>CM067270.1:11336858-14079358 GCA_033220335.2 Troides aeacus | reverse complement strand
CTTAATTGCGCTCGTCGCCTGAGACAAGATGTTGAAACTCGTTACCCCAGTAATTCACTAGCTACAACGCCCTTCAAACCGGAACAGATTAATGTTTGAACACAACTATTTGACGGCACAAATAGGCGCTGTGATGGTATCTAACTAGTTAATCTCCGGCAACAGGGACTTACCACCAGAAAAATTCAGATTAAAATGTTTACATTTAAATTATATATAAGTGAAACGATGTTTCGAAATTTTACCCTGATACGTAAAAAGAAATACTTTTTCCCCTGGCCGTAGCATTAAGTCCGCTCTCTGTACCCTTAGCTTAAGGTGTTACGATAAAAATAAATAAATAAATCAATATTTATAACTGTGTGAGCTTCACACAAAGACATCCAATGCTTGTCGTACACAATTCTGTTTCGATCGGAAACCGTGAGAGATGTAACGGAGGGGGGTTGGATGAGACTATTTGGGAACGCGCGCATAACCCCCGGCATTAGGCGGGCAACTATTGCATCGCCGCCCCGGCGAGCTTAAAAGCTCAGCTGGAACTGCTCGCAGCACCAGTGGCGGAGAAAGTTGCGACTCAGCAACATGTAGCCCGAAAACCGAAGTAGCGTTTTGAGTTCAGTTATTTTTTGTTTAGTTGCTAACGTACAAAGGAATTTGATATTTATGTTCAACGCATCACGGTGCAGTTTCATTGAGTATTGTTCTTTCAAGTTATCACTTTTAAGAATGCGAATGATGTCCACACTGAAAACCTGGCCTCCGTTCTCATGTAAGTAAACATAATTTAAAAGTAACGTAAGTTAAAATTAAGTCCATCCATCAAATAGCTACTCTATGACATTTAATATATGAATAAAGCTCGCCAAAAGTATCTACGTCATCATCACCATCAGCCGACAGACGTCCACTGCTGGACATAGGCCTCCTTAAAAGATCTCTGCATCGATCTATCCTGCGGTACTCGCATCCAGCTGCTTTTCGCCTTCATCAGATCGTTCATCAGAACTAAGAAGTTCTGCGGATTTCTCATTTCTAATTCGATCACGCAAGGAAACCCTAAGTATAGTCATTTCCATTGTTCTCTGTAAAGTACCTTCGTAAATTATAAGAAAAGATCATAAGGTGAAAGTTAAGTTTAAGTGACGGAGATTCTAGAATATTTCCTTTTTTGGTTTCTTTTAGTTATTTTCTTTCTCTTCAAATCCTCAAGATTCTTGCTATGTTATCTATTTCTTTAATAAGCTCTCTTCTTGTAACTTTATACTATGTATATACTGAAGGTATTCTAAATTATAATAAAGAAGAATTTTAAATAAATTTAAAATATTTAAAAAAAAAAAAACTTTTATTGCAATGTCGTTAATGTCAACATAATTCTGTCAGGTGAAGGAGATACCCATGAACTCTAAATGTCCTGATTGAGAACTGAGGTGACATCCTTAAAAGGAGGTATTAACCATTGGCATCGAGACAGGATATCGAAGAGATTTAAGGCTAGCCATGAAACCTTTCCTTTTGAAGGCACCTTTAGGTAGGAGTTTCAGCAACCTGAATGAAGCAGCAACGCGTGAGAACGTCAGGGATGAAGGACATATTCAAATTGATCTCATGTTTGTGTGTCTGTGTGTTTATTACTTATAATTATATTATAATACAGTTATAAACATAAAATGATGACGAATAACATATGCTACTAGTCTCCTTTGAATCTATAGCTTTGACATTCATTGTAGATTTTTGATCCGAGTCTCAACAATGAGTTTTAAAAGAGCTGTTTATTATAGAAAACAATCCACATATCATCATCATCATCAACCGATAGCCTAGCCATATCCATTCCTGGACATAGGCCACACCCAAAGATCTCTACATCGATTGGTCCTGCTCTGCCCGCAGCCACCGGTTTCCCGCGAACTTCAACAGTAAGCACGGCTTCCGGTACTACCGGGCATCAGGTTCCTTAGTTTGTAAGGGTTCATACGGGGAGATTTGGGACATCTCCCACCACGCTGGCCCAATGCGGGTTCATTTGTTGATTAGTAGGGTGCACCACGATATATTGGCTCGAGTCTTGTGAGTACGTACACCTTACAACAGTATTCATATATTATTTATACAAGTCACATTTATGACAGTTTTAGCCATTAGCAGAAAAGATATGAAATATTTGAATGCTAGTTTTATTATGTTCAAAACTCTTCAAGAATCGATTCCGTGATGTTTAGTAATAAAAAAACAGTTAAATAACAGTACCTTAACTATTATTAATAGAGATAATGAAAATACATGTTGTACAGGGTGTCTGGTGGCAGATTTATGTTTTCAAATTTAAATAAATAAAAATCGGTAAAAAAACTTTTAAGTTAAACGGTTTTATTTTATGTGCACTGAAAACTACAAAATAAATAAATAGTTACTTACCTATCAACCTACGAAGGTAATTGAATTTTGCTGGAAACTGTATGGCGTTAGGGTAAATAACGTGCATGCTGTCTCTGCCAAAGTCAATTTGAACTGATGGTATATCTGTTTCGTACATTTGGGTTCGACGGAACTCAGGCCAAACAATTTCTGTAATGTGGCCTATAGCGCCATTTACCAATCCTTTTGTAACGTCAATGTTGGACCGCAACATTACTTTTGCACCTACAAATATTTCAAGTACTGATGGTAAGCCTTCAGTCTTATTTATATCTGTTGGTATTATATTTGCTAAATTTAGATTATCTGTATTTCGTGTGGCGTCAATTATTTGATCCTTGCTTTTATGGTATAAATTCGAGATCCCTTGCTTCGGAACAAATTTAAAACCGCAGCGTTGTGATTATTTACGTGCTGATTAGTGGGGTATACCCTTAACGCTTTGTCTGTTGCAAACTCATCACTTGGGTTTTGAATTACTCTTTGCATCAAAATACTAAAATGGTTAGCGGTTAGCTCACCTATTCTCAAAGCATTTAATATGTCAATAAAAGTATGGTCCTCTTGCTGACGTATATTCTCCGTCAGCTCACATAGCGTAAATAAACGCCATAGATGCGTGGCTGGTTGGAGATGGTCGGATTGTTTGAAAACAGGAGCTCCGTAGCGTTTGATTGGAGGCAGTTGTAACAGATCTCCAAAAAGTAAAACGTTTATGCCTCCAAAGAACTCGTCTTCATGATTCTTAACTTGTCTTAATCGGGCGTCAATCATACGTAGCATTTGATAGGATACCATTGAAGTTTCGTCGATAATGAGAAACTCTGTCTGCCTCCACTGCTGTCTCATTATTCGCAAATAGTTTCCGGACAATGGTGACATACCAGTTATTCGTCCATCCTTCTGTACTGGCAACTTTAAGGTACTATGTATAGTAACTCCATTTATCAATCGTGCTGCAACTCCCGTCATTGCGCATACTTTTACCGCGTCCTTCGCATAGCACCTGTTAATTTGGTCTCGTAATAAATTTAGTAGAAACGTCTTTCCGACACCAGCACCACCTGTAAAGAATATTTTTAAGCGTTCTTCGGCACCCACTATTTGATTTTGTATGGACTGAGTTACCATCATGAAAATTTCTTTCTGTCCGGCATTCATAGACTGCTTCGTTAGTATGAATTGGTTATCGTTCATTGGTAGATATGGAACATCTTCTTCACAGTCTAGTTCCATCGGCTCTTCCTGCTCCAATATCTGAAACGCGTGTACTTGATTGAACGCGTTTTCAAGTTGCCTGTCACGTTCGCGATAGCATAGACAAATAAGCATTGGTTTCTCTTAACCTCTGTTCATTGGCGAGAAATGCGTCTCTGGCGCTGTTGTATTCTCCCATCAGTTCTCTCTCATTACGGTAGGGCGTATACTCGAGCAACAAACTGTAATAATAAGACTCGAGATCAGAGGTTGCAACAAAGTTAGGAACCCGTATTACAGCTGGCCTCTTTCTGATGGTCATTTTTGTGTTGTTTGTTAGTGTAATAAGTCGCTTTCTTAATGTTTGCTCACGGGCTAACGCATCTGTATCGATGCTTACTTCGTTGATTGCAACGTCATTAATACTAATGAATACATTTGGAATTTCAATTCTTTCAGGTTCATCGTTTTCAGATATATCTTGCACACTAAGTCTTATTAAGTCTTGTTCACTAATCTGGACATTTTCGTCAATGCGTACATCTCTATAAAGCGGGTTATTTCTAGTTAACCATTTTAAAGCGCTCTAGACTTTTTCGCGAGATGTTGTGAATTCTCTTGTGATGTTCAAATTCTCCAAACGTTCTTTAACTACAACGATACCCACCTGGCTGGAAGATCTTGGAAGCATATTAGGTAATCTTTCACTGACCTCAAAGATATCTTGGGCACACAACACTGCTTGTCCGCGGAAACCATACTGCCCGTATAGCCCAGTTAATTTTACGATTTTAACAAACGGGATGATTTTACACAGCAATCGCTGCTCTGCTTGCGTCAGCGCTTGAATCTCATCTGGAATTGAACCTGGATCCAGATTATTCCAGTACGCCTTTGATGGTGCTATTGTTTTATTACTGGTCACATGTGTTTGGTAGCGCGAACATAAAAGTGATGTTGTTTTTGAAGACAGTTCTGCAGGTAGATATCTCCATTCAGCTGTGTTGTAACATACAGTATGAATTTGGTTAGGATAACAATGCTTCGTGCAAATGTCACAAACGTGTGTACACGATGTGTTAATAGCATTTTCAAACGCTTGTACATGATTTTCAGCTCTGCGTTGCTGAGCACGCTCACGTTGGTTATTTAACCTGTCGTGGCATTGCTCGGGTGTTTCTGAAGCTTCTAACATCTTTCGTCTCTCACGCCGTCCTGTTAACCTGGCCTCATGTTGCTCAGGTGTTTCTGACGCTATTAGCTCTCTTTGTCTGTCACGTTGTGATGCTAGCCTGCACTCATGACGCCCGGGTGTTTCTGACGCTATTAGCTCTCTTCGTCTGTCACGTTGTGATGCTAGCCTGCACTCATGACGCTCAGGTGTTTCTGACTCTACCAGCTGCCTTTGTCTCTCACGTTGTGCTATTAACCTAGTATCATGTTGCTCAAGAGTTTCTGTTGCTAACCGTTCTCTTCGTTTCTGAAGTCGACTATGGGTTTCATTTTCACTTTCGAGCCTTCTTTTTCGTTGTGTAACAGTTTCGTTTTTATTTTTGTTTTCTTTTTATTTATTGTTACCATGTTGTTCCCACGATTAAGGCGAATTTGATATATGCAGTGTATATAGTTAATTTAGCTTATGCGTGATTTGATCATACATAAGTTTCACATTTAAGTATAATAGAGAATAATGGCCGTAGACTATTTATTCTCTATAAACAGTTTAATAGAGAGATCACCAAAGCCACAATCATCGTCAACATCATTGTTATTTTTTAATTACATATATAAGTACATAAGAATACTGTACATATATATATTTATATATACCCTGGTATTAAGGTATATTACGTAGTATAAATAATATGACAATATATTAAAAATACTTAAAAGTATTTAAAAGTACTACTAGAAGAGTTTCAATTCCTTTATTACAGTAATATATTCATTTTTAAAACCCGTACTATAATACTAATGTTTAAGGTTTTATTTTGTTAAAGTCCCAGATATCTTCTAGGTTTGAGTACAAAGTCTATCAAAACTGTCAAGTAGCAAACACCGCTTCCGGTTTGAATAGAGTCTAAGTACAAATATTAAGTATCTAGTCTCTGGTGGTAGGTCTCTGTCGCCGGAGACCGTCTCGACAAATCTATATCTATCCTTACCCCTGTTTTCTATTCAAAAATCAATAGACTATTAAACTTCCCATTCCCGCCGCAAAACAACAGTGTACAAATATAACTGTATTCCGGTTTGCAGGGCGTTGTAGCCAGTGAAATTACCAAAGAGTAATAAGATTCAACATCCTATGTCTCAGTGCGAGCACATTGTGCTGCTGTGTATACCATCCTAACCAGCGCCACGTTGTTATGGGCGGGCGTATCACTTACCATCAGGCGAATATTCCGTAGCTACGTACAATAAAAAAAATCTTGTTTATTTTTTTTTACACTATTATATTTAAGGTGTTGATATATATTCACCTCTACCTACCCCTACTGGGAAAAAGGCGTGACAATATAAAAAAAAAAAAAAAAAAACGTATAAAGGGTTGATTGTTTCATTTATATAAATATATATCGTTATAATATAAAATTCATGAAAATACCATCCCCATTGATAACTTATCACTCATTTTTAGCATTATCAATCGATAGATGTCCACTGCTGGACACCGGCCTCACCCAAAAAGCTCCATATTTGTAGGGGTTCACATGGGGTGATTTGTATCAATTCCCACCGTGCTAGCACAATGCGGGTTGGTGGATGCCAGAGCCTGGTTTGTTGATCAGCAGGGTGCACCATGAGCAGGTGAGGTTGGCTTCGGTCCCGTGAGTTGTTGGGCGGGACCCTCTTACACCCCTATCTCTACTTTTTATAAGTAATTAAATTATATTTTTTTATAACTGTTTAAATTTTATATCATTGCGGTTAAGTTTTATTCGCCGTTAAGTTAATTTGATGGTATGAGAATTGTTTTAACTATGATTCAATACAAACCGGTGGTACTGGTGGTCGGTGTCTAAGTAAATACTACCTCAGCTCCCATTTCTACCGCCAAACAGTAGCGTGCTGTAGCGGTTTTAAGGGCGCTGTAGAGGGACTTAATATTTTATGCCTCAAGACGATCAGTACAATGTCAGTCAAGTGAACGTCTCGTTCGTTTCGTTGCTTCGTTTCATAAAAAAAAATCCACTTACACTTAATGTAAATACTTGTATATTTAGACTATTCAAATGTTTTTTTATGAAATCAAAATAAATCATAACTTTCATCAGCTTTTTTTATAATAGACCAAAGGCCTGGTTATTATGTGAATTAATGATTAGATTGCAACAACTACATTGCCTGCAAGCACTTATTCACAGTAGATAATGAGTGATATTTAATGATTGGTTAATAATAAGCTAACGTTAAGAATATATAGAACTTAAGATACTATTAATTTACTTAATTTACTACTTATCTTTAATACAAAGTAACATGTATATATAAGTTTTGTGCGGAGTTTTCTGGTTTAAAACGTTCAGCGCCATCGAGTCGACTTGATCGACTGTTTTGCAAAACTTTCAGTTAATGCATTTTAACTGCAAAGTGATCTGGTAATCTGTTAAGTTTTTCTATAATAAACCACTTTTTCTTTAATATCTTTAAAGGTAATAATATCTGGTCCACCTAGATGATGACAAACTTTATTTAATTTAAACATAATCCATATATACATAAAAATTTTCCCTCTACATAGAGACTCATCACAATATCTTTGAAAGCCTACAGACATGAAATTCGGTAAGAATATACCTTTTTCCGAGTATAGGTCAGGTAAGGACGGATTTTACTAAATTTCTCCCCCAGAGGTAGTTGCGGGAGTGTTGCGGTTAGTAAGGCAGCCGCAGAGCAGATAGTATACGTAAACCCCAGTAAACAAGTATCTAAATGTAGTATATAAAATTACATATACTTGAATAATATAAGAACAGAAAGTTAATGCTAGAAAAACTTAAACATCACGGAATCGAGTGTAGAAAGTTACAGTTTACACCATTGTTTTGTAGTTATGCTATGTGTTATTAACTTAGTTAAGTATAATGCTTAATAAAATATATAGTAATATATAGACAGAACTCTTTGTATCTTTTCGTTATTAAAAAAAAGTAAATAATGTGTGGATGTAATAAATGTTTTGAGTTTCCTAATGAACGTTGTTTTTTTATCGTATTCCTAATCAGAAGGATAATAAGTTAGAAGAGTCATATTAAAGCCTGAGGGCGAAGGATAATGGTGTAAGGTTTAGAACAAACAGCTCGGGTACGAGAATATTAAAGTAATTATTGAAAAAAAAAATCTACACTAGAAAACACAATTATTAAACCAGAATTTCTCATAGTATTAAATGACTATGAGGTAGTAAGCTACCCGGCTTCTCATACACTTACAGCCGGAACACAACACTGGTGGTAACAAAGTATCATGTACTCAGACGAGTTCTATAAAACTTTAACACTAACTGAATTCGTAATCGAACTAAGGACCTCCGTGTTACTAATAATTAGCCACTTCGTCATAGCAAAAGTTCAATAATATATATCAGTAAAGCAAATACTCTAATGTCTCAAGACGAAAGTCTTTAACCAGTGCTTTCTCCCCACGCTTTCGTACGGCGCGGAGACATTCCACCTGACTATTCGGCTTGGCCTCCCATTCAAAGTAGCACAGAGAACGATGGAGAGAGCTATGCCTGGAATTTCTCTAAGGGACCGAATCCGGAACGAAGAAATTAACGAAGAACTAAAGTTGTGGACGTAGATCTCAAAATCTTCAAGCTGAAGTGGCTGTGGGCCGGCCATGTCTGTCGTGTTAGTGGCGGCCGATGGGGGAGGGAAGTCTTGCAGTGGAGGCTGCGTAAAGGTCGCAGAAGCCTCCCTTCCGATGTACCAACAACATCATCAAGACGGTCGGATGCGAGAAGATGAGGATCGCATTTGGTGGAAGACATTGGGGAAGGCGTATTTCCAGCAGTGGATAAAGGCTTATAATGATGCTGATGATAAAGTAAATACTTACAAAAACATCAATTTACGAATATAAAAACTGAAACGTAGTTTGCTTTAAAAGTATACATATACTTTTAAATCAAACTTACTATTATTACATATACTTATCTATGTAATAGTATACACCCTCTTATCTCTCCCACAATTTTATCTCACCTTTCTCCATCGTTTATATACAAAATTATCTACATGTATATGTATATATTTAGGTTCATGTGTTTAGTTTTTTTTGTGTTCTGTTTGGTTCGAGTTTTATTTTTTACTTTATTTGTTTTTTTTATTTAGCTCACGGATACCAAATCCCAGAGCCCCGTGTCCAATGAAGCTACCATGGTTGTCAAAGATTTTTGCGACGCGGACTTCGTAAACAAAATATTTAAAAGTAAAATGTAGATAACAAGATGTGTCGCTTGTAGTCATAGATAAAATAAAATATACTACAGTATAACAAAACTTAACCCTCTATTAACATTATCCAAGTCATATATCAAGTGAATATTCATTACACAGATATCTAGTTTTTAAACAAAAAAAAATAAAAACAATATAGATTTAAATTTATGGAAATTATTGATCAACTTAAACAAGATGATTAGTTAACAGAATGTGATTGAAGAGAGAGAAAATTTGAATATACGTTAATATCGAACGCGATAGCGTGAGGGTATAGAAATCGTACGTCAATAGAGTGCGCGGTCACGTAGACAAATAGGGTGAAAGCACCCCCGCGGGGGTGGAACGGGAGCGTATTTGCCTTGGTATTGCTTCAAAAAATTACAACTCGGTGTGGTGAATGTTTGATTGGAATATATACACAACTGGAAAACTATACGTCACAATAACAATTTGCACGCGTTTTTATTATTTTTTTATGTCGGACCTGATTTCGCAATTAACGTGTTAAGCGTTATATAAGAATATTCAAGAGAATTCATTAGTCGCTCCAAAGGTGGTGGACACAGTTAAATGCTGATACACAGCACAGGAAAAATTAGTGGAATCCTACAAACATTCGCTGGTAATCACATCACTAATTTGCTACTAAAGAGTGATGAAGAAAACCAGCGGGACCTACCTGATGGTAAGCTATATGCCTAAGATTTCCTATTTCTGTTGCTATACGTAGCAGTAGTGTAAATAGTAAAATTACTTGGATAATGATATCCACCTATACTATCTAGTATGCTGCGCTACAGCAACACACACCGCGAATACGAGATATACCTGCAACCAGGGGTGGTTCTCACTACCCAGATATCCAATATAGACGAAGGTGGTCGGAGTACGGACCCGACCCTTCTTCGATGACCGAGTAGATTCGCCAGAAATCAAAAAATCCAGACACAAACAATGCGAAAATTCACCGTCGGATGACTACAGTCCGTGGAGTAGTAGAGTAAGTAGTATTTGATGAGCTGTGGGAGTCAAATTGGCTACCAAGAGCTCAACATCATCAGAGAATAGATGTTCATCTTTTGTCCTAACGATGAGCATAATTCAGCACAATGTCTTAACGATAAGCACTACATATAATCTTAACTAGTACAGTCTTTCAGTGGGCGGGCGTATCCCTTACCATCAGGTGAAGGACCCGCTCGTCAAGTCATACCGTCTAATAAAAATAGTACTTTATAATCTAGAAAATGTGATAGATCGTATTGCTAGTTCATTCTTTCGAAAAAAAACTTTTCATAAAGTAATTCCTAGAAAATTCAGTCTACGAGTGGGCGACGTTCGTATAAGGCTTTATCATTAAAATACTTGCCGAGGGAATTAATTTCTAAGAAAGGAGGTTTATTGCTAAATATATTATTCAGAATAATATTAACGAAGTGACTTTGATTTTTCTATACTTTCCACTCCTACTATACAGGATGTTTTATACTTATTCGTAGACCTATCACTGAGACAGTACAGAGCTTAATAAACCCGGTAACGTTTATTGAAGTTATGCTTTTCTTATATAAGTCAGCCCTGTAATGTCGGTCTATTATGGACAGGACTAAAGTATCCCCTGCCTGTCGGACAAGGCGACTAAAAGAGTACTCGGGTTCGTGAGTCTTGAGGGAGTTGGCCTTCAAAGCTCAATAAGCGAGTCTTAGAAGGACGGAAAATGCAAGATGGTCTTGTATTTGCCGTAGCACAGCGTGGGTGCTGGGGAGGGCTTTACCCTTCAGTGGCATGTTTTAGCCAGACTGCCAGGAGGCACCAGTTGCGTTCCGTAGAAGGTCCCGGAGCCCCTCCTAATGCACTGATGGAGACCAACGGCGGAGGGGGGGCTTAGTGGGTAGAAGCCCCACATAACCTTGTCTTCCCTCCAGAAGCACGGTATCTTTTAGGTAGAATTTTATTCAACTTATGTCAGACATTAATAACTATATAAAAAAATTACAGCACAGTAATGTTTGCACACTTCGTAAATAAGTATTTAATGAAAAACCATAATATTGATGTAATGTAATATAGATATTTGTTTAATCATTTAAAATATACAACCATAGTCAGTAGTAAGTTATATTATTCGTCTATTGAATTCACATCGAACCTATCTGAATAACCATGAACCTTCTACCCCCGTGATAAGGTACAAAATTCACGCACTCGTGTAATCTGATAATGTCACAAGGTCACACTTTGTATGAGCCCTTTACCTGCGTAGTTTAGTTATATTAATATAAAGTTAATTATGATAGGTCTTTGTTGTGAAAACCTACGGAGATACCATCACATATTTTAATTGAGCAATGTGCTAATATTACTTTGTTCTTGTTTGATGGGTGTTATAGCTAATCAAATTAGTAGGGTAACGAGACGTAACATATTTGGTCGACGAGTGTATAATGATGCTGTGTTCTTCACCCTAAATAGCAGCACGGTATTATGGCGTATCACTTACTATTAAGTAAATCCCCGTTACTTTTTCGAATAAAAAAAGATTTAATCGATCAGGTATCTCCCCATAACATTAAAAACATCCCCTACTGTATTAATATATTATTATTACATCAGTTACAACTACCAATTCTTCCATTTTGGAGGATTAATTCTTATATATATATATATTTCTAATCGTTACTAAGAACTAAGAAGAATTATACTCATTTATAATCGTCTTTGTCTCCGTCCAGGTATGACTAGAAGAGAAGAGTGGATAGACTTCTTCAGGTCGAATATGCTTTACCACCTAGTTTACTTACAGCACATCACAGTACATCACACACATACAGTACATCACAGCTTAACATGAGGAAGGATTGGGATCTAGTCTATATTAAATGAAAAATAATACTCTACTTGAACTACCTCTGTGACGTTATCGCTGATTGCTTATCATGGTGAGGACTTTGTTTCGAATCCGAGATCACAGATTAAGGATTCCTGATGGTGATTTGTAGTTTTCCAATACTTATGGCTACTGTTTACCTTTTATCACCTGTTTGCATACTTGTTGCTCACTACTCTTACTTAAGGTAGATTAAATTATTATGCCAAAGGCTTTAATTCTCTTTCACACAAGAAGTATAAAGTACAAAAAAATAAATAAATAAAAATAAAATAACAGTATTCCTGTGTATCGTTTATCAATGCATCACTTGTGTCACTTAACAACACGCGAAAGTCATCGTTGATTATCTCATTGTTCTATGGGAGAGCAATCTTCAAAAGATACATTTCTTTCAAGGGGCAAGACAAGTTTATTTGTTTTTTGTACTTAATAAAACCATTTCAGTGGTCAACCTCTGTGCCTTGCGGTGGGACTCGACATCTACGGAACACACTGGGCTACGTCTATGCAGGTCCCTGGAGAGGCGTACCCTTATCCATTACCCTCGCTATAGTTCAACAAGCACCAGACCACCCTGTATTTGTATACCCCAATTGGCTTGCTTAGTAAGCAATTAGGGCTCCCCATATTTAAAGTCCGCGAACCTAAAAACCCTATTAGACTTGTCGGAGAGGTAGAGCTTACCTTAGTCCTATTCTTAATAACCTGAGATTATAAGCAGATATTTTTTTTATACCACTTAGGTGGCAAACAGGCTTGCGGCCCGCCTGATGTTGAGCCAGTAACATCAGCGGTATCACTTAGGCGTGTTGCCGACCCTGCAGAAATCTTTTCACGAAACTGCTAGGTAATACCTTGACAGGTAACTCGTTGGCCCACAGTTTGAGTGTTCTCGGGAGAAAACATCTCTGGAATCGGACCTTACACGACTAAAGCGGTTTAAAGCTTTGAGGATGATTTTACCGCCGACGGCGAGCAGTGCGATCATGAAATTTTATTTACCTTGTTACCTTTAAGTTATCTTCTTACCTGGTATCTTTTTCTTTTATCTAAAACTTCCTGTTTTAGTCACGTTTCTTATTCTTTAAGTCTCCATTAAAATTATAAATAGCTGCATCTATTTAACTACAAAATGTATAAAACCTACAGCACGATATTAGTGCATGCGATGCAATTAGTGCAAGTTTTGATGTAAACAAGCTACGTTCTGACTTGTTTAGACCACAACTCGTTGCCTTGTGAATATTTATAGTGTTTGCAAGAAAGAAAAAAAAAAACAAAGCATGGAGGAATGTTCGAGATGAAACCCTTGTGCAAATCCCCTGTACAACCCTCGAGGAATAAAAAAAGGGCGAGGTGTTATGTATTCATTATGCAAACCCTGATTTCCCCTAAATAATAACCTCTCAAGCTACTAGGTCCTTTGACTAGTGCTAAGGTTTTGCGATATTGACTGAGCTGCTTAATTGGTAAGTTTATATAAAGGGTGTCTGGCGGCAGATTTATATTTTAAAAAACGAATATCTCAATAAGTTATAAACAGTGCGGGGGGAAGATGGTGTCATTAGAATCACCGATCGTGCGGATTTCTTAGTCACGATGTCGCAGTGGTCGGGTGAGCATCGTGCGTTCGCTATTGAAGCATTTTTCAAGAGTAACGATTCTTACGTACTCGCTCGCCGACAGTTTTGTTCACATTTCAATATTCGACGGATAGGCGATGGGCCGAGTGTGAATTTAATTCGTTCGTGGGTGGAGAGGTTCCGCGCAACTGCTTCGGCTATGAACACACCACGGCCAGGACCTAGTCGATTGTCAAGGACCCCCGAAAACATTGAACTGGTTGAACGCAGTTTACGTGAAAATGCACGACTTTCGATACGGAAAAGGGCAGCTTCACTGGGACTTCCAAGAGCAATTGTGCATGAAATTTTGAAATAAGATATGAAGTTTCATCCTTTTAAAATTCAAATAATTCAAGAATTGAAAAAAAATGACTTTTCGTCACGCAAATTTTTTTGTGAAACCATGTTGGAGCGTTTTCGCACTGCGAATTCCATTTTTTGGAGCGACGAGGCACATTTTCATTTAAACGGACACGTACACAAGCAAAATTGCCGTTACTGGACTCTAAGAACTCGCAATTCTCGACTGAAGCACCAAAAACCATTACATTGCCCAAGGGTAACTGTTTGGTGCGCTTTATCCACGAATGGGATAATCGGACCATTTTTTTTTAAAATGCACGGGGCCAAGCGACGAATGTCAATGGTGAGAATTATCGGCTCATGATTTCGAATTTCTTTTTGCCGAACCTGCGAGCTCATTCATCATTCTCATCACACACGTGGTTTCAACAGGATGGTGCGACCGCACACACGGCCAGAGCTTCGATGGATTTGTTGCGAGAAAATCTCCCTCAAAAACTGATTAGTCGCTTTGGGGACATCCCGTGGCCACCGAGGTCACCCGACCTAACTCCAATGGATTTTTTTTTGTGGGGCTAACTCAAAGAGAGAGTTTACGCCAACAATCCGCGAACTGTTGTGGACTTAAAAGAAAATATTCGGCGAGAAATCAGCGCAATTGAACCAAGTTTACTGCAGCGTGTGGTACGGAATACGAGGCTCCGTTACGAACAGTGTGTGTGTGTGCAACAGGATGGAAGACATTTGGATGACATTATCTTTAAGAAATGAAATCCGCATTTGTACTCTATCTTTTAATACTTTCAGTAAAATTATAGTCAAACATATTATTTTTTATTTAAATTTGAAAACATAAATCTGTCACCAGACACCCTGTATAAGCACAGAGATTTCCGCTGCGGTCTGCATACCTTACCCCAAATCTGTGTGTACAGCTCAACTTCCTTCCTCCTTTAGCATCGTATGTATTGGTTGTTTTACGTTTTTAATATATTCATACTGACTAATTTTTTTATTATAAATTATCTATATTTATTAAAAATAACTTAAAAGCACTGTCACAAATAATCAAACTATAATTTATCGAAGAATCTATCAGTTCATAGTATAAAATGTATATAGTTTGTATATGTACAGTGTGCCTTAAATATTAGAATTTTTCGAAGAGTATTGATAACTTGGTACCGACTAGTGATGAATAAAACTGGTCTTGTTCTTGCAAAAATGCAAGAATAAAACCTATTTTATACAAATCAAGATCAAGACCAAATGTGCAAGACTAAACCAAAAAAAATTATATTCCGTTGAAATGACGAGTCAATATATTTATCATAACATGAACATAGCTTTTCTTCTTGAAACAAAATATTATAAAACTGAATAGACCAAGACTATTTAAACAAGATCACTAAGACCGAACAGTAAAGTCCAAGACTAATACCAAGATTGTCGAAGTCTTAGTTTTTTCGTCTTAGTCTTAGATTTTCTTTACAATACTACCGACCTCTTCTATTTGACGTTAGTAACTGAAGTGTTCAAATATTAAACCTGGATGTCTATAATTTTCTTATATGTTTATATTTGTTAAAAAAATAACGTAAAGAAAACATTAAAAAATAAGGTCGAGGTTTGTTACAATCAGGTCTGGTAAGTACCAGATAATTGCCAAATTATATCCGCTCTCGGCAACAAACACAATGTACCCGATCCCCTCCTATTGGGTAACCACAGCGACATGCTACTTTCATGCCCATTATCGGGGGGAAATTGCCACGTGTAAGGAATTAGAAAGTCCTCGACAGGGAAAGTTTGCGAAAAAAAAAATCGAAGTAAACAAGGAAATGTGTACCGTAATAATATCCGTCTAGGAAATGAATTTGTTAAACAAAACGAATTAAGGCAATTAGATTTAGTAGAAGCTTGAAACGAAATAAACAATATTGTTTATCATTTTCTACGGAGACTTATTTTCTTTTTAATCCAAGAAGTAACGACGTTCACTTTATAAGTATTACGCCTCCCTATAATAACATGGCTCTAGTTAAGATGGCATACACTACACCACATTATACTTGTTGCCTGGAGACATAAGAATATGAGAATACTGATGGTAGGTCTCTGTTGCTGGTGACCGTCTAGGTAGGTGCCACCTCAGCTCATATTGCAGACGGCTAACATTACTGTGTACCGGTTTCTAGGGCGCTGTAATTAGTATAATTACTGGGGTAACTCTCGCTCGTCTTGTCGCTTAAAAACACATATGCGTTGCCTCTTGATTTCAGCAATTTCTCTAGCTAGAACACCTTTTAAACCGAAACATAATAATGTTTGAACAGTATTGTTTAGCAGCAGAATTAGGAGCTGCGGTGGTATATACAGAGATGTACTACCAATACTTTAGAATAGTTCTTCCATCCCATAATTTTATTCTAGAAGCTTCTGTAAATGATTCTTGAGAACGATATTTTAATACAGTGAAATATGCGTTTAATATTTTTAGGTCATGTAGTTAAATACCTTTCTCTTTCGTAATCTGGATGCAAGGATTGTTTGTGTAATCAGTTCAGTAATTTTACTAACAGCAGCGCCATTCTTACTGTAAAACAGTAATAAACAGTTTAAGAATGCCTACAAAGCTTATCTAATTTAACTTATCAATCACCATCAGATTGTTGTTTTCTTGTATAACTTTTGGTGGTAGGATTTTGATCATCTGTTCGTGACATAGGTGATCGATGTATTTTTATGGTAAGTTTATAAAGCTGTTTACTTAACATTTAATAATCTTTGATGACTGTCTAGGTAGATATTTCTACTTCCAAAAAGTCTTCTTTCTTCTTCCTGTTTGAAAGATGCTGTAGCTATCGATATTACTAATGTAATATCACAAAGCGATGAGTATAATTTAGTGCTTTGTAAACATCTTAAGTAAAGTCACATTGTCAGATGTTAACCTTCACGTTAAAGTCTTACTTTGTGTTATCAATAAAATAAATAATATTAATAAAGCTTAAATTAAGTTTTTTTAATTAAAATAGCGCAAGAGCATACTGTGACCTAGAGAAATACCTTTTCATATACTTCAAATGAACTCTATCTGTAACTTGTGTATTTATTTCAAGTCAAGTAATATTCTAAGCAAAAACTAATTTTAAGTTACAGCTGACTTCTGCCCAAGTAAAATACGTAACATCTTTAAAAAGGACGAACTTATCTTTATTAATTATATTAGACATTTGGTAAAGAAAATATTCTTTGTGGTGCAAAATGAAATTTCATATTTAAGGCTTCGTCTAGCCAATAGGATGACAGCGTTTTCAAGGCTCATTGAAGATTGAAAGTAAATTAAAAATTTACCGAAAGAGTTCAAAGCAGAGAAGACTCAACAGTGTCTCCAATGTTTATCAAAATATATCGTACAAAAGCCACTTTGAATGGTGATTATTTATTAACTGAATTTCTTCAATCTGACTGGGAGGAAACATAAATGTCTTCAATCCTTTTAACTTAATATTTAATTCTGACTCCAGTTATACCTTAATAAACTTTCGCTGATATCTATTTTATGTACAAGATAAGTTTAACTTCTTTCGGTGTCCAATATTGATGATATTAATTTTTGTTGCAGGGGGTAACTTTACAGGTGGTCCTTTAATAAATTGAAAATATCCTTCGTATAACGATTTCTATTAAACTTTTGATTTTATTTTCGGATTCTAGCTACCGCCGGTATAATTTCCTTTTTGAAAATGTGTTATGCAAACTTAAATTACTTTCCATTCGACACATTGAATTAGGCAATAAATAAGTAAATTTAGAAAATATGAACATCTCATCATATAGAATATTTGTTGAGAGTGTACAAGGGTGTAAAGGGTCTCGCACTACTCACGGGGTCCAAGCCAACCTCACCCACTCGGGGCTTCCGCCAACACCCTTTAGGCCAGCGCGGTGGGAAATATCACAAATTTCCCCATATGAACTCCTACATACAACAACCCTTAGTGTTCCGAGGTACTGGATGCCCTGCTGACTGTGTGTGGAGATCTTTGGAGGAGGCTTATGTCCTGTTGTGGACGTCTATCGGCTACAAGAACTATCTCTGTTATATTTCCATAAAAGCATTAACTAAAGTAGTAAGTAGTAAAGTGCACACACCATTTAAATAAATAATACCTAAAACATAGAAATTTAAATAAAATAATAAATAGAAAATAATAAAGAATGTAAACCTTTGAACAACTTTACTAAATTTCTTGTTATTAGAGCATCTGCAAGCAAAGATATGATAAGTGCTTTTTAATATCAGCGGATAACATTAATAAAAAAACAAGTAACCCTAAGTTAATGCTTAGATGTAATATAATTTGTATGACATCAGCACATTATGAAATTATACTTACAACCAATAGGTGACGCTTTTAGAAGAGTTTATAACTATTTAATATTTTCGTAGCTTTCTATTTTTACCACTAGGTGGCTTATTTTAATAATAAATAAAATCATCGTTTTAAAGGTAGAGAGAGCTGATTTGAAAAAAAATACTAGCAGTAATTTTAGTGGTACTCTTTGTTTTCTCTTTCTATGAAAAGATATTCAGCGTTTATTATCATTCATGTTACACTAATTAATTGTGTTGTTATATTATAATTAATATTAGGATTATAACAGAAGTATGAAGACAATAAAAAAAACAATGTATTTTTTCTTAAAATCGTTAACTAGTTTTCTTAATATAATTCATTAGATTGAGAGACGTTTAATTTGAATTACATTCTATTAAAAAACCAATTGAAAGGAGTAAATGTGAACGACATTGTTGTAATATATTTTTTTTTTTTTTTTGATATCGGTGGTGGAAATGCTGTTACGGCATACCCAGCGTCCTTTTCAAGGGGGGGGACGCCGGGTTATGTGGGGCTCGGGGCCACTGAGATGTTGTGCGTGACCCCCATACCCACTAAAACCACCACCGCTTGTCCCGCAATACGCATACTGGAGACGCCCGGGTTTCAGCCAAGCAACTCTCCGGGCGCCTCCGCGTATAAAACTCCTCCTGGTGGGTGCCCGCGGGGAGCAAAGGCACCCACCTGCCGTCCCGTACCGGCCCCTCGCGGGACCGGCACGTTGGGGCCCCCCGACCCCACAGACGACCGCGCGCGCCCATGACGGAGCGCATGCCCGGCCGCCGCCTTCCCGTGAAGGAATTGGGCGGCGGCCTCCTCCCTCCAGACTCCCCCCCCTCGTCGAAGTGGGAGGGGGGGACAAAAACCAAGACTCCCCCGGGGGACGCACCCCCAGGGGAAACACGACAAAAGGCCCAAAGGGCCACGCCTAACGGCCCGAACGCCCCCTCACACCGTGCCCGGCTAGGGGCCCATCGCTCACGGCGGGAGGAAGTGGACGGCGTGGTACTGCCGCCGCGCTCTCCCGCCGGCCCGCCGCCGCCTGCAAGGTGCGGCAGCGGCGTCGGCCTCCCTCGTGCGCTCGGCGGCCTCCTTCTGACGCATCACTGCGCCGCAGAAGGAGGCCACCGCCTTCCAAGACCTCTCGCTGCTCAACATACGATCGATTACAGTCGGCAGCGAGAGGTCACTGCCGACTTGCGCGACGAGGGCGTGGCGTTGCGGCCCCCATGCCGGGCACTCCGCCAGAGTGTGGTGCGCCGTGTCAATCGGCGCACCACACTCGACGCATTCTTGCGTCATCTCTCTACGAGCCACCTGGTGCAGGTACTTGCCGAAACATCCACGGCCTGTCAGCACCTGCACCAGGTGGAACCTCAAGGCCCCGTACCGCCGGCTCATCCACCGGGACAGGTGGGGCCTGATGGCCTCCACCGTGTCCCGGCCGGCGGCAGGGTTACCTAACTCCGTCTCCCACCGCCGGATCAGGGCGTCATGGGCAAATCGCCTGATCCGGCGGATTGTTGTAATATATAGTCTGAATATAACTAACAAAGTTAAGCGTTATAGAACCAGTATTTTTTTATAGACCATAATACACTAATACATAACAAAACTCTTTTTAGAATCATACTGACCCTTACAGTCCGGTTGTTGGTACAACAATGACAACACAGGCTTAATATTTTGCAAATCTATCATTTATTTTACATTTTTTGTACAATGTTTGTTAAATCTTCTAAGTGTCTACGAATTTGAGGACACTTAAAGAGGACCGTATTCATAAAACTTGTAACAGGGTCAGTCCAATGAAACTTTTCAAGATCGCGAGAGATGAATGTTATCGAAGTAAAATAAAACTTTTTAAAGACAAGTTGAGCTGACAATATATATAAATTGAAAAATCATGTCATATTATCCTTACGTAAACACTCCGTTAATATCACTTGGTGTCAAGTGATAATAAGGCCGGAGGTGCTGTAGTGTGCTCGCTCAGAATATTTTGCATATCGTATATTGACATTTATGCTATCATAATAGCAGATTTACAATACAAAGGTGATAGCAAGCCGGGTTCGAGCAAACATTATAACATATGACCCCGGAATCGAATCAAATGATTCTGAGTTACTAAACAAGCGTTTATTTACTACACGGTGGTAGTAAAAAAAATTACAAAGAAAATATGAATTTCAATTTGAGTGAGGCCACTAGACCTCAAAGGGCCTTGAGGGTTGGGAAAAATAACAACCAAAATACCACATGTCGGTCTGGAATCGAATTGGAGAGCTCACTGTTATTAGACCAACGATTATTTGTTGTGCCAGGGAAGCAGATACCTGATAAACTTAAACAACGGTTCTTGTACGAATTAAATCCTTTGTAGTTTATTATACTCAGTGTCGTTAAAAATTTTCGGATTATTTTATACGTTTTTACATATTTCTTTTAAAAGAATATATCATTGTTATCTTTCACATTTTTTTTTAGATTAAGTGTATACTTTTGCGCCGCTATATTTATAAGGCGGTGTAAGGGGTTCCGCTCAACATCTTGCGGAATCCGAGTCAACCTTACCTGCATGCGGTGCACCCTGCTGAATAACAAATGAGGCTCTGACCACCCACCAACCCGCAGTGGACCAGCGTGGTGGTTTACGGCCCAATTCCTCTTAATTATCTCCAACAAAAGACGGTCCCAAATGCTCGGCAGGACCGGTGGCCGTGCCAATCATGACGGAAGTCGCACCGGTACCAGCGGTGCGAACAATCCCCTAGTGGCGAAGATTTTCCGTCAAACTACTTTGACCCTGGCAACCTATAACGCACGCACAGTGCAGACCGAGGAAAAGCTGCTGGAACTGTAAGACGAATTGAACAGGATTCGTTGAAGCATAGTAGGATTGTCTGAGATCCGAAAAGAGGGTGAGGGTACTATGAGACTCTAAGATCCGGTAATATGCTCTATATCTTGGAGGGCGAACGACTGTCCCAGGGCGGTGTCGGGTTCATCGTCCACAGGTCTCTCGTGAACAATGTACAGATCGAGAGTGTATCGAATAGAGTAGCGTACTTTACACTTAGAATCACCAAACGGTATTCGCTGAAGGTCATACAGGTATAAGCGCCAAATTCGATGGACCCCGATGAGGAACTGGAAGTAATATATAAGACACTTTTCGTGCAATGCATTCTTCTAGTACTCATTACACCATTGTCATAAGAGATTTCAATGCAAGGCTAGGCAAACGTTGCGGTGAGGAGTTGAAAGTGGGGCACTTTGGTGAAGGAATCCGGAACTACCGCGGTCACATGCTGGCCGACTTCTAGAAGGAAGGTCTGTACATGCTGAATTCCTAGTTCAGGAAACAGCAGCATCAGAAATGAACCTGGAAGTACCCGGACGGTACCACAAAAAATGAGATCGACTTCGTCCTGTCAATAAAAACCTGAATATTTAATGATGTCTCAGTGATCAAGTCATTCAACACAGGAAGTAATCACCGAATGTTAAGAGGCACATTAAATCTAAAAGTGGAGTTCGAGAGATATCGACTGATAAAGTCCAAAACCCTGAGGATTTTTAACTCCAATTACAAAATTGTTTCGCATGCCTAGAGAGCTGCATTGACGAGGACACTTATAATGACAGGTTCGTGGGAACTGTCCATTCGGTGGGATCGAGCTTCTTTAAACTTAGCCGAACCAAAAGTGCTAAAAAAATTCTGACCCGACCCTCAAGATTATCGAGGAAAGACGTAGGATGGTTCTGCAGTCTTCGTAAGACGCTTCTCGCTATCGGCGGCTCAAAAAGCAAATCTCTAAATCACTGACTCGCGACTTGCGCCGATTTATTACAAATTGTATTAAAGAGGCAATTGAGCGTAATCAAGGCTTCAAAGTTTTTGCTAGAGTTTCTGCTGTTGGGCAGAGCATGGTGACTAAGCTGAAGACTGGGAATAGCAGAATCATTACCTCCCGCCCCGAGCTTCTGGCTGAGATAGAAGACTTCTACGGATAACTTTACACGACATCACAACCACCTGTCAAAAATCAGTCCACCTATCCAAGAGCCAAATTAACCCGACACTATACAGAAGATATCCCGGAAGTCAGCCTGTACGAGATTAGTATGGCTCTGAAACAGCTGAAGAATAATAAGACACCGGGTAATGATGGAGTTACGACTGAGCTTCTGAAAGCAGGCGGGCGACCATTGCTGATGGTCCTTCAGAAGCTATTTAACTCTGGTATACTTGAGGACAAAACTCCAAAAGCGTGGCGCAGGGGTGTGGTGAAACTCCTCTTCAATAAGGGCGATAGGACCCAGCTGAAGAACTATCGACCCATCACACTTCTGAGCCACATATATAAGCTGTTAAGCTTGGTAAGTCCAAATATTAGAATTAGGTTAATCGACGACTCCAACTCGGCTGGGCAGCGTCCGGAGGGCTACGCAGCATATTCTCGTCCGAAGTACCGCAGTGTCTAAAGACAAAGGTCTTTAATTCGTGCGTTTTGCAGTGATGACTTATGGCACCGAGACCCGGCCGCTGACAGTGGGCCGCATGAAAAGATATTCAGCGTTTTTCGTGATAACAATAAAGGAGTGGAACAACTTGCCGGCGTCAGTATTCCCATCTTAATATGAGACAGGTATCTTCAAGAAAAGAGTGATAGGGTTCCTCCTAGCTCAGTGTACCTTACTAACCAGAGATCAGATTGCCACTTAACATCAAGTGGAACATGGTTAAGCGCTGACCTTGAAGATATAGAAAAAAAACAGTAATAAGATATTATAATAAGGCTTCGGCATAAATTAAAAAAAATCATATAACCTCTTCCCATTAACACTGGGGTTGAATTTTTTATGTTTATTTATATCAAATTTAAGTGAGAGATAAAGGAGAAATAACGAAAACTAGATAACTCTGTTAACAGTTATATGTCATTGTATATAAAAAAAATATATGTTGCGTATAAGAAACGTTTTTCTTGTTGAGGGTTAAACATTCAACCCTTCTGTGGTGGTGATGTATTACATAAGCTTTATGCACTTCTGATAGGCAAGGAATAAAAAAGCGCTGCGAAAGTATTAGGGGGACCGGAAAGTAATGTCGTTTTCTTACGCTAAATACAAACACATACATTTTTAACGAGTCTTTATTTTTAATCAATGATGTATTCCCCATCATTGTCAATAACCTTTTGCCATCTAGTGAGTAAATTTTCAATCCCTGATCGATAAAAATTAATTGGTTTTTCGGCAAAATATCTAGAGATGGCATTTTGTATATCATCCAAATTTGCAAATGTTTTGCCACTTAAAAAGTGTTGCAGCGCTCGGAATAAGTGGAAATCCGATGGTGCAACATCGGGCGAATATGGTGGATGAGGCAGCACCTCCCACCCCAATTCATTAATTTTTTCTAGAGTTCGCCTTGCGCAGTGCGGTCTTGCATTGTCATGTTGGAGAATGACGCCTTTTCGGTTGACAATCGCTGGCCACTTTTCAATTAAAGATTGATTGACTCGCTGCAATTGTTCGCTGTAGAGGTCTGCAGTAACAGTTTCTCCAGGTTTCAGTAATTCAAAATGAACAATGCCGCGATTACTCCACCAAACACACAAAAGCGCTTTTTTGGGGTGTAAACCTGGCTTAGCAGTACTCCGAGGGATTTCATTTGAAGAGAGCCACTGCCTTTTGCGTTTTGGGTTATCATACAGGACCCATTTCTCATCTCCTGTGATCAAGCGATCAAAAAACGCTTCTGTGTTGTGTCGTTGAAGCAATAAGTTGCATGTGATTGATCGGTTAGCCTTATTCTGTTCGGACAGATTATGCGGGACCCAAACACCTGCTCTGCTTACTTTTCCAATCTGCTTCAAATGTTCTTGGATGGTCGACCAAGGTTTGTTGAGACTGTTTGACAATTCCTCGATCGTCTGACACGGATTTGCTTCCACTTCCGCCCTTAACACGTCGTTGTCTAACGCTGATGGTCTTCCTGATCGATACGAGTCGGAAAGATCAAAATTACCCGATTTGAACTTGGAAAACCACCTTTGGCATTTACGAATGTCCAGTGCATTTGGATAAACATCGCAAATGTTTTTGGTAGCAACTGTTGCGTTATTTCCCTTGCGAAACTCAAAGAGCATGCAATGCCGGATGTGTACCTCTTCTGGTATTTGGCTGGCCATTTTACCCAAAATTACAAAAAAAAATTGTAATTCAATTGTCTATAAGTAAAGATATCACTATAACCTCACAATGTCTTTGGTACGCCTCTGAACAAAACAATGAGCTGACAAATGACAATCAAGTATTGGCATGCGCAGAAACGACATTACTTTCCGGTCCCCCTATTAGATACTTTATATAAGGTTGTCAAATATCTCCCTTCCGCTTTTTTGCTCTTTATTCAATGCTATATAAAAAGTGTTACAGTGATCGGATTTAGTTCAAATATGCGCCGTTTTGTTCGATAATCTGTTTCCATCTAGACGGCAACTTCATAATACCTTCCTCGTAGAAGCCCCCCTCCTTATTTGCGAAGAACTCGGACAGCCACTTTTCACAAGCCTCTTTTGAGTTCAACTTTACACCACCAAGGGCGTTCACCATGGACAGGAACAGGTGGTAATCACTTGGCGCTATGTCCGGGCTATATGGTGGATGCGATAAAACCTCCCATCCGAGCTCCCGTAGCTTCTGACGAGTCATCAACGAAGTGTGTGGACTGGCGTTGTCCTGGTGGAACACTACACCCTTCCTGTTGGCCAATTCTGGACGCTTCTGGTCGATCGCCTGCTTCAAGCGGTCCAGTTGTTCGCAGTAGATGGTAGAATTAAGCGTCTGGCCATATGGGAGCAGCTCATAGTGGATGATTCCCTTCCAATCCCACCAAACACACAGCAAAACCTTCCTGGCCGTCAATCCCGGCTTGGCCACTGTTTGGGACGATTCACTGGCCTTCGACCACGACCGTTTTCGCTTGATATTGTCGTATGTGATCCATTTTTCGTCGCCAGACACCATCCGCTTCAAGAATGGGTCGAATACGTTCCGTTTCAGCAGCATATCGCAAGCGTTGATTCGGTCTAGAAGGTTTTATTGCGTCAAATCATGCAGCACCCAAACATCAAGCTTTTTTTTGTATCCAGCCTTCTGCAGATGGTTTAAAATGGTTTGGTGACTAACTCCCATCTACTGGGCGATGTCACGAGATGCCACATGCCGGTCTAACTCGATGTAGTCCATGATTTGATCGGTATTTGTCGTCACAGGTCTTCCGCCGGCTGGCTTATCCATGGTGTCGTTTTTACCGGCTCTGAATCGTCGAAACCATTCCTCCGCTGTTCGAAGTGATAGAGTACCATCCCCCAAAACACCATTAATCTCACGGAACGTTTCTCTAGCGGATTTGCCTTTAACGAAGGAAAACTTTAAAATAGCGCGAATTTCGGCGTTAGTGAACTCCATGTTTACACGTCTATAACTGTTGAACGCAATATCCAAACTAATTATGCATAGCGTCGTTTTGTAGGTTATGTCAAGACCTTTCAAATTATGTATAGTATTGCCAGATACGAGCTCTGTAGCGCTTTGTACATAGCCGCGAAATTCAAAAGACAAAATGGCGGAAGGGAGATTAAGCTTGCGAATACTAGTCACCATTAATAGATTATAAATATCTATTTATGAGATAAAATACGAGGTCCCCTCGAAGTTAAGTGACTCTTAATCCTATTTGTATATCAATATAATCTATTGTTAATATTTAAGATATATCTATGATAAATACCTAAAAACTTTATTTACAGAAACATACAGCTGTCAGACGAGAAACTCTTTGGGGACGTCGGACTCCGTGAGACTAGATATAGATATTAAATGTGAGTGTAACCCATATAAGTATCATCATCATCATCAGCCGATGGCCGCCCACAGCTGGACATAGGTCTCCTCCAAAGATTTCCACATCTCATCCTGACCAAAACGTCGGTCCACCTTGTGGAAGGCCAAAGTTAAGTTATAATTGGCACCTACCTAAGATATAATCTAAGCTGTATACATGTGGTTGTAATACGTTGTGTATATAAAAAGGTGTAGGTTCGATTCCCACTGGGCTTTAGGCTTCGATTGAGGGAAAATATTATGAGGAAACAGGAGAAGAATTATCCTTGAATAATAATTTATAAGGACATGCTACAACCATCAACCTGCGGTGCGGTAGTAAACTGATCTTAACGTATCGATTTAAAGCCCTGTCAATGTCAATGTAGTCAAATACAAAAAAAAAAGCGTGGACGCAGATTGCCCACGCTACTACCCCGCGGCGATGCAGGTCCGGCACGCCGCCCTCGTACTCCAACCGTCCACCACCGTGTGATCTACAGGTTCGTTACACGTTTATATTGAATACAAATACAATTAGTTATTAACCAATACGCAAAAAGGTGTGTCATACATTTAACACGATTATTTATGTGTCTATTCCTCCTGTTTTCTAGTGATGTGTATAAAACCTAATAAAATTATTGACAGACTGTATATATAACATAACTTCAAACAAATTGATATACGGCATATTAAATGAAAAGCCATTTATATGTTATTCATATAAATTAATACAAAATCATGTATCTTTGATCTATTATAAATATATGTATAATATCAATGATTTCACAATCCATATAAAATTTTTTAGTCAGATAATTTTTAAGGAACTTATTATAAAGAGTCAGCTCCGTTAAGCTAGTTTATAATAATTTAATATTAGGTTGGGGAAAAAGAAATCCATTATTTTTTCGGTAGATGGCTGTAGTGATAAATTTCTCGTAAAGTATCGATCAAACAGAGTCAGATTTATGCTCGTTGGAAAGGTGACATTTCGCAGTAAAAAAATTCTTTTGCTGTTTTTTGTTTGGTGCATTCAATTGTGAGTTACAGGGTATTAAAAATGGAAGTGAACAAAGAGAAAATTCGGTACATTTTACAGTTTTTCTTTAACAAAGGCGAAAATGCAAGCCAGGCGGCTAAAATTGTGAATGGTTTTTATGGACCCGATACTGTAACAGCTGATTATGTGCAATTTTGGTTTCGTAGATTCCGTTCAGGAATTTTTGATGTTAAAGATGCACCTCGCACAGGTAGGCCGGTCGCCGAAAATGTCGATAAAATCGGAGAAATGATCAAAGTTGACCGGCATGTTAGCAGTCGTAACATCGCCCAGGAGCTAAAAATGGACCACAAAACAGTTTTAAACCATTTACACAAAGCTGGATTCAAAAAGAAGCTCGATGTTTGGGTGCCACACCAATTAACAGAAAAAAACATGATGGATCGAATTTCCATCTGCGAAGCCTTGGCCAAACGGAATGAGATAGACCCATTTCTTAAACGGATGGTGACTGGAGATGAGAAATGGATCACATACAATAACCCTGTGCGAAAACGATCATGGTCAAAGAGCGGTGAAGCACCTCAAACGGTGGCCAAACCAAGAATAACGGCCAGGAAGGTTCTGCTGTGCATTTGGTGGGACTGGAAGGGGATTATTTATTATGAGTTGTTTCCATATGGCCAAGCACTAAATTCTGATCTCTACTGTCAACAACTGGACCGTTTGAAGATAGCAATTGACCAGAAACGGCCAGAATTGGCCAACAGGAGAGGTGTCGTGTTCCACCAGGACAACGCTGGGCCACACACGTCTACAGTGACTCGCCAGAAACTTCGGGTGCTTGGTTGGGAAGTTTTAATGCATCCGCCATACAGTCCGGACTTGGCACCAAGCGATTACCATCTTTTTCTTGCACTACAAAATTTCTTTAGTGATAAAAAATTGGCATCTAGGGAAGATTGTGAAAATCGGCTACTAGAGTTTTTTGCAAATAGAGACCAGGACTTCTACGAGAGAGGCATTATGAAGTTACCTTTAAAATGGCAACAAATCATAGAACAAAACGGTGCATATTTGACCCAAATCGGACAATCCAAAGCATGTTAAATAAAGTACTGAAGTTCATATAAAAATAATGGATTTCTTTTTCCCCAACCTATTATTTCATGAAATCCGTAAGAGTCGGAGCAAACTTACCTTCTGTGAAATACTAGAGTTGTAAAGCAATCGAGGAAATCGTCCAATGCGGAGATGAGCTACGTGAGGACGCTTCCGGTGGCAACGGCGGCCGCGAAAGCTCTAGTCTTTGTGCGCTTTGGCTCTACTTCCGTGACGTCCGCACAGTTTCCGCAAATCAGGGGATGATGCGCGCGTTTTATTTCTATTGTTTACACTGTGCACATGCGTACAAGCGCTGTGTTATTACAAGATGTCTGCCCGCAAACATTTGAAATACACCTGAAAGAAATATACTACGTCTTGAATTTGACACTGAAACCAACGGCATTTACAATTTATATCTTATACTACAAATATCTAAAAAAATAGTAAAAGGCTTTCATATATCTGAAGAATAAATAGATTAACTTGTTTATGGTTTCACAAATAAACACTACAGTAGTAAATAGAGAGTAGCTCGCTGGCCTAATGGTTAGAGCGTGCGGCTTTCGTTCCGAAGGTCGCGGGTTTGAATCTCGGCATGTATCGATGACTTAAGTTATGTACATTTGTAAACTTTAGTTACAACAGCGAGATACAAACGGTGAAGGAAAACATCGTGAGGAAACCCGCACACTGAAATCATATGTGTGTGTGTGTGTGTGTGTGGTGGCCCCAATAAAGTGGCAACAGGCTCGCCCCCCGTTATATGGGACCTTTTTTTTTTTTTTTTTTATATGGAAATGCTGTTACCGCATACCCAGCGTCCTTTTCAGGGGGGGGACGCCGGGTTATGTGGGGCTCGGGGCCACTGAGATGTTGTGCGTGACCCCCATACCCACTAAAACCACCACCGCTTGTCCCGCCATACGCATACTGGTGACGCCCGGGTTTCAGTCAAGCAACTCTCCGGGCGCCTCCGCGTATAAAACTCCTCCTGGTGGGTGCCCGCGGGGAGCAAAGGCACCCACCTGCCGTCCCGTACCGGCCCCTCGCGGGACCGGCACGTTGAGGCCCCCCGACCCCACAGACGACCGCGCGCGCCCAAGACGAAGCGCACGCCCGGTCGCCGCCCTCCCGTGAAGGAATTGGGCGGCGGCCTCCCCCCTCCAGACTCCCCCCCCACCTCGACGAGGGAAGGGGGACAAAAACCAAGACTCCCTCGGGGGACGCACCCCCAGGGGAAACACGACAAAAGGCCCAAAGGGCCACGCCCATCGGCCCGAAGGCCCCCTCACACCGTGCCCGGCTAGGGGCCCGTCGCTCACGGCGGGAGGAAGCGGACGGCGTGGTTCTGCCGCCGCGCTCTCCCGCCGGCCCGCCGCCGCCTGCAAGGTGCGGCAGCGGCGTCGGCCTCCCTCGTGCGCTCGGCGGCCTCCTTCTGACGCATCACTGCGCCGCAGAAGGAGGCCACCGCCTTCCAAGACCTCTCGCTGCTCAACATACGATCGATTACAGTCGGCAGCGAGAGGTCACTGCCGACTTGCATGACGAGGGAGTGGCGTTGCGGCCCCCATGCCGGGCACTCCGCCAGAGTGTGGTGCGCCGTGTCAATCGGGGCACCACACTCGACGCATTCTTGCGTCATCTCTCTACGAGCCACCTGGTGCAGGTACTTGCCGAAACATCCATGGCCTGTCAGCACCTGCACCAGGTGGAATGTCAAGGCCCCGTACCGCCGGCTCATCCACCGGGACAGGTGGGGCCTGATGGCCTCCACCGTGTCCCGGCCGGCGGCAGGGTTACCTAACTCCGTCTCCCACCGCCGGATCAGGGCGTCATGGGCAACGCGCCTGATCCGGCGGACCGTGGCCGGGTCCGGCCGACGCTCTCCGGCATCCCGCAGGAAGAGGTACACTTCCGCGAGCGACTGCGCCTGTAGATGCCAAGGCGCATCGCCCGCGAGAAGCGTACCCGCCGTCCAGGACACCGTACGGTACGCCCGACAGGCTCGGACCGCCAGGATACGTTGGGCCCTCTTCAACACGGGCCCGTTCCTGGCGGTCTCGCACCTATCCACCCATACGGGCGCACCGTACAGTGCCATACTCCGCAGGATGCCAGAGTATAGGCGCCGACACAAATGACCCAGCCCCCCGACATTGGGCAGCAATCTGCCCAGCGCAGCGGCGGTGGCGGTGAGCTTCGGGAGAAGCCGTTCGAAGTGCTCCCCGAAGCTCCATCGCCCGTCCAGAGTGAGCCCTAAATACTTGAGGGCTCCCCGCACTGGGACTCTCTCGCCCCGGACGGGGATGATCGCGCCCCGGGGTGGACCCCTGCGGGGTCCGTGGAAGAGGAGGGCCTCCGTCTTCGAGACGGAGACCCTCAGACCCAGCTGCTCGATCCGGTCCACCACCAGCGACGTGCTAGTGGCGGCCAGGCCAGGTCCCACCTCGGCGAGGTGCCGAACTAGACGGCCGGCCAAGATCATCTCGAAGACCTTACCCGCCTCGTCCAGAAGGACGATCGGTCTGTACGCGGAAGGGGAGTCGGGGTGACGGTCCCACTTCCGCAGCAGGCAAAGCCTGCCCGTCTTCCAGCGCTCCGGGAACTGCACGCGCCGAATGCAGGTGTCGTACAGTCCCCGGAGCTCCTCACGCAGGTGACTGGCGGCCACCCAGAGGGCCCTCGATGGGACCCCGTCGGGCCCCGGAGCCGTACGTCGACCCCGGAGACGACCCAGGGCCACGTCCAGCTCCTCTTCCGTCAGAGGAGGGCCCTCCTCTGTGGCCGCCGCGGGGGCGGTGGTGGACATAACTGGGGGCTGGAATGACGCGTCAGCTCCCGGGAACAACCGGTCCACCACCCCTTGGAGGAAGTCCGGGTCCAGGGCCTCCGTTAAGGGGGCGCCTGCGGCACAGAGCTTCTTCCGTGCCGTCTTGAACGGGCGCCTCCATGGATCCCTGTCGACCCCTGCCAGTAGTTCCTCCCAGGCAAGGGTCTTCGCCCGGGCTATGGCGAGCCGCAGGGTCTTGCGGGCTTCCGCATACTGACCCTGCAGCCGCTCCTCCTCCCCCGTCACCTGCGTGCGCCGACGCCGACAACGCTGCAGTGCCCGGCGACGAGCCTGGGCCGCCGCCCGGAGGCCGGAGAGCTCCTCCGACCACCAGTACAGCTGGCGGCGGTCCGCAGGACGTCGCCGCATCCTAGGCATGGCCGCATCGCACACCTCCTGAAGAGCGCTGTGGATGCGACCTTCCAGCTCGTCGACGCCGACGTCGTCTGAGCCTCGGGGCATGTTCCATCTCTGGAACAGCGCCGACTCCTCGGCGAGCTCCTTGTCGAACTTGCCGAGGACCCAACGAGGGAAGTGGAACCCGGGGCGCGATGATGTTTTGCCGCGGCCCTGAGGAGGGGAGACCTCGAACCTAATATATCGGTGATCCGATAAGGTCTCCACCTCCTCCTCCACCCGCCAATTTGCCACACGGCGCGCGAGCGCCGGTGAGGCAAAGGAGAGGTCCACGATGGACCCCCCCGACCCTCGCACGCACGTGAGCACGTTTCCCTCGTTGAGGAGGCTCAGACCGGAGAGCAGTGCCCATGCCTCAACTGCTCTCCCTCTCGCGTTGGTGGCGGTGCCGCCCCAAGAGCGAGACTTGGCGTTAAAGTCGCCGAGGACCAAAGTCTCCCTCGGCGACAACCTGCCCGCGGCGGCCCTGACAGAGTCGAGAAACACCTCGAACTCTGCCAGGGATCGGTTGGGGGAGAAGTACACCCCGATGACAGCGTACCTCCCCCAACCTGCCGCCGCGTAGCCGTGCCCCCTCTCTAGTGACTTGAAGAGGGGGCAGGCGCCCGCTCTCGCCAGCACCGCCACCGTGCCGTCCAGGTCCCCAACCCAGGATGATTGGGCGGGAATCCTGTACGGCTCCGATGCCACGCCAATGTGGCATCCCCACTCCGCCAACGACTGCAGGAACAAGTCCTGAGCGTTGGCGGAGTGGTTGAGATTCGCCTGCAGGAGTGAGATGTGGGCCATCAATTAATTGATGACCATGTTCTCACCTCCTGCAGGCGCACTCTTCTTCTCCGCGACGCGGGAAGGTGTCCCGGCCGCAGCCTTTCCTTTGACCCTGGGGGGGAGACAAGTTCTCCCCCCCATCAAGTGGTTGGAATTCCGACCAGAGTCGGCGCAGACGGAGCATCGGAACTCCGACTGGCACTCGCCGACCCTGTGACCCACCTTCCCGCATCGGAAGCACTGATCCTTCCGGCATTTGGGGGATGGGCACGTAGCGGAGGTGTGCCCGATCGCCATACAGTTGAAGCAGCGCAAGGGGCGCTGCTCCAGAGCCACGATCCTGGCCGAGGTCCACCCGACCAAGACGCGGCCCATCTCCGCCAGCAGCTTCGCGGCGGCGACCGGACACGTAACGATGGTGGTGCCCATCCCCCCAGGCCCGTCCCTTACGGACAGGGCCTTCACCTGCCCGGCTGGGCAGCCCGTTGCTGCGACGACCGCAGCCTCGATCGTCTCTTTGGTGGCCGAGTCGTCCAGCTCGGTCACCCGCAGATCCGCGGTTTTGACCGGCCGGACGACGTCGGCCACCCCAGCTAGCGAAGTCTTCATCTTCTCCGCTAGCTGGTCCGCAACGTCGTGGCCGTGGCTGGCACCCAGCTCGAACAGGCGGGCCCCCGCCATGGTTGGCCGCACCCGCACTTGGCCCACAAGGCCCAAGTCCTCGAGGGCGGACGTCTTCACCAGGGAGCTCATGACCTCCCGGTAAGACGTCCCCTCGGCCACCGCCTCGGGCCGCAGCTTAACTATCACCGCGGCCGTCTTGGGCGGCGCAAGCTTGGGCCCCTTCTTGGCGGGGGCCGCCTTCTCGGCGGGGGCCGCCTTCTTCGCGGCCTTGGCCCGCGCCTTCCAGCCGACTACCTTCGCCCACGAGCCCTCCTCCGTGGAGGGCCCGGGCAGTGGCACGTATTCCACCTCTACCTCTCCCTCAGCCGAGGATGCTGTTGTTGGCTGCGGGCGGGAGGTCGAGGCCCTCATCGGCGCCCGGCGAGGTAGTGGTGCCGGCGCCGTCGCCTGTCGGGGCGCCGAGGGCGCCGCCGGCCGGGTCCTAGCCGAGGTGGCCGCGTCTGCAGGCGCGGGGGCCTGCGAGACGGGATTGCCACCCCGCGCCTTCCTTCCATCCGCCGCCAGAGGCGGACGGATGATGGGGGCTGGAAGTAGGCGGTCTTCCAGCCCGGCGAAGCGACCCTCGAACATCCGCGCCGTGGCACCGAGCATCTGTTCGGATGCCCGCTCCACGGCCGCGTTGATGAGGGCCGCAAAATCCGCCGGCTCAGGAGGAGGAGGACGAGCCGGAGCCTCCACTGGCACGGGCCCCGCCCCAGTGAGCAGTGTCGCCACCTGCTGGCTGAGCTCCTCGTTGGACTTTTTGAAGGCGAGGAGCTCACGCCTTATATAGTCCCCGTTACTGACCACATCTGGCGAAAAGTGGGTGTTTATTCACTTCTGCCTACCCCTACTGGGAAAAAGGCGTGAAAATATATAAAAAAAAAAAAAAAAAAGTAAATAGAGTAGAATAAAACAGTGACAATAATAAACATTTGGGAAAATAAGACATAAATCGAGACCTTGTATTACTAGATAGAAAATATACTATTAATAAAAGTCTTAACAAAATCAATTCCAAATACTTGAAGAAGTATTTTTTATTCCATCTCATTGTTCGTTCGGTGATAAACTGTCCATCAAAATTCAAAAATCTTTTTTTTATACAAATATAACCACTGCTATAAATTTGTAGCTTCGATGGTTTCATTATCAGTATTCAGTAGTATTATTATTCAGTATTATTATCAGTAAGTATTATTCATACGGTACAGATTCATTTTCAGTATAGATAATTAGAAAATAGTTCAAGTGTTTTTTTTTTAATTGATAAAAATTAGATAAAATATTAAAACTTTTAGTATATTCTGAATAAAATTATAAAAACAACCTGAAATAGTTTGGGAAAGTATATTATTGTTTCAGATAATTTTTAAAACGGCTCAACCGATTTTGGGCGGAAAATTCACTGACATCTAGTTAATGTTACAAAATTTACTTCGATTAATTTTTAATAATAATAGTACATAATAAAATTTTATATTACTTTAAAATCGATTATCACCAAAACTGTAATATCAAAGCTTAAAAATTTGAGTTTGGTAATTGTGCCCAACCCATCGTGCTAGCGATTGATTTTATTCTGCTATTATACGAAATTTTTTCGTTCAAATGACGTTGCTCTTTTTAAATATTTTTTTTAAAAAGTAAGCTTAATTTTTTTCTTCTCATGCAACAAAGCGTCATAATCTATTAGACTTTAAAGTTGAAGCGTTTATACTAATTTCTTTACGCCATCTATTGGTGCTTAATCGAAACTTATTAAATTTATTTAATATTAGTCATATTTTAACCCTTAGTGCTTTTCTAAACATTATGATCTAGTTTTTTATTGTATCAATCAATTGGGATAGTTATGAGCAATAACAATGGTTTTTATTTTATTAGATGGACCGGAAAGTAATGTCGTTTTCTTACGCTAAATACAAACATACATTTTTAACGAGTCTTTATTTTTAATCAATGATGTATTCCCCATCATTGTCAATAACCTTTTGCCATCTAGTGAGTAAATTTTCAATCCCTGATCGATAAAAATTAATTGGTTTTTCGGCAAAATATCTAGAGATGGCATTTTGGATATCATCCAAATTTGCAAATGTTTTGCCACTTAAAAAGTGTTGCAGCGCTCGGAATAAGTGGAAATCCGATGGTGCAACATCGGGCGAATATGGTGGATGAGGCAGCACCTCCCACCCCAATTCATTAATTTTTTCTAGAGTTCGCCTTGCGCAGTGCGGTCTTGCATTGTCATGTTGGAGAATGACGCCTTTTCGGTTGACAATCGCTGGCCACTTTTCAATTAAAGATTGATTGACTCGCTGCAATTGTTCGCTGTAGAGGTCTGCAGTAACAGTTTCTCCAGGTTTCAGTAATTCAAAATGAACAATGCCGCGAATACTCCACCAAACACACAAAAGCGCTTTTTTGGGGTGTAAACCTGGCTTAGCAGTACTCCGAGGGATTTCATTTGGAGAGAGCCACTGCCTTTTGCGTTTTGGGTTATCATACAGGACCCATTTCTCATCTCCTGTGATCAAGCGATCAAAAAACGCTTCTGTGTTGTGTCGTTGAAGCAATAAGTTGCATGTGATTGATCGGTTAGCCTTATTCTGTTCGGACAGATTATGCGGGACCCAAACACCTGCTCTGCTTACTTTTCCAATCTGCTTCAAATGTTCTTGGATGGTCGACCAAGGTTTGTTGAGACTGTTTGACAATTCCTCGATCGTCTGACACGGATTTGCTTCCACTTCCGCCCTTAACACGTCGTTGTCTAACGCTGATGGTCTTCCTGATCGATACGAGTCGGAAAGATCAAAATTACCCGATTTGAACTTGGAAAACCACCTTTGGCGTTTACGAATGTCCAGTGCATTTGGATAAACATCGCAAATGTTTTTGGTAGCAACTGTTGCGTTATTTCCCTTGCGAAACTCAAAGAGCATGCAATGCCGGATGTGTACCTCTTCTGGTATTTGGCTGGCCATTTTACCCAAAATTACAAAAAAAAATTGTAATTCAATTGTCTATAAGTAAAGAAATCACTATAACCTCACAATGTCTTTGGTACGCCTCTGAACAAAACAATGAGCTGACAAATGACAATCAAGTATTGGCATGCGCAGAAACGACATTACTTTCCGGTCCCTCTAATATATATATATATTAATTTTTTTTATGATACGACAAAGAAGGTATTGCCGGAAATAGTTTGATAATACCCCATCGCAGTTTCAATTTTACCCTTCTAACGGGTCCCCGCTTTATCGTAGCGGAGGGGCTTAGTAAACGTGGGGCCTAACACGGTGAAGCTAAGCGGAACTCACCCGGTCGGCCCGCAGTGGTGAGGTGTCGAACCGGCGATGCGGCGGCGGTGGGGCCACGGGGGAAGAGGAATGTCGGTATTACGATGCACCGTTCTCTCTATCCTCCGCGGCCGCTAATGGGTAGCGGCAGGCCCAACATCTATCCGCCGCGGGCAACCCGGAGAGGATATCTCCCGGGGCTCCGATGGCCTCTGGGCGACGGGTTCGGGGAATCCGTCGTCCGCACAAATGAGGCTGAGGTAAGGATGCGCAGCATGTTCCGGCGCGCCCTGCTGGCGGAGGAGTTAATCCCCCCCCCCCCCTACTGAGGTGGGGCTGCGCCCTGCGAGGTCGGATATGCGTAGGCATTACCCCCAGGTAAAACAAAACAAAGCTACTATTTTTACCGTCAAACAGTAGTATGCAAACGTTATTGTGTTCTGGTTTAAAAGGCGTTGTAGCTAACTAAAATAACTGCGATACAGAGGCATAAAATCTTATGTATAAAGGCGATAAGCATAATATGGTTTGTGTGTTAAAAATATTAAATATTAAAAATGTATCTTAGAAAGTAATTAATATTGTCAAAGTTTAAAACAGCAAATAATATCAAATCAAAGAAAATTCCATTAGTTTCTTTATAGAAGTAACAAGACAAGCTAACTCGGACATCGGAATTCATATAACGTAAAATTAAAATCCCTATCAATTCTATTATGACGCGGCCCGTCGGGAGATCCTTTATCCTATTTTATTTAACAGCTTATATTGCTACATCCATCAGACAACCAACTGATAGAAGCTGTACTGAATTATCTAAAGGATTTTTTAAAATAAAATACTTTTTTAATAAAGATCAATGATTAAGGTTATCATATCATATCTCTTGTTAAACATCGCCAAAATTATCATCGTCTACGTATGTATATACCTCTTTTCTTTTTTTTTTCCTTTAACGTGGTGATAATGCATTCGAATACCTGCCCTAGTGAGGGTCAAGACAGGTTATGTCGGACTTGTATCGACTAAAAACCCTCACGATGTTCCACCTTCGCAGTGCAGCCTGCCAGCGCCGGCTGCATCGGCTGTAACTCCATCTCGGGAAGAGAGTGTGCCAGAATATACAGGGTGCCCTTGTCCCCGCTTCTTATAGTCATATGTACAATGGATTCCCCCGAATCCGTCACTTAGAGATCATGGGAGTCAAGAGAGAAAACTCTCCTGACCTGCTGCACCGTTTTTGGTCTTTGGTTCCGCCACCTACAACCGTTTAGGTAGGTATCACTACAGCTCTTATTTCTGTCACCCAACAGTAGTGTGCAAACACTACTGTGTTCCGGTTGGAAGGGCGTTGTAGCTAATGTAATTACTGAGGTAACGCGACTCAAAATCTTATATCTCAAAGAAACAAGCAATATGTGGTTCAGTGTATAGTATCATATTAACTATCGTCACATTGTTATGGGCTGCGTGTCACTTACCATCAGGTGACTGCTCGCTTCGTCGCTTCGTAAAAGAAAAAAATATGTCGTCATTGTAAAGAAATCACACATAAAATGGTACCAAAAACTGCCTCCGAAATACGGCGAAAGAAATACGAGGAACCATTTCCGCCGTAACAAGGGAAACGCTTCGGGTTATTTCACCTAAAGCGCATCCAATATCGGATGCAATCGGCAACATCGGTGTGGGCGCAGTTAGTATAAATTATATAGATATATACATAACCGTCAACTGTTCGTGAAATAGATTTTTTTTTTCTATTGCGCAATAAGAGAAAAGACAACAATTTCATCTTGAGATCATCTCAATGAACTGTTTATTAGGAGGTTCAGCGCCATCGAAATTTGGCTGAGCCGTATCCCAATGAGACTATGAGCCTAGTTTCTAAATTGATTAGATTTTACTGAGCTTCAGTTTCCGGTGAAGAAAAACGTCGCAAATAAAACTGACATTTCAACTACAGCTTATATGGATTTGTGTTTGACTCTCTCCTTGTGAGAATAGGCCCCGCATCCCAACTGCGGGAAAGGATATTAACATTTATATTCCATATTGAACTGATAGTTGAAGTGAAGGATTGTTACTTAGGTATACATTAAAAGGTAAGTCCAAACGGATGTGGTCTGCAAGATGATTAATTTATGTTTTTTTTGCATTAATTGCAAAAACCTTTAAGTATATTTATTATATTTCAATACGACTAAAAGTATACGGTCAGTACATATTATATCTTCCAGTACTGGTTCCTTTGATGATCTGTGTCGTGGCCGTCGTCCATGCTGAACTTAAGAGAAACTTATTAAAGTTAGCAGCATTAATGTTGTGATTTTATTTAAATAAATACATGAGCCAAATTAAAATGAACAATTCCAAATAAATACTAAACTTAAGCATATAAATTATAGTTAAAAATCTTAGGGTAAAAAGAGATACTAAAACCTATCCCTGAAATATAAAATACTTGATATGAATACAACTTAATCTCATAAAATGCACAAAAACAAAGGGAGGCTATCGAAATCAATTGTAGTAGAAACAGCGACCTTTCCCTTACCCTCATGGATAGGGGAAGAAAATTATAAGAACAAGCATTAATGACAACGTTAATATTATTCTTTAATAAAAAAAATTATGTATACATATAAAACCTCTGTCATGATCCAATAAATATATGAAAGCGCAGAGTTAAAAAGAGCTGATTATCTTTATTTAGGGACAAACTTTATAGACAGACAGACACACAGATACACAGATTGGAAAGTTAAACTTAAAGCAATTCGGATTTTTGTATGGGATATGCTTATCTCAAGGCCGGCGAAACTGGAGGTGCTGCATTGTGCATAGCTGCGTGGGTAAGAGCGCGAGACGGTCATCCTGCGCTGGGATAACGCGAGCGGCAGCAGTTGGCGAGAGACGACGTGGTGCATAACATCCTACATGAGAGCCTCGAAAGGTACTGGAAGAGACAAAAAAATTGGGCGTTTACCACTGCATCCATTAACAAATTTAACTGACTATAATAAATGCCATCAGTGTGAAGAGATAGATGTTAACTTTGATATCAACTCCGGACTAAACCCCGATTACAGCTTCGTTTTCGATATCGATTATTTTTTAAGATTATTGAAATAAATCATGTATCAGCATCTATAATTGAATAAATATTAAAAAATCATTGTCATGTTTCATAAGAGACAAACGATGAGGATAGATGAGGAGGCTTGAATTCTCCTCGTGACCCGCTTCCTCACACACGGTTCCCGCAGTACTTCGCGGTGATATCTCGCATCCGACAGGAGGTACGTGCTATGGGACCTGAAGATATGATATTAATATTCTCTTTTATAATTATAAGCTTTATTATAAATATTAAAGTTAAGAGTCGAACAGAAGATTCAATTTCTTGCCTTCTGCTCGTCGCATTTAAATATACGGTATGGTGTGGTGTGGTCTCCTTATTCCTGTAATCGGCTCTAGTGACACCCCTCAAACTTAAATATTATATTGTTTACACTAAACCGATTATCCAAGGAAATAGGTAGAGGTGTCATCTATAAAGGTTTTCTTGTTGTAAAGAGATACATTAATTTATAAAGATAAATTAATGATTCTAAAAAAATATATCAAATATTAAATAGCTCAAATAAAATTTATTGAAATTTATAAAGATGGAAATTTAATTCAACAAAAGTTTAAAGAGTGAAATAGATCTTTCTAAAATATAAAACTAAAGAAAAAATATATTTAAAATTATTTTAAACAAACTTCAATTTATGTCTAAAATACGAATATATATAAAGAAGTGAAATATGGAAAAAGGATTCATTATAATAAATAAAAAAGTTAAAGTACAACAGTTGGGTGTTCGTGAAACGTTCCAAGGACGTAATTAGGAATAGTTCGTGTATCATCCGGCCGTATGGGTGAGCGGGCGCGGCGGAGACGCACACTCGCGGCTCCGGACGTGTACTGCGTACGTGTCCAATGTAAAAATTTGCTTCGTGCAAATTGATTGAACTACTGATTTGAGATTATTACTGACCTCCAATACATATTGAAATGATGTATAGAAATGGTGTACTGTATACTGTATCCTGATTGAAAATGAATTGAAAAATGCTTGAATTATGAAATTATAAAAGTGTGAAAGTCTCTAGTGATGAGTTATAAAAGATATATCGATTCATTCGAGTCCCCGTAAAATATAGGAATACAAATAATCATGTATTATGATATAATATAATAAATATAGATGAGTGTGAAGGTCTTTAAAAATAAAATTTATAAAGTATACGGATTCGAAACCGTGTAAAATGGTGCATGGCAAAATTAACATATAACATCAAGTTGGTGGAGAAGATGAGATACCAGCCGGGTGTAGTTGGCGGTTATTTAACTAACTACTTGCTTATACTCCGATTCGGGAATTGTTAGATAGCACTTCGGTGATATCGAAATACTCAGAACCATGTCTTAGGGCTTCGGCTCTATGATACGTGGGTGCTCGGCGTCTTAGTGGCTTGCCACTATGATACGTTGTGTTTAATAATATTTGTTTATTCCAAAGTTAACTCGAACTGTGTCGATGCATTATGAGGTAGCGGAAGCGGACGCGAGCTAATGCCTCGATGCTTATCAAACATTGATATTGCGTCTTGTCGCAGCGTGACGTTTGCACCTTTACTGAACTGATGCGTCTTACAAATGCGGTTGGCTGAAGACTTTTGCAAATATTGATGTCTGCTGAGATGTCTTGTGCGCCTTTCATGATTATGTGCGCCGATGATAGTCGATTGCATGTCTGTCGCAGTTCAGTGATACGACGTCTTCGACGATCACTGGGTTAAATGTCGCTTTTGAAGGTTGCGCCTTGCGTTATGGTTTGACACTTTATCTTATTAGATTTTTCCAAGCCGGGTCCCTTGATCACGGGGCTGCAAATTGTCTGCCCTCCCTATTTTATGAAATTTGCAAATAAAGACCTCAATAGCTCCCCATCTTTTAAGATATGTGGCGAGTTGTCGGTGGGCGAGACAAACTTGATCAAAACAATATTTTACTCAACGACAAACACCCTATGCCTGATGGCTCATAATAAAAATAAAATAATATTTATTGGCTATATCCATTACAGTGGTTAACGGAGTTATGCATTTACTTCATGTATAGTGATAGCTGGTGGGAGTACAATCTCTCAAGGCTGCGATGTATTCGCTTTGCCATTCTATGAGGTGGGCTATGAGCTCTCGAATGCACTCCGCGGATTGCAATCCGCACTTACTACGTAGTTGGTGGCGATGTCAATTCCAACACTTTACAATGTGTCTGCAAGTGCACCTGGCTAGTGAAAGTGGTGGCTCGTACAAAGGACTAACCTTTGGGTCAGAATACCCTTTATATCTATTATGTGTAATGGAATGTGCGCTGACCATACACTGTATATCTGGTTACGGTTGTAACTTGTGAGATGCCTACTCACATTGCCATGCGCAATTTGATCACAGTTCGTGCTTACACACTAAGAATGAGCCGAGTGCTCTTCTACTGGTTCGCCAGTAAACCTTGCTGTGGACTGCGGTCCGAGGCCAATTAAATTCTCTCTGTTTCGGGGGGAGCGCAGTATTTGGTTGGCGCTCACCGCTTACTGCGGGGTCTGTTTGCTGGAGCCGTATGCCATCCCCACGTTTTTTTTTTATGTGAGGATGCGAACTTATACACTTGTGTCGGGGTCTTAAGAATTAATAAATATTGTAAACCCGTAACAAGATGTGAAGACCTTTATAAGCGTGAAGGGATTATAAATAAGGAAATAAACCACACAAACGGCATCAGACTATCTTAGCAACTATTCATCCTTCTATATAAACCTAAAAGAACTAAATATTACTATAAACACAACGTAGAACAAGGTCCTAATCGAGACGATCACAAATTAATATAAATAATTAATGGTCAAAACATAAACATTAATCAAACTACAAAGAATAGTGTGCATCAACCTGATTACGTCTTCCGGCTGATTGGAGAGAGAGAGAGAACCTGGTCACGTACAATATGATTATCTGAGTACTAAATATTGTTTTAAAATATTTAAAACTTATGATATATAAGAGAAGGGGAGTAAGGTTACAACATGATCAATTCGATCTCGTTTCTCGTGGAACCGACGGGGCTCAACTAGGTCCAATTCTTGTGTGGTCGCGTCTTAAAAAAGAAGTTTATCATAAAGAAACCCTCTCTCCATGAAATCAGCCACCTTCTATCCAATTTGCCCCATCTTCTGCTCTGCACCGCTTCGCTCGCATAGGTCTGCGTTGAAATCCCCCATCACAACATGGTAATAGGTCCTAGAGGCATGTATGGCTCTTGATATATACTCATTCATAGCCTCCACCTCCACGTCTAGATGTGCCGATGTTGGTGCGTAAACCTGAATGGCATTCAGCAAATACCGTTTGGTAATTCCGAACATACCAAAGCTATGCTACTCGAGACACTTTTACAATGCTGTTAACGAGGGGCATACGCACGATGAACTCGACACCGCACAAGGACTGTCGATCGCCCTCCGGCTACCGGGCACTAGGGGCTGTGTTTTTGTAACATATAAGGTTTTGCTAATAATCACCACGCTTGGCAGGCGGGTTGGTGATCGCAGTACTGTCTTTATCGCACCGATATCGCTGCTGCCCGATTGCAGTTTGTAGTATTTAAGTCAGCCAGTGATGAATAGTTACACCGCCATTAGTCGGTCGCCAGAGCCTCGTTGGTCAATCTGCGTGATGCACCACGGGTAGATCAGGTTGGCATTTCAGTAGATTGGCTGGGACTGGGTCTCCCCCTTACACCACCTTGCTTTCGCTATTATTTTTTTAATACTATAAATGTAAAAAAAAATATGTGAGCTATTTACAAGCTCTTATTACCTTTTTTATACATTCATTGATTTATTTTTATATATTAACGTATTTCATTACAATATGTATAGCACCGCAGCTATGTATAGGTGTAGGGTAAAACTGAACAGGTGAACGCGAGTTTCGAGCATATTGCATTGTCATCATCAGCCGATAGACGTCCACTGCTGGACATAGGCCTCTCCTAAAAATCTGCACGTTTATAGGGCCATTTGGGCCATTTCCCACCACGATTGCCCAATGAGAGTTGGTGGGAGCCAGAGACTCGTTTGTTGATTAGAAAGGTACACCACGAGCACGTCAGGTTTTTTTTATAATTTTACGTGGAGGAAATACAGAGAATACTCGTCCTCGCGGGGGCAAGGACGGGTTATGTCGGACTTGCACTGACTAAAACACCTACGATGTTCCCGACTCGTCGCCATATGGCAAGGATCACGGGTATGGTTTGGTGCCTACGTCCGTAACCCTCACCGGCGCTGGATCTTTTGCAGCTCCACCTCGGTAGGGACGGATTACGCCCCCCTGCAGGGCGCGCCGGAACACGCAGCGCGCCCCCATCTCGGCCTCCTTTGTGCGAATGACGGATTCCTCCAAACCCGTCGCCCAGAGGCCACGGGAGTCCCGTGAGATACCCTCTCCGGGCTCCCCGCGTCGAACAGATATTGGGCCCGCCGCTACCCGTTAGCGGCCGCGGAGGATAGGGAAAGCAGCGCATCCTAATACCGACTCTCCTCTTCCCCCGCGGCCATGCCGCCGCCGCATCGCCGGTGCGACACCGGTTGGTCGTGGAGGATACGCCCTGCGCAACCCCACCCCGGAGGTATGGGGCAGCATAAAGCCACCCCTGTGCCCCCGGCCGCTCCGGTGAGCTCCAGTTATCCCAACCGGTACTCGAACCTGAAGCGGACGCTTCGGCCGGCCCTTCACCGCAGGCCGATCGGATGGGTTCCGCTTAGCTTCACCATTGTGACGTCCCCACGGACAGACGCCACGGTTACTAAGCTCCTCCACCACGACAAGGCGGGAACCCGTTGGAGGGGGAGCAGGTCAGGTTGACTTGGGTCCCGTGAGTTGTTGTGCGTAACCCCTTACACCGCTTATGACATTGCATTGTTTTTTATTTTTTAACATTTAAATGTAGTTTTTATCTCTATATACAAGTACATATAAATTATGAAAATAAAATTAAATATTATTGATATAGCTTTTAAGTATTTAACGAATACAAAAAACGTCCGCTTTTATAATCTGACGGAAGATTGAAAAGCTTTCTTTCATTTACAGTGACCATACCACCTGTTGCAGCGGCGGGGTAACCACAGAGAACTAAAAGGACATGCGAAAATTAGCTTCTTGTAATTTAAATAATTAGAAGTATTTCATTTACTTCAATGTTATGGCTCATGCCCTATACACAGGTTATATCGGTCTTACACCGAATAAAATCCCCACGAAGTTGCCCCGTCGTCGTTTTACGGCGAGATCACGGAAAAGCTTTCGCACTCCTCCGCGACTATGTTGATACTTTTCACCCACGGACTCACCGCTGTCGCATCAGCGGTGCGGCACCGATTAGTCGCGGAGGGTAAGGAAACGGCTAACTGAAATACCGGCCACTTTTCTTTTTCCGCGACTCCATCACGGCTGCGTAGGGCAACACTGCCCTTGCCAGTGAGTTGCGAGAGGAGGCTTGCATAAGTCTGTTCTCGCGGCCCACCCTCGTCCCAAAATCCTGCAGACTTAGTTTTGCGTGAAGTTTGGCTCAAAGCTTTCTTCTACGATCTTTTTTTTTATTGTTTTTCTGTGTGTTTTGGGTCAGGGCCTATGTGTACATGTTCATTTACCATCATTATTATTACTTATTTCTATACATTTTATACTATACTTCATACTCTTCTTTCATTCTGTGTTATTTATCAACCTCTACTTATCTTCCACACTTCTGTTCTCGTTCATGCTGCATTTCATTTCTACGTTCTGGTTGCAAAGGCCGACTGTTCCTCACGATTATAATTTCAATGCTAGCGTATTTGATTCCAATCCGTGCACGCAAATGATAAAAAATCAAATCTACCAGAAATTAAATCAAAGGCAATATGTTTTGTTGACTACTAAAACATTGTCAACGCAGTCTTATTAAAGTTCGTAAGGTTTTCACAATACGATCGCATGAGACGTGCGGGTGCGCACATACAGAGTTACACTGCTGGACATAGGCCAATGCAATCAATGATTAACATCAATACTTTAATTTTAAAACATTTCACACTAACTAATCCCCGCACGCACTGCTGGCCGTAATATAGAATTAGAGTTGAGCGACCGCAACCGGCAATGACGATGCAACCGTATAAATAATACCAAACGAAAATGTATATAAAAGTTGTTATAGTATATTCAAAAAATTAATAGTCTATAAATCATTCCGCGGCGAATGCTTCTGTTCCCGAACGATCCGTTCACTAGTTTTCACGTGGTTGGCAAATAAAACAAAAAAACGATTTACATTATTTATGTAGTTTTAATAACATCGTTGCTGTTAATATTTATTGTAATAATATATTTTGGTTGCCATTAATTATTTTTTTATTGCAATATTATACATTTTTTCTTTTTGTCTATCTCACTGAAAATATCAGGTGTACCGGTATGAAATGAGCGTTTTTTTGTGAAAATAAAACTAATTATTAATAGGAAAGTAAAAAACATTTCATTCAAAGTATTGGCCATTGTTTTCTACACATTTTGACCACCTTTCTGGCAATTTGTGGATACAACGCCAATAAAATTGTTCGTCTTTTAAAGCAAACCAACCAGACACACAATTTTCGACCTCCTCGTAGGAACCAAAGTGCTGCTCAGCCAATGCGTGTCCCATCGATGAAAACAAATGGTAGTCGGAAGGAGCCAAGTCTGGTGAATACGGCGGGTGGGGTAGCAGGTAGCAGGTAGCAGCTCCCAGCCAAGTGTTTTGATTGTATCCTGAACCGGTTTTGCTTTGTGTTCAGGTGCATTGTCATGGAGCAAAATTACCTTGCCGTGTCTTCTGGCCCATTCTGGTCGTTTCTCGATTAATGCATGGTCCAAATTGATCATTTGTTGTCGGTAGCGATCAGTATTAAAGGTTTTACCAGGTTTTAGGAGCTCGTGGTACACCACACCTTTCTGATCCCACCAAACACACAGCATTGTCTCGTTGCCGAATCGATCTGGTTTTGCAGTCGATGATGATGGTTGTCCCGGATTAACTCAGGATTTTATCCATTTAGGATTCTTAAAATAAATCCATTTTTCATCGCCAGTAACAATCCGATGCAAAACCGATTTTCTTTCGTGTCTTTGAAGCAAAATTTCACAAGTGTTTTTTCGGTTTTCCATCTGTCTTTCATTCAATTCATGTGGCACCCATTTTCCACACTTTTGGATCTTTCCCATAGCTTTTAAACGGCCAGAAATTGTTTGTCGTGCAACATTTAACATTTCTGCCATTTACTTTTGATTCAAAGTGTCATCTCCATCAAATATCGTTTGCAATTCAGCGTCTTCAAACTTTTTTTGCGGTTTTCCACGTTCTTCATTTCTCACATCAAAATCATTATTTCTGAACCGTTGAAACCATCTTTTGCATGTTGCTTCTGATAAAACATTATCACCATATGCCTCGACAAGCATTCGATGTGACTCTGCAGCACTTTTCTTCAAATGAAAACAAAAAATTTATGCTTTCCGCGAATCATCACTTTCTGGTACAAAATTCGACATTTTTAACACGATGAAAAAATATGATGTTGTCTGTTCAATGACTTGATGTAGACTAAATATGTTTCACAGATGTCATAGCAAACAAACAAAAAAAAAAAAGGCTCGTTAAAAACAAATGTTCCCTATCGAGATATTTGTATTTTGACGATCACTTCATACCGGTACACCTGATATGTAAACATTTGTGTCCACAATAGCAAGCTACAACTACTATACCACAAGCTACGCCATCTAGTATTTAGCCACGAGTCCGGTGAAGCTGCTACAGTTGTCAACTAGCGGCGCGAACTTTATCATTAAAACAAATGGCATCTAGTGTCAATAAGAAGAACTTCTATGAAGCTAATACTCAGTTGTATAACAGTGTAGAGCCAACATATTATAGTAATGAGTTTAAAAGTGAAACATTTAAATAATCAATGAGATTATATCGGACTTAAAGAAATTCCTAACTGAATTTCGGCAAGATCTAGATTCGAAACTAGAATAGACTAATATGAATATTCAAGGTAAGGTATTAAAACTGAAATTGATTTTCTAGGGACAGAAATTGGGGACAAAATGAACACCTTACGTACTCAAAATAGATTATATTATACTTTACTGCCAGTTTCCTAACCTAACCTAGTCTCTGATCTGAACACGGCAAAAATCTCGGAAGGCGATCTTTTATAATATTTAGTAATTAAAATATATACAATGTCGCACAGTGTTATCTTCGCCTTGAGACGTAGAAGGTTAAGTCTCAATACGACAGTGACTACACTACCCACAGCACCCTTCGATCCGGTAACAAAGACCTTGCCTCGGGTTACCTTGAAGAAGAGGAAGAATCGAACTGGTGGTTGGATCAGGCTGTATCTGAACGCTTTTCACAGTGCTCCCCACCCATGTGAAGTGGTGTCAGTGACCACGTGTGGTATAAATACAAATAAGTATCTACATGATTTACAATTTCTCTTTAAACTTCATATCCTTCCTACCGATAATCCTTCGCCAGTTATTTAAAACAACACAACCATTTGCTATTTTATCACATTATTCAACAAACTATTTAGAAACACTTGAATGTTTCTATCGATCGAGTCCACTGGATTCTGCCTCCATTGCCGGTACAAATACAAACATTTTCATTAACGAAACGCTGTAGGCAATTATTCCTTAATAGAAAAAAATCTGTTCGCGGTGTTCGCGAATTAACGCCTTTTTTCCTCCTCCGTTGACGTCCTCCATTAAAAAAGCCTCATCTGCCGTCTCCTGACATCCTTTCGGAAGCGTGCGCGAGCAACACCTGCAATATAAATAAACTTTTCAGGTTTCACACTCCCCCACCCCCCACCACCAATGCGAGGAGTCTTCACTTCACACAGAGAGGAGGGATGAAAGAAGGAAATAGGATGGAGAATGAAAGTGTAGTATGAGGTATGAAAGAAGAGCAGAGTATGAAAGATAGGTATGAAGAAATATAAAGATAAATGTAAAATTGGAAAAGGTGAAAATGGAAAGACAAATGTAACGCTGAAAAATGTAAACTAAAGATGATGGTAAATGTAAATGGGAAATAAGACGGTATGTGTAAAAAATTGGAAAAATACAGGCCCTGACCCACAATACGCAGGAGGGACAATTTGAAAAAAAATATATAAATAAACTATCTATTAATATTAGGTTGAGGAAAAAGTTTCTTTGCGTTTTTTAAGAAAAATCAAAACATATTTTAATACCAGTTTATTTATATTTAACTAAAGTATGTAGCTACCATTTTGTTTGATAACTTTTTGCCATCTTGTAGGTAGGGACATGATCCCAATGCTATAGAAATTTTTGGATCTCTGATCAAAATACTGCGATAAGTGATTTTGGCAGACCATTCTGAAGAGACCAAGACAGGTGGAAACCTGAAGGTGCAAGGTCAGGACTATACGGCGGATGCATTAACACCTCCCAGCCAAACTCTTAATTTTTTCTGAGTGGCTAAAGATGTGTGAGGTTTATCATGATGAAAAACCACACCTCTTCTGTTGATTAATTCTGGCCACTTTCTCTCAATTTCTTGCTTTAATCTCATTAGTTGTTCGCAGTAGAGTTCAAAATCAATGGTCCTGCCTGGTGGTAACAGCTCATAATGAATAATGCCCTTCCATTTCCACCACACACACAGCATCACCTTGTTGCTAGTTAACCCGGGTTTCGCCACATTCTGACCGGCAGAAGCCTGACCGGCCTTTTACCACGACCTTTTTCGCACGTTGTCGTGACCACGTACGTGATCCACTTTTCATCACCAGTTTTTCTTCTTCTTCAAAAATGTGTTCATTTCATTACGTCGTAATAAAGACTCACAAACGAATACACGGTACATTATTAGGTTTCTTTCAATGAGCTCGCGAGGTACCCAAATATCGAGCTTTTTTGTGTACCCAGTTGTCAAATGCGTCAAAACTGTTTTGTGGTCAATTTCCAGTTCTTCAGCTACGTTGTAACTACTGATATGCCGACCTTGCTTCACTTTTTCAAAAATAGCATCCATTTTTTCCGTAATAGGGCGACCAGAGCGACGTGCATCTTTGACATCAAAATTTCCGGATTGAAAACGCTTCAACCAAAATTTGTGCTACTCTCACAGACACTGCACACTGCACACTGCATTAGGTACATAAACATCGCAACATTTTTTCGCGGCTTGCGCTGCATTTTTATCTTTTATGTAGAAAAATTTTAAAATGTATCGAATTTCTTCATTAGATTGACTCATCTTGACTCAGTACGAAAAACAAATGAAAATCACACACTTTCTTAATTTGAATTTGGAGTCGTGTTCGTTAAAATTTTAACTTTCAACGACACGAAAACAAGCCGCAGACACAAACAGTATAGCAGCAAAGGGATTTTATTACAAGTTCAACAATGCGAAAACACTTTTCCCCAACCTATTATAACAATAATAAAACGGTAAAAAAATATATTTTTCGGGAATGTTCCAATCCACTTTCCTTTCTCATGAACAAAACTACGTATATTGATAGTGTATTCAGTAAGTTAAATGTGTCTCTGTGGCTCAGCGGTTAACTCACAGGTTCGAATCTAGTGTCATATATTGGTTTCGTTGATAGTAGGGCTGTTTGGACTATCTGGCGAATGTCGTTAGATATCACTGGAGGTGAACATACTGCTAAACAGGGTAGATATTCTCGGAAATTTTTGCTCAGCAGTGGGATATGTTAAACTTTATTTCAGACAGGCCACTGTGATGATGCACACCACACACATACACACATATATATATATATATATACATATATATATATATATATATATATATATATATATATATATATACTACAAACAGCGCAGGTGCATCATTTTCAGTATTTTTAACACGTATATTGAAGACACTTATCGCAGTCTCACTATTACTTAACACCGTATGAAATTGAAAGTGTTGCTCGAATGTGACAGTATAAACAATCAATAGACTCACCAACTCGAATCACAATTGGGGGACGGGCGCTTTGCAACTCCTATCATTCTTCAGATCGCCGATGTGGATGCGGTGGTTCCGCGCGCCCGTTTCTGAATGCCTCAGTACGCTGTGTCACTACACAGTTCTCCCGCATAGCTGCCGATAACAAAATAAAGACAAGTGAAACTCTTGCCCACCGCTTTGCCAAGGCGGTGCATGTTAGAATGTATACACTGCACCATTAAAATGGTTGGACTCCCTTTATAGTGTATTTGATTACGGCTAGCTCCTCTCGGTAGGTCTCCGGTTTAGGACACTATGCAGGTATGTACATACTACCGCAGCTCATTACAGACCAACAGTGTGCCAATATTACTGTTTAAGAGTACTGATCGACCCGTCGTTCTGAACGCACCGTTCATCGGAGCGAGTATGGAGGTTGACTGCTTCAAATTAGCTAAACAAATCGTTTTTATATGATATAAATCAAGATTGTTGACGTATGCAGAGGCTCAATACAGTGAATTGTACATAACATCTCCCCCTTTTAGACGGAGATTATCTCTTAAGAAAGTCGAAGGGTTGATAACATACAAAATGTATAAATGAAACATTAAAAATTAATTATAAAAGTTTGATGTAAAAATTAGTATTACAGCAATTATCGATAAGTAATACAAAAGATTGGAAAAACAATAAAATAATTTTATGAGCCAAAACGAAATTTATTTGTTCACTTTAAATTGAAGAGTTCGTTAAATTTCGTTTACTCTCAAACGGCATGAAAATAACTTTGCTTTCAGTTTTACTAATTTCTACTTCCGGTAAACTTTTTGTCGATTTCTTATCATATTCAAAGTTATCAGGTATGTCCGTAAATTCTATTGACGATATTACTATAGAATTATTTATTTTAGGTTGTTTGTAACATTGGTTAAATATTTGTATACAACAAAAAGTATTATGACTGCATTTTGTAAAACATCTCTTGTAGATTTTATACAACATATAAACATAAATAACACAAACAATTATATAAATAAGTGCAGTAAGAGTAATAATGTCCATACTTCACAATATGAGATTGATTTTGATCTTCATTAATTTGGTCCTCCAACTTATTTCATTTACGTGAAGCTAAATTTTAAGATTGTAAGTCAATATTTGTTAATGCAATAGAAGTAAATGTATATAAAGTTTCATTTGATAACTTATATTTGCAACAGTCGCCTTCTACTATATCAAAGTTAATTTCAAGTTGGCTTGGTATAATATTATTATATTTTTGTAATGGTGAAAATCGTAAAGTTTGAAAATAAACAATGCAATCATTTTTCAAAGATAAGTATCCAAAAGCTTGTAAGTTATAATATTTTATTATATTGTTACATTTAGCCTAAGGTAGCTTCTTAAGCTTAGATTGTACATAGATATATCTTCCATCGCTTAGTTTTTGCCATACATTAACATCACCATAAAATGTTTCAGGTTCACATATTTCAGTTAATTTGTCATTACAAAAGAAAGAAATAAGTTTAGACAGATCAATAATATTATGAATATTTTTTAAAGATAACGAAACAGAAAACTCTGCATGTCTCCTTATGATTTTGCTGTTGTAAAGTTCGTTATATAATTTTGTAGGAGTTAACACATATGGAAGCATAATTTTCAGCTTTTGCAAATAAAATAGAATTCAAAATTGTATATTTAACATATTAGATATAGACAACAATAAACTATCAGTTATATTTAATACAGAATTAAGTTTTTCAACATTGACTAACTTAACATTAGTTTTATAATTTTCTTGAAGTATACAATTTAGTTTTTCAGTGTACATATTTAATTCATTATGATTTAACTTATTTATAAAAACATTAAAATTATTTATAGTCGAATGGACAATATGTATATTGTCTTTCATTAACGGAATTAGTTGATCTTCGTTTTGTTCACAGGTAGAAATTGCTCCATCATACTTTCTTGCGTCATTGGCATCTAATGTGCCAATATAGAATTTTAGAATTTCTACACCAAATTCTAAAGGCCACCTTTTAAAACGGTTCCGTGGATTTGCCGAAGTAAGATGACACAATAATTCATATTTCAGATTATTTGCGTTAATTACTATTTCTAGAAGACTGATAGCATCTATAAAATGTACTTCCAAAACAGATGAATTTTTAGCTTTTCCACAAAAATTAGAAATACTTATGATTTATTTATTGTACGAAGCGACGACCCGTGCGGGATGTTCACCTGATGACATGTGAGACGCCTGCCTATAACAAAGTGGCACTATTTGAAATGATATACACTGCACCACATTGTGCTTATCTAAGGTAGATGTTAGGTCCCGTTGCCCCAGTCATTTCACTAACTACACCGTCTTTCAGACCAAAAATGGAAGAAACCACTGTGATGGTACCTATCTAGACGGTACTTCTATGTCGTCTACTTCAGTTTGCTGCGATCGCGACCAGCCTCATTACTCTTATGCCTTCAGCCTTAGTTTTTATTAAATTCATAACAAAAATGTTTAAGTACCATTGCAATTAATCATTTTTTCAATCTGCTGTCTATAAATCTCTTAATAAATAAAAATGTAATATATATATATATATATATATATATATAAACATAATATATACATAAAGTTGTAAGGGGTCCCGCACATCTCACGGGACCCAAGCCAGCCTCACTAGCTCGTGGTGCACCCTGCTAATCAACAAACGAAGTTCTGGCTCCTACCAACCCGTGGGCCAGCGTGGTAGCAAATGGACTAAATCACTCCAATTTGAAACCTACCTACGCGGAAGTCTTTGGAGCAAGCCTATGTCCTGAAGTGGACGTCTATCGGCTGACGATGATGATGATTAACATAATTACATAGCTATATTATATTTTTTCATAGATATATATTTTCACAGGATTCATTAACTGTATAATTTTCATTTATCACTCTCATAGGTTTAATAAGACCCTCAATATATACTATCGGAAGCACATTTGTTTAGCACATCAATTACCATTATCACTATTCTTCATAGAGTAATGATCATCATCATTTATCAACTACTGGATATAATACTTCTTCAAAACCCTTACCTGATGGTTCTAAAGCAATTGGTACAAGATTATTTCATACATGGGAACATTTCACCGATGGTAGGAAGAGCAAACAGAATATCAAACCAAAGATCGATGAATACGGAGTAACATGAGTGGTAGTGTTTTGGTGGTTTGTGGAAGTGAATACGATAAGTTAGGCCAACCCTTCGTTGAAAAGAAATAAAGTACAAAGATGATGTTTCTGCGACACTGGTAACTACGACTAAGTAATGTAAATTTAAGTATTTCTTATTCTTATCCGAGCAAATTAATCACTTTGATAGTCGTGCAAAAGGCCACCGACACTATCTTCTGCTTGTCATTGACTTCGCCAAACATCTCCACATCGATCAGTCATGCGTTGCCCTGGTTCCAGCGCCTTTCTAACGCCTATCACAGTCAGTATGGTCTCTTGTATTACTGGACACCAGGGGCCGTCGTTCATATCGGAGAATATGAGCCATTTCCCACCACACTGGCCCAATGCGATTTGGTAGTAGCCAAAGCCTCCTTTGTTGATAAGCAGGATGCACTAAGAGCAGGTGAGGTTGGCTTGGGTCCCGTTGGCAGTTTGCATGGAGAGCTGTAGCCTTATTTTGTGAAACTGCTATGGTACAAAAGGAGAGTGCTCAGACGAAGCCGTCGTGGCGCGCGTCAACACGTCGTACCGGTGAATGGTGTTCCCCTACCTTAATGGTGCCTTTAAGGTCGTTGGTAGTCAGGATAGGGGTTCTCATCGCTATCTAAATGATCCTAAGAAGGACAATATTTAGATGTGGTCTTCAGTCATTTAAGTAGTACTCACGAGGTTGGTAGGATTTGAATAAAGCAGACCCCGGGATGGGCTATCCCAGCGTAGCGTTGGCAAATCAGCGGTTCGTTCCGAACGGAGATCCCGCGACCTCTCCACACGCCGAAGGTGACCACCGAGAAGGTTTTAGTAGGTAAAAATTTCCACATAACTCTGACTTCTCCCCAGAGGGCAGAGTACCTTTTCCAATATTTCCCCCCGAAACAAAAAAAAAGAGTCCTCTGAGTTGTTGTGCGGGATCCCTTACCCCTTACCCCCGACATTACTGGAGTCTTTTCCGTCTAATTTTTTAATGTTGTTTGGGTGTTTACAGTTTTCCTCTCGAATGTTCAGTAATTTCCAGGACTGAATCTTGCTTAGTCTAGATGACTTTATCTAAAACTTAATCTAATAAGGGCCTGGATGTTTTAAAAACCTAGGCAGTAAGATGAGCCTGTCGGTCCCACTGGTGGTCTTCATCCCTTATGATATCCCGTAGTCGCTTCCTACGACATGCCAGGATGAGAAGCAGCTGTTGCATTCTTTTGAAATCCCAGAACAGCGCGGAATTGGGGCATCATAGGACAAGTTTGTGTTGGCGGAGTGGCCGGTGAGGATAACTGTCCCCCGTCACGCTACCCGCATATAAGAGTCAAGGCGTTGGTAAAATGCAAGGAAACATTATACTTAAACGCATAACTCCACCTCAAAAATCCGCCGGAACACCGTGTTCGTGATATGTGGGGAATGGTGCAAGGGAGCCGCCCGCACCCTGCTCTCTGCCAAAACAAACAAGCTCCATGAGATGGAACAGCTTCGGGCTCCCTTAGTCGCCTCTTAAGACACCCACGGGAACATAGGATGGCAATATTCTAAAGCCGTTGCCACACAGCCGTCTAATTGCCTCTCCAAGCCGCTAAGTTTATTGGTAGGTCTCTATGGACGAAGACCGTCTAGGTAGGTACCATTGCAGCTCTTATTGCCGCTGACGAACAGTACTGTGCAAACTTTAATGTGTTCCGTGTTGGAGGGCGTAGTAGTTAGTGAATTAACCGGAGCAGTGTATACCATCCTAACAAGTGCAAAGTTGTTATGGGCAGTTGTTTCACTCACCATCAGGTGAATGCCTGACTTGTCGCATCGCTTCGTTAAACAAGAAGAAGTACAAAATTACATATCCTATATGAATTTACATAACTTGTGTTGCCATATTGTGCATACCGTAACATAGATAATATAAACTATATACTATAACAAACTATATTAATATCTGGCGATAAAACTAATACTATATATAGTACCAACATACCTTTAGACAATTTAAATAAAAATAATCAAACTCCTACCCAGCATGTTCGCTTATTCACTGACGGTTATAGGTAATGGCTTGGCCCGGCTGTTCTCGAAGTGTTCCATGCCCTTAATGTTCAAAATCATATAGATAAATAGAGCCAGGCCTATCGCCGATATCGATGACGTGATCAAGCCCGAGCTAAAAAAAATAACATCAAATATCTTCAAGTTTAAAAAAAAAATATCAGCTTTTTAACAATTTTAAATTTCAGAACTACATAATGAACGACTATATATTAAAAATAAATTAATCATATTGATCCTGTGGTAAAGCCGATGCAGTCGAAAGAATCTGCAAACTTCTCTTCTTCTCTGCAATATTCTCCATGCAAGGTTGCATCTGGAAAAGTACGCGAATGTTACTACAAAAGTTCATGCAAATAATTAAACTAAAAGATAAAATTCTTTTGTCAATGATATTAGGTTCTATCGTTTCCTTTGATATTTCTAAAAAGACATCATCAATCATAGTTATGTAATACTATAGATAAATACTATATATCTTCTGTCAGATAGAAATAAGAGAATAATATAATATAATATCTCACCAGAATGTCGGGAAATATTAACGTAGCTTTCTCCGACGAATAAACGAGTGTCTGTGGGCAATGATAAGCACGTCCTAATACAGCAGCAGTAGCAGCGGGGCCTGCTGGTGGAAGTAGCCCCCATCATGGTCCTCGTCCGCGACGCGTCTCCACTCCAGCTGCAGACCATCACCCTGCCAACTGCTTGAAGCTAAACTTCAATGTTATCTAATACCAATGTTAAAATTTTAGTCGATAATTACTCTTAACGAATAGGATAAATAGAATTTTTGGCATGGTGTCCTTATCCCTGGTTTTGACTCCATCAGCGAGGCGAACCACCAGTATAGTATATAGTCTCGTCGGCTTAAGGTTAGTACACCGATCGGTGTACCGAGAACGGTGACCGTGCCGTTTGGCTATTGCAGTTCCGGCTAACCGGATGAGTACAGCAGAGCAGAAACATTGATTGAAGAAGATCTACCAGAAGCGCTGTAAAGGGCGTATTTCACTAAAGCCTTCGCAGATTTTTCATCTTCAGCACAGTATGTGACACCTGAGTAGAACTGGAGTAATCAACAACATCCTGTTTCAATCGATTCTACTCTTTGTCCAAGTAGTCTGCTTGCTGGCTTTGTGATATCAAGTTATCTAAAACAAGAAATTAACCTCGGTAAAATTCAACATAAGGCGACTTTTAAAATTGACGACAACTTTGAAAAGTTTATAAGATGCAGATATTTGAAAATTCTGACTTTGCAACTGCAAATCGGCTTGTCATTCGCGAGAGCTACAACAAAGGCAACCGACGTCCATAATATTCAATCCATAACACCATCTGCGTATGTTACTCAAAACTCCGAGAACTCTCCAAACTCCGTAAATATCTTGAAGCCTGTGGAACGTTTCAGTCATCTGACCATCACGCTCCGACCACTGCCCTCGAAGCGTGAGTACAGGTACTCACGCTCCCTCACTCCTCACTTCAGCCGCCAAGCGCTTCAGGATCTGAACCATCGATTTGTTATTCGAGCGTTTCAGAGCTTTCTTTGTCATTGGTATAACAAGACCATTTTAAACCGTATCGCTTTTACAATTAGGATCGCTCTTGAATGGCACTTTAAAATTCTAGAACGTTCCAGGACCTAAAATCTAACTGCGCAAAATACAAGCCCTAGATTTAGATTTTATTTTCAGATACACCCCCTAAATCCTAGCCCACCGTGGGGAGATGTGAATCGAGGCCATCGGATGTTCTTGAGGTAACTATAATAGTCGCCGCTGGTAACAATTTAAAAAAAAATTGACCCTAAAAGCTTTTAACACAAGAAATACTTTTGAATAATCGCATCTCTTAAACTTCAAAGTAAATTTGAACCATACTGCGTTAAGAGCAGAACAGAAATGCAAATGCTTTTATCTAGACTTTCTAGAATATTCTATGACGAAACTGCGTATTTACAGATTCAACCTTCATCCCCCCGTTGGTCGGAGCGAGTCATAAATCAATACCATCGAATAAACTCAGGTAACATTGCTTCAAAGTTTTAATGCAAAGTGAGTTATAACCTCCGCGCAATAAGATTTAAAAAAAATAAATAAATAATAAATCAACGTGAACATATAAACGTTGATGTTTTTCGAGAAAGAGGTTAAATTTAAATGCCATTTAGTTTTTTAAATAACTCAATGTGATATTCATAAAAACCAAATGAATAAACGACAAAACAAACAACAAAGCCCAACCGGCATTTTGTTTAGTGTTGCCACAAGGAAATTTGCATTTTCTTCTAAAGCTAGGTGCGTAATGCCAATTTAGCACACTAATTAACTCGTTAAGACGCAGGAGCGGCAGTAGCATTATAGAAATGCAAAAAAAACTATATCTTAACATAGTATAAAACAAAGTCGCTTTCGCTGTCTGTCTGTCCCTATGTATGCTTGAGTCTTTAAAACTACGCAACGGATTTTGATGCGATTTTTATAAAAAGATTCTGTAGTTCTTAAGGAAGGTTTATACGTATGATCCATGCATAATGTAACAGAGGAACACTGATAGTTTTCGAGGTTTCTAATGTGATTTCGTAAATAAACACATTTTTTGCGCTTATATTGCAAACGCTGGCTCAACGCTACGAGATAGATGAAAATAACAAACTACAGTATTATACTTTGTACGAGAAATTACAGTTTCTTTACCAAGCGATTTTAAGCAATACAGCATTAATACTTATCCAATTATGTACCTTAAATACATTGTGCATTTAATATAGACCAGTATGGCCCTTTACAGCATATAATTTAAATGAATATTTCCAAGATTAATTTTCGAAGATATTACGAATTTAAAATGTAGGGACATAATGGTCGCGGCAATACCGACCGGTGGGCCGGCGCGTGCGCGTGCGCGTGCGCGTGCGCGTGCCTATCATATACGCGTAAATAACGCTTCGCTCTACACGTATAGCACCTTATCATATTGCTTGCAGCGATCGCACGCGTTTATCAGCGCTAAAAAAAATTAAATTACCTACTTAAAAAAAGTGCTTTTGAGAGCGACAACCGCACTTATAGTAAGTACATTAGGTTTTTTTTTATAAGTAGTGTAGTGTACTACACTATTCCGAGTACCTCTGACATAATGAGAGACTTTATTTTTGCTGTTTTAATTTTTTATGTCATGTGTGAATTAGTTAGAGCCATTATAATAATGATATTTAATTTTGCACTTTTGATTGTTTGCATTTGTTATTTCCGAGTAATATTATATTATAATATAAACTTATTAAATAATCAGATGCGAGATGATTATGGTCTTACTATAATGTATGATGAATCGAATCAGATCAATTAATTATTTAGTAATGTCCTAGGTATATTATTAATAAAAAAAAGTAGATATAAGGTAATTAAAATCTAAGGCATAAAAGAAAAACATTAGAGATAAAATGTACAATGTAAAGCAAAAGACAATATCTGTGAGTTTCCCACATGGGCTTTAATTCAACAGAGTTTTAATTCTTTCCCCTCCATTTTTATACATTTGATGTTATTGCGTATATTTATTATTCATTTATATAGATTGCCCCGTTTTATTGTATCCAACGCCGATCTTGAGTCGCTGTATATTCCATAATTATTTCTTTTATCATTTTTTATCCAGGCAGTTGCTTCCAATATGGCAAAAAGCTCCGCCTGATAGACTGTACAGTAGTCAGAAAGCTTAAATTTTTTCTTGGATATTTCCTTTTCGTTTTGCCAAATTGAAAACGCCGCTCCCACTCTTCCTTCGATTCTACTCCCGTCTGTAAAAATGTTTTTTTCGTCATTGATATCCGAGTCTATTTCTGTGTTTCTGTATTCGTATTCTATAATTTCTAATTGTGCTGCACGGTCTGCATATTTAGCTTCTATTTTTTATTCGATAATCCTATCTCCGATGTATTTTTGCGTTATTCCTTTTTTGGTTTTATATAATTTTGCTGCTTCTTGAATGCGAAGGTCGAGTGGTAGGACTCCTGTTAAAATCAGAGCAGCGTTCAGGGATACTGTCTTATAGGATCTGCATATCTTTTGAACAAATTCACTTTGTACAGCATTAAAAAATTTTTGTGCAGTAATTTTTTCGACGGCATCTGCCTCGACGCCAGCGGCGTATAATATATTATAATCGGTTCTATTACTGCTAAATATAATACGTCGTTCTGATAATTTCCGGATTAAGGCCCCATTTTATTTTTGCACATCTGGTTAATATTTTAAATATATTTAGTACTTTTCTGCTAACGTAACTGATATGACTATTATAAGTTAGTTTATTGTCAATTATTAATCCAAGTATTTTAATTTATTTTTCTAATTTGATCATCGTGTGTCCCATGCGTATTCGTGGTTGATCGTACTTTAGTTTCTTGGTTATAACCATGGCGCTGGTCTTGTGCGCCGCGAAACTCAGTCTGTTCCGATGCCCCCACTTGTACACAAGGTCCAATGTCTTGTTTGCCTTTCTCTCTATGTCTGTAGTGTTATGTCCGGAAAAAACCAAACCAACATCATCCGCGAATGCGTGACTGTTATACCATGTCATCACTTAAGATTTCGAGTAAGTGATTCAGAAGTATATTCCATAGAGTCGGTCCAGCTATCGACCCTTGTACACAGCCTTTCTGTGTGGATTTCTTCACTTCCAACCCTGCGTACCTTACTCTGACCTATCTATTGTCTAAACAATTACTCATTGTTCGTCTTAAATTTTTAGGGCATTTCATGTCAATCAATCTACTTTCTCGCCACCAAGCGTTGTCAAAAGCTCCCTCTATGTCTAGCGATACTACTACATTTATCATCTTGTTTTCTAAGTTGGTCTTTATGTGTTGCATTAGATCATAGAGGGAAGTACATTAGGTTAAATAGGGTTAGATTAAAAACGTAATTCATCGATTACCTTAATTATTAATTATTTAAGTTCTTGGTTACAGCACCAATTCGGCCAGATAGGCGTAGCAACTTCGTAGATTGCTCGACGAATAGTGCCAAATTTTTGAAACGACCTTTGCCTATAGGTCGCCCGCCGTGATATATCCGGATATAGTCCTCGCGTAGAGAGGCTAACGGGGAATGCAAAAAAAGATTCTCTTCCGCGCGTATCATGTCTTCTACGGTTGGCTCTTTTTGCATTGAAGCCGTGGACTCTCGACATCGTGATAGGGTATTTAGAAATTTCGAATTAGGTGCCAAAAGCGTTGCTTTAAAAATGTTGGCGCAAACCAAAACGCGTGCGGACGCTCGCAGTAAGCGTACCCATTTGCTAAAGCGAGTGGCGTCTGGGAGCACAGCGACGGGCATATCGCGTGTGTTTAACAAAGCTACAAAATCCGCGGGAGGACATTTCATTTCCTCTGGAACCGGTGGTTGTTCCTTTTCTGGCTCTATTGGCCATTCGGATTCATGCAAGCAGAGAAAAGAAGGGCCAGAAAATCACCGTGACGATATTCCAAACTTTTTTCCGATACGTACGATATGATAATAGAGAGAACGTATGGTTTGTTTTCAAATTTAATGTTTACGTATTGATAAAAATTACTATTACTCCGTTAAACCAATTAGCTCGGTAACACTGTGTTGTGGTACAACTTCAGATCACATCCCATAGAAAAGTAATTTATATGGGAGTTTCCACCCACTGCTGCCAGGGGTGACATTAATCAATACAGTTGATGGTTCGAGATTTAATTCCTTTGTTACATGTTTTCCTAATTGCGTTCAATTAGATAGCCATGGAAACAAGAATATTTTTTTGGGTGAGAGGTTCCATCTCCGTATAAGGCAACCTTTTTTTTTTTTTTTTTTGATATCGGTGGTGGAAATGCTGTTACCGCATACCCAGCGTCCTTTGCAGGGGGGGGACGCCGGGTTATGTGGGGCTCGGGGCCACTGAGATGTTGTGCGTGACCCCCATACCCACTAAAACCACCACCGCTTGTCCCGCCATACGCATACTGGAGACGCCCGGGTTTCAGTCAAGCAACTCTCCGGGCGCCTCCGCGTATAAAACTCCTCCTGGTCGGTCCCCGCGGGGAGCAAAGGCACCCACCTGCCGTCCCGTACCGGCCCCTCGCGGGACCGGCACGTTGGGCCCCCCGACCCCACAGACGACCGCGCGCGCCCAAGACGGAGCGCACGCCCGGCCGCCGCCCTCCCGTGAAGGAATTGGGCGGCGGCCTCTTCTCTCCAGACTACCCCACCCACTTCGACGAGGGAGGGGGGACAAAAACCAAGACTCCCCCGGGGGACGCACCCCCAGGGGAAACACGACAAAAGGCCCAAAGGGCCACGCCCAACGGCCCGAAGGCCCCATCACACCGTGCCCGGCTAGGGGCCCGTCGCTCACGGCGGGAGGAAGCGGACGGCGTGGTTCTGCCGCCGCGCTCTCCCGCCGGCTCGCCGCCGCCTGCAAGGTGCGGCAGCGGCGTCGGCCTCCCTCGTGCGCTCGGCGGCCTCCTTCTGACACATCACTGCGCCGCAGAAGGAGGCCACCGCCTTCCAAGACCCCTCGCTGCTCAACATACGATCGATTACAGTCGGCAGCGAGAGGTCACTGCCGACTTGCACGACGAGGGAGTGGCGTTGCGGCCCCCATGCCGGGCACTCCGCCAGAGTGTGGTGCGCCGTGTCAATCGGCGCACCACACTCGACGCATTCTTGCGTCATCTCTCTACGAGCCACCTGGTGCAGGTACTTGCCGAAACATCCATGGCCTGTCAGCACCTGCACCAGGTGGAACGTCAAGGCCCCGTACCGCCGGCTCATCCACCGGGACAGGTGGGGCCTGATGGCCTCCACCGTGTCCCGGCCGGCGGCAGGGTTACCTAACTCCGTCTCCCACCGCCGGATCAGGGCGTCATGGGCAACGCGCCTGATCCGGCGGACCGTGGCCGGGTCCGGCCGACGCTCTCCGGCATCCCGCAGGAAGAGGTACACTTCCGCGAGCGACTGCGCCTGTAGATGCCAAGGCGCATCGCCCGCGAGAAGCGTACTCGCCGTCCAGGACACCGTACGGTATGCCCGAAAGGCTCGGACCGCCAGGATACGTTGGGCCCTCTTCAACACGGGCCCGTTCCTGGCGGTCTCGCACCTATCCACCCATACGGGCGCACCGTACAGTGCCATACTCCGCAGGATGCCAGAGTATAGGCGCCGACACAAATGACCCGGCCCCCCGACATTGGGCAGCAATCTGCCCAGCGCAGCGGCGGTGGCGGTGAGCTTCGGAAGAAGCCGTTTGAAGTGCTCCCCGAAGCTCCATCGCCCGTCCAGAGTGAGCCCTAAATACTTGAGGGGTATAAGGCAACCTGTTGCTATGTAGGCTAGCTTTGTTTTTCTTCATCTCTCTGTTTCGTGAAAAAAAAAAGTATACGAACAGGAGATTTGTATCTTGATAGTTTTTCCGTCGGCATTACTAACTGTTAATATTATTTATTAGCATTTTATCTTAAGTAATTACGTCATGTATGGTGAAGCTCGGAATACTCTGAATCTCATATGTTGATAGCCGGAACCCACCAACACTAATAGCAGCAGACTTATAATACAGAGGTGATAGCTAGCCGGACGAATATGAACAACTCTACCATTAATTAACACCACAACATGTGAGCCATAAATCGAACCAGAGGCTTTCGTGTTGAAAGTACAATGCTTACTGGAAGCAAGTAAAAACGTTTTAATGTTTGATCCTCCTCTTCGCATTCTCCCTTATATATGTTCTACACAATAAAAACCTACCATAGCACTGATAGTTAGAGGATACCATCTTGGTCTATCGCAGCATCGTTACCTTCTTTTTTTGCAAGGTTTTGTAGATAGCAACATTACCGGGATCACATTTGTATCGCTTACCAACATGGCATAAAAATATAATGTAAAGTCCACGTAAATACAATAGTAATTAAAAAAAAAACAATTTTACTGGTGGTAGGTGTCTATTGCCTGAGACCGCCTAGGCATCACCGCTGCTTCTATTGCAACCGACACACAGTACTGTGCGAACATCACTTTATCCCAGGTTAAAAGTTACTATAACTAGTTTAATTACTGAGAAAACGAGACTCAACAATTTGTGTCTCAGACGCAGAGTGCAAAGTGGTGTAGTATATATCATCCTAATTAACGCCACGTTGTTATATGCGATGTCCCGTTGGACTCGTTGCTCAATTGAATAAGAAAAAATTACCTTAATCAGTTTTACTACCAAAAGTAGAGTTCCAATCATTAATAATAACATAACCTTAAATACCACGATCCCCAGTCATAAAGGAATGACCTTAGAGAGAGAACCTAAATGATGATAATAAGTCTTCTGGGTTTAACTATAGTAATATGTGAATAAACTTATTTTCTTTTCTTTTTATACAAAGGCTCTTGCACGTACTAGCCGTTCCTTGCCCGCTACGCTAGCTGTAATGTATAATTAGACTTGAAATTTGTCTGAAATATTCCTCGAGAGCAACATACTACCGCCAATGACTGTCTACAGCAACCGTTACTATGGCAACCGCATAAACAATTCCAAAGTAAATTGTTTCATCATCATCATCACCATCAGCCGATAAACGTCCACAGCTGGACACAGGCCTCCTTCGAAGCTCTCCGCGTCGATCGGTCCAGAGCTGCCCGCATGCAGCGGCTGTCCACGAACTTACTTTGTTCCCATTTCCCACTACGCTGGCCCAATGCGGGTTGGTGGCAGCCAGAGCCTCGTTTGTTGATTAGCAGCCACACGAGCAGGTGAGGTTGGCTTGGGTCCCGTGAGTTGTTATGCGGGATCTATGAAATACATGAAATAATAAGCTTATAATCATTTACATTACAATCATTCCGCGTGGAATGCTCATGTTTCCGTGTCGATACGTTCACCAGTGTCCACGTGATTGGCGAACAAGGTCTATTTTCATTATATTTTACTAATTATACCAAAATACTTTTTACTATAAAAAAATGTGATGTAACATTCAAATGATATGAAACAGCGCGACGCCCATAGTGCCTGCTATTGATTGCAGCTGCATCTAGATATAGTGCTGCCGCATGCCTGGACCACGCCCACGCGGCGGAGGGATACTGTACTGTGATTCTTTGTTCTGCTGATACATTAGAAATCAAATCCATCATGATTCTGGTAAGTACTCTGGTGGGCGCTGTTTCTTTATTGTAGTATAGAGAAGATTTTTTTTTATTTGTGGTTATTAATAGATAATAGACAGATATAATATTGGGACAACAATGTATAAAAGGTCGAAAATTCATTATTTTTTATAAAGTGGGTGGGTGTTCGAAAGGGTTGGGAGTCTATTATTTATAAAGACTGTACCACCGCAACTCCGATTGCAAATGACAAACTGTACTGTGTAAATATTACTAAGTTGCGGCTTGAAGGCGCTGTAGCTAATGAAATTACTGGGGTAACGAGACTCAACATCCTATGTCTCAAAGCGACGAGTACAATATAGTACAGTATATACAATTCTAACTAGCGTCACGTTGTTATCCGCAGGAGTATCACTTATCTTATTTAAACTCCGGGGGAACTCCTGGGGGTATAAGGGGCTCCGCCAAACATCTTATGCCATCCAAGTCAATCTCTCCTGCACGCAGTGAACCCTGCTGAATAACAGACTAGGTTCTGACCACCCACCAACCCGCACTGGGCCAGAGTGGTGGGTCCAATTCTCCACAATGAACTCGAACCGACGTGCAGATCTTTGGAGGAGGCCTGTGTCCAGCAGTGGACGTCTGTCGGATGAAAATGATGATAATGATGAAGAATAAAACTCCTTCCTGAACGCCTCATATTGAAGATCCGTTAATAACGGGCACCTTTTTTTTTTTTTTTTTTCTTTTTTTCCCTCGCGGGGGAAATCTTCTTAAAAGATACCTTGCTTCTGGGGGGAAGACAAGGTTATGTGGGGCTTGTACCCACTAAAACCACCTCGGTGGTCTCCCTCAGTGCATTAGGAGGGGCTCCGGGATCTCCTACGGAACGCACCGGCGCCCCCCTGCACTCTCGATTAACATTCCACGGAAGGGCAAAGCCCTACTAGACCTCACGCTTTGCTACGGCAAATACAAGACCACAATGTATTTGCCGTCCTCCTAAGGCTCGCTTATTAAGCTCTGAGGGCCCCCACCCTCAAAGCCTACGAAACCGAGGACCCTTTTAGTCGCCTTGTACGACAGGCAGAGAATACCTTAGTCCTATTCTTAATGGCCCGGCACTACAGGGCTGACGGGTTGGGGCGTCCGTTGCCAACGCCCCGACGTCCTCGTCTATGGACGGAGTCGGCCCTCTCCCGACTTCGCTCGGCGGACTCCTTCTGCATCATAACGGTTTCACAGAAGGAAACCAACGCTATCCACCCATTTTTCTTTGCCAGTGCAGTTGATATCGCTACTGGCAAAGAAAGGTCATGCCCGATTTTGTGGATGAGAATTCCCCGTTCAGGCTCCCACGTAGGGCATTCTGCGAGCGTATGCTGAGCGGAATCCAGCTCTCCACCACAATGGTGGCATTGCGTGGTTGGTTCACGTCCAATCCTATTCAGGTACTCACCAAAACACCCGTGTCCTGTGAGTACCTGAGTCAGCCTGAACGTGACATGCGCCACTCCGCCCAATCTAAGCCAGGCTTCGAGGTTCGGCAGAAATGCGCTTACTATACGCTGCCGTGAGTTCCGCGGCTCAGCTAGCCTCTCTCTCCACACCTCCAAAGCGCGGCGGCGCTCTTGCCTATGCACTTCCACCACATCCAGGGGTTCGGCTTCTTCTCGATGAGAACGTAGACGCGTATAAATCCGCGCGTCCCTTTCCGCCAGAATGTCCAGAGGTGGGAACCGGGCCAGGATAGTGGCCGCCTCAAACGATATCGTCCGATATCCCCGTGCGATACGAATGGCTATCTTCCGTTGCAGACTGTTGATTTTAGCCCGGCAACGTCGGCTGCCCGTCAACCGATCTGACCAAACCGGAGCGCCATAGAGAGCCATCGATCGCACAACACCCGAGTAGAGGCGGCGGACTCCTTCTCCGGGACCTCCAAGATTGGGCAGTAGTCTATGCAGAGCACCTACTACCTTCTCAACCCTAGGGATCAGGCGGTTGAAGTGTTCCTCGAATCTCCATCGACTGTCTAGAGTGAGACCGAGATATTTCATTACCGATCCCACCTCAACAGGCACGTCACCTACGCGAACCGAAAAGCTGGGAGGTTCCCTTGTTTTAGGGAGCTTGTGAAACCATATCGCCTCGGACTTATGAGGCGTTATCCGGAGACCCAGCTCTTGGATTTTGTCCACAACGCAAGCTACTCCAATTTCGGCAAGTCGGATGGTGTCCTCGAAACTGTCTCCATTTGCCAATACTAATGTGTCATCCGCGTAACATACAACACATACTCCAGCGGGGAGATCGACTCTAAGGACTGCGTCATATGCAATGTTCCATAATAGAGGACCCAATACAGAACCCTGTGGAACTCCGCAATTTACCTCTCTCCTATGAAATATGGCATCCCGACCCACATATTGGACGCATCTGTCTTTTAAATAGGACCCGACAATGCGCTGTAAGTAGGGAGGCATGCGATGGTACGCCAGAGCTTCCCATATTACTCCCCATGGTAGTGAGTTAAAGGCGTTCACTACATCAAGGCTAACTGCCAATGCCACACCGCCTTGATCCACTGTTCGTTGCGACTGTTCCCGAATGCGAAGGATCGCATCCATGGTTGAGCGCGCTCTTCGGAAACCAAACTGGCCATCCGACAGATCGGGGCCTTCTTGGTGGAGATGCAGATTGATGCGATCGGCAATTATTCTTTCGAACAATTTACCGGCCTCATCCAACAGGCATATGGGTCGGTATGCAGAAGGAGTGTCCGCGGTCCTACCATCTTTCTTTAACAGCACCATCCGTGCTTCCTTCCAGCCCTGAGGGAATAGGCCAGCACTGAAGCAGCAGGTAAACAGGTTCCTCAGTCTATCTCCTAGTCCGGCGGCTATTGCTAGTACCCACGCGCGTCCGGGAATTCCGTCAGGACCTGGTGCAGTATTCCGGGCTTTGAGACGCTTAATGGCTCGTTCTAACTCTTCGTTGGTCACACCCCATTCGTCGGACCAGACGAGCTGATTCAACGACTCCGTAGAAGGTGGTACTGGGCATTGTTGACTCCTTGGGAAGAGAGTGTCCATCACTGTTTCCATAAATAAATGATCCAAGGTCTCTGTTAGTGGAGGAATCCAAGGTCTGAGTTTGCCCAATACCATCTTGTATGGGCGTCCCCACGGGTCCCTCTCCAGTTCCTCGAGCAGTTCGTTCCAAGCCCGAGATCTAGCTGATTTAATAGCCAGTTGGAGCGATTTAGTAGCGTCTCTGTACATCCTGTAGGCACGAGTCGTTTCGTCCACTGCGGCTCGTCGTCTCCTTCGGGTTCTTGTGTACTGACGTCGAGCGCGCAAGCAAACCTCGCGCAGTTGCGCTATAGCTGGCGACCACCAGTAAACCGCCTTCGACTTAATAAGCTTTGTTCGGGGCATTGAGACATCACAAATGTATGTCATCGATTCCCGAAACCAAGTCGCTCCACTTACAGGATCGGACAACATTCCTTCGGCTATGCTTTCTGGCCAGGCCATGACGATGGCTGCTGCCTCGAGCATATCTGCATCGAGTCTCTTGAGGGACCACCGCCGCGGTAGGCTGCTGCTGTGGTTGCGAGCAGCATGTTGTGAGGAGCCAAGCGTTAAATTAATCAAAATATAGCGGTGATCAGAAAGCGTGACCGCTTCCTCCGCTACTCTCCAGCCTGTCACCATGCGCAAAGCAGAAGAGTTTGCCCATGATAGATCAACGATCGACTCTCCCTGCCATCGCACACAGGTGCTGACGGATCCATGGTTTAGGAGCCGAAGGTCAAGCCCAGCCGCCCACACTTGCAAAGTCTCCCCCCTAGTGCTGTTCCGAGAGGATCCCCACACTTTGGAGTGTGCATTGAAATCACCTAGAACAAGGACCGGACGTGGCTGACATCTGCGAATGCATTTGGCTACAGAGTCCAAGTACACTTCGTAGGCGGCGCGTGTGCAGTTGGGAGAGACATAGCAGCCCACAACTGCAAGAGGCCCCCATTCGACAGCAACAAAACCTTGCCCGCTAAAAATTGTAGAACAGTGTCGGTCCCCTGTATTCCCATTCCAATAGATAGCGACCTTGCCATCTTCGCTACCAAACCAGCGAGGATGGTCTGGTACACGGTAAGGTTCGGCCGTTACGGTCAAAGCTACCGACCACTCCGCGAGGTGTTGCAGTAGCAGGTCCTGCGCCCCGCGGCAGTGATTCAGGTTAGCTTGGAGTATCTTTATCCTTCGATCGAAAGTGATACTTCCATGTGCTCCTCTGCACTTTGGGGTGGCTCAGGAGCAGGAGCCTGCTTTCTCCCTGTTCCTGTTCTCCTCCGCTTAGGTGCACATGCCTTAGCCCCCAGTCGGTGATTAGCTGGGCGTCCGAGATCCACGCACAGTGGACATTTTAGCACTCCAGTAGTACATTGACTAGCCCTATGGCCTGGCTCACTGCAAGCGTAGCACAGCGTGCTACGATCCTTTTCATTAGGGCATCTATTACGAACGTGCCCCAATTCCAGACATCGGTAACACTGCAAGGGTCGTTTCGCTAGAACCTCAACCCTTGCTAATGTCCACCCTACGCGGACACGTTTTGCTATCGCCAGCTTTCTTACTGTGTTTATAGGACAACGTACCCAGGCAGATCCCATTCGCAGAGGAGATCGGCGAATATCGCCCACTTTAACATCAGCGAGTGAACAGCCTCCTGCTTCCGCAACTGCCTCTGCGACTTCCGCTGTAGTGACGGACTCGTCCAAATCCATCACTCTTATTTCGCCTCTTTTGGAGGGTCGCGCTATGTATACATCGGTATCGGCTAGCGCTTCTTTCATTTTTCCCGCCAGCATATCAGCTTTCGATGCACAGTCAGGGCCAGCCACCTCCAATATTAGTGCCCCCGTTACTGCTCTCCTCGGTCGAACGGTTTCAATACCGCAGTCCGCCAACTTAACCTTCTGTTTTACCGCGGTCATGACCGCGGCGTACGAAAGTTCTCCATTCGCTGGTACGGTGACTGTAATGGCTGCTGCACGAGGAAGTCTACCCGGTTTTACCTTTTCGGTAGGTTTTGGAGTCACCTTTACAGCCTTCCTGACTGATGGAAGAACCTGTTTTGCCGTCAGTCTCCTAGCTTTACGGCTCACTACAGCCGACCAGGTATCCGCTGCTGACCTGAGCTCCGCGGCAATTGGCTCAGAAGCCAGAACAGGTGCACGCGGTATCAAAGATTGATCAGCGTCAGCCGCTACTGGCTCCCGACTACTTGGGAGTCTCGGATTGTTCGACAACCTTTGCCTTAGAGCTCTGTCAGGAAAAATTCTGGTCTCAAAGGCAGCAAGCTTTTCATCTACAAGACAACCTATTTGCAGCATGAGGCCTTCTTCTCCTCTCCTGGTAACACCTTCTTTACCTAATGTACGCAGAACAGACGCAGGCTTTGCCTTCCCAGACTCCGTCGAGCCAATCGTCTGCTTCCGGAGTAGCTTCATTTCTTCAGTGAGCTTATCCAACTTGGTTGCAAGATCCTTTACGAGTGATCGAAGCTCTCCATTCTCCTTTTCAAGTCTTACAACTTTATGAATGCTTGCTGCTCTTCGTGTAAGTTCTCCTGCCGCCGCTTTTAGGTTGCGAACTCCCAATCTCAAGTGACGGACGTAATCGCCTTTGAGATTACGGGAACGCTCTGCAACATTCCCTATTTCTTGAAGGTGTTGATCAATGAGCTCTTCCAGTTGGATATCCGCATAAGATTGCATTTCCAGGGCCAAATTATCAACCTCTGGGAGATTAGTATTCGTCCCAGTTTTAGTTGACGGTGGAGCACCTTCGCTCTCTTCGCTTGCAGAGGCAGTAACCGCTTGGTACTTAGCAGCGACCTCCATGCATTTGGCTTTAGATCTTCTCTTCCGTGCGTTGCTTGAGACCTCGGAAGCTACCGAAGTTAACGACATATGTGAGCCGTCTGACTCGCACGCATCGCTGTCCCCTGCCGTATTTTTTTGTCGGTCTAAGCGTATAGCACGTCTTCGCCGCCCACTTGGCCGACCCTTTTGTTGCCCCGGAACATCTCCCTCTTTCCTAATTTTGTCCCCTGGTGGTAGAGGAACCGCCCACGGTTCAGATACATCACCAACTTGGGTTAAGTTTTCTTCCCCACGTGTTATGCAATCGTCTAGGCAAGGCCCGGAGTTTGACTTTCCCTCAGCTTCTCCATTTTTGGTTTTTAATTGGTTCATTTCTGTTCCCACGAAACTGGCATGAAATATTCATTTGCTCGGGCAGAGCATCCTTACCCGAACAAGCCTACATACACCCAGGGGTCGGCAGGTACCTGGGGTGGATAGCAGTAGCGGTTGACAACCCCTCAACCATGCATCACCTCGCGCTGCTTCCGCCGCTTGTGATTAGGGTATTTTTTTATAGAGGTTTTCTCCTCTTGGCCCGGCCAGTTAAGGCAAGACCCCCGTTCCCGATAGGAGCCGCGAGACGTGACCACGACACTCCAACCGGGGTTACGGGTTCCACGCGCGTTTCCGCGATGTGGCCGACGGTGGCAACAAAACAAAATTAAATCGCCCGCGCGGAGTCAGAGTCAATGAACACCGCGCCCGTCCTTGCCTCTCCAATATGCCTTCTGCTGATCAGAGGGACACCCGGAGAGACGCCTTCTCGGCAGATTATTCGCTACCAGTCCGCAACCATGAAGGCCGCGGACTGGCCCCAGGGTGCACCACGAGGAGGTTATCTGCCATAGCACCCCTAATAACGGGCACCTACTTCTTTAAACGTACAAACATACCGATTTGCAATATCTAGTAAAATTATTGGATAAACAAAATGACGGCCTCTATTTTGAAATTGTATCCTTGTTTAAAAGGTTTGCTTTTACATTTAGATGAGAAGGAAACATTTTTTTTATATATATTATCATGCCTTTTTCTCAGTGGGGATAGGCAGAAGTGAACAAACACCCACTTTTCGCCAGATGTAGTCAGATTAGGTCCCATGTAACAGGGGGCGAGCCTGTTGCCACTTTATTGGGGCCACCACACACACACACACACTAACATGCTTTCAGTGTGCGGGTTTCCTCACGATGTTTTCCTTCACCGTTTGTATCTCGCTGTTGTAACTAAAGTTCATAAATGTACATAACTAAATATTAAGTCATCGGTACATGCCGAGATTCGAACCGATCGAGATGAGCAGGACGTTCACTAGATGGTATGTGACACGCCCGCCCATAACTACGCGGAGCGGGTTAAGATGACGTACACTGCACCACATTGCGTTCATCGCCTTAAGACATAAAATGTTAAGTCTTGTTACCCTAATTATACTGGCTACTACTCCTTTCAAACCGGAAGACAGTAATGTTTGCAAAGTAATGTTTGGCGGGAGAAACAAAAGTTATGTTGATACTTACCTAGACGGTATCTGGCTACAGAGACCTACCAGTAAAAAAAAAGTGTCGAAAACTATTAGACAATGAGAGTTAGTGAGCTGCTGTACGTAGGTTAAGTGTCCACAGCAGCCTTCAGTGCGAGACACTGGAACACGGGACGGGTGTTAGTTTATGTACATGGTGCAGCCAAGGCCCTGCGGTACCAACTATTTTAACTACGACCCAAACTTACTAATACTAGAACTAAATCTAAATTTAAATGCGTAAATTTCTGACGAGATGAGCACCACCTTCTGGTGGTGACGAAGTGATACGCCTGTGATGCTAAATCCCGTTACTTTTTTAATTTATTATTTTTTAATTTCATTAGCTGTAACGCAATTCAAACCGGTACACAGTAATGTTTCCACACTACCGTTCTGCGGCAGAAACGGGTGCTGCTGTGGTACCAGTAAAAGTCGTTACTCCTTATATAATTTTTATCGTCGATATTAACCAATCGTCTCGACAATAATGTTTGTTTGTCGATGATTGGCGGTGATTACTTACCATCGTGTCTGCTGTTACTTTATTGTCGTTATAAAACATCTCGTACGTACACTATATCAAGTGTGATACGGTAGATGCAGGGCGTGGTCGCATCTACCGTATCACGATCGATACCAGACAGGTTTGATTTTCAACCATAATTGTGTATATCAACTCCCTATCTACTTTTAGATATAATACTATGAATATGCTACGTCTAGACTAGTTAGTTTTATCGTTTTACCACGCTTTACTATCAAAGACTATGTTGTCGCTTACCATCAGGGTGAACGTTATCAAGCCCTAGTATACACAATTAAATGACATACACAAAAAACTAGACTACAATGTTATACTGATTTCATCTAAACCTATCTTTTGACTTCTAAATTATTATGACAATCGTGAATCAATCCTCTACCAGATTAATAATGTCAAACGAATGTATTATTATACATCGTGGTACTATTGGTATACACTCTCCATTAGAGGGAACAACAGTAGCTTCGGTTTTTTTAATTATTGGATATATTATGTACTATAATATAGGATATATGTTGTAACCCTCTACCTTTCTAAATAAATTAAATTATAAAATAAATCCTTAAACAATGTTTATGATCTCATATAATCATACCTTACGTGGAGGATGATGTATAGTATTCTTTTTAGTATTAGTAATGTTTATGTTTTGGCCATTAATTATTCTATAATCATTTGTGATCGTCTCGATTAGGATCTTGTTCTATGTTGTGTTTATAATAATACTCAGTTCGTTTAGGTTTATCGAGAAGGATGAATATTTGTTAAGACAGCCTGATGTCGTTCGTGTGGTTTATTTTCTTATTTATAATCCTTTCACGCTCCATCACGTATATTGTTACGAGGATACAATATTTATAAATTCTTAAGATCCCCATTCTGAAAAGTGTTTAAGTTCGCATCCTCATACTTAAAAAAAATGTGGGAATGGATTACGGCTCCAGTAAACAGTTTCCGCCGTATGCGATGAGCGCCGACCAAATACTGCCCAAACAGGGAGAGTTTAATTAGCCTCGGACCATAGTCCACAGCAAGGTTTACTGGCGAACCAGTCGAAGAGCAGTCGGCACATTGTTAGTGCGTAAGCACAAACTGTGATCAAATTGCGCATGGCAATGTGAGTAGGCATCTCTCAAGATACAACCGTAACCAGATATACCGTGTATGGTCAGCGCACATTCCAGTACACATAATAGATGTAAAGGGTACGCTGACCCAAAGGTTAGTCCTTGTAAGAGCCACCACCTTCACCAGACAGGTGCACTTGCAGATGCATTGTAAAGTGTTGGAATTGACATCACCACCAACTACGTAGTTAGTGCGGATCGCATTCCGCGGAGTGCATTCGAGAGCTCATAGCTCACCTCATAGGATGGACAAGCGATTACATCGCAGCCTGGAGAGATCGTGCTCCCACCAGCAATCACCATTCATAAACTCTGCCAACCACTGTAGTGGATATAGCCAATAAATATCAATTTCATTATAAGCATTCAGGTATAGAGTCTTTGTCTTTGCGTAAAATATTGTTTTGATCAAGTTTATTTCGCCCGCCGACAACTCGCCACATATCTTATAACATGGGGAGCACTCTTCCCGAACCGAAGTATAATCAAGCAGTTACTTGAATAACCACCAGTTAGCTACACCTGGCTATCTCACCTTCTCCATTGTCTTAATGTTGTATATTAAAATTTCCATGCACCATTTTATACGGTTTCGATCCCGTACACAATAAATCTCATTAATAAAGACCTTCATACTCTTACTTTATCATATTCTATCATGTTATATTATTATTTTCATTTTCATATTTATCCGGGATTCGAACCGATATATCCTTTATAACTCATCACTAGAGGCTTTTTCACTGTTATAGTTTCATAATTTTCACCACACAAACACATTTTTATATTTTTAGGATTTCAATCGGTATACTATACAGTACACTATCCCTATGTATTGAAGGTCAGTAATAACCTACAAACAATATTTCAATTAATTTGCACGAAGCAAATTTTTACATTCAACACATACGCAGTACATGTCCGGAGCCCATGTGTACGTAGGGGCGCGTGTGTGCGTGCGTCTCCGCCGCGCGCTTGCGCGCCCATACAGTCGGTCGTTACACGAACAATTCCTTATTACGTCCTTAGGGCGTTTTACAAACATCTATTGGACTTTTAACTTTTTCACTTGTTACAATAAACCTTTTTTAAACCTAAATTTTATTTTTTATTATCACGCCTTTTTCTCAGTAGGGGCAGGCAGAGGGAAATAAATACCTACTTTTCGCCAGATGTCAGGTTTTTTTTTTTTTAATAATTCCTTTGCCTATGGCAGGTCAGGGCCTTTCTGTGCACTTTTAAGCATTACATTTTCATCACTTATCGATCTATTTTTCTTAACTCTAATTTCCTCATTCCTTTCTTTCGCACTCTCAATCTTTCGCTCTTTTCTTATCTTTCTTTTCTTAATTTTTCCTCCTCTTTTCTATCACTCTCCATTCCATTTCCTTCTTTCATACCTCTCGCAGAGTGAAGACTGCCGCTTCGTCGGGTTCAGCTGGAACTGCTTCAGCTGAAAAGAATCATGCCATTTTTTCGTGTTTCAGTTTTTTGTCTTTTCTTTTAACTTGTTTTACAATTTTGTTTTAATTTTATTTATCATACATATTTATTAATTTTCCTACATTTATTTCTATTCCCTGTTTACATTTTTTATTCTTATTTCTCTATCTTACTTTCAACTTTTCTATTTTCTAATTATTGTTATTTTTGTGTCTTTTTATGGTAATAGTTATAACATTTCTTGCAAACTTTATAAAACTTTGGCGACTTTCGTCCTCACTCATCAGAGAGGCAACCGCTACTGTGTTTAACCTTTTTCCTATCTCTATCTCTGCCTCTGCCCTTTCTCTCCCGAATAAGGGACAGGAGAGCAGGATATGCACCACGGTCTGGTCCACCTGCGGGTCACATGGGCACGCGGGACTCTCCTTGAGCTTGAACCTGTGTAGGTACTCAGAGAATCGCCCGTGCCCGGCGGACATCTGGACCAAGACCAAGTCGAGAGCGAGCTTTCGAATCACGCGATACTCCGACCTGACGTCTGGGAAAAATATCCTCGTTGTTGAAGACGTTGTACCTTGCACATACCTCTAGTTCCATTCGTCAAGCGTCCCCAGCCTTAGCTGACGCTTGACGAAGGAAACGGGGCAATCCTCGTACTCCGGTCTTCTTTTACTCTTCAGGGCCGCTTCCATGGCCAGGTAGTCCGCCCTTTCGTTTCCCTCCATCCCCGCATGCGCCTCCACCCAATACAACCTCACATCCGTCCCTTTCTCACGCGCTTTCATAATATTCTCTGTTACTGCGATCGCCAGGGGATGAAGGGTGTCCGGTTTTGCAACAATCTCCAGGGCGGACCTCGAGTCGCTAAGTACGGCGCACGAATGCGCCGACCCGCTGGCCGCGTACCCTGTCGCTCTCGCTAAAGCCAGCAGCTCTGCCTGGTAAACGGTGCAGAAGTTGCCCAACTTGAGTTTTTTGTTCGCAACCTCTGCAGCGTCCCGCATGACGCAGAACGCCGCACCCACCTTGTCGTCGATGCGGCTGCCGTCGGTGTAGATCGCCGAGTAGGCAGCCGAGGTGGCAAGTTGGACTTCTTCCGCACTTTCCCCCAGGCAGGAGAATTCCACACCAATCTGCACAGACGGGTGTGGAAGTCTCAAGTAGCTGACTGGAATCTCCAGCTCTCGATCTCCCAGTACTTGCCGGGTGTGGCCCCGGTTCACCTCAAATAAAGTGGCCGCTTCATGGACCCGAAGGTCTAGAGGAAGCAGCCCGGCAAGTACTAGGGCCGAATGCAACGATGCGGTTCGGTGAGTTCGCGCAATTTTCTGCGCGAAGCCACGCTGAACTGCATCGAGCTGCCTTCGGATCAGCAGCTTCTTAGCCGCCGGCGCCCATGCACTCGCAGCATACGAAATAGTCGGCTCCAACACCGCCAGATACATCGTTCTCCGAGTATCCGGACTTCACGAGTTCGACGAAGGGGCTCCCCGCCCATATTCAATATTGGGTTGTCGTACTTAAGTTTATTGGTAAGCACCATCACATTGGTCTTGTGTGGTGCAAACCTCAACTTATTTCGGACACCCCAATCGTGAACATCGGCCAGAACCGCATTCGCCTTCCTCGTGATATTCCCGGTCTCTTGCCCGGAGAAGATCAGCACGACGTCGTCTGCAAACGCCTGGCAGTGTGTTCCGCTCTTGACCACCATCTCCAGGAGTGGATTTAGGAGGGTCCAGAATGTTGGGCCGCCCACGAATCCCTGCACGCACCCCTTGGTGGTATTCCTGGCACACTCCGCCCCCACGTACCTGACGGACACCTTGCGACCGCTAAAATAGCCATCGACAAGGCGTCGCAGGTCGACGGAGCAGCGAGTCTCGGCCAGTCTGCACCGTATAGCAGGCCACCAGGCGTTGTCGAAGGCTTCCTCTATGTCCAAGGATACCAGCACAACGATCTCCTTCTCCTTCAAGCGAGAGCGTATGTGCTGGATCAGGTCATACAGGGAGTCTTCGGTACACCTTTGCGGCATAAAGCTGTATTGGCGGCTACTGATATACGGTGCAGTGTACCACCGTATCCTCCGGACCATCATCTTCTCGAAGACCTTGCCCATGACGGGCAAGAGTCCGATGAGGTAAGATTTCGGGTGCGTGTAGTCGTCCTTACCAGGCTTCCGCAACACCACAACCGCTGCCTCCTTCCATCTCGTGGGGAAGTAGGCAAGAGCGAGACACCGGTCGGAGAGCGCGAGAAACAGTTCGGCATCCACGGCGATGGCCGCCCGGCAGATGTCGGCAGTGAATCCGTCGAAGCCAGGTGCCTTAGAAAAAGTCTACATTGGCACATACCCATGATTGTTCAGCTCAGAAATTCAGTAGTTCACTGTAAAACGGCTCACCTGGATGCTCGTTATAGTCTCCAAGCATATACACTACCTCCACGTCGCTACTTTCCACTATCGCTCTAATTTCACTAAGGCACTCCGTGAAAACAGGTATGTTGTCTGATGAGTCTGTGGGCATGTACACGCTGAACACTAAAAACGAATACTCGCTCATCATCACTTTTATGACCGCAATAAATGCACTGATGCATTTCACCACCGACACGGACTGGAAGACGCCCTTACGCCATAGGATCGCCACTTCACCATAAGGTCTTCCTCTTATGAAATATCAACTGCTGATTTTCCCGTATATTCAAAATTCCTGTCGATGATGGTCATAAGAAATAGTATATCAAAAAGGGGTGTACAGGAATGCTTATTTCGTATCCGAAAAATCCCATGGCTGGCCCATTGCGTTGTTCTTCAATTTTGGCTTTTCACCATCTCTCACCAGTGGCTCCAAGTAACTGTAATGCATGGAGCGGCTACATGTCAGTAAACCGCGTCAGCTCGCGGGCTAAACCTGATTGAAGGGGATCTAGCCGCTTCGACGGTAAGGTCTAATAGCGGTTCCTTCCCTCTAAATGCACACAAGTCTAGACTGGCAATACATCGCAGACATGCAGCGGAAATAGCGTACCTGGCGGATAGCAAAGCAACGTTGATGGCTTAGGGCGACGTTAGAAGGCGTATAGTTATATAGTTATCGTTGGCTAGATACAACATCCGAACCCTTCACCGGTTGTATCGGTTTTCCGTTCCACTAGGTTCAGAAGAGTCCTGGACGGCGGGTACGCTTCTCGCGGGCGATGCGCCTTGGCATCTACAGGCGCAGTCGCTCGCGGAAGTGTACCTCTTCCTGCGGGATGCCGGGGAGCGTCGGCCGGATCCGGCCACGGTCCGCCGGATCAGGCGCGTTGCCCATGACGCCCTGATCCGGCGGTGGGAGACGGAGTTAGGTAACCCTGCCGCCGGCCGGGACACGGTGGAGGCCATCAGGCCCCACCTGTCCCGGTGGATGAGCCGGCGGTACGGGGCCTTGACGTTCCACCTGGTGCAGGTGCTGACAGGCCATGGATGTTTCGGCAAGTACCTGCACCAGGTGGCTCGTAGAGAGATGACGCAAGAATGCGTCGAGTGTGGTGCGCCGATTGACACGGCGCACCACACTCTGGCGGAGTGCCCGGCATGGGGGCCGCAACGCCACTCCCTCGTCGTGCAAGTCGGCAGTGACCTCTCGCTGCCGACTGTAATCGATCGTATGTTGAGCAGCGAGAGGTCTTGGAAGGCGGTGGCCTCCTTCTGCGGCGCAGTGATGCGTCAGAAGGAGGCCGCCGAGCGCACGAGGGAGGCCGACGCCGCTGCCGCACCTTGCAGGCGGCGGCGGGCAGGCGGGAGAGCGCGGCGGCAGAACCACGCCGTCCGCTTCCTCCCGCCGTGAGCGACGGGCCCCTAGCCGGGCACGGTGTAAGGGGGCCTTCGGGCCGTTAGGCGTGACCCTTTGGGCCTTTTGTCGTGTTTCCCCTGGGGGTGCGTCCCCCGGGGGAGTCTTGGTTTTTGTCCCCCCTCCCTCGTCGAAGTGGGGGGGGGAGTCTGGAGGGAAGAGGCCGCCGCCCAATTCCTTCACGGGAGGGCGGCGGCCGGGCGTGCGCTCCGTCTTGGGCGCGCGCGGTCGTCTGTGGGGGCGGGGGGCCCCAACGTGCCGGTCCCGCGAGGGGCCGGTACGGGACGGCAGGTGGGTGCCTTTGCTCCCCGCGGGCACCCACCAGGAGGAGTTTTATACGCGGAGGCGCCCGGAGAGTTGCTTGACTGAAACCCGGGCGTCTCCAGTATGCGTATGGCGGGACAAGCGGTGGTGGTTTTAGTGGGTATAGGGGTCACGCACAACATCTCAGTGGCCCCGAGCCCCACATAACCCGGCGTCCCCCCCCTGAAAAGGACGCTGGGTATGCGGTAACAGCATTTCCACCACCGATATCAAAAAAAAAAAAAAAAAAAAAAGGTTCAGAAGAGTAAAGACGAGTATGTACACATCCGTTTGCGCATATGTCTGTGCACCTTAATATATTCTGCGCATTGGACAGTGTCAGTTACTGGACCTCGATTTGACAAAAAGGCCGGTGACGATGGGTTGAAGTCGAAGGGCGTAGTTGGATGCCAACTCCACTCTGTCTAAGACTTGCACGCAGGCGGCTCTAGGTATGTGGTAAGAAAATTGTGGTCGCTTCTACTCTACACGGGGGCGACAGAGCAGATTCGGTAGCACCTGATGTGATAAAGTTAGCTCTGTTTAGGGAGGCACTGCTTTCCCTATTTAACTGGGGAGGGGGCTAGAATATGTGCTCCAAAAAAGTGGTCACTCCATTACTAATGGACGGTAGTAACCAGGGCTGCCTCCTGCATCTCTTCTATGTGGTCGACCGAACACAAACAATAAGACTAAAACGTACACAATAATACCAATATTGACAATTGGAGCGTGGAATGTGCGAAAAACATCTGGCTGATGAAGGGCAACAAATAAAGCAAGGTGGGGGCTATACTTTCTATTGGAAAGATACTTCTGCATCTAAACCCAGACGGTTAGGCATGTGATATGTCTATAAAAACAACCACTCAAAACACCTTAAAGGTCTTCCGGTGCACATTTTTAATCGCATTACATCCACGCGTATTCACTTAAACGATAATAACCATCTCAACATTATTACTGTGTATGTATGGATAAGTTTTATGAAGAACTAACCAATCTTCTTGAAAGTGTAAACTCCAAAAAATAGTTATCGCTAATGGGTGATTTTAATGCCAGGATTGAACGTGAGTGGGAGGCTTAGACAAAAACATTGGGAAGACACGGTATCGAAGGAAATATGAATAGTAACAGGCAACGGTTACTTATGATGAGTGCTGAGTTTGACCTAGCAATAACTAATACCATGTTTCGACTTCCTACAAAGTGTATGACTACCTGGATGCATCCAAGGTCTAAGCATTGGCATTTAATAGATTATATAATTGTACGGCAGTGAGATGTATCCCAGGTTAGTATTACTCGTGTTATGCGCGGTGCACATTGGTGGGCGGATCACTGACTTGTTATTACCAGCTAAAGATACGCCTACACCGTCCGTGCAGATCTGGAAGAGTTAGGGCGGTAGGTTTCAATCTCGATAAACTTAAACATCTTGAGACAAGAGAAGCATATACCGAAACTTTATCTAAAAAGCTCTATTCAATTACTACGGAGGCCAATGCAATTGATGAAGACTGGAAGACTATCCTCTCACATCAAGGTTACTGTTAAAGATGTCCTGGGTATGAAATCACGTAAAAACAAAGACTTGTTCGATGAAAATGAAAAAGTCTTAATAGATGCAATTGCAAAACACAGAAGTCGGATTCGGTTTAACCATGACCTCCGTAAGTTGTGTTGAGATATAACGGATAAGTTGTGGAGAGATAAGGCATGTTATATGTAATATATCTTTGATATAAAACAGCTTGGTGAATTTTATGGTGAATTACGAAAGCGGTTTGGTTTTTCTTACCTCGTAACGGTGCCATTAAGATCTAAAGAAGGTAATCATCTTTAAATCTAAGAAGTACTACAAAGGTGGACATAGTATTTTCCCTCCGTTCTAAATGTAGATGGTTCAGCTAATCTACAGCATATAGGTTCAATTTCTCACCTTTCTTTGAACACTGACCTTGATGAGCGACTGTCACGTAATGAGGTTATTCTTACCATTAATTAGCAGCAAAATAATCATGCAGTTGGCATTTACTTTCTACCCGGAGAACTGCTTAAATGCGGCGGTGAGTTGCATAAGTCGATGTCGAAGTTGTATGCTCGTATGTGGGAGAAAGAATGTGTACCATCAGATTTTAAAATTTCTTAAATTTTTTCTTTAAATTAGTCTATAAAAACAAGGGTGATCGATCGAATTGTGATTCTTACCGGGAAATTTCGCTTCTGTCGGTATCTGAAAAGATATTTGCTCGAATCTTATTAGACCGACTTTCAAATTATCTGAGGTAATCTTACCAGAAACACATTTGGCTTTCGTCCAAAACGACACACTTGCAAAGTAATATTCTCAGTATGACATTTGCAAAAAAAAAAGCATTGAACAATATCGCCAGTTGTATTTTTACATTGTTAACCTTGTAAAAGCTTGCGATAGTGTGCCTCGGAATACTCTTTGGATAGTATTGGAAAGACTAGGATGTACGGAGAAGTTTATACGATTTTTAAGGTATTAGCATGATGTCATGAAATGCTGTGTCCACATTGGTGGAAAAAAATCTAGTGTCTTCCTAGTTACTTGTAGAGTAAAGCAAGGGTGTGTTTATAGCACCCACATTATCTGCACTCTACTGACGGTGAGACAGTACCTGTAATCAGAAACCAACGGTAATGGTTCTACAATATCAATATATATATGGGAAAACCTTGGAGGAGGGGTTCGCGAAGGATGAAAGGGGTGAGGTTGTATGTCGCGTGACCTCGTTGGTCTGGCAGTTTATACATTGCCTTGCCCACTCTCTAGTATTTTCAAATCCCTGGCCAAGGAAATCTTTGTGTCACCAGTCGCACTGTAGCAGTGTTTCCTGGATGGTGCAGATTGTGTACGGAGTTCAACACTTGTGTTCAGGCTAAGTGTGGACGTAAGCTGGCGGAGGTTGAATAGTTATATCACAATAAAAAGGTAAGTCACTGTCCATCGTTTGTACCTTTTTAAGCTTCAAGGTACATCAAAGTTGGAGCAGGCTTTGCAGTTCAGCATCGTCTTCCTGAAGGTGTGCAATAACCTGAAAGTCGATAGCAGGAGAGATTTCTTGGAAGCAACATAAAGCATTTGCTACAACGTTGCGATTGCCAAGTATGTATCTAATATCTATGGTGTATTGTGCTATATAGTCTAGGTACCTGAATTGCCTCAGAGTGCATTTTTTTGGTCAAGGAGGAATCATATGTTAACGGCTTATGGTCAATGTCATCATGTATCAGAAGTATTTTATTGATTCGTACAAAGCTAGAAGTTTTTAGAATTTAGTTTTATCTGTAGTAATTCGTGACAACATAAATCCTCTTTCGACCTGGGCGAACCATAAGGCCGGTTCTTCAGGCCAAAATGGTGATACTTTCACTTCGACATGTAACATTTCGGGTGTGACGATCATTTGGACATCGCTTTTGCTACTAGGGCAACTATTTGTTTTACTCATTGTATATTATTTCAATATCGCTCTCCATTTCGCATGACTCACTATTACCAAGGTGTCAAACAACAAATTGGTGCTCCAGATTTTTTTTTTCACACCGCCTTTCGATGCTCGAAACTTAGTTGCTAGCAGCTGGGTTCCTTGCGGACTTCCTTAATTCCGCTGTAATAGGAATCTGAGTGATTTCTACCGCAAGACACCCAGTCCTTTATACTTGATTGTTTGAAGGCGCGCCTCGACACCGCGCTCTTGTTCCTTTAACGCATTGTATAAATAATCAAATTAATAACATTATTATGCATATATATGCATGTATGAAATTATGATTATCAATGACAAATTCTTTGGAGCTGGTACAGTGAGAGAAAACTTCCTGTCCACTTCAAACAACAAAAGCCACAGCAAAAAAACCAAAAGAGAACTTGAATTATTGATTTGATTGTAACAACAAAGTATTCGTTGTTAGGTGGCATGACAATTATTTTGTTTTTTTTATTATATATTTATTTTCGAGAGTAGATACGGGGAGTCCATGTGTGATTGACCTATTTTATCTAAAATGCAATGTCAGCGATTTTCTGTCTTTCTTGGAATGGGAGGATATGATGTCTTTTTGCACCTCTCTTCATAACTCTAATCTTATTTTTTACATTTGTACTACACGAATTCGAGAAATTTACGCTGGATTGATTGATGCTGGATTTCATATCCGGGAACAATACTCGAGGATAATAAATGTAATGTAAATTGTGAGCTGGATCTTAAGACAAGTCCCATCATCCTATTAGCTTTTTTACATAAATGGTCAATGGTGTCTAGTATAGGTGATTTTTTTTATTTTATTTATTTAATAAATTTTGTACACACAGCTGTTAGAAAAATAAAACGACAATAAGGATACAGAGTACTAGGGCCTACTTATTTCATGATAAAATCTCTTCCAGTAGGCTCGCAGAAGGAATGAAGAATTAGGAACACACAGTGCATGCAGTACTCATTACTTATAATAATATATACACGTCACAAGATACAAAACAATACATATACATACATACATATATACAGGGTGTCTGGTGGCAGATTTATGTTTTCAAATTTAAATAAAAAATAATATGTTTGACGTATAATTTTACTAAAAGTATTAAAAGATAGAGTACAAATGCGGATTTCATTTTTTAAAGATAATGTCATCCAAATGTCTTCCATCTTGTTGCACACACACACACTGTTCGAAACGGAGCCTCGTATTCCGTGCCACACGCTGCAGTAAACTTGGTTCAATTGCGCTGATTTCTCGCCGAATATTTTCTTTTAAGTCCACAACAGTTCGCGGATTGTTGGCGTAAACTCTCTCTTTGAGGTAGCCCCACAAAAAAAAATCCATTGGAGTTAGGTCGGGTGACCTCGGTGGCCACGGGATGTCCCCAAAGCGACTAATCAGTTTTTGAGGGAGATTTTCTCGCAACAAATCCATCGAAGCTCTGGCCGTGTGTGCGGTCGCACCTGTACCGCATCCTGTTGAAACCACGTGTGTGATGAGAATGATGAATGAGCTCGCAGGTTCGGCAAAAAGAAATTCGAAATCATGAGCCGATAATTCCCACCATTGACATTCGTCGCTTGGCCCCGTGCAGTTTAAAAAAAAAATGGTCCGATTATCCCATTCGTGGATAAAGCGCACCAAACAGTTACCCTTGGGCAATTTAATAGTTTTTGGTGCTTCAGTCGAGGATTGCGAGTTCTTAGAGCCCAGTAACGGCAATTTTGCTTGTTTACGTGTCCGTTTAAATGAAAATGAGCCTTGTCGCTCCAAAAAATGGAATTCGCAGTGCGAAAACGCTCCAACATGGTTTCACAAAAAAATTTGGGTGACGCAGTCATTTTTTTTCAATTCTTGAATTATTTGAATTTTAAAAGGATGAAACTTCATATCTTTTTTCAAAATTTCATGCACAATTGCTCTAGGAAGTCCCAGTGAAGCTGCCCTTTTCCGTATCGAAAGTCGTGCATTTTCACGTAACCTGCGTTCAACCGGTTCAATGTTTTCGGGGGTCCTTGACGATCGACTAGGTCCTGGCCGTGGTGTGTTCATAGCCGAAGCAGTTGCGCGGAACCTCTCCACCCACGAACGAATTGAATTAACACTCGGCCCATCGCCTATCCGTCGAATATTGAAATGTGAACAAAACTGTCGGCGAGCGAGTACGTAAGAATCGTTACTCTTCAAAATGCTTCAATAGCGAACGCGCGATGCTCACCCGACCACTGCGACATCGTGACTAAGAAATCCGCACGATCGGTGATTCTAATGACACCACCTTCCCCCCGCACTGTTTATAACTTATTGAGATATTCGTTTTTTAAAATATAAATCTGCCGCCAGACACCCTTCATAAGTATTAATAAGGTGAAACAACATTAAGGAAGGGTAAATAACAGCTATACGCAAAAAGGAAGGTGCGACTGGTAATTGGCCCTCGAAATACTTGTGGAAATACTACCAAGTGATAACAAAACATGAGAAAACAAAAATAAAAAATAAGATACAGACTAAAAATATAAGAAAATGTAAAATGGTAAAAAATAAAATGTAAAAATCAAAAATTCATAAGACCAAGAAAGAAGAAATGAAACGAAAATAGGATGATTTGTTTCAATTCGATGACGACACGACGGTCTTCACTTGAGGGAGGTATGAAAGAAGGAAATGAGATGCTGTATGGAAGGAGAAATGAAATGTGGAAGATAAGTGCAGTAATAAAGATAAGAGAAGATAAAATATGAGTATGAAAAGAAAAGAAAAATGTATAGAACTAAGTTAAATTAAATAAAATGTATAGCAAGGCACTGACCCAACACACACAGGGGAACAATTATAAAAAAAAAAATTGTCATCGCTAGGGATTACTATTAAATCTCTATTACATAGTACTAAATCTAATAGTCGATTATTGGCATTTCGGCATAAGTTAAATTGTTTAAGATTACATTCTGAGAGTAGTATCAAACTATTGCGTTTAGTTTAGTTTAGGTTGCAATAGATTATTCACGTATTGCCAATCAACATCGTTTAAATTAAAATCTCTCATTACTATTAACGTATCATTCGGACACGAAATTACAGGTGAAAAGTGGGAGTTTATTCACCTCTGCCTATCCCTACTGGGAAAAACGCGTGATAACATAAAAAAAAATATTTGAAGTTATTTGATTGGGAGTTAAATGTATTATTATTTACGTTACATTCTGCGTAGAGATATAAGTACAAATGTATGTTTATAATGCTATAATCTTTATTCTTCATGGTGGTGGTGACCCATAGGTTTTCGGCGGATGATCTCCAATCTGAGCGTTCAACTGCCTTTACGCAGCGGCGTGCCGCGAATAGTACACCTCTTAGCCATACTTTTCTTGCGTATTTAAGTAGTTTCTATCTCTTCTCCGCATAATGAATTTATCATCGAAGAGCTCGGTATCATTTATACCTTTCAGTAACCAGGTCTCAGTGAGAGATTATGTCATATGAGCTCAAGCCGACATTACGTTTAACTGTACTGTGTGTTTTTGAACGTAGCCCTCGAGTATTTTGGTAGTATATACTTAAGTTAGAGATAGCCATTTGTAAATTCTCGTCATGTACTACGTGGTAATAATATTGCAAATATAAGATTATAGGCAGCGATCAAAATTTTAACAATATTAACATGGCATAAATATGTATTTTGGACTGAAAACGGTAAGAAAATTGTACGAATAATTTTTAAAATACGTATTCCTTACAATATAACAAATAACTGTAAAGTATGGTATATCCTCCTCATTTTGGCACTGTAAAAGACAAAAGAATTATATTGTATTGCTCTCAGCTTTTTAGAAAAGAATAGGCTAGTTTTACAAAAACTTTGACGCAAAACGACTATGCTCTGACAGTTCTTAAAGAAATTTCGCCTGCATTTAAGGATGCGACAAGCCAATAGAAGCATAAGCGTTATGACTTTGCGACAGCATTGTAACGAAATTAAGAAATGCATGGGTAGTAGTAGGTCACTTACGTACGAGAAATGGTTGACTTCGGCCTCGTGAATCACAAAGTTGTCTACTTCATTGTGGATTTGAAGACTGCACAAGGTTCTCAAACTATTGGTAATAAACGTTCGTTAAATGGTTATATAGGTAGAATGTTGCCAATGAGATTTGTGAAAGATCTTTTTCGTTTTCTATAAGAAATGGTGGTGAAGTGTCAGAATTCACAGCTATTATTTTTGAATACTTCACCCAGATATATTGGAAATTGTGCTTCTTAGCTGGTGTTCTTGCTTTATTTAGTAAAATGTTATTGCGTTGCGTTAGATGATCGTTCACATAGAAAGTTCTGGTCGAAGTGAAACCCATGTTTGCAAGTGTGAGATTTTTGGTTTTACGCGTCGATGACATGAAATCCTCATTAATATAGCGATTGTTGAAGGCTATTATTAACGGTTTCTCTGTACTTCGTACACGTGTTGGAATGCGGACAATGTAGTTAACGGCTTCTTTTTATCAAATTAGATAGATTTTCAGAGATCTCTTAAAGATTTTCATTGTTTTTTTGGGGTAGACCACGTATTTTAATTTCACAATGTAGTCTTGATACTTCACCTTGAAGATTAGAAATATCTGCAGCTACTTTCTCGGCTTTATTTATCCTATCTTCTAATGTACTAATTGTGCCTGAGAAGTTATGAATGAGATCGTGTGCCATGACCACTGATTGCTGCTTGAGATTGCCGAGATCCGATTTGATCAACTGGATGTCTTAGACCAATGATACCAATGGTGATAGCTAACTCGAGATCTTATTAAGCTTTTCCTGCATCGTGTCCAACTGATTTGACGGCGCTTCTGGGATTGAGGCAGGAGATCGTACGGAGGTTTTGCATTTGAGACATCTCCACGTGTTCTTTCGGTTTCCTAATTTTCAAAAGCCAGCTTTGGTAATAGCCGCACACTGAAAATCATATTGGCGACAGCATGCAGTACATATAGATCCGTCGATGCTATCAACTTTGGTCAGTTTATTCATATAATGAACAGTTTTGTACATGCTGATCTAATAAAAGCTTATGATCGAAATATCGAAATTTTCTTACTTCTTACCAGTACACTCCCCACATTGCACGAGCGCAACATTATGTTTGGTACAAATGGCAACAGATATTGCTAGTTTTTAATATTTATAATGTTATTTCAATTATTTTAAAGTGAAATTGATGACACAATACCATAATATTTCACAATTTTTATTTTTAGGAACAAATGGGTTAAAGCACGGTCATAAAAATGGTGATGTATGATAGTCCGAAACAGCTGCGCTTCTCAAACGCTGGCAGTCGAAACGCAGCGTGGTAGGTTTGTCAAACACCGGCGGTAGGTCTTTTTCCGGAGACCGTCTGGGTAGGTACCACCGCACAGCCCATTTTTCTGCCGCCAAATAACTGCGTGCAAACATTACTGTGTACCGGTTTGAAGGGTGCCGTAGCTAGTGTAATTACTGGGGTAACGCGTAACGAGACTTAATATCTTATGTCTTAAGGCGACGAGCGCAATGTGGTGCACAGTGCATAACATCCTAACTACCGTCACGTTGCTATGGGCGAGCGTATCACTTGCCATAAGGTGATTTTCGCGCTCGTCTCGTCGCCGCTGCGTAGAATAAAAAGAAAAGCGATGCTCTTTTTGCTGCAGATTTATTATGAAGTAGTGGAAGTTATCCAGCCGGGTTCAGTGTTGCACCACCATCCAAAACTCGATACTGCAACTGATCGCTTCACTTACCAGCACTTGAGCTTTTTTTTGTACACTTACCACCAATTTATTATCATTCTCCTTTGGCTACGTACCCGCAGTAGATGGACGCGGCCCATAACGAAGCTACCGGGCTTCTGGACGTCTTCGATGATGACCTCGGTCGATACAAGGTCGCGCTACAGGTCCGACACTCACCGCTGGACACCCGCCACCCGCGGCATCGATATATACTGAAAATAGTAGCGGAGGACGTGTCAGAACGTCTATTATGCTCATTCTAACTTGAAAAATTAAGGCACGGTAATGACAATTGTGGTATAATCATCACGTTGATGGAGGATGGTAGATAGCGAAGGGGTGGAGTATTAGAAAAATCTTATCACCAAGCAAAGTCCACGTAAGGCTAGGGAATCGAACCAGGGAAAGGGAAACCTTCGCGTTACGAGGCAACCACGTAGCCACGGAGACAATAAAAAAAAATAGAAATTAATAAAGATCGGACAAAAGTAATATTATAAGCCAAGTGCAAATTGACTCGCTGGGTCGAGCCTTTACGCTGTCTTGGTATGATGTTCATCTCTGTATTTCTATTTAATTTGTGAACATCATTTGCCGTGCCGTTCCCGGCTTAAGAATAGGGCAGCTCCATCTCATCCCGCAGATGTAGTATGAGCCGACTAAGGGAAGTCGCGGATTGTGCAGCAGTATTCTATGGAAAATTATCAATACTGATGCACAATGCGCGACCATAAGGGGTTTGTACATTTTATCTCCCTAGCCGTAAGGTGGCGGCTATTCCACCAGCAATGATTCCCGAGGAGGGTTGGTGTCAGGCAGGCGACCGACTGTACAAACTAGCCAAAACTTTTGCAGTATGGACTACAACAAAAATGATGATTGCGACCGAGTTAAGGCGTCCCTTGCATGCGACGAATGTTAAAAGAGTGAAAATAATAAAGGGGAAGATGATTTTAATGTGGTAAGTGCATATGCACCTCAACCTGGATGTGATGATAGAATGAAAGTGAAATTTTGAGAAAACTTAAATTTCGTAGTGATGGATGTTCCAGAAAATGAGGAATTGTATGTGGGAGGAGAGTTTAATGGACATGTGGGAAGAATGAGTGCAGGATACGAGAAAGTGCATGGAGGATGGGGGTTATGAACCAGAAATAGTGAAGATTGCCGCGCCTTGCTCCAAGCGGCTGTTGCTTTTGACCTGGCCATTGTGAACACCTTTTTTGAAAAACAGAATGAACACATCATGACGTACAGAAGCGGCAGTTACAAAACACTAATTGATTACATTTTCCTAAGAAGAACTAAGAAGTACAGTATTTGGTTGGCGCTCACGGCATACGGCGGGGTCTGTCTACTGGAGCCGTATGCCATCCCGACATATTTTTTAAAATGTAAGGATGCGAACTTAAACACTTGTGTCGGGGTATTAAGAATTAATAAATATTGTAAACCCGTAACAAGATGTGGAGACCTTTACAAGCGTGAAGGGATTGTAAATAAGAAAATAAACCACACAAGCGGCATCGGACTATCTTAACAAATATTCATCCTGCTATATAAACTTAAAAGAACTGAATATTACTATAAACACAACGTAGAACAAGGTCCTAATCGAGACGATCACAAATGATTATAAATAATTACTGGCCAAAACATAAATATTATTCATACTAAAAATAGTATGCATCATCCTGGTCACGTAAAATATGATTCTTTGAGATCCCAAATATTGTTTAAGATTTATTTAAAATTTCACATATTTAAAAGAGGGAGTGGGTTACATTCTTATAATTAAATGCTATAACATATACATAGATAACGTTGAAAACTCAATTAAAACTGACATTAAATCATTTTGGAAATACACGTCTGAACTAAAAGAGACAAATTCCGGATATCCAAAAGAATTGAAGTTTGGCCATATAAGATCAGATTACACATTATTTTGATTCTGTCTTCGAGCCTTTGCCTGTTACTGGTGCTTCCACTCTCTCAGACCAAAACTTCTCTCAAGACAACCTCACTAACATCAATCTAAACGATATACGTGTAAACAGTGAAATATTAATTCTAATAGAGGTGCTGGGCCTGACAATATAAACCCTGTATTCTAAAGCATACGCGCAGAACAATTTGTGTTCCATTGAGAATTATGCTTAACAAAAGTTTGGCGTCTGGGAAATATCCAAATGAGTGGAAAGCGACTTTCGTAACACCAATTCATAAATCAAATTGCAAGAGTAACAATAAAAATTATCGTTCCATATCAAATCTTTCATCAATCTCTAAAATATTTCAGAATCTTATTCACATTCACATATATTCTCCTTTAAAAAATATTATACGGATTTGTTCAAGGTAGGTCAACCTTGAAAAATCATCTGGTTTTCACTATCTTTTCAGTAATTTGGATCGTAAAGCACCAATAGAAGCTGTTTATGCTGACTTCAAATAGGCATTTGACAAGGTTGATCATTTGCTTCTTTTGAATAAATTAGGTTTTAATGGTATCAAAGGCAACTCACTTCGCTGGTTTGCCTCTTACTTAAGAATCGTACTCAAAGAATCGTTATTAATGGTTTTGCTCTTTTTGGCTCATAGCTGCTTCTGGGTTCTGTTCTTAGGCCATTGCTTTTCGTAATTTTTATTAATGACATTTCCTCATTCTTTGAGCAGTGTAAGTTCTTATTATACTCAATCGTCACTTTTTCTAATGACAAATTTAATCCAGAGACCTGGATAGACTTGAAAATTACTGCTTAACCTATAAATTATTTGTATAATAATGCAAACATGTAAAGTTTACTAAGAACAAAAATTTAATTCCTGCTAATTTACATCTAGGACCCCATAAATTAGAATCTGAATCGAGTATAAGTGTAAATAAACGTAAAATGTGAGTATAAATAAACTTTTGTTCAAGAAACACGTCGCTGAGACGTTCCGATAAGACAACAACAGATAATATTCCATGTTGCTATACGCACGCCTACCTATCCATTACATTAAGGTATCTGTTTGTGTATTGTTACTTATCTTCTTTACCTAGACATTTTTACTGACATTGATTTAACTGTCGTAGCCTTGATCAACTAGTTTTTTTTCTCTTTATCTTTTTTATTCTAACCTCTCATTCCTTTTAACTATTTATTTGCGCATACCAACGTACTGATTAGATGTACATAGAAACCTTTATTTTAGCCTTAGAAATAAACTTAAAATAATTGTGAATTTGTCAAACAATAACGCCGTTGGTTTCTAAATAATAAATAAGTGACTTAGGGGTGACTCTGGACAAAAACTTACGCTAGATAAACATATTGAATAGTTAATATGTAAATCATACCGCATGCTAGGATTTAATACCCCTATAACAAAATCTTTCAAGCGTAAAGACACCTTAGTACGCCTTTACCAATCTTTGATATTACCCCACCTAGAATACCTCTCTCCAATTTGGAGCCAATTTTACTCGGTTTATGAGGTTAAAAATGAAAATGTACAGAAAAAGTTCTTGCGCACTCTTAATTATCGTCTGTCATATCCTGGGAATTCCTGCGACTTTCTCTGAAAAAGATACAATATTTTATCGTTAGAACACCGACGTTCATTAATAGATGCACGTACTCTTTAGAAACATCTGTATAGGAGACGTAAAATGCGAGGCACTATTATCCCAGATAAACTTTCGAATTGTGTCTAAGACAACTCGATCAAAAAAGTTATTTCATGTAACTACGACCAAAACCAACAACGGTCACCGCGCATATCTTTATAGAATGTATACCATCCACAATAAAATGCTCAACAGTGTAGACATGTTCTCATGCTCGAGCTCCACTTATAAACCCCGTGTCAAAAGGCTGCTCCACGATTTATATAGTCTATGATTCAAATTTGAAATTTGTGTTTTTGCTTTTCTTGTTTGAACACACTTTCATTGCTTTCTGTAAACTCAAATACCCATGATTGCTTTGTATTGTTGCTCCTTCTGTTCTTATCAATATTTTTAAGAATATATATTCTATACTATGATGTAATATTATTAGGTGTGCAATAAAGAATTTTCTATTCTATTCTATCACTCTATCAGCCGTCATAACTGAATTCACACTTTTCTTACACATATCATCTTTCACACAATCCATCCACACTTTCTAAATAAGTTACATTCAATGTTTGTAATAAAATGTAAGTCTAGTAGCACTCGAGTTTTACATATACAAGGTACACACACGCAGTCACTTCCAGTTCAAGTACTTACTCCCTCCAGACAGTCACCTCCTAATGCTCAATATAGTCAACTCCAGCCCTTCTAAGGACGTACCATGCCTATAGTGTCCAAAAACTTTGGAACCGTGTCCAGTTTCTTCTATTGGGTGGGAATGTTATACACGGCCTTTGTAGGGTATACTGCCGACTTCAACCCTTATCTTATTACTTCTATCCAGGCAATCTCTTAGTCATCAAAACCTCTCCACCTAAGTACCTCAGTACCTCTTCAGAGCCAGTCTGTTGCACGACCCCGACCCAGTACCGAACGGCAGCTTAAGGGTTTCTTAATTACTTTATCCAATAATCACTTATAATTGTAAAAGTGTATATTAACTTTGTATTCAAATAAATTGTTTTTTTTTTAAAGGAATTTTTAAAATCCCCTTTAATAGATTTTTGTTTGTTTATAGTCTACTCAAAAACACTACCAACTCACCAAATCACTGCAACTGATCTGATCGCTTACCAGCTAAACTTACTTGAAATTTTTTATACTAAATTTAACTCCAATATAATAAATAATATTCTTCTTTGGGTACGAACGTACGTACCCGAAGTAGGTGGGTGCGGCCTACAACTAAGCCGGTGGGCTCTTCTGGACGTCTTTGAAGATGACCTGGGTCGACTTAAGGTCGCGCAGATCAACCCACTGCCACCACTCGGGGCCCGCTACCCGCACTATCGAGATATACTGAAAATGATAGTGGAGGACGTATCAAAAAATCTATCACCATTCTAACTGGACGAATTAAGGCATGGTCATAAATATGGTAAATACCCGCACCTATCAAACAATGACAGTCGAAACACTGTGTGGTAGACTCACCAAACACTAGCACGACTTAATGAACAATTTCATTTTACTGGGTAGTAGGTTTCTGTTGCCGGAACCGTCTAAGTAGGTACCACCACCGCAGAGCCTATTTCTACCGCCGAACAACAATATGCAAACACTCACACACTGTGTTCCGGTCTAAAGGGTGTTTTAGCTAAAGTATTTACTGGGGTAACGAGACTTAATGTAATAATCTCATGTCTAAATAGCAATTTAATAAACAAGAAACATAATTAAACATAAGGTCAAAAAGGACTCTAATCTACATCAAGGAATAAAATTAAAAATGTAATAGGACACGGCCACGAGCGAAAATACATCTTATCAAGACAACGAGTGCAATGGGTTGCAGTGCGTAACATCCTAACTAGCGCCACATTGCTACGGATGGGTGTATCACTCACCATCAGATGACCTTCCCGCTCATCTCATCATTGCATAGAATAGAAAAAAGTAATGCTGCTGTGGCTGCAGATTTACCATAAAGTAGTGGAATCTTTCTAGATGAGTTCAATAATATATCACTATCCAAACACTGCTAGATGTACTCTTCTAATCAAATCAGGGACCTCCGGGTTACAATGAAACAATCGGAACTCTACCTGCAACACCAAACTGACGATGTCGACTATACCCTCCACACCATCTTCATTCAGGTCTACCCGGACATTGAAGAAACCGAAGCCACCCGATCAACATACTTGCACTTAAGATTATTATTACTGAAATTAAAAGGTTCATTGTAAGCATTACCACCAATAAACAATACTTTACCCGACATTTTGTCTTTTTACTCCACAGTACCGACACTAATCGATCTCTCATACAGGTTATACTCCTTATTTAAGAGAAGAATTTATTATCAGAATTATGAGGGTAATCATCCTAGTTAGATAAATTAATAATCCAGATTTATCAATATGTTGTAAACCACTTACCTATTGCACCGACCTCTGGCCTTCAGCGCTGCTAGCAGATCGCCATGGACCGGTAGTGCCTGGGTAAACCAACGAACGATACTGATAACCACAACAACAGTTCCACCATTTCTATATGAACATCATATATATTGAATGAGATAAAGTGAGAAGCGAAACACCAAACATGATGAAGCAGAGGTTCCCAAATTTTTTTTCTCATAGACCCCTTCAAAGTTTTACTGGTTCCGGTGGACTCTCTGCAGGTTCAATACTACGAACATATTCCCAAAACTCGACAAAAAATTTGAAGATTAGATGCAACAGTTTTCGAACAAAAAAAAAGTGAGAATTGATTGGTTAATTAATTAAACTCTAGACTACCGTAAGGTACACGCTTTCCCAGACACAATTAAAAATCAATCGCGTCTCAATTTCGCGTTCCAATCAAAAAAGTGATTCCATCCAACTTTACTTTTTTGACATCCACTCACAGCACAATCAATTGATGTCTTGAATTGCGAATTTGAGAAGCAATTGACTTAATTGTGTCTGGGGACGCGCGTGTTTTGATTCTTACTATTTTTATTTAGAAAACTCTTCATTCAGAGTGGTAGTTAATAAAAATATATAAAATAATATATTTTCTTATGTTGTATTTATTCTATGTTATATAATTACAATTAGACGTCAATAAAGTAAAGTAAGGTCTACAATGACAATCACAAAATAGTCATAACTTTCACAAAATAATCACAAACTTTAACGGGAAGGATGTACTTGATGGATTGACATCAAATTATCAATATTTCGCCTCAGTTTTGTCAGGAATAACCGCAAATTTTCCCGTTCTGTGATATTTAATCTGCTCCTTTTTTTTGTTAATCCTTGTAAGGAGACTAAAACTTTTTTTGACAAGATATGACGAAGGAAATATATATATATATATATACAAATAAAGCTTTCTTGCAATTTCCCACAGTCCAGGATATTTCTCGGGTACTTCTGCCTGCTGCCAAAATATTTGATACCCTCTTTTAAATATCACCTTCACCTCTTCATTAGTGCTAAGCTCGAGTAGCTCCTATTGTAACATCACATTCTCCACTTGTTTCATTAAATAGATTTATGATCCATGGTAGTATTTCCATTGTCAGAATGTCTTCAAATCTGATTTTGAAGTCATCATGCAGGGCAATTAAATGTTGGGCGCTATACCTGAAAATCCTCATCAACGTATTCTACACGTGACAAGTTTGAAAACTGAGAACATGCGCGTCGACTAATATTTTGCTTCATAAATTTAAACTTTCCAAAAAAACCTGAAATTACACCCTTTGTTTGTATTAAATTGAAGTTATTCCCTTATAATTGTAAGTGTCATTAAATTTTTTGAACAAATCTGTCAAATACGCGCGATGTCTGCTTTCAAAATGATCAGGATTTCTTTTAAATCTGGATCTTTACTTTCCAGAAACTCTAAAACCGATTCAAAAAGTGAGTAAAATCTTGTTAAACATTCACCTTTATTACACCAGCGTACTTCTGTGTGTAAGAGTAATCGTTGAAAACTTTCATCATTTTCATCGCACAATTGAGCAAATAAATGCATATTCAAAGCATTGCTTCTTATTTTGTCCACTGTATTAATCACAAATTGAAGCGATTTATGAAATTTTTTACTCAAATTTTTTACTACTAGGTGTTGTCAGTGAATGACAATGAATTGCAGTTACTCCTGGTATAATTCTTTTAAGATGACTTATAAACCTACGATATCGTCCGACCATGGCAGGAGCTCCATCTGTTGCCAACGAAGTAACGGAATTGGTTTTTCCTTAAAAAAATAACTCAGGACATTAAATATTGATTCACCTTTATTCTCTGTCTCCAATTCTTTCGCGAATAGTAGCTCTTCATGACTTTCTTGCTCCAAAACATATTGAACATATGCCAATGATAACATTTCATTACTAGGTTGACTCATCCAGTTTATTAAAAAATGAGTTATTTGCAGATAATTACACAAGAAACATTCAATATCAGAGCTCATTTCATCAATTCGTTTTTGTACAGTGTTGTCACTCAAAGGGAGACTTGTAGAGAACATTTTTAAAACCTATTCAACAGCTGGTAAAATTAACTGTTCTCCAATGGTGTGTATGTTTTCCAGATTTTACTATAAGTAATAAGATATTATAAGATGCCCGCAAACCACTATGGTTACTTTCAGACATTGAAGCAAACACACCATGCATAGTGGGTCTTTTTTCACATTTTTCTTTCAACCTTCAACAATCTTTACCTATTTTATCAGGATGACACCTTTTTAAATGATCTTTGAGCTTAGATAGTTTCATAGATTCATTGCCCAAAACTTTGTTACATAAAACACATATGAGCAATAGTATGTCTGCCTTTGATGGCAGAAAACCAAATTTTAAATAATCAACATTGTATAATACTGTTGACATTTCTTCTTAGATTCAGCCATTTTTCTTAACAGTTCCCTATTTACCTGCAAATAAAAAGGTTTGTTTTAGTAATCATAGGGTGTCTTTACTTAACAGGATAGGGCTATTTTAAGATAATTGAATAAAAATTAGTTAATTACTGCAACAAAAGAAACAATGTATCTACTGGTGGCAAACTGATTCTAATTATAAAAAGCAATAAATCACTAAGCTTCAGAAATCATTTTATGAGAACTGCAGAAACAATTTTAATGTAATGTAAAATATTTCTCAATAATTAGGTATATTTTAAGACATTTCTGTAAATTTGATAGAAAATACTTTTAAATAAAATTTTCATAATTTCTTAATTATTACTTTGATACATGTCACTAGTACATAAAGACACATACAATTTAGGAAAATATATTTAATTAAGGCCGAGTTGTTCGCTCCATAGTTAACTTTACCAATGATTAGTTTTGTACTGAAATGCCAAAATTATGTCTGAATTCAGACCACTAGTTAGAGATAACTATGGTTCAAGCAATGCAGCCTAAGTCATTTAGCACTAGCAAGGAGCCTGAAATATTTACAGTCATGCAGGTCAATCATATTTCTTTTCTTTAGTGAAGTACCACACAGTTGGGTAAAAAAAATCTAATAAAGTAGGGACATAAATTTCAATTTTGTGGAAGTATCTATCAATGGCTCTATTCAGTATTAAATTTTTAATAAGTAACTAAAACACGCAAACATCGCAAATTTACATATTAAAAATTAAATAAAAAATATGTACGTATACCTAACGTAACGCAACAAATAGGCACGCAGATACTTACTTTTTCGACACTAGCAAACACTATCATTGATTCACTCTACTTTTTTATTCAGAATTCTGGAAACAAATGAGTAACGTTTATCTTTAGCATTCGTATTTCTTTTAGTGAACATTCAAACAAGTTCAAGCAAGGTTGCTAGCACATACATCACTAATCGTTATTCGATCCTTTGCAAGTCTGCCGGCACGACAAGCGTTGCGGATGGCGGACGCAACAGCGGCGACGCTTTGCAAGTCTCGACACTGGACACGTACTGATTAAGGAATATCCAAGTTTTTACAAGTCGACAACAGTCGCTGAGATTCTTAAAATATTATCTGCCTACATTGATAGGTAAAGTCAAGCCAACATTCTTAGTACTTCAGCTACATTGTATACAAGATGAGACTGACATTTTAGAGAAAATGTTTCTATCGTAGTTAGTAAATCTGTTTCATTGGTGTTGACAGCCTCCTAAAGAATAATACACTATATACACTGAATAATACGCACGAAGAAATGTACGCACTTCACCATACTATTTTGCAGGATGAGGATAGAATTGGTGCAGATATTACTTATTCTTAATTATTACTGTAATTCAGAAAAAAAAAAATCTAGAGTTGGCGATGACATGTTTCTCTTTCTTTTTAGCGAACAACTTAAAATATTTCGAACAACTGATTAAAGAGGTTCGTGCTGTTACACAATCAATAAATCTTGATAGGAAAGAACTAATTGATGATTTATTTATTTTTGTTGTAGTTAAATTTTCCATAATTATGTAATTTTGTAAAGTAAATGAGAGTTATGTTTTTATTATAATTTATATATAAACCAGTAAACGGCCCACAAATAACAAACTTAAAAGTAACGAGAACAACGTGATTAACTTTTCAGTTTTCTCAAGTTGGAATGGAATAATTTACCTATGTAACAGTGTAAGAGTAAATATTTATCATACCTGTTATTTCGTTACCGAAGTTTCATTATTAATAATATCATTATCAAATTGAATTCGTTTTTGCCTCACAAGTTCACTCACAACACAAGAATCACACGAGCATTGAAATTGGTAGTTTTTTTAAACTCTTAGGAAATGCAAAGAAATAACTATTCGTACAGCTTACGTACGATTACATTGATCAGTGTCATCTAGACTAAAATAATTCAAATTGTTAGTTAATAGTTCCTAGTTAGTACATCTAACGCTAGATGGCCCTAAAGGATATCTCTTGATTCTGTTGATGCAGGCGCTTGCAAGTCATAGCGACTTTTACAGTTCATCTGTTGCTGGGCACGCGGACCCGGATCCACGGTCTGTTATCCTAAAAAATATATTGACGTTTTGATATTTTATTTTTATGACATCGATGTCTCGATGTTATCGAAACCAATACATCGATGTTTTCCAGCTGAATATCGATGTTTATTCACAATCGATAAATAACGATATCCCTAAACCGCGGGTCTGTCACGATTTCAGTTCCGGCAGGCGGGAGGTTTCCCGGCTTGACAGTCCGGGCACTCGCCCCTGAGATATGGTCCACCGCAGTGGGTACACCGATCCTCACGTTCGGCACACAGCCACTTACTGTGGTCGTACCCTAGACAGCGCGTGCACTGTACCAGAGGGGACTGGTCCTGCATCTGAACCCACTGGAGGTCCACGTGCATTATGCCCGTGTCAGTTAAGCAGGCCTAGAGTTTCGGCGATACTCGCAAGACCACGTGTTTTAAAAGCGAGTTTCGCGCCTTCCTTATGAAGCGGACTTTGGCGGACTTTAATCCCGCACTTATTACTCGATTTGATTCTGATATCGATCGACTCTTTGGTTCGATTCCTTTCGTTTTCTGATTTCTTGACAAGCTCATAGAGCCTATTAATCGCAGCGGTCACCTCCACCTTTATCTCGTTGTTAAGGTTGCGCGAGTTGTCCAAATAAAGCTTAGCCTTATTTAAGCAAGCTCGCGCTTCCTTAACGCGATCGGCGGGCGCTGGTTTTGCCTCTTTCGAGGGTCTTTCGGCGAACGGTCAGTTTAGGTCTCCGTCGGCACCTCGGTCCCCACTCCACCACCACCACCATCACAGCCGCGCTCGGCCCCCGAGAACGCGCTGCGAGCGGGCGTTGGAAAACCGTAAACTAGAGCATGGGAGTCACCGCTAGTCACTTTTTGTTCTAAAGATATACACCTGCGAGAATGTTTTACGCTGCTGTTTACGCCAATTCTTCCGCTTCGGCTTTTAACTGTTTTCTTGAGATTTATCAGGAGTAACACCTTTTTTTGTATGTGCACTCATGTAGGTCTCGAGATGCCGGATGAAATGCATCGAAGAAAACGGGGGGTCCTCGCTTTTGGTCACGAGTTATTTCTCCCTGGACTTGCGGGCGAAAAACGACGTTTTTTCCACTTTAGTTTCCCACTAGCCGGAAAGTCAGATTTTCTCGTCCGAAATGCCTCTGAATTCGGCTCGGCGCCCTCTTTCCGGTGGTGTGTTTAACGAAGCTCTAATCCTCCGCCTAAGAACACTTCTGGATCTGTCTTTTCCTGTTTTCTTCGGAATGTCCGTATTCCTTGACAGGAAAAATTTTGATTCTTTCCGGGACGTAGCACTAGGTTGGAGGCAGCGGGAGGCACCGAAAACACGGTGGGTCACCGATCTCGTTTGCCCGGGGTATCAACGTAAGATCCGCGCTTTCTTTTTTGCCACTTACCGATTAACTGATTTTGCGGCACTACACCCAGTGTAGAAGCACGCAACTTTTGGTACCTTGTTGAAGTAAATCGGAGTACTTTCGCCTGTCGCGCGATTTGTTGCGTACTGTTAACCCGTGGATACGGATAGGGTTTTTAAAAAAGATTTTATTAAAAATTTGTTGAATATTAAAATGATATTATTTCAGAACTTAATTAATATAAACAAAAAGTAGTGTCCTTGTACTCTGTATTCTTATTGTCGTTTCTTCTAACAGCTGTGTATACAAAATTTATTAAATAAATAAAAAAAATTAACTTAAAACCGATGTTGAATATATATTAGCAACCGCTCTGATTGAAGGATGGATACAGACTGACTGACTGGGAGAGTGAAGTGTTTAGGACGATATCGGAGCTTTGTTTATGGTAGACTATCTAGCTAGGGAAGAGGAGGAGGAAATGCAAGGTCTGGACTAACCCTTACACGGCTCAGGTGTAACAGTACGGGGCACAACGAAAACAAGGTTAGCGCGTCGGCGGTGGGACTGTGTTGCCGGAGACCGTCTAAGTAGGTACCACCGCAGCGCCCATTGCATACTATTGCAAACATTATCGTGATCCGGTTTGAAGGGCGCTGTAATTATTACTGCTGGTGGATCTCTGTGACCGGAGACCGTATAGGTAGGTACCACCGCAGCACCTGTTGCATAGTACTGCAAACATTACCGTGATCCGGATTGAAGGATGCTGTAACTATTACTGCTGCGGGGCTCTGTTGCAGGAGACCATCTAGATAGGTACCACTGCAACGCCTGTTGCATAGTACTGCAATCATTACCGTGATCCGCTTTGAAGGACGCTGTAACTACTACTGCTGCGGGGCTCTGTTGCCGGAGACCATCTAGGTAGGTAGCACCTCAACGCCTATTGCATAGTACTGCGAACATTAGCGTTATCCGGTTTAAAGGGCGCTGTAACTACTGCTGTTGATGGGTCTCTGTTGCCGGAGACCGTCTAGGTAAGTACCACCGCAGCGCCCATTGCATACTATTGCAAACATTATCGTGATCCGGTTAGAAGGGCGCTGTAACTATTAATGCTAGCGGGTCTCTATTGCCGGATAATGTCTAGGTAGGTACCACCGCAGCGCCTGTTGAATAGTACTGCAAACATTACCGTGATCCGGTTTGAAGGGCGCTGTGACTACTACTGCTGCTGGGTCCCTGTTGCCAGAGACCGTCTAGGTAATTACCACCGCAGCGCCTGTTGAATAGTACTGCAAACATTATCGTGATCCGGTTTGAAGGGCGCTGTAACTGTTAATGCAAGCTGGTCTCTATTGCCAAAGAATGTCTAGGTAGGTACCACCGCAGCGCCTGTTGCATAGTACTGCAAACATTATCGTGACCCGGTTTGAAAGGCGCTGTAACTGTTAATGCTAGCTGGTCTCTATTGCCGAAGAATGTCTAGGTAGGTACCACCGCAGCGCCTGTTGCATAGTACTGCAAACATTACCGTTATCCGGTTTAAAGGGCGCTGTAAGTACTGCTGTCGTCGGACACCGTCTAGGTAGGCAGCACCGCAGCGCCTATTGCATAGTATTGCGAACATTAGCGTTATCCGGTATAAAGGGCGCTGTAACTAATGCTGTTGCTGGGTCTCTGTTTGAAGGACGGTGTACTAGCGTCCTTCAAACAGGATCACCGTAATGTTTTGATGTAGCGTACCCGTCTTAAGTTTATATTATTTATATTGTAAAGGTGTAACATAGAATGAGTTTTGCGAGTGTAAGTCATAACGCAACATTTATAACTAATATTACTTTCATTCCCACTCTCAGTTTGACCCCTAACAGGGTTTGGCACTTGCATGTCCTCTTTATCAAATAAACTTTCATAATATTCCATTCCTCCTTTTTAGGATATATTCTTCACCTGCCACAAAGCTTCCATCCTGGTTCTTGATTTTGCCAAGTGAGCTTGTATTATTAGCTCTGGCTATTCATATGGACTTCCAGAAGAACTTAATGTTCGTCCGGAAGTCATCGAATAACCTTCATTCAACGGCTTCAACAAGGAGGATGTTCTTCCCGAACGTCAAATCAGCGTATCGCGTGCTTCGCCAGATCGAGCTCGACACGATCTTGGTCCAGATGTTCACCGGGCACGGGGGATTCTCCGAGTACCTCCACAGGTTCAAGCTCAAGGAGAGTCCCGCGTGCCCCTGTGACCCGGAGGTGGACCAGACCGTGGTGCACATCCTGCTCTCCTGTCCCTTATTTGGGCGGGAGAGAGCGGACCTTGAGATAGGAATGGGTGTTAAACTGGATATGGTGTCGGTAGTCTCTCTGATGAGTGAGGACGAAAGTCGCCAAAAGTTCTTGGACTACTGCAAAGCAGTAGTCCAAAAGGTACTAAGTACAAATACAAGTAAAAAAAGATAGACAAGTGAGCTAGTAACAGGCAAAAAATTAGAACTCAAAATCTGTAAAAGAAGTAAATTGTATAAGACAAAGCAACAATGAAATAAATAAAAATTGTAAAGTTAAAAAAGAAGACAAAGTAGAAAGGAAGGAGTTTATTACAGGCTATTGGCAGGCGAAGCTCCAGTGGAAATGACGAGGCGACCGAAATCCACACACATCTTGCGAGAGGTATGAAAGAAGGAAATGGAATAGAGAGTAAAAGAAAAGAGGAGGAGAATAAAAAAGGAAGAAAGATAAGTTAAGAGCGAAAGATGGAAGTATGAAAGAAGGGGAAGAGGAAAATTGTTAAAATTATATAGATGTTAAGTGATCTGAAATAAAAGGCCCTGACCCGCCATACGCAGGGGAAGGAGTAAAAAAAAAAATTAAAAAAAAATTAAAAAAAAAAAAACCTTCATTCAAATTCATCTCTATCATTCATTTTCTTTCATTCCACCACTTTCTTTGTTACAGTCTTACATCTTTTATACTCATTCTTTGCATATTGTACATCTATCGATGCCTTGTCCATTCTTTGATTGGATTTTGCTGCCAACCATTCCTGCCATGTTTTTCTCTTTTCAGACACCGCCTTCTGTACTTCTGCACATACAGTCTTCAACATACTTCCTTTTATTCTCTTACTCGCACCATAGACATCACTGGTCGCTTTCACGAATTCATCCTTGATCGACTTCAATAACTCTTCAACCTCAAACATTCCTTCTAATCTATCAAACTTATCAATCAAATTACTCTTATACTTCTCTCCCACTTCATTATCTTGCAAAACGTCGACTTTCACTCTTTCTTGTACACTAATGGGTTCCCAAACATGATGTCGCCATAGCCTAAAGATCCACCATATACGGCACAACACCAGGAAGTGATCAGTGTCGATGACAGTGTCACGGTATACCCTAGTGTCTAGCATCTCTTATCTACCATTAAAAATTCAGTCATACTTTTTTGGTTTCCTTCTTTTCTAGTGTACATATGGATTTTTATGTAGTCAAACATTGTGTTTGTTACCACAAGATTCCACTACAAGTAGACCTCAAGCAGACTCTTTCTATTTTCATTCACTCTTTCATCACTGAATTTCCCTGACACAGTTTCATATCCATCACGCTGCACTCCAACCCATCAATTCAAATCTCCGAGCATTACAATTCGTTCATTATGCTTACATTCGTTTAGAACATCTTTTAAACTGTGCTAAAACTCATCCCTTTTGGCTTGGGCTCTCTAGGACCGGTTCCATCCCGCATCTTGTGGAGCATACACCCCTAGAATGAAGACGCGGGTAAGGCCAACCTTCAACCTCACCCAGATGAGGCGAGGACTCACACAAACATAGTCAGTAACACATTCGTGCATTCAAGCAGAAAGCAACACACCAACTCCTTGACAGCCTCTGCTGCTTTCAAGGACTCCTGACCAGAAGGTTGTGTAAGGTCCATGTATGGTGGTGTCGCATCCTTACCGCATGGTCACACATAGAACATCAATTCTTCTTTTCCTCATCATCTCACATACATCATCAATTTTATCTTTTCATTCCTCCTCTGACATTCAAAGTAGATACGTGGCTATCGGCAGCCCACTTTTCGCTCCCACGGGAGACGAGACGTGACGGGTTGCGAACCTAGTCGCCGCCATTCTGGCATGAAACGTATATCACTATAGCGTTCCCGTGAGTAAAGAAGGAAAAAATTATCGTCGACCCAAACAGAGCCCCGCATGTTTGGCCAAGGTTAGCCTTATTCTGGTGGTCACCCGGTTCCAGGGCACGCTAATCCTAGATTCGCCTCTAGGCACGCAGCACTTGGGCACGGCTACCCACTGGCTTGGCGGAAATGAAATGAGAAGGATAAGGTAGAAAGATGTGTAAAGTAAGGAGATGCGGACTTTGGGAAGGTATTAATAATAAGAGGGATACTACTGACCCGGAAAGAGCAGAAAAAAGACAGTAGTAGCTCAGGAAGCTGGGGTCGCATACCCGTTACTCAAAACAGTGCCGGACAGACGGCTGAGTACTCCCGGGCCGACTACAGCGTCCTTTAAACCGGATCACGGTAATGTTTGCAGTACTATGCAATAGGCGCTACGGTGGTACCTACCTAGACGGTCTTTAGCAATGGAGATCCATCAGCATTAACAGTAACAGCGTTCTTCAAACCGGATAAGGCTAATGTTTGCAGTACTATGCAATAGGCGCTGCGGTGGTACTTACCATCACGATCGCCGGCAACAGAGACCCAGCAGCATTATCAGTTACAGCGTGCTTCAAACCGGATAACGCTAATGTTTACAGTACTATGCAACAGGTGCTGCGGTGGTACCTACCTAAACGGTCTTCGGCAACAGGGATCCACCAGCAGTAGTAGTTACAGCGCACTTTAAACCGGATAACGCTAATGTTTGCAGTACTATGCAATAGGCGCTGCGGTGGTACATACCTAGACAGTCTCCGGTCACAGAGATCCACCAGCAGTAGTAGTTACAGCGCCCTTCAAACCGGATCACGGTATTGTATGTAGTAGTATGCAATAGGCGCTGCAGTGGTACCTACCTAGACTATCTCCGGCTATGGAGACCCACCAGCATTATCAGTTACAGCGCCCTTCAAACTGGATAACGCGTATGTTTGCTGTACTATGCAACAGGTGCTGCGGTGGTACCTACCTAGACGGTCTCCTGCAACAGAGCCCCAGCAGCATTATCAGTTACAGCGCGCTTCAAACCAGATAACGCTAATGTTTGCAGTACTATGCAATAGGCGCTGCGGTGGTACCTACCAAGACGGTCGCCGGCAACAGAGACCCAGCAGCGTTAACAGTTACAGAGCCCTTCATACCGGGTCACGGTAATGTTTGCTGTACTATACGTTAGGCGCTACTGTGGTAACTACTTAGACGATCTCCGGCAATAGAGCCCCGCAGCAGTAGTAGGTACAGCGCCTTTCTAACCGGATCACAGTAATGTTTGCAGTACTATGCAATAGGCGCTGCGGTGGTACCTACCAAGACGGTCGCCGGCAACAGAGACCCAGCAGCATTATCAGTTACAGCGCGCTTCAAATCGGATACTGCTAATGTTTGCAGTACTATGCAATAGGCGCTGCGGTGGTACCTTTTTTTTTTTTTTTTTCTCGCGGGGGAAATCTTCTTAAAAGATACCTTGCTTCTGGGGGAAGATAAGGTTATGTGGGGCTTCTACCCACTAAAACCCCCTCGGTGGTCTCCCTCAGTGCATTAGGAGGGGCTCTGGGATCTCCTACGGAACGCACCGGTGCCCCCCTGCACTGTAGATTAAACATTCCACGGAAGGGCAAAGCCCTCCTAGACCCCACGCTTTGCTACGGCAAATACAAGACCACAATGTATTTGCCGTCCTCCTAAGGCTCGCTTATTAAGCTCTGAGGGCCCCCACCCTCAAAGCCCATGAAACCGAGGACCCTTTTAGTCGCCTTGTACGACAGGCAGAGAATACCTTAGTCCTATTCTTAATGGCCCGGCACTACAGGGCTGACGGGTTGGGGCGTCTGTTGCTATCGCCCCGACGTCCTCGTCTATGGACGGAGTCGGCCCTCTCCCGACTTCGCTCGGCGGACTCCTTCTGCATCATAACGGTTTCACAGAAGGAAACCAACGCTACCCACCCATTTTTTTTGCCAGTGCAGTTGATATCGCTACTGGCAAAGAAAGGTCATGCCCAATTTTGTGGATGAGAATTTTCCGTTCAGGCTCCCACGTAAGGCATTCTGCGAGCGTATGCTGAGCGGAATCCAGCTCTCCACCACAGTGGTGGCATTGCGTGGTTGGTTCACGTCCAATCCTATTCAGGTACTAACCAAAACACCCGTGTCCTGTGAGTACCTGAGTCAGCCTGAAGGTGACATGCGCCACTCCGCCCGATCTAAGCCAGGCTTCGAGGTTCGGCAGAAAAGCGCTTACTATACGCTGCCGTGAGTTCCGCGGCTCAGCAAGCCTCTCTCTCCACACCTCAAAAGCGCTCCGGCGCTCATGCCTGTGCACTTCCACCACATCCAGGGGTTCGGCTTCTTCTCGATGAGAACGTAGACGCGTATAAATCCGCGCGTCCCTTTCCGCCAGAATATCCAGAGGTGGGAACCAGGCCAGGATAGTGGCTGCCTCAAATGATATCGTCCAATATCCCCGTGCGATACGAATGGCTATCTTCAGCTGCAGACTGTTGACTTTAAGCCCTTTAAGACCTTTAAGCCTAACTAGTTAACTCTTTACCTTATTTATACATAATGTTAATTAACAGAGGTTTAAGATTGTTGAGTGTACTCATCTAGAATATTGGCTGAACGCAGTAACGGTGTTATGCCGTTAGATTGACAAGGATGGTAGCTAGCCATGCAATTTCTTAAAAGCAAGCAAGAACTGAACAGAACTATGATATCTGTGTTACAAGAGGAATCGATAGAAGCTGCGTCCTAGAGTTGCTTGAATTAATGATTGCTGAATATGGTTGTGTAAGATATATATTATGTCATCTACCGTATCCTTTTAGCGGGTAAATTTGATGTTTGATCAAAATTTAAGAGATGATTGGAATCGAGCGGAACATGCTAATGTATAATGTATGATTATGTTTTTAGACAATGATTTGATAGCCAAGCGTAAGGGGTCCCGCGCAACAACGCACGGAACCGAAGCTAACCTCACCTGCCCGTGGTATACCCTGCTAATCAACAAACGAGACTCTGGCTTCCACTAACACGCACTGGGCCAGTGTGGTGGGATATAGCTCAAGTCCCCCCATATAAACCCGTACAAATAACGGCTGTTGGTGTCCGGCAAGTCGCAAGACGAAGCTGGATGCGGACAGCGCAGTACTGATCGATGTGGGGATCTTTGGGCAGGTCTATGTCCAGCAGTGGACTTCTATCAGCTGATGATGATTTAATAGTTTCACAATTTTTATTCCTTACATATTACTTTCGAGTTCATACAGCATCGTAACAACTAACTGGCTCTTTGACTATTTGCGTGGCGTGGCTATTTTGATTTGTGACTCTGTGATCTCTAGTTCCACACCGGTAGGGGTTTCCAAGTGCTCCAAATTTCAATCAGATATTCTATGTGGGGTTTTGCTAAACAATTGTATATTGTATATTTCACTTGACTTGGTAAACATCTAGTTGTACGTCGTAATGATCCTGTCGGGGATATAATTTTGGTGTTGATTTTTTCAATTCGCGGTTCCCATGTTAATTGATGATCTTGTATAAGTACTAAATATTTTTCATGACTTTTCTTATTAATAAATTCGTTATTTATTTTCAAATGTAAATTATTATTATTTATTTTTTTATTTACAGCAGCGAAAATTACATAATTTGTTTTTTTAACATTCATTGTTAGGAGTTTATTCAAAAACCAATTATTAAGAATTTTTAAATCCATTAGCATCACATCTTCCGTTAGGACATCTATGCATATATCATGCCCACAGTGGAAAAATCCCCACGCGTGTGGCTGTTCATGTAGGGGGATATGGGCCACTTCTCACTACGCTGGCCTAATACGGTTTGGTGGGAGCCAGAGCCTCGTTTGTTCATTTGCAGAGTGCCTTCCCTCAAAGCTGTGTGGACGAGGGAGGAGTGGGTTTTAGTAAAGGTGGTGCTCTAAGGTCCGACACTCTAAAGGAGATTTGTGGAGGAAAACACATGTAAATTTTTATTTTGTGAATTATTTTGTTTCTGTAACTTGTAATCTTAGTTATTTTGTTTATTGTACTTTAGTTTATTGACAATATCTGAAATTAAGTTGATGTAATAGTATATAAAAAGTTATCATCATCATCATTACCTGATAGACGTACACTGCTAGACATAGGTCTCTCCCAAAGATCTTTACATCGATTGGTACACAATCAGCATGGTCTCCGATCTCTGGATTCATAAGGGAGGATTTGAGTAATTTCCCACCATGCTGGCCCAATGCGGGTTGATGGGAGCCAGAGCCTTGTCTATTGATTAGCAGGGTGCATCACAAGCGAGTGAGGTTGACTCGGATCCCATGAGTTATTGTGCGGGAGCCCTTACACCCCTTTAAAATATCTCTGAACAATATGAACGATATATGATGATGACATCCATATGTATATTAGGTTGGGGAAAAAGTTTCTACGCATTTTTTAAGAAAATTTTAAACAGACTTGGGTCCCGGGAGTTGTTGTGCGGGGGACCCTTACACCCGTATAAACAGCTATGACTTGTTTATACATTAATTATATACTGGGTGAACGTGACGGACCTAATCCAAGTTTTATTTATTTTCATCATCATCATTTCTTTAGATATCTATTGCTGAACCCTTCTCCGGTCCTTGGTCGCTTGCATCTATGGTTTCCCTGCGACCTTGAGGAAGTCGAATATTACTCATTAATTTTTACAAATTATGTATTATAGAACCATCACATGACAAGTGTAAATAGGCCCATCAATGTAGAGATCTTTGGAAGAGGCATATGTCTAGCAGTGGACGTCTATCCACTGGTGATGATAATTACGATGATATGGCAAGAACAAAAATCTTTAGTAAAAATATAAATGTAATTATAGAACAAAAACTAAAAATTGTTTATAGGATATTAGAATATATAAAAGCAGTCGCTACATGTCATAGTGTAGAAGTAAGATTTCTTATTAAGTTGTAATAATGGAATAGTGAAGTAAACACTCCAACAAATTTCGACAATATTTAAAATATACTTCTACCCTTTTATGTTTGGGCAGTAGTAGGGTAAAAAAGAGATTAACACTTTCTAACCACCATGCAGTAGTGAATAAATATTACTGATTGTTTTATTTAATTACAGAGATTACAATGTCAAATTAACAAAAGCCTATATGTATGTATATATGAGATAATTTCGTAAGTGATATATTTATATATATTAGGCGTAAAGTGAAAATAAAATTTTTAAACTACACAAAAACCTAATAGTGAAAATAAATAATATCTAAAATATGAAAGTGAAAGGGAAGCACCTAAATCATATACAAATATCATAATAATATCTATTTAACAGACATAACAGTGACAAAACAAACTTTCAATGAATTTTTACTTAAACCAGTCTGTGTTATTTGAATGAGCATTTTATAACAATGTAACGTAAAGCTACAACCATCACAGTGCTTATTAGGAATTGCTGTGGAAAACTACAAGGTACTTCCTGCTCGTCGTGTTGCTTTGTCACAGGTAAAAGAAATATGTTGTGGAAGCCGTATAATACATATGATATCATAATCATCATTACCAGTCCGCGGCAGATGTTACGCCACTGGTGGACATAATCCTCTCCCGCGGAATGCCATTAAGCTCGATCTTCGGCTTTACTCATCCAGTTGCTGCCAGCCAACTTGAGTAGATAGTAGCTCCATCTGGTTAGTGAGCGCCTAGTGTTACGTTTACCTAAACGCGGTCTCCGCTCCATGACGCATCTATTCCAACGGTAGTCATTTCTGCGAGATGTAACCAGCCCATTGCCACTTCAGCTTGCTCATTCGGAAGAGTATCGGTAATCTTCATTCTCTGAAGGATTACTTCATTACGTATATTATTGACTAGAGAAACGCCAATATATAAAATGTAAAAAAGCAACGTCGATAAATATTTAGCATATATAATAAAATAATTTAATTAATGAGAAAGCAAATTAATCCATACAAATGCGCAATGTTCACAATAGAGCAGCATTTCAACAATAATTTCAGCGAGCCGGCTTTGTATTGGTACCGACTATTCCTCCAACGATGGCACTGCTCGAAGCGGACTGAGCTGGACGTCAATTCGTTTAAAGGGCGCGCGGGGCTTCCAATCAATTACCCATACAATATACGGGTACATACATTCCCTTAGTTTTTGCAAAGTCATACAAACTCTATAGAGTTTGTGTTATAATTAATATATTTTTATTGTATAGAATACAAAGTATGATGTAACGGGATATTATTGATGAAGCAGTAAAAAATTATCTTTTAGAAATAAATACACAGTACCTAAATAAATGCCAATACAACAAATTATATCGCAAAATAAACATACTGTTCATATGTATTGTTTATTTATAATAAATTTACATACGTTACAACTACATACAATATTGAATATATAAATATATGTAGATAAAGAAATTATAGAAAATTGGTAATGAGATAATGTAGCAATTATCGAATCAGAATTTTGGGAGTGGGAAGAAAGTGGTGCATATCATCATCACTGATCCTAATGCTAAGCTCACCTGCACCTGCGGGGAAGTCAGGTTTGTTAGAAAACGGGTGAGACTTTGCCAACCGATCCATACTTGTACAACAATACCAGATGTTTTCTTTTATTTAGGTATATGTATGTACAGTAGAAAAAGTTAGAATGATATTGTTTTCCCAAATAAACCCTCAATGATCTGACGCAGAACGCTGCGAGACAGCTCTGCGTCTTTGTTCACATGATAGTTACAGAGGTATGTAGGTCATCGTCGTTACAATCATCGCTGTGCTAAAATAGCACAAAGAAGAAGAAACAGTTTTTTAGGTTAATGTTTTACATAGCTGACAAAGATATAATTTGATTATCTAAAAGTAAGTAGTTCCAGAGCAGTGTAGCCTGAATTACGAGTTGGTCGATTTAAGATACCACTTCTACAAATAATGTAAATTTGATGAGTGTTTTTGGAGTAATTTCTCTGGCTTTTCTATTCTGTATACAATATTATCTATCCTTCTTAGTAGAGCGCCTATTTTATTCTATTTTTACGACATTAAATATAATTTAAAATTATATTAAGTAAAAATGATGTACAAAATGTGTGTTGCCTACGATATTCCCGTTATAGCGATAATGAGACTTGGCCCGTTTAAACAAATTACTGTCTAATAATAGCCTACCAATAACAGTGCTTATCACAAAATCAAACGTATAAATGAAAAATAAAAAAAAGGTAAACATAGGGTATTACAAGGTTAGCCATTTTACTACCACATACCACATCACCATTTAACACTAGGGGGGACTTTTTTCAAGTACTAGATTTTTTAATAAAAAAAAAAAACATTATTCTCAATAGAAGATAAAGCTGGAATACAGATTCCATTTTAAAAATAAAACACGGCTTCACTATTTTATATTTAATAGAGAAATGTGTTATAGAAGCAAGTAATCGTTTTTGATTTACGAGGTGGGCGGAACCGATTGTGTACCGCCCACTAGTTGGGCGTGCGCAGCTGTTACACCGCCCACTGACGCGCGCGGAGGTACGGCAGTCGCACCCGAACACTCAACGGAGAACAAACAAACTTCGTTATTTCACGTCATAAGAAATTAATTGTGACTTCAGTATTCATTGTGATTATTGCACAATGAATAATGAAGCCGCAATTGATAAATGGAGCCATTTAGTAAAAGAATTTAAAAGGTTATAAAGTGAAATTGATATTAAAAAGGCTGTTTGCAAAGCGGAATTTGTAGATTGAGCTGCTATAACTCCGGGTGAAGATATCAGCGGAAGAAAATACAAAACACCCAGCTAAATCCTTGATTCCTGTTTGAAATGTAAGTAAATAATTTAAGTATTATTTTTAATTTATTTTACTTTTATGTATAATTTACCATTTAAGTTAAAAAATTTGTAAAGCGAACCGACGCAATTCCTTTTGTTGCTCTTAAAATTTTTATTACATCTTATTGATGAAATAAAGAAAACAGAAATATGGATATAAACAAATGTAAAAATTTTGATTAACTATTGCAATAAATAATTACTATATTTTTTTTTTATTATTTGTTATTTTAACAGATTTTATTTTTACTTATGATTATAATTAATGTTTTTGGTTGCTTTTCCATGCGTCGGCACGGGTAGAAAAATGATTATTTTTTAATTATTACGTTTCAATAATTAATTGTTTTTATAAAAGAATTATTATTAATAAAATATTGTCAATCTAATCGGTTAAAACGTATTTGAAATTTTATGTGTTTTTAATACAGACAGAATGCCGACGGCATTTTGTCGGCACTATATTTCATATATAATAAATATACGTCGGAATCTGATATTATTGTGAAAAAAATTATTTAGAAAATCTTTTGTTAAAATGCGAGCGTAAATTTAAACAGTAATTAAAAATAACATTTTTTAATTTTATTTTTATTTAGTCGTTTTTCTCAATGAAATATTTACGGTTATCTTATTACTATAATTTTTATTACTATTGCTATACTTCTATATTTTGTCTAAGCATTTTAAGTTTCGGTTATTAGGTCTAAATATATCGTAGCCATAGATCATGGAGATCGATGAGTTCAAAAGTCCTCATCACGATTTCTCGTACAACGACATGAGTTGGAGATCAGAAGAGAAATATTTTTGTTTATTTTTATGTTCTTACTTTTTGAAGCCTTCATCCTTAAGGAATATATTTTGGGCAATTAGATATGAAGTTGAGATTAATATTACTTGGAAATTTTCAATATGTGTTGTATATGGAAATAAATTACTACAAACAACTAAGAATAATATTTACGGAATTTTTACAACAATTTATAAATGTTTTTAACTTGGATAATGTCGGAATATTAAAATCAATACATTTTTCTAGAAGTGGACTTCAGGCGTTCAGAAGAGACCATCTGCAGCATGCGCACGCGCATGGGAGGCGTTTCTCATGATCATTGCGGAATGATCAGTGTCATCGTGGTAAATCAAAACGTGTTTTCAACGCAGGTGAACATACATTTAGTAACGGAAACAGTACAACGCACATCTTATTACTATAATTAGTAATTACCAAAGGCCACATATACAACATGAAACAGTAAAGACTAATAAAATTCTCGAATATACAAAGCAGCGTGTGATCGGGAAAAGAGATGGGCGTGCAATTTTGCTTTTTAGAAAAGCCATTGTATATAACAATATTGTACGTAAATATATTTACCGTTTAAATAATAGTATTCATAAAATTAAATAGATTAATAATAGCTTTGTATAACGCTGTATACAGCGTGAGATATTTTATGTATATAAAATATCGCTAGTCATGTATATAATAGCTTTGTTAGGAAGCTCAAAGCTTAAGCGAATCTTAATATCAGTCTATTATTAATTAAGGTAATTATAATAAAATTTAGGAACAAAGCAAAAAAACCATAAGGACTTCTAAACATAAATATTTATAAGGTTATTTAAAGTATATGTAAGATACAACGATATTGATTTAGATGTTTTTTGGTACTACTTTTTTCTACATATATATATATAAGGTTGCCAAATATCTCACTTCCGCTTTTTTGCTCTTTATTCAATGCTTTATAAAAAGTGTTACAGTGATCGGATTTAGTTCAAATATGCGCCGTTTTGTTCGATAATCTGTTTCCATCTAGACGGCAACTTCATAATACCTCCCTCGTAGAAGCCCCCCTCCTTATTTGCGAAGAACTCGGACAGCCACTTTTCACAAGCCTCTTTTGAGTTCAACTTTACACCACCAAGGGCGTTCACCATGGACAGGAACAGGTGGTAATCACTTGGCGCTATGTCCGGGCTATATGGTGGATGCGATAAAACCTCCCATCCGAGCTCCCGTAGCTTTTGACGAGTCATCAACGAAGTGTGTGGTCTGGCGTTGTCCTGGTGGAACACTACACCCTTCCTGTTGGCCAATTCTGGACGCTTCTGGTCGATCGCCTGCTTCAAGCGGTCCAGTTGTTCGCAGTAGATGGTAGAATTAAGCGTCTGGCCATATGGGAGCAGCTCATAGTGGATGATTCCCTTCCAATCCCACCAAACACACAGCAAAACCTTCCTGGCCGTCAATCCCGGCTTGGCCACTGTTTGGGACGATTCACCGGCCTTCGACCACGACCGTTTTCGCTTGATATTGTCGTATGTGATCCATTTTTCGTCGCCAGTCACCATCCGCTTCAAGAATGGGTCGAGTTCGTTCCGTTTCAGCAGCATATCGCAGGCGTTGATTCGGTCCAGAAGGTTTTTTTGCGTCAAATCATGCGGCACCCAAACATCAAGCTTTTTTTTGTATCCAGCCTTCTGCAGATGGTTTAAAATGGTTTGGTGACTAACTCCCATCTCCTGGGCGATGTCACGAGATGCCACATGCCGGTCTAACTCGATGTAGTCCATGATTTGATCGGTATTTGTCGTCACAGGTCTTCCGCCGGCTGGCTTATCCATGGTGTCGTTTTCACCGGCTCTGAATCGTCGAAACCATTCCTCCGCGGTTCGAAGTGATAGAGTACCATCCCCCAAAACACCATCAATCTCACGGAACGTTTCTCTAGCGGATTTGCCTTTAACGAAGGAAAACTTTAAAATAGCGCGAATTTCGGCGTTAGTGAACTCGCATGTTTACACGTCTATAACTGTTGAACGCAATATCCAAACTAATTATGCATAGCGTCGTTTTGTAGGTTATGTCAAGACCTTTCAAATTATGTATAGTATTGCCAGATACGAGCTCTGTAGCGCTTTGTACATAGCCGCGAAATTCAAAAGACAAAAAGGCGGAAGGGAGATATTTTCCAACCTATTATATGTATATATATATATATATATACACACATGTAGAAAATATACTGAAGTCTCTTTATAGTTCTTTGCATAAAATATTTTTGAATCTGTTGCGGCTATCGCGAATATTTTGATAAGGACAATATTGATTACAAATATAAGTGTGTATGAATTATTTCAAGTAAACTTAGCAGCATACTATAAGTTTGTACACAGTTCAGAGCTGTAACATCAAAATACCAAAAACCATATTTTCTATGGGATTTCATAATTTTCTAAGTGACGCTTTTTCTTCTACTTTATTTAGTAACTACTTCTTTATTTAGTACATCTTTCTTCAGTAGATTTTTTCTTTCGTTATGTACTTCAGAACCTTTTCTTTGTTTTGTTTCATGTACTGCTCTGGCATATACATTTAATACTCTGTATGCGTTCTGTATATATGTATATATGTTTATTTTTTGATTATTTTTGCGAGTACTTTGCATTTTCTGTGAATGTTTCTTAATTTAATCATTATATTATTTTGACATATAAAAAAACTGCTAAAAGCCACAGGAATTAATTCAGCCGTCAACGTACATCCAGTGAGATACTAATTTATCATTATTTCCATATAACTTGAATAAAAACGGATTATATTTCATTCAATAATTGCAAAAGATCCCGTGTGGGGGACGAATTCGAATATCCCCACTGCTATTCAACCCTCGGCGTGTCGTAAAAGGCGACTAAAGAGGAACAATACCAGGGATAGCACATAAGCTTTTCCAATGACCTTTACCAGCATACTAGAACACGCGGAAAGAAGCGAATGTTTATTTCTGTTCAGCCCAAAGGCTGAACAAATTCAGTAGTGGAATTCATTACATCTCTACATATGGATGGATAGACCTAAGAGAGATAGTAAAGTCTATAAGCTATCTCTAGTACATCTTTTTCGGTACGGGCATTTAAGCGCTTTCATTGGTTATTCACTGGTGGTGGGTCAGTGTTGCCGGAGACCATCTAGGTAGGTACCACCGCAGCGCCTATTGCAGCCGACAAACAGTACTGTGCGAACATTACTGTGTTCCAGGTTGAAGGAAGTTGTAGCTAGATAAATTACTGGGGTAACGAGACTTAACATCCTATGTGTCAAGGCGACGGACGTATATCCTAGGCAGCGCTACGTTGTTATAGGCAGGCACTTACCATCAGGTGGACATCCCGCTTGTCTCGTCGCTTCGTTAGATAATACAAAGAGAACTTTCTAATGCTTTAAATCAATTTCAGTAAACTATCAGATTTTTTTGTTCGCTGATTTTGTTTATGTAGAAATAGTCGTGTATACATGCAAAGGGTTAAGTTATAAAGTAATAATACAATAAAATATACAACCCCGTACAAAGAGTTTATTAGAGCATAAGTAAGTAATTATAAATTCTGTACAGTTGAAGTTGTAAAATAGGAAAGGCGATAACGCTTGTGAATGTATAGAGTATTGATAATATATTGATAGCTTAATTTAATACAGGTTCTTCTTCTTCTTCTTAGCATTTGTCCCGTCTTAAGACAGGGTCTGCTTTCTTACTTCTCTCACTCCACTTCGCTCTATTTGGAACATCACTTTCTTTGAGATCGCAGCTTATCATATCATTTGTTGCGGCGTTTGAATAACGCCGCATAATGACATTGATTTTTTTTTTTATTTATAAAGGGTGTCTGGCAGCAGATTTATATTTTAAAAAACAAATACCTCAATAAGTTATAAACATTGCGGGGGGAAGGTTTTGTCATTAGAATCACCGATCGTGCGGATTTCTTAGTCACGATGTCGCAGTGGTCGGATGAGCATCGCGCGTTCACTATTGAAGCATTTTTCAAGAGTAACGATTCTTACATACTCGCTCGCCGACAGTTTTGTTCACATTTCAATATTCGACGGACAGGCGATGGGCCGAGTGTGAATTTAATTCGTTCGTGGGTGGAGAGGTTCCGCGCAACTGCTTCGGCTATGAACACACCACGGCCAGGACCTAGTCGATCGTCAAGGACCCCCGAAAACATTGAACTGGTTGAACGCAGTTTACGTGAAAATGCACGACTTTCGATACGGAAAAGGGCAGCTTCACTGGGACTTCCAAGAGCAATTGTGCATGAAATTTTGAAAAAAGATATGAAGTTTCATCCTTTTAAAATTCAAATAATTCAAGAATTGAAAAAAAATGACTGCGTCACGCAAATTTTTTGTGAAACCATGTTGGAGCGTTTTCGCACTGCGAATTCCATTTTTTGGAGCGACGAGGCTCATTTTCATTTAAACGGACACGTAAACAAGCAAAATTGCCGTTACTGGGCTCTAAGAACTCGCAATCCTCGACTGAAGCACCAAAAACCATTACATTGCCCAAGGGTAACTGTTTGGTGCGCTTTATCCACGAATGGGATAATCGGACCATTTTTTTTGAAAATGCACGGGGCCAAGCGATGAATGTCAATGGTGAGAATTATCGGCTCATGATTTCGAATTTCTTTTTGCCGAACCTGCGAGCTCATTCATCATTCTCATCACACACGTGGTTTCAACAGGATGGTGCGACCGCACACACGGCCAGAGCTTCGATGGATTTGTTGCGAGAAAATCTCCCTCAAAAACTGATTAGTCGCTTTGGGGACATCCCGTGGCCACCGAGGTCACCCGACCTAACTCCAATGGATTTTTTTTTGTGGGGCTACCTCAAAGAGAGAGTTTACGCCAACAATCCGCGAACTGTTGTGGACTTAAAAGAAAATATTCGGCGAGAAATCAGCGCAATTGAACCAAGTTTACTGCAGCGTGTGGCACGGAATACGAGGCTCCGTTTCGAACAGTGTGTGCAACAGGATGGAAGACATTTGGATGACATTATCTTTAAAAAATGAAATCCGCATTTGTACTCTATCTTTTAATACTTTTAGTAAAATTATATGTCAAACATATTATTTTTTATTTCAATTTGAAACCATAAATCTGCCACCAGACACCCTGTATTACAAGTTTTATAAAACTAAATTTTGCGAGGCTCATTCTGCGTGTATCGGATGGAAATCGTGAAGGTATTCCTACATAACTATGACGTCAAGACATAAGTTAACTTAGTAAACCTTTCTTTACCATGGCTGTGTTGCTAAGCACAAGGAATATCTGGTTAATTAATAGTTAAAGCTACCGCTATGTAATCTAGTTAGTGACTTTATAGTGAAAGAAACATGGACATAGGAAAGCCTCTTAATGTTATATTTCTCTTTTTACAAGTGTCTTTCTTATAAAATTTAACTTAGTGACAGGCTTAACTGCCGGCGGGTCTCTGTTACCGGAGACCGTCTAGGTATGCACCACCGCAACTCTTATTTCCGCCGCCAAACAGTATAGATTAATGTGTTCCGATTCGAAATGCTGTAGCTAGTGTAATTACTGGAGTAACGAGGGTTAACATGTTATGTCTCAACGCGCCGAGCAAAACGTGGGGCTCCGTATGCCTTCGTAACTAGCGGCGTATCACTTACCATCAAGTGAATGTCTAGCTCGTTCCGTCGCTCCGACAGAATAATCTGACGAAGATGTTGATTTAATAAATATATTTTTTTATTAAATCCGTAGATATGTTTTTTGTGATAATATTTAACAGAAATATAACCTTTATCATGTTTATTTAACGCTTTACGTTTCTAATTTGTCAACACGAACACTTCGACTGTAACAATTTCGTATAAAAACCATACAATTTGGAAGAGAGTTAACTAATTAAGGCTAGTTGATGCAACAATAGAGAGGAGTACCAGTTTCTTTGTATAAAAAACAGGATCGGCTCCTCTCACCGCGATCTACGATTGCATTTCAACTGTATACGAAATGTTAGGTTAGGTACACAGTTACATATTATTGTTTTCTTCGATAAGAATATTGAAAAAAAATATTGACGTGTTTTTCTAATTTTCACTTCTTGCTGACGTCCAACAGTGGACATCTATCAGCTTATTATGACGATTGGGACTTTGCTAACAGAAATTTAATAAGTCGGAAGAGCACAATTGAAGGCTTTGTATTATTTGGAGCATATTTACTTTTTTATACCCTTTTTGTGTATGTATTTTATATAATTATATATTTATGTATGTTTTCTTAATATATATATATATGTACATAGCCAATATATATTTATGTGTAAATAAGGTAACTACTGAGTCAGTGGACCAGCTCGATTAGGTTATGTACTTCATAACACCACATTATTATATATTAGCAGTGCACTCGTATCGTCAGCAAAGAAAACTGGATCTTCCTCTGCCACCATTGGAACCCTTTAAGAATACTTATCTTAAATAATAGTAAAATAGTTATAATAGTAATTTATATTTTAGAATTTTAAGTTCAAATTACTATGTAAATTTCCTAGAATGAACTCTTATACGTCCGCACACAATGTATATAGGTTCTCATAATAAATTAAGATTGCATAGTAATTAAGGAACCTTCTATCTTGCTCCGGATATTTGCGGGGCTACCTTGAGTTGGGTCTTCGATAGATTAACGGACCTCAGATCTAACATCGATCAATGAGATACTTCTTTCCGTCCCTTACCCTACTATAGGGGTCTTAAATATTTAACCCTTGTAAATACTTAGCGTTAATAGTTTAACTTGTGGTCTAATTAATTATTCATTTAAAAATTTTAACTTTATAATTATTTTGGATATTAGTTCATATATTATTTGACATTCCGTATTTTTTTAATGTATGTTGAAAAATAGTTTTTTTCTTAGTTAACAACTCGTATAGGAAAGCACCGTCTAATGAGGTGGAAGTGAAGCTAGGGATTAAATTTAGACTCGATGCTATTTAAGAACGTCATGTAAACTGTGGGTAAGTTAGGTTAGGCCTGTGTCTAGCGGTGGATTGGAAGCTGATGATGATAATGTTGTAAACAGTGATGTTATCAGTTCATCCTGGAGGATTAAATAGCCATAAGTTTAATTTAGAGACAGGTCTTAAAAAGTATAACTCTGATTGGGAAAATAAGAAGGATTGATATTACAACCATAAGTTTAAAGTTTTATTTATAACATTGTAATATTTATTGAAATGAAAAGCTCCGTAAATAAGCTCTAAATTATCTATTACTTTTGTGATGTCTCTATTTCATTTGTATTACGTATTGTATTTAATTCAAACGGATGTACATACATGTAGAATAAATAAATTACAATTAAGTTATACATAAAAAACAAATGGCGTACGCGAACTGTTAGCGTAAATGTAATTTTGTAAAATATCATTATAACTGTAAGTAAATATTGAATAATTAGCGTAACAAAGTTACAACTTTAAGTATATATATATATAACTTACGGATAGTGATAATAGTTTAATATATTAACTTTACAATTCCTTGTCAATTTATATTATGAAGCTGATTGTGTTATGAAGAGAACATTGATGTATACTGCTTAATATGTACATATATTTCAAATGGTCATAGTCACGGTACATGTAGTGTATATATATGTAAATACTAAGTACTAGATTTGTAGAATTAGAATTGTTGGCGTCGCTAATCCATATCATCGACGAGTAGAAGAAATATTATATTATATATGAATTTGATTGCGAATTTGTCTAAAGTTTCTTAAGTAACAAATCTCTGCGTATAGAGACATAATGAAACAAATTATCAGATCACCCCCATATATAGTCAATAAAGTACCGAACACTGTCCACACAGAAACCTTCACAGCATCTATTTTTGCAGTCGAGTACTAGTGTGAAAGTATTGCGGTGCCCCTAAATGAGGAAACGGAAGGAAATCTTCAGATCCCGTCTCTCAAAGTGAAGTGCATTGTTGTATAAACACCCTAACTACCCCCTCATTATTACAAACAGACGTATCATTTAAACTGTTTTTAATAGTTGCTTTTTCGCATTTAAAAATAATGTAGTATTACCGCAATTTGTATAATAATATGTAAATCAAAAGCAGCAGAGTGATATACAAGTAAACTGTAAAAATAAAATTAAAAATGTCCTTACTAACGTGCAGTAGTATAAATGTAGTATTGTAATGTATATTACCTAAGTTTCTTATAAATACAAATTTTGAATATTGTTTAAAAACTGGACATTGTTAAATTTTTGTTTAAGTATACGTTCGTGTATCGAAAGTTTAATAATATTTTTAGGTTTTCTGCAAGCAAATATTTTATTATCATATTTAAAAATTACCAAAAACTAAAAAAAAGATAACATTGAATACATTTAATGATTATTTGGTGAAAAAATTACAAAAGAAGTTTACGGAGATTGAATAGTTTACTAATTCAGCTTTTCTTTGAATTACTTGGCACATTAACTTTTTACTCTCAAAAGTTCAAAAAGCTTTATTTTAGTGAAAAGGTAATTATAGCTTTATGTTACAAGAAGAAATTATAAGAATTAATTGTTATATTAATGCTAGATAAGATTTAAATAATAAGATTTAGATGTAAATAAAAACAATCAACCTTAGATACTCACAAGAAACTAATCATGGCATCACATTGTTTTGCTGCTGATAAACTTAGAGATTAACTTATTAACTTTATTAATTTAAACACTTTATTCGTTTACATATTTGTTTCTGTATCGCGTCATATTCGTGATAGATTCCTTTGAAGATCATCACAACCGTTACATCGTCTTTTTCTGTCGTCAAACGGTTACAACTTGCTGGTGCTTAGTAAGTCTTCTGAAGATATCGTGATTTCTCTCTCCCCGCAAACAGTAAGGTAAATATTACTGCGTTACAGTTTGAAATAGGCTGAACTTGTACTTGTTCCCAGTAACGAGTGTGAATAGCTTAGTTTTTTAGGATAAAATTATTTGTAAAATACCATTGATATTCTTCAATATCATCAGCCGATAGACGCCCAATGCGGGTTCGTGGGGCCCACAGCTTCGGTCCTCGACTGTTGCGCCACGAACAGGTGGGGTTAGCTTGGGGCCTGTGACTCCTTATATTCTGCTTCATGCTGAATGGCTATATTTCTGCTTGTATACAAAGCTTTAATAAAATCGATATATTTATTTACAAGTAAGTAATAAGCATAATAAATAAGTTGTAAATTTTAACATATGGTTAATGTACCTAAGATTTTGTAAAATGTACGTAAGGGCCATGAACAAATAACTATTGCAGTATTAATGTAGAAGATAGTGTAAAATAAATATTATATGACTAAAGCTAGTTAAGTTCAATAGATTCTTAAGCATCCGTCCGGGACTCTGTGCAGTATATTCAGCTGTTTATTTATTTATTAACATGTTTTTATATATATATTCTGTGCTTTTATATATAACATATCGAAGTCTTTGCCTCATTGGGTTAGACACTAGTACTTCCGGTTACCGGTGCTACCAGTACTACTACCGTACTTCCGGTACTTATTGGTTACTGGTGGTAAGTGTCTGGGGGAGACCGTCTAGGTAGCTACCACTAAACAGTACTCATCATCATTATCATTTCAAGCGATGAATGTCCACAGCTGGACATAGGTCTCTTGTAATTAGTTCCACAAAGCACGGTATTGCGCTGTTTCAATCTAGTGCCTCCGAGCGATTCTTTATATATCCTTTCTCCAAACAGTACTGAGCAAACATTACTGTATTCCAGTTTGAAGGGCCCTGTAGCTAGCTACTATAATTACTGGGGTAACGGGAATCATGTCTCAGAGTCTCAGAAGAACGCATATGCTGCAGTATATATCATATTAACTAGCGCCACGTTATTATAGGCTGGCGTACGTCACTTACCTTCAGGTGAACTGTGCGCTCGTCTCGTCGCTTAGTTAAATAAAAAAAAGAAACATTTAATTTGATGACGTCAAAATTGATGGTTAGATATTTCACAATATAACTTAATACGCATTACTCTATGCATGTCCAGCAGTGGACTACTATCGGCTAATGATCATTTGATGGTGACGCTTGACTTTCAACGTATTTGTCTAATCTTTATTCATTTGAATCTTTTTGAAACACATAATAATAATATATAATAAGATTACATCTATATAATAAGGTTGTATATATATAATATGGTTGTATAAAGTGCATTTAAATATTTAAGGTTATAAGCTGTATATATTTTGTAGGGTTAAGTTATTGTTAAAGGGTTCAGGGTTGGTCGATGATGAGTTGGATTAAAATTATGGTAAGCGGTGTGGCGAAAGACCACTTGTACTCTTTTTAGTGTTTTAGAGGGTTGGAAGTATCCAGTGTTGATTGTAGGCTCATACGACGCTGTTCTCTTGTAAGTCATTCTTCATGAGGGTTTTTGTCGGTGCGAGTCCGACATAGTCCGTTTCAGTTTCCACTGGGACGGGTACGCGTAAGCTTTTCCCTCGCGAGAAAGACCTGATGACGAAAAATGTTAGATGTTAATATCATCATCTGTATGTTATACATTTTAAAATGTTCAGTTTTCTTGTACATCTCTATGGCGCTTCCATCGTTTGGCTGCGTTAACTTAAAACTACTTATACTCACAAACCACATTGCTTGCATCTATAGAGACATGAGTAAAATGTTCGTATATTAAGTTAAGTGATCATACTTAAAGTTCATAACTCGGTTGGACTATGTTATTTATATATATATATATATATACTATAGAGGTTTTTTATGCCCTACAAGCTGCTCCGCGCCCGCTTTGCTGGCCGCAATGTAAAATTTCTTTGTATAACAACCGTTACCATAGCAACCGCACAAATAATACAAAATGAAATTATTTATGAAAGTTAATTAGAAATGACATAATTAACGATTTATGACATTCAAAAAATAAATAGCCCGCATCCATCTACAAATTGTTCACTAGTTTTCAGGTGATTGGCGAACAAACGAAATCATTTCATTGTATATATATATATTATATATATTCGTAAGTTTTTTGTTAAATAAATCTATTTTCATAGCTTTTTTCTATATATATATATTACATAGCATTAACTAGTAAGTTCATTACATTCATTGTAGATCGGACATTTTGATGTTCGGCATAGACAAACGAAAAGAAAAGCATAAAGAAACAATTAATTAGCTACATTAATTATGTTTGTTTTGTATAGTGTTGTTACTATTAATATCGTATACATTTAAATGTGCCATACATAAAAGATTTTTCTTACTGCGTTTGAGTTATCATTGTGTCTATTCTTCAGGCGTGAAGTTTTAATTTAATTTAATAATCCTTTAAGATATTTCCCTACTATTATATAGCAGCTAGACCTGTACTGAAATAGGTCTAAGTTATAAACTGAACAAATACTTAATTGAAAACTTTTTTCAGGCAATTAAACTGATTTTCTGATTACAGCTGAGATTGAGATTGAATGGAGGACACTGGAGTTTCAATCACAAAACTTCAGCATTTTAAAGATGACAGGGCACGACAGTAATTATTTATCCCACTCTTTTTCTTATCAGCCGAATAACGTCTACTGCTGGGCATAGGCCTCCTCATCATGGAGAGAAAATTGGGCCTTAGGGTCCATGCTAACCCAGTGCGGGTTGTTAAGTGACCAGAGCCACGTCTGTGGTTTAACAGTGTGCACCGCGTGCAGGTGAGGTTATTTGGGTTCCGTAAAATGTTGGGCGGAACCCCTTACACCTTTTTTTTATCCTACATACATACATACATACATATACATACATATATATCACGCCTCGTTCCCAGCGGGGTAGGCAGAGACCACCTCTCTCCACCTGCTACGATCCTGGCACACCTCTCTCGCTTCCTCCACTTTCATAAGCGTCTTCATGCACGCTCGTCGGTTGCGTGTGCTTTTGATCCGGCCTTTCTTTAGGACATCTCCGATTTGATCGGAGTATGTCCGTCTAGGTCGGCCTGCACCGATTTTTCCAATCATTCTTACCTTGTATATTTCTTTCGTTAATCTTCTTTCATCCATTCTTTCGACATGGCCGAACCATCTAAGCATCCCTTTCTCTATCCTTGTCACTACATCTTCAACCACGCCGCACCGCTTCCTTATCACACTGTTCCTCACTTTGTCCATCCGTTTCACTCCAGTTATACTTCTCAGGCTTCTCATCTCCACAGCATTAATCCTACTTTCATGTTTCTTCTGCCATACCCAACATTCACTACCATACATCAGTGTGGGGACCAACACGCCTCTATGCACAGCCAGTCGTGCACTTTGTGAAACGTTCCGGCTACTCATAAAGTTATGAAGTGCCCCATTGACTTGATTCCCTTTTAAAACTCTTCTTTCAATATCACCATCACACTTGCCATCTCTCGTAAACTGTGAACCCAGATATACAAATTCTTTCACTTGTTCCACTTTTTGTCCCTCAATCATAATGTCACAGTTTGTCATACATTCTTCTCTTTCAAAAACCATTACTTTCGTCTTGCTTACATTCACTTTCATTCCTTTGCTTGTTAAAGCTCCATGCACCATGTCGACCATCGCTTGCAACTCCCTCTCCGATGATGACAATAAAACTTGATCATCCGCGTATAGGAGGCACTTGACGGTCAACTCATTCATTCTTAGTCCATACTCACTATCTTTCAAATCTTTCAAGCAATTGTCTAAAAATAGGTTAAACAGCCACGGCGAGGCCACACATCCCTGTCTAACACCCTTCTGGATGCTAAACCAGTCTGAGTAAGCTCCGTTTATCCTGACACAAGCACTAGAACCCTCATAAAGTGATTTCAATGCTCGTATCAGCGTGCTGTTCACCCCATAAGCAGACAATATGGACCACAATTCATTCCTCACCACTCTGTCATAGGCTTTTTCCAAATCTACGAAAGCGCAATAGACCTTTGGACAATTTATCCTACATACACAAGATAAATGTTACATTATAGTATACAAGTAATACATGAATACACTGGTGGTAAGTCCTTGTTACCGGATACCGTCTAGGTAGATACCACCCCAGCTTCTATTGCAGCTGACAAACAGTAGTGAGCAGAGATTTTTTTGTATGAGTTAAAAATAAACATAAAAAAATAATATATTTCTAATGATCCCTTCTCTATGAGTAAGAAATTATCCATCAAAATTAACGTTCGACTACTCAGCGTGAAGTTGTAACGAGATACATTAATTTATAAAAATAAAATTAATGATCCTAAACAAATATATCAAGTATTAAATAGCTCAAATAAAATTTATAAAGTATATGGATTTGAAACCGTGTAAAATGTTGCATGACAAAATTAACATATAACATCATGTTGGTGGAGAAGGTGAGATACCAGCCGGCTGTAGTTGGTGGTTATTTGAGTAACTACTTGATTATACTCCGGTTCGGGAAGAGAGTTAAGTGATACTTCGGTGATATCGAAATTCTCAGAACCATGTCTTAGAGCTTCGGCTCTATGATACGTGGGTATTCGGCTTCTTAGTGGCTTGCCACTGTGATACGTCGTGTTTAATAATATTTGTTTATTCCAAAGTCAACTCAAACTGTGTCGATGCATTATGAGGTAGCGGAAGCGGACGTGAGCTACTGCCTCGATGCTTATCAAACATTGATATTGCGTCTTGTCGTAGCGGGACGTTTGCACCGTTACTGACCTGATGCGTCTTACAGATCTGGTAGACTGAGGACTTTTACAAGATATTGATGTCTGCTGTGATGTCTTGTGCGCCTTTCATGATGATGTGCGCCGATGATAGTTGATTGAATGTCTGTCGCAGTTCGGTGATACGACGTCTTCAACGATCTCTGAGTTAAATGTCATTTTTGAAGGTTGCGCCTTGCGTTATGGTTTCACACTTTATCTTATTAGTTTTTCCCAAGTCGGGTCCCTTGATGACGGGGCTGCAGACTGTCTGCCCTCCCTATTTTATGGAAATTGCAAATAAAGGCCTCAATAGCTCCCCATCGTTTAAAATATGTGGCGAGTTGTCAGTGGGCGAGACAAACTTGATCAAAACAGCATTTTACTCAACTAATAGGGGGACCGGAAAGTAATGTCGTTTCTGTGCATGCCAATACTTGATTGTCATTTGTCAGCTCATTGTTTTGTTCAGAGGCGTACCAAAGACATTGTGAGGTTATAGTGATTTCTTTACTTATAGACAATTGAATTACAATTTTTTTTTGTAATTTTGGGTAAAATGGCCAGCCAAATACCAGAAGAGGTACACATCCGGCATTGCATGCTCTTTGAGTTTCGCAAGGGAAATAACGCAACAGTTGCTACCAAAAACATTTGCGATGTTTATCCAAATGCACTGGACATTCGTAAATGCCAAAGGTGGTTTTCCAAGTTCAAATCGGGTAATTTTGATCTTTCCGACTCGTATCGATCAGGAAGACCATCAGCGTTAGACAACGACGTGTTAAGGGCGGAAGTGGAAGCAAATCCGTGTCAGACGATCGAGGAATTGTCAAACAGTCTCAACAAACCTTGGTCGACCATCCAAGAACATTTGAAGCAGATTGGAAAAGTAAGCAGAGCAGGTGTTTGGGTCCCGCATAATCTGTCCGAACAGAATAAGGCTAACCGATCAATCACATGCAACTTATTGCTTCAACGACACAACACAGAAGCGTTTTTTGATCGCTTGATCACAGGAGATGAGAAATGGGTCCTGTATGATAACCCAAAACGCAAAAGGCAGTGGCTCTCTCCAAATGAAATCCCTCGGAGTACTGCTAAGCCAGGTTTACACCCCAAAAAAGCGCTTTTGTGTGTTTGGTGGAGTATTCGCGGCATTGTTCATTTTGAATTACTGAAACCTGGAGAAACTGTTACTGCAGACCTCTACAGCGAACAATTGCAGCGAGTCAATCAATCTTTAATTGAAAAGTGGCCAGCGATTGTCAACCGAAAAGGCGTCATTCTCCAACATGACAATGCAAGACCGCACTGCGCAAGGCGAACTCTAGAAAAAATTAATGAATGGGGGTGGGAGGTGCTGCCTCATCCACCATATTCGCCCGATGTTGCACCATCGGATTTCCACTTATTCCGAGCGCTGCAACACTTTTTAAGTGGCAAAACATTTGCAAATTTGGATGATATCCAAAATGCCATCTCTAGATATTTTGCCGAAAAACCAATTAATTTTTATCGATCAGGGATTGAAAATTTACTCACTAGATGGCAAAAGGTTATTGACAATGATGGGGAATACATCATTGATTAAAAATAAAGACTCGTTAAAAATGTATGTGTTTGTATTTAGCGTAAGAAAACGACATTACTTTCCGGTCCCCCTAATACAAAGACTCTATGCCTGATGGCTCATAATAAAAATAATATTTATTGGCTATATCCACTACAGTGGTTGGTGGAGTTATGCATTTACTTCATGAACGGTGATAGCTGGTGAGAGCACAATCTCTCAAGGCTGCGATGTAATCGCTTTGCTATTCTATGAGGTGAGCAATGAGCTCTCGAATGCACTCCGCGGATTGCGATCCGTGCTGACTACGTAGTTGGTGGTGAAGTCAATTCCAACACTTTACAATGTGTCTGCAAGTGCACCTGACTAGTGAAGGTGGTGGCTCGTACAAAGGACTAATCTTTGGGTCAGAGTACTCTTTATATCTATTATCTGTCCTGGAATGTGCGCTGACCCTACACTGTATATCTGGTTACGGTTGTATCTTGTGAGATGCCTACTCACATTGCCATGCGCAATTTGATCACAGTTTGTGCTTACGCACTAACAATGAGCCGAGTGCTCTTCTACTGGTTCGCCAGTAAACCTTGCTGTGGACTGCGGTCCGAGGCCAATTAAACTCTCCCTGTTACGGGGGGGCGCAGTATTTGGTTGGCGCTCACCGCATACGGCGGGGTCTGTTTACTGGAGCCGTATGCCATCCCCACATTTTTTTTTAAAATGTTAGGATGCGAACTTATACACTTGTGTCGGGGTCTTAAGAATTAATAAATATTGTAAACCCGTAACAAGATGTGAAGACCTTTACAAGCGTGAAGGGATTGTAAATAAGGAAATAAACCACACAAACGGCATCAGACTATCTTAACAAATATTTATCCTTCTATATAAACCTAAAAGAACTAAATATTATTATAAACACAACGTAGAACAAGGTCCTAATCGAGATGATCACAAATTAATATAAATAATGAATGGCCAAAACATAAACATTAATCATACTACAAAGTAATAGTGTGCATCAACCTGGTCACGTAAAATATGATTATCTGAGTACTAAATATTGTTTTAAAATATTTAAAACTTATTATATTTAAGAGAAAGGAATAAAGGTTACAAAGTGTAAAGATTATACTTCTAATAATATATTGTATCTTCGAGAACTTTCTTCTTTTTGTCGGTTGAAAATGGATACATGGTTTTATTTCATTTTCAATATTAACACATTCATTCAAACAGGAGAGCTCAAAGCGGTTTGCGTCACAAAGACAAACCGGATGCAATTAATATCGTACCGGAATCGAGGGGGTTACATTCAACCGGTGACGACTGGCGCATAGAGGGCATCCAAGTGGTGTAACTAACCCAGCTTCAATACACTACACACGTTTGAGGCTGTACCTATACACTATTAAGGGTTCTCTACATAAATTAACCTACATAATGGTGACATCACAAATTTTTTTTATGTCATTTTACGAAGCGACAACACAAGATATTCACCTGATGGTAAGTACACACCTGCACATAAAATGGCGCTCGTTAAATTGACATACACAGTACTGCATTGTATTCGTCGTCTTAAAACATTAGATGTCAAAACTTGGAGCAATGCTCATAACAGTTTTATTAGCTTTAACTCCCCCTCAAACCGGAACACAGTAATATTTGCACAGTACTGTTTGGCGGCGGAAATAGAAGCTGCGGTGGAGTTTACCTATGCGGTCTCCGGAAATAGAGACGTTGCCACTAGGTAATGTGGTGTTTTAGTTTGTTTGTATACAATTATACATATACAATTTGTTGTAGTGTTTATCATCTGAACTAACAACTCTATTGTTATAAACAGTTGCGATCGTTTAGTTCGTCTGATCGCTTCATACAATAAAAAAAAATACAGATGAACTGTTTTTTTTCTCACACAAAATAAACGAAGGCTGTTCTTCCACCACGCTGTCCAAGTGTAAGCTGGTAGAAAGCTGTTGTTCTTTAAATATATACCTTACACATGTAAGGTATGTAACTGAAAATATAACGTTATATATAGATACATAACGTATTTTAAGAGTGCATGGAGTGAGGGAATACTGAATATTATGCATGCAACAAAAAAGACTCTAGTACGTTGAAAGAATTCAATTAAAACGTTTAATGTATCGACGCAAACCCCAAGCTCCATTTATGCATGGTACATTTATTTCCCAACACATGTTAACTTGATGTGATTTTCAATCACTCTTTATTCATTGTCGAAACATGTTAAAAAATAGTCCACTGTAACTTGACCTCTGCACACGTTGAATTTGAACGGAAATACGGCTCAATAAAGAATTGCATAGTTACGTATGTTAATAGAGCGAAATAATACGTTCAATGTTTTTATCGTACGTCTATTCAATGACACGAGGGGGTCGAAAGGTGGTTTTGCAACAGCTTAGTGGTTAGTTAGTAATTTATATAAAATCAATTTGCGGTTTTACATTCGTTGTGTATGTAGATATTTACGCACTGTTTCTTTGTTAACTGGCATTATGTTATTATTCAATTTGCTTAAATATAGTTTGAAATTATAAAGAGTTTAATACAGTCAAACATATAGGGTGACCACGGCATAACCCGTCCGTGACCGATGAAGTGTTGAACAGTATATTTACACAGTACCATATTGCGCATACTGGAGTCAGGTCTCGACATAGAAGTCTCATCTCCAGCACTCTTTAAACTGGCCTAAAGTTATAATTTTTTTGTCGAGTGTTGAAAGGAATTTAGCTATTTTTTTTGTGTTTAATTGTCTAACAATGAAATAAATAATGGTAAGTTATCTTTCAGTAACATAAACGTAAATAAAAAATACACAATGAAAAGACTAAATATATTAGTTTGCTATTCTCTACACATATTTGGTGGATGTCTGTGACATTTGCAGTTGATAATAATAATGTTTGTTGACACTAAACATGATGAAAACCAATCTTAAACGATGAACTAGTATAAGCTAAAATATTTTTAGTACTAAAAACTTAAGAGATATTGCTTAATAAATAAACTCAAAGTGGATGATGTCTGATCGATCAATGCTTCGCTTCACTGGAGTCCTTTGAGGGGTCCCTAGACGGGGTGAATGAATCTAAACGAAGATCCGTTTAGATTTCATCTATCTGTATGAATTTATCAATATTAATAGCATTGTTTGGTAAAGGTATTTTTAAAATATTTTACTATAGAAAAAGTGTCAGAAATGCATATGCTAAAAACTTTATTCGGTCGATAAGTAAATATGTTCGCTATTGTTTTTTTAACACTTTACATTACATAATAATGTAAGGAGTGCAAGCCAGCCTCACCTGCACGCGGTGCACTTTGCTGAGTAACAGACAAGGCTGTGACCATACACCAACCCGCATTGGGCCAACGTGGTGGGCTAAGACCCAATTCCCCTCGATAAACTCTAACAAGGAGATCTTTGGGGGAGGCCCATGTCCAGCAGTGGTCTATTGACTGGATGATAAATAATAAACAAACATTATTGTATGGTGTTTTATAAATATACACAGCGTTTCACGAGACAAATATAGAAAATTCATTGAAAAATACTGTATGAAAAGTATTAACGTCTAAAACTAAAACAAGACGTGGATGCTGAACCACCTGTTCAGTTTATTTCGCAGCGACAGGGCAATAAATTCACAACACTCTTCACTCAAAAAGTTTAATCAAATATTTAAAACAGAAAAAAAACAACCTCTTCGTCGGGGCGTCTAGACTGGAAAGGAGATGAAATCGGATGCTGCCTTTGAAGCGGAAAAGGAAATAAAATAAAAGAACCGTGAATAACAAAAACATTGTACATCGAAATGATAAAATGAATACGTTTTACGTGATCATAACTGATACGTTTACAGTACAGCAGAGTCTTTAGTGGGGATGTTCACGCATCATAACATTATAGTCGCCATTTATTTCAAAATGACACTTTTAGTGTGATCTTTAGTACTAACGACCAAAATTTTTCATCGATAATTGTTTGTCACAGATTTAATATACACTAATGTGAACTATATTTGTTATATTATATTATTTTTATGTATGATGAATAACATAAAAAAAAAACACAATTTTATACTCCATTTCTATGTGATAAAAAATACTTCTTACGACTTTCATATATATAGATATTACAGTACGTCTTTTAAGTTATAATATAATGTGGAAAATGAAGTAAATCGTATTCATTCCTATCATGGAAGACGTCAGTATTTTACATTTCGTATAATAAAATCTCGTTAGCGAACTGTTTACTTAAATATTCCGATTGACTGCACCAAACTAACCAAGGTTAACGCTTTTCCGATTCACTGGCTCGTTAACTAGTATCTCATCATATTTATGAGGAAGATGTTGACACTTCACGTCTATGACAAAACATGAAACGCAACAAAGAAAATCCTACGTAATTTATATGTTTGAAATAATATTTCGTGCAGTTGATAATTTCGTGTATAGTTTGTAATTGGACTAGCACGGAAAGTTGTGAAAGTGTCGGCATCCTAACCGTTCCCATATAGACGATTGAAAAGTTTCAAACTCGCCGTGCTCCGAACCAGAGGACAGTGGACCGCGTGAAATACTCGCACATCGGCAAACGTAAAGCAATACAAACTGGCAAAATAAATTGCATGTACTATTACTTAATAAATTTCAGTAATATAGTATTATTGTAAACAGTACTATAACTACAGTATATAAGTAGTTTATCATAAATTTAAAATCTGAATTTACTGAACGTAATCCTTATCATCATAATCATCACAAACAATGAAATCTTCAGCTAATCATTGGTAATAAAAATTAACATCGAATGTCGATGTTCTTCTATAATATTAATATTATATGTCAATTAGTCACGTTTAAAGCCGTCTGAATGGGGTGGCGCGACATCAACCCCTCGCCCCCATAAGCCTCCCCTTGTGGAGGGACCAAAGCTCACGATTTCCGAGACGCTCTTACCTTTTGATTGTGCAGATTATTCCACGAAAGTTTCTCGTTCGGTTACATCGTTATTTTTTTCATAACTAGTTGCTTCTAGAAATTTCTTTTCTAAGACGATATTGGAAATATATATACATATATAATATTTATTATATCTATTGCTCATAATGTACGCAGACAACAAAAGATAATACACACATTTTACAGGTTCATTCGATAGAATATACACAATACAGTCTCCTGTCATAGCCTATTCAAGGTGAAAGACACCTTGACGTGTCCATTGTACTTTTACTTTATAGAAGAGATATTTTTTTCTTTTACAATATACATTAGTGCTTAACTTGATGCTAGGCTACTTTATTGATTTTAGGACTCTCGTGATGAACACATTTTTTGTATTCAATTAAGCGACGAGACGAACGGGACGTTCACCTAATGGTAATTGGTACACCTGCTCATAAAAACGTGGCGCTAATTAAGGTGATATTGATAAGATGTTAATTATCGTTAGCCCAGTTATTTAAGTAGTTACCCTTCAAACCGGAACACAGTAATATTTGCGTAGTATTTTTGGTGTCAGAAATAGCCGCTGCCGTGGTACTTATCTAGACGGTCTCCGGCAACAGAGAACTACCACCAATAATATATGCAGGTTAAACTACTGACAGATAAATACGTCAAGTCTTGTGTTCCAAGGCGACTGTGTATACATCCTAACTGGGACTTCATTGCTGAGTATATTAATGTTATAGGCAGACGTAGAACGTCCTTTACATCTTGTAGCTGCGTCGTATAAAGAAAAATATAAAAACTAATTTGATTACTGTATGTTATTTAATTTGCAAACATGACTAGCACCGTTATTGGAAAGCCCTTCGCCCCGGACGTTGCCGTGCGACGCGCCTCGCGGCTGAGTATACCCGCCGCGTTTGTGTGCGTAAACGAATACGCGTCTGTTTGCGTTTCGCTTTGTGCCGAATTTAATATTCGCATTTAGATGCTGCCATAACATCGTCTACCTTTTTTTATCTACAACGGACTTACAGTTCATTTCTGTTTTATATGGTATTAGTGATATAGAGGTCGTGGAAGATCAGACAAACATAATACTTCGGCTTCAATATATTGATAGTCAGAAAAAGCAATATGGCGGCTGATTAACAATGTGAAGATGGTAGCTAATCATCGAAAAAACCTATCACTATACGAATTATTTTATGTGAATATTATATTGTTAATTGTAATTTATTCAGTACATAATTATATATTATTTAAATGTCGATAGACATCTTCAAAGCGGAAAAAAAATCTTTACAATTTATGTTTAATATTGATGAATATCTGATTTCGATTTCAATTTATGGTAGAGTTGTAATATTTGATGGTAAGGTGAACTAATCTGAAAGAAGCCTATTCATAATTGAATACCCTCAATATATCTGAACATCAAAAACAGATTTTTAATATTTACTCTTAAATGGCGAAGTGAATTTTTATAGAACCTCTAATGCTTTAAAAGTAGATAAATATTTCCTGTTTTAATTTATATATGTATAAGATATTTATTTGAACTTCGATCCAATAAAATAAAACCATGAGTTTTGTCTAATAATAGAGCAACGACATTTAAAGTTTTTCATTCAGATTCTTTTTACATGAAATTAATAATTATATACAATTACTAAGAAAGAGATATATCTATTTTACAAAATTATTTTTACACAATGCTCTCGATCGAGTGACATTGAAATTGTCAGAAAAAAAATTAACTGCAAAGAAAATAGGTTTTATTTTCTCTCTATATATATATGTATTATATATAGTTAAATGAAAATATATTAAAATGTTAAACACTTAAGAGTTTTTAAATATTTTTTTTTACTAACGTATTGGATTGATTCAGTTGTGTATTACTGTTATTGTGTAGTGTAAAGTAATATAGCGGTGTACGTGGGTACGCAAATCAAAGTACCTTCGTATCGATTGAAGTCGACCTACTTCCGAACGTTTGGGGTAGGTTCGGGTCGATCCGGGGGCGCTATGCCGGGTAACCTCCACGTGTCCCTGTCTGTTAGTACTCCCTCTGGGATGAACAACAGTCAGGCCGGTGCGCCCTGGGCGCCGGGCGGCTGCGATGTTGCCGTCTGGCGGCGAATAACCCGGCGGGAAGGGTCTCCACGCGTGTCCCTCTGACTAGCAGAGGGCACAATGGTAAGGCGATGGCGGGCTCGGTGTTCCCTAACTCGGTCGCCGAGCAGGCGGGGAAGAACCAATGTCGACTCTGCTACCGTCACAAATTTCGTAAACCCTATATACGCTTAGGGCGTCTTAGGGAACCAGGGTCTTGGCTTAACCGCCCGGGCCGCGAAGATGTTATTAATCTCTTAAAAAAACACCCGAATCCCAAGCGTTGGCTCGCCGCGAAGCGATGCATGCCTGATGGGAAGTTCAGTTGCTAACGATGTCCTCCGTCAGGACACCAGCCGACCTCTTGACGGTTTTTTTTTTTAATAACATTCGTAACAAAATGCTGACGGATCGCACACCCCGTCGCCGAAAGGGCCGCGGCGACGAGGTAGTATCGGACTCCAACCGACTAAAAAGCTTCACACAGTGTTCCAACTCGGCCAATAGAGATGAGGGAAGGCGGTAAAGAAGCAGTACTCTTTCGCCGCCCTCGCTTTGGGGCTCGATTGAATGAGTACACCACAGGGAGGGATGTGAAGCACTTTTCCCATCGAACAAGCCATACGTGACGACGCATCTGAACACAGGGATGCATCGAAGCCATCTCGGGAACCCTTTCCAAGAGGGGCGCCGGACCAACGACCCGTGTCGGTCGCGACGCCAGGTTCCTCTGCCGGATGAGGCGGTCGTAGGTAGTGCACTCGAGTCTCGCCCGGTGGCGGTGAATCGTCCTCGCGCGACTACCCCGTCTCGCCCCACGGCAACTGCAGTCTAGTTCGAGCGGTCTCCCGTTCCCGCGACGCAATAGAGTCGCGAAATCGGGATACCGCCGCTAGTGACCTATCTCTTGCGACCAAAACCGGCAAGCGAGCGGCCACTAACTAGTACCGCCACGAGCGTGGCTCTCCGGTGAGAGCTGGCGGCCGAGGTGTGGGATGACGGATCGTCGCACGCCTCGTCCGCCACCGCTCCTACTCAGGCGTGGACGGGTCCCGGAGCACAAGAGCGCCTCGTGACACATCTCCGTCTGGTCCGCAGCGATCGGGAGGATTGATTCGTCCTCCGCGACGACGGGGCGGCGCCACCTTGGTGGAGCACGCCTGTCCGTCGCATCTATGACCGGCCACTTTCCTCGCCGGTCCAAGTCCAACTCTGACCGCAACGTGCTCAACAGTTTGCTCTCAGATGCCCCTCTTCGAGGCACCTGAAGCAACGCTTGGGTCGGTTCTTGAGTAAAGTTACTCGAACCGACACCCACTCTATCCAAAGTCGTCCACCTTTGTCGACTTTACGCGCCGCTCCCACGGGACAGCGTATCCACGCCGTCCCGAGGCCAGAGGCGCCGACCGAGGTGTTGCCCGACCGAACCTGGTCGACCGAGCAACCGCCCGCTCGCACCACCGCTGCAGCTACACCGGTGCTCATAGCCAAGTAGTCGAGCCCGGAGACCCTCAACTCGGCGCACTTGACCGGTCTGACGATACGGACGACCCCCTCGCCGAAAGACTTTCGGAGCCTCTCGGCGAGATTGTCGGCTTTGACGCCGTTATCGCAACCGTATCCGGGCACCTCTAAAATCGTGCCCCGATCGCCACCACTTTGAAGCGGACACCGGTAACGCCGATGTCGGCGAGGTCTACACTCTGCATTGCCTGGGCCATAATCTGGACCTACGAGACGCCCTTCTCCTTGGCCTCAGGTCAGGAGAGTCAGCAGAGTGAGCACTACGGCCGCGGACCTCGAGGCCTGCAGCTTTCGTGACCGCCTCTTATTCGCTGCCGCTGCAAAGCGACCGCGGAGGCGCTTCCGCTTAGCGCCTGCCGAGGCGATCTGTTGCTGCTGCTGCTGCGGCTTCGGCCGCGACCGCTGTCACTGCCTCGGCCGCTGCTGCAGCGTGGCCTGCAGGATAGTCTTCTTCGCCGGAGGAGGAGCACTATCCTTCCCCTCTTTGGGCACCTTCCGTATCACCGCGTTCCACGCCTCTTCCAAAGGAGGTGGAGTGGGCGAGCCGTTCTAGACTCCAGCGCAGGAGACTGCGCGGGTCTCCGCTTTTGGTTTCGGCGGAGCCTCGTCGCCGTCGCAGCGAGCTCCTCCTCCGCCTGGAGCTACAACTCTAAACGCCTTTCGGCGTTGAACGCAGCCTTGGCCTTGCTACGGCCGACGTATTTCCCGGTCGTGGACGGGCGTCCACGACAGTCTGGCTTTTTGGCCACTTCTATGTCGTCTTCCTCAGAGGAAGACGGCATAGAGGCCCCACTCGAGCAGCGTCGCTTGCGCTCCCGCCCGAGGCTGTAGTCGCGCGACGACATCGAAGCGAGGCTGGAGTCGGAAAACGACGCAGCCTCGCTTAATTCCGTCCGGGTGTGAGCGAAGGCCATGTCTACATCGCCCTCGCTCTCGCTACGCTCCAAGCGCAGTCGCTCCAGCAACACTCGCGCCCTCGGGAGCGCGATCGGTGTTGGGGCGCGTTGCTTGAGCCCGTCCTGTCCGAGAGATTTGGCCGCAGCACCGGCAAATCCGTATTGCCTGCGCCTGTACCGGGGCCCGGCTTTCCCGCCGCCGTAGAAGCCGTTGCCGACGACGATCCGCTGGCGTTGCTCCGCTGCTCTCACATCACCTCCTACAACAGTTGTGCTCACCCCAGAGTACGAAGGGCAGATGGCGCCCGCTGGCGGCGTATGGGATTCCCCAGCCTTGCGGCCGGGATCCACCTGGGGACTAAAGTCTTTTAAACTGTTCATCACGTGAGTTTTTTGGTTTTTTGATCCACAGCTTTGGGCGCTCGAGACTAAGTTCCCCTTAGCCTTAAATCCCAACGGCGCGCTGTACCTTAGGATTGGGGTAATTTGAGAGGTTGTCTTCCTCTTGACTCCGGTCGCAATGACCGCAGTCTCCGTTCCGCTCGGGGAGTGCTATGAGCGGACTATGGGTGCGCCCGGCGTGGTCGAAGCCAACGGCCGCCCTAGGTGCGGACTCTAACCACTACCCTAACTGCGTCCCCCGGGCACACGAGGTGGTTATCCGACCCAGCACCCCACCTCTTGACGGGTTACGCTAGGCCTTCCTAGGTATGAAGGCTCTGCCTGGGTCAACGATTATTTCCTTTTGTACTCGTGGGATTTATATAGAAAAAAAAAAAACAAAATTGTGTAGAAGATAAAGAAACAGTGTATGGTTCGGATGTAAGTTTGAGCAGTAAAACAGGGGAGGAGGCCCCTAAAGCTAGGCCTAGTGGCCGGAAATCGCGGGTTGCAAAAAAGAGAAGATTGGAAAAATTATCATTCTCTAACGACGAAGAAGAAATACCTGTATCCAGCGACACATCTGCACCTGAGAGTATGATTGCAGAATTTCGGATACCGCAATGCAAGGAAAAGGTGCAAACGGCCGAAGAACAGGTTGAAGCTATGGCGAGAGAAACCAATAAACGACGGATAACCTCGGGCCTGTCTGTTGGTGATTTGGTTGACGATCGCACGGCTGCGGCTCTTAACAAACAAGTCCTTGATGATGTTGGAGTAATACTTACAGTTGCAGCAAAGTCGAGGGATCTCAAAGGCACCTTCAAAGGCGCTTTAAAGGACGCAGCTTCGTCGATAATGGCTGCGGTGGAATCGTTACATATTAGGACAATAACTGAGGAGACGGCAAAATTGCATTCAGAAAATGCACGTCTGCATAAAGAGGTAGGAGAGCTACGTAAGGAGTTAGTGGAGCTCGAATTGCAAGTCGCAAGGGTAGCTCCAGTTACAAATCTATCGGAGACTACAGCTGCTTTTCCTATTCCTAATCAGGCAGAAGAGATATCTGGATTGATTATGAGACAAGTTGGTGATATTGGTGATGAGCGCGAGATTAGCGGCGCTGGAAGACAGGCTTCTTCCAGAAAAGCAAATTCGTGCTTCGCTAGCTGCTGATCAAAGAAAGGCTGCACAGATAACTGTAGTAGCCTCTTCCAAAGCACCAAACGCAATGCCATTTAAGAGATATGCGAACGTCGAGAGTAGAACGACAAAGGGACATAAAATAAGAGACCAAGGAACTGAAAATATGAATGTAGATCACAGTCAAGAAAAACCTTGCGAAAGCCAAGCAGTTTCTGAGCGCACAGAGGGAGGTGATCGGTCAACTGTAGCTAAAAAGGGCAAAAATGCTAAAACGAAGAGTGGCGGTCAAGTGACAACAGCGGTTAGTACAATTTCTGCTCAAAAACTAAAATCAACACCAATCAAGCTGCGTACTCCTCGCTCGGCGGCAGTTGTTATTACACTGCAGCCCGGTGCTGAGGAGCGTGGTGTTACATACGCTAAGGTGTTAGCTCAAGCTAGGGAAAAGATAGATCTTCTTACTCTTGGCATTGGTTCCCTGCGACAACAGCTTGGCGGCAGCCAAGCTGTTACAGGTGCTCGTATCTTGGAAGTTCCTGGTACGGTGAGCGGTGATAAATCAGATTCACTAGCTAGATTGCTGAAAGAGTCTCTACCACAAGACGATATAAAGATTTCCAGACCAATAATATGCGCAAACTTGTGAATTTCTGGACTGGATGCTTCAGTCAGTGCAGAAGAAATTGATGTAGCTGTTGCGCACCATGGCGGATGCTCCATAGATTCGGTAAAGGTTGGGGTAATTCATCGGTCTCCCATGGGCTCTGGAAATGTCTAGATTTGATGCCCAATAACTGCAGCAAAAAAACTTCAGGCGGATGGACGTCTATTGGTCGAGTGGGTATCAGCACAGGTTAAGCTACTGCAGCTCCGACCGTTGCGCTGCTATAAATGTCTACAAACGGGACACGTACGAGCATCATGTAAGGCTGAGGTAGATCACAGCATGGACTGTTATCGCTGCGGACAAACGGGCCATAAGGCTACTACGTGCTTAGCTGCGCCAGAGTGCTTGCTTTCTTCGGTTGCTAAACTGCCGGACAATCACCTCCTGGGTAGTAAATTGTGTCCTGCTCCAAAGCACAGCAAGGGGACAGTAGCAGTGGCAAAGACCATGAATGTACTGGCTAATGATGGAGAGGTGATGGTGATAAATTAGTTAAATGGTCTATCATCGCCTTCTTAAAGCCAATATCAACCATTGCGCCAGGGCACAGGATCTACTCATGCAGAGCATGGCGCAATGGTCGATTGAATTAGCGGTAATTTCCGAGCCTTATATTGGTTTCCAGGAACATAATTGGGTAGAAGATAACGACGGTGTGGTAATAATAATTTCTTCCAAAAATGCTGCTGCTCCACCGCTTGCTACCATTGCTAAGGGTAGCGGGTACGTAGCAACACGAAGGAGAAATATAGTTGTCGTAGGGGTATACTTTTCTCCAAACAAATGCCACGCTGACATCGAATATTTTCTGGGCGAGCTGGGGACCTTCGTTGGGCAGACCCTACCTAGCCCTATTCTGGTTGTCGAGGATCTCAATGATAAATCAACGGCTTGGGGTTCTCGGTCGACTGATGCACGCAGTAAAGTGTTAGAGGAATGGGCGGTGATGTCTGGCCTAACAACACTAAATCAAGGCTCAATTAATATATTACATGCGTGCGTAAGCAAGGAGGATCCAACGTCGATGTTACCTTCGCATCTCCGGCCGTTGCAAGTCGTGTGCATGGATGGAAAGTGCTGGAGGGAATTGAAACATTGTCAGATCATTGATACATTCGATTTAACATCTCTAACCAGACGATGCCGAGCGCTTGCCATTCAGGAAATACAGGGTGTCTGGTGGCAGATTTATGTTTTCAAATTTAAATAAAAAATAATTTGTTTGACATATAATTTTACTAAAAGTATTAAAAGATAGAGTATAAATGCGGATTTTATTTTTTAAAGATAATGTCATCCAAATGTCTTCTATCCTGTTGCACACTTTGTTCGAATCGGAGCCTCGTATTCCGTGCCACACGCTGCAGTAAACTTGGTTCAATTGCGCTGATTTCTCGCCGAATATTTTCTTTTAAGTCCACAACAGTTCGCGGATTGTTGGCGTAAACTCTCTCTTTGATGTAGAGCCACAAAAAAAAAATCCATTGGAGTTAGGTCGGGTGACCTCGGTGGCCACGGGATGTCCCCAAAGCGACTAATCAGTTTTTGAGGGAGATTTTCTCGCAACAAATCCATCGAAGCTCTGGCCGTGTGTGCGGTCGCACCATCCTGTTGAAACCACGTGTGTGATGAGAATGATGAATGAGCTCGCAGGTTCGGCAAAAAGAAATTCGAAATAATGAGCCGATAATTCTCACCATTGACATTCGTCGCTTGGCCCCGTGCATTTTCAAAAAAAAATGTTCCGATTATCCCATTCGTGAATAAAGCGCACCAAACAGTTACCCTTGGGCAATGTAATGGTTTTTGGTGCTTCAGTCGAGGATTGCGAGTTCTTAGAGCCCAGTAACGGCAATTTTGTGTGTTGTTCTTGTTTGCGTGTCCGTTTAAATGAAAAATAGCCTCGTCGCTCCAAAAAATGGAATTCACAGTGCGAAAACGCTCCAACATGGTTTCACAAAAAAATTTGCGTGACGCAAAGTAATTTTTTTTCAATTCTTGAATTATTTGAATTTTAAAAGGATGAAACTTCATATCTTTTTTCAAAATTTCATGCACACTTGCTCTTGGAAGTCCCAGTGAAGCTGCCCTTTTCCGTATCGAAAGTCGTGCATTTTCACGTAAACTGCGTTCAACCAGTTCAATGTTTTCGGGGGTCCTTGTCGATCGACTAGGTCCTGGCCGTGGGTGTTCATAGCCGAAGCAGTTGCGCGGAACCTCTCCACCCACGAACGAATTAAATTCACACTCGGCCCATCGCCTTTCCGTCGAATATTGAAATGTGAACAAAACTGTCGGCGAGCGAGTACGTAAGAATCGTTACTCTTGAAAAATGCTTCAATAGCGAACGCGGGATGCTCACTCGACCACTGCGATATCGTGACTAAGAAATCCGCACGATCGGTGATTCTAATGACACCACTTTCCCCCCGCACTGTTTATAACTTATTGAGATATTTGTTTTTTAAAATATAAATCTGCCGCCAGACACCCTCTAGATCTATCCCTCTATCAACCTCAAGATGGGCAGTGAAAAGGCTGAACAGAGATGCATTAATAGATGCTTCTATCGTACAGGGATGGCTTACTTCACCTTCTGGGTCAATAGAAGTGGGAAAAGAGGTATGTTGGTTTCAAGAAGCCATGATGCAAATCTGTAATGCAAGTATGCCTCGGGCCAAACCCTTTTCTCCAAAACGGCAGGTGTACTGGTGGTCTCGTGATATTGAGAACATACGACGTGAGTGCGTCATGGCGAGACGTCAGTATACACGACATCGTAGAAGGTCCTCCAGAAATGTAAGAACAGAGGAAGTGCTATACCGAAAATACAGGTATTGTTTGAAGGCCCTGAAGGATGCTATAAAAGAATAAAAACACGTTCTAGAGAGGAACTATTAGAATCAATCAACAATGGTCCCTGGGAACAACCGTATAAATTAGTGAGGAATAAAACCTGTCACTGGGTACCACCTTTTACAATGAGTCTTCAGCCACAGTTCCTAAATAAAGTGTTAAGCACATTATTTCCAAGCCCAAGCGAACAAACTCCGCCAGCAATGGCTCCACTAGGTACCAATCGCGAAGTGAACACTGCGGTGCCGCAAACATCAGAGAAAGAGCTCCGAGCGAGCATATTAAAAATGCGCGCTAAAAAGAGAGCTCCTGGTCCTGATGGCGTACCTGGTTGTATCTGGATCGAAGCCATCAAGTCTTTGGGCAGCCGACTCCGCCGACTGTTTGATGTTTGTTTAGAAACGGGTCAGTTTCCTACGCAATGGAAGATAGGCAGCTTAATCTAGATAATAAAAGAGGGACGCCCCGCGGACTCACCTTCCGCCTACCGCCCAATAGTGCTACTCGATGAGATTGAGAAATTATTTGAAAGAGTGATTGCTGGTTGCCTCATTGGACATCTTAGTAGAGTGGGTTCTGACTTGACTGATTCTCAATATGGCTTTCGACTGGGTCGTTCCACCATCGATGCCATAAAACAGGTCAAGGCCCACTCAGATGAAGCATTGGCTCAGGGCAAGGTGCTCATAGCGGTCTCTCTTGACATCGCGAATGCATTTAACACCTGTGGTGCCTTTTCTGAAAAAGTTATGTCGCAGAAGGAGGCTGCGAAGCGGGTGAGAGAAAGTGCCTCTAATCTCGAGAAGGAATCATGCCCTCGTTCAACTCCCTAACAAAGGCTTAAGTGTCTGATACGGGGAAATCCACCACCCATTAATGTAAGCCTCAAGAAGGCGCATGTATTTTACGCATAGAATCACTGTGTCTTGGGTTGCCACAAGTAAACCTATATTATGTTGAGGCCATTACTAAGCCGACGTTACCGGAACTGCGGTAGCGTGCGAAAGCATTCCCGCAGTTTCGGCCAAAGGCGCAGCGAGGAAACCGTGGGGTTTTACCCAGTAAGAGTCTGGCATAAATTTTTCGTTGCCCCCGCAACGAGAAAGTATCCATGCAGGATTTCCCACATAAAACAAAAAAAAGGTTCGGGTCGACCCTCGCCAAATCAAAGGCCAAGGTGATGTTGCTATGTGAATTGACTGTCTCAACAGGTTATTAAGCCATTTTTATTTTAAAATTAACCCTCGCTTATGAAGAGGGATGTTGTGTCTGGTGTATATTAATATTTTTATCATTGATATGAAACCACAGATCCGTGTTATCATAATAATAAACACGATCGATTTTGATTTAGTTCTTAAAGATTAAGTATCTGAAGCGTAATTAGCTATAATGAAACGGGTAAACCATTTCGAGATTATCAAATGTTTTCTAGCTATTTGAAGGTTTTTAAATCACTCATATTAAGGCGATATTTGTACAACAGTAACTCAACATTTATTCAAGTTGTATACGATATGTTCTTCTAAATAATAACATGTGAATATTTTAAATATATTTTCTATTAGAGTTTATACGCTGCATGGTTTAAAGTGAATCACTTAACTTAAATCGTTCGTAGGGCATGTTCTAAAGCGCATTTCATAGGGAAGACTTTATCAAATTTTCCTCGTCTGTGATTAAGGTGACCACACGGTTCAATAAGACAAACACTTTCTTTATTATATATCAATAATAATAGTTAAACTTATTGCCTTTTGCACTATGAACGGGTTGAACAAAGTAAATATATGCTAATGTAATAATATAATTAGCCGTGGCTTTATAACAATTTAGCAAGTGATTAACTATTTATAAATAATACGTCTTTACCTATGAAATTGTCGTCCCCAGTACCGGCCATTTCAAGTCAAAATAATTTTTGTTTGGCTAAGAATTCTAATTTCAAATTAATTTTATTTTAAAAACATGGAATTTTTTTCCAAAAGTAGTCATTTGTTTATTATATTTTGTATATTATGTATATCTCCAACCAGTATTATCAATCGCTCGTCTCCGCTGCTCCTGCACGACAACGCGCGACCTCATACTGCACAGCAGACGGACTCCAAGTTGCAAGAAGTGGGGTTAGAAGCTCTCCGTCATCCGTCCTACTCACCAGACCTTGCGTCTACAGAGGGTGTCTGGTGACAAATTTGTGTTTTCAAATTTAAATAAAAAATAATACGTTTGACATATAATAATTCTCTCTTTCAGGTAGCCCCACAAAAAAAAATCCATTGGAGTTAGGTCGGGTGACCTCGGTGGCTACGGGATGTCCCCAAAGCGACTAATCAGTTTTTGAGGGAGATTTTCTCGCAACAAATCCATCGAAGCTCTGGCCGCGTGTGCGGTCGCACCTGTACCGCATCCTGTTGAAACCACGTGTGTGATGAGAATGATGAAAGCTCGCAGGTTCGGCAAAAAGAAATTCGAAATCATGAGCCGATAATTCTCACCATTGACATTCGTCGCTTGGCCCCGTGCATTTTCAAAAAAAAATGATCCGATTATCCCATTCGTGGGTAAAGCGCACCAAACAGTTACCCTTGGGCAATGTAATGGTTTTTGGTGCTTCAGTCGAGGATTGCGAGTTCTTAGAGCCCAGTAACGGCAATTTTCCTTGTTTACGTGTCCGTTTAAATGAAAATGAGCCTCGTCGCTCCCAAACATGGAATTCACAGTGCGAAAACGCTCCAACATGGTTTCACAAAAAAATTTGCGTGACGCAAAGTCATTTTTTTTCAATTCTTGAATTATTTGAATTTTAAAAGCATGAAACTTCATATCTTTTTTCAAAATTTCATGCACAATTGCTCTTGGAAGTCCCAGTGAAGCTGCCCTTTTCCGTATCGAAAGTCGTGCATTTTCACGTAAACTGCGTTCAACGAGTTCAATGTTTTCGGGGGTCCTTGACGATCGACTAGGTCCTGGCCGCGGTGTGTTCATAGCCGAAACAGTTGCGCGGAACCTCTCCACCCACGAACGAATTAAATTCACACTCGGCCCATCGCCTATCCGTCGAATATTGAAATGTGAATAAAACTGTCGGCGAGCGAGTACGTAAGAATCGTTACTCTTGAAAAATGCTTCAATAGCGAACGCGCGATGCTCACCCGACCACTGCGACATCGTGACTAAGAAATCCGCACGATCGGTGATTCTAATGACACCACCTTCCCCTCGCACTGTTTATAACTTATTGAGATATTCGTTTTTTAAAATATAAATCTGTTGCCAGACACCCTTTACTTTTTCCAGAATTTGGATTAATCCTTGGCGAGAAAAAAATTCAATTCCCGAGAGGCAGTACAAAATGCCTTTGTGGAATTTGTTGCCTCCCATCCAGCTGATTCGTTTAATTTTTTTCATACAAAACGGCAATTTCATAGGTAAAGACCTAATACATTCATTTATTTCATGTTCACAATAAATTTAGCGTAAATACTAAAGTTAGTAAAGTACTAAAGACACCTTTGATTATAATTAAAGTCTACAGGTTAAATATGTTACAACCACGTTAAATTAAAAATCAAATCGAAATGTCCCATCTTTTTAGGTAGTGGCGGAGTACACATGAAGTACTGTAAAAAAAATTGAGTTTTGGTTATAACTAAATAGTAGTATTGATATATATATTAAAAAAAAAAAAAATTATTTCTTTTTTATATGTTCTAAAATTAACCCATATTTTGAATAAAATTTATATTTTTGATCCTAAAGACAGTTCAAACCATTTTTTACTTTGCTATATTGCTATATGCTAATTTGCTATATATTTTGTCTCCACGTTTTGAATAGATCTCATGAAAAATTAAACAAAGAACTCTTAAATATTAAGGAAAGAGAAAATAATATTAAAAAGGTTTTAGCTACGTTCTGTGCTATTTATCCTGGTCACTCTATTCTCCGGAGAAAATATTTTATTGCCTGTTTACCTTGTAACGTGGCGTATTGTCCATTTCCTTGTCGACGGCAAAACTCATCTTTAATGCTTAGGATTGATTGCTTCTATGTTATTTCTCTTGAAAATTTTATTCGTCAACAAGTATATCGTATCTAGTGATTATTCAGTTTTATTACTAGTTCACAAGAAACTCACTTGATGCAACACAATAATATTTTACTATGTCTCAATATATTAGGGGGACCGGAAAGTAATGTCGTTTCTGCGCATGCCAATACTTGATTGTCATTTGTCAGCTCATTGTTTTGTTCAGAGGCGTACCAAAGACATTGTGAGGTTATAGTGATTTCTTTACTTATAGACAATTGAATTACAATTTTTTTTTGTAATTTTGGGTAAAATGGCCAGCCAAATACCAGAAGAGGTACACATCCGGCATTGCATGCTCTTTGAGTTTCGCAAGGGAAATAACGCAACAGTTGCTACCAAAAACATTTGCGATGTTTATCCAAATGCACTGGACATTCGTAAATGCCAAAGGTGGTTTTCCAAGTTCAAATCGGGTAATTTTGATCTTTCCGACTCGTATCGATCAGGAAGACCATCAGCGTTAGACAACGACGTGTTAAGGGCGGAAGTGGAAGCAAATCCGTGTCAGACGATCGAGGAATTGTCAAACAGTCTCAACAAACCTTGGTCGACCATCCAAGAACATTTGAAGCAGATTGGAAAAGTAAGCAGAGCAGGTGTTTGGGTCCCGCATAATCTGTCCGAACAGAATAAGGCTAACCGATCAATCAGATGCAACTTATTGCTTCAACGACACAACACAGAAGCGTTTTTTGATCGCTTGATCACAGGAGATGAGAAATGGGTCCTGTATGATAACCCAAAACGCAAAAGGCAGTGGCTCTCTCCAAATGAAATCCCTCGGAGTACTGCTAAGCCAGGTTTACACCCCAAAAAAGCGCTTTTGTGTGTTTGGTGGAGTATTCGCGGCATTGTTCATTTTGAATTACTGAAACCTGGAGAAACTGTTACTGCAGACCTCTACAGCGAACAATTGCAGCGAGTCAATCAATCTTTAATTGAAAAGTGGCCAGCGATTGGCAACCGAAAAGGCGTCATTCTCCAACATGACAATGCAAGACCGCACTGCGCAAGGCGAACTCTAGAAAAAATTAATGAATTGGGGTGGGAGGTGCTGCCTCATCCACCATATTCGCCCGATGTTGCACCATCGGATTTCCACTTATTCCGAGCGCTGCAACACTTTTTAAGTGGCAAAACATTTGCAAATTTGGATGATATCCAAAATGCCATCTCTAGATATTTTGCCGAAAAACCAATTAATTTTTATCGATCAGGGATTGAAAATTTACTCACTAGATGGCAAAAGGTTATTGACAATGATGGGGAATACATCATTGATTAAAAATAAAGACTCGTTAAAAATGTATGTGTTTGTATTTAGCGTAAGAAAACGACATTACTTTCCGGTCCCCCTAATAAAACTTTAGAGTACTGGTCCTCTTTTGGTTACATTAAAATACAAAGTATATAACCAAGAAGTAAATGGTTTTATATATCAGTCCTTATAAGTATGTGCACATTTAACATAATATATATTCAACAAGTGGGTACGTCATTATATCTTCTTGATAGATCTACTGTGTCTCTTTAATGTTATATTGTACGCTTCTGATTTTAGGAAACCGTGTTTGAGATATTAAGGAGAAATATTATTAGTACATCAAGTACTCTTAACTTGTTAAGGCTTCCCTGCTACTTGTATATCTCGGCAGAGCCTTAATCGGATTATTTCATTTCAGCAATTCTCTGAAGTCATTAGTCGTCTTCGAAGAGCATGCCGTTTCATTGTACGTAGGGACCAAGTTACATTGGTCCTGTTAGCTTGTTGCATCTAATACAAGAGGTTCACTGAAAACTGTACGTAGAAATTAATTTAACATTTATAAAGGCAATTGGTTAACAATGGTCAAATATACTATGGTTATTAGTAAACTAATGTAGGAGTTATCTTTACACCGTACATATTTTTAATTGTTCACGATTAATACTCTTTAAACTCTACAGAATAGTTAATGATGATAGAAACATCTAGAATGTTATGTTATGTACACAGAAGATATAGTGGTTATAGAGGTTATAGTTTCGTAAATAAAATTAATGAATAGAATCAGATAAGAAAGTCGCATGAGTACGCTTTACAAGGCGCTTTACTTAGCGGCGTGGGTTCGATTTCCAATGAGCGTTTCGCTGAAGGATAACATTATGTGGAAACCGACCGGTTACAATAACCATAGTTTTTGAGGACATGTGACATTTCCCAAACCGCACTTGGCTAACGTGGTAGATGGCCTTGATTCCTTGTGGGATAAAGCATCGACTACCAGTTGTGGTGACATTAAGTGGGTTGTTGAGACAGTTTTGTAATATATAACATGTAAGAAAGATATTCACTTTTATTTAATACAACAGGGGTGGTAAGATGTTCAATTTTTTTTATTTTTTATAGACAAATGAAGCCTACATTTATCGCATATTTGGAGAGCGAAGTAACTTATATGTTAGACGACTTTTTAAACATCTCAAGGGTAAGATCGATTTGTGGATATTCGAATCAGTATACCATACATACATACATATACATATATATCACGCCTCGTTCCCAGCGTATCAGTATACCACAAAAGGTTATTATCTTTGTAACGAATAGTACTTGTATGGCCGATAAATACGCATAAAATAACAGCATTTACGAATTCTAAAAGGTTTCAATTAAATTCACTTCTTTTGAATGATGAAGAAATAGTTTATTTGAAACGATCACGCAGTTTCAAGGATCGGTTACAGTGGCGGTCTCGTCGTTTAGTGTAAAGTTTAAGTTTGATCCTATAACTCTTATATTATCTTTATATATTAGGTACATCAGAAATGAGAGTTCAAAAAAAAATATTTCCAATTACCGCGAATCTTAACTCCAACGGCGAATCCTTTCGTTATTTAGTCTGTCTCTGGAACTGGGTATCGTGTAAATAATACTCATTAGACTACTTCTAATTAACAATGTTTACATAAAGCACTCGGTGAAAAACATTTTCTAAAAATCTCTTTCAATTTTGCTCAAGCATAAACGTCGATGAGAATAAACAAAGAGATCATTAATGAAATGTAACAAAATAGGTTTGTTTTACCTTCGTTGCAAAAACCAAGATACTAAGTTTAATGCACGTTCTTGTCTCTTCAGTACAACTGTTTTTTTTTTTTTGCAATAATTAACATCATATATTAAGATATGATTGAAGTGGGACATAAAAATATTTTTCAAACACATCAAAATTGCCTTTTCTTCATCAAATCAAATCTCAACTTTCTACTTTTCACAGGACATGTTGCTTTAAAAGTTACCTACATTGTTATAATCTAGATGCTGATCCAGTCTGTGTCTGGGATGATACAAGTGAATAAATATTATAACTATAGTTACAGTCTTGTCACGATTTACTCCACCAAGAATTTAATGTGGATATAGAATGGATCTGCAAAACAAAGGGGACGCATAGAGTAAATCACAAAGGACAGCGATTAAAGAATTATCTTCTTGGATTACTGAAAAGTGGGAAGAACTGCAGCAATTGCGAAGTAACTAGGATGAGCTGCTGAGTGTGAAGAAAGACGTGGAGAAAAAAAATATCGTTGAAGTATTTATATCGTCCAAGGCATCAAATATAATCAACAAGTTTGTTGTAAAGCAACTCGCAACAGGTGGAACCCTCTTCTTCTTCCTCCTGCCCTTTTCCCAGCTATGTGGGGTCCGCGCAGTATGTACTTCTCTTCAATATCCCTCTAAACGTGATTAATAATAAATAATTGAGGAAAATTTCCTGATTTTTTTTTGTTCGACGAAGCGACGAGACGAGTGATACGTATACTTGATCGTAAGTGATACGCCTGTCTATAACAACGAGGCGCTAGTTACGATATACACTGCATCACATTGTGCTCGTCGAATTAGACATAAGAATTTTAGTATAGTTACCCTAGTAATTACACTAGGAACAACGTCCTTCAAACAGGAATACAGTAATTTTTTACGGCAGAAATAGGCGTTGCAGTGGTACCCCTGGTGGTACATGGGCAGCCTCCGGCGACAGAGCCTTATCACCAGTGAACTTTGTGGCGGTGGTTGTGTGGTCGTGTGTGTGACTGTGAAGATGTTTGGTTGTATGGCTGTGGCTGTGTGTAACAGTGTGACGGGGCTTTTATGTAATTACCTTTTTTTTCAGCACAAAGCCCACGTACATCAACGATGCGAATGACCTGCGTGAACTTTTGGATGGATACGCAAACAAAGTTAACCTGTACAGCGCTGCAGCTGATAGCCCGGGCGAGCTGCCTTCCCGGAAAACGTGGGGGGTCAATTAGCGCATACGGGGTGAAATTTAATAAAAACGTACCTAAAATTAGAGTTTATGGACCTTACTAAATCCTGTCCATACAACGAGATACGTTATATATAAACGTGGTTAGAAGGGTGAATATGCATTTTGCTTGTGTCTTAAAGCAGAGTTAAAAAACAATAAGATTTTTTGTTTTTTTTTTACAGTTTTTCAACTATAATTCAATTTTTTTTTGATTTACTTTACCTTAATGTGGTCAAAATTAAAGTAGACCAGAGAAGATACAAGGTACTGAGTTGTTTAACTGAATTCTAGCACTGGTTTAGTCGATCAACAATTCTCAGCTCAGTTATAGTTCTTCTAGTTTTGGATCAACTTAAAATTTTGATAACATTTTTAGGTTTTTATATTTCTATGCTTTCAGTGAATTCATATATGACGGCTGATAGAGGGATATGAACAGAAGTACATACTGTGCCGACCCCGCATAGCAGGGAAAAGGGCAGGAGGAAAAAGTAGATATTTCTATGCTTTCTTTCAAATCATCCTAGCAATTAAGGAATATAATCTTTTTAATAATCATTACTTAAGAAGTATTTTAAAGTAAATGTTAACCATTGATATGAACATTTGTGTAGGAGTATGAAAAATTCTTTCGAAGAATGTTCCATCAAAAGTTCAATAATCTCAGTCCTATATTCTTGTTTTGAGCGGGCTGGAAGCCACAGCGGCTCTTACAGCTCATCTGACACTGGGCTCGTGGACCCGGATCCACGGCCTGAAATAATCTCAGTCGCATTGTATATAAACATATAAAGTTTTGTCTTCAGAATAAGATCAAAATATACGCAGGCAATGTGTCAGTGTTATTTACTGCAACTGTTCGTTATTTAGCGATTTTTTTATTTCGTGTTTTCAGAATAGGCACTCTTTCGCCGGGGCCGTTGTCTGAGTGATGCCCTTTGATTTAATTTGCGCATGTGAGTACCTTTTAAAGCGAACACTCTGTGTGCTCTTGCATTGAATTATGCTTCACGATTTTTTATTACCAAGGGGATCTAATACGAGTTTTAATAAAAATTAAGTGTAACGCAAAAAGAAATATGAATAATGTCTTTCTTAATGTTTGAAATCTTTTATTTTGGTCAATTTCGAGGTTTATTTCAAATGGTTGTAGGGTAAAACCATGTATAATTTGTTTGTTACTGCAAAGAGATGTACACTTAAAAATGTACACAGATATCTTTCCTAACTATGGTAAGCACTTTCAAATTTATATCTGAAGAAAGAACAGATATTAAATTATCTAAACTTGCGACGACAGTAACAGGGCAAGGCTAATACTAAAAGGTCTTAATTAATCTATTCATCGTCTAGTCTTCGCAGCGATCTATAACAGTTAAAAAGGTTGGTAAGTAAAAGGACTTTAGAAGGTTCAAAGCAAGAAAATGCTTGTAAAACTTAAACGAAATTAACTGAAACTTTTACAGAGGGTGAAAAGAAAATTAAGAATAATATTTTAATTTTATATCCGGCGACTAGATTATCAGAACATACAAACTTATGTAATTAATAACATTTTCCTGAGAAGAGGCTGCACAGTGGGCTGATGATGTCGATGAAGAGTAAGTATTTATTTTAGTGAGCCATTCACAGGACAAATGAAAAACATGGTTTAGTGTATCGTTTGATGATACCAGGTAAAGATTCCAGTTTTCTACACACAGTCTATATCATCATTTGATGTTAGTTAAGGTTACTGGTCGCACGTCACTGTTGCTGGAGATCATTTATGTGCATACAACTGCAGTTCCTATTTCTACTGCAGGACAGTAGCGTGTAAACATTACTGTGTACTTCTTTGAAGAGCGGCATTTACTGGGGTAAAGAGGCTTAATATCTTAGGTTTCAATGCGACCGGCACATTGTGGTGCATTGTATATTTCCCACCCCAGTCCCAGTAAGGATATTGTTACTGTTACTATCAGGCGTATTATTCACCATCAGATAAACGGTCTGTTTACGTCGTTTCGCTTCCTCTGGACAGCGATGATTTACATCGGACATGTACCGATTAAAACCTGCATTATGTTTCAGTTTTCTTGCATTACTTTTGTAACCTTTTCAAATATTTTCTAATATCTGCCTTAGTAGCGGTTATGTTTGCTTTTGGATATCGGTAACAGGAGTAAGGAATCAAAATGAAAAATTGTTTACATTGAAACATCAATTTAATCTCAAACACACTGAGTATCAATAGTGAAGGCTTAAATAAATACATTTATTTTATATGAATAGCAAGAAAATAATTCTATATCCTCGTAATCTATTACAATATTAGAAAACCTTTCAAAATTAATCAAGATGGAATCTGTTTGAAAAAGTGTAGCTAATATAGATATAATGAAGAAAGCGTTGTAATATATATATGATAAATAAACTTCATAACGTTCTATGGGAACATTAATTGAGACGTTAATATTTTAAGTGATATTACTGATAAAGTATATACATATACAACAGTTGAAATAAAAGATATATATCCTTTTTTAACATAAACAGGATTTGTCATGAAATTTATTTAATATTAAGTACAAATATTGATTTTATACAAAATTAAACAATTATGTTTTGTTTTACTTATATAATACATAACTTAAAACACTATTTTTATCCCGAGATGGATTTTGGAAGCTGTTTTTTTTTTAACTAAACGATATCATTAGTAATGCAAATAGTGAATTAATGAGAAAATTATTTATATTCAAAGCATTTGATATATCATATACACATACATATATAAATATATATATCCGTTACAAGGTTGTAGTTATTAAATCCTTTTGATGGCTTGTTTTGTAATTAAATGTAATTGTTTTTGTGTTTTGTATCGAATAAGTGTTATAGTAATGAATTAACATATTGTCAAGTTGCATTTGTTTTATGTAATATATGATAAAAGATATGTTTGTTAAGTTTCTTATGCGATATGACACTATTTTTCATATGTATAAGTCGTCTCTACTACTGTCTGCCTCTTAAATAAAAAGAATATCCCACAAGATTTATTATATAAGTATTACAATATCTAATATATGGAATCTAATATATAATGTAAGTGGGATTTTATGTGTATTATTTGAAGTATGTTAGTTATAGTTACTATTTAATATAAATATTATCCTAAAAGGTGATAGCTTTTGATATATAACAGTAGAAAGCAACTAAATATTATAAGGAACCAACGCCAAATGATATTGTAATAAGTTTATTCTAAGGTTAATTTGCTTAATTAAGTTAGTGTTATTTATAAATATGACGATTTCGAACTATCAGACAAACCGAAATTTTGGATTTACCGACAGTTCAATTCGTCTAATGTTTTTTTGTCTAATTGCAATCACATTTATAGTTCACTTTTATAAAGAATTACATTTATTCTAAGAAAATTTCGCAATATATATATACAATACCGGTTTCCTTGAAATTCTAAATTTAATCGTATGTTAAACGTATATATTAATTAAGTAGTTTATACGACAGACAAAGATGATAAGTCTCGTTACTTCATTAATTACAATAGCTATAGCGCCCTTTAAATTGAACCACAGTGATGTTTACATACTACTGTTCAATAGCAGAAATAGGCTCTACGGTAGTGTGTACCTAGACAGTCAGACCTACCACCTGTCCTATATTATATTATAATATGAGAACTTTCGAAATTGTCAAATTAAATTTTGGACGTTTAATACGTGAGTGAAAGATTTTTTGAAAACATCATCATTATTCAATCTGCATTCATCTATTCATTGCGATCTTCACCAAGTGCAACAGGTAGTCAGTTGGCCTTATTTGCGTTTATGTTATTTCTTGATTTGCTTAGAGCCACTAAACTGCCGCTTAGAATTACGCGCTACGTGGCACTAAGCGGCAGTTTAGTGGCTTTATGAAGTATTTAGACATTTTAATACCCGTGCTTTGATTGTTGTAAATTAAGCACAGATAATCAATATATGGATATTTAATATCTACATTAACTTATCTCATTATTATGTACATTTAAACTTAAGTATTTACTTTAATATTAATGCGTGTAAGCCCAAAATAATTTATATTGACAAAGAGCATAATTCAATGATTACTGTTAAGAAGTAGGAAATAATATGTAAATTATAAAAGTTACAAGTTATTTATAGCCTTAAAAATTACTATTAATATATTCATTTATTACTATTAAGTAGTAATATGGAGTCGCTCATTTTTATTTAACTAAAAATCTTGTGAAGCTACCCGATTAGCGCACCTTACGGGATTTGCTCTTCTTATATAAACTTCTAAATAACTTAATCAACAATTCGCCATTATTTGGTCAGTTTTCTATCAAAGTTATACCTGGCTTTCCAGGTCAATCAAGGTCTATTCTCACTCATAGAATGTACAAGTCCAACTTGGATTATCATCATCATCATCAGCTGATAGACGTCCACCGCTGGACATAGATCATGCCCTAATTCCTATATTGTGCAACAGGAAGTATTTCATGAATAAAGATAGCTCAATTGATATATTCCATATTATTATATTTATTCCTTGTTTTTGGTATTAGTTTCCTTGTAATTGTTTTTTTTTTTCTTAATTTAATATCGTACCTTAATATTCTTTTGTTTTCGAATTCTTTGTTCTGTTAATATTTTTGTGTCTTTGCTCAATGTACGCAGTGCTTGTAATTGAACCTACATGTTGCCTAATATTTGAATTATTCAATATTTTTATGCAAAGTAATAAATACATGTATTTCTATAAGCAGACCGTAATAAATAAACAAATAAATAGTAATTTAATTATGATGGTAGTATAGCAATAATCTAACTTATCGATCCGTTATATGTTTTGCTTTGGTTATTTTTAGGTTACGTACATTGATTTTAATTTCTTACGTATTTACGTAAATATTTACAAAAATATTATTTACCCTTTTTACACGAAACTGATTGAAATATTATTTACAAAAAGAATGAATGTATGACGGATACACATACAATGTATGACGGATTTAGTAACGCGAAATGATAAAGTTATACATGTTAGTCTTTGTTTTAATCTTTCAAAGCGCAATCTGAAGTTTTTAATAGATTCTTTATATTCAGGACATTGTAAAGTTATTAGATTAGACTATCTGATAATACTGAAATTTAAATAAAAAAATGTAAGAGCAAAAGAATCCCTGAAACAATCGCCGAATGAACAATTTCAAGAACATACAAATGTGTTATACAATGATCGAAACAATATGGATGACCAATGGCCAGATGTTTAGTGGCGTTAAGGATTTAAGGTGATGAAGCGGAATCAAATGTTACTGTTACTGTTAGGTGGATGGGGGGGAGGGCCAGCTTTACGACAAGATGGCTGCTAGCCTGGCGGACTTGAAAAAATCCTACTATTAACCATTTTTAACAATGTAAGCGCCGGAGTCGCAACAGAGACAACTAAGCAAGCGGTTCGTCACTGTAGCCACAGTACAAAAACCAGGAGCAGATGAGTAAGTAATGGAGAGAGTTGATAATTATAAGTGACCTTGGTAAAATTCCTAATCACTATACAAATGTTTGTGTGGCCCGGCAATCGAACTAGGAATTGATGAATAATCGATTTTATGTGTTAATGAGGTACACATGATTTCTGTAACAAACTATGATAGATCATATTCCTACTGTACTATATCTGAACCAATTCGCCGCAGTCGAAATCGGCCCGGAGGACACACATACACATATATACAAATACACACAGGCACACACACAAACACACGTCCATACACGCGCACAAGCTCATGCTCACGTACGCGCAAACGCACACACACAACAACAAGAACACGCGCACGCACACTCCCATGCATACACACACGCACACACTGTTAACGATTGAATAACTCTAAGCGAGTTTAGAACTCATACACTAACAATTATGTACAGTCTAATTTCGTTAAGCTCTCTTATCCATGACGTCACTTACAACTATGTAATACTACTTATGTTACACACTACGGTCTTAAAGCTCAATATACAAAAATCATACATAGCTACACTACAATATAACTAGATCTAGTATCCAAGTGTATTATCACTTACATTAATATAAATATATATATATATCTAATATAATTAATACCCTGTGCTCCTGCTTGATCATACTTGATAATTGTTCAACTACGTTTTAGCACTAACCGTTGTTTATAACTAATTATATATTGAATAATATAAATATATAATGTTTATGTTGAAGTTCAAGCTGATAGTATAATTATACGTAAAGAAAGATTATTAAGATATAAACTTAAAAAGGAAAGGTTTTTATATAATTTATGTGTCAAGATATACTTTAAGGATTTTTAAGTTTAACTGTGGTTTGTAATAGTTAAAGTATTTTGACATTTCCTGTTCCCAGTTTCCTTTTTAAATATGTCTTTGTAAATTTATATAAATATAATACATATATTAAATATAATATATAAATTCTCTGTAGATATATAAGTATATGTATATATTTACTTATATAATAAAAACTGTAGCAAAATATTAATATGAAAGCAGCAAAGTAATAAATCTATTGTGTACTTAAATCCTAAAAATAATGTCCTGTACTATTCTATGAACATGTATTTTTTTTTAATTCTACGAAGCGACGGGACGAAGGAGACGTTCATCTGATGGTAAGTGATACGCTACCCACTGATGTATGTCACGTTACTTCAGTAGTTTCACTGACTACAGCACCCTTCAAACCGGAATACAGTAATGTTTTCACAATACGGTGTGCCGGTAGAAATAGGCGTTGAGAATTTAATTTTGAATTATTGTAGTAATACAGTATTGTGAAGCTGAAGTGATACCAGGTTTGTGCTAAGGAGGGCTGGCTGCTTAGGAGAGCTTTGCTCTTTCGTGGGATGTTTTAGCCGGCACTCCGGAGTGCAGAGGGACATCAGTGCGTTCTGCAGGAGATTCCGAAGCCTCTCCTAATGCACCGAAGAAGACCATCCAAGGGGTTTTAGTGGAAGAAGAGTAAATTTTTAAAATTTCCCCTGCGATAATTAATAAAAGATACCAGACTTTGTACTACGTAAAAAATATTAAGTAATTTATCTATTTACAGACACAACCTTTTTGAAAAATTTGTAGTGTAAGTATATTAATTCTAAATATTATATTTACAAAATTTATACAAGTATAGAGTTTTTTTTTTTAATTTGTAAAAGATTTATATGTTAACTGAAATATAAAATGTGGAGGTTTTTTTTTATAGTTTCTGTTTATGAGGGAGCAAAAGTGTTTTGTGTTTGCGTAAAATGATAATAAGAGATGCGTACGTAGAATAAGTGAATATCTTAAAATCTATTAACTAAACTTTTTTACTGATTTTTCTGTTGATTGTTTACTGTTAAAAATTGCAAGTTATGTACGGATCCAATACGGCAATGAGATATCAAAGAATATATTTAGAAGTATATACAATATATACATTTAGAAGTATTTACAAACTATAGTCAGTAATTTTGTTCTCCATTGCTTTTCATATATACAATTAGCAATTAACTTAATATTTATCTCTCTACTTTGATATGTATCGATTCATACAAATATTTTTCTAATACTAATTAATGACTAAACTGTATATAAATTACTAGTTTATTAAAAAAATCATCTATGAGACTAGCGCGACGATCACCTGATGGCAAGTGATACGCCTGGTTATAACAACGTGGCGCTAGTTAGGATGATATACACAGTACCACATTGCGCTCATCGCTAGAGACAAGGTGTTGAGTCTCGTTACCCCAGTAATTTCAAACCGGAACAGAGTAATGTTTGCATGGAATTGTTTGTAAATTACAATGTGCTAACACTTAAGTTTCACAGGATGTGAAGTGATGGTGAAGCTGGCTTGTGTGTTGGCGGAACACAGTGTTTATGTCATGGCGGAAGATTTACAGTATGACGGTGGTAGCGAGCCAGTCCAGTTCTAATAAACTCAATTTCCATCCATATTTCACAGCTTGTAGCCTCGGGTTCGAACTATCGCCGTGTGTGTTATAAGGCGGTTAACCACTGAGCTCCAAAGGAGAAGCTCGAAGTTGGTACTAAATGGTTTCTAATATCAAATTAAATATTACTCGTGACAATACTCTAAGATATTTGAATAAAAAAGAATTTGAATTTGTATTCGAGGAGGGAATACGCGTGAGACGTTCACTTGATAGTAAGTGACACGTTTATCATAACAATGTGGCACTAATGAGAATAATGTATTCAGTATCACGATTTGCTCTAAGGTTTGAGAGGTAAGATATTAAGTTAGTTACTAACGTAGTCAATAAGCATATAATTAATACCTTGTTACTAACACTATGGTCCCAGAGGCCGAAATAAAGTTTATTTATTATTATTATTATTAAGTTTCGTTACACCAGCGTTTACGTTAGCTACAACGCCCTTCAAACCGGAGCACAGTACCATTCGCACACTACTCTTTGTCGGCTGCTAAAGGATCTGAGCACCTGCCATCTATTATAATCTTAAATTACGGCCAGCAAAGCGGACGGGGAACAGCTAGTATATATACATAAGAGATTTCCGCCTTTGTAGAGAGTCACCACGATTTCTCTAGAACCATAACTGAAAACCTGGATACTTGAAATTTGGTAGGAACATTCCTCTTGCGGAATAGAATATAGGTCTGCTAGGAACGGAATTCACTTAATTCTATCCCTAAAGGAATGTGCGGAGAACAGCAAAGCGAGCAAAGAACAGCTAATTCTATATATATATATATATACTTATATTCTTAATTCTATATATTAATTACAAAACTACTCGTTTTATCACATTAATTGACTTAATAGGTATCGACTATATAAGTCGTAACTTTAAAAATACTTACAAACTAATCTACGTACTTAATAATTTAAAACCTTAACCTAGTATATACCAAAGCACCGCTATATATAGTCCGTGTAATTATATTAAAATGTCTATTAAAAATCATCTGTTTAACGGATTTTTTAAACTAAAAAAATCTGAATAAATATGTCAACGAAGTATATATCAGAAAAAAAAAGATGAAATAGTAAAAAAATCATAATCAAAAGCGGATGTAGTGAAATTACTAGTAGTATATGTTACGCTGTTTTTTATCATAAGAAACAGGACATCACTACTATTCTTACAAATTAGTAAAAAAATACAGATAAAAAAGATAAAATTAATTACAAGAAATAATTTTTAATTGTAATTAAATTTCTTTAAATCGATTTTTCTATGTATTTAAATAATAAGTTTTTTTTTCGTATACACCATGAAGCGAAGAGACGAGCGCGAAGTTCACCAGATGGTAAGTGGTACAATTACTCATAACGACGTAACGCTAGTTGGGATGATATATACTGCAATATACTGCTCGTCGCTTGTAATTACACTAGCCGCAGCGCCCGTCAAACCGGAACAGTAAAGTTTACATACTGCCATGTGGCGGAAGAAACATGCACCGCGATGGTATCTATGGGATCTTTGGTAGCAAAGATCTACCATCACCACTCATTATTCGATACTTTACATTTATTATCCAGACCACTATTTTTTTTTTTATTTGACTAGAAAGTAATTTATCTAGAAGCTATCACCTTTTGTTACCTAAATATATATAATTTATATAATATGAAGTAGATATATATATTATAAGTACACATACATACATACACATCATCCAGTTAATGATTAAATACTAAATGATTATATTACATTACTACTTAGGAAGTACAGTATAAGCAAGAACTACTGGTGTTATATAATATATGATATATTATACATATGTGATGGTACTGGATTTGAACCCGTGGCGTTATCTTTCGCGTATAGTATCAAAAACCACTAAGCTATTGAGTATTTTCTTAGAATCTGCAATTTATTTTGTCAGAACAGAATATTGAATGATGCTACAAATCGATCGTTGTCCAAATCCAGAAGAAGATTAGCTTTACTTGAAGATATACTACAAATTATTTTATTATGTACTTATATATCCATTTTATACTATTTAATATATAAGATACAGTGTATATTTAGATTGACACTAAATGTTGGGGTTCAGTATGTTTTGCTGATTGAAGTCATTGATTTCATGAAAACTATTCGACTTTTTCAACGCTATTATATGAAGGTCCTTTCTTCTGTTAGTCGCTGAACTGCTATAAGTTACTGTTAAATGTAAATTAATTGTTAAGTTATATTAATCATTATGGTCAGTTAACCGTTAGGTCAGGTCTAAGGTTTAACTAAATGTAGTTACCTGCACTTCGCCTTCTTTGGTTGAAGAACTTCCATGTACAGTCAATTTATTAAAGGCCGTAGTGTACAGACATCGAAGTTACCATAAATGTTTAGTTGGTTTTGCAGGTAGTTTCAATATGTACAATTCTGAAAAAAAATCTAGTTAAAATTTGTGTTAAAACTTAATTTATAAACAATTTCATCTATATTACTTTTGATATAAATAAATAAGTGAACGGATAATTTAAACAGATTTTATATTAAGTAAAGTAAAGCAAGAACACTCGTGCGCGATATTGATTCTACCTAGAATCATGCGCACACGCAAAAAATTACCACAGCATAGTAAATTCAACAAAAAATATATTTATGTAACTTATACACACCCGTATATTCATTATTTAATAATAATAACTAAAGGTGTATAAGTATATTTCTTGTAAACGTAGTTATACTCCTTGCGAAAGGTCAATCTTAACTACGTACTTCTAACGATCATGACGCATATAAAAGTGATTTAAAAAAAACCGGACAGCTATCAAGGATACATACTTATAATATATATTAAGTTAGGTGTATATGTACCTTAAATGTAATTAAATAATTTGTATATTAAGTTATATAAAGATTTACTTACGTGTTTTAAGAAGCTTTTATAAAATGTTGTCGATAGTTTACGCAGCTTTCTTTTCCTCTTGTAAACGTTGAAGTTGAGATTTGCAGAACTTAGTTATGATGGTGCTTATTATTTGTTCATTATTGATATTTTTGGTCTTGGTCATGATGCGTCGGCCATTTTCTGCGATTTCTCCCCACTGGTGTTCACAGGTTGTATATTGGCCACATCGGTTGTTGGTTGATAGGATAGATGTATACGTTCATTGCAGCTTCATTGTTTATTGTTAAATAAACAATGAAGCTGCAATGATACGGAGGTGGTCTCCGGCTGCGGTTCCCGATAAGACTGGCGGCGGGCTGAGGTCGAGTTCCCGTTTTATTGAAGGCAGGGCGGTGGAGCCGTCGCCCGCCCGACGCGCGTCGACACGACAATGGTCACGTGGCACGAGCTACCAACGGAAACTTTAGACTTATACCTAACTTATATAACGGAAAAATTTCACTTATATATATACATACACTGCAAAAAAAAATTATATACATATATATATATAAACTCGTTTTCTTTTTTATTTCTCTAACGATATGTGATATATGTTATACTTAAACAGGCCGGGGGCGCAGGTCTACGCGCCCAGTATCAGATGAGCTGCATAAGTCAAAATGACTACCAAGCGTAACACTTCATCAGAGAATAGATATTCTTATATACATATTTCACACAGAATTATGTATCATCATAGCATTAGATATCTAGTATTTGTACTTTTTATTAATGTAAGAGTAGTAGTTTTAGATTAGACAGCAAAAATCGCCACTGTTTTCTCACTCCTATTGCCAAAGTTCTGTTTAAATAAAACGCTTTATAATAAGGATTATTATTCAAGATATTTTATGGAATATACTGTATGTATTAGTATCTCGTATTACATTATTACTAAATACAGTACATACATTTTATATGCACGAATGATCCTCAATCCTCTCCTCGCTTTATTATTCCTGAAGAATACTCTATTGGTATTAAATTGGGCTACATACATATATATGCTCACTGATCATATAATTCATTTAATGCCAAACTTCAGTTTGGAACAGGCTGTGGACCCGGGTCCGCGATACCAGTATCGGATGAGCTGCAAGAGTAAAAATGACTACCCAGCACTACACATAGTCAGAGAATATTTTCAGTTTGAAAAGGGCTCCCTATGATAATAATTATTTTTCTTTATATAAAGAATAAATATATCTATAATATAGTATCACAATGATGCTGTGCCGACCCCACATAGCTGGAAAAAGGACAGGAGGAAGAGGTAAAAGAGTATCACAATGATACACATAAGATTTTTACAGAAGTTAATTATTATGTGTTACATCTGATCATGTTGTAGAAAATTTAGGGAATTCGAGAAGACTAAAAATATATACACACACACAGTTTTTTTTATAAAATTCTAGTGATTTTTTCGTAACTTAAACATCATGAGCACATTTATATGTCGTGCTCATCATCCTAGTAATTCCATTAGAAACTGTGTAGTCTCTAGACCGGAAGACAGCGACACATTATCCAGACGAATCATACGTATATTTGCTTCCGATGAGATAATTTAATTTTTTATCTTAATTTCGTTAATATTATAAATTGCCTAGCTCCTAACTTTAAGCGATTCCTCTGCGACTTCTATATTTATATCGAACTTATTGATATTTCACAATTTCAAACTCGCAAAAATGTTTCCGAAACTGAGGGTGGGATGAAAGGGGACGTTGCTACATTGTTGTGCTATTTCTGGATTTTCTGCGTAAGTTAAGCTCCGATCAAAAAGCGTTGGTTTTTTTTTGCGTCATTCCTAAGAACGGTTTCTTTTCGTTGCGAAATCATTATAAGACGTACTTGTACATGTATAGGGATTGATTATATAAAAAAAAATATGTTAAATGAAAACGACAAATCATCATCGTCAATATCAGATCAGTTTACTGTTTTACCCACCTATAGCTTCAATAGAAGAAAGTGTAATATCACCAGTTTTAGATCTCTAGAACACTTCTAGACAATGAGCTCACTCTGCGTTGATCGGACTACGAATAGAAATTAAACTGCTTCAGGTACTCTGCAATGACTATGTAGTCAGGACATCGGTCACCACAATCCTCTTATGACAATGGATGCCATAAACCACTGGAAGCGACAAGGTTATGAATATTTAAATATATGAGACAAAATCCGTTGAATACAGTTTTATCAAACATATGTATTTCACGTCTTAATTGTAACAGTTAACCACTAAAAGGAGGACTTTCTAAATCGTAGGAATGTGATCTTTCTATGGATCAGGCTAGGCCTAGTGCAGGCCTTACACGTCTCACTAAAAGTAGTGTATCTCCTGAAAATTTACTTCACGATAAAAATACTTCTCAAAGCACACATCTTTATCATTCGACAACGTTTCCAGTTCATTCAAGTATTTTTCGTAGGTCATCATTACAACTTATCTGAAACTGTCCTACATTAAAAACTTTAAATATTTCATTTGTATAATTTGTTTTATTGAATTATTGTTGTATAATAGATTATGATGTATTATTGGAAATAACTACGATAGGTTACAATTCATTTATCGCCGCAACAAGCGTCTGTAGACAGGACAAAACCCAAACCTAACCGCCAAACTTCAGCTTCCATACCAATAAACATCTGTGAAAAACCTAACGTCGAATAGTTCCACCGATGCACTGTTATTAAATAGCTCACAGATGTATCAGTGTTGTTGGATGTTTTGTTGTATTCAATTAAAAGCAAGTTTTGGATGAATGTTATTGGTACATTTGTATCTATATCTAAAAAATGAACTCTTTTTATTCCGGACGAGAACTAGTGTATTAAACGCAAGTAAAATAAATCTAAAGGGGTTGTAAAGGTGGTGAAAAGACTTTTTTTTTATCGCAGTGGAATTCTTTTTAAAACTTATTTTACTTCTGGGCGGAAGACAAGATTATGTGGAGCTTCTACCCACCAAAATCCTCTCGGTGATCTCCGTCAGTGCATTAGAAGAGACATTAGTACCTAGTACTTACGCTACAAAATTAAATCTGATATGTGTGGTAGCTAGTGAAATTTGTAAAGAAACGAGACTGAATTTTTTTTTTATTCAACAAAGCGTCGAACGGTAGGGAACGATCACTTGATGGTAAGTGATATGCTTGCCCATAAAAAAGTGGCAATAAGAGGTTGAGTCTCGTTAGTAACTTCACTAGATACAGCGCTCTTCAAACTGGAACATAGTAATGTTTATATACTACTGTTTGGCGGCAAATACACCTACCCACACTGTCTCCTAGAGACCTACCACCAGTATATTCTACTTTGAGTAAAATTTGTACATATACAGATATCACTTACTACTAAGTGTAGTGTTAGCCTGTCTTTCTTATTAAGATAGAAGAAAAGAAACCTATTGATTTCTACTACATTGATCTGTTGTTAAAAAGCAGATCAACTTTTGAATAACTCATGTACAAAGATATTCTGTTTACACTACACATTAAGTGAGTTTAGGAGAATAGATAGAATAGAGTTTAGAGAATCTTCGAAATATACCTTGCTTCTGGGGCTAGTCAGGGTTATGTGAGATTAGTGTACGTCTCTAAGGACGTGCCCACCTCTCCTAGGCACCATTGCTGAGCCAGACGCTGTCCCACGAATGTTCGCTTGTTGGGCGCTCACCCTCAAGGCCCGCGAAACTCCTAGACTTAGTCGCCTTCTACGACAGTCCTGCCTGTCGCCTGTTGCCTTTTGGGGGATTTCTATATGACCCATTGGAAATACCTACGTTTCAGTTCTGTATGTCATTATTAACAATAAACATGAAAGAAAGACTTTTATCTTCAGACACTGCCGTATCCAGGACGAGAAGATGCTGCGCTGCCTCTCCAACGGAGTTGGATTCGTAGATTGACTATTTTCTGGATATTGAACTATTTGTCCCAGGTAGACATATTCGTCAACAACTTCCTGTGTAAAGCCTTTAACCATAATAGGCGCGGATACAAATTGATTTTCTCAATCTGATCGCCAAATTTCAGTTTGAAGTTTTTCACCTAATGATGATGATGGTACAATATGGGCATAAGACACAGATTTTAAGACTAATGCATTGGACGCTCCAGATTTTATAATATTTAAATGTTATATAATATATTAGTTATAATATATTATTATATATCTATATAGTTACTTTGGCCATATTGCACGGAGACAACCAGATAACCTGGATAAGCTGGTTGTTGTAGGAAAGATCGACGGCAAAAGATCACGGGATCGAGCCCCTACACGATGGTCTGACCAGATACAGGCCACCTTAGGCATCAATATTCCAAATGCTATGAGACGTGCCGAGAATAGAGCGGTGTGGAGGCGGCTGGTTGATGAGTCATTAAGAGCATTTCAAGACAAGCACGACCTTCAGTCATGAAGTACACGAAAGAGAAGAAGAAGATATAATATATTAATAAATAAATTATGATCGATAAAATGTACATCCTTTGTAGTAATAAGATGCGAAGTTAGCAACAGTCCGGATGATTAGCAGTCAGCATCGCGCGCATGCTCTGGCGGTGGTGGGAGGGCATCTGTCGTTTCATCACTCTGCCTGCGCGGCCTGCTTCAAATAGCGCCAGAAACGACTTCACGTTTCAGTTCGCTGTGAAGACACCTGTCGACTACATTGCACTCTACGAAAAATTTTTACAATTAGCGTGCCCTGTTCTCCAGTTTGCACAACGCTGACGACTTGTTAAAAAACCTGTAAGTTACTTTTACTTTGAGTTAGTTTGTAAAGAAATTCCAAAAAAATCATTGATACCAGCATCACAGCTTTTAAAATTCACTGAACTTAGTGGAGACTTAAAAGTTGCCTAACATTGACCTGTTTCATTGTTTTGTCCGTACGATTTAACGCCGTTAGTAACATCTTTATCATCACTTATTATTGTATTAGTTAATTTTTTTTTTTATAATATTTTATATGTATAGTATACTTGCCCGATTTCAATAAAAATAACTCGGTTTTGGTCGAATAATTCATACATATAGAAAAATATTTATTTTGTTGTATAAATCTCATAAAAATCGTATTTATCGTAAAATTACAATACTTCTTATGTTTTATATTTGTACCAATTGTTAAAATGTATTGTGTACGGTTTAGGCCTCAAACGACAATAATCTAAATGAAATATGTATACGCATACATAATAATTTTCCTGTTTAGGTTTTACTTAAATAACACTTTTGCCCATAACAATATGGCGCTAGTTAGAACGATGAACACTGCACCACTTTGTGCGAAACATAGTTTTAAGCTGCTCTAAAAATGTATTCATACTTTTTCACATTTTCTTAGCGATATAATTTTTGAGTAGTCTTTATTGGAGTCTTTTAAATTTATTGGTTGTTGGTCTTGTTGCCGTCTTAGCCCTGTAGTCTCGGGCTATTAAGAATAGTACTAAGGTATTCCCTTCCCGTTGTACAAGGCGAATAAAAGGGTGCTCGGGTTCGTGGGCTTTGAGGGTGGGGGCACTCAGAGCTCAATAAGCGAGCCTTAGAAGGACGGCAAATGCAAGGTGGTCTTGTATTTGCCGTAGCACAGCGTGGGATTTTTGAGAGCTTTGCCCTTCGGTGGGATGTTTTCTTTTTTTTTTTTTTTTTTTTAAATGCGTTCCCACCTAGTTAGGTTAAGCTAGGGCCCTTTTTATGCTCGCGGTTTGCCCGGCATGGGAATCGGAGCGGCCGATCCTGATAAACCAGATCGGACAGAACCTCTCCTTGCCAGTAATTGTGTCGGCGATGCTGGGAGGAGACGTTGCATGGAGGGCCGGGCTAGAGAGAGGACAGATCCCGCTTGGAGAAGAAACCATCGTGGCACTACCGTGCGTCAACACGTCGCACCGGTGAATGGTGCTCCCCTACCATAATGGGGCCTTTTGGGTTATTGGCGATCAGGATGGGGGTTCTCATCGCCTTCTAAACGACCCTGAGGAGGACAATGGCTGGACGTGGTCGCCGGTCATTAAAATAATACTCACGAGGCTGGTAGGGTCTGTATAAGCAGACCCCGGGACGAGCTATCCCAGCATAGCGTTAGCGAGGCCGCGGTTGTGTTCCGAACGGAGATCCCGTGACCTTGCCAAACGCCGAAGGTGACCACCGAGGGGGTTTTAGTAGGTAAAAATCTCCACATAACTCTGACTTCTCCCCAGGAGGCAGAGTATCTTTTCGAAGATTTCCCTCGCGAAAAAAAAAAAAAAAAAAGGGCTCTTTTTATATTTTATTTTTTTCTCATGTTTTTGTAATTTCATTCCTTCCTTCTCCTACCTTTCTTTCCTCCTTCTTTCGTCCTTTTTCTTATTTCACACTTCATTTTTCCATCTCTTACTCTCCATCCCATTCCTTTCTTTCATCCATCTCTCACAATAAGTGAGGACAACTCATTCTTTATTTTTTGAATTTTTCTACTCAGTCTTATTTCTATCACATTTATTTATATTTCTATTTCTTTCCTACATTACATTGTTTGTTTTCCCTTTTCGTTTCTATTTCTATTTTTCTGTTTTCTGTTTTATTCTACTTTCCAGTTTTTCCCCGGTTTTAATATTGTTCCTTATTCTTTAATCCTTTCTATTACACTTTTTATTACTTTCGTACTGATTGAACATATGCGACAATGTTATTGGATACATATGTTCCGATGTCATAGACATCACAATTACCGACTGGAGATATAACTACCGGTGTTCAAATCTTCTTACTCTAAGTACCCTTTATTTTCGGAAATTTAAAGTACGCATGTGAGTCGCAACTTTTATGGAGTTATTTTAACAGTTATTCCTTATGAATAACGTGAAGATAGCAAATCCCTACAGCGATGAGTTTCCAAGTAAAAGAGGAACCTGAAATGACAAAAAAATATGAATTTATTAATTTAAACTGATTTTTTACCATACGACAAAAATAAATTTTATTTATTATAAAATTTGTTACAGATTCTAATATCGAATCATTATGAACGGATTTCAGAGAGGAGATAAACATAACCAACAAAAAAAATGCACTTTTAAACCATTGATCGATAATGGCGATACATTTAGAAATAATGCCTCACAATGCAACGAGAATTCAACAAGAGATAATGACAGTAACTTACATACGCATGTTGATGAGTCAACAAGTCGGAATATTGGAAGCCAAAATAAAAATGTGCCATTAAATCAATACACACCATTAATTAAACTTTCGCTTGAAGAAAATACTACAAAAGATGGTATGGTTATTAAGGGAAAGAAACAGGAAACTGATAATAAAAGAGAAAACTTTAACATGCATTACGAATCGAAACCGGCCGCTCATAACAATGAAATGATGGCAGGTAACGTAAGTAACAATGAGGAAATGGATGAGATTCAAGGTTTGTCAAAACCGACAGCAAAAAAAGAAGTGTATGAGATACCTCAAAAGAAGATCGAATCGGTTTCGGATAATATTCCAAATTTGGAAAACATTTCTAATTTGAGTGAATTGATTAAAGCAGTAATTAATCAATTAATTAAAAATACCAACCCGCAAGCATTGGATGAAACCCCAGTTGAGAGTAACAATTTAAATAATTTGAGGGCAAATGCTACCGATATTATGAAAATGAACTTATTATACGATCGGATTTTTAAAGTGTTGTATGGATCACAGACCGAGGCGGTGAAATCTACGAAGGATGTGTATACACAAACCGACCAAAACAACGACGATAAATGTACGCAAACAGAAACCCAGACAAAACCAAACATTAAAAACCATCGTACAAATAATAAAGTGGTCCAGAAACAATTAAATTCGTACACAAATCAAAACCTAGTCAGGTATGAAATGATGGTTCAAAATCCTACACAACAACAAATGTTTTCCATCAATCAAAGAACTTTTGTTCAAGAAGAAATGAACACAGGCCACGTGGTGACGGTAGGTGAATTTGTCAAAACCGTAATTGGAATTACTAGAACAGATAATCTAATGCTGTTAGAGCTTATTTAGTGTAATTGGTTATATAAAACGTTTATTATTTTACCGTTTTGAAAATTTCATGTAGCAGACGGGAAAAGTTTGTTATATTGCGTATTATTTTCTAGGGGCAGGGAGCAGTGACAAATGCTGAACCAGCTATGATGCAGGCGGGTTTGTACTATCTGTATCCACCCCCTGCTGATTACAACACTGGTAGACCTGCCGTCGCCCGCCATCCATACACGACTCAGCACACCAACAGAATGAGGAGACAGAACGACGCAAACAATTACCAGCCAATCGTACAGTACGGACTGCAGTACAGTCAGTACACCGCGACACAAACTTCGGAATGGGAAATGGAGATCAATACCAACAATTACCAAAATTACCATGGCTACCAAAACCAATATAACAATTTTTTTAATTGATTTTAAATTTTAAAATGTATGAGATTGTCAAATATCTCCCTTCCGCTTTTTTGCTCTTTATTCAATGCTTTATAAAAAAAAAGTGTTACAGTGATCGGATTTAGTTCAAATATGCGCCGTTTTGTTCGATAATCTGTTTCCATCTAGACGGCAACTTCATAATACCTCCCTCGTAGAAGCCCCCCTCCTTATTTGCGAAGAACTCGGACAGCCACTTTTCACAAGCCTCTTTTGAGTTCAACTTTACACCACCAAGGGCGTTCACCATGGACAGGAACAGGTGGTAATCACTTGGCGCTATGTCCGGGCTATATGGTGGATGCGATAAAACCTCCCGTCCGAGCTCCCGTAGCTTCTGACGAGTCATCAACGAAGTGTGTGGTCTGGCGTTGTCCTGGTGGAACACTACACCCTTCCTGTTGGCCAATTCTGGACGCTTCTGGTCGATCGCCTGCTTCAAGCGGTCCAGTTGTTCGCAGTAGATGGTAGAATTAAGCGTCTGGCCATATGGGAGCAGCTCATAGTGGATGATTCCCTTCCAATCCCACTAAACACACAGCAAAACCTTCCTGGCCGTCAATCCCGGCTTGGCCACTGTTTGGGACGATTCACCGGCCTTCGACCACGACCGTTTTCGCTTGATATTGTCGTATGTGATCCATTTTTGGTCGCCAGTCACCATCCACTTCAAGAATGGGTCGAGTTCGTTCCGTTTCAGCAGCATATCGCAGGCGTTGATTCGGTCCAGAAGGTTTTTTTGCGTCAAATCATGCGGCACCCAAACATCAAGCTTTTTTTTGTATCCAGCCTTCTGCAGATGGTTTAAAATGGTTTGGTGACTAACATCCATCTCCTGGGCGATGTCACGAGATGCCACATGCCGGTCTTACTCGATGTAGTCCATGATTTGATCGGTATTTGTCGTCTCAGGTCTTCCGCCGGCTGGCTTATCCATGGTGTCGTTTTCACCGGCTCTGAATCGTCGAAACCATTCCTCCGCGGTTCGAAGTGATAGAGTACCATCCCCCAAAACACCATTAATCTCACGGAACGTTTCTCTAGCGGATTTGCCTTTAACGAAGGAAAACTTTAAAATAGCGCGAATTTCGGCGTTAGTGAACTCCATGTTTACACGTCTATAACTGTTGAACGCAATATCCAAACTAATTATGCATAGCGTCGTTTTGTAGGTTATGTTAAGACTTTTCAAATTATGTATAGTATTGCCAGATACGAGCTCTGTAGCGCTTTGTACATAGCCGCGAAATTCAAAAGACAAAAAGGCGGAAGGGAGATATTTGACAACCTTAATGTATTTTATATTTATATTCGTTTAATAATTTAGATATTTATGTTAGCTCTGCTGTGGCCAGCTTTGATAAATTTGGTAAGTAATTCATACATACATATATATCACGCCTCGTTCCCAGTGGGGTAGGCAGAGACCACCTCTCTCCACCTGCTACGATCCTAGCACACCTCTTTCGCTTCCTCCACTTTCATAAGCGTCTTCATGCACGCTCGTCTGTTGCGTGTGCTTTTGACCCGGCCTTTCTTTAGGATATCTCCGATTTGATCGGAATATGTCCGCTTAGGTCGACCTGCACCGATTTTATTTAAGTAATTCATAACAATACTATATATATACATATATATATAAATATATATATATATACATATTTAAATATATATATATATATATATATATGTATATATATATATATATTTATTGCCTAGGCATCATTTTCCTCTAATTTGTATATAGCTTCTAAAATAAAAATTAGTTAAATTTTGTTATTTAATAATAAAAATACATCTTTATTATTCTATATAGGGAATATAAATATATATATAATATAGGTAATAAAAATATAAGAGAATATAGAATATAAAAATACATAAGTATAGATATATAATATGTAAAAGACAAGTCACAAAATTAATATTGAAAAAGTTAAAATTTAGTAAAAAAAATCGATGAAGTCATAGCTTCTCTAACATTCTCCACTTTTCCACTTAGTTTATCCATTGTTATTAATAATTCGCTCTGTGACATTGCTTATATGATAGTATACATATACATATAGAAGGATCCAAGAAAACCTCTTCACAGGTTTTGATTACTTTTTAACTTTGCTATCACATTTTTCATAACATTTACGACGTAGACGTTAGATAATAATTATCTATAGTTAAGTGTGTGTACACGTGATCAAGTTAATATTAAGTTATATGATACTAAGTTTTACATCTCAATAGAGATATTCGCAACCGGTGTCGCGTAATCGGAATAATAATTTAATGTTAACAGAGAGCTAAAGGTTATAGTTATGAAGACTCGAGGAGGCGCTTAAGGTTTTATGAAAGCGATTTTGAACAGCGAAGCTCACTGGTGGTAGGTCTCTGTTGCCGGAGACCGTCTAGGTAGATACCTCCGCCGCGCCTATTTCTGCCGCTTAGCAGTAGCATGCAAGCATTACTGTGTTCCGATTTGGAAGGCGCTGTAGCTAGTGTATTTACCGGAGTAACGAGACTTAACATTATGATGTTGATACATGTCTCAAAGTGATGAGCGTAACGTGGTGCTGTGTATACCATCCTAATGAGCGCCACGTCGTTATGGACAGGCGTGTCATTAACCATCCGATGAACGCGAATTGACTTAGCTAAGTAATTATAATTATACATCTTGTGTTATTGTAAGACAATTGATAAGATAATCTAGACTTTAAAGATATTTAAACAGTAGCGTAAATACAAAAAAAGAATGTAGCTATAGGAAATTTTAAACGTTCTTCGCAATCTTACTTCCGGCGAGTTTAGAATTGTACAACATTCACTTTAATAAATGTTTGATCTTAAGTAATTAGTACTTTAATTTTATAAAACTAGTAGTTGTGTTCTGCCTTCCTTGCTTACCGTAAAAATGGTGCAACTCCTTTTGGGGATGGAATATTTTTTAAATCCATTCTTAGCTAATCTATACTCGGTAAAAGGAAAATTCATACCAAATCTTAAGTCTCTAAGCCTTATGGTACCAGAATTATCATAATGAATCTCTACAGAGGTGGAAATTTCTTATATGTTAAACAATGAGTTCAGTAACTTTGTTTGCATTTCGTAAGAATGTTTATCAAGCCTTCTTCAAGAGTATGTACCACATCACCAACTCGTTTCATAAAGGGTTCTATTGTCAGCCGCACTTGAGTTGAACCTAAGTAGGCTGACCTGAGTTAAGTAGGCCTGAATAAGTATTCATACGATTACTAACACAGGAACCATTGTCATTGCATTATTAATCCTTGCAGGCCTATTTAGGGGCCTTTGTAAGCAAATATATTATACGGGACTGGACTAGCATCAAATCTATTTAGGAACTTACCAAATTCGCGCAGGAGGCCTATTCTTGGAGTCGACAGCCATTCTTCAATCATGAAGAATCACAGCAAATAGATGAAATGAAGAATGAAGAGTATCACCATCACTGCAGTAAATCATGAGTATTCAATAGTATAGAAATTCATGTATTAAATTTAATTGTAGGGGATATGCATACGGTTGAAATGAAAGTCATATATTCTTTGCTATAATTTATTACCAATCAGCCAACCATTTTTTTAGGTCCAGCAGTGGACGTCTATCAGCTGATGATGATGATGGTGATGACACTTTATTGTTATGAAGAAGTTAATTTTTAAAATCGCTGGTAATTCAAATTAAAAAGCATGGTCATTTAAAAGATTTATCTTCAGGGGAATTTTTTATATTCTTTCGAAGGGTTGATTGCCAGCGAGCGAATTTTTGCATAGTACATATTATTTGTAACAGGTATTCCTGTCTATTTCTCTTGTGACCACCCTACAAATTTAGACATTATTATTAGTGCCTGTTTCCAGGTGTCTTAAATATTGCGAACAGGTTCTTGTCCAGTTATTTTGTAGCTGCGAGAGAGAAAATCTCGACAGGTGACTCGTTCCACAATTCGAGTGCTCTCGGGAGAAAACCTCCCTGGAACCGGACCGTACGTACCGTATCTGTAGATGAACTTATATTTCGTATATTACAGATTTTTCTTTAATGAAATAGGTTATAAATATGAATGAAACAGTATTTAAGATTAAAACATTTATTATAGTAACCATACACGTTATATAATGATGAAGTTCAAGTAAAAGGAATTATAAAAAGCTAGTTAAACTAAACGTTTTAGTCACAGTCTTTTTACTACAAGTTTGTAATGGCGGATAATTGTAATTTTTACAAATAAAGTTTAGTATAGTTTATCAAATATTAGTATCGAATTGAGCAAAAAAAACAGGAAATTCTTTGGCAGTTTTTACAATTGTAATACCTAACACATAGATGCTTATTACAAATAAATAGTATATATGATACATATGACTGCGCAGTTAGTCCCGTGCTGTTGAGTATAGCAATTTTCAAAATGAAAATTATTTGAAATATAATAAAAAATTAAAGAAAAAAAAAACTGGTGTAAAGGGTATAGTTTAAAAATATAAATAAATGCTTTTGTCACCCCTGTAAAATATTATTATAATTAAATAACATTATAGTATATCATTCACAGATTCAGTTTTAGAAAGGGCCTGTAACATAGTCAACTCATATTCATATAGTAAGATTAAAAAAACAAACAAGATAAATTAATATAGAGATATGCATATAAAAAAGTGTCCAAATGAAGTGAATATTCATTCAAATGAGCAATGTTATGATTTAAAATGTATGAATATCATGCTATTTGCTCTGTATAATGCTTAAGGGCTTTACATCATTACGTACCTAAGCCTATACTTACATACTAATATTAGTTAACCTATCTATACAAATAAGCAAAGTTTAAGTATCTGTTTGTGATATAGAAATAATACATTTTTACTATTTCTATAAGAACAGAAACGATTGAATAATAAAAATCAGATTCGTCTGTCCAATTGGGAATTATTTGTGAAATGGCCGAACACAGATAGTATTTTCATTCACATATAACTTATGTTATAAGCTGTAACTTAAGTTTTGGATAAAAGATTTAAGAATTGTTCGTAGATCGTTTTTTTTAAATTATTTCTATGTTTCCTTTGTTGTAGCTCACGACCAGATTACACCAACTTCAATATCGTTCAATCAATTTTTATGTGAATACAGAGATCCTCTATCATCTAAAAAATATATACACAGTCCTTATTTAGCTATTATTTACAATCATATTGTAATATTTAACTTATATAATCTATAATATTTTCACATTCTATCATTCGCTTTCTTTTACAACGGTTTGGCACTAGACCTCAATTTTAGATGATGTTAATTGACAATAAGGCCGAAGATGGTGAAGTGTGCCCGCTGGTAATACTCCTCGTATCTATGATACTAGAATTTAAAATTAATTACTTACTTTATATACTATAATTAGTCTAAATGAAATTAGTTTAGTATTATAAGTTTACCAATACTAATAAGAAGTAAATATAAAAGCTAAAAAAAATTAAATCTGTTACAAATAATGAAATGATTCTATGAAACAGAATACATTTTACGTGTATCAAGAGTTAGACGGAGTACAGTGAGAAAGCTTCATAGATAGTTTGGTTGATGATAAAAATAAATATGAAACAGAATACCACGGGAAAGTAAATATATTTCATAACATATAAACATAATTTACCTATCATCTTTATCGTTATTAACTAGAAGACGATCGTTCCTAAGCGTCAGCCTCAGTCAAAGATCTTCATATCAGTTTACTTGTATTACTCATCAATATTCAATGTAGAGAGAACGCATATAGTTTACTAAAAAAAACAGGTTTTTAATGAAGATAAACCGGTAGAAAACTAAACAGTTTTGCTGTGTGATATCTATTTAATATAAATAAAAGCTAGCATTATAAACTGAAAGAAGTGTAACGAGAACGGTGTTTAAAGGCAAGTATTCTTGCTTATTGTAAATTATATATAAATTAACAAAATGAACGTAAATAATTATCGTTAATTAATTCCTAGTCTTACCTACCTTAAATTAGTTCCGCGGTCTATTCCGATATATGTACAGTCCCCGGATTTCGTTTCGACTTAAAACTACTTACAGTAGTTGATCCTCTGACTCTTTATTCTTCATTTATGTACATTTTACTAACTAAAATTCTTAATAGTAATTCTCCTAAATTAAAGTTATCTCATATCTAAACGAATCAATGCCTTTTGTCTGTAATCATGTATAGAAATAAAAAAAAAAAAATTTATTTCGAAAGATCATGGAAGGTCGGGACTTCTTGATAGCCTGCTTCATTTGATTTTACACCAGCTATTATTCGCCTTATGTATAACGTTATATGTAGTTATCTGTAGCCTGTTTCATTTGGTGGGTCCAGTCTTGGGTTTCGTCCTCTGACCTTATCATATCTTGGCAACATCGATAAACTTTTCCATGTCCTTTCTCTTCTTTTCTAGTTATGTGAGTACTCAAGTGTTCGTGACGAAGATATATTGACTGTTGCATTTTAATTTTAATTTTTTTTAGGATGAAAACATGGTCTTATACGCATGTAATGTGATACACAGGTAATTTTGAAATTTGTTGAATATTAAATTTGAACTATTTAAACGAAAGTACTCTGACAAAATGTTCGTATGTCATATGGTCTATGACAGCTTCTAGTAGAACAATTACGGTAAACTTTCCTTGGGACAATCAAAATCAGATTTTAATGTTACTTAGTTTTGACATCTTTAAAGAAATCTCAAATTTTCTTTTGATTTGGTAATAAGAAATATCCAATGTATAAATAAAACCGCAACTCCGTGTTGAGAAGACTTTGATTCGTCAAAGTATGTGAATGCCTTAAATCCAAGTTCATATATCTATCAATATTTACATTTAAATATAACATGAAATAAAAAAATCTATTATGAAAGGTAAAACGAGAAATGACTAGTAGTATCTGTAGTAAAATAATGTTTCATTAAAAAATGATGTAAACTTAGTATTTACAATAAGACCGGTGACTAGTAACGCATTAAACAAATCTAGATTTTAAAGTGGTGAAGTAAGAACAATTGAGAACTTATTTTACATCAGAGGTATATTGACATATATGTACAGGCCTCGAATTTTAATTCGCTTAACTATGTGCCACTTGATCTTATTATTTTACATATATACAATGCTATATCTAATATATACAATTATTTAAAAGCATCAAATTATACTAACTATATATACTTCCCGATGAAGCAAATAATCGAAGCTGATTGAAATAATACTCTGTGTTTAATAAAAAAAATCGTTAGTGTTGCTAGTAAGAAATACTCTCAGGAGATCTTTAAAAAAAGTAGTCCACAGTCTCGATTACTGTTGTGTATACACCCAACGTCTCAATCATACAAAACAAATATTAAAGATAGAGAAAGGCGTAGGCTGTTTCGTTAACGTATTTATCTCATGGGGCTTATGACCGATGTTATGATAATTAAAGATAAAATATAAATAGTTAAAGAGAGGAATAATCAAAAATTATACTAAAATGAACATCTATACTACCTAATATATTATATCTCCGAGGTATACCTAGATATATCATACAAACCCCGGGGCCATTTTTCAGCTTAATTCTACGTAAATTCGGCATCGGACCTTCGTATTTGTACAATTATTACTAATATTCCTATACAATTATAATTAATACTACTACATAGCCTAATTAACAGCAATTAATCTATGATTAAATGCAATACAAATATATATTTGTATATAGATCTTAGACGAATGATTAATAGTGTGAGAATTTAAGAAGCAAAAGCAAAGCTTTCAGGATCTTTCACGCTAGTGAAACATCTTGTGGTTTTTATATGGTTTGATTTTCATTGAATTTTTAGATGAATCCAATAAAAGGAAATAAATAAACATATGTAGTTAATTTTTGGTTTATCCAGTGAATATGACGATTGTTTCCTAAATTTTACTGAAGAAATCAAACAGCAAACTAGTATAAAGATTAAAACTTGATCCCAAATAACAAACGTTGTATAGGAAAGAGATTGTGAAAGATCCGAAACTTATATTTAAAAATGTTGAAGGATCAGCAATGTTTGGAAATGTTTAATATAGTGTTTCTAACTATCTAAACTGAAAATAATAAATGTTCTTCGTCACCGTCAGCTGATAGACGTCCACTGCTAGACGTAGGCCAGATAAGTGTTAATAAATAGCATTCCTAATCAAATTTGATGTTAATTACAAAACAGCACGGGACTAACTACGTGATATATCATACATATATACACATACACACCTAATAATTGTAATACTGACTATAAGTTACTTAACATTTTAATCAATGATAGAAGACCCCATCCTAAGAAGAGACTAACACTAAGAAGAAGATAGAAGTAGAGCCGTGCCGTAGAAGCTGTAGTTTAATATCTCAGAAAAATGTTTCAGAATTTTCTTCCGTTTCTTTTGCGCAAACTAATAATAATAATAACTAATAATGTATAATATTCTTCTAGGTTGTTCTGGATTTATTAAATGCTTTTATCTTCTTTTAGATTTAGAGGGCGTTCGAATCTGCGATGATGCATCATGTCCTGTTAAGATATTTCTCAAAGAAGAAGCGCACGAACTAGTTAAGTGTGTGACAAACCATTCGAAGAACGATGGCTTCGTGAAGAACCGGATGAACTGATTGTATCGGTGGAGCGACTGAAGTTGGAACCGGCACTTTAATATGTTCAGCGGCGGCTGCGAAACTTCACCCCTCCTGCAAATAAGGGTTCATTTAAATTCTTGAACTAATCTTGCTTTCTATTTACTGAAGACTATAAGACCAATTTCTACTTTATATTATGAAATTTTATTTTACTTTCTTAACCGCAGTAAATATTTTATTCAGCTGTCCGTTCAAGTTGAGAAGTTTGTTTTACTTATTAAACAGTTTAGAATTATTATAATATATAATACAAAATAAGGTTTTGTATGTGACATATAACAGATAAATTGTTACTTTTATCAATTGTAACTTATCATGAGCCGTATTAAGGCTTTAGAAGACAAGGGTCTTTAATGCATTAGGTGCCGGTACCTTTTTCGTTAAGTGTACCTGCGTTCGGGTACATCATTATTACTACACACAATCTCTTCTAATTTTATTATTAAACAGTAAAGATAGTTAATAAACCAGTCAACGTATCTTTCAAAAGGCTAGTAAATTCTAAATTTAACTATAATTTAATGCTCTACATATAACAAATAGGTTCTGTGAACACATGTTGAAATAGGAGACGGTTTGATTACACTCATGTAGAGGAGTTACGTAAAATAAGTTCAACACTACAATAATACATAACTAGTAACAAATTAACTATTTTGTCTATTAGTATAATTAAATTAGTAACTTTATAACTTACCAAAGTATTCAGCGTCGGGATTTTCAGATTTTCGCACTTCCGTCGGGTTTATTTAATGTTAAGTAACTTTATAATACTTTGCTAGAACTTAGCTGTAAAGATTAAAAGCTAAAGTTAATGTTACATTGAAAGAGTCTAGAAGGTTTATGATTTTATACTGTGTTCGGGTAGCATGCTGCCGAGCCGGAACCGGAGCTCCAGTTCTGGCTCGGCAGCACGACGCCGGGGACCGTCACGGCTGCTGGCGTACTTCTGATCGCGTCAGGGCGGCGAAGCAACAGATGCCCGCCCAATGCGGGGGCAGTGCGCGCGTTTCACAGTTGTAAGCGACCTCTTCCTTTTACATTCAATACTTTCATTGTGTGAGCACACACACACACACACACACACCCATTATTGTATAGATATAATTATTATTTATTTCATATTGATTTTTAACCGTAGTACTTGTACAAGGTTGAGTCAGGGCCTTTATTATACAATCACTTAGCATCTACCTTATGCTATATAAATTTTTTGTTTCTCTTCACACTCAACTTTCACACTGTCTTATCTTTCAAACTTCATTTCTCCTATCATACTCCATCCTATTTCCTTCTCTCATACCTCCCGTTGATGAAAGAAGATCACAGTCGCCACGTCGTTTATGCTGAAACAAATCATCCCTTTTTGTCATTACATTTAATTTTTTCTTTCTTCTTCTCCTTCTTCTTCTTTTATTTATTTATTTTGACTTTTATATTACATTTTTTGTTATTTTCTTATAGTTTTATTTATTTAGTTCACAATATCTTTCTTACTTTTAACATTTCTGTTTTTTTTTTTTTATTATTTATAATACTCTATTCCTCTTTGTTGTGTCAGCTATTACCTTTTTATCATATTTTAAGAATGTTTGGTGACCCTCGTCCTTACTCATCAGAGAGGCAATGACTTCCGTGTCTCTCCTTTTTCCCGTTTCAATTTCTAACTCTGACTTTTCCTTCCCATATAAGGGACAGGATGTGCTCCACGGTCTGGTCCAGCGCAGGGTGCACCACAGGATATTACCCATAGATTTACCGGTGGTATGTCTTTATTACCGGAGACCATCTAGTTGCTAATCGCGTTTTGTTTTTTTGTTTTTTTATTAACGTGTGTAACAAAATGCTAACGGAACGCACACCCCGGGACCATAGTGGGCCGGTACCGGGGTAGTGTCGGACTCCAACCGACTAAAAAGCTTCACACGGTATTCCACTCTCTTCCACATGCTGGAGGGGTCACGGGATAACGTATTACAGTTCCTCCGCGACCCTAACCTCTGTGTAAGGAGCCGTTCGGCGGTCGTGCGCTCGGCCCCGCCTTGCGGCGGTGAGCTGTCATCGCGCTCCGACCGCGTGCTGTCCCCTCGGCGCCCGCTCTCGGATACGTTCGGTCTCCCGTTTCTGCGTCATGACAGAATCGTAGAATCGGGATACCGCAATCCATGACGCTGCTAATCGCCTTGATACACAAGATGTTAAGTCTCTTTAATTCTATAATTTCACTATCTACAGCTACATTCAAACCTGATCATGGTAATGTTTAAATAATACTATTTATCAGCAGAAATAGGCGCTGAGGTGGTACCTAGCTAGATGGTCACCGGCAACTATCACCGGTTTATAATAAGGTACGAGTTTTTTTTTTATTCAATTAAGAGACGAGTGGAGCGGGACGTTCGCCTGATGGTTAATGATACGCCTGCCCATAACAAAGTGGCGCTAGATATGATGATATACGGTGCTATATCATCCTAACTATGTAAATGTGGTGACAGCCTCTCTCTCTACTCAGTAATTATACTATGTACAGCGCCTTTCAAATCGGAACACAGTAATGTTTGCACAGTACTGTTTGACGGCTTCAATAGGCGATTTGGTGATACCTACTTACATGGTCTCCGTCTCCGGCAACAGAGACCTACCATCAGAATATATTAAGGTTTGCTTTGAGACTTAAAACTAGTATTTTTTAATAATAAATAGATAATAGAAAAAAATATAAATAATAAAATATTAACCAAGGATTTTACCCCATTATAATTTATAAATATTTCTTATACATAAAGCTATCGAAAAATGTTTTTTAAGGGTTGATACTGACCTTGTCGTGGCGGAGGGGCTTAGTAACCGTGGGGCCATACACGGTGAAGCTAAGCGGAACCCGCCCGGTCGGCGCGCGGTGAAGTGCCGGCCGAAGCAGCCGCTCCAGGTCCGAGTTGGGATAACTTGACCTCAACGCTTAAACTTTTTATTATTCTACATTCACCATCATCATCAGCCGATATGATTTTGATTTTTTCGATAGCTTATATTAGGTTGTAATTAGTTTTACGGGTGGTAGATCTCTGTTTCCGGAAACCATCTACGTAGTTACCACCGTAGCACCTATTACTGCTGTCGAACTGTAGTGTACAAGTATTACTGTGTTCCAGTATGAACAGCGCTGTAACTTGTGTAATTACTAGGGTAAGGAGACTTAACATCTAACGTGTCAGGCGACGAGCGCGATGTGGTGCAGTATGTATTATCTTAACTAGCGCCGTGTTGTTATGAGCAGGAGTATCACTTATCATCAGGTGAACATCCCACTCTCATCACCGCCTAATTATATAATAAAAACAAAAATTATATACTTTTTTGTTTTTCTACAAAGCGACCAGACTAGCGGGATGCCCACCTGATGATAGAGGGCGCTCGTGCCCATAACGACGTGGCGCTAGTTAGGATGATATACACTGCACCACATTGCGCTGGAAATTAAAAGTAATTTGAAGATATTGAGGCGCTTTCTGAATCAAACGATTAAATTTAAATTGTAATACTTTTGTCTTTAAATTAATTCTTTTCATATCAACTATTGAGAACTCTGGTAAATCTGGAGCGTCTTGTTTGTATTCGCTTCTTCTTCAAAAGTAGTGTTATTGTAATAATCAGCTTCCACTGTCCCTATTTTCTTTATATATCATATTGTTTATTGTGACATATAAAATAGTGCTATTATGGCCACTTTTCCATAATATTCTACAGGTATATCTTTAAATATGAATTTGTTGTGCTGTAGTTGTTCCTGAAGTTCCTCTACCCATCAATATATCTGTATTCCAGATTGTGATATGTGGATTCGGCCGTCTTCCAACATGCTATCTGTGTCTTATTTTAGAAAAAAAAACTTTGTCACTAAAATTCTGAAAGATGCTGTAAATATTATAAATTTCACGTTAAGTAAATTAAGCTTATTAAGGGTACACGGTAAAAGAAAATATTTTGAATGGGTAAGAGCGACATATATGCTTGATGATATGATATGATACTTCTTATGATCTTGTCCAATCCTTTGAGTTCCAGCAGTGGGAATATAAAATTGGCTGTGTACATTGCAAATCTGCAAGTTCAATTTAAAACTAAAAACCTTTATAAAATAAAATATTTATATCATTTGTAACGTGTATGTGAAGTGCTTTTTGAATGTTGAACCTAATTGGTGCTTATGTATAATTTCCAAGCTCGATGTTCAGTGCTTTATTACCATGGATACTTGGAAATGCTTCGTAATTGTTGGTAGCAATTTCGAGTGCTTACTTTTTTGCGAAAGCATTACTGTAAAAATCTGCTTAGAACTCTGATAAAAAAAAACATATTTCTCAAACGGTTATGTCTTCTTAGAGAAGAAACATATACGGGGATGTACAAAGATAATCGATATTATCTATATTTTCTTCACATATCATAGAATGAAAGAACGGATACCTCGTATATCCGATGGATGTTGGAGACTTAAAGTAATGGCGACTTCGCACCCGAAGGGGTAGCGTTGACTAGTCCACTCACACCCTCACAGGTAGACAGTGGACACAAAAGAATCGCTGGGAGCTACTATTTAAATAGTACAAGACCGTGCTTTGTGGAACACATTAAGAAAGACATGTCCAGCAGTCGTCGTCCATCACTTGAGATGATGACAGTTGAGAGGACTAGGCTCTTGAAACTGGAAGGGGATAATCTTGCATACATACATACATACATATTACGCCTCGTTCTCAGTGGGATAGGCAGAGACCACCTCTCTCCACGTGCTACGATCCTGGCACACCTCTCTCGCTTCCTTCACTTTCATGAGCGTCTTTATGCTTGCTTGTCGGTTGCGAGTACTCTGGACCCGGCCTTTCTTTAGGACATCTTCGATTTGCTCGAATTATGTCCGCCTAGGTCGGCCTGCACCGATTTTTCCAATCATTCTTACCTTGTATACCTCTTTCGTTAATCTGCTTTCATCCATTATTTCGACATGGCAGAACCATCTAAGCATCCCTTTCTCTATCTCTGTCACTACATCTTTAACCACGCCGCACCGCTTCCTAATCACACCGTCTATCATTTTGGCATATAATTTTGGCTTAAAATAATTTAGTATCTGTAGTAGCAGCTCATAATATATACTTTAACGTTTTACTATAATAACTAGACGTTATATATCTTTATATAAACGTATATCTAATGACGGGGAAAACATCCTTGTGATATTTCCATGAAAATTTCAGAGCAAAGCCGCTTTGTCATACTTCGCCGACTTTCCCCTCGAGTATTTAGAGTCGAGGGCCGCTTGAACGATATTGTGTATGAACATTTAAATTTTCAAAGAGGAAAATTACAGAATTTTCCATAACAAGGCATTAGACATGGCATTCATATCTTCCATATTCTTATAATCTGCTTGTTAAAATATGACTGAGTACCTCATTAATGTATTTTACGTATGAATCGCTTCACCAGCTAGCTCGCTGTTTATATGAGTTCACTACGTAGGAAAGACACCGTGATACTCACTTAAAGGGAGTGAGGTGGAATTGTAAAAACTTGTAACCGACGTTCATCTGGTGATAGATCGTTTCTGGGTGATCACTGGTGGTAGATCTCCGTTGCCGGAGACCGTCTAAGTAGGTGCCACCACCCCGAACAGGTTTTCACCTTGTCGAGGCAGTGGGGCTCAGTAGTCACTGAGGGTAAAGCTAAGAGAAACGTACCCAGCTGGTTTGAGATGGCCGCTCTAGGTGAGCTCCGTGAGCTAATATCGAATGTGTGGCAGTGAGCTGCGGGGGCACTCTTGCACTGCTCTTTACAGCCGTGGTGGAATCGCAAAGGGAGAAAAGTGTCGGTATTGCGGTTCGTCGCTCTTTCTAGCCTCCGCGATGCAGCGCCGTTGATGCAGCGGCGGCGGGGAGGTATACGAAAGAAATTCTCCCACGTAAAACAAAGGCAGCTACCACCGCAGCAACCATTTCAGATGCCAAACAGTACTGTGCAAACATTACTGTGTTCCGGTTTTAAGGTCGCCGCAGCTAGTGTAATTACTGGGATTACGACGTTTAATATCTTATGTCTCAAGGCAACGAGTGTATAACATTTTAACTAGCGCCACGTTGTTATGGGCAGGCTCGTTGCCTAGTTAAATAAAAAAAAGCATGTTGTGAATTATTTAGCTCTATGGTAAATTTATTACGTGAAATTTCATTTAATACTTGTTATTCTCGTTGATATTAAATTCAGCGAATCCAAAAAAGTTTTATGTACAGAGCAGCTCATGTGGATCCACGTGATTTATATACTGACTGATACAAACTGTTCAGAGAATTTTATACAATTTGTGATATTTTCAGTGTATATAAATCATTCGATATAATATTGAAAATTTTAATAATCTACAGTTTTACATTGATAAAACATTATACTGTCACCACTGGAAGCAACTGGACTCATATGGTAAGTGATACCCGCGCATTACAACGTGGCGCTAACTAAAATGGTATTGGCAGCACCACATTGCGTTCGTCGCCTTGAGAGAAGATAAAGACTCGTTACCTCGGTAATTACACTGGCTATAGTGCCCTTCAAACCGGAAAACAGTAATGTTTGCGCTCTACTGTTTGGCGGCAGAAATAGGCGCTAGCGTGGTACCTATTAAGGTGGTGTCCGGTAACGGAGGCCTACCACGAGCAGTAGACGTTCATTGCTTGAAATTATGCTGATATTAGGGTTTTTGCGGGGTAAAGAAGATTGCATACCCCGCGGAAGTAGTCGTAAATGGCAACGCAACTATATTCTTCGCGATGAGATATTTTTTTATATGAATTCTTGTAGTACATACAGTATTTGATAAAAACTGACGGTATTACAAAAATCGCTCTTTCGTTTAATGGCCGTCGCTTAAATTGTTCAGATCTTACCCATTTTAAACAACTTTTTTTCCGTTTAAGTTGTTTGTACTGTTACTTGTATAACCCATACACTTATTAAGTTTTAACCTATGTAATAGATTGAATAATTTCATGTAAAGAGTAGTAGATTTCTATATAACCGTCACGAGCATACTGTGCTCGTGAATATTTGTGCTGAGGGAAGCAAGTATGGCGAATACCTTACTAAAATGATGATTATTGATGATTCATTCATAAATAGATTAATATGTAACAGCTTGTTGCGTTGTAATTTCAAGGTACATATAACTAAATTCATCCTTTTGTATGAGAGATTCATTGGAACTTTTATTTAAATGAGGAGTTAGGTATGTGTGCTTAAAAACTCAGCATTTGCATCTATTGAGTCTATTCTCTGTTTACATATTAATATAAAAATTAATTGCAAATGTTAGATATATTAGAAAAGATTATACAAAAATAAGGAAGTAGACATATTAAAAAATTAGTTCATTGACATTTTTAATACGTTTAGTATAAGTATAGCTTGGTATGAGGGTTTTTAATTTTAGGGGGAGCGGTTGGCGGCAGCGCGCGGTACTCGTACCGGCGCCGCAGATCGATACCGGCCGCACTGACCCACTGCCGGGGCCCGCTTTCCTTTGTCATACAATCCGTCAATACAAAGTTATTCAGGTTCAAGGTTACGATTGTTTGAAGTTTCTATACAGGAAATATAAAGTTTTGAATTTTGACAATTTAAAGATAATAATAAGATTAAACTTTTGCACATTTTTCTTATGAATAACTGTTAATGTTAGATAAATATGGACCAGCGGTGTGTATAGAAATATGTTGAGCTATTTCACTAGTAATTCTTTAAAGTATTACAAAAGCTTTTATAATCATGTTTTTGTAATTATTACCCTTGGAACACATCAATATCTTTACAACTTTTAGTATATATAGTTAACAATATATATTTATCAAAATAAGTATAAGTTAATAACTTTACTATCTGGAACAATCATTTGTCTTGTTAATTTATTATTATATACATCCGCGACTGTTCAGTTTGTAAGGTAATCGTATGGGCTCTACGTCTATATGAAACACGGGTTTACAAGCTGCTGAGCTTCAGCTTGTGAAGGAAAACATTATGGTGAAACAAATTGAAAAGCACTTGGTACGTGGAAGATAAATAGCCTTTACTCTCTTATCGTGGTAAGTCTATATCCCACAAGTGGAAAGGCTGCGGCTACTTCTAAAGGTGTCAATTATTTTCTCTAAACAATATGGTTTTAGGAAGAACGCGTGTGAAAATGTAATCATCAACAGCATCTTATATAGATTCTCTTTGATCTTTTAATTTAATGTTGAAATCCGTCGTACATCAAGTTTCTCTACATCAATGGTTTTATTTCCGTATTAATATAACATTTCAATTTTAACATACGTAATAATATTCCTCGAAATAATATTGAATAGTTAAAAAGCGCTAGGTTCGTAGAATCCAGGCTTTGTAACACGGGATTTCAGTTCGCAGAGATATTCATGTCGGTTTGTTGCGCATGAAAATGTATATTTATATTCAGTTTAAAGCACAAACATGAAAATTGAGACGCATATAAAATGTTTGCGTTGTAAATATGAATTTTCAACGTAATAACTTTGATATAAATGTATCGTGGTAGTACGTCTGTTAACATATGTACGAGTAGTTATGTAGATATTCGATTCGATGGAATATAACATTACTTCATAGCCTTTATTGTATTTTATAATTATTAATCTATATAATATTAACTCTATCTTAACCCTTCTTTTGCTGGAAGTCGAGATGTTAAATTTGAATCAACCTTCAAACACATGATCATAAAGAATAATGTTATATTAAAATTTTTAAAGAGCAGGTTTCTTCGTTGTTTGAAATAGATGCTGTACCGCTATAAGTTGTCCAAGTAATAATTTCAACCAACATTTTGTAGTCACCCTATGTTTATGGGCAAATTGGACTTCGAGGGAACAAAAGAAATTAAAAATAATAAGTTGATGTTATTCAGTAAACATACAGCATGTGTCTCAACGTGTTCACGATGTCCAGTCTATGTCATAGCTTACCCTTAACTGTACATTTTGTATATTTATTCGCATCGTATAAATATTTTTCACATTATAAATATTTTCTGAAGTTATATTTAACCTGTGGTGAAAAACTCTCGGCATTTTACTTTTATAACCGGTTTAGCCACTGGCAACGTTAGCTTCACCCTCCGACCTACCGATAATTTCGTTACCGGGCATCCTGTCAGGTCCAACAAGTTGAGTGTAATTATTGATGGGAATCCATAGGGCTCCGTTGCAAGCCTTGGGGCGGAAACTTAATAACCAGTCCGTTGAAATTTCTAAAACAGCGCGACAGAAAAATTGGTTTAAAACTCAAAAAAAATATATATTTTCACGACTATGTAACATTCATAAACAAGGAAGGTACTATCGCAACGCTCACTGTTTTCCATCCATTTAAACGCTATGTTCCGACTGGACTGAGTCTCTGCCTAAGTAAATTACTGTGGTAACAAGATCTCAAGACGGTTAATACAATGCGATGTTGATACGATTTTTAAACTTTTTCGATTCTTTTATAAAGTGAGCAAATAATCGACCTATTTATGTGATGATCGCGGCTGCATTCCTGATCGACGTTTTAGTACTTCCGTCCACAAAGTGGTTTAAAGATTTTTAGTTTTTTAGTTTACTCATTATATATATAGCTAATAAACCTTATTAATGTATGAATTAATAATTAGTGTTTTTTTGTATCTATCTTAATTACATATATATTTAGTATATATAATTCTCCATATGCATGTTCATCTGCTACAACTATCAACTCCCTCGTCGTATAGTCTGCTGTACTACTTGAAGCCATATTCATTCGCACTGTCACCTTTGTTCTTTAATATTATATATATTTTTTTTTATTTGTGAAAACATTAAAATTTGTGAACAAGAAAAGGAGATAAAACTCTCTTACGTACAATAAAAGATATAAAAGATATAAAAGACAACGTAGATAAAGAAACTTTTAACACAAGCTCATAACCTGACACGGCTTCCAGACAAAGCTTTCGGACCGTGAATAAAGTCAGCATTACAAATTACATATGAAGTAATTGAATATTGTTGTAATATCTCCCCGCCTCACCTACCCCACACTGACGGAGACAGCACAAAGGGGTGGTCATGTGAAATGACAGGCTATTATTCCCGACGTCGATATCACCAGACACACTGATTAGACTAACGACGCTCAGGTCTCGTGTTGCATCTATTCACACGTTGTCCATACCTGGTGGATAAATGATGTCAGATATTAATTAACACCCTGTATGCGCAACGTCATCCGTAAAAATTGTGTATCTGTGTAGAGTAGAAATTCATACAACAGAATGAATTTCTTGAATATTCTGGTTTTTAATGTGTTTTATTTACTTTGTTTATCCTCCTCATTATTTTAGTATAAATTGTCTACTTCTTAATAACATTTCTTTATCTAACTGGGTTTCCTATGAAATTGTAAAAACTGACTAAACAGTCAGCCATGAAATCATTTCAGTCAAAGTCACCATCAGGTAGCAGTTTCAGCAACATAAAAAATAAAGTAAGATCATTTAAATTGATTGCCGGTAATTTCACAGAAACCTAATATTTTTTTTTTATCTATATATATGTAGGTAATGTCCAGAGATTCATTGACACTGAATCTATTTGATGTCAAGACTTAAATTTTTTTGCAGAGATTGTTTTGTCCTGTCATCCCTAAGGGATTTTAGGGGATGTTAATTATATTCTATATCACAGCCAGCAAAGCAGACGAATGACAGATTTATTAATACTTGGATATTTTCCTTTCAATATTTTTCAATTATAATGCAGTTTAACTGGTGGTAAGTGTATGTTGCTGGAGACCGTCTAGGTAAGTACCACCGTAGCGACTATTTCTGCCGCCAAACAGTAATGTGCAAACATTACTGTGTTCCAGTTTGAAGGGTGCTGCAACTAGTCAAATTACTGAGGTAATGAGACTCAATGTCTCTTGTATCAGATAACGAGCACAAGCGTATATCATCCTAATTAGCGCCATTATTGTTATAGGCAGACGTATCACTTAGCCTCAGGTGAACATTCCGCTCGTCTCTTCCCTTAACTGAATAAAAAAAGTTAATACCGTATCCAACAGCTCGGCCTTGGCTAGTGTCGCGCATCCATGGCTTTGACTCCTTGTGGATCTCAGGTCTCTCAGGTCTCAAATTGCATCTATTCCCGCCTAGTCCACACCTGGCTAAATAATGTCGGATGTTAATCAATGCTCTCTGTGAGTAATTTCATCTGTTTTTGATGCTCTTCCAGTTTCATCTGGATAAAGTAAATACATAAGTATACAGATAATTTAAAAAAGAGGAGAAGACAAAGATGGGAGTAATAAGGGAGAGTGAATATTGGATAAATGAATAGATGATGAGTTTAAAATGAGGAGTAGTATTTTGGATGACGTATGAATTTGATACAAGATTTCGGAGAAAAGTTGTATTAAATAAATCAGAGGAATTGATAGCTAAAGTAAGCTGGGAACAGCGGTGTACTATCATCCTATATAAGTGACTTCAAGTAGTAGTGTGCAAACATTACTATTACGTAGTAGGATTGCGTAAAACTAACAATAACATAAATATTTATTAATATATGATTAGTGTTGAAAGTTGGAGTATAAAGAGTTTCGTACAAAACCTGACGGGACCCTAGCGAAACTCACCTGCTTGTGGTGCACCCTGATAATCAACAAACGAAGCTGTGGCTCCCATCAGCCTGCATTGGGCCAGCGTGATGGAAAATGGCTCAAAATCCCCCATATGAACCCCTGTAGACGAAGGTAGCGGGCAGCGCTGGACCGATTTAAGATTATTTTTAGACTATTTTTACATAAATATTATAACTTAATATAATTTGTTTAAAATGTTACTTGTCCATAGATGGAATGCAATAAAACTACTTTACTGTTACTTTTACATAATAAATATACAACTTATATTTACTGTCAATACTTTAACATGAACGGGAACATTTAACAAGGCGCTTCGTATGAAGATTCTTTGGAGCGCGAATCCGTGTCTGGAATACATCCGTTGTACGTTCCAACATCCGGTTAATTATCTACGTTCAGTCAAGTCAAAGTGAAGCAGGAAATGGTTTTCTTTTCAGAATAGTGTCATAAATATGAGATATAATATTATAACGAGATGGAATATAAAAGTAACAACGTCGGTAATGAAATGCGTTGGTTGCAAATTGGGAATAGACTATATTTTTTTTAATCATTACACATAGGCATAGATAATACAGACATCATATTTTAATAACATTTTAACACCCCCACTTTATAAAAATATGAACTTTTCCATCAATATGATGACATAACTACACATGTGTAATCAAAACCAATATTCTAATAATTATATTGCTCTATCAACAATACCAAGAGCTTTCATGAATTTATAGTGTTTAACACTTGGTAGACCTTTAGTTAATAAGTCAGCGGGCATGTTGGCTGTTCACAAGTATCTTGCTTCAACTATTTCATTACTTAAAACATCTCTGATGAAATGATATCTCACATCAATGTGTTTAGAACGTTTGTTTGATTGATGATTCCTTGCCAGCTTCAATGCACTCTAACTGTCATTGTATATTATAATATTATTACAGGAACCAATAATTTCTAATTCTAGAGTTTGCAAATAAATATCCTCACGACATGCTTCCGACAATGCCATATATTCAGCTTCACAACTGCTCAAAGCTACTGTTCTCTGCTTTTTGCTCTCCCAAGAAATAGCAGCACCTGATCGTGAAACAAAAACCTGCGTATGGCATCACTAGCCCAATCAGCATCTACAAACCCTACTAGCTCTGCATTTTCTCTAGAATATTTGAAACAATATGTTTTAGTTTGAGACAAATATTTTAAAATCCTATTAGCATAATGCCAGTGTATATAAGAGTAACAATTGTTAAATTGGCATAAATAGCTCCCAGAATAAGCAATAGCAGGACAAGTTAGTACTGCTAAATACATTAAACTACCTATTAGTTTCTGATAACTTATATTCACATACATTAGACTTTTCAACGCTCAACTTAAAATCTATTGGAGTTTCAGCTAAATTACAATCAGACATATCAAACTTATCTAATAATTGTTCAATATCCCTTAAATGCATGATTTTTCCTTTTTAAATACTATAAATTGAAAAAGGTGGAAAATTAAACACAGATTAAGGGAAAAATAAAGAAAAAAATTTTTTTTTTCCTAAAAATTATGTTTTTATAAAAAAAACTTACTGATGTACATATGAACTTTCATCCTTTTAAAATTCAAATAATTCAAGAATTGAAAAAAAAATTACTTTGCGTCACGCAAATTTTTTTGTCAAACCATGTTGGAGCGTTTTCGCACTGTGAATTCCATTTTTTGGAGCGACGTGGCTCATTTTCATTTAAACGGACACGTAAACAAGCAAAATTGCCGTTACTGGGCTCTAAGAACTTGCAATCCTCGACTGAAGCACCAAAAACCATTACATTGCCCAAGGGTAACTGTTTGGTGCGCTTTATCCACGAATGGGATAATCGGACCATTTTTTTTGAAAATGCACGGGGCCAAGCGACGAATGTCAATGGTGAGAATTATCGGCTCATGATTTCGAATTTCTTTTTGCCGAACCAGCGAGCTCATTCATCATTCTCATCACACACGTGGTTTCAACAGGATGCGGTACAGGTGCGACCGCACACACGGCCAGAGCTTCGATGGATTTGTTGCGAGAAAATCTTCCTCAAAAACTGATTAGTCGCTTTGGGGACATCTCGTGGCCACCGAGGTCACCCGACCTAACTCCAATGGATTTTTTTTTGTGGGGCTACCTCAAAGAGAGAGTTTACGCCAACAATCCGCGAACTGTTGTGGACTTAAAAGAATATATTCGGCGAGAAATCAGCGCAATTGAACCAAGTTTACTGCAGCGTGTGGCACGGAATACGAGGCTCCGTTTCGAACAGTGTGTGTGTGTGCAACAGGATGGAAGACATTTGGATGACACTATCTTTAAAAATTTAAATCCGCATTTGTACTCTATCTTTTAATACTTTTAGTAAAATTATATGTCAAACATATTATTTTTTATTTAAATTTGAAAACATAAATCTGCCACCACACCACCAGACATCATTATGCATTACGGTTACCATTAATAATGTAAACTAAGTACTATTCTACTTGTACTATAAACGATTGTCTTCGAATTAGGCTTACTGCAGCGTATGAAAGTCTTTGAAACAATTATTTTTCTGATTTAGATACACGGGAGATTACATTTGGTACACGACTATTGTGTGGTGCCCTTGCAATTGGGCATCTTGCACCGTAATTGTTTGGTAAATACAGGCCAATATTCGAAACCATTTACGCGCACATCTTTTGTCGGGAGCGGATGTTGCAAACCTTTTTTCTTTTTTATTTGAAGCTCGCGTTCTAGGGTGTCCTCTTTTACTACCACTAGACATACCTATATTACACAGTGTGTCAGCCAAACAATAACGAAACTCACTAAGATTAGGCAGAGGCTTTTTTGGGACTCCTTTAGCAGTTAGGTTTGTTTTCATAAACACCCAAGAGTTGATAACAGTTCTGATACATTGTATATCCTGTTTATTCAAATAATTTACCAAAGGCAGGGATGTATAAAAATTATCGAAAAATACAATAAGATTGTTCATCCTTGGTATACCTCTCGCCAAATGTATAACGACGTTAATTGTTATTCCGAGATCTGGCTCATCGGCTAGTTTGTCTTTTTCTTCTTCTTCTCCAGATCAGACTTCAAATCTGTAAACGTATCCCATAAGATTACAGAGAACAAAAAGCTTATATCCCCACTTGTGAGGCTTATTTAGTATAAAATGCTTTAGGAAATGTGCAATTTTAGTTGAACACATCTGCTCATCTACAGAAAGTCGTTTATCTATCGCAACTGATGAAAATGTCGTATTTAGCTGTTCTATCACAGGCCGGATCTTATGGAGGTAATCGTGATCAGAATAGTCTCGCGGAAGATGTTTATTATTATATGATAGTTGAAATGTAAGTAGCTCCTAATCATCTCAAACCGATTTACCGGCATTGCGCTCTTTACAGAATCGTATCCAAATTTGGGATGCCAGTATAAGCGTACACTAGAAAAATGCTATATTGAATTAGTAGTGGATCGCTGCATGTAGGATCTTCACGGTCCTATGCATCCTCGTCTTCCTATTCTCGAATTATTTCTCTAGAATTAATGTAAAAGGTTTCATCATCTTCCAAGCCTTCCTCAGAAATATTTTCATCTTCTAAAGCCGCCAGAAGTTGTTCTATGTCTCTATCTGCCACTATACGGGACATTCTTGAAAAATAATTATAAATAAAAAATTATATATCTATAACAATTAAGACAAACATAAAAAAAAATATTATACCCACAGTAAAAACTATTTTTTACCGATTTTGCATACTGATGTATTTCTACATCACAATTAAAACTCTGATATTTACAAAAACTGTCATTGAATGCTAAATAAATCCAATGTAATGTGTTCTGCTTACCTTTATCTTCTCGTAAATCATTTTTAGCAGGGAACATATTATTTAGTATTCAACAAAATGAAATTACAATTTTACCGCCAAAGTGTGTATTTGTAAGTGGCCGCCAAGCTGTCAAATTATGATAATTAAAAAAGTGAACTGCTATATCATGAAAGCTTGCGTTCAAAAACCAAGATAGATATTTTTAGCACCTAATAAAAGTAAAAAGTACTGTGTATGAGTTACCGTTTAGAAATTATGTAAGGAAGAAAACATTGATGTATATATACATCATCATGCATTTAAGGGATATAATGTTCCTGATCCAGTGTAGTTACATTTGAAGTTTTTTTTATGTTAATTCTCATACCTAAATATTGTGTAACTTGACCTAGATTTTTTTGTTTAAATTTTTGACTTAAAGTTTGTTTCACGTTATTAAATTCACTCTTACAGTTAGAAAATATCAGAAAATCATCTAAATAAATATCAATAATGGTTTTCTTATCGTCAGTATGATGTTTAATAAAAAGACAGGGTTCCAGCTTACTTTTTTGAAATTCTAAGTTACATAATGTTTCCTCTGCTCCTCTATACCAAACGAGGGATGACTGTTTCAAGCCATAAACAGCCTTTTTTAATTTCAAAACTTTATTTGTATAGTTTATAGGAAAACCTTCAGGCAAATGCATAAATATGTTCTCTTTTAGGTAACCGTTAAGAAAAGCTGTTTCAACATCAAAATGAGTAATATCCATATCTAATAGTACACTAGTAGCAAACAATAGACGCAGTGTAGAATGTCTAATAACAGGGGAAAATGTTTCCTGATAATCAACACCAGCTTTATTTCATTCTATTGTCACAGTCAAACTTTTTTCTTAACACTCACTTACACTGCACTACACACGCACATTACTGGGACTGTCGACAACATCCCACACTTGTTTGTCTTCGAATGATTGTAGCTCCTCTGCCATCGCCTGCAACCACTGTTGTTTCTCAGGACAACTGATAGCCTCTACATATGTGAAACTGTCATCTCCTGTAGTTGTAGCACACATATTAGCAAATCTATACCTCTCAGGTTTCTTTCTTTGTCTTTTAACTGGTATTTCTATTGGAACTGGTATATCAGACTCTATCTGTGATGTTTCTGGAGTGTGTTCCATACTCTGTGGGGTTCTACTTGCCTGTTCGGTGCTAAAGCTATCATTACATACTTCAGACTGTATATTTTCACCTTCGACATCTACATACTCTGAGTCACTTGAACTTGACTTGTTTAGAGATTCTAATTCCACCACAGATTCCTTCATTGACTCCCCCACTGAATCTGTGCTCTTTATAGTAATAGTGGCGGTATCTTGATCCTTTTGCTTATCTTGTATCACTACATCTCTACTTGTAAAAATTTGTTTTCTTATTGAGTCATAAATCCTATACCCTTTGAAATTGTCACAAAAACCAACAAGTATGTGATTCTTAGATTTTCTATCCCACTTTGTCCTTTTTTCTTTCGATATATGTACCATCACTAGACTCCCAAATATACGTAAATGTTGTAAATTTGGTTTCCTTCCAAACCACATCTCATAAAGAGTCTTTTCCATACCTGAAGCTACTGATCGGTTTTTCAAATAAACTGCAGTGTTGGTAGCTTCTGCCCAGAATTTTTTGTCCAAATCCGCTTCAAAAAGTAAGCATCTCGCTCTCTCCGATGGTTCGGTTCGATCGCTCGCTGACTCCTTTCTGTTCTGGGCTCATAACCTAATGAAACGCGTTGGTTGCAAATTGGAAATAGACTATAATTTTTTTTTAATCATTACACATAGGCATAGATAATATAGACATCATATTTTAATAACATTTTAACAGTCGGCCACTAAAGAGAAAAATATATGTAACACAGCAAGGTTCAGGAGTAATTAGTTGTCAGGAAGGAGATAATGATGATGAGGATGTGTTACCGGGAGAGGAAAGGGAGGAGAAATAAATAACAACATAATACAGATACTTTGAGTAAGTAAAACATATTTATTAAACCTTTCCAATTGAGACAAAACCTTTTCTATTAAACTTTATTTTAATCAGGAAGAAAATTTTTCAAATTAAAAAAAGGAAGTTACGCATTAAAAGAACCACGATGAGGAATCGTCATCATCCCAATAGTATAGTAAAGCATGATTGTTAATATTATTATCTCTGTGTGTCACCGACGTAGCGAGCTAGCCACTATGAATAAGTGTCATTTGAAAGAGAATGGGAAAAATAAAGGATTTTGTACCGCAACATTTTGGTGTTAGAAGTGATTTTTGTCAAAAAATCGCCTAAAATGACTTTAAGGAGCCAAACTCGGAAAACAAGCTCCAAAAATAGTGAGAAAAGTGAACCCGGTTCAATTTCATCGTCAGCATCGTCTGCAACCGTAAAAGCGCAAGTACTCGCTGCGGAGGCTCAACATTTGCGCCGCCTAATGGAGTTGGAGCGCGCCGAGCGGGAACGTGCACTCGCTCGAACGTGCGGTGGTTAGCCTCATAGGCGGCAAATCGCGGGTTGCGCCAGTGAAACTTGTATCCATTCCAAGACTTGAACTCCAAGCCGCTCTAATGGCGGCACAATTTGCGTCATTTATGTTGGAAGCTCACAAGTGCAAACCCTCAAAACTTGTTCTTTGGTCAGACAGCCTCACTATTCTGAAATGGCTACGTAGCGACGCCCGCCACTTCAAACCGTTCGTGGCTCATCGCGTGGGCGAGATTGTTGAGATAAGTAATGTATCTGATTGGCGGTATGTACCTACAGCATTGAATGCGGCGGACGACGCTACGAGTACCGGCAAAAAGTTTGAAATTTCGTCACGGTGGTTTTCTGGCCCTTCTTTTCTCTGCTTGCCGGAATCTGAATGGCCAATAGAGCCAGAAAAGGAACAACCACCGGTTCCAGAGGAAATGAAATATCCTCCCACGGAATTTGTAGCTTTATTAAACACACGCGATGTGCCCGTCGCTGTGCTCCCAGGCGCCACTCGCTTTAGCAAATGGGTATGCTTACTGCGAGCGTCCGCACTCGTTTTGGTTTGCGCCAACATTTTTAAGGCAACGCTTTTGGCACCTAAATAGAAAACAGCGTCAATTCAAAAAGAGCCTACCGCAGAAAATATAATTCTATGTACATTATTTGTTTTTTTACCTTATGTTATCAGGGAAGCAAAGTTGTCTTTTATATTACAGTGTAATTTTTTTTTTTCTTCAGATTTCTTCACAGAATCCTCAAGCTCGACGAAGCGACGAGACGTATACCTTCACCTGATGGTAAATATCTTGCCTATAACAACGTGGCCCTAGTTAGATGACACATCACCAATTTGTGCTCGTCGCTTTAAGACACAAGATGTAAAGTCCTCGTACTAGTATTACAGTTAGTTTAACCGCATTTATGAACTGAACTTTAACAGAACCCTCCAATAATAGTTTAGAAGGAATTTCAAAGGAGTACTATCATAAAATAAATTTTCATATAGAAGAAGCAAGCAGATTTTTTTTTATATATACGAGTAAGTCAAATTAAACTTTGTAAAAAGTAATGATTCACTGGTAACTCCATCTCGCCGGAAACCGTCTCAGTACAACCTTAGCTTTTATTTCAGCCTCTAAACTACGTGTGCAAACATTACCGAGTTCCGGTTTGAAGGGTGTTGTAGCTAGTGAAATTACTGGGGTAAAGAAACTGAGCATCTTATGTCACAAAGCAACTAGTACGATGTGGTGCTATGTATATCATTTGGTTAACGTCTTTCATCGTGTTAAAAAAAACTACAATAATGACATTGCGTATATTTTTTTTATACAATTAAGCTACGAGCTGGACATTCGCCTGATGTGATGGTAAGTGATACGCCTGCTCATAATAACGTAGCCTTAGTTAGAATGATGTACACTGCACTACATTCGACTCCTCGCCTGAGACATAAGATGTTGAGTCTCGTTACCCCAGTAATTTCACTAGCAACTACGCCCTTCAAACCGGAACAGAGTTATGTTTGAACACAACTCTTTGACGGCAGAAATAGGCACTGTGGTGGTACCTATCTAGTTAGTCTCCGGAAACAGAGACTTATCACCAGTAAAATTCAGATTAAAATGTTTACATTTCAATTACGTATGTGTGACACGATGTTTCGAAATTTTACCCTGTTTACATTAAAAAAATACTTCTTTCCCTGACTGTAGCATTAAGTCCGCCCTCTGTACCTTTAGCTTAAGGTGTTATAATAAAAATAAATAAATAAATCAATATTTATAATTGTGCGAGCTTCACACAAATACACCTAATGCTTGTCGTATACAATTCTGTTTCAATGAGAATCCGTGAGAAATTTAACTGATGGGGTTTAGATAATACAATTTAGGAACGCGCGCACAACCCCCCACATTGGGCAGGCAACTGTTGCATCGTCGCCCCGGCGAACTTAAAAGCTCAGCTGGAACTGCTCGCAGCACCAGTGGCGGAGAAAGCTGCGACTCACCAACATGTCGACCAAAAATCGAAGTAGCGTTTTGAGTTATTATTTTTTGTTTAGTTGCTAACGTACAAAGGTAATTTGATATTTATGTTCAACGCATCAAAATGCATTATTCTTCCAAGTTATCACTTTTAAGAATGCAAATGATGTCCTCACTAAAAACATGGCCTCCGTTCTCATGTAAATAAACATAATTTAAAAGTAACGTAAGGTAAGACTAAGTCTATCCATCAAATAGCTACTCTATGACATTTAATATATGAATAAAGCTCGCCAAAAGTATCTACGTCATCATCACCATCAGCCGACAAACGTCCACTGCTGGACATAGGCCTCCTTAAAAGATCTCTGCATCGATCTATCCTGCGGTACTCGCATCCAGCTGCTTTCCGCCTTCATCAGATCGTCGGACCATCTAGTGGGGGCCTGTCACCATTCGAAGACCTTGGTGCCCCATCAGCTGTCATTCCTTCGAGCGAAGTGTCCTATCCATGGCCTCTTGATATTAGCAATCTCTTGGTTGGCTTAGTTCTGTGGATTTCTCATTTCTAATTCTATCACGCAAGGTAACCCTAAGTATAGTCATTTGCATTGTTCTCTGTAAAGTACCTTCGTAAATTATAAGAAAAGATCATAAGGTGAAAGTTAAGTTTAAGTGTACTCTAATTATTTATAATTGATTTAAAAAATTATAAAAGATTACAGGTTATGCTATTTAATAATTTATTACATATATATATATAGTTTTAGTATATTGTATTTATATATGTGAAATGGTATAGTCAGGGTAATTTGTACAAATATTGAAACTTAGTTTAAGGAATATCAATTCCGGGGCTTGTATATATCATATATAGGAATATATCCCGGAAATATAATAAGTTAAAAGTAATAATACATAAATAGTTATAGATGCCTTTACTTTAAATTATATTATTTATTTATTATCTTTTTTAATATCATACATATCAGGACTTCTTCTTCATCAACTATTTCAGGAGCGAATAAAACAGAAGTAGAACTTATAACATCATCCCATTTTCTTACTATTAGGTTCAAATTTTTTTTTATCAGTTTCTGTCGCTAATAGAAGAATGCATACGTTACCATATTTTAGTTTGCAGGTAGGTAGAAGTTAATGCAGTTTCTAGGCCAAGGAGATATACCGTCTTATCGAAAGGGTGTCTGGCGGCAGATTTATATTTTAAAAAACGAATATCTCAATAAGTTATAAACAATGCGGTGGAAGGTGGTGTCATTAGAATCACCGATCGTGCGGATTTCTTAGTCACGATGTCGCAGTGGTCGGGTGAGCATCGCGCGTTCGCTATTGAAGCATTTTTCAAGAGTAACGATTCTTACGTACTCGCTCGCCGACAGTTTTGTTCACATTTCAATATTCGACGGATAGGCGATGGGCCGAGTGTAAATTTAATTCGTTCGTGGGTGGAGAGGTTCCGCGCAACTGCTTCGGCTATGAACACACCACGGCCAGGACCTAGTCGATCGTCAAGGACCCCCGAAAACATTGAACTGGTTGAACGCAGTTTACGTGAAAATGCACGACTTTCGATACGGAAAAGGGCAGCTTCACTGGGACTTCCAAGAGCAATTGTGCATGAAATTTTGAAAAAAGATATGCAGTTTCATCCTTTGAAAATTCAAATAATTCAAGAATTGAAAAAAAATGACTTTGCGTCAACCAAATTTTTTTGTGAAACCATGTTGGAGCGTTTTCGCACTGTGAATTTCATTTTTTGGAGCGACGAGGCTCATTTTCATTTAAACGGACACGTAAACAAGCAAAATTGCCGTTACTGGGCTCTAAGAACTCGCAATCCTCGACTGAAGCATCAAAAACCATTACATTGCCCAAGGGTAACTGTTTAGTGCGCTTTATCCACGAATGGGATAATCGGACCATTTTTTTTTGAAAATGCACGGGGCCAAGCGACGAATGTCAATGGTGAGAATTATCGGCTCATGATTTCGAATTTCTTTTTGCCGAACCTGCGAGCTCATTCATCATTCTCATCACACACGTGGTTTCAACAGGATGCGGTACAGGTGCGACCGCACACACGGCCAGAGCTTCGATGGATTTGTTGCGAGAAAATCTCCCTAAAAAACTGATTAGTCGCTTTGGTGACATCCCGTGGCCACCGAGGTCACCCGACCTAACTCCAATGGATTTTTTTTTGTGGGGCTACCTCAAAGAGAGAGTTTACGCCAACAATCCGCGAACTGTTGTGGACTTAAAAGAAAATATTCGGCGAGAAATCAGCACAATTGAACCAAGTTTACTGCAGCGTGTGGCACGGAATACGAGGCTCCGTTTCGAACAGTGTGTGCAACAGGATGGAAGACATTTGGATGACATTATCTTTAAAAAATGAAATCCGCATTTGTACTCTATCTTTTGATACTTTTAGTAAAATTATATGTCAAACATATTATTTTTTATTTAAATTTGAAAACATAAATCTGCCACCAGACACCCTGTCTATCTGCACTATTGTATACGTACTATCATGCCTCATAGCGAGAAACACAACATTATGCAGCCTTTTACATCTTTTCTAGCACATAGCCACATTGTTACGAGTATCACTTATTATCAGGTGAACATCTGAAATCTCTGTTTGTATTAACTATTTTATTATTATTAGTATTTTAAACACCTCGTTACTCTTCTTTGACCGAACTAGTATTACTAAATGGGACTGACTAGTTTTAAACGACGATAAATTAAAGTTTCTCATTTAGACGCGAAGAATATATTTTTTCGTTTGCTTAAATAAATAAAGAAATAACTTGTACGACAAAAAATCGATTTCTATCATTCATATGCATTAGATTTTTTTTTATTATCAATGTTGTCTGTAAAATTTTGCTTCAGGCATATTATTTCTTAAAGTAGTATGACATTTAATAATTCCCTGGTATTTATTAAGAAATATGTAGATTTGTTTATATATATCATAAATTAACAATGTATTTATAACAACTAATAATACAGATATATATATATGTATTATATCTGTATACAATTTTAATGAATGTATATAGTGTATATATTAGGGGGACCGGAAAGTAATGTCGTTTTCTTACGCTAAATACAAACACATACATTTTTAACGAGTCTTTATTTTTAATCAATGATGTATTCCCCATCATTGTCAATAACCTTTTGCCATCTAGTGAGTAAATTTTCAATCCCTGATCGATAAAAATTAATTGGTTTTTCGGCAAAATATCTAGAGATGGCATTTTGGATATCATCCAAATTTGCAAATGTTTTGCCACTTAAAAAGTGTTGCAGCGCTCGGAATAAGTGGAAATCCGATGGTGCAACATCGGGCGAATATGGTGGATGAGGCAGCACCTCCCACCCCAATTCATTAATTTTTTCTAGAGTTCGCCTTGCGCAGTGCGGTCTTGCATTGTCATGTTGGAGAATGACGCCTTTTCGGTTGACAATCGCTGGCCACTTTTCAATTAAAGATTGATTGACTCGCTGCAATTGTTCGCTGTAGAGGTCTGCAGTAACAGTTTCTCCAGGTTTCAGTAATTCAAAATGAACAATGCCGCGAATACTCCACCAAACACACAAAAGCGCTTTTTTGGGGTGTAAACCTGGCTTAGCAGTACTCCGAGGGATTTCATTTGGAGAGAGCCACTGCCTTTTGCGTTTTGGGTTATCATACAGGACCCATTTCTCATCTCCTGTGATCAAGCGATCAAAAAACGCTTCTGTGTTGTGTCGTTGAAGCAATAAGTTGCATGTGATTGATCGGTTAGCCTTATTCTGTTCGGACAGATTATGCGGGACCCAAACACCTGCTCTGCTTACTTTTCCAATCTGCTTCAAATGTTCTTGGATGGTCGACCAAGGTTTGTTGAGACTGTTTGACAATTCCTCGATCGTCTGACACGGATTTGCTTCCACTTCCGCCCTTAACACGTCGTTGTCTAACGCTGATGGTCTTCCTGATCGATACGAGTCGGAAAGATCAAAATTACCCGATTTGAACTTGGAAAACCACCTTTGGCATTTACGAATGTCCAGTGCATTTGGATAAACATCGCAAATGTTTTTGGTAGCAACTGTTGCGTTATTTCCCTTGCGAAACTCAAAGAGCATGCAATGCCGGATGTGTACCTCTTCTGGTATTTGGCTGGCCATTTTACCCAAAATTACAAAAAAAAATTGTAATTCAATTGTCTATAAGTAAAGAAATCACTATAACCTCACAATGTCTTTGGTACGCCTCTGAACAAAACAATGAGCTGACAAATGACAATCAAGTATTGGCATGCGCAGAAACGACATTACTTTCCGGTCCCCTATTAGTTAATTTAGCTAGTGCATGATTTGATCATACATAAGTTTCACGTTTAAGTATGATAGAGATTAATGGTCGTAGACTATTTATACTCTATAAACAGTTTAATAGAGAGATCATCAAAGCCACAATCATCGTCAACATCATCGTTTTTTGTTTAATGACATATAAATGTACATAAACATAAACATATTAGGGGGACCGGAAAGTAATGTCGTTTTATTACGCTAAATACAAACACACATTTTTAACGAGTCTTTATTTTTAATCAATGATGTATTCCCCATCATTGTCAATAACCTTTTGCCATCTAGTGAGTAAATTTTCAATCCCTGATCGATAAAAATTAATTGGTTTTTCGGCAAAATATCTAGAGATGGCATTTTGGATATCATCCAAATTTGCAAATGTTTTGCCACTTAAAAAGTGTTGCAGCGCTCGGAATAAGTGGAAATCCGATGGTGCAACATCGGGCGAATATGGTGGATGAGGCAGCACCTCCCACCCCAATTCATTAATTTTTTCTAGAGTTCGCCTTGCGCAGTGCGGTCTTGCATTGTCATGTTGGAGAATGACGCCTTTTCGGTTGACAATCGCTGGCCACTTTTCAATTAAAGATTGATTGACTCGCTGCAATTGTTCGCTGTAGAGGTCTGCAGTAACAGTTTCTCCAGGTTTCAGTAATTCAAAATGAACAATGCCGCGAATACTCCACCAAACACACAAAAGCGCTTTTTTGGGGTGTAAACCTGGCTTAGCAGTACTCCGAGGGATTTCATTTGGAGAGAGCCACTGCCTTTTGCGTTTTGGGTTATCATACAGGACCCATTTCTCATCTCCTGTGATCAAGCGATCAAAAAACGCTTCTGTGTTGTGTCGTTGAAGCAATAAGTTGCATGTGATTGATCGGTTAGCCTTATTCTGTTCGGACAGATTATGCGGGACCCAAACACCTGCTCTGCTTACTTTTCCAATCTGCTTCAAATGTTCTTGGATGGTCGACCAAGGTTTGTTGAGACTGTTTGACAATTCCTCGATCGTCTGACACGGATTTGCTTCCACTTCCGCCCTTAACACGTCGTTGTCTAACGCTGATGGTCTTCCTGATCGATACGAGTCGGAAAGATCAAAATTACCCGATTTGAACTTGGAAAACCACCTTTGGCATTTACGAATGTCCAGTGCATTTGGATAAACATCGCAAATGTTTTTGGTAGCAACTGTTGCGTTATTTCCCTTGCGAAACTCAAAGAGCATGCAATGCCGGATGTGTACCTCTTCTGGTATTTGGCTGGCCATTTTACCCAAAATTACAAAAAAAAATTGTAATTCAATTGTCTATAAGTAAAGAAATCACTATAACCTCACAATGTCTTTGGTACGCCTCTGAACAAAACAATGAGCTGACAAATGACAATCAAGTATTGGCATGCGCAGAAACGACATTACTTTCCGGTCCCCCTATTACAAATGTACATAAGAGTACTGTACATATATATTTATATATACCCTGGTATTAAGGTATATTACGTAGTATAAATAATATGATAATATTTTAAAAATACTTAAAAGTATTTAAAAGTACTACTAGAATAGTTTCAATTCCTTTATTACAGTAACATATTCATTTTTAAAACATGACCTACTAATGTTTAAGGTTTTATTTTGTTAAAGTCCCAGATATCTTCTAGGTTTGAGTACATAGTCTATCAAAACTGTGAAGTAGCAAACACCGCTTCCGGTTTGAATAGAGTCTAAGTACAAATATTAAGTATCTAGTCTCTGGTGGTAGGTCTCTGTCGCCGGAGACCGTCTCGACAAATCTATATCTATCCTTACCCCTGTTTTCTATTCAAAAAGCAATACACTATTAAACTTCCCATTCCCGCCGCAAAACAACAGTGTACAAATATAACTGTGCCGGTTTGCAGGGCGTTGTAGCCAGTGAAATTACCAAAGAGTAATAAGATTCAACATCCTATGTCTCAGTGCGAGCACCTTGCGCTGCTGTGTATACCATCCTAACTAGCGCCACGTTGTTATGGGCGGGCGCATCACTTACCATCAGGCGAATATCCCGTAGCTACGTAGAATAAAAAAAATCTTGTTTATTTATTTTTATTATTTTTTATATATTTATATATTGTCACGCCTTTTTCCCAGTAGGGGTAGGCAGAGGTGAATAAACTACCCACATTTCGCCAGATGTGGTCAGATTAGATCCCATGTAACAGGGGGCGAGCCTGTTGCCACTTTATTGGGACCACCACACACACACACACACAAAGATGATATCAGTGTGCGGGTTTCCTCACGATGTTTTCCTTCACCGTTTTTGTATCTCGCTGTTGTAACTAAAGTTTACAAATGTACATAACTTAAATATTAAGTCATCGGTACATGCCGAGGTTTGAACCCGCGACCTTCAGAATGAAAGCCGCACGCTCTAACCATTAGGCCAGCGAGCTACTTTTATTTATTTTTTACACTATTGTATTTAAGGTGTTGTTGATATATTTTAATGATATAAGATGTATATTTGGAAATTATTGCAACGGTAAAATGGCTTTATGGGTGTATTCTTAAGTACGTATAAAGGGTTGATCGTTTCATTTATATAAATATATATCGGTATAATATAAAATTCATGAAAATACCATCCCCATTGATAACTTATCACTAATTTTTAGCATTATCATTCGATAGATGTCCACTGCTGGACACCGGCCTCACCCAAAAAGCTCCATATTTGTAGGGGTTCACATGGGGTGATTTGTATCAATTCCCACCGTACTAGCACAATGCGAGTTGGTGGATGCCAGAGCCTGGTTTGTTGATCAGCAAGGTGCACCATGAGCAGGTGAGGTTGGCTTCGGTCCCGTGAGTTGTTGTGCGGGACCCCCTTACATCCCTATCTCTAATTTTTATAAGTAAAATTTTCTATCATTACGATTAAGTTTTATTTGCCGTTAAGTTTGAGGACGGTTAGTGGTATGGGAGATTATGCCAACGGCAAATAAACACTTGGCCTATTACCCACAACAGTTTATTTGGTAGAATACAGTTCTTTGCAACGGCGCGCGTACGAAAACACCGTAAGTAATAATCCTAGGCAATGCGGCGTGCGCTCCGCGTCGTCCGGTAATTAACACTGCCCGGGGGGAAGGCGCGCGCGCCGACGGCTGGCTTCCTTCGGTGACGTACTGCACAATGGATGACGTCGCGCGTGCGAGTACCCACTAGCCGGATTAATTTTGTAGCAAGGCGCGATCTCGTCAACTGCACTTCCCGAAGGTAGGTGCTTGTTTCGAAATAAACAATTGTTTATGTATTACCCGCGAATTTTATTTACGGTATCGTGCTCCCCACATGGCTCCCCTCCAGAGACCGTCACTACGGGCGAGAATAGTCGCGGAACTTAACTACGCGTCCTGAACGTGTTCTAATAATTTTATTGTTTTCAGGTTCCCTGTTTGCCGCGGTGTTCGTGACGAGTTCTCTGATGCCGTTGTCATCTTTCAGTATGTAAGCTGGTTTTAGGCGATCTATGGATACCTTAACGGGTTTGCCTTTTACCAAAAGCTTGAAGACCTTTTCGCCTTTTTCCAGTACTGCGTGTGGTCCGGTGTATGCTGGTTGCAGGGCTCTGCGCAGTGCGTCTTCTCTCATGAATACATGACTGGCGGTAGCTAGGTCTTTGAAAATGAATATAGATGGATTGCTGTGACGAGACGCTGGCTTTGGTTGGAGTTTCTCGGTCAGGGATCGGAGACGAGCTATAAAGTCTGTCATATCTGTTGTTCCAGGTGTGCTAGGGTAAAAGAATTCACCTGGCAGTCTCAGCGTCTCTCCGTATACAATCTCGGCTGATGAAGCCTGTAAATCGTCTTTGAATGCGCTTCTAATCCCCAACAAGACGAGCGGAAGTGCTTCAGTCCAGTTTCCTGTTGAGTGGCAGGTAATAGCAGCTTTGAGTTGCCTATGGAAGCGTTCGACGAGTCCGTTACAGGCTGGGTGGTATGCTGTGGTCTTTTTATGTTCGAAACCGGATATTTTTGCGAGATGTAGAAATAAGGCGGATTCGAACTGTCGTCCACGGTCCGTGACGATAGATGATGGACACCCGAATCTTGCTATCCAACCAGACAATAGGGCTTTTGCTACCGTTTCGGCTGTCGCGTCGGCGATTGGTATTGCCTCCGGCCATCTGGAAAAGCGGTCTACAGCAGTGAGGCAATAGCGGTTTCCATTAGATGGGGGAAGCGGCCCGATGAGATCGATGTGAACGTGAACGAATCTTGCGCGCGGCAGTGGGAAATTACCCACAGGTGCGGTTACGTGCCTCGTTATTTTGGCGCGTTGGCAAGATAAGCACGCGCGTGCCCAGTCCCGGCAGTCTTTTCGGATTCCGGGCCACACGTAACGTGTTGCTACTAATTGTGCTGACGTGTTTGCCCCAGGATGACTTAACATGTGTAAGCTGTCGAACACCTGCTTTCGTAATCTTTTTGTGACGTAGGGTCTAGGCGTCTCCTTGCTGATGTCGCAGTACAATTCTACCTGTGTTCCCGGTAGCTTTACTTTTGTGAGGCGCAGCGAAGTGCTGTTATTTAAAAGCTCTCTTAACTCTAAGTCTTCGTGTTGGTCTTTAGCTAGCTGTTCAAAGTTTATAGCTGTATGAACTTCTTCTATACGTGACAGCGTATCTGCTACTACGTTATCTTTGCCAGCAATATGGCGTATGTCTGTGGAAAACTGAGACACATAATCTAAGTGCCGAAATTGCCGAGGTGAGCATTTTTCCTTTCGCGTGTGGAATGCAAAACATAGTGGTTTGTTGTCCGTGTAAATGGTGAAGGTCCTAGCTTCAACCATACGTCGGAAGTATTTCACTGCTTCGTACACTGCGAGAAGCTCCCTGTCGTAAGGAGAATACTTCTGCTGGGCTGGGCTAAGTTTTCTTGAGAAGAATGCTAGGGGCTGCCAGGAATCATCCTTCCACTGTTGCAAGACTGCGCCGATTGACGTATCGGAGGCATCGCATGCCAGTCCGAGTTTTGCCTGACAGTCGGGGTGTGCTAGCATGGTGGCATTGCATAGGCCTTCTTTGCATTTATTAAACGCCTCCAGAGTCACGTTAGAAATGTTCACCGTCTGTGAATTTTTGACGGAACCACTTAGTAGTGCGTTTAAAGGGGCTTGAATTCGTGCCGCGTTAGGGATGAATCGTCTATAAAAGTTTAGCATTCCTAAAAATCTTCTCAGCTCCTTGATGTTTTTGGGAACTGGAAAGTTCTTTATTGCTTCCACTTTTGTATCTAATGGCTTGGTCCCTTTGTCCGAGATGGTATATCCTAGGAAAGTTATTTGTGATACAGCGAATACGCATTTCGAGATATTAATTAACATACCGTAGTCTTTTAACCTGTCGAAAACCGCACGTAGATGTGACTCGTGCTCCTCGTTGTTTCTCGAAAATATTAGGAAATCGTCCAAGTATGCGTAGCAGAAGTCTAAACCCCTCGTCATCTCGTCCACAAAGCGTTGAAACGTCTGTCCGGCGTTGCGCAAACCGAAAGTCATAAAAGGGAATTTCCATAACCCGAATGGGGTTGTTATCGCGGTTTTTGGGATGTCCTCTTCACTAACGGGGATTTGGTTATACGCCTTCACGAGGTCGAGTTTTGAAAAGACCCTGCATCCTGATATATTTTGGGCAAAATCATGAATATGACGTATTGGGTATCTATCGGGTATAGTTCGAGCGTTTAGCGTACGATAGTCCCCACAAGGACGCCAGCCATTTTCTTTTTTCGGTGCCAAGTGTAAGGGTGATGACCAGGGGCTTTTTGATGGTCTTGCTGTTCCATCTTTCAGCATGGCTTCGAATTCTTTTTTGGCTATCAACAATTTGTCTGGAGCTAATCTTCGAGGTGGTGACGAAACAGGTGGCCCAGGAGTTGTTTTTATGTAATGCACAGTGTTATGCTTGATTTGCCTTTGGATACCTGCTGGGTGAGTTATTTCTGGGTATTCTTTTAACAGGGCATGGAATTTTGAGTCGCCTGGCACAATTTTTATTGAATATAGCATGTCCGACGAAGCCTTTGGTGCTGTGCCCTTTACGAATATTGAAGTGGTAGCGTCGACTAAACGTTGGTTTCGGATGTCGACCATCAGGTTGTAGTACCTCAGGAAGTCTGCTCCGATAATAGCTTTTGTGACGTCGGCCACGATGAAACGCCACGGGTATTCTCGACGTAATCCCAGATCTAAATTAAAGTGTGCATAGCCATACGTGTTAATGGTGGAGCCATTTGCTGCGCATAACTGGTAGTTGGTCTTAGGACGGTGCTGTTTAAGTGCGGTGCGAGGAAAAACGCAAAGCTCACTGCCGGTGTCGATGAGGAATTGCGTCTTGGATTTGCGATCAGTCATAAACAGGCGACCTGGAGAATTAGGGCAATCGTCTGTCGCCATTACTGACTGCCCGGTGAGTTTCCCGACGGGAAGTCGCATGGTTTATCACATTTAGTAGCGTTTCTCCCAAACTTGGCGTGGTACCAGCACATGGGGAATTTCCGGTAGCTAGAGGACGAGCGTTTGCTGGACTTATTGCGTTGCCTGGATCCTGAACGGTATGGTGAACGAGGCCTGCTCATGGTTGCCATCATGTCTTGCATTTGCTTCCTTAGCTCGGCGATTTCGTTTTTTACTTCGCTCCAATCTGAGCCTGGGGTGGCTGATGATGTAGAAGCCGCTTGAGGAATCCTTGGCGCGATGTCTTGTACCTTGTCAGCTAGGTCCGCTAATATGTCTAGGGATGCATGTGGCTGCACTGCAATGACGGTCTGGATATTGTTCGGGAGACGGGATCTCCAAATTGACAACAAAATGTCTTCCGAGAGTGTTGGTCCGCCCAGATCCTTGAGGTGTCTGAGGAATTGGGATGGCTTTCGGTCCCCCAGCTCTTCATGCATCATCAGCTGCTGTACCTTTTTGTCTTTAGAAGCTGTAAGACGTTTGATCAATTCCTCCTTTAATTTCGCGTATTTATCTTCCTTTGGCGGTGAAATAATTAAATCCTTGATCTCTTTGCCGTACTGCTGATCCAGTTGGCTGATGACGTAATTAAATTTTGTTATGTCAGCAGTGATGTTCGACAGTGCAAATTGACTTTCGATCTGCGCGAACCATATCTCTGGCTCCTCTGGCCAAAATGGTGGAATCCGGACGCCGATACGATTAACTTCCAGTACGGGTGCGGTGGAAACGCGCTCCGTCGGCGGTGCTGCCGGCGCGCTTGTGTTGTTGTTTGACATTTCCTCGATTCTTCCAAATACCTTACTTCGCGAGTGTTCAGCGGGGTCACCAGTGAGGACGGTTAGTGGTATGGGAGATTATGCCAACGGCAAATAAACACTTGGCCTATTACCCACAACAGTTTATTTGGTAGAATACAGTTCTTTGCAACGGCGCGCGTACGAAAACACCGTAAGTAATAATCCTAGGCAATGCGGCGTGCGCTCCGCGTCGTCCGGTAATTAACACTGCCCGGGGGGAAGGCGCGCGCGCCGACGGCTGGCTTCCTTCGGTGACGTACTGCACAATGGATGACGTCGCGCGTGCGAGTACCCACTAGCCGGATTAATTTTGTAGCAAGGCGCGATCTCGTCAACTGCACTTCCCGAAGGTAGGTGCTTGTTTCGAAATAAACAATTGTTTATGTATTACCCGCGAATTTTATTTACGGTATCGTGCTCCCCACAAGTTAATTTGATGGTATGAGAATTGTTTTAACTATGATTCAATTCAAACTGGCGGGACTGGTGGTCGGTGGCTAAGTAAATACTACCTCAGCTCCCATTTCTACCGCCAAACAGTAGCGTACTGTGTAGCGGTTTGAAGGGCGCTGTAGAAGGACTTAACATCTTATGCCTCAAGACGATCAGTACAGTGTCAGTCAAGTGAACGTCCCGTTCGTTTCGTTGCTTCGTTTCATAAAAAAAAATCCACTTACACTTAATGTAAATACTTGTATAATTAGACTATTCAAAGGTTTTTTTATGAAATTTAAATAAATCATAACTTTCATCAGCTTTTTTTATAATAGACCAAAGGCCTGGTTATTATGTGAATTATTGATTAGATTGCAACAACTACATTGCCTGCAAGCACTTATTCACAGTAAATAATGAGTGATATTTAATGATTGGTTAATAATATGCTAACGTTAAGAATATATAGAACTTAAGATACTATTAATTTACTTAATTTACTATTTATCTTTAATACAAAGTAATATGTATATATCAGTTTTTTGCGGAGTTTTCTGGTTTAAAACGTTCAGCGCCATAGACTCGACTTGATCGACTGTTTTGCAAAACTTTTAGTGAATACATTTTAACTGCAAAGTGGTCTAGTAACCTGTTAAGTTTTTCTATAATAAACCACTTTTTCTTTAATATCTTTAAAGGTAATAATATCTGCTCCACCTAGATGATGACAAACAATTCATATATATATAAAAATTTTCCCTCTACATAGAGACTCATCACGATATCTTTGGAACCTGAAAGCATACAAACATGAAATTCAGTAAGAATATTACTTTTTCCGAGTATAGGTCAGGTAAGGACGGATTTTACAAAATTCCTCCCCCAGAGGGAATTGCGGGAGTGCTGCGGTTAGTAAAGCAGCCGCAGAGCAGATAGTATACGTAAACACCAGTAAACAAGTCTCTAAATGTAGTATATAAACTTACATATACTTGAATAATATAAGAACAGAAAGTTAATGTTGGAAAAACGTAAACATCACGGAATCGAGTGTGGAAAGTTACAGTTTAGACCATTTTTTTGTAGTTATGCTATGTGTTATTAACTTAGTTAAGTATAATGCTTAATAAAATATAAAGTATTATATATAATAGATAGAACTCTTTGTATCTTATCGTTATTAAAAAAAGTTAATAATGCTTTGATGTAATAAATGTTTTGAGTTTCCTGATGAACGTTGTTTTTTTATCGTATTCCTAATCACAAGGATAATAAGTCAGAAGAGACATATTAAAGCCTGAGGGCGAAGGATAATGGTGTTAGGTTTAGAACAAACAGCTCGGGTACGACAATATTAAAGCAATTGTTGAAAAAAAAATTATCTTCAATAGAATACACAATAATTAAACCAGAATTTCTTACAGTATTAAATGACTATGAGGTAGTAAGCTACCCTACTTCTCATACACTTACAGCCGGAAGACAACAATGGTAGTAACAAAGTATCATGTACTCAGACGGGTCTATAAAACTTTAACACTAACTTAATTCGTAATCGAACTAAATCCGTATTACAAGTAATTGGCCACTTCGTCATAGCAAAAGTTCAATAATATATATCAGTAAAGCAAATACTCTAATGTTTCAAGACGAAACTCTTTAACCAGTGCTTTCTCCCCACCCTTACGTACGGCGCGGAGACATGCCACCTGAGGACCCGGCTAGTCCTCCTATTCAAATTAGCACAGAGAGCGATGGAGAGAGCTATACTTGGAATTTCTCTGAGGGACTAAATCCGGAACGAAGAAATTCCAAGGAGAACTAAAGTTGTGGACATAGCTCTCAAAATTTTCAAGCTGAAGTAACCGTGAGCCGGCCATTTCTGTCGTGTTAGTGGCGGCCGATGGGGGAGGAAAGTCTTGGGGTGGAGGCTGCGTACAGGTCGCAGAAGTGTACGACGCCCTCCCTTCCGATGGACCGATAACATCATCAAGACGGTCGGATGCGAGAAGATGAGGATCGCATTTGGTGGAAGACATTGGGGAAGGCGTATTTCCAGCAGTGGATAAAGGCTTATAATGATGATGAAGAAAGAAAAGATGACTTAGAAAAACATAAATTTACGAATATAAAAACTGAAACGTAGTTTGATTTTAAAGTATACATATACTTTTAAATCAAACTTACTATTATTACATATACTTATCTATGTATTAGTATACACCCTCTTATCTTTCCCCTAATTTTATCTCATCTTTCTCTTTCGTTTATATACAAAATTATCTACATGTATATGTATATATTTAGGTTCGTGTGTTTAGTTTTTTTTTGTGATGTTTGGGTCGAGTTTAATTTTTTACGCTAAGCTACCATGGTTGTCAAAGATTTTAGCGACGATGACTTCATAAAAAAAATATTTAAAAGTAAATTGTAGATAACGAGATGTGTAGCTTGTAGTCATAGATAAAATAAAATATACTACAGTATAACAAAACGTAACCCTCTATTAACATTATCCAAGTCATATATCAAGTGAATATTCATTACACAGATATCTGTTTTTTTAAATAAAAAAGATAAACACAATATAGTTTTAAATTTATGAAAATTATTGATCACCTTAAACAAGGTGATTAGTTAACAGAATGTGATTGAAGAGAGAGAAAATTTGAATATACGTTAATATCGAACGCGATAGCGTGAGGGTATAGAAATCGTACGTCAATAGAGTGCGCGGTCACGTAGACAAATAGGGTGAAAGCACCCCCGCGGGGGTGGAACGAGAGTGTATTTGCCTTAATATTGCTTCAAAAAATTACAACTCGGAGTGGTGAATGTTTGATTGGAATATATACACAACCAGAAAACTATACGTTACAATAACGATTCGCACGCGTTTATAATTTTTTTTTCATGAAGGACTTCATTTAGCAATCAACGTGTTAAGTGTTATGTAAGAATATTGTAGAGAATTCATTAGCAGCTCAAAAAGTGGTGGACACAGGTAAATACTGATACACTGCATGGAAAAAATTAGTGGATTCCTACAAGCATTTGCTGGTAATGACATCACTAATTTGTTACTAAAGAGTGATGAAGAAAACCAACGGGACCTACCTGATCGTAAACTATATGCCTAGGAATTCCTATTTCTGTTGCTATATGTAGCAGTAGTGTAGATAGTAAAATTACTTGGATAATGATATCCACCGCTACACCATCTAGTATGCGGCGCTACAGCAACACACACCGCGAATACGAGATACACCTGCAATCAGGGGTGGTTCTCACCACCCAGATTTCCGATATAGACGAAGGTAGTCGGAGCCAATTTAATAACAAGTTAGTCAATTTAATGAATGAAAATGTTATAAATCAAGAAAAAGTAGTAAATATTAACACGTTAAGCGACCTGGATGTATTGACAGAGAAATATACTAGCATTATTAGAGAAGCTTGTGAAGATACTCTTCAGAAAAAGAAATCCAAAGAAATACTCAACTTTCCGTGGATATCCAAAGAACTTCACGATTTAAAGAAAGAAGTGCTCACTAAAAAGCGTAAAATCCGTTGTGCTGCGCCAGTCCGTAAAGCAAAAGTGGTCAATGATCACTTGCAAACTAAAGGAAGGGACGAAAAAGAAGCCAAAAATGCACAAATAAAAAGCTGGAAAACTTTCTGTGGCAAACAAGACAGGGAAGGCATGTGGGAGGGAATTTATAGAATTATTGGTAGGACTTCCAAACGGCACGAGGACTTACCTACGGAGGCACAAGGCAGAACAGTGGACTTTCAAGAATCAGTGAAGATCCTCACGGATGCTCTCTACCCGGATGACTCAGTGGATGGTGTCACTTCAGAACATCGGAGCATTAGGGAAAGGGATGATTGTGTAAGTAGTCAGTTTATGGATGAATGCAGGGATCCTCCATTCACTATGGAGGAGGTACAGAGTGCGGTTGAGAGTTTAATCCAAAGAAGGCTCCGGGCGCGGACGGTTTTACCGCAGATATCTGCCGGCGTGTCATAGCTTACGATCCGGAATTTTTCTTATTACTCGTTAATAAGTTCCTAGAATTAGAGCATTTTCCGACGATCTGGAAAGAGGCGACGGTAGTGATCTTACGAAAACCTGGAACGGATAACTACATGCATCCAAAGGCATATAGACCGATAGGTCTGTTACCAGTGATAGGAAAGATTTTGGAAAAGCCAATCATAGGTAAACTTAAATGGCATATTCTTCCAAAGATTAGCACTCGTCAATTTCGTCAAAAATTTATGCCCCAAAGAAGCACGGAGGACTCTTTTTTTGATCTAATGAATCATATTCGAAGAAAAATAGAAGCGAAAAAGATTGTCGTAATGATATCGCTGGAAATAGAAGGGGCTTTTAACAATGCGTGGTGGCCCGCAATTAGAGTTCGTTTAGCGGAGGAAGATTGCCTTGTAAATATAAGATGAGTGCTAGACAGCTACTCACGAGATAGAAAGGTAACTGTTAGATATGGCGGTAAAACTTGTACCAAAAAAAGTAAAGGGTGTATGCAGGGATTTATTGGCAGGCCAATTCTCTGGAACTTGCTGTTGGACCCACTTTTAAAAGGACTAGAACAACGCGGTGACTATTATTTATTTATTTTATTTATTTATTTGATAAGGCTTATCAACATAGTTACATAATTGGTTACATGATCAAGCTTATGCGGATGATGTAGTTTTAGTGTTTGATGGTGACTCTGCACTAGACATAGAAAAACAATCCAACTCTGCCCTCGCGTACTTTCGGAATTGGGGAATCAAAAATAAGCTTATCTTTGGTCCATCAAAGACCAAAGCGATGGTTATTACTCGCAAATTAAAATACGATAACCCAATTCTGAAAATGAGCGGCGAAAATATTGTCTTGTCTGAAAATATTAAAATACTTGGGCTCTATATAGACAACACACTCACATTTAATAAACACACAACAACGAAATTTGTAAAAAAGCAATGAACGTATACAAACATCTTAACAAAGCTGCCATAATTAGTTGGGGTTTACACCCAGAGATTATAACAATAATATATATCGCAACAGTGGAGCCTATAATAACATAAGCCTCTAGTGCGTGGGCAAGTGCATCAAAAAAATTAGGAGTGCAAAAGCATTTGAATAATATATTATACAAAGAGCCTTTGCACTAAAGATAATTAAAGCATACAGAACCGTTTCCCTCAACTCGGCCTTGGTCCTGTCTGGTATACTACCTCTCGATCTTAGAATCAGAGAAGCAGCTGCGCTCTATGAAACTAAAAAAGGAGTGCCCCGGGCAGAATTAAAGGACAGGGAGGTGGAACGAGTCGCTGCATTTTGCGAAAATCCACATCCGGTGTGCAAGCCTGGAGTGTCAGAGACTGGAAAACAAAGTTCAGCTTGATAATCATAATATGCAAACGATCCGTATTTTCACGGATGTCAGTGAAATTGACAGCAGTGTTGGAGCAGCGCTATCCGTGTGGACTAACGATGTTGAAACTAAAACCGTCAAATTGAAACTGTCGCCGTATTGCACAGTTTACCAAGCAGAACTTCTGGCCATCAGTGAAGCTACTAAAATAGTATTAACAAGCAAAGAACAGAGCTTCGGAATATATAGTGACTCGCGATCAGCACTGGAATCGGTTCTAAACAACGAATCAACGCATCTCTTAGCTATACAGTCGCGAACAAATATTAAAGCTAGTAAACTCCAAAACAAGGAGATTTCTCTGTTCTCACGCAGGTTTAACAGGTAACGAGCGAGCTGATTATCTTGCTAAAGAGGCAGTGCAAAAATTAAAAACTAAGCCAAAATACGACTTGTGCCCGATTTCATTCGTCAAACGTCTAATCCGTATAGACACGTTGGACGAATTGAACCGGCGCTATAAAGAAAGTAAAATAGCCAGTATGACCAAGCGCTTTCTTCCGGATGCCATTGAGGCATATGGACTCATGAAGCAAATGGAAATAGACAAATTGTTCATGCAGGTGCTCACGGGTCATGGTGGATTTTCGGAGTACTTGTTTCACTTCAAGTGCAAAAATAGCCCGGCATGTCTCTGCGACCCCTTACAAGAGGAAATGATCGTACACCTGATTGTGGAGTGCCCGGTGTTTGAAAGAAAGACTGTGACTTACACACACAAAAATAGACATAAGAAAATTGAGTTATCTAATTAGAAATAATGAAATTAGGAACAAGTTTCTAGAATACTGTAAATACGTTGCACAGAGAACTGTAAATAGAAATGAGTGATTTTAAATAAGCGTGTAAATTCATTAAAGCACTAATTATGTATGTAGACAAGAGTTCTGACCCGAGTCAGAAGATATTAGTATAAATAAATAATAAAAAAAAAAGTTGGTCGGAGTACAGACCCGACCCTTCTTCGATGACCGAGTAGATTCGCCAAAAATCAAAAAATCCAGACACACACAATGCGAAAATCCACCGTCGGATGACTACAGTCCATGTAGTATTAGTTTAAAAACAGACCGTGGAGTAGTAGAGTAGTATTTGATTAGCTGTGGGGGGTCAAATTGACTACCAAGAGCTCAACATCATCAGAGAATAAATTTTCATCTTTTGTCCTAACGATGAGCATAATTCAGCACAATGTCTTAACGATAAGCACTATATACAATCTTAACTAGTACAGTCTTTCAGTGGGCGGGCGTATCCCTTACCATCAGGTGAACGACCCGCTCGTCAAGTCATACCGTCTAATAAAAATAGTACTTTATAGTCTACAAAATGTGATAGATCGTATTGCTAATTCATCCTTTCGAAAAAAAACTTTTCATTAAGTAATTCCTAGAAATTTCAAACAAAATAAATTCAGTCTACGAGTGGGCAACGTTCGTATAAAGCTTTATCATTAAAATACTTGCTGAGGGAATGAATTTCTTAGAAAGGAGGTTTATTGCTAAATATATTATTCAGAATAATATCAACGAAGTGACTTTGGTTATTCTATACTTTCCACTCTTGCTATACAAGATGTTTTAAACTTATTCGTAAAACTATCACTGAGATAGTACAGAGCTTATTAAACCCGGTAACGTTTATTGAAGTTATGCTTTTCTTATATAAGTCAGCCCTGTAATTTCGACCAATTATGGACAGGACTAAAGTATTCCCTGCCTGTAACAAGACAACTAAAAGGGTACTCAGGTTCGTGAGTCTTGAGGGTGTTGGCCTTCAGAGCTCAATAAGCGAGCCTTAGAAGGACGGCAAATGCATGGTGGTCTTGTATTTGCCGTAGCACAGCGGGGTGCTGAGGAGCGCTTTACCCTTCAGTGGAATGTTTTAGCCAGAGTGCAAGGAGGCATCGGTTGCGTTTCGTAGAAGATCCCGGAGCCCCTCCTAATGCCCTGAAGGAGACCAACGGAGGGGGGGCTTGGTGGGTAGAAGCCCCACATAATCTTGTCTTCCCTCCAGAAGCACGATATCTTTTGAGAAGAATTTTATTCAACTTATCTCAGACACTAATAACTATATAAAAAAATTACAACACAGTAATGTCTACACACTTTGGAAATATGTATTTAATAAAAAATCATAATATTTCATGTAATCTAACAGATTGCTTAATAATTTTAAAATATACATCCACAAACAGCGGAACGTTATACGTTTATACTGTACGCAGCCATTAATTAGGCTTAAGGATTTGTCCAGGATTTTCTTCGCCTGTCCATTCGCGTCCGTTAACATGTATTTCACAAATTGCATCAATCCAGGACCCTGCAGCGGGTAAACGGATACTTCGCACGGTTATTCCAACGGATTTGTTCTCTACATATACTAAAATCGGCTATAGTTATTCAAACAACCCTTTTAATCCATCTAGACTATAAGTATAGAACAAGAAGTGTTTATATTAACGTAGTATTGGTCACTGGTGGTAGGCGCCTATTTCTGCCGCCAAATAGTACTATCCAAACAACACTGTGTTCCGGATTGAAGGGAGTTACAGCTAGTGAAGATATTGAGATTAACAGACGTAACATTTTATGTACGAAGACGATGAGTGCAATGTGGTGCAGATACAACCTAACTAGCGCTACGTTTTCATAGGCAGCCGTATCAATTACTCTAGGTGAAAGTCCTGCTCGTGTCGTCGTTTCGCTAAACAAATAAAAATCATCTTTGTTTCCACTGCCATTATATGAGAGTCTGGATATTCTCGAGTTTTACACTATGAATATTTTGCCTCATGTCACCTTGTCTGTCGCATTTCAGCGGTCGCCGTGAAAGCGCTTGAGGCTTTATCGCAATTTGAACCGGGAGATTGCCCTGTAAGTTTAAACGTATGCATTAAACTGGTTAAGCCAACGTCTGAACCGGCTAATGTACTATGAACGCGGTAACGCGACTCCAATCGTGGTTAGTACTGTCAGTTTAGTCAAATATCAGTTTGAGCTTCCAGTAATCACAAACAAAGAACAACTGGGCTTTAATAACATCAGTTGAAAATTCATTGATTAAGTTAAACTCTACGCGAGTCAGACGCAATCGCAACTTTAATGGCCAGGTTATTAAAATTTTCACCCAAAGGGTTGCAACCGTGCACCGTGCATTTACCGTTCATAATCAAGTTCGATTTTTTCCGCAGACAGGATGTTGATAATCAAATTACCGGTACAGCGGAAGGGTCGAGCCAGCCGCATCGCCAGCGCTAGAATAAATTCCACCTCACAGCACTATACGTACACGAATAGATAGATAACTATGAAGTGTTTATTTCTAATATCAAAATATTTTTAATATCGTAAATACTACTACTAAAACCTGAAAATAACTATACATAGAAATGTAAGGTAAAGGTTACTGGTTTAATGTTTAAGACCATATGAGGTGGACTGTAACTCCTGGCAAGGTTTCTTCCAACCCGATTGCTAGTAACTTTATAACATATATCTGCTATCATCAGGATTCCTTTGTTCTAACTGTCAACAGACAACATAAGAGTCAGATCTTCGATCTGATTGTCATTGTTGTAGAGACGAAATATTTATTTTTTCGACTAAGCGACGATACTAGACACACCTGCCCATAACAACGTGGCGCTAGTTGAGATGGTATACGTGGTGCTCGTCGCCTTCACACATAAGATATTAAGTCTCGTTATCCTAGTAATTTCACTAGCTGTAGCTAATAAACGGAATACAGTAATGTTTGCTCAGTACTATATGTTGATTTCAAAAGACGCTGCGGTAGTACCTACCTAGACAACCCTGTAGTCTTGCGCTAGTAAGAATAAGACTAAGGTAAGCCCTGGCTATCGTAGAAGGCGACTGAAGGGGTTTAGGAGTTTCGCGGGTCTTTAAGATGGGGGCCCTTATCGCTGAAGAAGCGAACCTGTGTGGGACAGCGTATGGCTTAGCGATCTTCTCTCTTTTATCTTTCGAAGATTTCTTCCCCGTAAAAAAAAGTTCCTCCCTAAAGGATTTCTGCCAACAGAGATCTACAATCTGTAAATATTATATATAGTTGTATTATAATGCCATTATACAATACTTTAAGTAAATGTTTTTGAACATTGTAGGAAAGCAATAATATAGTTGATACCTCGAAAATAAAGGGTGTCTGGCGGCAGATTTATATTTTAAAAAACGAATATCTCAAATAAGTTATAAAGAGTGCGGGGGAAGGTGGTGTCATTAGAATCAACGATCGTGCGGATTTTTTTGTAACGATGTCGCAGTGGTCGGGTGAGCATCGCGCGTTCGCTATTGAAGCATTTTTCACGAGTAACGATTCTTACGTACTCGCTCGCCGACAGTTTTGTTCACATTTCAATATTCGACGGATAGGCGATGGGCCGAGTGTGAATTTAATTCGTTCGTGGGTGGAGAGGTTCCGCGCAACTGCTTCGGCTATGAACACACCACGGCCAGGACCTAGTCGATCGTCAAGGACCCCCGAAAACATTGAACTGGTTGAACGCAGTTTACGTGAAAATGCACGACTTTCGATACGGAAAAGAGCAGCTTCACTGGGACTTCCAAGAACAATTGTGCATGAAATTTGGAAAAAAGATATGAAGTTTCATCCTTTTAAAATTCAAATAATTCAAGAATCGAAAAAAAATTACTTTGCGTCACGCAAATTTTTTTGTGAAACCATGTTGGAGCGTTTTCGCACTGTGAATTCCATTTTTTGGAGCGACGAGGCTCTTTTTCATTTAAACGGACACGTAAACAAGCAAAATTGCCGTTACTGGGCTCTAAGAACTCGCAATCCTCGACTGAAGCACCAAAAACCATTACATTGCCCAAGGGTAACTGTTTGGTGCGCTTTATCCACGAATGGGATAATTGGACCATTTTTTTTTGAAAATGCACGGGGCCAAGCGACGAATGTCAATGGTGAGAATTATCGGCTCATGATTTCGAATTTCTTTTTGCCGAACCTGCGAGCTCGTTCATCATTCTCATCACACACGTGGTTTCAACAGGATGCGGTACAGGTGCGACCGCACACACGGCCAGAGCTTCGATGGATTTGTTGCGAGAAAATCTCCCTCAAAAACTGATTAGTCGCTTTGGGGACATCCCGTGGCCACCGAGGTCACCCGACCTAACTCCAATGGATTTTTTTTTGTGGGGCTACCTCAAAGAGAGAGTTTACGCCAACAATCCGCGAACTGTTGTGGACTTAAAAGAAAATATTCGGCGAGAAATCAGCGCAATTGAACCAAGTTTACTGCAGCGTGTGGCACGGAATACGAGGCTCCGTTTCGAACAGTGTGTGCAACAGGATGGAAGACATTTGGATAACATTATCTTTAAAAAATGAAATCCGCATTTGTACTCTATCTTTTAATACTTTTTGTAAAATTATATGTCAAACATATTATTTTTTATTTAAATTTGGAAACATAAATCTGCCACCAGACACCCTGTATTATGGATTAAAAAAATTTTATTTCTTGTTGGTTAGAGAAAATATAAATACTACGTAAAATAATTCATCGTTTGGATTTGATTTAAATAAGATTTTATGTAGGGAAGGCTGTGTAACGTAGTCTATGTATTTAACATCGCGACAAGATGAGTCAATACAATGAGGTAAAAGATCGTCAGCAACACGTTTTGCTTTATGAATATTCAAATGTAAGTTAGTAAGCGACGCAGGACGTCAGTTTATATCAGTTATTTAAAGTTCCATTCCAACAACTTCATGAAATCGTTATAGATGGAGATATTACGATGTTGCCCACTGAGCCATCCATAATCAAGTTAACGCTCGAACGAAACTTGACGGGCATATTTGTAACTGTTCACAGATGTCGTTTTAATTGTACTAAATAAACGTCAAAGGGGAACTTCATGTCCTGATGAAATACTGGAAGCCGTGAGGGGTTCATTTGAATCATTAGAAGAGGGTCGATTTAGACTTCGTGCGGGTACACAGAGAGTAGTCAGTAAATCTAAAAAGATATATAAATCTAAATTAGTATTTTTTGCTATATTAAGAAAAATGTAGAAGTATTTATAATTTTCACACTACAACGTACTGTTACGTTAATTTAGTATTTTCACTAAATATAGGCAACAATATTTAAAGAAATTCAACGATAATAGCACAATATACTTAAACAGAGTGGTGTAAGGGGTCTCTTGTTGGCTTGGGTCCACTCATGGGACATAAGCCAACCTCATCTGCTTGTGGTGTATCTTGGTAATCATCAAATGAGGCTCTAGCTCTCACCAACCCGCATTGGGCAACCGTGGTAGGATAAGCCCAAAGTACTCCCACATGAGCCTCCACAAACGATGGTCTTTGGTGTCCGGCGGTGCAGGCAGCGCAGAAGACATCGGAGGGATTTTTGGCGAAAGCCTATGTCCAGCGATGGACGTCTATTGACTGATAATGATGATGACTTAAATAGAATTAAATCTAATTAATTGTTAAGAAAATATTAAATTATTCCATCGTCATTAGAAATATCTTTGTAGGAAATAATCCCGACTTTTTGTAAAAGCCTTAAAGCTTACACTACATTTGTTATTTGTTGTTATATAGATTATTAATACATACTAAAAAGTTATTTATCATCGAAACTTTATAAACATATCACAGGAAGAAAATGTTAACTATAACTAAGGGTAATATAGAGTTTGAACTGATTATTTGGATGTTCTATCATAGGTAAGAAGTCTAGCCCCAAGTCAATAACCTTAAGGGAGGGTCCCTTTGAAGTTAAGGCTGTCACTGAGAGACACATTTATTGCTAAAATATTTTTAATAAACAGTTAATAGAGGTACACCCTCGTCCCTAATAAAAGCCTTGGAATAAACATTTTTTTCTTTAAATTCCCATTTATACAGCTGATTGTTTTTTTCATATAATTTCTTGTAATATAAAATAGATATTTTTTTTTTTTTTATATAGTCACGCCTTTTTCCCAGTAGGGGTAGGCAGAGGTGAATAAACTACCCACATTTCGCCAGATGTGGTCAGATTAGATCCCATGTAACAGGGGGCGAGCCTGTTGCCACTTTTTATTGGGACCACCACACACACACACAAAGATGATATCAGTGTGCGGGTTTCCTCACGATGTTTTCCTTCACCGTTTTTGTATCTCGCTGTTGTAACTAAAGTTTACAAATGTACATAACTTAAATATTAAGTCATCGGTACATGCCGAGGTTTGAACCCGCGACCTTCAGAATGAAAGCCGCACGCTCTAACCATTAGGCCAGCGAGCTACTTACTATAAAATAGAGTTGATGAGAATTCCGTTTCTTTTTCCTCTTAATGATCAACCTCTTCATTTTTTACGAAATATCTTCCTAATACAAGAGAATTTACGAGGAAAGGTCCTGACTTAATTGTAAACGCTAAATATATATTATGTATTGCTTAAAAAGAGTTATATTATTATGTATTTCTTTTCCTTCTTCTCATCCGAACAACTTCCAATCAACCCTAATATAAAACAATGAAATATTAGTGCGAAATTACTATTTTCAATCTTGAAATACGCTGTGGCTAATAAAGTCACAAATATAAAAATTTTCCATGTTATTGTTTATACCGTTTTATACTTCATACAATTTGAATTTCACAGACCTGGAGGTAATCCGTAACCTTGAACCTAATGTGTTATCAAAGTGAAGCTACCCCAAAGGGCCCGAACAAAGACAGTAGGTCAGCAGTGCCCCTATCGATTTTCCACCCATACCCTTATATTTATGTTGGGGGCAGACTTCGGTGCGCCGCGGGGGTGTATGTTTCAATAGAACTGTCATACGTGAAAGCTTTATTAAAAAAAATTTGAAGACAAATAAAACCATTAGTATATTGTAATAAACTTTACTAATATCAGTTCTCTTCATTTTATTAAGCAAAGACACGAGTGAGATGTTCACCTGATGTTAAACTATGCGACCGCTCGTAACGTGGCACTAGTTAGGATGAGTTTAATACACAGCAACATATTGTGCTCGTTGGCTTTACACAGTAGTGTCGTTAACCCTGTTATTTCATTAGCTACAACGACCTGCAAAGTATTATATGGTAATATTTGCACAGTATTCTTTGGCGGCAGGAATAACAGTTGCGGTGGTGCCTACCCAGACGGGCCCCGTCAACAGATACTTACCACCACTTTTATTGATAACACATATATATATATGTGTGTTATATATTTTTTTTATTTTTATATAGTCACGCCTTTTTCCCAGTAGGGGTAGGCAGAGGTGAGTAAACACCCACATTTCGCCAGATGTGGTCAGATTAGGTCCAGTGTAACAGGGAGCGAGCCTGTTGCCACTTTATTGGGACCACCACACACACACACACAAAGATGATGTCAGTGTGCGGGTTTCCTCACGATGTTTTCCTTCACCGTTTGTATCTCGCTGTTGTAACTAAAGTTCACAAATGTACATAACTTAAATATTAAGTCATTGGTACATGCCGAGATTTGAACCCGCGACCTTCAGAATGAAAGCCGCACGCTCTAACCATTAGGCCAGCGAGCTACTATAACTATATATATATAGTTATAACAAAATGTTTACAAATAATTCCGTAGTTCCTTCGTATTTGTAAATAATCAGTTAATTAGCTTTGTTTACATTCGTTACTTTTAAAAAAATACTGAAAATGCTACTAATTGGAATCCATTAGCTACGAGCCGAATTTTCTTTGTCCTTCTCCCCATTAATTTACCTTTAATACCCTTCTTTGTTTGTTCTATTTATACGGCTTTTGTGCGAAATATATATATATATATATATATATATATGATTGCACACTAACAATAAAAAGTATATTTAATCGTAATTCTTAATATCTTAATTCTGATTGTTTTTGTCCTACACCCAAAAATTATAGCGACTCCCGCTCTGAAGAATGAATGAATGAAAATAGAAACTAATTTGTCTTCACTTAATATTTCTAGATAAGTATACGAGTTACTACTTAGTATGTTTACTGTACTTCCTATTTACACATCACTATCATGTAAACAAATTGTATATATAGCTCTTTATAATAACAATCTCCCGGTAAGTGATATTGAAGCAGACGGAAGGGGAGGTGGTGTAATCCGGCCTAGCACCGGATGTTACACAAGGGATGATAGTCTGTGATATTGTAGCTCTGTTATATAATTAATAAACGGTAACTTCTCTTTGATGTTTTTATCAGTTTTTCAACCCTCAATGCGTAGAAAGGATTATCAAGAACCTTCATAGTCATGCAAAGGATGAACTGATTTTAATCCGTTTCATATTTATTATATGAAAAGACTTCTTCGGAATAACCTTAGTAGCGTTTATTCAAAATTTCTTTTAGATTTTTTTTTTGTATTATTTATTTATGTAATTCCCTTTTATTACTACTTTAAAGGCAAAGAGGCACTTTTTTGAGCATCTCGGTTGATTGTATCTCCTCTAGCCGCGAAATGGTTTATTTAAAACTGGGTACTTTTAAAAAAATCAGTTTCAGAAGAATTATTATTTTTTATATAATTAAGAGTTGTAAGGGGCCTAAGCCAATCTCACCTGCTCGTGGTGCACCCTGCTAATTATCAAAGGAGGCTCTGGCTTCCACTAACGCGCATTGGGCCAGTCTGGTGGGAAATATCCCAAACGCCGCTATATGAACAGCTAGACACGACGGCTCTTAGTACCCATCGGTACCAGCGACCATGCTCACTATTGTGGAGATCTTTGGAGGAGGCCTATGTCCAGCTATGGACGTCTATGGACTGATCATTGATTCGATTAGACGACGAAATGAGCTGAACGGTCACCTAATGGTAAGTGATACGCCTGCCCATAACAACGTGGCCCTAGTTAAGGTGATATACACCACATTGCGCTCGTCGCCTGAGACAAAAGATGTTAAGTGGCGTTACGGCAGTAATTACACTAGCTACAGCGCCAGTCAAACCGGAACAGTAATGTTTGCACACTACTGTTTGGCGGCGGTATAGCCGCTGTGGTGATAGCTACCTAGACGGTCTAAGAGACCTACCAACAGTGAAAACTTGTTGATATCGATTCAAATTTTCTGTGAGCCTAATTATTTTGAGTGTTTATATAACTTATGTTGATACTGCTCTTCATTAGTTTCTATTCTATCCTAATGCTTGATATATTTTGTTAAAATATATAATAAGTTGTAAGTGAGCTTTAACTTATACATCATTTATATAAATTGGCCAATTAAGCACACAAGTAACGCCGCACTCGAACACCGGCAGCTTCACTGGGAAGTTGTTAACGGGGTGTACGGTTTGAAATGATTTCGCGGAGTGAATTTTCCGATTACCACCCCACGCAGACGGGGCCCTGCGATGCACCCAGCGGTTGCCATGGCAACGCCCGGGGCTCCCGGACGGCGGGTGCCTGGGACTCTGACAGACGTCTGGCGCATTCTGGATCAGGCGGGAGACGTACCTATTGAATTCACATCGAACCTATCTGAATAACCTTGTACCTGTGATAAGGTACAAAATTCAAATGTAATAATAACAGCCCATTTACGTCCCCACTGCTGGGGCACAGGCCCACCCTCAATATGAGGGCGATTGGGCCATAGTCACCACGCTGGCCCAATGCGGGTTGGTGACTTCACACATACCTTACAATAAATTCTAAGTCATGTGCAGGTTTCCTCACGATGTTTTCCTTCACCGTTTGTATCTCGCTGTTGTAACTAAAGTCCACAAATGTACATAACTTAAATATTAAGTTATGTACATTTGATACAAGCACTCGATTTAGACCACCTGGCTAAGGAAGCGGCCCTGAAGAGCAAAAAAAGACCAGAGTACGAGGATTGCCCCGTTTCATTCGTCAAGCGTCAGCTAAGGCTGGAGATGCTTGACGAATGGAACAGTAGGTATGTGCAAGGTACGGCGGCTTCAACAACGAGGATGTTTTTCCCGAACGTCAAGTCAGCGTATCGCGTACTTCGCCAGATCGAGCTCGACACGGTCTTGGTCCAGATGTTCACCGGGCACGGGGGATTCTCCGAGTACCTTCACAGGTTCAAGCTCAAGGAGAGTCCCGCGTGCCTCTGTGACCCGGAGGTGGACCAGACCGTGGTGCACATCCTGCTTTCCTGTCCCTTATTCGGGCGGGAGAGAGCGGAATTGGAAATAAAAACTGGAAAAAGGTTGGATACAGGAGCGGTTGCCTCTCTGATGAATGAGGACGAAAGTTGCCAAATATTTTAAAAATATTGTAAAAAAGTGGTGGGGGATATAATTATCAAGAACAAAACATAATCAAATTAAAATAAAGGGATAAAACAAAAATAATAAAAAAGTACATATTGAATAAGAAAAATTATAAATGTAAACTAAAAAGAAATAAAAATTAACAAATGTAAAGTGGAAAACAAAAAGAAACGATACCAAGAAAAGAAATGAATGCTTTATTTGCAGCGAAAGAAAAAGTGTTCCAGACCTGACAAGGCGACGGCGTCCTCACCCACGCGCGAGAGGTATGAAAGAAGGAATGGATTGGAGAATGTAAGAAAAGAGGAGGAGATATTAAGGGAAGAAAGATAAGATAAGAGTGAAAGATTGAGAGTGTGAAAGAAGAAATGAGGAAATTAGAGTTAAGAAAAATAGATTGATGAGTGATGTAATCGAAATGCTTAAAAGTGCATATAAAGGCCCTGACCCGCCATACGCAGGGGAATGAATGTAAAAAAAAAGAAAAACCACTCGTTTAATCTGATAATGTGAGGGTCACATTTTGTATGAGCCCTTTACATGTGTGGTACAGTTATATTAATATAAAATTAATTATGATAGGGCTCTGTTGTGAAAACCTAGGTAGGTACCATCACATGTTTTAATTAAGCAATGTGCTAATATTACTTTGTTCTTGTTTGAAGGGTGTTATAGCTAATCAAATTAGTAGGGTAACGAGACGTAACATATTTAGTCGACGAGTGTATTATGATGCTGCGTTCTTCACCCTAAATAGCAGCACGGTATTATGGCGTATCACTTACTATTAAGTAAATCCCCGTTACTTTGTCGAATAACAAAAGATTTAATCGAGCTACTAGACATATATATATGTCTTCTCTTAGCTCGCTGGCCTAATCGTTAGAGCGTGCGGCTTTCATTCCGAAGGTCGCGGGTTCAAACCTCGGCATGTACCAATGACTTAATATTTAAGTTATGTACATTTGTGAAATTTAGTTACAACAGCGAGATACAAAAACGGTGAAGGAAAACATCGTGAGGAAACCCGCACACTGATATCATCTTTGTGTGTGTGTGTGTGGTGGCCCCAATAAAGTGGCAACAGGCTCGCCCCCTGTTACATGGGACCTAATCTGACCACATCTGGCGAAACGTGGGAGGTTTATTCACCTCTGCCTACCCCTACTGGGAAAAAGGCGTGACAATATAAAAAAAAAATAAAAAATATATATGTCTAATCATTACTAAGAACTAAGAAGAATTATACTCATTTATAATCGTCTTTGTCTCCGTCCAGGTGTGACTAGAAGAGAAGAGTGGATAGACTTCTTCAGGTCGAATATGCTTTACCGCTCAGTTTACATCACAGCTTAACATGAGGAAGGATTGGGATCTAGTCTATATTAAATTAAAAAGAATACTCTACTTGAACTACCTCTGTGACGTGACCGTTGATTGCTTGTCATGGTGAGGACTTTGGTTCGAATCCGAGATCACATATGAATGATTCCTAACGGTGATTAGTAGTTTTCCAATCCGCACGGCTACTGTCTACCGTTTATCACCTTGTAACGAGATACATTAATTTATAAAAATAAAAATAATGATTCTAAACAAATATATCAAGTATTAAATAATTCAAATAAAATTTATAAAGTATATGGATTCGAATCCCTGTAAAATGGTGCATAGCAAAATTAACATATAACATCATGTTGGTGGAGGAGGTGAGATACCAGCCGGGTGTAGTTGGTGGTTATTTGAGTAATTACTTGATTATACTCCGGTTTGGGAAGAGTGTTAGGTGACACTTCGATGATATCGAAATTCTCAGAACCATGTCTTAGAGCTTCGGCTCTATGATACGTGGGTACTCGGCGTCTTAGTGGCTTGCCACTGTGATACGTCGTGTTCAATAATATTTGTTTATTCCAAAGTCAACTCGAACTGTGTCGATGCATTATGAGGTAGCGGAAGCGGACGCGAGCTACTGCCTCGATGCTTATCAAACATTGATATTGCGTCTTGTCGTAGCGGGACGTTTGCATCGTTATTGAACTGATACGTCTTACATATCTGGTTGGCTGAGGTCTTTTGCAAGATATTGATGTCTGCTGTGATGTCTTGTGCGCCTTTCATGATGATGTGCGCCGATGATAGTTGATTGAATGTTTGTCACAGTTCGGTGATACGACGTCTTCGACGACTTCTAGGTTAAATGTCATTTTTGAAGGTTACGCCTTGTGTTATGGTTTGACACTTTATCTTATTAGATTTTTCCAAGTCGGTTCCCTTGATGACGGGGCTGCAGACTGTCTGCCCTCCCTATTTTATGGAAATTGCCAATAAAGGCCTCAATAGCTCCCCACCTTTTGAAATATGTGGCGAGTTATCGGTGGGCGAGACAAACTTGATCAAAACAACATTTTACTCAACGACAAAGACTCTATGCCCGTTGGCTCATAATAAAATGATATTTATTGGCTATATCCACTACAGTAGTTGGTGGAGTTATGCATTTACTTCATGAATGGTGATAGCTGGTGGGAGTACAATCTCTCAAGGCTGCGATGTAATCGCTTTGCTATTCTATGAGCAATGAGCTCTCGAATGCACTCCGCGAATTGCGATCCGTGCTGACTACGTAGTTGGTGGTGAAGTCAATTCCAACACTTTAAAATGTGTCTGCAATTGCACCTGACTAGTGAAGGTGGTGGCTCGTACAAAGGACTAATTTTTGGGTCAGAGTACCCTTTATATCTATTATGTGTCCTGGAATATGCGCTGACCACACACTGTATATCTGGTTACGGTTGTATCTTGTGAGATGCCTACTCACATTGCCATGCGCAATTTGATCACAGTTTGTGCTTACGCACTAACAATGAGCCGAGTGCTCTTCTACTGGTTCGCCAGTAAACCTTGCTGTTGACTGCGGTCCGAGGCCAATTAAATTCTCCCTGTTTCGGGGGGAGCGCAGTATTTGGTTGGCGCTCACCGCATACGGCGGGGTCTGTTTGCTGGAGCCGTATGCCATCCCCACATTTTTTTTATGTGAGGATGCGAACTTATACACTTGTATCGGGGTCTTAAGAATGATTAAATATTGTAAACCCGTAACAAGATGTGAAGACCTTTACAAGCGTGAAGGGATTGTAAATAAGGAAATAAACCACACAAACGGCATCAGACTATCTTAACAACTATTCATCCTTCTATATAAACCTAAAAGAACTAAATGTTACTATAAACACAACGTAGAACAAGGTCCTAATCGAGACGATCACAAATTAATATAAATAATTAATGGCCAAAATATAAACATTAATCATACCACAAAGAATAGTGTGCATCAACCTGTTCACGTAAAATATGATTATCTGAGTACTAAATATAGTTTTAAAATATTTAAAACTTATTCTATATAAGAGAAGGGGGGAAAGGTTACAACCTGTTTGCATACTTGCTGCTCACTACTCTTACCTAAGGTAGATTAAATAATTATGCCAAAGGCTTTATTTCCCCTTCACACAAGAAGTATAGAGTATAAATAAATAAAAATAAAATAAATAACAGTATTCTTGTGTATCGGTTATCAATACATGAGAACCAGATTATTCTAAGTGTCACTTAACAACACGCGAAAGTCAGCGTTGATTATCTCATTGTTCTATCGGAGAGAAATCTTCAAAAGATATTCTGCTTTCAAAGGGCAAGACAAGTTTATTTGATTTTTGTACTTAACGAAACCCTTTCGGTGGTCAATATCTGTGCGTCGCGGTGGGGCCCAGTACCGGGCCCGACACTGCCGGGCCCGGTACTGGGCTACGGCTATGCAGGTCCCTGGAGAGACATAACCTTATCCATTACCCTCGCTTTATTTCAACAAGCACAGTCCCACATGGCCTGCTTAGTTGGCGATTAGGGCTCCCCATATTCAAACCCCGCGAACCCAAAAACCCTATTAGACTTGTTGGACAAGCAGAGCTTACTTTAGTCCTTAATAACCTGAGATTATAAGCAAACATTTTTTATACCACTTAGGTGGCAAATAGACTTGCCGCCTGCCTGATGTTGAGCCAGCAATACCAGAGGTATCACTGGGCGCGATGCCGACCCTGCAGAAGGCTTTTCACCCATTTTAAAGAACTTTATATAGAAACTACCAAGCAAAACCTCGACAGGTAACTCGTTGTAGCACAATTTGAGCGTTCTCGGGAGAAAACATCTCTGGAACCGGAACGTACATGACTACAGCGGTTTAAAGCTTTGAGGATGAAGTTACCGCCGACGGCGAGCAGTGCGATGATGAAATTTTATTTACCTTGTTACCTTCAAGTTTATTATCTGTTATCTTTTTCTTTTATCTAAGACTTACTAATTAATTACTTTCTGTTTTGGTCACGTTTCTTATTCTTTAAGTCTCCATTAAAATTATAAATAGCTGCATCTATTTAACTACAAAATGTATAAAACCTAAAGCACGATATTAGCGCATGCGGTGCAATTAGTGCAAGTTTTGATGTAAACAAGCTACGTTCTGACTTGTTTAGATCATAACTTGTTGCCTTGTAAATATTTAAATTGTTTTCGAGAAGGAAAAAAAAAACAAAGGATGTAGAAATGTTCGAGACGAAATCCTTGTACAAATAAGTTAAGTGAAAAAGCTGAACAATCTGGTCCCTACCCTCGAGACATAAAAAAAGAGCAAGTTGTTATGTTTTCATTATGCAAACCCTGGTTTCCTAAACCTATCTAAATAATAACCTCTCAAGTTACTAGGTGCTTTGACTAGTGCTAAGATTTTGTCATATTGAATTAGCTGCTTAATTGGTAAGTTTATATTTAAGTTTATATATAAGCACAGAGATTTCTTCTGTTGTGTGCATACCTTACCCCAAATTTGTGTGTACGGCTCAAATTCCTTCCTCCTTTAGCATTGTATGGATTACTTGTTTTACGTTTTTAATATAATAATAAATACTGACTAATTTTTTTATTGTAAATTATCCATATTTATTAAAAATAACTTAAAAGTACTGTCACAAATAACCAAACTGTAATTTATCAAAGGATTTATCAGTTCATAGTACATAATGTATAAAATTTGTCTATCTACAGTGTGCCTTAAATATTACAATTTTCCGAAGAGTATTGATAACTTCCTACCGACTAGTGATGAGTAAAATTGGTCTTGTTCTTGCGAAAATGTAAGAATAAGACCTATTTTATACAAATGAAGATCAAGACTAAATGTGTAAGACTAAACCAAAAAAAAATTTAATTCCTTTGAAATGACGAGTCAATATATAAGGTTGCCAAATATCTCCCTTCCGCTTTTTTGCTCTTTCGTCATTGCTTTATAAAAAGTGTTACAGTGATCGGATTTAGTTCAAATATGCGCCGTTTTGTTCGATAATCTGTTTCCATCTAGACGGCAACTTCATAATACCTCCATCGTAGAAGCCCCCCTCCTTATTTGCAAAGAACTCGGACAGCCACTTTTCACAAGCCTCTTTTGAGTTCAACTTTACACCACCAAGGGCGTTCACCATGGACAGGAACAGGTGGTAATCACTTGGCGCTATGTCCGGGCTATATGGTGGATGCGATAAAACCTCGCATCCGAGCTCCCGTAGCTTCTGACGAGTCATCAACGAAGTGTGTGGTCTGGCGTTGTCCTGGTGGAACACTACACCCTTCCTGTTGGCCAATTCTGGACGCTTCTGGTCGATCGCCTGCTTCAAGCGGTTCAGTTGTTCGCAGTAGATGGTAGAATTAAGCGTCTGGCCATATGGGAGCAGCTCATAGTGGATGATTCCCTTCCAATCCCACCAAACACACAGCAAAACCTTCCTGGCCGTCAATCCCGGCTTGGCCACTGTTTGGGACGATTCACCGGCCTTCGACCACGACCGTTTTCGCTTGATATTGTCGTATGTGATCCATTTTTCGTCGCCAGTCACCATCCGCTTCAAGAATGGGTCGAATTCGTTCCGTTTCAGCAGCATATCGCAGGCGTTGATTCGGTCCAGAAGGTTTTTTTGCGTCAAATCATGCGGCACCCAAACATCAAGCTTTTTTTTGTATCCAGCCTTCTGCAGATGGTTTAAAATGGTTTGGTGACTAACTCCCATCTCCTGGGCGATGTCACGAGATGCCACATGCCGGTCTAACTCGATGTAGTCCATGATTTGATCGGTATTTGTCGTCACAGGTCTTCCGCCGGCTGGCTTATCCATGGTGTCGTTTTCACCGGCTCTGAATCGTCGAAACCATTCCTCCGCGGTTCGAAGTGATAGAGTACCATCCCCCAAAACACCATTAATCTCACGGAACGTTTCTCTAGCGGATTTGCCTTTAACGAAGGAAAACTTTAAAATAGCGCAAATTCGGCGTTAGTGAACTCGTATGTTTACACGTCTATAACTGTTGAACGCAATATCCAAACTAATTATGCATAGCGTCGTTTTGTAGGTTATGTCAAGACCTTTAAAATTATGTATAGTATTGCCAGATACGAGCTCTGTAGCGCTTTGTACATAGCCGCGAAATTCAAAAGACAAAAAGGCGGAAGGGAGATATTTGCTTACCTATTATTTATCATAACTTGAACATAGCTTTTCTACTTGAAACAATATACTATAATACTGAATATACTAAGACCTGGACCAAGACTAGAAGTATTTAAACAAGATCACTAAGACCGAAATGTGCAGTCCAAGACTAACAGCAAGATTGTTCAAGTTTCAGTCTTATTCTTGATTTTCTTAGCAATACTATCGACCTCTTCTATTTGACGTTACTAACTAGTGTTCAATTATTAAACCTAGATATCTATAATTTGAGAGTAGGCCTGTGCACCAGCAGTGGGGACGTAAATTGGCTGTTATGTATCTATAATTTTCTTGTATGTTTATATTTGTTAAAAAAATAACGAAAGAAAAACAATTATGAAATAAGGTCGACGTTTGTTACTATCGGATCTGGTAAGTACCAGATAATTGCCAAATTAAATCCGCTCTCGGCAACAAACTCAATGTACCCAATTCCATCCTATTGGGTAACCATAGCGATATGCTATTTTCATGCCCATTATCGGGGGGAAATCGCCACGTGTAAGGAATTATAAAGTACCAGACGAGGAAAGATTGCGAAAAAAAAAAACTGTAGTAAACAAGGAAATGTGTACCGTAATAATATCCTTCAAAGGAATGAATTTATTAAACAAAACAAATTAGGGTAATAAGATTTAGTACAAGCTTGAAACGTAATAAACAATTTATCATTTACTACGTAAAGACTTTTTTTTTTAATCCAACAAGCAACGACTTTCACGTGATAAGTAATACGTCAGCCTATAATAACATGGCTCCAGTTAAGATGGCATACACTACACCACGTTATACTTGTTGCCTGAAGACATAAGAATATGAGAATACTGATGGTAGGTCTCTGTTGCTGGTGACCGTCTAGGTAGGTGCCACCTCAGCTCATATTGCAGACGGCAAACATTACTGTGTACCGGCTTCTAGGGCGCTGTAATTAGTATAATTACTGGGGTAGCTCCCGCTCGTCTTGTCGCTTAAAAACATATACTTTGCGTCATGGTTTCGGCAATTACTGTAGCTTTAACACCTTTTAAACCGGAACATAATAATGTCTGAATAGTATTGTTTAGCAGCAGAATTAGGAACTGCGGAGGTATATATAGAGACCTACCACCGAAAGTTTAAAATAGTTCTTCCATTGCATACTTTTATTCTAGAAGCTGCTGTAAATGATTCTTGAGAACGATATTTTAATACAGTGAAATATGCGTTGAATATTATTTAGGTTAAGTAGTTCATTCATTGGAATATTAAATATTTTTCTCTTTCGTAATATGGATGCAAGGATTGTTTGCGTAATCAGTTCTGTGATTTTACTAACAGCAGCGCTATTCATACTATAATACAGTAATGTTTAAACAATGCTACATAGCTTATCTAATTTAACTTATCAATCACCATCAGATTGTTGTTTTCTTGTATAACTGTTGGTGATAGATTTTTGATCATCTGTTCGTGGCATAGATGATGGATGTATTTTTATGGTAAGTTTATAAAGCTGTTTACTAAACATTTAATAATCTTTGATGACTGTCTAGATAGATATTTCTACTTCCAAATAGTCTTCTTTCTCCTCCCGGTTTGAAAGATGCTGTTACTAGCAATATTACTAATGTGACATCACAAAGCGTTGAGTGTAATTTAGTGCTTTGTAAATATCTTAAGTAAAGTCACATTGTCAAATGTTAACCATTACGTTAAAGTCTTACTTTATCTTATCAATGAAATAAATAATAATAATAAGTTAAATAAAATAAAATAAATTAAGTTTTTTTAATTAAAATAGCGCAAAGGCAGACTGTGACCAAGAGAAATTTCTTTTCATATACTTCAAATGAACTCTATCTGTAACTTGTGTATTTATTTCAAGTCAAGTAATATTCTAAGCAAAAACTAATTTTAAGTAACAGCGGACTTGTGCCCAAGTAAAACACGTAACATCATTTAAAAGGACGAACTTATCTTTATCAATTATATTAGACATTTGGTAAAGAAAATATTCTTTGTGGTGCAAAATGAAATTTCGTACATTTAAGGCTTCGTCTAAGCAACAGGATGACAGCGTTTTCAAGTCTCATTGACGATTGAAAGTAAATTAAAAATTTAACGAAAAAATTCAAAGCAGAGAAGACTCAACAGTGTCTCCAATATTAATCAAAATATATCATACAAAAACCACTTTGTGTGGTGATTTATTAATTGAATTACTTCAATCTGACTTACAGAAAACATATAAATGTTTTCAATCATTTTAACTATATATTTAATTCTGATTCCAGTTATAACTTATTCAATCAAATGAAATCAAATAAGTTTATTTGCGAAAATGTGGTTCAAAATACAAGATGGTAACAGCAGAATAGAGAGCGCACATTCCACTTACTGTAAAGCATGCAAATGTTTACGTGTACACTAAGTATATACTCGTACAGTACTGACCCATTGATAAAACTAAAGGAACTCGACAATGCAATAATATATTATATAATTAATTTTAAGCAATTATCAAGGATCAGCGTCATTTAAGAAATCATCTACCGCATAGTACATTTTATTTAGGAGCCAATTTGTTAGGGTAGTTTTAAATTTATACGTAGGCAGTGTTTTTAATTCGTTCGGTATCGCGTTGTGGGTCGCAGTGGCCGTGAGGTAGGCATTGCGTCTGAACACTTCTAGGCTACTTTGGGTACATAAGTTTATTTGGGTACCGAGACGGATTTGTTTTTCTTTCTGTATATAAGTGAAAATATGAAGGATATTTCTTAACAAACAGGCTTATTTCACGGATATACAATGAGGCCAGCGGTAATATATTTAATATTTGAAAAAGCGGTCCCTGGTACGCGGTCAGCGCCGCTTCCTTCGACACAGTCAGTCGAAGCCGCCTCAGCACGTACACGTACTTGTCTAATTTAGCACACAACATGTCTACGTGTGCCTTCCAGTTGCAATGTTGATCCTAAATAATGCCCAGAAACCGTATGCTCGGCACTTCTTCAACCTCTTCTTGTTTATAGTCTACGGTTAAGTTATTAACTTTACATTTATAAGTTATAAATTGAATGAATTTGGGTTTCTTTAGATTTATTTTAAGTTTGTTTTGTTGTAGCCAATCCATGATTGAATGTAACGATGACTTTATCTCAGCCTCATATGTTGTTTTGTTTTGGCATTTGATCAAAATTGTTGTATCATCAGCGTGTAGTGAACAGTGATGAGGAGTAACCTGCGGTAAATCGTTTATGTAAATTAGGAATAAAAGCGGTCCCAATATACTCCCTTGAGGGATACCACAAGAATTGACTTTATACTTCGACCTTCCTTTTATTTTCACACAATCTATCACCTTTTCAACCTCTGTACATTGCTTTTTGTCTTCCAGATAGCTTTTTAGCCAATAATAAGCTTTTTCTCTTATTCCATATTTAGAAAGTTTTAGTAATATGATTTTATGTTGTACGAAATCAAAGGCTTTAACCCTATCTAGAAATTACCCCGTAATAGGCACCTTGTTGTTTAAGCTCTCCGTTATGGTTTTTATTAAAATGAACCAGGCTGACGTTGAAGAGCAGTTACTCCTGAAACCAAATTGCTCTTTTGTTATGATATCATGTTTTTCCAAAAAATCATATATTCAACTGTGCATAACTTTCTCTATTACTTTAGCAATTACTGGTATAAATGTAATGGGCCTGTAGTTATTCATATCATTTGGTTCACCCTTTTTTAACAAAGGTCTAATAATTGAAAATTTAAATTTATCAGGATATCTACCTATAAACGATATGTTGATTATGTACGCAAGAGGACCTGAAATGAACCTAGTATTCGTTTCATCATATCCCATAGAAAATGTATTGTTTAACGAGTTAAAGATTTTCAAAATTTCATCGACACAGGTAGGCTTTAAGAAAATCGTGCAGTAGTTAAGTTTATTTTGCGATTACTATTATTATTAGTGAGAGAGTTTACCTACAAGTCAGTTAAATTAATAAAATAATAATTAAATGCCTCCGACATCGAGTGGGGATCTGTATATGTGGAGTCGTTGTATTTAATCTCCTCTATATTTTTAGTTACCAGTGTCTTTGGTTTTATCGGTTATTAAATTCCAAATAGCTTTACATTTGTTTTTGTGCTTGTCAATATATTTTTTTGTATTAATTAGTTGTGAACTATAAATACATTTTTTTAGTATTTTTTTGTACTTATTATATTATGTTTTATTTCTTTCTTTATAGTTTTTGTGTGATTTGTAGCTTATGTACATTTCTCTTTTATTTTTACAAGCAATTTTTATTCCTTTAGTTAGCCAATACATTTTTCTGTTTTTATTGCCTAATTTCACCTTTATCACCGGAAAACATAGTTCATAAAACAGAGAGAGTGTATTATAAAATTCGATAAAATCATCATTTAAGTTTTTATGTTCGTAGACATCTGTAAAGCTTAGCGAAGAGAAACATTTATTCTCTCGTTTAAACTCAAACCAGGAGCTTGGCTTGTTATCTTTCAGTACTCTATAAATTTTCGCTGATATCTATTTTATGTACAATATAGGTTTAACTTCTTTCGATGTCCAATATTGATGATATTAATTGTTGTTGCAGAGGTATCTTTACAGGTAGTCCTTTAATAAATTGAAAATATCATTTCGATTACGATCACTGTTAAAATTTTGATTTTATTTTAGGATTCTATCTATTGCCGGTGTAATTTCCTTTCTGAAAATTTGTTATGCAAATTTTATTTACTTTCCATCCAACACATTGATTCAGGCGATAAATTAGTAAACTTAGAAAATATGAACTTCTCACTATATAGAATATTTGTTGAGAGTGTATAAGAGTGTAAAGGGTCTCGCACTACTCACGGAGTCCAAGCCAACGTCACCTACTCGGCGCTTCCGCCAACCACCATTAGGCCAGCGCTGTGGGAAATGACCCAAATTTCCCCATATGAACTCCTACATACAACAACCCTTAGTGTTCCGAGGTACCGGGTGCCCTGCTGACTGTGTGTGGAGATCTTTGGAGGAGGCCTATGTCCAGCTGTGGACGTCTATCAGCTACAAGAACTATGTTATATTTCTATACAAGCATTAACTAAAATATTAAATAGTAAAGTACACACACCATTTAAATAAATAATACATAAAACAGAAATTTAAATAAAATAATAAATAAAAAATAATAAAGAATGAAAACCTTTGAACAACTTTACTAAATTTCTTGACTAGCAGCTGCGAGCACAGATAAACATAATTTCATGAAGAAGTTTGCTGAGATACTCTGATACGTGCGATAAGTGCTTTTTAATATCAGCGGTTAACATTAAAAAAAAATTGAGTAGCCCTAAGTTAATGCTTAAATGTAATATAATTTGTATGACACCAGCACATTATTAAACTATACTTGCAACCAATAGGTGACGCTTTTATAAGAGTTTACAACTATCTAACATTTTCGTAACTTTCAGTAGTTATCACTAGGTGGCGCTTAATTTAATAACAAATAGTAAACAAAATCATCGTTTTGAAGGTAGAGAGATATTAGTAGAGAGTATTATTATTAATGTTACACTAATTAATTGTGTTGTTAAGTTATAATTAATATTAGGATTATAACAGAAGTATTAAGACAATTAAAAAAGGAATGGATTTTTTTTTAAATCGTAACTAGTTTTCTTAATATAATTCATTAGATTGAGAGACGCTTAATTTGAATTACATTCTATTAAAAAACCAATTGAAAGGAGTAAATGTGAACGACATTGTTGTAATATATAGTATGTAAATAGTCTGAATATAACTAACCAAGTTAAGAGTTATATAACTAGTAACTTTTTATAGACCATAATACAGTAATACAAAACAAAACTCTTTTTAGAATCATACTAACCCTTATAGTCTGGTTATTGGTACGACAATGATTATAGAGGCTTTATATTTTGCAAATCTAACATTTTCTTTATATTTTTTGTACAATGTTTGTTATACCTTCTAAGTGTCTACGAATTTAAGGACAGTTAAAGAGGACCGTATTCATAAAACTTGTAACAGGGTCAGTCCAATTAAACTTTCCAAGGTCGCGAGAAATGAATGTTATCGAAGTAAAATAAAACTTTTTCTAGACAATTTGAGGTGACTTTATATATAAATTGAAAAATTTCATGTCAACCAGACTCAACATCATGTTGAGTCTGGTTGTCTGTCAACAGCATGTTTCACGGCGTCGAGCATGATGTGGTGCTGTATATACCATTCTAACTAGCGCCTCGTTGTTATGCGCAAGCATTTCACTAACTATCAAGTGAACTTCCAGCTCATCTCATCGCTTAATGAAACAAAAAAAAAATATTATAGTACATTACATGTTTCGTAATTTCTTCCTTTATTAATTTTTTAATTAAAAATTCTATTTTTATCAATTATAATACTTTATTTTAAGCGAGGATTATTTTATTTTATATGTCCTCGAGAACAATGGTAGGAGGATAAAGTAACAGACAACAAAATCTATCATCACAAGACTTATGCTAAAAAGGATATAATTGTTTTTTTATTTTACAAGCGACGAGACGAACTACGCTTTAACTTGATAGTAAGTGATACGCCTATGCTCCATAGTCTCGAGCTATTGATAATAAAATTAAGGTAAGCCCTGTCTGTTGTTGAAGGATTTTTGGGGTCGTGGGCTTTGAAGGTGGGAGACCTCATTGTCCACCAAGCGCGCCGGGGATAAACGACAAGTACGAGGTGGTTAATAATAAGTTAGTGCTTGTCGTACTAAAGCGAGAATGTCGAGGAGCGCTACAGCACTCCCTGATATGTAGGTATCCCTGGTATTTAGGCGTCACCCGTGCATGTGCACCGAAGATTACCATCGAGGAGGTCTTAGTTATCTTCCCCCCAGAGTCAGGGCATCTTTTTAGAAGACCCCCCCTCCCAATTACGCGACCCTAGTTGGAATGTTATACACAGCATTACATTGTGTTCGTCACCTTGAGACATGGGATTTTCATTACCTCAGTTATTTGACTAGCTATAACGGCTCTCAAACCAGAACACTATCTTTCTCCGGCGACAGAGACCTGCCGGTACTGAGGTTTTAAATAAAGTAACATCTAATTGGTCGATTTACAATATGGTCTTATAATAAGATTGTAGTGTTACAGAACATATACAGGGTGTCTGGTGGCAGATTTATGTTTTCAAATTTAAATAAAAAATAATATGTTTGACATATAATTTTACTAAAAGTATTAAAAGATAGAGTACAAATGCGGATTTCATTTTTTAAGAATAATGTCAACCAAATGTCTTCCATCCTGTTGCACACACTGTTCGAAACGGAGCCTCGTATTCCGTGCCACAAGCTGCAGTAAACTTGGTTCAATTGCGCTGATTTCTCGCCGAATATTTTCTTTTAAGTCCACAACATTTCGCGGATTGTTAGCGTAAACTCTCTCTTTAATATAGCCCCACAAAAAAAAATCCATTGGAGTTAGGTCGGGTGACATCGGTGGCCACGGGATGTCCCCAAAGCGACTAATCAGTTTTTGAGGGAGATTATCTCGCAACAAATCCATCGAAGCTCTGGCCGTGTGTGCGGTCGCACCTGTACCGCATCCTGTTGAAACCACGTGTGTGATGAGAATGATGAATGAGCTCGCAGGTTCGGCAAAAAGAAATTCGAAATCATGAGCTGATAATTCTCACCATTGACATTCGTCGCTTGGCCCCGTGCATTTTCAAAAAAAAAATGGTCCGATTATCCCATTCGTGGATAAAGCGCACCAAACAGTTACCCTTGGGCAATGTAATGGTTTTTGGTGCTTCAGTCGAGGATTGCGAGTTCTTAGAGCCCAGTAACGGCAATTTTGCTTGTTTACGTGTCCGTTTAAATGAAAATGAGCCTCGTCGCTCCAAAAAATGGAATTCAAGGTGCGAAAACGCTCCAACATGGTTTCACAAAAAAATTTGCGTGACGCAAACTCATTTTTTTTCAATTCTTGAATTATTTGAATTTTAAAAGGATGAAACTTCATATCTTTTTTCAAAAATTCATGCACAATTGCTCTTGGAAGTCCCAGTGAAGCTGCCCTTTTCCGTATCGAAAGTCGTGCATTTTCACGTAAACTGCGTTCAACCAGTTCAATGTTTTCGGGGGTCCTTGACGATTGACTAGGTCCTGGCCGTGGTGTGTTCATAGCCGAAGCAGTTGCGCGGAATCTCTCCACCCACGAACGAATTAAATTCACACTCGGCCCATCGCCTATCCGTCGAATATTGAAATGTGAACAAAACTGTCGGCGAGCGAGTACGTAAGAATCGTTACTCTTGAAAAATGCTTCAATAGCGAAAGCGCGATGCTCACCCAATTACTGCGACATCGTGACTAAAAAATCCGCACGATCGGTGATTCTAATGACACCACCTTCCCCCCGAACTGTTTATAACTTATTGAGATATTCGTTTTTTAAAATATAAATCTGCCGCCAGACACCCTTTATCTCTATACTATTCGTAGACGATTACGGATGCATTTGTGATAAAAATCCACTGTACCAAACGAAGTAGACGGTAGTTTTTCATTAGTTCGGACAAATAGATGAACGGAACGAGCGCAGCGATTGCACCATTGCTGTAGCATTTGAAAATCTGGAAGCGATTTGCTGTAGGCTAGGTCCCGAGTGTGACTCTGATAAGTAGACGGTACGAAGTTGAGGAGACGGTGGGCTTAGTGTTTCCCTAACCCGGTCACGGGGCAACCGGGGAAGATCTAGTCTCTGTCGACTCTGCTACCGTCATGAATCTCGTAAACCCTAGGTACGTGTCGTGAATCACGTCTCGCGGCGTCTTAGGGAACGAGGGTCTTGGCTTAGCCGCCCGGGCCACAAGGATGTTATTAACCTCTTAAAAAAACACCCGAATCCCAAGCGTTGGCTCACCGTGAGGGGATGCATGTCTGATGGGAAGTTCAGTCACTAGTGATGTCCCCCGTCAGGATACCGGCCGACTTCCTGACGGGTTACGTTAGGCTTGCCTGGGTATGGAGGCTCTGCCTGAGTGGACCTAAATATTTCCTGCCATGCTCGTGGGATAAGCATGGAAAATTCAGAAAAATTAATTAAGTAATGGGGGAAGAAGATGCGTCCGAATCGGATTCCAGCCTAGTGCCAAATGAAGGACTTATGGAGGCACCTAAAGTACAAGTCGATCGTACGATCGCACAGCCGCGTTTATTAATAAGCAGGTCTTAGATGACGTTGAAGTAATTTTGAATGTAGTAACTGAGTCAAGGAATCTTAAAAGTACGTAAAAACACGCGCTGAAAGATGCTGCAACATCAATTAAGGCGGCAGCGACCGCTTTGCACAAAAGATCTTCTTCAGAAGAAGTGGTTAAACTTCAAAGAGAGAACACTCTACTTCAACAGTCATTAGAAGAGCTGCGAAAAGAACTAGCAGAGTTCCGACGAGATGTAACAAATAAGACAAGTGACTTATGTTCTTGTCAATCATTACAAGTTGATGAGTTGACCAGTTCTGTAATGTGTCAAGTAGGTAATCTTATGAGCGCGCGATTCGAAGCTTTAGAAGAAAGGTTATTGCCACATAAGCGCATACGAGCTGCTGACCAATGTAATGCAGCAGATGTTGTACCGATGACAAATGCAAATGCTTCTACTGGAAAGGGAAGTAAGAGGGTAAAGAAATTGCGAGCAACAGAGTCTTTAGGCAAAAAACGGTCTGTGGAAGCACAGAGACCTGTGGAGATGAGATCTGTATATGAAATGAAGTCTGATAAAAAAGGCGAACCTATTAGCGAGAACTGGGTGACAGTCGGAAAACGTGGTAAGATTACGAAGGCGGCTAACTAGGTTAATAATAATAATAATCCTAGTACGTTTAAACAAAAAATGGGTTCTTCTGTAGTAAAACTACGATCGCCACGTTCGGCGGCTGTTGTTATTTATATGTAGCCAGAAGCCGAGAACAGCGGATTAACATACGCAAAGATATTATCAGAAGCCAGGAAGAAAATTGACCTTCCTAGCCTTGGAATAGGTGCTCTACGCTACAGGCAAGCAGCCACAGGAGCACGAATATTAGAAATTCCTGGTGCTACTAGTGGATATAAAGCGGATTCGCTAATGAAAATGTTAAAAAATACTTTTCCCAAAGAGATAGCGAAAGTCTCCAGGCCAACTAAACGTGCAGAGTTGTGAATATCTGGCCTGGATGATTCAATTAATACTGAGGAGGGAGTCGCTGTAATTGCCCAACAAGGAGACTGCACTGTAGATACTATAAAATGAAGAGAAATTCGCTACGAAGCCAAAGGGACCGGTACAATTTGGATCCGCTGTCCAGTGGCTACCGCAAAAAAGTTACTTGATAAAGGACGCTTTCTAGTGGAATGGGTATCGGCACAAATCTTGCTACTAAAACCCAGACCGTTGCGGTGCTATAAGTGCCTTCAAATAGGGCATGTGCGAGCTTTGTGCATCGAAAAGATAGATCGCAGCGATATCTGTTACCGCTGTAGCCAAAAGGGCCATAGAGCATCGGGATGCTCGGCTGAGCCTAAATGCTTACTCTGCTCAACAGCAAATAGACCAGCTGATCATGTACTAGGAAGTAAGAGGTGTATTCCGCCAAAAACAAAAAAGGCTAAAACTTCTCAAGCTAAAGAGGTTGAAGGTGTAGAGACTATGAATATTTAGCGAAATGGCACTCCATCGTCTCCTTTAGGGTAACATCAACCATTGCGCTAGAGCACAAGATCTGCTTATGCAGAGTATGGCACAATGGGTAATAGAAGTAGCAGTAATCGCTGAGCCCTACTTCGTGCTGCCTAGGGAAAACTGGATAAGCGATGTCGAGGGCTATGTGGTTATAATATTATCCGTAACTGCCATAGTGCCCCGTGTCACTGTTCTTGCCAGAGGCAAAGGGTATGTGGCAATTCAGTGGAGGGGAATAACACTGGTTGGAGTGTACTTTTCTCCAAACAGACGCCTTACTGAATTTGAGACATTTCTGGGCGAAGTGGGGACTGTTATTGGGCAAAATCTTCCTCGTCCGGCTCTTGTGGTCGGTGACTTCAATGCAAAATCGGCGTCGTGGGGATCCCGTATTACTGACGGGCGCGGTAAGAGGCTAGAAGAATGGGCAACTATGACCGTCCTGTCTGTACTCAATAAACGGTCGGTCAATACTTGTGTGCGTTGGCAGGGGGCATCAATTGTAGATGTCTCGTTTGCATCGCATTCAGGGCTGGAAAGTACTTGAGGACGTAGAAACCTTGTCAGATCACTTATACATACGGTTTGACATTACTGCTACTATAGAGACTCCAATTAGAAGTCGGGCAAAGGGTGTTCCTTCTACGAATTCAAGGTGGTCGTTGAAATATCTCAACAAAAACAATCTTAAAGAAGCCTCTATCGTACATTCGTGGTTAAGCCCTCCTGATGGGCCTATTGACATTGAGAAAGAGGTGTATTCGTTCCGGGATGCTATGTCGCAAATATGTGATGCTTGCATGCCCCGAACTAAATGCCAACCTCTAAAGCGGCAATTGTACTGGTGGTCCTCTCATATTGCAAAACTGCGTGAGGAATGTATTAAAGCACGACGCCGGTATACAGTATACCGCAGGAGACAGCCCCGGGGTATAACTACTTGTGAGCAACTATATAGGGAATATAGAGGCAGGGTTAAAACTTTGCAATTGTCTATCAGGAAAGCTAAAATCCGCTCGAGAGAGGAACTTCTGGAGACTCAATCAAAATCCACGGGGACGTCCATACAAGTTACTTAGGGAAAAAATTCGGCCGTGGACGGCTCCTCTCACAGAGAGTCTTCTACCGCGATTTCTGGAAAGCGTGCTTAACGCTCTGTTTGCAAATCGAGATGAATGCTAATCTCAAGAAACGGCGCCTCAATATGAAAAGCAGCTGGCTGTAAATGTCGAGGTGCCGTACATATCGCAAGCGGAGCTTGGCGGAGCTATTCTACGGCTCCGTAGCAGAAAAAAGGCTCCAGGACCAGATAGATGGTTTACCTGGTCGCGTGTGGGCCTTGGCACTCGACACTTTAGGAGATCGACTCTGCGGGCTCTTTAATGCCTGCCTGCAAAAAGGTCGGTTCCCAAAAGAATGGAAAACTGGTAGACTAGTTCTTTTCAAGAAAGATAAACGTTCTGCTGACTCTCTCTCCGCCTACCGTCCTATAATTCTGCTCGATGAAGTAGTTAAGCTTTTTGAGCGAATACTTTGTGTTCGTCTCATCAAGCGTCTGGGAGAAGTGGGTCCTAATTTATCGAATCAACCATTCGGCTTCCGTTTGGGTCGATCCACAATCGATGCGTGAAAACCTACTCGGACGAGGCAGTAGCCCAGAGCGGGGTAATGTTGGCAGTATCATTAGACATTGCCAATGCTTTCAACAGTCTTCCCTGGGCTTGCATTAAGGAGGCACTGACGTTCCACAAGGTACCTACCTATCTTTGCCGATTTTTGTAAGATTACCTCTCTGAACGGTACATCTTTTTCTACGGACAGGAAGGAAACTGTGTGCAGAGGAAAATGACGTGTGGTGTTCCGCAGGGGTCCGTATTAGGACCATTACTGTGGAACATTGGGTACGACAGGGTCATGCAAGACAAATTCTCCCCAGGTGTGATGGTAATATGCTATGCCGATGACATAGGTTACAGCTAGGGGAAAAACTTATGAGAAGGCTGTCCGTCTTGCCACTACTCCAGTTGCACAGGTTGTCGGCAAAATACGAATGATCGGACTAGAGGTGGCGCTTGGCAAATCTGAGGCTATATGTTTCCATGGATCAAGGAAGGCACCACCTCAGAATAGTCACATTGTAGTCAGTGATGCATGTATCAGGGTTGGGACTAAGATCAATTACCTTGGTCTCATTCTTGATAGCCGCTGGAACTTCCGCGAACATTTTGCATGTCTAGCCCCACGGTTAATGGGAACGGCGGCTGCTCTAAAGCGGCTGCTTCCCAACTTGGGGGGGCCTGATATAAACAGCCCTCCTCTGTATTTGAGGGTAGTGCGCTCCATGGCTCTTTATAGGGCACCTATCTGGGTGGACGCACTTACATCTCGGACAATAGCTTATCTGAGACGTCCACAAAGGGTCATGGCTATTGGTGTTATTCGGGGATACCGAACCATCTCTTACGATGCGGCTTGTGTTTTGGCGGGATCTCCTCCGTGGGATCTGGAGGCAGACTCTCTATCATCCATGTATCGATGGAGATCTGAACTCCGGTCTCGATGAGAGCAGATTTCGTCAAGAGAATGGGAATTGCGGAAGTTCCACTTTCGACAGTCAATGCTTATAAAATGGAAGGAGTGGCTAACTAACCCTAATGCAGGCAGCAGGACTGTAGAAGCTGTACGTCCTCTTTTAAATGAGTGGACGGACAGGCAGTACGGACCATTGACCTTCAGGCTTGTGCAGGTACTTTCTGGTCATGGGTGTTTTTGGAAGTACCTATGCCGCATAGCTCGAAGAGAGCCGACAACTAAGTGCCATCACTGTGCGAAGAGGATACCGCGCAGCATACTTTAGAGCATTGCTCGGCATGGGATGCCCAGTGCCAAGGCCTCGTCGCTGTTGTGGGAGATGACCTCTTACTTTTTGGCTTTATCAAAGCCATGGTCAGTGGTGAGAAGTCATGGAAAGCCGGGGTGGCCTCTGTGAGAAGGTAATGATGCAGAAGGAGGCTGCTAAGAGGCAGAGAGAAATAAACACCCATCTCTCAATCCGTAGGAAAAGACCAGGGTGTCGAAAGAGGTTATTTTAAGCCTTCCAACCCCCATAACAGAGGCCATGGTGGTGGACTCGGGATAATCTGTCACCAAACATGAAAGGCCCCAAGGTGGTGCGTGCAGTACTTCCGCCTAATATTTGTATTAGGGGTGGAGAGCGGAGCCACGGTAGTGTGCGAAAGCGTTCCCATGGTTTCGGTCACATGCGATAAGAGAGATACCGTGGGGTTTTAGCCGGTAAGAGTCCGGCATAACTCTTTTGTTGCCCCGACAGAAGAAGGATATCCAATGCAAGATTTCCATACAAAGGTCCCAGAGCGCCGATTGGAACTTTCTGCGAATATCCTAATACGAGTTTCTTCTAAAATGCTTTCGTCATGACTCCCTTTTCTTTTATTCAAGGAACGAAATGCTTTTATTTTATGAGAATATTAACATTTGATATTCTCGAGCTATATGAACTTCTATTCTTAATATTTGATTTTTCTTATAACAGATGCCTGATACAATCGCTTCTGAGGGTAGGGGATATAGTCTAAACGCTGAAGCACATTAATCCAGAAGTAACCTTTTCACTCTACACGTAGACTCCGACGTCATATCCGAATGAGCACTGATGCTCTGGTAGGCAGTTCATCCTTAGCCTTAGTCCATTTATGCATGAAGCGAAGTACGTAATCCTCACGCGAGGAATATCAACAACTTCGATATAAAAATTTTTCTGTGTGATGGTGAAATGACAATCGCGCTATTAAGTTCTGAAATGTCTGAGAACACTTGTTAAAATGCTATAAGTAATATATATAATATAATATTTTGTGATTGGAAATCCCCGACATCATCACTAGCTTGCAGTAGCCCGTTACAATTTCCATCCGCTCCCTTGCGTAAATCGTCACACCATCTATCTAGTTTCTCTAGATATTATAATGCCTTTTGTCTACTAAGCATTACAAAATACTGAAAATGATTATTTTTTTATTTTCAGCCTGTAGGTATCTATCGCGGAAAGTATGAATGGGTGAACGAGCACAGCGCACTCAGCGGTGACTGCTCGCTTTTGGTACGCGCCGCCACGTTGCAGCTTGAAGACGGACAGTGGCAGTGCCAAGTTACCGGCAGCAACTATAATGTCCTGGTAAGAATTTAAATATTCTTATAGCAAAATTGAGTAATTTGAAAATCATTTCCATTTTATGTCTGTTAGCAGCAAGTCCAGACATTTCAGCGTTTTAAGATTAAAGTAGTTAGTGAGATTGTTGCAATTATCAATCTTATCGGGTTATTGACAGATAATTTTAGGAAAAATTGTTGTGTTATATATCATAATCAACAGCCAATAGACGTCCACTGCTAGACAAAGTCTTCCAGAGATTCCCACATCGATGGATCCAGCGCTGTTCCCATCGCCGGGCGTACAGGGTCGAGGTTCATATAGGAGGTCCCTTTATATGTATTATACAATTTCGGCGAAAACCAGTTTAAACTGGATTGATTACTCCAGTAGGAAAAATATCACTGCCGTACGAGGATGTGAAACTCAAATGGATCCTTTCCATACATCAGTTCAAATGAGCGGCGTGAGAGTATGCTACAAATTGTAGCTTAGAGATCAATAAACTAAATGGATTACAAAGGATCGAGCCTTCCGTGTCATTCGATACATTTAATTTGTATGGTGTGTAATTAAAATAATAAGTTTTAAATATAATATAATAAATAAGTTTTAATAATAAGTTTAATTAATAAAGTTGAACTGTAATTTTTTCCATCAAGGCAACGAGGATGTTAATATTTGCGATAGGAATCCATATCAGGTTCGTTTTGTGCGAAGATGATAGGAATTAAAGGAAAATCGTAAGCTGTCTTGCATTTCCGATCCTTAATCAATAAATAAATATTATTAGTTAAAACAATCTCAAGTGGCAATAGGCATCACACGTAGTTCTGTCAGCTGAAAGTCCTCGAATTTCGACCGCGCACTGGACGACGCAGTGTTGGCAGACTTCCCACTGGGTAGTCCAACGACTCGCTCAAGACTGATAGATGTGGAGATCTTTGGGGGGAGGCCTATGTCACAAAGTCACGCTAGTTAGAATAGTATACACAGCACTACATTATGCTCCTCAATTGGACTCAAAGGAGTCGCCGCTTCCATCTCCGAAGCACCTCTCGACACGCCTTTCGGCGCCACCTCTCCACCTCGTCTGGCGACGGAAGCGAACCCTCCCGCTCGAGGGCCGTCTTTTGCCGCCAGTAGAGGCGTGCCAGCGACTCCGCTTCGAGTTTCCACGGCGGCGTCCCGGCGAGGACTCACGCCGCCTCGAAGGAGATGGTACGGTAACCTCGTACGACCCGTATGGCGATGACACGCTGCGGCGAGCACAGCAGCGTCACGCCACGGGTCGTCAGGTGTTGCGCCCATACGGGCGCACTGTATAACGCCATAAAGCGCACCACCCCCAAGTAGAGTCGCCGGTATCCGACGCCCGGCCCGCCCAGATTGGGCAGGAGGAGGCTCAGGGACTCGGCTGCTCGAGTGAGCTTCGGGCCCAGCTGCTGGAAGTGCCCATCGAACCTCCATCGGCCGTCGAGGGCGAGTCCTAAATACTTCATCGAAGTACCTACGGCGATGGAAGTCCCGCCGATTATCAGCTCCGCTCTCTGAGAAAGCGCATTCTGGGCGCCGTGGAAGCACAAGGTCTCGCACTTGCCCTGCGCCACCTCCAGCCCCAAGCGCCGAATGCGCGCGACGACATGGGCCACGCCCGCAGTCGCCAACACGCGCGCCACCCTAAAGGTGCGCGCGCGAGCCGTCACCAGGGTGTCGTCGGCGTAACAAGTCACGTCGACTCCACCGAACCTGGCTCCGCGCAACACCGAGTCTTAGCCGATGTTCCACAGGAGCGGTCCGAGGACCGACCCCTGCGGAACACCGCACAACACACTGTGCCGACACCACTCGTCGCGCGTCGGGTACCTCACGGACCTGTCCGAGACCGGGACCCCGAAGTGGACCAGCGCCGCGGTGATCATGCTCTACGGAAGGGTGTTGAACGCGTTAGCGATGTCGAGAGACACCGCCAACACCACCTCTCCGCGAGCCACCGCCGTGTCCGCCAGGGCTCGCTATCGCGTCTACGGTGGACCTGCATCCGGCGGAACCCGAACTGTTGTTCGCTCAGATCCGGTCCGATCTCCTCCATGTGTCGAACGAGGCGAGCCGCGATAACGCGCTCGAAGAGCTTGCTCACCTCTTCCAACAACACGATCGGCTGTTACGACGGTGAGTCGCCCTATGCCCGAAAACATAAAGCAGCTGCCGTTGCCCAGGGTACACCAGTCCCAGGAGATGCCCTTACCCCCGGACCGAGATCCAAAGGGTAACTGCATCCCCCGGGCACACGAGGAATTTATCCGACCCAGCACCCTAGGCATAGGTGAGGTTGGCTTCAGTCCCGTAAGCTATAATTACCTAGCTAAGCTAAAATTATGAAGTTGTTGATATATAAGCTTTTATTTTATATTATCTCTATAAAAGTATTCATTCATCAGGTGCCCTCTTCAAACTGAAGTTTGGCGATCAGATTGAGAAAATCATTTCGATCCTCAGCTATTCTTTTTAGTTGATGGTATGTAAACCCGGTCCATTCCTAAATGTCATCAAACCATTTCATGCGCTGTCTACCAGGTGCACGATTGCCATTAATTTTGCCCTCCAGGATCAACCATGGGAACTCATAAAGGGATCCTCTTTGAAGGTGTCCTAAAAATGCAACCTTTCTTTGCAAGACGGTTGTCATCAGCTTGCGTTTGCAGTTAGCTCTTTTAAGGACTTTATCATTGGAGACAAACTGCTTCCACGTAATTTTAAGCATTCGACTAAGTCCCCACATCTCAAATGCTTGTATTCGACGACAACATTCCTTTTCAAAGTCCACGTCTCACAACCGTATAAGAAAACAGACCAAACATAACATTTTAAGACACGGTATCGTTTGGGAAACGGTATCTTGAGGTCACATAACACTTTGGACATTCTATTAAAAACATTTTAGCTTGTCCGATTCTACATTTTATTTCTACGTTATGATCTAAATCAGATGTGAAGTAACGGTAAATAAAAGTAGGGAAAGGATATAAGGTTGTCTAATATCTCCCTTCCGCTTTTTTGCTCTTTATTCAATGCTTTATAAAAAGTGTTACAGTGATCGGATTTAGTTCAAATATGCGCCGTTTTGTTCGATAATCTGTTTCCATCTAGACGGCAACCTCCTAATACCTCCCTCGTAGAAGCCCTTCTCCTTATTTTCGAAGAACTCGGACAGCCACTTTTCACAAGCCTCTTTTGAGTTCAACTTTAAACCACCAAGGGCGTTCACCATGGACATGAACAGGTGGTAATCACTTGGCGCTATGTCCGGGCTATATGGTGGATGCGATAAAACCTCCCATCCGAGCTTCCGTAGCTTCTGACGAGTCATCAACGAAGTGTGTGTTCTGGCGTTGTCCTGGTGGAACACTACACCCTTCCTGTTGGCCAATTCTGGACGCTTCTGGTCGATCGCCTGCTTCAAGCGGTCCAGTTGTTCGCAGTAGATGGTAGAATTAAGCGTCTGGCCATATGGGAGCAGCTCATAGTTTATGATTCCCTTCCAAACACACAGCAAAACCTTTCTGGCCGTCAATCCCGGCTTGGCCACTGTTTGGGACGATTCACCGGCCTTCGACCACGACCGTTTTCGCTCGATATTGTCGTATGTGATCCATTTTTCGTCGCCAGTCACCATCCGCTTCAAGAATGGGTCGAGTTCGTTCCGTTTCAGCAGCATATCGCAGGCGTTGATTCGGTCCAGAAGGTTTTTTTGCGTCAAATCATGCGGCACCCAAACATCAAGCTTTTTTTTGTATCCAGCCTTCTGCAGATGGTTTAAAATGGTTTGGTGACTAACTCCCATCTCCTGGGCGATGTCACGAGATGTCACATGCCGGTCTAACTCGATGTAGTCCATGATTTGATCGGTATTTGTCGTCACAGGTCTTCCGCCCGCTGGCTTATCCATGGTGTCGTTTTCACCGGCTCTGAATCGTCGAAACCATTCCTCCGCGGTTCGAAGTGATAGAGTACCATCCCCCAAAACACCATTAATCTCACGGAACGTTTCTCTAGCGGATTTGCCTTTAACGAAGGAAAACTTTAAAATAGCGCGAATTTCGGCGTTAGTGAACTCCATGTTTACACGTCTATAACTGTTGAACGCAATATCCAAACTAATTATGCATAGCGTCGTTTTGTAGGTTATGTCAAGACCTTTCAAATTATGTATAGTATTGCCAGATACGAGCTCTGTAGCGCTTTGTACATAGCCGCGAAATTCAAAAGACAAAAAGGCGGAAGGGGGATATTTGACAACCTATTATAAACATTCGTCGGTTCAAAACAGTATAATGTTACATCAGGTACAGATACACATTTATCACACTTTTTTTGTTATCATTAGTATTAAATAGATAAAGTTATTTAATGAACGATCATAAAAATTAATAACTTTTTAATTTTCGTTTCTTTTGTATGGCAAAAATACATAAATCTTGGAGGATTAGTCTCCAATTTCTTTTTTATAATGTAGTTTCTTATGTATTCCGGGACGTTATCAGGCATTTCCTCCGTAGCTATAAATTGTTTGGCGTCTACCTGTTCTAGATTTTGTAATTGAACATCATTTTCATCATCTTTTGAATTTAAATTCATACCAATTTGAGGCTTATTCAATTTTTTTGGAATATTCATATCATGACCATTGAGGTCGAGGTAGAGGATCTGTGTTAATCGTGTTTTTCTTTTTAAAGTAATTATTACCAACTTCATCAGCTTTATCTACTTCCTTTTTAACGCCGGAACTTATTGATGGAGTTGTATAATTAGGAATGTCATTCATTTTCAATTTTTCATGACTACTTTTTTAGTTAATCGGTGATGAACTCAATTTTTGGTGAAGTCTAAAAAAGAAAATAAAAATCGTTAAAGCTAACACGTATTTATTACATAAAAGTCATGGGTTTGCTTAAGTTATTATCTACCGACATATGTTAGCAAATCCTACTGAAAACTTATGATACTTGATATTTTAACAAATTATTACTAAAAATAATTAAAAAAAAACGTGGTTATGGTGAAAAAAATGTAAATTAACTTCGCAATTCGGCGGAATATATGTTAAGAAAAATTTCACCGACCTGCAGCCGACTTCTCCCTGGAGCTCGTACTTTGATACTGTCTATGGAAAGTGTTGACTCTAAGTCTGAACCAACGCTAACTTCGTGTTATCTTTATCGGGTATGCGTAGAACATTTATCTAAGCACTTCATTAACACAAAATTGTTGTTATATAAACATGCATGCATAAAAATATATATCATATATTCAATGTATATGATATATATATTCCTATAGCATATAGATGTTACTACCTGTAGATTTTGCAATTTATTCGAGATCATACCGACTGACGTATAGGGCTACAAATTAGACTATTCATGGTAAATGGTACGATATATGATGATATATTTATTTTTTATTAATTTTGAAATTTTAATGCAGAATTGCGTCAGTCGCAACGTATCTAATATATAATAGATTACTATTAAAAAAGACACATGAAGATAATAAAGATTTTTTTTATATTGTCACATCTTTTCCCAGTAGGGGTAGGCCAGGGTGAATAAACACTCACTTTTCGCCAGACGTGGTCAGATTAGGTCCCATGTAACGGGGGGCGAGCCTGTTGCCACTTTATTGGAGCCGCCACACACACACACACACAAAGATGATGTCAGTGTGCGGGTTTCCTCACAATGTTTTCCTTCACCGTGTGTATTTCGCTGTTGTAACTGAAGTTCACAAATGCACATAATAAAGAATAGGTTAATGAATAAATTCAACAATTAGGTCCACATTGATTTATTATAACTCAATGAAATCTGGGGTTACATATATAATATTTTAAGATAATTTATCTCTTATTAAAAACATACAGACATTTAAAAGAAAAGAAATTTTGCAAAGTATCAGCAAGAAAACGTAGCTTTTTCAAAATTATTTCTTACTCCAAGTAAATGATCTAGTAAATTGAAATAGAGTAAAACAATATAATGGAATAATATTAATACGAATTAATTAATTATAAGCACAAAGTTTAAGGTTTTTTTTTAAAATTTAAGGTTTATTGTTTTTCTTATTTGGAACAATGTAATAACTTTTCGAAGATGAAGCCTCGTTTTCTTTTTCTTTCTGCAATTCTACAACATTTTTCGGTAGATCATCGTCATTATCCTCTGAAACTAAAAAGTTTTGGATCCATAGCAGTTCCAGATATTTGACGCCTGCAAATTCTTCGTCTTCGACATCTACGTCCTCATCTCCATCATCTACCACGACTTCGGATGAATCACAAGCATCTTTAATAGAAGTATTTTTTTTATTAGTCAAGTTATCGTTTTTTTGTTCTTTGTTTTCTTTTTTCGGATCATCATCACATTCCTTATAGTCATTCATATTACTTGAACTTCTTGAAGGTACAGCAACATCATAACAGCGACTCATTTTGCTTTTTTCGTTACTTGCTTTTAGATAAATATGCAGTCTGAAAAAATACGTAATTATTTAAATATAAAGATAAAATACAGTTTGAATGCCTAAGTTCATCACAACATTTAGATATCTACATAGTCTAAAGACAATAGAAATAAAGTCGATAATCTATTTTTAGAATCTGTTATGACGGTGCATATGGATGCTTTATATTTATTTTAAACAATATTAATCTTGCCACTGAATAACATAAAGCAAAGCTTTTTCTTTTACCTACGAATAAAATTATAAAATTATTGTGCTTTGTGCTATTGCTTTTGTTGTTTAAATCTTTATGTTATTTATATATCACGTCATTTATTATCACGTAAATAGGTTATAAAATATTTCTATGTTATATAAGTAATCTTTTTTATTATACAAAACAAAATTTACTTCCATAAGGGAAGATATAAATGGAAAGTTTCTCTCTGGGATATGGTCGAAACAATGAAATTTTCACCAACCTGCAACACTACCGCTGATGCCGGCACCTGACGAAGATCTGATCAGTGGAGAGGGTTTACTCTCGCAGCCTTTGGTGGAGCCGACCAATATGGATGGTGTTGTCATATAACGTTCACTGGGCATGCGCGGATCATTTATGTAAGTACGTGTTATAAAGCAGCTCGAAACTGCTAATTCATCTCCGTAATTTACAGCATCCATACATGTTAAGACTTTCCATATTAAATCTGAAAAAAAAAACCTATTTTATAACATTTACGGGTAGAGATTTGTACTCGACATTATCTTCCACTGCATTTGTAATAATTTTTTTTTATTTTATATAAATCGGTCATCATTCAATTAAAAAATTAAAACCTTTATCGATTCTCAATTTCAGAAAAATGTTGTTCCTGAAAATGATCACTAATTTTTTTATAAACAAACAATGAAAACGGAATGTTCACCTGATAGTACATGACGCGCAGGCCCACGACAATGACAACGTGGCGCCACTGACAATGACATACAGTAACACCATATTGTGTACGTCGCCCTGAAACAATATACTATCTCTCATAACTTCAGTAATTAATTTGTTACAATAGCTTTCAAAACGGAACAGAATCATTTTTACCCACTTCTGTTTGGTGATAAAACAGGCGCGTTACCGTGGCACCTAGCTGTACAGTCTTGGGTAATTAAAACTAGTCACTATATAACCATTTGGTTACAAGGGTAGAGGAAGACCGAGAAAGTGTGGATGGATTGTGTAAAAGATGTCATGTGTAACAAGAGTGTGAATTCTGGTATGACGGCTGATAGAGGGATATGGAAGAGAAGTACATACTGTGCCGACCCTACATAGCTGGTAAAAGGGTAGGAGGAAGAAGAAGAAGAAGATTATAAACATTTTCAAAGATAAATATTGTTGAAGCAAAAAAGATATTAAGCTAGTAAAGTAGACCGAGTCAACCAAGTATGAGGACAACATATATAATACAGTTTAAGGCTAACGAGGACTTGAAATATAAAAACACATCTTAGACAGATCGTTTATTGTACACACGAAAGAAATATATCACATCAATATAAACAATAAAACATTACCACAGACAGACAGAATTATTTAGAAATTTATAAATGTTATAGACATTTCTAAAAGTATTTACTCACAAGGAGAGGATATAACAGGTGAATGTATACGTCTAAATATACCTTCCACACGATTTATAGCAAAGAAACCATTCAGATTCAAGAGCTTTAACTTCTTTTAATATATAATTTTTACAATAAACACCAATAGAATAAATTGGCTAAAAACGAATATTGACACTGTATCGTAATATATTATAATATAAGGAAGTCTTAACCTTCACCAGCTCCATTTAAATTTGGTAACTAATCATGTTAGTATAATATTGATCCGACTGCGGGGCCAATTTGATCCGGAAACATTTTATAAATTTTTCTTTCTTATGTATCTTAACAGGAAATGATTTTACCGCAAATAAAGTTTATGTCATCATCAATCAATAGATGTCCACCTCGACGACACCATCCACCGATTTCCACCAGATCTTCGGATACCTTGTGAATTTCAACGCTAAGTATAACGTGTACGTAGATACTCTTAACATTATATTTAATTTACATCAATAAATTAAAATAATACATAAAATAAATATAAATTATAAAAATAATTAGACAAAAGTAAAATTTAATTATGTTTATAAAGTTATTATTAAAAAATTTAATGGTCTGTATTATAGATTGATAAGAAAACAATTTTGAAAAACCTTTGTCTGCAATCATAGAAGTAAATACAGAATATAAAAGACACAATGCTAGTTATTTTGAAAGACCTAAACAATAATAAATAATTTTAGTATTTCGTATCGCTTATATTATAGAATTTTTTTCACATTCATGGATTTATCTAATAAATAAAGAAATAAATCTGTATAAACCAAAATAATTGTACCGGGCAACACTGTGTGGATTTTATATAGCAATCTTTTCCCGATTCTTTTAACGCTTAATAAATAACATTTACAAGAAATTTATAAAGATTTTGAAGTAATACAAACATTTCACTTCTTTTTATGATTCTTGGCGGGCACTACACTAGTTTTTTCTTCTTTTCTTTATTAACGTTTAACGTTTTCCACATCAGCAGTTTCCGACTCGTCCGATTCAATCGGTTCCTCAACCAAACTGGATAGAGTGGGTGAAATTCTATTAATCACTTTGTATATCTTTTCAAGGAAATGTTTCCGAGATGCTTGAACTAATTCTTCTTGTTTATCAGAATCAATGGAACTGGCATCCGGATTTAACGTGGGCCATGTGGAATCCTCAGAACTAGAGTTAAAATCATCCAAATCTTTCGGCACATCTTTCTTTTCAACCGCATCTTCATATGAAGCATTAGAAGTTTCTATATCGGGTGCTTTATTATCATCATTAACCTTAGATTGTGTCGTTTTCTTATCAATGTTTTTAGAATCAGCCATTTTGATTCTTTATCAGGTTACAAAATCAACCTGAAAAATATATATACGCTTTAATAAATTCAAGTAATTTTAAATATTTCTTTTACACGGATGTTATACAACCTTTATTTACATTATAATATAGAATTTATTGACGTTATTCATATATAAAAGCACTTAAATTAAACTTAAGCTTCCAAGGCTTATAAAAATTTTATACTTATGAAATATTGCTTAGTAAAATAAGAAAACTTTTTTTTAAGTAACAAACTTTATAACAACACTAGCCATGAGAATCTTCTAGTGATGTGTATAAAACCTAATAAAAATATTGACAGATTGTATATATAACATAACTTCAAACAAATTGATATACGGAATATTAAATGAAAAGCCATTTATATGTTATTCATATAAATGAATCCAAAATCATGTATTCTTGTTACTTTATAAATATATTTACAATATCAATGATTTCACAATCCATATTTAATTTTTTAGTCATATAATTTTTAAGGAACTTTTTATAAAGAATCAGCTCCGTCAAGCTAGTTTATAGGAATTTAATATTTCATGAAATCAAAGAGTCGGAGCAAACTTACCTTCTGTGAAAGACTAGAGCTGTAAAGTAGTCGGGAAAATCGTTCAATACGGAGGTGAGCTAGGTGAGGACGTGTCCGCTGGCCACGGCTGCTGCGAAAGCTCTGGGCTTTGTGCACTATGGCTCTAATTCCGTGACGTCCGCACAATTTCCGCAAATCAGGGGACGATGCGCGCGTTTTATTTCTAATATTTACACTGCGCACATGCGTACAAGCGTTGTGTTATTACAAGATGTCTGCCCGCAAACATTTGAAATATACTACGTCTTGAACTTGACACTGAAACCAACGGCATTTACAATTTATATCTTATTCCACAAATATCTAAAAAAATAATATTATTAAAAGACTTTCATATATCTGAAGAATAAATAGATTAACTTGTTTATGGTTTCACAAATAAAAACTACAGTAGTAAATAGAATAGACTAAAACAGTGACAATAATAAACATTTGGCAAAATAAGACATAAATCGAGAGCTTGTGTTATTAGTAGAAAATATATTAGTAATAAAAGTCTTAACAAAATCAATTCCAATAACTTTAGTTTTTTTTATTCCTTTTCATTGTTCGGTGATAATCTGTCTATCAAAATTACATATTTTTTTATACAAATATAACCACTGATATAATATTATAATCACTGCAATTAATTTAAAGCTTTGATGGTATATATATATATTTATTTTCAGTATTAATAATTAGGAAATAGTTCAAGTGTCGTTTTTTAATAGTTAAAAATTAGACAAAATACTTAAGTTTTTATAATTTTCTTACTAAAATTAGAAAACAAGCACGAAAAATAAAAGTAGATAATATCTTATTGTTCAATTAATTTTTAAAACGGCTCGGTTGATTTTGGCGGGAATTTCACTGACATATAGTTAATGTTAACGTTAAGCTGAGGTTACTTCGTTTAATTTTTAATAAAAACTATATACAAAAAAATTATATTACTTTAAAACCGATTATCACCAAAGCTGTAAGATCAAAGCTTAAAAAATATAGTTTATTAATATGTACCCATTGTGCTAGCCAGTGAACTTTTGTATATAATTTACTTGAAATTAAAACTTGAATCATCATTTCTAATAACATTTAGAAATACATTCAAATTCTCTGGTTATCAAAAACTGTAACTTGCTATATTATTTTGCTATTATACGAAACTTTATCGTTCAAATGACGTTGCTCTTTTCGATATTTTTTTTTTTTAAAAGTAAGATGTTTGTGCGTTTCTTCTCATGCAACACTGTCATCATTTATACTAATTTCTTTACGCCATCTATTGGTGATTAACTGAAACTTATTAAAAGATGAAAAAAAAAAAAATGTTTTAGTATATTTTTGTGTCATAATTTCATGAAAAAGTATTCTCCTAATCTAATCAATTTTATTAATTCACTTTTGTAAGAAATTATAAAAATGTACCTAAATGTAACCTGGTGCCATTATTTTTCTTTCTTCAAAGTAATGAGTACGAGAGAGTACCGCTAAGTACGCGCAGATGGCGCTAAACCATTATTTCTATTAGACATTGATTTTTTAATAAAAAGAGTAGTTATATAATATGAAATGTTTATTGAGAACAAATGCAAAGTTAAAAATTAATAAATGTTATAATAAGTTACTTGTATTAACATTTTACATGTGATGGTGACGAGCAGTGCTGCATATACCATCCTAAGTAGCGCCACGTTATGTAGGTAGGAGGATATGCCCCTGCAATTAAGCGATAGCTTATCATCAGATGAACGTACTGCACGTCTCGTCGCTTCACATAATAAATAAAAATAGTTTTTTTTTTTTGATGATACTACAAAGAATCTATTGCCGGAAACAGTTTAATAATATCTTATGGTACCACAGCTACTATTTTTGCCGACAAACAGTAGTATGCAAACGTTATTGTGTTCCGGTTTAAAAGGCGTTGTAGATAACTAAAATTGATGCGGTACAGACATAACATCTTATGTATAAAGACGATAAGCATAATATGGTTTGTGATTTTCAAATAGCTCTCATATTATAACAGAAATAACTTGTCATAATAGGTAAATTGATCTTGATGAAGTTAACTTCTATGGAGCATGTCATAAATTCATCTTAGCTCAACGCATCATCATCAGCCGATAGATGTCCACTGCTGAACATATGCCTCTCCCAAAGATTCCCACATCTATCTAGTGGATACCCACTAGATAGATATATGAATACTCATATGGGGGGGATTAGGACCATTTACCACCACGCTGGACCAATGCGGGTTGGTGCCTGTGCCTCGTTTCTGGATTAGCCGGGTACACCACGAGCAAGTGAGGTTAGCTTGGATCCCGTGAGATGTGCGGGAACCCTTACACCCGTCACCCAGCTCAAAGCATAGAACAATTTTATATATATATCTTTTATTATTTTATACCTTATTCAACGAGAAAATCGGAGCAGGGCTTTTATAAGGAAGCTCTATGTATATATCTTTTCTTGGGTTCGGCCCTCCTGGTCATTGTTCTAAATCTATCTCTGTTTTGTGTCATAGCTTCTGTCCATTTGTTATTCTTTAGATCTTTATTGATCGTCGTCAACCAAGTAATTGGAGCTCTCCCAGGACTTCTCTTTTTAGTTTCAAGATCCCAAGCTATCCTAACCATATGCGTTGTTGGTCTTCGCAGACTATGACCGTGCCTGTGCAGACGTCTCTGAACCATTTTCTCTGGAACCGGTTTTACTTTATAGCAATAAAATCTAATGGCTAATAATTATAATGATGATATGTATATATGAAATATATATATATATATATATATATATATATTATATATAATTTATGTCAATATATTGACATAAACTTTTTTTGATGTTCAAGCGGGACTAAGTACCTTCACAAGTTAGGGTCCCGAGATACAAGCTGTATTTAGTTCGGGACCCGAGAGATATCATGTGTTCGAATGTGTTTATAAATGTTTGAAAACATAAATAAATATTAAAAATGTATCTTAGAAAGTAATTAATATTGTCAAAGTTTTAAACAGCAAATAATATCAAATCGAAGAAAATTCCATTAGTTCCTTTATCGAAGTAACAAGACAAGCTAACTCGGACATCGGAATTCATATAACGTAAAATTAAAATCCCTATCAATTCTACTATGACGCGGCCCGTCGGGAGTTCCTTTATCCTAATTTATATTAACAGCTTATATTGCTACATCCATCAGACAACCAACTGATAGAAGCTGTACTAAATTATCCTTATTATTAAAGGACTTAAAATATAATACTTTTTTTAATAAAGATCAATGATTAAGGTTATCATATCTCTTGTTAAACATCGCCAAAATTATTATCGTCTACGTATGTACATACCTCTTATCTTTTTCTTTTCGTTTAACGTGTTGGTAATGCATTCGAATACCTGCCCTAGTGGGGGTCAAGACAGGTTATGTCGGACTTGCATCGACTAAAAACCCCCACGATGTTCCACCTTCGCAGTGCAGTTTGCCAGCGCCGGCTGCATCGGCTGCAGCTCCATCTCGGGAAGAGAGTGTGCCAGAATATACAGGGTGCCCTTGTGCCGGCGTCTTATAGTCATATGGACAATGGATTTCCCCGAATCCGTCACTTAGAGATCATGGGAGTCAAAAGAGAAAACTCTCCTGACCTGCTGCGCCGTTTTAGGTCTTTGGTTCCGCCACCTACAACCGTTTATGTAGGTACCACCACAGCTCTTATTTCTGTCATCCAACAGTAGTGTGCAAACACTACTGTGTTCCGGTTTGAAGGGCGTTGTAGCTAGTGTAATTACTGAGGTAACGCAACTCAAAATCTTATATCTCAAAGAAACAAGCAATATGTGGTTCAGTGTATAGTATCATCTTAACTATCGTTACATTGTTATGGGCTGGCGTGTTACTTAATATCAGGTAAACGCTCGTATGTAATTGTAGTAGACACAGCGACCTTTCTCTTACCCTCATGGATAGGGGAAGAAAATTTATTTTACGTTTTTACCTTGCCCTCGTGCGGAAGAGCCAATATCTTTAGTGTTCCACCTTTGCCTAGGTTTGTCGTAAAGTTTATGTACTTTCGTAGCATATAAAGCGTGCAAGTAAAAACTTAATTTCGTTAAGTAAACAAGCAAACTAATCTTTATTTTATTCGATAACATCATTAAACCTGTTTAAAGCGAAGGCTTGCTAAGAATCGAGCTTGCTTTGAGGTAAGTAGTAAAGTTATCAAATAAAGCCAGAAAGTAAGAAATGGGTGGGTCCTTTTCATGTAAGTCTTTTAAGTCGGATGCTATATATATATGTGTATATATTCATGTATATAGTTTTTTGTAGACCTTTTTAAGGTGTACAATAATGTAGTAAATTATTTCAATCTATCTAGTAGCGTTGAGCCAGCGTTTGCAATATAAGCGCAAAAAATGTGTTTATTTACGACATCACATTAGAGACCTCGAAAACTATCAGTGTTCCTCTATTATATTATGCATGGGTCATACGTATAAACCTTCCTTAAGAATCACAGAATCTTTTTATAAAAATCGCATTAAAATCCGTTGTCTACTTTTAACGATTTAAGCATCCATAAGGACAGACAGACAGCGAAAGCGACTTTGTTTTTCACTATGTACGGATATACTTTTCCTTCGCTATACATTTCTTTTTAATTAATTGTTTTAAGGCTGATTAATTGTTAACTAAAACAAATTGAATAACTCCAGTTGCAAGTAATTAACAAAAGACTTACACACTACTTGTGTTAACAACATTAAATTGCGTCTTTAGTAAATTTTTTTTATTATTTACATGTACATTTTACATTTAAAACTTTTATATATAATTTTAAAAATAAGTATCGCCACTTATCGTATGGACACTGTCCCGTCATCATAACAATATTCCCAATCTTACTGTGCAACCCTAACCAGATTAGTCTCTTTTTTATGTTATTGTTGTTGTTTTTAAGATGGTACTTTCAAAATATGTTATCTATTAAGGCGCAGCACACGCCCATTTTCAGTTTCCAAGCAGTATGAACGATCACCGCGCGGCTTCTCCCATAAACGTTTGTCCTTCATTCGCACCAACTCACCTGGCCGTATTGAAGGTAAACATCGAGTGCCCCTGTTATAGTACTCCGCCTGTTTCCTAATATTTTTTATCTTATTTTTTAACATCGAATCACCGTTTATAATTTGAGGATACAACTGACTGTGTTGCACAGGTGACCTGGTATTAAAACGTTGGCTGAATAATCACTGGACACGCGAATGTTCTTCTCCAGTGAGCGGTGTATTTATAAAATTGAGAAGTGCAAGTTACCAGTCCGTACCAGTTTCTTGCGACTTAATAAACAATGACTTTATAGTTCTTAAGAATCTATATAGACCAGACCATAAGGCGTTTAGAAGGTGCATAATTTATAACTGTTTTATCTAAATGCATCACATAAAAACCTTTCTTTGCATCGCATTTGGAATACAGTTTTACTCCTGATAAATTAGTTATTTCGTCCAATGTTGGAAACTGAATATGACTTCGTTGGACATTGAAATTTTTAGAATCAAAACAAATACGTAATGATTTATCAGGTTTTTCAATAATAACAATATTCGAAACCATCAACGAAACAGTTGGACCATCTTCTTTTACAATGATACCTAACTCCACCATATTATTTAATTACTGTTTTAATCTAGGACTTCATTTTATTGGAATTTTTCTCGGATCATTTCTTACCGGTGGAACGCTCGGGTCTGTTATTATTTTACACCACAAAGGCAAACATCCTAAACCTCCAAAAATTGTATCATCAACATATATATTATTTAAACTTAAATAGTTAATTTTCGTCAACAATTTTCACTCGATACACGCTTTCAAACCCAATAAGTTGTTACAGTTTTCATTGAACACATATATAGATCGATTACAACAGTATCTATTATGTTGAAAGTAAGCATTATAATAACTGACTACCCGAAAACGCTTTTTACTTATCTCCCGCAAGACTATTACATATTTTTAAATTATAAACTAGAAATCCAGCGTTTTCGTACGACGGTTTCAACATCGTTAGTCCACACGGATAGCGCTGTTCCAACACTGCTGTAAATTTTACTGCCATCCGTGAAAATACGGATCGTTTGCATATTATGATTATCAAGCTGAACTTTGCTTTCCAGTCTTTGAAACTCCAGGCTCATTTCTTCAGCCGGATGTGGAGTTTCGCAAAATGCAGCGACTCGTTCCACCTCCCTGTCCTTTAATTCTGCCCGAGGCACTCCTCTCTTAGTTTCATAGAGAGATGTTTGTGTACGTTCATTGCTTTTTTACAAATTTCTGTAGTGTGTTTATTAAATGTGAGCTTGTTGTTTATATAGAGCCCAAGGATGTTAATATTTTCAGACAAGACAATATTTTCGCCGCTCATTTTCAGTATTGAGTTATCGTATTTTAATTTGCGAGTAATAACCATCGCTTTGGTCTTTGATGGACCAAAGATAAGCTTGTTTTAGATTCCCCAATTCCGAAAGTACGCGAGGGCAGAGTTGGATTGTTTTTCTATGTCTAGTGCAGTCACCATCAAACACTAAAACTACATCATCTGCAAAAGCTTGATAATAGTCACCGCGTTGTTCTAGTCCTTTTAAAAGTGGGTCCAACAGCAAGTTCCAGAGAATTGGCCTGCCAATAAATCCCTGCATACACCCTTTACTTTTTTTGGTACAAGTTTAACGCCATATCTAACAGTTACCTTTCTATCTCGTAAGTAGCTGTCTAGCACTCATCTTATATTTACAAGGCAATCTTCCTCCGCTAAACGAACTCTAATTGCGGGCCACCACGCATTGTTAAAAGCCCCTTCTATTTCCAGCGATATCATTACGACAATCTTCTTCGCTTCTATTTTTCGTCGAATATGATTCATTAGATCAAAAAGAGAGTCCTCCGTGCTTCTTTGGGGCATAAATCCGTATTAACAAGTGCTAATCTTTGGGAGACTATGCCATTTAAGTCTACCTATGATGAGCTTTTCCAAAATCACTCCCATCACTGGTAGTAGACCTGTCGCTCTATATGCCTTTGGATGCATGTAGTTATCTGTTCCAGGTTTTCGTAAGATCACTACTGTCGCCTCTTTCCAGATAGTCGGAAAATGGTCTAACTCTAGGTACTTATTAACGAGTATTAAGAAAAATTCCGGATCGTAAGCACAAACACGCCGGCAGATATCTGCTGTAAAACCATCCGCGCCCGGAGCCTTCTTTGGATTAAACTCTCAACCGCGCTCTGGTGAATGGAGGATACCTGCATTCATCCAAAAACTGACTATTTACACAGCCCGTTCTCTAATGCTCCGATGTTCACGAGTGTCACCATCCACTGAGTCATCCGAGTAGAGAGCATCCGTGAGGATCTTCACTGATTCTTGAAAGTCTACTTTTCTGCCTTCTACCTCAATCGGTAAGTCCTCGTGCCGTTTGGGAGTCCTACCAATAGTTCTATAAATTCTCTCCCACATGCCTTCCCTGTCTTGTTTGCCACAGAAACTTTTCCAGCTTCTTATTTGTGCATTTTTGGCTTCTTTTTCGTACCTTTCTGTAGTTTGCAAGTAATCATTGACCACTTTTGCTTTATGGACTGGCGCAGCACAGCGGATTCGACGCTTTTTGGTGAGCACTTCTTTCTTTAAATCATGAAGTTCTTTGGACATCCACGGCAAGTTGAGTTCTTCTTTGGATTTTTTTTTCTGAAAAGTATCTTTACAAGCTTCTCTAATAATGCTAGTATATTTCCCAGTCAATAGATACAGGTCGCTTGACATGTTAATATTTACTACTTTTTCTTGATTTATAACACTTTCATTCATTAAATCGACTAACTTGTTATTAAATTCGAACCAATCAGCTCTTCTATTATTATAAATCCGTGTAGTCCTTTGGACGCTCATACCCTCTGATTTTGCAATTCTCATGTTGAATGTTAGGGTATTGTGATCGAACCTTGTGAATTTTTCATCTACTTTCCAGTCCTCTATCATGTTAAAAATCTCGTTTGAGCAGGCCGTCACGTCGATGTAACTTGAGAAACGTTTATCACCTCTGATGGTATCGAATGTGGGAGTGTTACCTTCATTTAGCACATGTAAACTCATTTCGTTGAGAAAGCATAACATGTCTTCGCCCCGTTTATCTATTCGGTCGCCACCCCACCAAGTGTTTTTGGCATTAACGTCACGACCTATAATTAACAGCTTAGGTTTTAGCTCTTTGCGTATTTTCTTTAGCTGCTCTAAATACGGTTCAATATGTCACGGTCAGGTTCGAAGTCTTCCTGTCGGCCGCGCCCTCTTTACCTGTCGATCGCAACCGCGTGACCCTGAGCAGACGCGGCGGCGAATTCAAATATCGTAAGTAACGCCACACCACCCCCCACGGAGAAAATTTACTTTATAGGGAGAAGAAAATTCAAAGCGAATTGAAAATCGAACGGAGTCTTAATTCTGACTGTCCAACTAGAGCGAGCTATACACTAAGTACGTACCATAACATCTTGATCGGTGGCGATAGAATCGCCACATCACCCCCCTATAAAGGAAATTAAATCATAGAGAAAATATTTCAAAATAAACATTATAAAGCAAGAACTGAATAAATAATAAAAAATAAATTACAAATCTAAAACGTTTTGAAATTTGACTTTTCTTCTAAATTTAGTTATGACAGGTGTTTTTTTTTTAATTTTTCCCCTGCGTTAGTTGGGTCAAGGCCTTTATTCATAGGTCTTTACCTATGAAATTGCCGTTCCGCAGTACTGGCCATTTCAAATAAAAATAATTTTTGTTTGGCTGAGAATTTTAATTTCCGATTAATTTTATTTTAAAAACATGGAATTCTTTTTCCAAAAGTAGTCATTTGTTTATTTTTAATGTTACATTTTCATCAAATTTCAATCTTTTTCGTCATCATGGATACGTTAAAAATTCGAGTAATTATGGAATATGAGTACCGTCGTAGCAGCAACGCGGCACAAGCGGCACGAGCGGCACGCAACGTCAACGACGTTGACGGAGCTAAGACTAGAAAACAACGCACCACCTGTTATTGGGTTCCTCGCTTCCGTTCTGAAAGTTTCGACCTGAAAAATGAACCTCGCGGTCGTCCGAAGACTTTGGGTGACAATGACGAATTAAAGGCGATCGTGGAAGCTGATGTACACAATCTACGGCTGGATTAGCAGCAGCATTAAACGTTTGCGTCAAAACAATATTGGTCCATTTTCGTCAAATTGACAAAGTAAAAAAATTGACAAATGGGTGCCCCACGAACTCAACGATCGCCAGCAATGAACCGCATTGTTACCTGCGATGAAAAATGGAATCTGTTTGATAACCGCAAGTGCTCAACAAGTTGGTTGGATCCTAATTCAGCACCGAAATAATGCCCTAAACGAAAACTCACACCTAGAAAAGTGATTTTCACTGTTTGGTGGTCTAGCGCTGGTGTGACCGGCGGAGAATGAAAGGGCGGACCAACGCCAAGGAAGCAGCCCTAAAGGACAAAAGAAGACCGGTATACGAGGACTGCCCCGATTACTTCGTCAAGCGTCAGTTAAAACAGAGGACGCTTGACGAATGGAACAAGAGGCACGTGCAAGGTACGACGGCTTCAACAACGAGGATTTACTTCCACAGCCTCGCGTCGGCATATCGTACAATTCGTCGGCTCGAGCTCGACACAGTCTTGGTTCAGATGTTCATGGGGCACGAGGGATTCTCCGGGTACCTTCACAGGTTTGAGGTCAAGGAGAGTCCCGAGTGCCTTTGTGACCCGGCGGTGGTCCAGACCTTGGTGCACATTATGACTTCCTGCCCTAATACGGGGGTGACAGAATGAACCTAGAATTGGAAAATGGGAAAAGGATAGATATGGAAGTCATTGCCTCTCTGATGAGAGAGGACGGAAGTCGCCAAGCATTTATAAAATATGGAAAGAAAGTGATAGGAGTTACTATCAGAATGAAAAAAAAAATTTATGTAAAAATATTTAAACAATTAAGTAAAAAATGTAGAAAAACGTAAAAGTAGAATAATAAAGGAGGAAATAAAATTAAAACAGTAAATAGTTAAGCAAACTAAAAATAAATAGAAAAAATAGAATAAATAAATGGACTATGCGATAGACTCTGCGGTGGTACCTGCCTCGACAGTCTCAGCCGACAGAGATCCACCAGCAGTAGTAGTTACAGCGCCCTTCATACAGGATCACGGTAATGTTTGCAGTAATATGCAACAAACACTACGGTGGTACCTGCCTAGACAGCCTCAGCCGACAGAGATCCACCAACAGTAGTAGTTACAGCGCCCTTCATAAAGGATCACGGTAATGTTTGCAGTACTAGGCAACAAACACTACGGTGGTACCTGCCTAGACAGTCTCCGCCAACAGAGACCCACCAGCAGTAGTAGTTACAGCGCCCTTCATACAGGATCACGGTAATGTTTGCAGTAATATGCAACAAACACTACGGTGGTACCTGCCTAGACAGCCTCAGCCGACAGAGATCCACCAACAGTAGTAGTTACAGCGCCCTTCATACAGGATCACGGTAATGTTTGCAGTACTAGGCAACAAACACTACGGTGGTACCTGCCTAGACAGTCTCCGCCAACAGAGACCCACCAGCAGTAGTAGTTACAGCGCCCTTCATACAGGATCACGGTAATGTTTGCAGTAATATGCAACAAACACTACGGTGGTACCTGCCTAGACAGCCTCAGCCGACAGAGATCCACCAACAGTAGTAGTTACAGCGCCCTTCATACAGGATCACGGTAATGTTTGCAGTACTAGGCAACAAACACTACGGTGGTACCTGCCTAGACAGTCTCCGCCAACAGAGACCCACCAGCAGTAGTAGTTACAGCGCCCTTCATACAGGATCACGGTAATGTTTGCAGTACTATGCAACAAACACTACGGTGGTACCTGCCTAGACAGTCTCCGCCAACAGAGACCCACCAGCAGTAGTAGTTACAGCGCCCTTCATACAGGATCACGGTAATGTTTGCAGTACTATACAACAAACACTACGGTGGTACCTGCCTAGACAGTCTCAGCCAACAGAGATCCACCAACAGTAGTAGTTACAGCGCCCTTCATACAGGATCACGGTAATGTTTGCAGTACTATGCAACAAACACTACGGTGGTACCTGCCTAGACATTCTCCGCCAACAGAGACCCACCAGCAGTAGTAGTTACAGCGCCCTTCATACAGGATCACGGTAATGTGTGCAGTACTATGCAACAAACATTACGGTGGTACCTGCCCAGACAGTCTCCGCCAACAGAGACCCACCAGCAGTAGTAGTTACAGCGCCCTTCATACAGGATCACGGTAATGTTTGCAGTACTATGCAACAAACACTACGGTGGTACCTGCCTAGACAGTCTCAGCCGACAGAGAACCACCAACAGTAGTAGTTACAGCGCCCTTCATACAGGATCACGGTAATGTTTGCAGTACTATGCAACAAACACTACGGTGGAACCTGCCTAGACAGTCTCCGCCAACAGAGACCCACCAGCAGTAGTAGTTACAGCGCCCTTCATACAGGATCACGGTAATGTTTGCAGTACTATGCAACAAACACTACGGTGGTATCTGCCTAGACAGTCTCCGCCAACAGAGACCCACCAGCAGTAGTAGTTACAGCGCCCTTCATACAGGATCACGGTAATATTTGCAGTACTATACAACAAACACTACGGTGGTACCTGCCTAGACAGTCTCAGCCAACAAAGATCCACCAACAGTAGTAGTTACAGCGCCCTTCATACAGGATCACGGTAATGTTTGCAGTACTATGCAACAAACACTACGGTGGTACCTGCCTAGACAGTCTCAGCCGACAGAGAACCACCAACAGTAGTAGTTACAGCGCCCTTCATACAGGATCACGGTAATGTTTGCAGTACTATGCAACAAACACTACGGTGGAACCTGCCTAGACAGTCTCCGCCAACAGAGACCCACCAGCAGTAGTAGTTACAGCGCCCTTCATACAGGATCACGGTAATGTTTGCAGTACTATGCAACAAACACTACGGTGGTACCTGCCTAGACAGTCTCCGCCAACAGAGAACCACCAGCAGTAGTAGTTACAGCGCCCTTCATACAGGATCACGGTAATGTTTGCAGTACTATGCAACAAACACTACGGTGGTATCTGCCTAGACAGTCTCCGCCAACAGAGACCCACCAGCAGTAGTAGTTACAGCGCCCTTCATACAGGATCACGGTAATATTTGCAGTACTATACAACAAACACTACGGTGGTACCTGCCTAGACAGTCTCAGCCAACAAAGATCCACCAACAGTAGTAGTTACAGCGCCCTTCATACAGGATCACGGTAATGTTTGCAGTACTATGCAACAAACACTACGGTGGTACCTGCCTAGACAGTCTCCGCCAACAGAGATCCACCAGTAGTAGTTACAGCGCCCTTCATACAGGATCACGGTAATGTTTGCAGTACTATGCAACAAACACTGCGGTGGAACCTGCCTAGACAGTCTCCGCCAACAGAGACCCACCAGCAGTAGTGGTTACAGCGCCCTTCATACAGGATCACGGTAATGTTTGCAGTACTAGGCAACAAACACTACGGTGGTACCTGCCTAGACAGTCTCCGCCAACAGAGACCCACCAGCAGTAGTAGTTACAGCGCCCTTCATACAGGATCACGGTAATGTTTGCAGTACTATGCAACAAACACTACGGTGGTACCTGCCTAGACATTCTCCGCCAACAGAGACCCACCAGCAGTAGTAGTTACAGCGCCCTTCATACAGGATCACGGTAATGTGTGCAGTACTATGCAACAAACATTACGGTGGTACCTGCCCAGACAGTCTCCGCCAACAGAGACCCACCAGCAGTAGTAGTTACAGCGCCCTTCATACAGGATCACGGTAATGTTTGCAGTACTATGCAACAAACACTACGGTGGTACCTGCCTAGACATTCTCAGCCGACAGAGATCCACCAACAGTAGTAGTTACAGCGCCCTTCATACAGGATCACGGTAATGTTTGCAGTACTATGCAACAAACACTACGGTGGAACCTGCCTAGACAGTCTCCGCCAACAGAGACCCACCAGCAGTAGTAGCTACAGCGCCCTTCATACAGGATCACGGTAATGTTTGCAGTACTATGCAACAAACACTACGGTGGTACCTGCCTAGACAGTCTCCGCCAACAGAGACCCACCAGCAGTAGTAGTTACAGCGCCCTTCATACAGGATCACGGTAATGTTTGCAGTACTATGCAACAAACACTACGGTGGTACCTGCCTAGACAGTCTCCGCCAACAGAGACCCACCAGCAGTAGTAGTTACAGCGCCCTTCATACAGGATCACGGTAATGTTTGCAGTACTATGCAACAAACACTACGGTGGTACCTGCCTAGACAGTCTCCGCCAACAGAGATCCACCAGCAGTAGTAGTTACAGCGCCCTTCATACAGGATCACGGTAATGTTTGCAGTAATATGCAACAAACACTACGGTGGTACCTGCCTAGACAGCCTCAGCCGACAGAGATCCACCAACAGTAGTAGTTACAGCGCCCTTCATACAGGATCACGGTAATGTTTGCAGTACTATGCAACAAACACTACGGTGGAACCTGCCTAGACAGTCTCCGCCAACAGAGACCCACCAGCAGTAGTAGTTACAGCGCCCTTCATACAGGATCACGGTAATGTTTGCAGTACTATGCAACAAACACTACGGTGGAACCTGCCTAGACAGTCTCCGCCAACAGAGACCCACCAGCAGTAGTAGTTACAGCGCCCTTCATACAGGATCACGGTAATGTTTGCAGTACTATGCAAGAAACACTACGGTGGTACCTGCCTAGACATTCTCCGCCAACAGAGACCCACCAGCAGTAGTAGTTACAGCGCCCTTCATACAGGATCACGGTAATGTGTGCAGTACTATGCAACAAACATTACGGTGGTACCTGCCCAGACAGTCTCCGCCAACAGAGACCCACCAGCAGTAGTAGTTACAGCGCCCTTCATACAGGATCACGGTAATGTTTGCAGTACTATGCAACAAACACTACGGTGGTACCTGCCTAGACAGTCTCAGCCGACAGAGAACCACCAACAGTAGTAGTTACAGCGCCCTTCATACAGGATCACGGTAATGTTTGCAGTACTATGCAACAAACACTACGGTGGAACCTGCCTAGACAGTCTCCGCCAACAGAGACCCACCAGCAGTAGTAGTTACAGCGCCCTTCATACAGGATCACGGTAATGTTTGCAGTACTATGCAACAAACACTACGGTGGAACCTGCCTAGACAGTCTCCGCCAACAGAGATCCACCAGCAGTAGTAGTTACAGCGCCCTTCATACAGGATCACGGTAATGTTTGCAGTACTATGCAACAAACACTACGGTGGAACCTGCCTAGACAGTCTCCGCCAACAGAGACCCACCAGCAGTAGTAGTTACAGCGCCCTTCATACAGGATCACGGTAATGTTTGCAGTACTATGCAACAAACACTACGGTGGTACCTGCCTAGACAGTCTCCGCCAACAGAGAACCACCAGCAGTAGTAGTTACAGCGCCCTTCATACAGGATCACGGTAATGTTTGCAGTACTATACAACAAACACTACGGTGGTACCTGCCTAGACAGTCTCCGCCAACAGAGACCCACCAACAGTAGTAGTTACAGCGCCCTTCATACAGGATCACGGTAATGTTTGCAGTACTATGCAACAAACACTACGGTGGTACCTGCCTAGACAGTCTCCGCCAACAGAGACCCACCAGCAGCAGTAGTTACAGCGCCCTTCATACAGGATCAAGGTAATATTTGCAGTACTATGCAACAAACACTACGGTGAAACCTGCCTAGACAGTCTCAGCCGACAGAGATCCACCAACAGTAGTAGTTACAGCGCCCTTCATACAGGATCACAGTAATGTTTGCAGTACTATGCAACAAACACTACGGTGGTATCTGCCTAGACAGTCTCCGCCAACAGAGACCCACCAGCAGTAGTAGTTACAGCGCCCTTCATACAGGATCACGGTAATATTTGCAGTACTATACAACAAACACTACGGTGGTACCTGCCTAGACAGTCTCAGCCAACAGAGATCCACCAACAGTAGTAGTTACAGCGCCCTTCATACAGGATCACGGTAATGTTTGCAGTACTATGCAACAAACACTACGGTGGTACCTGCCTAGACAGTCTCCGCCAACAGAGACCCACCAGCAGTAGTAGTTACAGCGCCCTTCATACAGGATCACGGTAATGTTTGCAGTACTATGCAACAAACACTACGGTGGTACCTGCCTAGACAGTCTCCGCCAACAGAGATCCACCAGCAGTAGTAGTTACAGCGCCCTTCATACAGGATCACGGTAATGTTTGCAGTAATATGCAACAAACACTACGGTGGTACCTGCCTAGACAGCCTCAGCCGACAGAGATCCACCAACAGTAGTAGTTACAGCGCCCTTCATACAGGATCACGGTAATGTTTGCAGTACTAGGCAACAAACACTACGGTGGTACCTGCCTAGACAGTCTCCGCCAACAGAGACCCACCAGCAGTAGTAGTTACAGCGCCCTTCATACAGGATCACGGTAATGTTTGCAGTACTATGCAACAAACACTACGGTGGTACCTGCCTAGACAGTCTCCGCCAACAGAGACCCACCAGCAGTAGTAGTTACAGCGCCCTTCATACAGGATCACGGTAATGTTTGCAGTACTATACAACAAACACTACGGTGGTACCTGCCTAGACAGTCTCAGCCAACAGAGATCCACCAACAGTAGTAGTTACAGCGCCCTTCATACAGGATCACGGTAATGTTTGCAGTACTATGCAACAAACACTACGGTGGTACCTGCCTAGACATTCTCCGCCAACAGAGACCCACCAGCAGTAGTAGTTACAGCGCCCTTCATACAGGATCACGGTAATGTGTGCAGTACTATGCAACAAACATTACGGTGGTACCTGCCCAGACAGTCTCCGCCAACAGAGACCCACCAGCAGTAGTAGTTACAGCGCCCTTCATACAGGATCACGGTAATGTTTGCAGTACTATGCAACAAACACTACGGTGGTACCTGCCTAGACAGTCTCAGCCGACAGAGAACCACCAACAGTAGTAGTTACAGCGCCCTTCATACAGGATCACGGTAATGTTTGCAGTACTATGCAACAAACACTACGGTGGAACCTGCCTAGACAGTCTCCGCCAACAGAGACCCACCAGCAGTAGTAGTTACAGCGCCCTTCATACAGGATCACGGTAATGTTTGCAGTACTATGCAACAAACACTACGGTGGAACCTGCCTAGACAGTCTCCGCCAACAGAGACCCACCAGCAGCAGTAGTTACAGCGCCCTTCATACAGGATCAAGGTAATATTTGCAGTACTATGCAACAAACACTACGGTGAAACCTGCCTAGACAGTCTCAGCCGACAGAGATCCACCAACAGTAGTAGTTACAGCGCCCTTCATACAGGATCACAGTAATGTTTGCAGTACTATGCAACAAACACTACGGTGGTATCTGCCTAGACAGTCTCCGCCAACAGAGACCCACCAGCAGTAGTAGTTACAGCGCCCTTCATACAGGATCACGGTAATGTTTGCAGTACTAGGCAACAAACACTACGGTGGTACCTGCCTAGACAGTCTCCGCCAACAGAGACCCACCAGCAGTAGTAGTTACAGCGCCCTTCATACAGGATCACGGTAATGTTTGCAGTACTATGCAACAAACACTACGGTGGTACCTGCCTAGACATTCTCCGCCAACAGAGACCCACCAGCAGTAGTAGTTACAGCGCCCTTCATACAGGATCACGGTAATGTGTGCAGTACTATGCAACAAACATTACGGTGGTACCTGCCCAGACAGTCTCCGCCAACAGAGACCCACCAGCAGTAGTAGTTACAGCGCTCTTCATACAGGATCACGGTAATGTTTGCAGTACTATGCAACAAACACTACGGTGGTACCTGCCCAGACAGTCTCCGCCAACAGAGACCCACCAGCAGTAGTAGTTACAGCGCCCTTCATACAGGATCACGGTAATATTTGCAGTACTATACAACAAACACTACGGTGGTACCTGCCTAGACAGTCTCAGCCAACAAAGATCCACCAACAGTAGTAGTTACAGCGCCCTTCATACAGGATCACGGTAATGTTTGCAGTACTATGCAACAAACACTACGGTGGTACCTGCCTAGACAGTCTCCGCCAACAGAGATCCACCAGTAGTAGTTACAGCGCCCTTCATACAGGATCACGGTAATGTTTGCAGTACTATGCAACAAACACTGCGGTGGAACCTGCCTAGACAGTCTCCGCCAACAGAGACCCACCAGCAGTAGTGGTTACAGCGCCCTTCATACAGGATCACGGTAATGTTTGCAGTACTAGGCAACAAACACTACGGTGGTACCTGCCTAGACAGTCTCCGCCAACAGAGACCCACCAGCAGTAGTAGTTACAGCGCCCTTCATACAGGATCACGGTAATGTTTGCAGTACTATGCAACAAACACTACGGTGGTACCTGCCTAGACATTCTCCGCCAACAGAGACCCACCAGCAGTAGTAGTTACAGCGCCCTTCATACAGGATCACGGTAATGTGTGCAGTACTATGCAACAAACATTACGGTGGTACCTGCCTAGACAGTCTCCGCCAACAGAGACCCACCAGCAGTAGTAGTTACAGCGCCCTTCATACAGGATCACGGTAATGTTTGCAGTACTATGCAACAAACACTACGGTGGTACCTGCCTAGACAGTCTCCGCCAACAGAGATCCACAAGCAGTTGTAGTTACAGCGCCCTTCATACAGGATCACGGTAATGTTTGCAGTACTATGCAACAAACACTACGGTGGTACCTGCCTAGACAGTCTCCGCCAACAGAGATCCACCAGCAGTAGTAGTTACAGCGCCCTTCATACAGGATCACGGTAATGTTTGCAGTACTATGCAACAAACACTACGGTGGTACCTGCCTAGACAGTCTCCGCCAACAGAGACCCACCAGCAGTAGTAGTTACAGCGCCCTTCATACAGAATCACGGTAATGTTTGCAGTACTATGCAACAAACACTACGGTGGTACCTGCCTAGACAGTCTCCGCCAACAGAGACCCACCAACAGTAGTAGTTACAGCGCCCTTCATACAGGATCACGGTAATGTTTGCAGTACTATGCAACAAACACTACGGTGGTACCTGCCTAGACAGTCTCCGCCAACAGAGACCCACCAGCAGTAGTAGTTACAGCGCCCTTCATACAGGATCACGGTAATGTTTGCAGTACTATGCAACAAACACTACGGTGGTACCTGCCTAGACAGTCTCCGCCAACAGAGACCCACCAGCAGTAGTAGTTACAGCGCCCTTCATACAGGATCACGGTAATGTTTGCAGTACTATGCAACAAACACTACGGTGGTACCTGCCTAGACAGTCTCCGCCAACAGAGACCCACCAGCAGTAGTAGTTACAGCGCCCTTCATACAGGATCACGGTAATGTTTGCAGTACTATGCGACAAACACTACGGTGGTACCTGCCTAGACAGTCTCCGCCAACAGAGACCCACCAGCAGTAGTAGTTACAGCGCCCTTCATACAGGATCACGATAATGTTTGCAGTACTATGCAACAAACACTACGGTGGTACCTGCCTAGACAGTCTCCGCCAACAGAGACCCACCAGCAGTAGTAGTTACAGCGCCCTTCATACAGGATCACGGTAATGTTTGCAGTACTATGCAACAAACACTACGGTGGTATCTGCCTAGACAGTCTCCGCCAACAGAGACCCACCAGCAGTAGTAGTTACAGCGCCCTTCATACAGGATCACGGTAATATTTGCAGTACTATACAACAAACACTACGGTGGTACCTGCCTAGACAGTCTCCGCCAACAGAGACCCACCAGCAGTAGTAGTTACAGCGCCCTTCATACAGGATCACGGTAATGTTTGCAGTACTATGCAACAAACACTACGGTGGTACCTGCCTAGACAGTCTCCGCCAACAGAGACCCACCAGCAGTAGTAGTTACAGCGCCCTTCATACAGGATCACGGTAATGTTTGCAGTACTATGCAACAAACACTACGGTGGTATCTGCCTAGACAGTCTCCGCCAACAGAGACCCACCAGCAGTAGTAGTTACAGCGCCCTTCATACAGGATCACGGTAATATTTGCAGTACTATACAACAAACACTACGGTGGTACCTGCCTAGACAGTCTCAGCCAACAAAGATCCACCAACAGTAGTAGTTACAGCGCCCTTCATACAGGATCACGGTAATGTTTGCAGTACTATGCAACAAACACTACGGTGGTACCTGCCTAGACAGTCTCAGCCGACAGAGAACCACCAACAGTAGTAGTTACAGCGCCCTTCATACAGGATCACGGTAATGTTTGCAGTACTATGCAACAAACACTACGGTGGAACCTGCCTAGACAGTCTCCGCCAACAGAGACCCACCAGCAGTAGTAGTTACAGCGCCCTTCATACAGGATCACGGTAATGTTTGCAGTACTATGCAACAAACACTACGGTGGTACCTGCCTAGACAGTCTCCGCCAACAGAGAACCACCAGCAGTAGTAGTTACAGCGCCCTTCATACAGGATCACGGTAATGTTTGCAGTACTATGCAACAAACACTACGGTGGTATCTGCCTAGACAGTCTCCGCCAACAGAGACCCACCAGCAGTAGTAGTTACAGCGCCCTTCATACAGGATCACGGTAATATTTGCAGTACTATACAACAAACACTACGGTGGTACCTGCCTAGACAGTCTCAGCCAACAAAGATCCACCAACAGTAGTAGTTACAGCGCCCTTCATACAGGATCACGGTAATGTTTGCAGTACTATGCAACAAACACTACGGTGGTACCTGCCTAGACAGTCTCCGCCAACAGAGATCCACCAGTAGTAGTTACAGCGCCCTTCATACAGGATCACGGTAATGTTTGCAGTACTATGCAACAAACACTGCGGTGGAACCTGCCTAGACAGTCTCCGCCAACAGAGACCCACCAGCAGTAGTGGTTACAGCGCCCTTCATACAGGATCACGGTAATGTTTGCAGTACTAGGCAACAAACACTACGGTGGTACCTGCCTAGACAGTCTCCGCCAACAGAGACCCACCAGCAGTAGTAGTTACAGCGCCCTTCATACAGGATCACGGTAATGTTTGCAGTACTATGCAACAAACACTACGGTGGTACCTGCCTAGACATTCTCCGCCAACAGAGACCCACCAGCAGTAGTAGTTACAGCGCCCTTCATACAGGATCACGGTAATGTGTGCAGTACTATGCAACAAACATTACGGTGGTACCTGCCCAGACAGTCTCCGCCAACAGAGACCCACCAGCAGTAGTAGTTACAGCGCTCTTCATACAGGATCACGGTAATGTTTGCAGTACTATGCAGCAAACACTACGGTGGTACCTGCCCAGACAGTCTCCGCCAACAGAGACCCACCAGCAGTAGTAGTTACAGCGCCCTTCATACAGGATCACGGTAATGTTTGCAGTACTATGCAACAAACACTACGGTGGTACCTGCCTAGACATTCTCAGCCGACAGAGATCCACCAACAGTAGTAGTTACAGCGCCCTTCATACAGGATCACGGTAATGTTTGCAGTACTATGCAACAAACACTACGGTGGAACCTGCCTAGACAGTCTCCGCCAACAGAGACCCACCAGCAGTAGTAGCTACAGCGCCCTTCATACAGGATCACGGTAATGTTTGCAGTACTATGCAACAAACACTACGGTGGTACCTGCCTAGACAGTCTCCGCCAACAGAGACCCACCAGCAGTAGTAGTTACAGCGCCCTTCATACAGGATCACGGTAATGTTTGCAGTACTATGCAACAAACACTACGGTGGTACCTGCCTAGACAGTCTCCGCCAACAGAGACCCACCAGCAGTAGTAGTTACAGCGCCCTTCATACAGGATCACGGTAATGTTTGCAGTACTATGCAACAAACACTACGGTGGTACCTGCCTAGACAGTCTCCGCCAACAGAGATCCACCAGCAGTAGTAGTTACAGCGCCCTTCATACAGGATCACGGTAATGTTTGCAGTAATATGCAACAAACACTACGGTGGTACCTGCCTAGACAGCCTCAGCCGACAGAGATCCACCAACAGTAGTAGTTACAGCGCCCTTCATACAGGATCACGGTAATGTTTGCAGTACTATGCAACAAACACTACGGTGGAACCTGCCTAGACAGTCTCCGCCAACAGAGACCCACCAGCAGTAGTAGTTACAGCGCCCTTCATACAGGATCACGGTAATGTTTGCAGTACTATGCAACAAACACTACGGTGGAACCTGCCTAGACAGTCTCCGCCAACAGAGACCCACCAGCAGTAGTAGTTACAGCGCCCTTCATACAGGATCACGGTAATGTTTGCAGTACTATGCAAGAAACACTACGGTGGTACCTGCCTAGACATTCTCCGCCAACAGAGACCCACCAGCAGTAGTAGTTACAGCGCCCTTCATACAGGATCACGGTAATGTGTGCAGTACTATGCAACAAACATTACGGTGGTACCTGCCCAGACAGTCTCCGCCAACAGAGACCCACCAGCAGTAGTAGTTACAGCGCCCTTCATACAGGATCACGGTAATGTTTGCAGTACTATGCAACAAACACTACGGTGGAACCTGCCTAGACAGTCTCCGCCAACAGAGATCCACCAGCAGTAGTAGTTACAGCGCCCTTCATACAGGATCACGGTAATGTTTGCAGTACTATGCAACAAACACTACGGTGGAACCTGCCTAGACAGTCTCCGCCAACAGAGATCCACCAGCAGTAGTAGTTACAGCGCCCTTCATACAGGATCACGGTAATGTTTGCAGTACTATGCAACAAACACTACGGTGGTATCTGCCTAGACAGTCTCCGCCAACAGAGACCCACCAGCAGTAGTAGTTACAGCGCCCTTCATACAGGATCACGGTAATATTTGCAGTACTATACAACAAACACTACGGTGGTACCTGCCTAGACAGTCTCAGCCAACAAAGATCCACCAACAGTAGTAGTTACAGCGCCCTTCATACAGGATCACGGTAATGTTTGCAGTACTATGCAACAAACACTACGGTGGTACCTGCCTAGACAGTCTCAGCCGACAGAGAACCACCAACAGTAGTAGTTACAGCGCCCTTCATACAGGATCACGGTAATGTTTGCAGTACTATGCAACAAACACTACGGTGGAACCTGCCTAGACAGTCTCCGCCAACAGAGACCCACCAGCAGTAGTAGTTACAGCGCCCTTCATACAGGATCACGGTAATGTTTGCAGTACTATGCAACAAACACTACGGTGGTACCTGCCTAGACAGTCTCCGCCAACAGAGAACCACCAGCAGTAGTAGTTACAGCGCCCTTCATACAGGATCACGGTAATGTTTGCAGTACTATGCAACAAACACTACGGTGGTATCTGCCTAGACAGTCTCCGCCAACAGAGACCCACCAGCAGTAGTAGTTACAGCGCCCTTCATACAGGATCACGGTAATATTTGCAGTACTATACAACAAACACTACGGTGGTACCTGCCTAGACAGTCTCAGCCAACAAAGATCCACCAACAGTAGTAGTTACAGCGCCCTTCATACAGGATCACGGTAATGTTTGCAGTACTATGCAACAAACACTACGGTGGTACCTGCCTAGACAGTCTCCGCCAACAGAGATCCACCAGTAGTAGTTACAGCGCCCTTCATACAGGATCACGGTAATGTTTGCAGTACTATGCAACAAACACTGCGGTGGAACCTGCCTAGACAGTCTCCGCCAACAGAGACCCACCAGCAGTAGTGGTTACAGCGCCCTTCATACAGGATCACGGTAATGTTTGCAGTACTAGGCAACAAACACTACGGTGGTACCTGCCTAGACAGTCTCCGCCAACAGAGACCCACCAGCAGTAGTAGTTACAGCGCCCTTCATACAGGATCACGGTAATGTTTGCAGTACTATGCAACAAACACTACGGTGGTACCTGCCTAGACATTCTCCGCCAACAGAGACCCACCAGCAGTAGTAGTTACAGCGCCCTTCATACAGGATCACGGTAATGTGTGCAGTACTATGCAACAAACATTACGGTGGTACCTGCCCAGACAGTCTCCGCCAACAGAGACCCACCAGCAGTAGTAGTTACAGCGCTCTTCATACAGGATCACGGTAATGTTTGCAGTACTATGCAGCAAACACTACGGTGGTACCTGCCCAGACAGTCTCCGCCAACAGAGACCCACCAGCAGTAGTAGTTACAGCGCCCTTCATACAGGATCACGGTAATGTTTGCAGTACTATGCAACAAACACTACGGTGGAACCTGCCTAGACAGTCTCCGCCAACAGAGACCCACCAGCAGTAGTAGTTACAGCGCCCTTCATACAGGATCACGGTAATGTTTGCAGTACTATGCAACAAACACTACGGTGGAACCTGCCTAGACAGTCTCCGCCAACAGAGACCCACCAGCAGTAGTAGTTACAGCGCCCTTCATACAGGATCACGGTAATATTTGCAGTACTATACAACAAACACTACGGTGGTACCTGCCTAGACAGTCTCAGCCAACAAAGATCCACCAACAGTAGTAGTTACAGCGCCCTTCATACAGGATCACGGTAATGTTTGCAGTACTATGCAACAAACACTACGGTGGTACCTGCCTAGACAGTCTCCGCCAACAGAGATCCACCAGTAGTAGTTACAGCGCCCTTCATACAGGATCACGGTAATGTTTGCAGTACTATGCAACAAACACTGCGGTGGAACCTGCCTAGACAGTCTCCGCCAACAGAGACCCACCAGCAGTAGTGGTTACAGCGCCCTTCATACAGGATCACGGTAATGTTTGCAGTACTAGGCAACAAACACTACGGTGGTACCTGCCTAGACAGTCTCCGCCAACAGAGACCCACCAGCAGTAGTAGTTACAGCGCCCTTCATACAGGATCACGGTAATGTTTGCAGTACTATGCAACAAACACTACGGTGGTACCTGCCTAGACATTCTCCGCCAACAGAGACCCACCAGCAGTAGTAGTTACAGCGCCCTTCATACAGGATCACGGTAATGTGTGCAGTACTATGCAACAAACATTACGGTGGTACCTGCCCAGACAGTCTCCGCCAACAGAGACCCACCAGCAGTAGTAGTTACAGCGCTCTTCATACAGGATCACGGTAATGTTTGCAGTACTATGCAGCAAACACTACGGTGGTACCTGCCCAGACAGTCTCCGCCAACAGAGACCCACCAGCAGTAGTAGTTACAGCGCCCTTCATACAGGATCACGGTAATGTTTGCAGTACTATGCAACAAACACTACGGTGGTACCTGCCTAGACATTCTCAGCCGACAGAGATCCACCAACAGTAGTAGTTACAGCGCCCTTCATACAGGATCACGGTAATGTTTGCAGTACTATGCAACAAACACTACGGTGGAACCTGCCTAGACAGTCTCCGCCAACAGAGACCCACCAGCAGTAGTAGCTACAGCGCCCTTCATACAGGATCACGGTAATGTTTGCAGTACTATGCAACAAACACTACGGTGGTACCTGCCTAGACAGTCTCCGCCAACAGAGACCCACCAGCAGTAGTAGTTACAGCGCCCTTCATACAGGATCACGGTAATGTTTGCAGTACTATGCAACAAACACTACGGTGGTACCTGCCTAGACAGTCTCCGCCAACAGAGACCCACCAGCAGTAGTAGTTACAGCGCCCTTCATACAGGATCACGGTAATGTTTGCAGTACTATGCAACAAACACTACGGTGGTACCTGCCTAGACAGTCTCCGCCAACAGAGATCCACCAGCAGTAGTAGTTACAGCGCCCTTCATACAGGATCACGGTAATGTTTGCAGTAATATGCAACAAACACTACGGTGGTACCTGCCTAGACAGCCTCAGCCGACAGAGATCCACCAACAGTAGTAGTTACAGCGCCCTTCATACAGGATCACGGTAATGTTTGCAGTACTATGCAACAAACACTACGGTGGAACCTGCCTAGACAGTCTCCGCCAACAGAGACCCACCAGCAGTAGTAGTTACAGCGCCCTTCATACAGGATCACGGTAATGTTTGCAGTACTATGCAACAAACACTACGGTGGAACCTGCCTAGACAGTCTCCGCCAACAGAGACCCACCAGCAGTAGTAGTTACAGCGCCCTTCATACAGGATCACGGTAATGTTTGCAGTACTATGCAAGAAACACTACGGTGGTACCTGCCTAGACATTCTCCGCCAACAGAGACCCACCAGCAGTAGTAGTTACAGCGCCCTTCATACAGGATCACGGTAATGTGTGCAGTACTATGCAACAAACATTACGGTGGTACCTGCCCAGACAGTCTCCGCCAACAGAGACCCACCAGCAGTAGTAGTTACAGCGCCCTTCATACAGGATCACGGTAATGTTTGCAGTACTATGCAACAAACACTACGGTGGTACCTGCCTAGACAGTCTCAGCCGACAGAGAACCACCAACAGTAGTAGTTACAGCGCCCTTCATACAGGATCACGGTAATGTTTGCAGTACTATGCAACAAACACTACGGTGGAACCTGCCTAGACAGTCTCCGCCAACAGAGACCCACCAGCAGTAGTAGTTACAGCGCCCTTCATACAGGATCACGGTAATGTTTGCAGTACTATGCAACAAACACTACGGTGGAACCTGCCTAGACAGTCTCCGCCAACAGAGATCCACCAGCAGTAGTAGTTACAGCGCCCTTCATACAGGATCACGGTAATGTTTGCAGTACTATGCAACAAACACTACGGTGGAACCTGCCTAGACAGTCTCCGCCAACAGAGACCCACCAGCAGTAGTAGTTACAGCGCCCTTCATACAGGATCACGGTAATGTTTGCAGTACTATGCAACAAACACTACGGTGGTACCTGCCTAGACAGTCTCCGCCAACAGAGAACCACCAGCAGTAGTAGTTACAGCGCCCTTCATACAGGATCACGGTAATGTTTGCAGTACTATACAACAAACACTACGGTGGTACCTGCCTAGACAGTCTCCGCCAACAGAGACCCACCAACAGTAGTAGTTACAGCGCCCTTCATACAGGATCACGGTAATGTTTGCAGTACTATGCAACAAACACTACGGTGGTACCTGCCTAGACAGTCTCCGCCAACAGAGACCCACCAGCAGCAGTAGTTACAGCGCCCTTCATACAGGATCAAGGTAATATTTGCAGTACTATGCAACAAACACTACGGTGAAACCTGCCTAGACAGTCTCAGCCGACAGAGATCCACCAACAGTAGTAGTTACAGCGCCCTTCATACAGGATCACAGTAATGTTTGCAGTACTATGCAACAAACACTACGGTGGTATCTGCCTAGACAGTCTCCGCCAACAGAGACCCACCAGCAGTAGTAGTTACAGCGCCCTTCATACAGGATCACGGTAATATTTGCAGTACTATACAACAAACACTACGGTGGTACCTGCCTAGACAGTCTCAGCCAACAGAGATCCACCAACAGTAGTAGTTACAGCGCCCTTCATACAGGATCACGGTAATGTTTGCAGTACTATGCAACAAACACTACGGTGGTACCTGCCTAGACAGTCTCCGCCAACAGAGATCCACCAGTAGTAGTTACAGCGCCCTTCATACAGGATCACGGTAATGTTTGCAGTACTATGCAACAAACACTACGGTGGAACCTGCCTAGACAGTCTCCGCCAACAGAGACCCACCAGCAGTAGTGGTTACAGCGCCCTTCATACAGGATCACGGTAATGTTTGCAGTACTAGGCAACAAACACTACGGTGGTACCTGCCTAGACAGTCTCCGCCAACAGAGACCCACCAGCAGTAGTAGTTACAGCGCCCTTCATACAGGATCACGGTAATGTTTGCAGTACTATGCAACAAACACTACGGTGGTACCTGCCTAGACATTCTCCGCCAACAGAGACCCACCAGCAGTAGTAGTTACAGCGCCCTTCATACAGGATCACGGTAATGTGTGCAGTACTATGCAACAAACATTACGGTGGTACCTGCCCAGACAGTCTCCGCCAACAGAGACCCACCAGCAGTAGTAGTTACAGCGCTCTTCATACAGGATCACGGTAATGTTTGCAGTACTATGCAGCAAACACTACGGTGGTACCTGCCCAGACAGTCTCCGCCAACAGAGACCCACCAGCAGTAGTAGTTACAGCGCCCTTCATACAGGATCACGGTAATGTTTGCAGTACTATGCAACAAACACTACGGTGGTACCTGCCTAGACAGTCTCAGCCGACAGAGATCCACCAACAGTAGTAGTTACAGCGCCCTTCATACAGGATCACGGTAATGTTTGCAGTACTATGCAACAAACACTACGGTGGAACCTGCCTAGACAGTCTCCGCCAACAGAGACCCACCAGCAGTAGTAGCTACAGCGCCCTTCATACAGGATCACGGTAATGTTTGCAGTACTATGCAACAAACACTACGGTGGTACCTGCCTAGACAGTCTCCGCCAACAGAGACCCACCAGCAGTAGTAGTTACAGCGCCCTTCATACAGGATCACGGTAATGTTTGCAGTACTATGCAACAAACACTACGGTGGTACCTGCCTAGACAGTCTCCGCCAACAGAGACCCACCAGCAGTAGTAGTTACAGCGCCCTTCATACAGGATCACGGTAATGTTTGCAGTACTATGCAACAAACACTACGGTGGTACCTGCCTAGACAGTCTCCGCCAACAGAGATCCACCAGCAGTAGTAGTTACAGCGCCCTTCATACAGGATCACGGTAATGTTTGCAGTAATATGCAACAAACACTACGGTGGTACCTGCCTAGACAGCCTCAGCCGACAGAGATCCACCAACAGTAGTAGTTACAGCGCCCTTCATACAGGATCACGGTAATGTTTGCAGTACTAGGCAACAAACACTACGGTGGTACCTGCCTAGACAGTCTCCGCCAACAGAGACCCACCAGCAGTAGTAGTTACAGCGCCCTTCATACAGGATCACGGTAATGTTTGCAGTACTATGCAACAAACACTACGGTGGTACCTGCCTAGACAGTCTCCGCCAACAGAGACCCACCAGCAGTAGTAGTTACAGCGCCCTTCATACAGGATCACGGTAATGTTTGCAGTACTATACAACAAACACTACGGTGGTACCTGCCTAGACAGTCTCAGCCAACAGAGATCCACCAACAGTAGTAGTTACAGCGCCCTTCATACAGGATCACGGTAATGTTTGCAGTACTATGCAACAAACACTACGGTGGTACCTGCCTAGACATTCTCCGCCAACAGAGACCCACCAGCAGTAGTAGTTACAGCGCCCTTCATACAGGATCACGGTAATGTGTGCAGTACTATGCAACAAACATTACGGTGGTACCTGCCCAGACAGTCTCCGCCAACAGAGACCCACCAGCAGTAGTTACAGCGCCCTTCATACAGGATCACGGTAATATTTGCAGTACTATGCAACAAACACTACGGTGGTACCTGCCTAGACAGTCTCCGCCAACAGAGATCCACCAGTAGTAGTTACAGCGCCCTTCATACAGGATCACGGTAATGTTTGCAGTACTATGCAACAAACACTACGGTGGAACCTGCCTAGACAGTCTCCGCCAACAGAGACCCACCAGCAGTAGTGGTTACAGCGCCCTTCATACAGGATCACGGTAATGTTTGCAGTACTAGGCAACAAACACTACGGTGGTACCTGCCTAGACAGTCTCCGCCAACAGAGACCCACCAGCAGTAGTAGTTACAGCGCCCTTCATACAGGATCACGGTAATGTTTGCAGTACTATGCAACAAACACTACGGTGGTACCTGCCTAGACATTCTCCGCCAACAGAGACCCACCAGCAGTAGTAGTTACAGCGCCCTTCATACAGGATCACGGTAATGTGTGCAGTACTATGCAACAAACATTACGGTGGTACCTGCCCAGACAGTCTCCGCCAACAGAGACCCACCAGCAGTAGTAGTTACAGCGCCCTTCATACAGGATCACGGTAATGTTTGCAGTACTATGCAACAAACACTACGGTGGTACCTGCCCAGACAGTCTCCGCCAACAGAGACCCACCAGCAGTAGTAGTTACAGCGCCCTTCATACAGGATCACGGTAATGTTTGCAGTACTATGCAACAAACACTACGGTGGTACCTGCCTAGACAGTCTCCGCCAACAGAGACCCACCAGCAGTAGTAGTTACAGCGCCCTTCATACAGGATCACGGTAATGTTTGCAGTACTATGCAACAAACACTACGGTGGTACCTGCCTAGACAGTCTCCGCCAACAGAGATCCACAAGCAGTTGTAGTTACAGCGCCCTTCATACAGGATCACGGTAATGTTTGCAGTACTATGCAACAAACACTACGGTGGTACCTGCCTAGACAGTCTCCGCCAACAGAGATCCACCAGCAGTAGTAGTTACAGCGCCCTTCATACAGGATCACGGTAATGTTTGCAGTACTATGCAACAAACACTACGGTGGTACCTGCCTAGACAGTCTCCGCCAACAGAGACCCACCAGCAGTAGTAGTTACAGCGCCCTTCATACAGAATCACGGTAATGTTTGCAGTACTATGCAACAAACACTACGGTGGTACCTGCCTAGACAGTCTCCGCCAACAGAGACCCACCAACAGTAGTAGTTACAGCGCCCTTCATACAGGATCACGGTAATGTTTGCAGTACTATGCAACAAATACTACGGTGGTACCTGCCTAGACAGTCTCCGCCAACAGAGACCCACCAGCAGTAGTAGTTACAGCGCCCTTCATACAGGATCACGGTAATGTTTGCAGTACTATGCAACAAACACTACGGTGGTACCTGCCTAGACAGTCTCCGCCAACAGAGACCCACCAGCAGTAGTAGTTACAGCGCCCTTCATACAGGATCACGGTAATGTTTGCAGTACTATGCAACAAACACTACGGTGGTACCTGCCTAGACAGTCTCCGCCAACAGAGACCCACCAGCAGTAGTAGTTACAGCGCCCTTCATACAGGATCACGGTAATGTTTGCAGTACTATGCGACAAACACTACGGTGGTACCTGCCTAGACAGTCTCCGCCAACAGAGACCCACCAGCAGTAGTAGTTACAGCGCCCTTCATACAGGATCACGATAATGTTTGCAGTACTATGCAACAAACACTACGGTGGTACCTGCCTAGACAGTCTCCGCCAACAGAGACCCACCAGCAGTAGTAGTTACAGCGCCCTTCATACAGGATCACGGTAATGTTTGCAGTACTATGCAACAAACACTACGGTGGTACCTGCCTAGACAGTCTCCGCCAACAGAGACCCACCAGCAGTAGTAGTTACAGCGCTCTTCATACAGGATCACGGTAATGTTTGCAGTACTATGCAACAAACACTACGGTGGTACCTGCCTAGACAGTCTCCGCCAACAGAGATCCACCAGTAGTAGTTACAGCGCCCTTCATACAGGATCACGGTAATGTTTGCAGTACTATGCAACAAACACTACGGTGGTACCTGCCTAGACAGTCTCCGCCAACAGAGATCCACCAGCAGTAGTAGTTACAGCGCCCTTCATACAGGATCACGGTAATGTTTGCAGTACTATGCAACAAACACTACGGTGGTACCTGCCTAGACAGTCTCCGCCAACAGAGACCCACCAGCAGTAGTAGTTACAGCGCCCTTCATACAGGATCACGGTAATGTTTGCAGTACTATGCAACAAACACTACGGTGGTACCTGCCTAGACAGTCTCCGCCAACAGAGACCCACCAGCAGTAGTAGTTACAGCGCCCTTCATACAGGATCACGGTAATGTTTGCAGTACTATGCGACAAACACTACGGTGGTACCTGCCTAGACAGTCTCCGCCAACAGAGACCCACCAGCAGTAGTAGTTACAGCGCCCTTCATACAGGATCACGGTAATGTTTGCAGTACTATGCAACAAACACTACGGTGGTACCTGCCTAGACAGTCTCCGCCAACAGAGACCCACCAGCAGTAGTAGTTACAGCGCCCTTCATACAGGATCACGGTAATGTTTGCAGTACTATGCAACAAACACTACGGTGGTACCTGCCTAGACAGTCTCCGCCAACAGAGACCCACCAGCAGTAGTAGTTACAGCGCCCTTCATACAGGATCACGGTAATGTTTGCAGTACTATGCAACAAACACTACGGTGGAACCTGCCTAGACAGTCTCCGCCAACAGAGACCCACCAGCAGTAGTGGTTACAGCGCCCTTCATACAGGATCACGGTAATGTTTGCAGTACTAGGCAACAAACACTACGGTGGTACCTGCCTAGACAGTCTCCGCCAACAGAGACCCACCAGCAGTAGTAGTTACAGCGCCCTTCATACAGGATCACGGTAATGTTTGCAGTACTATGCAACAAACACTACGGTGGTACCTGCCTAGACATTCTCCGCCAACAGAGACCCACCAGCAGTAGTAGTTACAGCGCCCTTCATACAGGATCACGGTAATGTGTGCAGTACTATGCAACAAACATTACGGTGGTACCTGCCCAGACAGTCTCCGCCAACAGAGACCCACCAGCAGTAGTAGTTACAGCGCTCTTCATACAGGATCACGGTAATGTTTGCAGTACTATGCAACAAACACTACGGTGGTACCTGCCCAGACAGTCTCCGCCAACAGAGACCCACCAGCAGTAGTAGTTACAGCGCCCTTCATACAGGATCACGGTAATGTTTGCAGTACTATGCAACAAACACTACGGTGGTACCTGCCTAGACAGTCTCAGCCGACAGAGATCCACCAACAGTAGTAGTTACAGCGCCCTTCATACAGGATCACGGTAATGTTTGCAGTACTATGCAACAAACACTACGGTGGAACCTGCCTAGACAGTCTCCGCCAACAGAGACCCACCAGCAGTAGTAGCTACAGCGCCCTTCATACAGGATCACGGTAATGTTTGCAGTACTATGCAACAAACACTACGGTGGTACCTGCCTAGACAGTCTCCGCCAACAGAGACCCACCAGCAGTAGTAGTTACAGCGCCCTTCATACAGGATCACGGTAATGTTTGCAGTACTATGCAACAAACACTACGGTGGTACCTGCCTAGACAGTCTCCGCCAACAGAGACCCACCAGCAGTAGTAGTTACAGCGCCCTTCATACAGGATCACGGTAATGTTTGCAGTACTATGCAACAAACACTACGGTGGTACCTGCCTAGACAGTCTCCGCCAACAGAGATCCACAAGCAGTTGTAGTTACAGCGCCCTTCATACAGGATCACGGTAATGTTTGCAGTACTATGCAACAAACACTACGGTGGTACCTGCCTAGACAGTCTCCGCCAACAGAGATCCACCAGCAGTAGTAGTTACAGCGCCCTTCATACAGGATCACGGTAATGTTTGCAGTACTATGCAACAAACACTACGGTGGTACCTGCCTAGACAGTCTCCGCCAACAGAGACCCACCAGCAGTAGTAGTTACAGCGCCCTTCATACAGAATCACGGTAATGTTTGCAGTACTATGCAACAAACACTACGGTGGTACCTGCCTAGACAGTCTCCGCCAACAGAGACCCACCAACAGTAGTAGTTACAGCGCCCTTCATACAGGATCACGGTAATGTTTGCAGTACTATGCAACAAACACTACGGTGGTACCTGCCTAGACAGTCTCCGCCAACAGAGACCCACCAGCAGTAGTAGTTACAGCGCCCTTCATACAGGATCACGGTAATGTTTGCAGTACTATGCAACAAACACTACGGTGGTACCTGCCTAGACAGTCTCCGCCAACAGAGACCCACCAGCAGTAGTAGTTACAGCGCCCTTCATACAGGATCACGGTAATGTTTGCAGTACTATGCAACAAACACTACGGTGGTACCTGCCTAGACAGTCTCCGCCAACAGAGACCCACCAGCAGTAGTAGTTACAGCGCCCTTCATACAGGATCACGGTAATGTTTGCAGTACTATGCGACAAACACTACGGTGGTACCTGCCTAGACAGTCTCCGCCAACAGAGACCCACCAGCAGTAGTAGTTACAGCGCCCTTCATACAGGATCACGATAATGTTTGCAGTACTATGCAACAAACACTACGGTGGTACCTGCCTAGACAGTCTCCGCCAACAGAGACCCACCAGCAGTAGTAGTTACAGCGCCCTTCATACAGGATCACGGTAATGTTTGCAGTACTATGCAACAAACACTACGGTGGTACCTGCCTAGACAGTCTCCGCCAACAGAGACCCACCAGCAGTAGTAGTTACAGCGCCCTTCATACAGGATCACGGTAATGTTTGCAGTACTATGCAACAAACACTACGGTGGTACCTGCCTAGACAGTCTCCGCCAACAGAGATCCACCAGTAGTAGTTACAGCGCCCTTCATACAGGATCACGGTAATGTTTGCAGTACTATGCAACAAACACTACGGTGGTACCTGCCTAGACAGTCTCCGCCAACAGAGATCCACCAGCAGTAGTAGTTACAGCGCCCTTCATACAGGATCACGGTAATGTTTGCAGTACTATGCAACAAACACTACGGTGGTACCTGCCTAGACAGTCTCCGCCAACAGAGACCCACCAGCAGTAGTAGTTACAGCGCCCTTCATACAGGATCACGGTAATGTTTGCAGTACTATGCAACAAACACTACGGTGGTACCTGCCTAGACAGTCTCCGCCAACAGAGACCCACCAGCAGTAGTAGTTACAGCGCCCTTCATACAGGATCACGGTAATGTTTGCAGTACTATGCGACAAACACTACGGTGGTACCTGCCTAGACAGTCTCCGCCAACAGAGACCCACCAGCAGTAGTAGTTACAGCGCCCTTCATACAGGATCACGGTAATGTTTGCAGTACTATGCAACAAACACTACGGTGGTACCTGCCTAGACAGTCTCCGCCAACAGAGACCCACCAGCAGTAGTAGTTACAGCGCCCTTCATACAGGATCACGGTAATGTTTGCAGTACTATGCAACAAACACTACGGTGGTACCTGCCTAGACAGTCTCCGCCAACAGAGATCCACCAGCAGTAGTAGTTACAGCGCCCTTCATACAGGATCACGGTAATGTTTGCAGTACTATGCAACAAACACTACGGTGGTACCTGCCTAGACAGTCTCCGCCAACAGAGACCCACCAGCAGTAGTAGTTACAGCGCCTTTCATACAGGATCACGGTAATGTTTGCAGTACTATGCAACAAACACTACGGTGGTACCTGCCTAGACAGTCTCCGCCAACAGAGACCCACCAGCAGTAGTAGCTACAGCGCCCTTCATACAGGATCACGGTAATGTTTGCAGTACTATGCAACAAACACTACGGTGGTACCTGCCTAGACAGTCTCCGCCAACAGAGACCCACCAGCAGTAGTAGTTACAGCGCCCTTCATACAGGATCACGGTAATGTTTGCAGTACTATGCAACAAACACTACGGTGGTACCTGCCTAGTCAGTCTCCGCCAACAGAGATCCACCAGCAGTAGTAGTTACAGCGCCCTTCATACAGGATCACGGTAATGTTTGCAGTACTATGCAACAAACACTACGGTGGTACCTGCCTAGACAGTCTCCGCCAACAGAGACCCACCAGCAGTAGTAGTTACAGCGCCCTTCATACAGGATCACGGTAATGTTTGCAGTACTATGCAACAAACACTACGGTGGTACCTGCCTAGACAGTCTCCGCCAACAGAGACCCACCAACAGTAGTAGTTACAGCGCCCTTCATACAGGATCACGGTAATGTTTGCAGTACTATGCAACAAACACTACGGTGGTACCTGCCTAGACAGTCTCCGCCAACAGAGACCCACCAGCAGTAGTAGTTACAGCGCCCTTCATACAGGATCACGGTAATGTTTGCAGTACTATGCAACAAACACTACGGTGGTACCTGCCTAGACAGTCTCCGCCAACAGAGACCCACCAGCAGTAGTAGTTACAGCGCCCTTCATACAGGATCACGGTAATGTTTGCAGTACTATGCAACAAACACTACGGTGGTACCTGCCTAGACAGTCTCCGCCAACAGAGACCCACCAGCAGTAGTAGTTACAGCGCCCTTCATACAGGATCACGGTAATGTTTGCAGTACTATGCGACAAACACTACGGTGGTACCTGCCTAGACAGTCTCCGCCAACAGAGACCCACCAGCAGTAGTAGTTACAGCGCCCTTCATACAGGATCACGATAATGTTTGCAGTACTATGCAACAAACACTACGGTGGTACCTGCCTAGACAGTCTCCGCCAACAGAGACCCACCAGCAGTAGTAGTTACAGCGCCCTTCATACAGGATCACGGTAATGTTTGCAGTACTATGCAACAAACACTACGGTGGTACCTGCCTAGACAGTCTCCGCCAACAGAGACCCACCAGCAGTAGTAGTTACAGCGCCCTTCATACAGGATCACGGTAATGTTTGCAGTACTATGCAACAAACACTACGGTGGTACCTGCCTAGACAGTCTCCGCCAACAGAGATCCACCAGTAGTAGTTACAGCGCCCTTCATACAGGATCACGGTAATGTTTGCAGTACTATGCAACAAACACTACGGTGGTACCTGCCTAGACAGTCTCCGCCAACAGAGATCCACCAGCAGTAGTAGTTACAGCGCCCTTCATACAGGATCACGGTAATGTTTGCAGTACTATGCAACAAACACTACGGTGGTACCTGCCTAGACAGTCTCCGCCAACAGAGACCCACCAGCAGTAGTAGTTACAGCGCCCTTCATACAGGATCACGGTAATGTTTGCAGTACTATGCAACAAACACTACGGTGGTACCTGCCTAGACAGTCTCCGCCAACAGAGACCCACCAGCAGTAGTAGTTACAGCGCCCTTCATACAGGATCACGGTAATGTTTGCAGTACTATGCGACAAACACTACGGTGGTACCTGCCTAGACAGTCTCCGCCAACAGAGACCCACCAGCAGTAGTAGTTACAGCGCCCTTCATACAGGATCACGGTAATGTTTGCAGTACTATGCAACAAACACTACGGTGGTACCTGCCTAGACAGTCTCCGCCAACAGAGACCCACCAGCAGTAGTAGTTACAGCGCCCTTCATACAGGATCACGGTAATGTTTGCAGTACTATGCGACAAACACTACGGTGGTACCTGCCTAGACAGTCTCCGCCAACAGAGACCCACCAGCAGTAGTAGTTACAGCGCCCTTCATACAGGATCACGGTAATGTTTGCAGTACTATGCAACAAACACTACGGTGGTACCTGCCTAGACAGTCTCCGCCAACAGAGACCCACCAGCAGTAGTAGTTACAGCGCCCTTCATACAGGATCACGGTAATGTTTGCAGTACTATGCAACAAACACTACGGTGGTACCTGCCTAGACAGTCTCCGCCAACAGAGACCCACCAGCAGTAGTAGTTACAGCGCCCTTCATACAGGATCACGGTAATGTTTGCAGTACTATGCAACAAACACTACGGTGGTACCTGCCTAGACAGTCTCCGCCAACAGAGATCCACCAGCAGTAGTAGTTACAGCGCCCTTCATACAGGATCACGGTAATGTTTGCAGTACTATGCAACAAACACTACGGTGGTACCTGCCTAGACAGTCTCCGCCAACAGAGACCCACCAGCAGTAGTAGTTACAGCGCCTTTCATACAGGATCACGGTAATGTTTGCAGTACTATGCAACAAACACTACGGTGGTACCTGCCTAGACAGTCTCCGCCAACAGAGACCCACCAGCAGTAGTAGCTACAGCGCCCTTCATACAGGATCACGGTAATGTTTGCAGTACTATGCAACAAACACTACGGTGGTACCTGCCTAGACAGTCTCCGCCAACAGAGACCCACCAGCAGTAGTAGTTACAGCGCCCTTCATACAGGATCACGGTAATGTTTGCAGTACTATGCAACAAACACTACGGTGGTACCTGCCTAGTCAGTCTCCGCCAACAGAGATCCACCAGCAGTAGTAGTTACAGCGCCCTTCATACAGGATCACGGTAATGTTTGCAGTACTATGCAACAAACACTACGGTGGTACCTGCCTAGACAGTCTCCGCCAACAGAGACCCACCAGCAGTAGTAGTTACAGCGCCCTTCATACAGGATCACGGTAATGTTTGCAGTACTATGCAACAAACACTACGGTGGTACCTGCCTAGACAGTCTCCGCCAACAGAGACCCACCAGCAGTAGTAGTTACAGCGCCCTTCATACAGGATCACGGTAATGTTTGCAGTACTATGCAACAAACAATACGGTGGTACCTGCCTAGACAGTCTCCGCCAACAGAGACCCACCAGCAGTAGTAGTTACAGCGCCCTTCATACAGGATCACGGTAATGTTTGCAGTACTATGCAACAAACACTACGGTGGTACCTGCCTAGACAGTCTCCGCCAACAGAGACCCACCAGCAGTAGTAGTTACAGCGCCCTTCATACAGGATCACGGTAATGTTTGCAGTACTATGCAACAAACACTACGGTGGTACCTGCCTAGACAGTTTCCGCCAACAGAGACCCACCAGCAGTAGTAGTTACAGCGCCCTTCATACAGGATCACGGTAATGTTTGCAGTACTATGCAACAAACACTACGGTGGTACCTGCCTAGACAGTCTCCGCCAACAGAGACCCACCAGCAGTAGTAGTTACAGCGCCCTTCATACAGGATCACGGTAATGTTTGCAGTACTATGCAACAAACACTACGGTGGTACCTGCCTAGACAGTCTCCGCCAACAGAGACCCACCAGCAGTAGTAGTTACAGCGCCCTTCATACAGGATCACGGTAATGTTTGCAGTACTATGCAACAAACACTACGGTGGTACCTGCCTAGACAGTCTCCGCCAACAGAGACCCACCAGCAGTAGTAGTTACAGCGCCCTTCATACAGGATCACGGTAATGTTTGCAGTACTATGCAACAAACACTACGGTGGTACCTGCCTAGACAGTCTCCGCCAACAGAGACCCACCAGCAGTAGTAGTTACAGCGCCCTTCATACAGGATCACGGTAATGTTTGCAGTACTATGCAACAAACACTACGGTGGTACCTGCCTAGACAGTCTCCGCCAACAGAGACCCACCAGCAGTAGTAGTTACAGCGCCCTTCATACAGGATCACGGTAATGTTTGCAGTACTATGCAACAAACACTACGGTGGTACCTGCCTAGACAGTCTCCGCCAACAGAGACCCACCAGCAGTAGTAGTTACAGCGCCCTTCATACAGGATCACGGTAATGTTTGCAGTACTATGCAACAAACACTACGGTGGTACCTGCCTAGACAGTCTCCGCCAACAGAGACCCACCAGCAGTAGTAGTTACAGCGCCCTTCATACAGGATCACGGTAATGTTTGCAGTACTATGCAACAAACACTACGGTGGTACCTGCCTAGACAGTCTCCGCCAACAGAGACCCACCAGCAGTAGTAGTTACAGCGCCCTTCATACAGGATCACGGTAATGTTTGCAGTACTATGCAACAAACACTACGGTGGTACCTGCCTAGACAGTCTCCGCCAACAGAGACCCACCAGCAGTAGTAGTTACAGCGCCCTTTATACAGGATCACGGTAATGTTTGCAGTACTATGCAACAAACACTACGGTGGTACCTGCCTAGACAGTCTCCGCCAACAGAGACCCACCAGCAGTAGTAGTTACAGCGCCCTTTATACAGGATCACGGTAATGTTTGCAGTACTATGCAACAAACACTACGGTGGTACCTGCCTAGACAGTCTCCGCCAACAGAGATCCACCAGCAGTTGTAGTTACAGCGCCCTTATTTTATTTATTTATTTATTTATACACACAGAAATTACGATACAGTTACAAAAACAAAAAGCAGAAAAATAAGTGTAAAGGCGCTACTTATTCCAATATGGAATTTCTTCCAGTAGACCTGCGGTATGAGAATTTTCCAAGTTACAGTAAGTTCGGTGCACTCAGATAAAACTAAAGCTTATGTACTAAATTTAGACTATTATTGCCTATAAATTGCAGAGCGAAACAGAAAAATGAAATATATATAATATATATAAAATCAAAAATAGTAAAATAATTATAGTAATAAAACAAAAAAAAAAAAAAATTATGGACATTAAGATAACTCAAAATAATGATCTTTGACGCGCTTTTTAAAAAGTGCCACTGTCCTAATCTCACGAATTGCGGGAGGCAGTGCATTCCAGAGTATGACTGCATGTACGGCGAAAGAATGAGAATAGGATTGGGAACGATGGGGTGGAAATTTTAGAATGGTTTTGAGGTGAGATCTACATTTCTCATTGGATGAATGAGCGAAGGAGAAACCTATTCGTAAATACAATGGATATGAAGGATGTTATGAAGGAAACAAAGAACGCGCGTGTTCCTGCGAAAGCGGATTGGGAGCCACTTGAGCTGCTTCCGATACATAGAAATATGGTCAAACTTTTTGAGTCCGAAAACGTAGCGAATACACAAGTTTTGCAAGCGCTGAAGTTTATTTAGTTGCTCCTCAGTTGCATCCAAAAAGCAAATGTCAGCATAGTCTAGGATGGGCATGATAAGAGACTGTACAAGTAGAATTTTTGTATGCATTGGTAAGAAACTCTGCAGACATTTTAGTGAATGCATGCTATAATGGATTTTTTTGCTTAAATTGGTAATATGTGTTGTCCATGACAAATTCGAATCCATAACTATGCCTAAGTTTTTAGCAGTGTCCGAATAAGGGAGGATAGTGTTGTCGATGAGCAATGCTGGAAGAGAGGAGAAATCAAGTGAGCTGCGAAGTTGATAACTGCCAATTATTATAGCCTGCGATTTTTTTGTGTTAAGTTCCAATCCGTGGTTTCGAGACCATCTACTTATCCTGCATAAATCCTCATTTAGCGTATTAATTGCGATATTAGCTTCAGAAACAGGAAAATGGCGATATAGCTGCAGGTCATCCGCATATAGGTGGTAATTAGACGAGATTACATTAGTAATAGAATTGATAAAGACCGAGAAGAGCAACGGAGAAAGGACTCCACCTTGAGGCACTCCTGCAGTCAGATCCATCCATTCAGAGAAGGAATCATCCCCGCGGACACATTGTGAACGGCCTCGAAGATAAGAGTCAAACCATAAAATTGCAGAAGGCGATATATTAATTGAACGAAGAGTTTTAATAAGAATTTCAAAGTCAACAGAATTGAAGGCGCTACTAAAATCGAGTAAAACCAGAGCAGTTAAATGTTTTTGATCTACGCCATAACGTATGTCTACTGTTATCTTAAGAAGAGCAGATGTCGTACTATGTCCCTTGCGGAATCCGGATTGATAGGAATTTAGGATGTCATTTTTATTGAGAAATAATGAGAGTTGGGTGTGAACGAGATGTTCTAGAACTTTTGAAAGAAATGGCAGGATTGATATGGGTCAAAAATGCGACGGAGAAGATGGGTTTGTGGTTTTGGGGAGAGCTAGAATATGGGCAAGCTTCCAGCTTAAGGGAAAGTAACAAGAAGATAAAGAAGAATTGAAGATAGTTGTGAGAGCTGGCAAAAGAAAAGGTAGAATCAACTTTATCATTCTAGAACAAATTTTATCGTTTCCAATTGCACAAGAAGTAATTGAGAGAACTGACTTTTTGACATCAGCCTGCGTTAAAGTATTAAAGTTAAATTGATTATGTTGAGCTATAGGACAGAGCGACAGTTCCAAGAGTGTCCTATTTTTTAAAAAGGAAGATAACAATACTGGAGAAGAAGAATAATGTTGGTTCAAAGAATCTAAATCTGTTATATCGGTTGCCACCTTGGAGCATTTGACTATACCAATAGTTTTGAGGAAACTCCTGGCTTTTGCGGAATCACTGTTACGAAGAGAATCATGAAAATAACGTCTTTTAGCGTTTCTACATAGCCGATTGCAGTTATTTCGCAGAAGCCTGAAGCGGCATAAGTTGTGGTCCGAAGGAAATCGCTTTAATCTTCTCTTTGCTTTGTCCCTTCGTGCCATTGATTCTTTTATGTCAGCAGTAATCCATGGTGCTGGGTTATGCCTAATTTTTGTGCGTTTCAATGGAGCATGACCATTAAAAAGATTTAAGAGAATCGAGTTGAAGTTCTGCACCATGTCATCCACGTTCGAGCAGCTGCTTACACTTGACCAATCAATTGCTGCCGCTTCCTGCCTTAATACTTTAATATTAATATTTTTGTAACTGCGGACATAGCGAAATTGTATTTTAGGCTTAGGCGGTCGAATACGAAAAGATAGGTAAATAAGGTCGTGGTAAGAGAATGATGCTTCTAATTGGCCGTGAGTTACAACATTATCTGAAGCTGAAACTATGATTAAATCCAGAAGTGATGGTGAACAATTGGGGAAGTGGTGGGTTGAAGAGAGAGGTAGAATTTGAAGATTGTATGCGGTGACCAGAGTTTGCAGTTTATGCGAGCGATAATCGTTTTTGAGTAAACATGTGTTAAAATCACCCATAAATATCACATGACTATAAATAGGGCAATATTGGTGAAAAATGCTGTCAAGGTTATTAAAAAAGTTAATGTGAAGATTACGACTGTATAATACCCCTAGTAATACGTTAGTATGCTGGAGGGAAACTTCGAGAAAGAGGTGCTCTGCTGATTCCGTGTAAGGGGATGGTGAAGCGCTAACAATTTTAAACGGAATATCAGCTCGCAAGTAAATCGCAATTCCACCACCACCTTTACCCACTCTATCGTTTCGTATTAATACGTAGCCAGGCAATGAATATTGAGCCGAGAGAAGCGACGGCTTCAGGAATGTTTCAGATACCAGAAGGGCGTCAATGTGACTACTGCTTATGGATGCAAGAAGATCGGAGTAATGGCTAGGAACACTTTGGGCATTGATATGGACAACGTTGAAGTAATTAGGAAAAGGAGAAAAGACCCTGAAGATACATTCGCGCAGCTCGAGAGACTCGGAGCTGTCACTTTCGGCACTGACGAAACTGTTTAGTGACGATGAGCATGAGAAAAAGCTATTATTGAGATCGGGAATTATGTCCATCGATTACTTAAAAATTTGCTTATACTTACAGTTACAAAAAGTTACTAGAAAAAAAAAAAAAAAAAAAAATTACACGTCTAAAATGTTACCTAAATTTATGTGTTAAAATATATTGTCTTTTAATATTTTGTTCGGTTCTACAATAACACAGATCAACTCAACCGTGTCACAAGCACAATAGAAGAAATTTGCTGTTAAAGTGAATTATTACACAATAGACAAAATAAAAATAAATACGCAATTATTAATAAGGTGGGCATTAGCACATAGAGCACAAGAAAAGATCAGCCGGTACATCATGGGGTAGTGAGAGATCATCGCTTCGGTTAAAAACTATACTGCACGACAATGACTATAGGGTAGTTACTACTTTAAGAAGCAGAAAAAAAAAAAAAAAAAATTATACGCAAAAGTGTACTCAATCGGGACCTATGTATTTCTCAAGCCGAAGTACATTGTTTGTATATAAATTTCATAATACCCACATAGCGCTAAGCACAAACTGTCAGCCGACTACGTTTCGGTCGAACCGTGTTTACGCGTGCGTTATAATGCGCCGGACTTTAAGAGACCGTTTGTGCCCCGTGACGTAGTGATTAGTTGTTGACGCGGCGACGCGTTTTCCTTTCGACAGTTTCAACAGTTGTGCGTTTTTGTGGTCCAGCAGTGTTGTTTTGTGATATGTTTGTATCAGTAGAAGTTGGAGGATATTTGTTCAAAAGGACTTGCAGTTCTGTCATTGTTTCAACTTTACGTCGAGTCTTATCTGGTAGAATCAGTGTTATTTTGCCTTCGGATGACCAACACTGTTTAATATCAAAATATTTGCGTGCAGCAGTGAATATTTGATGCCGAGTCTTGGTTAAAAATTCGGATATTGTTACTCCAGATCCCTTAAGGTTAGTCTTGCTATCCCAGACCAACCGTCTATGTTCCATATTGACGAATCGAACTAGAACAGGCCGAGTTTTGCTTGAAGGGGAACCAAGTCGATGGCAAACCTTAATATAATCTTTATCCAAATCAGTCAACTTCAATTGGTCGGATATAACTTTTTGGATTATGTTATGTATATTTTCAACACGTCGTTCCGCAATGCCATGCAATAAAAGTACTTTTCGTCTCATGGCAGTCTCGTGCCTATCCAATCCAGTACGTAACATGTCAATTTGAGCTTTAATGGTGGAAAATGACTGCCAGACAAATAACTTAAAATCAGAGAACTCACGGGACAGAGAAGCGATATCAGGGTGAGTGTTGCTTTCAGTATTTAATTTTTAAGAGTTTTTCTTCGTATTCATGCATACGGGACCCAAACATCCTTTCAAGTTCGTTCAGATTGTTGGTCAGCTGGTCATCCATAATTAATGCGAGCGAAATTCTTCTTTATAATAGATATTGGTAAAGGAGTAATAGTGTACAATGTGCACTGGTGAGTTTGACGAACACTTATTTCATTTGTTTATCAAAATGTGCAATAAAACCAAAATTAAAACGATATAACACAGCGCGCACCGAATTTACGTGTTAACGCATCGACTACCCGCCGATTAATCATTTCCTTCCATAATTAATTATTATTACCGTTATTACCGTGATCCTGTATGAAGGCAATAATCATTGCATTTATACAGGATCACGGTAATGTTTGCAGTACTATGCAACAAACACTACGGTGGTACCTGCCTAGACAGTCTCAGCCAACAGAGATCCACCAGCAGTAGTAGTTACAGCGCCCTTCATACAGGATCACGGTAATGTTTGCAGTACTATGCAACAAACACTACGGTGGTACCTGCCTAGACAGTCTCATCCAACAGAGACCCACCAGCAGTAGTAGTTACAGCGCCCTTCATACAGGATCACGGTAATGTTTGCAGTAATATGCAACAAACACTACGGTGGTACCTGCCTAGACAGCCTCAGCCGACAGAGATCCACCAACAGTAGTAGTTACAGCGCCCTTCATACAGGATCACGGTAATGTTTGCAGTACTAGGCAACAAACACTACGGTGGTACCTGCCTAGACAGTCTCCGCCAACAGAGACCCACCAGCAGTAGTAGTTACAGCGCCCTTCATACAGGATCACGGTAATGTTTGCAGTACTATGCAACAAACACTACGGTGGTACCTGCCTAGACAGTCTCAGCCGACAGAGACCCACCAGCAGTAGTAGTTACAGCGCCCTTCATACAGGATCACGGTAATGTTTGCAGTACTATGCAACAAACACTACGGTGGTACCTGCCTAGACAGTCTCAGCCAACAGAGATCCACCAGCAGTAGTAGTTACAGCGCCCTTCATACAGGATCACGGTAATGTTTGCAGTACTATGCAACAAACACTACGGTGGTACCTGCCTAGACAGTCTCAGCCAACAGAGACCCACCAGCAGTAGTAGTTACAGCGCCCTTCATACAGGATCACGGTAATGTTTGCAGTACTATGCAACAAACACTACGGTGGTACCTGCCTAGACAGTCTCAGCCAACAGATATCCACCAGCAGTAGTAGTTACAGCGCCCTTCATACAGGATCACGGTAATGTTTGCAGTACTATGCAACAAACACTACGGTGGTACCTGCCTAGACAGTCTCAGCCAACAGAGACCCACCAGCAGTAGTAGTTACAGCGCCCTTCATACAGGATCACGGTAATGTTTGCAGTACTATGCAACAAACACTACGGTGGTACCTGCCTAGACAGTCTCAGCCAACAGAGATCCACCAGCAGTAGTAGTTACAGCGCCATTCATACAGGATCACGGTAATGTTTGCAGTACTATGCAACAAACACTACGGTGGTACCTGCCTAGACAGTCTCAGCCAACAGAGATCCACCAGCAGTAGTAGTTACAGCGCCCTTCATACAGGATCACGGTAATGTTTGCAGTACTATGCAACAAACACTACGGTGGTACCTGCCTAGACAGTCTCAGCCAACAGAGATCCACCAGCAGTAGTAGTTACAGCGCCCTTCATACAGGATCACGGTAATGTTTGCAGTACTATGCAACAAACACTACGGTGGTACCTGCCTAGACAGTCTCAGCCAACAGAGATCCACCAGCAGTAGTAGTTACAGCGCCCTTCATACAGGATCACGGTAATGTTTGCAGTACTATGCAACAAACACTACGGTGGTACCTGCCTAGACAGTCTCCGCCAACAGAGATCCACCAGCAGTAGTAGTTACAGCGCCCTTCATACAGGATCACGGTAATGTTTGCAGTACTATGCAACAAACACTACGGTGGTACCTGCCTAGACAGTCTCCGCCAACAGAGACCCACCAGCAGTAGTAGTTACAGCGCCCTTCATACAGGATCACGGTAATGTTTGCAGTACTATGCAACAAACACTACGGTGGTACCTGCCTAGACAGTCTCCGCCAACAGAGATCCACCAGCAGTAGTAGTTACAGCGCCCTTCATACAGGATCACGGTAATGTTTGCAGTACTATGCAACAAACACTACGGTGGTACCTGCCTAGACAGTCTCAGCCAACAGATATCCACCAGCAGTAGTAGTTACAGCGCCCTTCATACAGGATCACGGTAATGTTTGCAGTACTATGCAACAAACACTACGGTGGTACCTGCCTAGACAGTCTCAGCCAACAGAGATCCACCAGCAGTAGTAGTTACAGCGCCTGAAGCCACAGCTCTTCCTTATCGAACATGATTTGTTGTCGTAATAAGTTTATGAGTGCTAATATCCCACTTTTCTTTTTTTTTTCAAATTTTTACAGTTACGTGATATATTGCATAAACAATTCAATTTCGTTATAAGATTGCGTTTTTAACCATTTCGTTATTATTATCTTGCAGACACGATAGTTTTTGATAATAATTTTTAATTGTTTATTTTATTATACATATATACTGATCTCATGTTATGCTGGATGCTTGCAAAAATAGTTTTTATCGATGCAGTGGGTATAACTGTATAATTCCTTCTCCTCTTCGTTAAGGTTGACGTCATGTACTACGGTGTTCTTAATTTTTGAAGTGGAATATAATATATATAGTTTACGAACAGATAGCAAGCTCACAGAGGCCTACTGTGGAGTACTTCCGATTTTTAAAATACTTAACTTCTTTTTATTTTAACTGTGAGAGTAATAAAAATGTCGTGGAGTCATCAGTAATCGAAGTCTGTGCAATGGCAATAAAAGCTAATGTTTTATATCTTTGCAACTTTAACATGAAGTGGTTTAAATAAGTTTTTTCCCTGGTGGATAAATTAAGGCCTGGAGGAATTCCTCGCGTAGTTAGCGATTTCTCCTGTGATAAAAAAAGGGTGAAGTTGGCTTGTGACCTCGTTACAAAAATCGTGGTGGGAAATAGCCCAAACCCCTCCCCTTTCGCCATATGAATCCCTACGTACGACAGCTTCTAGTACCCAGTGGTACTAGAGATCATGCTGACTGTATGTGAAGATCTTTGGAGGAGGCTTATGTCCAGCAATGGACGTCTATCGGCCAATGATGATGATGATACATTGATCTTAAATAAAAAAAATTACGCATTATTTGTAATGTCCGTTTCAATTTGAATAAGGTCACCTACCTTATCATAGACAAAGTTTTTTAAAATATACTCCTTTTAAATTATACTACCAAATCAAAGAGAACCTTTTCTTCTTAGACACATTGTTGACTAACTTTCCATGGTTTGAATAGATCGGTTTACCTGTAGACCGACTTTAATCTTCACGGGAAAACTGCTTAGAAGTCTACGGCACCGCGGAGCTTGAAAACATACCACTTGGAATGTGTTATAAAGAATTCTCAAACAAAGCGATTCTCTTATTCTTCGACAAAATAAGATTAAATGAAGAATTTTTATCGTATAATGGTACTATAGCCAGTAGACTCAAACTATTGAGACCTGACATCCATCCTGTGTATGTACAATCAGGTCTGTCTCGATCCTTCATAAGAAAACCTTTATAGATGACATCTCTACCTATTTTCTTGGATAATCGGTTTAGTGTAAATAATACAATATTTCAGTTTGAGGGGTGTCGCTAGAGCCGATTACAGGAATAAGGAGACCACACCACACCATACCGTATATTTCAATGCGACGTGCAGAAGGCAAGAAATTGAATCTTCTGTTCGACTCTTGACTTTAATATTTATAATAAAGCTTATATTTATAAATGGGGATATTAATATCATATCTTCAGGTCCTATAGCACGAACCTCCTGACAGAAGCGAGATATCACCGCGAAGTACTGCGAGAACCATGTGTGAGGAAGTGGATCACGAGGAGGATCCTAGCATCCCCACCTATCCTCATTGTTGTCTCTTATGAAACATGACAATGATTTTTTAAATATTTATTCAGTTATAGATGCTGATGATACATGATTTATTTCAATGATCTTAAAAAAGAATCGATATTGAAAACGAAGTTGTAATCGAGGTTTATTCCGGAGTTAATATCAAAGTTAACATCTATTTCTTCACACTGATGGCACTTATTATAGTTAGTTAAATTTGTTAATGGATGCAGTGGTAAACGCCCAATTTTCTTGTCTCTTCCAGAACCTTTTGAGGCTTTCATGTAGGATGTAATGCACTACGTCTAAGCTGAGGATTCTACAATATTCTCCACTCTATATTCATTCAAGTCTATTTGTATACTGAAGAAACCAAAGGAACCCAATCAAAATAATTGAACTAAAAAATATTATTACTGAAATTAAAAACTTCGTCATTGTAAGCATTACTAACCAACCCTCTCCTGAGTGTAATAGATAGAATACAGTGAATAATATATAATATACAAATAACAAGAACTTAACTGAAGTCTCATTATTTTAATGATCGCATTAGGTTTTTTCAATATGAATATGAAAGTGAATCAGATGGGATAGATAAAGACCTACCAGTATCCAAACCCCAATTGTGGCCATTGTATCAAATCGGAGATCTCATGATAATAAAAATGATAGTTTGCCATATCATAGAGCCAGTAAATTTAAATATTTCTATGTTATCAACTAAAGCTTTCTAGGACAATAGAAATAAGTGATAGATTTATATTAAGTTAGAGATCCGTCTTAGATACTTATTACTGTTAATTTTTATAGATTATTGATATTCAATATAATTGATTGTTATCTAATGTTATAGAGACTTATAATACCAGCGCCACCATATAAACACTTGCACAGTACAATTTTGCAACAGAAATAGGCACTAAAGTAATACCTTCTAAAACAATTCCTTGTACATACTCATAGTCATCAGACATACATCAAATAAACAAAATATTATTGTAACAATTTAATAGTTTACTACCAATTTTAGAAGCAGCCAGTTCTGTATTGAGAAATCATCATATAGTAAATATTTTAAATAGAACATGTTTATCAAAAAAGTTATTCAGGATATATACGGCACAATTATCACTGGAGTACTTACAAGATAACTTTGAGCGACTCAATCAAATAATAACTAATGGAGAGCCTCCATGTTGTTATTAAACATATCCTTAACGCTGTGCTGCTTTCAGTTATTTTATATCTTTATTAAGTAAATATTCGCCATCATCGCGAGTGATTAAAAGTGCTGGCAGGAATATCATTTTAAAGATTAAAGGTGTTCTTGAAGGACGAGATCGTGACAGAGCCGCGGTTTAGAGACATAATTATATATCGATTATGAATAAACATCGATATTCCGCTGGAAAACATCGATGTATTGATTTCGAATACGTGGATACATTGATGTCATAACAATAAAATATCAAAACATCAATATATCCTTTATGAAAACAGGCCGTGCATCCGAGTCCACGAGCCCAGTAACAGATGAACTGTAAGAGCCGCTATGATTTGCAAGCGCCTTTATCAACAGAATCAAAAGGTATCCTTTAGAGTCATCTAGCGTTAGATGTACTAGCTAGGAACTATATAACTAACAATTTGAATTATTTTACACTAGATGACACTGATCAATGAAATCGTATGTAAGCGGTGCGAATAGTTATTTCTTTGCATTTCCTAAGAGATTAAAAAAACTATCAATTTCCATGCTCGTGTGATTCATGTGTTGTGAATGAACTTGTGAGGCAAAAGTGAATTCAATTTGCTATTGTTATTATCAATAATGAAACTTTGGTAACGAAATAACAGGTATGGTAAATTTTTACTCTTACACCGTTATATAAATAAATTATTCCACTCCAACTTAAGAAAACTAAAAAGCGAATCAAGTTGTTCCCGCTACTTTTAAATTTGGCAAAAAAAAAATTTAAAAATAGCGATTTTCATATGGCAACTAAAAAAATGTCATCTGTCAACTGAAATTTCGAGGTATTGTTTTTGTTTTGGCTTCAAATTTCCTTTAAAAAGTGGTGAAAATATCGAAGAAACCTCTTCGATGGCAAGCAAGAAATATTGTTTTCAATGTTTATCAAAGAATACTTGATGAACAAGGTGCAGTACAAACGTAATCATCGATATTGAGCCTTGTGTAAGCGTTGACTGGTTAGTAGAAATGACACGCCTCGGTACTTTGGTTTATTGCATTTTTCGTTTGTATTATATTATGTATACTAAACTTTGGTTTATTTCAGGGGTTTCTAATACTACCATAAGACGAATTGATGCTGAAGGCAGATCTAACAGAGGCGTATTTTGTACGCCCGGTAAAAAGAGAAAAAGTGGCAAAAAAAAAAAAACTGTTTTGATTTAGAATTGATCAGAAACAATATAGATGAGTTTTACACTGTACGAAAATAAATACCCACTGTCATGAAATTGCTACAAATTCTTGTACGTTAAACAACATAGAATTAATCTGGAGAATAACGAAATAAAAAGTTGCGGGTAAAAACGTGAATAGACCTGCAAGTGATATGAAATCTTTAACAGAAGAATCTTTCACTCAAATAGGGATCGATGATTGGCGAAAATCTTGTGAACATGTAATAAAAATTGAAAACCAGTTCATAGAACAAGATAGATTAATTGAGATGCAGGAGGAAAAGGTTATCATAAATAATGCGCCTGGAATTTGAAACTATTTTCAAGTTCCGATAGTCTATTATTACTACTAATAGATTATTATATATTGTGAACTTTAGTTACAACCGCGTGATACAAATGGTGAAGGAAAACATTGTGAGGAAACCTGCGCACTGACATCATCTTTGTATGTGCGTGTGATGGCCCTAATAAAGTGGCAACAGGCTCACCTCCTGTTACATGGGACCTAATCTGACCACATCTGGCGAAATGTGCCTACCCCTACTAGGAAAATGGTGTGACAATATAAAAAAAAAAAAGATAGCCTATTAATAATGAATACACTCATGAACAGAGTAAATGGAGTTTTCATTTAAATTTTGAACCCCACATTCGCCACAGTAAGATTTCCAAAAATTATCCTTGATCATTGGATAAATTTTTATATTTGCATGTATCAAACACAGTATCTGCCGATATAAGGAAAAAAAGTATCAAAACATTCTAACTCAATTTCTCCAGTATTGCTAGGGTCAATTTCTTTTTTCCCTTCAAGTCCTGGTAGACTTATATATACGTTAGTAGATAATTAATTACATCTATTATGTATATCTAATAAAAGCATTATCCAGCATCATCATTAATAAACAGAATTCCTATTATATCATATTCGTTTCTTAGACTTTTTTTTTAATATTTACATTTTAAATTTTTATACCTATATTACACTATGCATCGTCAACTTTACCATGACTATGAGAAAGCATTTTATTAAGTTGGGGAAAAATATTTTTACGCATTATAGTATGTATGGACTTGTAATAAAAACTCTTTGCTGCTATACTATTTGTGTCTGCTGCTGGTTTTGGTATCGCTGAAAGTTTAAATTTTAATGAACACAATTCCAAATTCAAATTAGAAAAATGTGTGATTTTCATTTGTTTTTCGTAGTGAGTCAAGATGAGTGAATCTAATGAAGAAATTCGATATATTTTAAAATTTCACTACAAAAAGGGTAAAATGCAACGCAAGCCGAGAAAAAAATGTTGCTATAAAAAAATTATTAATGCATAGCGCAGTGTACAGTGTTTGTGAGAGCAGCATAAATTTGGTTTAAGCGTTTCCAGTCCGGAAATTATGATGTCAAAGATGCACGTCGCTCTGGTCTGTCCCTATTACGGATAAAATGGATGCCATTTTTGAAAACGTGGAGCCAGATCGGCATATCAGTAGTTACGACTTAGCTGAAGAACTGGGAATTGACCACAAAACAGTTTAGGCGCATTTGAAAGAAACAGGGTACATAAAAAAACTCGAGATTTGGATACCTCACAAACTCACTGAAAGAAACCTAATCATGAACCGTGTACTCGTTTGTGATTCTTTATTACGATAGTATTGAAACCGAACCATTTTTGAAGAAGCTGATAACTGGTGATGGAAAGTGGATCACGTATGATAAGAACGTGCGAAAAAGGTCGTGGTAAAAGGCAGGTCAGGCTTCTGCGGGTCAGACTGGCGAAACCCGGGTTAACTCGCAACAAGGTGATGCTATGTGTGTGTGTGTGTGGTGGGATTAGAAGGGCATTATTCATTATGAGATGTTACCACCACCAGGCAGGGCCATCGATTTGGATCTCTACTGTGATCAACTGATAAGATTAAAGCAAGAAGTTGAGAGAAAGCGGCAGGAATTAATCAACAGAAGGGGTGTGGTTTTTCATCATGATAACGCTAGACCTCACACATCTTTAGCCACTCAGCAAAAATTGAAAGAGTTTGGCTGGGAGGTGTTAATGCATCCGCTGTAGAGTCTTGCACCTTCAGATTTCCACCTGTTTCGGTCTCTTCAGATTTCTTTAAGCAGTGTCAGGTTAACATCACGAGACGACTGCCAAAGCCACTTGTCGCGGTATTTTGATCAGAAGTCCCAAAATTTCTATAGCAATGGGATCATGTTCCTACCTACAAGATGGCAAAAAGTTGTCAAACAGAATGGTACCTACATACTTTAATAAATATAAATAAACTGTATTAAAATATGTTTTGAATTTTATAAAAAAATGCGAAGAAACTTTTTCCCCAACCTAATATAGATATATCTAAAGGTCTATTTCCGAAACTATTAGACGTAATGATTCAAAATTCAACGTTCAATGTCTCTGCCATTTAGAGATCAGCTAAGAATGTATTTTACAAAATCCATTCTCCAAAGAGAGTTGTGGAGATGATAACGAAAGAAGGACCGGAGAGAGGCGGGTTGTCGTCCAGTGAAAATATTTCTGGCTAATAATAATTCTAAAATTCAAATCTAATTCTATATATTTTTTTATATAATTAAGTGACCAAACGAGCGGGACATTCACGCGATTGTAAGTGATACGCTCGCCCATAACAACGTGTCGCTAGTTAAATCAGTAAGCACTGCACCACATTGCGCTCGTAGCTTGAGACATAAGAAGTTGAATATCGTTGCCCAAGTAATTACACTAGCTACACCGACGTTCAAATCCGAACACAGTAATGTTTGCAGACTATTGGTTGGCGGTCGAGATAGGCGCTGCGGTGATACCTACCGAGTCGGTCTCCAGCAACAGAGACCTACCACCAGTTGTTCTATATAGGATACATTTAAGAGAATGTGCGATGGAATCACAAGATATAATTACCCTAAACATTTCTTTCCATCGAACGACGCAAGGTGAGCCTGCTAACAAATTAGTTTAGGTCCTCATTCATGAAAAGAAGATTGAACGAGTGAAATTTGCCCGCATCAATGTTCCCGTATAAATACGACGTGAATATCTTCAAGAGAAGATTGAATAAGCTGTTACTAGGGTGCGCTTCCAGCCCTGTAGTCTTGGGCTAGTAAATATAGAACTAAGGTAAGGCCTGCTTATCGTAGAAGGCGACTAAAAGGCTCTTGAAATTTTGCAAATTTTGAGAGTGGAAGCCTTTATCGCTTAACAAGCAAACGTTCGTAGGACAACGCATGACTCAGCGATGGTGCCTAGGAGGGTTAGGCTCCTCCTCAGAGATGTGTAACACAAAGTGTAGGGTGGTATTGGTGCGTTTTATAAGAGATCTTGGGGCCTCGCCGAATACATTGACTCTGATGCACCAATAGTTTCGTCGTTGTAAATAGTGTATTTTGCGATAATGAAACAACGATCAAATGATTTCTTAAATAATACGATTATTTTCGAAGATAATCTCAGATACTTTGCAGCTATTATTGTTACGATTTTCGTTGGTGGTTTGCAATGTACGTAATAACCCCGTGGGACGTATGAATATCCGAAAAAATTCGCGTGCTGAAATATTAGATGGAACGGGGGACGGTCTTATCTTACAGCCACATGTTGAAACTGGAAACAAATGGCTAGAGACGGAAATAGAAAATAATGAATATCGGTACCATCGCTCACATTTCAGGTTTTAGATACTGAAGCTTCCAAAGGAGCTTTTTTTAAATAACAAAGCGGCGAGAGCAGGTAGTATGGAAAGTAAGTGCTTAGTCATAACAATGAGACGCTGGTTAGGATGTTTAAAATGTGTCACAGCACGTACCATTAGACCTTCCAAGTACTGTTATGATTTACTTAAATATTAAGCATCCAAACAAAAGGTCAATAACTGTTATAACATAATACATAATGGTAACAGCACATACTGATTTAATTCCGAATACATAGTCTTGCAGACAAGGGTATCAGATAACCACTTTCTTCCAAATAGTTTTGACGCTTTGTCTGTGCTTGTAAGAGGTATAGTTTCAATACAACAATAAAACGTAACTTAGTTCTAAAGTTCAGACATAGCTTAATAGACCTCTTGGAGAATAATTTTCTTACACATCCACTTGTCAAGTCAAATTGGTTTATTTTAGTTAATGTATCGCATTCAGTCTTGTTTTAATAGATATCCGTAAAAAGTTGCGCTCTAGCCACCGTCCGTAACGGACGTTTACGCAGAGCTCCGTGCTCATAAAATTGTTGTAGTGACAAAAGAGATTTTAATTTTAGTTAAAGGTTGGTGCAGGTGTTCAAATTAGCATATATTCCAAGAATCCTGCTTATTTGCTTTATTGCAAAAAAAAAAATCTTGAAATTCCGCTTCATTACTGTATTAAATACTATCCTTATTATATCAATTAAGATAAGAAACCATGTAATCCTAGAGTATAAAATGTAATCTTAAATCTAAATAAAATCAGTCTACAGTAGCTTCTCAAGCCGAGAACACCTCGTATTCCTTTTTAAAAACCCTGCTACCGTCACTAGCAACCTAACTGGCGCAGTCGGTATCTCGTGAAGAAGTCTGATTGAATATATTCGGTAGTCATCTCCGAGCTTCGATCAACGACACGAGCAAAGAACCTCAGCGGGCCTGACACCACCAGCAGCGGCAAGAGCAAGCAAGACTCAAAATTTTTTCAAGCCTAAACTTCGGCAATGCTCGTGGGGTAAGCACACACTTTGTTGATTCCCGAGTTTCCTCTCTTTTTCCTTATATTTTTTCACAAATTGTATTTTTTGTGCACTGTTTAGCGTATTCATTGGAGAATTTTTCCGTTTAGTTAGATAAAATGGCTACTGATAAGAAAATTTCCCTAGAATCACCTAAACCAGTTGTAATTGACTTCAGTACGTTGTCATTATTGTTACCTAGTTACGACGGGAACAAAAAGACACTCGCATTTTATATTGAGGGTGTCGAAAATATCTTAGATTCTATTTATTAATTAGAAACAAATTGAAAAGAAAAGCTGTTGAAGCGCTTTCAGAAAGTAGTGGAGCAAAAACATGGGCCGAAATAAAGGCCATCCTCCAAAACAGATTTGGTGAGTTTAGGAACGAAATACAGCTAGTGCAAGAATTGATACTCTGCGAAAGAGACAATTCCTCGGTAGAGTTCTTTGGAGAAAAGATACGACATCTCTGTTGTGCTTTGATTCAGATCGACTTATCTAAAAAAGAATACTATGAGCAAATGGCACTAAATACATTCCTAGACAAGTTAAACCCGATTACATCAATTATAATTAAACTTAAAAATTTCACAAATCTAGAACAAGCAATAACTCTTGCGAAACAAGAGGAAAATAAACTAAAAATTAAAAGAATACGTGATATAAACACAAATGCGATCAATAGATCAAACATCTCAGGTCAAAAACCCAATTCTAATTTTACAAATCAAAACACAAAGTTTCAAAGTAGAAAACCAGTGAATAATTCGGAAAATAAAAAAAAAGAAAGCTATTCATTATCAGGATGATATCATCCATGACGAAATAGATCAATCTCAAACGGATTCAAACGATGAAACTCCGTTGGAGGAAGATATAGAGGAAAATTTTCTCACGGATTTAGAAAATATAATAAAAATATAGTTTTTGTGAACAACACACAAAACTATAGTCGTCTACCTTATATTTTTATTAATGAATTAGGCGGTCGATTATTAATTGACACGGGAGCCTCTCAGTCCCTAATAAATTCAGAGATTTTAAAAAATAAAAATGTTAACTATCAAATAAAAAAGGAACTACACTATATAAAAACAGCACATGCTACTACCAAACATAACAAGGTAGTATTCGTAGAATTACCAAAACATTTATTTAAAAAGAAAATCACTCATAAATTTTTAATTTTTGACTTTGATCCAGACTTCGTAGGATTAATAGGATTAGACCTATTAGTCCCACTGAATTGTAAAATAGATATAAATAATATGATGCTTCATACGGACGAAGCACAAATTCCAATAAGAGACGATATTAAGTCATATACAAAAATAAAACCAAAACACGAACAACTTATAAATCTATTATGTAATTATAGTGAAGGTGATTATTTCCTAGAAAGTAAATCAGTAGATGGTCTCATCTTCCCAGCATCAATAATTTCGGTAAAAAACGGAAATGCATTGACAACGGTGATAAACACAACGGACAAAGAAATACAAATAAAAAATAGTAATAAATTAAAATTACACAAAATTGAAAGTTCTAAAGAAAAAAATTCAACACCAACTGTATCATTAAATTCAATAAAAAGTAATACAAAATTAGACAGAATACTTAAAGATAACTTATTAAAATTAAGAACGGAACATTTAAATAACGAAGAAAAGCGCGAAATAGATAGACTATGTTACAACTACCGTGACATATTTCATAGTGATGAAATCCCACTCACCTTTACTCATAAAATAAAACATAAACTCAGAATAACGGACGACAAACCCATCTTTGTAAGAAACTATAGACAAGCACCAAAACAAACTGAGGAGATTAAAAAACAAATAAATCAATTACTCGAACAAAACATCATCCAAGAGAGTAATTCTCCTTGGTCCTGTCCAGTACACATAGTACCAAAAAAGTTAGATGCATCCGGTGAAAAGAAATTGCGACTAGTCATTGATTATAGGAAACTGAACGAAAAAACAATAGAAGATAAATACCCATTACCCAATATTGACGATATTCTAGACAAATTAGGTAGAGCTCAGTATTTCACCACATTAGATTTAGCCTCAGGATACCATCAGGTAGAGATGGATGCAAAAGATATAGAAAAAACAGCCTTCAGCGTAGATAGAGGACAGTGAGGAGAGAGAGGGTCAAAAGGAAAAATTACAATAAAAGACGTTTGGATACCAATAAATAAAACAAGAGAACAAATAATACAATTTCTAAAAGAGCACACTATTCCCGATAGAACATTTTATTGTTATTTTCATTACGAAGATTTTTATACCATATTTTCAGAAATATACAAAAACATATTTACCTACCCATAATAAAAATAAAATTAGAAAACATCAATTTGGATAAAATCAAGGATATGATAGAAAAAACCACAAATATGGAGCAACAACCACAAGAGAAGTATAAGTTAATATCAACAACACCGAGCTGGTCATCAGTGCTATTATATTGTATAATTATAGCAGTAGCATCCGGAACCGCCTTATACAAACTATGGTGGAAAAGAAGAACAGCGACACACGCAGCCTTACAGCAGCCTGCTGATGAAACTCATCATCAACTACAGCAGTCTTCGGTGCGCCTTTCTCTTAGGGGGGGGAGGAGTTATATCGGCATAATGTGGACACCGATATAAAACACCAGGGTCATTTAGATAACAGTGACCCATTACACGCTTATCATGGAAGACATTAGAGACTAAGTACTCATTATATACTGTATTAAATACTATCCTTATTATATCAATTAAGATAAGAAACCATGTAATCCTAGAGTATAAAATGTAATCTTAAATCTAAATAAAATCAGTCTACAGTAGCTTCTCAAGCCGAGAACACCTCGTGTTCCTTTTTAAAAATCCTGCTACCGTCACCCGCAACCTAACTCGCAAAGTCATTTTTTTTTTAATTTTTGAATTATTTGAATTTTAAAAGGATGAAACTTGCACGCATGCTCTTGGAAGTCCCAGTGAAGCTGCTCTTTTCCGTATCGAAAGTCGTGCATTTTCACGTAAACTGCGTTCAACCAGTTCAATGTTTTCGGGGGTCCTTGACGATCGACTAGGTCCTGGCCGTGGTGTGTTCATAGCCGAATCAGTTGCGCGGAACCTCTCCACCCACGAACGAATTAAATTCACACTCGGCCCATCGCCTATCCGTCGAATATTGAAATGTGAACAAAACTATCGGCGAGCGAGTACGTAAGAATCGTTACTCTTGAAAAATGCTTCAATAGCGAACGCGCGATGCTCACCCGACCACTGCACCACTGCGACATCGTGACTAAGAAATCCGCACGATCGGTGATTCTAATGACACCACTTTCCTCCCGCACTGTTTATAACTTATTGAGATATTCGTTTTTTAAAATATAAATCTGCCGCCAGACACCCTTTATGATGTTTAAATCATGATCGAAGATAGCAATAGCAGATTTGACAGCCCCATCTCCTTGATTCGTGCTTTGAAAGATTCTCGCTCCTCATGAGGAGCTCAGGAGTCATACGTGGGTGCAATAAAATGTATGAAAAAGTACATCCACGTATGGCTCCTGGAGCAATGCTAGAGCTACTGTTCTCTTTTCAGCTTCTATCTATGGTTGCCAGCTGTTTCTCTGTAGATTTGCCTGTAGCACTTTATAGAGCTTTGTGTTGTTTCTGTTGGCGATATTGGTTCCTTGTTGATTGGATTCTGTGCCCTCAGCAATACGTTGTAGTAGCTCGTGCTAACAAATCTTATTTGCGTCTGATAGGACATTCTTGATCAAAGGCGTTGTGGTTCGTTGCCTATAACTTTGCATTGTTGCAGTTACAGCATCTTGCAACATTACCGGCAAGGCGAGCTTGACACTAAGCCCATTTGTGAGGGCCCCCGCAGTGACTGCATTTCTCGACGATCTCTTTGCAGAGCCGCTTGCTGTGCCCATACCCTAAACACAAAGAATATTGCATTTATGGCGACTGATTTACATATTGTTTTTGCAGGTCTATATGTACACGACCTGCCGCAATGAGACGTTGCCATATTTTGGGTGACACCTGCATAACTACGTGTACGGTATGCGGATTTCTTGCTCTCCGTCTATATTTAATCCCGACTCTGGTTTCTCCCTTAAAAGTAATTTCAAAACGATAATTGTTTTTATTGTTAAAATAAGCGCCACCTAGTGATTATTACAGAAAGTTATGAAAATATGAAATAGTTGTAAATTCTTCTAAAAGCGGCATCTATTGCTAGTGAGTATACTTTACTTTGTATGTAGCTCGCTGGCCTAATGGTTATAGCATGCGGCTTTCATTCCGAAGGTCGCGGGTTCGAATCTCAGCATGTACCGATGACTTAATATTTAAGTTACGTACATTTGTGAACTTCAGTTACAACAGCAGGATACAAAAAAAAAAATCACTTAGTCCGGATGCAGGGCGCTGGCAACAGGGCACCCAGGCTAAATGAAACATGCGATGATGTTGTTATGAAGGATGCCAGATACTAGGAGAGCAGAGTCATTAAGATCATTTCAAGACAAGCACGACCTTCAGTCATGAAGTACACGAAAGAGAAGAAAAGAAGAAGATACTTAAATTATTGCTGATATTCAAATTATATTACATTTTAGCATTAAGTTATGGTTGCTTAAAAATATTGTTTTTAATGTATTTAATCGCCGACATAAAAAATCACTAACCGCATGTATCCGAGTATCTCAGCAAGCTCCTTCATTAGATTATGTTTATTTTAGATGCTAGTCAAGAAATTTAGTACAGTCGTTGCAATGTTTTAATTTTTATATAGTTGTAGATGAATATTTTACATAAATGTCTATGTTTTAGGTATTCTTTATTTAAATGATGTGTGTACTTTAATACTTTGCAAAGGTATTGGAGGTAGGGTGCGGGTTTTCTGGTGAATGACAACGCTGCAATATCAGCATCAACTTGATAACGACAACGATTCTAAGCACAGAGCATGTTACTAAGTACAACAGTATTACGAAGATACAGTTGAATACTTTCTGATAGGCTACTATCTTGATTCTTGACATTACAAAGTTCTAATTAATAGATACAATTGTATACTTCGTAATGACCAGTTGACCGAAGGTCTGGCATAACGAACATCCAGCAAAGAGATCCATAAGAGATAGACATAACTGTATACTCCGTAATAAATTGTTTAAAAAACACGTGTTTTACTTGGGTTCGGAAGCCCGCTGTAACTTGGAATTGGTTTATGCTTAGAATAATATTTGATTTGATGTTTAATTTGGAAATAAATACACCAGCTACAGTTGGAGTTTTTTTGAAGTATATGAAAAGGTTTTTCTCAAGACCACAGACCGCCGTTGCGTTACCAGCTTTATAAACTTATCATAAAAATACATCCATTATCTATGTTATGAACAGCTGATCAAAAACCTACCACCAAGAGTTTTACAAGAAAACAACACTCTGATAGTAACTGATAAGGTAAATTAAATTGGAGTTATACCAGTGGTAGAACTCACCGGCATTGTAACTGTAACTGTTTATGTAGCACTGTTTAAACATAACTGTATTACAGTATGAATGGCGCTGCTGTTAGTATTATAAAATTATTGAGCTGATTACACAAACAATCCTTGCATCCAGTTTACGAAAGGGGAAGATATTGCGTATGCCAATGTTTGAACTAGTTAACCTAAAAATATTCAACGCAAAATATTTCGCTGTATTAAAACATCGTGCTCAAGAATAACTTACAGAAGCTTCTAATTCATAAGCTGTAAAAGTATAGGATGGAAGAACTGTTTTAAAGTATTGGCGGTAGGTCTCTGTATATACGAGTACCGCCCCTCGCAGCTGCTAAACAATAGCGTTCAAACATTATTGTGTTCCGGTTTGAAAGGTGTTATAGCTAGTGAAATTGCTGGGGTAAGGAGACTTAACGTATATATTTTTTTTAAGCGACAAGAGGAGCGAAATTTGTTCCAGTAATTATACTAGTTACAGCGCCCTACAAACAGGAACGCAGGAATCTTAGCACACTACTGTTTGCCGGCTACAATAGGAGCTGAGCTGACATCTACCTAGTCGGTCACCGGCAACAGAGACCTACTATCAGTATTTTTATTCTCATGTCCTTATGTCTCAAGGCAACAAGTATAATGTGGTGTAGTGTCTGCCATCCTAACTATCGCCATGTTATTATGGGCAGGCGTATCATCATTGCATCATTGCTTCTTTAAATAAAAAAAAATAAATTAGTTTACTTAGTAAATGATGAACAATATTGTTTATTTCGTTTCAAGCTTCTACTAAATCTAATTGCCCTAATTCGTTTTGTTTAACAAATTCGTTTCCTAAACGGATATTATTACGGTACACATTTCCTTGTATTCTTAAGTTTTTTTTTTCGCAATCTTTCCCCATAGGGGACTTTTCCCTTATGGGGAAATAAGGTATTATTTATTTAGCGCCACGTGTAAGGACTTCGAAAGCCAAGTCCTTACACGTGACGATTTCACTCATATAATGAGCATGAAAATAGCACGTCGCTATGGTTACCCCAATAGGAGGGGATCGGGTACATTGTGTTTGATGCCGGGAGTGGATATAATTTGGCAATTATCTGGTACTTACCAGATCTGATTGTAATAAACTTCGACTTTATTTTTTATGGTTTTCTTTGCACGTTATTTTTTACCGAATGTAAACAGACACATATATTATATTATATGTACAAAACTATAAATATCTACGTTTAATAATTGAACACCTTAATTAGTAATGTCAAATAGAAGAGGTCGCTAGTAATGTTGAGCAAATCAAGGATAAGACTAAGACTTGGACAATAATGGTATTAGTCTTGGACTTCTCTGTTCGGCCTTAGTCTTGATCATGTTTAAATACTTCTTTCTGGTCTTGGTCTCGGTCTTGGTATATTCAGTCTTATAATATTTTATTTCCAGAAGAATTGCTTAAGTTAAAGTTATGATAAATATTTTGTCTCATCATTTTATCGGAATTAATTTTTTTTCGTTTTGTCTTCTCTGTTTATGTTTTATCTTTCTTTCCTGTATAAAATTGGTCTTAGTCTTGCATTTTCACAAGACTAAGACCAAGACCAATTTTATTCATCACTAATCTGTAGGAAGCTATATTTAAGGCATATTGTAGATAGAAAAACTTTATACATTATATAACTATACTATACACCGGTAGATTCTGTTATAAATTATGGTTTGGTTATTTATGGCAGTACTTTTGAGTCATATTTAATAAATATGCAAAATTTACAATAACAAAATTAGTCTGTAAGAATATATGAGAAACGTAAAACAACCAACTCGTGCAATACTAAAGGAGAAAGGAACTAGAGACGTGCGCACAGATTTAAGGTAAGGTATGCAAACCATACGCAAAATCTCTGTGCTTATCGTTACATAAAAATACACTTACCAATTAAGCAATTCAGTCAATTTAGAGACACCTTAGCTCTAGTTAAAGCACCTAGTAACTTGACACATTATTAATTTGATAGGTTTATGAAGCCAGAGTATGCATGATGTATAATAAATTATCCCTCTCCCTTTTTGTATGCCTCGATGATAGGCACCAGAATGTTCGGCTTTTTCACTTAACTTGCTTGCACAAGGGTTTCATTCTCGAACATTCCACATCCTTTTTTTTTTTTTGTTTGAAAACAATATAAATATTTACTTGGCAACAACTAATTGCACCGCTTACACTTATCCTGCTTTGGGATTTATCTTTTTTGTAGTTAAATAGTAATACACGTTTATAATTGTCATAGGCTGCGGTTACCGCTCAACATCAGGTGGGCCGCAAGCCTGTTTACCACCTACGTCAGAACAATTTTGAGCTCACGTAGGCGTCACTCTTATATATATGTATAAGTGTCTGTTGCCGGGGAACGTCTAGGTAGGTACCATTGCAGCTCTTATTCCTGCCGCCAAACAACACTTTGCAAATATTACCGTATTCTGGTTTGAGGAGCGCTGTAGCTAGTGAAATTACAGCGGTAACGACACTTAGCTACTGTCTGAAGACAACGAGCACAATATGGTGCTGTGTATCTCATCCTAACTGGCGCCACGTTGTTATGAGTGGTCGTATGGTTTAACACCAGGTCAGTGTCTCACTCGACACCTCGCTTCGTAAATAAAAAGACAGTTCTATTTTTATATTAGTAATGTTAGACTAAATCTTTGTCTTCTATGTTTTTTTAATAAATCTTCCACATTTGACAGTTCTATTGAAGCACGCACCCTCGCGGCAAACGCGAGATCTGCCTCCAACATAAATATAAGGGTATGAGTGGAAAATTAATACCGACAGCGCTGATCTACTGTCGGTGTTCGGGGTCCTTTGGGGTAGGTTCACTTTGACAACACATCAGGTTCAAGGTTACGGATTACGGATTACGGTTATGGATGTCTCTGATACATTTCACAACATTAAAAAGAAAATTCCTATACCATAAAAAGTAAAGTGGAAAATCTTCTATTTGTAATTTCATTACCACAGCGTTTTTCAAGCCTGAAAACAGTGCTGTCGCACTAATATTTCACTATTTTATATTAGGGTTAATGAAGAAGTTGTTGTTAGGATGAGGAAAAGGAGGAGAAATACATAATAACATAACTATTTTTAGGCAATATATATATATTTACAGTTAAGAAATGCCCTTTCCTGTTAAAATTCACTTGTGTTAGGAAGATATTTCGTTAAAAAATGAGGAAGTTCAGCATTAAGAAAAGAAGGGAACAGAATTCATATGGAACCTGTTTTATATTATAAGAATGCTGCCGCCGTTAGAAAAATCAGCCAATAGAAATATATGAAAAAACAATCAGCTGTAAAAATGGGAATTTGCAGAGCAAAATGTTTATTCTGAGGCTTTTATTAAGGACGAGGATGTACCTCTATTAATCGTTTCTTAAAAATATTTACCTATAAAGGTGTCTGTCGGTGATAACCTTAACTCCAAAGGGATCCTTCCTTAAGAACCCCTTATTCACTTGGGGTTACACTTTATGGGAATGATAGAAAATCCAAGTAATCAGTTAAAACTCTATAATAGCTTCAGTTATAGTTAACGTTTTCTTCCTGAGATAATTTTATAAGTTTTCGATGATAAATAACTTTTGAGTATGTATTAATAATCTATATAAAAATAAATAACAAACGTAGCTTATACTTTAGGGCTTATACAAAAAGTTGGTTGTATTTTCTACAAGAATATTTCCAATGGCGGTGGAATAGCTTAAACTTTTCTTTACAATTAGCAAGATTTATATATGTTTAAGTATACTGTGCTATTATCACTGATTTTGTCTAAATAGTGTTGCCTGTATAAGAAAACTACTATGTTAACGTGATAATATTGTGCAGTGTGAAAATTATAATTACCACTACATTTTCACTACTACCAGCAGGAATTTTTGATTTATATTTATATAACTTTTTATGTTCACTCAGAACTCCCAGTGTTCCCGCACCAAGTCTAAAGCGATCCTCTTCTAATGAATCCCTCACCGCTTCCAGGGCATTTAATTAACCCTCGACGTTTATTTAGCAAAATTTAAATGGCATCTGTGAACAGGTACAAACATGCCCGTCGCGATACATACGTGCGTTAACTTCATTATGGATGCTTGAGTGGGCAACATCATAATATCTCCATCTATAACGATTTTATGAAGTTACTCGTATGGAACTTTACACAGCTTATATAAACTGACGCTCCGCGTCGCTTCGTAAGTTACGTTTGAATATTCATAAAGTGGAACGTGTTGCTGTCGATCTATCACCTTATTGCACCTCGTTGCTCATCTTGTCGCGATGTTAAATAACTGAACTACATTCACGGCCTCACTACATAAAATCTCATTTAAATCGACTCCAAGCAGTCAAACGATAAGTCATTTTTATGTAATATTTCTATTTTCTCCAACCGACACGAAATACTCATTTTTCTATCTATAACAGTAAAGTATCTATACTCAAGTTGTAAACTATATTATAGCTTTTCTTAACAGTTTAAAAAGATTTACTTTATTTACAATGGTATTATTATAACAAACAGCATATAATATTTACTGGTGGTAGATCTCTCCTGTTGGAGACACTCTAGGTAGATACCGCAGTGTCTATCGCAACCGACAAACATTACTGTGCTAATATTATTGTATTCCGGTTAAGAGGGCGCTGTAGGTGGTGAAATTACTAGGATAACAAGACGTAATATCTTATGTGTCAGGGCGACGAGCACAATGTATACCATCATAACTAGTAGCGCCACCTTGATATAGGCAGGCGTATCTAGTATCGTCGCTTAGTTGAAAAAAAAAAAACATTTCGTCTCTAACTATGACAATCAGATCGGAGATCTGATTCTAATGTTGTCTATTGACAGCCAGAACAAAGGAACCTTGATGTTAGCACATTTATATCGGATTTGAAGCAACCGTGCCAGGATTTACACTCCGCCTCATGTGGTCCTAAAATTTAATTGATCTTTACCTCAATTTTCCATCTATATTTATTTGTACCTGTGGTTTTGATAGTAGTATTTACGATATTATAAATATTTTGGATACTAGAAATAAACACTTCATAGTTACCTATTCGTGTATGTATAGTATTGTGAGATGGAATTTATTTTAGCGCTGGCGACTCGGCCGTCTGTCCACCCTTCCGTTGTATCAGTAATTTGATTATCAACATCCTGTCAGCGGCAAAAATGGAATTCGATAATGAACAGTAAATGCACGGCGCACGGTTGCAACCCTTTGAGCGAAAATTTTAATAACCTGTCCATTAAAATTGCCAATGCGTTTGACTCGTGAAGAGTTTACTTAGACAATGAAATTAGTGCCGACGGAGTTAACCCTTAATAGCATGATTTTGCCTTTTTAATTAGTATAAATTGAAAAAGGTAGAAAATTAAACACAGATTAAGGGGAAAATAAAGAAAAAAAATTTTTTTCCTAAAAATTATATTTTTATAAAAAAAACTTATTGATGTAGATCTACATCATTATGCATTACGGTTACGATTAATAATGTAAACTAAGTACTATTCTACTTGTACTATAAACGATTGTCTTCGAATTAGGCTTACTGCAGCGTATGAAAGTCTTTGAAACAATTATTTTTCTGATTTAGATACACGGGACATTACATTTGGTACACGTCTATTGTGTGGTGCCCTTGCAATTGGGCATCTTGCACCGTAATTGTTTGGTAAATACAGGCCAATATTCGAAACCATTTACGCGCACATCTTTTGTCGGGAGCGGATGTTGCAAACCTTTTTTCATTCTTATTTGAAGCTCGCGTTCTAGGGCGCCCTCTTTTACTACCACTAGGCATACCTATATTACACAGTGTGTCAGCCAAACAATTACGAAACTCCTTAAGATTAGGCAGTGGCTTTTTTGGGACTCCTTTAGCAGTTAGGTTTGTTTTCATAAACACCCAAGAGTTGATAACAGTTCTGATACATTGTATATCCTGTTTATTTAAGTAATTTACCAAAGGCAGGGATGTATAAAAATTATCGAAAAATACAATAAGATTGTTCATCCTTACATATATACCTCTCGCTAAATGTATAACGATGTTAATTGTTATTCCGAGATCTGGTCTCTTCTTCTCCAGATCAGACCTCAAATCTGTAGGCGTATCCCATAAGATTACAGAGAACAAAAAGCTCATAACCCCACTTGTGAGGCTTATTTAGTAAAAAATGCTTTAGGAAATGTGCAATTTTAGTTGAACACATCTGCTCATCTATAGAAAGTCGTTTATCTATCGCAACTGATGAAAATGTCGTATTTAGCTGTTCTATCACAGGCCGGATCTTATGGAGGCAATCGTGATCAGAATAGTCTCGCGGAAGATGTTTATTATTATATGATAATTGAAATCTAAGTAGCTCCTAATCATCTCAAACCGATTTACCGGCATTGCGCTCTGTACAGAATCGTACCCAAATTTGGAATGCCAGTATAAGCGTACACTAGAAAAATGCTATTTTGAATTAATAGTGGATCGCTGCAGGTAAGATCTTCACAGTCCTCTGCATCCTCGTCTTCCTATTCTCGAATTATTTCTCTAGAATTAACGTAAAAAGTTTCATCATTTTCCATGTTATCCTCAGAAATATTTCCATCTTCTAAAGCCGCCAGAAGTAGTGCTATATCTAAAGTGGCAGATAGAGACATATAGTATATATGTCTCTATCTGCCACTTTACGGGACATTCTTGAAAAATAATTATAAATAAATTATATATCTATAACAAATAAGTCAAACATAAAAAAAATATTATTCCCACAGTTAAACTATTTTTTACCGATTTTGCATACTGATGTATTTCTACATCACAATTAAAATCTGATATTTACAAAAACTGTCATTGAATGCTAAATGCTGCTTACCTTTATCCTCTCGTAAATCATTTTTGGCACCTAAAAATATTATTTAGTATTCAACAAAATGAAATTACAATTTTACCGCCAAAGTGTGTATTTGTAAGTGGCGCGCCAAGCTGTCAAATTATGACAATTAAAAAAGTGAACTGCCATATTATGAAAGCTTGCGTTCAAAAACCAAGATAGATATTTTTAGCACCTAATAAAAGTAAAAAGTACTGTGTATGAGTTACAGTTTAGAAATGATGTAAAGAAGAAAACACTGATGTATATATACATGATCATGCATTTAAGGGTTAAAAGTATATAAGAATATATACATTTATTATTAATAAAGTTTACAATAAATAGATGAAAATGTTATAAAAAAGTTAGAAATGATAGAAATTAAATTAACTTGGCATAAAATAATTTGAAAATAATACTCGTTTTCAACGGGGTGCTTGCTGCGGTGTGAATTGCGTGGGCTCCAGCCGGAGGCAATTAATGTTTAAACTATTACTATTAAAACTAATTACAAATTAAATTAAATCTAAATAGGTCAAAGCAACATGAAGTTGGATCGTCGACTGTTTGTTATTAGCTCGCCATCCCGTGGGACACGGGGTCTCCAACGGTGTTGGTGTCTTGTTACTTCGCGCTAAATGCTGATAAAGAGTCGCGGGTAGCCCGGGCGAGTGGGAACAGATGCAATCCAGCAGGATTAGTATTAGGGGTGCGTATCATGTGTCTCATGCTACTTTCACTTTATTTGTACAATACAAACATGTTACATATTACATTCTTACATATACACACACACCCTGTGTCCACCTGTCACCACCATGGCGCCATCTGTGAAGCTAATTGGATCGAAAATGGGTTATATAAAGCAATGTCCAGTTTCCTTTTAGAACTAAATTGACGGTCAGTGTTGATGATGTGATATTTACCAACTAATGTGGGTAGTAGTAAATAATAAATAAGTTGAAATGCTTGAATCCTTTATACTTATTGGAATATGGTATATATATATATATATATATATATATATATATATTGATATTGATAGAGTAATTAATAAATGATGTAATATTAAAAAAAATATTACATCATTTTTTTTAATATAATGAAGCGACGAGACCGGCGGGACGTTCACCTGACGGTACGTTAAGATCACACGTTAGGTTAGGACACACTGCACCACATTGCTGTCGTCGCTTTAAGAAATAAAATGTTAAGTCTCGTTACCCCAGTAATTTCACTACCTACAGCTTCATTCAATCCGGAACACAATAATGTTTGCACAGTACCGTTTGGCGGCAGAAATAGGCGCTATGGTGTACCTAACACTAGTGAACAATAATAGGTTAATATAAATACTTCTTGTTCTATACTTATAGTCTAGACGGAATAAAAGGGTTGTTGGAATAACTATTGCCGATTTTGGTATATATAGAGACTAATTTCGTTAAAACATCCCTCTACTCGCTGCAGGGGCCTGGGTTGATGCAATTTGTGTAATAGATGCCAACGGACGCAAATGGACTGGCGAAGATAATCCTGCACACACCCTTAAGCCTAATTGTGGCGTACAGTGCAAGCGAATGATGTAACGTCTCGCGGCTCGTGGATGTATATTATTGTATAAATTATTAGGCACAGGTTTGTTAGATTACATCAAACATTATGATTTTTCATTAAATATTTATTTACGTAGTGTGCAAACATTACTGTTCTATAATTGTTAATTTTTCGTTATTAATGTCTGGGGTAAGTTGAGTAAAATTGATGAAATCTTACCCCTCAATCAAACTACTTATTACGTGTATTACCACCAGAGTATCTAAACGTAATAAATAATTTTATTTCGGAGATTAAATATTTTTCTCATAGCCCTCCAACCGGATCTTGTCAGATAACTATTTTGTTTAATAAAACGACGAGACGAGCGTGACATGCACCTGCCGGTAGGTTATACGCCGGTCCATAACAACGTGATGCTAGTTACCATGATATACACTACACCACGTGCTTGTCGCTTTTCCGGAAGATATCAAGGCGCATTTCCGGAACACAGTAATGTTTGCACACTATTGTTTATCGGCTGCAACGGGAGCTGCGGTGGTACCTACCTTGACATCGTGTTATTATTCTTAAGCATAAGTTACTAGTGCTCGTATTTCTGCCGCCAGATAGAAATGTTCAAACATTACTGTTCTGTTTAAGAGGGCATTGTAGCTGGTGGTGTAAAGACCATATTGTCATATTGACATATTGTCTCATGCCGAGGAGCAGAATATGTTGGAGTGTATATCATCCTAACTAGCATAGGTGATCGTTTTTTTCATTTCGTTGTTTCGTCGCGTAATCATCTTTAATGGCACTAATCTTTAGTTGCATCTTACTGGTATAGTGAATGCTTTTGCGATTCCTATAATTCGTTTCTACTGTATCTCTGTAGTTTATTGTTCCAAATATCTATTGAGCTATAATGCATTCTATAGAATGATTTATTCATATAATAGATTTTTTTTCATCGCGCGGGAAATCTTCTGAAAAGATTTCCTGCTTCTGAGGGAAGATAAGGTTTTTTGGGACCTCTATACAATAAAAACCCCTCGATGGTCTCCCTCAGTGCATTAGGAGGGGCTCCGGAATGTCCTACAAAACGCACCGGTGTCCCTCTGCACTCTGGCTAAAAATCTCATGGTAGGGCAAAACCTTCCTTAGCACCTCCGCTGTGCTACGGCAAATATAAGACCTGCATGCATTTGCTATCCTTCTGAGGTTCGCTTATTGAGTTCACAGGGCTCCCGTTCTCAAACCTCACGAATCCGAGAACTCTTTTAGTCGCCCGGTACAACAGGCAGGGAACACTTGAGTCCTATTCTTAATAGCTCAAAACTACTGGGCTGACTTTAATACTACTTAACACGTTCAATGCGAAATCAGGTCTAAAACGCCTTGTCCATGTCGCGATTAAGAAAAGTATAATTTCAATAAACGTTACAGGGTTTAATAACCTCCGTATTGTTTCAGTGATAGTTTTACGAATAAGTGTAAAACACTCTGTACAGCAGGAGTGGAAAGAACAAAAAAATCAAAGTTGATTCGTTAACATTCAGAATACTGAATGATAATATTTAGCAATATTGGTAAACCTCCTTTCTAAGAAATTCATTCCCTCAGCAAGTATTTTATTGATATCAATATACGTCTAGCCTCATATATACGTCGCCCACTCGTGGAGTCAGAATTTTCTTTGTTTGAAATTTCAAGGAATGAGATTATGTAAAGATTGTTTTTATAATGAATGAACTTGCAAAACGATCTATCACATTTTGTAGACTATAACTAATACGGTTCTTCTTTCATCAGACGAAACGACTAGGCGAGCCTGTCGTTCACCTGATGGTAAGAGATACGCCTGCAAGACATTGGATGGAGATGGACATCTATTTTATATGATGATGAGCGCTTGCTAGTCGTTTTGACCCTTTCAGTTCATCTGATCTGTCTAGGACCGAGGTTTATGGTCTGTTTTTAAACTAGTGTACTACTCGAAGTGTAGTTTTCCGACGGTGGATTTTCATATTGTGTGTCTGAATTTTTTGATTTCTGGCGGACCTACTCGGTCGTCGAAGACGTGCTCGGGTCCGTTCTCCGACCATCTTCGCCTGCATTGGAACCTCTGGGCGGTGAGAATCGCCGCGGACCGCGGGTGCATCTCATGTACGCGGTGTGTGTTGCTGTAGCGCCGTTTTCTGAAACGAAGGCGGCGCGGAGATGGACATCATTATCCAAGTTATTTTACTATCTACACTACTGCTACGTATGGCAACAGACGGATAGGAGCTGGCATGGGTCATAAATTATAATAAAGGCATGCTGTTGAAAATTAACAAATCCATTTAAATTCTTTAATGCTTCTGAAAATAAGGATTAGTCTACTTTACAGGTTACAACAACACTATTACAGATTATTGCTATGGATTTTACTGATTGATTTTCAACTGAAATCCATTCTGCGTCTGAGATTATTGCAGAAAGGACACAATAAAACAAATTGTTAATGTTTGTCCACGATTTACTTTAGCAAGAAGGCAATGTGAACACAGAAAGGATCAGCAAAACAATATGGACCATCCTGTATACACGCGGGCGGTCGCTACGAGACTGATTATACACGACTCGAACAAAAAATAAGTACGGTGAAAGGACTATTCATTACTTGATACTTCGGCTTATAAACCAACTACCCTTTACAGTAACGAATGCACTAACCCATCAAAACATTAAATGTAGTCTAAAACCTAATTGCCTCCACTTTTTCTTTTGAAACAGTTTATTACGCTCGCCACCCTGTCTATCCTGTCTCCTATAGATAACTACATGATGCAACGTCTAGTTGCGTAGTCTAGATGCGTCAGTTAATGGTCTAGATGCGTCAGTTAATAGACTGATGCTGATCGTAGCATTGTTAACAAACCGTCGCGGGTTTTTCAATGCCTAATATGTTATTTTAGTTGAACTTGATTAATAAGTAAACATGTTAAATAATAACAATAATAATAATAATAAGAACAAATAGTGCAAATAATGCAGCATGAGCTTATAAGAAACCTCTTTCTGGAATACTCGTTATTTATTAGTGGCAACATCTTATGATTCAAGCCGAGGAGCACATGTTGCCGTGTTTCGTCCTAACTAGCGCCATGTTGTTATGGGCAGGCGTATTGCTTACCATAATGTATGTCTAAGTGATGTTTTTCATCACTCTTTAGTAGCAAGTTAGTGATGTGATGACCAGCGCATGCTTGTAGGATTCTACTAATTCGTTCCATGCTGTATATCAATATTTCACTGTGTCATCCACTTTTTGCGATGTGTCATGAATTGTCTGGAATCGTTTCCTTATATAATATATATAATGCTTAACACGTACATTGCAAAATCATGTCCTCCGAAAAAAAAAAATTAAAAACCCGTGCAAATCTTTATTATGAGATATGCTTTTCTGGTTGTGTATATTTTTCAACCAAACATTCCATTACCACTTCGAGTTGAAATTTTTTGAAGCAATATCAATGTAAATACCTCTCGTTCCACCCCCGTGGGGTGTGATTTCACCCTGTTTGTCTACGTCACCGCGCAATCAATTGACGTACGATTTCTTTACCCTCATGCTATCATGTTCGGTATTAACATATTTTCAAATTTTCTGTCTTCAATTATATTCTGTTAACAAGTCACTTTAAACAAAGTGACCAATAATTTTCATAATTTTAAAACTGTATTGCTTTTATCTTTTTTATTAAAAAAATAAAAAACATAGATATCTGTTATATTTATTTGTAAGTCGTTAATAAAGGGTTGCATTTTGTTTGTACCATACGCGTAACGTCTTTTCTAAGCTCTTCTATTTCTTTACGCAATGTTTCCTTGCATTTTCCGCCTGCTGCTTGATCGTTTCCTCAGTGGAGGTCCTTATTTATATGTAAGGTCTCCACAGCGGCTTTAATGGACGAAGCCGCTTCTTTAAGGGCTCCTTTGAATGTTCCCTTCAGGTTCTTGGACTTAGCTTCTACTGACAAAATTACTCCGACATCGTCTAGTACCTGTTTATTCAAAGACGCCGCTGTGCGATATCATCGATAGTATCTCCTTTAGCCTGGTCGAAAGCAGCACGCCTTTCTTTCTCTGCTTTCGCCAAAACTTCAACTTGCTCTTCAGCCGTTTGAAGAGCTTCCAAAGGCTGTGGGACATAGAACTCCGATGGTCTATTTTCAAGCGCAGAGGTGTCCCTGGATCTAAGAAGAGTATCCGATGTAGGATTGACCCACGTGAGAAAAAAGAAGAGCTGCATTTTGTTAAGCTGTAGTATATCTTGTTTTATCTATAACTACAAACTACACATTTTGTTATCAACAATATACTTTTAAATCGGTTTTTTTTTTTCTACGATGAAGTTTGCGCCGTTAGTTTCTTTGACAACCATGGCAGGTTCATCGGTGTCAGGGCTCGCGGATCTGGTATCTGTGAGCTAAGTAAAAAAGAAGTTAAAATTCGAACCAAACACAACACAAAAATAAAAACTAAACATGCAACATACAAAACTAAAAATGTACATATATATATATATATAGATAATTTTCTATATAAAGTAGGAAGGAGAAAGGTGAAATAATAACGGGGGAGACATAAGAGGGTGTAAACTAATACATACAGAGATAAGTATACATATACTTTTAAATCAAACTATGTTTCCGTTTTTATTTTCGTAAATTGTTATTTTTATATGTATTTGCTTCACTCATCATTTATACTTTGTTTATCCACTGCTGGATGTAGACCTTCTCCATTGTCTTCCACCAAATGCGATCCCCAGCCACTCGCATCCACTTACTTCTGACCGTCCTGATCATGTCGTCGATTCATCTGGAGGCGTCCTACACTTCTGCGACTTGTACGCGGTCTCCACTCCAACACTTTTCTCCTCTATCTGCTGTCTCAGCCACTTCAGCTTGCAGAGTTTTAGAGCTACGTCGACAACTATAGTTCTCCGTCGAAATTCACTGTCAGAGAAGGAAAATTGTAGATAAGAAACAAAGTGAATCGCGTCTTGCGTGTACTCCAGTCCCAGAAACTATGGAATAGTGCTGGTCCACAGTCGTCAGACGAAATCAGAACCAAAAAAAGTCAAACAATCCGCTATCAACCGCAGCTAATAAAAGCACGAGTAATGTACACAAAAAGACTGCACCAATAAAATTAAGACCTCTTCGCTCAGCGGCGGTTGTCGTTACACTGTAGCCCGGAGTTGAAGAAAAAGGGGTTACATATTATATGCGAAGGTTCTTAGCGCAGGCAAATGATAAAATAGATCTTTCAAGTCTTGGCATAGACTCGCTTCGATGTCGTCAGGCAGCAACGCGAGTCCGGGTTTTAGAGGTACCAGGTGCTACAAGTGGCAACAAAGCGGGCTCACTCGCAAAGAAGATCCAAGAAGTTTTGTCTGAATATGTAGCGAAAATCTCTAGACCAGTAAAATGCGCAGAAATGCGTATTACTGGTCTCGATGATTCTGTCCGTACTGAAGAAGTATTGCGACTACACATACAGGCAGTTGTAGCAAAGAAACAAGATCGGTAAGATTCGCCGAACTAATAGCGGCGTAGGCTCGGTATGGGTCAGGTATCCAGTATCAATTGCAAAAAAGATAGAGAAAGAGGGATGGGTTTCAGCTAGAGTCCGTCTCTTGAATCCTCGTCCTATGCGCTGCTTTAAGTGCTTAAATAGTGGACATGTTCGTGCACAATGCACTGTACTTATGACCCGCAGTAATAACTGTTTCCGTTGCGGGGAAGTGGTCCATAAAGCAGCCAACGGCTCGGCTACACCAAAATGTATGATATGCGCGGAATCTAATAATCCTGTAGATCTTGTACTTGGTAGCAAACTATGCTGCTTTCTAAAATAAAAATAGGAAAGTCATATCTTTCAATTCAACTGAACCAAATAATGAGGTTTCTGATACAGTTGATACTGAAAACGATTCGATGATGGTTATTTGATAGAACGACTATAAAATGTTAAGTCGTTATTCAAGTAATGACACAAACTACAGCGCCCTCCAAACCGGAACACAGTAATGTTGCCACATTACTGTTTGGCGGCAGAAATAAGCGCTTCGATGGTACCTACTTGGTGATCTGCGGAAACAAAGACCTACAAATAGTACCACTAGTTTGAATTGAATCATATTTAAAAATAATTTCCCATGGCATCAAATTAACTTAACGGCATTTACGACTTAACCACAATAATAGATATCATTTATAAAAAATAGAGATAGGGGTGTAATGGGTCCCGCAAAACAACTCACGGGACTCGAGCCGACCTCACCTGCTCGTGATACACCATAGTAATCAAACGAGACTCTGGCTAAACTCTACAGTAATACGTATGTAGGAGACGTATGCATGTGGTAGTTACGGATGTCTACTTAGCTTTGTTATTGTAAACTATTTGTAATGTGTAATACTTGAGAGAAGAGAGAGAATGAGACAGAAGGAGAATAAGAGGGATAGAAATAGACCTTTCACTATTTCCAAGATATATCCTAATATATGTACAGTCCTCGGAACCGATTCGCACTTAAGTCTACTTTATGGACGGCCTTTAGTTTCATTGTAATAAATGTACGTGTCCTTATTCTATTGAGTATATATATTACATAAACTGATGAAATATTATTTATACTGGTAGACGATTATGTTTAAACCTGTTATAAAAATATTATATGAAAATTGCTAACCGATTATTAAGTGGCAGTATGTTCACGTGGAGGTATATGGTCCATGATGTACTGAAAATTTGTTCATTTCTTGAGATACAGAACGCTGTGTCCTATTAACCCAACACATTCACTGCAGCACCTTCCAAAGCGCAATAATATATTATAATAAATGCATCGTTGATCGATAGAAACAACTAACTAGTTGATGGAAGAAACGAGCGAGACGTTTGTCTGGTGGTAAATTAATAATTATTAAACATCACGAAATCGATTCAATGTGTGTAAAATTGAAAATAATAAAACTAGCTTTCAAATATTTCAAACCTTTTTTGCTAACGGCTGAAACTGTCATAAATGTAACTAGTATAAATATTATAGGAATACTATGTTATAATGTGTACGGAGTCCCGCACAACAACTCGCGGGACTCGAGCCAACCGCACCTGCACAATGTGCACTCTGCTAATTAACAAACAAGGTTCTGGCTCCCACCAACCCGCATTGGGCTAGCGTGGTGAGAGAAAGATCATAGAGCAGCTATTTGATGGATAGACTTAGTTTTAACTACGTTACTTTTAAAGTATATGGAGAAGTTTGATACTTAGTTTACTTACATGAGTAAACAACATTCGCAGTCTTGAAAGTGATAATCTAAACGAAAAACACTCCGCCGCCGCCGGTGATGCGAGCAGTTCCAGCTGAGCGTCTTAGCTCGCAGGGGCGGCGATGTAACAGTTTCCCACCCAATGTCGGGGGTTGTGTTCGCGTTCCCAAATTGTATCATCCAACCCCCATCCGTTACGTTTCCCACGGATTCCCATCGAAACAGAATTGTGTACAACAAGCATTAGATATCTTTGTGTGAAGCTCATCATCGTCATCATCATTATCAGCCGATCGACGTCTACTGCTGGACATTGGCCTCCCCCAAAGATCTCCACATCGATCGATGTCAAGCTCACACAGTTATAAATATTTATTTATTTATTCTTATCGTAACATCTTAAGCTAAGGGTACAGAGGGCGGACCTAATGCCGCAGAGGCATTTTCTGCCAGTCAGCTCAAGGGAAGAAGTATTTTTTTTTAATGTAAATATCTGAACATTTCAGTTTGAGGTTAAAATTTCTAAACATAGTTTCACACATACATATTTTAATTGTAAACATTATAATGTATGTATTTTGCCGGTGGTAGCTCTCATCTGTCTAGATGGGTACCGCCACAGTACAAACATTAATGTGTGCCGGTTTGAAAGGCGTTGCATCCATTCTGTTATGAGCAGGCGTATCACTTACCATAAGGTGAACATCCCGCTCGTCTTGTGGCTTAATTGTATAAAGAAAAATAATATACTGTGCCATTATTGTAGTTTTTTGAATACTATGAAAGACGTTAAGCGGATGAAATAATACGCCTGCCCATAACAACGTCGCGCAGCTTAGGGTGATATACATCGCAACACATCGTACTCGTACTTTGAGACATAAGACGCTCAGTTTCTTTACCCCATTAATTTCACTAGCTACAACGCTCTTTAAACCGGAACTCAGTAATGTTTGCACACTACTGTTTGGCTGAAGAAATAGTAGTACCTAGACGTTCTCCGGTGAAGAAGAACTACCAGTAAAGCCTTACTAGAAAAAACTACATTACTTTTTACAAAGTTTAAGTTAACTAATACGCAAAAAATCTACTTGCTCCTTCTATATTATATAAAAATTTATTTTATAATACAATTCCCATGAAATTATTTTTAAACTCTTATTGGATGGTTCAGTTATATCGCAGTTTATTCATAATAGACTTTACATCTTTTGTCTTAAAGCGACGAGCACAGAGTGTTGCTGTGTAAATCACTCTAACTAGGGCCACGTTGTTATAGGCAAGACGGTTACTGTCAGGTAAACGTATCGCTGGTCCCTTCGCTTCGGCGAGCTTCAGCTTCCTGTGGAAAAATCTGAAGATAACAAGCAGTTCCAAGAACATCGGCTTTCTTGATTACGAGACCCGTTAAAGTACAGTTAGCTTGTGAAGTGAATGTTTTTGCTCATAATACCATATAGATTTTTTGGTTTTTGGTCTTTGCTCGCAATACCATATAGAAATATTAACAATCGTGCTTTACTATATTAAAGGAATGATTGAGGATTCCTCGCACATAACACATTCTTTATTAAAATAAATTCTGTTCCTGATTTAAATAAATTTTAAGAAGCGAGGTTTTGTCACAATTGGGAAGGTTCAATAAGTATATTTTGCCTTAATAGAGCATTTGTATTATATTATTTATTACTCCTCCTCCTCCTCCTCCTGAACTGTACTGTGTTATATTATATGTTGTGCTTTTTCTCTTTTGTGCCGTTGTTGTTGTTTTTATATTCCATCTCGTTTTAATATTTAAACGCATGTTTATGACACTTTTCAAATGAAAATCATTTCCTGCTTCACTTTGACTTCACTGAACGTAGATAATTAACTGGATGTTGGAACGTATACCGGATGCATTCTAAACGCGGACTCGCGCTCCAAAGGATCTTTATACGAAAAGCCTTATTAAATGTTTCCGTTCGTATTAAAATATTGACAGTGTAAGTTGTATTATTATTACGTAAAAGTAACAGTAAAGTAGTTTTATTGCATTTCATCTAATAACTATAAAGTCACATTTTAAACAAATTATATTAAGTTATAATATTTATGTAAATATGGAAAAAGACGGAAGACTCCATTGTTGCTAAAGAAACGTTGCACATAAGACTTCAATGTTGACAAGACTAATCATCAATCAATCAACACTCATCATCATCCTCATCAACATCCTCATCAACATCTTAAAGATGGTGCATGATATACACTGCACCACATTGCGCTCGTCGCCTGAGACAAGAGATGTTGTTGATGACCTAATAATTACTCTGGCTACAGCGTACTTCAAACGAACAGGGTGATGTTTGCACACTACTTTGGCGGCAAAAATAGTAGCTGCGGTGGTACCTACCTAGACGGTCTCCGGCAGCAGAGACCTTCTAGGTTACTGTAGTTAAACAGCATTATAATTGAAAATAGTGAAAGTAAAATATCCAATTATTAATAAATCTAGCTGTCCCTCGCCTGCTTTACTGGCTGTGATATAGAATATTATTAACACCCTCTCAAATGCCTTAGGGATGGCAGGGCAGACATAATACCTCTACAAAAATTTTTAGTTCATGTCAGTGTCATCATTGTCATCATTTCAGTATCAATGAATCTCTGAATATCTCATACATATATACATGGACTAACAAGCATTAGGTTACCGTAGTGGGTAGTACATAAATATTATCATCGGAGGGGGTTATATGGTAATATCATTATCAGAGGAACTGAAAATGTATAATAGTAGTGTGGCTAAGATTAAAGGGTGTGAACATCTATATCGTTTTATTAAAAAGATATACCACAACATGGTGTCAGATGCGTAGTGTAGACAAAGTGAGGTTTTTTTCTTTTTTGTTTTAATTGTCCCCCTGCCTGTTGTGGGTCCGGGCCTTTATTAATCTTTAATTCATTTACCATCAATTTCCCTAGTCTATCTTTACATTTATTTTTCTTATATAACTATCAGTCTCTTTTAGCATTTCTACTTTCTAGTTACCTAATTATTATCTTTCACTCTTTCCTCTTTCGTTCCGAAACTTATCTATCATTCTACATTCCCTTTCCTCTGTCATTCCTTCCGATGCGAAGACTTCGTCGACTCGTCAAGCAGTCTGGAGCATCATATCTTGGCCTGAAATAACACTTAATTAGACTTAATAAGACTTGGCCTTTTTGCATATTTTTCCTTCTTTCTCCTTTTCGTCCTTTTACAATTCCTTTTATTTATTTATTTTAATTTACTAACTATTCTTTGGATATAATTTTTTATTTTGTTTTTGTTTTACATTACTTTTATTTATTTTATATTTATCTCCCTGCTATATCTTATGAATGCTTGGCGGTTTCCGTACTCACTCAGAGAGGCAATGACTCCACTTTCTATCTTCTTCTCTATTTCTAACTCACAGCTGACCCTTTCTCTCCAAAATAAGGGACAGGAAGTCAGGATGTGCACCACGGTTGGTTCACCTCCGGATCACAAAGGCACGCGGGAATCTCCTTGAGCTTAAACCTGTGAAGGTACTCGGAGAATTCCCCGCACCCAGTGAACATCTGGACCATGACCGTGTCGAGCTCGAGCCGACGAAGCACGCAATATGCCGATATAAAGAAAACCCTTGTTGTTGAAGCCGTCGTACCTTATACGTACCTTCTGTTCCATTCGTCAAGCGTCCTCAGCATTAGCTGATGCTTGACGAAGGAAACGGAGCAATCCTCGTACTCTGCTTTTCTTTTGCTCTTCAGGGCCGCTTCCTTGGCCAGTTGGTCCGCCCATTCGTTCCCCTCCATCCCCATATGCGTCGTCACCCAATACAATCTTACATTCGTCCCTTTCTCACGCGCTTACTTAATATTCTCTTTCACTGCGATCGCCAGGGGATGGAGAGTGTTAGGTCTAGCGACTGTCTCCAGGGCGGAACTCGATTCGCCGAGTATGGTGCACGAATGCGCCGACTCGATGGCCACGTACCCTGTCGCTTCCGCTAAAGCCAGCAGCTCTGCCTGGTATACGGTGCAGAAGTTGCCCAACTTGAGTTTCTTAGTAGTAACCTTTGCGGCGTTCCGCATGACGCAGAACACCGTACCCATCTTGTCATTGATGCCGCTACCGTCGGTGTAAATGGCCAAATCGGCAGTCGAGGTGACAAGTTGAACCACCTCTGCACTCTCCCGCAGGCAGGAAAACTCCACACCAAGCTGCACAGATAGGTATCGAACGTAGGCTCAGACCGGAGTGGAAGTGTTTTGTGACGATTTGTTTATATGGGATGGCAATCAAAAAAAACATGACGAGAGATTAGCTTAGGTTTTACGCAGGGCGAAAATGAATTGTGTCCAACTTAACAAAAATAAATGTCCTTTTACTGTTAAAGAAATATAAGTTAATGAGACACACATTTAACTCTAAAGGGTTAAGGCCTGATAACAAGTGAGTGGACGCAATATTAAAAATGGAAAAACCAACAGAGACAACAGGAGTAGAACGTTTCTTGTTCATTCCAGCAAGAGAAAGGTTAAAGTAGAGTTATTATTATATAAATTAATAATTATAATATATTACACATAAATTAATATACATAAATTAATAATATAATATAAAATAATAATACAAGAGAGGCTTTTGAAGTAATGTACTGGTTTATTCCATCGAATCGAATAGCTAAGTAACTATATGTTAGCAGACATACTACCAATATCCATTTATATCAAATTTATTTCGTTGGAAATTCATATTTACAACGCAACTTATACATTTTCATGCGAAACAAACAGACGTGAGTATCTCTGCGAGCTGCAATCCCGGGTCGAAGCCTGGATTCTACGAACCTAGCGCTTTGTTACTATGCAATATAACTTAAAGGAATATTATTAGGCATGTCTAAATTGAAGTGATATTTAAAACACAGAAACAAAACCATTGATACAGAGAAGCGTGGACTACGTCGGGTTTCAACATTGAATTAAAAGATCTAGGAAGATCTATATAAGCCTTAATCAAAATTAGATGTCATCGATGCTGTTGGTGATTACATTCTCACACGCATTCTCCCTTATACCGTGTAGTTTAGAGAAAATAAATGTCACCTTTCTCTCTCTAAATTTGTTTTAGCCTTTCCACTTGTGGGACACGGACCTTCCCACACAATAAGAGATTCTTGGCCATTTATCCACCACGCCGGCCAATGGTTTTCAATTTGTTTCAACGCACTGTTTTCCGTCACAAGCTGAAGCTCAGCAGGATTTAAACCCGTGGTCCATGTAGACGTAGACCCCCTTACCATTACCTTACTGATTGAACAGTCACGGCTTTATATAATAATAATTTAACAAGTGAAATTGTTGTTACAAGTAGTAGTTAAGTTTATTATTAAGTTATACTTATTTTGATAAATATATTGTTAACGGTAGATACTTAAAAGTTATTAAGAGATTGATTAATGATGATGATCCTCTTAGAGGTAATAATCGCAAAAATATGATTATAAAAGCTTTCGTAATAAATACTTTAGAGAGTTACTAGTGAAATAGCTCAATATCTTTCTATGATATACACACCGCTGGTCCATTTTTGTCTAACGTTAACAGTTATTCATAAGAATAATGTGCAAATGTTTAATGTTATCATTATCTTCAAATTCACGAAATTCTAAACATTATATTTACTGTATAGAAACCTCGAGCGATCGTAACCTTGAACTTGGATAACTTTGTGTTGACAGATTGTATCCCAAAGGAAAGAGGGTCCCGGCAGTGGGTCAGTGCGGCCGGTATCGATCTGCGGCGTCTGTACGAGTACCGCGCGCTGCCGCCAACCGCTCCCCTATAATGTGAAGCCCTCATAACAAACTATACAAATACTAAATATAATGTATTAAAAATGTCAATTAACACATTTTGTAATATATCTATTACCTTATTTTTGTATAATCTTTTCTAAAACATCTATCGTTTACAATTAATTTGTATCTCAACATGTAAACAGAAAATAGACTCGATAGATGCAAATGCCGAGTTGTTAAACACATATAATTAACTCCTGCTATAAACAAAAAATAAACTGAATCTCTCTAACAAAAGGATGAATTTAGTTATATGTACCTTGAAATAACAACGATACTGTTACGTATTAATCTATTTATTAATGAATGATCAATAATCATCATTTCACTAAGGTATTCGCCATACTTGCTTCCCTCTGCACAGAGATTCACGCCTCAGCGCAGTTTGCTCGTGGCGGTTACATAGAAATCTGCTACTCTTTACATGACATTATACAATCTCGTAATTCGGTTAAAACTTTATAAGTTTGTGGGTTATACAAGTAATAGTACAAACGGTATAAATGAAAAAAAAAGATTGTTTAAAATGGGTAAGGTATGAACAATTTAACCGACCGCTATTAAAATTGGTACTATATTTCATCACGCAAGGACATTATATAATACCTTCCGTTGTTATCAAATACTATACCACGAGGAAAATTTGTACAAAAAATATCTCATCTAAAAGAATATACTTGCTTTACCATTTATGGAGAAATCTGCTGCGGTATGCAATATTGTTTACCGAGCAAATACTCTGATATCATCATCATTTCAACCGATGGACGTCTACTGCTGGTGGTAGATCTCCGTTGCCACATAGCGCCTAGGAAGGTACCAAACACTAGTGCGCAAACATTACTGCGTCCCTGTTTGAAGCGCGCTGTAGGTAGTTTAATTACTGAGGTAACGAGGCTTAACATATTACGTCTTAAGGCGAGGAGCGCAATGCGGTACTGCACATACCATTTAGCTAGCGCCACGTTGTAATGGGCGAGCTTACCACCACTTACCACCTGTCCAAGACCGGTGGCTTCCAATGATCACAGTACAATGTTTAACCAGTGTAAAACTATAATATCGAATGATTTCTATCCACTGAAAACATCACAAATTGTATACAATTCTCAGAACAGTACACCTAATAACGTGCAGGTATTCCACGCTACCTATATAAGTCAGTATGTAAATCACGCGGCACTCCGTGAGCTGCTCTGTACAGAAAACTGTGTTGGATTCGCTGAATTTAATATCAACGTCAATAACAAGTACATACACAAATAGAATTTCACGGAATACATTCGCCTTAGAACTAAATAATTTACAAGACGTTTTTTTTAATTCATCTAATCGACGAGACGAGCGGGACGTTCAACTAATGGTAAGTGATACGCCTGCCCATAGCAAGGTGGTGCTAGTTAGGATGCGGTCGGAGCGCGATGACAGCTCACCGCCGCAAGGCGGGACCGAGCGCACGACCGCCGAATGGCTTCTCGGCATGAACCTGGCACCGCGACCGACAAGGGCCGTCGGGCCGGTGCCCCCCTTGGAGAGGGTTCCTGGGGTGGATATGGTGATGCGTCTCGTATTCCGACGCGTCGCCACGTAGGGATTTTTTAACAGGAGGGGTGCTTCACACCCCTCCTCGAGGTGGGCCCGGTCATTCGGGCGCCGTTCGGGGGGTCGTGGATGAACTGCAATACTTTATCCCGCGACCCCACGAACACGTGGATGAGAGTGGAATACCGTGTGAAGCTTTTTAGTCGGTTGGAGTCCGACACTACCACCGTCGCCGGCCCAATTTGGCGACGGGGTGTGCATTTCCGTTAGCATTTTGTTACACAGGTAAATAAAAAAAAAAAAAAAAAAAAAAAGGTGGTGCTAGTTAGGATGTTACACTGTACCACATTGCGCTCGTCCCCGTGGGCACATAATTTATTAAACGTCGTAATCCCAGTAATTACACTAACTTTGGTGGCTTTTATACCGGAACATAGTGATGTTTGCACACTACTGTTTGGCGGTAGAAAGGAACGCTGCGGTGGTGCTTATCTTTTTTTTTACGCGGGAGAAATGCTTTCGTATATCTGCCCTCGCGTGGGCAACAACAGGTTATATCGAACTTGCACCGACTAAAATCCCCACGATGTTCCACTTTCGTCGCTTTACGGCGGAGGCACGGGAACGCTTTCGCACATCTCCACGACAAGGCGGGAACCTGTTAGGGGGTGGGGGAGGGGGGTGTACGTACCTATCCACTTTATACACCTCGTGTAAAGGCTACTCCAGTCTACCTTGGGTAATGCGGAGATGATGAGGTAGGCGCATTAAATAAATACAAATATTATACACAATATACATATATAAAAACACACACGCACGCACATAAATATACATACTTAGGTGTACCGGTATTGTTTCATTGATGTTTTTTAAGAATTTCACACAAGTCATAACATTGAGAACTACAAAGGCCGTATTCTATTTCGGTCACAACTCCACTCCAGATGAAATAACGGACGTATGAAGATGCGGCCACGTTGCGAAATACCCGCCTGTCCCGTACATGGCCCCCCTCTCCATACCCTCACCGGTATATTTACGGCAAGCCGCCCCAATCAATTCCGTCGGTTATTAGCTAATTACAAAATATGACCTCAGCCTAAATTGAAGCTTTTTTCAAACGACGTACTACCGCTTGACTTTAATTTCACACGACATTTAATCATAATAAGACCATAGACAGTGATCGCTGATAATACTCTGTCTCTCATGTATTGCAGGAACATATTGATATTAAGACGTCGTATATATACTTAGGTGTACCGGTATGAAATAAGCGTTTTTTTGTGAAAATAAAACACTAATTATTAATGGGAAAGTAAAAAACATTTCATTCAAAGTATTGGCCATTGTTTTCTACACATTGTGACCACGTTTCTACACAATTTGTGGATACCACGCCAATAAAATTGTTCGTCTTTTAAAGCAAACCAACCAGACACCCAATTTTCGACCTCCTCGTAGGAACCAAAGTGCTGCTCAGCCAATGCGTGTCCCATCGATGAAAACAAATGGTAGTCGGAAGGAGCCAAGTCTGGTGAATACGGCGGGTGGGGTAGCAGGTAGCAGGTAGCAGCTCCCAGCCAAGTGTTTTGATTGTATCCTGAACCGGTTTTGCTTTGTGTGCAGGTGCATTGTCATGGAGCAAAATTACCTTGCCGTGTCTTCTGGCCCATTCTGGTCGTTTCTCGATCAATGCATGGTTCAAATTGATCATTTGTTGTCGGTAGCGATCAGCGATCAGTATTAACGGTTTCACCAGGTGGGAGTTTAGGAGCTCGTGGTACACCACACCACACACCTTTCTGATCCCACCAAACACACAGCATTGTCTTCTTGCCGAATCGATCTGGTTTTGCAGTCGATGTTAATGATTGATGGTTGTCCCGGATTAACCCATGATAGTTTCCGTTTAGGATTCTTAAAATAAATCCATTTTCCATCGCCAGTAACAATCCGATGCAAAACCGATTTTCTTTCGTGTCTTTGAAGTAAAATTTCACAAGTGTTTTTTCGGTTTTCCATCTGTCTTTCATTCAATTCATGTGGCACCGATTTTCCACACTTTTCGATCTTTCCCATAGCTTTTAAACGGTCAGAAATTGTTTGTTGTGTTGTTGTGCAACATTTAACATTTCTGCCATTTGCTTTTGATTCAAAGTGTCATCTCCATCCAATATCGTTTGCAATTCGGCGTCTTCAAACTTTTTTGGTAGTCTTCCACGTTCTTCATTTCTCACATCAAAATCATTATTTCTGAACCGTTGAAACCATCTTTTGCACGTTGCTTCTGATAGAGCATGATCACCTTATGCCTCGACAAGCATTCGACTCGCATGCGAGCAGCACTTTTCTTCGAATGAAAACAAGAAATTAATGCTTTCCGCGAATCATCACTTTCTGGTACAAAATTCGACATTTTTAACACGATGAAAAAATATGATGTTGTCTGTTCAATGACTTAATTTAGACTAAATATGTTTCACAGACGTCATAGCAAACTAACAAACAAAAAAATAAAATAAAGGCTCGTTCAAAACAAATGTTCCCTATCGAGACATTTGTATTTTGACGCTCACTTCATACCGGTACACCTAGTATTTCAATTTATTTCACTATGTCCTATAAGAAATCCGAGAAAACTATAAATATATGTACTATACAAAAATTTGCATGTACATATATTACACTTTTTACTAATTTCCATACTTTGTTACCACTATGTGGTAAAGAATTTCAAACATAACTTATTTAAAGCCTGATAGCCTAACCATTAAACCAGAGAGCTACAGACTCAGGCCATGGATCCGGGTCCACGAGCCCAGTGTAAGATGAGCTGTAAGAGCCGCTGTAGCTTGCAGCCCGATCTACATCAAGAATATAGGGAGCTACGTAGTTTACTACTTGCTACTTACTTACATCATCCTTATTAGCATCACATTATTATTGGCAGGAGTACCAGTTCCATGAGGTGAATATCTCGCGTCGACCCTTCAATAAAATATAAAAACGCAATATTTTCCAAAAACAACAGCTTTCGTAGACACGTGACACATCCATCAAATTGTTTATTCTTGAATCTGTCCATGTAAAGATTCCTTGTCGCAGTAGTCGGAATATATTTAAGGGGTGGTTTATTTATACATTTTTTTTTTAAGGAAAATAATCATTAGTTAGTTGAAGCGGATAACAAACGTGCGAAGAGGATTCAGAGATGCTTTTAAAAGTGTACTTCCATGTGAGCGGTTGCACGGTCACGTAGACAAATAGAACAAGAATGCACCAGCAAGAGTACGATGGATACTTTGCCTGTTACCGCATCGAATCTATCGAATACAAATAAATAATAAAAGATATATGAACATACTTGTTAAACTAGTCTTTTTGATCGGCGTATCCCAGGTTTGAGCTAGAGATGTACCTGCTGCACGCTGCAGTGCATGTGATTCAACCAACTCCCGCTGTTCAAACGTCACTGTGCAGTGGACCGCACACCGTGCAAACAAAGCCGGTGCGCAGGTTCGACCCCAACGACGACAGGAACGTTTATTAAGACCGGCCTTCGTGTTTGAACGTTCAGGTGAATGCTCATTATATTTACTAACAGATCAACTGTCTAAAATTAATCCAACACCAGACTGTATTTTTTTGTTTTAATTCATCGAAGGACGCGACCAGCGAGACGTTCACCTGATGGTAAGTGTTACGCCTGCCCACATCAAAATAAGGATATACTATCCTTATACAGCACCCCAATATGCTTGTCATATAGAGACACAGGATTTTGAATCTCGTTACCTTGTGGTAATTTCACTAGCTACAACGTCCTTCAAACCGGAACACAGTAATGTTTCTACACTGCTTTTTGACGCCAGGAAGTTTAATAATCTATTGCTTTTTGAGTAGAACACAGAGTTAAGAATAGATAGACAGAGATTGTATATACCAGCTAATAGAAAATATATTAGAAATGAATTGGTTAAATATTGCCTAGAAATAAGTAGCATAAGTGAAAGCATAGATATAAATAATGTAAGAACAAACTTAAATGATACAAATTAATACCAACTACTGGTGGTAGGCCCGTGTTACCGGAGACCGTCAACGTAGATACCATCACAGCACATATCATTGTCAACAATGAGTAGTGTGTATAAAATTACTGTGTTCCGGTTTATAGGGCGCTGTAGCTAGCGAAATTACTGGGGTAACAAGAACACCTCCTGATGTCTTAAAGAGACTGGAGCAATGTGGTGTATATCATCCTTGCTTGACTGGACGTTTCATTGAATAAAAAAATGTAGTCATAAGTATAACGGCGCATTAATATTTTCGAGAGTGGAGGGAGACGGCAATACAATCGGTAGCTGCGACTCTGTCACTCAAGTATTTTCTTGAAAATTGAACCTTATTCGGAAGCATTACAATGCAAATTCAATATACGAAGTAAATTATCAGTTGAGACCTGTGATTTTTTTTTTTAATAGTACTTATAAAGGAAGTAAAATGTATTAACTATTGTTTAATAAATCTGAATATTATTTGGAACGCTTAGAAATGGTGCAAAGTATTGATGGATTAATTACTTTAACACAAAATAGTAGATATTTAATAAAAATTATATAGAAGCCAAAAATTTTGCTCCACTTTTTCAAAAACGGCATCCATTTTATCCGTAATAGGGACGGACCAGAGCGACGTGCATCTTTGACATCAAAATTTCCGGATTGGAAACGCTACCAACCAACCAAATTTGTGCACTCTCACAGACACTGCACACAGCACACTGCACACTGCGCACTGCACTAGCTCCATAAACATCGCAAATTTTGAGTGTCTAAAGTTACTTTACTAGGTTTTTAATTTGATGAATCGCCGAAACGAGTTAGACGTTCGCCTGATGTAAGTTATACACCCACCGACAACAACGCGGCGCTAGTTAGTACGTAATGCACAGCAGCACTTTATGCTCCTCGTCTTGAGACATAAAATGTTAAATCTTTTACTACAGTAATTTTACTAGTTACAAACACCCTTTCAAGAAGGAACATAGTAATGTTCGCTCACTGCTCTTTGGCGGAGGAAACGGAGCTGCTTTGGTATCACTTACTGATGATAAGGCAACTAGATTAAGATATATTATTTTTAAGATCTAAATAGAAGGTTGCGTAGAGACAATCTTGACCGTATTATCATTTCAGCGTAGTTCAGTTATTCACTGTCAAACAAAAGCTTTCCTTAGATTAAATTTAGCCCTGATGCTACTAATGGTCACAACGAAGACTACTGCCCTTTATCTGAAATAATTTTCCATTTACTCACCTATTGTTCCTTGTGACCTTGTTCTACGTTGTGTTTATAGTAATATTCAGTTCTTTTAGATTTATATAGAAGGATGAATATTTGTTAAGATAGTCTGATGCCGTTTGTGTGGTTTATTTCCTTATTTACAATGCCTTCACGCTTGTAAATGTCTTCACATCTTGTTACGGGTTTACAATATTTATTAATTCTTATGACTCCGACACAAGTATGTAAGTTCGCAATCTCACATTTAAAAAAATAATTGGGGATGGCATACGGCTTCAGTAAATAGACCCCGCCGTATGCGGTGAGCGCCAATAAAATACTGCGCCCCCCCGAAACAGGGAGAGTTTCATTGGCATCGGACCGCAGTCCACAGCAAGGTTTACTGGCGAACCAATGGAAGAGCACTCGGCTCATTGTTAGTGCGTAACCACAAACTGTGATCAAATTGCGCATGGCAATGTGAGTAGGCATCTCACAAGATACAACCGTAACCAGATATACAGTGTAGGGTCAGCGCACATTCCAGGACACATAATAGATATAAAGGGTACTCTGACCCAAAGGTTAGTCCTTTGTACGAGCCACCACCTTCACCAGCCAGATGCACTTGCAGACGCATTGTAAAGTGTTGGAATTTACAATGACCAACTACGTAGTCAGCACGGACCGCAATCCGCGGAGTGCATTCGAGAGCTCATAGCCCACCTCATAGAATGGCAAAGCGATTACATAGCTGCCTTGAGATGTACTCCCACCAGCTATCACTATACATGAAGTAAATGCATAACTCCGTTAACCACTGTAGTGGATATAGCCAATAAATATTATTTTATTTTTATTATGAGCCATCAGGCATAGGGTGTTTGTCGTTGAGTAAAATGTTGTTTTGATCAAGTTTGTCTCGTCCACCGACAACTCGCCACATATCCTAAAAGATGGGGAGCTATTGAGGCCTTTATTTGCAAATTTCGTAAAATAGGGAGGGCAGACAGTCTGCAGCCCCGTCATCAAGGGACCCGACTTGGAAAAATCTAATAAGATGAAGTGTCAAACCATAACGCGAAGCGCAACCTTCAAAAGTGGCATTTAACCAAGTGATCGTCGAAGACGTCGAATCACTGAGCTGCGACAGACATGTAATCGACTATCATCAGCGCACATCATCGTGAAAGGCGCACAAGACATCACAGCAGACATCAATATCTTGCAAAAGTCAGCCAACCGTATCTGTAAGACGCATCAGTTCAGAAACGGTGCAAACGTCCCGCTACGACAAGACGCAATATCAATGTTTGATAAGCATCGAGGCAGTAGCTCGCGTCCGCTTCCGCTATCTCATAATGCATCGACACAGTTCGAGTTGACTTTGGAATAAACAAATATTATTACACTCGACGTATCACAGTGGCAAGCAACTAAGACGCCGAGTACCCACGTATCATAGAGCCGAAGCCCTAAGACATGGTTCTGAGTATTTCGATATCACCGAAGCGTTATCTAACACTCTTCCCGAACCGGAGTATACTCAAGTAGTTACTTAAATAACCACCAACACTGCCACATACACCCGGCTGGTATCTCACTTTCTCCACCAACTTAAATTTGCCATGCGTCATTTTACACAGTTTCGAATCCGTATACTTTATAAGTTTTTATTTTTAAAGATATCCACACTCTTGTTTTACTATATTGTATCATAATACATTATTATTTGCTTTCTCATATTTTTCCGGTAATCGAACCGATACATATTTTATAACTTATCACTAGAGACTTTCACACTTACATTTTCATAATTTTTCACCATAAAATCATATTTGTATTTTTATATTTTTGCATTACAATCAGTATACTATACAGTACACCATCCCTTTACATTCGACACGTACGCAGTACACGTCCGGAGCCCATGTGTACGTAGGAGCGCGAGTGTGTGCGTGCGTCCCCGCCGCGCGCCCGCACGGCCGGTCGATACACGCACTGTCGTTCCTAATTACGTCCTTAGGACGTTTCACAAACACCCAACTATTGGACTTTTGACTAACTTTTTTATTTATTATAATGAATCTTATTCATATTTAACTTCTTTATATATATATTCGTATTTAGACATAGGATAAAGTTTCTTTAAAATAATTTAATTATTTTTTGTATAGTTTTACATTTTAGAAACATCTATTTCAATCTTTAACTTTCGTAGAATTATATTTTCATCTTTACAAATTTGAATAAATTTTATTTGATCTATTTATTATTTGATATTTTTTATAGAAGCATTAATTTATTTTTATAAATTAATATATCTCGTCACATTATGTTGAAAATAAATAAAAATCAACCCCTGGTATCTCGACTCGTTATCAGCCGTGGAGTTATTGGGCAAAGTTATTCACCAGCCCTGTGGTAGTCCCATTTATACGGATACGCCTTAATCAAGGACCGTCCGGACGCATTATACAATCAACGTGTTGGATTAATTTCATCAATCGTCCCGCTTCCGTGCATTGCCATTACAATTTTCGAATGTCTACACTGCAACAGTTATCAGTCTGAACAGATGGATCGATACCTTTAACATTTGCAGGATATGATTGTATATAAAAAGGGTTAAAAACATACCATTAATTTAAATACTCTAGGAATTGTTTGAAGACAGATTAAATGATAAAGCAAACTTACTATTCTGTATAACAAAGAAAGTACGACAATTAAAATAACTATGGGTGTACTTATAATATGGTTAATTTAATGTTATAATATCCTTTCAATAATATTGGTCGTTCTATATCCTTTATCTATTATCCTAAAAAAAAATCATCTTTTAGATTATATTTTTTTTAAATTTATCATAGGACATAAAATAACTATGCGCAACATTGTGAACCTCTTCCCTGCGATATTTTATGTTATAATATTAATATGTGAATTTAATTTGTGATATATATGCAGCTGTGTATGTATTTTGCACAATTTTTAATATAATACAAAACCTTTAAATTTATTAACATATTCGTTATTTACAAGTTTCATAACATCACATTAATTTAAATGTACATTTTCACTGCACATAAATATAGTTAACAACGTTCAATGTTACTGTTCAGCGAATATTAATATTGATCCGTTTAATGAGAAATTATTTGATTTATAATAAAGCATTATTACGTCTACAGATAATTTAAAGTATCGTCGTATAAATACAAGAAAAGTAGCAAGAAAATTGGTTATTATCTATAGTGTAGTATAGAGTTTACTCTTCAAGATCTCATTGATACAAAGAAGATGTATTATGAACACTTAGGTTGCCTGCAATATCAATCCGAGGATTGACAGGAGCGCATTGGATAACGTTGAAGGAGGTATTGTTGGATTGAATTTTTTTGCAAACGTTTACATACACCGACATTGAGATTACAAGAACTATATAGTGTATAGTTCTTTGTTCATTTATACCATTATGTATATTATAAACAATCAAAAACCAAACTCGGGGAAAGTGTTTCATTATATCGAACATATAGCTGTTACGATCAAAAATGGACATTTACCGACTACCCTTTCGCAGCAAGGAGAAAAATAAAATCAACAATATAAATCGTTTTATCAAAATCAGATTTAAGCAGCTTTTTATAGTCGTCCACTGCGGGAAATAAGCCTGCCTAAAGACTTCCAACCTGATCAAACCTGCGCTTAACAAAGCTATTACTAAAGGGTGTCTGGCGGCAGATTTATATTTTAAAAACCGAATATCACAATAAGTTTTAAATAGTGCGGGGGGAAGGTGATGTCATTAGAATCACCGATCGTGAGGATTTCTTAGTCACGATGTCGCAGTGGTCGAGTGAGCATCGCGCGTTCGCTATTGAAGCATTTTTTAAGAGTAACGATTCTTACGTACTCGCTCGCCGACAGTTTTGTTCACATTTCAATATTCGACGGATATCCGACGGGCCGAGTGTGAATTTAATTCGTTCGTGGGTGGAGAGGTTCCGCGCAACTGCTTCGGCTATGAACACACCACGGCCAGTACCTAGTCGATCGTCAAGGACCCCCGAAAACATTGAACTGGTTGAACGCAGTTTACGTGAAAATGCACTACTTTCGATTCGGAAAAGGGCAGCTTCACTGGGACTTCCAAGAGCAATTGTGCATGAAATTTTGAAAAAAGATATGAAGTTTCATACTTTTAAAATTCAAATAATTCAAGAATTGAAAAAAAAATTACTTTGCGTCACGCAAATTTTTTTGTGAAACCATGTTGGAGCGTTTTCGCACTGTGAATTCCATTTTTTATCTAATCCATTTTCATTTAAACGGACACGTAAACAAGCAAAATTGCCGTTATTGGGCTCTAAGAACTCCAAGAAGCACCAAAAACCATTATATTGCCCAAGGGTAACTGTTTGGTGCGCTTTATCCACGAATGGGATAATCGGACCTTTTTTTTTGAAAATGCACGGGGCCAAGCGACGAATGTCAATGGTGAGAATTATCGGCTCATGATTTCGAATTTCTTTTTGCCGAACCTGCGAGCTCATTCATCATTCTCATCACACACGTGGTTTCAACAGGATGCGGTACAGGTGCGACCGCACACACGGCCAGAGCTTCGATGGATTTGTTGCGAGAAAATCTCCTTCAAAAACTGATTAATCGCTTTGGGGACATCCCGAGGCCACCGAGGTCACCCGACCTAACTCCAATGGATTTTTTTTGTGGGGCTACCTCAAAGAGAGAGTTTACGCCAACAATCGGCGAACTGTTGTGGACTTAAAAGAAAATATTCGGCGAGAAATCAGCGCAATTGAACCAAGTTTACTGCAGCGTGTGGCACGGAATACGAGGCTCCGTTTCGAACAGTGTGTGTGTGTGTGCAACAGGATGGAAGACATTTGGATAACATTATCTTTAAAAAATGAAATCCGCATTTGTACTCTATCTTTTAATACTTTTAGTAAAATTATATGTCAAACCTTTTATATTTTATTTAAATTTGAAAACATAAATCTGCCACCAGACACCCCGTATTTCTGTAATAAACATAATATAATACATAATACAGCGACGAGACGAACAATACCTTCAACTGGTGACGTGTAATACGCGTAGAAGATATGACAAATAAAAGGAGAAAAAGTTAGGGTGTGAGTAAAAAAGTTAAGTTACGTAATACGCCAGCCCGCTATAGCGGAAGTTACGATAGTAAACGTTGCACCATGTTATACTCGTCCTCTTGAGACATTAGATTTATCTCGCATTACTAAAGTACAACGAGCGCCCTTCAAAAGGGGAATATAGTAATATTTACACACCACATCAGCATACTACATACTACTATATCAGTACTTCATTATTTATAGAGCCTTCCAATGGCAGCCGGTTACGTGTGGGTGATCTATTTATAAACAGCAAAGAACATCAAGTCAAGGTAAAATCAATCGATACATAAAGCTATGAACGTAGAAAAAAAATGTTAAGTTGTTCTTATTACTCCTATTCGTTAACTTATTTCCATCTCAGCACTAGCCATTACAAATATTTACATAATCCGGGACAGCTTCTTAAATACTGGCTTCATTTTAATGAATCTGGTATCAGTTTAAAGTTAAGAGTTGAACCTTTAAAATGATATCATTTTTATTATTATTAAACAATATTTAGTACACAAGATCGTGCGGATCCAATTTCAAGTAAGTGATTCCAAATTTTTATTTTCTGGTGTATATGTATATCTAAACATGTATCGTATTGATGACTAAATAAAGGTATTTCTAGTACTAGGGTAATCCTTGTTATAAAAATAATGCAACATCTTGTTACAATCGCTGAGATGTATTAGAACTGATGTTATTAGAAATATTATTGTTTAATTAATAACTTTGATTTATGAGTTTATACTAGTCAATAAAAATTTTCACACACTAAGTGTACCTTTGATACATGATGATAACTCAAAAATATTTGGTTTTGTGACATAAAATGTGTTTTTATATATAAATGGATTCTGCATTATACAGAAAGGTCTTCATTTAAATGTGCGACATCTGATGAAACAAACTATGCAGGACAACCTTCTTTGGAAGATCGAAGTTAAAAGTTTTTATAAAAGATATGTAATAAATGTACTTTCCTTAGATTAGTACTTTATAATTCTAGTTTCACAAATTTCATTATTGTCCATGACAAAGCACTTTACTGACACATTACTGAATGTCTCATTACTCTTTTTCAATCGAAGCGTTTGCTTATAGCAGGACACCTAATTGTCGACACGGGTAGGGCTGACAAGAGACGGTGATAGCCATGCATGCATACACCGAACACTAAAAATTATCATTCCAAATATTCATCGGTCCATAGAGTTCGAGTTTGTACAGAAGTGACAGGTATTTGTGTTTGGTTATTACGATTATTACGATCTGTTTTGAACTTATGTAATTGTTCTCTGACTTGACTTCACTGTTACTTTAATTTATTTTGCTTTATGATAATAGTTTATTGCGAATTATAGCTCCCCGTTGATCTCCTACTCGTTCGCGGCTAACTTGCATGTTATGAAACCTTTAAGTAAATTTTAGGTGAAGAGGTTCCAAATAAATTTTGGTATCTGTTTCTAATGCGGTAAGTTAAAGGTAAGTGCGCAGAATAAATGCATTAATTTCAGGTAACCGTCGCCTGCGCATACGAGAGGTGGCCGAGGTGGGTGAATTCAGAGTCTAACTTGACCTCCTGCATAACACCGTCGAGCGTACTGAAAGTGGACAAGGTAGATGTTCTCTTCGTTTTATATGAGGAGTAAGTTGAAGGGATCAGTAAAAATAGAGAGATAGTATCTTTGCCCGTTGATTCGGCTGTAACATCAACGTCGTGAGCCCGCCTGCTCAACCCCCAAGGAGCGGTTCAGACATTTTGTGTGACAAGGGCCCGCCTGCTCAGTTTCTCACCGCCGGTGTTCTGCAAACTGATGCACCCAGCACCGGCTAGAGGTGCGCCCCGGCTGTCCTCGGGCAGCGACCGTAAATCATTAAAACACATTATTAACTAGCTCCCTAAGAGTGTTTTTGATTTGGGTATCATTAGTTTAAAGAGAGTTGCTTGCTCAGATGTTACCTAGGTTTCCTGTAAAACTATTTGTTATAATGTCGAGTTAAGACTATTGACAGTACCTGCTCTTCGTAAGCCCCTCCACCACGTTAAGGTTCATACCCTTGGGGGAGGGGGCGTTTATTATTATTATTAGTTTTATAAAAATAAACTACTTATTATTTAACATGAAACATTTATTCAAGGATACATTGTGCTAGAGTATGATTGCTAAGAACATTTAAAACTTACATAAGTTTTTTTGAATATTTACGCTACTGTTTATATAACTTCAAGGTCTAAATTATCCAATCGAATGTCATGCACTAGTACTATATGTAAGATTTATAATTATAATTATTTGCCTAAGTTTATTCGCGTTCATCTGATGGTAAATAATACGCCTGTTGATAACAATGCGGCGCTAGTTAGGATGGTATACAGAGTACCGCGGCGCGCTCATCGTCTTGAGACACTTTTGTCTCAACATCTTAATGTTAAGTCTCGTAACTCCAATAATTACACTAGCTACAGCGCCTTTCAAACCGGAACACAGTACTATTTGCATGCTACTGTTAAGCGGCAGAAACAGGTGCTGCGATGGTACCTACCTAGACGGTCTCCAGCAACAGAGACCTACCACCAGTATGCTTAGTTGTTCAAAATCAAGCCTTCATAAACAGTAAACCAATTTTTTTTTAATTAAAACTATAAGCGTCTTCATAACTATAACCTTTAGCTTTCCATTAACATTAAATTATTTTTTTGATTACGCTACGCCTGTTGCGAATATCTCTATCGAGATGTAAAGCTTGGTATCATATAACTTAACATTAACTAGATCACGTTTACACAAACTTAACTATAGATAATTATTATCTAACGTGTACGTCGTAAATTTATTAAATATAAACAAAACCTGTGAATAGTAATATAAGCAATGTCGCGGGGCGAATTTTAAAAGAACAAATACACTAAGCGGAGGAATGTTAGAGAGGCCACGACTTAACTGACTTTTTTTTTCCATGTTGTTTTAACTTTTTCAATATTAATTTTGTCACTTACCTATTACGTGATTATTTATCTTAATATTATCTATATTAAACAAAGATTTATTTTTATTATTAAATAACAAAGTTTAACTAAGTTTTATTTTAGAAACTACAAATACAAAGTGATAGGATAAATGTTACTTAAACATGAATTTTTTAAAAAAAAATATCAGTTTGATAGTGTTTTGAATTAGTTACCAAATACATCAAAGCTGGCCAGCGGAGAGCTACCTTAAATATCTAGGCTATTGAATGAATATAAATATAAAAAGCCTTAATATCTTTTAAAATTTAAGAAAAATTTAAAATTTGCTGTACATGTTCTGGTAGTTATAGTAATTTTGGTAATTGTTAGTAATGTTTGCCATATCACATTCCAAATTTCGTGTCGCGGGATACTGACTGTACTGCGGCGGGTACTGTACGTTTGGCTGATAAATGTTTGCGCCGTTCTGACTCCAGATGCTGTTGAACTCCTGAGTCACGTATAGATGGTGAGCGAGTGCAGCTCTACTAGTGTAGTTATCAGCAGGGGATGGACACAGATAGCACAATCCCGCTTGCGTCATTGCTGGTTCAGCATTTGTAACTGCTTCCTGGCCCTAGAAAATTGCAATCAATATAACAAACTACTAATGACTGCTACATAAAGGTTTCAAAACGATAAAATAATAAAATTGTTCTATAATCAATTACGCTAAATAAGCTGTAGCAGCATCACATCTATGTTCTCGTAATTTCAATCATGGTTTTGCAAATTCGCCTACCGTTGCGACGTCGCCTGTGTTATTTCCTTCTTGAAGAAAAGCTTCTTGATTGATGGAAACTATTTCTTGTGTAGGATTTTGTACCATCGTTTCATTCTTGACTCGGTGTTGATTCATATACGAATTTAATTGTTTCTGGGCCACTTCATCACTCGTTTCTGTTTGCGAACATTTATGGTTGTTGTTTTTGTCGGTTTGTGTATACATATCCTTCGTATATTTTAAGGCCTCAGTCTGTGGTCGATGCAACAGTTGAAACTCCTGATCATGTAATAATCTCGTTTTCTTAATGTGAGGGGGATTTGCCATCCGACCAATATTTAAATTGTCACTGCTAACTCGGCTTTGTCCAAATGTTTGTGTGTTCACATTTTTATTGTATCGATTAATTGCTGCATTATTCATTTCACTCAATTCAAAATTTGAAGTATCATATGAAACAGTTTCATGCTTCTTTTGAGGTACCTCGCACACTTCTCCTTTTCTTGCAATCGGTTTCGACACATCTTCAACCTGATACATCTGCTCGTGGGTTCTTTTGCTACCTGCCATCATTGCATTATTATTAACTATGACTTCCGATTTATACTGCATGTTAAAGTTTTCTGTTTTATTATTAATTTTCTGTTTCCCATCTGTAATAATGTTATTATCGCCTTTAACTGAAAGATCAATTACTTGACTTGTTGACTCGTCATCATGCATGTATAAATTGCTGTTATTAATCATTGGAGGATTTATGTTCCATTGTAAATCATTGTTTCGTAATATATTGTCATTATTCGTAAAATGATTAAAATTATTTAGATTTTGTTGGTTACGTTGATTTTCTCTGTGAGGTTCACTCATGGTGGTTTACTTTTAGAAACTGAAACAAACTTTAATGTCAGTGAAAATTGTTCTATAAATTTACCAAAATTAATCAATTCCTAGAATTTCTTGCTCTACCAGAAACCTGCCTTACATATAATCCAGTTGCTGTAAGAACCTGATATTTCCAATTAATTTATAAGGAATAACAATTATATTCAACTTTGAAATTTAAAGGTTACGGCATCCCTACAAACTTTAAAGCTCAAGTAATTAAGGAATACTTAGAGAAATGTTTGAGAACTTTCGTTGCCGATGGTTATATCTATGATATCAGAGAATGTATCTCCAATAATATTTCATGTTTGCATATCTTAACTTATTTGTATTTATAGTGTAATAAACTTTTAAAGGGATAATTAGAAATGCAACTTTAATCAGAACATTGAATCGACTAAGCGAATACCGAAGTCGAAGTTAGATCACACAAAAACAAATTTAAATGAATACCACAGACGCGCTGATCTCTGGAATTGGTGTGATCACTACTGGAGTTGGAAATAATTAAAAAGCTCTTAATGAAAAAAAAATGTTTTATTTGCAAAATAAATCCGTCAATATTATTTTTTAAAGCTATGAGCACGATATGGTGCAGTGTTCATCATCCTAACTAACGCTACATTGTTATAGGCTAGCGTAGCGCTTACTATTTGCCGAACTCCGTCGCTTGGTGAAACAGAAAGCTATTAGAGAAATATTAACGTCCGTAAGAATTTAAAAAAAAAGTGCCTTTCGCGTTAAAACCTAAACGAAAACACAATTAATTTATCTTTGTACATCTATTGTTTTCATTACAACATAATAAAATTAAGTTGAAAACTGTTACTTTTGTTAATTTTTCGAACCGAAACCAAAATTTCTGTACGTAATAATTTTAATACGTTTCTACAAGTTACGATATATTTTTATTTACTAGTGTAAAGTATAGTTGAATTTAAAAAAATAATACGTGCAAATTTTTTACACTATAAAATAATGTTTTTCTGCGTGTACCGAGTTAATTGTCAAGAAACCGTTTACATGCAACGGAATAGGCAAAGTGCACGCCGAGCTTATCGAATCGAGTTCATTTGTCACAAGAAATATTTTATATTTTTAAATTTATCGAAAAAAATATTTCTGATAGATATATATCATTGACGGAGTTAAATTTTACGGGTAAGCGAAATACAATTCAACATATAAATAAACCTTAGATACCTTTTCTTCTAAATTAAGTAAGTTCTAAAAGCTGTGATGAACTATTAAAATGTTTAGAATTTCCTCTCAAACTTACTTATAATAAAGCGTAACTTACCAGTTTTTTGACAGGTCGTTCGTGTTGCGCAAACTGGAGAACAGGGCACATTAACTGTAACACTTTTGCGGAGAGTGCAATGTAGTCGGCAGGAGTCTTCACAGCGAACTGATACCTCGTTCCTCTGTTTTAATTTGATCTGGGCGGCGAACAAGAAGTGCCCGCCCACCACCAGAGCATGCGCGCCATGCTGACTGGCGAAGAGCCCGGACTGAACCTAGCTTGGCGCTTTTATTACAAACTAAGGTGTACACTACACAACTACTGTTAAAAGTACATAACTTTTAAGCGATCACGTCGCTATACTAGTAAATGTTTCGAAGTACGCGTCCGAAGTTCCCGTGGAAAGTACATCGAAAACTATTTTCCGAGCAATATGTAGAGCTCGTTATATTTGCCGTGCCGTCGCTGATTTGTCGAGTGTCCTTAAGAAAATTAATTCGACCCTTCACATTGTTTTATTAACAATACCTTCGCGAAGTGCATTAAATTACCATCGCTACGAAAAGTAAGTAACACATTTATTATAATCGTTTTAATTTGTTGCTATCTCAAACGAATTCCATCAACTATTCTTTAAAGAAATATGTCAAAAATTTGTTTTATTCTAAAAAACCTAATAATTTTATTAAATCCAAGTTAACGTATACTTTTAAATATGAGCTACATCGGCTAAAAATTTTTGCACTACACAAAGAAACTTAATTTTTAATCAAACGTTTTAAACCTCTATCTCTAAACGCCGTGTACTACCGCTCTACGGTGAAGGCACGCCGGACTGAAAATAAGTAATTTTATGCGGCTAGTCACGGTTACAATGTAAATAAAATTGTATATTTGATCTTTAAGTTCACCGGCAAGAGTCCTGAAAAGATACTCGAAAACGTGCCAGAAATGTAGTTTAACGGTACACTTTGCAAAGGGTATATCATTTATTCATTTAAACGTTTTTCCGTCCGTCGGAATTCATATACTGCCAAAAAGATGAAATAATCTGGTCGCTAGTGATGGCCAATACTGTAAATGAAATGTTTTTGTTCCTTATAACTTAAATAAAGCTTTTATTATGTAAAAGAAACAGCGCGAACTTATTCAAAGTCCTAATACATTCCCCTGTCGAACTCCAATCATTCAGATTTCAAAAAGTTCTTGTTCATCAGAGAGAAAGAGAAGAAGACGTAGCAGAAGAAACTGAAGCGGCAACGCGAGAATGAGAAGCAGGCCAAAAAGATGAAAACGAATAAATTGCTACAATTGTCCGTATCTACGTACATTTCTCATGACGGCGATGGGTTTTAGATTACATCTATTTCAATAATAGATATATCTTAATAATTCCATTATTGGCACTCGGGGGCCTTCTCTCATAAATAGAGTCAAGACAGTTTATCGATCACGCTGACAAAGTGCGGGGGTTGATGGGTGACAAATAAAATTTATTCATACATTTGTACTGATATTTGATTATATGCGGAACGGTTAGATTTATTTAGACGGAAATCCGCTGTTGTATTAGTTGAAGGTATTAAACATAACATGAGCGATTTTTATTTAAAGAGTTGCACAAAAAAACAACTAAATCTTAAAAAGAAAGAAATAAGTATTTACCTGGAACAAATACTATAAAATAGATAACGACAATCGTTTTGAACGTAAAGTAATATTTAATCATTTTTACAACATAAATTCGCGCTATATTTCAAGTATTTTGCGGCACAGAGAACACTCTTTTCTGTTTTAAAGGCTTTAAAACTTCGATTGTTGTGCCAGCCCTATCATGCTATTGCCATATAAATACCGCGGTTGCCTATTGTATTATTAATAATCAGTTGTTTCTACGCAGTTAACGTAAGAATAAGAGCGTCGAGCGTCGGGCGCGCCTCGGTGCGAATACAGGGGCAGTCGGTCGTCTCTCGCGTCGCGTGCCGGTCCGCTCGTTTACGACTGCACGCTTTATCCAGTGAACACTCGCGAATTAAGTGCAAGTAACACCGCGCTAAAAGTGTGTTCAACGGTTTAAAGTTTTATTAGTTTGAAATTTATGAAGATTGTCAAGATGAGAAAGTATACACTACTCATCGGAACAATACTACTGTGTATAACGGCGTGGGAAATTGGTATGTATCAATAATATACACAATTTTATATAAACAAATATTTTGTAAGGGCTGAATATCTAATTTATAAAATATTCAATGAACCGTTTTTATAAACTGAACCTACTATTGTATTAACGCGAAACACAAATTGTTTATGTATTTATAATAAATCGTTAATTTTATTATTTATCTTGAAGAATTTTTTTTTTTAAATCTAGAATCTCATAAATGTTATAATTTATAGGGGTTATTTTCTAGTTATAATTAACTGAAAACAATTGCTTCCGCTTAATAGCTAATATTTTACGCCTATCGTAATATGTATGCGTTGATGATGAGCAAACAAAATGAATTCTAGAAACGCCGCTTAGAAAACAAGGCTCTGGAGCTTTATTTTAAGCCTCATTAAAAGTTATTGAAACTAGATGAGCTTTCTCTTCCTGTTATCAGTTATATCTATATACTGTAGTACTAAAATCTCAATTGATCAATGTTTTGAGGGAAAAAAAACCTTCTTCACGGTTCGGAAAGTAACATAACTCAATTAATCACCATCTAATTGATACGGAATGCGAATTTCCGAGTATTACAATTTATTTTATATATAAGGTTGGAAAATATCTCCCTTCCGCTTTTTTGCTCTTTATTCAATGCTTTATAAAAAGTGTTACAGTGATCGGATTTAGTTCAAATATGCGCCGTTTTGTTCGATAATCTGTTTCCATCTAGACGGCAACTTCATAATACCTCCCTCGTAGAAGCCCCCCTCCTTATTTGCGAAGAACTCGGACAGCCACTTTTCATAAGCCTATTTTGAGTTCAACTTTACACCACCAAGGGCGTTCACCATGGACAGGAACAGGTGGTAATCACTTGGCGCTATGTCCGGGCTATATGGTGGATGCGATAAAACCTCCCATCCGAGCTCCCGTAGCTTCTGACGAGTCATCAACGAAGTGTGTGGTCTGGCGTTGTCCTGGTGGAACACTACACCGTTCCTGTTGGCCAATTCTGGACGCTTCTGGTCGATCGCCTGCTTCAAGCGGTCCAGTTGTTCGCAGTAGATGGTAGAATTAAGCGTCTGGCCATATGGGAGCAGCTCATAGTGGATGATTCCCTTCCAATCCCACCAAACACATAGCAAAACCTTCCTGGCCGTCAATCCCGGCTTGGCCACTGTTTGGGACGATTCACCGGCCTTCGACCACGACCGTTTTCGCTTGATATTGTCGTATGTGATCCATTTTTGGTCGCCAGTCACCATCCGCTTCAAGAATGGGTCGAGTTCGTTCCGTTTCAGCAGCATATCGCAGGCGTTGATTCGGTCCAGAAGGTTTTTTTGCGTCAAATCATGCGGCACCCAAACATCAAGCTTTTTTTTGTATCCAGCCTTCTGCAGATGGTTTAAAATGGTTTGGTGACTAACTCCCATCTCCTGGGCGATGTCACGAGATGCCACATGCCGGTCTAACTCGATGTAGTCCATGATTTGATCGGTATTTGTCGTCACAGGTCTTCCGCCGGCTGGCTTATCCATGGTGTCGTTTTCACCGGCTCTGAATCGTCGAAACCATTCCTCCGCGGTTCGAAGTGATAGAGTACCATCCCCCAAAACACCATTAATCTCACGGAACGTTTCTCTAGCGGATTTGCCTTTAACGAAGGAAAACTTTAAAATAGCGCAAATTCGGCGTTAGTGAACTCGCATGTTTACACGTCTATAACTGTTGAACGCAATATCCAAACTAATTATGCATAGCGTCGTTTTGTAGGTTATGTCAAGACCTTTCAAATTATGTATAGTATTGCCAGATACGAGCTCTGTAGCGCTTTGTACATAGCCGCGAAATTCAAAAGACAAAAAGGCGGAAGGGAGATATTTGCCAAACTATTATTATATATATATTTTTTTTAAATTATTAAAAAAATATTATATTGATTATTAATAAATATTTTATTATATATGTAATATTTTAATAGACCTATTCTATCATTACTATGCTCATAATACATTAGTTTACAAAAACCGTCCAGGTTCATCTTACATCCTTAAAAGAGGACTATCATGTTGTGCTTTGTTAGAATTCTAACACTTTTTTTTTTTTTTTTTTTATATAGTCACGCCTTTTTCCCAGTAGGGGTAGGCAGAGGTGAATAAACTACCCACATTTCGCCAGATGTGGTCAGATTAGATCCCATGTAACAGGGGGCGAGCCTGTTGCCACTTTATTGGGACCACCACACACACACACACAAAGATGATATCAGTGTGCGGGTTTCCTCACGATGTTTTCCTTCACCGTTTTTGTATCTCGCTGTTGTAACTAAAGTTTACAAATGTACATAACTTAAATATTAAGTCATCGGTACATGCCGAGGTTTGAACCCGCGACCCTCAGAATGAAAGCCGCACGCTCTAACCATTAGGCCAGCGAGCTATTCTAACACTACTTTCTTATAAACAAGTTCACTGAACCCCCGGCCGTCTTTTAGGACTAATAATCAATATTTTGTACCGCCCCCTACTAATTATGTCTTTGCATACATTTCTTTTAATCCGACGGCGGCGGGGGCAGTGCTAAGCTCCCGCCATCTCAATATGTCGCACTCTAGTCGTCATGTATCGGAATATATTTATTTATTTAGCGGAAGCTTGGTCGTATTTTACGAGTAAATTTATATAATTTTAATTTTACATCAAGACTCAAATTAGTTTCAATATTTAAAATAAAAAAGCACATAGAAATTAATTTAAACCGTTTCTCACGGGAAGCTTGTTGTGTAAGTTAATATAACTTCTACGCCACATTATGTCTTAAAATAGCTGTACCGCGGATATATTTTAATGTTTAAACAATTATATTAAAAAAAACAACTTCGATGTAGAAGGCAATTAAACTTAAACTAAGCTGAAAGTTAGTTTGTACGTTTATAAATTGAAACACGTTGGATTTATAAATTAGGCCACGTCTCTCCAACGAAGTTCGTTTTTGTTGTCGAGTTCGTTTTGATCGATCCACTCCATTCATCTTTAATAGTAAAGATTGATTTAGGGCATGTCCTGTATATCGACGATAAGCACCGAGCCTCAGGTCTTGTTTTATAATACGCGACAGAGTCCTAGCGGGAATCTTCATTACTCGCGATAAGATTCTTTGCTTCCCAAAGAGATTTCGACGAATTCTGTCTTTAACAGCATTAACAGCCTTTGTAGCTCTAACAGCACGCGGCCGCCCCGATCTTTTCTGGTCTTCGACAGAGGAAGTGTTGTTGTATCTGTTGATAGTAAGATATACGAACATACGTCTCATACCAAGATTGTGAAGTGTCTGGCATATGACCGACCGGATCGGCTTCATATTCCCTTTGTGCAATGCGATCACTGCAATCCTATTTTCTTTAACACCCATAATGAATACAAAAAAAACATGTGAAATGGTAGTTTTTAAAATATAATGTATGTTCCAAATTCAAAATAATAAGTTGAAAAAAAGAAAAGTTTTTATGTACCAGTATTTATGGCCAGACTAGTTATATATATTGATTAAGATAAATGAATAGTTGTTTATTTATTACAAAAATAACAAAACTGTAGATTACATGTTTTTTATTCTTTTAATTCAACGCTACTCTTCACCGTGTTTTTATTCAAAATAATAATGTGTGTGTTCAAATGTTTATTCAAAATAATACATGAAATGTGTGGGTCAGCGAAACCGACTGCTAATAGTTGACCATTTCGAGCCGCGCGTCCGTCTAATTATTTATTAATTAAAATCTAATTTAGAAAGCTCACATCAAAATAAAAAAGCAAGTTAAATAATAAATTTGATAATTTTTTTCTAAGACTTTCTCAATTTTACGTCATCATTGAAACTCAATAAAGTTTCAAATTCTTAACTGATGTTCTTTTTACACAAGTTGTTGCTTAATTATATTGCCGTGTTGTATTGACACGGTGGCGGGAAAACAAATTGTTATCTGAAACACTTCTCCATAGCGAACGCGGCGTTATTATTTTTAGCATGTCACATGGGGAAATATTTCTTTACTTCTGTTTTTAAATGAGGTACTACATAAAAAGTTTTTTTTTTAATTTATAACAAAACGATGTAGACGAGCGAGAGGTTCATCTGATGACAATCTGCTTATACAGGGGTTCTGGTGGCAGATTTATGTTTTCGAATTTAAATAAAAAATAATATGTTTGACATATAATTTTACTAAAAGTATTAAAAGATAGAGTACAAATGCGGATTTCATTTTTTAAAGATAATGTCATCCAAATGTCTTCCATCCTGTTGCACACACTGGATGCACAAAAGGATGAAACTTCATATCTTTTTTCAAATTTTCATGCACAATTGCTCTTGGAAGTCCCAGTGAAGCTTCCCTTTTCCGAATCGAAAGTCGTGCATTTTCACGTAAACTGCGTTCAACCAGTTCAATGTTTTCGGGGGTCCTTGACGATCGACTAGGTCCTGGCCGTGGTGTGTTCATAGCCGAAGCAGTTGCGCGGAACCTCTCCACCCACGAACGAATTAAATTCACACTCGGCCCATCGCCTATCCGTCGAATATTGAAATGTGAACAAAACTGTCGGCGAGCGAGTACGTAAGAATCGTTACTCTTGAAAAATGCTTCAATAGCGAACGCGCGATGCTCACCCGACCACTGCGACATCGTGACTAAGAAATCCGCACGATCGGTGATTCTAATGACACCACCTTCCCCACCACCCCGCACTGTTTATAACTTATTGAGATATTCGTTTTTTAAAATATAAATCTGCCGCCAGACACCCTTTACATACCACATTGCGCTCGTCGCCTGACATGTGAGATATTGAGTCTTGTTACTCCAGTAATTACACTAGCTACAGCGCCCTTTAAACTGGAACAGAATAATGTTTACACAGTAGTGTTTGTCTGCTGCAACAGGCGCTGCGGTGGTAGCTACCTAGACGGTCTCCGGCAACAGAGACCTACCATCACTGGAATTTTGTATGTAGTTTTCATATGATGTATATTTTATTTCTCCCTGAAATTATTCTTTAGCGATTTACATTGATTATTCTATTATTTACAAGTTTTGTAGATCCTCACTAATTTAAACTATTTAAGTTTGCTTGTACGATCGAATCAGAAATGTGGAGATCCGCAGAAGAACTAGTGTCACACATAGTCCAAGATATTGCTAGACTAAGTGGCAGTGGGCAGGGCATATTGCTGGAAGGAGCTACATCCGATGGGGCAGTAAAGTCCTCGAGCGGCGCCCGCGTACCAGTAGACGTAGTGTTGGGAGGCCTCCCACAAGGTGAACCGATGATCTGGTGCGCTTCCTGGGAACCCACTGGATGCGAGCAACGCTGGACCGATAGATGGGGTGATCTTCGGGAGAGGCCTTTGTCCAGCAGCGACCGTCTATCGGCTGATGTTGATGATTATGGAGTTTGTTTGGACATTACTTATATCTATACTCTTACTCATGCTATCTTCATTATCTACCCTTACCAATTTACGTATATATTTTTTTTTTTATATTGTCACGCCTTTTTCCCAGTAGGGGTAGGCAGAGGTGAATAAACCACCCACGTTTCGCCAGATGTGGTCAGATTGGGCCCCATGTAACAGGGGGTGAGCCTGTTGCCACTTTATTTGGACCACCACACACACACACACAAAGATGATATCAGTGTGCGGGTTTCCTCACGATGTTTTCCTTCACCGTTTTTATATCTCGCTGTTGTAACTAAAGTTCACAAATGTACATAACTTAAATATTAAGTCATTGGTACATGCCGAGGTTTGAACCCGCGACCTTCAGAATGAAAGCCGCACGCTCTAACCATTAGGCCAGCGAGCTACGTACATAATATACATATATCTGTAAATGTCATCCTCTTATTAATATGTTCTAATATTTTTTTATGCAACGAAGCAATAGACGAACGCACGTTCACCTGATAATAAGTGATACGCCTTCCCATAACAACGTGGCGCTAGTTGGGATTATATATAGCTACACCGCATTGCGCTCGTCGCTATTAAACATAAAATAACGTTGAACTTCTATACCCAGTAATTTCACTAGCTACAGGGCTGTTAGAACCAGAATACCCACAGGCCGTGGATCCGGGTCCACGAGCCCAGTGTCAGATGAGCTGAAAGAGCCCCTGTAGCTTGCAGCCCTGTCTACATCAAGAATTAGAACCAGAATACAGCAATGTTTGCATACTACCGTTTGAATGCAGAATCTGACACCAGCACGAATAAGGTGGTTTTGACAAGAATTAATGTATTACATCACAAGGCGACAAAGACTGTGTTCCCATAAACACCCTTATCGATACTTTCACTTCATGGGGTATCACTTTCTAATAGGTCTTGCCAGTCTAGGCGTTTCGTTATACAAGAATAGTATACATATTATTTAATTAATCTTTACTTGGGTATTAAGCTGATGTTACACTAAATTATTATCAGTTTATATTGAGATTTTATTAAAGATTTTAATGAACTCGTCTAAAACATCGCATCATAGATAACGGCGACGGCTAAAGCGGTTTCATAAAGAGCTCGTCAAAGGGAAGCTGCTTTAAAGAATTTGCTATAAATCTCATTTCCGCCCATCTGCCATCTAATTACGAGAACAAAGGCGTGTCTATTATTCTAAAGTCGTCTATAAAATCTTTAGTTTGACTAAAAAGAGCGAGATATTATAATTATGTATCATATAACGAACGTGGCGTTGATCTTACGGATCTCGTATGTTTGGCAACCGGAACACAGATATGTTGTTATAGCGACAGATTTGCAAAAGGATTGTGGTAATATTACTGGTGGTATAAGGTTTCTCACACAACAACACACAAGACTCAAGTCAACCTCACCTGCTCGTGATGCACCCAGCTAATCAATAAATGTGACTCTGGCACCCACCAACCCGCATTGGGCCGGCGTGAGGGGAAATGACTTAATATCCCCTATATGAACCCCTACAAATGACGGTATCTGGTGCCAGGACGTACTGAAAGCCATGCTGACGCTGGCAGCGCAGCACCGATCGATGTTGCGATCTTTGGAGGAGGCCTACGTCTAGAAGTCGCTGTTTAACGGCTGATGATTACTATTGGTAAGTCTCTGTTACCAGAGACTTTCTAGTTAGGTACCATCAAAGCGCCTATTTCTGCCGCTGAACAGTACCGAGCAAACATTACTGTGTTCAGGTCTGAAGGGCGCTGTAGTTAGTGAAATTACTGGGGTAACGATATTTATCATATGTCTCAAGACGACGTGCGCGCTATGCTACTATGACTATCACCATAACGAGCGCTACGTTGTTATGGTCAGGCGTATCACTTAACATCAAGTGAACGTCCCGCTCGTCTCGTTCTATAATTTAATGAAAATAAAAACTCTAGAAAGTTATAATGAGATATAACGTTTACTCTATTGGTAACAGATTTAGTTTTTTTTAATTACATCCACTGAATGATAAGTTAATTGATTATTTACTTGATTAAGTACTAAACAAGTAACATATACATATGGAAATATTCTTTTTATTTATCCTCTACAACCGATTTTACTTGAGAGGAATACGTTCCCCTATCGATTAGTATGTTTCTGGGAAGTAAATGTATAGATGTACTGAGAAAAGGTTTTCCTTCGCAATTTTTCGGAAAAGTTCGTATTTATCGTGCTCTCTAATTATTCATTTTGACATTTGACATTAATTAATAAAGTTCCATATTAATGGATGTGAAAATGTCACTCATTTAATACGATCATTTATTGACAGTTCCGTTGTCATCGTATTCCGATAAAGATCCGAGTTTTCCCGAAGGAAAATCTTTTCTCACTACATCTATACGCAGTAGTAAATCACCCATTACTTACATGGAAAATATAAAGTAATTATACATAACTTAAACATGATATGACTTAACAACTAACTTATACTTTAAGTCTTTAATGAGGATTTACAAAGATTATATATTTATTGCATTCCTGAAAATTCCAAAGATTCTGTGCGGTCCTTACATTAATCAAAAAATGAAGTCGCTCATTATTGAAATTCATTTCAGGTGCTATAGAGCAGGTTAAGGAGGTGCCGACGTACACAGAAGTAGATCCTGGCGAGGACCAGCTACTGAAGTGTAAGATATCTGATAAAAAAAGGAATTTGCTCATGGCAAAAGGATAACAAGGTATGATATATTTATTTCAGTAGCTCGACTTTTCTTTACCTACCTTTAAGTGTTCAAGTGCCATTTGTGTTTAGAAGAACACATGTTGACTTTTCATAACGGCGCTATCCCTTTCACCCCGACAAGTTTCAGCTCAATTTAACATCATTTCACAATTCATTCACCCGCTCTATAGGACTTTGTAATGAGCTGCCTTCAAAAGCCAACTGTGGGAATGTCACCTTTCATTATAACTGATATTATGTTTCGTTTTCCAACTCTCGTCAACAATTATTAATGTTTTACTATTATATTTGCTCTAATTGCAATAAAATACATTATATCACTGTTCTATATACATTAATTTCAATAATTTTTTTAATTTTTTTTGGGGGTAATTGTGCTCAGATATTTAATTTGACATATTTAATAGGGGATCTCAGCGTTATGTCAGCCCCATTAGCTCAAAACGATCACACAACACAAAAAATAAAACTTGATTGCTAATGCTTAGTTACACAACATAAAAAACCATCCTGTGCTATCCCAGACTTTGGTTCACACAACACCATATGTAAGGCGCCTAAGTCTTAAATACTGGTGCTATGTTTACGCATCAATACCTCTATTTTGCTCTGATATTTTAAACACTCCATCACCAAGTGTTGGACGTCCTCTTAATTTCAATATTTTCTGTACTTGGTTAACTCCTAACTAAATAACTCCTGGAGTAAAGCAGGGGTGGAGCAAAGGCTCTACTACAAGATGGACTGAGCGAACGTCCTTTGGCTTTAGCGGGTAGCACTTTGTGTAGTTACTCTGTGTTTAAAATAAATAAAGTAATGCATTTTATTTCGATCAATATAAATATATTATTAAAAAGTTATTTATCTATGTTAAGGCTTCGTATTATTCAGCTGATCTAGAAATAGTCTATTCGGCATTCCATTGAAGATACTCGATGTCTTAATATAAGGTGGACGCAAGTAAAGTGGTCGCGGTGGAACTTGAATCTTCAAGGAGGAAATCTGTATTGATGATGGCAAATAAAATGCCTTACGGTAAATGTAATATTTTAGAGTTTCTTTTTAAACTAGGCGAAAAAAAACGTATTATTGATGTTAAAAAATTTGTGATGATCAGTTTTTTTTTTTTTTTTATATTATATTATAACGGAGCAAACGAGCTAGCGGGTCACCTGGTGGTAGGCGAGTTCGCCGCTGCCCACAGACGCAAATAACAACAAAAGTGTTACTAGGCCGTTGCCATCTCATAACATTTAAAAGAAGGGAGGGGTAAAATATAGGATAGGTTTCGGAGGAACAGGAGTAGGAATAAAAGGGGACGGACCACCAGACACTAGTTAGTTTCTAACCAAATGCAACATCACAGCTCCTAGAACACTGCAACGTCGCACCGGTCCATCTAACAATTGTCAAAATTCGGGTGGTCTGAAGGAAAGGAAAAGGAATGGGCATCCGGCTCTCTCACTCACCAGACGAAACATGGCAGCCACTAGGAAGCCAGCCATTTCACGCTGATTTTCTGTGAGAGGGTAGTGTCGCACCGGTCGATCCTGCAAGTATTTTGATTATCGTAGTATGTTGATAACTTCTAGTGAAATGTCAACAGGTGATCATGGCATTGTGGCGTGTATCCATCAGCACACGAGTACCGTCGTGCGCCGCTCAGAGCGGACGTTCTTTGTTACTCCGCCGTCGTGCTATCAGCTATCAGCTAGCACTCGGAGACTGAGCAATCGATTCTGTCGCTTATAGTTATAACAAATGTTGACATATTAATTTGTTTATTTATACAATGCGCTGAAGTAAACAAGACTACTGTGTCGTGTGACGCTTTCAAATAATCAACTGAGTATAAAAGACTGGTGGCGTGTTGCGGTAGTTATCACTTGTGTTCCTGCGACAGTGCTCCGAGTTAACTGCACATACTAACTAATATTTATCTTACTTTTACCATTGTACAGTGAATTTTACTAAATACATGCATGGGTACTGTTTGTACACGCGAATTATTTACAATAACTAAACTTCACAACCCCCACATTGGTGACGCGACCTCAGCTACAATAAAGCGCACAGGGCCACGGAGCATTTAGATTGCGAGCTCGTCCCGATCCTTCTCGATCTGAGCATCAGCTGTTTTTGATTTCATGTTTCATTGCTGGTTTTTTTAGTAAAGTAATGTATTTTTATGAAACTATTGTTTCATTTAGCTGTACTAACTTGACGGAGCGTAAATAATGCTAATAAAACGTTTTAAATAAATGATTTTTTTTTTAATCAGGATCGATTTTTTTTCCTTTCATCAAAGGTGTCATTAGTACTATGGTCGGTCTTCATTTTTGGAAGTGGTGTCCTAATACTCGGTAGAAATGGTGCCTAATAGTCGTTAATCGATTCAGAGCGATGGTGAATATTTTTTTTATAAAACACAATAATATTTGCGTAAGGAACTAACGAGCCACAGCTTATTGTGTCAGATGGACATTCATATTCATCCTTTTTTTTTTGGTTTGGTGGTGGGGAAAATCTTGGAAAGATACCCTGCTTCTGGGGAGAAGTCAGGATTATGTGAGATTTTTACTGGCTAAAACGCCCTCGGTACTCAGTTTCAGTACATTCGTGGAGGCACCGGGATCTCTTATAAAACGCACTGATGCCCCTCTACATTTTGTGTTAACACGCCTCTATGGAGGGGCCTTACCTTTCTAGGCACCATCGCTGAGCCATACCGGTCTGGGGATTGTCTCACGCAGGTTCGCATGTTGAGCGATGATATCAAAGCTTTTATCTATGAATTCCTATTACATTACACGTTGGTAGCGGGCCATAGGACAGTCTCAGCCGGAAGTAGAGTGCATAACTCGATAAAAGAGTTATCGGCTGCTACCATTTCCGTTTCGATATTTAACATTTCTATGCAGTACGCTTGGGGCTCGTGACTGTAAGCAACTATTCCGGGTATTCTCTTTTGATCGCTGTTAATATAATAATAGCAAACATAAGGTAAGCTTTAATAAAAGCGAACATAAACACATTGTTAATGATGTATGATCTGATGATGGTTTACATTTTAAATCATATAATAATTGTATTTAGGTCTATTGTCATTGCGACAAGGATATTTAACATAAAAGTGAAAAAAAAATATTGAGAAGAGATCCAGCAATGTAGACTACCAAAACGGCCTACAACATTCTTGAATAATTATTGTGTACAATTGAAGAATATTAAAGGGTGTCTGGCGGCAGATTTATATTTTAAAAAACGAATATCTCAATAAGTTATAAACAGTGCGGGGTGGTGGGGAAGGTGGTGTCATTAGAATCACCGATCGTGCGGATTTCTTAGTCACGATGTCGCAGTGGTGCAGTGGTGCAGTGGTCGAGTGAGCATCGCGCGTTCGCTATTGAAGCATTTTTCAAGAGTAACGATTCTTACGTACTCGCTCGCCGACAGTTTTGTTCACATTTCAATATTCGACGGATAGGCGATGGGCCGAGTGTGAATTTAATTCGTTCGTGGGTGGAGAGGTTCCGCGCAACTGCTTCGGCTATGAACACACCACGGCCAGGACCTAGTCGATCGTCAAGGACCCCCGAAAACATTGAACTGGTTGAACGCAGTTTACGTAAAAATGCACGACTTTCGATACGGAAAAGGGCAGCTTCACTGGGACTTCCAAGAGCAAATGTGCATGAAATTTTGAAAAAAGATATGAAGTTTCATCCTTTTATAATTCAAATAATTCAAGAATTGAAAAAAAATGACTTTGCGTCACGCAAATTTTTTTTGTGAAACCATGTTGGAGCGTTTTCGCACTGTGAATTCCATTTTTTGGAGCGACGAGGCTCATTTTCATTTAAACGGACACGTAAACAAGCAAAATTGCCGTTACTGGGCTCTAAGAACTCGCAATCCTCGACTGAAGCACCAAAAACCATTACATTGCCCAAGGGTAACTGTTTGGTGCGCTTTATCCACGAATGGGATAATCGGACCATTTTTTTTTGAAAATGCACGGGGCCAAGCGACGAATGTCAATGGTGAGAATTATCGGCTCATGATTTCGAATTTCTTTTTGCCAAACCTGCGAGCTCATTCATCATTCTCATCACACACGTGGTTTCAACAGGATGGTGCGACCGCACACACGGCCAGAGCTTCGATGGATTTGTTGCGAGAAAATCTCCATCAAAAACTGATTAGTCGCTTTGGGGACATCCCGTGGCCACCGAGGTCACCCGACCTAACTCCAATGGATTTTTTTTTGTGGGGCTACCTCAAAGAGAGAGTTTACGCCAACAATCGGCGAACTGTTGTGGACTTAAAAGAAAATATTCGGCGAGAAATCAGCGCAATTGAACCAAGTTTACTGCAGCGTGTGGCACGGAATACGAGGCTCCGTTTCGAACAGTGTGTGTGTGTGCAACAGGATGGAAGACATTTGGATGACATTATCTTTAAAAAATGAAATCCGCATTTGTACTCTATCTTTTAATACTTTTAGTAAAATTATATATCAAACATATTATTTTTTATTTAAATTTGAAAACATTAATCTGCCACCAGACACCCTGTATAAAGGCGTTTACAAACATAACCTAAAACATGCATGGTAAAGCGCACTAACATAGGAACGTTCCCACTTGATTTGTAATCATTATCATTATCATCACCCGACAAACGTCCACTGCTAGACATAGGCCCCCCCTAAAGATTCCCACATCGGATAGAGATTTATATTGGGGGGACTTGGGCCATTTTCCACCATGCTGGCCCAATGCGTGTTAGTGGGAGCCAGAGTCTCGTTTGTTGATTACCATGGTGCACCACGAGCAGGTGAGGTTGGCTCGGGGCCCGTGAGTTGTTCTGCGGGACCCATTGCACCCATACATCTGTCTGCTGTATTCAATTTTATAATCTTTATCATAATTTAGTTAAAGAAGATAAAAGAGGAGAGTGATAAATAAATTGAAAATCTCATCTGTCAGATTTCAAAATCCCATTTTTCATTAAAGCTAAAATCCAATAAAGATTTTTTTTTTTAACTTACAGTTATTAATATATTATTTTTTTTTAATCAATTGTACCGTTTGGAATATACAGATTATAATTATTATGTAATTACACTCATTTGACATAATTAAGTATGGATAACAATCGAATATAAATTCGATATAAAGATGGAATTAAATGTAATTTATTTTTACATGATTTTGAAATAAAACATGTTACCTTTTTTCTTTCGATAACCAATAATTAACAACAGCAGCGTCACGGTGACAGCCGCCGAGCCCAGCACCGCGGCAATCGTCAGCGCTACGTACGCGGTATCTGTCAACAACAGATTACTTTGTAATGAATTATACTCATCAAACATTCTTAGCTACTCACTTAATTCTTAGTTACAATTTATGACCTTGCTCGTTCACGAAGTCCGCTTTATAAAGCGGAGTATTATATACACTTGACATTCGCGAAATCTATAAGGGAACGCCATTAACCCAATAGATAGATATACTCCGTTAGGAGCGTCTGACGTGTTACTGACGGTAGATCTCTGTTGCCAGAGACCGTCTAGGTAGGTACCACCACAGTGTCTATTTCTACCAACAAACAGTGGTTTTATTTTATGAAGTTTGCGCCGCTAGTGTTATTGACAACTATCATATTGCAGCTTCATCGGACTCGAGACTAGCGGATCTGGTATCCCCGAGCTAATATAAAAAAAGGAAAGAAAATTAAACTAAATTTAAAAAAAAACTTCAGTATATATACTCCCGCGTCAGAGGTCTGAACTCCTTCAATGGTTAGAGTATAAAGGTAACAGTCTTCAACGATGCATTTCTCTAATGCTTTTCGTCGGCCTGAAAATCTCCAATGTTCATTATAAGGCTCTACATGAGTATTGATCTTATGAATAGTGATGGGATGTGATAGTGGAAACTATTTGTTTGTAGCTTTAAAATTATCTTCCAAATTTGACTTTCATTGGAAACTCCTTAAAACATGTAAATAAGAAATTACATCTTGCTGAAAAAAAAAATTAAATCTACTTTCATGTATAGTAGTACATATATGTTTGATTCATTACTATACTTTAAAATATATAGTTAACATGCCAATAGTCTTAGAAAAGTATCCTTAGAAAGTTGCACTGTAGATAGATTAAAGAAATTAAAAGAACCTATGCGTAGTAAAAGTTGACTGACCGTCTTTTGATGGCACATCCAGTCGGAGAGGACCTCGCTCCCAATAAGCAACCCTCGGCGGCGGATCAGCGCAAATGGTTGTTTGAATATTGGCATTATCACCTCTCGATACGTGAGCGATTTTAGCAGCTTGGTCCGCAGGAGGGCAAAACACATTCAGCGCAATATCTTCTGTCTGATAGCTTCTATGAGTTCAAACATAATGCATAATAGTGACGAAAATTAAGAGATTAGTAGTAGAGTAGTCAAAAATGTCGTGCAGAGTATGCTTATTTTGAAAGGAATGCCGTTTCTAAAGTAACAGTTTGCATTTTCGTCAACGGAAAGTAAATAGATAATGTTCTATCGATTGTGCCCAACGTTTGCAAGGATCACCATTTAAGAATTGGTGTTCTAGTAAATGCATCTATTCAGGACTCGCCTCTCCATAAATCAGATATTGTTTTTGGCAACACAAAGGTATCGTCCGCGCTGGTAGTACGACACGTTAAGTAGCTGCAAACGTGACGCGGATGAAATAACGTAGCCTTCCACGCATCCATCATTTTTAGCTGGTTTATTGGTGTAGATTTTGGGACTGTAAACATATGCCATGAACAAAGTGAAGCTTTGAATTTAAAGTAAGAGCTTAAAATTCTGGAAGTCCAAAATAATACAAAGTATACAGCAAATAAATAAGTTTATAATACAAATTAAATAAACTTGTACAGAGACAACAATTGAAATTGGTTAAAATTGTTTAAATTTAGGTTATTTTTATTTTAAAATAGTATTATAGATAAAGAGCGGAAAAACTAATGAATGAAGTTTTTGTTTTTACTTTAAAGATTCTTGTTTTCTTCGGAAGCGAATTCTTATATGTTTGGTAAGCATTCTATATATACCAACGGTACCAGTAGCACGACGGAGGAGGGTTCCCAACTGCATTACATTCCAGAGTTACTTGCAGGTGGAGATTTGCATCAATGCTTAGTTTTGGACCAATCCAAACTATTTGAGTAGCGTCTACAAAGAATAGTAAGAATAGATATAACAAAGAAATAATAAAGAAAAGAGTAAAGATAATAAGTACTCACATTTGACACCAATCTCATTCATCATTTTAATTAAAAACCTCCACGATGTTCCCAACTCGTCGCCTGGTGGCAAGGGTCACGGGTACGGCCTGCGTCCGCGACCCTCACCGGCTCTGGCTGCTTGCGCAGCCCCACCTCGGCAAGGAGGGATACTCTCCCTGCAGGGCGCGCCGGAACATGCAGCGCGCCCCCACCTCGGCTTCCATTGTGTGGACGACGGATTCATCATTTTAATTGGATCAGATTGCTTCAAAGCATTTTTTGCTTGACATCTATTAATGCCTAAAATATTCACAAACAATTAAATCTCACAATTTAATCAAATACATTACCTCGTATTATTCGTATCACCTGAATGATTTCTCGTCACAGGAGCTATTATAAGCTTAGGACCATTGGAAACAATATCTTGTCCATCTTTCGTCCACCACGCGTGAGGTTTTGGGTTTCCTTCAGCAGTACAGCTTAGTGATAAATTACTCAAGCCTTCTTCTAAATTAGAGATTCCATTCGTATTCGTCCAATAACAGATACTACCAGAAGAACTGCAGTCAATGCAATAACAACAATTTTTTTTCATCATATTTTGACTTTCAAATATTATACTTTGTATTTCAACGTAATTTTAAAAAGACTAAATTCTTCTTAAATATTCATGTATTTGTTTGATGGCAACCATTGTGATGAAGAAAGTATGAATTTTAGACAAGATGAAAATTAATTTAGACGGGATGTAAAATTTATCAAAATAGGAACAATTATATTTCAACAGGGAGACATAATTTTGATTATTGATAAATCTCACATGTAACGTCCAGGGTAGCATATGCGTTTTGATAGTAAGGTGCAGGTGCCGTCAGGCAGGATGGTGCGCCCGACACACCAACTGTCTCCCGTGCGTAGACTTCGTAGCCCCTAACTTTAATGTAGAGCGTGACGCCCATGCTCTTGGACTGTCTGTTTACGAAGCATTTGTTTGACTCCAGGTTGTAAGTCGTCCTGATTCTAAAAGAAAAGGAAGGTTTAAATATTGAAAAAATAGTTTATGTAACTAAGTTTTTCTATTCCCTAAACAGCTTGATTTGATTGAATAAAATGTCTCGCTTCTATAATTACAAAATATTTTACCTAGATACCATTCGATGTAAGCTGGTGAATTGGCATATCTGACCTCACAAATAACCACAGCTCTAGATCCAGCTGACAGTTTTATCTTTTGGTCTGGTAGAACAAGAGATCTATTGAAAATAATCCTGTGCAGTTGAGGCGCAACGTTCACCACTAGTAACGCTAGGGGACTTGAACGTACTGAAATTGAATACAGGTTTTAATAAAGTTTATGATGAAATGTTTAAACTGCTTTATGTTATCGCTGATACAGAAATTCAAGTGTCTAAGATCTGTATTAACTCTTTAAACCAAAGAATATGTCTGGGGAAAATAATTTCAAGGATTAAAGTTTCCTGAAATATGACTGAAAATTCTTTAAAAACCCGTATGTCGAAGTTGCTGGCAGTGACCTGGCATTGCCAAAAACCGTCGTCTATTTCTAGTTTTACATTGCGGATCAGCAGGGAGCAGTCAGCGCTCATTGTGCTACGAGAGGTGGCCCATTCGTACTTTCCGCGGTACAAACCTACCGGCTGGAAACGGTACAAAAGAGTTAATTTCCTATATTAATTACTGTCCTAACCCATTGTAGTACTGTTCTACCGATTTCTTTCGTTAATAACAGATTTTTCCTATGAATATCTTCCAGATTTTATTCAATTAAGCGACGAGCAGGATGTTTAAATGATGGTAATTTATACATCCGCCTGTAACAACGTGCGTTAGTTAGGATGATATATACTGCACCACAGCGCTCGTCGAGACAAGATATTCAGCCTCGGTACCCTATTAGATACTACTACAAACTCTTTCAAACTGGAACACAGTAATGTTTCCATAGTACTGTTTGTTGGCTGATGTGGTCGCTGCTGTGGTAGCGACCTAGATGGTCTCCAGCAACAGAGACCTACCAGCAGTACTACATGTGACCTATGAATAGAAGCAGGGACCTCCATGTTAACTACCACCAGTAAACAAATTAGCGAAAAGCTTAAACTCCATTGCGGTTTCTATAAGGAGCGTCGTTATAAAGTGAACGACTAAATACCTAATACAATTATAGGACTGAAATTAACGAGTATGTAAAAAGGGTTGTTAAACGTTCGTACCGATTTCGTTTAAGGGTAATTTTTTAACTTTCAATACCTGTTAAATATTAGATAGATTTACTGATGGTAGGCCGTAGACTGTCTAGATAGCTACCAATGCAGCGTCTACTGCTGAAAAACAATAGTGTACAAATATTACTGTGCTCCGGTTTGAACGGGGTTTGCAGCTAGTGTAACTATTGGAGTAACGAAACTAAACATCTTAAGTCTCAAGACGACAAGCTCAATATGCTCCTATATAAAATATTCCAACTTGCGTCACGTTCTTATTGGCAGGTGTATCACTTACCATGAAGTGAACGTCCTCGTCAACGCATATCTTCGAAAAATAAAAAAAAATGTAGTTATTCATTATTAATATGTGTTCTTCACTATTCAAAGTATTATTAATAACTTAAACAATGAATATTTAAAAGCTTAATAACGATTTTTTGTTTATGAACATCATGGAGTCATCTCATTTTGTTGAGTCCAGTTCTCATGGATTTGCAACGAATAGACTAAGCAGTTATTAAGAACTGAAATCCCACTTGGAATGGTTGTGCCTGATTGATAGTCACATCAAGATTGAATCGCAATACCTGTAAAGAGTCAACGCTTGTCTTATTCGTTCTACTGCTCACTCTGATAATCAATGACAACATTTATTGTGGGTGGTGTGTTAGAAAAAAGTCGACATTAGGTGGTGTGATATCTGGTGGCACAGATATTTTCAAGAAATACCACATAACACGAAACTTACCCTACGACATGGCGAGTAGTGCATCTCCATTGCAATGCAGTGACCTGGCAGAGGACAGCAAACCAGCCAGCGTACCTACGGTCGGACCTCAAAAGTAGTAGCCTGGCTAAGCCCGGTTGTAATACTGTGATCACCAATCTGTCTTTGATGTCGTGGTGATTATTGCTATAACCCATCCCCATAGGTATATGACATACCATGATTACACAAATAACGACCTGAGTGGAAAAGAGAAGAGGCCTATGTTCGAAGACGGACTCTGTAAGGCTGAAAAGATAGGAAATATTGTGTATCTATTAATAACTACGGCATGGTGAAGACGGTGAAGCGTGTCGTAAGGATGATAAAAGAACAATGAATTTCGGAAATAGCAACATTTTTTTTAAATGTCTGAAATGCCCTATCATGGTGAATATGCTATGGGCTTTATTGCAGCTGAAGTCGCGTCACCAATGTGGGGGTTGTGAAGTTTAGTTATTGTAAATAATTCGCGTGTACAAACAGTACCCATGTATTTAGTAAAATTCACTTTACAATGGTAAAAGAAAGTTAAATATTAGTTAGTATGTGCAGTTAACTCGGAGCACTGTCGCAGGAACACAAGTGATATCTACCGCAACACGCCACCAGTCTTTTATACTCAGTTGATTATTTGAGAGCGTCACACGACACAGTAGTCTTGTTTACTTTAGCGCATTGTATAAATAAACAAATTAATAACTCAACATTTGTTATAACAATAAGCGACAGAATCGATTGCTCAGTCTCCAAGTGCTAGCTGATAGCTGATAGCTGATAGCACGATGACGGAGTAACAAAGAACGTCCGTCCTGAGCGGCGCACGACGGTACTCGTGTGCTGATGGATACACGCCACAGCCCGATGAAATAAGGTTCAAATTGAAACCAAATACACCACCAGTTCCCCCCGCACCCGGACGTGTATTGATCCGGGCATCAGTAGTTTTTGATTTTGTGTTTCATTGCTGTTATTTTTTTAGTAAAGTAATATTATATTTCATAAAACGATCGTTTCATTTAACTGTAATAACATGATGGAGCGTAAATAATGCTAATAAAACGTTTTAAAAATATGTTTTTTTTTTAATCAGGATCGATTTTTTTTCCGTCTTATCATCAAAGGTTAGTTAAGGGGTTAGTACTATCGTGTGTCTTCGTTTCCGGAAGCGGTCTTCTAACACCCGGTATAACTAAACCACTTATACTTGCTTTTACCTCCGCCCTCTCCCGTGACACGCGTCGTGCACTCTCGTCAGACTGTGCAAAAATATTTTTCTTAAGAATGGACTAGTTTTTTTTTTATAAAATATGCAAGTACTATTTATTGTAAGAAAAATATATTCTTGTGGCTCTTTAACAACTTAAAATTTTGTAAATTGTAAGATTTGAGTTTTTCGTCTCAAAAGGTTATCGACCCCTGGTCTAGAGAAACACCAACATGGAATCAAGGGCCTCCACAAATTTATTTAATTATTGTCCCGATAATTTTTTTCAATTCCTTTACCTTTTTTCTGCACTATCAAATTTCCTGTACCACGTCAAGAACAATTAGGTGCGAGTACAACGCTACGTACTTCATACAACACTACGAATACCGTGTATACCGCGCGATGCAGTAACTATGGTGTGAAGAAGTAGTGGGACTTACTGCTTATGATAATAATGATGTAATTACATACAACGCTGCCGTGGTAACTCATCGGTGATAACATTAATCGTTACTGACTATGGTACATTTAGGTTCTGTTTTACAATGTCCGAGTAAAGTTTACTGGTGGTACATCTCTGCTGCTGGAGTACGATTAAGTAGATACCACCGCAGCGTCTATTTCTGCTGACAAACAGCGTTGTGCAAATGTTACTGTCGTTCCGGTGTGAAGGGCGTTGTAGCTGGTGAATTTACTGGAGTACAGAGACTTAACATCTTATGTATGAAGGCAACGGGCGCAATATGGTGCTGTACGTACCATTCTAACTAGCGCCAGGTTGTTATGCGCAGGCGTATCACTTACCATCAGCTGAACGTCCAGCTCATCTCGTCACGTAAATGGCTTATTTCATTTTAGTATTATATTATTAACAGATTAGATCAATTTGTTTTATAAACAACCTGTAGAAGATTACTAAAATCCTTGTATATGAAGTAGTGATATACGTTAGTTAATGTATCAATTTCAGCATTACATAATTTGAACATCAATAACTTTATGCGGTACATGATTTCAGAAAGGCTGTTAATATGAGACAAAAAGCTTCCGATAATATTTCCGATATTACACAAAGGGACACTCTGCACGCACTCACACTAGCGCGCCGCGTCGCACGCTGAACGCACACCGGCGCGCGTGAGCTGCTGCTCGGCGCGCGGCTGCGGCAACGGCCCGGCCGAGGGTTGCATCGGGACCGGAAGTTTGAGCGGTGTCGAATAACAAGCGTGAAACTCAAATCTGAATAACGCGTTTTCCACTCTACATTTCCCTCCATTGTCGATTACTTCAACACATTTCTCTAAATAAAAGTTTGGTAACTCTTATTCTATTGAAGACTTTATTTAATTCATTTAGTAATATGTTCAGCTACATGATCTTTTTACTGTTGATTTACAATTGATCTCACTGCCTCTATAGAGCCGTGGTTTAGTTCACTGTTCAATTCCGATGCTATGTAATGTGGTGGCAGTAGTGTTTTTAGACCTGTCTACCACCGTGATATTGTAAGTCTGCCGCCGTAACAGCATCGCTGCGTTCCGACTGTCAAAGTATGGGAGTTAATGTATCCTAATCAAGTATGTACCAACTACCTAAATGTCACTTAACACCATGTGTTAATGCACAGCAAAAATGGTAGCCCATTGTAGACAAAAGTCTAACGCCAACCGTCTTTGCCTCCGCGAGGACGTCCGCTAAGGTTATATCTACACTTATAACAACCACAACCTGGTAAGTAATACATCTGTACATAAAAACACAACGCTAGTTAGGATAATATACACAGCACCACTTCAGCTCTTAGCTTTAATATTCAAGACTTACACCATTAATTTCATTAGCTATAACGTCCTCCAAACTAGAACACAGCTATGTTTGCGCAGTATTGTTCAGCGCAAATAGGCGCTGCGGTGTTACCTATCTTTTTTTATCACGAGAGACATCTTAAATGATACCTTGCTTCTGGGCGGAAAAAAAAGTTATTTGGGGCTTCTACCCGCTAAAATCCCTTCGGTGGTCTCCTTCAGTACATGTACTCCTCATGAGGGGAGGCTACGCTATCTCTTATAGAACGCACTGCGGCTAAAACATCCCACGGAAGAGTAAAGCCCTCCCTAGCACCTACGTTGTGCTGCGGCAAATACAATACCACCATGCATTTGCCGTCCTCCTAAGGCTCGCTTATTGAGATTTGACGCCACCCTCAAAGCTCACGAACCCGAGGACCTATTCTTAATAGCCCGAGACTGCAAGGCTGGCGATGTTATCTACCCAGACGGTCTCCGTCAACAGAGACCAACCATCAGTAAATTTATAAATTTATATTAGAAATATGGCGCAGGCATTGGATGGTGACAAGAAACGATTCTAGAGCTTTACATGCAATTTGTTGTTATTTGCGTCTGTGGGCAGCGGCGAATTCACCTACCACGCCGGGGCACCGGCCGCCGCTCTGTAAACGCACCGGCGGCACAACCGGCGGCGCACCGGCCACCGCTCTGTAAACGCACCGGCGGCACACCCGGCGGCGCACCGGCCGTTCATTCGCGTATTGCTTTGACACTGTCAGATTTAATTTGACTGCCGCTGGTCGAGTTTAATTTCGATTGATGTCACAACGCGTCATGGCTTCAATACAAATAATTGTTACAAAGATTAAAATCGATGAAATTTTTTTATAGTGATATAAAAGGCAAACATCCTTTGCAGGTGATTGTCTAGGCAGTTACAACTCTACTGCGAACTGATATCCTAGTCGTGGTGAGAAGGCTGAGTATCCCTGATCTCAGTTAAAAAGAATAGCTGAGAATCGAATTGGTTTTCTCGACCTGATCGCCAAACTTCAGTTTGAACAGGGCATATAATGATGATGATGATAATCACTGACCTGATCTCTCACGGTGAAGTAAAAAGTTTACTAATCCGACAGATGCAAAGAACTACTGCGCTCCAAATCAGTTATCTCATTATTATCAGCTTTACCTCTTTCTTATATAAAAAACCTACATGAAAACCTTTGGCTCATCATTAATTATAATTAATCTATTTTTATAGGCTAGTTCTCTTTATTATCATCATCATATTATCAGGTTTCATCATTAACATGAGACATAATAATCATAACAAAATCGTCATCTTAATCTTAATATAAAAACTACTTAATTTTTATGTTATTTCTCTGATCATTATTTCGGACTTGTGTCGATGTTGTAGGTTTCAGTAAAAAAATAGACGCTGTTTATAGCTGTTCAGGGAAACTCTTAGAAATATATTTCTCTGAAGATCGTGGAAAATCTGAGCCTTTATTAATAATACATCCTAACGATGTACGTCATATTGTATTCTGAGAATAGCTGAAGGTTACGGATTGTTGAAGCTCACAATTATGGACAGGGCCTACAACTTAACTGATGACGTGATAATCACAATCTGTATTGCTTGTAGATTCAAAGCTATCACATCGCTGTTAATTTATACTACTTAATTATTTTATACTCAGTTACACTACTTAATCTGAACCCAACGGTTTCCTAGAATCCCGGAATCCCCTATTACTAAAATTTTCATTACTAATGGTAGTTCTCTGTTGCCGGAGACCGTCTGGGTGTGCACCGCAACTTCTAACTCCATCGCCAAACACTAGTGTGTTACATTACTGTACTCCGGTTTAAAGGGAATTTTAACTTGTAAACTAACTGAGGTAAAGAGACTTAACATCTTACGTCCTAAGGCGACGAGCTCAATGTGGAGCAGTGTATATCATCCCATTTAGCGCCACGATGCGTATCGCTTACCATCAGGTGAAGGTCTCACTTATCTCTCGTTGCTTCGTAAAATAATTAGTTCTTCGTAGAATAAGTAAATATATTACTAAAAAGCAATTATTTGACTAAATTTAGTAAAAACTTGTATATTCAAAAGATCTATCATAGGTATAGTTATGCGCTTCGCTTCGTCTGTTCTTATCTAAGTACCTTTACAAAGATTTTTCTTAATAATTTTGTAATAATTTATTGTGAAAAGCGTGTTTGTGATTGAATGATCTCGTAAAATGTTAGCAGAGCCCTCCCGTTGGCCGGGAGGCTGTTGCTTGCGCCCTACCCCAAAAAAAATGAGATGTGATATCGGAGGCAGACCCGCGCCACTCACCACTCTAGCACACCACTGCCCGCCGTCGACGGCATAGTTCACTCGATTTCTTGTCTAATAATATATTAATGATCAAACATAACTCATATCAATTAATAAAAAACAATCTCGACTGTCATATCACATAGTTTATCTCTGGCGAATTATGAAAATAAGTTGTTAATAACTTAAATAAATATAAGTTACAATTGTATAATTCACACAATCTCTGTGTGGAAGAAGATGACGGAAAATGAGAACAAGGGCGCTAGGGCGCGGAAACAGCCTTCCGTGAAAGTGTTACTTCCGGTGGAAATGTAAGTCGCCTCTTATCTACTTAGCATTTAATAGCAGACTTTAAAATTTCAATATTTAAATATTAATTATTTAATATTATAGAATCCTAATTATTTGTTTAGATATCAGTTTAAAGTTGTTCTTAGTCGTGTACCAGTGATGGCGCTTCATACAAATATAATTGTATTATTATTAAAGGGAAAAGTTATTTGTTCTGTATATAAATATTATAACATTCAGATTAAACTTTTCGTACAAAACGGATGCTGTTTGAAAAGTTCTTATGACGTTTTGCGTAAATAACTGTAATATTATTCTTGAACAGAATAAGTAAGGTTTATAAAACTAAACTATGTATAAAAATTGTCATTTTTGTCCAAACGAACAGGAAGTTCACTTGGTATTTAATAAGTCTAAACATAACAACGTGGCGCTAGTTAGGGTGATATACACTGCACCAGACTATGCTCTGCGCTCTGACATAATACCACCGTCCAAACTCCATGTATATGGACAAGTAATCAAACAGGTTTTATAACATATTATTAATAAATGTATTAAATCACTTTTATTCCTCAAATTGTAGTGTATTTTTTACAAGGATAGTAAATTTTTTCCAAACGATTGTCGCAAACTTAACCATTGAATACGAAACATTCGCCAGCTCCAAATTTAACCTCAGGTCATCTTCTTCTTCGTCGGCATCTCTTGACAGAATTGTCGTGGGGACACTTCTACTACGTACTATACGTGATGACGCGTTTACGTCCCCTTTTATCTGGTCAGTCCACCTTATAGACGATCTACCTCGTGGCCTGATACCCTCAACCTTTCTCTGAACAACAAATCGCTCAATAGCCATCTCCCATATGACTTCGCCTATTGACACGTTATTCGACACAAACAAACCGTTGTTTTATATCTAAATATTTTAGGGTATTAATAAATATTATATATTAATAATATATAATATCTCAGGGTCCTGAGATACAAGCTTAGCTTCGTTCAAGACCCGCGGTTACTCAGTGTATATATAAGTGTAAATACTGCTAATAAATTATTATTATTATTATTTTTTATTGTGGCTAGGTTTTATGTCAACCGGTTTACAGATACGAACGGGCCTAAGCCAAGAGCAAATCCGGGCGGGAATAACTAGAAGGTTCATGATAGTAGGGCAGGTGATTACAGAAGGGTATCAGTGTGTGCTTAATACAGAAGTTATGGATTCCAAAAGGGGCTGGTCGTTGCGTGGCTCAATTTGTAAAAAGTTCCTCACTATTCGGCATGTATATAAAATGGCTGCTTTTTGTAACATTTTATATGTATTTTTTGGTAGGTTGAGAGACTTGATCGACTCGTGCCGTTGTTTAGGTGTAACACCGGTTGTGGAAATAACGATGGGAACTATTATTACTTCTTAAGACGCCAAAGTCGGCTGATTTCTTCTTTCAGTTCAGTGCACTTTGAAAGTTTTTCAGCTATTGTTGATTGCAAATTATGTGTGTTTGGAACTGCAATATCAATTAGGTAACCGGTGTTGTTAGGTTTATCTATTAACGTGATGTCTGGTCTATTATAGTGGATTTTTCGGTCAGTAAGAATTGCTCGATCGTAGTATAACTTTGTCTTGGTATTCTCTAGAACTGTTTCAGGTTGATATTTATAATATGGTTGTGTGGATGGGATGTAGCCGTATAGGTGTGCAAGTTTTTGATGGATTATGTTCGCTATCTGGTCATGTCTATGCTTGTAATCGGTTTGGGTTATTGTTTTGCATGCTCCTGTAATGTGCTGGATAGTTTCTGGGCTATTATTACATTTTCTGCACATGTCGGAGGATAGAGTTTTTATAATATATTTTTGATAGTTCGTTTCTATCACTTGGTCTTGAATAGCCATTATGAAACCTTCCGTCTCCGGGAAGAGTTCGCCATGATGAGCCAAGCGTTCGACGCCTCTCTGTCGACATTAGATTGGCATAAGACATGGCGGTGTCTTCCGTGCAGTGACTTACCGGCCCATTCGGCTAGTTTCGTTTTGTCATCTATCAGTTGTTCGTTGGTTTGTGTGGTGTTGACTTGAAGGTTTAATGGAGTTGATTTGCGATCGTTCAGTACTATTGCTTTATGAAAGTGGATGATTCGGTTTTCTTATGAAAGTAGTTACGAAGATTTGTTATTTGTTTGTTATGTAAATTTGTAATGTCTTTAAGTCCCCTGCCACCCTCTTTTCTAGGGAGTGTTAGTCTTTATAGACAAGATCTACGGTGATGCTTACAGAATTTTGTCATTGTAGTATTTAATTTGCGTTGAATAGGTTTACGGTCAGATTTTGTACATTTTATAATTCCAAAACAATATGTTAATGCTGGAATGGCAAATGTATTAATGGCTTTTACTGTGTTTCCGGAATTAAGTTGAGTTTTATGAACTATTGAGTACTTATATGTTTCATATTCGTCTAATGGGACTATTTTATCTCCCGTCTCTAAAGTGTAGTGATGTTGATATTTATTTCCTGCTTTAACGGAGTTTTTTTACATTTATCTATACAAAACTGCATCTTTATATCTTTTGAAAATAGTTCTGTCAAGTTAGCCAACTGTTTTAAATTATTTTCAGTGTCGGAATAAAGTTTTATGTGATCCATATAAAGTAAGTGAGTTATACTTTCGTTGGAATCAGTCTCTATGTTATTATCAAGATTTTTGTATTTCAAACAGTATCCTAATTTAGTGGAATTCAAAATATTGGAAAGAGGGTTTAAAGAAAGACAGAACCATAATGGACTGAGTGCGTCTCCCTGGAAAATGCCCCGCTGTATTCTAATTGGATCAGTTTCAATACTTTTTGTTGGAGTGCTGAGTTTAATTTTTGTTTTCCAGTGTGACATCGTGAATTTAAAGAGTGTAATAATTATTGGATGAATTTTATATATTTCTAGAACCTGTAATAACCAAGAGTGTGGAACTGAATCGTATGCTTTTTTATAATCAATGTACATGGTGTATAAATCTGATTTTGTCCTTTGGTTTTGTGTTAATATTATCGAATCTATAGCACATTGTTCTTTACAGCCCCGACTGAATTTGTGACATCCTTTCTGCTGTTCGGTTAAAATGTTGTTATCATTAATGTGTGTATAAATTAGTTCAGCTTCACTTTAGCAGCTGTGAATGCTGCACTGTAAATTACTCCTTGTACATGATTGAAATCCGATTCAATGTTGATATTTTCAGGGAGGATTATCAAGTTTATGTAATGTACTAAACCAGAAAGCTTTTTAGATGATTTCTGCTTGGGAATAGACATTCCGCTTATGGGATCGGTATTTTTGAAATATTCAAACACCTTTTGGAAAGTTTCGTGAATTAATTTGTTTCTTTCAGGTTGTTGTTGCTTATCTTGTCCTATATTAGTTTCTTTCTGGGAGATTTAGTTCAGCTCTTTGCCACCGGTGTCCCACAAACTGAGGCACCCAGCACCGGCTCCAGGTGCGCCCCGGCGACCCCCGGGCAGCGACCGTAAATTATACACATTATTAACTTGCTCCATAAAGTTATTTTTTGGTTTGGGAATGATTAGTTTAAAGAGGGTTCTTTGCTCAGATGTAATCGAGGTTATAATGTCGAGATGATATGACTATTAACAGTGCCTGCTAATCGTAAGCCCCCCCCCCCCACCACCACCACGTCAAGGTTCATTCCCTTGGGGGGTTATTATTATTATTATTACTTCAAACGTAGATTTATAAAAAAAACTGTATAATTAGAATAAATTAAGAAGGGTATTAAAGGTAAATTTATGGAGAAAAAAACAAAGAAAATCCCGCTGGCACCTAATGGATTCCAAATAGTAACATCTTCAGTATTTTATAAAAGTAACGAATGTAAACAAAGCTAAGTAACTGATTTATACAATATAAAGGGACAAGTGAATTATTTGTATACATTTTCTAATGCATTGAATTTACTCTTCAAAGAAATTGGCAGTGTGTGGGTCTCTGTTGCCGGGAACCGACTAAGCCTATTATTATTTCATCTGTTGGGGGTCCGTACAAAAAAAACATCACTCATAATTATATGTTCCACGCCCGCTTTGTTGCATCCATCCATCCCCGCAACTCGCATTAGGGTAGGAAATTTGTAAAATGCCTTCTTATTTGACCTTTTAATGACGTTTAGCCTTTAGCAAAATCAAAGAAATTTTCGGGAAATGTTTTTCAACTTGTGGTAAACATTGATAATTAGGAGTCGTCTAATAAGCATTATTTACACGATACCCATTTCGCTATACAGATTAAACAACGAAAGGGCGAATCCATTAAAGTTATAATTCTCGGTAATCGGGAATATTTATTTTGAATTCTCATTTCTGTTGAACCCAATATATAAAGATAATATAAGAAATATAGGAACAAGCGTAAACTTTAAACTAGACGATGAGACTGCCATTGTAGCCGAGCCTTCAAACTATGAGGTCGTATCAATTAAACTTTTCTTCATCATCTTGAATTTAATTGAAATGTTTTAGAAGTCGTATACGCTGTTAGTTTTATAATCACGGCCATACAAGCACTTGTCGTTACAAAGATAATAAACCTTTGTGGGATACAGGTTCGAATATCCCTGAGCCATCTTACCCTTGAGATGTTCAAAAAGTTAAAAAAATTAGAAAATCTTACCAATCCTGTTGCGTTAAATAAAATTCAATGTCTATCTTAAGTGATGTATTTTGGAAAGCTGTCTTATCAGCCCACTTAATGGGACCACAACTGGGACTCGGAGCCTCACCCCAAAAGGGGTCAAGGCTATTGTCCACGTTAACCAAGCGCGGTTTTTACAAATTTCACATGTCCTCGAAAACTATCGTTGTTGTAACCCGTCGGTTTCCTCATAATGTTATCCTTTCGCGAAAGTTTATGTTCATTGGAAATCTGCTCCGCGCCTTCTCGAGAAGTAAAGCGCCTTGTCAACCGAACTATTGCGACTTTTATTGATTGATTCTATTCATTAATTTTATTTACAAAACTATAAACTCTGTCAATCTCTGCTGTCTACATAACGTAACAACTAGAAGTCTCTGCCGCTATTAACTAATCCGTAAAGCTTAAATAGTATTAACGTGAATAATTAAATATATAAACGGTGAAATAATAACATCTACATTAGATTAATAATACCCGTTGTATATTTAATGACATTTAACCGATTCCCTTTATAAATGTGAAATTCATTTCTATGTACAGTTTTCAGTAAATCTCTTGTATTCGATGCGACAAGCTAACTAAACCAATGTAACTTGGTCCCCACGTGCAATGAAACGGCTTGCACTTCGAAGACAACTAATTTGAGAGCGTTGCTGAAATTAAATAATCCGATTAAGGCTCTGTTGATATATACAAGTGGCAGGGAAGGGCTTTAACAAGTTCAGAGTACTTGATTTACTAATAATATTTCTCCTAAAGATAGCAAACACGGTTTTCTAAAATCAAAAGCGATTTTGCGGACATTATAATATTAAAAACTCACATAAACTCTATCAAGAAAGTATAATGACATACTCACGTGTTGAATGTATGTTAAATGTGCACATACTTATAAGGACTGATATATAAAATCGTTTACCTCATATATATACATTGTGTTTAGATGTAATCAAAAGAGGACCAGAGCTTTGAAGTTTTATATTGAGACATAGTAAAATATTATTTATTGTGTTGCATCAAGTGAGTTTCTTGTGAACTAGTAATAAATCTGAAGAGCGCCGTTATCTAGATCCGATATACTTGTTGACTAATAAAGCTTTCAAAAGATATAACATAGAAATACAGTGACCAGGATAACTACAAGATAATGCAGCTAAAACCATATTTAATATTGTTTTCTCTTGTACACATATCATATTGATAATATTTAAGGGTTCTTTATTTAATTCCACAAAAGATCTATTCAAAACAAAGAGACAAACAATCTATAGCAAATGGTAAATTAGTTTGAACTGTTGTTTTTAGAACAGAACATATATTATAATAAAGAGACTTTTATTTTAATTTATTTCAATACTATTATTTACTTATGACAAAAACCCATATTTTTACAGTACTTCATATAATTGCCATTGCCAAAGAAAATTGAAGCATTTTGAATTGAATTTTAATTTAACGTTGGTTGTAAGATGTTTAACCTGTAGGTATTAGTTATATTTAAAGCTGTCTTTAGTAACTGACTAACATTAGTATTTAAACAAAATTTATTAACATCTTGAAATAAAGGAATATCTTTTTTTAATAGTTAACCACTTCCTAGGTTGTTATAATAGCACAGCTAATATTTATAATTAGCACATATCCACTCTGTTTAATCCGTTCAAAGGAAAAAAGGTAACAAGTTCAACTGTTACTATCGTTATATAACAAAGAAAGTATTTGGCTTACTGGACTGTGTGGTCACCTTAATCACAGACGAGAAGAATTTGATATAGTCTTCCTTTTGGTATGCGCTTCGAACGATTTAAGTCAAGCGATTCACTGTGAACCACGCAGCATATAAACTATCGCAGGAAACACATTAAAAGTATTTACAAATTACTTTTTAGAAGAACATATCGCGTATAACTTGAAAAAATATTGTGTTACAATTGTGCGAATATCGCCTTAATATGAATGGTTTAAAATACCTTCACATTGCTAGAAATCATTTGATAATCTCGAAATGGTTTAATCGTTTAATTATAGCTAATAACGCTTCTGATACTTAATCCTTACGAACTAAATCAAAATCAAAGACGGTGCTAATTATTATGACAACACGTATCTGTAGTATCATATTAATGATAAAAACATTGATACACAAGATAAACTCACAATATCCTTCTCTCTGCATAAGCGAGGGTTAATTTGAAAAAATTACCTGATGAAACTGTCAATTCATATAGCAATTGTCCCTTGGCCTTTGATTTGGCGAGGGTGGACCCGAACCTACTCCAAACTTTCCGAAGTAGGTCGAGTTCAATCGATACAAGGGTACTTTGACCCCTATAATAATTTACACTAAACAATAACAGTAATACACAACTGGATTAATATTATACAATATGTTAATAAAAAAAACCTTTCAGAAACTCATTGTCAAGTGTTTAACATTTTAATATATTTCCATTAAACTATATATATATATATATATACATATATATATATATGTATATACACATATATATACTAGCTACTTACAAAGCATTGGAGGTTATCTAAAAATTCTCCTCGTCATTTGAGAGTAAATATTAGAAACCTATATTTGCGGTCCAGATATATTGAGGGTATTAAATTATGAATAGGCTTTTTCAGATTAGATCACCTAACCATTAAATATCCTCGTTGATGGTCAAGACTCACTTTGGGCCGTTGTGCCAGAGATGTAAGTATCATTAAAAATTACATCTCCAACAATTTTTTCTCTTTGAACATGTCTATCTAAGTTTATTTAATAAATTTTAATATACTTAATAAATTACAATTAATAATATAATATTCACATAAAATAATTCGTATAGTGAGAGGTTTTTCGATGACTAGCTACTATCTTCAAATTGTTAATCAGCCGCCGCATTGCTTCATTGACTATCGATGTATGGTTGCCGGATTATTATTTCCGCCTGACCTCCACGACCTCGATATCACTTAATCCCAAATAAAATAGAGATCAACTGTAAGTGCGTTGTAGATAAAAAAAAACAAGGTAGGCTATGTGATAGGCAGCATTTAATCGCAAATATTAACCTTTTTAGTGCCGGACGAAATAGAGCTGCTGCCTATGCGAGAAAAACCGGTCGAATATCAGTATTGCAAGGGCTCGGGAAAATGCTTATAAAAACCAAATGAGAAACAATATTTATATGATTGAAATAGCTGCGTTGTTTTGATGAAATACAGAACTGAACAATGACACTAGTTTTTTTGTACTCATTTGAAAATTATAGAAAATATTTGAAAATTATAGTAGAATTGAAATATATTATTCCCATCAACTATCGTGGATAAACTAATTGGTCCTAGGTTTCGCTGCGGCAATGCGATGTTATTTCGTGAGTTTTTAAACAGTTATTTATTTAAAACACTAGACAAATACCGATAAGGGTCCAACGCCACAGATCGAATATCGCCTGAGTGGCGACCATCGGTATTTATGTTAGACTTCGGTACCTCCAGGCGATAGAAAAACGTTGTCGTCCACAAACAATTAAAACGAAAAACTATGTATTTTAAATCACTCATAATGAAATTATATAATTTATAACCTATTCCTAATTCATTTTGAAACAGAGTTCTCCCACAATGCAAACAGTAAACCGCTATAAAGCGCGGGTCGATATATTGGCTCTGGTACTTCCCGCCAGTGCAGCAAGAGCCGATATATCGGCCCACGGTATTAAAAGGGTTAGATTCGGCACAAAGCGAAACGCAAACAGACGCGTATTTGTTTATGCACACAAATGCGTATTCGTTTACGCACACAAACACGTATTCATATCCGCACACAAGCGCGGCGCGTATGTTCAGCCGCGAGGCGCGTCGCGCGTGCAACGTTCCGGGCGAAGTGCTTTTCATTAACGGTCTAGTCATGTTTGCAAATTAAATAACGTACAGTAAGCTAATTAGTTTTTATATATTTTTTATTTATACGATGTTACTACGTCTGCCTATAACAATAACACATACACAACAGCGCAGTGCGCTATAATGAAATCCTAGCTAAGATATATACACAGTCGCCTTCGAATACAAGACTTGAAGTATTCACCCGTCAGTAGTTTGACTACCTACAACCTTCTTCACCTGCATATTAGAGGTTTTAGTGGTGGTAGGTATCTGTTGCCAGAAACCGTCTAGATAAGTACCACCGCGGCGTCTATTTCTGCCACCAAAAAGTACTGTGGAAACATTAACGTGTTCCGGTTTGAAAGGCGCTGTACCTAGTTAGACAACTGGACTAACGAGAATTAACATCTTATCAGTAAGTCATCCTAATTAGCGCCACGTTTTTATGAGCAGGCGTATTATTTACCCGCAGGTGAACCATTTACCGTCATAGATGTAATTTTTATGATACTTACTTACATCTCTGGCACAACGGCCCAAAGTGAGTCTTGACCATCAACGAGGATATTTAATGGTTAGGTGATCTAATCTGAAAAAGCCTATTCATAATTTAATACCCTCAATATATCTGGACCGCAAATATAGGTTTCTAATATTTACTCTCAAATGACGAGGAGAATTTTTAGATAACCTCCAATGCTTTGTAAGTAGCTAGTATATATATGTGTATATACATATATATATATATGTACATATATATATATACATATATATATGCGTCTTTATATTAGGTTGGGTTGAAAAAGTGTTTTCGCATTATAGTATGTGTATGAACTTGTAATAAAATCTCTTTGCTGCTATACTGTCTGTGTCTGCGGCTGGTTTTGGTGTCGTTGAAAGTTTACATTTTAACGAACATGATTCCAAATTCAAATTAAGAAAGTGTGTGATTTTTATTTGTATTTCGTACCGAGTCAAGATGAATGAATGTAATGAAGGTTTTCGATACATTTTAAAATTTCACTATAAAAAAGTTAAAAATGTAACGCAAGCCGCGAAAAAATTTTCGCCATGTTTATGGAGCTAGTGCAGTGCGCAGTGTGCAGTGCGCAGTGTGCAGTGTGCAGCGTGCAGTATGCAGTGCGTAGTGTGCAATGTGCAGTATGCAGTGTGCAATGTGCAGTGCACAATGTGCAGTGCACAATGTGCAGTGCAGTGTGCAGTATGCAGTGTGCAATGTGCAGTGCGCAGTGTGCAGTGCAGTGTGCAATGCGCAGTGCGTAGTATGCACTGCACAGTGTGCAGTGCGCAGTGTGCGGTGTGCAGTGCGCAGTGTGCAGCGTGCAGTATGCAGTGCGTAGTGTGCAATGTGCAGTATGCAGTGTGCAATGTGCAGTGCGCAATGTGCAGTGCAGTGTGCAATGCGCAGTGTGCAGTGTGCGGTGCGCAGTGTGCAATGCTCAGTATGCAGTGCGCAGTGTGCAGCGTGCAGTGCGTAGTGTGCAATATGCAGTGTGCAGTATGCAATGTGCAGTGCAGTGTGCAGTATGCAGTGTGCAATGTGCAGTGCGCAGTGTGCAATGCGCAGTGCGTAGTATGCAGTGCACAGTGTGCGGTGCGCAGTGTGGAGTGGGCAGTGTGCAGTGCAGTGTGCAGTATGCAGTGTGCAATGTGCAGTGCAGTGTGCAATGCGCAGTGCGTAGTATGCTGTGCACTGTGTGCAGTGTGGAGTGGGCAGTGTGCAATGTGCAGTGCAGTGTGCAGTATGCAGTGCGCAGTGTGCAGTGCAGTGTGCAATGCGCAGTGCGTAGTATGCAGTGCACAGTGTGCAGTGCGCAGTGTGGAGTGGGCAGTGTGCGGTGTGCAGTGTGCAATGCGCAGTGTGCAGTGCGCTGTGTACATTGCGAACAATTTGAGATTCTTTATTACAACGTAATGAAACCGAATCATTTTTGAAGAAGCTGATAACTGGTGATGGAAAGTGGATCACGTACGTGTTCACGACAAGAATGTGCGAAAAAGGTCGTGGTCAAAGGCCGGTCGGGCTTCTGCCGGTCAGACTGTAGCGAAACCCGGGTTAACTCGCAACAAGGTGATGTTATGTGTATGGTGGGATTGGAAAAGTATTATTCACTATGAGCTGTTACCACCAGGCAGGAGCATCGATTCTGAACTCTACTGCGAACAACTGATGAAATTAAAGCAAGAAGCTGAGAGAAAGCGGACGGAATTAATCAACAGGTGTGTGGCTTTTCATCATGATAACACTAGACCTCAGACATCTTTAGCCACTCAGCAAAAAATAAAAGAGTTTGGCTGGGAGGTGTTAATGCCTAAATATTTTTTTTTTTATTTTTTATATTGTCACGCCTTTTTTCCAGTAGGAGTAGGCAGAGGTGAATAAACACCCACATTTTGCCAGATTTGGGCAGATTAGGTCCCATGTAACAGGGTGCGAGCCTTGCCACTTTATTAGGGCCACACACGCACACACACACAAAGATAATGTCAGTGTGCGGGTTTCCTCACGATGTTTTCCTTCACCGTTTGTATCTCGCTGTTGTAACTAAAGTTCACAAATGTACATAACTTAAATATTAAGTCATTAGTACACGCCGAGGTTCGAACCCGCGACCTTCGGAATGAAAGCCGCACGCTCTAACCATTAGGCCAGCGAGCTACTTTTTTTTAATATCAATATGAATAACCTTAACATTAATAACCTTTTAAATTCTTTTACTAAATGGAATCATTTATCAATAGCAGCTTCATTATTCGTTATGCAATAATCACAATGAATAATGAAGCCACAATTAGTTTTCTATGACGTGAATAACGAAGTTTGTTCTCCGCCGAGTGTGCGTGTGCGTGTGCGAGTGCGTGTGCGTGTGCGTGTGCGTGTGCGTGTGCGAGTGCGAGTGCGAGTGCCGTACTACCTCGCGCTCGTCGGAGGGCGGTGTAGCAGCTGCGTCCGCCCAATTGGTTCCGCCCACTTCGTTAATCAAAAACCTTTAAGTGCTTCTACACCACCTCTCTATCAAATATAAATTAGTGACGCCATGTTTTATTTTACAAATGGAATCTGTTTTCCTGATTTATCTTCTATTGAGAATAACACAATGCTTTTTTTAATTAAACAATCTAGTGCTTTACCAAAGTCCCACCTAGTGTTAAATGATGATGTGGTATGTGGTAGTAAAGTGGCTAACCTTGCAATTCCCTGTCTATATTTTTTATCTTTTCATTTATTCGTTTGATTTTGTGACAAGTACTGTTATTGGGAGGCTATTATTAGGAGATCGTAATAAAACATAAATTTAACCAGAGTCAAGTCTCTTTATCGCTATAATGGAAATATCGTAGGCAACACACATTTTGATCACCAATATTACTCAATATAATTTTAAATTAAGATTATGTGTTAGCTTAATGTCAAAAAAATTGAGTGAATAAGGGGTTCTACTAATATAGTATACAGAATAGGAAAGCCAGAGAAATTACTCCAATAACACTCATCAAATTTATATTGTTTATAAAAATGTTGTCTTAACTCGACCAACTCGTAATTCAGGCTACACTGCTCTGGAACTACTTACTTTTAGATAATCAAATTATATCTTTGTCAGCTTTGTAAAACATTAACCTAAAATACTGTTCCTTCTTCTTTGTGCTATTTTAGCACAGCGATGATTGTAACGACTCCCAAAATACTGATTCGATAATTGCTACATTATCTCATTACCAATTTTCTATAATTTCTTTATCTACATATATTTATATATTCAATATTGTATGTAGTTGTAATGTATGTAAATTTATTATAAATAAACAATACATATGAACAGTATGTTTATTTTGCGATATAATTTGTTGTATTGGTATTTATTTAGGTACTGTGTATTTATTTCTAAAAGATATTTTTTTACTGCTTCATCAATAATATCCCGTTACATCATACTTTGTATTCTATACAATAAAAATATTTTAATTATAACACAAACTCTATAGAATTTGTATGACTTTGCAAAAACAAAGGGAATGTATGTACACCCGTATATTGTGTGGCTAATTGATTGGAAGCCCCGCGCGCTCTTTAAACGCATTGATGTCCAGCTCAGTCCGCTTCAATCAGTGCAACCGTTGGAGGATTAGTCGGTACAAAGCCGGCGCGCTGAATGTATTATTGAAATGCTGCTCTTTTGTGAACATTGTACTGGTAATGATCATGATGATATCATATGTATTATACGGCTTCCACAACATATTTCATTTACCTATGACAAAGCGACACGACGAGCAGGAAGTACTTTGTAGTTTTCCACAGCAATTCCTAATAAGCACTGTAATGGTTGTAGCTTTACGTTACATTGTTATAAAATGCTCATTCAAATAACACAGACTGGTTTAAGTAAAAATTCATTGAAAGTGTATATTGTCACTGTTATGTCTGTTACATTGTTACCATTACAAACATATTATTGTGATATTTGTATATGATTTAGGTGCTTCCCTTTCACTTTCATATTTTAGATATTATTTATTATCACTATTAGGCTTTTGCGTAGTTAAAATATTTTATTTTCACTTTGTATACTTAATATTATATATACAGGGTGTCTGGTGGCAGATTTATGTTTTCAAATTTAAATAAAAAATAATATGTTTAACATATAATTTTACTAAAAGTATTAAAAGATAGAGTACAAATGCGGATTTCATTTTTTAAAGATAATGTCATCCAAATGTCTTCCATCCTGTTGCACACACACACACACTGTTCGAAACGGAGCCTCGTATTCCGTGCCACACGCTGCAGTAAACTTGGTTCAATTGCGCTGGTTTCTCGCCGAATATTTTCTTTTAAGTCCACAACAGTTCGCGGATTGTTGGCGTAAACTCTCTCTTTGAGGTAGCCCCTCAAAAAAAAATCCATTGGAGTTAGGTCGGGTGACCTCGATTGGCCACGGGATGTCCCTAAAGCGCCTAATCAGTTTTTGAGGGAGATTTTCTCGCAACAAATCCATCGAAGCTCTGGCCGTGTGTGCGGTCGCACCTGTACCGCATCCTGTTGAAACCACGTGTGTGATGAGAATGATGAATGAGCTCGCAGGTTCGGCAAAAAGAAATTCGAAATCATGAGCCGATAATTCTCACCATTGACATTCGTCGCTTGGCCCCGTGCATTTTTAAAAAAAAATGGTCCGATTATCCCATTCGTGGATAAAGCGCACCAAACAGTTACCCTTGGGCAATGTAATGGTTTTTGGTGCTTCAGTCGAGGATTGCGCGTTCTTAGAGCCCAGTAACGGCAATTTTGCTTTTTTACGTGTCCGTTTAAATGAAAATGAGCCTCGTCGCTCCAAAAAACGGAATTCACAGTACGAAAACGCTCCAACATGGTTTCACAAAAAAATTTGCGTGACGCAAAGTCATTTTTTTTCAATTCTTGAATTATTTGAATTTTAAAAGAATGAAACTTCATATCTTTTTTCAAAATTTCATGCACGCATGCTCTTGGAAGTCCCAGTGAAGCTGCCCTTTTCCGTATCGAAAGTCGTGCATTTTCACGTAAACTGCTTTCAACCAGTTCAATGTTTTCGGGGGTCCTTGACGATCGACTAGGTCCTGGCCGTGGTGTGTTCATAGCCGAAGCAGTTGCGCGGAACCTCTCCACCCACGAACGAATTAAATTCACACTCGGCCCATCGCCTGTCCGTCGAATATTGAAATGTGAACAAAACTGTCGGCGAGCGAGTACGTAAGAATCGTTACTCTTGAAAAATGCTTCAATAGCGAACGCGCGATGCTCACCCGACCACTGCGACATCGTGACTAAGAAATCCGCACGATCGGTGATTCTAATGGCACCACACCACCACCTTCCCCCCCGCACTGTTTATAACTTATTGAGATATTCGTTTTTTAAAATATAAATCTGCGGCCAGACACCCTTTATATATATATATATGTATATATAAATATGTATGTATCACTTACAAAATTACGATATATACATACATATAGACTTTTGTTAATTTGACATTGTAATCTCTGCAATTAAATAAAAACAATCAGTAATATTTACTCACTACTGCATGGTGGTTAGAAAGTATTAATCTCTTTTTTACCCTACTACTGCTCCAAACATAAAAGGGTAGAAGTATATTTTAAACATTGTCGAAATTTGTTGGAGTGTTTACTTCACTATTCCATTATTACAACTTAATAATGAATCTTACTTCTACACTATGACCGGTAGCGACTGCTTTTATAAATTCTACTATCTACTAGACAGATAACAGAATTACCTTATTGTCCATTTCAATGTCCATTTAGCGCCATTAGGTAAAGGATTAATTGCAGACAGATTAGTGGTGACGTTAACGCCCCTGCAACTCACCCTCTCCTCCACCCCCATTTCCTCCCATAAAACGTCAATACAAATCAGTTGACAGAAAAGGCTTACTTCAACGCGATATTTATGATCCCGTGTGTGTTGGAGCCCTTACACCCCTTTCAAATACTTACATCTGAAAAATATGAATGATATATGATGATGTCATACTTATAAATATATTATATATTGTTGTTATTCAAAGGAGTAATTACTGCTATAGTTTATAATAAAACTAGCGGCCTGCCCCGGCTTTGTACGGGTGCAATGCTGTTGACAAATATACCTACCACAGAATAACGTTATATATAATTTTCACAGCTTTTTTGTCATTAGACAGTACGGACATATTTTCTTTAGATGCTACTCTTGAAAGTGCAACATATAATTAGCCACGCGGGAAACACTCAACGTTAACTTAATTTACGTGAATTAAACTAGTGGTTAGTTTTAATCCTTGCAATAACTGATAACAGTTCGACTATTAGCCATTATGCTAGATTTTATACCTTCTTTAACAATTTTTACATAGGGTGATAAGCTGGTGACGTTATGTAGACTATACCATTACTGTTGCAGAATGTTTTGAATTCGTGAGACACGAAAGCCGTCCCGTTATCACTGACCAACGTCTCCGGTAGTCCAAACCTCGACATAAAATCTTGTAACTTTACAATGACTGCTGAGGCACTCGTCGTATTCATTTTGTAGACTTCAGCCCACTTCGAGTAGGCATCGACGATGACTAGATAGGAGTCGTTATAAATTAGGCCCAGAAAATCAATGTGAATCCGACAAAACGGGAAAATCGAGCATGTCCACGGGATAAGCTGCAACTGCAAGCCTATTTCACAACTGACTATTAATTGTTCAATCTTTTTATTTATATTTGGAAACCAAAATCGGCACCTAGCTTGCGCTTTTGTTTTACAGATCCGTTGGTAGGATTTATGCAGTTCAGTTAAAATGTGGTTTTGTAACGCAGACGGAATAACAATCTTATAACCACGCATAACGCACCGCACCGCGCCGCACCGCACCGCACTGCGTTCTTTATAAAATTCGCATTTTTCCTTTTGAACTGTCAATCCTACATCTTGTAGTATCTTTAAAACTAAGTGTAATCTTTCTACGTGTTGATCAAAATCTGTTGAACTTATTAATATGTCGTCCAGCATACAGAGAACTCTGTCAATATCCGACAGTACGCATTCCATAGTCGAACTAATGTTGGTACCGGTATACGAGTATAGACGCTTATTGGACTGTGATAACGGCACCTTTTGAAAATACCTGAAATAATATTCCACAGAAGTAGCTGTCACCGCCGATCCGCTGTCTATTTGGAACTTTAATTTTATATTTCCTACTACAACTGTAGCGGTCATCGGTGCGCCCGCGTGCACTGACGTGACAACACTCACTGTCATCGCCGAGCCCTTTCAACGTACCCTCATTTTCGTACACATTCTACGCAAATTACTCTTTTCGTTGCACTTGTGCGAATATCCTTTTGCGTTCAGGTCCTGGTAACATTCCCATCAGGAATCTATCCCGAAGTACTTCTTCTACGCTTTGAAATATGCAGTTCGCCATTAACCCTCGTAATCGTGCTGCCTGGTGAGAAAACGATTCTTCTTCTTTTTGAATCGCCGAATAAAATGCGTATCGATCTCCAAAGCCCTTTGTTTTCGGTGTAAAATGGTTATTCAGGATATAGACTATTTCCTGATACGGCACTTGTTGTAGTTCCTTCGGCAAAGCCAAATCAACAGCGAGCTTGTAGGTGACATCCTTGAGTGCACTAAGCAACACGGCTCTCTTCTTCACGGCTACCTCGACGTCGTTCGCGATGAACGAATAGTTCAGTCGGCCTATATATGTTTGCCATGACAGAACATTACAGTCAAAACTCGCTAAAATACCGAAATGTGATTTATTTTTTTCACTTTTAAAATTATGGGTACTCGACGCCGGACGTTATGACGGTAGCGTGCGAATCAAATTACGGTTGATAGTACAGCGACTGGGTTTATTTTGACATAACCATAACAGGCATGTACCGATGACTTTTATGTATAAGTTATGTACATCTGTGAACCTTAGGTATCACAGCGAGATACAAACGGCGAAGGAAACCCGCACATGAATTAGAATTTATCCTAAGGTGTGTGGGTGAAGTCACCAATCCGCATTGGGCCCGTCATGTTGTGGGTAAGTCTGTTGTGCCCCAACAGTAGAGACGTAAGTTGGCTGTTGAAAAATAATTTATTTGATGTTTTATGTACACGCATATTTCTAGGATGTAGATCAAAGCTCTTTGACTGCCTCTATATAGTTCTTCTTCCTATATCTCCTACCTAGTTCGATTTCGACGCGTATTATACTTTAGTCTTTAAAAAACTTACTTTACTTAGTAATTTTCTCCTCAGTTTTGTCTAAATATAAATGTAACCTGTCAGAAAAAGTTCAAGTTCAAGCATTATTAAGAATTCGCCGATTTAATAAAGACCACCAACAAAAGTACTTGTCTCCAAAACTCGGTCCGGGGGTCGGTTATGAACATCGGGCACTAATTGTAATATTCATTTCACTCGGAAAGCTTTCGCGTAGTTGATGTTATTTAATTTTCTTGTTAATCCGAACCTGGATATTTCATTAGGGTTCAACCCCGAGCTAACAGCCCGGGGCATGTGTGCTGGACGCTTAGGGTGGCTATGACGTATAGCCGACACTAAGTTTCACAGATTATAATGATGCATCGTTTGATGTGAAGTATAATTTATTAAATACTTACCATTTCGTATAAACTATAAAAAATTATATATTTATTAAGATTGTATTATATATAGTAATAGACGTATATAGCTTATAAATATGCTATTTCCAAAAGGCTTTTTTATGTATTTGATTCTGGCATGACATACTATCATCATCACAGAAATTAACGTGAATAACGTATCAATGATATCACTAGGTTTCTGTACTTCTAATAAATCTTTAAGCACATTATGAGCCAAGTATATGTATTTATTTATATTAATTGGGGCGCTAAACGTCCCTGTGGTTCCACAGGTTCAATTCCCGGTTAACTTTAAGTTTCCGAGAATAATTGAAGCCGCTAGAAAACCGACATGTTACAAGAACAATGAACAAATTTTGTTATATGAAGAGGCACAAAGTCCCAACAGTGGGAACGGTTAGTAGGGTATTTGTAGTAAATATTAACTCCATTTTTCTATTCTTTATTATAATGCTGGGTCGACATTCATTTCTGACGTCACATCTTTCACACTTACTTTTTGTTTTTTTATTTCCCGCACTTTCTTTAGTTTTTGTTTTCATAGTCTATGCAGAATTTATAATTATCTATTTTTAACATCACATCTTTGTATAGTACGAGAAGGGTAGCTCCCCTGTTCATTCATTATAGGCAGGCTAAGTAGTCAGCCTGGAGGGTGTTCGTAGCGGAGCTCTTTATGCGGAGCGATATTTGGACACTTTGATGGCTATGTTTGTTTGCGGCTGTGAAATCGGAGAGAGCTGACGCAACACAAACTACAGGAGAAGGTAAATAAGAAATATAAATAGTAAAAAGTTATTAGCACATGTAAAATATTAACTTAGTGGCTAGCCAATCTTTTTTGTCAAAACAAAAAAAACCTACCACTACTATGTCACCCCTACCGGTGTGGAACTATGGATCACAGAGTCACAAATGACAATGGTTAGCCGCAGCATCAAAGAGCCAGTTAGTTGTAATGATGCTGTATGAACTCGAAAGTAATATGTAAGGAATAAAAATCGTGAAACTATTACATCATCATCAGCTGATAGAAGTCCACTGCTGGACATAGGCCTGCTCAAAGATCCCCACAGCGACCCGTCCTGCACTGTCCGCATCCAGCTTCGTCTTGCGTCCTTCCAGGCACCTCGGGCAGTCGTTTGTAGTGTTTTTTTTTATACTCGTTCCCCCGCGTATGTTGCGTCGGGGCCTTTAGTTTTACAATTTCACTTAACATCATAATTTATTATCATCTTTCATTCTTTTCCTCTTTCGTTCTTTATTTATCTTTCACACACTTCTCTTCTCCATCGTTCTACGTTCCATACCTTTCATAATTCTTCCTCTCTATCTGAAGTGAAGGCCGTCTCGTTCTTATATCTATTTCTGGAGGGGTGGGGGAGATTTAAAAAGTATCATCCCCTGTAGCATCATTTCTTCATCTCTTCTTCTTGTTTTACTTCTTAGTGTCTCTTTATTTTTTTGTTTTACAATTTATAACTATCTCTTTAATGCTATTTATTAAAATTTTTAGTTTAAGTTTTCATTTATTTACACTTTATTCCTTTCAATTATCTTTCCAACGACTCTCCTACAATATTCCAGAAATATTCTGCTCACTCATCAGAAAGGCGATGACTCCACTATTTATCTTTTTCTCCATCTCCACGTCACAGTCTGATCTCTCTTAAAGAACTAAATGCAGCTTGATCGTTGCTTTGAACTAAGGATATAATCCGTGACATAAGAGAAACTGCTTAACTCATTGACCTTGAAAGTACTTCACTTAGATGATAATAATTACATAAAGATTTTTAAATAAAGCGAATGTTTATCTATGCACTACATAAATAGAATTATGTACAGGCTTCTTGAAGATAGAAAGCTCATTAATTACCTTAGCTGTAAAGCTGACTTTCTTGGAACAACACTGATGAGGAATTTTTATTGACAGAATGAACTAGGCCTCTGGCCCAATGGCTAGAGCGTGCTCTTAAAAAATTAAAGCATTATTATCAATAACTTAACAGAATGAAACAGACATTACATAAAACAGCGGGTACGAACACCGGAAAAGCACATAAATCGCAGTCGTGACTAGGAACCGCGGCATATTTGAAATTTCGCAATTTCCAGTTTATACAAATATTGTCATAATACCGCATCTATTTTATATTGCGCGTCGACCAACAGCCGCGCGCCGTCCGTGCAAAGCTTTGAGTCGGTTAACGGAGTTTTTAATTACGCTATTGCATTGGCCTCTCAGGGGTGTAAGGGTTCCCGCACACCAACTCACGTCATCCGAGCCAACATCACATGCTCGTGGTGCGCCCTGCTAATCAACAAACGAAGCCCTGGCTCCCGCCGACCTGCATCGGGCAAATCCGATCGATGTGGGAATTTTTGGGTGAGGCCTATGTCCAGCAGTGGAAGTCTATCGGCTGATGTTGATAAAACAACACACTTTATTTAAGCTAGTGTCAAAACAATATTTCATATTACATCGCTATGCACTATAGAACTATTGTGGACCTTTTCTATTATTGATTGTCCTTATCCTGATTGATTGATATTGAAAGTACTTAAATTTTCTGATAATCCTTATATTATATATAAATCCTTTTACAAAGGAGACTGCGATATTTAAATATTGTCACAAATAACATGAAGAATTATGATCTTCGTGACGGTGGACGGTGTGCAGGTTAATGCGACAAAGAAGGAGAAGAGCTGGAAAGTAGACAGACCCAATACGGGACCTATTTATATACCCTAATGATCTGGTATATTTGCCTTTCATTTCTTAAATATATTCTTAACTAAACTGTTTCATATAATTGATAACCCAACCTTATATATTTAGTTATCTATTAAAATGTATTATTCTAAGTATATACAAATCACTTGAAGCGCTTTTTTCCCCTAACCTATAAATAACTTTTGACATTAAATACTTATCTTAAAATATTTATAAACAAATATGTAACTTTGTTAGGATAATTCTTTTAACATAATCGTCATGTTTATAATTCTTAACTTTGTATTATATCGTAAAATACTTTGTAAAAGTTATATTCGCCTAATTTTTTATCTCGTTTATAGTAACCTAACATAACCTTAAAAAAAATCAGATCTAAAGTTGTAAGCGCAACCTTTTTCCAGACACTACCCAGGATGGTTAAGTTGATCTAATTGGAAAAGGGAATGATGATGATGATAATCTAGGTAGGTAACACAAGCTTTGTTTCTGCCGACAATAAACGGATGTGTAAAGACAAAAGCGATGTCATCATCATCAATAACACAGTGAAATTACTAAGACAGCATCCTACCTAGATAAGATAGATATCCTACTGGTGGTGGTGGGTACCACCGCAGCGATTTCCTGCCGCTAAAAATTACCGTGTTTCGGTTTGAAGGGCGTTGAAGCTAGTGTAATTACTGGGAGAGCGAGACTCAATATGTTATTTCCCAGGCGACAGGCGCAGTGTGGTGCAGTGTATATCATCCTGACCAACGCCACGTTACTATGGGCGGGCGTATCACTTACCATCAGGTGAACGACCCGCTCGTCTCATCGCTTAATTAAATAAAAAAAAGTACAATCTAAAAACGTTTGATTTTTATTTCACAAGTAAACAATAATAAAATTTTAAATTATTCCTTAGAATGAAATCCTGATGTCACATATTGTATTTACCGGGAATACTTGTTAAATGGTGGTGGCCCCAGTAAAGTGGCAATAGGCTCGCCTCGGCCCCTGTTACACGGGACCTAATCCGACCACATCTGGCGAAAAGTGGGTGTTTATTCACCATAAAACTTGTTAAATGTAAAAATAAAAATTGTTAATTGTGTAGTTAAATAATTTTTTTTAATAAATTCGGATTTTTATGTTGTCAAAGCAAATCGATGCTTTTACTCTATACTAATATATATATACGTTAATAGATAATTAATTACATCTATTATCTATATCTAATATCTATAAAGCATTATCCAGCATCATCTTCTTTAACAAATAGAATTCCTAATGTATCAAGTTCGTTTCCTAAACGTTTTTTTGATTATTTCCATATTTCTACCTGTATTACACTATGTATCATCAACTTTACCATGACTATGAGAAGCCTTCTGATATTCTCTACAAAATATAAGCTTAATTAAAGCTTACTAGCGTTGGAGTACACGGTATATATGCAAAGCTACACTGCCCTTTGGAAAAATCTATCTTAGAAGCGTTTTTCGACAAACCTCAAGGAAAGGGAGGGGAGTATATAACCTAACTCGCACAGAGCAGTGCTTACGATGATACTATTAAAGCTCTCTGGGTCAGAAATTTAAACATACTAAGAAATTAGGCACAACTTAGACTTATTTATCAATGATCATTTTATTAATTTTGTCTGTAATAATGTAATGTAAATGTTAATAATTAGCTAAATCAATAATTTACCACAAACAACTAGGGACCAGCGAACTAGGGAACGGACTATTTTGTGAACAGGTAGCGACATCTGTTGACAACTAGTGAAATTAGTATTGAGAATAAGCGTTAATTTAACTTTCAACTGAGCATAAAATTTTTTAGCTGTTAATAATGATAATATCGATGATATATATAATCAGAATAAAATTTATAACTAATATACTAAAATGCCTTCAATGAAATAATATATATTAGCAAGTACTATACTATGTATATATTGAATTTCCTAACCTTGTGTATTTACTCGTTAAAGAAGTATTGAATACACTAAAGGTAATCTGCTTATTATATTCAAAGACGTAATTCAGTGAATCAGAGGGTGTAAGAGGCCATAAAACAGCCCACGGGACCCATGCCAACCTCAATAGCTCGTAGTGCGTCCTGCTAACCGACAAACGAGGTTCGTACTCCCACCAATCCGCATTAAGCCATCGTGATAGGATATGGCTTAAACCACCCCATTTAAACCCTTACAAACGACTGAAGACCGCGAGAAGCTAGTGGATACGGGTAGCGCAATACCGAACGATGTAGGATCTTTGTGGGAAGCCTTTGTTCAGCAATGGACGTCTATCGGGCTGATGATGATATTGATGAAGTCAATGAACAATAGACTTGTTTTAAAATATATCCGATTAACATTCTAGCAACTTGCCAGTGCAGCAAATGAAGAGATAAATAACCGCATTACTTACTTAAAAAAGAGCAGTCGATATTAAGCTTGTTCGTATTGTAATACATTAATATGAAATAATCATTTAACAGAAATAAGAAACATATAATTCATATATAAACATTAAAATTACCGTAGTAAGTTTTTCTTTTTTTTTTATATTATAACGGAGGCAAACGAGCTAGCGGGTCACCTGGTGGTAGGCGAGTTCGCCGCTGCCCACAGACGCAAATAACAACAAAAGTGTTACTAGGCCGTTGCCATCTCATAACATTTAAAAGAAGGGAGGGGTAAAATATAGGATAGGTTTCGGAGGAACAGGAGTAGGAATAAAAGGGGACGGACCACTAGACACTAGTTAGTTTCTAACCAAATGCAACATCACAGCTCCTAGAACACTGCAACGTCGCACCGGTCCATCTAACAAACGTCAAAGTTCGGGTGGTCTGAAGGAAAGGAAAAGGATGGGCATCCGGCTCTCTCACTCACCAGACGAAACATGGCAGCCACTAGGAAGCCAGCCATTTCACGCTGATTTTCTGTGAGAGGGTAGTGTCGCACCGGTCGATCCTGCCCAATTATGTGCTACAGTGAACTGTAGGTGTGGATCTACTACCATAAAAGTTATGAAGCACATGCATTAAAGACACCTGCCGTCACCTATATATTACATCTTGTATTTATGTATAAATAGATTGGCACAGTGAAACTATATAACTAAACAAAATATTATTATCAGAATTGTGTGTACTGTACCATTATAACATTTATTGACTACGAGCTAACATTTGACCTTAAGTTTGCATTAAGTTAAGCAACAATTTGGGCGTAGATGGAGAAGCGTCTTTACACATAATATTGTAGCTTTCATGAATTAACAGCGGGATAACAACAATCATACAATTTCTTGTTGTAAAAAAAATTACATAGGGCTAGAGAATCGAACCTGGGGCTTCCGTATAAGAGAAAGAATAAATAGTAAATATTTGAGTAGTTTATACCGTATAAAAAATTTAAATGTTACGTTCATCAACGTTCACCGATCGTAGTACGACCGTGGAGGTTTACTTTGTGAGTAAATAAAATGTTAGTATAGCTGCTTAAAGTTTATAAACGCTTTAAAAAGTCCTCAAAAAAGAGGAAAAACGTTATGAATGACACATCAGTTTGCTATAACACCAAATTGTATACTATTAATAATATTAATTCACACAATAACGTACATTGAACAATATATGTTTTATAACAAACGCTCGTTTTATTATAACAGTTGCTTGTTATCTAGTTGACTTCTGCAAATGCTCTTTTTTATAATAATTCATTACTTTATTTCTAAAATCCACACTTAAACTAAATAAGTAGATCAGTGTGAACTGAATTGATATATCTCTAAAGGTCTGCCTGGGTCCCAAAAAAATTATTTAAAAAATCTTAATACAACACACTCCGCAAAGTTATTAAGTAAAAATGTTATCAGCTATTATTTCTGCTAATTTATTTCCCCAAGAAAAAAGTGATAAGTAAATATTTATTTTCTCCACCCCGTTATTAAATATAATATATATTTCAGTATACTGCAGCGCGTTTTATGGTTTGAAATGAAATCACTTCACAAGCCATGTTCTGTAGACGCTGTAAGTTCTTGACTTGCACAATCGCTTGAGATCCGACGAGCTCTACCCGAAGGATCTCGATAGCCATATGCTCATGACGCAAATGCCAATAGTTGTTACCTGAGGAATTTATGGGGCAGTAGGCCTGCGTGACCTTCGAAGGAGGAAACTGACAAACTCAAACTCTTGACTGGTACGCTCTCTAGTCTGCAAGAAATATTACATTTAATATTTTATATTGAAAATTACACGTGTATTAAAAATAACAAAGACTATACTACTAACAAAGTCACATTTTTTTTCAGAAATTAATCAAGGAATCTTACTGCAGCATATTGCATTACTTTCAGTAACTCATCATTAATAGTATTAATATAAGCAAATATAATCAAAAATCGACTAATCTTAGAATTTAAACTTAATCAAGGATAATTTACATATTATTTAAGGTTATTATTCATTTTGTATTTAAACGTTTCAGCTTGTCTACTTTTTTCTATTAAAAACCATAACCAATGAATAAACCTATTGATCAAAAGAACTATTAATTTAACTAAAAATAAATTTTATTCATTTATTATCAAAATTTAAAAAAAAATAAATAAAAAAAAAATCACTTAGTCCGGATGCAGGGCGCTGGCAGCAGGGCACCCATGCTAAACGTATAACATCACTGCGGTGCAGAAGGCAAGGGGTAACCACTGCACTATGTTCCCATGAAACTTGTTATGAACGATGCGAGATACTAGGAGAGCAGAGTCATTAAGAGCATTTCAAGACGAGCACGACCTTCAGTCATGAAGTACACGAAAGAGGAGAAGAATTATCAAAATTTAATTCAAATATAAAAGGAAAATCCTGAACATTATTATTATTATTATTAGTTTTTTGTAAGATATTAAATATTAATTTCATATTAATAATAATTTGTTAACAAAAACAATTTAACACTACAAGTTTACATTGTTACAGTACTGGCGACTTTCTGTAAACAAAATAAATTATAATAACATAGCAGTTATCTAAATGTTATCACGTCAAATTTTCCTTCTCCTTTTTTTAAGCTCGGTACAATCTTTAAAACGACTTGAGGAGCCTTGATAGATAAGCAGGAGTAAATACGTTTGAAATACATATAATACTGTAAAGTATTACTACAAAGTCATTAATATTAGGAAGTATATTTATTTATAAATATATCCATTATAAAAAACGGTAGTATAACTTTAATAAAAAAGATAAGTAGCTAACTGTGTTCCCGTTAAGGTGTTAAGAATCTTCTCACAACTGTGTCCTTTCACTCTGGCCAAGTGCGATCGGTTGTCGTATGTCCTCGAAAACTATTATTCTTTAAATATGTCTCTCTTCTCACTATAGTTTCCTTCTCCAGACGCTCGTGATTATTGGAAATCGGATTCACACTTCTTTGAATCATATAAAATGGACTTCCAACATTATTACAACTGCATAACAACACATATTTAGCGCCTAAAAAATTATAACTTATATTTTATTTATAACTTACAACGATGATACAAAAACAATAAGTATTATCTACCAACTAACAGTTTCTATAAAATACCAAAAAAAAAAAAAACTTTAAAAATGTATCTAAACTAGCAGCATCTTTTGGCTCTAATACAGTTTCGCTATTCGGCTTCCAATTCAGTCTACTTATGCCGTCATTCTTAATATTCGAAAGTGTTGCCTGATGGAAGGTACGGCGAGAAATATAAAATATCGTAAAGGGAATATTCTCCTTAAGCTGTATTATATTTCCAATCATTATTTCGACTTAACGTTTCTAAGTAGTCTTGGATACAAAAAAGGCTGCAACTGACGGAAGTGCTCTCGGAAATACTTTCCGCTTGGAGCTTAGCTTATGAAGTGATTTCGTCTCCAATAACCAAAAATATACATTGTAATAATTATAATAATAAAAAAATACAATTTTTTTCTTACTACAGACTGCATAAATAATTAGTAATATTGTTACTGGCTTCTATGTGTTAAATATAACAGCAGATTGCTACCAAAGACTGTCGAAGTAGGCACTGTCTTTACCTGCGCTAAACAATAGCACCTAACTCCAGCTTCGGTTTGAAGGTTCCTGTACCTCATAAAATTACTAAGACTTTCCGTCTCATGCCGGGATAAATGTCTAGCTAAATATATATAATTTTTTCTATATTATTTTTTCTTAACTTCTCCATGATTTGTTTTTCTTTACGGTTTATCTTGGTCCTATAATTACGGATTATGGTGTTTTACCAAACTCCGATAAAATCAAAGCTATCTCCGAATATCCAGGATCTAAAACTCCCAAAGATATAAAATCTTTTTTGAGTCTACCTGGATAATACCGACGACTTATAGTATATATACGGTTTATAATATATACTTCAGGATCCAGAATTTAGCAAAACTTTTATAGTAACCACAGATGCTTCTAAATATGTAGTAGGCGCATATAACTATATCACAGGGTGAGATAGAAAAAGATAAATCAATGTATTATGCATCGCGTACATTAAATAAACAAGAGGGTAACTACTCTACTACTGAGAAAGAAATCCCTGCTATTCTTTTCGGTGTAAATACATTTAGACCCTATCTTTATGGGTATAAAATTTAAAATAGTTACAGATCATCGTTCTATAACATGGTTATTCAACGCTAAAGACCCAGACGGTCGTTTACTTAGATGGCGATTAGAGTTAGAAGAATATGACTATGAAATCGTATATAAACCTGATCGAATTAATTCTAATGCAGACGCGTCATCTCGAAAGCAAGTTGCTATATCTCATTTTAATATTAATGATTCTTCTCGTGATCAATATTAAACAACAATTTACAAAAACGTTATCAAATGATATGAAAATTGAAGAAAAAAAATCAGGCGTTAGAGGTTTAGTTTTAAAAAGAGCTATAATAAATTTCTTGTTGAAAAAGTTCAAGTTTTTAAATACTAATAATACATATGTATATAAATCTAGAACACGCTTTAAAAAAAGAGCATGTTATTAATGAGATACTAGTAAACCTTTTTATTATTCAGTATTTTTTCGCTAGCTTACTTCGTAAATGCTTTTCGCAGACTAATAGGGACGTGTGATCGACTGATAAGCGAATATCGATAAAATAAATGTATGAAAATTTCATTATTATAAAATGTATAAATGATTGAGTATAATAATGTTTTCACAACAGATTCGTATTTGTATTTTATTTAAAAAAGAAAGATTTTAATGGAGGTAACAGACATTGGTTCGTCCCGAATTCCCTTTTTGCGCAAAGTCAAAGACATTATCGACTAGAATAAAGTGGTTTTTCTTGATCAAAACATGGCTTAACGCAAACTACACTGTTTCAAGATAAAGCGAAGTCTACCACCAAGGTAAAGATTAATAATTGCTCATGCGGGGACATCGTCTGCATTTGTGCCTAATTGTTTACTGGCGTTTAAATTTGCAACAACAACAAAGTACCACGAAGAAATGGATTTTACAAAATTTTAGGAGTGGTTTCTAAGTCCTTTGAATATTTTAAGTGAAATGCATTTTATTCTGATGGACAACGCTCTGTACCATTCAGTACAAAACGATAAGACGCCTAGGACAAGCAATCATAAAATTTAAATTATTACTCGGCTGCAAAACAAAGGAGTAGAAGCCAACAACAGCATGCTCGAGAAAAAATTACTAAGATTAGTTAGCATTCATAAGCTCAAAACTAAAAATATATTTTAGACGAAATCGCAAAGGAAATGGACCACACGGTCATCCGTTTACCACCATATCATTGCCATTACAATGCAATAGAACTAGTCTGAGCTCAAATCAATGATTCGTATAATCTAAAACAATATATAAAAGGTTACAAAGAATGTATACTTGTAGTTTTTTTGTTCGATCGAATACTTTTTTTTCTAAGTTACGCTACCAAATTTAATGTAGCACCGCCTTTCACAACAATCAAAATGTTGACATTACTACTTGAAGCTTGTGTACACGTAAAGGACGATAATTGGAAAAAAGTAGTTAAGAGGACAAAAAATGTGATTCAAAGAGATCGGGAGCATGATCTTCATTTTGGCAGCATATGCGATCAAGAATTAATTATTAATCTACAGGACTGCTCCGGTGATGAATCTGAATTTTATTTAAACGTTGATCTCGGCTGTACGCCTTTCAACAATTATATTTATAAACACCTTTCAATATGAATATCGATAAAATACGAAAAGACGTCCCAAAAATGTCCAAGGTATCAAGCAATATTTTATAACTTAAAGCAAAACAAAAATCAATTGTTTGTCCGTTGTCTCTAGACTTTGATTACTCTATGCCTCCTCCTGGCAGATGATTCCGCTGCGTTGTGATCTTCCGAACGTGAACTGCATACCGTACAATCGGTTAGCTCTAAAGATAAAACACTCTATTTCTTATACACTAAGGTTCATCATTATGAAGAAACAAGTTGTAAAACTATATACAATCTCTTACTTAAATTTAGGAATGTAATTATGTGATGTAGGTTAAGTGATTACGATAAGGAGCTCGCTATTTCAGAGCATAAGGCGCCGGCCACTTCGCTTGGTGCGGGCGTCAGCAGCCTCGTGCGCGGAGTGCAGGTGTGCAAGAACCCCTCGAGAAATTTCTCGCGGCTATCAATTCTAACAATATTATTGTTACATTTTTCATGGAACTCATCATATTAAAATTTATGTATTCAAAAACCTACTATTATATCCTACTCCAATTGAAGTTCTAAATATTTTTAAGGCAAACCAGGAGACTACTGTCGCCGGTCACCCGGGTATTAAACGCATGCACAACAGAATTAATGCAATGTATTATTGGAAAAGTATGCTTTTAGACATACTCGTAGAACGTTTTGTTAAAGATTGTATATTATGCAAAATAAGCCATTACAAACATGTAGTAAGGCTCCTGTGGTTATTACTTCTTCTAGTACCAAGTCGTCTGAACGTCTAGCTTTAGATATTGTGGGTACTTTGCCCGAAGCGGGTTTACAAAAATTTTAATATATTTTAACCTTACAAGATGACCTCAGTAAATTTTCTTATGGCTATCCAATGATCACTTGTACCACGGATGAAGAAGCACGTAATTTAATTCTTTTCTTTTCATTATTTGGATTGCTAAGATGATACTTACCGATCAAGGCAATTGTTTTACATCGCAGTTATTCAAGGAACAAACAATTCTTAAAACAAAACTTATATTCAACTCCATGTCATCCTCAAATGAACGCTGCACTAGAATGTAGCCATGCTACGCTCAAAGAATACTTGAAATCTTTTGTAAAACAAAATCATGATGACTGGCATTCTTATCCAGCAACTGCAATTTTATCATGCAATACACTTTACCACATTGCACTGCAGAGTTCACTCCATTTGAATTATTATATGGCCATAAGCCAACTATTCCTAGTAGCATTTATGAATCTAATGATAACACGAATTATCAAGAATATATTCGTGCTTTACAATATAGAATGAAGTAAAAACCGAAAAGATATTACGATGCTTCTTCTAAGGAGTAAATATATAAAACAGGAAAATTAGTGTATTTAAAGCAGCATCATAGATTGCGAAAAGCTTTGTCCCCTATATGGAAAGGATCTTTCAAATTAATAAAAACAACTGGCAGAAATAATGTTACTCTTTGCATTAATAGAAAACATGTTAAATATCATGAAAATGAAATTAAACCTGTTTAAATTGTTTCAGGTTATTCTTCCATCCAAGTTTCTCAGAAACTATTCAACCTATTTTACATAGTCCAGGAATATACTTCGACATGACTGCTATTGCATATTTTTATAATGTTATTCAGTCAGTTTAAGTCAATGCTATCCTGATTAAGCCTTATTTACATAAAACACAAAAATCAACCATAAGTATTTAAAACTTTTGTGAACAGCTAAAAATTCAGCTGTTTTGGAAGTAGATTTTATGGCTGTAAATCCTCTAAAAATATTAATTAATGCAAATAATCTGAAATTTGATTCATTTCCCATCTTATTTCGGAAAATCCACTGAATCGTTTTAAATGGTGGCCTTTAGCATTTAGTGGTGAAATTTTAAAATTTTCCTCTTGGCACATTAGATGCCAAGTATGATGAAGCAATTTCTACCTGTGAAGAAAACGAAAATCGATTATTTTCTTTAATGAAAGACTATATATTACTGCTACAATAGTTCTCTGGCCTAATGGTTAGAGCGTGCGGCTTTCATTCCGAAGGTCGCGGGTTCGAATCTCGGCATGTACCGATGACTTTAATATTTAAGTTATGTACATTTGTGGACTTTAGTTACAACAGCGAGATACATACGGTGAAGGAAAACATCGTGAGGAAACCCGCACATGACTTAGAATCTATTCTGAGGTATGTGTGAAGTCACCAACCCGCATTGCGCCAGCGTGGTGACTATGGCCCAATCGCCCTCATATTGAGGGTAGACCTGTGCCACAGCAGTGGAGTCGTAAATGGGCTGTTATTTATTACAAGTAAATTATAAAACTAATATTAAGTTAGTTAATGTAGAAAAATTTATTCTTTATTAAATATTATTGAAAGTTCATTGTTGTCTATATCTAATATTTTAGACACAATTGTGTATTTATTTTATTTGCAAAAGCAAATATTCTGCATCCATGTCTTAACTCATACAAAATTATATAACGAGCTTTATAACAGCAAAATTATAAGGAGAAATGCAGATTCCTGTTTTATTATCTCTAAAAAATATTTATAATATTATTAATCTGTCTAAACTTATTTCTTATTTTTATAATGAGAAATAAGTATTTGTTATTAAAATACCATTAATTAATCATATTAAGTTTAACATTTATAAAAAATTTCCTTTACCTACACCACATCATCATCAGCAGATAGACATCTACTGCTGGACATAAGCCTCACCCAAAAATTCCCACATCAATCAATCCTGCACTGCCCACATCGTAGGGCACCAGAAGCAATCATTTGTAGGAGTTCATACGAAAGAATTCGGGCCAATTTCCAAGACACTGGCCCAATTCAGGTTGATAGGAGCCAGAGCCTTGTTTGTTGATTAACAAGATGCACCACGAGCAGATTAGGTTGACTTGGGTCCCATGAGTTATTATGTGGGGACACCTTCACATGAAATAAGTAATATTTTAACATATATTCTTGTTCATCGTTCAAGGTTATATATGACTATCACAGATGATAGATTGAGTTATTATTTGTTAGATAATATAAATGACTGTAAGAATCTTAATAAAAATATGTTATATGTCCACTACCCTCTATTTTATCCACAGTTAATAACCTCTCTTATGAGACCAAACTTCTAACAGAAATAACTTTTATCACTACTTGAAAAACAAAAATATAATATTTTACCAAGCCAACTTGAAATTAACTTTAATATAGTAGATGACTGTTGCAAATATAACTTAATAAATGAAACTTTACTTACATTAACTCTTATTGCATTAACAAATGTTGACTTAGAATCTTTAAATTTAGTTTCACATAAATTAAGTTGGAGGACCAAATTAATGAAGATCAAAATCAATCTCATATTGTTAAGAATGGATATTATTATTCGGCACTTATATTATTGATTGTGTTAATTTTGTTTATATTTTATCTAAAATCTATAAGAGATGTTTTCCAATGGATGAAAGAAGATTAACGAAAGAAATATACAAGGTAAGAATGATTGGAAAAATAGATGCAGGTCGACCTAGACGGACATATTCCGATCAAATCGGAGATGTCCTAAAGAAAGGTCGTATCAAAAGCACACGCAACCGACGAGCGTGCATGAAGACGCTTATGAAAGTGGAGGAAGCGAGAGAGGTATGCCAGGATCGTAGCAGGTGGAGAGAGGTGGTCTCTGCCTACACCACTGGGAACGAGGCGTGATATATATGTATGTATGTATGTTTTCCAAAATGCTGTCATAATTCTTATTGTTGTATTCAAATATTTAACCAATGTTACAATAACAAACAACCTAAATTAAATAATAGATTGGCAAATATCTCCCTTCCGCCTTTTTGTCTTTTGAATTTCGCGACTATGTACAAAGCGCTACAGAGCTCATATCTGGCAATACTATACATAATTTGAAAGGTCTTGACATAACCTACAAAACAACGCTATGCATAATTAGTTTGGATATTGCGTTCAACAGTTATAGACGTGTAAACATGGAGTTCACTAACGCCGAAATTCGCGCTATTTTAAAGTTTTCCTTCGTTAAAGGCAAATCCGCTAGAGAAACGTTCCGTGAGATTAATGGTGTTTTGGGGGATGGTACTCTATCACTTCGAACCGCGGAGGAATGGTTTCGACGATTCAGAGCCGGTGAAAACGACACCATGGATAAGCCAGCCGGCGGAAGACCTGTGACGACAAATACCGATCAAATCATGGACTACATCGAGTTAGACCGGCATGTGGCATCTCGTGACATCGCCCAGGAGATGGGAGTTAGTCACCAAACCATTTTAAACCATCTGCAGAAGGCTGGATACAAAAAAAAGCTTGATGTTTGGGTGCCACATGATTTGACGCAAAAAAACCTTCTGGACCGAATCAACGCCTGCGATATGCTGCTGAAACGGAACGAACTCGACCCATTCTTGAAGCGGATGGTGACTGGCGACGAAAAATGGATCACATACGACAATATCAAGCGAAAACGGTCGTGGTCGAAGGCCGGTGAATCGTCCCAAACAGTGGCCAAGCCGGGATTGACGGCCAGGAAGGTTTTGCTGTGTGTTTGGTGGGATTGGAAGGGAATCATCCACTATGAGCTGCTCCCATATGGCCAGACGCTTAATTCTACCATCTACTGCGAACAACTGGACCGCTTGAAGCAGGCGATCGACCAGAAGCGTCCAAAATTGGCCAACAGGAAGGGTGTAGTGTTCCACCAGGACAACGCCAGACCACACACTTCGTTGATGACTCGTCAGAAGCTACGGGAGCTCGGATGGGAGGTTTTATCGCATGCACCATATAGCCCGGACATAGCCCCAAGTGATTACCACCTGTTCCTGTCCATGGTGAACGCCCCTTAAAAGTTGAACTCAAAAGAGGCTTGTGAAAAGTGGCTGTCCGAGTTCTTCGCAAATAAGGAGGGGGGCTTCTACGAGGGAGGTATTATGAAGTTGCCGTCTAGATGGAAACAGATTATCGAACAAAACGGCGCATATTTGAACTAAATCCGATCACTGTAACACTTTTTATAAAGCATTGAATAAAGAGCAAAAAAGCGGAAGGGAGATATTTGGCAACCTTATAATTCTATGGTAAAATCTCAATAGAATTTACTGACATGTCTGATGACTGAATATGACAAGAATAAAAATAAAAGCAAAGTTAATTTCAGATAATTTGAGAGTAATTGAAATTTAACAAATTATTAAATTTAAAATAAACAAATGGCTTATAATTTTTTTTTAATCTTTTGTATTAGGATATGGGCTACGATCTCCTACAAGCTAAATTTAATTCTAAAAAACAGCAAAAGATAGCGCCACCATTAACATTAGCAAATTATAATCTGTGAATAAGCCGAATTAAGTATGTATTGTATGTATGTATTGAACGTATATCGAGATTAAAATAAAGACTAACATATTTTATGAACACAACTTCATATCAACTTTAATTCAACTTCTTAATTTAAAGATAAGAAACACGATAAATAATCAATTTAGAATACAAAAGAACAGATAGTTGTGGCTATGAGGCTTTTGTAGTGTTTTGTAGTAGTGACGCTAGATAGCGAATGTCTAGTACCTGTTTGTCAGGCTCGCGGCGCGCTAGCACACATTCGTTGAAACTATTTGAGAGAAACATGCCATTCTTTTCTAACGACGTAAATAAGACAGACACTTCATGCGTATCTCTACTCGTCTAGGGTCAGTTCGTGAGCTTGTTGTTTCTCAGGGTTGCCGATACTTGGCATTTGAGCTTTTACCCATAGTTTTAGCAATCTAATCCGCAATCCGTTTTAAACTAACGCGGACCAGATTTTCTAATTTTATGATAAAAAAATTTAAAACGTTTACAGTACCTTGTGGTGAAGTGCTAATTTCTAAACGAGGAACGAATGAAATGCAAAGCTTGGGAACGTCGCAGAAAAGGCTGAAAGAAACTTATACTCAGAAAACAAATTACAGATATAAATAACACCTTGTACAGTTCTCAAGTGTGTAAAGGATGTATGTAGGGCTTTTTACAACATACAGTAACATTCTCAGATAATAGCATTCGCTGTTGTTAGGACGGATCACGTAGACTCTGCCAAGAGGTTCCGTTTTTTTGTTCCGGGGAAACCATCGACCGCAGTACTTTGTTTCCGCAGTTAAAATGAAAACTTGGAACTTTGTCATATGTCAGTGTTTTCACGAAATCAACTTGAGCACATAACTTCAAAAATGCTGTTAAGGTTGTGTCTCGCGGGTTATTAACAACTTCTTGTATATTGTTTTCAGTTAAATATACTCTTTGTTCATTTTCTAAATGAACTGCAAGGTGGACAAAAGTGAGAGCCCGGTCGTGCACTTCGAATCATAAAATCCTCCATATTGTTTCAGAGCTGCAGATATAACGTCTAGATTTGATAATTTTCCACTTCATTTGGTGATAGTATGCTGAAAGTATCTTGATCGCTACCTTGATTAATGTATTTAGTAATATATTGGATTGACTTTATTGAACTGCACAACTTTAGGTTGATGTGGGCATCAAAAATTTTCAAAATAAGTGTATTATGGGGAACGATCCATCGGTTATCAATATCATGGATTCGGACGGTGGCACTTTGGCCACCCTGTTCTGTCGATCGTCGACGATATTTGGGATATCTGAAATAACGCTGTCAAGTTGATTTGGTCTAATTTTGTACACTAACCACACTAGCAGATGTACATGTGGCAGCCTATGTTTCTGCCATTCTATAGTGTATATATGACAGCGCGGCAAACCAAATATATAAGACTTGTTAATGATGTGTAAGAGTTTGTGTATTTTTAGATGAAAGACTCTATTAACTATATCGTATCTGTTTTGTGAAGTTAAATTGGTGTTAATATTCTCTTTGATTGCTGACCAATTAGGGTTACATGTTGCTGTTCGAAATAAATCAGGTTTACCGTAATGTCTGACGTAAGTCATTGCGTCCTGCGATTTTTCATGTAAATATCGACGAATAATGTGAATGATGAATGTATTATAACAAACCATCCAATGTATTTAGACACAGGCGATACGAGTGAATCGGTTTTGAAAAACCAGCAAGGGTTTGAGACGTGCTTCTGTTGAGTGGGTGAAGACAATGCTGACGTAAGACATTATAGGTCCTACACATATCTTGTAGAGATGAAGTTTGTGTCTGGTAGACAACTTGCTCTTTTTGCACATCAAGGGGTAAAGCTTGCCCAGTACTTGGGCCGCTTTGTTCCTTGTTGTGCAATTGTGGGCGACGAAGTTAAGTTTGGCGTCGAGCGTGACGCTGAGGTATTTTCCCGAACCCCTCCATGGGATGAAGTGGCCGAAGAAGATCTCACCGAGTTTGTAGCCGCTATAGATCGCGTTCTAGTGATGGGTCGTGGGAGTTTTGTAAGTGAAGTGTGGAATGGCTTCACATTTTTCCGAGTTTAAGATGATTCGCCAATTGTGAAGGGCAGAGGTACATGAGAGCAAATTCTTAACATCCGACAACTCATAGAAAAATGCTACGAGGTTGACACAACTGCTGTGCTTTGTTTCGTGGATTACAGCATTACAGTAGAGCCTTCGATAGTGTGAGGTGGATGCAATTGTGGGAAGGACTTAATAACCTCGACGTGCCAAAACATGTAATTTTTGAAATTGATATAAAAGATAGATCCCTGTACACCTACAAGAAAACACTACAGACTCATTTAAGCAAACTGAACTACGAGGAAACCGAAAAGCTTGTCAGATAACGTCAATAGCATCGTAAGGTGTAATACATCCAAACACACACACACGCGCACACGCGCACATGCACACACGCACACCACACACAAAACACACCCCAAATACTTTTTTATTTTTTTTATTTTTTTTTTTTTTTTATATAGTCACGCCTTTTTCCCAGTAGGGGTAGGCAGAGGTGAATAAACTACCCACATTTCGCCAGATGTGATCAGATTAGATCCCATGTAACAGGGGGCGAGCCTGTTGCCACTTTATTGGGACCACCACACACACACACACAAAGATGATATCAGTGTGCGGGTTTCCTCACGATGTTTTCCTTCACCGTTTTTGTATCTCGCTGTTGTAACTAAAGTTTACAAATGTACATAACTTAAATATTAAGTCATCGGTACCGAGGTTTGAACCCGCGACCTTCAGAATGAAAGCCGCACGCTCTAACCATTAGGCCAGCAAGCTGCCCAAATACTGACCCAATTTAATTTAGGTATTGATAATATATAACAAGATTAACATGACGATAGCTGCTCCTATTTATGTATATGATCACCATTTAACAAGTGAAGAAGAAATGGTTTCTTTTCGGATGGAGACGGATGCTGAATGTCTCTTGGATAGAGCATTACACCAACGTCTCTATTTTAACACAGCTCCATATCCAAATGCGCCTTTCAACCGTCTGGCTGCGTCGGACACTTGAGTTTTTCGGTCATATTGCCGGAAAAAATGGGAAATGACTTGGAGAAACTTGTCGTTACTGGCAAGGTTGATGGTTAGAGGCCACGTGAACCGGACCCAAAATGTTGGACTGACCAGGTGAAGTAGACCATTAAATCACCTGTATATGACGTTATTCAGAAAGTATTATATACAATTGATTAGCCTAACATCATTGAGAACAGCTCGTCGATAAGGAGTCACGACCCTCAGCATTGAGGAACCAACTTAGAGAGAGATATTATTTTAGGATTCTTCTGGAAGATTTAATAGTTCTATGAAAGTCTAGTGATGAGTTATAGAGGATATATCGGTTCGAAACCCGGAAAAATGTGAAAATGCAAATATTGATGTTTTATGATAGTATATGATAAAGAAAGTGTGTGAACATCTTTATTAATGAGATTTATAAAACATACTGGTTCGAAACCGTGTAAAATGGTGCATGGCAAATTTAAAATATAACATCAAATTGGTGGACATACATACATACATATATATCACGCCTCGTTCCCAGTGGGGTAGGCAGAGAAAGAGAAGTGAAAAAGTGAAAAAGGGTGTGATACCTGCCAGGTGCAGTTGGTGGTTATTCAAGTAACTACTAGATCATACTCTGTTTCGGGAAGAGTGTTAGATAGCACTTCGGCGACATCAAAATGCTCAGAACCATGTCTTAGGGCTTCCGCTCTATGATACATGGGTGCTCGGCGTCTTAGTGGCTTGCCGCTATGACACGTCGTGTTTAATAACATTTGTTTATTCCAAAGTCGACTGGAACTGTGTCGATGCATTATGAGGTAGCGGAAGCGGACGCAAGCTAATGCCTCGATGCTTATCAAACATTGATATTGCGTCTTGTCGTAGCGGGACGTTTGCACCTTTACTGAACTGATGCGTCTTACAGATGCGGTTGGCTGAAGACTTTTGCAAGATATTGATGTCTGCTGTAATGTCTTGTGCGCCTTTCATGATGATGTGCGCCGATGATAGTCGATTGCATGCTGTCGCAGTTCAGTGATACGACGTCTTCGACGATCACTTAGTTGAATGTCACTTTTGAATGTTGCGCTTCGCGTTATGGTTTGACACTTTATCTTATTAGATTTTTCCAAGTCGGGTCCCTTGATGACGGGGCTGCAGACTGTCTGCCCTCCCTATTTTACGAAATTTGCAAATAAAGGCCTCAATAGCTCCCCATCTTTTAGGATATGTGGCGAGTTGTCGGTGGACGAGACAAACTTGATCAAAACAACATTTTACTCAACGACAAACACCCTATGCCTGATGGCTCATAATAAAAATAAAATAATATTTATTGGCTATATCCACTACAGTGGTTAACGGAGTTATGCATTTACTTCATGTATAGTGATAGCTGGTGGGAGTACAATCTCTCAAGGCTGCGATGTAATCGCTTTGCTATTCTATGAGATGAGCAATGAGCTCTCGAATGCACTCCGCGGATTGCGATCCGTGCTGACTACGTAGTTGGTGAAGTCGTGGTGGTGAAGTCAATTCCAACACTTTACAATGTGTCTGCAAGTGCACCTGACTAGTGCAGGTGGTGGCTCGTACAAAGGACTAATGTTTGGGTCAGAGTACCCTTTATATCTATTATGTGTCCTGGAATGTGCGCTGACCCTACACTGTATATCTGGTTACGGTTGTATTATGTATTGTTTATCTTGTGAGATGCCTACTCACATTGCCATGCGCAATTTGATCACAGTTTGCGCTTACGCACTAACAATGAGCCGAGTGCTCTTCTACTGGTTCGCCAGTAAACCTTGCTGTGGACTGCGAGTCGAGGCCAATGAAACTCTCCCTGTTTCGGAGAGGGGGGGGGGGGGTCAGTATTTGGATGGCGCTTACCGCATAAGGCGGGGTTTTTTACTGGAACCGTATCCCATCCTCACATTTTTTTTTAAATGTGGGGATGCGAACTTAAACACTTGTGTCGGAGTCTTAAGAATTAATAAATATTGTAAACCCGTAACAAGATGTGGAGCCCTTTACAAGCGTGAAGGGATTGTAAACAAGGAAAAAAACCACACAAACGGCATCAGACTATCTTAACAAATATTCATCCTTCTATATAAACCTAAACGAACTAAATATTACTATAAACACAACGTAGAACAAGGTCCTAATCGAGACGATCACAAATTAATAGAAATAATTAATGGCCAAAACATAAAATTTAATCATACTACAAAGAATAGTATGCATCATCCTGGTCACGTAAAATATGATTTCCTGAGTACTAAATATTGTTTTGAACATAATATATTTAAAACTTATTATAATTAAGAAAAAGGGATAAAGGTTACATTATAAAGAGTCGAGACAGACCTGATTGTACATATACACAGGATGGATGTCAGGTCTCGATATTTTAAATCTACTGGCTATAGTACCATTAAACGATAAAAAAGTCTTCACTTAATCTTATTTTGTCGAAGAGTAAGAGAATCGCTTTGTTTGAGAATTCATTATAACACACCGCAGGTGGTATGGTTTCAAGCTCCGCGGTGCCGCAGACTTCTAAGCAGTTTTGTAGAAGTTTGTGTAGTTTGTGAAGATTAAAGTCGGTCTACAGGTAAACCGATCTATTCAAACCACGGAAAGTTGTTAGTGATATGAATTTAAAAAAGATCACCGTCAACAATTTGTCTAATAAGAAAAGGTTCTCTTTGATTTGGTAGAATAAATTAAAAGGCGTATATTTAAAAAAACTTTGTCTATGATAAGGTAGGTGACCTTATTAAATTTGAAACGGACATTACAAATAATGCGTATTTTTTTTTATTTAAGATCAACGCATCATCATCATCATTGGCCGATAGACGTCCATTGCTGAACATAAGCCTCCCCCAAAGATCTTCACATACAGTCAGGATGATCTCTAGTACCACTGGTTACTAGAGGCTGTCATACATAGGGATTCATACGGGGGAAGGGGGATAGGTTTGAGCCATTTCCCACCACGATTTTTGTAAGGAGGTTACAAGCCAACTTCACCTTTCTTTTATCACGGGAGAAATCGCTTACTACGCGAGGATTACTTCCAGGCCATAATTTATCCACCGGTTCCCGCCCCTTGACATTCTGGCGGAAAGAGACGCACGGATTTATACGCGTCTACATTCTCATCGAGAAGAAGCCGATCCCCTGGGTGTGGTTGAAGTACACAGGCTTGAGCGCCGCCGCGCTTTGGTGGTGTGAAGAGAGAGGCTTGCAGAGCCGCGGAATTGACGGCAGCGAATAGTAAGCGCTTTTATGCCGAACCTCGAAGCCTGGCTTAGATCGGGCGCAAGGGCGCATGTCACCTTCAGGCTGATTAAGGTACTCACAGGACACGGGTGTTTTGGTGAGTACCTGAATAGGATTGGACGTGAACCAACCACGCCATGCCACCACTGTGGTGGAGAGCTGGATTCCGCTCAGCATACGCTCGTAGAATGTCCTACGTTGGAGTCTGAACAGAAAATTCTGATACACAAAATTTGGTATGACCTTTCTTTGCCAGTACAATATCAACTACACTGGCAAAGAAAAATGGGTGGATAGCTTTGGTTTCCTTCTGTGCAACCGTCATGATGCAGAAGGAGTCCGCCGAGTAAAGTCGGGAGAGGGCCGATTCCGTCCATAGACGAGGACGTCGGGGCGATAGCAACGGACGCCTCAACCCGTCAGCCCTGTTGTCCCAAGCCATTAAGAATAGGAATAAGGTATTCCCTGCCTGTCGTAGAAGGCGATTAAAAGGGTCCTCAGTTTCGTAGGCTTTGAGGGTGGAGACCCTCGGAGTTTAATAATCGAGCCTTAGGAGGACGGAAAATACATTGTGGTCTTGTAGTAGCCGTAGCACAGCGTGGGTGTTAAGTAGGGCTTAGCCCTTCCGTGGAATGTTTTAGCCAGAGTGCAGGGGGGCCCCGGTGCGTCCATAGGAGATCCCGGAGCCACTCCTAATGCACTGAGACCACCGAGGGTGTTTTAGTGGATAGAAGTCCCACATAACCCTATCTTCCCCCCAGAAGTAAGGTATCTTTTAAGATTTCACCCGCGAAAAAACAAAAAAAAAGACAGGTATCACCGCAGCGCCTATTGCATATTACTGCAAACATTACCGTGATCCGGATTGAAGGGCGCTGTAACTATTACTGCTGGTGGGTCTCTGTTGCTAGATACCATCTCGGTAGGTAATACTGCAACGCCTATTGCATATTACTGCAAACATTACCGTGGTCCGGTATGAAGGGCGCTGTAACTACTACTGCTGGTGGGTCTCTTTTGCCGGAGACCGTCTAGCCAGGTACCACCGCAGCGTCTATTGCATACTACTGCAAACATTACCGTGATCCGCATTGAAGGGCGCTGTAACTATTACTGCTGGTGGGTCTCTGTTGCTAGATACCATCTCGGTAGGTAATACTGCAACGCCTATTGCATATTACTGCAAACATTACCGTGGTCCGGTTTGAAGGGCGCTGTAACTACTACTGCTGGTGGGTCTCTTTGGCGGAGACCGTCTAGCCAGGTACCACCGCAGCGTCTATTGCATACTACTGCAAGCATTACCGTGATCCGGTTGGAAGGGCGATGTAACTACTACTGTTGGTGGGTCTCTGTTGCCGGAGACCGTCTAGGCAGGTACCACCGCAGTGGGGTGCAATGGCAGATAACCTCTTCGTCGTGTACCCTAGGTGCCAACTAGCGGCCTTTGTGGTCGCTAATAGACAGCTAATAATCTGTCGGTAAGGCGTCTCTCTGGGTGTCACTCTGATCAGCAGAGAGCACATTGCAGAGACAAGGATGGGCACGGTGTTTACTAACCCTGTCTCCGCGCAGGTGACTTGATAAAATCTTGTTACCACCGTCGGCCACGTCGCGGAAGACGCGCGTGGATCCCGTAAACCCAGTAGGATCGTCTTGTGGGCACGTCTCGCTGCTACTATTGAGAGCGGGGGTCTTGCCGTAATTGGCCGGGCTGTGAGGAGATAACCTATGTAAATAATACCCTAATTATAACCGGCGGAAGCAGCGCGAGATAATGTATGATTGAGGGATTGTCAACCGCTACTGCTATCCACCCCAGGTACCAGCCGACCCCTGGGTGTATGTAGGCTTGTTCGGGTAAGCGTGCTCTGTCCGAGTGAACGAATAATTTCACCTCATTTTCGTGGGAACAGTTATGAATAATAAATCAACAAAAAATTATCATGGAGTAGAAGGGAAGTCTTACGCAGAGTCCTATACAATATTCTTGATGTAGATCGGGCTGCAAGCTACAGCGGCTCTTACAGCTCATCTGACATTGGGCTCGTGGACCCGGATCCACGGCCTGTGGTTTTAAAAACCAAAATGTGCTACGCGGGATGTAGCTATCTGGCGGATGATTCCGTATATTGTGGGTGCCTGGTTCTTGTTATACTTTATCTGGCGATTCTACTCGGTCGTCGAGGCCGGGCGCGGGCCCGTTCCCCGACTACCTTCGCCTGTATCGGAGTCTCTGGGCGGCGAGGACCGCCCACGATCGCGGGTGTACTTAGTGTACGCGGTGTGTGAGTAGCTTCGGCGCCGCGTTCTGAAGCGAGGGCGGCGTGATGCTGAGATTCGGAGCGTGTAGGTAGTGTCCGAAGTGTGTGTGGTGGTGACGTCGGTGCTGTCGGTGGCTGAGGGTATGTGTGTGGTTTGCGGGACCCCTTGGGATGTCGGAATAAGCGCGTGCCGCGGTCTGCGCTTTTTCGTCCTGGGATTCGGAGGTAGCGCGTAGTTGGCCGCGCTGGCCACCAGAGGGTTGGGATGAGTTACCGCCTTGGCGATGTAGATCACGGAGCACTCTCTGAAGTGCTCCTTGATCGTTAGGAGTTTAAGGTCGCTGTGGATGTCCACATTGCGCTGGTACCATTCGGCACCAGTCGCGGTGCGGGTGAAACGGTTCTGGAGAGTCTCCAGAGGTTTGAGACGGTCTTCGGACGAATGGGCGAAGACAACGCTTGCGTAAGACATTATAGGTCTTACGCATACCTTGTAAAGGTGAAACTTGTGTCTGAGAGAGAGCTTGCTCTTCTTACACACGGGGAAGCTTGCCCAGTACTTGGGCCGCTTTCTTTCTCACCTCGCGAATGTGGGCGATGAAATTGAGTCTGGCGTCGAGCGTGACGCCGAGGTATTTGACGGAGTTCCTCCATGGGATGGACTGGCCGAAGAGGGAGATCTGGCCGAGTTTATGACCGCGTTTTTTCACCTTCTTGAGAAGGGTAGATGACTTGTGGTGGGTGAAGTGAATGGCTACACTTTTTTCCGGGTTTACATCGATCCGCCACGTCCGGAACCACTCGCCTAGGCAGGTGGTCGCGTTCTGTAGGCGCTTCGTTATAATACCCGGAGCTCTGCCGGATTGATAAAGAGCGGTGTCGTCCGCGAAAAGGGCCATCTTGACAAAGGGGTCTCTGGGTATGTCGCTCGTGCAGAGCGAGAAGAGGAGCGGGGAGAAGCAAGAGCCTTGAGGGACGCCGGCTTTAATCGGCCGGGGCGAGGATAGAGCGTACTCGACGCGAAAGCGGAAGGAGCGATTCGAGAGGTAGTCTCGAATGACGGTGACTAGACGGTCTGGCACTTTGTGAGTGTAAAGCTTGTAAATCAAGCCGTCGTGCCAGACTTTGTCGAACGCCTTGGCGACGTCGAATAGGACGGCGCAGGTGTCGATCGTTTGCCTGTGCTCCAGACCGACCAGAATGTGCTCGGTCTGTCGGTGCACTTGGTGAACGCAAGAGTGGTTGCTCCTGAATCCGAACTGTTCGTCGGGGAGGAGGTTGTTCTCTGCGGTGAAATGGCGCAGACGCTCTAGAATGATGCGCTCGTAAAGTTTGCCCAAGATGTTCAGTAGGCTGATCGGACGGTAGCTGTTGGGTAGGTTCCTCGGCTTTCCGAGCGTCTGGGAAAGAGCAGTCGGCTAGCAGGGCGTTGAATATGGTCACTAGCAGACCGACGATGGGGGGCGGGACACTTTTTACAACTCTGTCGGAGATGTTGTCGGATCCCGTGCTGACCTCATTTTCAGCCTCTTTATTATGTCAACGACCTCACCGGGGAAGACCGGTTTTAGAGGGGGACCTTGTGGTGGGAGAGCTGGCCTACGGCGCACCTCGTCCTCGACCAACTTAAGGTGGTCGGGGTCCACTGGTGCGGTAGAGGGAGTGCACTGGCTCTCTAGACTGTCACGAGACAATCCGCTTTTTCAGCATCCTTCAACGCAAGGGAGGAACCATCGCTCATTACGAGGGGAGGCATGCAGGCCATGTTCTCCGCTTTGAGACTGCGAGCCAAACGCCAAAAGTTGGCGCTCGAAGGCTCCAAGTCGCAAAGCAGATTGTCTCATCTGTCGGATCAGAGTTCGGATATGCGCTCTTTTAGCTGTCTTTGAAGGCGGCGCAGTTTTATCCTGAGTTCCTCGGATCTGTATCGTGAGTAGAATCTCAATGCGGCGTTTTTTGCTCTGAATAGCCGACGAATGTCAGCCGGGAAGGACCCGAGCAGGTAGTCCGACTCGGGCACCGTTCTCGACGATTCCTCGACGGCTGTGGCGATGTGATTTGTTAACGAGTCGATCGCTCGGTTTGCAGCGCCGAGCGAGTCGATCGTATCGGGGATTTCGTCTAGGTGCTGGGGATTCGCGGCCTTGAGTTTGACCTCGAGGCTGCGCCAGTTGACGATGGTATTGGTCAGAGGGACCTCACCAGCGGGCCGGCCCAGCTTCATAAGAACCGGGCGGTGGTCGGATCTGAGATCGTCTATGTTCTCGATCGAATGCAGCGGGACGGTGACGATAATTCGCGGGGTGCCCCTCGGCTTTGCACAGGACGCAGCTCGGGGGATTTGTCTCTTCCGCGGTGCGGGAGCACGCCTTCGTCCCGTGGTCCCCGGTGCATTTGACGCACCTCGGGCGGGCGAAGCAGTTACGGACCGAGTGGCCGTAAAATTGGCATCGGTGGCATGGCAAATGGCAAATTGGCAGTGATGCCTTTTTTGTGCGGGACTTCTTTTGTTGCACAGGCGGGTGATTCCAAAAATCTTCTTACCCTCCGGAGAGAGTTCGAGACTCGTAAGGATGAGTGGGAGTGCGGCCTTAGTTCGCATGCTGGACATGCGACGGGCTTCCAGCACGGGGAAGTTTTGTTTTTTGAGGTCGTCGAGGACCTTGGAGATGTCGATCTCCATAGGGATTCCGCGTATGACGACGCGGAGTTGCTTCTCCTCGGGGAGAGCGAAAGTGTAGAAGCCGAGACCGGCGTTCCGCAAGTGCCTGGTGGCAGCTCTGAAGTCACCAGCCGTTGCTAGGTTGATGCGGATGCCCTGCGCGATGTTCTGCGCTTCTTGACGCAGAGGGTGAAGCCCTCTTCGTCGGTGATAATGGTAGGTGGACGGTCCACCTCCATCTCGCTGCCGCTTGAGGTCCCTTCCGAATCAGAATCGGAAGAGACGGGCACGTCAGACTTGGAAGATCCCGCAACGGGCGCCCTCGGCTTGTTAGGCGCGTGGGTAGCGTGGGTCGCGGGGGTTGGGTCCGGAGAGGCCGGGCTGTGTCAAAATTCACGGATCGCTTAGGAAGGGCCGACTTTTTGAATTGTTCCCAGACAACTGGAAACTGTTTGCGTGCAAAGCACGCAAACTGGACGAATACGACGTCCATTTGTATGGACGCCATTTTGTTGTGCAGCCGTTCTGCCGTACGGCGGGGGGTTTTGTGTACCTATTCAGGCAGAGGACCTAGCCGTCGCCTAATGCGACAGGCTCTACGCTATAACCTCGCCTCTGAGGCGATTAAAAAATGCTACTTACAGTGCCGGAACCAGGCTCCGGCAGAGTTTTCCGGTGCTGGTATCTCTACACTACACTGCACTGCACTGCACTGGGGCACTCGAGTGCAAATGGCGTCCGCCTGAGCGGCGTTGTGGCGCGCACGATCACGGGCGAGTCGTACGGAGCGGGCGTAACTGTATCGCGCACTGGCAGCGGACGCATGGGACGTGCGATCGGTACGGCGGGCAGAACCCGAAAGCACCCCTATAACACCTGAGGGAATCAATTTAACACCAAGCAACGGTACACCTTATCGTGGGTAGTTCCCCAACCACCAGGGGACAAAATTACAGAATATGTTACGAGTAGACTAAAAGTTCCGGCAAGTGAGCGGCGAAGGCGTGCTGAACGTCCAGGCCCAGACAAAAGTCTGGCAACCTTAAAGGTGAATACGCCCATCATTTGAAGGTAGACGTTCGCTTCGTAAAAACGGCAACAGAAGAACTTGCGTGAAGAGCAACCAATGAAAACAAAATTTCAAGACTTGAAAAGGAGAATGAAGATCTTCGGTCATTTGTAAATGATCTTGCGTCCGATCTGGAAAAGCTACATGAGGAGATGAAGCCACTTCGGAAGCATTAAAAAACACAATGCGTTCTGGGAAAGCAACAAGCCTGTCAGGTTCGGCTTCATCTGGAAAGGAGAGATATGCTAATGTAGGCGAAGATGGCCTCATGGAGCAAATAGGTTCTCTTATAAAAGAGAAACTAGCGGCTTTCGAGACCAGAATCTGTCCTGACGGAGCTATTAGACAAAGACTGTCGGAAAAATCAAGAAACACAGGGACCCCGCGGCTGGTTGCGGCTGTGCCTACTTCGGCGCCCGTACTTCGGTCATTAGATACTTAACTTGCCATTTCGGCGCCTTCGGAATCTCTCGGGATGCCTGCGCCTTCAGCAAATACACGGTCGTCTATAGTTAGTCGCAGAACGAAGAGAGCAATGGCAAAACAAGTAATTCCAGTGTCTGGACGGGTAGGGGCTTTCAAACCTGCTGCGAAAGAAAAGCCGGGGAGACTTCCTCGTACGGATGCCATTACGGTTACCGTACTCGGGCAAGGTGAGCTTTCCTATGCCGCAGTTATGACTGCGGTAAAACAAAAAGTCAAGTTGTCGGAATGCGGCATCAACACTGTTCGGCCAAGAAGAGCAGTAACGGGAGCACTGATCCTAGAAGTATCTGGCTCCGAATGTACGTCCAAGGCTTACATGCTGGCCGGTAAAATGAAAGAAGCATTGGCTGACACGCGTGCTAATAGCGGGTCCTTCGAAAATGGACTTGGACGAATCTGTTACTGTAATGAAAGTCGCAGTTGCAGTAGCGGAAGCACACTCGCAGATGTTAAAGTGTGAGATTCGCAGCTCACCCATGCGTATGGGCTCCAGGTGAATACGTTGTCCTATAAGCGTAGTGCGTAAGCTAGCAACAGCAAAACGTGTGCGCATAGGGTGGACTCTAGCGCGGGTAGAAGTGCTCGCAGCACGGCCACTGCAATGTTACCGATGCCTTGAACTGGGACATGTTAGTAGTAAATGCCCCAATGAAAAGGACCGCAGTATGTTGTGTTATGCTTGCACTGAGCCTGGTCACAGGGCTAATCAATGTACAACCGGAGTGTTGAAATGTCCACTGTGCTCAGTTATAGGGCGCTCAACCGATCATCGTCTGGGATCTAAGGCATGTGCACCTAAACAGAAGGGTGAAATTAGCGGGAGAAAACTGGCCCCTTCTGTTGAGACTACCCCTAGTGGGCAGGAGGACATGGAAGTATCACCTTCACTCGTAGGTTAAAGATACTCCAAGCTAACTTGAACCCCTGCAGCGCAGCGCAGCACCTGTTACAACAAACCCTCGCGGAGTGGTCAGTAGCTTTAGCCGTAGCAGCTAAACCTTACCGTGTCCCAGACCATCCTCGCTGGTTTGGTGGAGAGGGCGGCACGGTTGTTACCTATTAGAATGGATGATTAGGAGACCTACCCTGTTCTTTGATTTTTAGAGGACAGGATTTTGTCGCTGTAGAATAGGGTTATGGATAAAAAATCTTTGCAACGTGTCAATATTATACAGCGGAATGCGCAAAGCATTAAACCTAAACGTCTGGCATTTGAACAGTTATTCCATCCATCCATCCAATCAGCCGGAAGACGTCCACTGCTGGACAAAGGCCTCCCCCAAAGATTTCCACTCAGACCGGTCCTGGGCCACCCGCATCCAATGGTTGCCAGCGACCTTGACCAGGTCGTCGGTCCACCTTGTGCGGGGTCTGCCCACGTTAAGTCTTCCGGTACGTGGCCGCCACTCGAGAACCTTTCTGCCCCAACGGCCGTCGGTTCTGCGAGCTATGTGCCCTGTCCATTGCCACTTTGCGACAGCGACCCTTCGAGCTATGTCGGTGATCTTGGTTCTCCTGCGGATCTCCTCATTTCTGATTCGATTTCGCAGGGAAACTCCGAGCATAGCTCGATCCATCGCCCTCTCAGCAATCTTAAGCTTGCGGACAAGGCCCACAGTAAGCGGCCACGTCTCTGCTCCGTATGTCTTCTTCACTGGCAACACATACTGGTCAAAGACTTTTGTCTTGAGACACTGCTGTATATTGGACGAGAAGATATTTCTTAGCTTTTCGAATGCTGCCCATCCGAGTTGGATTCGACGAGAGATCTCTTTCTTGAAGTTTGACCTACCTAGTTGGATAGTATGTCCGAGGTAGACATATCTGTCAACAACTTCAAGTGTAGAGCTTCCAACTGTTACTGGAGTGGGTACAATATGGACATTTGCCATGATTTTGGTCTTGTCCATATTCATTTTAAGACCCACTCGTTGTGAAACTCTACAAAGATCATCGAGCATTATGTTGAGGTCCTCCATGGTCTCAGCCAAAACCACGATATCGTCGGAAAATCTAAGGTGCGTGATGTACTCGCCGTTGATATTGATGCCATGTACTCCCCAATCCAGAAGCTTGAAGAAAAAATTCACGTAGCAGTATTAAGCGAAACCTGGTTGAACAGAAAAGACAACCATAATATTAATGAATATAATGTTTTTCGTCGCGAACCATCGGACTCTTATGGAGGCGTTGCCATTGTGACATCGCTCGCTACAGGCGTAGATAGTTCAAATTGGAGGCATAAATATAAATGAAGGTATTGAATGCATCCATGTCAGGATTTTTAACTGCAAATACATTGAAAATATCATTGGGATCTACTGCCCATCTTCGATCCGCACTCAGGGCGATTGGGACTCAATCTTTTCATTAGCCATCAAAGAAACCCTAGTGTTGAGTGATTTTAATGGCCTCTATTCTAATTGGTCCCTCAAAAATGATGCCAGAGGCAGCCAAATTTATGACGCGCTAGCAGGAAGCAATTTTGTTACATTAAATGATTGCAGTTTTACTCAAATTCGAAAGATTAACACTGTACAGAAAAGTTCGCCGGAAGTCTGTTGTGTCGTCAGATATTTCACTGTATTTTCAAAGGGTTGTTACAAATAAGTCGGTGATCACTTGATGTTAAAAATTTCCACCTTTTGCGAAGAAGGCTTACCGCCTAGGGGTGAAACGTGCTCAGACCTCTAGTTGGATGCGGTTCTGCGAGGGGCAGGAGCGTGGGACCATGTGAGACGGCATCTATCGCGTGATGCGTTGCACAAAGGTGAGGGAGGGAAGATGCTGGACGCAGCGGGATCAGCCAGGTTGCTTGCGGAAGTCTTCTTCCCGGGGGATGACTCTGAGGAGGAAAATGCGGACCACAGCCATGTAAGAGTCCAGTCTGAATGAATCAACTAGGAGGGCCATGGTGATTCATGCGAACCCCCCTTCACGATGGAGGAGCTTCGATGGTCCGTGTTGACCTTCAACGCGAGAAAGGCACCTGGCTTTGACGGATTCAATGCTAACATCTGCCGGGCGGCAATCGCCGTGGATGCCGCACTGTTTCTCGCGCTCTCCAACCGGTGTCTCGCTCTCGCCTACTTTCCCAAGAGACGGAAGGAGGCAGCGGTTGTGGTGTTCCGAAAGCCCAATAAGGACAACTACACTCACCCGAAATCCTACCGGCTCATCGGACTTTTGCCCGTCATGGGCAAGGTTCTAGAAAAGATAATGGTCCGGAGGATTTGGTGGTACACTACACCGTATATCAGTAGCTGCCAATACGGCTTTATGCCGCAAATATGTGCCCGCAGACTCCCTGTATGACTTGATCCAGCACATACGATCTCCCTTGAAGGAGTAGGAGATCGTTGTGCTGGTATCATTGGACATAGAGGGAGCATTCGACAACGCCTGGTGGCCTGATATACGGTGCAGACTGGCGGAAACTCGCTGCCCCGTCGGCCTGCGGCGCCTTGTCGATGGCTACTTTAGTGACCACAAGGTGTCCGTCAGGTACGCGTGGGCGTAGTGCGCCAGAGCGACCACCTAGGGGTGCGTGCAGGGATCCGTGGGCGGCCCAACATTCTGGACCCTCCTCCTAAATCCACTCCTGGAGGCGGTGGCCAAGAGCGGCACATACAGCCAGGCGTTTGCAGACGACGTCGTGCTGTTCTTCTCCGGGCAAGAGATCACGAGGAAGGCAAATACGGTACTCGCCGATATTCACGATTGGGGGGTCAGAACCAAGTTGAGGTTTGCACCACACAAAACAAATGTGATGGTGCTGACCAATAAACTTAAGTATGACAACACAATATTGAGTATGGTTAGAGAGCCCCTTTGTCGAACTCGTGAAGTTCGGATATTCGACCTCACAATTGACGATAGGCTCACTTTCAAAACACACGTGAAGAACGTGAGCAATAAGGCCCAAGGGCTCTATCGTCAATTGTGCAGAGCCGCGATAGTATCATGGGGGTTGAACTCGGAGGTGATCAGAACGATGTACCTGGCGGTGTTGGAGTCGATTATTCTGTATACTGCGAGTGCATTGGCGCTGGCGGCTAAGAAGCTGCTGATCAGAAGAATGCACGATGAGGTTCAGCGTGGCTTCGCGCAGAAAATTGCGCGAATTCACCGAACCGCGTCGTTGAATTCTTCCTTAGTACTTGCCGGGCTGCTTCCTCTGGATCTTCAGGTTCAAGAAGTGGCCACTTTATTTGAGGTAAAGCGCGGCCCCACCGGGGAAGTACTAGGAGACCGAGAGCTGGAGCTTTCAGCCAGCCACTTGAGTTGGTGTGGAGTTCTCCTGCCTGGAGAGAGTGCAAAGCTGGTCCAACTTGCCACCTCCGCTGCCGATACGATATACGCGGCCAATGGGTCGGCGCATTCGTGCGCCGTACTTAGCGACTCGAGGTCCGCTCTAGAAACATTCGCAAAACCGGACACCCTTCACCTCCTGGCGATCGCAGTGAAAGAGAATATTATGAAAGCGCATGGAAAAGGGACAAATGTGAGGCTTTATTGGGTGAAGGCTCATTTGAGGATGGAGGGGAATGAAACGGCGGACCAACTGGCCAAGGAAGCGGCCCTGAAGGATAAAAGAAGACCAGTGTACGAGGATTGCCCCGTTTCCTTCAAGTTTCAGCTAAGGCGTAGGACGCTTGACGAATAGAACAGGAGGTACGTGCATGGTACAACGGTTTCAACAACCAGGATATTTTTCCCAGACGTCAGGTCTGCATATCGCGTGCTTTGCCAGCTCGTGCTCGGCACGGTCTTGGTCCAGATGTTCACTGGGCACGGGGGATTCTCCGAGTACCTTCACAGGTTCAAGCTCAAGGTCTCCCGCGTGCCTTTGCGACCTGGCGGTGGTCCAGACCGTGATGCGCGTATTGACTTCCTGTCCTTTATGTGGGATAGATAGAGCAAATATAGAAATAGAAATAGGTAAAAAATAGATGTGGAAGTCATCGCCTCTCTGATGAGTGAGGACAAAAGTCGCCAAATATTTATAAGGTATAGTAGAAAAGTGATAGAGGATGTAGTAAAAAGGAATAAATTACAAATAAAATAAAAATAAACAAAAATAATGTTATGTAAAACTAAAAAACTAAAAGACAGTAAACAGTGGAAAAGTAAAACTTGAGTAATAAATAAATGGAATTAATTTTCAATAGAAAAATAAAAGAAGGAGAAGATGAAATAGAAGGAGAAATGTATGACAAAGGGGATGATTCTAGTTCAGGATAAGGGATGATTTGTTCCCGATTTCGACGAGGCGACGATGTCTTCACTCATCGAGAGGTATGAGAGAAGGAAATGGAATGGAGTATGATAGGAGAGAAAGTATAAAAGATAAGTTTTGGGATGAAAGAAAAGAAAGAATGAAAGGAGAGTATGAGGAATAAGTATAGAATAAGAATAGATGTCAAGTGAAATGTAAAAATAAAGGCCCTGTGACCCAAACTACGCAGGGGAACAATTAAAAAAAACCTGTCATAACCAAATTTGGAACAAAAGTCAAATTTCGAAACGGTCTAGATGTAATTTATTTTTTTATTATTTATTCAGTTCTAACTTCATAAGGTTTATTTTGAAAAAAAAATTCTATAATTTAATTTCCTCCGTAGGGGGGTAATGTGGCAATTCTATTGCCACCGATCAAGATGTCATGGTACATACCTAGTGTATAGCTCGCTCTAGTCGGACTATCAGAATTAAGACTACGTTCGATCTTCAATTCGCTTTGGATTTTCTTCTGCCTATAAGGTTAATTATCTCCGTGGGGGTGGTGTGGCGTTACCCACGATATTGTTTTAGCTCGCGGATACCGGATCCGCGAGCCCTGAGTCCGATGAAGCAGCTATAGCTGTCAATAAAACTGCGGCGAGAACATCAACATCAATAAAAAAAAAAATACGCACGATATTTCAATTTGCCGCCGCGTCTGCTCAGTTTCACGCGGTTTCGACCGATAGGTAGAAAGGGCGCGGTCGACAGGTAGACAAAATGAAGATGTCGTATATGGCTTGTAAAGAAAGGTCGTGTGAAAAGGGTTAATATACAATTTCTATGTCTTATCATGTTTGTTTGACTTTATAGTAGCCATACAATCTCATAAATCCTTCGATAGATAGAGAAAAGAAAGAAAACCACTAAAATGATTGCTAGTATTTTTTCATCAACTCAGCTAACTCTAACTTCAAAACGATAGTTTTGTTGTTTTTATTTTTAAATTAAGCGCTACCTAGTGATAATTATAGAAAGCAATGAAAATATCAAATAGTAAATTCTTCTAAAAGCGGCATCTATTGATAGTGAGTAGACTTAAATTATTGTTGATATTCAAATTATATTACATTTTAGCATTAAGTTATGGTTGCTTAAAAATATTGTTATTAATATTGTTTTTAATAATCGCCGACATAGAAAATCACTAACCACCACATGTATCCGAGTATATCAGCAAGCTTCTTCATTAAATTATGTTTATTTTAGGTGCTAGTCAAGACATTTAGTACAGTCGTTGCAATGGTTTAATTTTTATATTGTTGTAGATGAATATTTTACATAAAATTCTATGTCTTAGGTATTCTTCATTTAAATGATGTGTATACTTTAATACTTTGCAAAGGTATTGGAGGTAGAGTGCGGGGTTTCTGGTGAATGACAACGTTGCAATATCAGCACCAATTTGATAATGACAGGGATTTTAAGCACAGAGCATGTTATTAACTACAACAGTATTACAAAGATACAGTTGAATGAATACTTTCTGATAGGCTACTATCTTAATTCTTGGCACTACAGAGATACAGTTAATGGATATAACTGTATACTCCGTAATAAATCGTTTAACAAAGGCAGTATACACTTTTTTTTTTTTTGATAGTGATGTTCTCGCCGCAGTTTTATTGACAACTATAGCGGCTTTATCGGACTCAGGGCTCGCGGATCCGGTATCCGCGAGCTACCGGATTTATATATATATCCGTATCGAAAGTCGTGCATTTTCACGTAAACTGCGTTCAACCAGTTCAATGTTTTCGGGGGTCCTTGACGATCGACTAGGTCCTGGCCGTGGTGTGTTCATAGCCGAAGCAGTTGCGGGAACCTCTCCACCCACGAACGAATTAAATTCACACTCGGCCCATCGCCTATCCGTCGAATATTGAAATGTGAACAAAACTATCTGCGAGCAAGTACGTAAGAATCGTTACTCTTGAAAAATGCTTCAATAGCGAACGCGCAATGCTCACCCGACCACTGCGACATCGTGACTAAGAAATCCGCACGATCGGTGATTCTAATGACACCACCTTCTCCCCACACTGTTTATAACTTATTGAGATATTCGTTTTTTAAAATATAAATCTGCCGCCAGACACGCTTTATATGTAGATAAAGTAATATGTATGAGGCGGAGGAGATAAATGATAAGATATTGGATGTGGAAAGGTTGAAGAGTAGGATAGTGCTATGAGGGAAGAGAAAGGGGTGTACTTGAATATATACATAAATATATATACATATGAATTTAAGACGCGCAAGGTGCGCGTCGGATGGCGGCAATCCTATGAGGTCATCGGAGGGGGGCTCGGGCCCGTCCTCCGATCACCTTCGCCTGTGACACGGGACGAGGGCGGTGTGGACCGCCTTGCCGGCCGGGTGTGACTTGTGTGCGCGGTGTGCGAGCTTGATGGGCGCCGCAACCAACGGCGGAAGCGGGGCGTCCGAAATGTGGTGAATGCGTGTTTTGTGTTGTTGATGGGAGTGTCGTGCCGACCCTCTGTATCGACGCGGAGCGGAAGCGCGTTCCGAGGACGTCGATTCTTACTGGTGGCATCGGAGATCGAGACGTAGTTCACCGTTTGCCCTATCAGTGGGTTCGGGTGGTGTGGCCTTGGCAAAGTGGTAGATAGCACAATCTTGCATGAATTGTGGTATCGAATGAAGTTTGAGGTCGCTGTGCAGGTCGATGCTGCGTTGGTACCATTCCGCACCCGTGGCCTTCCGGGTGAAGCGGTTTTGGATAACCTGTATGGGTTTAAGGGTGGTAGGGGAGGAGTGCGCAAATACAACGCACGAATAAGTCATAATAGGTCTTATGCAGGCCTTGTACAAGTGCACCTTATGTCTGAGGGCCAATTTGCTCGACTTGCAGAGCAAGGGATGAAGTCTGCCCATTACATAGGCAGCCTTGTTCCTCACTCTGCAAATGTGGCTCCTGAAATTTAACCTTCGGTCTAGATTGACACCGAGGTATTTGACCGAGTCTCTCCAAGGGACAGGTCGGTCGAAGATAAGTATTTGCTTGGGAGTGTAGCGCCAAGCGAGACTGGGGATTCGAGGTTTTATTTTCCTAGAGAAATGTAGGGCTTCGCTCTTGTCCGGGTTGACGTCGATTCTCCACTTCCTAAACCAATCGCCTAGGCGTTTGTTTGCGGACTGGAGCCGTTTCGTCAACCGCGGCAAGATCGGGCCCGAAAGGTAGAGCGCAGTGTCATCTGCGAATAGAGCGCGAATGGTGTACAGCGAGAAGAGGAGAGGGGACAAGCAGGAGCCCTGCGGAACCCTCGCTCTGATGTGACGGGAAGTGGAGTGAGCGCTTCCGGCTTGGTAGCGAAAGGTGTGGTTCGACAAGAAGGCTCTGATGATGATGACGAGCCTGTCTGGCACTTTGAGTGCGTATAGCTTGTAAATCAAGCTATCGTGCCAGACTTTATCGAACGCCTTGGCTACATCGAAGAATAGGGCTACGGTGTCATGCGGTCTTTTGCGCGTGAACCCTTTGAGGACGTGCTCCACCAGTCTGTGTACTTGGTGGACGCAGGAGTGGTCTCTTCTGAACCCGAACTGTTCGTCGGGCAGAAGTTTGTTCTCCGACACGAAGTCGGAGAGACGCGAATGGATTAGACGCTCATAAAACAATTCGCATTTCGCATTCGCAATGCTCATAAACTCAAAAACGCTTACCCATGTTGCAGAGAAGGCTTATCGGTCTGTAGTTGGAGGGAATTTTCCTAGGCTTGTTTGGCTTAGGAATTCCCACGACTTCCAGGGGTCCGAAAAGGAGCAGCTGGAAAGAAGCACGTTGAAAATTGTCGTCAGCAAAACGATAATAGGAGCGGGGAGGAACTTGAGCACTCTGTTCGAGATGCCATCAAGGCCCGGAGCGGACTTGACTTTTAGTCCTCTAATAGTCACTGTGACCTCGTCTTCTGAGATCGGAGTTAGGGGTGGACCTACCGTAGGGATGGAGGATCTGCGTGCGATCTCGTCCTCCACCAGTTTTAGGTAAGGGGGGTCGGCTGGAGAAGATGACGGTGTGCACTGGTTCTGGCATGAGTCCAGGGTTCTCTAACTTGAGACCCCGAGCTTGACGCCAGAAAGCGTCTTTGGAAGGGGCAGTAAACAAAGATGTACGATCCTTATAAAGATTTCCACTATGATAAAGATAGCGTGATCAATTGTTCATGGTGGCGCCATCTGTTGGGTTGCTTGAAAACTTCTAGTTACAATTTACTATTTTAGTTAATGCTTGTATGAATATATAACAGAGATAATACTGGTACACTCATAACTAATATAATATAATATTATTTCCAGAAGTGAGATGTTCATATGTTCTAAAAATTTACTTAATTATCGCCTGAATTAATGCATCGGATGGAAAGTGATTTATGTTCGCATAACACTTTTTCAGAAAGGAGATTACGAAATCGTAATCGGAAAGATATTGTAAATTTATTAAAGGACCACCACTTTAAAAGATATCCTCTGCAACAAATTTTAATATCATCAATATTGGACACCGAAAAAAATTAAACCTATTTCGTACATAAAAAAGATATCAGCTAAAACAGGATAAGTTATAACTGGAATTCGAAATAAATATTAAAGTTAAAATGATTAAAGACATTTATATGATTTCATCGAGTTAGATTGAAGAACTTCAATTAATAAATAATAACGAAACGAAGTCGCTTTTGTATGATTTACTTTCATTAATGTTGAAGGCATTGACACTTCTCTGCTTTAAATTTTTGCCGTAAATTTTTCTATTTACTTACAGTCACGGCGTCAATCTATTGGCTAGACAATGCCTTAAAAATCAGATTTAATTTTACACCACAAGGAATATTTTCTGTACCAAATGTTTGTAGGGTATGTGTGTGGGTAGTAATATCGCTAGCTACAGTGTCTTTCAAACGAGAAGGAGAAGACTATTTAAAGGTAGAAATACCTACCTAGACAGTCATCGGCGAAAGATATTTCTTAGTAGCAGAAAGAGTATCGCAAAGATAATTTTGGTTCTTTTATGAAATACGTTAAATTACTTATTAAATGTTAAGTAACCAGCTTTATAAACTTACCATAAAAATACATCCATTATCTATGTTATGAAAAGATGATCAAAAACCTACCACCAAGACGGAGAGATAGGGAGTGACCTCTCGCTAAACGTCTGTGGTCCGAACCACAGTCGGAAGCGAGGCGTCATGGAATGCGGTATCCCGATTCTGCGACTCTGTTTTGACGCAGAAGCGGGAGACCGAACGTTTCAGAGAGCGGGCACCAAGCGTGGTCGGAGCGTGATGACAGCTCATCGCCGCAAGGCGGGGCCGAGCGCACGACCGCCGAATGGCTCTTTCGGCAGAGGAACCTGGCGCCACGACCGACACGGGCCGTCGGGCCGGCGCCCCCCTTGGAGAGGGTTCCTGGGGTGCATATGGTGATGCGTCTCGTATTCCGACGCGTCGACACGTAGGGATTTTGCTTGGGAGATGTACTTCACATCACACCCCTCCCTGAGGTGGACCCGGTCATTCGGGCGCCGATTGGGGATCGCAGAAGAACTGAAACATGTTATCCCGCGACCGTCGAGTATGTGGATAAGACAGGAATACCATGTGAAACTTTTTAGTCGGTTGGAGCCCGACACTATCCCGGTACCGGTCCATTGGTTCCAGCATTTGTTACACACGTTAATAAAAAAAATATTACACTGTACTTGTATAACATGAGAATAAGAATACTGATAGTAGGTCTCTCTTTCCGGTGACCGAAAAGGTAGATGTCAGCTCGGCTCCTATTGTAGCCGGCAAACAGTAGTGTGCTAAGCTTCCCGTGTCCGCCGTCCCGAGGCCGGAGGCGCCGAATGAGACGCTGCCAACCGGTTACCGTTGGTGATTACATTCTCACACGCATTCTTCCTTATACCGTGTTGTTTAGAGAAAATAAATGTCACCTTTCTCTCTCTAAATTTCTTTTAGCCTTTCCACTTGTGGGACACGGACCTTCCCCCACAATAAGAGATTCTTGGCCATTTATCCACCACGCCGGCCAATGGTTTTCAATTTGTTTCATCGCACTGTTTTCCGTCACAAGCTGAAGCTCAGCAGGATTTAAACCCGTGGTCCATATAGATGTAGACCCCCTTACCATTACCTTACTGATTGAACAGTCACGGCTTTATATAATAATAATTTAACAAGTGAAATTGTTGTTACAAGTAGTAGTTAAATTTATTATTAAGTTATACTTATTTTGATAAATATATTGTTAACGGTAGATACTCAAAAGTTATTAAGAGATTGATTAATGATGATGATTGTCTTAGAGGTAATAATCGCAAAAATATGATTATAAAAGCTTTCGTAATAAATACTTTAGAGAGTTACTAGTGAAATAGCTCAATATCTTTCTATGATATACACACCGCTGGTCAATTTTTGTCTAACGTTAACAGTTATTCATAAGAAAAATGTGCAAATGTTTAATGTTATCATTATCTTCAAATTCACGAAATTCTAAACATTATATTTACTGTATAGAAACCTCGAGCGATCGTAACCTTGAACCTGAATAACTTTGTGTTGACAGATTATTGTATGACAAAGGAAAGAGGGTCCCGGCAGTGGGTCAGTGCGGCCGGCATCGATCTGCGGCGTCTGTACGAGTATTGCGCGCTGCCGCCAACCGCTCCCCTATAATGTGTAGCCCTCATAACAGACTATACAAATACAAAATATAATGTATTAAATATGTCAATTTACACATTTTGTAATATATCTATTACCTTATTTTGGTATAATCTTTTCTAAAACATCTACATACATACATATATATCACGCCTCGTTCCCAGTGGGGTAGGCAGAGAACACCTCTCTCCACCTGCTACGATCCTGGCACACCTCTCTCGCTTCCTCCACTAAAAAATCTAAATTAAACTAAAACATCTACCGTTTACAATTAATTTGTATCTTAACATGTAAACAGAAAATAGATTCAATAGATGCATATGCCGAGTTGTTAAGCACACATAATTAACTCCTAATATAAATAAAAAATCAACTGAATCTCTCTAACAAAAGGATGAATTTAGTTATATGTACCTTGAAATAACAACGATACTGTTACATATTAATCTATTTATTAATGAATCATCAATAATCATCATTTCACTAAGGTATTCGCCATACTTGCTTCGCTCTGCACAGAGATTCACGCCTCAGCGCAGTTTGCTCGTGGCGGTTACATAGAAATCTGCTACTCTTTACATGACATTATATAATCTCGTAATTCGGTTAAAACTTAATAAGTTTGTGGGTTATACAAGTAATAGTACAAACGGTTTAAATGGAAAAAAACGATTGTTTAAAATGGGTAAGGTATGAACAATTTAACCGACCGCTATTAAAATTGGTACTATATTTCATCACGCAAGGACATTATAATAGTTTGCCAAATATCTCCCTTCCGCCTTTTTGTCTTTTGAATTTCGCGGCTATGTACAAAGCGCTACAAAGCTCGTATCTGGCAATACTATACATAATTTGAAAGGTCTTGACATAACCTACAAAACGACGCTATGCATAATTAGTTTGGATATTGCGTTCAACAGTTATAGACGTGTAAACATATAGTTCACTAACGCCGAAATTCGCGCTATTTTAAAGTTTTCCTTCGTTAAAAGCAAATCCGCTAGAGAAACGTTCCGTGAGATTAATGGTGTTTTGGGGGATGGTACTCTATCACTTCGAACCGCGGAGGAATGGTTTCGACGATTCAGAGCCGGTGAAAACGACACCATGGATAAGCCAGCCGGCGGAAGACCTGTGACGACAAATACCGATCAAATCATGGACTACATCTAGTTAGACCGGCATGTGGCATCTCGTGACATCACCCAGGAGATGGGAGTTAGTCACCAAACCATTTTAAACCATCTGCAGAAGGCTGGATACAAAAAAAAGCTTGATGTTTGGGTGCCGCATGATTTGACGCAAAAAAACCTTCTGGACCGAATCAACTCCTGCGATATTCTGCTGAAACGGAACGAACTCGACCCATTCTTGAAGCGGATGGTGACTGGCGACGAAAAATGGATCACATACGACAATATCAAGCGAAAACGGTCGTGGTCGAAGGCCGGTGAATCGTGCCAAACAGTGGCCAAGCCGGGATTGACGGCCAGGAAGGTTTTGCTATGTGTTTGGTGGGATTGGAAGGGAATCATCCACTATGAGCTGCTCCCATATGGCCAGACGCTTAATTCTACCATCTACTGCGAACAACTGGACCGCTTGAAGCAGGCGATCGACCAGAAGCGTCCAGAATTGGCCAACAGGAAGGGTGTAATGTTCCACCAGGACAACGCCAGACCACACACTTCGTTGATGACTCGTCAGAAGCTACGGGAGCTCGGATGGGAGGTTTTATCGCATCCACCATATAGCCCGGACATAGCGCAAAGTGATTACCACCTGTTCCTGTCCATGGTGAACGCCCTTGGTGGTGTAAAGTTGAACTCAAAAGAGGCTTGTGAAAAGTGGCTGTCCGAGTTCTTCGCAAATAAGGAGGGGGGCTTTTACGAGGGAGGTTTTATGAAGTTGCCGTCTAGATGGAAACAGATTCTCGAACAAAACGGCGCATATTTGAACTAAATCCGATCACTGTAACACTTTTTATAAAGCATTGAATAAAAAGCAAAAAAGCGGAAGGGAGATATTTGCCAAACTAATATAATACCTTCCGTTGTTATTAAATACTATACCACGAGAAAAATTAGTACAAAAAATATCTCATCGAAAAGAATATACTTGCTTTACCATTTATGGCGAAATCTGCTGCGGTATGCAATATTGTCTACCGAGCAAATACCCTGATATCATCATCATTTCAACCGATGAACGTCTACTGCTGGTGGTAGATCTCCGTTGCCACATAGCGCCTAGGAAGGTACCAAACACTAGTGCGCAAACATTACTGCGTCCCTGTTCGAAGCGCGCTGTAGGTAGTTTAATTACTGAGGTAACGAGGCTTAACATATTACGTCTTAAGGCGAGGAGCGCAATGCGGTACTGCGCATACCATTTAGCTAGCGCCACGTTGTAATGGGCGAGCTTACCACCACTTACCACCTGTCCAAAACCGGTGGCTTCCAATGATCACAGTACAATGTTTAACCAGTGTAAAACTATAATATCGAATGATTTCTATCCACTGAAAACATCACAAATTGTATACAATTCTCAGAACAGTACACCCAATAACGTGCAGGTATTCCACGCTACCTATATAAGTCAGTATGTAAATCACGCGGCACCCCGTGAGCTGCTCTGTACATAAAACTGTGTTGGATTCGCTGAATTTAATATCAACGACAATAACAAGTACATACACAAATAAAACTTCACGGAATACATTCGCCTTAGAGCTAAATAATTTACAAGATGGTTTTTTTTTTTAATTCATCTAATCGACGAGACGAGCGGGACGTTCAACTAATGGTAAGTGATACGCCTGCCCATAGCAAGGTGGTGCTAGTAGGATGTTACACTGTACCACATTGCGCTCGTCCCCGTGGGCACATAATTTATTAAACGTCGTAATCCCAGTAATTATTCTAACTTTGGTGGCCTTTAAACCGGAACGTAGTGATGTTTGCACATTACTGTTTGGCGGCAGAAAGGAACGCTGCGGTGGTGCTTATCTTTTTTTTACGCGGGAGAAATGCTTTCGTATATCTGCCCTCGCGTGGGCAACAACAGGTTATGTCGAACTTGCACCGACTAAAATCCCCACGATGTCCCACTTTCGTCGCTTTACGACGGAGCCACGGGAACGCTTTCGCACACCTCCACGACAAGGCGGGAACCTGTTGGGGGGGGGGGGCTTTTTTCCACTTTATATACCACGTGTAAAGGCTACTCCAGTCTACCTTGGGTAATGCGGAGATGATGAGGTAGGCGCATTAAATAAATACAAATATAATACACAATATACATATATAAAAACACACACGCACACGCATAAATATACATACTTGCATAATGCCACGGGTTCAAATCCAGTACCATCACATATCCTTGAATTGTATTAACTGGTGCGTAAACACGTAACATTAATCCGTGCGCGTAATTTTATTGTAATGACTAACTATACTAGTCTAAAGTAACGCTATAGTGATGTGTGTGGTTTGGTGAAGGCGCGTGTTGGGAGTGTACATTAAATAAAAGTTTCGTTAAGTTTTTGATGGTCTTTTATATTAAGTTTATCAGACTGAATAATTATCGAAGTACCCGAAAAACACATGAAATATTTTGAACTTGATACTGTATGTATAATAAGCACTTATATTATCTTTGGGTTGTCACAATGTAGAAGATACCATTTAAACTCTTAATAATTACCCATTATTTACATATTTAAGTCTTGGAATAATTTTAAAGTGGACGCCTGAGATTGTATTATGAGCAATTACTACTGATACAACTATAGCTATGTGCCAGCGTCTAGTATGAATAATAACAATTTATAAAGAAGCTTGTTTATCATAATGAATACCAAGTTACAAAGCACTAATAAATGCGCCGGATGTGCTCGAGGTATGTCAACACCAGAACAACTGAAATGTAATAACTGTTCCTTAAAATACCATTATGAGTGTGTTAGTACCACATCCAGAAAATACAAAAGTGTTTCGTCAGATCATAAAAACTCCTGGGTTTGCCCAGCGTGTCGCCTAAAGCCGCCAAAAGCCGACAGTTCTATTTCCCTGATTAAAACTACCGACGTCAATATCGATCAGAATAGTACCACATCAAATGTCACCCTTAGACGTAATAAAAACGCCGAAATACCCACAAAGACTATGGGTAGCCTACCGTTAGAGGATTTAAAGGCGAAGATGCAAGAAACGATGGATGGTCTTCTGAGTAATATGGAGTTAACAATGACAAAAATAATTGAAGAAAAGTATAAAGTAATATTCAAGGATTTCATTGAAATGAAAGAATGAATTACGTATATAAAAACTGAATACGAAAACATGAAAAGGGAGAACGAAAAGCTGAAAACCACAGTTAAAGATTTAGGCAATCGCCTAAGTATTTTTGAACAGTTCTCCCGTAAAAGCAACTTAGAAATTCAATGTATAGCGGAACACAAAACAGAAAACTTGATGAACGTCGTGTTTCAAATCGCCAAAGTGGTTGGCAACAATCTGTTCGATAGAGATATACACAAATGTACAAGGATTGCCAAAATAAACCCAGACAGCAAACGCCCACAATCTGTGGTGGTAACTTTTGCGAGTCCCCGGAATCGAGATGCGCTCCTCGCAAGTGTGATGCAATACAACAAGAAACATCGCAACGACAAATTGAACACCAGCTATATCGGTTACGGAGGTGACAAAAATCCTATTTATGTGCTTGAGCACCTCGCCCTAGAAGTTAAAAAATTACACGCCCAGACCAGACAAGCTGCTAAAAAATTAAACTACAAATTCGTGTGGGTTAAAAATAGTCGCATATTCTTAAGGAAAACGGAGACATCGGGGCACATGATTATCCGCGAAGCTGATCAGTTAAAGTCATTGACATAGTGATATAGAGTTTTGTAACTATTTATGTTGCTTTGGTTTTTTTTTTTATATATATCACAGTTTCTACTCTGTTTTGTAAGCATTATGGACTGTTTAGATATCTACTATTAAAATGTTAGAGGTCTGCGCAGTAAAAGCCACGAAGTCAAGCTTAATATATCGAACAATAATTATGATATTTATATACTAACTGAAAGTTGGCTGAACGATAGCATTTACGATGGAGAAATTTTTGACAACCGATACTTTGTGTACAGGAGGGATACAGAAATGATAAATGGAGGTGGAGTCTTAATAGCAGTTAGTAATGATATAGTATCGCATCGTATGACGGTGTGGGAAAGTAGTTGCGAAGATCTATGGGTGACAATTGATGCAATAATTTCAGGCAAAGCCACTCGTATTGCAATCTGTGCTGTATATCTGCCACCTCCAGTTTCTAAGGATAAATTAGAAGATTTTATTTCCCATGCGAATTACGTAATTAATGAGAATGAACATGTATTATTGGCAGGTGACTTTAATCTTAGTAACCTTGATTGGTCACCAATACAGGACGTATCGTATTTACGTGCCACTGGCAATCTCAGCAGTACTCTCAACGCAACGTTTGTCGACTTTATTGAGGAAAACACCCTCAAACAGTTCAACCGCGTTGTCAATAAAAACCAACGGATGTTAGATCTAATTTTATGCAACACAACTGTACCTACAATTGTAGAGAGTAATTACCCGATTTGTGCCGTTGATAGTCATCACCCAGCTTTAATTATTACAGTAATCTCAAACAAAATCAATTAGTCAAAGAAAATTTTAATGAGAGGTATAATTACTATAAAGCGAACTACGACAATATAATCTCGGACCTAAATAATATATTGGTTGATATCCTTTCGAAGTGCAGTGACGTAAATACAATGCTAACGATCTTTTACTATGAATTAGAAAAAGTGATTAAAAAACATGTACCCAAATCTAAACCTAGCAACAGTAAATATCCACTGTGGTATACTAAAAATCTTATAAATTTATTAAAACTAAAACTCAAAGTTAGACTGAAATGCAAAAAGTACAAGAATCCTCTCGAAGTGTTGAATTTGCTGATCTATGTGCACGATGTAACAAATTACTTAAAAAAGAATATAAACGCTACATTGAAAGGATTGAATCAAATATATCAAAAAACCCAAAATATTTTTGGAGTCATCTAAAAAATTAAAAAAAATCTGCGAACACGTACCCGTCTAGAATGGTCCTAGAAGACCAAATAGCATCAAATGGAGTAGGGGTGCTGGGTCGGATAACCTCCACGTGTGCCCGGGGATGCAGTTACCCTTCGGACCTCTGTCCGGAGGTAAGGGCATCTCCTGGGACTGGTGTACCCTGGGCAACGGCAGCTGCTTTATGCTCTCGGGCATAGGGCAACTGACGGCTAATAATCCGACACCACTGGCGTCGGGAAGTGACGATCCCACCGCCCGCTGGAGGGAAAACTTATATCCCTCGTGGATTCAATTTTCTCTTCGGCGCAATCAGTCGAGTCGCGCGGCGAGTCCGCCCCTGGGGCGGCTGTTGGCTTCGGCCACGCCGGGCGCACCTGTAGCATAGCACACCCCGAGCGGAGCGGGGACTGCGGTCATTGCGACCGGAGTCGAGAGGAAGACAACCTCCCAAATTACCCCAATCCTAAGGTACGGCGTGCCGATGGGATGAATGGCCAAGGGGAACTTGGTCCCGAGCGCCCGAAGCTGTGGATCAGCAAACCAACATTATGACAAGCAGATCTCAAGACATTGGTCCCCAGGTGGGTCCCGGCTTTACGGCTGGGGAATCCCAAACGGCGCCTGGCGCCGTCTGCCCTTCGTACTCTGGGGTGGGCAAGACTGCTTTAGACGATGGTGTGTGTGTGCCGAGGAGCGCCGATGGTTCGGCGAGTTGCACAATGGCGGAAGTGCCGCGCCCAGCGATGGGCGCTGGCCAACCACACGATGGTGACAGGCTAGCGCAACGTGCGCTATCGCTGACCGCGCTGCCCACAGCGCGGGTGGTGCTGGAGCGGCTGCTCTGGGAGCCATCCAAAAACGGGGGCGATGTCGACATGGCCCCTGTTTCCCGCATCAGCGGCAAAGAGGCTGCCGTTTCAGACGGCAGCCTCACTACGGTTGCGTCAGGCGGATCCCGCTTTTGGCAGGACCGCAAACGACGGCATCCCAGCAAGGACGGCTTGTCGACTTCTTCGGAGGAGGACGGCAAGAGCGCCGGGGAGCTATACCCCGGCCCCAAGCCAGACCGACGTGGGCGTCCGCCCACGACGGGCAAATATGTCGGCCTTAGCAAGGCCAAGGCCGCGTTCGACGCCGAGAGGCGTCAGGAGCTGAGGCTCCAGGCGGAAGAGGAACTCGTCGCGACGGCCGCTAGGTTCCGCCGAAACCGGGAGCGGAAGCTCTCTCGATCGCCTGCGCTGAAGTCGAGGACGGCTCCAGACGAGCAGACGGTTGGGGCGTTGCAGCGGATGGTTCTCGACGACGCTGATCTGATCAGTACGATCGCCAGCAAGTCGAGGAACCTCAAGTCCGGCCTGGCGCGGGACCTGAGTGACGCCGCGGCCTCCATCAAGGTGGCCGTGACCACCATCGCGTCTCGCACAGCGACGGACGAGACGCGGCAGCTGCAGGCGGAGAACGCCCGCCTGCGCGCCGAGGCGGCCAATTTCCGCAAGGAGTTGGCCAAACTCAGGGCGAAGATGGACGAGTTGGAGCGGCGGGATAGACCCGCGCCTCCTCGTCCAGACGCCGGCGATGAGTCTCCTGGGGAGGGGACGATTCGGCCGGCAAAAATACGGCGCACGGGTGCCGATCGCCTCGTACCGGCGACTACGTCGGTAGAGGAGATCTGCCGCACCGTAATGGTGCAGGTGGGGACGATGGTGTCGGCCCGCCTGGCATCACTGGAGGACAGGCTTCTCCCGGAGAAGCGTGTCCGGCCACCGCTGGCTGCCGCGAGGCAGGCGGCATCGGCCGCCAAGAATGCCGGCCCAGCGCCGAAAGCGGCCGCGGCCTCCGCGAACCCCGCCCTCAAAGTGGCTCCGTGGCTAAGAGGAAAGGGAAAGGGGGGCCGCAGAAGGCTGCGGGAAAGCTCCCTAAGTCCGCAGGCAAGTTCGTGCCCGCGCCCGCCCCACCTCCATTGGAGGAGGGGTGGACCGTCGTTGTGCGAAAGCCGCTGCGGGCGAAGGAGCTGCTGCCGAAGCCGCAACAGTGGCAGAAGCAGCGACAGCAGTCGCAGCCGAAGCCGCAGCAGCAGCAGCAACAACGTCGGAGCGCGAAGCGCAAAGCCGGCAGGAAGAACCGGCCGCGAAAGCTGCGGGCCCCACGGTCCGCAGCGGTCGTGGTTACTCTTGCGCCTGAGGCGGTCGCGAAGGGCGTCACGTACGCCGAAGTGATCGCCCAGGCGCGGGAGCGGATCGACCTGAACGGCCTCGGCATTCTTGGGATGCGCTGCAAGACGGCGGCGACCGGAGCACGAATATTTGAAGTGCCCGGTCTTGAAAACGGCGAGAAAGCCGATACCCTCGCCAAGAGGCTCCATAAGTCTCTCGGCGAGGATGTCGCGCGGATCTCGAGGCCGGTGAAGTGCGCCGAGCTGAAGGTCTCCGGACTGGATGACTCGGTCACCAGCGCCGACGTAGTCGCCGCGGTGGCGCGAGCGGGGGGCTGTCCGACCGACCAGGTTCGGTCGGGCAGCGTCTCGTTCGGCGCCTCCGGCCTCGGAACGGCATGGCTACGCTGTCCTGTGCTTGCGGCTCAGCGGGTGGTGGACGGCGGCAGACTCCTGGTTGGCTGGGTGTCTGCGCAGGTCACACTGCTCGCGAGCAGACCGCAACGCTACTTCCGGTGCCTCGAAAAGGGGCACGTGCGGGTGCAGTGAAAGTCCGACTCGGACCGCAGCGATGAGTGCTATCGCTGCGGAAAGAGCGGTCACAGTGTAGCCACCTGCTCCGCCAATCCGCACTGCAACCGATACAGCGTGACCGGTAAGCAGGCCGACCATAAATCCGGCGGTGGTACCTGCGACAGGGCGCACGTCGTCGGTGGTGGGGCGACGAAGGGCGGCAGGCGCGGCGGTAGGGGTCCAAGGGTCACTCGACCGCAGGGCGCGCGGTCGAGTGACCCTTGGCGCTCGAGCGCGCGCGGTGCGGCGCTCGGGGAGTTCTCAATCGGAGCGGGTTTGGTCGTGCTCAATCGGCGGACGGCGAACACGTGCGTGCGGAAAAACGGCTGCTCCATAGTGGACGTAACGTTCGCCGGGGTCGCCGTGGCCCGCCGTATCGGGGATTGGGAGGTGCTCGAGGGCGTGGAGACTGTCGGATCATTTGTATGTCCGATACAGTGTGTCCGCGACCTCGGCGACTCCGGGCGATCCTTGTCGTCCCTTGATCGGGGACGGCCCTCGGTGGGCGCTGAGGCGCCTCGACCGAGACCGGCTCGAGGAGACGGCCCTAGTCGAGGCCTGGGTCCGCGAGGGCCGGCCTAAGGCGGCGGGCCTCTCCGTGGAGGAGGTGGCGGTCGACGTGGAGCGGGAAGCGGAGAGGCTCGTGCAGGCCGTGTCGCACGTGTGTGACGCGGCCATGCCGGGGGCGCGCCGCTCCCTTCCTCCTAAGTGCCGTGCGTACTGGTGGACGGCGGACTTCGTGCGGCTTCGCAGCGCGTGCGTGGCGAGCCGACGCAAGTACCACAGGTGCCGACGTCGACGGAGGCGCGATACGGCCGAGGAGGAGCGGCTATACGCGGCGCACAGGGCCGACTTGGCCGTCCTGGTGGCGGCGATCTCCGAGGCGAAGAAGGCGTCCGAACGTGAGATGCTCGAGTCGTTGGACGGCGACCCTTTCGGGAAGCCGTATAAGAGGGTGCGGCAAAAGCTGCGCCCTTGGCGACCCCCATTGACTCGTAGCCTCTCACCGGAGCTTCTCGATCGGACGGTTCGCACACTGTTCCCGCGGCGGGACGACCGAGAGTCGCCACCGACAGCGACTCTGTCCCGCGGCGCTAGGGAGGGAGGGGAAGGGAAAGACTCCTTCGACCCGGACGACGTCCCGGGCGTCAGCGTAGGGGAACTGTCGGCTGCCGTTCAAAGGATGCGTGTCAAGGACACCGCTCCTGGGCCCGACGGTATACCTGGCCGCGTGTGGGCTCTAGTTATGGGTCCCCTAGAGTCCTGGACGCGGACGCTGTTTACGGCGTTGCTGAGGCAGCGTCGGTTTCCACGCATATGGAAGGCGGGGAAATTGGTCCTGCTTCGGAAAGCGGGGAAACCAGCCGACTCACCGTCGTCGTATCGGCCGATCGTGTTGTTGGACGAGGTGAGCAAGCTCTTCGAGCGCGTCATCGCAGCTCGCCTCGTTCGACACATGGAGGAGGTCGGACCGGATCTGAGCGAACACCAGTTCGGATTCCGCCGGGGCAGGTCTCCCGTAGACGCGATAGCGCGGGTGCGAGCCCTGGCGGACGCGGCGGTGGCTCGCGGAGAGGTGGTGTTGGCGGTGTCACTTGACATCGCCAACGCGTTCAACACCCTTCCGTGGAGCACGATCACCGCGGTCCACTTCGGGGTCCCGGTCTACGTAAAGCGTACGAACGGGGCGTACCTCTCGGACAGGTCCGTGAGGTACCCGACGCGCGACGAGTGGTGTCGGCACGGTGTGTCGTGCGGTGTCCCGCAGGGGTCGGTCCTCGGACCGCTCCTGTGGAACATCGACTACGACTCGGTGTTGCGCGGTGCCAACCTCGGTGGAGTCGACGTGACTTGTTACGCCGACGACACCCTGGTGACGGCTCGCGCGCGCACCTTTAGGGAGGCGCGCGTGTTGGCGACTGCGGGCGTGGCCCACGTCGTCTCGCGCATTCGGCGCTTGGGCCTGGAGGTTGCGCTGGGCAAGTGCGAGGCCTTGTGCTTCCACGGCGCCCGGAATGCGCCTCCGCCGGGAGCGGAGCTGGTAGTCGGTGGGACTTCCATCGCCGTCGGTACTTCAATGAAGTACTTGGGACTCGTCCTCGACGGCCGATGGAAGTTCGACGAGCACTTTCGGCAGCTGAGCCCGAAGCTCATTCGAGCGGCCGGGTCCCTGAGCCGCCTCCTGCCCAATCTGGGCGGGCCGAGCGTCGGATGCCGGCGACTCTACACAGGGGTGGTGCGCTCTATGGCGCTATATGGTGCGCCTATATGGGCGCAACACCTGTCGACCCGTGCCTTGACGCTGCTGCGCTCGTCGCAGCACGTCATGGCCATACGGATCGTACGAGGTTACCGTACCATCTCCTTCGAGGCGGCGTGCGTCCTCGCCGGGACACCGCCGTGGGAACTCGAAGCGGAGTCGCTGGCGCGCCTCTACTGGCGGCGGAAGAGGGCCCTCGAGCGGGTGGGTTCGCTTCCGTCGCCCGACGAGGTGGAGAGGTGGCGCCGAAAGGCGCTTCGAGAGGTGCTTCGGGGATTGGAGCGGCGACTCCTCGAACCGTCGTACGGTCGCCTCACCGTTTAGGCCATCCGGCCGGTCATCGGTGACTGGCTGTACCGGGACTTCGAAGTCCTCAGTTTCTGCCTGGTGCAGGTACTCACGGGGCACGGTTGCTTCGGGAGCTATCTGCACCGGCGGAACTGCACGAGTAGGACGGACGAGGCGTGCGACGAGTGTGGCCACCCGGTGGACACACCGTCCCACACCTTGGCCGATTGCCCGCGATGGGGGGGGGGGGACAGGGCCGCGCTCGTAGCGGCGATAGGGAGTGACCTCTCGCTACCGTCCGTGGTCCGGACCATGGTCAGTGGCAAGGCGTCATGGAATGCGGTATCCCGATTCTGCGACTCTGTTATGACGCAGAAGCGGGAGACCGAACGTATCCGAGAGCGGGCGCCGAGGGGACAGGACGCGGTCGGAGCGCGATGACAGCTCACCGCCACAAGGCGGGGCCAAGCGCACGACCGCCAAATGGCTTCTCGGCAGGAACCTGGCGCCGCGACCGAAAAGGGCCGTCGGGCCGGTGCCCCCCTTGGAGAGGGTTCCGGGGGTGGATATGGTGATGCGTCTCGTATTCCAACGCGTCGCCACGTAGGGATTTATAACAGGAGGGGTGCTTCACACCCCTCCTCGAGATGGGCCCGGTCATTCGGGCGCCGTTCGGGGGGTCGTGGATGAACTGCAATACTTTATCCCGCGACCCCACGAACACGTGGATGAGAGTGGAATACCGTGTGAAGCTTTTTAGTCGGTTGGAGTCCGACACTACCACCGTCGCTGGCCCAATTTGGCGACGGGGTGTGCATTTCCGTTAGCATTTTGTTACACACGTAAAAAAAAAAAATATCAAATGGAGTAGACATTTGCAACTTATTTGCAAACCATTTTTCGTCAGTTTACGATGTCAACTACTCAAGAAGCGGAGCCGCAGTAAACAAAGGTTCTAGCATTTCTCTATGTTATATCCAATTTACTCAATTTGAAGTCTTCAAGAAACTAAAAAGACTTGACTTTACCAAAGGTACCGGTCCTGATAATTTACCTCCTATATTTTTGGTGAGGTGTGTGGAGCTCCTTTCACTGCCTGTTAGTATAATTTACAACACGTCTCTAAAAACGGGAACCTATCCGGACCTCTGGAAACAGGCCAGAATAGTGCCGATATATAAAAAGGGGGACCGTAGTAATATAACTAATTATCGGCCTATTTCATTAATTTCGGTTTTACCAAAAATGTTAGAGGCTATGTTGCGTCCGATCTTCGTATGTCATGTTCAGCGATTAATATCTAACTCACAGCACGGGTTCACTACGGCTAGATCCACTGCTACCAACTTGAGCAATTTTATAACATTTCTTTCAGAATCAATGGACACGCACGTTCAGGTAGACAAAGTATACACAGATTTCTCCAAGGCCTTCGACAAAGTTAATCACTCACTACTTGTAGAAAAACTGACTAATTTTGGTTTTGGAGGGACAGTACTGTCATGGCTTTCATCGTAATATATATTGCGGATAGATTATCATTTGTCGTGGTTAAAGGGCATGTTTCGCGGACTTACCGATCTACATCAGGTGTACCTCAGGGTTCTGTACTGGGGCCAATTTTATTTAATATATATATTAATGATGTCCTAGAATGTATCCATGAGTCAAATTGTTATATCTTTGCTGACGACCTAAAGATTGCGAAAGAAATAAGATCGGCTAGTGATAGTAAGGCTCTTCAAGAGGACCTGGATAGGTTAGCTGATTGGTCTCGTCGAAATTATATGGCTCTGAATCCTCAGAAGTGCTCTTTTATAAAATTTACACGTAATCGCAAATCTTTCCAATCAGCATACATCAATGGCGAAGCGCTAATTGAACAAGAAGTAGTTCGTGATCTGGGTGTTACATTTGATACTAAATTGATTTTTAATCAACATTTTGATAACATATGTAAATCTGCAAGGCGAATGTTGGGTTTTGTTTTTAGAAATTACAAGGATTTCAAAAACTTCAGAACTAAAAAACTTTTGTTCATTACACTTGTGAGAAGCAAGCTTGAATATTGCTCAGTAGTGTGGAACCCAAACTATCTGGTTCATAAAGACCGTATCGAGTCTATACAAAGACGGTTCACTTATTTCTATTTTGATAGACCAAATAAAAGAATTCCGTATACTAAACGACTCAGTGATATGAACCTTATGAAGTTATCCGATAGGCGCACGTTACAAGACATGTTATTTTTATACAAACTATTAAACAATCTATCGGATAATTCTGATCTGCTTAGTCGTTTTTCCTTTGATGTTCCAACTCGCTTGCCACGCCACCCAAGATCGATCCTCACTCGCAGAACGTACAAATCAAATTTGGGCCATCAGTCCTTGGTTCCGAGGTTGTGCAGATTGCTGCAGTATTTTACAAACAAAGATAGCTCCATCGATATATTTCATGATAAATTACCAATGTTCAAATCCAAAATTGTCGGGGTATTGAATCGCGGTACAGTCGCAGACGTCTAATATTTTTGCTTTGCCATGTCATAGACATAATCATACAAACATTATTTGTGAACTTTGCAAAATTGTAAATTTATAGTCTTTACATAACTACTTTAATTTAGAGGTTAAGTTAATAAATTTTTTAGTATATAATTATTGTGTAGTTTTGTAATTTTTTGTTTTACTGTTAGTATTTATGCACAGTTACTTAACGCAAGATGTGTTTATCTTTAAGTGTAGTTACATGTTGCTATTTTTAACATTATTTTTAATATTAAGTCATGAAACCAATTATGTAACTATGTTGATAAGCCTAATCAAATAAATAAATAAATTACTGCAAGTAACTGTCTAGTTGGGTGCCAATGCAGTACTTGTTTTTGCCACTGGACAGAATCCAGTAGAAGATGGTGCTTTGTTTTCAAAGCACTTGTCCTGAGAGCATGTGTGTGATTTTAAATAAATATCACCACATTATTGGCAAGCATTTCACTCGCCACTACGTGAGCATCCTACTAGTTCCTTATTAAAAAACAAATATCTCAACAAATTAATTTCTTGGCTCAATGATTTAGTATTTTATTATAGAGTATATATTTTACTGAAAGTTAACCTCTAATTCTTAATTGACTTTATTAGTGTAATCAAAGTATGAAAGATATCATTTACGTCATGTTTGAGCATTTCGTCATGACCGAAGTCCCGAAGCAAATTTACGAAGTGCTCGAGTCCAATTCAACTTGGAGCAGTGGTTGACACATTGGCAACACTTCCACAGAAAAGTGCAAATAAACTTTATAAAGGCAGGCATTGGAAAACATCCTTTTGATATATTTTTAATACTGATGTGCCCGCATACAATATAAACTTTTATTGAAAAAATAATTAATGTAAATCATTTTTGGCGATGGCAAGCGGCTGTGTATTGGCTTTACTTCAACACTTGCAAGATTTAATCTGTAACCTGTGCGTTTCTGCTGCAGTATAGTAGAGTATAACATTATAAATGCAAGATTGGAGTTTAAGTTAAATCCTAATTTAATATAGAAATTTAACATTCCCGGAATCCGTTGCGTGTCCAAGTGCTTGTTGCAGCATCCGGTGGCTCGAAGTGTGCGGCTACACCTGCAACTGCGGGACTGCGGCAACTCGTGCAAACGTTAATAGTGCTTGAGTAGAGATATAGCGCGTAGTGCCTTGTATTTCGTTATTTTATAATATATTGAATATCAATCGAAACCGTCATCGAAAGACCTTTGCAGTGATACGTTATATTTCGTATTTATGATGTACAATAAATGTAAGTTACAAAATAACTATTTCAAATGTCATTTTTTTGATCACCGCAGATATTTTATTTCATACGTAACTACGATCAAGCGAGCCAAAGTTATATGAACAGTTTAAAATATAATCATTGTGTAATAGTTACCGTATATATAAACAACGTTTTCAGGTTTTGGTCAGGGTACAGCCAAAATATAAATTTTGGCTGTACTCGATAACAATATTGAGTTGATTCCTTATAGACAACTTTATACATCTTCTTCCATGGCCTCACCAACCATCAGGTTGTATGGGCCGAATGATTATGATGCAAAACCCCTAGAAGATTGTTGTCCCTGGCTTGCTCTCCTCTTTTCTTCCACACTTCAAACATTACTTAGTATCAAATCCGTGTTTGCAGATAATGCGCGCCACTCTAGCCGCTACTTCACTCCAGACCAGTTTGTGTCTGCCGGCGAGGTGAGGACTAGTTACTCTTATATTTTTATCAACACTTCCATAAGGACTGGGTATACAAAGACCTGTTTTACTATAATACACAATGTCTTCGGGAGGATAATTATTGTAGTTTTTTGGCTCAGTTATGGAATTATGTACATTATACATATTATTAAATTTTTTTATATAAGGTTATATTTACTTTATAGTTTATATGTTATATATTTCTTTTATTATAATTTTGCTATCACAGTTCAAATTTAAATCATATATCTAGTAAATCCTCAAGAACTGTCTTTTAATGTTTACAATAAAGTTTTAAGTTTTTCTTCTCATTGTCAGTATAATATGTGTATAAAACACAAATTTTAATTTCCATGTTTAATTGAAATATGAGAAATTGGAATCTACTACACTTTAGATAAAAAAAAGAAATTATTATTACTGTGTTAATTTTAACTTTTACAATTATTAAACATTGGTGATTATTAGGCATCTGTTATTACAGCGCAATCCCCGAGTTCCTTCAGACACAGACACTGGCGTCACAAAGTCACCAGCTCAGCTCTCACTGTGTCCAAACCTTTACCGTGCAGTCCAATATCATGGAAGATGATTGCATTTATTAAATGCTATACAATCTGTGTGATGTGGCCTTTAAATGTTTTAAGTGCTGCTGTAGAGAGTGCTTTAATATGCAAAGGGGGTTGTGATATATTTGAATAATCGGTAGGTTTGTGGCCTCTTAGAGTTAAGCCATGGCTGAGAATGTTTTATGTGCATGAGACCTGATTTCGTGAACATACATTTCTCAAGACTTGCATACAGTGTCCTACCCTCGGTTCCTAAAATGTGACTGCTCTTTAAGGTTGTAACTGGATTTATGGATGCAAGGTGTATGGTAAACTTAGAACTGTGCTGTGTGCAGTCACAGTCTAGTACAATTTTACTGGGTGGGTTACATGATAGGAACGTAGGGGCAAAATGGTACATGTTAGTTGCCTTTATGTGTGATTAGATATTTGTGAGATATTCCATTTTATTTCCATGTTTATTTTGTAACCTCATAACTATCAGAAACAATAATGAAAAAAATGGTTCCAAATATTATAATTGAAGTTTTAGATGGCATGAAAGTAAGATCAGTGTTCTGTGAATTTAAATAAAGTATTATTTAATTGGAAACTAAGAATTACAAGTTTCTTTGTTAATTGAATAGAATTTCTTCAAAACAAAACAGAATAGAGATGAATCTTCTTAGAAAAACCTGCTCAAAAAAATCAAAAGGGATGTAAATTTGATCTCAGGCTCTTCACTTATCATTCAGGGCTTAAAAACCTCCTCTTGTTTATGCTAATTTGAATGTTGATTGCTTGTGTGAGAGGCAACTACCATGTTCTTAACGCTACACAATGCCAGCTGCGGGTCAGCAGCGCGCAGGGGGTCAGCGAGTCTGCGCAGCCGCGTCCCATCAGAAACAACGACACCACTAATGTAAGTGTACAGCCAGAAGTGCCTCATGGTTCTGCGGTAATACACCCACTCGAACCCTTCGTGTTTTAGCACAATATCGAATTCTCAGTACTCTATTGATATCTTTTTGGAGTGGAAACACAGTTGAATGTCTAATAATTTCATAATTTGGAAACTTATTTTATTAAATGTTGTGCAAAAGCATGAATCAGAAAGAATAATAATCATACGAGATAAAACTAATGCGGTGATGTTAACAGCAGCAGCAGAGCCACACTAAGCAATTGATGCCGCCGCCGCAGCTCACTTCGCCGAGGCCACCGCAGAACCTAGGCGTGCAGACCTTATCAGATGTTAAGGAGGAGGACATCGATCTGCTGGTATCACTTCCGCTTCTTTCCGCTCACATTTGCAGTGTACCCTCCGAGAAGATCCTGTTACCTTGTTCACACTGTATTTCGGTCACCATGTGATGTTTATTTTCATTGCTTTACGGTTAACAGCACTTCGGTGTTGTCTCATTGTAATTGTTAAAAAATAATAATGCTGTTGCAGGATTCCAATGCTCAAGTTAAAGATGAGGCGGTGGACAGTAAATCCGATAACAACGACCGGCCCAGTTGGATGAAGTCCAAATTAAGTGGAGGTCTGTCCTCGTCTGCAAATCACCATTTTTGTTTCCACCCGCTTATACCATCTGCCCATTTTGTTAATATAGGCCAATATCGTCCGTCAGATCCGTTTAGAATCAATTTAAAGTACCCGCTAGTATGGCGGACTACTTTGATATCGTTTATCTTTTGGTTTTAAAATTGTGGATATGGACTAATTAATAATTTGGTTGTAAACGTTTAGTGAAGAAGATAAGCAACAAGGAGCGACGCCGCCGGCAGAACGAGAGCCTGCGCCGGCTACTTTCGCCCAAGAACGCGCTGATGGTGCTCAACGAGATGCTGCCCAACGACCAGCTGGCCAACGTCAGTACCCTCGCCACGCACACACTAATCTCACACCAGCACAACCACACGCTCACACGCCCACTCACACACACTACACAACAACACGCACAGGTTATCTGGTGATCGCGCGGTGCATCGCGCTGACGGCTTTGCCGTTTAGCACATTGATGAGCTTTTTAGAAGTTATTTACAAGTACTACACTTCTGCCACTGACTTTTACAATGAGATGGTAAATATCAATACTCCAGAAATGTTATTAGGCGTGGCGCCGATTAGCAGTGCACATTACTCAGCGGCTGGCAAAAGTTTACCACTGCGACGGTCTGGCTGAACATCTTGTTTTAGCTAAGAGACAAATCAAGTATCATTGCCACCTAGGTTACCAAATTTGCGGTGAGGGATTCAATGTTGTTAAAAGAAAATGATCTTGCAGCCGGATGTCTGCAAACCCGGCAGCGACTTGGCGTGTGACGCAGAGCTCGCTTCCGTCCGCCAGCCATGATCCTTTCACTCAAAAAGTGCTATGATATGTTTCAGCAATTTCGTGTTGAAACGGTTCCCAGCAACAACCAGTACTTCAAGACGCAAAGCTTCTGCGCTGACCTCACGCTGGACGGGTGCATTTACAAAGGCTTTGGTGAGGTTGCACTATTTTGCACAACGTAAACACGTACACCAAATTACGTGTGCGCGCACCACAACACTTGGACTGAATAAAAATATATATACGTATATATCAGGTGTACCGGTATGAAATGAGCGTTTTTTTGTGAAAATAAAACACTAATTATTAATGGGAAAGTAAAAAACATTTCATTCAAAGTATTGGCCATTGTTTTCTACACATTGTGACCACGTTTCTATACAATTTGTGGATACCAATAAAATTGTTCGTCTTTTAAAGCAAACCAACCAGACACCCAATTTTCGACCTCCTCGTAGGAACCAAAGTGCTGCTCAGCCAACGCGTGTCCCATCGATGAAAACAAATGGTAGTCGGAAGGAGCCAAGTCTGGTGAATACGGCGGGTGGGGTAGCAGGTAGCAGCTCCCAGCCAAGTGTTTTGATTGTATCCTGAACCGGTTTTGCTTTGTGTGCAGGTGCATTGTCATGGAGCAAAATTACCTTGCCGTGTCTTCTGGCCCATTCTAGTCGTTTCTCGATCAATGCATGGTTCAAATTGATCATTTGTTCTCGGTAGCGATCAGCGATCTGTATTAACGGTTTCACCAGGTGGGAGTTTAGGAGCTCGTGGTACACCACACCACACACCTTTCTGATCCCACCAAACACACAGCATTGTCTTCTTGCCGAATCGATCTGGTTTTGCAGTCGATGTTGATGGTTGTCCGTTGTCCCGGATTAACCTATGATTGTTTCCGTTTAGGATTCTTAAAATAAATCCATTTTTCATCGCCAGTAACAATCCGATGCAAAACCGATTTTCTTTCGTGTCTTTGAAGCAAAATTTCACAAGTGTTTTTTCGGTTTTCCATCTGTCTTTCATTCAATTCACGTGGCACCCATTTTCCACACCTTTGGATCTGTCCCATAGCTTTTAAACGGTCAGAAATTGTTTGTTGTGTTGTTGTGCAACATTTAAAATTTCTGCCATTTGCTTTTGATTCAAAGTGTCATCTCCATCCAATATCGTTTGCAATTCGGCGTCTTCAAACTTTTTGGTGGTCTTCCATGTTCTTCATTTCTCACATCAAAATCATTATTTCTGAACCGTTGAAACCATCTTTTGCGTGTTGCTTCTGATAGAGCATGATCACCATATGCCTCGACAAGCATTCGACTCGCATGCGACTCTGCAGCACTTTTCTTCAAATGAATACAAAAAATTAATGCTTTCCGCGAATCATCACTTTCTGGTACAAGATTCGACATTTTTAAAACGATTAAAAAATATCATGTTGTCTGTTCAATGACTTGATGTAGACTAAATATGTTTCACAGATGTCATAGCAAACAAACAAAAAAAAAAAAAATAAAGGCTCGTTCAAAACAAATGTTCAAGACATTTATATTTTGACGCTCACTTCATACCGGTACACCTGATATAATATATATACTTTAGCGTCACAGTGAGATTATATATATAAGGTTGGGGAAAAATAAATCCATTATTTTTTCGGTAGATGGCTGTAGTGATAAATTTCTCGTAAAGTATCGATCGAACAGTTTCAGATTTATGCTCGTTGGAAAGGTGACATTTCGCAGTAAAAAAACTCTTTTGCTGTTTTTTGTTTGGTGCATTCAATTGTGAGTTACAGGGTGTTAAAAATGGAAGTGAACAAAGAGAAAATTCGGTACATTATACAGTTTTTCTTTGACAAAGGTGAAAATGCAAGCCAGGCGGCTAAAATTGTGAATGGTGTTTATGGACTCGATACTGTAACAGCCAATTATGTGCAATTTTGGTTTCGTAGATTCCGTTCAGGAATTTTTGATGTTAAAGATGCACCGGATCGCACAGGTAGGCCGGTCGCCGAAAATGTCGATAAAATCGGAGAAATGATCGAAGTTGACCGGCATGTTAGCATGTTAGCAGTCGTAACATCGCCCAGGAGCTAAAAATGGACCACAAACACAGTTTTAAATCATTTTTAACTCATTTACACAAAGCTGGATTCAAAAAGAAGCTCGATATATATATAATAGGTTGGCAAATATCTCCCTTCTGCCTTTTGAATTTTGCGGCTATGTACAAAGCGCTACAGAGCTCGTATCTGGCAATACTATACATAATTTGAAAGGTCTTGACATAACCTACAAAACGACGCTATGCATAATTTGTTTGGATATTGCGTTCAACAGTTATAGACGTGTAAACATGCGAGTTCACTAACGCCGAATTTGCGCTATTTTAAAGTTTTCCTTCGTTAAAAGCAAATCCGCTAGAGAAACGTTCCGTGAGATTAATGGTGTTTTGGAGGATGGTACTTTATCACTTCAAACCGCGGAGGAATGGTTTCGACGATTCAGAGCCGGTGAAAACGACACCATGGATAAGCCAGCCGGCGGAAGACCTGTGACGACAAATACCAATCAAATCATGGACTACATCGAGTTAGACCGGCATGTGGCATCTCGTGTCATCGCCCAGGAGATGGGAGTTAGTCATTTTAAATCTCTGCAGAAGGCTGGATACAAAAAAAAGCTTGATGTTTGGGTGCCGCATGATTTGACGCAAAAAAACCTTCTGGACCGAATCAACGCCTGCGATATGCTGCTGAAACGGAACGAACTCGACCCATTCTTGAAGCGGATGTTGACTGGCGACCAAAAATGGATCACATACGACAATATCAAGCGAAAACGGTCGTGGTCGAAGGCCGGTGAATCGTGCCAAACAGTGGCCAAGCCGGGATTGACGGCCAGGAAGGTTTTGCTATGTGTTTGGTGGGATTGGAAGGGAATCATCCACTATGAGCTGCTCCCATATGGCCAGACGCTTAATTCTACCATCTACTGCGAACAACTGGACCGCTTGAAGCAGGCGATCGACCAGAAGCGTCCAGAATTGGCCAACAGGAAGGGTGTAATGTTCCACCAGGACAACGCCAGACCACACACTTCGTTGATGACTCGTCAGAAGCTACGGGAGCTCGGATGGGAGGTTTTATCGCATCCACCATATAGCCCGGACATAGCGCCAAGTGATTACCACCTGTTCCTGTCCATGGTGAACGCCCTTGGTGGTGTAAAGTTGAACTCAAAAGAGGCTTGTGAAAAGTGGCTGTCCGAGTTCTTCGCAAATAAGGAAGGGGGGCTTTTACGAGGGAGGTATTATGAAGTTGCCGTCTAGATGGAAACAGATTATCGAACAAAACGGCGCATATTTGAACTAAATCCGATCACTGTAACACTTTTTATAAAGCATTGAATAAAGAGCAAAAAAGCGGAAGGGAGATATTTGGCAACCTTATATATATATGTAATGAAAATTGGATTTTGTTTGTTCGTCAATCACATGAAAACTAGTGAACATATCCACAGAGAAACCTGAGCATGTGACGCGAAAATATTTGTAGATGGTTATAGACAAAAAAGTTTAATTGCGTAGATCCTTTATCCTTTTGTTTCTAGTTAACTTTTATAAACATTTTTTTCTTATTGTTTTCGCATTTGCTATAGTAACCGTTGCTTTAATCTTTTTAATATTACGACCAATAAAGCTGGGACAGGTAATGAGAAAACGGGGCTCTGGTTTCCACCTATCCGCATCGGGTCTGCGTGGTGGGAAAAGGCTCGAATCCCTCTATATCTACCTCTACAAACTACGGCCCTAGTGCCCGGCGGCACCGGAGAGTATGCTTAGTGTGATTTGGTGAAGATCGCGAGAAGCGCAGTACTGATTGATTTGGAGATATTTCGTGGAGGCCTATGTTCAGCAGTGGACCTTTCTCGGCGGATGATTGATTAAATGATATTCTCAATATAATCTCTACGACAGAATTCCAACCATTCTTGTTAAATACTTATCGACGGCGTGCAGCAGGGCCAGGTCGCCCCATGTGGCAAACCGAAGTTCGCGTGCAGGCCAAGCGCGCCATGCCAAATGGCGGTCGGTAAATTCTTAATGTTATGTGTAAGTCTTTTTTATTTAATAACTATGTAGTGAGCTTGTATTATATTTTCATATAAACAAGGGCAAGTTATCTGGTGGTTGACTCTGTTCAACAGTTAGACCGAACTTGTGCAGGCATCTACAATTAGCTCTGCCCGCAGACCTCCAATACACCTAACGTACGAGTTTGTTTGTATTCTAATATTCAATTGTAAACGAACCTCCGCAGGCGACAACAAGTTGATGGCGCGCAACGCAGCCGCGGAGCAGGCCATTCGTGACTTGGTTATTAAGAAGATGTCCAAGCTGTGTGCTACAGAGGGTAAAACCACGTCCTACATGTAAAGCGCTATAAGTGAATCTGAGAGGTACTAATGTACGTTGTCATACGCTAGCGAGCGGTGGTGAGGAGGATGAGCCACTGCCGATGATCCAGCTGGCGTCGTTCGCGCTGTACAAGCTGTTCTGCGAGTGGGAGGTGTCAGGGCACAAGGTGCCGCAGCTCAAGCCGGGCGCGGCTTCGGTAAGTACCAACCGCGCGCCGCGCCCCATCCCACCTGTGGGAACAGTTCGGACACCGGTATGAGCTTACGCTCACTATTTCTGTTATTCAAATACATTTCTGAAAAGCTTTTATGTAATTGTGAATAATAGTCAGCGAACGGCCGAATATTTGTCGAACGGAAATGATAATTTTACAATGGTACTTCGTTTTTCGCACTGTATAGACCTTCAGCGCAAACCCACTCACACGCTGTATCACTGCCACAAGGCAAGCGGTGTCCCGGAGGCTCGTAGACGTGACATGGAAGACCCTAGTTTTTTTAAACAGAGTAGGTTATCACTACGCTCATACCATTTCTTGACGGCCATAACAATGTCACTGTATTTCGAGTCTTATACATGACAACTAGAGTACTCTAGAAGCCGCCAATTCTAGCCTAAACCCGTATTGGTCAGCGATATTTTGCGGCGGTGATACCGGGCGGGTGTGTCCGTCAGCCGAGTGCAGCTCTGGGTGCACGAGAACCGCGCACCGGTGTTGCAAGCAGATAGTAACCGAGCACACGCGCGTCGCGTCCGCAGTCGGAGATGGAGCCGTCCGCAGAGCCGGATGGGCCGAGCGTCACGCGCTCCACTAAGAAGCAGAAGACGCTCCCGGAGGATGCGGCGCTGATGCACCCGTGCATGCTGCTCACGTACATGCGGCCCTCGCTCGAGTACCGCGAGCTGGCCGCGCAGGGCGACCGCCCGCAGAACATGCTCTACACCGTGGGACTCGAGGTCGACGGCAGCACCTACATAGGGAAAGGTACGCCACGACACTTGCGCGCGCCCACCTTTTTGTTTTGTTTTAAGAGAACCGATAAACTATTAAATAAACAGTTTATATTCTCATCATGATCATTATTATCAGCAGACAGACTTACTGCTGGACATCGGCATCCCCCAAAGATCTCCATATTGATCGATCCTGCGCTGCCTGTTTCTATTCTGTTTATTACAAATGTCATGCCCGTTTGTTTCGTGGGGATTCGTGACCCACCGATGGGCAACGCTTATTTATTTAACAAAAAATACGTAGTTAAAAATGATATTTTATTTTATTCAGCAGTACGTACGTACACGTTAACAACTGAGCAATATTTGATTATGAAGCCCAATTGTTATTTTTTATTTTGTATTGAATTCCTGATTGCATTCAATACAAAATGCAACTTTAACTTATAAGTGCATTATCATACATCCGACACTTGACGTGTCTGGTGATGGTCAAAGTATTCTTAATGTTCCCGTGTTTCTTCTGGTCACAAAATTCTATCAATGCACATAGCCACGTGAGAATATTGGAAATTAGGTATGTTCGAATCAGCCCACGGGTATTACTGGATGCGCACGCGCCGACAGTACAGTCGGCCGCTGCGGGGCGCCTATTCAAGCGCCGCCGTCCACGTAACCTATTATTGTACTCTACTTTTGATGACAATTCATCTTTTGCTCGATTAAGTCAAGTGACGCCGGACAGTGCTTCACTCGTAGTTAATGTGTGTAAGTTGGCTGACCGCGCGGTGTCGTCCGCAGCGCCCAACAAGAAGGAGGCGCGCCGGGTGGCAGCGCGCGCAGCCTGCGAGGCGCTCTTCGGCGTCGAATTCCAGAACCTCTAGGTAGCGCTCTACTCGACCGCTACGCCACTGCAACACCACCACCACGCCGTCACCACGCCGCCGCTACTTAATCTCCGCACATCGCCACCGCGTCCCCCCACCAGATCTCCGAGAGCGGACAGTGGATGCGCCCGCTCGGACCTTCGTTCTATATAAAGAGGGGAGCCTACGGGCTCCATCTTGTTGGTTCCTGCGTGTAACTTATCTTTAATTGTTATGTGCATAAGAAGCGCAAATATTTTTTTTATATAAATTATAAAGTTGGACGTGCCTCCACAACCTCTGGTCGTTATATACATACAAATGTAATGAGAAAATGACTCGTTATCTGCAACGCTCCATACTCACCGGAGTGGGAGCGGGCGCGCGCGGCGCCAGCCCCACTAGTGGGAAGGCGGGTGTTACTTCGCGGCGAGCAGATGGCGAAGTCTAAAACTGACAAATTATATTATCTAATGCTAAAAGTGTGTTGATTGTGAAAAAAAACTGCACGATTACATTTAAACATGGAAAAACAAGAACCGAAGAACCCGTTCGGTATGCTCTCCGCGTACGTTCGTGGGCGCCTCGCCGCACCGGATGTGAACGCAGCTGATGCGCGAGTGCATGGAAACGAAGAAAGGGAAAGGGAATGGTAGTTTAGGTGCGAACAGACAACGCAACACACGGATGTTACTACATTTATTAACATTCAATATGAAAGTAAATAAAAGATTTGGACAAATGTAGTTTCCATTAATTTTCAAAAATAAACTTCTTCCTGAAGCCGATAAAATGAAACGACCCGACAAGCGCTTCAAATATTTTTCCACAGTGCGCTGTACCGGCGCAGCGGAAACGTGCAGTTCGCAGCGTGAGCGGCGTTTCCGCTGCGCTTGGGATACGAAATAAAGTCTAAATTGTCTATCCTGTGCGCGCTCTGTCTTGCTGTCTTTGCTGGCCGCCAAATAGCAATAATATTAATTACAAAGTACAACTGTACTGTAGAGCCGGGCTGGTGTCGCGCGAAACGAACGCGTTCGCCGGATGGGGTGGCGCGCGGACGTGCAACGGCGAAACTTGTGACGACATAACTACTCTAAACTACTCAGTCTTAGCGGACGCGGCCGGGCGACCGATTGTCTCTAAATTTACTTTTGCAACCCTCGATGGGCTGAATATTTTATAGCCTTTTATGGTTTTGGTGAGGTCTTAGCTAAGGACAAAAAGACCTGCTCAACCCAATCCTTTCCTAATATTACTATAATACTATAAAGGTTTTTTTGGAATCGTTTCAATCGTTCGTTTTAACATGAACGTAACGACCAGCACCCTGAAATAAGTGAGCAGATAAGTGCCACAGACAATGAGCGCTGAAATCGTTTAACGTGGTGGAGGTCACGTCGGACGAGCCGTTTCACGAACGAACTAATATTGCACTTCGTTAAAAAGACAAACATTAATAAATAATTAGCAACAGTTGTAAAGAAATGAAAACAGGAAGTTGTAACAGATTAAAAACAAAACTAATAGATTTCCAGAAGATGGAAATCCGTCTTTCAGTGTCCACGGCACCCATGCACCGCCGAAACTTTCGTCGTTACATCATAAATGAGAAATGAACACGCGAATAGTAGTAGCAGCGCATTCTTGATCACTAGGGAACGTGAGGGTGAGGGTGCGGGCGCGCCCCTATTCGGCACGCGTAGTACTTAGACCTATCACTTGAAGTACATCCACTAAAATTCGAAGGTGGCACGTTCATTAGTTCCACCAAACGGACTGTAAACTCCTAAATCCAGCTGCAAATACTCAAAGCAACCGGTAGGTCCACATCGAAAGCGGACTCTGCAGCAGCGCCAGGTGCGGCGGTTCCTTCCCCCCCACCAATAATAAGTGTAGCTGCGTCTCACCGTTTCTCGGTTCGCTTCTGACGCGCCGCTCCCCCATGTCCTGCAACTCGATGTCACCCGCTCCGACCCCGGAATCCGGTGTCATGGCTATTCCCAAATTTCTGATATCAGGACCTAAGTAGTGCGGGTTGCTAAAGCCTAACGACGACACCCCCGACATTTTGTTCACTCTCTCCGCACTCGCGTAGTCGGAGGTGGAGAGGTCGGCCTCCTCAGCGGTGTCCGCGGAGCGCTCCCTCGTGAACCTCACCGACGCTGACTTTGGGATGGTTGTGGCAGTAGCTCTCGTGTTTTCTTTTTTAGAACCGTTCTGTAAAAAATCTTTTTTAAGATCCTCTTCTTCCTCAGAGTCCAGGTATACGAGTTTTGCCGCCTCGATAGGTGAAAGCACCGGCGCCGGCAACATCATGTCCGTAAAGTTAGGTACGGATATCGGCTCCCGGGACAAGTCCGTGCGGAACCCCGACGGGTGTTCGGCCCGCGGGGGGCTCTCGCCGCCGTCTGCCGGTTGTCGCTCGTCGATGATGTAAGCGGACCGAGATTTGGACAAAGACGGTTGTTCCGAGCGAACGAGGCTTTCGGTGGAGTCTTGCTCGCCGGCGAGGACGCTGTAAGAGCAGCGCGTTGCGCGTCGCATGTGGAAGGAGGAGAGTTTGGAGATCTCCCGCAGGAAGCCGCCGGGCAGTTCAGCGCGCGGCGCGGCGTGCGGCTCGGGCCGGGTGGGCGGCGCCAGGTGCGCGCTCCGCCCCGCTCCGCCCACCAGCAGCGCGCGCCCGTCCACCCGCGCCGACGGCCACTTGACACTTTGGTTTATGCGTTCCCAAGTCTCCGTAGCTGGCAAATTAAACGATTCAATTTTTACCACTTTGTTTAATTAAAGATCGACCAATCGTATTATGACAATGTAGCAGATGTTCTCCGACTACTGCAGAGATGCAGAACACAGTTGAGAGGCGTGGGACGTACCGAAATGGAAGCGCCACATCTCGTTGGTGGCGTGGCCGCGCGCCTCGCCGCCGAAGATGTACAGGTGCGCGCCGGCGCGCAGGCCTGCGTGCCCGCTGCGCGCGCTCGGCGCCGCGCGCCCGCCGCCCGCGCGCACGCACGTCCACACGCGCGACACTGCGCGCAACCGGGTGCATGAGAGCCTGCCTTGTGGCTAACGCGTGTTCAGTTCGTGCTGGTTCGTTAAACAAACTGAACGCCTATTTGCTAAAATATACATATATTTACAAAATTTTACATGATCCTATGAACTGAGCGGTTTTTTTTCAATTCAAACTAAATTTATACTTCACAAAAATTTTCACACTTTGCTCCTTCGTGTCGGCTACACGTTTGTGTGTAGGCGCCAGTTATCAGACGGTCGCGTGGATAGGTGGGTCCGTGGGTGCGGGCGGTTGCTCACCGATGTCGTAATGCCACAGGTCCGCGCAGTCGCGCAGGTCGCACTGCCCGCCGTGTACGTACAGTCGTTCGGCGAGCACGGCGGCGGCGTGCCGGTGGCGCGCCGGGCCCGCGCGCGCAGCGCGCACCAGTCGCCATCTCTCGGACTCTGCAACAATGTTTACGCTATATTTTAGACTGGAACAATAGTGACACTCCTTGGTCTGTCGTCAAGTCAAAGGTCTAGGTTGAGTCAGTCAAGATAAAATCTCGACGCGTGAGCGATGACTGTTCCAGCTGCTGCTACCTCGCGACTGTCCGTCTGCACCCCCCGCATAGACACGCGATGGCGCAGGGCGCAACTATAATTTTGTGTATCCTACTCTATAACGAAGAGATACAATAAAAACTGCTCACAGTTAGAATGCTTCAATCCTCTGCGCAGTTTAGTTGGGGTTATTGAATCTAGATGTATTAAAATGTTATGCGAGTGCACACTGACGTGTATCCATCCGATAAATGCCGCCGGTCGCGCGGCGGAAGTACTTATATTGAATTTTACCGTAATGAAATGCCCAGAGCTCGTTAGTGGAGCCGCGCAGGTCCATGTAGCCGCCGTACAGCAGTAGGCAGTCGTGGAGCGCGTGCGCCGAGTGCCCGCGGCGGCCGGCCGGCGTGTCGCCCCCGTCCCCGGCTCCGGCCGCCGACTGCGCGTGCGCCGAGCTGCCAGCGCCGCGCCGCCGCCCACCGCACCGCACCCGCCCCGGCAGCTTGCGCCACACCTGCAGCTGCGGGTCATACTCCTCACACCACACTGCCGCGCGTCGCGGCGGGCTTCTGAAGTGATTCAGACCTACTGGTGACTTTTGTTGGGAGAGTCGAGAGAGACATGCAGGGATTGAACACCGCAAGTGAATAGACCACAATGTACACTGTTGCTGCACCATGCGATGGGAAGTTCGGAATCTCGCGCAGTGGTGTGGCGGCGCACCGCGCGGCTCGGGAGGCGCGGGTTTCTATCCGCGTCGGTCGCCTCATGAACTCCCGGCATTTAGTGAGTGGCTGTACCTCGGTGTCGTAGATCCAAAGCGGCGTCTCGTGCGAGCTGGAGCCCGGCTCGCCGCCGAACACGTACAGCTTGCTGCCGTGTGCGGTGGCGGTGTGCTCCTGCAGCGCAGGCGGCGGCTCCCCGCGGCACTCCAGTCGCTCCCACTGGCCCGTGGCTGCGCCGCGCCGCGCGCCGCACACGGAACCGACCAGAATAGAACAGAGAGCGTGCCGCGTTACCTAGCGGTCCACTTGAACACTTCGTGCACTAATTTAAAACAATCATTCCCTTTATTTTGTAGTCATACAGACATCGCCTAGTGAGGAATCCAGAAGTTAAGACCAACAAAAAGGGCATACTTTGCTAACTAGTTATTACTACTCAGAAACATATTTGTATTTCTGTAAAATTTGCTGAAATAAATAAAATTTTCATTTCATTTACAGTGGTAGTAACATAAGGGTGGCGACATAAAGCAGAACATTCACACCGGCCGCGTGCTGCGCTGCGCTGCGCTGGTGACTGATCAGGTGTTGCCGCAGCCGCAGGCCTCCGACCGGCTCCGTACAGCGGAATGCAGAGCCGCTGTCATGTTTATGTTGGTGCTGGAGCGAGGGGAATCACCGAAGTGACGTGACGTATCATATTTAATAATGACGAGGTCGTTGATAAAAAAAAAATACATACAATGCCTAGATAAGGGAGCCGTGTGCGTGCTGCAGTTTCCAAAGTATAAAGGTGCAGCACAGTTGTATTGTTTGTTTTACTTGGGGGACATGCATTCGTTTACCTGCCCTTGCAAGGGCAAAGACAGTTTATATCGAACTTGCATCGACTAAAACCCTCACGATGTTCCACCGACGTCGTTTTGCGGCGAAGCCACAGGAACACTTTTGCACACTTCTGCGACTCCACCAGCGCTGGCTGCACCTCGAAGCTTCATCTCGGGAGAAGAGATCCCTCCCTCTTCTCACTTCTGTATGGGAACGCCGCGACATACTTTCGGCTTATTATTGTCACCTGGGCAATAGATTCCTCCGAATTCGCCATCCAGAAGCTTTACAGGCCAAGAGAGAAACCTCTCCCTGCAGCGCATTTGGTTTTAGCTTCCGCCGCCAATCGATATACAACTCTTGCGGAAGCGACAGAGAAGGCGGCCAGCGAGTCGGCGCAATCTTGCGCCTTAGCGACTCAAGATCCGCCCTCGAAACAGTCGTAAAACCGGACACCCTTCATCCCGTAGCGTTAAAAGTGAAAGCGAGGAAGAAAGGGATACATGTAAGCTTATACTGGGTGAAAGCGGATGTGAGGATAGATGGAAGCGGTTCTGGAGAATAAAATAAAACCGGTGTACGAGGAGTGCCCCGTTTCATTCGCCAAGCGCCAGCTTAGGCTGAAGACGCTTGACGAATGGAACACGAGGTACGTGGAAGGTACAACGGCTTCAACAACGCGGATATTTTTTCCAAACATGACTTCTGCTTATAGATTACTGTGCCGGCTGAAGCTCGACACGGTCTTGGTCCAGTTGTTCATGGGGCACGGGGGATTCTCCGAGTACCTTTATAGGTGCAATTCAAAGAGTCACTCGTGCCTTTGTGACCCTGCGGTGGACCGTGGTGTATATTTCAACTTCCCGTCCTTTATACGGGAACCTGAGGATAGTGTGAGATGGGGCTTAAAAGACAGATCACCAAGAAAGCTATTGCTTCTCTGATGAGTCAAGACGGATTTGTCGCCAAATATTTATAAATTTTTCAAAAACAGTTATAGCCGATGCTATCAAGGGAAACAGCTGAAAGAGAACAAAATAACAAAAAAGTAAAAATCGGCTGTATTAAACTAAGGAATAAGTACAAAATAAAATATACTAAAATGTAAAATTGTAAAAGAAAGTAAAAAATTGTAAAATATAATAAATATCTAAAATAAAATTAAATTGAAAAATAAAATAATAAAAGGAAAAGAAGAAAGAAAAAAAAGATGATATGTTCCATGTTCGACGGCGAGGCGACTGTCTGCACTTGCGGGAGGTGTGAAAGAAAAAATCGGAATGTAGTGCCATAGATACGAGTAACTAGGGTACGATACATGAGAATGGATGAAAGTGATGAAGTGTGAAGAATAAATCAATGTATAGGAATAAGAGTATAAGTAAGCAGATGGTAATTAAAGCTGTATACACAGCCCTGACCCACAACTCGCGGAGGAATATGTACAAAAAGAACCGTTATATGGCCGGGAGATCGGTGGAACGCAGTACTGACACTCCTCTCCCTCCACGACTCCACCACTGCTGCGCAAGCGGTGCGGCTCCCAGCGCGGCCCCCTGGCGCGCACCCTGAGTAAGCTCAGCTAGAGCTGCCGCTTCCGGTCGGGCCTTACGCGCTGTACGGGACTGCGCGGTTGTCGTCGAAGTAGTTACTTTTACTTTTTACTTATTAATTTAGTTTAAAGCTTAATATTATTTTGTAGTTAGTATTCATTGACCTAATTGCAAAAAGACTCCAGTTTGTAGTAGTGAATGGTCATAAATCACAGGACTACATAGCCATTTCAGGCGTACCGCAAGGCTCCCATCTCGGTCCTGTATTGTTTGCGGCCTTTATTAATGATATTACTTCAGAAATACGCAACAGTCAATTTTGTCTTTTTGCTGACGATTTAAAAATATATAGAACAGTAACTTTAGCAACAGACTCAGAACTTATACAAAGTGATTTAGATAGAATAAATAAATGGTGTAATTTAAATGGAATGACAATAAACACAAAAAAGTCCTATTACATAAAATTCTCTAAAAAACGAATCCCTATGACATCCGGTTATATGTTATATTAAATGGTGACATTCTGCAGCAAGTCAGTGAAATTCGAGATTTGGGTGTGATAATGGATAAGAAACTAACATTCAAAGCACATATTGATGCAATTGTTAGTAAAGCTGCCAAAATGCTGGGATTCATAAAAATAAATACAAAGGGTTTTATGTCCTCAAACACTAAAATAATACTATATAACTCGCTGGTTCGTAGTCAACTTGAGTTCGCATCAGTAGTTTGGGGTCCCCATTATGCTACTTATTCGCAGCGAATTGAAAGCGTGCAGCGTGCGTTCACTAGGCACTTAGCATTCCATTCTTCTAACATATAAGGTTGTCAAATATCTCCCTTCCGCTTTTTTGCTCTTTATTCAATGCTTTATAAAAAGTGTTACAGTGATCGGATTTAGTTCAAATATGCGCCGTTTTGTTCGATAATCTGTTTCCATCTAGACGGCAACTTCATAATACCTCCCTCGTAGAAGCCCCCCCTCCTTATTTGCGAAGAACTCAGACAGCCACTTTTCACAAGCCTCTTTTGAGTTCAAATTTACACCACCAAGGGCGTTCACCATGGACAGGAACAGGTGGTAATCACTTGGCGCTATGTCCGGGCTATATGGTGGATGCGATAAAACCTCCCATCCGAGCTCCCGTAGCTTCTGACGAGTCATCAACGAAGTGTGTGGTCTGGCGTTGTCCTGGTGGAACACTACACCCTTCCTGTTGGCCAATTCTGGACGCTTCTGGTCGATCGCCTGCTTCAAGCGGTCCAGTTGTTCGCAGTAGATGGTAGAATTAAGCGTCTGGCCATATGGGAGCAGCTCATAGTGGATGATTCCCTTCCAATCCCACCAAACACACAGCAAAACCTTCCTGGCCGTCAATCCCGGCTTGGTCACTGTTTGGGACGATTCACCGCCCTTCGACCACGACCGTTTTCGCTTGATATTGTCGTATGTGATCCATTTTTCGTCGCCAGTCACCATCCGCTTCAAGAATGGGTCGAGTTCGTTCCGTTTCAGCAGCATATCGCAGGCGTTGTTTCGGTCCAGAAGGTTTTTTTGCGTCAAATCATGCGGCACCCAAACATCAAGCTTTTTTTTGTATCCAGCCTTCTGCAGATGGTTTAAAATGGTTTGGTGACTAACTCCCATCTCCTGGGCGATGTCACGAGATGCCACATGCCGGTCTAACTCGATGTAGTCCATGATTTGATCGGTATTTGTCGTCACAGGTCTTCCGCCGGCTGGCTTATACATGGTGTCGTTTTCACCGGCTCTGAATCGTCGAAACCATTCCTCCGCGGTTCGAAGTGATAGAGTACCATCCCCCAAAACACCATTAATCTCACGGAACGTTTCTCTAGCGGATTTGCCTTTAACGAAGGAAAACTTTAAAATAGCGCGAATTTCGGCGTTAGTGAACTCCATGTTTACACGTCTATAACTGTTGAACGCAATATCCAAACTAATTATGCATAGCGTCGTTTTGTAGGTTATGTCAAGCCCTTTCAAATTATGTATAGTATTGCCAGATACGAGCTCTGTAGCGCTTTGTACATAGCCGCGAAATTCAAAAAAACAAAAAGGCGGAAGGGAGATATTTGACAACCTATTATCTTACTGTATTACATATGATTTACGTCTTAAACATTTTAAAATAATATCGCTCAGCAACCGTCGTAGAATAATTAATATCATGTTCTTAAAAAGATTAATTTCCGGAAGCATAGATTGTAACCATTTACTTCAGAAAATCAACTTTAGCGTTCCATACCACTGCCCACGGCATCCTATCACTAAAATTTCCCATATTCCCTCCAGTAGAACAAACATCCTTAGATATTGCCCTTTATCAAAGATTTGTGATGAATATAACCAAATATGTGCATTAATTGACAACATCGACATTTTTTACGACACGTGTCCTGGTCTCAAAAACAAACTAGTATCCAAGTTTCTTTGTTTATAATAGATAAAAAAAAAAAATGTTAAGTAGTTAACTTTTGTTTTGTGTTCTTTTCTTTTTTGGGGTTCTGTTTTTCTCATATCGTACTGTTAACATTCAAATTTGACCGGTTTTTAGGTTGTTTGTAAATTTGCTGTAACATGTTATAGTGATATAAAAGATTGCTGTACATGCCTGTTATTGGCTTACATACCTGTACTTAATTTTATACTTGTTAATTTTGAGCTTGAATGTTTTGTGTGTATTGCTGTTGGTGTGTCTAAATAAATAAATAAATTGGTTGGGAGCGTATAGACTTCTGCTTATGTAGCGTCCAACATTCATTGACCTAATTGGTTGGGAGCGTGTAGCCTTGTGCTTGTGCAGCGTCCAACATTCTTTGATCTAATTGGTTGGGAGCGTGTAGACTTTTGCTTGTGCAGCGTCCAACATTAATTGACCTAATTGGTTTGGAGTGTGTAGACTTGTGCTTGTGCAGCGTCTAACATTCATTGACCTGAGCAGTTACCGAGTGAGTACCGCCAGAAGTCGCGCAGCGGCACCGCGCCGCCCGCGCCGCGCCCGCCCAGCACGTACAGGTGCGCGCCGAGCAGCGCAGCCGCGTGCTTGCCGCGTGCGCACGGCGCGGCGCGCGCGCTCTCCACGCATGACCACATCTCATCTGCGGCGAGCGCACGGGCACACAGGCACGCGGGCGCATAAAAGCGCGCGGAAACAAAGAAAGTAAGAAAATAATTTTATTGACGTTTGATTCAATTTAGCCTACACGAGCGGTTGAGTAAAACAACAAAAACATACAAAAGTTATCGTGAAATATTAAATAATTGCAACGCGGAGTGCGCGCGCTCACGCGGCGGGATACGTCTGTTGCTGTACACATACACATACACATAACATGTAAAATTAATAACACACATGATTTGAACTGAAGACAAGTAACTAAGTACCGCTCTCATTTTGTATACACTCTAAATTTATAGAAAGAAAGACCTGCCCGTGTCACGTCGCCCCCTTATAAACTGTTACAGTTTATAAGGGGGCGGCGTGTTTTAGCAGCAGCTGGTGGCGGCGTGCTCGACACGACCCCCTACCGGTGTGACTGCAACACTGCACAAGTTAGTCTATGTTCCCACAGCACGGTCAGCGGAGAACAGCGACAGCCGGAATAATGACGGTGCCGATGGAGTTTCAAATACAACGAGCAAACAACGCAGCGTGCACCGCGTGCACGGTGTACCGAAAAAGGCGCAATGGGAAAGGTCAGCACGGCGCATCAAACCAAGCTTCCAGTCCCTGACACCAGTCGCGTTACTTTCCTAAGCATTGTGCGCATCCATCGGCTGGTAATTCGAGGGGTTTTCCGTTGCGAACGCGTTACCTGCGTCCCGCGCCCGCGCGTCTCGGGAGTGGAGTGGGGGAAATTAAACGTAGTGAGAGGCGCCTCTGTCGGAGCTCATCGACGGGCCCGGCGCCTCTCATTCGGGGCCACAATTACTACTCACTGACATTTGCGACACTTCTATTCAACGAGGAGAGTCATCCTGCGGCACCGGACGGATATCCGCGCGACTTCCGCTCCCGTGCAAATGTTGCACTGTGCTCGTGGCGGGCGTATCGCGCGTGTCCCGCGTGTCGCGTCACGTGAACCGACGCGATAACACGACCAATGCTCCGAGCTGTGTTCCGGCTGCTGGTAAAGTCCATTTTTATTTCATCGTCGTCTCTCTGCGAATGTCCTATGCATTTCTATGCATTTGGTTCCAATAAAATGTACCAATCACTCTGGACAGCCGTTCGCCGATGTAAAGCGGTAACATTCATCCGTTAACAATTGTGTAAACAACAAAATCGCAGCGTGTGCGTTTTTCAGAAGCGAACCCCCACACGCACGCACACACGCACGCATGCACCTGCATCCGCACATACACACACCCGTACGTTAATACTCATACAGAAATGGACATTGGCAAGACAAATGGGGTCGGCAGGGGCTCGGCCGGAAGAGTGCCGTATAATCACACCGAAGACTAGCTTTACATAAAGACTTCGACAAGTGTGGTTCGGTTCCGGCGGCGGGTCGGGGTGAGTGTGGGGATGGGCGTGGGGGCGGTGCACTCGTCTCGAGGGCGAACGAGTGGAGCGTGCTGCTCCGGAACCACAGCTGTACTTAATTAAGGGTGCGCGCGGTTACTTTGCGTAACAAAGTTTGGAAACAGGAATGCAAAATAGTGTTGCGTTTGTGTAACAACTTGGCTGACGCGTCACGAAGGAAGGAGTTCGGGTCAGGTCAGGTGAGAGGGCTTCCACTCGGCGCCCCCGTTTATCGCGTACTTAACCGCATACACTTACCTGCCCACCGCACGCGCATATTCGCGAAGAGGTGTTGCGTAGCACGAGCTCCAGTCGTGGCGCTCCGCCCCCACGGTGCTACTGCCGCACCGTTGTCCCGATCCCATTGACTAGTTCTATATTCATAGGCAGGATTGCGAGATAATATTCTTCGAATACCTCCATCTTCGGCAAACGACGAATCTCTCACCTGGACGTGCAGCTCCCAGACCGGCGCACAAGGCCCGGATAGGTCGCGGTCTTCCTCTCAGAGTGCGTGCCGCTGGTTTCACTTCATGAACGTCTAATCCGATGAGAACCGGTGCATCGTGAAGTTCCGCCTCTGATGCCGCCGTTACAGTTTCAGTATTTCTTTGTTATTATGTTAATCGCAGTAAACGCGAAATCCAAACGTAACGGCGGGGGTACGTGAGAGTGCGTGACGGCGCGCGAGGGTGCGTGGGGCTGCCGACCGTCTGCTGCCGGCACCGGGCGCTCGCCCTCCGGCCCCGGCGACTTGCACACAGACAGCGTTTCAAATTTTCATCGATTCATATTCAACTCGCGCCGCGGGGATCTCCCGCCGGGAGGGAGTAAAGCGAGGGATGGATGGGGTGAGAGCGAGGCGACTGATTGGATTTAAGTCGCACCGCGCCGGGGGTAGCGAACGCTTCCGATAGTGCGACGACAACTTTCAACAGATACCTGTGTACGTGAAAGTTAAGTTTCTAATTATGAAAAAAAAAAAAAACAATGAGGTTGTTGAATCGTTTTCAAACAGCCTTTGGATTGAAGCTTTGTCTCTCTACCGGTGTAACGCGGTAGTGACGTACGGTATGCGACACTCACCTGCACATCACGTAGATTAAAGTTTAATTGTTCATGCTACGCATTAGTGATCGTTATAATTTATCTGAAACTCCTTGACGCGGATTGTATCCGTTTTTGGGCTCGATGCTTTACTTATTAATTATTTTGGGGTTATCCGGGACTGGGGCCGGACCGGGTCGGCTCTAGCGCTGCGGAAACGTTACCTTTTCAACAACATCAAAGGGGCGAACGCTTCAGGTGTCGACGCGTTGCGGGGGTGAGTGTACAACAGTGCGCAGGTTTTACAATCAGACAATGTTCCGGATATGAATCTGTGTATTACCTGCCCTCTGAACCGATCCCCTCCAATGGTCAACCTCGAGTACTTGATGAGATGCCCCAAGTGCAAATAAATCACAGGTTGACATGTTGTTGGCGCTCGTGTATTTATTTCAAATTTTACTAATTTTATAACTCGTTATTGAAAACCTATAAGTAGTTGGAATGTATCATGCCCGCCGGCCCGCCAGCTCGACAGCCCGGCGCCCCACCCGAGCCTCCCCCATAATACCTAATTACACTACTCTTATGCTTTGGCTTTTTCCAACACCATCGCTGCCACCGTTTAGTAAATATTACGTGTGCACGTCCAAGCGTGGCACGGTTCGGCTCCTCTTCTGCTCCTTTATTTAATAAAAATTCGCAATAGTCAGTAGTGGGGCGGAGTAAGAAGGGGGATCTGGAAGTAGCGAGTGCGCCGTTCCAGCTCTGCCGACCGAAGCTTCCCAGGTCGGGCTCCGAATGCAGGCCAGAACGTGCTCCTCCGACTAGGCTGAACGTCACTTAAACGCTTTTGTCGACGGCTGGTTTTCTTTATAACGATCGCTCCTGGCTATTCCTATGCTTACGTAGTACGATTTCGTTTTATTCAACAAAGCGACGAGACGAGCGGGCCTTTCACCTGATGGTGAATGATACGCTTGCTCATAGCAATGTAGCGCTAGTTAGGATGGCATACATTACGCCAAATTGTGCTCGTCGCCTGAAACATAAGATGTCGTTACCCAAGTAATTACTCTAGCTACAGCGCCCTACAAAACAAACCACAGTAATGTTTGCCCAGCACTATTTAGCAGCAGCAGCAGCAATAGGTGCTGCGATGGTAGCTACCTAAACGGTCGGTCTGCAGTAGTAGAGACCCACCAGCAGTAAAACTACTGTACTACTACGGAATTAGGGTATGGGTACGGAATAGGGTTTTATTTTGATAATCGCAGCACCACCACCACATCCAGTGGCTGCTCAACTCGTCTTATTGCGAGCTGGCCGCTGGCCCCCGGCGCCGTCGCTGTGTGATAACATTAACGGTGTCGAGATTTCAAGGAGACTTCTCTGAGCACGTGCATTAACCTACTAGTGGTACTGGTCAGGATGTTCAGATGCTTCTATCAAAGGCTTCCCTTCGCAGCGATTGGACGGGCGCTGAACACTCGCAATGTTTGTTGAATATTTGTATAGGACGGAAGTTCATTTGACGGCAAACACGGGCATTGTGCGCTTCCGAGCCCGTGCGCGTGGGGCGTGTGGGACGTGGAGCGCGTGGGGCGCGGGCAGTGGTGTCCGGCAGCGCTCGCCACTACAGCATCAGACCGCGCGCTGTACGAATGTTGTAAGGTTTGTACAAGCTCCGCGTCGCACGCGGCAGGCGGACTGCTGGAGACGAGCATAGCTCGGAGCCGGGTGGCTCTCTCAGTGCCTGTTAAATGCAGCTGCAGACTGTGCGCTCGTTGGCGCACCGGTCATCACTCGGAGATTTCTCACCAAATATAAATAATATAATATAATTATTACAGGAAAAAAGTTTAAGATCACTTTGAAAAGGGTAACTTATTTCCCATTGCAAAAACTGCCTGCATATAAAAAGTACGTGATATCGATTATCTGATTGGTCGGCAACTGTACTATACTAACGATAATAAAATATACACAAATAATAAATAAAGTATATAAAAATAATAAAGTAATACAAGAAGTGTTCAATGTAAAATGCCCGTTAGACCTGTACCTGCAAAGACTGGTGGTGATTGGCTAAGAGTATCAAAACATCTAATGCCTAAGACTTTAACAGATAGTGCCGCATGCTGGTCGCGTGCTGGCCGCGCGCGGGCCGGCTCTTGTACTCGTGAGAATTGTTAAGTTTTATTGTTTCACCCGACCTACGCCAACCATCGTTTCCTTACTCCTTGCTACATGTTTCATTTAAGATTTCTTTTACACGTGAACACGTCGGCACGGCAGACATTAAGAGAAATACACGACGCCGCACTTGCATAACTAAATGATTATGAAACTGGTTTTTGGAGCGATTGTGTTTTATAGACTTGAACCGGTCGCCTTACGTTAGCGTGAGTGGGGCTCTAACCCCATTGCTAGGAACAAAGAGAAGCAGATTGCGAGTCCGTGGCGCGTGCCGAGTGCGAAGGTGTGCGTGCGCCCCGCAGCGGCTATGACCGAGCGGCGCCCGCCTGCCGCCGGCGGAGCGTCCGCTCGGCAGCCGGCAGCCCGCCCGGAGCACTCACCGGCCGCGCCGCGTCTCTCCGGCGACAGAATGCATTGCAAGCAGGACGACTCCAGAGCGCGCGCGGCGCTCAGCGCCAACGAGTTTCCTCCATGTCCAGCCTCTTGAGCATACAATGCTGAGCGTTGTGAACTGAAACAATTCTGCGTGCCGAGTGCAATGGAGCGAGATGCCGCTGTACGCTATACACTGCACAGTGCTCACTGCTCGACGGCGAGAGGACATGCGACGGCCGCGTCGCGCCGCGCACTGCCGCCGGGCCCGCCGGCCGCGCGCGTGCCGGGGCGGGGCGGGCGGTCCGCGCGCGCATCTCACGGGGCCGGTTCATTGTCTAATGCGGACCCGCGTGTCTCCCGCATTTATTTCAACGTAACAAACGATAACAATGTCTATTTTATTTTTATATAAAAATCTCATAATTTTTTTGAAAAGAAATGGGAGCACAAAGCAATACATACAATTCAATTCGGTGGCGAGGACGTTACGCTGGCTTAACATGTAGTGTGTTCAGTGAATTTCCTATGCCAACGTGTACAGTCAGTCGTTAACTGCGATTCATACACAACAACAAAAGTGCGCGGCGCGCATGCGCGACGGACTAGGATATCGAGTGCAATCCGGCGGCGAAAAATCGCGTGCGGCGCCATTTTGCGGGACGCGTTGCCCCGGTAACGATGACGAAACTGCCTCACAAAACAAACGCAGTACATTTTTACTTTTTTGGTGAATAATACTTTTCTTTTGTTAACGATTTTATAAAAAAAAATCTGAATAGTAAAAATCTTTTAACCAACGTTTCAGTTAACAGTCAAGATAATAAAATGACGTTCCACAAATATACATTTTGTTATTTACGTGAAACGCGATCATGCCGAATCCAACGTCCCGCCGCTTTAGAAACAAAATTACCTTCTATAGTAGTATAATATTTAAAAAAAAAAAAAAAAAAAAAAAAAAAAAAAAAAAAAAAAAAAAAAATATGAATATAATTTTATGAAATTCCATTTATCATATAACAGCATATAATATAACATTTATAGTGTAGTATGATAAAAGAGATAATTGAAATAAAATATGACACGGGAATAAACAAGAGTAAGTCTGCAATTTTCCGGAAAGTGTCGGAAAATATGTCAGGTTCAGAAGTGATATAAAAAGCCAACAAAGTGCGAACAGCTTTCTACGTGGCAATAGTGCGGGCTGCTCACAAAACCTCCCCAGTTGGGGCTGAACGGGTCATTGCTCTGCGAGATTGCCATAAATCTGAGTCAGCCACCCTCCCTTCCTATCGCTCATCCCAAATAAACACTTAGATACATTAGAGTATGTATCAAAACTGCTAGTTATATGAGCTACATATAAAATATTGAAAGAAATAATTGATATACGCGCGCGTCACGCCCGGGCCGAGCGCTGAGACTTCGGGTTCGGGCAGGGCGCGCTCGCCGTACCCAAAACCTCGGTACTTATCTGTATTTTAATATAACTTTACTAATTTATTTTGAACGTTCACTGTTTACATCGATCAAATATTTTTGTTATCTTAATTTAAAAATATATTTTATACAAGAAATAAAATAATTCGTTTGTGTTCACACAATCCGTCAGCCAGTTTTAAGTATTATAGGAGTTTTTATTGAAATGGCTTATAAACCAACCCTAGCCTCGAGTTGAATCCAAACCGGGGACCGGTGGGCCGCAGCATACATTTAAATTTAGTCTATCAAAACTACACGATTCCAATCTGTCATCAGCACAGATATCACGCACACACGCACACATTTGAGACTCGTTACTTTTTAACCTCTCGCCTATAAACAGAGATGATATAGCATTAAGATGCGACTTCCGCACGCCTAAACTGGCTTGGTCTTAGTGCGGAGCGGCGCTGACCCCGCGCTGCAGACGTTATCGTAACATTTGTTATCGTTATTAGTTTATCCATTTACCACGGAAGAACTTGTTCCTTTATATATGTTCGTATTGCAATCGTTACAGCGATGTGGAAGCTGACCGGCTCACGACTGCGACTGCGATTGCGACTGCTTAGGTTTATATTATCTCGTCTGCTATATTTCTTGTTCCATTGGTCACCTTGAGATCTCATCAGCGAGTTTTGCTTATGTTAGATGCACGTAAAAGAGTCAGAGACTTCATTCACAAACGCGTTCAGTTCACCTGTAGTATTACCGTTTTGTAAGTATATCAATAAAAAAAATATTTTGAGAAAATTGCGTTAAACCAACCAAAAGATAAATAAGAGTTCAATAATACACACGGGCAACAAAATAATACACTTGTGTGTGCACGACCTGCTAGCGTGTTATATCATCATTATAATGTTTTTATTGAAATAACGTTTTTTTACTTATTTTCGGTTAAATCCAAATCGCGGACACGGCTACTGGTGCCAGTAATTAAAATCTTTTAATCAAAAGAAAACGAGCAAAAACTAGCTATCTGTATCTGTATTAAAAAGACACATAACGCGCACCGAGCTGTAAATTAACTGATTGATTAGATAACCGTGCGGCGGCCGCTCGCCCGGTACCTGCGACGCAGATATACGACGAACACATCGAAATTTCGTAAATGACGAGACGCAATGCTGCTTAATAAGTAGGCGCTGCAACAAAGGTCGTTTGTTCTGTTTCATAATTCCTTTTAAATCGGACGGTTTCTGCAAACAGTGCTGCTTTCCTGAGCCGTGAACCTATATATTACGAATATACACACAAGCAAACAATTCTATGTATCAGACATAACTGTCCAGTCTGTCACCGTGCTGAGATATGCGCGAAGCGGTGTACCGCCGCCGCCGGAGCGCACTGGCTTGCGTTGACAAGCAGCCGTAAGTGGCGTTGTCATATTAAGTGAATTTACGGTATTATATTAAGTAGCTCGCTGGCCTAACGGTTACAGCGTGCGGCTTTCATTTCGAAGGTCGAGGGATTCGAATCTCGGCATGTACCGATGACTTAATATTTAAGTTATGTACATTTGTGAACTTTAGTTACAACAGCAAATTACAAACGGTGAAGGAAAACATCGTGAGGAAACCCGCACACTGTAATCATCTTTGTGTGTGTGCATGGTGGTGTAACAGGCTCGCCCCCTGTTACATGGGACATAATCTAACCACATCTGGCGAAAAGTAGGTGTTTATCCGCCTCTGCCCACCCCTATTGGGAAAAAGGCGTGATAATATATAATAGGTTGGGGAAAAAGAAATCTATTATTTTTATATGAACTTCAGGACTTTATTTAACATGCTTCGGATTGTCCGATTTAGGTCAAATATGCACCGTTTTGTTCTATGATTTGTTGCCATTTTAAAGGTAACTTCATAATACCTCTCTCGTAGAAGTCCTGGTCGCTATTTGCAAAAAACTCTAGTAGCCGATTTTCACAATCTTCCCTAGATGCCAATTTTTTATCACTAAAGAAATTTTGTAATGTAAGAAAAAGATGGTAATCGCTTGGTGCCAAGTCCGGACTGTATGGCGGATGCATTAAAACTTCCCAACCAAGCTCCCGAAGTTTCTGGCGAGTCACTGTAGACGTGTGTGGCCTGGCGTTGTCCTGGTGGAACACGACACCTCTCCTGTTAGCCTATTCTGGCCGTTTCTGGTCAATTGCTATCTTCAAACGGTCCAGTTGTTGACAGTAGAGATCAGAATTTAGTGCTTGGCCATATGGAAACAACTCATAATAAATAATCCCCTACCAGTCCCACCAAATGCACAGCAGAACCTTCCTGGCCGTTGGTCCTGGTTTGGCCACCGTTTGAGGTGCTTCACCGCTCTTTGACCATGATCGTTTTCTCACAGGGTTATCGTATGTGATTCATTTCTCATCTCCAGTCACCATCCGTTTAAGAAATGGGTCTATCTCATTCCGTTTGGCCAAGGCTTCGCAGATGGAAATTCGATCCATCATGTTTTTTTCTGTTAATTGGTGTGGCACCCAAACATCGAGCTTCTTTTTGAATCCAGCTTTGTGTAAAGGGTTTAAAACTGTTTTGTGGTCCATTTTTAGCTCCTGGGCGATGTTACGACTGCTAACATGCCGGTCAACTTCGATCATTTCTCCGATTTTATCGACATTTTCGGCGACCGGCCTACCTGTGCGAGGTGCATCTTTAACATCAAAAATTCCTGAACGGAATCTACGAAACCAAAATTGCACATAATTGGCTGTTACAGTATCGGGTCCATAAACACCATTCACAATTTTAGCCGCCTGCCTTGCATTTTCACCTTTGTCAAAGAAAAACTGTAAAATGTACCGATTTTTCTCTTTGTTCACTTCCATTTTTAACACCCTGTAACTCACAATTGAACGCACCAAACAAAAAACAGCAAAAGAATTTTTTTACTGCGAAATGTCACCTTTCCAACGAGCATAAATCTGAAACTGTTCGATCGATACTTTACGAGAAATTTATCACTACAGCCATCTACCGAAAAAATAATGGATTTCTTTTTCCCCAACCTAATATATGTACGGATTAATGTTATGTACCCGTTATTTAAATACTATTTATATAGGTTTAAACAGTATGGTATGCAGCGCTTATTTGCCTATGTGGAGCCCACGCCCACAGTCACCGGTTAGTTAAAGGTACGTTGTATGACCTCGACCAGTCTCCACGGAAGCGTTCACTTTATTCGTAAAATATAATTATACCGTAAAAGTGTACAAAGCAGAACGTTAAATGACTAAGTGATCGAAATCGGCGAAAATAAAAATACTTCTCAAATGTTGGCAGCCAAAATATAGCTATAATGTTATATACACAGATTTGCAATAAACGAATAATAACTAGCTGTGTTTAAAAAACGTTACTAACATCAGATGTCCATCATAAGTAACACATAAATTGCAACAGAGAACTTTGTTTTCAAAGGCAAACGATTAGCCGTTGAAGCCGGGCATTAATATTAGAGAACTATCGGAAAAAAACATTTATTTTCAAGCACCATTAAGCACTTACCTACGCACTTTGCCATAACTTAATCACCTGTCCTCGTTGCTTTTTACAAGTTACATGGAAAGAAATTATTGATAAACGCGATATATTTATTCAATAGTTTTAATCAATCGCATACCCCGTTTTTTAATAAGTTCGAAATAAATTTCACTTTTCGCATAAACCAATGTCAAATAAAAATATATTATTAAGTTGTATCACATATGGTAATAACTTTTTTATTTAATACTTACTATAACTTATTGTCTTCATCAATTTTGAAAGATTTACCCATAATCTTGTATCTAGCTTCAGAGCTCCATCTAGATATACAGGTCAACTAATCTTCTACAATTGGTACTTCTACGTGGTGTATACATTATTTTATAATAAAAAACAAATTCTCAATTTTTGGTTATAACTTCATTTTAATGGATTCTCGTATCCTTTCCGTACGTTCTTTCTAATAGAATTAATGCTTTTGTTGCCATTTACCGATTATAGGTAACACATGTCATGGTGGCAATGCGTGTGGCACAATGTTCGAAAGATTGACGGCTGTGGGGTAGGGAGATTCAATAATGGCGGCTGAATATCGGTAGATGTAATCATGGAAGGTATTCCACGAAGTAAACTGGTTATCGAGTGAAGTCCTGGATAAGGTTTTATCAGTATAGGGATCATTGCATGGGGGTAGGTCGGCGGAGACAGACCTAAATCTCATCGTGGGCCTACACCGGTTGGCAAATAGTGAGATGATGAACACATTATTATATTTAATGAACGCGCGATTTAAATTGTTACAAAAAAATTGGCAATAGAATACCTTATTATATTTTATTGTAGTAATTTCCTCGACGAACTTTGAATACAACCTTTTTCAATATAATTAATTGTCTATGGTATCCGCGTTTAGCCTCTGTGGTACTATTGTTCTTGACATCTGTCACTTAATACAGTAGATATCGTAGCTCTAATTTGAATAGAATTTCAATAGGTCAAATCTAAAGAACACAATATTGATTCCAGCACACCCATCACAGCCGCACAGCACCATGCGCCGGAGCCGTTAGCCGGGCACGGGCACGGGCGCGGCACGGCCGCACGGCCTGCGTCGCGCGAGTGCGCCAGCTCGCCGCCGAGAGGCTTACGGCACGCCCAAGCGTCAACATGACCCGACCCGGCCCTCCTAGCGAAAATCTGCCCACAGTGAGTTTTTTACTATTTATGTAATGTCCTAAATTGAACAGGAAATGTTATCAAATTATTTTATTTACCGTATTGCAACTGAAAATTATGAAATCAATCAGAATTTTACGCAATTCATGATATTTAATTGTTTTATTCCGAAGTAATCCGTAAGTTCATTCATTAAATACATTTGACTTAAAATATATACTCTATAATTTTAGAGGTGAACTAAAATAAATGTTTTAACAAATGTATGTATTCATATAACATTTGTGTGTCTTATTAATAAATGATAATTGATATAACATGTTTATTAGAACAAAGTAATATTTACAAATTTAATTACGGCATTATGGTGTTTATTCTAAATTACTTGTGTTAACATATGTGTAAAATTTTGTAATAAATTAAGATTTCTCAACAGGAGCCAACATTCTTTTGCTTTATTTGTTTATAAATACTTATTAAATTTAAAGTAATTGTCTTTTTGTATAATGTGTCACCAATGATTGTTGCTCTTAACCTCCATCGAAAGGTGCAAAATGTAGTCTAATAAGTTTTATTATTTAAACTTTAAAAACTTTATGCTCATAAAAATGTTTTTGCTAATATCTGTGATAATATGCATTCCCAGGTTGGGAAATTTACTAACACAGTAAAAAAACAAAATCCTGATCATACAGTGTATTAGGTATTATAAATATGTGTAAAAGCTATTTGCTCTTCTTGAATATAATTGAGTAAGTATGACTCCTTACTCTCAGAGTGGTCTCTTCTGTTAGAAATATGTGTATGGTACATAGTATACTGTCGAAGGGTTGGGTAAAATAAATACATTAACAGAATACTCACAAGTAAGAACATTGGAGGGAAGGTTTTGTATTACTCTGATAGTACCATCACTCACCATTGGGCTAAGTTTTGTTAAGAAACTGTGATTCATTGTTGGATTAACAGTAGTTTCATCACAAATGCAGATGAGAATCCTTAACACATCTCTTGATACAAAGACTAATAGTATTAATTTATTATTATTATTAATATATACTTCTACATATTTAAACACATGTAAATAACTATTTGATTTTTGTTTAAGAAACAATTTGGCCAACATGGATATTGGCAATTTAATGAATCATTAATATCATAAAATAAGTGAAATTCAGGTTGCCGTGGTTGATTCCAGGTTAAGCTAGTAGTGGTAGGAGATGGTGGTGTTGGCAAGAGTGCAATCACCATCCAGTTCTTTCAGAAGCTGTTTGTGACTGACTATGACCCTACCATAGAGGACTCCTACATTCAACATACAGAGGTGGACGGGCAGTGGTGCATACTTGATGGTACATATGTTAGTAGTTTATTTCCTAGACACAGTTTATGTACTATGTAAGGAAACCCAGCAATTTATAATTGTTTAAACTGATCAATGCTGAATAAAAGGTTAAAAATTTATACAGTGTGTAAGAACAACTGTTTCATTACTTGTTTGTGAATTAATGATGCATTCACATAGCCGTGGCCCTGTGTTTGAAGGTGGTTTTCATTTCCCATTAAGAGTTGACTTCAAATAAGAAGCTGTAACATATTTGTCGTAGCAAAGCAAGGGTGATGTGGCTTATAGCTTACCCTGGGATAAACCTGTGCATAATGCAGGGACAGGGAGGGGTGTGTTCCATAGGAGATTCCGGTCCCTCTGCAAAATGCATTGAAAATCAACACTGAGGGTGTAACAACTGATATTTGTTCATTGGCGGCAGTTCTGGACACAGCAGGCCAGGAAGAATTCAGTGCGATGCGGGAACAGTACATGCGTAAGGGAGACGGCTTCCTGCTGGTGTACTCCGTCACCGACGTGCAGAGCTACGAGAACATCCGCCACTTCCACACGCAGATTCTGCGCGTTAAGGACCGGTGAGCCGAAAGTGAAGCGCCTCACAATTTTTTAAACTGGGCTAATTAGTGCTGTAGTCACGGCGGCGCGCGAGGGACGCCCCGGGGACACGACGGGGACACGCTGGTCTGATGCGACTTATAATAACGAACCGGTGGGTTCTTTACACGTTTTTGCTGAGGATATGTTTCATAGTATATGTGTACTTCAAGAAATAAGTTAGTTGTGGAAGGTTTTCGTTGCCGGGGACCGCCTAGGTGGCTACCACCGCAACGCATCTTTCTGCGCCAAACTGTAGTGTGGAAACATTACTGTGTTCCGGTATGAAAGGCGTAGCTAGTGTAATTACTGGGGTAACGAGACTCAACGTCTTATCTCTTAGGCGACGAGCGCAATGTGGTGCAGTGTGTACCATTCTAACTAGCGCCACATTGTTATGGGCGGGCGTATCACTTACTATCAGGTGAGCGTTCACTTAATTGTATAAAAAAAAAATTAAAGCTCCTGCATTCGACCGGCATCACATATCGGCTGGTGGATAGAACGGAAATGTTTAAATTTATGTGCCTTGTGTATGAATAAGCATCAATGAGTAATACATGTGTGTGCGTTCGTGCGACGGGCGCGCGTGCGTACGGTGCAGCGAGACCTACCCGATGCTAGTGGCCGCCAATAAAGTGGACCTGGTGCACGCGCGCGTGGTCAGCGAGGAGGCGGGCCGCGAGCTGGCGCGCTCGCTCGCCGCGCCCTACATCGAGACCAGTGCCAAGGAGCCGCCGCTCAATATCGACGCGGCCTTCCACGAGGTCAGACTCCGCGGTTGCAGCGACAACCGCACCACTACGTGACTTCATTCACAGGACGAGCAGAACGTTCACGTGGTGATAAATGATACGTTTACAAAAAATTAGATGTTGGAATGATTACACCGTGACGCACTGGTCCCGGGCCATCACAAAACAAAACAGTTAGCAGCGTGAGTGATCGCGCTTTTCGGACTGGAACCCAATGTCGTGTCACTGTTTGGCGGTCGAGACAACCGCCGCGACAGCACCGCTGCGGACTGTCACCTGCAAGGAAGCAAGCTTCGTTTTGTTGCCGTGAAATTTATCGAAAGTAATCTTCTAAAAAAACAAAAGAAAAAAAAAATATTAAACTTACCGTCTACATCCATTTTGAGAAAAGCTGGTGTGGAGCAGTACCGGAGTACCGGTGCGGGTGTGCCCGTCCCGGCGACACCTCACGCGGCGCCCATTCTTGCAGCTGGTGCGCATCATCCGTCGGCACCCGCAGCAGGACGACAAGCAGCGCCGCCGGCGCCGCGCGTTCGGCCGCTGCGCGCTGCTCTGAGCGCTGCGCACCGGGATACCATTCCCCTTTTCTGTATAAACCCTTTCGCCTTCCTCATTTCCACCACCGCTATCCAGCTTTCCAAGGAGCCCGTGGATGTTTCACAATATTTGAATTGACTTACTTGCATTACAACTACTTATTTGTGAAGAGTTGGCGATATGAAGTAACAACGCGTTGTTGCAGTCGCCGCGTTGTGCGACTGTTCGCCGCGGCCTCGTTCAAGCGTCCGGCGGGAACGCGCCGCACGTCAGCTCGTCGTACGGAGGCGCCGGAAGCCTTGGTTGGAGCAGTAGTGGACGTGCTTACGACGCTAGTGTCCATTGCTTATTGGTATGCGCATTGCGCGGAGCGCGTGCGGTGCAGCGCAGTGCGCATTTGTGGTTATGCGTTTAGCTTGCTTGTGTCCCCGGGCGCGCGTGGCGCTATTGTTTGTATATTTCAATAAGTATTTAATACATCTGTAGCTGCGGCCGTACGTGCACGCACTGCACGCTCCTGCAACTGGAGATCGTCAAAGGGTATTCAGCTAAGCGATTCGCTTCGATAAGTAACTCCGCCACTAGTAGTAGTTGCGCGTAGGTTAGTAAGCAGAGTGACGCGAACACCGCAACCGGTGCCATGGCGCTGCACCAAAGACAAATTCGCCGTTCCCCCGCGCGCCGCACGGTCAGTATTAATGTCGTCAAACTATATTTATTCTCCATTATAATTTCCCCTATCTGATTAAAAAGATGTAATGTTAATTAGACGCTTGTTATTAAAGTTATTTTGTGGTCACCAGCGGCGCCGCAGCGGGGCAATACGTAACATTCAACGTTATTTGTTTTCTCATTGATATTGACTAATTATTATTTTTTGTTAATAACGATACTTTCAAATAACAATGTATATGACTGATGCCCTCGAAGTTCCTGCAGAACCAAAAACGGATTATTTAACTTATGAAAAAGTAATTTTTTCCAAAAAATTCATTTAGTTAAAAGTTTCTCTATTTTTGTAACCTACTGTAACCCGCTGTAACCCGCAGCCAAGTTTGGGTTTGTGGACTTTATTTAATGAAAGATCTTTTACTCGCCAATAAAAAAAGAACGAATCGTTATAACAATTTTAAATTGTAACGTTACGACCAAATATGCCGTGGCCGGCGCCCGTACGCAAATATTAATCGTGGAACTTGCTTGCGGTACCATCTATGGACTGTGGTGGCCGAAACGTGCGCAGCGGTGGTAGGTCGAGCAGCGGATGCCCCCCTGGCGTACCAGTGCTAGGGTCTAGCACGCTGTTTCACGTGTTTATCGTTTGTAAATTACAAATTTGACCGTATATATACTGAATATAGATCTGTGCGGCGTTGCCTGTATTGTCTAGTCGACGATAAGGAGCAACACAAAGGAATTGATAAGTTAGTGTCTTTAAGTTATAAAGTGGGCGTGGGCAAAGCGCGCGTGCGACCGACCCCGCGCCGCTCTATATTACTATGCCGAATCGGCGATAGCAAAAGCGCCGTAGTCGCCTCGGCTTCACGTTTGAATGTGTACGTATGTACAGACGCATGCGCGCACGCGCACGTTGGCACTGGCGGCGCGTCGCGTGTTATAGAACGTTTTTAAACTTGGTCAACCGCGCGACACATTGCTTCAATTTAGTTTCAAACCTCTGCATTCACAAGGAAGAGCAACAATCGGGCTGTGAGCCGCAGACGGCGGGAGGCAAGGCCCGGGCTCGTCCGGTGTGGTGCTGCCTTGCGATTCTTATGTAGAGCCCGCGCGCGCGCGCGCCTCTGCGGTTGCACAACTACCACATATATTTTTCGAACGGTTTTATACACGTTTATACCAGACTGTAGTTAGCTAGGCGCTAGTCGTTGCCACGCCCACGCCGTTGTATTGTTACGGATGTTTTATATATTGTGACAAATAATAAATGAACAATTATACAATGTGTTTTATTCAACCTTTAACTTAAGAGCACGAGTTGACTCGCGGCGGCGCCCTGCGCTGTGAGTAAATATATTAGTTAAAACATTCTAGTGTCATTATTTTCACAGAGTGTACTTGGTGCAGGAAACGTCACATGTTGGTGTATAGCCCTGGAAGTGGACACGCGCACGCCCCCTGCCGGGGGCAGTGCGCTCTCTTGCTCCGCGCGCCCTCTTACTCCGCGCGCCCTCTTACTCCGCGCGTCCTCTTACTCCGCGCGCCCTCTTACTCCACGCGCCGCGCACCGTTACGCCGGCGGGCGGGCAGGTGGCACCGCCTTCAACTCCAAGAAGGGCAGGTAAATTAAGAGCCCCCGCAACCTCCCCAGCGCCTCCGCCGAGGGCCGCGGACGGATAAGAGGCAGCCTCCGCGGCTAGGATATAATTAGTATTACTGAAGGTGCTTCGGCCGCTCTGAATATTTTTTTTAAATTATCCAAGGTTATATTTTCAATACGTGAACTGCAAATTATTCTAAAGCACCTCCGCCGGAGAGAGGGGGTGAGGGATCCTCACATTGTGGAACCTACTGAACGTTTTATTTTAAAAACTCTTGCATTTGAAAAAAAAAAAGAAGTGGGCTGTGTTCGCTATCAGCTCGCTTCAAACACATCTAGGTGGCGGATTTGGTCTTCCCGTGTCTGCATTATGTTATACTAATTATTTACTTTGTTTTTCTTCTTCCAGCCGCTTGTTTACTTTTCCTCTGTTCATAACCCAGAAGGTTGATGGAAGAGAACCCCGTGTGACTTCATGTCCGCCTTTTCGATATGATGTCTGTATTGTATTTTGTTCAGGTTTTATTTTTTTTTGCGCATCATCATCATCAGCCGATAAACGTCTACTACTAGACATAAGCATCCTCCCACAATTTCCACACGATCGGGTAGGTGTTCATATGGAGGGAGGGATTCGGGCCATTACCCATTACGCTGGCCCAATGGCGGTTGGTGGGAACCAGTCTCGTTCGTTGATTAGCAGGCTGCACCACGAGCAGGTGAGGTTGGCTTGGGTACCGTGAGTTGTTGTGCGGGATCCCTTACTACTTACCTACTTTTATTGTGGAAATAAGTTTAAATAAATACTGCGCTGGAGAACACTCGTAACCGCGTGATGGCTGCGAGTAGCAGCGCAGGGAGGGTGCGCCGGCGGAGGGCGGCAGCAAAGGGTGCTCTCACTGATATTAAAGTGTATCGTTCGTTATGGAGCAAGTTTTTATCCGTATTTCATATTCTTTATTAGCTTTCCAAACAATTTAATTGTATTACGTTTTGAAAATGTTTCCCCGCTGGTAGAACGCCGTTGCCGTTTGTCCTGCTGTCTCGGGCTTAGGTAAGCTCTGCTTGCACTCACCGGAACGGCCGGGGGCGGCTTTATGCTGCTCCCTGCGACCGGCTGCAAGGGCGGTTTTATACCGCCTTTGCAGCCGAGGTGGGGTAGCGGAGGACGTATCCTCGATCGGCGATGCGGCGGCGGTGGGGCTGTGGGGGAAGAGGAGAGTCGGTATTACGATACGCCGTTTTCCCTAACCTCCGCGGCCGCTAACGAGTAGCGGCGGGCACATCTGTCCGCCGCAGGGAGCCCGGAGAGGATATCTCCCGGGCTCCCGTGGTATCTCGGCGGCGGGTTCGCGGGTTCGCGGCGCCCTGCAGAGGGGGTTCATCCTTTCCTCCCGAGGTGGGGCTGCGGAAGCGGCCAGCGTCGGTGAAGGTCGCGGACGTAGGCACCAAGCCGTATCCGTGGCCCTTGCCACCAGGCGACGAGTCGGGAACATCTTGGGGGTGTTAGTCGGTGTGAGTTCGACACAACCCGTCCTTGTTTTCGCGAGGACGGGTATGCGTAGGCATTTCCCCCACGTAAAACAAAAAAAAAGCCCTGCCTGCACCCAACAGGTTCCCGCCTTGTCGTGGAGGAGGGGCTTAGTAACCGTGTCAGGGTCGCCCACGGTGAAGCGAAGAGGAACCTACCGGGCCGGCCTGAGGCGACCGCTTGAAGTTACAGCTCTGAAACCCTACTGTGAGCTCACCACCAATGGGCTGCAGGGGCAGCTTTTGTTGCCCTTTGCAGCCGTGGTGGAGTTGCGGAGCGAGTACCCTTTGCAACTAAGCGGAGTCGTACGTTGACGCGGCGGCGGGGATCTGTTACCCAGGTGACTATAACAGGCCGAGAGGAGAGTGCACTCTGTGTTGCGGCGTTTTCGGCTTCGGGCTTTGAAGGTCGTTGTGTTCATTGCACTACGCGAGCCCAGGATGAGTTATAAGTACTAGGTGGCGTAGTTCTTGTGGTACCAAGGCGGGTGTCGCCTGGGACGAGTTTTAGACGTAGTGCCAGAGGCACCGGTGCTTTCCGAAGGAAATCCCGAGGTCTTCCACAATGTACTGAAGAAGACAACCCAAGGGGTTAGTGGATGAAAATCACATATAACCTTGTCTTTCCCTAGAAGCACGGTATCTTTTTTTTTTACAAGAATTACTCCTCCCTCTCACCCAATAATAAAAAAAGATCTCTGTTGCTGGACACCGTCCAGGTGAGCACCACTGCAGCGCCTATTGAAGCCGCTAAGCAGTACTGCGCAAACGTCGCTGTGATCCGGTTCGAGGTCGCAGTAACTACTGAAGTTATTATGGTAAGCAGCGGTAACATCTTACGTCTCAAGGCGACGAGTACAATGCGGTGGCCCGACGTTGTTATGGACGTATCACTTACTATCAGGTGAAGACCCGCCTCTCTTCGTTTCGCAGGAAAGTGTTCAGTAATTGTTGAATGTTGATTCGTGACGGTCTAGAAGATGTGCTTATCCAACTAAGTAGTGGTGTTCAGTGAAACAACTGGACAGCAGCGGCGCGTCCACAATACGTTCAAGAGTTCGATACGCACCAGCTTGTGATGGCGGTGCAGTGTGAACATCTTCGCCGATGCTCCATTACTGCAGTAACTCAGCCTTGCCGGTTCTTGTCCACTTTGCTAATCAGCGCACAGCGGCCTCTTCTCCCCTGCGAGTGAATGAGGTCTATCGTCGGAGCTGCCGCCGTCCGCGGCTGGCTCGGGGTCGGTGCAGCGCCACTGGCGGCGGCCGCGGGTGATTTGGAATTACCGCTTAGTGGCAGCCCGGTGACAGCCGGCCGGTTAATCGTTTTATCGACCAGTTTGCACGAAAGCAGCTCCGTTCCGTGTGCGGACGGAAATGACACACGTGTTTTAACTAAAGTAAGAATTGGTTTCGCGTCTCATTTCGTATCTGCGAATGAGCTGTGACACGGTGCGAGCTGGACTGCCCTTCGGTGCTGCAATTGCATCGGCGAGATATCATTACACGACTTTGACTTATCTGACTGACCTTAACCTACACTTAAACCGGCAAACCGTAGAGGTCTCCCAAGCTGTGATATTTTGGTTCACCAATCGGTGTCAAAAATTGAATTTTTGAAAATTAGCGAAATAACCAAATGTGCCAAAGTCGGGGGCCGTCACTATATTGTAAATACATACGTAAATACTACGTCGCGCCCTGGGGGTTAGCTTCAAAACACCCTGTAAGGTTCGAGGGGCTGATCCGATTGCATCGACTCATCCAACCATCACTGTTTTTTTTGTTTTATGCGGAAGAAATGTCTTCGTCGGGACAATCCAGTTAAGTCGAATTTGTATTGAACAAAACTCGCACGATGTTCCACCTGCGTCGCTCTGCGGCGGGGCCTCGTGCATGCGTCCGCACACGTTCGCGCACCGGCAGTGCCAGCAGCACCGGCTGCACCGACTAGTCCGAAAAATACTTTCCCCTGTAATGACGCACCGGATACATACACCTTGTCCTTCTGTCCACCTCTTATCCTCATCTGGACAATGTATCCCACCTTAACATGTCATCCACAAGTAATGGGAGCTTACAAAGAAAACTCCCAGCATCCTCCGACAGATGTGGTATTGAGTTCCATCGCAAACCATTCATTATACGGCTGCGAAGGGTAAGGAGTGCGGCTAAACTCAAAACCAATACTCGTCGACCCCCGCGACTCAACACGGCTGCTAAGGGAGAAACCTCTCGCTGCCCAGCGGCACACATCTGGAGGGGTTATCTCGGGTCAGCAGAGTAGTTCCCTTATAGTCTTACCGCAAGTGATCAGATCACCGCTACCGACCCTACTGCTATAACAAGGTGAGAATCAGTTCGGAGGGATGTTATCATTGTTTATCTAACCTTTATCATTTAATCAACCTTTCAGTAACGTCAGGTCGGCCCACATAACGCTCCGAAAGACCCATACGTGGTGAATAGAGAATAGGATAATGAATAGAGCCGTACACGAGTCACGAGAGATTCTCTGAGTACCTTCACAGGTTTAAACTCAAGGAGAGTCCCTCGCGTATCTGTGACCCGAGCATGGACTACACTGTGCGGCATCTGGTCGCTGCCTGCTCCGCATATGGGGTGCAACGTGCGGAATTGGATTTCAGGTGGTGAAATAGAAGGTAGTACAATCGCTTTTCTGATGACGGAGGTCCACAGTCGTCCTATCGTTGTACAGTTTTGCAAAAATATTATATGCAAAACAATAGAAAAGAATAAAACGTATAATAAAAACAACAAAGAAAGGTAGTAAAGCAATTAAAATAAGTGCAGATAAATAAATGTAATAGAAAGTAAGGAGCCAGTCCTTTGTGAAATAGAATTAAGATAAGCGCAGGAATGTTATAGAATGTAGAATCAATAGAGTAAAGAGAAATGTAATAGTTAAGGAAAAAATGTAAAATAGAATAAGAAATGAAATTTAATTAAAAAGAAAGGCTGTCTTTCTTATTTTGAGCACGATGTATGAGAGAAGGAAATTGGATGGAGAATAAAAGAGAAATAAATAACGGAAAGAAAGATAACGGGATGAAAGAGGATGAGTAAGAAAGGAGAGAACTAAGGAAATTAAATAAAGATTTTAAAAATAGAACGAATGACTCGGGGGTACGAGTATAAAAAAACCATCGGCGCACCCCTCCTCGGGAGCGTCAACATGAAGTTGCGTTAAGTTTGTGACTGCCCTATATTTTGTCCGGCGGTTAGTAGTGCGCCCGGCGGCGGCGCGGGCCCGCCCGGACCGGTTTACAGTTTGCTTATTGCGAATGTTTCGGCGCGTTTACGTGCTTCGTTTGGGCGGACCGGATTCTAAAGCACCTGAACAAGTTTTACTATACTTTGAGTGGTTCGGCAGCCGAACCGGCGTGACGGCGGGACCTATGGCGCCGCCACGTACATCTTTTCTTATGCTGTAATCTCTATTAAGTAACGCTTCATAAGAACCAATTACTTAATAATAACTATCCGCGCTTTCCACTAGCAAACACTTCGATACCTCCTGACAGCTCTACGCCATTTTGTCTGTGCCTCTCTTCCATGTTTCCATATTTTAAATGTACCCAACTTATAATTAAAAAAAGTAATGATATTGACATAAGATGCCATATATTTTATTATTTATTTGCTAACGCTAACATTTGTGTGTTACAGTAATGGCTGCGCGAGGATATTAAAAAGTTGTGTACTCCTCTTTTGCGGTTCTTCCGTGGATTGGTGAATGAATATGTGAATGTACGGAGAACGAATGATCAATGCAGATGTCGCCTCACTCTGCGTGGACGTCATGTGTCTCTTCGAGTATAAGCGTAAGCGATCAGCGCTTATTACTACTTTGCGACATGGAGATGTGAGCTTTGGCGGGCCGGGTGGTCAGGATTTCGTCACATCCGCAGAGTGAAGTATTCGAAGCGTAACATGGGACCACTTACGCGGAGGCGTGAACCACGCGGCTTACTAATCACTGTAACTTTATATTAAAGGAGCTTGTGCTTACAGTTTCGCATAATTTTTGATATTGCACTCCGCAGTGACGTCATGGTATACTGTACTATCGAGGTGGTTTGGTGAGTCAACACGAGATAGAGAACGATATAATACAAAAACAATAGCAAAATAGGGGTGTCATTTAATTTGTATCGCTGTGGAGAATGACATAATCTAGAATCCACATAGCGCAGGCATGCTCCGCACAGCGCGCCTGCTGCGTACTCAACATATTTTGTGTTTAGGAATTACTCGTTAATTAGGAGAGCTATCGGATGTTTTGTGCTGAGGCCGGGCCGAGCCTCGCACCGCCCGGGAGCGCTGTAGTGTAAGACTGGTTGTAGTGTGAAATTACCGGTATATAGTAATAGATACTTTCAGTTGACATACAAAATTCATGCTGTGAGATTTCCAGGTGTGACCTGTCTCACGCGATGCTGTGGGCTTTTAAAAATGTGCTACAAACCATTTCTACTTTTCAATTTTGTCTGTACCAAATACTAAAATTAAAAATATTATTAGAAAATTATTTCAGAGAAGAATATAAAATAAAAGCAAACAACACACACACATACAACCCTAAATGGGGTGGCGAGAGGAGGGGCAGTAAGTAACGATATCCGCAAATAATTGCTAAGAGAAAGATGAAAAGGCTAAGATCCGTAACCGGTCGTAGCTCTGATTAAAAGAAATAGCTCGTGGAACTTTAGGCTAGGCAGGAGCACTGCTCCTCCTTCGTCGCACCGTTTGTACCGCCTCACGACTGCAATTTGATGTACAATATTTACCAATATGTACGTGTGCGCTGTGTGTGTGTGTGTGTGTGTACACAGCTGGTATAAGTAACGTAACGAGTGCACTGTACTGTCGCCGACACACAGTAGTGCACAGCAGACGGTCTCCAAGTTGTAAGAACTGGGGTTAGAAGCTCTCCGTCATCTATCTTACTCACCAGACCTTGCGCCTACAGATTACTACTTTTTCCAGAATTTAGATAACTTCTTGGCGGAAAAAAAATTCAATACCCAAGAGGCAGTACAAAAAGCCTTTGCAGAATTTATTGTGTCCCGTCCAGCTGATTTCTTTACGAAGGGCATCAATAAACTGCCACTGCATTGGCAAAGATGCATTGATTGCATTGGTGATTACTTCGATTAATACAAATAAAAAATACATGTAAAAAATTCGTTTAAATTTTTTCATACAAAACGACAATTTCATAGGTAAAGACCTATAACAATAAAATAACAAGATATCTAAAAAATGATTAGTTATATAAGTCTAGTTTTGACTTTGACTGTTTGCAGTGTAGCAAAACTCGAATTGTTAACAAAAAATTAATCACTGTTCCAAAACATATCTAATAAATCATTCGAATTTATCACCACCAATAACATTCATCTAATATTTCTGGCTATGAGTATTACATATTAGTATGTATTTAATACTTATAACATTATTCATTACTTTAATTTCGTCCTTTTTAAATGTTTCAAAAAGTAGCTGTGCATGACATGTAGTACGAAATAATGATCTGCTGGTTACATAAAACTATTTTAATATTTCACATATTGCTATGATCGTCATCACAGTAATGTGAAAACTTTATTTTGTTTCAAGCTCTAATCCGTAGTATTACCAACAATTTAGCTGAATTACTACTATTAGTAAAACTATATTTTTAAGGTTCGTGTTAAGTCTGTTTTGAGGACATATATACAATATATTCGTTTAGCTTTACGTTTTTTGACAATTTCTGAACTTAACAAAATGTCACTGTCACTTTTCCAAGCATTTAACAATGTATAAGCAATATATGTACTGAAATCATAACTATCGCAAATCATTAAATGCGAAAAATATTGATATTTCTATTGACAGTGTTATTTATACATCAAAACCAGGTATCATTTACTCATTCAAAAATTTTGATAAACTTAAAATGGAATTTCCTACACTCGGAGATCATTGTCAAAATGAAGAATGTAAACAAAATGACTTTCTACCGCTGCAGTGTAAGTGTGGCAAAGTGTTTTGTCGAGAGCATTTTGGCGATCATTGTACTTCGGGTTCATGCGAAATGGCACCAAAACCAAGAGACATAAATCTAAAGAACGACGATGAAATATACCGTTGTGCAGAGAAAGGCTGCAAAAAAGGCAATTTACATGAAATGTTATGTAGTAAGTGTAATAAACACTATTGTATTGAACACAGATTCCACCCGTAAGTTTATTTTTTCACGTTTTCCTGTTGTGTGTATATCATTTTACCTTATAATATCTGATTGCATTCTGAAATTGTTAATTATAATGTTTTATTTGGTGTCCACAAGTTTTACATTACATTGTTCTCTGTTCTGTTATAAAAAAAATAAAAATACAATTCAAAATGTATAGCAATAAGTTCATTTAATTATAACCATAGTACCTTTTAAAATTATGTATTTGTAATTATTTAATCAAAAATCTATAAATAAATTTCATTTTACCAAAATGTATTTTAAATTTTAAAGTATTGGCATTTTAACAGATCCTGTCCTGAAATTGATGATGAAACATTTACAAAAAAAATAGAACAATATGAAGCACCGAGGAGGCAATTTCAAGAAGCAAATAAATATTTGCAGCAGAAGGTTTGTTTTTACATTACTGTAATATTTTTATTACCATTGAGTTTCAATCTACTGCCAGAAATTTCTAAAAAATTTGTTCCAATATATTTCTTTAACATTTTTGTCACCTATTTAATTTAAGTTTATAATTGTTATAGATAACAGAGAACATACGAAGAGCTCTGCAATCATCGGCAAAAGTGAAAACTGCAACAAAAATCCATCTAATGAGGATCAAGCAGAGAGCTTCAGGTCCAAAATCAATACCAGTCACAGATAGAGTATATTTTGCAATAAAGAAACCTGTTTCCATTGAACCAAAATCTGTTAAGGTTGTGTCTGATGTAGAAAATGTTGATCAAATTGAATCTGTCACATTAGATCCTGATTTGAAAGATACTGTACCTGTATTTGTTAGTTCAAAATGGAGTCTAGGTAGGGTATTGGATAGTATATGTGACACATGTAATATAAAAAATGATAACAACAAACTTGGCAATATGAAACTAAGAATTTTTAGACAATTGGATGGATATTGTATTTGTACTGTAAAGATGGATGTGGAAATGGCAGATTTAATGAGTAAGGAAATATTATTGGAAGGGGACAAGTTAGTTGTGGAGTATATAGACAATAGTGAATTGAGAGATCTAAATGAAAATTCACATGTGTTCTTGTTAAGTTAATAATTTTTAATTTTATTTAGACATTTTAAAATGAAACCAAAATATATTTATTTATATAGCAGTAACCAGTAATAAACATAAAAAAAACCAACAATTGTTTTTTTCATAAAGTTAAATGTCTTGTTCTGTACTGATTCTATTTCCGGAAGCTGTCTAAAAAGGTAACACATCAGCGACTATTTCTGCTGTTAAACAGTACTGCGAAAACATTTCTGTGTGACTCCATAGGTAATGAAATTACTAGAGTAATAAAATTTAACATCTTATGTTTTAAGACGACGAGCACGATACTGTCTCAACTAGAGATATGGTTATAATATGACATAGGTAGAGGATCGCTTACCATCCTGTGAACATCTCGTTGCTTCGTAAAATAAAAAATATGTCAACAACATTGTTGTGAATATAATTTCTAACCTTTAATTTTTTCTTCATGCACAAAACTTGATTGAAGATGTAGAATAAAACAACTATTTAAATAAATAATTGTATAATATCAATAATAGTAAAATCTAAAATAAAAATAATTAAAGCACAACTTCACCATTCTCTTTGCTTACGCGCGATTGTGATCGGTTGTAATCGATCAAGGGCAGTAGGGGTGCGGGCGCGGACGGGTTGGTGTGACCCGTGGGCGGCGGAGTCGCCGCCAGCTTGTACTTCTCAATCAACCAATTACATTTCCCGGTGCGAGCTATTAACGTTATGAGATCCCGACGGTACTGCTTCGTTAAAATTGCGTACAGGAAGGGATTAGCGCAAGCATTTAGAGGGTAAAAGAACACTAGGAGTACTTTCCCGTGAGTAACGTCTACTAGCGGGGCACCAGCCAATGCCGTGACTCCGAAAAACGCAACCGGAGCCCAGCAGAGCAAATCTGTGCCTATTAACAGCGCCATCTTGTTCGCTATCCGACGTTCAGCAGCAGCCGCTGCGCTTCTACCGCCGTAACTTTCCCCACCACCACCCAACGATCTGTAGATCTGCACGTAACAGACAACAATCGTAACCCAAGCTATCGCATTGGTGAGGAACAGGGATCCCTGGTATACCGCGTCGCCTACGCTCACGCTCTCAACTGGCAGGCAAATGGAAGTCGACGAATAATCAGACACGCCAGCAAGAGGCAGCCCAGCCATCAAGATCGAGAACAGCCATCCGCCTATCATAATCTTCGACGCAGTAGCGAGAGAGATTCGCCTTTCCAAGTAAATTGCATATGTTATCGCGAACCATCGCTCCAGGGTCACTATAGTCAATGTGAACACGGAGAGTTGACCAGAAAACACTGAGAGAAAACCGGCGATCTTGCATCCGACGCCGTACTGCCAACTGTACGCGTAGTTGAAAAACTCCCCGTACGATCTCAGGTCTACAACTGCTATCATGAAGAGGTACACGCCCGTGCATAGGTCCGAGAAGGCGAGGTGGCACATGAGAAACCTGGGCACAGTGAGCTCCGTGTGGTTGGTCAGGAGCACTATAAGGACTGCGATGTTCCCCACCACGGCCGCGGCGATCACAAACCACACGCTGGCACGCAACCACGACCAGCCCATGACGTCTTCGCAAGGGTTCAGCGCGTCGGGAAGTGGCGTACATTCGACCTTCCGTGGACTGGAAAAAAAAAAAAGAAAAGTACATACATGTTATTTAAATAATGTTTCCACAGTGAAATTACAGGAGATTGACTTATAACGAATTTATGCTATAGTATTAAGAATTTAAACGATGTGAGAGGGGAGATGTAAGGGTTCCTCCAAGCCAACCTCACCTGCTTGTGGTGCACACTGCTAATCAACAAACGAGGCGTTGGCGCCCACTAACTTGCATTGGGCCAGCATGGTGGAACATAACATAAATCCCCCCATATGAATGAATCCCTACCCGTCGTAGGGATCTTTGGGAATAGCCTAAGTCTAGTAATGGACGTATACCCGCTGACGATGAGTGAGATGTTTGAGAAAGTAACCATAACCAGTACCATTGGACGTAAAAGTACAGAGAGGCTTGTATTTTTAATAACAGAAAAATTTGGTTTCTATAACTCTACTCAGTGACGTTGCAGCATTTCAACTTCCTTACTGGTTAATTAATTTTCACGCGGAAAGAGATTGAAGGGAATCATGATTGAAAGGGTACCGAATAAAGATTTTTTTAAAAAGTACTAAACTATATAAAGTAGTTTACCTTAGACTGAAGTTACCGCAGGCTGCAAAGTAAGTGACGCCATTCGTCAGCGTGTTGTTGACGAGCTCGTGGAAGTCGCCCTGTTCCTCGTCCTCATAGCTGCCCGTGTCGGAGAAATACTCGTCACTGTCGAGATCGTATTCTTCGCTCGTGGTGGCAGCCGAGTCATCGCCTATGGCTCTGACACAGAATTTATAATTATCGTATTTAATTTTCCTAACACATGCAGACACTTGTTGTGAAGCGTCATTAATAGTGGCTGCAGGAGTAAAGTAACTGGTGGCCTCGAGTCACCTGCGCGAGGAGCTCCGGGGACTGTACGACGCCTGCATTCGGCACGTGCAGTTCCCGGAGCGCTGGAAGACGGGCAGGCTTTGCCTGCTGCGGAAGGGGGACCGTCACCCCGACTCCCCTTCCGCGTACAGACCGATCGTCCTTCTGGACGAGGCGGGTAAGGTCTTCGAGAAGATCTTGGCCGGCCGTCTCGTTCGGCACCTCGCCGAGGTGGGACCGGGCCTCCATGAGGCCCAGTACGGATTTCGGGCAGGGCGATCCACGTTGGACGCCCTGCTCGACCTGAAGGGCCTCTGTCTGGAGGCCTTCGGTGACGGCGAGGTGGTCCTGGGGGTGTCCTTAGATATCGAGAACGCCTTCAACAGCCTGCCATTCGCGACGATCAGGGGGGCGCTGGAGTTTTTCCGGCTCCCCCCCTACATGGTCGGGCTGTTGGGGGCGTACCTCAAGGACAGGACGATCGTCTGGGTTGATGGCAGCGGCGAATTACATCGGCGGCGCGTGGAGAGCGGGGTTCCACAGGGGTCGGTCTTGGGCCCCTTGCTGTGGAACCTCGCGTACGACTGGCTGCTGCGGCAGCCGGTCCTCCCCGGGACGAGGGTACTATGCTACGCGGACGACACCCTCGTCTCGGCCCGGGAGAGGAGTTACGACGAGGCTGCTCGTCTGGCCGCCACTAGCACGTCGCTGGTGGTGGACCGGATCGAGCAGCTGGGTCTGAGGGTCTCCGTCACGAAGACGGAGGCCCTCCTCTTCCACGGACCCCGCAGGGGTCCACCCCGGGGCGCGATCATCCCCGTCCGGGGCGAGAGGGTCCCAGTGCGGGGAGCCCTCAAGTATTTAGGGCTCACTCTGGACGGGCGATGGAGCTTCGGGGAGCACTTCGAACGGCTTCTCCCGAAGCTCACCGCCACCGCCGCTGCGCTGGGCAGATTGCTGCCCAATGTCGGGGGGCCGGGTCATTTGTGTCGGCGCCTATACTCTGGCATCCTGCGGAGTATGGCACTGTACGGAGCGCCCGTATGGGTGGATAGGTGCGAGACCGCCAGGAACGGGCCCGTGTTGAAGAGGGCCCAACGTATCCTGGCGAACCGAGCCTGTCGGGCGTACCGTACGGTGTCCTGGACGGCGGGTACGCTTCTCGCGGGCGATGCGCCTTGGCATCTACAGGCGCAGTCGCTCGCGGAAGTGTACCTCTTCCTGCGGGATGCCGGAGAGCGTCGGCCGGACCCGGCCACGGTCCGCCGGATCAGGCGCGTTGCCCATGACGCCCTGATCCGGCGGTGGGAGACGGAGTTAGGTAACCCTGCCGCCGGCCGGGACACGGTGGAGGCCATCAGGCCCCACCTGTCCCGGTGGATGAGCCGGCGGTACGGGGCCTTGACGTTCCACCTGGTGCAGGTGCTGACAGGCCATGGATGTTTCGGCAAGTACCTGCACCAGGTGGCTCGTAGAGAGATGACGCAGGAATGCGTCGAGTGTGGTGCGCCGATTGACACGGCGCACCACACTCTGGCGGAGTGCCCGGCATGGGGGCCGCAACGCCACGCCCTCGTCGCGCAAGTCGGCAGTGACCTCTCGCTGCCGACTGTAATCGATCGTATGTTGAGCAGCGAGAGGTCTTGGAGGGCGGTAGCCTCCTTCTGCGGCGCAGTGATGCGTCAGAAGGAGGCCGCCGAGCGCACGAGGGAGGCCGACGCCGCTGCCGCACCTTGCAGGCGGCGGCGGGCCGGCGGGAGAGCGCGGCGGCAGAACCACGCCGTCCGCTTCCTCCCGCCGTGAGCGATGGGCCCCTAGCCGGGCACGGTGTGATGGGGCGTTCGGGCCGTTGGGCGTGGCCCTTTGGGCCTTTTGTCGTGTTTCCCCTGGGGGTGCGTCCCCCGGGGGAGTCTTGGTTTTTGTCCCCCCCTCCCACTTCGACGAGGGGGGGAGTCTGGAGGGAGGAGGCCGCCGCCCAATTCCTTCACGGGAGGGCGGCGGCCGAGCATGCGCTCCGTCGTGGGCGCGCGCGGTCGTCTGTGGGGTCGGGGGGCCCCAACGTGCCGGTCCCGCGAGGGGCCGGTACGGGACGGCAGGTGGGTGCCTTTGCTCCCCGCGGGTACCCACCAAGAGGAGTTTTATACGCGGAGGCGCCCGGAGAGTTGCTTGGCTGAAACCCGGGCGTCTCCAGTATGCGTGTGGCGGGACAAGCGGTGGTGGTTTTAGCTTGTATGGGGGTCACGCACAACATCTCAGTGGCCCCGAGCCCCACATAACCCGGCGTCCCCCCCCTCGAAAAGGACGCTGGGTATGCGTTAACAGCATTTCCACCACCGATATCAAAAAAAAAAAAAAAAAAAAAGGAGTAAAGTAACTGTCATATGTTCACTCGTCATGTAATGAAGTTGGTATTCGGACCACGTGTTGAATTGGGAAAAGAAAAAAAATTGTAATGTTTTTAAAATGAAACTATAATATACATATTTTTTTTTAAAACAAAAGGTTTCTTACTCTTGTGCATTCTCGACGCCGAATTTGAAGACTTTGGATGAGCTCAGGGACCTTCCACGTCTCTGTGTAGTTGACGAATGCTGGCATCGCTGTACCACAAGAATTTAATTAAATAACATATGTATAGTGAAATATCCTTGTAACTTAACTTTTACTTAATTTAGAAAACAATTTTTTAGCTAGTTTTATAGTTTGTCTTCAGCCACATCCGCAAATGGGAAAAGATAAAGGTAATTAAAATTTACTTGTGAGGTATAAGTATCATGTAAATAGTCATACGAATTAAATAATAAGATTTTATTTCGTTATAAAATAGATAAATTTCTTTTTTATTGTATTTGTACAGAATAGAATGTAGTTTAGATTCACCATCACCATTTCAGCCTAATGTTGTCCACAGCTGAACATAGCCTTTCCAATCGATGGAGTCTAAGAATATGAACGAAACAACAGAATGTTTTCATTTTGACCATTTTTAATTATATGATTATCTCTTGCTGGTTATTATTCCTCGTTTACAGAGAGGTTGATAATGTATACTGTTGCTAGTCCTTTGACTGTCTTATTCAGCTCATTGAATACTAACCTCATGAACCTAGTCTCCACGACCTGAAGGAGCAAGGGCAGTGACTGATTATATATTATATACCTGGGCCATAATTGCCTTCTGTGTCTCATACAGCGCGTGTCGCGCAGGGTTGTGTCGCTCGGGGAACGCGAACGCGCAGCAGTGGAAGTGGTGCGTCAGGAACGCCTTCTGCAGGTGCTGCTGAACATATTGAAGTCTTTTAAAACTCCTTTTAAATTACGTCCAGTGATTTTTATATATAGTCATGTGCCAAGACCTGTACATTAGATTGAACGTAATATTTCAGCCTTTAGGTATGTAGGTGTTGTTATTCACATCCCTGTAGTCTCTAAAAATAGGACTAGGGTAAACCGTAGAAAGCGTCTAAAAAATTCTATGGGTTTCGCGGGCCTTGAGGGTGGGGGCCCTTATATCATAACAAACCAACTTGCGTGGGACAGCATATGTATGCAGTAGCTTAGCGATGGTTCTTCCTCTGAGACGTGCTAATGCAAAATAGTATACCGGTGCTCTTTGTAAGAGCTTCCGCGGTCTCACATATCTGTGACTTCCCCAGAAGCAGGGTATCTTTCGCATGTACCCACCAAATAAAAAAAAAATGTGTTGGTATTCAAATGACGCTAGTTAGGATGTTTATATAGTTCTGCTACTTATCGACATGAGAGACTAGAATAGAGATAGCAATTGCACCTTTTAAAGTTAATTATAATAATGTTTATATACTAGTGTTTATGAAAAGGTAATCTATAGGTAGGTAGAGTCTCTGGTAAAAATAGGGTAGTTTTTTTTTGAGTGTTTAAAAGTTAATAACTAGGATGAATATGGCAAAGGGTGCTCGCTTAAAATATTGTGGTTTTCATGTGTTTATAGTTGGAATCCATTGAGGACATTGATAGCAGATATTTAAAATTACCCAGACAGTCAGGTGGGTTAGAGTAACCATGCCACTGTCCAACTGTGGCTTCTAAATCAAACCCACCTGCACCCCGTAACAAAGCAAGCATTTAGATTAGGCGACGGCTACCTTCAGCAAACGTCTTGTTTTGTGGGAAGTTTCATAAAAAACGGAGCATATTACCTGAAACTCGTAAATAGATGGAATGTATTTAAGAGAAGGCGTCTTCTCTATTTTTAATATCTCTAAATTCTCGAGTCCCTTGGTCGGAAGGGAAGTGATCGATGTGCTGCTGAGGTCCCTATAACAAAAAAATTAATTCACGACGTTACAGTGGTGTACTTAAAAAAGGATAGATACCGATTTCCTCGAGGACCGAAAGAAGAGCATTTAATTGAAGACGTGGAAGAAGGTTCATATATATGTTAATAGTTAAAATGTGATATGCTAACAAGTGACCAAAGCGAGTGGAGTTCGTAAATTGTTTGGCTATCTATTTGTAGAAAACATTTAATGAGCTGATCGGTTGAAATGAGTTTTTTTTTTAATTATAGCGAAAAAACTTCAGATCAGGTTACGATGCGACAGACGGAAACCGAGAAGTTGCCATACACTCTTCTTGCCGCTAGGTGTTAAAACGCTGCCGTACTTACAGCTGTCGCAGCAGCAGGTTACCGGCGAAGGCCGAGTCGTCCAGCTGCCTCAGTTTGAAGTTGCCGCGGAAACTTCTAGAATTAAATCATCAATGAAATCCTTAAATATTATCCATACACTAACCTATAGAGTGAAATTGTTATGTACCAATTGTTTTGAAAATTCGTGTTACGACGAATCGTAATACATAGGTCAGAACGGAATAGAGCAGAATGTGGCATTAAACTTTTAACCGGTTCCTTTGTGGAATTCTTTATGAGAATAAAAAAGAAACAGGTATATCCGGGCGAGTGATACTTACAACTTCGATATCTGCGCGTTCTTGAAAGCATGCGCGGGCACCTCTTCTATCAAATTGTAGTTTAAAGAACTGAAACAATTGTTAAATCTATAAAACTTACAAAACATCGCATCTTTACAAACTTATATTTCACTTAACGTAACAATAACAAAGTGCAAATAAATAAAACAAAAAAAATAGCTCAATCGCGTATATACCTATGGACTTACACTTGGTCGGCGCGGACGCGCAGCGCGTGCACTGGTATGCGCTTGATGTGGTTGCCTTCGAGGTCTCTGAAGCAATGGAACATCATCACTATTAAACTATATCATCACAGTTAATCATCATCATTACCGCCACACTTCAGTTTTAAGAAGGCACTTCATGACGATAATGATTATAATTAAAATTATGACAAAATATTAGGTTGGGGAAAAAGAAATCCATTATTTTTTCGGTAGATGGCTGTAGTGATAATTTTCTCGTAAAGTATCGATCATACAGTTTCAGATTTATGCTCGTTGGAGAGGTGACACTTCGCAGTAAAAAATTTCTTTTGCTGTTTTTTGTTTGGTGCGTTCAATTGTGAGTTACAGGGTGTTAAAAATGGAAGTGAACAAAGAGAAAATTCGGTACATTTTACAGTTTTTCTTTGACAAAGGCGAAAATGCAAGCCAGGCGGCTAAATTGTGAATGGTGTTTATGGACCCGATACTGTAACAGCTAATTATGTGCAATTTTGGTTTCGTAGATTCCGTTCAGGAATTTTTGATGTTAAAGATGCACCTCGCACAGGTAGGCCGGTCGCCGAAAATGTCGATAAAATCGGAGAAATGATCGAAGTTGACCGGCATGTTAGCAGTCATAACATCGCCCAGGAGTTAAAAATGGACCACAAAACAGTTTTAAACCATTTACACAAAGCTGGATTAAAAAAGAAGCTCAATGTTTGAGTGCCACACCAATTAACAGAAAAAAACATGATGGATCGAATTTCCATCTGCGAAGCCTTGGCCAAACGGAATGAGATAGACCCATTTATTAAACGGATGGTGACTAGAGATGAGAAATGGATCACATACGATAACCCTGTGCGAAAACGATCATGGTCAAAAAGCGGTGAAGCACCTCAAACGGTGGCCAAACCAGACCTCAAACGGTGGCGAAACCAGGACTAACGGCCAGGAAGGTTCTGCTGTGCATTTGGTGGGACTGGAAGGGGATTATTTATTATAAGTTGTTTCCATATGGCCAAGCATTAAATTCTGATCTCTACTGTCAACAACTGGACCGTTTGAAGATAGTAATTGACCAGAAACGGCCAGAATTGGCCAACAGGAGAGGTGTCGTGTTCCACCAGGACAACGCTAGGCCACAGACGTCTACAGTGACTCGCCAGAAACTTCGGGAGCTTGGTTGGGAAGTTTTAATGCATCCGCCATACAGTCCGGTCTTGGCACCAAGCGATTACTATCTTTTTCTTGCATTACAAAATTTCTTTAGTGATAAAAAATTGACATCTAGGGAAGATTGTGAAAATCGGCTACTAGAGTTTTTTGCAAATAGAGACCAGGACTTCTACGAGAGAGGCATTATGAAGTTACCTTTAAAATGGCAACAAATCATAGAACAAAACGGTGCATATTTGACCCAAATCGGACAATCCGAAGCATGTTAAATAAAGTCCTGAAGTTAATCTAAAAATAATGGATTTCTTTTTCCCCAACCTATTATTAACATACAATTAATTGCAGGAAGGACTGAATGCCGACGGTCAAGTGAGTCCTCAAGTGGTGTAAGTGAGACCGTTGTGCGACCCGTATGGGCTATACCTGTGCCCAGCAGTGGGCGTCTATCGCATGGTGATGGTTAGCAAATGAAAGATTCAATTTATTAGCACAAAAATACAAAAAGGTAAATTTAATCCCCAAAGGTTACTCCTTACTACCATGAGGTTGTCAACATCTTGGTGTACTTTATGTTAAAAATAAAAAAAATATATGTCAACAAAACATGTCTAACATACTTACACAGCTTGGAGGTAGGGCAGTGAAGTATTGACTTTATTATGGTCATGTACGTGGCTCAAATTCGGCACCTCCAGTAAACCAGATGTCGTGATGATGCTAAAATATTGTAGTTAAAGTAATGAAATAATAATTTTTATAATTATAACCTGTCATCCACTCTGATTAATTGACAAATATTTAAAAAAAAATACTCCGTTTATTTACTTTTTTTTTTTGACGAAGCGACGAGACGAGCGGAATGTTCAGCTGATGGTAAGTGATATTCTTGCACATAACAACGTGGCGATAGTTGGAATAAAATACAATTTACCACATTACGCTTGTCGCCTTGAGCCATAAGATGTTAAGGCTTTTTACCCAAGTAATTTCATTAGCTAGAGCGCCATTCATACCGGAACACTAATGTTAGCACAGTATTGTTTGGCGGCAGAAATATTCGCTGTGATGGTACCTATTTAGATGGTCTCCGGCAACAGAGACCTATCTGCCTAATCGTAACGTTTGAATAGTAGAATTTAAATATCTCCTCTGCCAGTAAACATCCTAAAATTAGGGAAGCCTGTGTTCAGTAGTGGGCATATATAAGCTTAACTTGAATTAATTCTATTCTATTAATGCAAAATATGTACAATTAATAATGTTAATGGTTTTGTATCGTGTATATTATAGCCTCAAAACCGTTCACTCATAAAAGATATCACATGTACGTATTATTTTGTAGTTATCTCCTCTGGCCGCTAGATGTCAATGGAATTAATAAATTTAAGCGTCGTTGAATTTTATATATAATTTTTATAATAATCTTAGCAATAACACATTCTGTAATTTCATGTTCTTAACGTAGATTGAAGAATGTCGGAGTGTCACATTCGCTAGACTAGACATATTATGGTGGCAACAAGAAGTACCTGCTATGACCCATAATTCCTTCCTCGTTAATGATCAATCGGAACTCTATCTCCTCTTTCACTCAGTGTACTAATAATTAGTGGTTTAGTTAATTCAAATATTATATATTAACATACATACGTACAAAGTGCGCAGCTCTGGCATTGGTGGCAGCGGGGCCACTCTATGTAAGCGCGGCGCCTGTGTGATGAATCTGTAACATAAGTGGTTACTTTGATATTTAACCGGCGTATGGTTGAGTTTTGTTGCTGCTAGGGTTTTGGAACCCAGTTAGATACCACACTCATTTAATAAAACTATCGCTGTAACAGCATTACTGTTTTCAGGCTGTGAACACATGTGAAACAAAATATTCTGTACAAGCTTGTTTTATTACCCAAGACTTCTCTGTCACTTCATACCGTGTGAAATGAAAAGTAATAGCTCATTATAATAATATGATGTTGGTAGATATCTATCACCGGAGAATGTCTAGGTAGGCCTCACCACCATTATTTCTGCTTACGATAATGTGTCAATGTTTCTGTGTTCTGATTTGAATCGAGGTGTAGCTAGTGAAATTACTGGGGTAACAAGAGAAAGTCTTATCTCTCAAAGCGACTTGTGTACCATTTTAACTAATGTTAAATTGTTAGGAATTAATCATATCAGCTGGAGGTCCCGCACGTCTCGTCATTTTCTAAAGAAAAAAATATTGTCAATATTATTTTCTACACAGAGATCTAGATCAAAAATATTCTTAGTAGAATATCTATTATCTTATAACTTAATATAGATACACCGCGGAAAAAGTTAATTCAATAACAATCTGAATTAAATGTTAAACGTTTATTCTGAGGGGAAAACAGAACCTAGAATATTGGATATATCGGGATTGTCTTGGAACCATAAGCGGAATTAATGCAAGTGAGTCATAAAATAGGGTTTTATAAAAATTTTAAAACCGTATTGTTTTTTTAAACCACCATGACAGTATTTATGTAAATTTAACATAAAATAATCTAACGAATAATAAAACTTAAAGAATTTAAATCTTGTACAAATTGAGGTGTAAGAGATATAAAATTATCTTCACAACATGTGACGAACGTCTAATAAAGTTGTTTATATAATGGTGGGGGTAGTTGCTACGCAACAAAATTTTACACTATTACAATACGAAAAGCCTGACTTACTTATCTTTTAACTGTTTTTGGCACAGTGGCTAACCATTTACTAAGTAAGGCGGAAGTCCTTGATTCAATTCCAGGACAGAATCTTGTGGAGTTAGATTGGTAATAAGGTTTTAAAATTTGCCTTACTCTAGCTTTGCTATATTTCGGCTATCAACATATGTATGAATTTTAATAAAAATACTTACAATGATTTCAGATTAGGCATCTTGGTCAGATCTTCAACGGCGATGTGCTCCAACTTCGGTGCGTCGATAATCGAACTATAAACAAAGTGGTTATTTACTTAGTGCAAAAAATTTATGCGTTCATAATGAAGCAGAATACTTTCCGTCAACAGAGGGACCGACCGGTACAGAGGTTCTAGTCTTTAGACAACTACCTACTTGGAAAGAAAAGTAATGCAACAAAAAGTATTAGGAATATAAGAGAGAAGCTGTTAGGACGTGTGATGAAGACATGTGAGAATAGAGTGAACTGCAGGAGGAAGACAAGACAATAAAGAGAAAGAGCTTCAATATTATTACACGTACAGATGTTCGACTCGGTGGAGATGGTAGCCGGCTGCGTGTATCACTCGCGCCGTCAGCCTGGTGATGTTGGTCTGCACCAGCACCACGGACAGCCCACCTGGAACTCCGTGCACCGGCCTGCCCACTGGGAATAAGAGAGAATATTCCTTTTACTTACCACTATAAGATCGACAAAGTTGGAGAGAATTGTGCTTGATGAAATAGATAAATCCCTTAAAATCTATTTTATTTGTTTTAAAACGATTGGGATGTAATAATGGTGCATTACGCATCTTAGCCGTGGTGCCCCTGCTAGAAAACTCACGAAGATCTGTTACCTGATTGTTTTATTTATAAAGGATGGATAAAACATTCAGTGAAGTAACAGTATTTTTAATTCGAGGAATCCATGAGACGAGCGCGATGTTCACTCGATGGTAAATGATAGCCCAATCCATAACAACGTGGCGCCAATTAGGATGATATACACCAGATTTGGTTCGTCGCCTTGAGACCTAAGATGTTATGTCCAACAGTAATTTCACTAGCGACAGCGCCCTTCAAACCGCAACATAATAATGTTTGCACACTATTGTTTCGCGACAGGGACAGGAGCCGCGTCGGTATATGGTAACAAAGAACTACCATCAGTTAAAGTTTACTTTGTTTCGTTGATGTTTTTTAAGAATTTCACACAAGTCCTCAATGTTATGACTTGAACTACAAAGGCCGTATTCTATTTCGGTCACAACTCCACTCCAGATGAAATAACGGACGTATGAAGATGCGGCCACGTTGCGAAATACCCGCCTGTCCCGTACATGGCCCCCCTCTCCATACCTTCACCGGTATATTTACGGCAAGCCGCCCCAATTCCAATGACCGTCGGTTATTAGCTAATTACAAAATATGACCTCAGCCTAAATTGAAGCTTTTTTCAAACGACGTACTACCGCTTGACTTTAATTTCACACGACATTTAATCATAATAAGACCATAGACAGTGATCGCTGATAATACTCTGTCTCTCATGTATTGCAGGAACATATTGATATTAAGACGTCGTATATATACTTAGGTGTACCGGTATGAAATGAGCGTTTTTTTTGTGAAAATAAAACACAAATTATTAATGGGAAAGTAAAAAATATTTCATTCAAAGTATTGGCTATTGTTTTCTACACATTGTGACCACGTTTCTACACAATTTGTGGATACCACGCCAATAAAATTGTTTGTCTTTTAAAGCCAACCAACCAGACACCCAATTTTCGACCTCCTCGTAGGAACCAAAGTGCTGCTCAGCCAATGCGTGTCCCATCGATGAAAACAAATTGTAGTCGGAAGGAGCCAAGTCTGGTGAATACGGCGGGTGGGGTAGCAGGTAGCAGGTAGCAGCTCCCAGCCAAGTGTTTTGATTGTATCCTGAACCGGTTTTGCTTTGTGTGCAAGTGCATTGTCATGGAGCAAAATAACTTTGCCGTGTCTTCTGGCCCATTCTGGACGTTTCTCGATCAATGCATGGTTCAAATTGATCAGTATTAACGGTTTCACCAGGTGGGAGTTTAGGAGCTCGTAGTACACCACACCACACACCTTTCTGATCCCACCAAACACACAGCATTGTCTTCTTGCCGAATCGATCTGGTTTTGCAGTCGATGTTGATGGTTGATGGTTGTCCCGGATTAACCCATGATTTTTTCCGTTTAGGATTCTTAAAATAAATCCATTTTTCATCGCCAGTAACAATCCGATGCAAAACCGATTTTCTTTCGTGTCTTTGAAGCAAAATTTCACAAGTGTTTTTTCGGTTTTCCATCTTTCATTCAATTTACATGGCACCCATTTTCCACACTTTTGGATCTTTCCCATACCTTTTAAACGATCAGAAATTGTTTGTTGTGCAACATTTAACATTTCTGCCATTTGTTTTTGATTCAAAGTGTCATCTCCATCCAATATCGTTTGCAATTCGGCGTCTTCAAACTTTTTTGGTGGTCTTCCACGTTCTTCATTTCTCACATCAAAATCATTATTTCTGAACCGTTGAAACCATCTTTTACATGTTGCTTCTGATAGAGCATGATCACCATATGCCTCGACAAGCATTCGACTCGCATGCGACTCTGCAGCACTTTTCTTCAAATGAAAACAAAAAATTAATGCTTTCCGCGAATCATCACTTTCTGGTACAAAATTCGACATTTTTAGTAGTATAGTAATATGGGGATGATAGCTACCTAGATAGTAGGGTTCGAAAAAACCCTTCTTCTAACCAACTTCATGACGTAGATGCTGCGAGACGGCAGTCAATTTTATACAATAAAAATTACTCGATAGTTACAAAGTATATTGAACGATTGATTTAAAGAACTGATTAAACTCATGTCCGGTAGTAAAAGTCTATTGGCTGGTAGTAAAAATCTAATTTGTATATTTATTAAACATATAGTTGTAGTACAATAGATTATAATCGTTTGAAAGTGTATGCTACTTACTATAAATTGATCGAATTGATCAGTAATCTTTGATTCACTTCTATAATGGTATATTATTAGATTGCGCGGTATCTTGTAAGCTGATAAAGCCAACTCCTGTTTGTAACCATGTGCGTAACAGAATTTATTAAAGCAATTACTAGTAATTCATATTTCAAACAGATCATGTCAATTTACATTTATATTGAATACGTTTTGAAGAGTCGGAAGAATAAAACTATATTTTGCGCATTTAGAAATTATTGCGATATACATTAGTATGTAAACATGTATACATATATATTGTTTGGTTGTAATATCACATATATTACATCAATGTTTACACGATTACTTATTACACCTGTGCCAGGAAGAAAAGCTAATCATTTTTATATAGCTGTATAGTCAGGGATATCTCGAAAACGTTTGATACTTGTACTGGTAGATATCTGAAGATATAACACAACATAACAATGTAGAGGCAACGTCTAATAAACATAAGAGTCAAAGTTTTAATTGGAAAATATAACGATAAATTCATATTTTTTAATGAAGGAATAATATTCGCCACTTGCTTTAGCTATTCCAAGAATGATTCCTTTCGTAGACATGATGAACAACTCGCACCCGGCGACTATTCTTTCTTTCAATGTTCCCGTCTAAATACGACCTGGTTGCCTTCAAGAAAAGAGTGAATAGATTGTTTACTACGTTAGTACGATTTACCACCACAGATCGCTTAAAATCAGGTGGGTTCGTGATCAAACGCCAAACTTGTCGATTTTAAAAAAACATCGACTTAAGGCTCTGACTGGCTACTTGCGAAAGAAGGCTTCTTATACCAATAGTGGAAGCATCAACCGGGTTGTATATTTATTTGTTTAATAAATGAATAAATGCTTCATATTATTTTTAGAATGTCGGAAAACGATCTGTTTGATTAGCGAGTACATGTTATGTCAATTATCTGTTCTTATCAGTGACGAATCGAGTTCGAGATAAGTTTGTAGTCTGTGAAATTTTGATAGATTGTCCTCGTTACGGTCGAGGACGTAATTTTTTTTTCAATTAATAGAGTAACAGGACAACCTCATATTTTAATGATGAGTCTGAATTAATTGGTGTATTATAACCCTAACTTACATATTGTAATGAGCAAAAACGACACTCGTTATTCGATTTACATCCTGCTCGTGACGTAACTTACTTATATTAAAATACAAATGGATAAATTATTATAATTACAAGTCGATAGATGTCCACGGTTGGAGATAAGAGTGCTCAAAAGATTGCCACTACATCCTGAGCTACTCGTACCCAGCGTTTCCCTTCACCAGATCGTCAGTCCCTCACGTGGGGTGTGTATGGCATGAATAATCAATTATAATCGCTTTTAGAAGCAGTTTTACCTATATCTATAGGTTCTTTAAATATTTGAAGAAAAAAATAAATAGCGGTTATTTATTTCTTTCTGTCTTTGATTGCAAAAGATTTTAATCTTTTCTTCTAATAACGAACCTAAACAAATTTGTTTTAAAGAAAACGTCAGCTTCTTAACTCTGGCTTAAACGACTATCTAAATTTTACAACTTTTCCTCGGGCTTGGAAATAAATCTCGTTAATTAAGTGAAATGAGTGATAAAGTATACAGCACGCAATAAAGATCAAGTACAGAAAATAAATTTATGTTAACTCAAATAAATGTAAGCGTTCAATGACCAAGATAATGTTTTATTAACATTTACGATGATACTAAATTTCATGAATTATTTGGAACGTACCTTCAACCCACGGGCAAAGGAGAGACGTTGGCGCTAACACCGCGCTCTTGATAACAAGGAAGCGAAGAAGTGAAAGAACACGATGTATGTGGCTTTATGACAACACAAGGTTCTTGCTTTTTACCATCGCAGACCATATTACCACTTAACAGCTATCGCGGTGAAGCACTAACTTGTTAGATATAAAAAATTGCACCCAATCCTTTAGTTTTATAACTATAAATTAATTTTAGTTAATGTTCTGGAGTTAAATGATGTCTTTTGGTTGTTGTTATATCGCAATATTTTATTTAATGTGGTATGAATTAGTTTGTAAATATCCGTAAGAGGTAGAAAGTAGTTTTAGAACAATGACAGAATGCATCTGAACTATTGGCGATGCTTTTATTTCTTATCTTCTTTCTAAAATATTATACTGCTCACGTAAATTCTGTAATAATTAATGTATTAGTATACATACATCAATATATAGCACGCCTCGTTCCCAGTGGGGTAGGCAGAAACTAAGATAATAAAATAATAGATAGAAAATAAGAGCAATTAATAATAATAAAGACAACAAAAAACAATACATACCAAGTAAATGTAAAGAAGTGTATATTGATATACATAAGGGAATATCTAATATAGGTTATATTTGTTCTGTGATTCTGTGAAAAAAAGATAATTTTTTTATTCAATAAAACGACGAGAGAAGCGGGATGTTCACCTGATGGTAAGTGATACGCCTGCTCATAACAATTGGCGATAGTTAGGATTTTATATTCTGCGCTACATTGTGTGCGTTGTCTGAAAGGTAAGATGTTGAGCCTCGTTACTCCAGTAATTACACTAGCTACAGCACCCTACAAACCGGAACACAGTAATGTTTGCACACTGCTATTTGGCGGCAGAAATAGGAGCTGCGGTGGTACCTAGCTAGACACTCTCTGGCAACAGAAACATTCTACCGGTGAGTAAGATTGATTTGTGCCTGTTAAAGAAGTGTATTTCAGAGAATATTTCTAGCCGTTTCATGATGAAATGGAATTGTATTATATCCAGAGCTGATGTCCAGCACCGGGTGATTGATTGCGTAAATAACGAGAATAGTAGGAAGTTGATACAGCGTAAACAACATTAAAAGATACGACCTAGGCGCCCAGCCGTCGGTGTTAGCTGAACCTAATTCCGAAGCGACAAATTACATCTTAACGGATATATATATATATATAATATAACTTTTAGAATTTTGTAGCTTATTACTTTTTTTATTAGTAATTCAATGGTTATTTAAAGAAAAGAGGACATCAGAGATCTCTCGTAAGTTCTTAGAAAAAGATGCGACGAACTTATAACATTGTATCGTTGACATTTGAAAATTGTTTTATAACTTCGTATTAATATTTTTTTTTTTAAATCGTCAAACGTCTAAGATCCCACATGACGTTAAGTGGTGATATGATCTATGGTTGTAAAGCGCACTAACGTAATAATAACCTTTTACTGATGGTAGGTCTCTGGGTAGATGCCACTGCAGCACCTATTTCTGCCGTCATACAGTAGTGTGCAAACATTACTGTGTTCCTATTTGAAGGGTGCTGCAGCTAGTGTAATTACTGGGGTAATGAGACTCAATATCTTGGGTCTCGAGCGCAATGTGGCGCAGTATATACTATTCTAACTTGCGCCACATTGTTATGGGTAGGCGTATCATTCACCATCAGGTGAACATTCCGCTCGTTCCGTCACAAAATGCCTATTCACTATTTCTTAAAAACACCCACGTTGTATTTGGACGTGAACACCTACACCGGCAATTTGTTCCACTCCTTTGCCGTTCTCATGATGAACGTAGAACTGTGCCTATATGTTCGCAAACAGGGAATGTTTAAAGCATAAGGATGGAGACTTGCCGTTTGTCTGGTCGTCGGGTGGTGAAAAGGCGATAAGAGAATTATATCGTATAATTTCATCGCATACTCTGCAGAATGTATCTTATAAAACACGGCGATGCTAGCCACATAGTGCCTTTCAAGACTGTCAAGTCTAGTTGTGGCGAGTTATTCATCACCAATAAGCCTCTTAGGCCGCCTCTTCAGCGAGGCTAGTGCCGCTAGATGTATCTGGCAGTAACTGCCCAGATATGGCGATAATACTCCACACGGGATCGGACTTGCGCTCTATATAGATTTGATTTTAAAGATGCATAAAGGCGTAAACACGAATAGACATTCTGATAGTTACAGAAATATTTCCATTGACTGATTATATCTTTATTTCCTATTATATTATCTGCAAAGATGTATGCTTCATTTACGTTGAAAGTGAATAATCAATATTTAATGTTTCGCTGTTTGAACTTGTTTGCAATTAGTATAGTTCAGTTAATTGTCAACCCACGGAAGTTTGCCGACAGAATATGTACCATTGTTTGCCCTGCGGGAACGTTGCAGCGAAGTCATTTGTTGCCACTTTCTTAATTGATATGACAATTCGCTGTGGCAGTTCTTGGTATCTCTTATATAATTACTTTATGTACTCTTATATAAAAACTTTATTGAATGATTTATATTACAATAATAACATAATAATTATACTATTTTTAACAAATATCCAATTTTATTATGACCCGAACAATAAAATAGTCGAAATTATTGAAGATTCAGAATTTTATCAGCTCTGTCATCTTTAAAGACAGTAAATAAGAACATTTACAAACAATTATACATACATATGTACATACATATATATCACGCCTCGTTCCCAGTGGGGTAGGTAGAGACCACCTCTCTCCACCTGCTACGATCCTGGCACACCTCTCTCGCTTCCTCCACCTTCATATGCGTCTTCATGCACGCTCGTCGGTTGCGAGTGCTTTTGACCCGGCCTTTCTTTAGGACAGCTCCGATTATTAAAATTATAATAGGTGCAAAAAATACTGCGTTCAGGTTTGAAAAAGGTTGCAGGTAATGAAATTCTTGGGGTAACAAGACTGAACATCTTATATCTTAAGACGTCGCGCAAAATGTGGTACAGGGTATGTCATCCTAACCAGCGCCACATTAAGGGAGGAATTATTTAGTGAAATAGTATTACTTCGTATCCTAACAGTTGAATTAGAAGCAGAGGCTCTAACAACAAACTTTACTCCACATGAAACCATGTTGCTAAACGTATACGATATGAAAAACGTGTCTTCGCATGGTTCTATTGTTGACTCTACTGTTTATCAGTCAACATCCGTGACAAGAACATTACTTTGTATTTGCTTACGATACTTACACAATGATTTGATAACTTTGTGCCAGCTTTTGACATGTTTTTAATAAACAGTTGTTTTTCAAAAAGTTACGATAACATTATGCTTAAACTTTCGGAGCATGTTCATCATATTTTCATAATAAACGCAAAGACAAAAGAAGAAATTTATTTTGAATGATGATAAGGAAAAGTTCCAATTTGTTTCTAAGTATGCATGATATATTACTGGGTGATCTAACATCCATCTACATTATCAGCGTCCTTTATTCGTACACTACTGGCGACCAGCCTTTACAAAGCGCCGTGACAACTTCAGATTTCCGTTGAATACAATATATACAACTCGAACCTTGCTCATTAAAGAAACCACAGCATTGCTTTGTCTATCGCAAGCTGTGTCAGTTGAGAAGTGATTGTCAGATCTCTCTGCAAGTGATGGTGGAGAGAACGCACTGGTTAAAGAGTCTTAAGAAATAGGGGTATTTCCGATATAAGAATACGGCGGAGATTCGCGAACGCTGTTCAGCAGAGACGAATACGTGTATCGATCTTTGTTGATGTTTAACTTAGGTAGTAGTTTTTTTGATGGAAAGGGTTTACTTGGAACGTAGACACAAAATTTTATTCAATTATACACGTTCGGTATTGATTCCTTAAATAAAATAAAGAAACCATTAACCACAGAAAACTTAAATTTACAACAATCAAAATTTGTTAATCCATTCGAATGCTACCGATTACTAACATAGATACACGCAAATAACCAACCCCTTATTAGATAGTGGTTAAATCGTTGCGGCATAAATATCTGTTAAAAAAAAATCTAATGTGGGAATTGAATTGTTAACTGTAGGACCTAGACCTAATTGTAGAACAAACTGTTAGTCATTGTCTCAAATGTACGGTCATTGAGTTATTTTCATTTCTGATAACTGGGTAACAATTTCGTGAGCAATAGACATTTGGCAGGGTGAAGACCGTGGTTGAGCGATTGCCAGGGAAAACACACCCATATCGGGGTCAAGGTCGGGACGTCATCAGCTGTTATTTATGTTCACTTATGATTGTAACGCAAAATTCACTTACTTCAAGGTTCTAATGTATTAGAAAAGCAAAATATTACTGTAATTTAATATTGCCCGGTTAGGTATCCGAACTGGTCTGAATCTACTGGTGGGGGGTTTATATTGCAGGAGAACATCTAGGTGGGTACCACCGCGGCGTCTATTTCTGCCGCCATACAGTATTGAGCAAACATTATTTTATATCAATTATCTTCTGTTACAATATTTTTTTCAGAAAATATTTTTTTTTAATACTATCTACTTGTTTCTTGAAGAGACAAATATTATTACTGACATAAATCTTAGTGTTTTGTATTTCCAACAATCATAACAAAAAATTTAACACTTAGCTCATGTACTGTACTCTTAAAAACCACCCACCAGCACAAGTAATGTTTACTTTAAGCTCCTTTTTAAAATAAAATGTATATTTGGATGATCTCATTATTTAGAGTACGTAAAGTATGTAGCAAAAACCTGTTAACATCTTTTAAGAGCCTTAATCGAATAGACGGATGGACGTGAGCGATGACTTCATTTACTTTTTATAGACGCCCTTCATATGACAACCCTTAGTGTAGGTTATAAGGCAAGACCTTGATACAGTAAATTGGGTACACAAGGCTTCAATAAATTACAAATGACTTGTCGTAATTGTCTAACATTAGGTAAATGTCTGACCGAAAATCAACACAGAGTTTACTAAGACGCAGAATATAACAGAAAAAAATTGTCTTTTATTGTAAATATTATCTTTCTATTGTTACAATCTTGGTATTTATAATATCTTATATACTAATATAAGATAGTATAAATATCAAGATCAAATTATTACGAGCTATGGTATTCCCTATCTTTCTGTATGGTGTAGAAACGTGGACCATCCCTGCCAGAATGATACATAAGATTTGTGCATTTGAAATGTGGTACTGGAGACGTATGCTAAGGACCTTGGACAAAAAATCACACTAATGCATCGATCCTGATTCGGCTCCGAATAAAAACTCGTTTATCCATAATATGTCAGCAACGCATCTTTTGTGTATTTCGGACACACAATCCGCATAGGTGACTATTATCTGGAAAAATTTATTGTTATTGGGAGTACCAAAGACTAAAGAAAGAGAAGAAAGCCGAAGAGACCAGATGAACCGATCAGGTTAAAGACTCGTCGTCCTCTTAATTTTACACAATCGTAAAAGATGCGCTGGACAGAAACCGGTGGAAGCAGATCATTCACACCAGACAGAGAAACTTACAGAGTATAATTTCTAAAGGACAGATAAAGGTTTTCTTGTGTATTCCAGTGAATGAGTACTGGTTTCCAATTTCTTGTATGTATGTGACTATGAACTAACTCATGAATTTTACTCCAGTAGTTTATTTTATTTTGCTAATATATCACTTAACAAAGATAAACTTTTATATATAAAGATTTATGAAACATGGAGCTCATCGCCTTGGTAAAAATGTTTATTGAATACTTTACAAAACTCTTTAACCGAAGCAGACAAATCATAATAAAATATGTCTGACGGTTGAAAGATATCTCGAGTACTTTGATTACGGGAGGACTCAGGTAACAGGTGCCCTAACCTAGTTATTACGAATTACAGCTTGGGAATTAATGTTAGACAGTTCCAATTTATTGTTATATTTTTATACTGCAGACCCGTAAAATACACGATATTGACTAGACAATATACTCTAAAAATATTTTTTTTTTTTTTTTTATATAGTCACGCCTTTTTTCCAGTAGGGGTAGGCAGAGGTGAATAAACCACCCACATTTCGCCAGATGTGGTCAGATTAGGTCCCATGTAACAGGGGGCGAGCCTGTTGCCACTTTATTGGGACCACCACACACACACACACAAAGATGATATCAGTGTGCGGGTTTCCTCACGATGTTTTCCTTCACCGTTTTTGTATCTCGCTGTTGTAACTAAAGTTCACAAATGTACATAACTTAAATATTAAGTCATTGGTACATGCCGAGGTTTGAACCCGCGACCTTCAGAATGAAAGCCGCACGCTCTAACCATTAGGCCAGCGAGCTAGCCTCTAAAAATATTTCAGTCGTAAACTAGTTAATAGCGCAGGAAATTCCGTTTGGTTGAAATGAAAATATGATCAAATTCTTTTTGGAGTAGAAAACCTTTTCATATCACTTAAAATAGGAAAGTTATGTGTTCAACATAATTTTTTACGATGCCCGCGACCACATTTTGCCATAGCACCACCTGCCGTCGACAGGGAAAATTCGTCTTCATACTCTTTGATCGCATTGGTCACGCAATCTGATTCTATAGAAACTTTGTCCCAAAAATCATTAGGTTATGAAATCAAGTCCCTGTCGAAATGTTCCCAAAGTGTCACAATATAGGTTTTACCTAAAAGGTTGTGATAATATTTCTTATCATCAAGCAGATACTATACTTGTAAGTGATATAGGAAAAAATAGAGGAAAGGATGCTTTTGATATCTCTACCAATCTAACCAGAGAAGAATCTATTCATAGAAGGAAATGTTACAATTTCCTGATATCAACAATGAGGATTTTTTACTACCCAAATTTTAATCGGCAAGGCAAAATTTTCCGAAAATGTTGCTTCAGTAGACAATCGAAGAAATTGTTGACGATTTAAAGGAGTGGACCGGGCTTGAATAAAAGTATAGTTGAAGTAGAAGAAGAGCAGTTTGAAGAAGACACCTCTTTATTAGGATGATGATGATTCATGTATACAGTATTGTTATGTTTTAGCAATGTCATTACAAAACAAGACACGTGTATATTTCTCAATGTTTTTATTTACCAACAAACAAACGTTTCATTCAATTAGATATGATTATTATATTGCAATTATTCTTTAATAAAGCGTCAACTTGTTTGCAGTATAATTCATTTTGTTTACTGGTAAATTGTGTGGCATTAAAGGCATTCATAATTTATAATGTAGTGTACCTTTGCAACCAGAGACAGAAAGGGCTGTACCACGCTGATGGCCAACCTTCACTACTTGGATAGGCATTTTAAGAAGAAGTATCTTTGCAAATTATGAAGTTTTTAATCTGTGGCACAAGAGATTTATGTCCATAGATTGAGATGATGATGATGAACTCTAAATACACTTCGTAGCTATTTTACTACCATTGTAGATTAATTTTATCTCTATTAATTTTGGTGGACTGTACAGATTTTTATGTTTACTATTATCACCTGATGAAGAGTTGTTAGTGCTGGTGGTGGTAGTTACAAAAGCGATAATCTTTATCCATTAAAAAAATTCATATAGTCCAACATTTTTCCATTCCAATTAAGTATTTATTACAGGGGACTGTCTATGTAGTCACCACCGAAATTATTACTGTTTTCTATTTTGGAGGCGCTGTATTACTGTGAGATATTACTAAGGTAATAAAATTCAAAAATGTGGTGGTATGTATATCATTCTATCTAGCACTATATTGTTATGAGTGGGTGGTACATCAGTTCAATAGTTGTACAAAATAAATAAACTATAACTCAACATTGTTAGCAACATTTAAATTTTTTAAATAATATGTCCACGATGCGTTCGGACCTGTTTTTGTGTTTCATTGTATATAACCTGTTATTGGACAACTTATAGATTTTGTTTGTGTAAACAATTTGTATGAATCTATTTGTGGAGCGCTTGTCAATAAGCATCAATACATCAAGGATGCCGTTCATTACATCGTTTACTTTGATTTATGTGTTGTCACTTAGATCAGTCAGAGGATCATAGATCAGTTAGATCTGTCAGATAGCTCAGTTTCAGAAAAAACGTCAGTTAAGAAATATTCGTTTTATTTTTCTATATTCTAAAAATAAATAAATTGGGTAGATTTTCTTACCGGTAGTTGCGGACTATGTTGTTTTTTTTTCTTTGGTTATCGACAATGTTTTTTTTCTACAGCATTCCCTCAGTTTTATTGGACTGGGGCCTATGTCTTTCTATTCTTTACCATTTTTTTATTTTATTCTTTCCTAATTATACTCCTCTTTCTTCTTTCATTCTAATTCCTTTTTGCATTCATTTCCCTTAAATGAGTTAAGAGCCGTCGTTCTTTGTTTATAATTACAATCTTCTTGTTTATATTGGTCACTTCATATTGTTCCTTATTCTATTATTACAATTTTTTAACATTGATTTTACACGGTTTTAAACGATAATAATGCCAAAGATAGCTTATCTCGGCTTATTTTTGGTATCGAGGGCAAAAATATTCGCTTTGTATTAGGATGTCGGAATTTTTGTTCGGAGGTCTCGTGATTTACGTTCTACATACCCCCGCGGAAATATAGCTTATTCTCAATAACAATGCCTTACTTGTAAGTGAGAATGCGAAAGCCAGATGTAAGTCTCTTGAACTCTGTACTGGGTGAAAGAAAACACATCGTAATATCTATTTTTATTTTATAAGTAATTCTTCACGTGCATTATCAATCAGATCAGCCAAACAGCTTCATGAGAATCAGATCGCGACGTCTCGCGTGTTATTTTAACATTTATCTCTTAGATTTACAACCGCCTTAAAAATAATGTAACACACACTTGAGAGATATGAAATCTTGTGTGCTCTACATGTTTAGGCTTTTGAAAACGACATTAATTTTTGTTTAATGTTTGCATTATTTTAAATGATTCAAAATATGATAAAAAAGATAAAGATTTTTAAATAATTAGGACCGACTTTGTCACTCACACAAAGCTCGCCGGCCTAATGGTTAGACCGTGCGGCCACGATTCCGATCCGACCGTCGCGGGTTCGAATCTCGGCATTTACTAATGACATTAATATTTAAGTTATGTACATTTGTGAACTTTATTTACAACAGCGAGATACAAACGGCGAAGGAAAACATCGCGAGGAAACCTGCACATGAATTAGAATTTATTCTAAGGTGTGTGTGAAGGGTAGGCCTGTGCTGCAACAGTGGGAATGTAAATTGATTGTTATGGACTTTGTCAACGAGATGTATGTGACATATGTAGGCATCAAAACGACGTAATAGACACAATGAATTTTATATTTTGCCGTGAGTGCTGTGAATTTTATATTTTCGAGACAAACACAGTACTTCAACCTGATGACGCTAGTTAGTATGATATATACAGCACCGCATTATAATCTTCACCTAGATATGAGATGTAAACTTTCGTTAATCCAATAATTTCATTGGCTGCAACACTCTTCGAACCGGGACGCGGTAATGTTTGCGCAATACTGTTTGATGATGACAACGAGACCTGGATTTTAGGATACTAATTTATTAGAAATATATATATAAAATCTCCAGCAACGAAGAGACTCATCATGTTATATGTGGAACCATAAGGCCTAGAGGTTTGAAATGTGGTAGGAATATTGCTTTTGTCGAGTATTAGTTAGGTAAGAACGGACTTTTATGAAATTACTTTCCCAATAGAATTTGCTAGGATGTGAATAACGAAGAGTCGACGGGTTGCCACCGGGCGAGAATATTTCAGACAAATTTTAGAATGTAAATTTCCAACTCTAATACTGTATTATAGTCAGCAAAATGAACGCAGAAAAGCTAGTTAACTATAAAAAATATACTAATATGTATCGCTTACGTTATTTATCTGTAGACTTTATGTTTTAATATTATAAAGTTTTAAAATTAATATTATAAAATTATTTCAGTCTTTAATTACAATGCGTTATTTTTATGTTCTTCCTCCATTCAAGAGTTGATTATTTTAATCGCTAGTCCAACCCAATCATTGGGTTGGATTGAATTGCCAATCCCAACGACTACAAGGTCCAATAATCCCAACCCAATCAACTATCTACCCACTCGTGTAAATATTTCTCTTCCTGTTTACGAGCGTGTGGGTGGATTTATTAGGTTAGCCAGTTTACATATTGATTTTTAAATCCACAGGAATCCAGTTTTGAGTTTTTTATTTTAATATTTATATCTCCTCTCCGTTATTCTTACAAGTGTTACAAACGCGAAAGTGCCGCCTGTAGCTGTTTGCTTTAAACTCAATTATTCATATATTTTGAAGAAGCTTTTCTAAAATGTTTGATTTCTCATAGGTTGACTGCCGAAACAATAATATTATCATGGCGGCTGAATTACACTATGAGGATAGTAGCTAGCCAGGTTGTTTCCTAAAACCCTATCACTAATCTAAACCTTAAAGAAGAAGGAGTAAAGTGCTATTTTAGGGCAAGAGACAGTTTCTGTTTATTCTATGCAGTGAACCAACTAACAGAAAGTCCGCAGTCAAAGGATCGCCTGCCTGTAAATAATCGTACTCGTTTGTACACTTCGTAGTAATTTTACAAGGTACAGTGCCTTTCAAACCGGATGTCAGTAATATGTGCACACTATTGAGTTCCAGTTTGGCAGAAAAAGCTGCATTAAAATCAGCCTATTTATAGTTTTAGTTAGAAATATTATTTGTATGCACTCAAGTGCTTGTTTTATTGCGTTTCTTACATATGAAGTGTTGTGAAATGCTTTACTAACCGACGCACCATTTGATGGCCGGTTTTTTACTGCCATGTAATCTATTTGTAGAATACTGATGGACACAGTGTTTTAAAACTAAACAGCTTCCGTAATATTGTCTCTTCTAGGACTCGAATTCTTTTCCCTCAAGGAGAGAATAAAGCCATTTAACCACCGCGTTTGGCCAAGGGCGATTTAGCAGATGTCAAATTTTTGAAAGTTCTTGGAACATGTTTTTCCTCACGACAATTCATTAACCAAAAGACGAAGTTCATTGGAATCGAACTCGTACCTCTTTGATACTTACAACGCTTACGACCCCTTTTCTGTTTCAGCTATTACGGCTTCTCGACGATTATATACCTAGTCCTGCCATAAGTTCTGTTACAATTGAAAATGTATTTTTATAATGAAGTAATGTAATATTATTAAAATGTATACCTATATATTTATTAGTCTCAGCAAAAAAAAAATATATATTCTATACAAAATGGCTACCCTTGGATTTTACACAGGCCTTTAATCTGTTTGGCCACGGATCTATGGATTTACGCACTGTTTCGGAGGGAAATTTCGCCACTGCTTGCTCCAAATTTTTTTTAAGAGACTCAATGTCGCTGTCTCGTTTAGGCCAGGTCGTGTCCTCTAAAACTGACCATAATTTGAAATCTAAAGGGTTGAGTTTTGGGCTAAATGAGAGCCAGTCTTCAGCTCCTATAAAGTCCGGAACGTTGATTTCAATCCAGGCTTGGGTAGTTCGTGCCTTGTGACCAGGTGCAGAGACTTGCTGCAAAGTTTACGGTATATTTTTAAAAATTGTACTGCGACAGGTTTCAAAACATGATCCAAGACTGTACCTTGATACACTTTGGTTGAAGTTTTTATTCCTTTTTCATAAAAATGTAGTTTTGTGACTCCTTGATAGGACACGCCCCACGATACGATCACTGACGCAGGGAGATTACCACGTTGTATCTTTCCAACCACTTCAGCAGCTTTTTTAGGACTGTGAGCGTACACTTTATCATTTTACTTTTTGTAGTGTTTTTCAATCGTGAAAATTTTTTCATCGGTAAAGAGGATATTTCTGTGCCTTTCATCTGCGTATCGCGACAGAAGGCGTTTTGATCGATCCACTTCATCCATCTTTAATTGTAAAAGATTGATTTAGGGCATGTTCTGTATATCGACGATAAGCACCGAGCTTCAGGTCTTGTTTTATAATACGCGACAGAGTCCTAGCGGGAAACTTCATTTCTCGCGATAAGACTTTTTGCTTCGTAATGGGGTTTCGACTAAGTTTGACTTTAACAGCAGATACAGACAGATAGTACGATGTACGATGATATGGCTGATCCCAAGCTTTTGAAGCGTCTGTAATATGATTGACGGCTCCATACGCACTTTGTGGTAGGCGATCACTGCAATCCTATTTTCATTAACACCCCATTCCCCATTGTAATTTGATAATAAACACAAATAATATGTGAAATGGCGCAAAATCGCAAGAAGTTTTTAAAATAATATACGTGTCTTAAATTTAAAATAATTAAAACGAAAAAAAGAAAAGTTTTCATGTTACAGTATTTATGGCTAGACTATATACAATATATCCAATCTGTCTTAAGTGGTTTAGTAGTTCGTTTATAATATACAAATTTATTATATAATATATTAGTTTAGTGTTGATGTACCCCTAAAGGATAAAAGCTGCACCACCCTTAACAAAATAAGTAACATTCATTTGAAGCCGTTAATAGATTAACATAGTTGATATTTATAATGCAGGCGATGACTAACTGATGGATTAACACAAACAAACAATCTGACATTCCAGCTCAAGTGGTCTGATTAGATAAATAATAATCATTTATCGATACAGGCATAGTTTTATGATCTAGATCTTATTAAATATTATTATATTAAGTAGAGGTTCAAAATGAACTTGAACATTTAAATTTTAGATAAATCTAAATATATACATAAATCTATCTTACTAGGTAGTATGAGAAATGTGACTCCGAACCTTTTGCAATGATCGCTATATATTATAATATTGTCACATTTACGTATTTTCTCATAGGCAATACTTTTTTAAGTATCTTTTTTTAATCGATTATAGTAATATTTCGAATTTTATGTCACTCAGAAGCATTACATCAAGAAACAATGACATACATAAGCGGTATGCCATTACATATGTGATAAGAATTTTTTACAAGAAAAAACCATACTAATTTTGAATTGAAACTAAAAAAACACTAATATTAATGTTGAAGTGTTTACCATATTCATTATTAACAAAATCGTGTCACTTATCATCATGTTTTTTTTTATTTTATGAAACGATGATATGAGCGAGTTCACCTGACGGTAGGAGTAGGAGATACGCCTGCCTTTAACAACATGGCGCTAGTTAGGATGGTAAACGCAGCCACCATATTGTGTTCATCGTCTTGAGACATGAGATGGCAAGCCTCGTTACCCCCGTAATTTCAGTAGCTACAACTCCCTTTGATAACAGCCAGAAATGTTTCCTAACGGCCCGTACGTCCGTTATCACCGGCGGCACCACTTTGGGGCCGCGTTATCATTGAATTATAGACACTGTAATCCGTCAGTCACGGAATGGCAAGCGCGAATTTGTTGTTTAAATACAGCCATCAAAGAATGTACTGCGCAATATGTCGTAAACTTGTAAAGATATGACTTTTTATAATATTTCACCATCAGCCGTAGAATATATACTTATATTACTTAAAAAATCAAACGAAGTATAATAAATTAAGTTTCTTGGGAGATAGAGCGACACCATTTAACCAATGTGCTTAATTATGATGAATATGATAAATTTGCTATGTATCAACCACAGAAGTTAGTTTTCCACACCGGAAGCGGCGGTAAATTATGTTTATCTCTTACTGGTAGTTTAATACGGCAGGAAATCTGGTAACAGCTTTAACGGACAACATGAAATAGATTTTATAGATACGTTGTATATTTTGTAGTGGTAGGTCTCTGTAGGAGACCTTCTAGGTATATACCGCCGCAGCGTCTATTTCTGCCGACAAATAGTAGTGTGCAAACATTACTGTGTTCGGGTTTGTAGGCGCTGTAGCTAGAGAAATCACTGGGGTAACAAGACTGAACATCGTGTGTCTGCGACGAGCGCAATGTGGTGCTGTTTACGTCTTAACTAGCGCCTCGTTGTTATGGGCTAGAGTATATCACTTCCATCAGGTGAACGCGATTTTCGCCTCGTCATAATTAAAAATAGTAAATATTTATCATTAAATTATAGCGGATTACTGGTTATTATTATAAGAAATATAATTTCATTATCCTAACTACAATATGTTAACATCATCACGACATCCGGTTTACTGCAGGTGCCAAATCTGAGCCACGTACATGACCATAGCAAAGTAAACACTTGACTGCTCTACCTCCAAGCTTCAAGCTGTGTATGTTATACATGTTATATTAAAATATATAATACCTTCGAGAGGGTTCGTAGTTGTTACGCGAAACATCATGACGCAATGATTATGCGATTAACAGGTGACAAGTTACTGATTCGACTCCGTGGGCACATGATGTAAATTTTGGTTAGAGGTAGAGTTTTTTCGAATCCACCTGGAATTTACATCTACTGCCATATTTATATTGCTGTGTTCCGTTCGTTAACATATGAGAGCCGGAGTAATCTGGTCGCTTCACTATGGGCAGCCACATTGTCATTTACTATAGCTTTTTACCCAATGTAGATGATGATTTACGGAGGCATTCAATTGAAGAACTCTTCATCTTCTTCTAGTAAACAATAACTTAATCCATAATGTGTCACTTTAAAAGTATTTTGTTGCTAGTACTGTTTGTGAAATAAATGTTTTGACCTCCGCAGCTGGGACCTTTGATGGGTTAATAGAACTTAACTCAGCCTTGACAGCAAAGACGGATAACGCAACAGTTCAAGTGGTACTTTCGTCTAACAAAGAAGTTTACTCATAAAAAAACGAATCGACAGAATATTAATTTGATTATAAATTATAGGTATTCTCTTCTTAATGTCCATACCCAGATGTCCAATATCTAAACGGTGTCCATCATACGGCTCCACTTGTTGCATAAAAAAAAGACATCCACTGACTAATACATCAATCAAGCACTAAAAAAACAGACTCAAACAAAACTCTCGATGTCGTAAAAATGTACTGTAAACAGTTTGATTAAAGAGAACAATGCCTGGTTAAATTTAACTTAAGGAGGGCGTTAAATACTTTAAACATTTACTAATGCGTGAGGTCTTTCAAAAGATGACTGTTGCATTTTGGAACACGATCGTTAATTTTTTTAACGAGCCAATTCGATGTTTCCGCTGCTAGATCTAGGAGCTATCTCTCGAAAGGAGAGTCAAAGCGGTTGTCCTGGCAGAGCAGTTCAGTATACGGGTCATCTACATAGAAAAAAGGAGGGAAATACATGGATAGTCAGCTGTAGACGCTCCAGGTTGACCTAATGCGTTTACCTCCGTAATCTGAGAGATAAGTGACACTATCCAGAGGTGAAAAGGTTTTTTTTATTACACGAATAGCCTCTTCAAACTGTTTGACGATCAGATTGAGAAAACCAATTCGATCCTCAGCTATTCTTTTTAACTGATGGTATTTAAACCCGCTCCACTCCTTGTCTCGTGTCTTCAAACCATTTGTTGCGGTGCCTACCAAGTGCACGATTTTTTCCAGGAATTCATCCTTTGAGAGTCATTGGGAACTCATAAAATGATCCTCATTGTGACTTCAGACATAAGATGTTTATTTACCAGTAATAATCTAACTACTGTGCACTTGAAACTGGAACAGAGTAACATTTGCTCACTGCTGTTTACCTGTATCTAGACCATCTCCGGCAAATAAAGACCTATCATCAGTACATAGGGTATATATTTAGTTAAGTATTAAGTCATCCGAGTTCCATTTTATTTTTATTGTTATTGAATTTAGATGTTCGCATATTGTTGTTATGGGTTGCATTCATCGTTTATCACTTACTCATATCGCTACGGGATATCTCAAACAATACTAACGTATCATGAAGTCAAAACAAAGTGGCTATATAGTTTAATAACTATTACTTTGTTACTTAGAAGGAATAATGATTAGATTTATTTTAAAGGACCTTAAGAACTTAATCTAAGATGATTCTTAAAGCCAATTCAAAGTAATTTGGCTCTCCTATGTTAATTGACGGAATACATCTATGCTATTACTGCGATAGCATTGCCATACGAGGATAGTAACTACACTACCAAATTCCACTATATGTGGCGTCGGTTCGCTTTCGAATCTCCATGTTATGGTATTTGGTCAGTGGTAAATCTTTCTCTAACCTTGATCTGTTCCTAAAACCATGTGAAATTAAAGCCATTTTTAGCTCAGTGTAGATAAAAAAAACTGATATTTGTATCTAATAACAATTAACAACTGGATCTCTAATAAATGCTGGACTTTTATAAAAATACCGATTTTTTGAATTGTCTGTGACTATCGGCGGGCGGCAAATTATTCAATTGTAACAAACGCTTCTCCATTGTCCTCTTATAAGTGCTGGAAGGTTATGATCTGATCGGTAGAGGCTTTCAATAATCCACTGGTCAAGACATGATATTTTTGCTTTAAGATCAACATATAAACCATTTTTTTTTATATACTATTGAACTTAAAAATTTTGGTCAAAACAATTTCGGAGAAAACTCCTTGTAACAGTAAAAGAATCATTACAATTACAAAAAAAAAGTAAAAACTTGAACTAAACTTATAATTTAATTGAAAAAATGATCAATTTAACAGTACATTTTAATTTTTAACTGCTTCAATGTTTTTTAGAGTTTTTCTATATGTTTAATAGTACTAATAGTTGCTTCGTGTCGGAGGTGAAAGCGTTGCGTATAGTATTGAAGCATACAATAACTATAATACATTAACAAACAGACAACTAAATAATAATAACTAAGTTTTATGCAATCATAACAACGACTACTTAATAGTAAATAAATTCGAATAATATAAATTAATATGTTAATAAAACAGGTAATAAGTTAAATGTCAACTAAATTTTACTAATTTAGAAGTATGTTAAAATACAAAGTGTTTCAATCCGGTTACACGAAGCACTAGGACTAAATTTATTGTTCATACTACATTATTACATTCAGTTATCAGGTTTGTTGATGAGTTCAAAATATTAAATAGTAATTTTTTGTTTGTTTAAAATCTTTGATACACGGACAGTTCTTGGATATATTTACGAATCATACATGTTTTTGTCGTCTCACGGGTTTTTTTGTCGTAAAAGGAAAATAATAAAGCTATTTACAACATTTCTTAATGAAAAAGTTTCCAACTGCGATAAGTAGTATGCTCTACGAGAGAGGTTGATTGTAATAAAAGAATTTATTTAAATCATTATAAAATTTTCCATCTTCAGTCGTCTTGGAAAATTCATATCGGGATGAGCAGCGCCTTTGGATTTATTTTTTCCTACTTATACTTCGCTTTATGTGTTCTTAAATAAATAAATAGAGGATATTTTATATTGTTTATTAACAATGGTTCAAAATGAGAGTCGAAAACTGATCTTTAATGTGTCAAAATTAATAAAGTTTACTGCTTACCTAATAAAACGACACATGTCACTAAAATACGCGCACAAAAGTTTGGTAACATTTTAATTAATCATTAGCTTCTTACTTCTGCAATATTTAAACGATATCACATATTGAAATTTATTTTATGGTCTAGTTTACAAAATACACATTAGAAAATCACATTTCCTTTTACACACTGTTACACTACTTTATTTATATACACAAATTAATAACGACACAATTTATATATTTTAAACGGTGTTTTAAATATTTAAGAAATATATAAATATGTTTATTTATCGGGCTAATAGTACAGATAAGAAATAGTTAAATGCGTCCGTTCTCTGCGACGCTGAGTTTCATACTGAACGTTGGAATGATTGTTATTTTTTTAAAAGCAAATTCTATTGCTATTGTTATACGTAATTTATTACCGATCAGCATAGTAATACTCCACTACGTATTAGTAAAGACTGAAGGGTTTCTTTCAATGGTTGACTTGTATTATGAAGGTCTGCTAGAGGAGGTACGATTGCTATTCTACGGTCAATGTCGCGCTGAAAGGAATTGTGAGACAAATCCTGCTCGGAGATTAAACAATCGGTCTTCTATTAAATATTGTTCCCTGCTTTTGGAGTTTTGGATACTAATTAAAAGTGAAGATGACTTGAAGGTTAATGAGGTACAAGCCTTATAGACGCAGCCTCGCTACGACACAGAATAACGGCGTCCCAACATCCTGTCTATAGATGATGAGCGCAATATGGTGCAGTATATATAATTGTAACTAGTGCCATGGTGTAATAGGTGGTCGTACTACATAACATCAGGTAATTTTTCCACTCGTCTCGTTACTAAATTCAATAAAAAAACCATGGCTAGTCGTCACCAGCTATCGTGGTATTATTCGTAAGAGTACTGAGGTCTGTGTATAACAGACTAGGTCAAGCAATTATAAAAGTTACTGTTTTATTCCTAGTGACATCCTCATGACATCTCCAAACGCTAACGTCGACTACCGTAGGCGTTTTAGACTGTATAAAGCTGCCCATAACCCTTTTTTTAAAAACGTCCGCATTTTTACCGATGATTTTTCCCTTTATACTAAAATAAGATAGTAGAAGCACAACTCATTTAAGAAAGACCGTAACCATTTTGATTGAATTAGAAACTTTTTATTGACTTACGAGTATGAAGTTGCTAACGTGAATTTTACATTAATTATAATTGAGATGACATTTTAGAGTGTAGATGTTTGATAATTTACATCAGAAATTTGTAAGAAAATAATTTGCAAAATACAACCATTAGAAAGATTAATATTGTAATATATGACGTCGTTAACATTGTCATTGGTTTGGATTGGCTTTTCCTATATTACTCAGCCCATTTTGTGGTCCCGCTGCAGGAGATTCTTAGATTGACATTAATATGGAGAAAGTCCAGGCTATAAACCACTACGATACTCAATAGGTATTGGCTGAAATTGCCACTCCTAGAAAGCTTCTTTTCTTTCGTATTGGTTTCCTCTCGATATATACGTTATCGGTAGTCATCACGTTACATCTTAGTTACCATATACATATTAGTGATATATGATATCTTATTTCCTTATTTTATTAAATCATGTAAAGAATACTGGAGGCTCTACATTTTGACGAATATATTTACATGGGATAAATAGCAAAGCTTGGTAAGTCCAATTTCTAGAAAAATGTCTATTGACGAATCCGCAAGCGTTCGGGAGGCTGCGCAGCATATTCTCGTTCCAACTACTGCAGTGTCTGAAGTCGCACAGAAAGCAGTAGAGAAATAGAAAGCTCGAGGTTTTCATGCGTGATCGAATCAGAAATGTGATGATCAGAAATGAGAGCATGGTTCGAAGGACTGACGGCCGATGGGCTCAACAAGGTCTTCGAATGTCGATCACGTACCGTAAAACGCAGTATTGACAGGCCCTCCACTAAGTGGTTCGTTGATTTGATGAACATTGCAGAAAGCCGTTGGATGAGAACAGCGCAGGACCTGTCGGCGTGGAGATTCTAGAGGGAGGCCTATGCTTTGCTGTGGGCATTATTCGTCTGATAAATATATAAAGAATATATGACAGAATAGTTTACCTTGAAAAACTAATTCTTCAAGTATTTATCGACGTTTGATGGCACTAGATCTTGTTTGAAATGTCCTTTTAATTTTATTGATCACAATCTCATTCTGATAAGTGGGTACTTAAGTGAATTATGTTAACAGCATGTCTATATATTCTTAACATGATACATGTTATCTCTGATCGGATTTTTATCTCGTTTCTAGCACTTGATCTGACCTTATTGAAGACTACTTGAAAGAGTAGCGATGTTGAACGGCGTTACTTCTGCTGTTTTCTTATGCACTTATCGGCCTCTAAGTGAGTGCTTGAAGAATGGCAAAAGCAGAAAAGCAGAACCCTTTCCAGTGAAAGTGCTGGTAAAGATTATGTTTCTCTATGGCTACTTTTATATGTATTGAGGAGAGGCACCTTTGCTCTTCCTAATGTCTCAGGGCAAGGTAACGTAACATCGAGGATGACCATCGAAGGGATTTTAAGAAGTTAAAAGAATTTCAGAACCTATGGTACATTTTAAAAATTTCTTTGGTGATATATAATACTTAATGTTTCGGATCTTTTACCACTATTATCAGGAAATTTAAATCCAACTTTTCAAGACGACGACCGCAATAAGATATATAACTGGCTTCATATGGTGGTAGATATCTGTTACAGAAGATCGTCAATGTAGGTACGACTGGTGTTTCTATGTCAACCGCCATACAGTAGTATGGTAACAATACCATGTTCGACTTTGAAAGGCGTTGTAGTTAGCGAAATCACTGGCTTAACGTGTTAAGGCTACGGGCACTATGTGGTTGCTGTATGTATCATTTTAACCAGCGCCATATTGTTATAGGCATGCGTATCTCTTACTATCAGGTGAACTCACCGCTTGATATACACTGTTCTACATTATACTCGTCGCTTTAAGACATAAGATTTTAAGTCTTGTTAGCTCTGTAATTTCACTAGCTATTAAGCCGTTTAAACCAGAGACTGCAGAGAGGCAGCGAGAAATAAACACCCATCTCTCAATCCGTGGGCAGAGACCGGGGCGTCCAAGGAGAATACTTTACGCTTTCCAACCCCCGTAATAGAGGCCATGGTTGCGGATTCTATGATAATGCTTTATCAAATATAAAAGACCTGGAGGTGGTGCGTGCGGTACTTCCGCCTAACACTTTTAAAGGTGGTGGAGAGTAGTAGCACCACTCTGAGACGTAGTTTCATCTATCATCTCGTTATCGGAACTACGCTGCCAAATGCGCTGAGTGATATACCGTAGGGTTTTGCCGGTAAGAGTTCGACATAACTCTTCTGTTTCCCCGACAGAAGAACGTATCCAATACAGGAAGGTCGTTCAAACCGGAACACAGTGATGTTTGCACAGTACTCTTTGTCGGCTGCAATATTAACTACGTTGGTATCTACCTAGACAGTATCTGATGATGGAGACCTACCTAAATAATAAGATAATTTCGTGATATTTTTATCGCCCCAAATCCACGTACTTCAATGACGTAAACGTTTCTATTTTCGTGAAGAAAATCAAATTATAATCTCCTTATCCACATTTATATGGATGTTTGTCAAATTTCATAGCAATGAACGCTGCTTATTTAGTTAATTGTGTTATTTATAACCTGATTACATCGATAAACGGATTAATAGCTGTTGAAATAAATGAACGATAAAAAAAATATTAAGTCAAGTGTGGTCGGCACGTGGTGGTGGTGTGATAGCTGCTTAATGGAGGCTATGGTGACGAAAACTGATAGCTGAGTATGAAAGTCAAATGATTATCAATAAATGAAAGGTATTTATTAATTTCTGGTCACCAAATAGCACATGCGTATGATGACATTACTTACTTTTATTGTTATTTGTCCACCTAATGAGTGGTCTGTCAACGCTGCGCTTCCTGGTGTGGGGTCACCATTCCAGCACTTTAAGTCCCCAACCTCCATCGGTTATATGATACTTATGTATGATAACATTTTTAAATTTTAAAATGTGTCTGCTATATTTCATGTAGCGGCAGCTCAATATGTGCGATGGAAATTGTCAATGTATGATTTGAAGAGGAACAAGTCTGATTATAACTCAACTTGAACTTCAGGTGAAGAAAACTACTGATGGTAGGTCTCTATTGCCGGCGACCGTCTAAGTGGGTACATTTCAACTTCTCTTCCTTTCATTCTCTAGCCGACATCAGTACTGTTACACAAATAAATACAATTTCTTTTCTAGTAAACTAGAGGCCGTTTGCCATTGCTTCTTTCTACAAAAGTCTTTCCTACGAATTGGTAGTTAATTAATGTATCATACGCAAATAGATAATTTGTAATAAAATTGGTATCAATTGATAATCCATGCGATAATTGCACAACAAATGGTTCATGACTTCTACTCATTCGTCCCTTTGTAAATGAGACGTATATTCAACTTAAAATATAAGAGATTAAGATAATATGTAGCGCACGAGAAAGTCATCAATCAGATGCTATATTATGAATGACGAATATTATATTAAATAGAAACATGGAAAATCCTGCAAATATTAATACTATCGAATATTCAAATACGAGGCCTTTTAGGGAGAGATTGCCAAGACTATTTATAATCCCGGTGGTAGATCTCTGTTGTTGGAGACACTCTATCATATGTAGGTAGCACCGCAGCGCCTATTTCTGCGGTTAAACAGTAGTGCATAAATATTACTGTGTTCCGGTTTGAAGAGCGTTGTATAATATCTTCGTCATTCATATAAGCATCTAATTGATGACTTTCTCACGCTCTACATATCATCTTAATCTCGTATTTTTTAAGTTGAATGTACGTCTCATTTACAAAATGACTGAATGTGTAGAAGTCATGAATCATCTGTAGTGCAATTTATCGCTTGGATTATGAGTTGATACCAATTTTATTACAAATATTACATTAATTACCTCCCAATTCGTAGGAAAGACTTACCGTAACAAGCAGAGACAAAGGGCCACCAGTTTACTAAAATAAAATTGTATTTATTAGTGTAACAGCACTGCTGTCGGCTAAAGAATATAAAAGAGAGATATATATTATATAAAAAAAGTTTAAATGTTAGAACGCGATGTAGTTGTAAATTTTATATTAATAAAACGGAGAATCAAAACTTCACAAATAGAATAATACAAATTTGTTACTTTTTTATACTAAACTATTCAAAAGTAACGAAGATAATATTCATGCTATTCATAGCCAATGAATGTAACTGCTAAAAAAACTGTAGCGTCTGTATATCCCATTCTCCTCCTTTCTTGCTTTCATAATCATCATAAATTCAGACTACTTGTCTACTGCTTAATATAGGCATCTTGAAATGATATCCTTTGTTTCTTTATATCTTTTATTTTCGTATGGAACCTTATCAATATCAAAATGTTCGGATTCACAAGCTTGTAAGTCCCATGAAGCTGTAAGTCTTTAACGAGACTGACAGCAGAAATTTCATTGGGAAAAAAATCAGTCTATCAAGCCATCGCCGCGGTTCGCATTGAAATAAATAATCATTATAAAACATTGTATTTTTGATGATTCATCATTAAAATGTAATTATTTACCCGTATAAAACTTTGCGGGCTCGTCGAGTGTTTGTTTACCGGTCATAATCGATAATCAATGCTGATGACGCCAAGCCATAGATCCGCGACGTGGATTAATTGCTTTGGTGACGCCATACTTAGTAAATATAGTGCACTTCCATAACTACCCTAGCTATAACGTTAGACTTATTAATGACGTGGATGATTTTCATCCCTTAGTTGTCGATATCGGGCGAATTAGGATAAAGTGAACGCTGGCCTATGTCTAGCAGTGGAAGTCTGTCGGCTGATGATGATGATGATGAACAGTGAGCAGTGTATCCGTCCAGGTACGAAATGGAAATCTTTAATCGTTTTTAAAAGTGATTAGTTTACATCTAGAATACTAAGCTTATCCACCAAAGACTACATCATATATCTCTATATCATCATATAGTCCATATAATATAAAATTATATCGTTTTAAAAGTATGATTGAAGCTTGTTTTTTTCCTCGTGCTTCTCTCTGATATTGTTCTTCGAGGCATTATTTTTACACAATTTATATATTAACGTTTGTATGAAGCACTAAGTAGGATGTTTAATTAACGCCTTGGGACAATGAATAAATTTCCACACTGATACTAAGCGACATAAACATACCCTGCGGCAGCCTGCCTCCTGCTTTTTGAAAAGAATCCTTGTTCCTTTACATAGTGATGGTAGACCTCCATTATCTTAAAAAATTTAAGTACGTACCACAGCCACGCCAAAAAGCCTTTGTAGCCTTTGTAGCTAGGGAAATAATTGCAATAGCGAGACCGTTTCAAGGCGATGTCTATGGAATGTAGTGTACGTAATTCTAGCTAGTCATAGAGCTATGGTTAGACGTATAATATACCATTAGGTGTATAAACTCTCTTGTCCTCGATTCATCGAGTGAAAAAATAACATCAAGCTAATATCTGACTATAATTTTAAATAATGTATGGCTATTAACCGAAAATTATGAATTTCAATGATTACCAGAACACAGTAATAAAAGTATACGTTTGATTGAATAATAGTAGCCAGGCGAGGTTGAAAATTGTCTTACTATCCAAACTAAATCAATTACATTGTTCCGGAATTGAATTAGGATCTCTCGTGTCATGATATCAGCCACTGCGCCACGAAGACAGTTAACTGCTAATAACACGTTTTTATGTCTCTGTGTCCGCTGTGTTGGCGTGGCGGCTAAAGATCTCGTCACGTATGGAGACGTGCTAAATGCTTTGTTTGCACCTCCAATATGCCGCGATAGCGATAGGGCTGTCTCTTTCCATCATTAAGATGTATATGTGCCAGGGAATAGTTAGTTTCACCAAAATCCAGCTCGAAGGATCCTACATGACATGTACTTCTTTATTTAAATATTAAAACGGATTTAAAGTAGAATATAGATAGAAATTCTGTTGCGATAATATATATGTAATGTCGTGTTTGTATACCCGAATGACATACTTATTACTAACTGATATACTTCATATATTAGATTTAAGATATAATATCGTAGTAACAGTAATATTTTCCACAAAAGCAACTCCCCACATAAAATGTTGAGACGCATTACGTCAATTATTAAAATAATACAGTGTTTTGTTTCTGCTTTAATATTACTAAAAAAATATTAGATAAGTATACTTATTAATATACTTATACTGTTTACTGCTGGTAGGCTTCTATTACTGGAGACTGTCTATGTAAGTATAATACCATTACAGTGCCTATTTCTGCCACCAAATAGTACTGTGCAAACACTATTGTGTTCTGGTTGAAAGAGCGCTGTAGCTAGTGTAATTACTGGTGTAACGAGACTCAGCGTTTACTGTCTCATGCGACGCGTGCAATGTGGTGAAGAGTATAACATCTTAACTAGCGCCACGTTGTTATGAGAGGGTGTATCACTTACCATCAGTACCGTCCCGCCCGTCTTGTCGCTTAATTAAATAAATAAAATAACTTATGATCAGTGAACTGGTAGTGCTATACGTAACAAAATGACTAGGCTAATTAAATATCACTAAGCAATAAGTATTATACAAGAGGCGATATGTATGTTTATATGGCAGATAAATAAGATGGCGAAAGAGCCATCCTTAAACGATATTACATTTTGTTAAGAATGTGTATCTGTATAAATTTATTTGTATAATAAACTAATATTCCCTGTATTTACGAAGTATATCATACTATAACTAATCTGAGTAGATGTTTACGTTGAGATGAATAATTTATTTATATTGCCGGGCGTAGTTACGTGTGAATTTGTAGCATATTTTTCATAATAAAAAAACTTCACATTTATGATATCAGATTTGCTAAAATATGTTGTCGTTCGTCGGATAAAGTTCACGTTTACTAGCAGAATTTTTTAAATGTATTTATTCTTCTGAAATTAAGTATTATTATGATATTTTAATAAGAAAACAACGCATTGTATTTAGATCCGTCAACGCTGTATTTTAAGAAACATTAAATTACTCCCGTGAGATTTACGTGCAATAAAAATTTTATAGTCTGCCATCTAAAACAAATAACTACGCATGTAAATAAACTTAATAAAACGTATTATGTATTGAGGTGTTTTACATTTTTTTAAAGCATGAATTTGCATTTCATTTCCATAATAGTCGTATAAGTATTTATAAATTTAAATGTTAACTAATACCATCAATACATAGAAACCGAAAAAGACAAAGTTTCAAGAGAAATTAAACGGGATAAAAATTATCTACTTTCTTCACCAGTTGTACCTATATTAAGTAATAAGCTTTAAGATTTACTCTACATGCTTGCTACCAGGGTAAAGTTCTTTAAATTAATGACATATTAAGTTATCATACTTATCCAAATTTGAATAAGTCACAACCCTATTTATTATTAAGATTTATTGAAGTAATTATAATAAAAATATCTACATTACTTTGTGTATAATTCTGATACGAATCAGATTGTTTACAAATGTGTACATGAACGAGGTATCATTGAATCATCTTTATGAATTGTGTTTACAAGCCCCCGTGCGAGAGACTTAGGAACTGTAATTATGTAAAAGAAATTAGCCGTACTTACTAAAAAATATTTGAGAACTAAAATTCTTTTAATTCGAAACAGGTGCTCACTTTAAAATATAAATTAATCATCGAAACGTAGTGAACGACGAAACGCGTCAGGAAGCGGTTTCATCGTACTGTTATATTTAGTTTCTTATTTTTTAAGTTAATATGAACACCAAACTACCACATATCAACAAGAATATTGTTCTTTACTAGATCGTACATCCACCTCGTATGAATCCTAGGGTACCTTTATTTTATAAACATAAGTAATTTGAACACAATCTCCATTATGTCCATCTACTCTCATTTAAAGCTTCTTTTACGGTAATGGAGTCATTAAAACCATTATGATAGCGTTTTATAGGCATTGTAATGGCCGTAACGAATTAATGAAACGATATTTTTAGATCTTGAATCTAACTTTATTTTTTCGCTTAAAGAATAATTTGAATTAGAATATAAATTTAAATAATAATAATAAAAAATAGTTTACAATATATCAATTAATATGTCCATATCCAGGAGCAGACTAAGGAAATTACGGGCCTATTTTTCTCTCATGACACATACTTTGTGTTTGGTACTTTGGTTCTCATTTTCGAGCCCCACAAATTACGGGCCCTAGGTTACCTCGGCCTTAGTCCGCCCCTATATGTATCTCAAAGAAATAGTTTTTTTTTATCTAAAATTAGCTCCATCTAGTTGAAAAAGATTTATTTTTAAGTATCGTTTCGAAAATCTTGCCATCCGTGTGAGCATCATGTAAAAAATATTTATGTTGTATATATATTTTGTAATAAATATATTTTCCTGCAATAAGTTATAATGACTAATAAAATGTTTCAAGTTCTGAGGAAGTAAATAATGAGACGAATGTAAATTAATAAATATTTCACTAAAAAGAGAAATTTATGAACGAAAGTTTCTACAAATAATTGTCATTTTGTTGATGTATTGTCTATGCCATGCTCTATTATTTTGCGCCTGCGCACTTGACTGATGGTCTACGCTACGTACCTAAAATCATTTTGTGGAAAATTTGAAGTTTGTTGTTTTAGTGACAACTTATTCATAATTATTTATGAAAGCTTTGTACTAATCACCATTCCAGGCGGGAGGCAGAATTATTCTGTGGCAGTCGGCCTGGATGCGTATAGTCACTAACATTTCGAGCGGTGTACGGTAGCCATCTTGGATTCGAACAAAGCTTCAGATGTGTAGTTTGTCTGTTTATCAATAATTTTTGTGCATTTTATTGTAAATAGTTTGTATGTTTAGGATATGTACGGAACGTTCGTCCACATGTGTAAATAGCTATGGCTGCGACAAGAAAATTACAAGGTAATTGACCATGTTATCAGGTTAGAGATTGATTGACCCCAACCTATGTAGATACGTGTTCTAGACTTCTATTGTTCTTTCAGTGAGACTTCAACCATACGGCAGTTACCAAAATCAGTTAGCTGGTTGAGGCTGTGATTTAGGATTTTTAATTCTTATAAGATATTGTGGCCTGTCAAGATGACGATACCGCGATGCGACGTTAATCGTAAATGAAGATCGTAGTTATTGAACATAAATATGATACAAACTTAATATATAATACCAGCGATGTTCAAATACCACATATGGCTGTTTATTCCGTCCCATTTAGAACCCATAACTCGCTCGAACGAAAATAACATACTGAAAACAGGTTTTCTGTTGTTCATGAATAAAGTTGCGATGTATGTTGCAGGTGAAATAGACAGGTGTTTAAAAAAGGTCACGGAAGGGGTGGAGACGTTTGAGGATATTTGGCAGAAAGTGCATAATGCGACAAATAGCAATCAAAAGGAAAAATATGAGGCTGATCTCAAGAAGGAGATTAAAAAACTTCAGAGGCTACGGGATCAGATCAAGTCGTGGATCGCCTCCGGGGAGATTAAGGATAAGAGTACACTTTTAGAGTATAGGAAATTAATAGAAACGGTGAGTGTATGTAAACAAAACTTTGTTTATATGTAATTAAGGCATAAGTGATAGAAAATATCTTAATTAGATTTATACCATTAAAGAGAATTGACTATTATAAATAAAATTAGAAACATGTGTTGTCATAAGTATTGTCAGGGCTTAGTCAATTTGTTAAATTGGTTATTTGAAAAGAATTAGTTTACTTATATATTACTTCATGTCCCATAAATTTAATGTGCCTGTGTATTAGTTTGTATTTTGAAGAGTTACATTTGATCACAATGATTATCTATGCCCAATGAAGGGCATCAACTTTATTCAGTTCAGTCTAAAGTGTTATAAATACATAATTGTTACATTCTTAATGATCTGTTAACAATCAACAAAGAACAGTAAATATTGCAATTAGTATTTACATATTCTTATACAGACTTGGAGGATATAATTGCTAATATTACAGTTTTTAATAGTAGAATTTAGTTTACCTGTCACAATTGTTAATTGATTTGATCATTTATATCTTAGTCTGTATTTAAGCATTTACATTACTGCTAATGATGTAATTGTTTACAAAATCCTTTCTAGGAATCTTTAAAATCAAAGAAAATCAAATATTGTGTGAAATTACACCTAACACATTAAGTGAATAATCAGTCAACACTGGCCTGACACCAATACATTCTTATTTGAAATTCAGCAACATCTGATTACTGTACCATTGAACTGTTCATTTTGCAGTCCTGAGTCTGAATTTAAAATCAACATACCATTTATAATCTTGTGACTTATCTGTTTATACTTTGTTTATAAAGTTTATGTGTTATTCTGTAATTTATCCAATTTGATAAAAAATTATCATCTCCACCAGAATATTTTAATTAACAATTATAAACTTGCATAAATTTTATAGCAACCCTCTTTTCATTTTAAAATTATGAATTTTTTTTCTATGTTAAAACTATTTAAAGGTAGTAAGATCTATATTTATTATTATTATGAGTGTTATGTGTACTAAACAACCAATTTCTCAATAATTTATCACTTAACAAGTATTTTATGAGTTAACAAAGTAATGGTAGACTTAATTTTGAATACTTGCTTTAATTATACTTAAATGCATCCAACTTCCCATAAAACCGGTCACGATTTTCTTTCATCATTCTGCAAGTAAATAATAAGTTACGGAAAAGTTACACCTACTCCTTTTTTTTGTCATAAATATGTGCACTGTAATAATTTTGTTATTATGCCATCACAAAATTGTAATATTAAGTCATAACTTAGTATATTTTCTAGTCATTCTATCTTCTCCCCAATTCTTTCTACCCCTTATTGATTGTTACTTGATGTAGATATAGGTTATAATTAGAAAGTAATTCATAAACATTTGCAATTATTTGAAGTTGTAAATATTATTTTCTTTATTTTTTATCTTTATCAGCTAGATTAAAATACAAGTAATATTTTGAACCTATGACAAACAAGGTTTTCCTTATAACCATTAATAAATATACATTAAAAGCACACAAGTCCTGGGTTCAATAAATATATATACATACATAATGTATAGATGTAAGGTATTTTACAAATTATGATAGTGAATACCTTGTCTGGTGGTTAAATAGGACTTGTCTGGAATGGGGAAAGCATGAAGATTGTAATGCAATCTCATAATATAAATAAACAAAATCTTAGTCGCATCATTTCTGTTTACATATTATGTATGTTCTGTCTTCTGCTTGGATTGGACGTGATTGGAGAATGCTACAACACCGTTTATTTATTTTCTTGGTGTACAGTAACAATTCTTTGTTAAAAGTCCCAAAATGAATAAATAAAAATAATTTTCTTCAAATAAATATCTTTAGTTAAAATTATTTGATGTGAGGTGTTTTTATAATTATTACGTTACTATTTAATTTGGAATGCTATGTGCTATACTTGTTTAAATGAGTAGTTTAATAATATTATCCATCATTTAAATCATTTAATCCATGTGCTACTTTACTGCTTTATACTGTCACTTCTTTATATTTATATTTCTCTAGCGCAGCGACCCAAAGTGAGTCTTGGCTTTCGACACAAGAGAGTGTTGTCTGTCTCTACCAGCATTGTCTGTCTTATATTTATTAAAAGAAGTAAAGTTGGTGTGTCTCTTTATAATATGGAATGAACAGTATTCTACTTGTTTCATATGATTCACATGGTCATTGAATAATAGGGATTTAAATATTTTCTTTTGGTTTAAATTTAAGACATGGAAGAAAACATTAGATGGATGACTTTAAAATTGCCATGTATATGTTTTTTATAGAAAATTTGTCATTTTACTATGTTTGTACAACTCTCCACTTGATAGTGCTGCAGTGTATCAAGTTCTTTTCCATTCCACTTGTATTGCAGACCATAATTTATTCATTTACTAAATATTAATTAATAGGTGAGACATACCTTGGTATGACAACAATGAACTCTGTTATAAATTACACTTAGTATTTATTCAGTGTAAAAAGATACAAAATTTATTTTTAATGTATGGTTAGAACTACCTCTTTGTGGATACTGTATTAGTAATAAAATATCATAAATTTTTTTAATATTTTCCTATTCCAGCAAATGGAAAGGTTTAAGGTAGTAGAACGGGAAACAAAAACCAAGGCTTACTCGAAAGAAGGTCTTGGGGCAGCACAGAAATTGGATCCAGCGCAGAAGGAGCGGGAGGAGATGTCCTCTTGGCTCATCGCATCAATCGACGCACTTAATTTACAGGTGAACTGAATAACCTTTTACTTATGACGTTAGTGTAACGATGTCTCACAGTGCCTCCATGTTTTCCTAAGAGTCAAATGTTGTCTACCACCTATATGCACGATCATGAAGGTATCCATGAAACAATTTATTGTTATTTTGTCATACATTCATGTTGGCTTTTATGAGTTCTTTCCTTAAATGAAATAAATATTGTTAAGATCTGTAGTGAAAAGTTTTGAGGTCAATAAAATGAAGTATAAACATTATGTTTGTCATCACAATTGTGTGATATATAAATTTGATGACATATAGATTTTTTTAAATGAGCATAAACAATTACAAATCAAATACTCACCTGATTCTCCACTCTTTAAATGTGCATGAATTATCTACACCACAAGTAAAAAAATTTCGTGTATGGATAGACAGAATATAAATATCCCAACCATATCCATGCTTATTAGCTCTAGGAAATATTCAGTAGTTTTCCCATTGACTTACCAACATGCTGTACTTGCAAACCTGTTTGCTAAGCGAGGAGAGTATAGCATTTATCCCTCCTTGGGGAGTGAATAACCCGGATTCAAAGAAGACTATCTTGTGTGATCATATCACAAAAGACCTATATCTGAAAATGAATATCTAAACAGTTGATGTAGTTACTTATTTTCAGCAGTGGATAACCAATATGGTATTGTTTTTTCTATATAATATATAAAAGAAAATAAAAAACCTATTTTCTTTATTCATATATATATATATATGCAAGTAAACAAAGGACTCTAGTATCTGTTATTGCCACCTCGATATAATAAGATTACTATGTTACAGTGTATGTAAATATTGTAAGTACTCTCCCAATATATGGGAAGTTTTGCTGCTTTTATGTGTTAAAAACCTAATTTCCCATAATGTTTGATTGCAGATTGATTTATTCGAGTCTGAAGTAGAATCACTGTTAGTCGGTAAGAAGAAACGTTTGGATAAGGAGAAGCAGGACAGGATGGAGGAGCTCAAGTTCAAACTGGAGAAGCACAGGTTCCACATAAAGAAGCTCGAGACGCTGTTACGTATGCTCGATAACATGTCTGTTGAAGTGGAGCAAGTTAGTGTTAGAGATGTTATTTGTTTTATTTATCATACAATTATTACATATGTGGTTATTAATTTATAAACAGTTTGTTGATATCACTATCTTTACAATGTTGTGGGTTTTGTTTTAATCAAATTTCAGTATGTTTTATTTAATATTTTTTTAAAAAAAAGTTTTATAATTTTCTTTATTTGCAGCATATGTGAACTTAATGTTTCTAACAATTTACATTTTATTATTGAATAAATACTATTTTTGTTTAATTTCCTAAAATAAATGCCTTTAACAAGAGTTGTTTACATATTACTAAATATAATAATAGTTTACATTATGCATGATTTTAAAACTATTGTCTGTTTATATGTATATATATATATTCAGTAAAATGAAGCTTTGAGGAAATTTCTATAATTTACAAAGTATATTAATACATATAGACAGCCTACTTAATGGTCCTACTATGGGAATTCTATACTTTCTCTTATGAAGTGAGAGCCGAGGGATCAAGCGTCTATACAAAAATACAGTAAGAAAGGTATAAATTTTAATAGAAACTGAATCCTAATATTTCAATTTACAGATAAAACGGATAAAAGAAGATGTGGAATACTATATTTTATCATCACTAGAGCCCGGCTACGAAGAGAATGACTACATATATGATGACATTAATGGATTGGACGAAATTGAGTTGAGTGGGGTGGGACTGCCTTCATCGGCAACAACAGACAGCAACAATAGCAACGATTCCCCAGGATCAGTGACTAGTATACTATCAGGTAGTTACCTTTTTTTTTATTATGAAAGCTGAAATTACCTTGATTCTCAAGAGAAAGGCATCACATGAGATTTTAATTTAATAAAACTCTTACAATACTTTTAAACAAATCTCAGAAAACAGTAAGGCTCTCGTAATATTCTTTAAAGGCGTGTTGAGCATCTTTACTCTCTGAACCCGCAAAATCAAACAACCTATTAGCCTTGAAGCCTTACACCTACTTATTAACATCATGGCTAACTTTCGCATACATATGTTATTTTACATATTTCATACATATGTTAACGATTTTTTTTAATTTAATTGCAACACATCTTAAGTACCACAATGGAAATATACCGGTTTTTTTTTTCTGCTATAATAAGCCATTTATTTTTCTAAAGAAAATTAAATATGAGAAATATAGATGAGCAGTAATCATGAAAACTGAATATTATGTGGCAATAGGGCTGAAAATATATGCATTCGCTAAGAGTGCTTTGACGACAGTCTTAACACAGAAAAATGCTGTAATAAGACAAATAGCAGCCGCTGCTTGAGTGTGAAGTGTTTGCAAAGCACAGGCAGTCTTGTGCATCGTTTCCAGACATCCTTGTTAGATTTGTTCTAAACTAAAAGGAATTTTAGTTTACAACCTTGGAAATAATGTTTACTTTGTACTCTACAATCATTTCAGGTACCAGTCCCATAACATCACCTGTTTTAGACGTGCACAACCACTCGATAGACTGTATAGACTTGGACAAAAAGAAAAAGGATGAGCTCATTACTAAAGTAAGCATTCCCTATTCCCACGGCCCACCTTCGATCGCTACACTTACATTACCATCATTAACTTTAACTTGTTTTCCTTGTAGCCATCCACTATATGTGTATGACATGTCTCAATTGTTTGTTGCTGTTATTGCTTTTGGGTACTTTTGTGGTTATACCGACAGACAAAATGTTAGGAAAATAAATCTAATGGGTACAATAATAAATACTTTTATATACATCAATACTTTTTTTATTATATCCAACACTTTAAGCACAATGCTGTTGCCTGTTTTAAGTTATAAGACTAAGTAGTGGATTTAATATTTATCAGATTTATAGTACTTTAGTAGGTAGGATTAGTACAGAACAAGCAAATCATTCACCTGGTGTTATAAAAATTATGGGCTGGTCAGAGTGTTTACCCAGCACAACATGACCTCTATAGCCTTAAGTTTCACAATAGTGTATGTGTGTGTTACCGTAGGAATTCAACTATCTTTGATGGTCATGAAATCAGATTATAGTATTGTTAATGTACCCATGTCGTTTAAAGTGTTATGCGCAATCTAGTTCCGTACGAATAACCACAAGGGCGACCGGAAGTGAATCGGCACTATGGGGCGGAAACTGAATAGTAAAATTATGTCTGTTAACTTTCCAGCCGGTCAAACCGCTGCCCCTACGCGCGGCGAACAGCTGCGCGGTCAGTAATAGCGCGACTAACGTTAGTTCCTTGCTCAATAACTCCGCCGCATCCACGAATAGGTCAGTCCACTGGCGTATTGTTTCTTTGTTGAATCGCTATGTGCGTGTATATAGCGTTCGAGGCGGATTAGGGCTGCCCGACCCCCATACGCTCGTAGAGCTCGATGAGAACTGATAAATAATGTCACCGGCACAGGTTTTGAACTATCTAATTACAGTGGATTGATTCATAAAGACCGACGGAGAATTAAAAATTTTAATGCAACAAACGGATCTGCCGCCTACTATAAGCCTACGATAAGATAATATCACTATTTCACATAAAAATCGTCTTGCGCGCATGTGTAACTTAGCGCTCAAGACCGTTGCCGGTGACCATGTGAAACAGGTGAATTACAAGTGACAGACGTTAAGATATTGCATGCATAGGTTCATATTATTAATTGGTAACGGCACACGCAAATATTATATTTAACGTAGTTAAATATTTACTATTACAATCAGGATTGGGCAGCCCTATGAGTAGAATTTTAGCACAGAGTAAAAATTTTTGTTAAAATTAAAAAGGCATTAGTAAAAACAAAAAAATAATATGTTAATTTGAAAGAAGTTTTCATGTTTTTAATTTATGGAAAAGTATTCTATCATACATTAAATTAATAACACAAACAATATATATATATGACCACAGAGTATTCAAACGTAATTGTAGTAGCAACCTGCAAAATGTGATCATAAGAGGGGGCTTAATATTACAAGTTGTAAAGGATAAATTTTTTGATGAAGTAATTATTCTGATATGTCATAACTTGCCTATGTTTACTTATAATTTTCTAGATTACTTGTAGAAAAAATATGGAAAACAAAAATTGTAAAAGTTGGAATATGTAAAAAACATTATCCAACATTGCTGTTCCAACCAACTCTTACAATATACAATGCTTTTACTCTGTTCTAAAATTGAACTTTGCATGTACATTAAAAGGTTTTTCTTTTATTTTTCTTTGAAATGTTTAAATTGTGCGTTGATTTGTACTATACTATTACTTCAGGTCGTGGGGAATTTAACTTAAAATTTCAATAGTAGTTGGTTTCAAATAATAATGAGAATATAAATATAGAAATTTATCTAAAAATATTATTTTGTTCTCATCATATCTCATCTGCATGAAACATTTGATACATCATCTTAGATTAAGGCATTATATTTTATCTATGCTATTTAGACATATATAAAAAACATTTGATTTGTTGTTTTACCTCAATCATTCGTAAAGTTTTACTATATTTTTTTTAAGTTTATTTTTAATACAATAAAATATTTTATATATTTACTGTAAATAACATGTCCCTATAAATTCATAGATTTAGAATCGGAAGTATAAGCAAAATATTACTAACAATAAGCCAGATAATACCAGAACACCTACTTTAAAAAAGTAATATAATTATTCCAACATGATTCATTTACTCAAAAGAGTTATTAATGTTCACAGAACCTCAAAAGCAAATTAACTAGAATTTTGAGTTGAAAAAATAAATTATTAATTTTATGTTAGGAGTTTGTAAGAGAAACTCGACAAATCTTTATTTCACTACAAATACAACTGTTTCCTTCCTGAAAATATAACTTCTAATCAAACTGTATAGCAGATTGAAATTTAAATATAACAGTGTACAAAATATCCATAGTCAATATGCTTCTCTATGCTTATGTATGGAATATCCTTACATCAACTACTTGTGTGGTAAAGTATTTGTTTAGTCAATTAAATAATTACCCTCTACCTTTGTATATAAGGCCGCTATATAAATAGTGTTGTTATATAATCATGTCATTATATTAAGTATTGTTTATATATATATAATATATTATTTCCCTCAGTATAAACACGACGGGTGTATCGGGCACGTCCACGCCGAACAAGCTGCCGCTGCCACCCAGTCCGACGCACCTAGTGCACGTGCCCGCGCACCTTCACCTACGGAACAATACGGGTATGTGTGCGCTTCTCTCACACACAAGTCATAGACATAGACACAAAGTAGTGAACTACGAATTATGTATATATAAATAAATATATTAATGTTCCCGTTACTGGGACTCAAGGATTACGCTGACAATGAAAAATTTAATACCTTATACCCACCCACCACGCTGTCCAAATGGGGGTTGATGCATGACACATTTCCTTGAAAGCTGTTTTTTTTATACTAAGGTGGCAAACAGGCATGCGACTCGCCTGATGTTGAGCGATAGCCGCAGGTTATAGATGCCAGTAACATCAGAAGGCGTATCACTGGGCGTTGTGCAGATCTTGCAAAAACCTTTTCACGCCTTTTTTGAAGAACTTCATTTGTACCTCCTAGGGAAAACCTCGACAGGCATGTTATCGTTTGAACACGTCGGTGTTATGTTTTCCTTCAGCGGTAGATCAAACTCAATGGGGATCGAATTCGCGCCACTTCGAGTTGTATAACGCGTTCGACCGTCTCACAAACTCTGCAATCACAGTAGTATATAGAAGTAGTATGCAAATATTACTGTGTTCTGTTTATAATGGCGTTGTAGCTAATGATATCATTGTGAACGAGATTCATCATTTGCCTCAAGACAACGAGACCAATCTGGTGCAGTATGTATCATAACTATGGGCAGGCGTATCACTTACTATAAAGTGAACGGCCCGCTCGTCTAGCCGTTTAATTAAAAATTAAATAAATACAGAACCCAACACGGTTTACGTGTTTGAATGTAAACATTGTGTATTAACAATGTTTTACTCACTTCATCGAGTAATCAAGAGTTAGACTGTCTTGCAAGAGAAACAAAAAGTTACGATGTATTCTACTGTTGCATCTTGAACATAGAAACGGAGTATCAGTATTAATAAACAAGAATTATGATAGAGAACAGGTACAGCAGCTTCATACTACATCAGTAAGAATGATTGGCTGAATGTCAAAATGTACAGACATCACATTTGGAATTGTTGATGTTTGGCCAAAAAATTACAATGTTGTAGCTGTATCTGATTAATTATTATTTTTATATACTTTGCTTAGAATGGTCTAGAATTTCAGTTTCAAACCTAAATGTTTTTTTACTGATGCTAGCTGCCTGGTAGCTGCAGACTTAGGTATCATTGCAACAGCTATGTACCAACACTACTGTATTCTAGTTCAAAGGACGCTGTAGCCGTTGTTATTATTGAGGTAATGAGATTTTATATCTTATATGTTACGATGTCGAGCAAAATCTGCAGTGTAAAGATTCTAACTTGCCGCAATATTATTATAAGAACTTGTATTACTTACCAGAAGTTGATCGTTCTGTACATCTCATCGTTTGGTGGAATAACAAAAAATTGTGAACCATTTCAATCATTATCAGCCGATAAATAGGTCTAGAGTTGAACATACGCCTTCCCTAAAAATCTCCACATCGACTGGTCGGTCACGCGCTGTCCACATCCAATGGGTTTCCCGCGATTCTCACCAGACTGACGGTCCACCTTGCTTTGGTTAACCATTTCAATATATATATTTTATAAACATCTTAAAATTTTATTAACTTTCTATTTATTATCTATCCAAAATGTATTGTAAGGTATATATAGTATTAGTATTATCGCGCCAATAACATACCACACTCCAAAAACTGCTATATAAATAACTAGCCTTTTCCCGCCCGCAACCGCAATTAACTTTCTATAGCAACCATTACTATAGCAACATCGTTATTAATACGAAATGAAAATGTTTATAAAAAAAAAATTACCCATTTCTACCGCCAAACAATAGTGTGTTAACATTAGTGTGTTCAGGTTTGAAGAGCGCTGAACATCTCAAGGCGACGATCGCAGTGTCCATCCTAACTGGCGCCACATTTTGATTATTACATTAAATAGATATTAAGGATCTATGAAATTAAAAATATAACTAGCCTGTAACTATCTACAGATTATTCCGCGTCGGGAGGTCATGTTCCCATATCGATACGTTCAGTAGTTTTCACGTGATTGGCGAACAAAGAAAACTCATTTTCATTATATATATATTAATAGATAATGGTGTTAAACAACAACAACAGTAGTTATCAAACGCGATAACGTTACGCTGAATTGTTTACAAAACAAAAGTGGCGCCGTTTATCAGTGGCGGCTTGAATGGAGTAGTGGCTGACGCCCCACATATCATTACGTCTATACTAGCGTTTGGCAGACGGCCATGTGCCGTGCGTGCGGGAGTTTCTGGCGGCGCTCCAGCGGGAGGGCGACTCGTCGCAGTCGGTAGGCTCCATCTGTAACGATCGTTGCCTTTGTGTGCTTTTTTTTCCCGACCGGGTCAACCAAAATGTTTTCCCGCGCGAACGTCAGACATGGACGATGGTAAAATTGATTTTTTGAGTGCATGATTTGTTAAGTTTAATTATATATATATTTTTTTCGTAATATATTGCGCAGTTGTGATGTTTTCACGTGAAGTTCAATGTCGGTTACGTAATTATTTTATAGTGCCGGTGTTGGTGGACGCGATGCAATTATGCCGTTTAACCGGCTATAGTGACAAAACGAAAGTGCGTTCTCATTGTTTACTTTATATAATATTGTTTCATGTGTTATTTTCATTATTAAGACTACTCATTCTAGAGCCATACGTATATATATATATATATAATTTCTGCATATCATGCGTTGTACTGATACTTGTTTCTCAACCCTTTTTTCGTGGGGGCCACTGACAAGTGTTAGCTATGGTGTTGCGGATCGTAAAAAGAAAATTGAGTCATAATTCTTTTTTAGGTTTTCGCAAGTGTGTCAAATTTTCTTGAACTATGAAATTATTTATCGCGTATATAATATTTACTAATAAAAGCCCGGCAGTCAACAGAATTAACTGCTGTTCTAGTTACATTAAAATCTTATTATTATCAATTTTAATTGTTATGGAAATTTAATTCAACCATGATAACTGCATGCATAATATCAGTGTATATCGACTATTTAAATTCCGTGGCAGCTTCACTCCATGTGTTGGCACTGGTACGCAACAAACTAATAAGCTATCGGCAACAAACTGACACACTTAAGCTGCATATAAATAAGAATAGTGTTTAATGGGCGTGAAATTCAAAATGGTTTTAAATAAAGTAATATCAAATGGGCCAACTTCAATGCCCGGCGGGTCGCTAGCTGAGTAGAGCCGGCTTAAGGGTTTCGAACACAGATTTCGAATCTAAGAATGTAGTTTGATCCGCTATTAGATTATTGTCGTCAACTATACTTTAACGTTAGAGCTTATGTTCTCATTAAGCCAGTTCACGAAAATGCTTATGCGAATCTGTGAAAAATACTTTTCATAAACTTATCTAAAATTATAGCTATAATATTTGTTTAAAACATAATTAAACCATAGTAGCCAATAGTCATTACTATATTTACTCCTAATTGAATCAAATATAGTAATGACTATATAATAAATGAATTGTTGATAAAATATTCATTCGTGCACATTATTACATGTATGTATATACAATGTGACACATAGTTAACAGATAAAAATAATTAACTACTTGTTAAGGATGATTAACCGCAGTTATATGATACTATTATATTTGTAGGGATGTGATATTAACTATTATTAATGTTGAGCATCGCAGGTTCTATTCTCAGATGAGATAAATATTTTCATCTTATTTTTGGGTAGCATTTTTGAGGTTTGTAATAAATAGATGAAATTAAGACGTAAAATTTTATACTACAATGTTGCCTCAGTAAATTTTTATATATTAATGTCGCTTCACTGGTTTTTATTACTGCAATAAATGTAAAAAATAGTAAGTTTATATAACAATATCATTGATTTTCTTTTAATGAATAAAGATTATTATAGTTTAATGGTAATTAATATTGACTACATTAAAAATTATTTTGTTACAGAGGTATTGGAGAATGGGCCAGTATCAATCGCGGCTATTCACAACGCAGTCACGCATCAACCGCTTCCAACACAAATCCCACCTGTGAGTATCAAAACTATATTTTTACTTTGGTCAGTTATCAATTAAAATCTATATCTCTATTTGAGGCAGATGCATAAGAATATTTACACTTTTATTTTGATCTCACCATGACGTAAAATGACCAAGAAAAGATAGGAATTTCGTCCTGTGATGTTTACTAGCACACTGCACTTACTATGCTACATACCAGCAAGTATGGAAATCAGCTCCAAAATTCTGCGAGTGTGTGATCAGCTGTCGACGTGTAAAATATGTATTTATAAAATGTATATCGTTTCAAATAACTTAATTTACGAAATTGTGTGAGATGCATTATTTTAAAAAATGATACAAATCTTTTTAATATGTATTGGTGTTCGATAATAACAATTTTTTTATTGAAGTATTATTACATAAACTTTGTCAGTATATTAATTTCCTTTTGCAGACGTCGAAAAGTGCTTCGGCGACGCCGTCGAGCGCGAGTTCGTCAAGTGGGACGGGCGCGGGCACAGCCACGCCGGCGCCGCGGGAACCTACGCCACCTCCCGCGCCTGCGCCTGCGCCCGCGCCCGCTTTCGTGGTCCCGCCCACGCTCGCACTTCCACCCGCGCCCGTACCCATACCCACATCAGCGCCTGTTCCCGCGCCGGCGCTTACGCCTGCGCCTGCGCCTGCACCTGCACCTGCACCTGCACCTGCGCCTGCGCCAATCCTAAACGGACCCTCGGTGCTCACGCACGCGCATGCGCACTCTCTTGTGCACTCACTACACATTTCCGACAAGTAAGACAATAGTATTTTTTTTAATGACATTAATTGGTGTTAAGTTTATACCCTGAAAATAATAATGTAAAAAAATTAACAAGTCTAGGTGAGGCTCCATTTGGATTTTTTTTCTTTCATTAAAATATTCATGAGCTGGAATTAGGTATATGTAAATGGCCTCTCGTTTACAACCTGGAATTGGAAACAGGAATGATTAGTAATATTACATATTAAACAGAAAGACTAACATCATAATATGTTTACATATTTTATATAACATAAGAATATATGTTTTCGCAGCGGCGTCCCGAGCCCGCCACCCAGTGCGCCTGCACCCGTGCCCGCCGGCACGGCCTCTCTCAAGAGCATGGCGCAAGAGGCTGTGCAGCGAGCGGGCCTCGACGCTCATCACACGCAGGTATAACAAAGTGTCCGTGAAGTGTGAATATTTAGTGTTTGTGCATTTTTAATGCCCGATTCGTTATTTCGGTCTATGATTAAAACCTTGGAGCAATGCTATATATATTATTTGCACTTCTTTTTTAAAGTTCTTAAAATTCTTTTCATTCAGTAATATTTAATAGCTTTATTGCCTTTCGGACTGGGAAGTAGTAACACTTGGCAGGGCGTTATACAGGCTCATAAATATATATATATATATATATATATATATAATATGTATGTTGTATCGTTTTCAGAACACAACAAGAAGAGGAATGACGCTATCCCAAGCACACATTCCCCCTTTATTAGGGGTCGCACCTTTAGGACCTTTACCTTTAACATCGGTTAGTATCGTTCTTTAAGCCATGAAAAAGTTATAATTATATATATTTTTTTAGCTCCTATACAACCTTCATGTTGTCAAGCAACAGCTTGTTCTATTAGTCTATTCAGATTTGGTGGCTCTTGAGTTCAATATTCTGAGCATAGACTTACTGCTAGTAGGCCTCTGTTGCCGGATGCGGTAGGTACCTCCGCAGCGTCTTTTTTGCCGCTGAACAGTACTGTTTTCGGGTATAAAGGACGCTGTAGCTAGTGAAAATAGTGTAACGACACTCAACATTTTGTATCTCAGGCGATAAGTGCAATCTGACACGGTGTATATTGTCGTAACTAGCCTATCACACTCCCCATCAAGTAAACATCCTGCTCGTTTTCTCGCTTAAATAAATATTATATAACAAAAGTCAGAACTTGAACGCTACTTTTTGTTCCACTTCATTATCTATTAGCATTTCTTAAATGAATACGCCGAAAAAAACCTTGTAACTGTTGTTTAAACCTTTATGGAGGCATCGACAACCTCGATAGTATTTAGATGACTAGGTCTACATATACAGAAGAATAATTTCAAAATTCTCATTCATCAGGAGCACCAGAAACAATTCCGCATGATGGAATCGTCGTTCTACCACATGCCGCATCCGTCCGACTCGGAGCGCACGCGCTGCTACCTGCCGCGGAACGTATGCCAGACGCCTGTCTACTACAACCAGGTCAGTGAGTATCCACACTGAGCTGTACCACGAGCTGGTTGTGATAGGTAAACTGTATCGATTTACCATATAGAATTAATAGAGTAATGACACAATGGTTGTTGTAAGTCTACTACAGGTTAGTCTTGCAACTATTTCTTGCATGTGGCCAACATTTTCTCATAGGTTAGCACATTGTGACTCCTTTGGCCTCATATGAAGTCTAATGATGAGGCTATTAATTTAAGATACATTGCCTTTTTAGCCTTAGAATAAAATTATAAGTTTCATGCCGGATATTTCACCAGATGTATATACAAACTAGAAAATATATAATAACGTCCACACACTCATCTTTGATCCTTTCATAAATGAGTTCTCGTCTGAAGGAAGATTTTTCTCATATAATTGATGGAGTAAATTAAAATTGCTAATCTTTCGAGCCACCTCCAGAAATAAAGAGGCATTTTATGTACTAATAGTAAAGATAAGTCCTGATCAGCAGAAAGTTTCATATTTTGTTTGTTATCTGCTCTATAAATATTCATCCTTTAAATCTTACTCACTACCGTGCAGGTGCTCTTACCCCACTCGGACACAGTAGAGTTCTTCCAGCGGCTCTCCACCGAGACGCTTTTCTTCGTGTTCTATTACATGGAGGGCACTAAGGCGCAGTACCTCGCAGCTAAGGCGCTCAAGAAACAGAGCTGGCGCTTTCACACCAAGTACATGATGTGGTTTCAGAGGCATGAGGAGCCCAAGGTCATCAATGAGGAGTATGAGCAGGTGACATATTTATATTCTAATCATTGTTTTGAACAAAAAAACTTGTAATTTATCATTTCCTTTAAATGAGTGTTCATATTACTTGCTATTGTTCACTGGCTGCTGGAACATGTGCTGCAGTGGTACTCATATTTCAATAATCTTCAATAATAAAACACTTTTATCATACATACTACTTCTATGAAATGAGTTTTTTATTTATCTACTCTGCAGGGCACATACATATACTTCGACTACGAAAAGTGGGGTCAGAGGAAAAAGGAGGGATTCACATTCGAGTACAAGTACTTAGAGGACCGTGACTTGAATTGAGGCCGTACGGTGTGCCCTCAGAGTTAAGCACACGGCTCAATATCGCGAGTGAACTTCAGTGAGTGACTGTACGCGCCGACACGTATCGGAACCGACGCGATCGCAACCCCGCCCGCGCTGACGCGGAGCCGCCTGCGCTTGCGCCTGCGCCTATGGAAAACTAAATTCTCCTTTATTCCGTTACGATTACTATATTTATGAACCGGCCAGACGATCTCTGTGATGATCGGCGGGCTTAAATTATTTTAATTAAAAGTCAACTTTTTAAAAGTGAATACAATGTTCCACGGAGCGTCCTCTACACACGACAAGCAATGTTCATATCGGAACATATTGTAGTGGAACCGGATACTCTTAGTGTGGAGATAATGGATGCGGCGGTGAGAGTGGTGCACGGACTATTCTGGCAGTTTGTTTTATTGTACAGTGAGTGGGGGATGTGGTGCAAGTGGACGTAGATGGAGGGATATCATGTGATGCAATAACTTTAGTTCAGCCCCGTGGGGTTTGTATTTTAAAAATGAAATGTGATATCGTTATAGGAACGCCCGGAGCGTATTCGGATGCACTGAGGTCATTTAATAATAAATTATCATGTACTTTTGAACCTAATTTTAAAATCTATCATCACTCAAATTTCTGTATAAATTTTTGTACAAACGTTTATGTTACTAAGCTAATATTTTTTTTTTTTTGTACTATTGTAAAACCGTTTTAATGATTGGTGTATTTATTATCGTCCTAGACCACATGCTTGGTGACCATCATCTGTGCTAGTCATATCGTCGACTCGAAGTGTGTTTATATTTCGATATTGCTCTGGGTGATTTGTTTTTTATATAAAATTGTTTAGTAGCAACTGGTACTGGTGTGAACGATACCAAGTGCTAACTTATACATACCACAGAGTGTATTCATGAAAAAAAAATATTAAAAAAAAAATTAAAACTAATGTAACCTGTCAGTTTAGTTTGTGTCATACTCGAGTATATTTTGAGCCTGTGTATCCTATGTTAAAGATCTAGATAGTTAAGATTGTGATGCGATCTCATAATTGTTAACATATTTAACTTTTGGGTAGTGTTGTAATTGACTTTTGAATCCAAAGACAATAGTTAACATTTTTAAACATTGGTATGTGTAAGTTAAGCGGAAATAGCCAAATGAAATGTGAACTAAGTTGTAACGAACTCCCTCTTATGTGAAAGCTGTGAGCTTTTAACTTTTATTGCATTTAAATTGAACAAAAAAAAAAATGTTTTTTGTAAAAGGCGCTTGCTTGTAAATCACTGCCATTTTGTCTTATATTTGGTGGACGATTCGCGTCTGACGGTCTGTTGTAATTTTATTAATGTTATCGTCGCACTCTCCCATTTGACTGCATCCACACTGTCACAAAATCGATTTAATCATACACGGAACCTGTTGCGCTGGTTTGCACTTCAACACGTTGAGATTAAGGTATGCAGTTGAGTGGACGAATGCGACGCGCTGGATAGGGGTAACAAGGGCGAGTTCGTTACAACGGAGAGGGACAATAGAAGTACTGCCAGGTGTCAAGGCCTCCTCGTACAGTCGGCGTGACGAGTTTTCCATTATTCGAGATTCGACAGTTATGTGATTCTGTAAGTTTTTCATAGGCACTAACGTACAAATGTTCGTGAGCCCGGTGCGTCCGGGACGGGGGGGGGGGGGAGCGGTCGCACGCACCACGGTGCCAGACTTAGCCAGGTGCCAGTTGCCTGTTTGCCACTTGCTAAGCGATCGCCGGCTGACTTGGGCCCCATTGTTTTTTTTTTAACATTTTTACTGATCTGACAATGGGGCGGGTGCGGTTAAACCGGACCGGAGTCAGTCCAGCGCATGCAAGTGATAACCGATGGGAGCGGTCGGGAGCTGGTACGCCGTGACAGTTTATATTGATAGTTACATTTCATCAGGGCTCGATGGTTAGTAGCGTCGGTTTTAGATAGGTTTTTTCTCAGCCCGGTGAATGGAATGAGAATGTATTGCGTGGGCACCGTGCGGTGCGCGTGCGGCGCGACCGGGGCCGAGCGGGCGTGCCCCGTCGATTCATGGAACGATGTCGTCTGCGCTAATCGATTTACACTAAATCGATTACTAAGCTATGCATCGATCGAACGAACCGACGGGGTGCGTACGCGGCGACGCGCGGTTGGCGGGTGCATAGATGGGCGCGGGCGCGGGTGCTGGAGCGTGGCTGGGGTGGGGTGTGGCCGGGGCGCGGCCGGGGTGTGCGTTGCCCAGGTGAGCGGTACGTTGCGAGCGCGCGATCTCGATTATTTCCGTGCGTGGTTATGATAGTTTTCATTTTTGTAAAAAGTCTATCGTGAGAGCAGATGAAATGTGGTAAATAATAATTTAAAGAATTCACTGTACAGTTCTATTTGTATAGAAATAATAAATAATGATTAAAAAAAAAACGAGAACATTGAAAAAAAAATGCCCATGTTTTGATTTATTCACGCCTGCAGCGGCAAGTGCGGCGCGGTCACCCATTCACATGACACTGGTTTACTTTCTGATACTAATTAATTTTATATATGTATAGAATAAATAAGATATTGTCCGAACAGAATTTTTGTTTCATGTCATGTGATCTAAATTTGTTCAGACTCGCTTATATTGATTTTATTTTTATTCAGTTAAACGACATTCAACCTGATAATAATTGATACACCATAACAACGTGGTGCCAGTTACGATCATATATATTGCCCCAACATTGCGCTCGTCTGAGACGTAAGAGAGAATACCCCCAGTGATTATACTAGCTACAGCGCCCTTAAAATCCGATTACAGTAATGTTTGCATACTGTTTGTCGGCTACAATAAGCGCTGCAGTGGTACCTACCTAGTAAGTCTCCGGCAACAGAGGCTATTCTTCATCAGCTGATAGACATCCACTGCTGGACATCGGCTTTCCCTAAAGAACCCCATATCGATTAGTCCTGCGCTGCATCATCCAGTGGCTTCCCACAACCTTCGATTGTAAAGGTTCTTATAGAAGGGATTTGGTCTATTTCCCACCATGGCCCAATGCAGGTTGGTATGAGTGATAAACCTACCACCAGTAAAATAATATGTAATTAATAAATTTTAATTAGATTTCAATGCTTCGCCTCTCAAATGTATTAACTCTGTATAATAAATAGAGAATTAAGGAGTTCCGCATAACATCTCACGCCGATATCCGCTCCCACCAACCCGCATTGAGCTAGAGTGGTGGGAAATTGCTCAAATCCGCCCATATGAACCCCAATATACTACAGCGCCAAGTGATCAGCGGTACCGGAGGCCAAACTGACTGTAATTTGGAGATCTTTGGGAGTGGCCTGTGTCTAGCAGTGGACGTCAATCGGCTGATGATGATGAGCTTATTGATGCCTACTGCTAAAGATGCCGCTGACAAGCATAATCTTCACCTGATGGTAAACGATACGTCTGTCTATAATAATAAAGCGCTAATAAAGGTAACACAGCACCACATTGTACTCCTGAGACAAGGTGTTAAGCCCTGTTACCCCCAGTAATTACACTACCTACAACTCCCTATTAACCGGATCAAATGTTGCTGTCCTTTTCCTGGAAGTTATTTGCGCTAACTGCCGCACGCTGAGGATAGAACAGTAGAAGGCGAATAAGTCGTCTCCCAAAAGGGGATCTGGTATGTATGGACTATTTATACCATAAGTATTGCCTCTAAACGCTTCCCCCATCCTTGACTCATCCACATGCTGGATGAGGCGCCAACATCAAGTATATGTTCTTGGACGTGGAAAAGACCTACTCACGAAGAGATCCAAGTTTATCTCGATTCGCATTTTTTATTTTCAATTAAGCGACGAACCGAGCCAGACTTATCTGATCATGTGATACGCATGCCCATAACAACGCGTTGGTTAGTATGATATATATAAGACATAAGATGTCTCTTTACCCTAGTAATTACACTAGCTACATCTTTGAAACCGGAACAGTAATGTCTATGTGTAACACTCGAATCTCATGGCAATTAGTACATTATGGTGTAGTCTACAATAATATATTATTTATTACCACTTTGAGCACTTGAGGAAGGAACTTCCCCCAGGTAGCCTATATTGACCTAAGGTGTCGGGGTCCCTTCAAACCTGAAGTTTTGCTATTAATTCTCAAGAAAGGTTCGAGGCTTCTAGCGCGAGGTGGTCTAGATCCTCGGTGGATGTGATGATGGTCCCCTGCTATATGTTATGCGACTTGGACTTCATATGCTATCATAACTAGAGGATGTATCGATATCTGATGAATGGACTGCTCGTTTGTAACGTCCATTGAATAAAACTCAGTGTATCGTTATATTTATACATATATTTGTTCATCGCTTCCTCTTGCCGGAGCCCCTGCCGCGCTTGTGTCCACGTATGCGCCTGCGCACGCCGGCGGCCTCCTCCGTGTCGTCTTCCGAATCGGCGCTGCGCTTCTTCCCTTTAGTACTCTTCTTATCCTCCAGCTCCTTCATCTCCTGCGGGGACACCGGATTTATGGCATATGAAATATTGGTTGATCTCAGGCCGTGTTCAGGGTCGACAACATTATTGCGATCAATGAAAATGTTACTCACGATCTTAGTTAGACGCTGTGCTTCGGCGACCCTCTCCTGCAGCACCATCACCTCGCTCTCCTCCGTGGGGTATAACGGCAGCTGCTTCCCAATGAGTTGTTCTATGCGCTGGTAGAGCTCTACGTCATACTAGAAGATAATGTGATTTTTTTATATTTGTAAAATTATTTTATCATTGTTTCTTGGAAAATAGATGTACCTGTGAGACAAAGGTGATGGCTTTGCCCGCTCGGCCCGCCCTGGCGGTGCGCCCCACTCGGTGGATGTAGTCCTTGCTGTGCAGCGGAATGTCCAGGTTCACCACCACATCCACGTGGGGAATGTCCAGCCCTCTGAAAAATTTATCAATTTATTCACTGAAATATTTATTAGGGAGTACTTTAGGTTTTGGTGTCGTCTGCCGAAAGAGAATGACAAAAAAGTGCTGCAATTTTTTTTTTAAACATTTGCACTTCATGAAGGTTTATCACTGATGTTTGACGATTCACAGACAAGTGACCGATTCCAACCTAGGATTTGCCTATGCCAGATAACCATGCACTGCCCATTTAATGTTCTCACTGCTGAAACTCGCAATCTACCTCCACGAAGAGTGTTGACTTTATAGGCAAATAGGTTGTAAAGACCAAGTACACTTAGAGGGCTGTTAAATGTCTGAGAAAGCTGTCATTTTTCAAATATGTCAGCATCATCACGTTTGCCTAAACCGGTAGTCTAAGTGTGGTGAGTATCTAACTCCTTCTTCTTTCACGAATAAAGCATACACTTCCCATACAAACTATGATAATGAACTGTTATATTTGTAAGGCATTATCGTCAGTGATGTTCACCTGGATGCGACGTCGGTGCATATTAGTACGGAGCGCGCGCGACTCTTGAACTTCGCGAGGGCTGCGAGACGGCGCTGCTGCGACATTTGCCCGTGAAGCGGCACCGCCGGTACGCCTAGCGCGCGCAGCAGCAGCGCGACGCGCAGTGCGCCTGCGCACGTCGACACGAACACGATGAATGAGTTGCCAGAGAGCTCGTTCAGTATGTGCACCAGGTATACATCCTGAATTACAATGAATTATATATCAAGCAGGCCATTAGACAGACAAGAACAAAATGCTTATAACATAAACTGCTGGTAGTTCTCTGTTCCAGGAGATCTTCCAGGTAGGTACCACTGCAGCTTATGCAGATTGAAGGGTACTGTAGGTAGCGTAATTACTGGGGTAAGGAGACTCAACATCTCAGGTGACGAGCTCAGTAGGATGCAGTATGTATCATCCTCATTTGCGCCACGGGGTCGGTCGTTTCACATATGATCAAGTAGCGTCTAGCTCGTCTCCTCGTTTAATTGAATAAAAAATATGTACCAATATTTATATATGTATGTATGAGAGTCCATGATCAGAATGACCAGGGGGGCCAACCCTAAGTAAAGATGGGACAAGGTTTAGTAAGAAGTATCTATGACAGTCCTCAGTTTCTCTACATTACCCATTTTAGTCAATTAAAGGATATTTTTATTTAGAAAAGCACCGAGGTAATGATATATTACACTGATGGTAAACCTTACACTAGCTAGGATGGTGTTTATACAATAATAAATTGTGTTAATCTCAGACAAAAATGCTGTCTCATTACCCCTCTCAGACTACTTCTCCCATACCGTAGTGGTAGTGGTAGATATATTAAGTTTTATTATTCCAATAACTTCACATGCTACAGCACTTTTCGAACCGGAATACAGTAATATTCTACAGTAATGATTGCAAAGTACTGTTTGGAGACAAAAATAAGAGTTTCGTACCTAGACAGTCTCTCATAATTACTATATTATACTATTACTATTGAAGTTGAATGAGGACATCAGCAGAGGAACTGCGATTGCTGTAGTACATCAAGTGTTTGTAGCGCTAAGGTACTCCTTGCTGAAAGACATATCTTAGGACTTCTCCCTTGAATAGTGTCTTTAGAAATTTTCCTTACAAAACACCCATTCAGATTTTTAACCAGTTACATCATTATAAATTAAATAACAAACATGCCTTGTATTTCAGCGGTATGAAGAGGTAGTATTGCTGTAGTTTCTCAACCGTCTGATACTTGGTGGACACCTCCACTTTAACAGGGTCCTGCAAGGAGGCCCTTTGTAGCTTCTGCACCTTCTTGGTCATTGTAGCAGAGAAGAGATACGTTCGTCTCTCGCGCGGTATCACACGCAGGATCTTGTCAACCTCCACTTCGAAATCCATGTTCAATATACGATCAGCCTCGTCCATAACCTGAAGTTTTATGTGCTTATTTAATAAAGTGATACATATCTATTGCGATTGTTCAATACTAATTTTAATCGATTTTTTTTTAATTGTTTGTTCTAAAAAGATGCCACAATTTCCCTGATGGGTCTAACTATAAGTGTCTACTAATTGTAAGTCTCTGTTGGAGTTTATCTAAGTGAGTACCACTGCAGAGCCTATTTCTGCCACCCAACATTAATGTGCAAACATTACTATGCTCTGGTTTAAAGTGCATTGTAGCCAGTGTAATTACTGGGGTACCAAGAATCTTGTGTCTCAAGGCGACAAGCGTAATGTGGGACAGTGTATATCTTAACTAGCACACATTGTTATAAGCAGATGTATCATATACCATTATCTGAATGTCCCACTCATATTGTCACTTCATAAATATAAAAAAAAAAACATCTAGGTAGGTACTACCACAGCTACTATTTCTTATGTCAAACAGTAGTGTACAAATATTATTGTTTCGTTTTGTAGTGAAATTTCTGGGGTACTTGGAGTTAAATTTTATGTCTCAAGACCATAAGCACATTGTATAGAGCAGAGCTTGAGTATGATTCCATCTACCACTACCACAATGATACGACATGAAGTAGTTATTGGTGGTAAAGCACACTAGCCTAGAAATAGCCCATTCACTCCTTTCTTAAACGTCCTGTATTATCCTATCCCCACTTTGTTATGGCCAGGTGTATCATTTCCACCTAGTGTACAGCTTTTTTGTCTTATTGCTTCATGTAAAAAATAAATTACCAGAAATTTCAATGCTTTCAAGTTAAATCCTTTAGTGTTTTCCAGATGGTCGACAAGTCTTCCTGGTGTGGCTATGATTATGTGAGGTTTCTTCGATAGCATGAGGGCCTGTGCCACCATGTCCATGCCTCCCACTATAACAGCACATTTTACTCCAATACTTGCTCCTGAAAACAATTGCAATTTTTAGTCTGTGATGGTGCAACAATTTGTATACATTTTGTAGTAGTAATAGGATAGTAACTCAAAATATTTACATAATATAAAAATTAATAATTGTAAAAAGATCGACAAGCACTTGCAGACAATCCAGTTCTAGTATGTGCAAAATAGGGTTAAATAGGCAACTGTCTAGAATATTGTATTACCAAAAATTTTGACAGAAAAGGTACTATCTTCACAAAGGCATGTTTGTGTTGTGTAAAATTAATGACTTTTTTCAGATTTAAAACTGTTTACCTAATGCTTCAAACTGTTCAGATATCTGGAATGCTAATTCTCTTGTAGGAGTCAGAATAAGTGCGAAATATCTTTGTGGGTTCTCCAAAAGTGCCTGGAGTATAGGCAGGGCAAAAGCACCAGTTTTACCAGACCCTGTTTCAGCAAGACCTATAATATCTTTTCCTTGTAAGGCTACCGGAATCGCCTCCTTTTGGATCTTTGAAGGATTTTTCCATTTCAATTCTTCACAAGCCTCACATAACACATCCACTATACCCTGTAATAAATTTATTAATAAAATTTGTTTAACCGCTACAAATTGTTTACAAGTAACAAGAGACTAATAAAATATAATACGGAAATATAATAAGACATTAACAGAATAATTATAAGAATTTCTGAAATATTCTTTAGTTAATTTTAGTGGTAAATTTACCAAATCTTTAAATGTCACAGTTTCCTCTTCATTATTTTCTTTTTTGTCATCAGGTGAGTTTTCTTCCATTTCTTTGACATCCAAAGACTGCTTGCTATCATTGTCACTATCATTATCTGGATTTTCTTTAGTCATTTTTAAATTTTCATTAAATCAAAATACACGTGCGTATAGTACCACGAGTGTCAAAACATGTTGCCATTGACGTTATAATTAGTTTGAACAGTTGTTAAAAACTTAAATATCATACAGCCATTCAAAAACAAAAGTTCTTAATAGGATTGAAAGTATTAAATATATTTTTTTTTATAATAAATTGACCATATAGAATTTTTTTATTTGAAAGGACTAGAAATCTATTCTTCATTTTAAATTAAAAAAAAATATATCTTTCGTCGTTCTAACTTACTCTAATCGAAATCAAATTAAATTATGGACTAATTTTGTTAACATTTTTTTATTACTCTTAATCCATTTGAGATATTTTCTACAATCGAAATATATCTTTGTAAAAATACGTTCTTGAGGCTGAATTTCAGTGAGCTGTTCATTATTAATACAGACTATATATTAAAAGTAAAATTAAAAACAAATGTAATCGTTGAGGTTATGATTTAATGTTTAATAATATTACTTAACATTTTAGAAAGAAATACTATTTTGAATTATAAGCAATGGCAAAACATCATCCTGATCTTATTTTCTGTAGAAAACAACCAGGTGTTGGTAAGTAAAATAATGTTACTACGATAGTCGTGTTTAGCTAATCTTATAACTTTGTTATGCATTTATTACAGCAATTGGACGTCTTTGCGAAAAATGTGATGGAAAATGTGTAATATGCGACTCTTATGTGCGCCCTTGCACCCTGGTGCGGATCTGCGACGAGTGTAATTATGGTTCATACCAGGGTCGATGTGTTATATGTGGCGGTCCCGGCGTTTCCGATGCGTACTATTGCAAAGAATGTACTATTCAAGAAAAAGACGTAAGTATTGGAATTAACTGAAGTAATAGAAATGTTTATATTTACTGGTTAGAAATTATAGATTTAAACAAAACTTAAACATTGAAAAGATATTCAATTATAGAACCATTCATTTTCACAGTACGTTATTAAGAAATCAAATATTACAAAAATTTTGTAGTTTATTATATGTATGCATTTATATAAAACATGAAGCCCTTTGTATATGTTGTGTTATAAGATGGCCTTACAACAAACATCTTTTTTCAACTGGTTTATGAGTAAGTAAATAATATTAATGATGTAAATTCTTTTCATCATTTTGAAGGAGGAGTAAAGTAATATCTTCTCTATCACAACATTAGTTGGGTTGAAATTCTGTAAAGAATATAAATGTGAATAGATTAAACAGAGAGTATTTTGTTATAAACTTGTTTCATTTTCTTATTTCAGAGAGATGGATGTCCGAAGATTGTCAATTTGGGTAGTTCAAAGACTGATTTGTTCTATGAGAGAAAGAAATATGGTTTTAGAAAGCATTAGCCAAACCTATCTCCAGTTGGGCAATTTCTTGATTGCTGTATTCAAAGACTATTGCAATGTGTTTTGTTTATTGTGTATTAATTTTTATTAATTTGTATCAGAAGAAAAAACTTTGTTAAATACAATACATAATACTTATCAATCATCTTATAAAATAGTATAAGACTCATACATTCGTAAAAACTAAGGTGACTTTGTAAATAAGTTAAACTGTAATTATTTGATTAATAAATGAAAATTAAATAAATTTTACCAGTTTTACTTTAGATATTTAGAATTTTTTCATTAATAGATGGATTACGAAATAAATGATTAGATAAAACTAAAAAGATTGGATGGTATGTATAATGCTTGTCTATGGCACCAATTTGTGCTCATCACTCTTGAATTTGAGAGAAAATAGTATAGGTTATCTTTAGAACAATATAAGTAGGTTATACGAAGTATTTAATTGGTGAGAATTTATTTAGAATTTTTTTTTTCATACCTTTTTAAATTTACCACAGGTTATATCTATAGCAATAAGTCATACATTTTAATTAGAATTAAATACATTTTTTAAAATATTATAAATGTGGTAAATGTTTTTAAGGTAGTAGGTATTTGTTGCCAGAGACCGTCTATGTACCCCCCACATGGTGCCATGAAAACGTGTGTTCAGGTTTGAAAGGCACTATAGCTACTGTAATTACTATAACAACAAGATTCAACATATGTTTTAAGGCGACGATCATAATGTGGTGCAGTGTATAACATCCTAACTAGCGCCACTTTATTACGGGGAGGAGTAACATTTACCAACAGGTGAACGTCTCGCTCGGCTGCTTAATTGAATAAAAAAAATGTTCCATAAATAAAATTAAAACAGCAATCTATGTAACATTTATTGTCAAACTACAATTTTACACTCGATATCTACTTTTATTACAGATCTAAATGTTTGCTACTTTGTTCTATTTAAAATTATCAGTAACAGTTAAAAAAAAAAAAAAATTTTGGATTGTGTCAAAAACTTTTCCAAATACTGAAGAATCATCTAAGGTTTTCTAATTAAACCTATTGAAACCTAGTTCTGAAATCTAATCGGCATGAAATCATTTTTAATTTTCACTGCTGGCGACACTGTTCGCTGAGGAAGTGATCGGGTTCGTCCATATATCTGGTTCCCTCGTGCAGACTTCGGAGTAAGTTGGTCGAGCTGGTATGATCGGAGATCTAATGCAAACACTGCAATGATTTGTTTTAATACACATTAATGACGTCGTCTTTCTCCATGTTTTTGTGGAGGTTATACATTTCTAGGTGTTACATGCAAAACCATATATAGTCTATTTAACATATGGTATTATAATTATTAACATTATTTATGTAGTTAAACAGTTTGTTATATATTTTTATTTTATTATTTATTTAGATATTCATTCATCATGCGTGCTGTGAAAAATGCGTACACTTAGCACTTTCACTGACCTGATGCTGTTTAATTCCATCACATTATGACCTAAAACATAATTTTATTATTTAAGAGAGCCGAATGCCGAGTATTTTCAAAATTTAGTAGATTTAATGTAAATTTTTAGTTTGGATAATTTGTTCCAAGTGTGGTGCTGTAGGAACAATTTAAGAAACACCTGATGAGTTACCTCCAGGTGAATATTCTGCTCTATTCAGTGGATATAATCTCTTATCGTGCATTATATAATTATATAAAGAATTAGAAATTATATAATTGAATATAATAAGATATTACATATATTGAGGAGAAAATAACTAGTGTAAAACAACTTACGAGTTGACGTCTTCCAATTTTTTCAGTAGCCTTTCGTTCTCCCTGCTGATCAGCTCGTGGTCCCTCAGCAACTGGTCCCTCATGGTGAACAATTCATTGTTCTCCTGCCTCAGTGCCGCGCTCTCCTGCATTTGTAGCTGCAACAGTTCCACGAGCTCCGACTGCGGCAGCTGGTACAGCTTGCTGGTCTCTATTCGCGGCATCGTTATGTTCCTGTGATCTGTTTGGAAGAGTTTCAAATTTTTAATTTAAATATAACATTGAAATACTTTAGCAAGTAGTCTACTATATTATCTTACTCAAGGAGTCCATGCTGTAGTCAATGTGTACGTGTAGCGCCGTCCTCAAGTGTTGGTTTTCTGCTTGCAGCGCTTCCACCTCTCTCTTCAGACTCAATATTAAAGCGTCTCGAGCATCCTTAATTAAATTATCAATGTGAACAAACTACGTGAAAATATTGTCTTTAGTATATAAAAAAATGTAATTAATTTTAGCTGTGTTATTAACGTAGTAACATATTTTGTAATACTTTACAAAAATAACATGTTTTAATGCCAATTTGTACACATGAGGTCACCGTTTTATATATTTTGAACGGTAGCCCTTGTAAGGGGCAACACTACAATAAAATATAAGAAATAATCACCATTTTAACTAAAGGTTTGGATTTGATCTTCTTCGCCCTCGCCGCGTACCGCAGCGTGTTGATTGTTTCACTGAGGTTGGAGCGGGTCGGCGCGATGCAGGCGATCTGTTCCCATGTGATTACATTTGTCAATTAACTTACATTATTATTAATTAACATACATACAGAGGAGTGTTACAAATTTAATGCCATATATCCAATGATATGAAAGACCTCATTCATAATGTTCTAGAGAATTTTTTTTCGTCGACAATATTGATCCTGTCTATTTCTACGATGAAACTAGTCTCCTTTCATTTTAGAAGTAATTACCGTTCTGGACAAGCTAAGCACGTCGCTGGTAAAGGCAATCTGAAAAGCTGATGATGAGATACTATTGCCAAAATGCTTCGAAAAAAAAATAACAATACAGTCGTTCTCTTTTTAGCTGCGAGGATGTTCTTATCTGTCTCCCACACAGATATATATATATATATATACATGAAAATGAATGTCATTTGACAATAATGTTAATAATAAATGGGATATATCACGAGAAATATTACCATTAACGTGACTCCGTTTCCCGCCAAGCTGTCAGCTAGAAGCTTGGTCAATTTGCTGTCACGGTAGGGTATGTGACCTCTCTTCTTACCATCACTAAGTTGAGCTATGCAATATCCTGTAACAGTAATGATAGTCACCTGAATCCGGCAGACGCTATCAATCAGCATCAACGAACAGATGTCCAGTTTTGGGTAAAGACCTATTAGAAAAACTACTACTTTTTCACAATGTACTTACAATAATATGGAGGCCAATTTTCGAAGGATGACATTAAACACAACCTTCGACGGTTTGCCTTGTGACATGGTAATCCCTAGTTACAGTTTTAGGGTACATGATTATTTTACTTTGGTATTTTGCTACCTTGGTATTCTATAAAACCGTTTTGCTAACTGCTATCTTATAAATTTACAGTCATAAAGTTTATAGGGGAATGGTGGGCAAGTATTTCCTGGAAACTATGTACTAGTACCTCGTACGCATGTATATTAAATGTAGTATATGTATATATTTATTGTAGCAAGGGGGTATCGGGATTCCCGCACGACAACTCACTGGATCCAAGCCAATCTCATCTGCTCGTCGGCATGACTGTTAATCAACAAACGAGGCTCTGGCACCCACCAATCCACATCGAGCCAAAGTGGTGGGGAACGGCCTACGTCCCCCCATATATATCTCTACCCGATCAATGTGGGAATCTTTAGGAGAGACCAGTCAAACAGTAGACGTCCATCGGATGATGATGATGATTTATTTATTTCCGTACATAAATATGTTAACATCTGATATTACCTCACCAACCCCTACATACCTTCACGTCCTAGGATGAACGGTAGAAATGCCTATAGGCATTAAGTTCGCCTATTGTAAGGATTTAAAAAAAAAAAATAAGATAAATAATAGCGTTCGTGTTCTCCGCTTATTGATGGCTTGATCATGTGTTTTAGGATGTAGAAACAGTTCTCACCCAATACCATCAGGCTCCTATTGATATTGTTGGCTTCCTCCAAGGTTTTGCCGGTGCTGTGGGTGCGTTTCGTCATCTCGCTGCCAGCCAGGTCGACAAAGTTGATCTTCCCGTGCGTGGAGCAGGTGACGTCGCGCTCGCTGCGCACGTTCCTGCGCACGCGCACGCTGAGTAGCGTGTGCGAGCGAGACGAGTGAGCGTTCATAGCGTGCGCGCCCGTCATACGGTTGCGAGTGCCTTGGGGACGAGTGAGATGTTCAATTGATGGTAAGTGATACACCCATAGCGACGTGATGTTAGTCAGACGAATAGCGCTGGTCGCTTCAGACATAACATGTTGATTCTCGTTACCCCTGTAATTACACTAGCTACAACGCCATTCAAACCGGAACACGGTGATGTTTGCACATCATTATTTGACGGCAGAAATGGGCACTGCCGTGGTACCTACCTAGACAGTCTCCGGCAACAAAGACCTACCAGTATCTAAAACTAGCTGTACTCCCCCCTTCTCGCTTTGCTGACCTTAACAGATATCAATTATAAATCTATTTATATACACTAGATTTTACGTGATTAGTGAACAAAGTAAACCCATTTTCATTACACTTATATAACAGATTTCCACATATGTAGAGACTCATCGCGATGTCACTGGAACCATAAGATCTGCAGACTTGAAATTTGTCAGAAATATTCCCTGCCCAGCAACCCTTTCCCGTTATTAACAGCCCCGCAACCAATATTGAGGGTAGCGTCGCGTAAAATCGGTTCTTAACTAGACATAGTTTTTTTTTATCTACCGAGACGGTGAGGATAGTCTCAAGAGGAATACATTTGGTTTCCACGACTCATCAACTATATCGAATAAATAAACTTACCTTCTTCGAGGACTGCAAATAAGTCATCCAACTCCTCGCAGTCGACGGTAAACAGGTTCTCCACGTAAAAGCTTCGACTGTCTTTAGACCAGCGCACTTGAAGGGGTTTCCTCGATGTTCCTGGGTTCAGCAGATCTATTACCTGTAGAAGATATACTTTAGCCTTTTTCATGTGAAGTTAAAGCCAAGTCTATCTACTGCTGTTTCTTTCGAAGTATCATTGGAGTAAATGTTGGTATACGTACTTTCTCGTTGTATATTTCCAAGAAGGAAGCTTTCAGCACAAAATGACACTCAGGTCTATCACGTATCAATTGGAAGAGGTGCACGAACGACCTCACCACCAGCCCGTGTTCCGCTGAGTAAGGACTCGCCCCTCTCTCCACCTGGTCAATATAGTAATAACTCGCTCAATTAAATACTATTTACATTAAAAACATTATTATATATTTATAATCATCATCATCTTCATCAACTGATAGACGTCCACTGCTGGACATACGTCTGTGCCAAAGATCTCCACATCGATCGCTCCTACGCTGCCCGTATCGAGCAGCTTCTTGCGACCTTCAAAAGTCAGCAATGCCTTCGGTACCGCTGGGCATTAGAGGCCGTCGTTTGTAAGGGGCAATATGGGAGGGGATTTGGGTCATTTATATTTAGATTAAGGGGTAGATTTTAACATTTTGTTGTTTCTTACATTCTATTAGAAACTTAATTAATGACGCTCTTATGTTAGAACATGTCCCTTTTGTTGGTACTGTGGAAACATTACTGTGTTCTAGTTCAAATAGGGTTGTAGCTAGTAAAATTACTGGAGTAGTGGGACTTATTTTATCTCAAACCGATGTATTTGTTTTAGCTTGAAGTTGATCGAACTGTTACGTTCGAACGAAATGTTGTTAAACGTTGTCCAAAATTGAAATTTATTAGGTTTACATATTATTATATTAGGTCCTTACATTTGAAATTGGCGTTTTGTACGGGAGGAATATAAAGTATTTTTTTTGTAAAATATATTTAATTAATTAAAGTATGCACCGTTGTTATCTATACACTTTTGCAATCTCATAGGTAGTTCATTGATCCATTTACTAAAAAAAACCATGGGGGCGAGAATCAATAAACTCTTTGAAAGCGGTTTATAGTACCGCTTCGGAGTTGAATTTTTTTCCTTGTAAGAAGTTGTCCAAATTCCGGAAAAAAAGGTAATCTGTTATGGAATACGGTGTACGTCGCAGACATTTCAATTGTAGCTCATCTAACTTAGTGGTTGTTTTTTGTGCAGTGTGTGGTCTTGCGTCGTCGTGAAGCAGCAGTGGCGATTGACCAATCTTGGTTGGTTAAGCAGTTAGTTCTTCCTTTATGGTTTGCAGTTGCTGACAATAGATATCTGTCGTAATTGTTTGGCCAGAGTTTAGAAAGCTGTAGTGAACGACATCGGCGTTAGTTCATTAAACACTGACAAGTAATTTTTCTAAGTCAATTTTCCTTTAGGGCAAGATTTGGCTGGGTCTCCATGGTTCAGTCATTACGACGAGCGCTTCCGATTATCGTAAACTATCCACTTTTCATCACAAGTAATGATTTGATTTAAAAGCCCTTCATTATTGTGTCGGTTGAGCAAAGTAACACAGCAGTCGACGCGTGATTGCAAGTTCGATTCACTCAATTCATGAGATACCCATGGTTAAAGTTTATTTACTTTCCCGATTTGCTTCAAGTGGATTAATACAGTTTTATCACTAACCCCGAAGCCTGCAGCTACCTCTGAAGAGCTTTGTGATAGATCCGCTTCCAGAAGAGTTTTTAATTTTTCATTTTCCACTTTGGTCTCCAGTAGTCCACGGGGTCGGTTCTGTAGGTCGAAATTTTCAGAACGAAAACGTTAAAACCAAAAACATACCGTGCTTTCTTTTGCGACACTAGCGCCGTACACATCATTAATACACTGTTTCTGCAGCACTGGTGCAATGGTAGAACCCGTACTCGTAAATATACCGATATTTCATGTTTTCCATTGTGCGGTAATAAGCGGCGCCAAAGAGAAAAATAATGAGGAAAACTCAAATGAATTACGGTTGTTCAAAACTCAAATGTAGCAGCTAAATTAATTTATAAATTTGAATTTGGAATTCTTAACCAAAGAGAAGATATTTCAGATCATAGTGGTCAGTACGACAAAACGCTAACTTCATATGTAAGGATCTAATATTATAAAATTGGACATGTATTGTTACAGAAGCTAAAGTAATTGTGACGAATGTATAGGAATTGCGACAGTGAGTATAAATATTTGTGTGTAGTGGCGAAGTAAATCGATTGGTGCTTGGACGGCCGTCGTTGACAATGCTTTGAGGCCGTGTAAATCAGACGCCTTCAGTAATTATATAGAAAAAAACAAAATTAAAAGTAGTCCCACCTAGATAGTCAACAATTGGCGACTTCCGGCTGATAAACACTAACTATGAATGATTATGCAATATGTGTAACTAAAAATAAGGTCTAGTCTCAATCTGGTCCGGGAGTACTCAGCCGTCTGTGCGGCACTATTTTTGAGTAACGGGTACGTGACCCTGGCTTCCCGAGCTACTACTGACTCCTTTCTGCTCTTTCCGGGTCAGTAGTATCCCTTCTTATTGTTAATCCCTTCCCAAAGTCCGCATTCCCTTACTTTACACATCTCCCTACCTAATCCTTCTCATTCCCCTCCGCCAAGCCAGTGGTAGGCCGTGCCCAAGTGCTGCGTGCCCAGAGGCGAGTCTGAGATTAGCGTGCCATTGCCCTGGGACCGGGTGACCCCAGAATAAGACTAACCTTTTTTTTTTTTTTTTGATATCGGTGGTGGAAATGCTGTTACCGCATACCCAACATCCTTTTCAAGGGGGGGGACGCCGGGTTATGTGGGACTCGGGGCCACTGAGATGTTGTGCGTGACCCCCATACCCACTAAAACCACCACCGCTTGTCCCGCCATAGGCATATTGGAGACGCCCGGGTTTCAGTCAAGCAACTCTCCGGGCGCCTCCGCGTATGAAACTCCTCCTGGTGGGTACCCGCGGGAAGCAAAGGCACCCACCTGCCGTCCCGTACCGGCCCCTCGCGGGACCGGCACGTTGAGGCCCCCCGACCCCACAGACGACCGCGCGCGCCCACGACGGAGCGCATGCCCGGCCGCCGCCCTCCCGTGAAGGAATTGGGCGGCGGTCTCCTCCCTCCAGACTCCCCCCCCACTTCGACGAGGGAGGGGGGGACAAAAACCAAGACTCCCCCGGGGGACGCACCCCCAGGGGAAACACGACAAAAGGCCCAAAGGGCCACGCCCAACGGCCCGAAGGCCCCCTCACACCGTGCCCGGCTAGGGGCCCGTCGCTCACGGCGGGAGGAAGCGGATGGCGTGATTCTGCTGCCGCGCTCTCCCGCCGGCCCGCCGCCGCCTGCAAGGTGCGGCAGCGGCGTCGGCCTCCCTCGTGCGCTCGGCGGCCTCCATCTGACGCATCACTGCGCTGCAGGAGGCCACCGCCTTCCAAGACCTCTCGCTGCTCAACATACGATCGATTACAGTCGGCAGCGAGAGGTCACTGCCGACTTGCACGACGAGGGAGTGGCGTTGCGGCCCCCATGCCGGGCACTCCGTCAGAGTGCACCGATTGACACGGCGCACCACACTCGACGCATTCTTGCGCCATCTCTCTACGAGCCACCTGGTGCAGGTACTTGCCGAAACATCCATGGCCTGTCAGCACCTGCACCAGGTGGAACGTCAAGGCCCCGTACCGCCGGCTTATCCACCGGGACAGGTGGGGCCTGATGGCCTCCACCGTGTCCCGGCCGGCGGCAGGGTTACCTAACTCCGTCTCCCACCGCCGGATCAGGGCGTCATGGGCAACGCGCCTGATCCGGCGGACCGTGGCCGGGTCCGGCCGACGCTCTCCGGCATCCCGCAGGAAGAGGTACACTTCCGCGAGCGACTGCGCCTGTAGATGCCAAGGCGCATCGCCCGCGAGAAGCGTACCCGCCGTCCAGGACACCGTACGGTACGCCCGACAGGCTCGGACCGCCAGGATACGTTGGGCCCTCTTCAACACGGGCCCGTTCCTGGCGGTCTCGCACCTATCCACCCATACGGGCGCACCGTACAGTGCCATACTCCGCAGGATGCCAGAGTATAGGCGCCGACACAAATGACCCGGCCCCCCGACATTGGGCAGCAATCTGCCCAGCGCAGCGGCGGTGGCGGTGAGCTTCGGGAGAAGCCGTTCGAAGTGCTCCCCGAAGCTCCATCGCCCGTCCAGAGTGAGCCCTAAATACTTGAGGGCTCCCCGCACTGGGACCCTCTTGCCCCGGACGGGGATGATCGCGCCCCGGGGTGGACCCCTGCGGGGTCCGTGGAAGAGGAGGGCCTCCGTCTTCGTGACGGAGACCCTCAGACCCAGCTGCTCGATCCGGTCCACCACCAGCGACGTGCTAGTGGCGGCCAGACGAGCAGCCTCGTCGTAACTCCTCCCCCGGGCCGAGACGAGGGTGTCGTCCGCGTAGCATAGTACCCTCGTCCCGGGGAGGACCGGCTGCCGCAACAGCCAGTCGTACGCGAGGTTCCACAGCAAGGGGCCCAAGACCGACCCCTGTGGAACCCCGCTCTCCACGCGCCGCCGATGTAATTCGCCGCTGCCATCAACCCAGACGATCGTCCTGTCCTTGAGGTACGCCCCCAACAGCCCGACCATGTAGGGGGGGAGCCGGAAAAACTCCAGCGCCCCCCTGATCGTCGCGAATGGCAGGCTGTTGAAGGCGTTCTCGATATCTAAGGACACCCCCAGAACCACCTCGCCGTCACCCAAAACCTCCAGACAGAGGCCCTTCAGGTCGAGCAGGGCGTCCAACGTGGATCGCCCTGTCCGAAATCCGTACTGGGCCTCGTAGAGGCCCGGTCCCACCTCGGCGAGGTGCCGAACGAGACGGCCGGCCAAGATCTTCTCGAAGACCTTACCCGCCTCGTCCAGAAGGACGATCGGTCTGTACGCGGAAGGGGAGTCGGGGTGACGGTCCCCCTTCCGCAGCAAGCAAAGCCTGCCCGTCTTCCAGCGCTCCGGGAACTGCACGCGCCGAATGCAGGCGTCGTACAGTCCCCGGAGCTCCTCGCGCAGGTGACTGGCGGCCACCCAGAGAGCCCTCGATGAGACCCCGTCGGGCCCCGGAGCCGTACGTCGACCCCGGAGACGATCCAGGGCCACGTCCAGCTCCTCTTCCGTCAGAGGAGGGCCCTCCTCTGTGGCCGCCGCGGGGGCGGTGGTGGACATAACCGGGGGCTGGAATGACGCGTCAGCCCCCGGGAACAACCGGTCCACCACCCCTTGGAGGAAGTCCGGGTCCAGGGCCTCCGTTAAGGGGGCGCCTGCGGCACAGAGCTTCTTCCGTGCCGTCTTGAACGGGCGCCCCCATGGATCCCTGTCGACCCCTGCCAGTAGTTCCTCCCAGGCAAGGGTCTACGCCCGGACTATGGCAAGCCGCAGGGTCTTGCGGGCTTCCGCATACTGACCCTGCAGCCGCTCCTCTTCCCCCGTCACCTGCGTACGCCGACGCCGACAACGCTGCAGTGCCCGGCGACGAGCCTGGGCCACCGCCCGGAGGCCGGAGAGCTCCTCCGACCACCAGTACAGCTGGCGGCGGTCCGCAGGACGTCGCCGCATCCTAGGCATGGCCGCATCGCACACCTCCTGAAGAGCGCTGTGGATGCGACCTTCCAGCTCATCGACGCCGACGTCGTCTGAGCCTCGGGGCATGTTCCATCTCTGGAACAGCGCCGCCTCCTCGGCGAGCTCCTTGTCGAACTTGCCGAGGACCCAACGAGGGAAGTGGAACCCGGGGCGTGATGATGTTGTGCCGCGGCCCTCAGGAGGGGAGACCTCGAACCTGATATATCGGTGATCCGATAAGGTCTCCACCTCCTCTTCCACCCGCCAATTTGCCACACGGCGCGCGAGCACCGGTGAGGCAAAGGAGAGGTCCACGATGGACCCCCCCGACCCTCGCACGCACGTGAGCGCGTTTCCCTCGTTGAGGAGGCTCAGACCGGAGAGCAGTGCCCATGCCTCAACTGCTCTCCCTCTCGCGTCGGTGGCGGTGCCGCCCCAAGAGCGAGACTTGGCGTTAAAGTCGCCGAGGACCAAAATCTCCCTCGGCGACAACCTGCCCGCGGCGGCCCTGACAGAGTCGAGAAACACCTCGAACTCTGCCAGGGATCGGTTGGGGGAGAAGTACACCCCGATGACAGCGTACCTCCCTCAACCTGCCGCCGCGTAGCCGTGCCCCCTCTCTAGTGACTTGAAGAGGGGGCAGGCGCCCGCTCTCGCCAGCACCGCCACCGTGCCGTCCAGGTCCCCAACCCAGGATGATTGGGCGGGAATCCTGTACGGCTCCGATGCCACGCCAATGTGGCATCCCCACTCCGCCAACGACTGCAGGAACAAGTCCTGAGCGTTGGCGGAGTGGTTGAGATTCGCCTGCAGGAGTGAGATGTGGGCCATCAATTAATTGATGACCATGTTCTCACCTCCTGCAGGCGCACTCTTCTTCTCCGCGACGCGGGAAGGTGTCCCGGCCGCAGCCTTTCCTTTGACACTGGGAGGGAAACAAGCTCTCCCCCCCATCATGTGGTTAGACTTCCGACTAGAGTCGGCGCAGACGGAGCATCGGAACTCCGACTGGCACTCGCCGACACTGTGACCCACCTTCCCGCATCGGAAGCACTGATCCTTCCGGAATTTGGGGGATGGGCACGTAGCGGAGGTGTGCCCGATCGCCATACAGTTGAAGCAGCGCAAGAGGCGCTGCTCCAGGGCCACGATCCTGGCCGATGTCCACCCGACCAGGACGCGGCCCTTCTCCGCCAGCAGCTTCGCGGCGGCGACCGGGCACGTAACGATGGTGGTGCCCATCCCCCCAGGCCCGTCCCTTACGGACAGAGCCTTCACCTGCCCGGCTGGGCAGCCCGTTGCTGCAACGACCGCAGCCTCGACCGTCTCTTTGGTGGCCGAGTCGTCCAGCTCGGTCACCCGCAGATCCGCGGTTTTGACCGGCCGGACGACGTCGGCCACCCCAGCTAGCGAAGTCCTCATCTTTTCCGCTAGCTGGTCCGCAACGTCGTGGCCGTGGCTGGCACCCAGCTCGAACAGGCGGGCCCTCGCCATGTTTGGCCACTCCCGCACTTGGCCCACGAGGCCCAAGTCCTCGAGGGCGGACGTCTTCACCAGGGAGCTCATGACCTCCCGGTAAGACGTCCCCTCGGTCACCGCCTCGGGCCGCAGCTTAACTATCACCGCGGCCGTCTTGGGCGGCGCAAGCTTGGGCCCCTTCTTGGCGGGGGCCGCCTTCTTGGCGGGGGCCGCCTTCTTGGCGGGGGCCGCCTTCTCGGCGGGGGCCGCCTTCTTGGCTGGGGCCGCCTTCTCGGCGGGGGCCGCCTTCTTGGCTGGGGCCGCCTTCTTCGCGGCCTTGGCCCGCGCCTTCCGGCCGACTACCTTCGCCCACGAGCCCTCCTCCGTGGAGGGCCCGGGCAGTGGCACGTATTCCACCTCTATCTCTCCCTCAGCCGAGGATGCTGTTGTTGGCTGCGGGCGGGAGGTCGAGGCCCTCATCGGCGCCCGGCGAAGTAGTGGTGCCGGCGCCGGCGCCTGTCGGGGCGCCGAGGGCGCCGCCGGCCGGGTCCTAGCCGAGGTGGCCGCGTCTACAGGCGCGGGAGCCTGCGAGACGGGATTGCCACCCCGCGCCATCCTTCTATCCGCCGCCAGAGGCGGACGGATGATGGGGGCTGGAAGTAGGCGGTCTTCCAGCCCGGCGAAGCGACCCTCGATCATCCGCGCCGTGGCACCGAGCATCTGTTCGGATGCCCGCTCCACGGCCGCGTTGATGAGGGCCGCAAAATCCGCCGGCTCAGGAGGAGGAGGACGAGCCGGAGCCTCCACTGGCACGGGGCCCGCCCCAGTGCGCAGTGCCGCCACCTGCTGGCTGAGCTCCTCGTTGGACTTTTTGAAAGCGAGGAGCTCACGCCTTATATAGTTCACCTCCGTCTCCAGGCGACGATTGTCGCAGCGGAGACGGAGGTTCTCCTCCGGCTCGAGTCGCGCCGCCCCTGGGGGTGCGTCCCCCGGGGGAGTCTTGGTTTTTGTCCCCCCCTCCCACTTCGACGAGGGGGGGGAGCCTGGAGGGAGGAGGCCGCCGCCCAATTCCTTCACGGGAGGGCGGCGGCCGGGCATACGCTCCGTCGTGGGCGCGCGCGGTCGTCTGTGGGGTCGGAGGGCCACAACGTGCCGGTCCCGCGAGGGGCCGGTACGGAACGGCAGGTGGGTGCCTTTGCTCCCCGCGGGCACCCACCAAGAGGAGTTTTATACGCGGAGGCGCCCGGAGAGTTGCTTGACTGAAACCCGGGCGTCTCCAGTATGCGTATTGCGGGACAAGCGGTGGTGGTTTTAGTGGGTATGGGGGTCACGCACAACATCTCAGTGGCCCCGAGCCCCACATAACCCGGCGTCCCCCCCCTTGAAAAGGACGCTGGGTATGCGGTAACAGCATTTCCACCACCGATATCAAAAAAAAAAAAAAAAAAAAAAAAAAGGTGTCGCGTCCAGGGGGTCGGCCGGTCCCCTGTCGGGGTCCGCAGTAGAGACTGGACTCCCCTCCAGCCATGCACTCCTCACGCTGCGTCGCCGCTTGAGTTGGGGTAGTTTTTTATAGAGGTTGTCCTCCTCGCGCCCCGGGCGGTTAAGCCAAGGGCCTCGGTCCCGTGTGACCGCGAGACATGACCACGACATCACACGGGATTACGACCGACGGTGGCGGCAGGAAAGACCCACCGCCTGCCCGGGGCAGGGTAAGTGCACACCGAGCCCGCCGTCGCCCCACCACTGTGCCTTCTGATACTCAGAGGGACACGCGGAGAGACCCCTCCCGCCGGGTTATTCGCCGCCGGACAGCAAAATCGCCGCCCAGCGCCCAGGACGCACCGGCTTGACTGTTGTACATCCCAGAGGGAGCGTTAACAGTCAAGCACACGTGGAGGTTACCCGGCTTAGCACTCCAGAATAAGACTAACCTTGCCCAAACATGCGGGGCTCTGTTTGGGTCGACGAATTTTTCCCTTGCTGCTCGTGGGAACGCTGATGAAACACTTTTCATGCCAGAATGGCGGCGACGTGGTTCGCAACCCGTCACGTCTCGTCTCCCGGGGGAGCGAAAAGTGGGCTCCCGATAGCCACTTTGCTACTTTGAATGTTAGAGGAGGAATGAAAGATAAAATTGATGATGTATGTGAGATGATGAGGGAAAGAAGAATTGATATTCTATGTGTGAATGAAACTAAGCGGAAAGGATGCGACACCACCATACATGGATCTTACACAGCCTACTGGTCAGGAGTCCCTGAAACCAGCAGAGGCTGTCAAGGAGTTGGTGTGCTGCTTTCTGCTAGAATGAACGAATGTATGACTGACTTTGGGTGTGTGAGTCCTCGACTAATGTGGGTGAGGTTGAAGATTGGCCTTACACGCATCTTCATTCTAGGGGTATATGCTCCACAAGATGCGGGATGGAACTGGTCCTCGAGAGCCCAAACCGAAAGGGAAGAGTTTTGGCATAGTCTGAAAGATGTTCTGAATGAATGTAAGCGTAATGAAAGAATTGTAATGCTTGGAGATTTTAATGGATGGGTTGGAGTGCAGCGTGATGGATATGAAACTGTGTTAGGGAAATTCGGTGATGAAAGAGTGAATGAAAATGGAAAGAATCTGCTTGAGGTCTGCTTGGAGTGAAATCTTGTGGTAACAAACACAATGTTTGAGCACAAAAAGATCCACAGGTACACAAGAAAAGAAGGAAACCAGGAAAGTATGATTGATTTTTTAATGGTCGATAAGAGATTAAGAAAGAAAATGCTAGACACCCGGGTGTACCGTGGCACTGCCATCGACACTGATCACTTCTTGGTGTTATGCCGAATAAGGGGGATCTTTAGGCGATGGCGGCATCATGTTCGGGAACCCATTAGTGTGCTAGAAAGAGTGAAAATCGAGGTTTTGCAAGATGATGAAATGAGAGAGAAGTATAAGAGAAAATTGATTGACAAGTTTGACAGATTAGAAGGAATGTGTGAGGTTGAAGAGTTATGGAAGTCGATCAAGGATGGAGTTGTGAATGCGGCCACTGATGGAAAAGGAAGTATGTTGAAGACTAAGTGCAAAAATTCGGAAGGCGGTGTCTGAAAAGAGGAAAGCATGGCAGGATTGGTTGGCAGCAAAAGCCAATCATAGAATGGACAAGGCAACGATAGAGGATATACAAAATGCGAAGAATGAGTATAAAAGACGTAAGACCGTAACAAAGGAAGTGGTGGAAAGAAAGAAAATGGTTGATAGAGATGAATTTGAAAGAAGGTTATCTGATGACTTCCGGACGAACATTAAGTTCTTCTGGAAGGCCATAAGAATAGCCAGAGCTAATAATACAAGCTCACATGGCGAAATCAGGAACCAGAATGGAAGCTTTGTGGCAGGTGAAGAATGTATACTAAAGAGGTGGAAGGAATATTTTGAAAGTTTATTCGAGAAAGAGGATATGCATGTGCCAAACCCCGGTAGGGGTCAAACTGAGAGTGGGGATGAAAGTAATATTAGTATGAAAGAGATTTTAGATGCAATGAATAGTATGAAGTTGGGTAAGGCTGCAGGATATGATAGGATTACGGTCGAGATGCTGAGAGCTGGACAGGGCGTGGTAGCTAGTCAGCTGTACTACCTTTTCAATCTTTGTTGGAGGAGCGGCAAAGTGCCAGATGACTGGTGCAAAGCCGTAATCGTTCCGGTATATAAAGGAAAATGGTCACAGCAAGTAAAAACTGTAAAAACTATCGTGGCATTAGCTTACTGAGCGTCGTCGGCAAACTGTATGCAAAGATACTGATTAAAAGAGTGATGAATGAAACTGAAGAGAAAATTTGGGATGTACAAGCAGGATTTAGAAGTGGAATGGGATGCATGGACCAGGTCTTTTCCTTACGTAGCATAACCGAAAAATGTTTGGCACATAGCCAAAAGGTCTATTGCGCGTTCGTAGATTTGGAAAAAGCCTATGACAGAGTGGTGAGGAATGAATTGTGGTCCATATTGTCTGCTTATGGAGTAAACAGCACGCTGATACGAGCATTGAAATCACTTTATGAGGGTTCTAGTGCTTGTGTCAGGATAAACGGAGCTTACTCAGACTGGTTTAGCATCCAGAAGGGTGTTAGACAGGGATGTGTGGCCTCGCCGTGGCTGTTTAACCTATTTTTAGACAATTGCTTGAAAGATTTGAAAGATAGTGATTATGGACTAAGAATGAATGAGTTGACCGTCAAGTGCCTCCTATACGCTGATGATCAAGTTTTATTATCATCATCGGAGAGGGAGTTGCAAGCGATGGTCGACATGGTGCATGGAGTTTTAACAAGCAAAGGAATGAAAGTGAATGTGAGCAAGACGAAAGTAATGGTTTTTGAAAGAGAAGAATGTATGACAAACTGTGACATTATGATTGAGGGACAAAAAGTGGAACAAGTGAAAGAATTTGTATATCTGGGTTCACAGTTTACGAGAGATGGCAAGTGTGATGATGATATTGAAAGAAGAGTTTTAAAAGGGAATCAAGTCAATGGGGCACTTCATAACTTTATGAATAGCCGGAACGTTTCACAAAGAGCACGACTGGCTGTGCATAGAGGCGTGTTGGTCCCCATACTGATGTATTGTAGTGAATGTTGGGTATGGCAGAAGAAACATGAAAGTAAGATTAATGCTGTGGAGATGAGAAGCCTGAGAAGTATAACTGGAGTGAAACGAATGGACAAAGTGAGGAACAGTGTGATAAGGAAGCGGTGCGGCGTGGTTGAAGATGTAGTGACAAGGATAGAGAAAGGGATGCTTAGATGGTTCGGCCATATCGAAAGAATGGATGAAAGAAGATTAACGAAAGAAATATACAAGGTAAGAATGATTGGAAAAATAGGTGCAGGTCGACCTAGGCGGACATATTCCGATCAAATAGGAGATGTCCTAAAGAAAGGCCGGATCAAAAGCACACGCAACAGACGAGCGTGCATGAAGACGCTTATGAAAGTGGAGGAAGCGAGAGAGGTGTGCCAGGATCGTAGCAGGTGGAGAGTGGTGGTCTCTGCCTACCCCACTGGGAACTAGGCGTGATATATATGTATATAGTCTCAATCTAAAGTGTAAAAAGGATATACGAGTATGTGTCTCACCAGTCCCGGGGGGCCAGTGAGGGTGTGAGTCTTTCCACTACCGGTCTGTCCGTAGCAGAAGGCTGTGCATGAGAAACCTTCCACTGCCATCTCGAGTAGTCGCTTTACACCAGAATATTCCAGAACGTCTTCCTATAACAGATATTATTACAGAGAGTCTATTGCAAGACATTTTTTTTAATGATTATTCTTCTATTTATAACTGTCGTCATGACAACCGATAGACATCCAATGCTGGATGGAAGTCTGTTGTATATATTCCACAAAACACTTCCATTAATGTGCATTTTGATGGAATTGGTGTTTATGACGATGATGACGTCCAACTCATTAGTTATATTACATGCATTCAAAGTATATTTAGTTGTATTAATTAAATATATTGCTTTCAATAGAAGTGAACTGTTACCTGAGAGGCGGCTGGTTCGAACACCACATTATATGAGAAAACCTTGTGCTTCTGTCCAGGGGCGGTGCTGGGGCAAATCACTTGACCTTTGCCAGGAAACTCAAGAATCTCCCGTTCCCCGTGACCACGCTCCTGTTCACTAACTGGCCTCACTCTAGATAAAAACATAAAAACTACTAAGTATAAAAATCGAATAATAACGAGATGGTAATATGAAGTAATGAGTAAATTAAACAGTTATTACGCAATATACATTTGTTAATAAGTAGCCCACTTAATGTTCTCACATGTGGACTTCTCTCACCAGTAGAGACTAGTCTATTTATCCATCCCATCTGTGGGTTTGACTAAATAAAGATATTATCCTTTAGCCGAAGCTCAAGCTAAATGAGGATTAAACAAATCCTCAAAACTTTAATTTCTTGTTTCTCTGAAATATTTTTATTTTTTTTTAAATATATATAAATTAACAGTAACTTGCATAACTTTACAACATATAGCGTAAATCGATATCTCACAATGTTATTGACCTTGGTTTTTGCTGAAATAAATGCGTCGTACTTTGGGTTGCAAACTGAGGGTATGATAACCAAATGAAACATCCATAAAGTTAACCTGACGATACGACAGTACTTATTAAATTCTATTGAATCTTGTTAGGATTATTACTCCTATCCTGTGTGATTTGATTACTGATGATTATTGATTTTAAAACTGCATGCTTTTGGGAATTATTATCTTCTTACTGCCCCAAACAATTTGTGTCTCAACATTCGGGTACTATGGTTTATTGTAGGATTAATATTTACAGTTTTATGTCACCGAATAACAAGTGTGAAATATTGTACTTTATGTATCACATATCATAAATATAGATCAAATAGATCTTAAAAGATTGGATATTATTTAGATGTAAAAAATCAATCTTTCCTATCATTCTTACTTTGGGAGTGATTTTATTAAAACTTTGCGAGACCAAACAACAAAACGATCTGGTGAGAGACGCCAGAAGCCACTGGATGCAAGCAACGTGGGACGGACCGATGTGAATACCTTTGGGAGAAGACTATGTCTAATAGTGAACGTCTATCGGCTGATGATGATGATGATGAGACGAACAAAAGTCAAAATATCATTAAACTGTATTTTACTTGCGTATGTATGATCGTGGTATTATTTTAGATAGCCTAAAATTTACTCAATTTTATTAGTTACCTGACCACTACGTTGATATTGTCTTCGTCAGCATTAAGAGTGATGGTCGAACCTCGAGTGCTTCGATCCAGGCTGGCTGCTCTACTGCTGCCGCTGAAGTGCAATATTTTAGATCAGCTTTTCTTTCTGTTATTACATTTCAGTATCTCGTCATGCAGTTGCGTCAGTTCCTTGTCCAACAAAACTTAGCTCTACGCCAATAGGTTTATTGGATCTGTCTAGACAGTTTTTAACATAATTAACCGTTTATAATATCAAAAGAATAGGAGATAGAAGATAATAATGTTTAGGAAATCTAGTTAGTCATATGAAAAGTTTCTACAGGAAAAGTCATAAAACTCGTTTTTTTCCTTACTACATAAAAAGGAGCTGCGGGATTCACCATGGAATACATCGGTGGCTTTTTAGGCATTCTAAGGTGAGGATCTTTCTTCTTCGTAGTTCTGCGGCAAAAATGAGATCATTCTGCTTTTGTCTTACTCGGGGTCGTTACCAGATAAAGCGAGCGAACTCCATCAAACCATTTTAGTCTATTTGCACGGTTAGATTAATAATCCTATTCCTAATAGAGTAAGTGCTTAGTGAGAGCCCTATTACTAGCAAAGGGGATTCCAAAGCATCAAATGTAATAAAATATGCAAAAGACTAAATTTTTCAACAGACGCTGTGAACTTGAACATCGGTACACCAATCGATAATGCATTTACCTGACGCAGACACGACTCCGATGGGTCGTTTGGACATTGTTTGTGAATATGTCATCGAGGTGTTATCATAAGGCTTGATGGGGTCCTCGCGTGTCTCACGAGATCGATATCACCGTTCGTTTTTGTGTGTAGTTTTTTTTTAATAGATCATTTGAGCTGCTTAACTTCCTATTAGCTGAAGTTAGGTCCTATTATTGAGACAAAAATTTTCATAAGTCCTCAATGCTTCCTAGGTTTAACTGGAAGAGGATAACGTAAGTTATCCCTGTATACTCAAAACGTATACCAAATAAATAAATACAGACGGCTTTCACACAGGTAGGAGAGAGGTCTGGGAAGGATTACCTAAGGTTTAGATATTAGACGCAATACTGTTAAAAGCGCTTAAGTGGAAACAATTTCAAGAAAAGAGCAGCTTTTCTTCAGATTTCAACATGAGGCCTTTTGACTATAGCCACAATCCCCGAATATACAGATATTTTGATATAAACTGAAACCTAAATTTGGCAAACTATATTCACTGCTTGCTGCCATGAAGACCTTGAACCAAAAAGTGCCGACAGCGCCTTTCAAGTGTGCATACAAAGGCTGAACGAAAGTTAAGAAACGAGGAATAATTACATTATATTTAAATTAATAACAGTACTGATGATCTGTCTGCTTTACATCGAGGCCGACTGTGTTCAAAAAAACTTTTATATGGCAAATACAGCGGTATAATATTACATTAGTTAATCCATTATTAATATTATTTTAGTACAAAAATTTGTTAAATTGTTTCTTTAACTAATTAACAGCAATAGTTAAACATAAGCTTATTTCTAATATTAGACTAGAGCTTGACCATGATTTCACCTAATTGTACGCTGTGAGGTATCTTTGATTACAAGGCGAACTATTTTTATAATATTCAATATTGGTCATTATTAATAGATGAAGAAGAAGAGAATTTAAATAGAAAACCTTGAACTATTTGTTTTTTATTTACAATTCACATCAATTACACATGGTGTTCAGAACCAATGACGCCGTGGAAGGTGAGGCAACATATTTACAAAGGGATGATAGCTAGCCACGAGGGAGGCTACCAACCAAATTTTACCACAAATAGCTCAGAAAATGAATCAGGGATCACCGTGTTACATAACAAGCGGTTAGTCATTGCGCCACGGAAGCAGTTAAACATATTCCAAGCCCTTGACATTTCCTGTGAAATCGTTTTCGAGACGTCAAAGTAACACGAGCTGCTGGTGCCAGAAAGCTGGGGGAATGTAATAGAATATTCTATGGAACGTCTTTCTTTTAGCATGCAAACCAACTAGAAGTTACTTAAATAGATTATATTAAAATAAAAAAAGTCCTTCCGAATTTACTGGTGGATAAAGAGGTCAAATACAAAACAGGTCTTTTTGCAGCGTCTATTTCCACCGCGAAATAGTAGTGTGCAAACATTATTGTGTTCCGGTTTATCCGGCCTTTTGGTAGTTAAATTACTGGGGTAACGGAATCAACATCGTATATGGCAAAGCGATGAGCGCAAAAAGAATTGTTTATCATTGTAATGTGCAATTGTTAATTTTACGATTTGAAGAACTCTGTAGATAGTACGTAGTAAATTTTCTCATAGAAGATATCCAGATATTCATTGATTCATAACGAGATCTTCGAAACTATTGCTCGTAAACACTCAAAATGTGGTAAAGACATTGCTTGTGCCATTTAGAACATCACCTAAGAATCGGTTTTAAAATTTCTTCCTCAAAGGGAGTTGTAAGGATGTTAATAACAGATCGAGGCCCAGGGGGCTACAGGTTGCTGCCGGGCTGGAATATTTCTGACAAATTTCAAGTCCACATTTCAAATCTAATTCAAATCGCCCATTTCACTGTCTGTATTATATACAGACAGTGAAATGGGCGAAAAATAGCAACTAATATACACATATATAATTGTAAGGCGACCAACATTATATAGATATTAAAATGCAGAATTATCGTTTCGATTTATTTATTTGGTCTTTCGCTAAATTACGACGCGTGTAAGCCTGACATTTTGTCAATCATGTGCGAAGTGTACTAATGTATTTGTCAATGAAGAAAACGGATCATGGCTTCCAAAATTTTCTCTCTTATCAAATGTTTACATTACATTAGACCTATTAATTCTGTAGTGATAATTTAATGGAGTAACTGTCTAAGGACACACTAAAATTATTTATAATGTATATATTTATATTGTGTATTGTAAATGTAATATTTGATTGAAAGGAAATTATTTATTATTTTTTGTTTAGTCAAAAATTCAAAGAAATAAATCTAATATTACTCGCGATTGCCTTAATACTGTAGTGGTTAAATGCCTGCCTTTTAGCACATCATTCCTGGATCGATTCTGAGGACACGTGGCGTTAGATCAGGTTAGATGAATTTTTTGCAACCCATCAAGCGATCCGGCTATCAATATATGTGTCAGGATGTTTTGAGTTCATTGTTCTTAACGCAATGTGCATTTGAGATTATATTTTCGCTCATTCCTGATAAAAAAAAACACTAGTACGAGTAAAGGACGCGAGGGTATCAGATTAGACCGACAATATTTTTCATTTGCTTTAACCGATCCTGACCTTGACACGTTCACTGTAATAGGAAATTATTTTGTGTTTCAAATGATTCATCGATTCTTGTTATCTAGTGGAACGGTTGTTTGAAAAAAGTTTCATTTTACATTTAAAATTAGGAAAAATAATGTTTGTAGCAAATTGGATTCGCCATGAGTCTACAGCTCTTCTCTTTCTTCACTCCTCGTGTCCTATTCTCTATTCATATTCTATACTCTATATTCTATATATCATATACTCTATACATATACTCTATATTAGAAATTCATATATTTCAAGAAATTTTCTTTTATAACTAAATAATAAATCGTCTTCAAAACTAACATCACGAACTTCATTAAAAAAAAATTACTGCCTTTTTTCTTATTCAAAGTTTCCGTCGAAGTAAAATATATATTATTAAAATTTTCACACTATTGACCTTGTAATATAATTTGATGGTATTCCGATATACCATTACAGAGTTTATCTGGTTCATTATTACAGGTTATCGATATATACAGGAGATATCCAGAGGTGATTCATTAACTCATCACGAGATCTCCGAAACTATTGAACGTTAACATTCAAACATTTGGTAGAGATAATGCTTCAGCCATTTAGAGTTCAGCTAAGAATGGAGTTTACAAAATTCCTTCAATGAAGGGATTTGCGAGGGTGTTACGGCCAACAAAGCGGATGGGGAACAACTAGTACTTTTGTACTGTTTGGTGGTTACGCACCACATGGAAAGGTTAAAAAGTGATTGATTTAATTGATTAAATATTCAGAGTAAGCGAAGCTTAGTAACGTAAATATTTTGATGAATGGTAACAACAATATAGAATTGTACCTTCCATTACGCGACCTACTCCTCAGGCTCAGGTCGTCACTTGGCCAGTTCTTCACAAGCGCCGGCAGCGTTGGACTGGCGGCCGCGTATCCTCCATTTCCTGGCTGCTCGGTACTCTTCGCTTTGCGACTCTTCAGCTCTTTACCTGTATTGACAATAAAATCAAATTTTACCTTTAACTTAAACAGAGGTTAGGTTTTTATAGGTTACAAAATAATCTATATTTGAGTTGGTTTAAAAGGTGTTTTTATTTATTCATAGAAGCATAGAGATTAGCAGCGGTTTCAACTGTAAGCAGTAATACGTCTGTCCATCATAACGTCGTGCCAGTGAGTACAATACATAGCATCAAATTGTGCTTATCGCCTTGAGACAAGATGTAGTTTAAGTTTTATTACCTTAGTAATTTCACTGAGTACAGCAGCGCCTTCAAACCGAAACGTAGTAATTTGCGCACAGTATTATTGATGACAGAAATAGGTCTACCCACCTAGATGGTCTCCGGCAACAAAGAATTGGTACTAATAAACAAGCAAGACATTTGCTTGGTAAATTGTATGTAATTGTATCATATATTGAATAAATTCAGTGGATATTTGTTAAAAGAATACAGCGTACCAATGTTTTACTGCGACACAATGATTACCAATCGTTAAAGTGTTTTGTGAGTAAATAAAAGGACAATGTAAAAATACACTCAAATAGACTTGTTTCCACCCTTATTTCAGCAAATTCATTGTAAGATTCATGTCGTGTAAAAATAAAATGTTTATAGATTATTTTATTGCTTCCACATTTAATATATCTCTATGAGGTTTCAACTACCTGCTGCTATGCAATCGAGGAACGAAAATACACGTAACGAAAGTATCTGTAATTAGACCTATTTCAATAGTTATCTTTTTGGGTCTAATTCAAATCAAATAGCTTTATATTTGATTTTTACCTTTAATCCTTTTAAGTTTTATTCTAAGAAAACTAGACAAGGACCACAGGAGGATGTCATTTTTAACTACGACTTTGACTATATATTATACTAATGTATGGCTATAGGGCTAATAGGGTATAGAACACATACCCCCAGTCAAACATAGTCACAGGTTTCATGCCATTACCGTCGCCCATGGACAGTCACCACATAACATATTACAATGTGTACTAGTATGGTGTACAAGTGAGATCTTACCGCATCTAGTGGTAGCCACGAGTGTTTCAGCCGATTTGGATATGATTCTTGATAGAGCTGATGGTGGAGCTCTGAGCGGCGTTGCTTGCCGGTGATGGTACACCATATCGCGGTGTAGCGGTTGAAACATTTGTAGATTTTTCAAAGCCATTGTTTGTTACGTTTAACATTATTATCTACGTTTTTAATTACATTTTAACAGCTAGTTTCTAAAGTTCCAGCCAATAGTTATAGTCGTTTGTAAAATGCGGGTTTGTTTAGGCATACATTTCATTGCTAACATAAAAGAAGCATTTAATAGGAAATTATATTATTTCTAAACAGTCACTCTTCATAACTTAAACAGTGTCATATAATCAATCAGTGGTAACAAGTCATGTTAAAGGTTAAAGTAAGTTATTTCTAAAAAATACATTGCATAAATTTCATAAATAATTTGTAAGTTTTATCACGTAAGTAGTTTTCGTACAATAAATAAACAATATTTATTATCTGTGTTTTTTGTTATTTATGCATTGACGTCATAAAAGCGCGGGAAAAAAATGGCGGCGCGACTATCACTTCCGCAGGCGCCGCGCGAACTAAATAACTTTCGTTGCGGCCCCTTTGTAGGCGATGGGAAGCTTTTCACTAACACACGTAAGCACGGACGCACTGACTAATATATATATTTATTAACTAGCTTTTACCCGCAGCTCCGCCCCCGCTTTACTTAGATTTGTCAATTACATCTACTTGCTGATCGATATAAACAACATTAAAGTAAAAACTGTTGTTTATCACATGTTACATTCATTAAACACTTTTGATTTTATTGTTCCGTGGTTTAAGTGGTTATACAATATATGTTTAGTAGAGTTTTTTTTTTAAATTAGCTGTTATTCTTTATTATTAACGTTTAATTTACTGGTTAATACCTTTACAGATTACATAGGTTCTGCTTTTAACTGAATCCTACTACGTTTTAAATTTTATCTTCTTTTACTTAATTAACAAAAATATTGTATGGATTTTTAAAATGTGCCATTAAATACATTTTTGCGAGGAAAACAAAATTGGATGACGAAATAAAATTTCCACATGTTATTTCTAGCCTACAAGTATTATATAACCATCTTTCATCCTTCATTACAATACTAAAACGTTTCGTGAGCGATTAAGCAGTTTACGTCTCACAAACTAACAAACAAACTTTCGCACTTGTAATATTAGTTAAGATTCTTTATTGAAAATGTTTGTCTAATAATTTATCGTAATAAGCAAAGTATTCATATTAGATGATAGTAACAATAACACGTCTCTAAAAAAGGTTTCTCATCACCTAAGACATATATAATACATATTTATCATGATTAATCTTCAGAGTCATATAATATTGGAACATGAAATTTATTTCTTAATACATTACTATACAATTATTTTCTTTAATTACGAAATTAATATACCATAAAATGTTTAATTACATTATTAATCAACGTAGTCTTTTACACGACTTCGCAATTGCTGCAAAATCAATAAACCAGTGACTACATCGTTATTAAATATTCAACGGAGTTATTATAGGCGACCAAGTCGTACAACGTTTTATTTTAAGGTCATGGTAAAAAAAAAGGATGTTTTAGTATCTTATTAGGTAGCACTACTGCGAATGTGATATCGCAGAAGCTTCAGGGAGGGAACGAGAGGGCAGCACCTCATAATCTGGGTCTGGGCATTAAGGAAGAAGGAAACCGTGCCTTTCGCCCGTTTATAGAGAATCGTTAGTTATTAAACGTCTGACTGTTAAAAACTTCAGCTCCACTTCGAGATGAAGCCCCTATTAAAGCTCGTTGTCGGAATCAGGATTATTTGCGGAAGTGTTTCCTTAGTTCCGGCTAAAAGCTTTGAGAGAGAGACCGTGGGCTTTTAACCTATAAGGGTTTGGTATAACTCTGACGTAGCCATCGCTGAAAGGTATCCCATCTAGAATCGCCCTACGAAAAAAAAGTTTGGAAAACAACAATATACGAGCGTTCCGATTTGAAGGGCTCTGTGGCTAGACTAGAGTAATGTTCAGCGTATTTTTTTTATTTAATTAAGCGATGAGATGAGAGGGACGTACACCTAATGGGAAGTGGTATCCTTGCCCATAACAACGGAGCGTTGGTTAAGATGATGTATGTATACTGCGCTCATCGCCTGAGATAAGATGTTGAGTCTCGATACCCCAGTTTCTTTTTTTATCTTACTGGAAAAATTTTACGAAAGATACGCTGCATCTGGGGGGAGGTTAGGTTTATGTACGATTCTTCCTCACAAAAACCCTCTCGGTGGTCTGCATCAGTGCATTCGGAGAGACCCCAGGATCTCGTATAGAACGCACCGGTGCCCCTTTACACTGTGTTAGCACGTCTTTGAGGAGCCAAACCCTCCTAGGCACCATTGCTGAGCCATACCCTGTCCCACGCAGGTTCCCTTGTTGAGCGATAAGGACGAAACTCCTAGACCCTTTCAGTCGCCTTCTACGACAGGCAGGGCTCACCTTAGTCCTATTCTTACTAGCCCGCGACTACTGACGCTGGTGCCTACTTAGACGTTCTCCGGCAACAGAGATCTACCAGTAGTAACATATAGTATTATATATACTATATTCCGATGTAGCACTTCAATATCTACGATTTCCAACTTGATCGATAGCAAATATTAAATGCACATACTAAATGCGCAATTATTCAGACGAATAGGAACATGTTATATATAACCATGATGTAATTATCCAGATGACGGTGCAGTATGTAATCATTGCAACGGTTCAACCGATTAGTTTTTACTAACTATACATTTTCGGATATACTTACACATATAATTAATTTCGCAGATAAAACAAATCTTTAAGTAATTACTTACAAATTAACTACTAAATTGGATATATGTAAACTAAATTTTTATCACGCTTATGTATTTTTTACTTCAGCCAGGGAGCTGATAGGTGCCCTGAGGTCATAGACATCACCGAGTGTTTACATCTCTCTGGTTAAAGTTTACAGATCCGGGTTTGAACTCTTCTAGTGATATGCTCGGTGTTGATTATTTGATTTTACTAATAATAGGATATAAAGGTTGTATTACCCAACCTCTCTCTGTCAAATGTAACAAGGAATAAATAAGAAAGAGAAAGAAAGATTGTATAGAAAAGAAATAAAAATAAATAAGATTGTAAATAAGAAGAGACAAGAAAAAAGAAGATGGTATGCTTGTTTCAGGGATAATCTTTCCAGATAGTGACGGCAGTCTTCACTTATTGCTAGAGATATGAAAGAAGGAGACAATTAGTATGGAAGATAAGTATGGTAAGAAAGATAAGAAGGATGAGAGAAGGGAATGAGGAATTAAATAGAGATAAGCAAAATTAGAATGATAAGTGTTATATTGTAAATAAAGGCCCTAACCAACAACACGCAGAGGGGATTATTAAAAAAAAAAGAGAAAATGAACCTCTCTCTGTCTCTTCGTAGCGATTATCTCATATAGAGGTAGAGATAGCATTCCTTATTTTTTTTCTCCACTTCGCTCCGACCTCGACATCATCTTCAGTCACTTGCATTACCCCAACCATTTCGTCTAATCAAATTAGGACGATTTTTAATTTCAATAATCTTCGCAGGATCGGTATTCTTTTGCAACGCATAGTGGTCCTGAAACTGATGTAATAACAAACCACCGCATATGTTTTCCATTAGTTTTATAATTTTTTTTCAATGTGGAAGGAGATCCACGTCTATGAACTGATGATGATGACTCCTATTTTGTCTACGCTTGATATATGCTTTATGTTCCTTTATGTGGCTGTTTATCGGCCTCTTCATATTTTTTGTTAATATAAACAAGAATCAGTAATACTTACAATAAACAATTCTGTGTAATCTATATATACATAAGTATGTCCAGCAGTGGATGTCTATTGGCTGATGATGATGGAATACAGAATGGAGATATCGAGAAATCCATTGACTCATCACGAGATCTCGAAAACTATTAGACGTAAACACTCAAAATTTGGTAGAGATATTGCTTCTTTCATTTAGAGGTCAGCTAATCAGAGATTGAAGGATTGTTGCGACCAGCAAAGTGATCGAAAAACAGTTAGTATTTATGTAAATACTAGATGTTTTTTTTAATTTATATCACATTTGAGAGTTCTAAGGTTATTCTTATTGGTGGAGAAATTGGTTCCTGCCATTTAGAGGTCAGCTAAGAATGGATTTTAATAATTCCAACACCGAGAGGTGTTGTGGAGGTGTTACGGCCAGTAAAGCGAGCGATGAACAATTAGTAAGTAAATAAAGGTATCAAACATAAAATAATAAATACATATAGTAATGAAAACACTAACAGAACGTCTGGTTATTTAGATACGTCAGTTACTTTAGATGTGTATCTTTGCTTTTATAACCATAACTAGTTTGCGTTGGAACTCCAATTAATTATTACTGTCCCTAAATGGAGGGGCGAGACGTAATCAAAGCCATGGGGCGTGGGAATGACCTGGCAGTTCTACCTCTTTACACGTAAAACTGTTTAAGTTTTTAATAACATGACTGTTAAAAGCAATAACAAATAAAACAACGTACTTACTTCTCTGGCGCAGAGACCCAAAGTGAGTCTTGGCCTCCGACACAAAAGAGCGCCAGCCTTGTCTGAGCACGAAATAAAATAAAAATTTCTAAATAACTCTTCTGTGTTCTTCTTAATTGAAAAACATATTTCTCACAACGATATCATCATCATCATCATCATGTGACAGTGATTTACTGCTGGATATATGCTACCACCGAAGATCTCCACGCCGATTGGTCATATGTTACATAAAGTAAATTCCAACCTTCGTCAGATCCTCGGTTCAACTTCCTGCTCGTCTTAATTGAAAAATAAATATTTATTTCTGCCGAAAAACCATAGTTTATATACACTACTGCAAATTTGCTATGTTCTAATTTGAAGGAGCTTTCTAGCTATACTCAGGAAATTATTTCAGTAATCAGACTTAACGTCTAGAAGCAACATGTTAAAAACATCCTAACTAACACTTTTGCCATTAGCAAGTGTGTTTCACTGTACTTTGCGTGAACGTCCTGCTTGTATCTATTATCTTTCTCACAGTATTAATTTGTTCCTTTGTCGTGTCGTAGCTCAAACTGCGGGATCGATTGTAACTGCTTTTCTATTTCCGATTGTTTCCGAACTGATCGATAATATCATAAATAAATAAACAATTGGTTTGTAAACATTTAAACCAGCTCTTTAATGTAACATGATTTGTTTTTTTTTTTAATGTACATTTATATACATAAAGGGTGTCTGGCGGCAGATTTATATTTAAAAAAACGAATATTTCAATAAGTTATAAACAGTGCGGGGGGAAGGTGGTGTCATTAGAATCACCGATCGTGCGGATTTCTTAGTCACGATGTCGCAGTGGCCGGGTGAGCATCGCGCGTTCGCTATTGAAGCATTTTTCAAGAGTAACGATTCTTACGTACTCGCTCGCCAACAGTTTTGTTCACATTTCAATATTCGACGGATAGGCGATGGGCCGAGTGTGAATTTAATTCGTTCGTGGGTGGAGAGGTTCCGCGCAACTGCTTCGGCTATGAACACACCACGGCGAGGACCTAGTCGATCGTCAAGGACCCCCGAAAACATTGAACTGGTTGAACGCAGTGTACGTGAAAATGCACGACTTTCGATACGGAAAAGGGCAGCTTCACTGGGACTTCCAAGAGCAATTGTGCATGAAATTTTGAAAAAAGATATGAAGTTTCATCCTTTTAAAATTCAAATAATTCAAGAATTGAAAAAAAATGACTTTGCGTCACGCAAATTTTTTTGTGAAACCATGTTGGAGCGTTTTCGCACTGTGAATTCCATTTTTTGGAGCGACGAGGCTCATTTTCATTTAAACGGACACGTAAACAAGCAAAATTGCCGTTACTGGGCTCTAAGAACTCGCAATCCTCGACTGAAGCACCAAAAACCATTACATTGCCCAAGTGTAACTGTTTGGTGCGCTTTATCCACGAATGGGATAATCGGACCATTTTTTTTGAAAATGCACCGGGCCAAGCGACGAATGTCAATGGTGAGAATTATCGGCTCATGATTTCGAATTTATTTTTGCCGAACCTGCGAGCTCATTCATCATTCTCATCACACACGTGGTTTCAACAGGATGGTGCGACCGCACACACGGCCAGAGCTTCGATGGATTTGTTGCGAGAAAATCTCCCTCAAAAACTGATTAGTCGCTTTGGGGACAACCCGTGGCCACCGAGGTCACCCGACCTAACTCCAATGGATTTTTTTTGTGGGGCTACCTCAAAGAGAGAGTTTACGCCAACAATCCGCGAACTGTTGTGGACTTAAAAGAAAATATTCGGCGAGAAATCAGCGCAATTGAACCAAGTTTACTGCAGCGTGTGGCACGGAATACGAGGCTCCGTTTCGAACAGTGTGTGCAACAGGATGGAAGACATTTGGATGACATTATCTTTAAAAAATGAAATCCGCATTTGTACTCTAAATTTTAATATTTTTAGTAAAATTATATGTCAAACATATTATTTTTTTATTTAAATTTGAAAACATAAATCTGCCACCAGACACCCTGTATTAGCAGGCAAAACATAGTATTTTATATATTAAGTATAGGCAAGTCACAAAATTTACCGTAAGGTTAACATAGTACAGTCCTCGTGTTGTATGTTGTATAAATATTACACGGGCGGCCATTGATATCTCAACCTTACATTTGTCGCGAAACTTTGTTGTAATTAAATGTTATTGGATAAAATAATGAAGGTAAAGTGAAATAGATAACTACAATTAAACGCTGTAGTCAATAACACGTAATGCTACAATTAGTTTTGCTGACATCTAATGAAGAGATATTGTGTTGAAGAAACGCTGTGAAAGACGCAATGGGGCTCCATATGGCTAGGATGACATAATTTTTGTATTTACAATGGACTGACTTAAATTACGTATTAACTCACGATCAGGTATTAGATAATGAAGCCTGCTGATCATCAATGCCCTGGCTCGTATAGTTTGTCAGCTGAGAAACAGTGATACTGTAATAGGCAGATTTATAATATGAAGGTATTAGCTAGGGTAGAGTTTCAAAGTCACTTTTTTCGTGGGTGCTAAGGAAGGCTTTGCCCTTCCGTGGAATATTAGAGCCAGTGTGCAGGGAAGCACCGGTGCGTTCCGTAAGAGATCACGGAGCTGCTCGTAATGCACTGAAGGAGACCACCGAGAGGGTTTTAGTTGGTAGAAGCCCTACATAACCTTGTTTTCCCCCCAAAAACAGGGCATCTTTTAAGATTTTTCCCGCGATATAAAAAGGGCATATTTCCAAAACACTACCTAACACCCACAACACTCCACAATATGTATTAGCCGCTATACCACGAGAGTAATAAAGTCAAGGTACATCATTGTATTTATCTGTTTTATCTTACTAGTTAGTCATCGCGCATTTTAAATCGGAACGCAGTTATGTTTTACTGCATTGTTTAATAGTAGATTTAAATACTACTTTGTTACTTACGACGTAAACTGTAGAACATTTTTATTTTTACTGTAAAAGGATTGACTACTTGTCTACAATCATACATTTACCTGTTTCTTTAGCGGTTGATCGCTGGATATGTAATACGGATGAGTACTTTTGTCGATTCCAGATTCACATAACGTTTCATTGGTGATTAGGTTTTCGTTTCTATTGCGAAGGACAAGGCATGTTACCATCAACTAAGTTTTTGATATTAAAATTTTTAGCTTTCTGAAAATCATTTTGAAGCAATCTATATTATGCAAGGGCTCATTTGTAATTCGAAAATTTCCACTGTAAGAACCGGATATGCTAAGGTTCGATTTTCAGTATTTTGAGCTTCCGGTGATGTTAAACAACTCGAGAACACCGAAATGCTAAAAGAGTTACAGCGTTGGAGACGATCTAGAACATTCTTGTCAGAGGAGACTTCGCGTTGCGGGAACATGAAGTGGAATATTAATGTTCCACTTCATGTTCCCGCAAGTAAGTGGAATATGAATTATTCAAATGTCACCTCGCGTAAAATTTGATTATAACTTAATTAATATTCATTTGTTGTACATGTACGGAAATACAATTACATAGGTGGTAACAAAAACTTATAGATACTAGGACTTAATTAACCAAATGCTTATACAAATTCCAGTCTACGTTGATAATAAATGAACGCACAGACAAATTAATTCAATGTTATTATACCAGTCTCGGTAGCCTATACATTTGTCCGTTTGTAACTTCAAAACAATTTTAACTTAACTCATGTATGATAGTTTGTTTAGTACTGATGCACAAAGAACTACACACACGTACTAAAGAAATACCTGTATATCTATTCATTGATTTCAACAATCTCTGAAAGAAATTCATCAATTGTATAAATTGTCTGCCGCACATATTAAATTTGTAATCATCATTTATAGCAAAAATTTATTCATTTTAATTTGTTTATACATATATTTACATTTATATGCATTTACATCCAGTACATACATAAAAAAATGTATATATTTATGCGCCTGTTCAGATTAATTGTTTTCAAAAAACATATATATTATGATTTTTTATTCAACAATTTATTCGTTTTACAGTAATGATTTTTAACTAGTCTTGTTATTTTAAAGAAAGATATTAGAAGGCCAAAAAAATGGGAATCGTGTCGCGAATGTAATTAGTTATGTACATAACATTATTTAGAACAGGTTCAAAAGCAATAATATACGAAAACGAAACTTTCCTTCATTTCCTTATTCGGCAATTGTCAAATAATCAGCTGATAATTTTGTTAACAGACTAAAAAGTGTTTTCACACTGTCATCTATGAAATCAGATCTTTAAAATTGTTCTAGCTTTGATGATCCCTATGTTATATACATATTCAATAACATATTATGTATATATATAACTAGCTATTCCTCGCCCGCTTTGCTAGCCGTAATATAGAATTAGATTTAAAATTTACACTTGAAATTTGTCAGAAATATTCCCATCCGGAGGCAACCAGTCCCCTAGGCCCTTTCCCGTTATTAACACCCCCACAACTCCCTTCGGAAGTAACGTTTTGTAAAACTCGGTGAAAGGAATATTCCTAACAAATTTCGAGTTTCTAGACCTTATGGTTCCAGAGATATCGTGATTAGTTTGTACTAGTACATAAGTAGAAATCTCTTATATATACACATACATATAGATTAAGGAAAGTTTGGGTTTTGTCATTATTGAATTTCACTATGTGTTTTTATTTCGCTTTTTAAAATTTTCTTTAAAAGTAGCCCGACTAAAGGAATATTAAAAAGCTATACCGTGAAACGTTTAAAATGTTAAATTGAAACGAGCCGATATAAATCGTCTGATTCCAATGTACGAATAGAAATATTTTTTTACGTAGTCAAATTCGCTGCTTATAATATTAGTCAAGATAAGTAAACGACGGGCCTAGTATTCAGCCAATGGCGGCGAAACGATCGGAAGGTAAAAAAAAACATATCTGCGCCGTCTATAAAGTACTTTAAAGATAATTGGAAGAAAAAAGAATTTAATACATTAACAGGCATCGAGCAATCCGCATCTCAGTTTGTTACGGGCATTATGCTTTAGACACTCCACGCGGTTAACTTGAATATACTCCTATATAACTTGAGTGTCATAAGTTATTGTAGAAGAAGTATTTTTCGTGTTTAAATCGTTCTCAGAGTTTTGGATATATTTTAAGAGAATGGATGAGGATGAGAATAACGCATACATATACAAGAAATGGTACGCGTCAAAATCTTTTTGGAGACAGGTAAGTTAATTACTTATCTTTAATTTACAATGGAGTAGACTATGGGAGCTAAATAAATCAATTTAATTTCAATCAACATTGAAATTAAACTGGAATAAAGTGGAGGTTTAGGGTTATTTTTGCGATATATCATGGAATCTAATCCTTTACGGCAACGGTGAGATAAATCATTGATTTTCTTTGATATTTGTGTATCTGGGAGCTGTTATTGAGTGATTATTTATATAAAAATAAACTTTCAAGTGATAATTGACGAGAAAATTATTGCCTGTTTAGATTGAGATAATTTAGTTAAAATTTGGTCTCAGCAAAGTACAATAAAGAATCATCATCCATGAAGTCATACGGATTTGTCTTTTATCATCAGAATAACATCTCTCCAATGTTAATAGTGTTAAAACAGTTTTTACTTTTTTATTTTTTGATTCTTAACCATAAAATTGCTCTTATATAGAAGGTAGGCCTGTACCCAACAGAGGGTACGTAAATTGGATGTTGAAAAAAAAAACTATGAAATTATTCATTACAATTGTTTTTATTTAAAGATTTTGTAGTCGATTTATGTGTTATTTTCAGACTTTTAAGAAAGTTTGATTTGTATACACTTGGTTAATTGTGTCCTTTTTACTTTAATATAAAAACAAAACTAAATATGCCAGAAAGACGGAAACATAAGTTTTTCATATATCAATGATCTACATAATCATATATAACTAAGTGTATTTGGGTCAAGATCTGTACTAGATACTAGAATGCGTTATTAATTTTCATTTTATGCATAAGCAACTTTTGCCCACGCATATTTTAATATCATACTTCATGTATAATATATACTTATATATATATATATATATTTATGTAGATGTATATGTACATAGATGCCTAAAGATTCATTGACACATCACGGGGAATTCACTGAATACCGTAACTAGTAAAAATACGATAGTAACGAGACAACATGTTTCAAATCGATGAGCATGATGTGGAGCACAGTGTAATTCATTCTAGCTAGTGCCAGTTTGTTATGCGTGAGCGTATCACTTGATGTTAGGTAAACATTTAGCTCATCTCGTTGAATACGAAAACAAAATTTTGAATCATATATTATTAACATTGACTAATTATCCCAATCAAATCTCTTTCATCCCATTTATTTGTTAAGGTACAAGAAAATAATGCTAAAACTTCTGCCCACCTATAAGGGTCAAATGTCCACAAAATCTGTCGTTATTGGAGCATACTGTTTCCCTTCAGATATTGTTCTTTACCGGAAATCTAAACTCAGTGGGGATGGAACCCACGCATTTTCAAGGATTACAGCACATGTGATCGCCTAATCAACAGCGTTATCAAAGCGTCTTATATTTTTCATAGACACAGAAAAAAAAATTATTAACGTCTCTGACATATATATGAGTGCCTATTACGCTTCAGATAAAGATAATAGCGTAGCCAAGGAATTAATTGATGGATACATTAAACAATCATTTACAGTAATGTATATTTTATTAATTTAACTAATATTAGTGTCAATATTAAATGGCACACTAAAATTACTATGGCGCTTAAAGAATTGTAATTATTGGTGAGATCCCTTAATGCGTCTTAAAATTAACCTTCATAATTTCCGTTATATTATACTCGAGCAAATAAAAGGCAATAGGACTAAGGTATGCTCTATTGTAGAATATTAAAAGGGTGTGCGAGTTCACCGACCTTGAGGGTGGGAGACTCTTAATAACCAAGTCCGAGAGGAACATAAAATTCAAAGAGACCTTGCCCTTCCTCTATACTCTGCAAAGTGTAGTGGCTTTTTGATGAGTTCTATACGAGATCCTAGAAAACATGTCAAGGAGATTTTAGTGAGTGAAAGTCTCAAATAACCCGAATTTAAATAGAGTTCGCCCTTTTTAAGTAAAGGTTATTTAGAGTCACCCAAGGGATATCTGCAAAAGAAGTTTAAAAAATTTCTCTCCGACATAAAGATACCTTATTTTATAATTCCGCGGTTATTATTGATAAAATATATCGTTTGAGTCCCAAGATAAGTCCAGCTTGCGTATCAAGCTATTAGCCTTATATTGAAATTTACATTAAGTGAGATCTAATGTTCCAAACTATACGGCATAGCTGCTCTTAAATTGAACTTTTTACTGCTGTGTTACAACACCAGTACCAGTCACAAGATTAATTGTTGTTTCAAAATCCTATTCGTGGTATTCTGGGGTCGGTTTGGCATAAATAATCATATTCTTTTATTTAAATCAACAGTTGCTGGTATGCAGTGGTGTCTGGACGATGTTCTTCCTGACTGGGATGTTTGTCGGTGCACCCACTGTCTTCATCCCGCAGATACGACGCGAGGTGAACTCCACCTTCGATGTGATCGATGATGAGACAGCATCATGGTTGTGTAAGTTCTCCTATGAAAAATATTTTCATTTGAATTCTCGCCTTTTTTTGCTTCTTTTACAAATACCGTAATACAATCCAACTAACCTTGTAATAAACAGAGATGCATTGGAAAAAACCACACGCAAGGTTCAGATAGTTCTTCTTCTTAGCACTTGTCTTACTTTTTTCACTCCATTTCGCCCTATTTTGGACATCGCTTTTTTTGAGATCACAGCTTATCGTATATATATATATATGATGTATTTTTATCTGTTATTTTTTGGCGTTCGTAGTAAAAAAGTAAAGGCTATAAGTTTGCTATGTCCATCTGCCAGTTGTGGATTAGTTTAGAAACAATTAAAACAAAAATTTTAATAAAGTTATCAGAGACGGCATTGGAAAACATGTAGATATACATATGCTAAATACTGAAACTATGAACTATAAAAACTGAAGACAAGTATCCTTGTAAGTTCTATCAATCTTTTCAATCAATCAAGTGGTAGAGTAGTTAGTATTCAATCAAGTAATTAGTGGTACCAAATAAATGTAGAAATTTATGAACGTAAAATTATGGAAAATTTAAGTCCTGAACACTCACATTCCTTCTTTCTCATATTCTTTCCTTCTTTCATTGTTTTACTGACTAAGGATCTCAACACTTGAACATCTCTAACAGACAAGAAGCCATGTAGGAGTTTTACATCAAATAGATAACATATTCAGTCATAGTTACAGTAGCTCGCTGGCCTAAAGTAGCTCGCTGGCCTAATTAATGGTTAGACCGTGCGGCCTTCATTCCGAAGGTCGCGGGTTCGAATCTCGGCATGTACCAATGACTTTAATAATTAAGTTATGTACATTTGTGAACTTTAGTAACAACAGCGAAATACAAACGGTGAAGGAAAATATCGTGAGGAAACCTGCACATGACTTAGAATATACTCTAAGGTGCGTGTGAGGTCACCAACCCGCATTGGGTCAGCGTGGTGACTATGGCCCAATCGCCTTCATATTGAGAGTAGGCCTGTGCCCCAGAAGTGGGGACGTAAATTGGCTGTTATGTGAGATAACATATTCCAGTATAAGTATAAAAAGTTAAACAAAACAATCCTTGAAACTCTTTCTTTTACTTTTATTTAAAACGACTGAAACTCACGAATTAATTAAGATAAAAGTTAATTACACTAAATTATATTAACTAATTATCGTACATTTTGACTTAATTACAATAAACTGTGTTAAATACGAACTTTAATGTACGTATGTAAAACTTTTTGAGCAAAGAAGTGTTAAAGAAAATAATCGAGGAAAATACATACAAAGTCAATTTATGTATTAAGTAATTAAGAAGTAGTATGATTGTTTTTTATTTTTAGTATGTCTATCGGCCGATGATGATGATGATTATTATTATTTTTAAACAACGATTAACGTATGAACTAAAAATTAAGAAACAACACGTGTGGTAGACGAGCTCCAACAGAAAGTTATATACGAGGAAATGGCAGGTGATTTCTTTGTGATTATCGCCAGCACACGGTGTTCGCCATCGTGACGTAAACGGCCGGCGTGACGAGTACAATAAAATCTCTCGCCATAAAAAACCATCAATTTATTTTTATGGCGATCGGTCCAATAAAATTGGAGATCGGCGTTTCCAAATATTTTGTGCCATCCATTTTTACGTATGTATATAAATACTTTGTCATAGAATTATTAGCAAAATTTATTTCCAATATTTTTACAGATTCGGTATATGGGTTAGGAGCTGTGCCTTGGGTGCTAATAGTGCCAACCGTTTCTCGATTCATCGGCCGTCGGTTGCCTTTTATCATTGCCAGCATCAACGTTATGCTCATCTTTATCGTCTTCTACTTCAGCACAACTACTAAACAAATTTTGATTGCCGAAATAATGCAAGGCTACTTCCAAGCCTGCGATGTCACCGTATGTATAATAATCTTATCAGAGTATACTTCGCCAAAGTATAGAGGTATGTTTCTCACGCTTAAGACGGCAAGCTTCTTTTGGGGTTTTTGGGCATCAAACGCGATTGGTACCTTTTTACACTGGAAGTATATTGCGGTATTTGGCATGGTCATCTGTTGTCATACATTTACATCATTCTTGTGGCCCGAATCACCTCACTGGTTGGCCAGTAGAGGTCGTTTTGAAGAATGTAAGAAAGCATTTCGGTGGCTTCACGGGTATACTGAAGAATCTGAAAGGGAGCTGAAGAATTTAGTGGAGAGTCAGACGGAGTATTTGAAGAAACAAGCGAAAAATCGTAAATTTTGCTCATTTACTGATTATTACTCTATTGAGTTCTTTAAGCCTTTATTTGTAATCTCAGTGTTGGTAACTCAATATTTTTTCACAGGTAAGTTCGTTAGTAGTATATATATATTAGATATTTTAAGGAACATTACTAGAAGTGACAGGGCAGCATACACAGGCATGCTGATATTAGACGGTGTCACGGTGTTTGGGGTGTACTGCGGATGCGGATTAACGAAAATTTTTAAAAGACGTACTATGTACCTAGTTTCGTCAGGAATTGGACTGGCTTTTCTTTTTTTAATCTCACTGTACTTGTATTTAGTAAAATTAACGTATATTGTAGAAAACAAGATACTTTCAATAGTATTGTTTACTTGCTTTTCTATTATAATTAGCGGCGGTCCAATGTCTCTAACGACGGCACTTTATGGTGAATTAATACCCTTAAAGTTCAAGACTACCTTGTTCCTGATAGCTGCGTGCGAGTACATGTTGTTTAGTACAGGTGTATTAAAAGTCGCTCCACAAATTTTTCGGGCTCTTGGTCTTCACGGTACTTTCTTTATGTATGGAATAATAACTGCCGTTTGTACATACGTGTTATATTTATATCTACCCGAGACGAAAGATAGGACTCTGCAGGAAATTGAAGAATCCTTTACAAAGAGAAAACCAAAAACTTCGGCACAATCTAAAGACGAAAATGAATTATTTATAACACAGTAAGCGTATTTGAAATCAGGTACAGATTAAAATTGTCATTTATCACGAAAATGTTAATGTTAAACCCGCCTACAATGTATCTTGTTATTAAATATGTTATGTAAACAATTTCTCGTTTTTTGTTCTGTTTATTTTTTCCTTTAATTATTATAAAGACCTCTGAACGTTAACCGAATAAATCGTAATATCCAAAGAGAATTTAAAAATATGAGGTTTCTTTTTTATTCTACGAAGCGATGAGACGAGCGGAATTTCATCTGATGGCCAGTGAGACGCCTGCCCATAATATCGTTGCACTATTTAGGATGATATACACTGCATCATATTGCACTCGTCGCCTTAACACAGAGGATGTTGTTTCATTACTCCATTAATATCACTATCTACAACTTCTTTGATTTTTAAATTTTATACACTATTATTTGGTGGCAGAAATAAAAGTTTTTTTTTTTTTTTTATTAACGTGTGAAACATAATGCTGACGGATCGCACACCCCGTCGCCGAAAGGGCCGCGGCGACGAGGTAGTGTCGGACTCCAAGCGACTAAAAAGCTTCACACAGTGTTCCAACTCGGCCAATAGAGACGAGGGGAGGCGGTAAAGAAGCAGTACTCTTCCGCCGCCCGAGTTTTGGAGCCCGAATGATCGGGTCTACCACGGGGAGGGATGTGAAGCACCTCTCCCATCGAATAAGCCCTACGTGATCGCGGTTGTGTTCCGAACGGATATCCCGTGACCTCCCCAATCGCCGAAGGTGACCACCGAGGGGGTTTTAGTGGGTAAAAATCTCCACATAACTCTGACTTCCTCCCAGGAGGCAGGGTATCTTTTCGAAGATTTCCCCCGCGAAATCAAAAAAAAAAGAAGCCCTATGTGACGCCGCATCTGAACACAGAGATCTGCCGTCGAAGCCATCTCGGGAACTCTTTCCAAGGGGGGCGCCAGACCGACAGCCAGTGTCGGTCGCGATGCCAGGTTCCTCTGCCGGATGAGGCGGTCGTAGGTAGTACGCTCGAGTCTCGCCCGGTGGCGGTGAACGGTCATCACGCGACTACCCCGTCTCGCCCCACGGCAACCGGAGTCTAGTTCGAGCGGTCTCACGTTCCCGCGACGCAATACAGTCGCGAAATCGAGATACCGCCGCTAGTGACCTATCGCTTGCGACCAAAACCGGCAAGCGAGCGGCCACTCCCTAGTACCACCACGAGCGCGGTCCTACACGGCTCTCCGGTGAGAGCTGGCGGCCGAGGTGTAGGACGGCGGATCGTCGCACGCCACGTCCGCCTCCGTCCCTACTGAGGCATGGATGTGTCTCGGAGCACAAGAGCGCCTCGTGACACATCCACGCCCGGTGGAAATTAAGGACTCCACAGTCCCTCTCCGACTGGTCCGCGGCGACCGGGAGGATCGATTCGCAACGGGGACAACCGGGAGCAACGCTTGGGTCGGTTGAGTAACGTTACTCGAGCCGACACCCACCCTATCAAAAGTCGTCCACCGTCGACGACTTTATGCGCCACTCCCACGGGACAGCATATCCACGCCGTCCGAGATGTTGCGCGACCGAACCTGGTTGACCTGGCAACCGCCCGCTCGCGCCACCGCTGCAGCTACACCGGCGCTCGTGGCCGAGTCGTCGAGCCCGGAGACTCTCAACTCGGCGCACTTGACCGGTCTGACGACCCGGACGACCCCTTCGCCGAAAGACTTTCGGAGCCTCTCGGCGAGGTTGTCGGCCTTGACGCCGTTGTCGCAACCGTATCCGGGCACCTCTAAAATCCGTACCCCGGTCGCCGCCATCTTGAAGCGGACACCGGCAATGCCGATGTCGATGTCCACACCCTGCATCGCCTGGGCCAGGATCTGGGCGTACGAGACGCCCTTCTCCTTGGCCTCAGGCAGCAGAGTGAGCACTACGGCTGCGGACCTCGGGGCTCGCAGCTTTCGTGACCGCCTCTTATTCTCTGCCGCTGCAGAGCGACCGCAGAGATGCTTCCGGTTAGCGTCTGCCGTGGCGCTTTGTCGCTACTGCTGCCTCGGCTTCGGCCGCGTCGGCTGTCGCTGCCTCGGCCACTGCTGCAGCGTGGCCTGCAGAATAGTCTTCCTCGCCGGACGAGGAGCACTATCCTTCCCCTCTTTGGGTACCCTCCGAATGACCGCGTTCCACGTCTTCTCCAAGGAAAGTGGGGTGGGCGCGGGTATGGAGGACCCAGGTCGCGGAGCGGTTTCCGCGACCTTCCCTCTCGCTCCCTTCGGCGCGGGACCAGGCTTTTTGGCGGTTTGCGCCACCGGTCGCCTGGCCGCACCCAAGGGTGGACGGACACGCTTCTCCGCGAGAAGCCTGTCCTCCAATAATGCCAGGCGGGCGTTCATCATCGTCCCGACCTGGATCATGACGTTCCGGCAGATCTCCTCCACCGGTAGCGTCGCCTGTGCGGAAGAAGCGGCGACCGTTCCTCGCTTCTTCTTCGCCGGACAATTTGTCCACCCTCCGGAGGGGGACTCCTCGCCGGTATCCGTGCGGTGCAAGGTCGCGGGCCGTTCCCGACGCTCTCTCTCACTCACCTCGGCCCTAATGGCGGCCAACTCCTTACGGAAGTCGGCCACCTCGGCGCGCAGGCGGGCGTTCTCCGCCTGCAGCTGCCGCGTCTCATCCGATACGGTGCGAGAACCGATGGCCGCCACGGCCACCTTAATGGAGGCCGCAGCCTCTTTCAGATCACGCACCAAATCGAATTTCAGGTTCTACGATTTGCTGGCCATCGTCGCGATCAGCTCAGCGTCATCGAATACTCCTCGTTGCAGCATCGCTGCCGTCTGCTCGTCTGGAGCCATTCTAGACTCCAGCGCAAGAGACCTCGCGTGTCTCCGCTCCCGGTTTCGGCGGAGCCTCGCCGCTGTCGCAGCGAGCTCCTCCTCCGCCTGAAGCTTCAACTCTAAACGCCTTTCAGCGTTGAACACAGCCTTGGCCTTGCTGAGGCCGACGTATTTTCCGGTCGTAGGCGGGCGCCCACGACGCTCTGGCTTTTTAGCCACTTCTATGTCGTCTTCCTCTAAGGACGGCGACATAGAGTCCCCACTCGAGCGGCGTCGCTTGCGGTCCTGCCCAAGGCTGGAGTCGCGCGACGCCATCGAAGCAAGGCTGAAGTCGGATAACGACCCAGCCTCGCTTAAGTCCGTCCGGGTGCGAGCGAAGTCCATGTCTACATCGCCCTCGCTCTCGCTACGCTCCAGCACCACTCGCGCCTTCGGGAGCGCGATCGGTGTTGGGGCGCGTTGCTTAAGCCCGTCCTGTCCGAGGTTTTTGGCTGCGCCCGTCCGGGACTACTGTACTGTTTCCCGCCGCCGTAGAAGCCGTTGCCGACGACGATCCGCTGGCGTTGCTCTGCTGCTCACTCACATCACCTCCTACAATAGTTGTGCCCACCCCAGAGTACGAAGGGCAGACGGCGCCCGCTGGCGCCGTGTGGGATTCCCCAGCCTTGCGGCCGGGACACACCTGGGGACTAAAGTCTTTTGAACTGTTCATCATGTGAATTTTGGGTTGCTGATCTTTGCGGCGTTTGGGCGCGCCGTACCTTAGGATTGTGGTAATTTGAGAGTTTGTCTTTCTCTTGACTCCGGTCGCAATGACCGCAGTCCCCGTTCCGCTCGGAGTGTGCTATGAGCGGGCTACGGGTGCGCCCGGCGTGGCCGAAGCCAACGGCCGCCCTAGGGGCGGACTCGCCGCACGACTCGACTGATTGCACCAAAGAGAAAGGTGCATCCACGAGGGATATTAGTTTTCCCCTGAGCGGGCGGTGGGATCGTTACTTCCGGACGCCACAGAAATAGAAGTTGCGGTGGTACCTATCTAGACGGTCTCCAGCTACAGAGACCTATCACCAGTATTGTTCAAGAAAAAAATATACCTGCTATATATACCAGTAATTGTCGTCTTCTCCTTCTTCAGTCTATGCCAATAATTGTCATATCTTTGAAAATAAAATAAAGGTAATAACCCCGTTTTATGGAACAAGCCACGTGTTGATGATACTAAGTATTGTTTATGATAGCGCTTATTTTGCTATTTCACGAGTTTTAACTTTACCATGTTATAATTAACATAAGACCTAAATAAATATGCAATTAAAATAATTAAGGTTAAATAATTTTCAATCGACTCGACTCCATTCTAGAAACGGCCTTTAGAATAGAAACGAGTGTTACCTTACAGGTATTAGTTGACAAGAAAATTTCTCTGCACTTAACGAGTGGTTTTCTATAATACAGGGTGTCTGGTGGCAGATTTATGTTTTCAAATTTAAATAAAAAATAATATGTTTGACATATAATTTTACTAAAAGTATTAAAAGATAGAGTACAAATGCGGATTTCATTTTTTAAAGAAAATGTCATCCAAATGTCTTCCATCCTGTTGCACACACTGTTCGAAACGGAGCCTCGTATTCCGTGCCACACGCTGCAGTAAACTTGGTTCAATTGCGCTGATTTCTCGCCGAATATTTTCTTTTAAGTCCACAACAGTTCGCGGATTCTTGGCGTAAACTCTCTCTTTGAGGTAGCCCCACAAAAAAAAATCCATTGGAGTTAGGTCGGGTGACCTCGGTGGCCACGGGATGTCCCCAAAGCGACTAATCAGTTTTTGAGGGAGATTTTCTCGCAACAAATCCATCGAAGCTCTGGCCGTGTGTGCGGTCGCACCTGTACCGCATCCTGTTGAAACCACGTGTGTGATGAGAATGATGAATGAGCTCGCAGGTTCGGCAAAAAGAAATTCGAAATCATGAGCCGATAATTCTCACCATTGACATTCGTCGCTTGGCCCCGTGCATTTTCAAAAAAAAATGTTCCGATTATCCCATTCATGGATAAAGCGCACCAAACAGTTACCCTTGGGCAATGTAATGGTTTTTGGTACTTCAGTCGAGGATTGCGAGTTCTTAGAGCCCAGTAACGGCAATTTTGCTTGTTTACGTGTCCGTTTAAATGAAAATGAGCCTCGTCGCTCCAAAAAATGGAATTCACAATGCGATAACGCTCCAACACAATTTCACAAAAAAATTTGCGTGACGCAAAGTCATTTTTTTTCAATTCTTGAATTTTAAAAGGATGAAATTTCATATCTTTTTTCAAAATTTCATGCACAATTGCTCTTGGAAGTCCCAGTGAAGCTGCCCTTTTCCGTATCGAAAGTCGTGCATTTTCTGCGTTCTGCTGAACTGCGTTCAACCAGTTCAATGTTTTCGGGGATCCTTGACGATCGACTAGGTCCTGGCCGTGGTGTGTTCATAGCCGAAGCAGTTGCGCGGAACCTCTCCACCCACGATCGAATTAAATTCACACTCGACCCATCGCCTATCCGTCGAATGTTGAAATGTGAACAAAACTGTCGGCGAGCGAGTACGTAAGAATCGTTACTCTTGAAAAATGCTTCAATAGCGAAAGCGCGATGCTCACCCGACCACTGCACCACTGAGACATCGTGATTAAGAAATCCGCACGATCGGTGATTCTAATGACACCACCTTCCATCCGCACTATTTATAACTTATTGAGATATTCGTTTTTTAAAATATAAATCTGCCCCCAGACACCCTTTATATGAAATAACAATTGTTTTTTTTATACATCCATATATTTCATGCGTAAAATGATTACAACAATCGTAAATTAAATATTAAAACTCGTCATTTACTGAGTTAAATTAGACTTTATATTTAAATTAAAAAAATGCAATTCAAATTGAATTTGTTTTCCAAAAAATTCTGAAACATTAAGATTGTATAATGTTCTTTACCAACCATTAGATTACTTGTAATACTGTTCCCGTAATGTTTTAATTTATAATACTATAAACGAGAGTTACTAGTTAATTCCTAATGAAAGGTGTTCTGCAGGGAAGCTGTCTGGGTCCATAGATATTTGTTAAATATTTTGATTAGATCTATGAAATATATCTACTAAATTTATTAATGTTTTCATTACGTAACTTTATTCTTATTAGCTTTTTTCAAACTGTATAATTATGAATTATAAATTTTTACTAAAGTTTAAACTAGTCGGGCACATCGCCAAAAAAATTACATTCAAACAAAGGTACAATATGTACGTCGACATTGTAGATATCTATTTTTTCGTTATCAAAAAGCAATGGCAACATTGTTAAAAAGACCGTAATTAGTGTCGCCGTCTGTTAATAAACATATTTCAAAGGTATTGTAGAGACGATAATGTATAGAGTATAGTCATTAATCGATGGATATTGGATCTTAGCGCAGGTGTAATTTTTTAAAAACAATAAAATATAACATGAAAAAGAAGTTTTAAATAAGTTTTAATCTAATTTAATAAATACAATGGGAAAAACTCTGCCAAAACAAAATGAAGAACATGAAGCATATGCAAAAGATACAAACAAAAGGTGGTACGCATCGAAATCTTTTTGGAGACAGGTAATACGGTTTATTTTTATATATTTATATTAATAAATTTATACAACTACCGACGTCCTATGCTCAGGTCTTTTATCTATACAGGAATTATATTCTTAGCTTTATTTTTTAAATTTTGGATAACTTTCGACAAAGATTACAATTATTGGATCACGAACAGTTTTCTCTCGATGGTTTCCTTGACCAGGAGCACAGGTCTGATGAGGATCGAAAATGAATGAACGTAATGTTACTGTAGTGGATTTAGGCTTAAGAACCCGGGTCTGCTAGTGCAGTAATGTAAGAACTGCATAAGTTGATTAAACGACTAGCAAAATATCATCAGAAAATAGAAAGCAGTGATTGTCTTTATGTTGGCTTCATAAGCGTAGCATGTATGTAAAGAATACAGGAAAAGCTGTTTTTTTTTCCTATACTTCGTTTGCCACGTTGAGAGTAGAAAGGAAGTTGATATGTTTTAATCTGCCTAAGGGAAAAATTCCACAGTTGTTTGTATGCAGCGGAGCGTGGACTATGTACTTCATGACGGGAATGCTTGTCGGCGCACCGACGGTGTTCGTCCCACAGATGCGGCGAGAAGTAAACTCTACTTTCGTGGTTGATGATGAAACAGTTTCTTGGTTGTGTAAGTTAAAGAAATGATATTATTTTATTCAAATGCAACTACAATAGCACTTAATAACGTTCATTGCAGTAGTACCTGCATAGCATTAAAAATCTAGAGAAGCTAGTTTTTGGTTGAAAATTTTGAGTTTTATAAGTTTTTAATATGATAAACATTTTTGTTTATAACTCAATTAACGTCCTAACATACAATATTAAGAAATATTTTAGACTTTTAAAAGCTCACAAGTTTTTAGATAAGATAGATATGCAGAAATAAAATTTCTGCAATTCATATTCGTTATATAAATTTTTTGTCCAAATCTATTCCTTAGTTCTTCGTTAAAGTATTTTTTTTTCTTCTAAAGTTTTCTGATGCTTCATAAGTAATGGTGTTAAAGCAACCTCATTTTTACAGATTCTGTTTACGGCTTGGGCGCATTGCCGTGGGTGTTTATTGTTCCAATAATTTCAAGATTTATTGGCCGCCGGTTACCATTCATAATAGCGAGTATCAATTTAGAGATTGTCTATATTGTACTTTACTTCAGCACCACCACTAAACAAATTATTGTGTCAGAGATAATGCAGGGCTTCTTCCAGGCTTGCGATTTGAGTCTTTGCATCATTATTATATCAGAGTACACATCACCGAAGTATAGAGGAATGTTCCTCACGCTGAAATCAGCAAGTTTCTGCTGGGGCTTCTGGGCTTCAAACGCTGTTGGAACTTTCTTCCATTGGAAGTACATCACAGTAATTGGAATGATTATCTCTTGCCATACACTTACGTCATTTTTCTGGCCCGAATCACCTCAGTGGTTGGCAAGTAGGGGTCGCTTTAAGGACTGCAAAGTTGCATTTAGATGGCTTAACGGGTATAACGAAGATTCTGAGAAGGAGCTTAAGAAATTGATAGACAATCAGACCGAGTATCTAAAGGAACGTGCGCAGAATCGACGATCTTGTAATTTAAAAGAGTATAATTCAACTGAATTCTTTAAGCCTTTGTTTTTGATCACAGTATTAATTACCCATTACTTTTTTACTGGGAAGTTTGTTAATAATATATACGTGTTGGATATAATAAGGACGATAACTAATAGCGAGAAAACTGCATACAACGGTATGCTGATATTAGACGGCGTCACAATTGTGGGTGTTTACTGTGGATGTGGATTGACAAGGATTTTTAACAGACGTAAAATGTATCTGGTGTCTTCTTTAATAGGCATTGGTTTTCTATTTGGAATCTCATTATATTTATATCTTGTAAAATTGATGTTGGTCCATGAGAATAAAGTATTATCTATAGTGTTTTTGACTTGTCTGTCAGTTGTGATAAACAGCGGGCCAATGGCATTAACAACTGCATTTTTCGGTGAAATAATACCTCTAAAGTACAAATCCACTTTGATGCTAGTAGTTGCGAGCGAATATATGTTGTACAGTACAGTCATATTGAAAACAGCTCCGAAAGCTTTTAAAGCCTTCGGTTTGCACGGGACATTCTTGATGTATGCAATTGTAACTACCGTTTGTACTTATCTTCTGTATTTGTATCTGCCGGAGACGAAGGATAAGACGCTACAAGAAATCGAAGAGTTCTTTAAAAAGGAAAAACCGAAAACGACTGCCGAATCCAAAGAAGAAAATGAATCATTTGTTGCTCACTAAAACTGATAATATATATTATTATGGTATGTGTTTCACAATTAAAGTTTGATTTTTGTTATGTATTTTTATTGTTATTTTATTGTCTCTTGCTGGTGACTGGTCTCTGTTGCTTTAAATCATCCGCCATCAAGAGAATGACAGAATTATCGAGATCCTGATATAGAGTAATTAAAAATAAATATTTTTGTTTTGTTGGTAACTACCTTTTTATATTCTCATAATCATTAATTGTAAATAATTGTGTCTTTTGAGAATATATATCTAAAACCTAATAAATCACTCCATCATGCAAAAGAGCAGCAACCAGTTCATCTGACGATCTTGGAACTTCTCGCACTGCACTGAATACGAATATGATGAAGGTTTTAATGAATACAAATTACATATAATCCGGGACTTCTTTTAGGTAGATGTTGAGAAGATTTCCAAAATGATTTAAATATGTGCCATGTCTATGAAAGTCTTAACTCGGAACATATGGCTTTAATTTCACTGGAATAATTATCTGAATCTAGAGGAACCAAAATATCGCTAAAGTTACTACGGTTTTACGTACTTATACATTAACATTTACCATTTTTCAATTTAACTAGTGATAAATATGTCTGTAATATACTAGGCAAAAATTTTCAATAGCGGAAACTTCATGCAGCAAAACTTAGATTATATTTATTCGCTAAAACGACGGGAATCGATAAATTTTCTTAATGTTAGATGATCTCCTGTAACACAAACCAGTCACCAGACAAAAGGTATTAAAACTATATCACACATTGAATAAAATACAAGAAATTTTTTGTTCTCTCATTTAAATAAAATACACACATTAACATTAGCGATATTAGTGAGCCATAAGCCATTCATTTTCCTTTTAATTCAGAAGTTGTTATTGTTTTTTTTCTATTAGCAATTAGCGATTTCTTATAAGTATCTTATCCTTTGTCTCCAATAGATAAGTACAAACGGTAGTTACAATTGCATATATCAAGAACGTCCCGTGCTAACCGGAGGCCTTGCTCCGCAGCCGAAATTTGCGAAACTGTCTTCAATACGATTATACTGTACAACATATATTCGCTCGTAACTACTAGCATCAAAGTGGATTTGTACTTTAGAGGTATTATTTCACCGAAAATGCAGTTGTTAATGCCATTGGCCCGCTGTTTATCACAACTGACAGACAAGTCAAAAACACTATAGATAATACTTTATTCTCATGGACCAACATTAATTTTACAAGATATAAATATAATGAGATTCCAAAGAGAAAACCAATGCCTATTAAAGAAGATACCAAATATTTTTTACGTCTGTTAAAAGTCCTTGTCAATCCACATCTACAGTAAACACCCACAATTGTGACGCCGTCTAATATCAGCACACCATTGTATGCAGTTTTCCCGCTTTTAGTTATCGTCCTTATTATACCCAACATATATATATTATTTAATATACTTCCCAATAAAAAAGTGATGAGTAATTAATACTGTGATCAAGAACAATCATCATTAGCCGATAGACTTCCACTGCTGGATATAAACCTCCCTCAAAGATTCCTATACGATTCATATGGGGACGATTCCAACATTTCCTACGACACTAGCCAATGCAGGTTCGTGTTTAAAGTGCAAGTGCGTCGATTCTGCGCACGTTCCTTTATATATTCCATCTGATTGTCTATCAATTTCTTAAGATCTCTCTCAGAATTCTCGTTATACACATTGAGCCATTGAAATTCTACATTGCAGTCGTTGAAGCGACCACTACTCGCCAACTACAAAGATGATTAAGGCCAGAAGAAAGATGTAAGTGTACGCATTCATGGGAAAAGTTTCAAACAACATTCGAAGAAAAGAAGCCCCAGCAGAAACTTGTTGATTCGAGCCTGAGGGCATTCATCTATACTTCGGTGAAGTGTACTTTATTGTAATAATGATACGACGACTGAAATCGCAAGTTAGAAGAAGCGCTGCGTTATTTCTTTCATAATTATTCATTTAGTGGTGGCGCTGAAGTAAAGTACAATGTAGACAATAAAGTTAATACTAGCTATTATCAACGGTAACTCACGGCCAATAAATCTAGGAGTTATTGGAACAATAAATACTGACTGCAAAGCGCCTAGGCCGTTAACAGAATCTTTAAAACTGAAGTTTTATTAATATTATTAATTATAAACCATCAAAAGATAGTAGAAAGAAAATAAAATGTATAGAAAAAAAGTAATAGAATTTCAATTTCAACCAAGTTTCAGTAGAAAATAAATGTATTCAATTAATGCCGTTTCAAATTTTTCCAGCGAACTAACTTATATAAATAACATTTACTGATATAATTTAGAATTCACTCAAACGTGACGACTCGTACCATTATAAAACTATTATCAATAAGTAACGACCGTAGTGTACATAAATATCGTCATCTATTAAATACGGTCTACGACTATTATTGGTAATAATTATTAGTTCATAAATACCTTTTTTTTTTTTTTTTGGAAAAAGGTATTTATCAACTTTTCCGTTTTGATATTTTAATGTTTAAAAATGTGAACATGTAACAAGTGGTTCGGTTTCAGAAAATGGAGACGACTATATATACTCAAGATGATAATAATGTACACACCAAGTGGTATGCATCGAAAGCATTATGGAGACAGGTAATTCTGATGAGTCTTATTTATATTATCATTAACAGAAACCTATTGTGAGCATTTCAAAAATCTCCTAATAATTTTTAGTATAATTAATGTTTATGTTTTGGTCATTAATTATTTTATAATCATTTGTGATCGTCTCGAATAGTATCTTATTCTACGTTGTGCTTATAGTAATAATCAGTTCTTTTAGATTTATATAGAAGGATGAATATTTGTTAAGATAGTCTGATGTCGTAAGTGTGGATTGTTTCCTTATTTATAATCGCTTCCCCCTTATAAAAGGGTCGACTTTTTGTTACGAGTCTACAATATTAATAAATTCTTAAGCCCCGACACAAGAGTTTAAATTGGCATCCTCACCTCATGGGATGGTAAAGCTATTATATCGCAGCCTTGAGAGATCGTACTCCCACCAGCAGTAGAGAATATAGCCAATAAATATATTTTTTATTATGAGCCATCAGGGACAATCTTTGTCGTTGAGTAAAATGTTATTTTGATCAACTTTGTCTCGTCCACCGACAACTCGCCACATATCATACAACAAGGAGCTACTGGGCCCCACACTTGCAAAATTCATAAACTTGGGAGGGCAGACAGTTTCAGTCACGTCGTCAAGGGACCCGACTTTGAAAAAGATAGTGTCAAACCATAACGCGAGGTGCAATTTTGAAAGGCAACATTTAATCTAGTGCCCGTCGAAGACATGGTATCCGCATCCACAATACGCATCAGTTCAGTAACGGTGCAAGCGCTACACTACGACAAGACGCAATATCAATATTTGATAAGCATCCAGGCAGTAGCTTGCGTCCGCTTCTGCAACCTCCTAATGCACCGACACAGTTTGAGTGAACTTGCAAACAAATATTAACGTAAAAACACGACGTGTCATAGAGGCAAGTCAGTAAGACTACACTAGGTTACCCAACTTAATATTATATTTTAAATCCGTCATGCACCATTCTACACGGCTTCAAACCCATATACCTAATAAATCTCATCAATAGTGACATTAATTTCTTATTTTTCGGGACTGAAACCGGTATACCATAGAGTACATCATCCCTATACATCCTTTTAGTATGTATTGGAGGGCAGTAATAACCCACAATTAATATTTAAATCAATTTGCACGAAGCATATTTTCACACTCACACGTACGTAGTACATGTCGGGACGGCCGGCCGCCTCTTGGTCGTCGGGTCGTATGCGTCTCCGCTGCGCTCACTCAGACTGCCGGTCGATACACGAACTTCTTCTTCTTCTTAAGGTGCCTCTCCGACTAGCGAAGGTTGGCGGTCAGTTCTCTAAATTTAACTCTGTCTCTTGCGAGGCGAAATAGTTGATAATATATATAATATATATATATATATATATATATATATATAATCGATACACGAACAATACCCTATTATGTCCCTAGGGTGTTACACGACCACCCACCTATTGGACTTTTACTTTTTCACATATTATTATAATAAAACTTTTTAAACTTAAACTTCTTTATATAGTTTTCGTGTTTTAGTTTGTTTTCAATATTTTGAAATATTTTTGTATAATTTTATATTTTAGAGACACGTTTATTGCACTCTTAACTTTTGCTATATTATATAATATTATAACTTTATTCATTCGAATCATTTTTGTTTGAGCTATTGAAATGCTCTTATTATTAAATATTTTTTTATAGAATCATTAATTTATTTTTATAAAATAATGTATTTCGTTACTATTGCAAAAACCGAAAATTTACTAGAATTTAATAATGTGCACAAAAACATACAGTGGGATATACGTAAAGATTCAAAAATATATAATGAATGTAATGTGTACATAATGAATTCTATAATAGTACAAATATTTTTTTTAACATGTAAGATTTGCATTCTTTATTGGACTAAATATGAGGTTTTAATTTTGTAATGAACAAATGAAATATCCATAATATAAAACAACAATTTGTAAAGAATTAAATTTCTTTTTAATTGAACTTTGTACAATATTATTATATTTATTATGTATTCCAGTTGTTGGTGTGCAGCGGAGTTTGGACCATGTTCTTCCTGACGGGTATGTTGGTCGGCGCGCCTACAGTCTTCATTCCGCAGATGAAGCGAGAGGTGAACTCCACGTTCGAACTAAATCCAGACACGATATCTTGGTTGTGTAAGTTCTCATCCTTTTTCCATAACATTCAACGTCAGTAACAAGTCAGCATTTATCATCTTCATTTTAGTTTATTTAGATGTAATAAATATAATCAGTAGGAATAAAGAAATACTACGTATCTATTCCACCATTTTTGCCTTGACTTCTGCTAGGGCCGACATTTCTTCGTCCGTCGGGCCGGCGCCCCCCTTGGAGAGGGTTCCTGGGGTGCATATGGTGATGCGTCTCGTATTCCGATGCGTCGCCACGTGGGGATTTTTAACGGGAGGGGTGCTTCACACCCCTCCCCGAGGTGGGCCCGGTCATTCGGGCGCCGTTTGGGGGGTCGCGGAGGAACTGAAATACTTTATCTCGCGACCCCACGAGCACGTGAATGAGAGTGGAATACCGTGTGAAGCTTTTTAGTCGGTTAGAGCCCGACACTACCACCGACGCCGGCCCAATTTGGTGACGGGGTGTGCGTTCCGTTAGTATTTTGTTACACACGTTAATAAAAAAAAAAAGACATTTTTTCGTAGAGTTCCTGCTCAATGTAAAGAACAATAGGTTAATTGATAAACAACACGGGTAGGTATAGTCTTTTATCATGTTATCACCATTGAAGGCAATAACTTATTTTTACAACGCGTAGAATAATAATGAGGCATAAACTAGCTTCAAATATTGACTTGTTGATTAAGTGAGGTATATTTGAAATGTACTGGTCCGGGAGTACTCAGCCGTCTGTCCGGCACTATTTTTGAGTAACGGGTACGTGACCCTGGCTTCCCGAGCTACTACTGACTCCTTTCTGCTCTTTCCGGGTCAGTAGTATCTCTTCTTATTGTTAATCCCTTCCCAAAGTCCGCATTCCCTTACTTTACACATCTCCCTACCTAATCCTTCTCATTTCCCCTCCGCCAAGCCAGTGGTAGGCCGTGCCCAAGTGCTGCGTGCCCAGGGGCGAGTCTGGGATTAGCGTGCCATTGCCCTGGGACCGGGTGACCCCAGAATAAGACTAACCTTGCCCAAACATGCGGGGCTCTGTTTGGGTCGACGAATTTTTCCCTTGCTGCTCGTGGGAACGCTGATGAAACACTTTTCATGCCAGAATGGCGGCGACGTGGTTCGCAACCCGTCACGTCTCGTCTCCCGGGGGAGCGAAAAGTGGGCTGCCGATAGCCACTTTGCTACTTTGAATGTTAGAGGAGGAATGAAAGATAAAATTGATGATGTATGTGAGATGATGAGAAAAAGAAGAATTGATATTCTATGTGTGAATGAAACTAAGCGGAAAGGATGCGACACCACCATACATGGATCTTACAGGAGGTCAGGAGTCCCTGAAACCAGCAGAGGCTGTCAAGGAGTTGGTGTGCTGCTTTCTGCTAGAATGAACGAATGTATGACTGACTTTGGGTGTGTGAGTCCTCGACTCATGTGGGTGAGGTTGAAGATTGGCCTTACACGCATCTTCATTCTAGGGGTATATGCTCCACAAGATGCGGGATGGAACCGGTCTTCGAGAGCCCAAACCGAAAGGGAAGAGTTTTGGCATAGTCTGAAAGATGTTCTGAATGAATGTAAGCGTAATAAAAGAATTGTAATGCTTGGAGATTTTAATGGATGGGTTGGAGTGCAGCGTGATGGATATGAAACTGTGTTAGGGAAATTCGGTGATGAAAGAGTGAATGAAAATGGAAAGAATCTGCTTGAGGTCTGCTTGGAGTGGAATCTTGTGGTAACAAACACAATGTTTGAGCACAAAAAGATCCACAGGTACACAAGAAAAGAAGGAAACCAGGAAAGTATGATTGATTTTTTAATGGTCGATAAGAGATTAAGAAAGAAAGTGCTCGACACCAGGGTGTACCGTGGCACTGCCATCGACACTGATCACTTCCTGGTGTTATGCCGAATAAGGGGGATCTTTAGGCGATGGCGACATCATGTTCGGGAACCCATTAGTGTGCTAGAAAGAGTGAAAGTCGAGGTTTTGCAAGATGATGAAATGAGAGAGAAGTATAAGAGTAAATTGATTGATAAGTTTGACAGATTAGAAGGAATGTGTGAGGTTGAAGAGTTATGGAAGTCTATCAAGGATGGAGTTGTGAATGCGGCCACTGATGTATGTGGTGTGAGCAAGAGAAGAAAAAGAAGTATGTTGAAGACTATAAGTGCAAAAATTCAGAAGGCGGTGTCTGAAAAGAGGAAAGCATGGCAGGATTGGTTGGCAGCAAAAGCCAATCATAGAATGGACAAGGCAACGATAGAGGATGTACAAAATGCGAAGAATGAGTATAAAAGACGTAAGACCGTAACAAAAGAAAGTGGTGGAAAGAAAGAAAATGAATGATAGAGATGAATTTGAAAGAAGGTTATCTGATGACTTCCGGACGAACATTAAGTTCTTCTGGAAGGCCAATATACCGCAGTGTCTCAAGACAAAAGTCTTTGACCAGTGTGTGTTGCCAGCGATGACATACGGAGCAGAGACGTGGCCGCTTACTGTGGGCCTTGTCCGCAAGCTTAAGATTGCCGAGAGGGCGATCGAGCGAGCTATGCTCGGAGTTTCCCTGCGAGATCGAATCAGAAATGAGGAGATCCGCAGGAGAACCAAGGTCACCGACATAGCTCGAAGGGTCGCCGTCGCAAAGTGGCAATGGGCAGGGCACATAGCTCGCAGAACCGACGGCCGTTGGGGCAGAAAGGTTCTCGAGTGGCGGCCACGTACCGGAAGACGTAGCGTGGGCAGACCCCCCACAAGGTGGACCGACGACCTGGTCAAGGTCGCTGGCAACCATTGGATGCGGGTGGCCCAGGACCGGTCTAAGTGGAAATCTTTGGGGGAGGCCTTTGTCCAGCAGTGGACGTCTTCCGGCTGATTGGATGGATGGATGGATGGAAGGCCATAAGAATAGCCAGAGCTAATAATACAAGCTCACATGGCGAAATCAGGAACCAGAATGGAAGCTTTGTGGCAGGTGAAGAATGTATACTAAATAGGTGGAAGGAATATTTTGAAAGTTTATTCGAGAAAGAAGATACGTATGTGCCAAACCCCGGTAGGGGTCAAACTGAGAGTGAGGATGAAAGTATCATTAGTATGAAAGAGATTTTAGATGCAATGAATAGTATGAAGTTGGGTAAGGCTGCAGGATATGATAGGATTACGGTCGAGATGCTGAGAGCTGGACAGGGCGTGGTAGCTAGTCAGCTGTACTACCTTTTCAATCTTTGTTGGAGGAGCGGCAAAGTGCCAGATGACTGGTGCAAAGCCGTAATCGTTCCGGTATATAAAAGAAAAGGGTCACAGCAAGACTGTAAAAACTATCGTGGCATTAGCTTACTGAGCGTCGTCGGCAAACTGTATGCAAAGATACTGATTAAAAGAGTGATGAATGAAACTGAAGAGAAAATTTGGGATGTACAAGCAGGATTTAGAAGTGAAATGGGATGCATGGACCAGGTCTTTTCCTTACGTAGCATAACCGAAAAATGTTTGGCACATAGCCAAAAGGTCTATTGCGCGTTCGTAGATTTGGAAAAAGCCTATGACAGAGTGGTGAGGAATGAATTGTGGTCCATATTGTCTGCTTATGGAGTAAACAGCACGCTGATACGAGCATTGAAATCACTTTATGAGGGTTCTAGTGCTTGTGTCAGGATAAACGGAGCTTACTCAGACTGGTTTAGCATCCAGAAGGGTGTTTGACAGGGATGTGTGGCCTCGCCGTGGCTGTTTAACCTATTTTTAGACAATTGCTTGAAAGATTTGAAAGATAGTGCTTATGGACTAAGAATGAATGAGTTGACCGTCAAGTGCCTCCTATACGCTGATGATCAAGTTTTATTATCATCATCGGAGAGGGAGTTGCAAGCGATGGTCGACATGGTGCATGGAGTTTTAACAAGCAAAGGAATGAAAGTGAATGTAAGCAAGACGAAAGTAATGGTTTTTGAAAGAGAAGAATGTATGACAAACTGTGACATTATGATTGAGGGACAAAAAGTGGAACAAGTCAAAGAATTTGTATATCTGGGTTCACAGTTTACGAGAGATGGCAAGTATAATGATGATATTGAGAGAAGAGTTTTAAAAGGGAATCAAGTCAATGAGGTACTTCAGAACTTTATGAATAGCCGGAACGTCTCACAAAGAGCACGACTGGCTGTGCATAGAGGCGTGTTGGTCCCCATACTGATGTATGGTAGTGAATGTTGGGTATGGCAGAAGAAACATGAAAGTAAGATTAATGCTGTGGAGATGAGAAGCCTAAGAAGTATAACTGGAGTGAAACGGATGGACAAAGTGAGGAACAGTGTGATAAGGAAGCGGTGCGGCGTGGTTGAAGATGTAGTGACAAGGATAGAGAAAGGGATGCTTAGATGGTTCGGCCATGTCGAAAGAATGGATGAAAGAAGATTAACGAAAGAAATATACAAGGTAAGAATGATTGGAAAAATAGGTGCAGGTCGACCTAGGCGGACATACTCCGATCAAATCGGAGATGTCCTAAAGAAAGGCCGGATCAAAAGCGCACGCAACAGACGAGCGTGCATGAAGACGCTTATGAAAGTGGAGGAAGCGAGAGAGGTGTGCCAGGACCGTAGCAGGTGGAGAGAGGTGATCTCTGCCTACCCCACTGGGAACGAGGCGTGATATATATGTATATGTATCTTGGTTTCTGTTTGTGGAGACCGTCTAGATGGGTACCACCGCAGCGCCTATTTCAAATACATACTATTTGAAATGTTGTTTGTTTAAATCGAATAAGTCCTGAAAATATTAAAGTTTTCATGGTTTATATTTACTCCAACAGCCTGTCGGAAATTAGAATTTAAACCTCTTTTGCTTCCAATGCGCAAAGTATTAAAACAGTAATTTGCAGGAAAACTGATTGTGGAGAAATTTATACATTAAAATGGTGGGACTAAAGTATGAATTATTAGAATACATTTCAACTCCGCTTAAGGTTTCCTTGATATAATTTCAAGCGATATTCTGCTTTATTGTCTTTACAATTTTAGTAGAGCGATGGCAGACATCATATTAATAATAGTGACAATCTTTACAATTAGTCGCCAATTTACGCAGGTGATTAGTGTCAACTCATTGATATTTATTTTGTTCATATTTATTACCCTGAATATGTACATCCAATTATTATAATTTATAATATTGACACAAGACCGTGTACTGTGGAACACATTACAAGAAACCTATGTCCAGCAGTGGATGTCCATCGGTTGAAATGATGATGATGATGATAACATCGTATGTTGTTTTTACAGATTCCGTGTACGGACTGGGGGCGATACCTTGGGTATTAATCACGCCAATAATCTCGCAATATGCCGGACGACGGCTGCCGTTCATCGTTGCCAACTTCAACGTTATGCTCGTGTTCCTAGTCCTCTACTTCAGTACAACTACAAAACAAATTCTGATATCTGAAATAATGCAAGGTTTTTTCCAAGCTTGCGATATGACTATATGCATTATTATCTTAGCAGAATACACTTCGCCTAGATACAGAGGAATGTTTTTAACTTTCAAGGTTGCTAGTTTTTGTTGGGGTTTTTGGGTGTCCAATGCTATTGGTACGTTTTTCCACTGGAAGTGTATCGCGTTATTCGGTATGTTCATCTGTTGTTACCCATTTACGTCGTTCTTTTGGCCTGATTCACCTCAGTGGTTGGCGAGCAAGGGACGATACGATGAATGCAAAGCGGCATTCCGTTGGCTCAACGGGGTTACTGAAGATTCGGAGAAAGAACTTAAGAATTTAATAGAGAGTCAGATGAAATATTTAACGGAAATAGAGAAAAGTCAGAAATCGTACATGATAAAAGAATATAATTCAGTGGAATTCTATAAACCATTATTTGTTTTGACAATCATAATAACTCATTACTTTTTCACCGGTAAGTTCGTAAGTAGTATATATATTTTGGATATTATTAAAACAATCACAAATAACGAAAGGAGCGCATACATCGGCATGCTGATAATAGACGGCTTTACTGTTTTTGGGGTATACTGTGGATGTGGGCTAGCTAAGATTTTCAACAGACGTACAATGTACCTTGTTTCCTCAGCTGTAGTGCTATTTTTTCTATTTTTAATCTCTTTGTACTTATATCTAGCGCAGTTAATGTTTATTCAGGAAAATAAGATACTATCTATAGTGTTGTTGGCGTGTCTTTCTATTGTAATCAGTGGTGGCCCAATGTCCTTAACGGCAGCATTCTTAGGAGAAGTGACACCTTTAAAATACAAGACTATCTTATTCCTAATTATCGCATGCGAGTTTATGTTGTATAGTACAACTGTCTTAAAGTTTGCACCTCAAGTGTTTAAAGCATTAGGCCTCCATGGCACGTTTTTGTTGTACGGAATTGTAACGGGCGTGTGTACATATGTGTTATATTTATATCTGCCAGAAACGAAAGATAAAACGCTACAAGAAATTGAGGAGTACTTCAAAAAGAAGGAACGAAACGAGTCTACTCTACCGAGAGAAGAAAACGAAGTGTTTATCGCAAACAGAACTAAATAATTTGATTAATGCTATAATAAGTCATTAAATAAAGTTAATAATTTTAATGGTATTTTTTGTAAAACCACTTTTTTTGTCTTTCACCTTCCTTTTTCTCAATATATCGTCAAAACAGCGTTGCTTAATTCTCTAGTGGAATGCGATAACAAGGCAACTATTCCTAGATAAATTAAACCGGCGGTAGGTCTCTTGTATAGGGGACAACCGAAAAATATATATATTTTTTATTTCATTAAGCGATGAGACGAGCGCGATGATCACCTGATGATAAGTGATCGCCTGCCCATAACAAGTTAGAATGGTATACACTGCACCACATTGCGCTCGTCGCCTTAAAACATAAGCAGGTGAGTCTCGTTACCGTCACAGCTACTATCATACTAGCTACACAGATCACAGTAAAGTTTGCATACTACTATTTGGTGGACCATTTTGGAAGCGTCTACTTCAGACTGGAATTATTGCTTTAATGACTGGTTCGAACGAATGGAAAAGTGCATTTATTATAAAGAGGAATACTTTGAAAAACAATAATATATTCTTTTGAATATGGCCTAAATATAGTTTTTATCTATCCTATCATATCCGTATGCTACTCGCGATTGACATTTATTTAATCGAAAATTTATTCTGATGATTTTTTATTAACTGGAACATTACACGTTTGTTATTCTTTCGTTTCGGTTACTTTACAGCAGTCATAGTTAGAAGGTAATAAAATATAATAATTAATTAAACTTCATAATATATATGTAATTTTAGTTTTCATCATCATCATCATCATTATCCTCAGCCGATAGACGTCCACTGCCGGACATAGGCTATCCCTAAAGATCTCCACATCGATCGGTTCCGCGACGCACGCATCCAGTAGTTTTCCGCGACCTTACGGTTAGCATGGCTTCCGGTATCGTCGGCCACCAGAGGCTGTCGTTTGTAGGGCTTCAAATGGGGAGATTTTCGACATTTTATATCACGTTGGCCTAAAGCGGGTTAGCGGAAGGCAGAGCTTCATTTGATGATAAGCAGGATGCACCACGAGAAGGTGAGGTTGGCTTGGATCCCGTGAATTGTTGTGTGGGACCACTTACACCCCTTAAATTTAATTTTATTAAGTATTTATTCCAAACTAATAACCATCTCTTTACCCCACAGGATAACTGCGCACGGCACATTTGTGTGATAGCGAGCGAGCACATGCGAGTAACTTCAAATATGAATTTTTGGTACAACTGACTTTAACGAAAAGAAACACTCGTAATTATGTATCTTATTATAATTTCAAATGATCTCTCCTTCAATATCGCACACCTTTATAAATTTTTTTAAAACAGAACAGAATATAGTTTTATTTTTTAAGTTATCTTTAAAACTGGATGGAATTTAGTATTTAAAGATGGGGGGACAATTTCATGTGATCCACATCTACAAATTTGAGTAGGAAGATATATTCGTCCACAGGAATCCGTAGAAAGTTGTCCGCAATTGTCATCTTACGGTATCTTAAAGTATTCCTGTACTATATTCATCTATTAGTTATTCAGGTATCACTGAAACCCAGTTAGGTAAGCTGGAGTTACTGCCAAAGTTTTTGTATAACATTAATATTTAATATACGGATAAATGATTGTTTACATTTATAGTATTATAGTAAACCTATGTAGATAGATATAATGTGATTATAGAGGAAGAGTAAACCTATCTATTCTCTGTCTTCACCAGAATGCCACGCACAGTGTCATTCCTCTACAGTGTCTTCTATAACCCGTCTTATCTCACTAACTTTAAAGAACACTATAATATTTTTTTCACTCCTCCCATACTCAAACTCTGAGATCTTGCCAAAATTCTTTGTTACAAACTCCTCAAAATATTTAGATCCATGAATCCAACCATCATCCACATATGTCCAATCATCCAGTCCATTTTCAAAAAACTAAAACTACCTTCTGCGGTGTTAAATTAAAAATATAAAATATTTTCACCAGAAATGAATCTTATTTACAGTGGCATCAGTTTTAAAAGTCGTAGGACGCCTACAGCTCCCTGAGGAATCCCTACTTTATCATAGTCGTTCATGATATCAGTAAAATTAGACTAAAACTAGGCATAAGTATTTTTAATTGAGTAATCTCTAATTTAATATCCACTGCAGACGATCATAGGCTTCCCAGAGAACGTAGGATTGAAACTTTTGAATCATTTAACTCACTGATTGAGTGCATTAGACAAGTAAATGTCACGGGATAAGTTCCTACTTAAATCTTAGAAATATTATCCGTTTAGTCGTCTCTTACCCTACGCCAGGGTTTGAATGGAAGTAGGATATTTTTAAACGTCTCCTATATTGGGTATATGGTTTCCTGTACTCAATATATCTCATTATTATTCAAGCTGTTAAACTTACCATAGATATGAATCTCTTTAATACATGCTATGCTATTTACGCTACTTGTTATATTTACCAGTTGTTTGTGTGCACCGGTGCTTGGACCATTAACTTCCTGACGGGGATGCTGGTCGGCGCCACTACAGTTCTTGTACCACAGATAAAGAGAGAGGTTAACTCCACGTACGAACTAAATCTAGAGATGATTTCTTGGTAGTGTAAATATCAAACTCAAGAATTTTAAGACTAATTCTTAATTTTTTAATATAATTAAAGACAGTTTTATGTTATAAACCGACGACACAGATTAGATGTTAATATGGTACTAAGCGATATGCCTACAATGAGGCGCTAGTTTGTACGTTCACACAGTATACCATTATATTACATATAGGCAAGGCAAGGTGGTGAGTTCCCTTATCCAAGTGATTTCACTACATAAAGTGTTTTCAACAGAAACGCCGTAATGTTTTCACACTACCATTAAAACAAGAGTCTCCAGATTGCATTGAAATAACAATTTCTATCGTTCATTTGACAAAACACTCAGAAGTGAAGTGCAGCTGACCTTTTTAAATCAGAGTTCAAAGACAATTTAATGATTGAACTGCCGAATGACGGTCATATTTTTATATTATCATCAAATGATTTGACCTTGGTTTCATATAAAAGAGATTATTCATTTTATTAGGAAACAATTTCCTGTTTGCAAAACTGCATTTAGGTATCACCTTAACAAATTCTGCGTATTGAAGTCTCTGTTCATAATATTAAAAGTACAGCTTTGTAATTTATATGAATTGAGGTTTTAAAAAAATTATTAAAATTATACTGTCTGTTGGATGGACCACTTTTGATGCAAAGTTTACTGGCAGATGTCTCAAAGTTGAAACAAAATCAACGAATATCTATAACAATACATATTAAAATATTGATCAGATTAAAAACTTTTAGATTCTTCGTTATAACTTTTAACAGTAGGAGGAAACTCCGTTGCTGCCTATTGCTAATTCAACCATCAACAGAAGATCTTTGTCGATACGTATTATTTAAAAAAAAACCATCCAAATCCTAATTAACAATATTTCCTTAAAATTTATTTTTTAATAAATTGCACACTCCGCCTCTTAAGGTCTCTGTTTAAAGTTTAGGTGTTATAAAAAATATAAAGTTATATTACGTTTTTGCAGATTCCGCGTACGGCCTCGGGGCGTTGTCGTGGGTGTTAATAGCGCCCACTTTCTCGCAATTCGTGGGGCGTCGGTTGCCAATCATCCTCGTCAACCTCAATGTCGTACTGGTTCTTTTGATCCTCTACTTCAGCACAACAACAACACAAATTCTATTCTCCGAAATAATGCAAGGTTACATTAAATCCTGTTATATGACAATATGTATTATTATTTTAGCAGAATACAGTTCACCTAATTATAGAGGAATATTTCTTACTTTTAAGATCGCCAGTTTTTGTTGGGGCTTTTGGGTCTCAAATGCTATTAGTACGTTTTTCCACTGGAAGTATATACCGTTATTTAGTATGTTCATTTGTTGTTATGCATTTACATCATTTTTCTGGCCCGAATCACCATCAACCAACACCAATCAGCCAGCAAAGGTCGGTACGTTGAATGCAAAGCGTCATTCCGTTGGCTCAACGGGGTTACTGAAGATTCGGAGAAGGAACTCAGAAATTTAATAGAAAGTCAGATGAAATATTTAATGGAAAAGAGGCAAAATGGGAAAGCATGCACCATAAAATAGTATCATTCAATAGAATTTTATAAGCCATTGTTTATTTTGACGGTCATAATAACTCATTTCTTTTTTACTAGTAAGTTCGTAAGTAGTATATATGTACTGGATATTATTAAAACAATTTCTAACAGCTTACACAGGAATGCTAATATTATAATATTAGATACTGTGGATCTGTGATGTACCTGGCTTCATCTGGCATAGTGCTGTTTTTACTATTTACCATATCTTTGTATTTATACTTGGTGAAATTAATATTAATTCACGAGAATAAGATACTGTCAATATTTTTGTTAACGTGTCTTGCGATCATCATCAGTGGTGGACCGATGTCCTTGACAGCGGCATTTTTTGGTGAAGTGACACCATTAAAATACAAATCTGTGTTGTTCCCGATAATCGGATGCGAGTTTATGATGTACAGTACAACTGCCTTAAAATTTGCACCTCAACTTTTTAAAGCATTGGGTCTTCATGGCACGTTCTTAATGTACGGAATTGTAACGGCAGTGTGTACATACGTGTTATATTTGTATCTGCCAGAAACGAAGGATAAAACGCTGAAGTAAATTGAGGAGTACTTAAAAAAGAACGAACCTAATGCGTCTGCGGATTCCAAAGAAGAAGCTGAAGTGTTTGTCGAACATCAAACTCAAAGTCCGTAAATTCATAATAATTTGAATTTCATTAATTCTGTGAGACTATTAATTGATGTATCGAAATTTCTAAATACATGTACTTAAATAAAATTAGTAATCAATGTACGTTCTAATATTATTTTTAATTTTAAATAATCTCTCTGATCTTAAGTGTTTATGATGAAATGTTTTCTATCATTATCAGGTAAGTGTGATAATGAACAGTTAATAGTTGCAAAATTTCTGTCCGATATCCATCGCATCAAAAACTAAGTTAAATATATATACTGATGCAAAAAGATATGATCATAAAGATAATACATAAAGGTCTTTTTTCTCCGGTTTGGTCTTTAGATTTTTGATGCACTTTAGCCTTTATAATTGTATACAATTCACGTCGACACGTCTAGCAGGCGTTGCCAACACTGTATATATCATTAAAAGACATTTCATATTAATAAAATTGCTAAATTAAAAAAAAAGTTTGGATCATGGGTCTCCATATAAAGAACGTAATGCAACCCTGTATAATCATCCTACGTAGTACTTTATTGATGTGAATTTGCATTATTTCTATCATCAAGTTAATGAACTTTCTGTTCATTTCTTCACTTTTCATTCATATGCAATTCGCTATCTTCAACCTCTCTCTGATTTAACGAAATTGTTAGTTCATCGAGGACTCTTACGTTTTACAATCTTTCTCCTGGAAGTTAAAACCCTTCGTTACCATCTCTCTCATTTTCTCTACTACGATGATAAAGTTTAACATATGGTTTTGCTCTTTTATAGGTAACAACGAAGTGCACACACCGGTGCATAGTAACCAGTAGATATTTGCAGTAATAATTCAAAACAATTTGATGTTTACATAAAAAAAAACATCACAAAATCAACATTAGTAAAAATCTATAAAATATTAAAAAACGTTTCTGTTTTAAAAAAAGAGAGTTGTAGTGATAGACATTAAAAAAAGTACCAAAAAGTTCTTTAAATGTATGAACTGAGTTATATCAAATATGAAAATATGCTAAATACTAATTTTTATGTCGGATAACTTTAGACACCTTTGTTTAATCACAAGGTACCAAGAGAAGACTGCTAAATGAATTAATTAAGGTTATTAGTAAGGTATTTTTTTAATGTATATTGTTTATCGTTGAATTGTTTAAATTTAAAAAAAGGTGGCCTTAATGCCAACAGGCCAACTTGAAGTAGTGTGCAATTAAAGTAAATGTTGAACCTGTTAACGTATTTAATTTGCAATACATTATGATAAATTAAAACATATCCTCATTAGATATTTTCTTTTTCGTCCCAAAAACAATAAACTCGTATACGATAACATGGCATCGAATGAAGGACATTTTGTTCATTGTTTTTATTCTCTTTTGCGTACATATTCATCCTTAACCTATTTTAGTTATTTACGTCTTGAATTATAAACTAATAATTTCATCTTACGTCTCTTATTTATTCAGTGTCGTCTCACTTACCTAGTGCAAAAAGAGGCGGTGGGATTACTAATATAAAATCTTGGTAAGTTTCCAGATGGAATCTAGATCTATGTAAAAGCAAAGAGGTGTTAATGTATCTTACGGATTTTAACGTTTTAAAAGCGATGACATTTTAAAAAATAGTGTACAATTTGTAAAGATTAAATACGAGTATACAAAGTAAGTTTTTTATAGCTTTAGTTTCGATAAGCAAAGCCACAAGTTAGAATTCACTCGAACGTGACGACTTTGAAGATATCACTATATACTTAGTTATTATCGTATAATAACAATTGGCAGTATTGAAAACACTTCACGAATGACGTCGCCTCATATTTAAATATAATTAAAAAAAAGTCTAACCTACATAGACTTCAGGCATTTGATATCAAACTGTTAAGCTGGGTGGCATTTCGCTTACAGACTGAGACTATCGCTCATGTGATCTCCTTTAGGATTTACTCGTCTTTTTATTATTTCATATCTCTGAAATTTATGAAGAAAAAATAGTAAAGAGTTTATTTCTAATTAATTTAATGGAAATGGAAGCTGCCTCGCCATTACCGGATGAATATAAGACATACGACAGAAAATGGTACAAAGTGACACCATTTTGGAGACAGGTAATTCTATTAATAATATTTACATAACATAATAACGCGACTATCTTTTATTGTCTTCGGCGGAATTATACACTGCTTCATTTCTGCCCTGGTCCACTCACCCTTTCTCTTTTTTTGAATGTTTAAAGTTTTCCTGCTTACTCTCTCATCTTGATCTGGACAACTGAGCCCTTCAAATATATTACCTAAAAGCTATTTATGCCAAAACATTATCCACTCGAAGCACATTCCCGCACAGCCTCAGTCGACGGATCTATTCTTAGATGGCCTACTATTATTTGGCTGAGATGGATACGTAGAGTAACAACTTGCAATATCGACATTGCACAGCAACGGCTCCTTGATTTAAGCAGGAGGATTCAGACTAAGACTGTGGAAAGGAACGAAGCTATATCTATAAACCTATGCCTAATAAACTATCATACCGAATTAAATGTGCAACTAGTATGTATTATTTAATTATATCGTGTCGCTTCTCTTTGTATGTCGGAGTAATAAAACAAGCATTACAGAAGTAATGTCAATACGTTGTAAATACATGTACTACACATAGAATATTTGAAATGCGAAAGCACTTTGTGTTTAATACAATCATAAATCAGCAAGAATGTTAAATCCAATTATCCTTTCGTCAGTTCCTCGTCTGCAGCGGTGCGTGGGCCATGTACTTCATGACGGGAATGGTGATAGGCACGCCAACTGTTATCATTCCCCAAATCCAACGTGAAGTGAACTCCACCTTCCAGCTCGACGAGGATACAAAATCATGGTTGTGTAAGTTCTTTCATTTGTTAATTTAATGCTATTTTATTTTTACATCGTGTAAAAGTTTTAGCGACTTAGCTTTCTATGGAGTATTTTAAATTGTTCAGCAATGTCGTACTACATTTTTTTTATGTATACTTCGTAGTCTTTAATTATATTGATTTCAATAAGTTCATTACAATAAAGTAAGTAAAACTTCGGAAACTTAACGAGGCTCATGCAGTAGAATTTGATTTTTGTTGGAATTCTGTTGAGATTGTTTTATAACCATTTCATGAATGATATAAAGTTATAGCAATAATAAAAGTGCCATCTTTTTTGTGGCGCATCAATCAAAAACTGCAAGTTGTCTCTCGATAGCACAGCTCCGAATATATGGTTTCTCTTTTCCAAAAACTGCATAGGTTCTTTAGCCACGCTTTAAAATATGATTAATAAAAGTATCGAAAGTATTTCGAAATAAGTTTTATTGTTATTTCAAGTATAAACATAAACCATCGTTGATAATGAAGTTGAACGATTAAGACAAAAACAATGTAAACTACCACAACTCTTTTGATAACAAGCAATCGAATTAAGTAACATTCAACATGTATTTATTCATTAAACTTGTTAGTTCTCTTACCTAGCTCCGATAAATCAACTTACATTGCAACGTTTAAATGCCATGTTGAAATTTTACACGTCTTTTGCTTTTACAGATTCCGTATACGGATTCGGAGCGGTACCATGGGTGTTCATCGTGCCCACCATCTCGCGACTTATCGGACGACGTTTGCCTTTCATCATTGCCACCCTCAACGTTATGATTGTATTCATAGTGCTTTATATTAGCAAAACCACAACTCAAATTATGATCGGTTTAATTTTGGAAGGTTATTTCCAAGCCTGCGACTTAAGCATTTGCATCATTATCTTATCAGAATACACTTCCCCTAAGTATAGGGGAATGTTCCTCACGCTTAAGACTGCAAGTTTCTGCTGGGGCTTCTGGGCAGCGAATGCTATTGGCACCTTTTTCCATTGGAAGTATATTGCAGTATTCGGCATGCTCATTTGTTGTCACACCTTTACCTCTTTCTTCTGGCCCGAATCTCCACATTGGTTGGCGAGTAGAGGTCGCTTTGAAGATTGCAAAGCAGCATTTCGCTGGCTTAATGGGCACACTGAAGATTCTGAGAGGGAGCTTCGGAATCTAATAGAAAGTCAAACGAAATATTTAATGAAAAAGGAGCAAATTAGGAAATGTTGCGTATTAAGTGAATATAATTCAGCCCAATTTTATAAACCTCTATTCATATTGACTATATTGATTATTTTGTACTTTTTCACGGGGAAATTTGTTAGCAGCATATACATATTGGAAATTATAAAGAAGATTAATGGAAATGAAAGGATGGCCTACGCGACTATGTTAATTTTGGACGGTTTCACAGTTTTTGGCGTATACTGTGGCAGCGCATTAACGAGGGTTGTAAGCAGACGTAAAATGTATATGATCTCCACTTCTATTGGTATTGTTTTATTATTAATTATATCTTTATACCTATATTTAGTGAAACTATCAGTTATAGATGAAATCAAAATATTATCTGTGGTACTACTTACATGTTTGGGGGTAATTATGAACGGTGGTCCAATGGCGCTAACGACCACGTTTTTGGGCGAATTAATACCGTTAAAATTTAAGGCTTCTTTAACTCTGATAACTGCTTGTGAATACATGATGCTCAGCACTATAGTGTTAAAGACGGCGCCTACACTTTTTAAGGCCTTTGGACTTCACGGAACATATCTATTGTATGCTATAGTAACGATCGTATGCAGTTATGTACTATACTTGTATCTGCCGGAGACGAAGGACAAAACTTTACAGGAAATAGAGGAGTACTTCGAAAAGAAGGAAACAAAAGTCTCCTCACAATCGAAGGAAGAAAATGAGTCGTTTGTTACACATTAATTTTAACATATATTAAAATAAGTAAAAGATGTTATAGATAATAATTAATAATAACTTAGGTATAGACGGAACTTGTATAACCATCAGAGGCTTAAACCTCCTGAATAAAAAGACTAAAAAAAGTTCGGTGTGTCATTATACAATAGTTTTAACACGTAATTAGGTTTTTTTTATTGTAATACCATCGCAGGATGTTCCAAATAGAGCGAAGTGGAGTGAGAGAAGTAAGAGAGCAGACCCTGTCATAAGACGAGTCAGAAGGTAAGAAGAAGAAGGAGTAATACCATCGCAGTCTCAACAATTTTCTAATAAAATAAGTAACACTTTGATGTTTACTTAAGCTAAGGTACACTTAAAATCATGATTCGTATTAATAGTAATAAACGATTACTTTTGGACATGAATTTGTTTTAAATCTTTATTTTTTTTTTTTTAAATGGTGGTGTTAGTACTCTAAGTTTGGAAACTATTGATCTAGAGTGTTTTGGCGGGAACTCTCATGCGGCATCCGTTCGCAGTCATACATTACGGCGGAACTGCGCTGTTTTCTCGCGCTAATAGCCTGTTTCACATCTACTTACGTATATTATGTGTTTATAAAATAGTGTCTGAACAGCAAATATTTGAAAACAGTACTACGTGTAGTTACTTTTTTTATTAACAACAGCTGTCTTCTTCGCGGCGCTATCCAACTCATATACCCAACAACATCAGGGGCATCCAAAATATGGAAATTGCCAAATTATTTTCAACCTTACTGATAAAATTTGATATCTTCTCTTGAAATGTATATAGTTTATGGCACAAATTAGACAATAACTTTAATGATTAAACTTCCTATTATCTCATTAAGAACTTACTTTTTTATCCACAATGAGCTAACATTGGCCTTTAATTAAATATGATGAAAATGAAGTTGTAGACGGAGAAAAAAGTTCAAAATGTTTTAATTAGCAAATAAATTTCTTTTGTGAATGTCTGCAAAATTTTGGTGGTGACAATTCAGCGAATATTCCCTATAAATAAATTGACTGATTTTGAGAAACTTTCTACTCTACTCTCTACTCGTCAGTCCTTACACAGGGTGTCTGGTGGCAGATTTATGTTTTCAAATTTAAATAAAAAATAATATGTTTGTCATATAATTTTATTAAAAGTATTAAAAGATAGAGTACAAATGCGGATTTCATTTTTTAAAGATAATGTCATCCAAATATCTTCCATCCTGTTGCACACACACACACACTGTTCGAAACGGAGCCTCGTATTCCGTGCCACACGCTGCAGTAAACTTGGTTCAATTGCGCTGATTTCTCGCCGAATATTTTCTTTTAAGTCCACAACAGTTCGCGGATTGTTGGCCTAAACTCTCTCTTTGAGGTAGCCCCACAAAAAAAAATCCATTGGAGTTAGGTCGGGTGACCTCGGTGGCCACGGGATGTCCCCAAAGCGACTAATCAGTTTTTGAGGGAGATTTTCTCGCAACAAATCCATCGAAGCTCTGGCCGTGTGTGCGGTCGCACCTGTACCGCATCCTGTTGAAACCACGTGTGTGATGAGAATGATGAATGAGCTCGCAGGTTCGGCAAAAGGACATTCGAAATCATGAGCCGATAATTCTCACCATTGACATTCGTCGCTTGGTCCCGTGCATTTTCAAAAAAAAATGGTCCGATTATCCCATTCTTGGATAAAGCGCACCATACAGTTACCCTTGGGCAATGTAATGGTTTTTGGTGCTTCAGTCGAGGATTGCGAGTTCTTAGAGCCCAGTAACGGCAATTTTGCTTGTTTACGTGTCCGTTTAAATGAAAATGAGCCTCGTCGCTCCAAAAAATGGAATTCACAGTGCGAAAACGCTCCAACATGGTTTCACAAAAAAATTTGCGTGACGCAAAGTCATTTTTTTTCAATTCTTGAATTATTTGAATTTTAAAAGGATGAAACTTCATATCTTTTTTCAAAATTTCATGCACAATTGCTCTTGGAAGTCCCAGTGAAGCTGCCTTTTTCCGTATCGAAAGTCGTGTATTTTCACGTAAACTGCGTTCAACCAGTTCAATGTTTTCGGGGGTCCTTGACGATTGACTAAGTCCTGGCCGTGGTGTGTTCATAGCCGAAGCAGTTGCGCGGAACCACTCCACCCACGAACGAATTAAATTCACACTCGGCCCATCGCCTATCCGTCGAATATTGAAATGTGAACAAAACTGTCGGCGAGCAAGTACGTAAGAATCGTTACTCTTGAAAAATGCTTCAATAGCGAAAGCGCGATGCTCACCCGACCACTGCTACATCGTGACTAAGAAATCCGCACGATCGGTGAATCTAATGACACCACCTTCCATCCGCACTGTTTATAACTTATTGAGATATTCGTTTTTTAAAATATAAATCTGCCGCCAGACACCCTTTACATTGACAGCCGGAACAAAGCAATACTTTAAGATTTACAATTTGAAGGTAGTATCTAATTGGACGTATTAATAAAACCCTTGCATCAACATAAAAAATCTCCTATCGATATAAAGAAAATGAATGTATGACAAAGTAAAACCGTGGCTACTGTACCTATGATCTCTTGTTGATATTTGTAGTTATATCATAATGTTAAACACGCTTGCATTTCTGGAGATCTACATGACGCGATGATTGACTGGTAGTAAGATCTTTTCGAATCTCCTTAGCTGTCATACTAATATTGTATACCATCAAGAGTATTTTGTGTGACAAGGCTGCACCGTCTTCTGCATCACATGGAAAATTCAGATAAAATTTTTAACATATTGTAGATAAAAAATTTATCTATTATCTATTTAAATAATAAATATTAAGTATTTTAAATAGAATATATTATTATTATTATATTCTATTTAAAATACATAGATTTTCAAGTATTATCCTCTTAAATGTTTGATTGATAACACTTAGTCTTTCAACCTTCACCAGACCACCAAGTGGGAAGCTTGCAAATATTGCGCCTTCCGGCGTGCGGTTGCCATATGAGAACGGCTGCACCACCGACTGTCAATCCTTCGAGCGATGTGTTCTGCCTATTGCACATGATCTTAGCAATCTTTTGGACTATGTTGGTGACCTTGGTTCTCTTGCGGATCTCCTCATTTCTGATTTCGGTCACGCAGGGAAGCTCTAAGCATAGCCCTTTGCTCTCTATGCTACTTGAAGTTTTTTCACAAGTTTTTTTTTTTTTTTTTTTTTTTTTTTTATATAATTAGGGGGACCGGAAAGTAATGTCGTTCCTGCGCATGCCAATACTTGATTGTCATTTGTCAGCTCATTGTTTTGTTCAGAGGCGTACCAAAGACGTTGTGAGGTTATAGTGATTTCTTTACTTATAGACAATTGAATTACAATTTTTTTTTGTAATTTTGGGTAAAATGGCCAGCCAAATACCAGAAGAGGTACACATCCGGCATTGCATGCTCTTTGAGTTTCGCAAGGGAAATAACGCAACAGTTGCTACCAAAAACATTTGCGATGTTTATCCAAATGCACTGGACATTCGTAAATGCCAAAGGTGGTTTTCCAAGTTCAAATCGGGTAATTTTGATCTTTCCGACTCGTATCGATCAGGAAGACCATCAGCGTTAGACAACGACGTGTTAAGGGCGGAAGTGGAAGCAAATCCGTGTCAGACGATCGAGGAATTGTCAAACAGTCTCAACAAACCTTGGTCGACCATCCAAGAACATTTGAAGCAGATTGGAAAAGTAAGCAGAGCAGGTGTTTGGGTCCCGCATAATCTGTCCGAACAGAATAAGGCTAACCGATCAATCACATGCAACTTATTGCTTCAACGACACAACACAGAAGCGTTTTTTGATCGCTTGATCACAGGAGATGAGAAATGGGTCCTGTATGATAACCCAAAACGCAAAAGGCAGTGGCTCTCTCCAAATGAAATCCCTCGGAGTACTGCTAAGCCAGGTTTACACCCCAAAAAAGCGCTTTTGTGTGTTTGGTGGAGTATTCGCGGCATTGTTCATTTTGAATTACTGAAACCTGGAGAAACTGTTACTGCAGACCTCTACAGCGAACAATTGCAGCGAGTCAATCAATCTTTAATTGAAAAGTGGCCAGCGATTGTCAACCGAAAAGGCGTCATTCTCCAACATGACAATGCAAGACCGCACTGCGCAAGGCGAACTCTAGAAAAAATTAATGAATTGGGGTGGGAGGTGCTGCCTCATCCACCATATTCGCCCGATGTTGCACCATCGGATTTCCACTTATTCCGAGCGCTGCAACACTTTTTAAGTGGCAAAACATTTGCAAATTTGGATGATATCCAAAATGCCATCTCTAGATATTTTGCCGAAAAACCAATTAATTTTTATCGATCAGGGATTGAAAATTTACTCACTAGATGGCAAAAGGTTATTGACAATGATGGGGAATACATCATTGATTAAAAATAAAGACTCGTTAAAAATGTATGTTTGTATTTAGCGTAAGAAAACGACATTACTTTCCGGTCCCCCTAATATGTAATAATTAACAATAAATTATTTAATTATTTACTCATTGACCCCTGAATTCGATTATAAATGTTAATATAAACTGTTTTTCGTTATTTTACCATTTGAATGAAATGACTTTGGAGATTGTCTTTCAATTAATTTTGTACTTAACAATTAAGAGGAAATTCCTGCTTTTTCTTCGCTTCACTTCCACTTTTTTATAATAACATATTAACTAATACAATATAAACATCATCATCAGTTGATAGACGTCCACAGCTGGACATAGGCTACCCTAAAGATTCCCATACAATCAGGTAGGGATTCATATAGGCGGATTTGGGCCATTTCCTACTAAGTTGGCCCAATGCATGTTGGTGGGAGCCAGAGCCTCGTTTGTTGATTAGCAGGGTGCACCACGAGCAGGTGAGTTATTATGCGGGACCCCTTACACCTCAATATAAACAAACCTATTTAATAGCAGGAAAACAGGTATGATTGATTTTAGTCCATATTAATGCCTGTTTTAATATTATAATTATAGTAATAATAGTCTACTATAGTTAATTATTTTTTTAGATTTAATGTTTCACAAAACAGATAAACAGTTCAAAGGCAGAGTTCGACGTCGTGGGGTAGATAAAAGTGTTTGGCTTATGGTCCGGTGGTCATAAAGCACATAATGATACGTCAGTTCCGGTCCGATTCGCAGGTGATTTTTTTTGTCTGTATTATTTTAATGTTTCCATTATTCGCCGTCACGAATTTTTAAGTGTCACTTGTGTATTAATTCTTTATTTTTAAAAACACCCATTGTTAAACACTTTCCTCCATACCCAAAGCACTAGTTTCTCCTTAATGGTGGTTGATAAAGTTAGTAGCTGAGACCTAGTCACCCTTGGTGAAGCCAAGAGGAATCTTCGAGACTGTATGCCGCATACCAGGTCTGATGTAGTCCCACCGGACGAGCTCTATAAACCTGTTTTGAATATCATGTCTTAATATTTTTAACAAAAAAACTAGTTTAGGATTTGATATAACATTGTGTACAATGGGAATGTGATATGTGAATACAATGACACTTCCTCTTCTTTTTGATAGAACTTGGACAGTACATGTGTTTTAGTACTTTGATTTTGAGTAATTATTGCTGTTTTGGTCTAATTTAAAGTCAATAGTTCAAAAGGTGCAATAGCCGATCGGAGTTGCTTTTCCGGTCGCCATTTGCCTTAACAATAGGTCGTAAATAAAATATGTATCATGTATATTATTATTTATTTATATAAACATTTTTAATTATACCGAGCTCATTTAATTCCACATGGTTTTGTAATAGAGACGATATAACGTGACTTAAACTAACCTAATAAAAGGCCTACCTATCGTAAAAGGGTCTTTAGATTCGCGGGTTTAAATAGTAGCCGCTTTTATCGCCATCCAAGTGAATCAGAAAAGGACAGCAGACTGGAAGTATCCTCTCGTTGAGGTCCCTGGGGTCTTTGCCCACTTAGGGTAACAACCGAGATAGGTTTACGCAAAGGAATCTTACATAACCAGAACTTCGCGCAAAGAGAGCGGTATTTTTTGAGAAATTTGCCACTGATTCCAAAAAAGTAATTTGTGTTGCTAACTTCTAACGCCCGATGGTTATGTAGGTAATTATGGTAAAAATAAAAAAAATAGATTCTCTGATTTACACGAGTCCATGTATTATTATAAATTAACTCATAATAAAAATTACGTACTGAAACAAAGCCTATAACATGATATGTAACCTTCAAACGTAACAAATCATCGGCCTCCGTAGACAAACGGACGTGCAAACAAACAAAAAAGGGAACTTTTGTCGTCGTTATTTTAAACCGAGTGGACACGAGACCGGCCAGTTGGCGTAAAACCTTCACAGAGTATACACTGTCATTATTTGAAAAAAAAAAAACAAAAAAATAAACGCTTCCATTTTCAAAAATTCGAAATAATACCGGGACATGTGATTATTGTTTCATTTTTCACATTTGCACTCGTTTTGCGGCCAGTGCTATATCTATCGCATAAAGAACTCCACAATTTGTTGAGCGAGATTCGAAAATGGAACGTGTAATTCTGGTAAGAAGTTTTTTTTTTATTTAATAAAATAACATTGCATTTCTTTATCGCTTGTACGAACGAGACCAGTGCTAGCAAGACCACCCGTATTAATGTGGCGCTCGTTGAATGATAAACGCTCGATCACATCGTGGTCATTAATTTGAGACATAAGGTGGTAAATCTCGTTAACCTAGTAATTTTACTAGCTACAGCGCCCTCCAAATCTGAACATATAAAATCAAGTAAAGTCAATAATAATAAAAAATAAAAAACTATATATGAAATAAAATAAGTATATGTAAACTTGTTTTTATTATTATTATTATTAAGGACAAGAGTGGCGTGTACAAAATGAAAAAAAAACAATTCATTATTTAAAACTTTATTTAAATGTCTTCGTGACCCGCCATCTTACCGCGTTCTTTTAAACGGACCCTCACGAGATGAGGTTTTTTCTATCCTCCGTACCTTAGCTATAACACCCTCGTACTGTACTGGTATAACAGTATTACTTCGGCTGGACATCATATGAGAGAGTATTCTGAGCTAAATATATGAAACTGAGCAAATGTCATTTGAATGACAGCAAATATTCGGCCCATTGGAGAGTAAACAAGAAAAATACAAACATACTTAGATTCTAGTGAATGATTTTTAAAGGATGACGAAATTACGAAAATATTTAGATAATTTGATTAATCTTGATAATCTGCTCCAAAAGCAGGCACTTCCAGGTCACCTCGTGAGGTCAATCAATATAATAATGTATTTCTACTTATAGAAGTGATTTGCTAATATAAAATTTACCTTGTTGTCGCTTAAAGTTCATAGTTTTAACTTAGAATAGAGATAGGTCACTATTGCTGAGGATGATTGAACTGAGTACCATCGCTATACGTATTTCGATTTATGTACTGTGCATTTATTACCATGTTCCGGTTTCATTACTTTGATGATCTTTTTGATTCTAATTACCTATATCTGTAAAAATTCTGTTGTCTGGTCATGTTGTATATAAATAATATAAGAACTAAATTTAAGGTTGTATTGATAAAAGAAAGGTTTAATGAATTCGTTTAAATATTTTGTAATAACCTCCTATCGTTATAAGTACTAGCAGACTTGTTTTTATTGAATAGTGTTATTAGATTAATAATAGGTTATAAGCTTGTTAATAGTTAACCTGTTAATTCTCTTTTTAATTGCGCAATTATAACGGACTCTTTCACTAGGACGAATCAGTACGTCACGCCCAGAGAACGTATGAAACTATACGTCCATCCCAAACCGTATATACGTCCCACCCGTTCCAAGGCGCAACATATATTTTTAGGTCATATATATGTCCTACCCGTACGGGCTATTGTTTCAGTTTCACGTATTTATATGTCCCACTCGATTAATAGGTTAATAGTTAATAGCATAGTAATACTAGGAGTGGACATGTTAAAGTAATGTTTCTTTTTAATCTTTATTACTTTTTTGAGGCTTTGGACCTATGCAGACTATTTCAACACCGTCATAACCTAAACAACTAGTACCTAATTCTTACTGCTAACAGCTAACATTATACTAAAGTATTATCTATGTATTTCTTAACCAACACAAAAAATATATTTGTAAATAGTCATTGCTGCTACTGTGGTTGGTGAAGAGAGATTACACTGACACTGAGTCTGATAAGCTATAAAGCCGTCAATCAATTTCTTCCTCACAATTATGGTTAATACAACTCACATTTGGACCAATCCACCGTTTTCATTAAATATTTAAAGTAGTCGAGTGGCATGTCTCTATAACGATACGTAAAACCAACTGCAAGTAACTCTCTCCATATATATCTCTCTGTTTGCAAACCACAGTATACGGTCTACCCTCTAATGACCTAGACCCTTTTCTCGGCACTTTGATTAAGTAACCTTTTAATTTTCTATAAAAGTTTGCTTACGATATAATCTAAATATATGAAAGTTTCAACGCCATTTAAAATGTTACGCTTTGCCAAGTTGTCTGCCTCCTCGTTATCATCTGTGTCAACGTGGACAGTACCCATTGCATCGGTAAAACCCCATTGATACCTTTGGTGTTATTGACGGTCATTGGCTGCGGTTACTGCTCAACATCAGGTGAGTTGCAAGCCTGTTTGCAACCTAAGTGGTATAAAAAAAATTGAGTAGTTAAATACGAAAACCAGATTTAGAGCGCTGTTCGTATAATCAATATGCGACATTATGATTGATCGTAACCTTTTTTTTACCGGGGGATATCTTCTTAAAAGATAACCTGCTTCTGGAGGGTAGACAAGGTTATGTGGTCCTTCTACCAATTAAAACCCCCTCGGTACATCAGGAGAGGCTCCGGGATCTCCTAAACGCACCGGTGCCCCTCTGCACTCTAGCTAAAACATTCCACGGATGGCCAAAGCATTCCTCAGCACGCACGCTGTGCTACGGCAAATACAACACCATCATGTATTTGCCGTCCTCCTAAGGCTATGCTACTTGTTGAGCACTGAGAGTCTTTTTATTCGCCTTGTACGACAGGCAGAAAATACCTTAGTTCTATCCTTTATATCCCGAGACTTCAGGTCTTATTGGTCGTAACCTAACCTTCGAAGCTCCTAAAAACAGGCTCGAAATTCCTAAAAAAAAAAATATATCGCGTAATGAGATCTGACATTTGTAACCTAACAAAGGACTTGAATTATAATATGTTGCAATTACACATTTTTTTTTGTTTGTTCTCCCCTCCCCACTGCAACCTTGGTTCTTACTCAACTGTCCCATAACCTTTTGTGCGGTGACCGCGATTCCGCAACCATAATAGTTATCAAAATTATCACGAAGATAATATGCAAATTAACATGGAAGTTTTTTTTTAAACGACTATGTAATAAACGAACTATAGTACAGTTCGGTGCATTACACTGCCGATTATCAAAAAGTTTTATACATATATAAAACTTTTTTGATGATAAGATCTCTGTTGCTGTTGTATTAGAATGATATAGACATCAGGTTGTGCTCTTCGCCTTAAGACGTAAAATGTTAAATCCAGTTACTCCATTATCATTAGCTACAACGCCCTTCAATCCAAAACAGTAATATTTGGATATATTATTTAACGGCAGAAATAGAAGTTGCAGTGGTACGTTTCTGGACGATCTCCGGTAATGGAGACCTACCACCAGTGATTCCTTCGTTCCCTAAATTAAGAGGCTTTTGAGAATTTCTCTACTGATATAAAAGACGCTAGTCATATTTATAGTACAGGGTGTCTGGTGGCAGAATTATGTTTTCAAATTTAAATAAAAAATAATATGTTTGACATATAATTTTACGAAAAGTATTAAAAGATAGAATACAAATGCGGATTTCATTTTTTAAAGATAATGTCATCCAAATGTCTTCCATCCTGTTGCACACACACACACACTGTTCGAAACGGAGCCTCGTATTCCGTGCCACACGCTGCAGTAAACTTGGTTCAATTGCACTGATTTCTCGCCGAATATTTTCTTTTAAGTCCACAACAGTCCGCGAATTGTTGGCGTAAACTCTCTCTTTGAGGTAGCCCCACAAAAAAAAATCCATTGGAGTTAGGTCGGGTGACCTCGGTGGCCACGGGTTGTCCCCAAAGCGACTAATCAGATTTTGAGGAAGATTTTCTCGCAACAAATCCATCGAAGCTCTGGCCGTGTGTGCGGTTGCACCTGTACCGCATCCTGTTGAAACCACGTGTGTGATGAGAATGATGAATGAGCTCGCAGGTTTGGCAAAAAGAAATTCGAAATCATGAGCCGATAATTCTCACCATTGACATTCGTCGCTTGGCCCCGAGCATTTTCAAAAAAAAATGGTCCGATTATCCCATTCGTGGATAAAGCGCACCAAACAGTTACCCTTGGGCAATGTAATGATTTTTGGTGCTTCAGTCGAGGATTGCGACTTCTTAGAGCCCAGTAACGGCAATTTTGCTTGTTTACGTGTCTGTTTAAATGAAAATGAGCCTCGTCGCTCCAAAAAATGGAATTCACAGTGCGAAAACGCTCCAACATAATTTCACAAAAAAATTTGCGTGACGCAAAGTCATTTTTTTCCAATCTTGAATTATTTGAATTTTAAAAGAATGAAACTTCATATCTTTTTTCAAAATTTCATGCACGCATGCTCTTGGAAGTCCCAGTGAAGCTGCCCTTTTCCGTATCGAAAGTCGTGCATTTTCACGTAAACTGCGTTCAACCAGTTCAATGTTTTCGGGGGTCCTTGACGATCGACTAGGTCCTGGCCGTGGTGTGTTCATAGCCGAAGCAGTTGCGCGGAACCTCTCCACCCACGAACGAATTAAATTCACACTCGGCCCATCGCCTATCCGTCGAATATTGAAATGTGAACAAAACTGTCGGCGAGCGAGTATGTAAGAATCGTTACTCTTGAAAAATGCTTCAATAGCGAAAGCGCAATTCTCACCCGACCACTGCACCACTGAGACATCGTGACTAAGAAATCCGCACGATCGGTGATTCTAATGACCACCACCTTCCCCCGCACTGTTTATAACTTATTGAGATATTCGTTTTTTAAAATATAAATCTGCCGCCAGACACCCTTTATATGCATATAATAGGTTAGCAAATATCTCCCTTCCGCCTTTTTGTCTTTTGAATTTCGCGGCTATGTACAAAGCGCTACAGAGCTCGTATCTGGCAATACTATACATAATTTGAAAGGTCTTGACATAACCTACAAAACAACGCTATGCATAATTAGTTTGGATATTGCGTTCAACAGTTATAGACTTGTAAACATGGAGTTCACTAACGCCGAATTTGCGCTATTTTAAAGTTTTCCTTCGTTAAAGGCAAATCCGCTAGAGAAACGTTCCGTGAGATTATTGGTGTTTTGGGGGATGGTACTCTATCACTTCGAACCGCGGAGGAATGGTTTCGACGATTCAGAGCCGGTGAAAACGACACCATGGATAAGCCAGCCGGCGGAAGACCTGTGACGACAAATACCGATCAAATCATAGACTACAACGAGTTAGACCGGCATGTGGCATCTCGTGACATCGCCCAGGAGATGGGAGTTAGTCACCAAACCATTTTAAACCATCTGCAGAAGGCTGGATACAAAAAAAAGCTTGATGTTTGGGTGCCGCATGATTTGACGCAAAAAAACCTTCTGGACCGAATCAACGCCTGCGATATGCTGCTGAAACGGAACGAATTCGACCCATTCTTGAAGCGGATGGTGACTGGCGACGAAAAATGGATCACATACGACAATATCAAGCGAAAACGGTCGTGGTCGAAGGCCGGTGAATCGTCCCAAACAATGGCCAAGCCGGGATTGACGGCCAGGAAGGTTTTGCTGTGTGTTTGGTGGGATTGGAAGGGAATCATCCAATATGAGCTGCTCCCATATGGCCAGACGCTTAATTCTACCATCTACTGCGAACAACTGGACCGCTTGAAGCAGGCGATCGACCAGAAGCGTCCAGAATTGGCCAACAGGAAGGGTCTAGTGTTCCACCAGGACAACGCCAGAACACACACTTCGTTGATGACTCGTCAGAAGCTACGGGAGCTCGGATGGGAGGTTTTATCGCATCCACTATATAGCCCGGACATAGCGCCAAGTGATTACCACCTGTTCCTGTCCATGGTGAACGCCCTTGGTGGTGTAAAGTTGAACTCAAAAGAGGCTTGTGAAAAGTGGCTGTCCGAGTTCTTCGCAAATAAGGAGGAGGGATTCTACGATGGAGGTATTATGAAGTTGCCGTCTAGATGGAAACAGATTATCGAACAAAACGGCGCATATATGAACTAAATCCGATCACTGTAACACTTTTTATAAAGCATTGACGAAAGAGCAAAAAAGCGGAAGGGAGAAATATCTCCAAATATGGCAACCTTATATAAAAGGTTGGGGAAAAAGAAATCCATTATTTTTATATGAACTTCAGGACTTTATTTAACATACGTCGAATTGTCCGATTTGGGTCAAATATGCACCGTTTTGTTCTATGATTTGTTGCCATTTTAAAGGTAACTTCATAATGCCTCTCTCGTAGAAGTCCTGGTCTCTATTTGCATAAAACTCTAGTAGCCGATTTTCACAATCTTCCCTAGATGCCAATTTTTTATTACTAAAGAAATTTTGTAATGCAAGAAAAAGATGGTAATCGCTTGGTGCCAAGTCCGGACTGTATGGCGGATGCATTAAAACTTCCCAACCAAGCTCCCGAAGTTTCTGGCGAGTCACTGTAGACGTGTGTGGCCTAGCGTTGTCCTGGTGGAACACGACACCTCTCCTGTTGGCCAATTCTGGCCGTTTCTGGTCAATTGCTATCTTCAAACGGTCCAGTTGTTGACAGTAGAGATCAGAATTTAGTGCTTGGCCATATGGAAACAACTCATAATAAATAATCCCCTACCAGTCCCACCAAATGCACAGCAGAACCTTCCTGGCCGTGAGTCCTGGTTTGGCCACCGTTTGAGGTGCTTCACCGCTCTTTGACCATGATCGTTTTCGCACAGGGTTATCGTATGTGATCCATTTCTCAACTCCAGTCACCATCCGTTTAAGAAATGGGTCTATCTCATTCCGTTTGGCCAAGGCTTCGCATCATCATGTTTTTTCTGTTAATTGGTGTGGCACCCAAACATCGAGCTTCTTTTTGAACCCAGCTTTGTGTAAATGGTTTAAAACTGTTTTGTGGTCCGTTTTTAGCTCCTGGTCAATGTTACGACTGCTAACATGCCGGTCAACTTCGATCATTTCTCCGATTTTATCGACATTTTCGGCGACCGGCCTACCTGTGCGAGGTGCATCTTTAACATCAAAAATTCCTGAACGGAATCTACTAAAACAAAATTGCACATAATTGGCTATTACAGTATCGGGTCCATAAAAAATATTCACATTTTTTGCCGCCTGGCTAGTATTTTCCGGCTTTGTCAAAAAAAAACTGTAAAATGTACCGAATTTTCTCTTTCTTCACTTCCATTTTTAACACCCTGTAACTCACAATTGAATGCACCAAACAAAAAACAGCAAAAGAATTTTTTTTCTGCGAAATGTCACCTTTCCAACGAGCATAAATCTGAAACTGTTTGATCGATACTTTACGAGAAATTTATCACTACAGCCATCTACCGAAAAAATAATGGATTTCTTTTTCTCCAACCTAATATTATGTCAAGTAGTTCCATCTCTCGCAAGCCGATCGTAAATCTCTTTTCTTATTGATGCTAAATGTTCTTGAAACATAGCGTTTAGATATTACTGCAATATCCTGAATCTTTTAAACGCAGCTATAAAACTTTCACTATCCTATCCACTGACAATCTCTATGTGCTTCGCTTTGGTTGACAAACATACAAATATACTTCTATGACTTAATTATTCTAAGTCCAAGATTTTACAAAGTTATTTTCTTTTTCCAAGTCCGGGTAGTTGAAATTATTTTCAAGTTGATAATTCACTTTTGTGAACTTTGCTAAGTTTCAAGGTGACACTACTGCTTCATTAATTCTCTATTATTTACGGTTAGCAGTCCAACAATACCGAATCGATTGGTACACTAACATTGATTACTACCACTTACACTAACCACTACTACCCACTCTTTACTTACCCCTGTAATTTCACTAGCTGCACCCCTTTCAAAACAGAACATTACATTATCGTTTAACCGAAAAAAAGACTACGGTTACATCTAGATGGCACCCGACTAGATAATCTATTACCAGATAGAGTTTTATTTAAAAAAAATGTGCCAAGGACTCGCTTTGTTTTAGTCTACCTGTGACATCATGCTATTGTTTTCGCCGGATTTGTGAGTACATAGAAATAAATGTAAATTGTATGAATATTTCAATGTCAGCATTAATTTTTTTACTTACCCAGGAAACAGTTTAATCTGTTTTATTTTTGCTTTTGTGTTGTATATCCGTTATCATCATGAGGTTCTTTCTTCAAATTGAAGTTTAGATATGTTATTTTTAATCAATTATTTCAAACAAGGCGTTTTAGTTAAATTTCTGGTAACAAAAAAGCGTTCCATATATTTTAATAGATAGTTTAACTATCTTTATACTGTCTTCTATTAAACCCATATATATTTCTATCTTGAAGTTCTAGTGAAGGTTCCGTTAGTCGCCGTTCGACGCATCACGTTATTAAAATATACAAACCCCGGAAAGCGTAATGACTATCTGAACAAAAAGCCATCAGGAAGCGTTTCTAACTCGTACAATCATCCAACAAAAAATACTAACGTTATTGACCAATCTCCGCGATAACGGAATAATTATTCGCTCTAACCGTAATCTTTAATAACTTAACGTTTAAAGTTACATTGTTCCGTGTTAAAGTTACATTAAGTTGTTGAATTAACCTCATCACTTAGTTTTGAAACATTTACTTGAATGTAATCAGAACGAGATGAAACAAGTTTCCTTCTGTACCTCGTTGAATTGGTCGGTCAGTCTCAGGCTATTAGGAATAGGACCAAGGTAAGCCTTGTCTATCGTAGAAGGTATCCAAAAAGGTTTTCGTGGGACGTGTGGATTGTGGGTATGAAGTGGTGGCCTGTCCTATCAAAGCGAGGGTGCCGAGGAGAGTTACAGCCTTTCCTGGACGTCCAGGACATCCGTGCTTTAGACGTAGGACAGGAAGCACGGGGGTGTTCCGTAGGAGATCCCGACGCCTCTCGACAATCTCGAAAATCCCACATAACCTTATCTTCCTGCCAGAAGTAGGGTATCTTTCTAAAACATTTACTTCCGGATAAAAGAAATAATATGGATTGATAGTCTGATCTAAAATGTACTAGAGGACTCAAAATAAAGTAAATAAGTAAATTTTAAATGATGATAAATAAGAAGACATCTTCTGTGTTGTTGATTTGATATCTTTTCTTAAAATGGATATAGAACTTTTAGCTCTAAATTCATGTGCTGTTAAGTGATAATTACATCGAAGTTGTTGATAACGAACGATGTGGGGATGTCTTCGTGGGAGGCCAGCGAGTGAGCGTTTACTGTCTTATAATATTAATGATAATAAAGATGATGATGAAGCGTACATGTTTAAAATACTGAGGTAAATCGGGAACATGATGATGGTAGCCAGAGGAAATCAAAAACACTCTACCGCCTTACAAACTCCACTACAATGCAAGCGCAGTTTAATCTAGGTGCCCAGCTTGATATGATTATGGTTCTTTTTTATAATACATTTACGATAGCGATTTGCAGGAATAATTTAGATTTTTACTACATAATGTTTAAAAAAAATATGGAATATGTTAATATGTGAACGAGGCGTGATATAATATATGTATGTATGTATGTTCAGCAGTGGACGTCTATCGGTTGATGATGATGATGATACTACAAACACACATTGAGTTAAAAATCATCAATTTCAATAAATTGCAATAACTTGGGCATATTTAGAGTAATGAATGTACATGTACTGTATATCACAATTTCTTTTTCAGATACTAACGCCTATTTTATTAATCTCTCTTCGGTTGCCATTAGCTGATAGTTCCGTTTTATCCGCTGTGTTATCACCATCAGAAAGCGAAACACTCCAACGCCAAGAAAGGAGTTACTACGAGAGATACGGGTCAAAAAGGCCTTTGTACGACAGAGCGGATTACGACCGTCCGTCTTCTTGTGGAAGATGTGACGATCGTTACGATGACAGATACGATGACCGCGACGATTACGACGCTGGCAGAGATAGGTACGACGACGATCGACGCTCGAACCGACCGTCATCTAGCAGCAGGTACGACAAGAACAAAGACTACGATGATGATAGAAGATATAATAGCGATAAAAAGAACGAACAGAAAAACAGTACCGAAGATGGTAGCGGTTCAGATAAGAAAAGACCATATGATGATCGAGACAGACCGAATAGCGGTAGAAAGGGTAACAGAGATAGGCACAGGCACGACGATAGGGATAGGAACAGACCTGACCATTATGACAGATTTTTACGGGACCCTTATAGATATGATAGACCATATTACGACGATCCATATAAGGAGAGGAGGCCGTACGACAGATATTATCCGTACTCCGATAGGTATGATGATGATTACCGAGGCGGATACGACGGATACGGTTATTCGGGTTATAGAAGACCTTATTATGACGATCGTTATGACCGAGGGAGCGCGTACGATGTTTATGGAGGTTATGGACCTGGTGTTGGAAGAGGAGCTCATGACAGGTGAGTGAGAACGGAAAAGATCAGATACATATCAAATCATATGTTAATGATATAGTTAGCTGACACCTACAATTAAATGTATAGGTCATGTATTTTTATCCATAAATAAGGTGAAGCGTGACTCTGAGATCACAATTCACATGGTTTTAGTTGACAGTGAGAGAGTGGATGGTACGTAGGGCAATGATACCTTCAAACCAGCACATGACTGTTGTATATCTTATTTGTCTTGCCGATTCGTTATATAAAATAAAAATCCAATGCCATAAATCCACAAATCATATCCGCTACAAAACACAGTGCCACTAGCTTGGTAATTCTAATTACCATTTAATTATTCACAATTTATCTTTGCCCCAACCTAGATTTCTCGATTTTTGTTAATTCAATGACGTTACAGTTCATTTACCTAATAAATCACAAATAAACCGTTACTTTTGAAACATGTCAATGGACAATGCTAATAAAAAAAAACATTATAGGATACAAAAATTGACGCTTTCGCCTAAATTCACCATTGTTACATGTGCTCAATGACCATGTAATAACAGCACATATTAAATTGTGACAACAACAACAGTACCACCGTTGTCTATGCTCATTTCCCGCCAATGTAACATAACTGTCAATATGTAGAGTCATTGTTGTAAAAGAGTTTTTTTTCTGTGAATTGGAAGAGCTAAAACCTTTAACTGCCTTTTAGCGGTTATCCCAGGACTATATGTGATGAAGTGGATGGTGATATCATTTTTCCGAACCCATCTGGCTACTTAAAAAAAAATTATCGATATATTCTAAAAAAAGATATATTTTAAATAACATAGACAAGAAAGTCGATCGTTGGTTTTATAAAGAGCAGATGAACAATCAAAGAGCTAGAATAGATAATTGAACTCCGTCGATTAGTTGAGCATGGAAACTGGAAGACACTCCTCACATACACATCTCCAGTAATGACACGGCGTTTACAATATCACACAACTTTTGGTAAAACTTAAATGTTTTATTTTAATTAATATGATAGGATAATTATAACTAATCCAGTTTCGTCTTTTGTTTAACTTGTCAAAATTCAATTAGCCAAGAATTAAATGTCAATAGACGATAAAGACTCAACCTTGTAATATTCCACTCAAGAATAGGTGAATAAACACTTTTTTTTATCAACGACGCAACTAGAGGAACAGTACGTTCACCTGTTGATAAGTTTTACGCCTGCCTACAAGAACGTGGCGCTTGTTAGGATGATATATATTACACCACATTACCCTCGCCGCCTGAGAGGTAAGATAATGAGTCTCGTTACCCTAGTAATTACGAAGCCAGACCGTTCTTCAAACCGGAACACAGTAATGTTTGCACTTACCTGGACGGTTTCCAGGAACAGAGACCTACGATTACATATATTATTTTTTATATTTTTTTATATTGTCACGCCTTTTTCCCAGTAGCGGTAGGCAGAGGTGAATAAACCACCCACGTTTCGCCAGATGTGGTCAGATTAGGTCCCGTGTAACAGGGGGCGAGCCTGTTGCCACTTTATTGGGACCACCACACACACACACAAAAAGATGATATCAGTGTGCGGGTTTCCTCACGATGTTTTCCTTCACCGTTTTTGTATCTCGCTGCTGTAACTAAAGTTCACAGGTAGCTCGCTGGCCTAATGGTTAGAGCGTGCGGCTTTCATTCCGAAGGTCGCGGGTTCAAACCTCGGCATGTACCAATGACTTAATATTTAAGTTATGTACATTTGTGAACTATATTATTACCATTAGACAATATTATACAAAATTACCAGTAATTAGTATTTTTAAAATAATGATTTGTTTTACAATGTATTCGGATCGCTATGTTGATCTAATGGCAGTTTCAGGCCATGGGACGAGACCTATCGCGGCCAGTCGGGCTGGGACGACGGCGGTCGAGGGTATTATTTCGCATCCGGTCGACCCGAAGCTGGTCTATCCCAATACTGGGGACGGCCGGAATACTCAAGGTGAAATGTGATCGTTTTTTTTGTATTTAAAACAAAAGAAAAAATTAAGTTTTGCCTAATGTTAAAAGTATTTTGACAAGTGAACAAATTTATCGTTGCTTTCAATAATTTATCGTAACATATATAGTAACTTTATAACCAGACGATAGACGTCTACTGCTGGATATAGGCCTCGCCAAAGAGCTGCACATCGATCGGTCATGCGCTGCACGTATCCAGCGGCTTGCCGTGACCTTACAGTCAGCATGACCTTGGCACTGCCGGGCACTAGGAGCCGTCGTTTGTAGGGATTCATCCGGGATGATTTGGGCCATTACCTATCACGCTGGCCCAATGCGAGTTGGTAGAAACCAGGGGCTCGATTGTTAATTAGCAGGGTAGATCACGAGCAGGTAAGGTTAGTTTGAGTTATTGTGCGGAACCCCTTGCACCCCAGTTATATAAAAACAAGAATTTTTATTTGTATATATAGCCAGACCGCCACTACATGGAAAGATGTTAGAGAAGAAGAGAAAGAGTAGAAGAGTACATATAATAGTTTTAAATTGATTACCTAATTCTTCTAAGTAAATTTACCCATATTCTGATTAGTTCTCCTTTTGTATCCATAATGAGCCAATGTTCACACTCGATTCTGTACGATGGTAAATGACGAGTTCAAAGGTGGAGAAGCTAGCCTAGGATTTTCAACTCTCATATATTGGTAGCCAGAACGTAGTTTCGATGTTATGTCGGCAGGTTTTCATCATCAGAGTGCTAGACAGCCAAGCGGCATCAAAAAGTGCTTACTACCGACAAAACATCACTATACGTGGACCAGGAATTGAACCAGGGATATCACGATAAGATTAAACCAAGTGTGTTTAGGAACTAACCATTTACAGCTCTATTTTCAGGTCACCATCTAGTTCAAGTAGTTGGGGTAGCGTCGGGTACTCATCGGGATACAGAAACCCTGTAGCTGATTACCGCGGCTCGTTCGGATACGGCCAACCTGGCGGATATAGTCCAACCAGCGGATATGGTCAAACCAGCGGATATGGCCAAACCAGCGGATATGGTCAGACTGGCGGTTATGGCCAAATTGGAGGTTATCGCCAAGACGTTAATCCTCAGTACGGGCAAACCAGCGGGTGGCACAGTGTTGGTGAAAGACGGCCCTATCGTGATCAAAGGTATGATTAATAAAAAGTGGAAGCACTAATTTACTGGTTTCTGTCAAAAGATTGGTCAGCCATTTATTGCTGATCTATCAAATGAGGAAAACCTGTATCCATCATCATTATCAGCCGGTAGACGTACATCTCAATTATTTCCGAAATACTATACATATATATATATATATATATACTATACAATCAGGGATTATACAAAAACTATCAACACCAGCCCATAAATGTCCACTGTTGGACATAGGCCTCCACCAAAGTTTTCCCCCTTGATCAGATAGGGATTTGGTGGGAGCCAGAGCCTCGTTTATTGAATGGCAGGGTGCACCACGAACAGATGAAGTTGGTTTGGATCCTGTAAGTTGTTGTGCGGGAACCGTTACACCCCCAAACACCACCTACAAAAATGATAAATAATACACAACCCTTACCAACCTTAAAGATTTTTCCCTGTTTCAGCGGAGTAAACCAGCTAGACAACACTAACAGCAATGGCCGATACGGCCAAGGCGGTGATCGTCCAACTGTTTATGGACAACCAAACAATAACCAAGCAAATTCTAATATTTACGGCTCGAGTAGTACAACGCCTGGAACAAGCTATTTGCACGCGCGGGAAGATGATATTGTGACAGCTAAACCTGCTGATGACTCTAGCACGCCGCCATCTTAGAAATTTAGAACTATACATATAACAGCTAAACAAACTCATAACTCCAGCACGCAGCCATCTTGGAAATTTAGAACTATATCTATGACAGCTAAACAAACTAATAACTCCAGCACGCCGCCATCTTGGAAATTTAGAACTATATTTATGACGGCTAAACAAACTGATAACTCCAGCATGCCGCCATCTTAGAAATTTAAACTATATCTATGACAGCTAAACAAACAGAACTCCAGCACGCCGCCATCTTAGAAATTTAGAACTATACTTATGACAGTTAAACCAGCTGATGAGTCTAGCGCGCCGCCATCTAGGAAATATAGAAGTTTAATTATGACAGCTAAACCAGTTGTTGATTCCATTACTCCGCCACCTTAAATAGATAAAAAAGGAACGCTTTAAATAATTGCGAAAATGTTCTCTTGAGTAACTCTTAAATATATATTTTTTATATGATGGTGAAAATATATTTAATTTTTAGCGCCAATTCAAATTATTTAAAATGAATAAATAAACAGTTAATTAATGCTGTTGACGCAAATAATTTGAATCAGTTGTATTTAAGTATTTTTAAAATATATCAGCTGATGTAATAGTTAAGTTTAAATTCTGAATAGTCAAAAATATCGTATGGTGCCGGCTGTCTTGACATTATTCTACGTCATTATCATTATCAGACGTCAGACGTTATTCTACATAAACTATCTTAATGAAGCATTTCCCAAAAGGGTTTACTAATTTGTAGTTTATAAATTTTAATAGAATATTCAAAAGTAAACAAAATATGTAATTGTTTTTATCATCATTATCAACCGATTGACGTTCACTGTTGGACATATATTATTTTTCAGACTATTTTATCATAGTATTATTATTACCCTATTTCATTAGGTTAGCATTTACAAGAAATTTGATGATTTCGATTATTATTAGATAACTTTAATAAAACAATTCTAAATTAATCGACTCATTTTTATATAACTCATGAACTATGTTAAGCTTAGGTTAGTTGTATGTGAAAATTGAATGTCGCATAGTCTAACATGCATGTCCGATTTATATTAAAGTTTCACAATAAATAAATAAAAAACTATTAACATACCAAACTGTTTATTAGTCTTTTAATTAAAAATTAATCATTACTTTGTACATTTCCAACACGATAAGCTGATATGGCGCGATCAAATTTAATATCATTGTAACATACATATCATGGTATTAATAGATATATAAATAAACTTGCCAAGTTTATGTGAAATCAATGAAATCCTTTGAACATTTCTTGTTAATGGAAATTAGGTGACAAAACTTAATCTATTATGGAAAAAACGAAAAGCTTTTTAAGCATCTCGTTAATTATATTGGATATAACATAGCGTTAAAGCATATTACGTAAAATTAATAAGAAATTGGAGAATAATTATTATATGTAGTATCAGTGCCATCTGACACTTATGCTATAAACTAGAACTTCTAAAATCATGTTTTTATTTCACTAGGTGGCGCTTTAATTGAAACATTGATAACCAGCCTTTATAAAAATTTTTAATCCGTAAAAGTAAATTAGGTTTACATTACCGCCATCTATTGTTTTCATTATTAACTACGACATTCTATAGTTATGAATTATGCGCTGGATAGAGCTTTAATCAAAAATATTACAGATAAACCTTCGTCGCCATTAAAAACTTCACAGTAAATCGTAATCGTAGTCACTACAACTTCTGCCAATGCCTATCAATACCTTTTGCACCCACGGAGCTATTGACGGCAACATCTGAGCATTCGCATAGTTTTCGACGGTGTAAATAAAAGACTGATACTTAATCACGTCATTTCATCGATCGCAGTAACTACACAAGAACCTGAATTAATACAATCACACAATTAACAATTTGATAAAATGATTACACGATTATTTCTGATAAGCGGCATGCTTTCGACCACTTGGCCTTAAGTCCCCACATGTCTTACAACCTTACAATAATATTAATAAAATAATAATTCCTTTTCACCAGTAATTAATTAATTTTGATTAGTATTGTGTTGGACTGATAAAAAAATGACAGAACAAGATACAGTGAATGTGGCAGAATATGCTTCCGAAGATGGGAAATTATCCAATGGCGATGTCAAATCTTCCCTTGCTGTACCAGCAAAAATGTAAGTAATTATAATCGAAATTATAATGTGAAAGAGGGTGAAACTTTTTTATTTTTTCAATTTATAACTCGTTGAAAAGTTCAAGCAATCGATATTTTGTCAAGAATATTTTTTTTATTCAAAGAAATTACGAGACGAGTGGAACATTCACATGAGATTAAGTGATACGCCTGCGCATAACAACGTGGCCCTAGTTTGTCACTTCATGGATATCATACACTGAACGATATTGTGCACGTCGCCTTGAGACATAAGACCCTCGTTACCCCAGTAATTTAACTAGTTACAGCGCTCTTCAAACCGGTACCTACATAAACGGTCTCTGGCACACGAGACCTTCCACCAGTCAATTAGGTATACCATCAATAAATACAAATAAATTAAGTTATAATAAGAAAAACGGAAATTTTTGGGGAGGCCTATGTCCAGCTGTAGACCTAATAATGATTATGACCATGAAAAAAAAAGGAAAACTCAGTATTATATTAAAAATTTATACAAGTTAAAACTAGCTAGAAGAAGAATGAACTGGTCCGATCTGGAAGAGACTGCACTAATCAGTGCCGTGGACTGTTACTGGTGGTAGGTGTCGCTGGAGACTAGATGGGTACCACCGCAGCTCCTATTGCAGGCGACAAACTGTAGTGTGCAAATATTACTATGTACCGGATTGAAGGGTGCTGTAGCTAGTAAAATTACTGGGGTGATGTGGCCTCGTAAAATCATCATATGTCTCAGGCGCAACGCAATATGGTGCAGAGTATATCATCCTAATTAACGCTATATTAAGAACAGTCGTATCACTTATTATCAAGTGAACGTTCTGCTACTCCCGTCGCTTGTTTCTATAAAAAATAATTTCAATTGAAAAGATATTTTTTAAAATATATCAATACATCTGTTTTGACTCCCGCCATAACAACAACTTTCAAGTTTAAACCTCTCCTTCTTTTCTTTTAATCAGCAGCAGGACAGGACAGGACGAGTAGGATGTTCATCCCATGTTCCTAATGAGGAACAGTTCAGTTCAGTTTTACGTGATAAGTGACAATAGTCACTTATCACGTAAAACTATTATTTTTTTCTACAATGGACTAACACTTCGATTAATCCATTGTAAAAAAAATAATAGTTTTAAAATTTACCATAACATCGCTTTTGTACTTATCACAAAGCGACAAGATGAATAGTCTTAGACCTCAGATTTTTTTTTCTTCAATCAAGCGACGAGACGAGCGGGATGTTCACCTGATAGTAAGTGATACACCTGTTCATAATAACATAGCGATTCGTTAGGATGTTATCTACTGAACCATACTGCGCTTGTCGTCCGAGACATAAGATATTGAGTCTCCATATTACACAGCGCCTTTCAAACCGGAACAAACTAATATTTGCACACTTCTGTTTGTCGTCTCCCATAGGCGCTGCGATGATACCTACTTTTTTTTTATCGTGGTGGAAATATTTTTAAAAGATACCTTGCTTCTGGAGACAAGACAATTATGTGGGGGCTTCTACCCACTAAAACCCCCTCGGTGGTCGCTGTCAGTGCATCAGGAGGGGCTCCGGGATCTCCTGCGAAACGCACCGGTACCGCCCACGGAAGGGCAAAGGACTCCTTAGCACTCACACTGTGCTACGGCAAATACACGACCACCATGTAATTGGCGTCCTTCTAAGGCTCGCTTATTGAGCTCTGAAGTCCCCCACCATGGGCGTCCTTCTAAGGCTCGCTTATTGAGCTCTGAAGTCCCCCACCATGGGCGTCCTTCTAAGGCTCGCTTATTGAGCTCTGAAGTCCCCCACCATGGGCGTCCTTCTAAGGCTCGCTTATTGATCTCTGAAGTCCCTCACCCTCAAAGCCCATGAACCCTAGGACCCTTTTAGACGCCTTATACGACAGGCGTACCTTAGTCATCTTCTTAATAGACGGAGACTAACAGGACCGGTGATAAACCACTAACTAATAAACGTACAGCCTCCCACAAAGTTGACAGCGCTACTTAGAATGACATACACTGCACAATTTAATTATTTATCGTAACAATGTACTATATTAATATTAAAAAATTATTATATCTTAATAAATATGTCCTTGTGAAGAATACATATAATTGCTATGATTAATACTTCGCCGGAATTGTATGATACCTATATATTTATCATGCGGTCACACAATGAGCGATGTTATCGATGTATTTTACGTAAGCCACAATCTAGAATATCTAGACTACAATTTGAAGTGTTGTTGAGATAAATAATTTGTAATAGATAAAGTTGGAGCTGGTGATAACATACTTTTAATGTTGCAATTCATATTTATGCCGGTACAGCCGTTTTCTCTTTTGGTTTCCGGCGGGAAATCTTCGAAAGATATCCTCCTGTTTGATTATGTGAGGTTCTTACTAAAAACTCCTCGCTGGTCTGCATCAGTGCATTCGGAGAGGCTCCGGGATTTCTTGCAGAACTCACCGACGCCCCTATAAACTTTGTGTTGACACCTCTCTGACGAGGAGCCAAACCCTAGTTACCATCGCTGAGCCATACGCTGTCCCACGCAGCTTCGCTTTTTGAGCGATAAGGGCCCTCACCCTAAAGATCTGCGAATCTCCTCGACCTTTCTAATCGCCTACTACTACAGACAGGGCTTACTTTAGTCCTATTCTTACTAGACCGAGACTACTGGACTGATGCTGGTACAGCCCGAGGTAGCAGCTTGTTTCTAACCTCGAACAGTAGTGGACAAACATTAATGTATTTACGTTCGAAGAGAACTGTACTATTGTAAGTATTATTGAGTGAACTGTACTTATTGTTTTAAAAAAAAAAACAACTTTTTCCAATAAAAACACTGTTAGTACAATTAAAACAAAAGCCAACAACAAGCTGGTACACAGTGGAAGAAATGGTGGGAAGACGTAAAGCAGTGGGACTGGGTTCCAATACCATCTTGATTCTGATGATGTAAGCGCTTGAAAGCCATAGCAACTCTTACAGCTCATCTGATACTGGGCTCGTGGACCTGGATCCACGGCCTGGTTCTAAGAAGTGTATCATGGAGTTTAGTTCTCCGACGATGGATTATTCCTTTCTGGTGAAAGTACCCGGTCGTCGAAGACGGGCTCGGGTCCGTTCTCCTACCTCCTTCGTCTGTATTGGAATCTCAAGGCAGTGATGACCACCCCTGATCGCGAGTGTACCTGGTGTACGCGGTGTGTGATGCTGCAGAGCCGTTGTCAGTCCTCCAGGTAGTAGCAAACATCTTCAAAATCGCTTTACGCTTTGTTAAGACGTTAAGCTTTCTAGAATATTCTAGCAAGAGTAGTCAGTAGAAGTCCCCCAAAGATGGAAGGGGTCCAGCACAACAACTCAAAAGACCCAAGCCTACCTCACCTGCTCGTGGTGTACCCTGCTAATCAACAAACGAAGCTCTGGCCCCCGTGATTGGGCCAGCGTGGTAGTAGATGGCTCAAATCGTTCCCATAGGAACCCTTACATACGACAGCCCCTAGTGCCGGGCGGTACTGGAGACCATGCTGACTGTAAGGTGCCGCGGTAAGCTGCTAGATGTGGAGGTCTTTAGAGGAGGCTATGTCCAGCAGTGGACGTCTATCGGCTGATGATGAAGTCAATAGCAATGACGTCTGTTAACCTTGTGATATACAAACGAAACTTACTTTACTTATTGTCAATGGCCCAGTTCCGGTAATCGGATTACCATAACAACAGTTAAGCTGGAAGCCATCGCGATTCGAGCTGACCGTTTTATAATTACTCATTAGATGTAAGAGTTTATACACTGCGCCGTGACGGAGCTTCAGCAGCCTCCATGGCGCAGTAGCACTGCAAATCCCTGGTAGGATTCCGTGGCAGAATATAGAGGATTGTTGATACGTTTCTACTGAACCTGTAACTATCATCCGTTAAATCTTCCTTCATAACAGCTCTGTGTTCCCGCTGTAAATGTATTACAGCTGGAATATTCTGGACGATCATCTTTCACTCTTCACGTCCTCAATGTATACCAGTGTTTTGCATTATACGCGTACTGTATGCAATAAAACAACCGTTCCAATCAAAGGAATCTATAAGATGCAGAGTATTGTTACAAAACTGTAACTTTAATTTACTTTAAAGATATTAAAAAAAAACTTATGTGATTATTATCTCCTGACCACCAATGATGGTGTGAGAGGTCCTATTCTTTGTCTCACAGGTATAACCGGTACGCTTTGTGTTTTTTTTTTAAACACTTCAAAACTCCCAACAGACACCCCTATTTACAAGTGCCTCTTTGTTAAAGAAACTACGATGTTGTCTCTAATACAAGGGATAGTATGGTATAGCAATATTGTATAGTTTTGTAATAATAAATACAGAGCTGGACTGATCGATATGGAGATATTTGGGGTAGGCCTATGTCCAGCAGTTGGATCAGCTGATAATTGACTATGACCAAAAATTTTAAAATTGGTCATTTAGCCCGCCATAGTAAGTTTAACATTTTGCCATTAATTTACTCCGTTAAAATACTTTCAACTACCATTGTGATTTAGTGGTAAACTCCTTGTAACACTAAGATTTCTGGTTCAATTCAGAGGATGTATGGAGTTTGGTGGGTTTTTTTTAACTTATGTGTAGCTACATATTTATTTTACCATAATCACCACGCTTGCCAAGCGGGCAGTTCAATGGCAGCCGTTGGACTCAAACAGCTCAAGACCTTGCATTGTTGAACACAGTATAAGAGAACTATGTCCAGCAGTGGACGTCCATGGATTGAAGTGATGATGAGCTAACCAGCTACAGCCAATATGAATATGCAACCATAACAGCATTGGTGTGTTCAGAACAAGTTGAAGTCAAGTTTAGATTATGCTTATTGCAAATAAAAAAAATTTGTATCAATTTCTTGTTTGATACAAATTCAAATATTTTATCTTTCATGCACTGGATCAAAAATCTTAAAACCTAACCTTAAAATCTTAAAACCTTGTAGTATAAAGTAGTAGTAATAACAGCCCATTTACGTCCCCACTGCTGGGGCACAGACCTACCCTCTATATGAGGGCGATTGGGCCATAGTCACCACGCTGGCCCAATGCGGGTTGGTGACTTCACACATACCATAGAATAAATTCTAAGTCATGTGCAGGTTTCCTCACGATATTTTCCTTCACCGTTTGTATCTCGCTGTTGTAACTAAAGTCCACAAATGTACACAACTTAAATAATATTAAGTCATCGGTACATGCCGAGACTCGAACCCGAGACCTTCGGAATGAAAGCCGCACGCTCTAACTATTAGGCCAGCGAGCTACTAGAACCTTGATCTTTGAGTAATCTGTAAAAGCCAGAACTAACGAAAATATTTATCTGGACCTTTCCAAATCAGTGAAGCTGCAGTTATATATGTTTATGCCAAAATATTTGTATGAACAGATCGGAAGATGTATCAGGTGATGTTCCCGTGCGCCGGCTGGTCGGACCTTGAAGATACTTTATACATTCTAGACATTATTTGTTTTTAAGAGTTAACCTCGTTTTATTTTGAATGTTTAAAAAGAAATCTTTTTTTTACATTCCTTCAAATGCAATTTTTTTTTTTTTTTTTAATTTAACAGAAGACACGTAAGTCCGTCTTACGGGAGACAGTCTAGGTAGAAACTACGGCTGTTCCTATTTCCGCCGCTGAGCAGTGTTATGCTAAGATTACCGTGCTCCTGTTTAAATGGCGTGCTAGCTAGTGAAATTATTGGGATAGCCAGACGTAACATTTCGTATATCAAAGTGATGTGCTGCATTGTATATGACCCTAACTAGCGCCACGTTGTTATAAGAAAGGGAATTACATCTCGTCGGGTTGTAAAATAAAAAAAGATATGTATAAAACAGTAAATAAATACACCATTTAGTAACTATTTGATACTGGTAAGAATATAGACACATTCTTTCATTTTGTTTATCATCTTACTAACTAACTTAACTACGACTAGTTACTCGAGTAATTTTACTAGTTATAAAGTGGAATTTGATAATTTTTCCAGAGTACATCGAGTCAGCTGAAATAGGCGCTGCTTAACTTTTTTCTTTTTTATGGAGAGACCAGGAGTTATCGTTTGAATACTGTACATTATTGGAAATAGTCAGGGTTGTGTAGGGGATTTTAACAACTAAATTCCCCTCAGCACTCATTATGAGAAATCAGGGGATCCCCGGTCGGAATACATGAGCGGCCGTGGAGCTTGCTTGATTTTTAACGTTTCTACGTTCTTGGTGAAGTTGCACATTTTTTTTATTTTATGAAGCGACGGCACGGGACATTCACCTGGTGGTAAGCGATACGCCTATCCATAACAACCTGACGCTTGTTAGGATATGTACTACACCACATTGCGCTCGTCGCCTTGAAACATAAGATGTTCTCTCTCGTAAGCCCAGTCATTATACTAACTACAGCGCCCTTCATACCGGAAAAAAATAATGTTTGCACAGTACTGTTTGTCGGCTGCAATAGGTGCTGCGGTGGTACCTGATTCAGGCCGTGGATCCGGGTCCATGAGCCCAGCGTCAGATGAGCTGTAAGAGCCGCTGTGGCTTCCAGCCCGATCAAAAACAAGAATATAGGTGGTACCTACATAGACGGTCTCTGACAACAGAGACTTGCTACCAGTAAAAGGTAGTAGGTCTATGTTTCTATGTCCTCGTTTATAGTATATATACTAAACTAAACTAATAATCGTGCTATAAGTACCACAATTCTACTTTAAGCTTTTATATGAAGCTTTCATACAAATAAAAAAAGACGCTGACGTAATTTTCGGTAAATCCTTTAGCCGCTCCCACTCAGCTGAAGTGCAAAGATGATTCACCGAGTCTATTTTATTTAAGATTTATTGTAAATATGAATATGACAAAATAAAGGAAAATAGTCTAATATACGAAACGAATATTTACGTTTTTTATAGAAAAATAAAATTAGCTTTTCATATGGGATCAACTTTTATAACAAAACTAAGTACTTTATAAATATATGTATTATACCTATATAACGGAGATGCAATTAGATCACGAACATTTATCATGTCATATATACACCCACTGGACGCGATCATTGTGGATGAGGTTTAGAATAAAAATATATAAAACATGACACTATTTAATCAGTAAATATAGTAATTTAATCTATTGTTTTAAAATCGATTTTATGGATACTTAATAGCTCACTATATTCTTTTATATCGGAAGCTTTAGCTTAGTGACGATTAAACCCGATGACGACCATCTCACGAACTGACATATCATGTACTTATGCGGATAAATGAGCGTGGTGCTTCCTGTAGGCTCGTTATGGGTGCAAGAGCATGTGACCTCTAAAAAGTGAAAGGTCAGAAGACTAGAAATTGTATTATTTCTGAAACAATGCGCGTCTTTGTACGGCACACCGTGCGGATGGAAAACACTGAACCCTTAAGATTGTTACACACTGGAAACTTCATACACACAATAAAGTATCAGAGATTGAAGTTATTACATGAATATAAGAGGATTATTGATCATCATCATCATCATCATCATTATATTATATTCACTGAACATATTATCGCAGGGTCGATTGAGATTTTTATCCTATTTCCTTATCCAGAAATGGATTAATGTTTATAGGAACAAAAATCTTGAATGTTAGACCTCATTAGTGACAATTCTCTCTTATTTTATACGAACCGTCCCGTTACAGAATAAATATGTAAAATAACTATATTTAAATATAAAAAAAACACTAATTCATCTTGTTTGTACCACTAAACAGTAGTGAGCAAACATTGCTGTGTTCCGGGTTGAAGGGCGCTGTAGCTAATGAAATTACTGGGGTAACGATGCTTAACATCTGTCACAAGGCGACGAGCGCAACATCATACTGTGTATATCATCCTAACTAGTGCAATACTGTTATTGGCAGGCGTGTCACTTACCATCACGTGAACGTCCCGCTCCTGTAGCCGCTTAATGGAAAAAAAAAAAAAAATTTAATTGTTTTATAGCATCTATATATTTCATAATATACATTAATTTTGATTACTGATCGAACTTAATAAAAAGATTTAAAAGTAATTCTTGTTAGTCTTATAAACACTGAGGATGTCTTGAAAAAAAAATTATTATAATTTGTACGAAAGAATACATTTTTAATGTGTTATAGTAATTAGATTAAATAGTCAGGTCAGTCCGATGAATCTGTAACTGTCGATAATACGACTAACAGCGCGATTGCATTATATTAAAAAAAAGCACGGTGAAAAGAGGTTTTATTCGTTAGGCCAGGTGTGCCCATCGTCCTAGTGTGTTGTTGCCCTTAACGATGACACAATGTGAGCTCTCACTTGACCGGTCTTGCCGCACGACCGCGACGCCAGTTTGCCGCCAACCTCCATGTTGATTAAACGTCATTGCCGCGAACTTCGGAGCAACTTTGACGGAACTTTTTTTTAATTATTGACAGTTCGTTTTTTTTTTAATTTATATCATGGGCAGTTTGTTTTTGATGCATAAAAACAACAAATTAAATTAACGGTTAAGTGAGAATCGATTTAGATTTTTTTTTTGGGTATAAATTTGGTGGGACTGGTTTTTTTTTAGTTAATTTTCGTGTGGTGATGTATTGTGTGGAATGTGCATTGTCGGATGTGGTGTTACTTTAATCGGGCTTTGGTGATCGAGGTGAGTCGTCTCCTACGGTCAAACTTTTTATTTGCGAATTCATACGATCGAACGCGGTCGATGACTCTTTAAGTTCCGAAAACCCGTTTAGGAATCTCCACATGCATGATATGAGATGAAATTAATGGGTTTCATTTAAAATGATTTACGGGTTTATTTTTTGTCTTTATTGACTTTCGTATTATTTAAATTTATTTAAGAATTTATTACGTATCAAAGATTTTGTTTTAATTTTATGTTCCCATTTATCAAAATAAACAATTTAATGAATGGTCCATATAAAAATCAAATCTTCCGCAGGTAATATAGATGAAAGTTCCATTTCACTCTTTAGTAACATTTATCATTTAAATGAAACTCTTTGTAAATAATATAGTAGATTAGAATTTTCCTTCATATAAAAATAAATCATTATTGTAATAAACAGACTTCACATTATCTAACCCGTAATACATCCCATATATATGTAAACATATTTGTATTTCGACAAGGAAAATCGTAGTTTCTGTGTTAGACATGAAGTTGGTCACATCTGAACTAATGGTGGTTAGTGTCTCTTGTAAACGGTTTTCTAACCAGTGCTTTCCAATCTTTCTTTTGATCCCCGTACCCTTTAATAAAACTTTTAAAAATACACATACATTATGATAATGTTTACATAAGTTATCTGTTATCTTCTCAGTATTTCCGCTATTAACAATATATTTTTTACATACTTCAACGGGACACTGTAATCTTAATGGCCTACCATTCATAGATTGGAAATCGCTGGGAAACCAAAGGAGTAGAGTATAGCTTCCAAGGAGTGAAGTATAAATATTACTATTATATACTCTGATCCATATTTATCGCTAGTGCAATAATTCTATAATAACTTAGCTGTATTTCGGCTGTTATTATATATTAAGAACGGAACACAATGAGCGTGTTTCGCCATTGTCGGCCTTATAGTCACTTAACAATAGTGTATTTCAAATCAAATTTTATCCCAACTGGTATCAAAAGTAAAGTTTTTAAAAGTATCTCGTATGCTCGGCAATGAAACCGCGTAAAGATCTTAACTATATCTTGGGTATACATGAAGGTTGATTAGTGAAACACAAGCAGGTGAATGTTTGCTCAGTAGTTCAATTGTATGTTTATTGCAAGATATAACAATCTCATTAAATACAATATATCTAATGATGATGAAATGATTACATATGCATCATCATCATAAAATGAACTGATTGATCGTTTAAATCACTTTCTCGCATGTTCTATGTGACTAGTCCGCGAGCACGGCGACGCTGTGCGGTGACCAGGGTAAAGACCGAAGATTCTAGTCTATTTAAAGACCAGCAATTCGCTTGGCACATAAAATAAGGTGCAATGCATTCCGCTTTCCTGTTCCTAAGTGAGTGCCGTCGTATGCGAGTTGCGGTTCGCGTTTATTTATGAATTTAGGCAAACAAAACTGGGGAGACAGGTTATATGTATGTTTGTATTCTTTACTAACATTTACATACATATATATATATTATAGGCGTAAATGCTACAATGTTTTGAAACGAGCTGAATATCATCTGATAGTAAGAATACATTCACCATGCACTAAATTGAGCTCATCTGGAGAATGATGGTAGTATTCTGTTGCAGGAGACGTCTAGATAGGTATCATCGCTGTACCTATTTCTACCGCCAAACAGTGCTGTACAAACATTACTGTGTTCCGGTATGAAGGGCGCCGCGGCTAGTGAAATTACTCGACAACATCTTATGTCTCAAGGCGACGAGCACAATGTGGTGCTGTGTACATATCCTAACCAGTGCCACATTGTTATGGGCGGGTATATCGCTTACCATCAGGTGAACGTCCCGCTCGTCTCGTCGCTTCGTAATAGAAAAAAAAGAACATAACATGTAAAGTATCATTCAGTACTCAGTAATTTCATTAACTACAACATCCTTCAATCTGGAATAAATTAATGATTGCACACTATGTTTGTGGGCAGAACTAGGAGCTGCGATGGTACCCACCTAGACGGTCTCCGCCAACAGAGACCTACCACACTTAGACACAATATCCTAGATTAAAAGACAATCTTTTAATTTGCCACAACTAAATATGTATATATATAGCTCTGACTCCCACTAATCTGCATTGGGCCAGCGTGGTGGGAAATGGCCCATATCCCTCCCATATGAACCCCTACCAACGACGGCTGCTTGTGCCCGGCGGTACAGTGCAGGGCCCGACCAATCGATGTGGAGGTTATTGGGGGAGGTCTATCGGCTGATGACGATGGTGATATATATATATATGAATAATTTATGTATATTTATGTACTATTGACATTTGTTAATAAAAGTCTAAAAGTATTAATAAATAAATATAGTGATTCAATTGCTACTAGTTTTTCTTCCTTGAATTTAGTTTAATGTTAAGGTCATACAATCACTGCAGCGACACTGATTATGATAAAATCACTTTGATGATATTATGAATTATAATGCAATTAATATATATACTAGGGCTTAATAACAATTTAAAATATTAAACAGTTTGAAATATCAAAATAATAGTCTTCATAGATACGAATGTTTAATATTTACACTATTCTTATATCAAAAGCTATTCTAGAAAATTTTAGACGTCTTTCTATCTATTAATAGCTGAAGATAATATAATATAGGCTACTTTATTGTAACATATATTAATAAAATCTCTACACTTCATCATCATCATCAGCGGACAGACGTCCACTGGTGGACATAGGCCTCCCCAAAGATTTTCACATCGACCGCTACCGCACAGCGCGCATCCAGCTGTCCTCGAATGGCGACCACGTATCGGAAGTCGCGGTGTTGAAAGACTCCACATCAGATAGTCGGACGATTGTACAGTTATAAAGAATAACTCGCTATGTTTAATTTTACATATATATATTTGGACATGCGAGAAAAACAAAATTTCTTTGGTTTCCATCATCATAATAATACATTAAAAACTGCAACAGTTGTCTTTTGTGGATATTCTATAATTTGCCTATAGTATATATGTCGATATCGTCGATCGTATATATATGTCGATCGACGTCATATAATAACCATGGTGCGTATGCTTAAGCATGCATCAACGCGGTTAAGTAAATATTTTAATTGTCGATGACATCATACCAACTTGGTGGCACCTTAATGGTATACATCGATACCACACGTCCAGTCGCCGGACACAAGTGTTACCACACGATACAAAGTGTTAGTTATTATTAATTGTTGTATATTATTAATTTACATACATACATATATATCACGCCTCGTTCCCAGTGCGGTAGGCACTGAGACCACCTCTCTCCACCTGCTTATTATTACCTCCACCTCATTATTAATTTAGTTGGGCCGTATACGTTGTATGTGTTTACTGATGATGTAATATATATTGCTGATAGTCGTTTGTATAGCTTGTACTACTCATGGTACGACCGACGGCCGATGGGGCAGTAAACACGTGGTGTTGAGAGGCCTCCCACAAAGTGGACCGACGATCTGGTGAGAATTGCAGGAACCCACTGGATACAAGCAACGCGAGACCGATCGATGTGAAGATCTTTGGAAGAGGCCTATGTCCAGCAGTGGACGTCTACCGGCTGATAATGATACTGCTCATAGAAAACTGGACTCATGGATCTAAAATCCGCGGCCGGGAATTGTATGTCTTATTCTATCTTATTATCAAAACTAGCTTAAAACTTGAACTGATTATCATGTTCTGATGTGACAATAAGGTCGATGGTGTGAAGCGTTCTGGCTCAAAATACTTAAAGTTTTATATATATATATTATACATAGATTAAAAACATGCAATGAATACTCCTTGACCGTACAAACATCATTAAAGGAAGAACTAAAGTAATAGGTTGGAAAATATCTCCCTTCCGCCTTTTTGTCTTTTGAATTTCGCGGCTATGTACAAAGCGCTACAGAGCTCGTATCTGGCAATACTATACATAATTTGAAAGGTCTTGACATAACCTACAAAACGACGCTATGCATAATTAGTTTGGATATTGCGTTCAACAGTTATAGACGTGTAAACATGAGAGTTCACTAACGCCGAATTTGCGCTATTTTAAAGTTTTCCTTCGTTAAAGGCAAACCCGCTAGAGAAACGTTCCGTGAGATTAATGGTGTTTTGGGGGATGGTACTCTATCACTTCGAACTGCGGAGGAATGGTTTCGACGATTCAGAACCGGTGAAAACGACACCATGGATAAGCCAGCCGGCGGAAGACCTGTGACGACAAATACCGATCAAATCATGGACTACATCGAGTTAGACCGGCATGTGGCATCTCGTGACATCGCCCAGGAGATGGGAGTTAGTCACCAAACCATTTTAAACTATCTGCAGAAGGCTGGATACAAAAAAAAGCTTGATGTTTGGGTGCCGCATAATTTGACGCAAAAAAACCTTCTGGACCGAATCAACGCCTGCGATATGCTGCTTAAACGGAACGAACTCGACCCATTCTTGAAGCGGATGGTGACTGGCGACCAAAAATGGATCACATACGACAATATCAAGCGAAAACGGTCGTGGTCGAAGGCCGGTGAATCGTCCCAAACAGTGGCCAAGCCGGGATTGACGGCCAGGAAGGTTTTGCTGTGTGTTTGGTGGGATTGGAAGGGAATCATCCACTATGAGCTGCTCCCATATGGCCAGACGCTTAATTCTACCATCTACTGCGAACAACTGGACCGCTTGAAGCAGGCGATCGACCAGAAGCGTCCAGAATTGGCCAACAGGAAGGGTGTAGTGTTCCACCAGGACAACGCCAGACCACACACTTCGTTGATGACTCGTCAGAAGCTACGGGAGCTTGGATGGGAAGTTTTATCGCATCCACCATATAGCCCGGACATAGCGCCAAGTGATTACCACCTGTTCCTGTCCATGGTGAACGCCCTTGGTGGTGTAAAGTTGAACTCAAAAGAGGCTTATGAAAAGTGGCTGTCCGAGTTCTTCGCAAATAAGGAGGGGGGCTTCTACGAGGGAGGTATTATGAAGTTGCCGTCTAAATGGAAACAGATTATCGAACAAAACGGCGCATATTTGAACTAAATCCGATCACTGTAACACTTTTTATAAAGCATTGAATAAAGAGCAAAAAAGCGGAAGGGAGATATTTTCCAACCTTATATATTACCAGTTTTACCTCTTTATCAATTTTTAAGAATAATAATAATTTTTAAGAATAAACAATAGTCAGCTAAGTAATTATTGCAAGTATAACGTTAAATTTAAGCCACGAATCATTCTTCAAAAAATAATATACTTTTTGTCAAATGACTGTCTGGAAAGAGATTTCGAGAAACGAATGTTTGTACAGATGAATTTTCAAGTAGAAGAAAATAAAAAAAATATACTTAAATATATTTTAATTGCTAATTTCATACAAGGTTATATTCTTAAAGGCGAGCCTCTGTCAAGTTTTATGTGCTGTTATTACTTTCAAGTGGCGCAGATTCCAAATAATATAGTGTTTACATCCTACTGTCGCTGGCAAAATAGTTGCTGAAGAACTACCTACCTAGATAGAGTCCAGAAACAGATACCATCCACTCTGTTGCAATAAATTGTCTAAAATACACTAAATTAATGTTATTTAAATCACAACCAAATTGTCCACCACTTGCTACAAACGTGTCCTAAGTTACTTTAGTTATATTGCCCGGAGACAACCATGTAATCTGGATAAGCTGGTTGTAGTAGGAAGGGCTACAGATCACGGTGTTGATCGTCTACCCTCTATATTCTTGATTTAGATCGGGCTGGAAGCCACAGCGGCTCTTACAGCTCATCTGACACTGGGCTCGTGGACCCGGATCCACGGCCTGAAGTCGTCTACCCGATCGTCCGACCAGATACAGGCAATCTTAGGCACCAACATTCCGAATGTCCTGAGACGTGTTGACAACAGGGCGGTGTGAAGACGTCTGGTTGACGCGTCATTATGATAATTTCAGGACAAGCACGACCTTCAATAATGAAGCACACGAAAGAGAAGAAGAATTGTTATTTAAATATTAACGCACAAAACACGCGTAAAACAGACAGACGTAGAGCCGCACAGTAACAAAGGAGGTGAAGATGATCAAGAAGACGTGGGAGAAGATTAAGGGTGAAGTCGAAGACCGTACGCGCCGTCCTTTGCCTCATCTTGGTGCGATAGGATGTTAATAAAAAATGAATGACACGCGTAAAAAAGTTATAAAGAGAAATAACATTGCATAACAATAAAAAGTTGCCACACTAATTATTGTAAAAACAAAATGGTTGTCATCACACGTGCGTCCTATTTCCTAATTAAATATTCTTTGTTTGTTTAGCTTGAAAGCGACAGCTTGGCCAAGTGTTAAGTAACTTCCCTTGATAATTTTCTATGTTTTATGTATACAAAATAGTGAATTTGATTTTAAATTGTGATGAAGCTAGGACTTTGTCATCGGATATCGTCTACGCAGACACTACCAAAGCGATTGTGTCTGCCACTAAACACCTGTTCGAGCGGCTCAGTGGCTAGTGGAATTACCGTGGTAATGAGACAACATCATATATATCAATGCGATAAACGCACTGTATATCATCCTATACTGTTGCCACATTGTTTTGAGCAGGTGCAGGAGCATCACTACATCAAAAAAAAAACAATACTCATATTTTGTATGAACTGATATTTACTAATACAAATATTAAAATACATTTATTACTTACCGTATATTTTTTTTTAAAAAAACAAAAACATAATAATTATCTATAAATATTATGTAAATAATAAATTGATGCCATTTCTTTCTAACGTCGGCAATATTGTGACAGTTAAAACATTAACGGCTAATGAACGCGTGTCCAGGGCATGTAAATAAATTAAAAAGAAAAAGCATTCGCGTCATTTTATAACCTACAAATTTTAAAATAATAAATGATAGTCACTATAGGTAACTTAGAGACGCCATTTAATATACTAGTTGTTATGAACACATGTGAATTAAAATGTATTAGATGTTGATTTAAACGGAATGTGTTTGTATGAATGCGCCATTTTGTTTGTCAATGAGTCACTCTCGCAAGAGGTCACTTACAACCAGTGATGTTATTATCCCTTTTCATAGCAATCAATAGCTTTTAATGTTACAATCACTTTTACAACCATAAGACAAATTAAAGGCATATGTTCATACAATAATATAACAACAACGTTTCTCTTGAACAGAACTTCCGGCCTTTATAAACAAGTTCTTAAAAACACGGAAACGGATATTATTTAAAGCTTTATTTATTACAAGACGTTGAGGTGAATGAACTGGGTATCAAAATTGATTACCGCTTATGTATTATAATAATTGTCCTTGTTTGTTTAAATGATAATATTAGTTTATATGTCACAGGCAAATAACATATGTCTTTCTAAAACTTTATTTAATACGCTAGTAACATCTACAAAAGTCGGTTTTTTTGTAAGTAATGTATATACATTTATTTAGTGATAAATAAACTACTGTCGAGATATAGTACTACCTTGACATTGGATTCATGAATGGTAACAAAACTCCTTTGTCATTTAAACTTTTTAAATATGTAGTCTCGACGGTTTGGGAATGTTTTTTTTTTTTTAATTTTTTTTTTTTTAATTTTTTTTTCTTTATTAACTTTAATTAAGCGAAGAAACGAGCGAGACGTTCACCTGATGATAAGTGATAAGCCTGCTTAACAACGTAGTGCTAGTTATATGTAACTACACCCTATTGCGTACGTCGCACGACACATATTTTAAGTCTCATTACCCTAGTAATTACACTAGCTATAACGTTTATCAGCTGCAATACGAGCTGTAGTATTACCTACCACCAACTAAACGTGATACCATAAAGAGTAAAATAAACAAACAAACAATTAGTCATTATTAAAATTTCGTTTATTTCTACTAGCAAACCATATGTTGTCTAAAGCATACTTTAGCTGGTGAAATTACTGGTAATAGTTTCAAAACCATGAACACAATGCGTTGCAGTGTATATCTGTTAGACTATCCTCCAGTGTGACAACTAATAGATTGTTGAGGTTTAATTTACAACTTTTAATCAATGCACAATGAAATATATACAATACTAAAGAAACCATTTAATACCAACTATCCTCGCTAACTCCCCGCCACCTCCCTGACAGGCCGACGCCATTTTGTCCGGGCGTCCTTTCCATATTGTCATATTTTAAATGTTGCCAACTTATAATTAAAAAGAGTAATGATAACTATATAATGCAATATATTAATTTGCTTAGTATTAACAAATGATTCTAATAATATAAAAAAATAACAAACAATATTAATAATTAGAATCACAATAGTTATAAAAGGAAAATTATTGTTAATTTTAATATGAGGAAAACGTCTGATGTTAATTTATTACCTAGAAGTCCTATGCAATTGGCTAATATAGATTTTAATTGGAGTATTTCCTTTAGTATTAAACGCTGTTTTGTATCCTAGATATACTAAGTCATATGTTAGTCTCGACCTATTTATTTCTAAAAGTCAATTTCGTAATAGTTTGTCAGGTCACCTAGTTGGAGGAGTTGGAGGTTGTGAAGCGTGTTTACAAATAATACCCTAGCTCTAAAAAGATCGCTCTAATACAGCTTTGTTGTTATAGCTACAGAATAACAATGGGTGGATGGTAGCTACCAATATCCAAACTTGACCACATGTGGCCATTGAATCGAGCTGGAGACCCTAAAAAAACTCGATGTCGTCATCGATTAAAATATACCGCCTCTCATATTGAGTCAGCTTAGTAAACATATAAATCATTTAAGTGTTTCTAATCAGCAGCTTAGGAATGACTTAGGTCTTAGATAACCATATCTGGCTTAACGGATAGTAGTTTATCTGAAGCACTAAAAACTTTTTGAGATAATGAAAGATATTTTGTCTTGAGACTAGATTTTACTTTTAGATATCTTTGCATTGGTGTCACACTTAACTCACTCCTATGATTCCGGAGTCCCAATAATAGGTATCCGGTTTCCGTGTGAGAGAACGCTCAGGTTTTCTACCACAAGAGTAATGAGGCCACTTATCCACCACAATAGCCAAGTGCGAATTATTGGATGTCACATATGAAAGCTTTCGGTTTCTACACGATGTTTTCCCTCACCCGATGCTCAAGCTCGGTGGGAATCAAATCCGCACCACTTCGCAAAGAATATCTGATAACTACTCGCTTCCTATATGGCAACATTAAAGGGTTCCCATGCTTCAGGCCATGGATCCGGGTCCACGAGCCCAGTGTCAGATGAGCTGTAAGAGCCGCTGTGGCTTCCAGCCCGATCAAAAACAAGAATATAGGTTCCCATGCAACAATAGTGGGAGAATTGGCATTAACAAAAACTACATACTTTTCTAATGCTTTTGACAATTGTTTGCTGTAATGTTTAAAAAAAAAATTGCAAATAATCGCTAAGTAAGATAACCAAGTAATAAATAAAACATGTAATATTACTTAAAATCTAAGTATATACAAAATTTAATCTTTTTTATTTATGTGTATATACAAGAGATTTCCACCTATGTGAAATTACTTCAAGATATCATAAGACCTAGAGACTTGATATGTGGTTGGAATATTCGTTTTCCTGTATGTAAGCCACCTATGAACGGATTTTACGAAATGTTACCCCTAAAAGGGGGTTACGGGGGTGTTACAGTCAGCGAAGTGGGCGAGAAACAGCTAGTATAGTATACACCAGAGCCCATCCCACCTGATGGTAAGAGTAAACTTAGTGCTAGATCTAAAATACACCACACACACGTTTAGAAGAAGTCTTTAAATATAGGCCATAAACCTAGGTCATACCTTGATGGAAACCCTGATAAAAGCAGACTCCAATCTTACGATATCCGCATTATGGAGGATGAAAGTAAATGCTTTATCCTAATATATGAAATGAGGGCAAGGTATAAATGTCGCCGTATATTCGTCATCGACTGTTCATCGACCATTTACCACCAGATATATATACCAACGTATTATACCATGTTATTCGTAAGCACACTCAATGCTCTCCTTAGCACACCGATCTCTATTAATAATATATAACTTCCGCCGGAGACAGTCCCCGTACAACCGCAGCTCCTATTTCTGTCACCAATCATAAACATGGTGGTTGTGTGATTTATTTATGTTGTGGTAGACAGTAATATGTACCTGGTTATTTGAATAAAAAAAAAATTACTGACTCTTATTTAGAAAATTAACAAAGTGAGGGATGCTGCAAATTCATCTGGTTAACCTGGTGATGAGCGTCAGCACAGTTGAACAAGACTAACTAACAATCTATGTTGGTCAGTCTTATTCAATTCTGAATCTTCTCATCACACTATGATTCTGTCTATACGAGACGAGTAATATGTTCACGCGATAGTAAGTGATACTACTGCCCATAACAACATGGCGCTAATTAGTCTTGTTACCTCAGTAATTTCACTAGCTACAACATCTTCCAAACCGGAATAACGTCTGCTCGGTCTCCGGCAATAGAGATCTACAAAAATAAGATACTTTTTTATTTCAATTAAGTGACGAGACGAGCGTAATTTTCACCTGATTATAAGTGATACGTCCAGCCACAACAACGTGGCGCTAGTCGGGATGATATACACTGCACCACACTGTCGTCGCCAGAGACCTGAAATGTTAAATCTCATTACTCCACTAACTACGCCAGCTACAACGCCCTTCAAATCGGAACACAGTGTTGTTTGCTCATCATTATAGATCTAGTAATATGTCTTCGTGTAAGTATAAGTGTATATAGGGAATCATCATCAGCCGATAGACGTCCACTGCTAGATATAGGCCTCCCCCAGAGATCTCCACATCGATCGGTCCAGCCCTGGTTACATCCAGCTAATAATAGTAGCTGGTGGTAGTAGTAGTGCTATATAAGGGATGGTGTTGGCTATTGTATTTTATGTAGGGCAGCCGAAGTGGAACCTGCTAGCCGCCGCAGCAATGTGGGGCGGCGCACCCCCGAGGTGTGGCTCAGCGGCGAGGATGGCGTGCGGTACTATTTAACCCTTGCTTATTACATTAACATAAAACGAACTTAAAAAAATTACTTACGAATAAGTAACAAGCGTTCCGTATTTTTTTAATATATTATACATACATATATATATATATATATATATATATATATATATATATATATATATATATATATATATATCATCAGCCAATAGACGGCCACTGCTTGATGTATGATTCCCCAAAGATTCCCACCTACATCGGGTAGTGATTTATATGGAGGGATTTGGGCTCTTTCCCATCACTCTGGCCCAATGCGGGTTGGTGGAAGCCAGAGCCTCGTTAGTTGATTAGCAGGGTGCACTACGAGCAGGAAAGGTTGGCTTAGATCCCGTGAATGTTGTGCGGGACCACTTACACCCTTCCTTCCTTCTATCTGCCTCAAGCCAATCATAGAGTACTTCGGACATATTGCCATGAAAGACGGGGATGTCCTTGAAAATTTGTGTTTACTGGCAAGGTGGAAGGAAAAAGGCTGAGGGGCTGCAGCCCAATGGTTAGTCTGAACAGATCCGCAAGATACTCGACTCCACAGTATACGATGCTCTCTAAGTAGCCGGAGATAGGACGAGATGATGAAACATCATGAAGACAAGAGATGGATAAAGGTAGTCACAACCCTCAGACATAAGGGATACAATACAAAGAGGAGGATGTAGAGTGATGTAATAGGTAGTAGTTAGTAGACGCTATCTGTACTCCTCTCACAAAAATCTAGCTGAAGTTGGCAACACAAAGTAATACGATGTAATTGGAAGCTCATTGACACCATCTTCTATTTGGGTGATAATCATTTCAACGGCGGGGTAAATGGGCACGTTAGTGTAACCATGCTTTTATAAATTCGAAAATTTCCATAGAATATCATCTAATCAAGAATAAATAATTTAATTTTCCCACAGCTGGGACTTCTTCTTTTTCTTTCACAAGGAGATAGAGCTTTTCGTCCACCATGCCGACTAGATATTTTTTTTTTTTATATAGTCACGCCTTTTTCCCAGTAGGGGTAGGCAGAGGTGAATAAACACCCACATTTCGCCAGATGTGGTCAGATTAGGTCCAGTGTAACAGGGGGCGAGCCTGTTGCCACTTTATTGGGACCACCACACAGATATTTACTAGAGGTAAATCTCTGTGTAAGTTAATAAGGTAACGAGATTTAATGTCTTATATCTCAGGGCGACAAGTGCAATGTGGAGCAGTGTATATCATCTTACCTAGGGTCACATTTTTATGGGAAAGCGTATCTCTTACGATCAGGTGTACATCTCGCTTGACTCTTCGCTTCAACCAATAAATAAAATTGTCAACAAATTTAATGTTCCGACAACTGGGACTCTAAGCTTCAAGGAGGAAGTCAGGGCTATTTATCCAGAATCATGACTAGGTGCGTATTTGAGGATATAAATTGTCCATAAAACCTATTCTTGGACGTGTCGGTGTCCTTACAGTGTTTACCTTGACAGAAAGTTTGTTTGAAGAAAATCGAATAAGTGTTTAGCTGTATATAGTGATCAGTAAAACTGGTCTTCGTCTTGCAGACTTGGTTATGGTCCAATCAAGTTCGATACTAAATGTAAAAGACTAAACTTGAACACGAAGTGTACATGAAACAACTTAAACATGTGACTTACTTCTGGAAACAAAATATTTGATATTATAAGACTGGATATGCACGGCCAAGACCAGTACCAAGATTATTCAAGTCTTGGTCTCGTCCTTGCTGCTTGCTGAGATGTCTTTAGAAAAAAAAGTATGAATTAAACCATGTGTTCTTCTGTAATATAAGTTTTATTTGAATGATTATAAATTCAACAAAACTTACAACGCTTTTAACTAAGGAAAACTTACCTGTAAAAAAACATTGGCACTGAGCCAATGTTTTTTTCAATATTTTTAGCACTTAAACACAATAATAAATTACACCCTTTTATCCTTCATACCTCGAGTGGCAGCTTCACTTTACCGACGTAGCTAATTGCATTGATTATACCGCCATCTATCGATCGAGCCCGACACCACACTTCTTTACCAACTTAGCGAGTCACGTCAAAATTCCAATGAAACAAATGTTTTATAATAACTATTTCTTTACATATATTGTAATAACTGCACAGAAATTTAACTGCCTTAGGCTCAGCACTTGCTTAATAATACGTAAGTCTCTGGTTAGAATCGGTCACATGTTGTGGAGGGTTAAAGTTAAGGTTTATACCACGCCGCCATAACTACATCGTCGTGAACTATCAACATATAAGAACCCGATTATTCTATAGTATTGACGTTCACCTAATTGTGAGTGATACACCTGCCGATATATATATTCCTGTGTATTTTATAACGGCTTTAAGCAATGTTTGTAATGGATCTGGACACATCCGCGTATGAGAGAACGCGTGGTCAACCACCACCGCACCTACGTGCATCGAACAAGTTTAACTAAAAAGTTTGTGAGGGGACTTTAAATAGAAACTTGTTCGAACTTGTTTCCGTAATGGTGGCACCTACGCTTGAGTAGATAACGTAACGAATTAACTTAATCAAATTTGTTACTTCCATACTCTAAAAAAAAATTACAAAAAATAATATCTTAAATAGTTGGTGATAGTAGGTCTCTATTTCCGGAAACCGTTTATGTACCAGCGCGGCTTCTATTTCTGCCGCCAAGCAGAATTATGCAAATATAACTATGTTCCGGTTTGAAGGGCGCTGTAACTAGTGTAATTATTGTGTAGTCTCAGGCGACAAATTCACTGTAGTGTAATATATATAGTACAAGACGAATTTACAATATGAGAATGGTGGTGTGGTAAAAACCCTACCTTTAACCCTCCACGACATGTGACCGATTCGAACCAGTGACTTCCGTGTTATTTAGCAAGTGCTGAGCCTAAGGTATTATAGTTGATAATTGCATTAATCATGCGTTACGCCTAATAAGGCGTGGTTATTACAATGCAAGGTTTTATGATGGTTTATTGGAGTCACTGACATTTGTTTAATGGTCTACCGGCTGGTGCTTCCTGTATTTCTTCACCGTTGAATATAAATGTTGTTTGCACAAAAAAATTACATTATCTAACTGGACTAGGTCCGGTCAAGATTAAAAACGGTTGGTGGGGGTAAATCACGTTTTTTTAATTGCGTAAATCAGAGTATCTGAGTGAGAGGGGTAAGCTTTGTGGCAAGGTGTACTGGTTAATAGGCTTTCGTTGTTGGAGACCGTCACACACAGCAGCTTCTATTTCTGCCGCCAAACAGTAGTGTGCAGATATTATTGTGTTCCGGTTTGCAGGACGCTGGTAACATTCAACATCTCAGGCGACGTAAGCAATGTACTGCGTATATCATACTAACTAGAGCCACGTTATTGGGACGCGTATGACTACCATCAGGTGAAGATTTTGTCGTTTCAATAAAATATCAAAATTCATAGACCAGCATCAGATGGTAGAAGTATTATTATTTATTATATAAGGACTGGGGAACAGCTGTCTGCGATCAGACTTTCAAATGATTCACCTCCAGGAGTATAAACGCTGATCCGACGTGTAGGCTGCATTTGATTGCTGAAGCCTTATCTGTACCATATTAACGTCTAATCTTATCCGAACAAATACGATTTATCTCACTGATACCTACCTCCGTGGTACATCCACACGTTCACACAGTAATGTCGAGACAAAGTGGTAGAAAAGAAAAAAAATATATATTTTATGCCATACGTATGCGACACAGCAACGTATACATGTATATGTATACATAGTATTATGTTCTATAAATGTTTGTGTTTTTATAAATACAAAAAAAAAATTGTAAGATACCGTATATCAGAAATTATTGGATACATTGGTCTTGGTCTTGCCAAAAAGGATCGAATGAATAAGACCAAGATCAAAACTAAGACAGATCTATCACACAAGGCCTAGACTATAAAAGACTAAGTTAAGAAAAACTTTACATCATCATTAGACTTCCACTGCTGGACATTGGCCTCCCCAAAGATTCTCCCGGATAGGCACTCATATGGGGAGATTTGGGTCATTTCGCACCACGCTGGTCCAATGCGAGTTGGTGGAAGCCAGAGCCTCGTTAGTTGATTAGCAGGGTGCATCACGAGCAGGAGAGGTTGGCTTGGATCCTGTGTTGTTGTGGCCTTGAAATATTTATCATAACTTGTTCTTTTCTTCTGGAAACAAAGTATTTAATTTACATATATAATGAAAATGTGTTTAGTTTGTTCGCCAATCACGTGAAAACAAGTGAACTTATCGAAACGGCGACATGAGCATTCGACGCGGAATGATTTTGTAGATTATTTTTTCATTTAGGTATCATTCATCATCTTGTTTCTAATTAACTTTTACAAACATTATCATTTGGTGTTATTTATGCGGTTGCTATGGTAACGGTTGCTATGGTAACGGTTGCTATGGTAACGGTTGCTATGGTAACGGTTGCTATGGTAACTGTTGCTATGGTAACGGTTGCTATGGTAACGGTTGCTATACAAGGTCATTTGCGGTTGCTCTCAAGGAATATTTCGGACAAATCTCAAGTCTAATTCTATATTACTACCAGCAAAGTGAGAGGGGAACGGCTGGTATATTACAACACTGAATATGCGAGGCTGAATAGCAAGATTTCTCATCACCATATTCCAGGGTGCTTTGCTCGCTGGCCTAATGGTTAGAGGGTGCGGCTTTCATTCCGAAGGTCACGGGTTTGAACCTCGGCATATACCGATGACTTAATATTTAAGTTATGTACATTTGTGAACTTTAGTTACAACAGCGAGATACAAACGGTGAAGGAAAACATCGCGAGGAAACCCGCACACTGATAATATCTTTGTGTGTGTGTGTGTGTGGTGGCCCCAATAAAGTGGCAACAGGCTCGCCCCCTGTTACATGGGATCTAATCTGACCACATCTGGCGTGTTTATTCATCTCTGCCTACCCCTACTGGGAAAAAGGCGTGACAATATATAAAAAAAAAACATTCCAGGGTATACCGTTATTCAGAAACTAGTAATTTACGAATTTAATCTGTGTATTAAACTCTAATAGTTTCTCTTAAGTAACTTTAGAAGGTTTCCCTGTATCGTAATAGATCAAAGATAACAATTAACATTCTCTTTAACTAACATTATAACGTCGTCCATTTTGTTTCGACGTTCTATTACTTTTCTGCTGCGTAACATCATTGCCTTTATATCTCCAATGAAGCGATAAGACTAGCTAGATCTAGCTACCTAGACCTGAAGGTAAATGATAATCTTGCCGATGACCTCATCATCACCTTCAGCCGATGGACGTCCACTGCTGGACATAGGCCTCTCCAAATGATCTCCGCACAGTCAACTTGGTTTCTGGTACCGCGGTGCAGTAGAGACTGTCGCATGTTGGCACGGCACCTGATCATCAGCGACCGATGGAAAGAGCTATGCTTGGCATTTCTTTAAAGACCGAAACCCGGACGAAGAAATTCGACTCGTCGTCGTTATTCTCTCGTCGACAATTTCGATTAAAGTTGTCCACGTAGCTTTCAAAATCTGCGAGCTGAAGTGGCAGTGGGTTGGTCATGTCTGTCGTATCAGTGACGGCCGATGGGGGAGGAAAGTCTTGGAGTGAAGGCTGCGTACAGGTCGCAGAAGTGTATAACGCTCTCCCTCCAGATGTACCGACGACATCATCAGGGCGGTCGGATGTGAGATGTTGAAGATCCCATTTAGTGGCAGACATTGGGAAAGGCGTATATCGAACAGTGGATAAACAAAGGCTGATAATGATGACGATGATCTCCGATGCAGCGTTTACTATCCTAATTCGCTATTAGTTCCGTTTTGCTCCTCATCAGAAGACACGATAATAATATTCACACCGCTTGGGAGCTGGTCGTGTGCTCACGAAAAACCAAACCCGTTTCGTACAACGGTATCACTACACACAAAGTGGTCACCTCGCTGCTGTTCCAAGCTGCTCGCTACGCCGACGCGTGTAATTTGATACTTTTAGTCGCGTAGACAGAATAACTAACGACGACGAATTTGATACTTGCGCACACAGAAATATTTTGTTGCTATTGCATTAGAAATCTTTTGTTATATTGACAACTAGATTTTTTTATGCGTCGAAATGATGAGAGAAGCAAGTCGTTGACCTGATAAGTAAAAACCTGACCTGATAAGTAAGTAAGTGATATGCTGACCTATAGCAATGTAGTGCTAGTTATGTATAATGAATGATATATACACTCGACAACTTTGAGCTCGTCCATTGAGACATAAGATGAAGTCTGCTCCCAACTCGATTCGCTGGTTGTAATATTTTATAGAACCCTCCCACCCTCTCCCTGTAACTGTCCTTGGGGAAGGAATTTTATAAATTCCATTCTTAGCTGACCTTTAACTAGCGGAAGCAATATCCCTACTAAATTTTAACTGTTTATGTCTAATAGTTTTGGAGATCTCGGGATGAGTCCTATCGATGTGGAAATCTTTGGGGAAGGCCTATGTCCAGCTGTGGACGTCTGTCCAGAGATTACTTGACACAAAGTCTTGTTCGTCTCATCGCTCCGTTGAATAAAAAAAAGGTTAAATTTTAAATATTAAGATGATAGTTATGAAACCTAAATAAGGATCTAGATAAATAGAAATATCTGACACTATAGACATATACACGTATACTTATTTTTTGAACAGTTTATATATATTTATAAATACAGTCAATATAAAGTAATTTTTTTTTGTTTGTAATATATAACATAATGGTTTAATAGAATAGAAAGTATTTTTTTTAATTTTGATACTTTTTGGCTGTAGGTTTAATGGGATATGTATAGATCTAAGATCTTTTATCATTTACATCATTAAGAGAGCATTAAAGCGCGAAACAAAATTAGTTGTAAGAACATGTCCACCTCATGAAATGAGAATAAGAATAAAGTTCAGCAAACACTTAAAATATATAAAAATAAGCTTTAATTGTCGTTCTAATTACCACAAAATAATATCTGTATAGAAAAGAGATAGGAGATCACGCCGCAGTGCTGTAACAATGGCAACACTCGCGCAGATAATCTGTGGGCTGAGCCAAGGCGGTTATTTAATCTAAAAGAAACAAGAGCATTTGGAGTCGGGAGACGTTTCAAACAATGATGTTCCGTGTAACCAACTCCGGCTGTTCACTTTCACATGCTCTATAATACCTAGCCTTTCTAGGAAATAGCGCGTTTATATTCAATTACTACGGTAACAAGGAATTCCAACTCCAGCGCATGGTCGACGAACGTACTTAGAATATATGAGTTAAGGAAAGGATTTTTATAGCTTACTTTCAAATTTTAATAAATGAATTCGTGTTGTAAATCAACTCTGACTTCATCTAGGATCTATATTTCACCAAATCATCAGCCGATAGAAGTTCACTGCTGGACACAGGCCTCTCCAAAATATCTCCAATTCTACAGTCCTCCAGTACCGCCGGGCAATAGGGGCTGTCGTTTGTAAAGGTTCATGTGAGGGGTTGGTGGGAGCCAGAACTTCATTTGTTGGTTAGTCGGATGCACCACGAGCAGCTGAAGATAGCTTGGGTCCTATGAGTTCTGACCGAGACCCCTCATTTCATAAGTAATATGAGATTAATATAATATAATGTTTAACGTTTGTCTGGTTAGTACATTCAGAGCTTCAAGCCCGCCATTTTCTTAGCCTTCGTTAAAGTATTATAAATAAAAAATCAAGACAGCTCAGTATACAAGGCTTTCATACGAGCTGGATGTATCAGGAAGACGCGAGTTCGATTCCGACTAAGCTCGAATTTTCAGCGAAGGACAGAACAGCTTTTATATGTGACATCTATCAACCGGAACATAACCAGCAGGGGGGATATGTAGCCTCGTCTTTCTTCTTGTGGGAGAGTCCCAAGTCCACATAGTGGGAGCATTGTGAGGAATATTCACTTATATATTTATATATACATATATATATATATATATTTATATATATATTCATATTTGTACAATACCGAACATAAACGGTTTAAGTCTACCTAAATCAAAATATAAAATTTCTATTTCATCCAAGAGATGTATGAGGTCCCGCACAACAACTCACGGAACCCAAGCCAACCTCATCTGCTCGCGGTGCACCCTGCAAGAAACAAGGCTCTGGCTCCTATGAATCCGGATTGGGCCAGCGTGGTACGAAATGGCTCAAATCCCTCCTGATGAATCCCTACAAACGACGGCCCCTGGTACCCAGCGATGCGGGCGACACAGGACCGGTCGATGTGGAGATCTTTGGGGAGGCCCATTACTAAGTGAAATTGCATAAAGGAATAAATTGTGCCTTTAAACATAATTTCTATATGTTGTTCCTTCAATTAGCAGCTCGCTGGCCTAATGGTTACAGCGTGTGCCCTTCATTCCGAAGGTCGCAGGTTCGAAATTCGTCATGTACCGAATACTTTAATATTTAAGTGATGTACATTTGTGAACTTTAGTTACAACAGCGAGATACAAACGGCGAAGGAAAACATCGTGAGGAAACCTGCTCATGAATTAGAATTTATTCTGTGGTGTGTGTGAAGTCACCAACCCGCATTGGGCCAGCGTGGTGACTATGGGCCCAATCGCCCTCATGTTGAAGGTAGGCCTGTGCCCCAGCAGTGGGGACGAAAAATGGCTGCAGAAAAAAAAAGTACTTTCAATTTAATTTCTGAAGAAAGAAAGAGGAAGAGGGATCAATGAAATAATATCGTTTATCGTTAATTTTATTCATAGAATTCTTTCTAAGATTCATTTGCTCCAAAAATAATATATCCTCTTTAATATTCTTCAGTTGTCCAACTGTCAGCGTGCCAAAAATGGCGGTGGTAACTGTCTTATATCCTGGATATGTAGCTACGTACTTCAACGGTAGCCGTTATGATAACATAAATCGGTGGTAGGCACGTGCTGCTGAAAACCGTCTAGGAACGTTCCACTGCAGCTCCTATTTCACCCAGCACTGTGCAAACATTATGTTACGGTTCAAAGGGCGCTGCGGGAGGTGTAATTATGGGGAATGACACGACTCAACATTTTGTCTCAGGCGACGAGCGCAATGTGGTGCAGTGCATACCATCTTAACTAGCGCCATCTTGTTATGAGCAAGTGTATTACTTACCATCAGGTGAACGTCCAGCTAGTCACGTCGCTTAATTATGTAGTAAAAAAAAATTAAACTCATTAAATTCGGAGATCTGAAGAGAGTGATTTTACGTTATGAGATGTTGTCCACTCTCATTGTTTGTTAGTTTAAATAAATAAATAAAAGTATGCATTCTTAAATTAAACTTAAAGGTGTAAGGATTCCCGAACAACAGCTCACAGGATCCAAATCCACCTCACCAGCTCGTGGTGCACCCTTCTAATCAAAAAACGAGGCTCTGGCTTCTACGAACGCGCATTCAGTCAGCGTGGTGGGAAAGACCTAGTTGCGGGCAACACAGGAAGCCTATGTCTAGCAGTGGACGTCACCAATGATGATTATAATGAAGAAATTTAAAGTGAAAGAGTATCACTTACGAGAGGTACGAAAGAAGGTAATGGAATGCAGTATGAACGAGAACAGAAGTGTGGAAGATAAGAAGTAGAAAATAAAAAATAATAATAAAGATGGTAAATGAACATGTATACATAGACCCTGATCCAAAATATGCGGAAGAACTATTAAAAAAAAAGTAAACAGAAACTCTCAAGTTAATTAATATTAAATATATAATCAACCATATCCATTTTTTTCTAATCCTTGGCGTTGATTAAAAACGTCAACGACTCGTTTGTAAAGTTAGATCCGCCGCCATTTGCATGATTATTAATAACAACAGGCTTTTGTGAGTTTGTTGTAAATTGTATTTTAATAATTTACAACTAATAACATAAAAATAACTTTCTATTATAGCACCAGACAGATATTTGCATAATATATTTAATTTTAGTATAACATTGGACGTTGAGAGCGAACCTATTAAATCTGACAAAGACAAATAATCTAGGTTATCTCCATATGTCTAAAATCGATTTCGCTATAAAAATGGCGTTAATAATAGAAAGTTTTTATGACACAGTCTTTTAGCCACTTAAATACAAGGAATATGTAGGTTATTAAAGGTTATAAAGAATTTATATACTGATAATGACGACTTTTAGATCCTAGGTGAAATGAGCTATCATAGTGCAAAAACTTGCGTAACAGGATTTTGTAGTCATAGCATATTTTTTTTTATGTTATTACCTCACATTCACCTGACGGTAAGTGATACGCCCGACGTGGAGCTGGTTAATATGGTATACACTATAAGCTAATAAGGTGTACACTGCACCATATTGTCCTCGTCGCCTGAGACATAAGATGTTGAGTCTCGTTGCCCTAGTAAATTCACTAGCTACAGCGCCCTTCAAACCGGGACACAGTAATGTTTGCACACGGCTGTTTGACCCTGACTGTATTCCTGGTACTTCTATACTAAATATTCATCTGTTAATGTCAGATATAAATGCCATCATCGTCATCATGACCAGCAGATTGATTTAAAGTATTATAGATAGATTATATATGGGAGAGTACAATTTGAGTTGCGGTATCAGATATCTACATATATATAAATATGTATATAAGGATACCCATCCTTTGTTCGCCAATCACGTGAAAACAAGTGACCGTATCGACACGGGAACATGATCATTCGACCCGGAATGACTTGTACCCGATTGTAGGCTATTTATTTTTTGAACTGATCCTTCAACAATTTAACTTTTATAAACATTTTATTTATGCGGTTGCTATAGTAACGGTTGGTGTAGAAAGTCATTTGCGGCTGCGGTTGCTCTCGACGAATGTTTCAGACAAATTTCCAGTCCTTCAAACTAGTGAAGATAAAATCACCTATCTGATTTCAAGTTCTTTAGAATGTCTAAAACAAAATAGTCTATCACTAGAACGGGTCTGAAGTGAAGGGGATATTTTTTAGTTAATGTGTTTCCTTTCTTGCTTTTAATACGATCAATTTTGATCATTGCATATTTTATCGACCTAGAAATTATGACCTAGATTGTTGCCTTTAAATTGCCTTCTACGTTGGACGAGACATTTTAAGTCTATCTATACTATATAAATCTAATAAGCTATAAACAGCAGTAGTTAACTGAAATGAGAGTATCAGTAATAAGATCACTGTTTAATATCCAGTTTTATTAAATAGATATTGTAAATTTACTAATTGGTAGTAAGAAAACAATTTTTTTTTATAAAATCATATTAAAAATAGCTCTTGATAATAAGACAACGATCGAAATCTGGTATAGATTTTAGTTCTCATCGGATGTATTAAAATCAGTGTTGCCACTTTATCATTAATACTTCCCAAACCTGTGAATTATCTGTTTATAAGCATAAAGAAATTGACTATAATAAAAATAAATATTTCTTATAAGTAAAAAGCAAACAAAATAAAACAAACTCTAGAAAGTAATATCAATAAACTTTAGCGACACTATAATATAATGAATATTAATACAAATAACAAATTTCTTTTGCCTGATTCCTCAAACATATATTTTAGCTCCAATTTTTTTTATTGTAATAAATAATTTATAGTTTAATATCGTTATAGCTTATTCAAAGACAAACTAGAAATCTAAATGTTTCTATTACCATAGATTTGGTATCTATTAATCATTAATCAGTGACAGTTGACAACGCGCCCACCTCCGATAGGTACAAAGAAACTTAACTGACTCTTATTTAGAAAATTAACAAAGCGAGAGATTCTATAAATTCATCTGGTTACCCTGGTGATGAGCGTCACCACAATTGTACAGGACTGTTTGTAGAGGCCCATATGGGAGGATTTGGGCGGTCTCCCACCACACTGGCCCAATGCGAATTGGAGGGAGCTGGAGACTTGTTTATTGATTAGCATGGCGCACCACGAGCAGGAGATATTGACTTAGGAGCCGTGAGTTGTTTTGCGGGGTCCCTGTATATATAATAAATGAATTAAAATCCAAAGAAGTTTATGTTGAATTTCGTTAGAAATCTATAAGAGCCATTGAATTAAGATATAAACTGTCAAGCCTTTTATCACTGGTATTTCCTGTGGGAAGTCTCTATCGGTTGAGACCATCTAGGTAGGTACCACTGCAACGCCTAGTACACCGGCCAAACAGTAATGTTCAAATAATGACCGTTTGGAGTTCAAGGGTGTTGTAGTTAGTGAAGTTACTAAACTAATAATAATTAACATCTGTCTTAAAGTAATAAATGTAAGAATTTCATTTAAAATAGAGTAAAAACAAGCTAAGTTAAGCGGCGACAAAGCCTGAGAGGTGTTGTATGAAAGAAGAAAGTGGAACATGTAAAGATGACAAGGCGTGAACGGATCGTATGTATGAAGAAAATTGAAATTGTAGTTAAGGAAAAATAAAGCTTAAAAAAGAAACCTAAATATATAAAAACCTATACTCCGACCCTACTCCACCAGTAGGAACTTAAAAAAATCTTTGTTAAAGCCACTAATGTGATACCGGGTTATCATCAGGTGAACGTCTTACCTTACGTCTCGCCTGCTTGCGATTACCATTAAAGAATTTATCAGACCGTCACCTAAAATCTAATGTTGTTAGGTAATAAACAAAACCGTGTCAATATCTTTGTTTAACGTTTACGATTTTGTAAGCGAAGCGTTTCTACATCTTCATAAAATTGCTAATAGCCTCGTAATGAATAATTTATCTGTTACTACGTCTACCTGGTTACATCTTGCATCCTCTTTAACATGATAAATAGCAGTTTATTTACAAGTATCGTCGTTAATAATAATTAACCTTTCGCTATTACTACTAAGTATCTTCTGCAATAGTTACAAAATAATCCTCTCAATTTTGAATTGATTGATTGGTAATAAATATTCATGTCTGTGGCTAGGAGTTGTGATAGCTTAGTAAATTCGATAGTTTCAAGGACTGTACGATTAAGCAGTCATCAGTTCGATTCCCTCTTAGTTTAAACTTACGAAGAACACCGGTTTTAGAAGGAAGTACATAGGTTAGTATGGTAGATAAATGAGCTGGTCTCTAAGTGTGGGAAGGCTCGGACTCTCTCAACATTAGGAACTTTAAGTGGGCTATATATGTAGTGTGATGTTTTAAATGTCCACGGATAAGTAACGAGACAGATATATAAAAGATGACCTTTTTCCATAAAAAAATAACAATAAAAAAGCAGTCATTGTGAAGCTTAATATCCATCATTCAGACAAAGACATTAACAAATGGAACGTCACTAAAGAAAATTGATAAAAACTTAGGCCACGAAACAGATTCTATATTAATCGATTCAGAACCTTATTCCGTTGGAGCAAGGAGCAGTGTTACCGAATTGTATAGATTATCGTGACCGAGAATTAATGAATTGTTCGATGGACTGATTCGGACACGCTATGCAGGTTATTTCTTTTTTTTTTTGTAATTTAGAAATTGTATAGTATTGAGGATTATTTTTTAAACACAGACTAGTTAATTGTATATATAAAACATATTTAAACTGTTAGTCGTTGAACTTAAACTGGTTCTCACAAACACAAGACAATTAAACTGATCGAAAACCTAATTTTATAGGTTTTTATTAACATGGACCTCTAATTTTTGTCTTAGATAAATTAGACTTTGAGCTAATGAAATTACCGGTGAGTTCCTATATCTCAAAGCGATGGACACTGTGTAAATATACTAACTACTTTTAATAGTTTGATAATTTATTTAGCATCAGATGAGTCTCATTCTCGTCGCGTCGAATCGACAAAAAGTTAAACGAGTGAAATCCTCTATCGACAAAATCAATGCTTTTTTATATTATGTAGATGAGCCTTTCAATATGATTCCACCTGATGGAAGGTAGTGTAATCCAAGGTGAAAAGCCCACTAGTTTAGAAGAATCCTTCCTATTCACTCTTCTCTAAAAGACCCTCACATCAGGAACAATTAGAATATATGAAGATGGTGGTTAGATTGGCGAGTACGAAAAACCTACTACCATCCAAATTAGGTCTCGTAATCTGACCAGGGACCTTCGTGTAACATGGCAAGGTCGTATAGGCGTCATGTGCGTTATCTGGTTATTTCCTGAACGTTCCGCTGTAGGAAATTATTATTTAAGCCTACGCGTTGCATTTAGGTCACCCGGCCAATGTCGGGTGTGCGATGCGCCAACGAGGATGTGTCAGTGCATCCACTGATGAACTGACTCATAGCGGGGAAAATGCAAAGGGAAATCCTTATCATCCTTCGAACTACTAGCTAGTAATAATTCTAATAGAATATTCGTGTGCCCCCATTTACTATCTACTAGTTAGATCAGTTTACATATGTAGCAAAGATTGTCTTCTGCAGCACAGAAACAGTTAAATTACTGGATACTAATATCATTTCAAAAGGCTGTACTCAATGTGATACTGTGTAAACATCTTAACATCAAACTTATCATCAGGTTTACCATCTTCTGAGTCTCGCCGCTTGATATTGTAAAATGGATACCAATACTAATAAACGCTGGTCCTACTCCTGCTGGATTCATTATTAACTATAAGTTATAATCAATAATATTTACTTTCTTTATAGATGTTAATTAATAAACTGATAAAAAAAATATATCAATGTTGTATTGTGGAAATAGTGTACTAGTTATATAGTACTTTCCTTAAGTATTTCTCAACATATATCTCCTATAGATATATATATATAGCCACAATGGCTTGGCATTTGCTCTGGGGTTACACAAGGGAAGTTGACATTAGAGTAAATATCAAAACAATTTATTTGCTATCGTTCCTATTCCCCACAGAGCTTCTCAACCTTTTATTATTGTAGTACTTGTTCCATGTATACCCGCACTAAGGACTAGATTCCAATATCTCAGGTATATCAGTAGATAGTCATGGTTTCAGCCATGTAGTCTCGGGCTAGTAAGACTAAGACTAAGGTAAGCCCTGCCTGTAGTAAGCGAACAAAAGGGTCTAGAAGATTCGCGGGCCTTGAGAGTGAGGACCCTTATCGCTCAACAGGAGAACTGAGACAGCATATGGTTCAGCAATGGTGCCTAGGAAGATTAGGCTTCTCTTCAGAGATGTGTAACACAAGGTGGAGGGAGTCACCGGCGCGTTAGTGCAGCGCCCGTCAAACCGGAACAGTAGTTTGTCGGCTGCAATCGGCGTTCCGGTGGCACCTGCCTGGACTAGCTCCAGCAATAAAGACCTACCATCAGTGACACACCGACCCATGAAAATAGAAACATTAGCTTGTTTTAAATAAAAAAAAACTTATCTCTCATAGCTTCGACCGTTATTTTTAAAACACAAACATTTAGTTGATTCGTTTTTAATCTGTATTTCAAACAAGGAAGCGATTGTTGCGCTCGCTTATTCCCGGAAGTGGTTTTAGAGATAAATTTATATTTTACAAGCAATATTGCCAGGGTAGAGAGAATCATGATCAGATCACATTCAGCTGTTTTAAGTCTCCAGCGATATCCTCACTAATCCAATTCTCATCGGCTATTAAGCATAGACAGTAGCTCCAGCCATTATTTTCTTTTTTTTTTGTCTTTTATCCCTAATGTCAGAGAAAAAAATATTTGTAGAAAAAAAAAATATTAATGATACACATCAAAATACTTTTGTTCCGCACTCTGTGTTCACGCAACATCGAGTGAGATCTGTTGCTATTTATTTATTTATCGAGGTGATTTTTTTTCTTTTTTCACAGACAAAAGGTTAAAATCTGACCTCAATTTAGACGTTAAACGACATTGGAAGAGTATTAATTGGTGGAGCGTGCTCGCCCTGAACGCGAGCTCTCATTTGTATGACCAGATGGAACAACTAAAACCAGACGAGGTCGAAGGACCGCAATCATTATATAAATACTAATTCTGCGTACCGGGAATCGAAGCGAAATCAACCCCTTTAAAGCGGCTTAACCGCTAAACCAAAGAGGCAAATAAATCTCAAGGAAACTAATAAAAACAACCCTTATTAAAGAGGCTTATATTAAAGCTACAATACCGGTACTCGTAAGCATCAGCAATATCTTAAAGGTAACTAAAAATCGACAGCTATAGACAATTTTTTTTTTTATTCTATGAAGCGACGACTCAAGCGGAACGTTCACCTGAGGGTGATTGGCATTGAACCACATTGCTCTCATCGTCTTGAGACTTAAGATGTAGTCTTGTTATCCCAGTAATTTCACTAGCAACATCACTCTTCAAACCGGAACACAGTAATGTTTGCACACTACTGTTCGACGGTTGAAATAAGCGCTGTGGTGGTACCTACCTAAACGGTTCCCTTCTACAGACACCTACCGCCTGTAGACCATATTAACTCCGTATGTACCATAGAGCACAGAGCTTCAGAACCAATTCGATACTCAGCTGTTCTTAGTTGATGGCATTCAAGCCCAGTCCACTTCTTTATATCGTCAAACCATTTCTTCCGCTGTCTACCAGGTGCAGGTTTTCCAGGAATTTGCCTTCCAGGATCAACCTTGGGAACTCATAAAGGGATCCAGTTTGAAGGTGTCTGAAAAACCTTTCTTATATATATATCATTACATGCGGAGATAATCTGTGATTAATTGTTTGGATTTAGATTGTTACACTTATTTTTAAGTGATTTACATGTTTTGGGAACGACCATATGTTTAAAGACTACGGGGCCGCAGCCCAATGCGTTGGTCTGACCAGATCACACACTCGTCTCCACATGAGACAAAAGTGACGAATGGAGGTAGTCACGACCCTCAGACATGAGGAATACGATTTCAGAAGGGGAGGATATTTAATAAAAGATTATTATATTATATTAGATCTTCTAGTTCCATTAGTTATGTACCTATCTATCATGTTTAAGTGCTTTTCAACTCGTATCTTTATTTATTTAAAATGGAGGATTTATATATTCTGTTGTCATGGTTACCGCTTGATATGTACACGCTTATATTTTAATGGTCATTAATGTTTCAACACGGTCGTGTGTTTGCTGGTCACGTCTATTTCAGTTAACTCACGAAAACGTACCTCACACGGCTGACTCAGAGTTTACTTAGAAACGTATATACATATATATGTGTGTGTATGTGTGTGTATATATACATACATATGTATATACGTACAGATACTTCTTCATATATATCAGGTAATATTTAGACCAATTATTTTCGATTAGAAACTTTTCACGCGAATTGAGATTTTAGCTCTTTATTGTTGACCTTAATCTTATCAGCCGAATAATGTCCACAGCTGGGCATAGGCTTCCCTCAAGGATCCTCATTGAATAGTGGGCTTAGCTCCACCACCCTGGCCTAGTGCGTGTTGGTCGACGATCAGAACCTCGTCTGTTGTTTATTAGGACGCACCGCTTGCAGGCTAGATTAGGTTAGACCCAACCCTAGAGCAGGTAGCAGGACTGTTTTTTTTTTGTTTTTTTTTTTTTTGATTTGGCTCTGATGGTAGTGTAGGAATTACCTTTTTCCGGTTTGTAGCAGGACTGTTGAAGTTGTACGTCCCCTCTTGGATGAGTGGATAGACAGGCGGTACGGGTCACTGACCTTTTGGTTGGTGTAGGTAGTTTCATGGGTCATGGGTGCTTTGGTAAGTACCTGTGCCGCATAGCCAGAAAAGAGCCGACAACTGAGTGTCATCATTGTGTATACGACGAAGATAGTGCGCATCACCCTGGAGCTTTGTTCAGCATGGGATGCTCAGCGCCAAGAACTCGTCGCTGTTGTAGAGGATGACCTCACGCTGCTTGGTTTTATTAAAGCCATGATCAGTAGTGAGACGTCGTGGAACGCTGTCTTGACCTTCTGCCAGAAAGTAATGTCGCAGAAAGATATTACAGAAAGGGAGCGAGAGGAAAACACCTATCTCCCAATCCGTAGGCAGGAATCTGGGCGTCGTAGGAGGATGTCCCACGCCCTCCAACCCCCATAACTGACGCCATGGTGGCGCATTCGGGCTGATCCGTTAAAAAGTACGTTAGGCCTCGAGATGGAGCGCGCAGTACTTCCACCTATTACTGGTAAATGGGGTGGAGATTTCCAGTTCCACCCCGAGACGCAGCCTCATTAAGACCCCTTTGGCCTTAATACTAGGATATAAATAATGAAATTAATACTTTCAAGGCACTAATATTTTAAGTTTCACAAACTACACAATTTTAAAAGTAATTATTACAATAATACCTATCATCATAATTTCAGCATATCTTCCATGGCTGAACATAAGTTCCGTTCCAGAGGAACGACCTAGGTCTTTTGTCTATTTTTCGCTTGTCATTTACATGGTCTCCACTCCAAGATCCACTCCATCGGTCGTCTGATCTCCGCGCTACGTGACTATGTCGTGATATAACAAACATGTCGCCATAACAGTATCTAGACAATATTAATAGGAGCTCTGGAGTATTCTAGATGTTCACACTTCACCAGTTACGACCTCATATTCACTTGACCTTACATTAAATTAACGTTAAGATTTATTCGATTCCAGAAAAAAAAATATGTGTTCACTGATTCCTCTCTCCATAAAATGTTGAGATAATTAACATATAAACAGAGTCTTATTCAGCTCATCAGAGATACAGTGCTTTCAGGCTTCCCAGTCTCCATTACAGCTCTACTGTAACCGTGTGTAATGTGACCGACGGCGGTGTCACATGTCCTCGAAAGCTGTTATTCTTGGAACATGACTGTTTCTACATCAGTATTCCATCACCGGAAGCTAAAGTTAACAGAGATCAAATGTACGGATCCTTGATTCATTAAGCACGAAATCCTTTTAATAAATGAGGTCTTGCTGATCACCTTCAATAATATATTCTTCTCTTCAAACGCTGAGGCTGTTTGTAACATTTAAGACCGATCTCATATTTAAGAAGTATTGATTCATAGTTTTTTTAATTAATTTACTTGTGGATGGTTACTTTTGCTGGATACTGTCTAGGTAGGACCACCGCAGCAGCCCTGTAGTTTCGGGGTAGTAAGAATGAGACTAAGATGAGCTCTGTCTGTCGTAGAATGCGACTAAAAGAGTTTTCCGGTTCGTGCGATTAGAGGGTGAGGGGATGAACGACAAGTACGAGATGGTCTAATGCTTTTCCTGCCAAAACAAGGGTAGGTGTAGTGCTGGGAGGCACCGGTTCGTTCCATAGGAGATCCCCAGGCCTCCCTCAACGCACTGAGGATGACATATAGAAAAATCCCACATAACTTTGTCTAAATCGTTTTAGGTTCCCCTCACGATAACCAAATACGAGGTGACCATACCAATTAGTCGGTCTGTGTGTATCAACAGATAAATGATATTATACTGAAATAAGAGATAATGGAACAAAACTATTATTTGACTAATGATCGTAAAAACTTGAGGCGTTAAACTAACAACACATTACTATTATTACACATTTAATTAACGTAAACAATAACAACATTGAATTTTAATTGACACGCCATTAAACCGTGTCTGCAATGATGTGCAGCAAATGAGAGGAGCGACAGGCGAGCTGGTCGATTTTAGTTTATTACTTATTCAGTCACAGACATAGACTATCCTAAATTCTTATATTTCCTTAAGTTTAGTGGAGGTGTGGATTTGTTTGACAAACAACACGCATATTTAAGTGAAAGTTGCTAAGTGATATATCAAATCAGTCATACATAAGTAAGTGCAGTTTTATTATGAATATAACACAAGTATTTCTAAACATTTCTATGTTAAGTTTCCTCATTGTTTTCAAGGAAACTACAGAAGTATTTATTACTTCTCTCAGCTGGTAATGTACAAACTTTAGAATTGAGTATAATATATTTAATCGTCCTGCTGTTCTCTTTCAGTATCTTAGTTCTTCTTCTTCCTCCTGTCCTTTTCCCAGCTAGGTGTCGGCACAGTATGTACTTCTCTCCCCTATCCCTTAATCGGCCTTCATATCTGGATTCACTCTCTTCTTACACATGTCATTCAGTATCTTAGTTCATAGAAAATAATATCCGGTAATACATCAAACTATTTCTCCATTAACGTAATATAAAGTATCTATATAAGAATTATCTACATAAAAAAAGATATGATTTAACGATTGACATGACCAAACCCGTGTATCAAGGTGACCCTTTTTCGCGACCATAACTGGGTCAGTATCAAATAACCCTGTAATCAAGGTCTTGGTCTATGCGGTAATCTTCTATTTAGTCCTCTTACGAATAAACTATACATTATTACAAACTGATTATAATGGTAGGTCTTCTTAAGAAAAAGTCCCCAAAAAATCGTACTACTTTTATTTATTATTGCATTTATCTAATTATTTTTTTATGTAAAAATATTTCTTATATACACACATATATATAAGAGTAGGACAAGTTTCTTTATGGAGTATGAGCTGTTCTCCGCCCGCTTTGCTGGCTGTAACAACCTCGCAACCCCTTTTCGGGGTAACATTTCGTAAAATCAGGTCTTAGGTGACCTATATTAGGCAAAAAAATATTCCTACCAAATTTCAACTCTCCAGACCTTACGGTTACAGAGATATGATGAGTTTCTACTTAGGTAGAAATCTGTTACATGTATAGATAGATTATAAATGCAATACACATATATATAGTTTATAATACATGTGTGTAGTCACCAAAGTCGCTTATTATTTAACTTAGTTAAGGGTTGTCCCCCCAAACGGGGGCCTTCCTAAGTTACTTAGACCTTGACTCATATTGCTTGACCGTTATTCGTACGCGTCACTTATCTTTATCGTTATATAAACTTAGTCTCCCCTACAGTTAACGGTCATTTTTATTTGACGAATACGAAATTAAAAGCTCCGATGAGAGATCTACAGGTGCGAATTAATAATATGGAGCAACAATCACCATTACACAATGTAGAAATACAATGTCCTAATAACTTCGCCCTTCAAACCGGAATATAGTAACGTTTGCACACTAATGTTCGGCGGCAGAAGTAGGAGCTGCAATGCTATTTACCATCTATAAACAATCTAACTACTATCATTTGATTAATTATATTAAAAAAAAAAATATATACAAACAATAATAGTGTTGTTATAAATTTTTTATCTCTTTTGAACTACAATAATCCGAAGTTTTTTTTTTATATGCCACTGCTGATAAAGGCACCGTCAAATATGTTTCGTACTATTTTTATCAAAACACATTACGACATATTTATTATGAGAAATTAACAATTTATTAAAACGTGTTAAATAATAAAATTTTAATTTAGATTAAAAACTCTTTGCTATGAGTCTGAGTATGAGCTTTAATCGGTAATAACTGACAGAGCAAAACAACATGGCGCCGTCCGATATCAAATTCCCGCGCAAACGTCCAATGTATTGTTTGCATTTTACAACAGCTAAACTTTTATTATCCAAGCAACATCCGTACGTTATCGCATTTCCAGTAAAGTCGTTACATTAATATGTATTAATGTGTTACATTAGTTCATAAAAGTGTTTCGTGCCGTACTGATGTGCGTTTGCATTCGGACATGGGCTTTAACAAAGTGGACGATTGTCGATGGCTGCTGTACCGTATTGGCAAATACCGGTAAGCTTTATCTGTTACAGTTAAAAATTGTATATTCATAACAATTAGCCGATTTAATCATATTTATAAAAAAAAATATTTGAATGTAGCCTGTAAAGATAAAACGTTTAGGCACAGTTGCGTAGGCCTAATGGTTAGAGCGTGCGGCTTCATTTCGAAGGTCGCGGGTTCGAATCTCGGCATGTATCAGACTTTAATATTTAAGTTATGTACATTTGTGAAGGAAAACATCGCTAGGAAACCTGCACATGAATTGAAGTGTGTGTGAAGTCACCAAACCGCATTGGGCCTGCGTGGTGACAATGGCGCATCGCCCTCATATTGAGGGTAGGCCCGTGCCCCAGCAGTTTAAGATTTCATCTATCTATTTTTTTTATGTTTAATTAAGCGACAAGACGAGCGGGATGTTCACCTGATGGTAAGTAATACGCCTGCCCATAACAACGCAAGTTAAGATTTTATATACTGAACCACATTGCGCTTGTAACCACGTTGAGTCTCGTTACCACAGTAATTAAACTAGCTGCAGCGTCCTTCAAACTTAAATACAGTAAGTACTCTATATTCTTGATTTAGATCTGACACTGGGCTCGTGGACCCGGATCCACGGCCTGAATAACAATAAGTACTGTTTGTCGACTGCAATAGACGCTGCGGTGGTACCTATATAGACGGTGTCCGGCAACAGAGACCTAACCACCAGTAAAATCTAGTACTAAATAGTATTTATTGTCAGGGCTCTATATATATTTTACTTTGTATTCAACTGTAATTATATTATTGTCATCATAATCATCCAGCCGGCAGACTGCTGGACATACTCCTCCCCTAAACGATCCTGCGCTGCCCGCATGCAGCTTCCTTCCACAACCTTTACCAGATCGTCGGACCTGGTGGCTGGCCAGGCCAACATTACTTCTTCCGGTACGCGGTCGCCATTCGGAGACCTTGGTGCCCCATACCCCTAGTACCCTATATCGTTGTATAGTCTTTTAAAGCTTCTATGTAACTATACGCCTGTTGTGAACTAGCTTACGAATAGTTGATTCACAGTATTATTGTGTAAAAATTCAATGTACAGTAAGCAAAAAAATCTTAGAACGGTCGAAAAAAAAATTACTTGCAATTGCTCGTATATATGGCGTATATACGGCTACGTTAATCTATTTATTATGTTACGGAGTATGTATATATCATGTAGTACGTTAATTATTTATTCTATAGGCAATAAGCAATTATATATGTGTTATTATTAGTTGATATATTGCTTTAGGCACCGTCGTCAACTGGTTTCAATATGTTTTTATTGTAACTATATATCTAATGAGTCATAATCACCCGCCGCGATACATTGAACCGCTTGCGGAGATAACTAACGTGTGAACTGTTCTACGAAGTCTCAGTGTTTACTTATCATATGACAGCGTGAGACTGTCTATTAATAGATATATTAACTGTCTATAATTATAACAAAACAAGCTGTCCCCCCACCCCTAACTCTTTGCTGACCGTAATACATAATTAGACTTGAAATTTGTAAGAAATATTCTCGCCCGGCGGAAACCCGCCGTAACTCTGGGCCCTTCCCGTTATTGGATTCATAATTTCCCCCCTGCAATTCCCTTTGGAGTAGGAATTATGTAATATTCATTCTTAACTGATCTCCAAAGGCAATAGCAATATCACTACCGAATGTTTGAGTGTTAGAAGATGTATACCATATATTGACGGAATATGTCCCGGACTAGACCGCTGAGGAAAATATTGTTGGAGAATTTGCTAATTGACATCAGAAGCGTGCGTACAAATCAGTGTATCTTATTTTCATCGACATCAGTAGCAGCAAAAATTAATATAAAGTAACAGGTATTTTAGCCGGCTTATAAGGTGTATTGGCTTAGAATTGAATAAAAAAAAAAAACAGGTATTTTTGTATTTCGTATTATGTTAGTTAATAGTAATAATTAGATAATAGGTGTTTAAGTTGTTATGGGTTGGCATAGCCTTGATAGGCTGAAAGCCTTTAAAATAATATAGAATTAAAAAAATAATGATTATTTACGTGTAATAGTTTCGGAAATCTCGTGATAAGTCTCTGGATACTTGTTACACATATATTTATATAGATTTATTATAAAAATGATACCTCTCTATTTGTATACTAAATATATTATAATAAAGACGAAAAAGCGCTAGCGGGAGATATAAATTTTTTTTTATTCAACGAAACTACGAGACGTGGAAGACCTAACCTGATGAGTGATACGACCGTCGATGTGGCGCTCAACAGGATGGTGTACCACCACTTTGTATTCGCCGCCGGGCGACATGAGATATTATCTCGTTACCCCAGTAATTCCAATAGCAACAAAGCTCTTTATACCGGAAAACGGTAATATTTGCACATTATTGTGTGGCGGCAGACGTAGGAGCTGCGGTCGTACCTACCTAAACGGCTTCCGGCAACGGAGACCTACCACCAAGCATGGTGAGCTGAGTAAACAAAAGATCACCATATGTTCAATACAGATTAAAAATTATCCTTCATTTTTATTACAAGTTACTACACTGTAAAGAAACAAAGATTATTATATCCTTGAATGCAGACCTTAGTCTGCATTCGAGGACCTAACCAAAGGGTTATACGACTTCGACACATATAAACATATATGAAAACCTAAGTGTCGCTACTTATGGGCATCTTTGGTCTTTTAACTTGTTTTACAGTAATAATCCAAATATTTATATATATAAAAAGGTTTACTAAGATATTTTATACCTTGGGAAGCCTCCCACAAGGTGGGCCGACGATCTGGTGAGAATCGTGGGACCGAACGATGTGGACATCTTTGGGGGAGGCCTAGGTACAGCAGTGGACGTCTATTGGCTGATGATGATGATGATTCTATACCTCATTCTATTTAAGTAGTTAGTAAATTTTTTTATTTAAGCAGAAGTCGAAAACATTGAAATTGAATATATCCCTGTAGAATTCAGCAGGGTTTTTGCCGGTAACAATAAAACGTAACACTCTCTTTGCCGCTAAGACAAATGAGGAGAGACGAAGATCAAACTCAAAGTTGCTAAGGAAAAAAAAAATTATCCTCACAAATTTTTTGGACGAGTGACCTCTAATATCCTCAAAGTTATTGTCCTTGTGAGCCACTAACATCAAGGGAGTATAATAGAAACAAAAAATATTGATGATAAATAATGTTTTTTTTATAATAATAATAATGATTTTTACATAATAATGATTAGAAATTTTTGAAATAATAATGATTTTGCATTCGCAGCACGCACCGTCCGTTGTCGGTGCAGGGCGTGATGGAGCATGCTTTGCAGCACCGGGAGCGCGTCGGCGTCCAGGACTTCGTGCTGCTCGAAGAGTACAGGTCCGAGGCGGCGTTCATCGACAACCTGAGGAAGAGGTTCAACGAGAACATTATCTATGTAAGTGCTGTTCCATTATAGTCGGCCACCTTATATACCTAATTAACTAAGGAAATTTGGCGCATGTTTTAGACAATGATATTTTTTCATACTCTCAATTATTATACAACTGAATATTAAATAAACCAGGTCATAAGACACTAGTGTTTATCGACAAAAATTGTACGACGATATCTAGACAGGTCTAGTAAAAGAGACCTAGGTACAATAGAGCATAAGTAATATAGAAACCAGTATAATAAGTTTTCTCATTACACAGACCTATATCGGCAATGTGCTGATCTCTGTGAACCCGTACAAGAACCTGCCGATCTACACGGAGGAAAAAGCAAAGCTCTACTACAAGAAGGCTTTCTTCGAGGCTCCGCCGCATGTGTAAGTACAGCGATCGTATTTTAATTATAAACGGGTCCAACAAATTGCTCAAATGGTAGTCATTTGGTACTAAAGGCACATCATCAACTTCAGCCGATAGACGTCCACTGCTGGAGATAGGCCTCATCCAAAGATCCTCCACGTTTGTAAGGGGTTCATATGAGGAGATATAAGCCATTTCCCACCACTCTTGTCTAATGGGGGTTGATTGGAGCTCTGGCTCCTTGTTTGTTGATTAGAAGGGTGCACCAGGAGCAGGTGGGATTGGTTTGAGTCCCATGAGTTGTTGTGTTTTATACTTTGCACCTCTATTAAAGGAACTTATATACTTTACTCAAACTTTCTTAAAGTTAGTTTAAAGAATAGAAGAGGAGGTTCGGAGATGAAGTCGACACCGCACTCCCGTGAACAGTGTTCCTCTGAAACTATAGAAAAATTGCATTTTTCTATTTAAAAACATGAAATTTAACAAATTAAATGACCGGCAATGGATGTTCAACGATTCAGATGATGATCATGATATAAAGTTTTGTTCATACATACATACACATTTATAATATTAATAACAGTTAAATCTTTCTATACAAGTTATTTAATATGTATATATTTGTTTATTTATGTAAATATGTTTCTACATCATTCCAATACACCTAGTACGTGTAGTCATGAAAAAAAAACCAGACCTTTAAAATCTCTTTATTGTATTTATTGCTTTAATCTAGTTTATCCTTTATACAATGGTGGTTAAAATAAAAAAATCTACTGTACCTCTCCATTTCCACCTACTTCAGCCCGACATGGCATTATCAATATCAGATAAAACACAACACACACAGATGTCTCTTGTCGCGGTTATAACCGCTGCTGGACTTCGTGTGATGTCTGATTGAGATCTGACTGAGATGTTTGTTAAGTATAAAAACGTTCGCGAATGTTTAATATCTCAAATATAATAAAAGAAGTATCTAAAATAAATGCCATAAATATGGCAACTACATAATTATCCAAATTATCGTGATAGCATTTTGCAAAAAATCAAAGCATAAAACACGATTTCTACTAACAGTTATATTTTTTGGGCGTATAAGAAATCTAAAATTACCAAATTCGATTCGTGGCGGCTAATAAGTTAACGCATTTGAAGTTCCATTAGGTTTAATTAGAGTATTAAATTAAGTTGTAGAAGGAATTAAGTTGGTTGCAGGGTCTCTAGTGAATAACAACGCACGCAGCGATATCAGCGCTGTATTGATAATGACAGAGCGACTACTAAGTGCAACAAGTATTACGAAGATCCAGATGATGGATACAGTTGTATACTCTGTAACGACATAGTGACCTAAGTCAATATACACAAAACTGTACGAACGTTATATGTATTTGTGTTATAGTATTAGGGGGACCGGAAAGTAATGTCGTTTTCTTACGCTAAATACAAACACATACATTTTTAACGAGTCTTTATGTTTAATCAATGATGTATTCCCCATCATTGTCAATAACCTTTTGCCATCTAGTGAGTAAATTTTCAATCCCTGATCGATAAAAATTAATTGGTTTTTCGGCAAAATATCTAGAGATGGCATTTTGGATATCATCCAAATTTGCAAATGTTTTGCCACTTAAAAAGTGTTGCAGCGCTCGGAATAAGTGGAAATCCGATGGTGCAACATCGGGCGAATATGGTGGATGAGGCAGCACCTCCCACCCCAATTCATTAATTTTTTCTAGAGTTCGCCTTGCGCAGTGCGGTCTTGCATTGTCATGTTGGAGAATGACGCCTTTTCGGTTGACAATCGCTGGCCACTTTTCAATTAAAGATTGATTGACTCGCTGCAATTGTTCGCTGTAGAGGTCTGCAGTAACAGTTTCTCCAGGTTTCAGTAATTCAAAATGAACAATGCCGCGAATACTCCACCAAACACACAAAAGCGCTTTTTTGGGGTGTAAACCTGGCTTAGCAGTACTCCGAGGGATTTCATTTGGAGAGAGCCACTGCCTTTTGCGTTTTGGGTTATCATACAGGACCCATTTCTCATCTCCTGTGATCAAGCGATCAAAAAACGCTTCTGTGTTGTGTCGTTGAAGCAATAAGTTGCATGTGATTGATCGGTTAGCCTTATTCTGTTCGGACAGATTATGCGGGACCCAAACACCTGCTCTGCTTACTTTTCCAATCTGCTTCAAATGTTCTTGGATGGTCGACCAAGGTTTGTTGAGACTGTTTGACAATTCCTCGATCGTCTGACACGGATTTGCTTCCACTTCCGCCCTTAACACGTCGTTGTCTAACGCTGATGGTCTTCCTGATCGATACGAGTCGGAAAGATCAAAATTACCCGATTTGAACTTGGAAAACCACCTTTGGCATTTACGAATGTCCAGTGCATTTGGATAAACATCGCAAATGTTTTTGGTAGCAACTGTTGCGTTATTTCCCTTGCGAAACTCAAAGAGCATGCAATGCCGGATGTGTACCTCTTCTGGTATTTGGCTGGCCATTTTACCCAAAATTACAAAAAAAAATTGTAATTCAATTGTCTATAAGTAAAGAAATCACTATAACCTCACAATGTCTTTGGTACGCCTCTGAACAAAACAATGAGCTGACAAATGACAATCAAGTATTGGCATGCGCATAAACGACATTACTTTCCGGTACCCCTAATACATGAAAGCGCGATCTATTATTTGTGGTGACGCCATCTGTTGAGTTCCTTGAAAACGTCTCGTTAAAAATTAAATTAAAATATCCAATGTACAATATCAATAGAACTTTTTAACTTCATATCTTCGTCTAACAATTTAAATTATTCTATCTAATCATGAACTACATTACATTCAATGTTAAAAGACGAGCTTATTAAAACATACATATGATATAAACATTAAATAGATTAATATTACTCCACTGCCGGAGCGACCCATAGTTAGTCTGCCGACACAAGAGAGCCCAGGTATGGTATAGGTATGGAACGGTCTTGCTTTACATAACTAACAACATCCCTTTGTTTGCAGATTCGCTATTGCTGATAATGCATATCGATCATTGGTGTACGAACATCGAGAACAATGCATTTTGATTTCAGGTAAGTTAAGTTTAAGTTGAGCCAAAGTGGTTTTATTATTTATTAAGATTCATATATCACTATTGTTTTAATTTTATCTAGGCGAATCTGGATCCGGCAAAACAGAAGCCTCCAAGAAGGTTCTAGAATATATCGCGTCACGAACAAACCATCTGCGCAATGTGGAGACCGTCAAGGACAAACTCCTTCAAAGCAACCCGCTCCTCGAAGCGTTCGGCAACGCTAAGACACACCGTAATGATAATTCCAGTCGTTTCGGTAAATACATGGACATACAGTTCAACTATGAAGGCGCACCAGAAGGGGGACACATATTGAATTACCTGTTGGAGAAATCGAGGGTGGTCAGCCAAATGTCAGGCGAGAGAAACTTCCACATATTCTATCAGCTACTAGCCGGTGCAAGTCATGAGCTGTTGAGACATTTAAAACTGCAAGGACGACCAGAGGCGTACAAGTACACGACGGATATGGTAACTATTGTTATATTCTGTTTTTTTTTAAATAAGTTAACACTTTTTCTTAGTTCTTCACGGTGCTCTGCCAAAATAGTTCGGCTCTTAAATGTTGACAGCCGGAGCACTACTTTTATGATAGCAACCTTACAAAATAAGAGTCATAAGTACCCAGATGGACCACCAACTAATGTCACCATGAGGTTCTTCAAGCGAGCGCTTAGCCATTATGCCACGTACGCCAGTCGTTTAAGTGTTTAGAAGCCATCTTTAGAATTGTAGTATCTTTTTTTTTGATACATGAACAATTTCCCAGCATTCATCAATTAGTCAGAAGACGAACGACGCTGACCAGTTTCGCGTAGTCCAAGAGGCGATGAAAGTTATAGAGATCGGGGAAACAGAGCAGAAGGAAATGTTCGAGATAGTTGCCAGCGTCCTGCACCTCGGGAACGTTAAGTTTGTGCAAAACGATAAGGGATACGCCGAGATCCTGTCGCACGACGCCAACAGCGGGAATGTCGCTGAGGTGAGTAGCCCAAATTTTAAACTTATAATTCTGACTGAATCCTTAAAAAGTCTAATAAAAAGAAACACTACAAGATATCCACGATGAGCAGACAGAATTCAAAGTTACACGATTATCGAGAGTAGTTTTCACTCATCATCATTATCTCTCTGCCCTGTTCCCACTTCATGTGTCTGTTCTTCCTTTCATTTGTATTACCCGTCAACTCACTATCCACTCCATTCAAAATGTTCTCTTTCATGCTGTCCGTCTATCTCTTTTTTCTTGTTCCCATACACTTTCATATGCATAGATTATAGTTATAGTTTATAGCTACAATACATTTATTATTTTAATGTATAATCAACGATCACAGACATCTGTATCCATTGATAAAAATAAAGATAAGCAAATAAAGTCTGTTAACTCTGGATTATAAATTACGTACTTGTAGTATTAGTTTTCCATATTATTTCACCGCTTTGATTTTTATAAAGGAAAATATTTCTTAGAAAGATAGAGAAAGCCAAAGAGAATAATCAGCTGATTTCGAAACTTTGATAGAACTTGATCAAGATATCAATCATAAATTGTTGTCGCTTGTGTATGATTGTGACGGTCGCTTGGATTCTGTGTAACATAATCTCTTGGGTTGCCTTCTTCAAACAAAAGTTTGGCAACTAGATTAATAAAAACTAATTCGGTCTCAAGCAAACCATTTCAACTGTGCAAACATAACACTTTCTTAAACATTACTAATGATATAAAATGCCAAGTTCCTGTTACTGTAATCTTAATAGCCATACTAAAGCGACTATTTCTCGATAAACTAAAAACAAGATAATATTTCCACTGCTGGGACCTAAAAGCTTCTTTTCAAGGTGAGCCTCGTCAGAGAAGATTTTACTCTCTACTCAAAGTCATTTATCCACCACGCTTACTAAAACATTACCGGATATGCTATTTTCATGCATTACAGTATATTATATATTATATTTATACTGTTCATTTCGGGAATTGTATGTATAATAATTATTCTTGAATATTTATATGAGGCACTGTATCTGTTTGATAAATGGTAATGGTATATCAAGTTATTATTGTGCAATCAATGGAGTTAGTTAAATATTACCACAGGGCTCGCGTCTAAGCCCATTGTTCTATATTGCTCATATAAACAGTTGTACTACTTCGTTAACGCTTCTATTGTATGTTAATGTGCTGTGATAATTATTGTTACACTGAAACGTATCAAAGACATAACACGAATTTGTTCTATTATTATACAAATTTAGTTGTGAGGTACTTAGATAATTGTTTTACTTCTTGACCCGGAAAGTAAATATTAGGAACGTTATTTTAATTTTAAGAAAAAAAAAAACAAAATTTAAATGAATACACAAAATTTGGATGTGTCATAAATTATAGGACTGTTTGTAGTTATACAGATTGTTTATAGAAGTTTGTAGGAAGTATAAAGCAGAAGGCATTCAATTATATTTTTTAATCTACAATGGAAGAACGTTTGAACTTATCTACACATGGTGTCTAATTAGAATATGGATGGTGAAGCGTCCTTTTTTTTTTTTTTTTTTTTTTTTTTTTTTTTTTGATATCGGTGGTGGAAATGCTGTTAACGCATACCCAGCGTCCTTTTCAAGGGGGGGGACGCCGGGTTATGTGGGGCTCGGGGCCACTGAGATGTTGTGCGTGACCCCCATACCCACTAAAACCACCACCGCTTGTCCCGCCACACGCATACTGGAGACGCCCGGGTTTCAGCCAAGCAACTCTCCGGGCGCCTCCGCGTATAAAACTCCTCTTGGTGGGTGCCCGCGGGGAGCAAAGGCACCCACCTGCCGTCCCGTACCGGCGGGACCGGCACGTTGGGGCCCCCCGACCCCACAGACAACCGCATGGTGAAGCGTCCTAGCCTAGCTGTCTGTGACTTTCATAAATTAACAGTCGGTATACAGGAATGCTGTCATGGCCACATATTTATAATATAGGCTTATAGATAACCAGATGTTTTAAAGAAGCCCCACCCTTAACCAAACTTCATGCTATGGAGCCTTGGATAGAACCAGGAACGCTTAGTCAATGCACCATAGAAGCGATTATAATCTACTTTAGTAACTTTAGATTAGGTTAAAGAAAAACCTAAAATAGCTGAAGGATAAATTTAAATCTTTAATACTTACTTTTACTGTTTTATTTTAGCTTTTAAAAGTTAACTCGCTAAGACTACGCGAGGCTCTCACCAGCCGTACCATCGACGCTAGGGGTGATGTGGTCAATACACCTCTGGATATGGAACAAGCTCAATACGCCAGAGATGCGCTCTCGAAGGCTATCTACGATAAGCACTTCAGCTGGCTCGTCTCTAGGCTCAACGCCTCACTGGCGCCTAAGGACAAAGATCCCAGAGCTTCCGTTATAGGAATTCTCGATATTTATGGCTTCGAAATATTCCCAAAGAATAGGTGAGGAAATAATATGATACTGGTCCATGTTACTATCCAATTCTGCAACACTATTTGACTACATAATTTTTCTTCAGTTTCGAGCAGTTCTGCATTAACTTCTGCAATGAAAAGCTGCAGCAACTATTCATCCAGCTAACACTGCGACAGGAGCAAGAGGAGTACTTGCGCGAGGGTATCGAATGGGAGCCCGTCGACTACTTCAACAACATCGTCATTTGCGACCTTATAGAGGCGAGGCACAAGGGTAAGACTTGCGTAAAGACAAAGAGTTAATGTCTATACATTTTAACTTATACCTGATCAAGTTCTATTGCAAGCTAGAATTCCATAATGTCCATCCATACAATCTGCATAAAATACCATGATTTTAATTGTCAGGTATAATCTCTATCTTGGACGACGAGTGCCTCCGTCCAGGAGACGCTACCGATGTCAGTTTCTTGGAGAAGCTGACACAGCATCTAGACGGGCATGCACATTTCAAATCGCATCGGAAAGTCGACTCCAAAACTCAGAAGATAATGGGTAGAGATGTGAGTATTGGTGGAGATCAGCAAATAAAAGAACATATTTAATATTAAATTCCACGGAAATGTCTGCTGCATCTTTATCTACCATGTGTTTATCTACTTCTTGATGTTTTCAATTCTTTTTTTTTTTATTTAGTTAAATCCATCGTTTTTTTTATAAATTCACACCCTTTTATGGACTAATTTGAACGAATCGCAGGAATTTTGTCTGGTGCACTATGCAGGCGAGGTGACGTACAACGTCCGTACTTTCCTGGAGAAGAACAACGACCTGCTGTTCCGCGACATCCAGGCCGTCATGGCCACCAGTGGCAACACCATCGTCGGCAACTGTTTCAAGGTCATATCAACGATTCAACTTCAAATGCTTTTTAGATATTTCTACTTTTATTCCACGAAATATTAGTACTTGTTTATTCAGGCTAAGAACGTTTTTAGACTGAGTTTATAAAATATCGGCTGAATTCTAGACCACAGTTTAGTCTTTGGTATTAAAATGCACTAACAACACCTTCATCGTATTTTACATGTTTTAATAATTAAAAAAAATATATTTAACTGTTTTTAGTTTTTATGTTAAGCATATAAATAAAATATGTTCAGCCGCGTCAAATAGATTTATATAAAGAATTTGGATGCCCTCCCTCAGGCCACCAATTTGTCGAGCAAGAAGCGACCAGAGACCGCCATCACGCAATTCAAGAACTCCCTCAACGATCTCATCAAGATACTCAGCAGCAAGGAGCCTTCCTACATCCGCTGCATCAAGCCAAACGATTTCAAGATGCCCAGTAAGCATTGCTACAGTACTATTCAACAAAGTATTTCTTGGTGATTTACCTGAAAGATGTTCAGCAAGAAAATTATTGAAATCTCTTGCAATTTTATTTCCAATAACTAAAACCACAGCAAAATATCTAAGTATTTTTAATCCTGATGCCTTACACAACCTCAAAACATTAATTCACATTTGTTGGAAACTGAGCCAATGTAACTGTTCTATTTAAATTGCAGTGCAATTCGACGATAAGCTGGTCTCCCACCAAGTGAAGTACCTCGGCCTGATGGAGAACTTACGCGTCCGCCGCGCTGGCTTCGCGTACAGGAGGACTTACGAAGCTTTCCTCGAAAGGTACAATGCACCACGGAGCCAATTAGCCTAATGTTTGTAAAGCATCATTGTTATCATCACCGTCATTTCAGATACAAGTGCCTGAGCGCGGAGACATGGCCCAACTACCGGGGTGCTCCGCGAGACGGAGTACAGTGCCTGGTCGGCGTGCTGAACTACGAGAAGGAGGAGTACCGGATGGGCAAGTCAGTAATCAATTGCTTCACGTATATTTTAAGTTTATTTATAAATGAGAACGGCAGAAGTAAAAATCATATCATCGTCGTCATCAGCCGATAGTCGTCCACTGCTGGACCTATGACCAGGAGGCCTATGCCTCCTCTAAAGATCTTCATTATATCTCTCCATATAATTTTATAAAATTAGCTTATTGCTATTTGCTATACAGCAATTTATAAAAGTATATATTAACTATAACAGCGTTAACATATTTGTAATTCAGCACAAAGATCTTCATCCGGTTCCCGAAGACATTGTTCGAGACGGAGGACGCGTACCAGATCAAGAAGAACGACATTGCGACAATCATACAGAGCAGGTGGCGCGGCTACTGGCAGCGGAAGCAGTACATCAGGATGCGCAGTGCGGCGATCGTGATACAGAAATGGGCGCGCCGATTCCTCGCGCAGAGGCTCCTGGCGAGGAGACGGAAAGCTGCACAGGTCATCAGAGCCTTCATTAAAGGTAATTTTTTAATAAAAAGAAAATATTTAGATTTAATGGCATTATTCAGAAGTGAATAATGCACTTTAAGGTATTGTTAGGTAAAGATGTGAAATTGATCTGTTTATCCACACCCTAAGGATTCATCACCCGCAATGGTCCTGAGACGCCGGAGAACCGTCGGTTCCTCGGCATAGCGAAGGTGCACTGGCTGAAGCGACTCGCGAATCAGCTGCCGACCAAACTGCTGGACCTATCGTGGCCGCAGTGTCCCGCCACCTGCACGCAAGCGTCCGCGGAGCTACATCGGCTGCACCGTGCCTGGCTCGCCAAGAAGTACCGACTGGCGCTCTCGCCCGAAGACAAGAAGCAGTTCGAGCTCAAAATTCTGGCTGAAAGTATTTTCAAAGGTAAAGTAATTTTTTTGGACTTAAAATGCTAGAGTATGCGGTTTGTAGCATCACGTTATAAAGAGTGATGGTATACGCTTTGCAGGCAAGAAGAACAGCTACCCTGGCAGCGTGGGTGAGCGGTTTGTGACGGATCGCCTGGCGCCCGAGCACCGCGTGCTGAGGGACACCTTCATGACGTCACCGTCCTGGCCGACCGGGGAACAGCTGATCGTGAGTACCATAAATCAGTACAAGTATATTAAGCTGATTACGCAAATTATTGTAACAATAATTACATGTACTGGTAATACTGTTTAATAAATATATAAAAAACTAGCTACAGCGCCATTTAAATACAATGCAGTAATATTTGCATACTATTTGGCGGTAGGAATAGGAGCTGGGGTTGAACCAGCAACAGACTGGCGCCAGCCCTCTGTCGCTGGCGACCTGTGCAGACATTACTGTGTTCCGGTTTGAAGGGAGTTGTAGCTAGTGAAATTACTACAGACTTATACTCAAAAAAAAAACAGTATGGTTGATTCCGGGTGTCCGTGCAGTGCAGCGTGATTGATGGTATTGTGAGTGTGATGGGTTAGTGATGAGTGGTGGTTGTTCTGGATCTTACAAGCTGCTCATCTCGTATTGTTAGGCTACTGCCCTAACAACAGTACTGTGTTCCGGTCGTCAAGTTACGAGAGCCTGACCATTCTAGCTGAGCTAATAGACATAACAGCATGTCAAATTGAAGTCAAGTGTAAATAAAAAAAAAATAGTCACTGTCTTCGCTTTTGTGTTTCCTGGCACACACACACACACACATATATATATATATTACTTCCTGTTACGTGGTGCAGTACTCGTGCGAGGCGGTGAAGTACGACCGGCGCGGGTACAAGGCGCGCGAGCGGACTCTGCTCGCCTCCCAGCGCGTCCTCTACGTGGTGGAAGCTGCCGGACGCCGCAGCTTCCGGCTGAAGCATAAACTGCCGCTGGAGCGGCTCCGCGTCGTACTCACTAACGAGAGCGACCAGCTCGCGCTCATCAAGATACCGCAGGACCTCAAGAAGGATAAGGTTTGACATGCATTGTAATCCAAGAACAAATTTCGATGATGATTAAAGCGTAGTCTCTCGAACCGGATATCATCGATAAAGTACCAAGTCCATTATTCTACCGCAAAACAGTAGTGAGCTAATCTTACTGTCCTCCGGTTCTAAGGACGCTGTAATTACTGAGCTATCGATATATAACACAGATCTCATGTAAACCAGAAACATTACTGAAACCGTACTAGTGGCTCCGTCATGAGGAGTAGCATCGCTTGCCATCAGGTAACCATCCACCTCGTATATATTTTTTTTGACTGTAATATCACTGCAGGGCGACCTGATCATCTCCGTGTCGCACCTGATCGAGGCGCTGACCATCGTCACCGACTACACCAAGAAACCGGAACTCATCGAGATCGTAGACACCAGGACGTGAGTACATAAGCATTTCTTTTACAGGCGTCTATTTACAATAAACCTATTTATATTCTATGATACACAAAGGTACGTTACTATCGGATTCATCATCATCAGCCGATAGAGGTCCACTGCTGGACTTAGGCCACCCCCAAAGATTAAGAATATCACTACCGGATTAACACTCATTATTCCGTTGATTTCCCCTGCGTCTACATCACCATTCATTCAGAAATAGTGTACTTTCATCATCAGCTGGACAGACGTCCACTGCTGGATATAAGACTCGCCCATTGATCTCCACAATGATTGGTCCTGCGCTGCCCGCGTCCAGCTTTCCGCGACCTTCAATAGATCCGGCACGAGGACGCCAGTTGAGGATCTTGCTTCCCCATCGGCTGTCAGCCCTTCGAACGACATGTCATGCCCATTGCCATTATTTCATAGTACTGTTTAATAATAGAAAATCACTCTATCATCCTACCCAGACATCCTTTAATCAGGATCACCTCGATCTAGTTTAATTAAACATAAATAAAATCGCCAAGAACTGCAGCCGCTGGTCTGCTTGAACACAGTAATGTCTGCACACTGTTCTTTTGCGACGACAAAAGAAGCAGCGGTGGTTTCCACAGAGTCTTCAGCGACAGAGACTTATCACTACTTGACCTATGTCTAGACCGAACTATCACAATAAAAAAAATTCAATTTGCATGCGTCTGATCATCAAGGCACGTGGCTGAGACCGAGCTGGAGTCACGGCTGATAGACGCGGCGTGAGTAAACACCGACGTCGATATATTATATCCTTGCGCATCCACCCTCCACCACCCATCAACCACTCTTTTTATTCTACGAAGCAACGAGACGAGCGGGACGTTTACCAACAATATGGCGCTAGTTAGGATGATACACACAGCACCGCATTACGCTCGTCAACTTAAGAACACAAAGATTTTAAGTCTCATTACCCCAGTAATTTCACTAGTACCCTTCAAACCGGAGCACATCAATGTTTGTGCACTACCGTTTGTCGGCAACAGAGATCTGCCGCCAGTGGTGCTAATATATTATAATAGTATTAATAATCTCTTTAAAACATATCCTTACGTTACTGGATTCTTGCTGGAGACCATCCAGGTCCAGAAGTAGTGTGCAAACCTTACTAATCCCAAGCTCCATACAAATTGTTTGTAATCATCGTTTTGTTTTGTGGTTTGTGTAGGATCGCGCACAACCTGGTGAACGGCAAGCAGGGTGGCACCATCGAGGTGACCAACGGCCCACAGCCCGCCATACAGCGCGCCAAGAGCGGCAACCTGCTCGTTGTGAGTTTTTTTTAATGCTCCGAACAAATATTCGACAAGTAATGCCAACATGAAACTGTCTCGTACCACTGATAAGTAACCAGGGTAGTTACGAGAAAAATAGGGGAGGATATTATATATATTTTTCATGCTGTTTCCAGCATGACAGCTTCCAATAGCTATTGGTTATGGTTGATATGCAATTCTAACCAGAGACAACAGCTTTCGTAGATATATGTCATCCCCCGCACTTAATAAATTACAATGAATATTTCTTATTGATAGAACACTTCCAAGTTCCAGCTGCGGATTTTTTTTTAATTTATAAAATATTAATAATACAGATTATTGCAGAATCATTACCTGACCTGATGATAAAGTAGTCTATAAATATAAGCAAGCAATAAGTGTCAAATAGGTTCGCCACCCCTACCTTATGTAATATACATATACTTATATTGTACAATTAAATAGTATCGTTTTGTGGATAATTCACAGCCGGAAGTGAAAAATATTTGCTAATAAATAAATGTTGTCATATTTTTTTCAGGTGGCTACACCGTAAAAGCTTTGTCTATGGAGTATTACTTTATCTAATAAAGACCCTAAAGTTAGTCAACGAAAATATAAACTGTTAATATTTATTTATATATTAATAATAAAGCATTTTTTTAACTAAGTTAAATAATTTGTGTTTATGTTCTTTTTAAAGCATTCTATACATTATTTGATTTCATGACTTTTTATTTCAATTATTAATATTTCAAGATATAATGTATAATTGTAGATGTAAGATTTTAATGAAGGTTTTCACTATGTTAAGTTTATGTTAAATTTATTAAATTTTGAGTTAATTTTTTTTTATACTTTTTTAACTTCAATATGCTCGCATCGCTGTTTGAAATTTTCTTTATAAAAATCGCTATATAACTTCTTACTCTCTCTCTCTGTGAGAGAAGGCTCAGTCCCAGCAATGGGAACATAAAGTGGGCCTTTTACTTATTTTTCGTACAATTCTAATGAATAATGACGAATTGGTTTATTTTAGTGTATTGTATTAAAATATTCGTACAAAGCGCTTAGGTATACTTACAGCGTAGATTGCGATATACGGTAGGTGGTAGTTTTGGTGAAATGTGCCAATGCGCAGGCGGAAATATTCAGTTTGAGATTGACAGATGTATACACTACTTTAAACATGTTACCAGCTTTTAAAGTAGTACAGTGTACATATTATATCTAAATCTCAATGATCACCACTTCCGTCAAAGAAAATGGACGAATTAATACAATACAGACACATTGACACATTTCGCTTGTGTTGTACAATTAATATTTTGTAAGCTGAATCGAAGGTGCCTAGCGACGGCCACGCGCAGGTGACAGCGGCCATTCTCTAGCTTGTAACAATTTAAGTTTTTTTTTTAATAGATTATCTGTGTACCTAGGCTAAGACGGCTGGAGCATAGATGGCCAACTGATTTAATTCCATCTACTATGACGTAATGTAATTTTCGCAGAGATACTTTTCAATGACATGATACAATTAAAAAAATAATTTGTTCTATTGAGTAACAGATAATAAATGATAATATGAAAATGAGAACGAAAGAGTTTTTATGTTTTTATTAAAGCATTATTAAATTAATAATAAAAAACAAGGTTTCAATTACTTTAACGAGACTAAAATAATGGACACTTATAATTTTCTATGTAAATTCATAGAGTTTATTTATTGAATATGAATAGTGCATGTAACGAAAATAAGACTACTTTAGATGGAGAGTTATAAACGTTTTTATTATAATCTGTGCTCTTATTAAATGTCGTTATATGAACAATAGCGGTTAAATGTAAGATGATTTGTTTAATATAAAAAATACTGAATAAGGACGTGTATGGATTTTTTTTTAAACATTCATTGTTAGTTTCAGTTAACTAATCGGTTGGTGGTAGGTCTTGGACACTCTAACTCAGTCATACTCAATTGCCGGGCTGTTATGTTTGACTTTATCTGGTGTTACTTTATTTTAAATCATTGCGAATTTCATGGCTTTAAAAAAAAGAACCCTTAAGAATTTCTTTTAGTTTTTTAATTTGAAGGGCGTTGTAGCCAGTGAAATTATTGGGATCAGCTGTTATCAGTACTGCCCGACGAACAGCGCAATATAACAGAATTCATTATTTTTCCATATTTTTTTTTACAAACTTTTAGTAATTCAAAATCTAGTCATTAATTTTGGTACATTTTACATTTGCCGTTGTTCATTTATGACACAAAGCATAACGTTATTTAACAATGTAAATCGTGAAAAGGCAAACAAGTGCCTTGTAGATTATATACGGTACGTTTATAGTAATTTTATTAAATAAATACATATTTATAAACTCTTTTATTTACCTTATCCTCTGGCAACCAATTTAGATCTAGGTGTAAACAATGTTTCATCGTAGAGGCTGATGCAATTAATCGGTGTTGTGTAAACATCTTGAGCGGCACAACAATAATGTTTCTTTCCTCTGATTGTTTTTAATGTAACGTGAATTATTGAAAAAAAAAGCAAGGTCATAAGCCGAGGCAAAGGCATTGATAATGAAATCAGTTTTAATAATCCATTGCTATTTAATTATTTAGAAACAAAAAACGTTACGTACATTTTTACATTGTATGTTTAGGCTATATAACAACAATCCAGTTATGGCGCCACTGTTAGCCAGTCGGTCTCCAGCCATAGACGCACCTCGAGTGCCTCTCAACAAGGACTTGGTAGGAGCCAGAGACACCTTACACACTCGGTACAAACTTGACTAAAAAAAACTCCACTGCACGTATGGATGTACACTACCACAATGGACGTTGTACGGTCGGCATGGTTAAATAAAATTAACATTTCCCTCAGTTTCGCATCGCTGTAATTTTTATTAAAACAAATTTCTTTTAACAATGCTCCCACACATATATATATATATGTAAAAACCTCTGGATTATTTTTTCGCGCGGTGTCCGCCTTACCTCTATATAATAACACCGGCACTTCCGCGCACACTTACTGCTAAACAGGAAACGCGAATCCATCGCGAGAAGCCGATTTAATAAACTCGGAAAATTAAAAATGATGGACGTCTGGATCATAGCGTGCAGCCGCATCGTATTAACTAATACTCACAAATCCAACTGTAAAAATAAACTTTGGTGGATTCACAAAAGCGCAGAGTACCCTGTTCATGAGAAAATCTTGCGGCCCGCCATTAATATCACTCCACTCCCCTTTATTGCGGATTCCGCACTGTGGAAGGCCGCGAGGAACATTCGTAGAAACAGAATAGATTTGGATTAATAACAATTAAATTCAGCGTCACAAATATCTCGTATGATCCACGAAATGGTCAACCAGCTCGTCCGACGAATATTACAATAATAAACAAACGTATATACAGATCGACTATATTAAAAAAATGGAATATTCATGTTCACATTCGATGGTTAACATTGATAAATAAAAAAAAAATAGATAATCAACACTTAAAATCTTATTTGTGATATTTAAACAATGCAAGTGTACCGTTTGAACGTCCGCCATTTTGGCGCCCTTTGTGTGACGTCATAGGCGTCAATATATTATATTATGCTCTAGAGACGAATCGGTGTCGAGGCCGCATGGTCGTCAGTGACGATGCCCACAAAAATGTGATGTCATCAATCATTACTTTTTTTTATATAATCACGCCTTTTCCTCAGTAGGGGTAGGCAGAGGCGAATAAACACCCACTTTTCGCCAGATGTGATCAGATTAGGTCCCATGTAACAGGGAGCGAGTTGTTGCCGCTTTACTGGGACCACCCACACACACACAAAGATGATGTCAGTGTGCGGGTTTAATCACAATGTTTTCCTTCACCGTTTGTATCTCGCTGTTGTAACTAAAGTTCACAAATGTACATAACTTAAATATTAAGTCATCGGTACATGCTGAGGTTCGAACCCGCGACCTTCGGAATGAAGGCCGCACTCTCTAACGATTAGGCCAGCGAGCTGCTATCAATCATTGCTATCCCAAAAAAACCCTACACTAAGGCAACCATTTTATAATAACCTGTCATAGACTTACGTCACATTCTCTCTGACCTACCTCATGAGTACATAAATATAAACACTTGAAACAAGACGATTTCTTTTTAAAAAATAAATTATTATTAAATTTGAAATAGTAAGGATGGAGGCATAATTCAGATGTGACTTTTAAAAAAAAATTACAACATTATGTAGTTCAAAAATATAAATAACATGCATATTTCCTATCGAACATGAACCGTGCGATTCCAAGTATCAATCAAACCATTCAATACAACAAATTTGTGACAAACAACATATGTACATAGTAACTAGATTTATTTACAATCGTGATGCTTCTTGATACTAGGAGCCGAGTCTTAATGTACACAATTACTTAAATATAGTTAATATTACATATTAAATGCCTGCTACGTTTGGTAGATCTGTTAACATATAACTTATGTTACGGATCCATACATTTATTATAGTTGTGGAATAAAGACATTACCATGTAACGACGGACCAAAATTTATACAAATTATTTAAAAAAAAATGTTTATTTGTACTTTTGTTTGATGATAACAATATATAACTTAACCAAAGACTAGTGTACAAGTGATTACTTAAAAGAATACTCTCCTTTAACGCTGAAGGCGGAAATTGTGTTACATCATAAATTGGTGTAATTTGAATGTGGTGGTGTAATAATCTTCATTCCACAACACAAACACCATCCACACCATCTACAGAACTGAACAAACAACAGGTATAAACAGTCATTACACAGGTTGTTTTTTTTTCGGTTAATTATTTGTATAAAGGATATTCAAATAAACAGAAATTCACCCAAAAAATTCTATACTAAAAAATTATTTAACATTGTCATTTTTTTTTCATATTAAGGCATGATCTCATTAGTCTGTCTCACATCTTTAAGTGACTTTAAAGCCGATGATAAATTATGGTCAGCACCTACTGGCTCTATTAACAGCAGATTGGTAAAATGGTGATGAGAGCTACTCCGGCGACTCGCTTTCTATATTGTAAATTAAAGTCAATTTCCAGTAAAGGAGATTTTTTAATTTTTGTATTATGTTAATTTTTAGTTAACACTTCAATAACCTTTGTATTAATAAATATCCACCCTCATCCAAAAAAAAAACATCCTGTGTATGATCACATCCAACCCAAACACAAGTTATTGTTACATAGTATTGCAACAATAAAATAGTTCTACCGCTATCATACAAAATCATTAAAACCATCAAGTACATTATATAATTAAAAGGCCATACAAGTGTCATACATTTGAACTTGTTAATCTGTACATTGTATTAAAATAATTATTCTCTTCCTATACTACATACATTTTACATTAGTTTCCATATAATTTTGACATTACTTAACAACATACTGTACAGTAGCGACCGCAGTTTAAGACTAAAGGATTTTATTTTGCTGCAGTTAAATATTAACAGAAAAGAATCATTTACATATTTGAAACAATTCAAAGTTTTAGTACTCGGTTGATGTCAATTGGAATGATTATCATCGGTGGTGATGCACCGGGGTTTTTTTTGTTGTGCCAACCCAAAACTCCTAAATGAGCTCATAGCCCGTCATATTATTCATACAATTACTTATATACATATATAGATCACGCATTTCATGATAAGAGTGAAAACACAGTTAAAATCTTGTTTTCCAGTTAACTATGATTATTCAGAAGACCGCTGAAACAATTTCCTCCCCCAAATTGTAATGTGGTACCCTAATCGTTTATATTTCATGTCAAAATCCAATACATTACTATTTTTACCATCGATTATTGTTTTAGCAGAAATGACGTCATAATTATTAAAATATAACAATTGAAATATCTACTAAAATCATGAACTTTCTTAGGTTATTTTTTTTCCCATAACCTATTTCTCTTTGGTCTCCACTCAAACTCTAAGGCGAGGGCAATAATAGACAAGACGCCAACTTTTTTTAATCAAAGAATCGATTTGTCTGTAGGAAGAAAAAAATATTATTAGATATCTCAAATCGAGTTTAAATACACATTAACTAGTGTCTTCTCACATGAGAGGGAAACAACCCCTAGAATGGGGCAGGCGATATTTCATTACCCGCAGTTTGAAAGGAAGTTCTTATGTAATCCCTTATCAATGGGATAAACTAAAAAATACGAATCCAATAATTTCATCGGACTTAAAATCATTACCGTTGATTACATAATAGGTTTAAAAAAAAACAAATTCATTTATGTTCATAAAGTACATACATGTTATTTGAGTTTAAAATTTATTTACACAACAGATCCCAGTAAAAACATTTCTCTTATCCCCAAAAAATCATTACACAATTTACACAAACACATGAGACGTTTCACACATATTGCAACCGCCATTAAATAGAAGTGCAACCCACAACGCTTTGGTTCCTACCAATAAATTTTGGTTCACACTCAAATCTACCATCAGTTTCATTTACTAATAAATTGAATAGAAGTATCCAGCTCCAGCAATGAGAACGGCCGCTCTTCAATTACAGAGCCATCACACCAAACATATTCACTTATAGCAACATTTCTAACAGAAGTTACCGCTGGTCGTTTACTCCATCTTGTACAGCGCAGATCCAGGATATTATTCTAGCAGCACTATGACCATACTGAACCTTTTGTGCTTGTTATATACATTAGGATAACTTTTGTTTCATTTAAAACATATACGCTACCATTCAAGCCGAGTTAAGAGATAAGTTTATAAATACAGAAATGTGATTGGAATTGGACTATATTTATTTAGGAAGCACAGGTGAAAAATAAATAATTGTTTAAATGTTTTTTCTCTCCTCTTCTCTTTAATACACATATCTCTCTGTCCAATAAGCCACAGCTGCGATGCTCACGTCAAGAAAAAATATCCTATAGAGCCGATGGCTTCTGCATAAACCAAAATAAAACACAATTTTCACAAACTTAGCATATTGGCACAGTACTTCTGCAAGAGAACCGCATCACTTACTTCACAGTGTCAATTTCACTATTGTCAAGTTACAACTATGGTTATCCGTAGTAACCATAGAAGTACTCCGTATACTATTTAACCTGTCCCACTGCTTCTTGACTTGTCTCTGCTTTGAAACCACTTTCGGTTTTGTATGGTTCACTCTTGTAGCTGGAGTCTGACTGGTTGGAGGAGTCATTCTGTTTGAAGTTTGACTCCTTTTCACCGTCGTTACCAGTGAAGCCGTAGCCCTTCGGCTTCGTCTGCTGTTCTTGCTCCCGTTGCTGCCTTCGTCTTTGTTTGGACCACAACTCGTGACAGTCTTGCCATGTAGGCAACTCTGGAGCAGGCATTCTGCAAAAAGTTACAAATATTTTATATCAATAATGAGTACAATGTTATGTTGCCAATGCAATCACCACATAGTTACAGAATGGTATTTGTTGTGGTGAGCATGCATTTCCTATACCTCCTTTTCACGACGTTTCGAAGTATTTAAAAAGATGTCTAAGTACTCACTGTTCAGGCACCACATTCTTCAACCATGGGCTCTTAAGTGCCTCCTCTGCAGTGATTCTCTTATCGGGGTCCAATTCTAACATCCTATCGAGCAAATTCAGTGCCGGGGCGGGCATGAATGCAAACTGCTCTCTCACGCAGCGCTTGTGGAATCTCTTGGGGCGCAACGTGTGCCACAGCGGCAGGTTCACGACGTTCGGCCACACGCCTGGCACTGGCGTGCCGCAGACGCGGGATATCATTTCCAGTTGCATCATTTCTATATTTGCCTGTAATTATCGCCTTTTAATTATGTCCGGCACAAAGAACCAAGTATTCACAATATTGGAAAAAAAATATTTATATACATACAAAGGCCACACTTCAGTAACAGGAACAGTATTCTCGATACAACCCAGAAAAAAGATTAATAAAACCGTTTCCTAACACAAAAAGATTATCATGAAACATACCTGGAACAGAGGATGTTTGAGGAAAAGCTCGCCAAGGATACAACCCATAGACCAGACATCGACTGCTGGACCGTACCGCTCCTCGCCCAGCAGCAACTCGGGCGGCCGATACCATAGGGTTATCACCTTATTGGTGTATGGACGCTGTCTGTCTTCAGCCGACCACAGCCGGGCGAGACCAAAGTCGCCAAGCTTCACCTCACCTCTACACATAGAGTTTATATTACTATTATTAAAGACCTTTGTTCTGTTGGCTTATTTAGCTTTGGATTTTTTTAGATATGGAAATATTTAAAACTGGTAAAGATAAACATCTTGAGGAAATCATAATGTTTGAATAATTGCAGCATTCTTAGGCATCCACCAGCCTCCACCTGGTGGATTAATGGCAATGACTCTCCTTGTGAGAGGTAGTCCAGTCTCAGCAGTGGAAACATTAAGTGGGATGTTTATTATTATATTATAATATTTGTCATAGTACTGAATTGCTGTCACAATGAAACAAACAAAGTGATAAGTGACCTGTATGTTTTTTAGCTGTCAATAAATCATCATCACCGATAACAATTGAGAATATACCCACTCGGGAATATACCTCTAGCGTAAAAGTGGAAGCACTAATAGTACAGACGATGGACTCGCATCCGCACTCACTTATTATTCATCAATATATTACTGCATTTGATGTCACGGTGCAGGAAATTCTTCCTATGGCAGTAGGCCAACCCGTCGAGCAACTGCCTCATTATCGACGCGTTGTGCGACTCCGTGAAATCTACCATCTTCGACTCTAGCAGGCCCATCAGATCATGGTCCATGTATTCAAACACCAGGTAGAATGAACCCTTGTCCTGCACAAATATTTTTAATAATTACCGCAACATATTATTATAGGCAGATGTATCAGCTACCATCAGGTGAATGCTCAGCTTATCTCGTCTCTAGATTGATAAAAAAAGTACTCCATCAGACAAAATTCTGGTCTCAGAAATTATAAAAAAAACCTTTCTAAAGTCCATGGCGTCCTGCTTATCGGTGACGATCTCTCGCAGATTGACGATGTTCTTATGGTTGAGCTGCCTCAGGATCTTGATCTCCCGTACCGCAGTGATAGGGAAACCCTCCTTTTCGTTCTCCAACCGCACCTTCTTCAGAGCAACCAGCTGGCCAGTGTTTTTATCCCTTGCTTTGTACACCTGACCATAAGTGCCTTCACCAATTTGAGTGATGACCTATTTGGGATGGAAATAAACAATTAATTGTAAATTGATAGACATTTGTTATGATAAAAAAATTTGCTGTCAAGCTTTTCAATTATATACTAAACGGTAGATTTAAATCAACCTGTAGTAGTTGAATTCAATCTCTCATACTTCAAGTTTCTTAGAATTTCATTTATCTCATGAACCATGAACAACTTCCCAGAAAAATTGTTTTTTCTCAACATATATAAATTTTATTTATATATTTATAACACGGAAATATTTTACTATCACTGTGTATGCACCGTTTTGTAGAGAAATAAATGATTTGACAATCTAGTTACCTGGAAACCGTCCACGCACTTCTCTCCCCAATCTTTGGCATGATGCGTGGGCGTCGCAACTGGCACTACTTTAGAACCTCGCCTCTTCAATATCTTCGGCCTTTTTAGTTTCGAACCAGCCTGGAGATAATAGAGTAATATGTAGGCTTCATTAGTCGAGAACACATAAATTTAAATGTGAAAATATATTTTTTTTAAACTGCCAGTTTACGTTCCACCGTTGGGGCACAAGGCTACCCTCAATATAACGGCAATGAATGGGCTATAGTCACCACTCAGGCCCAATGCAGATTGGCGACTTCACACACTCCTTGGAATAAATTCTAATAATTAAATGTGTAGGTTTCCTCGCGATGTTTTCGTTCACCGTTTGTATTTCGCTGTTATTACTAAAGTTCACAAATGTACACAGCTTCAATATTAAAGTCATCGGTACATGCCGAGATTCGTACCCGCAAAAGTCGCACGCTCTAACCATTAGGCCATCGACCTACTATTGTTGTATGTTTTTCTTAATTCTCCATTAAGATATAAATTAAGAAAACGACACATTGGTAAAAAAATTTAAGGTTTCACATTGATAAAAAAATTGTTTAAGTTAAAAGTACAAATATTTGCTTTCGTCTTGTTGTGGTGAAGGAGATTGTTGTAATAATATTATTGTCACAAATGAGTCAATAAAAAATATTAATTAGCCTTATTTCAAAAAAATATTATATAACTATGAAGACAAATAAAAACAAATAACGAAGGCAGAGAGAGCAACGTTAATAAAAAAAATAAAGAATATTCAGAACCAAAAAACTTACTGGAATTCAAAATTCAAACACAATCACTGTCACAGAGTTCAAAACACTTAATGTCTGTCCTTACATTGGAATCCTTATGCTTGTTCCTGCCGCTGAATACATGCGAGTAGGTGTCACGACGCGAAGCTGGTGGCGGAGTGGACCCATCCAGCTCGTCACCGCTCAACTCCTCAGTTTCAGGCACCACTGAAATATTTTTAAATTCATTATTTTCAACTCTTTTAAATATATTAAAGATGGCATACTTAAGTAGTACATATTCTGATTTAATTATCCCTCAAATGAAATTTTGATATTGTTTCAAACTTTTGACAACTACTTACATGGAGGCATTGGAAGATTCATAATGCCGGTCCTCTTTGGCTTCTCAGGTTTCTTTACTGGACTTGGAGTACTTAAAGGACTCTCATTTGCCAATGTTTTAATATCTTCCACCTGTAAATTAAAGGACATTTCATAAAAACATTATCAAATAATTAATTTACACTTTGTTTCAGTAACAGAACAAGAGTATAGCCTTTTTAAAAAAAAATTGTACCTGTGTATTAGGAGGCATAGGAAGTTTCGTCAAACTCTTGGGTTTCGGTGGTTGTGGTTGTTGACTATTCTGCATATATACTCCATCCACGACGCTGCCACCAACTTTAGGTAGTGGTGGCAACACTGAAGCGGTTGTGGTTGTTACTGTCGTCGTTACCACTGGTGGTGGAGTTTGTGGTTTTTGCTGTTGATTAAAAATATAATTGGTTAAATATGGTGACTTTTACACTACTTAAAAAGTTTAAATATAGGCTTTGTACTGATGAATGGGTGTTAAGATGATTACCGACCTCCTGTTCATTGGTTTCCGGGAGCTCTCCGTTCGCAGTCGGCTTCTGCTCGAACGACTCGAACTCGGGCGGCGCCAGCATGGGCGTCGGGATTTCCTCCGCGTTACTCTGCGACGGCATGGGAATGTCTACAACGTCCTGCGTAACCTCCCTGTTATCGCCATTCTCTTTTGACGCCTAGTTTTAGGAACATTAACATTAATTTCTCCACACATTTTGATAAACTCCAAAGTTAAATCAACAATTTTAAATTATTGTCAAGAGAGAATAGTTTATTAAAAAGTTATCTTCTTAAAATCAATAAATATAATTAACCTAGAGTTAAAAATTGTTGCTACGCCCTACAATTTTGGCGCAAGTAAATAAAATGGCAAGTAATCCGCAGAAGGACTACAGCACCTCAGCTATATTCAGCATTTGAAGAGATTGTTCCATCTCCGGAATTTGGTCTCTCGTAACGATAACGTATTCCAAAAACTGCATAAAGCATTGTCCAATACCATGACAATGACCATGGCCAACTATGTGATAAATTAACTATCAAATTGCAGCCTATTTGTTTACCTGAGTAGAACTATCGGCTGTAGCATTCGACAATTCGTCGATGGTCAAAACCTCCGGATTGTTTATAGAAGTGGTAGAAGATATTGCACCCTGGGATTCTTCCTCCTTCTGACTTAGAATCTCTTGTAATTTCTGCAAAAAGTAATTTGAATAATTATTGCCTAGAAGATTAGATTCACTAAACGAGTTAGTGAGCAAAATATTCTTCTAATGGAAACTGATACATCTGCCTATATCAATTGGTGCTGTACTTTTCGATCGAAATCAAATAGATCCTTTTTGTTACAATACCATGAAAACTGCATTTGTCTTCTAGTGAATTAAAATCAAGGAAATCATTGCTTTACCAGTGTTCAATTTAATCATTATCAAACATTTCGTAAACTAACCTTAGCTCTTTTATGTTTGTCTTTAACGAGTTCTGCAAAAAGACTTGTATCACTAATTTTCTCCTTAAAGTCAATTTTCCTTTGCAGAGCTGATGGTGGACTCGGTGACTCATGTTTACTCCTGAAAAGAAAGCCAAAATTTAATTCAATGATACGTGATGAGTACGAGTATATTGTTTTTTTTTTGTTTATGTATTTATGCGACGAAACGAATAGGACGTTCACCTGATGCTAAGTCATATGCCTGCCTATAACAATGTGGCGCTAGTTAAGATAGTATGCACTGCATCACATAGCGCTCGTCGTAGTAGACAAAATATCGAATCTAATAACCCCAGTAAATACACTAGCTGCAGCACCTTCCAAACTGGAACACAATAATAGGAATAGAATTTCGTACCTATGCCTCTCTTTGACGACTTCACTATGGCGAGGCCGGTGACGAGGTGGTGAGGAGGACCGCCGCCGTCCGCGCGATACAGAGCGTCGTCGCTTCATGGAGTTCCGGCTGTGCGATCTATGGACATAGGTCATATCACCAAATACACCAAGCATACAAATTTTCACCAAGATACCTTCTTTTGCTTTCAACATCCATATCCATTGTCACTAACCAATTGAGTTGACATTATAATGCCATTGTTATAATCTTCAAAATTACGAATACACCAAGGGCAAGATGTTCACCTTATGGGTTTTTTTTATTTAACAAAGCGTTAAGACTAGTCAGATGTTCACCTGTTAAACTATACGACTGACCATAATAACATCGCTCTAATTAGGATGTTACACACAGACATTGGGACACATTTTAGTGCCATAACTCCAATAATTACACTAGCTATAGTACCTTTCAAATTCGAACAGAGAGTGGTACCTACCTATATGGTATCCGGCAGCAGAGATATACTACCAGTAAAAAGCGATACGCTAATCCATGACAAGATGGCGCTTATCAAGATCAAGTACACACCACTACATTACATTCGACGCCTTAACAGACAAGATGTTCAGATATTATTACCGTATTAACTACACTAGATACTACATCCTATAAAGAGGAGTACTATTTGCATACTTTATGATGAGGAAAATAGGTGCTGCGATAGAACATACCTTATCTGGTCTCCGGCCCAACTGGAACTTAGGTAATCTTTCTGACTCTGGTATAATTAGGCAATGGAAATATGACATTCGATGATAATCGACCATAAATGAATAACAAAGGCTATGTTAAGAATAATAGTTTAAAGGCAAAAAATTATAATATCTAAATGACATAATAACTAATAAAATAAATATTCTTAGTACAAAAACAAGCAAAGCATGGGCACTGACATACAAAATTTAAACCTTGTTTCCAGTATACTGAAATCATGCATTACACAGCTATATTTAAACAAAAAAAAAAAAATCTCTGCGTCCACCAAGACATTTATTTCTAACAAAAGAGTTTCCTAATCTTTTCTATTCATCATACACATGCATAGCTGTAGACTAAACCACAGCAGACTTACTTGACGAAGGCCTCGCTGTTCGGACAGCCAAGACCAGACATGTAATAGGAACAAAAGGTAATGCATGTGCTACACAGATGTATAGAATGGAATGAAAAACCAATTAAATGGTACATCAATTTATCAGTTGATTTATTTTGTTTATAAACTGATAAAAGTAATAAATATTGATAAGAAAAAAAAATGGTTCTCTTAAGGTCCTCAATTGGGACTTGTTATATAACAGGTATTAGTTAAGACCTAAATAGTGTTTATTCTTCGACTTCCACTGAACTAGCCAAGTGTCAGTTTGAATATATCATACAGTTGATAGACATACACAATAAATAATAAATGTAATTAAAACATAATATACAATTTATAATATAATTGTTTAAACTTGAATACACATAGTGTATAAAATTCATGTTAATTTTTTTTATTTACAGCTCACAAAAAACATCTTAAATATATAAGAATAATGACAGCACTCAGTATTAGCAAATAACCTGAATTCACACAAGTTTCAGCAAAGCAAAAGTAGTTCTTAATTAGCAGCATAATATACAGCTTAATGTCACTTCAGCTGGGACTCGAGGCTCTCTCTCATATGTATTAGCAGTGTAATTGACTACAGTTCATGGCATACAATAAATTTAATGGTAAGGATAAAATTGCTGCAGCAGTATTGTGTTGATAAGAGCCTCATAGATGAACACGTTATGTTTTGTTGGCAGAAACAGGGATGTGGTACTTGCCCAAATGGTCTATGGCAGAGACCAATCATTAGTCTTCTGATCATTAATTTCAAAGTGTTTATGTGTGATGTTAAAATGTAGTGATCCGAATGTGCAATATATAAAAATATATACCTATGATGCACTCGAGCTTCCCTGTGCCGCTCGCGCTCTCTACTGCGGTGGCGCCTCCGGGGGCTGCGGCGGCGGTGCACGCGCCGTGGGCTGTACTCCCGCGCCCGTACTGGCTCGTGTATCGGTGAATCTGATTACATCAGGTAGCTAGTGTGTACTTTTAGTTTTTAAATGATATAACATGGACAAGAAATGGAATGAGGGAATTATCATAATTACAGACTATTGTTGTGCAACCTTAGGCTTCCTCTGTAGACTGGTAAGTAGCTCGCTGGCCTAATGGTTAGAGCGTGCGGCTTTCATTCTGAAGGTCGCGGGTTCAAACCTCGGCATGTACCAATGACTTAATATTTAAGTTATGTACATTTGTGAACTTTAGTTACAACAGCGAGATACAAAAACGGTGAAGGAAAACATCGTGAGGAAACCCGCACACTGATATCATCTTTGTGTGTGTGTGTGTGGTGGTCCCAATAAAGTGGCAACAGGCTCGCCCCCTGTTACACTGGACCTAATCTGACCACATCTGGCGAAATGTGGGTGTTTATTCACCTCTGCCTACCCCTACTGGGAAAAAGGCGTGACTATATAAAAAAAATATAGACTGGTATAATGCCGTCTGTACCCAACAATTTCCTGTTTTCTTCACCAGTTTGTCAAATGTATAGCTATATTATAAAAATATGTTAAATAATTGAAAGACAATTTAAATCCATTTACATACCAGAAATGACCATAATTGGAGATTGCACCCTGTGTTCCGGCCAGTAATCCCTCCTCACTCTCTCATAATCTTGTTCATTGTCAGAGTCTATGGTAACAGTCTCATGATAAGGTGGAACAGAAGGGGTATGCGGCGTCATAGATTTCTGTCGCCGTCTGTAAAACGAGGGAATATAGAAGTTAGAATTTTTTTATAAAATGAAAGATGTACAAGACTGTCACTTAGGAAGATAATCAAAAAGATGTCACACTTGTTATGATGCTGAATCATGGGGCAAGATGTGTTATTACCAACAACTTATTTTACCAGGGCAAAGCAGGACCAATCAATATAGAGATCTTTGGAGGAGGCCTAACAGTGGACATATATATGCGCTGATAATGATGATGATTACTTCACTGTATAAACATGTATAACTGATTAACAGTGAAATGTATCAGCAAATAGTTTACTACAATAGTATTATAAATTTATCAAGTGTTACATAATCTGATCAATCATGATACCCAATAGCATTCTGTATTTTTGACAACATAGGCAGGCTATAGTAACTCCTTATCACCTACATTAAGTTTCTTGCATAAATTAATTCCATGCATTTGATTAAAGAGGCTAACATTATCCCTATTACTGGTTATGCACATAATAAAATAACATTGCAATGGTATAAAAATCATAAATAAAAAAATTAACATAATGTGTCATTTTTAAAAATTCAAATAATAAATAACAAAAATTATTTATTACCTATGAACTACAGGAGACCTTTCCCGACGAGGGGAATACATCACATTATGAAGAGGTAGCTCTCTGTGCATTGTATGCCTCAAATGTGGTGAACCATCATGCCTATTTCTCATTAAAGGGGGTGTAGTCGGTGATACAGGTGAACATGACCCATTTTGAAGAGGGGATGATGCTTTTTCCCATTCACTTACAGGCACTTGCTGATACCTCTTTGGACTCACAGGACGTACAGGGACCTCAATAGGCACATTATCATCGGGAGATACACTTTCTAGACTAGCTGACCGGGACCTGTGTTTTGACTTCTTTTTGCGTTTCTTTTTATCTTTTTTACGTTTCTCTTTCTTCTTCTTATAACAGGTGTCATTGAAATTCGGTACAGCCTCCACATATTCTAATCCTCGTCGCGTTCTTGATACTGCTGATGAAGGATCGCGTGTAAGAGAGTACTCTTCAAGGGTGCGACGACTTGAAGTAGTTGAGACTGAAATAGTCTTGTTGTCAAGAAATGTACGTACAGGGTGCGATTTTCTTGTGCGATCTAAATCATCAGCAATGTGACGACCAATTGAGCTTGCCTCACTTTCTATTTCTCCTGCCTCTGGGGCAGACAAGTCCTCTGAACTGACATCAGAGTATTCCACAAGAGGTTTATTAGAACAGGATATAGCGTATGATTGTGCATGGGAACCACTATGAGTCCTGTATTTTTTGTAAGCTCGTTTCTTATGTTTCTCTTTATAGTGTTTATTGTGTCTCTTATCATAGCTCCGTTCCATGATCAATGAAGACGTAATCACTACCTAGATTACTGCTCACATTACACCGACTGAAAACGTGAAAAATAAAAATTATATCGTATACTGCTTACTAAGTAAAGAAAACGTCTAGTCAAATATCAATTAAGAACTTAAAAAAATATCACGCCATTAATCAAGTTTAAAGCATATTAATAATATACCAAAAGTTTTAGATACAAATTTTAAAAATAAACAATTAAAGATCTTTTAAAGAAATTATAAATTTGCAATGTCTAAAAATAAATTGCGGAGTCCATAAACAAAACTAAGAATTTTTTCACAACACAAACAATGGAAAAATAAAAATATACAAATAGTTTCGAATATATAAACGAAAATAACTCACCTGAAGTAGAAACGGACATGGGTCCGCCCCAATCACTATGATATGTAATTTGCAAAATTCTATATTGCTTAGATAAGGTTCTTATTTAGTAACTTATTACTGAGTATAACCAGAGAATATACGGTTATTTAGATTCTTTATAGCTTTAGTAGCCTTATTTTGCTAATCATTATCATAAGTAGCGCATTATTCATGTAATTATATCGGATTATTTTATTGTGAATTCGAGAACGTCGAATCAATTTCTAGTCAGCCATTTGCTTTTTCATTTCATTTCATCATCGTTCCCTGCTAGTATAGTAAAAATTTGTAGGGTTACCACATTATGATAAAAACTCGACAGTTAATGTTGCTGTCACCGGTGATTTAAAAAGAATAAATTTCTTAAATACAATGAAAACATTATTTATTTAAAAGATTTCAAAAATAATTTTATATACAAATAAAACAAAGAATTAAAATAAAATTAAATACGAAATCGTTAGAGTTACAAATTGTGAATAAAATTTAGTAAAGCATTGAATTAATTTAACAATATTAGGTACATAAATTAATAAATGAATCATAATATTCATCATAATAAATAAATATTCATTACAAGAATAAAATACTTTTTACATACTATAAAAAAATACCTATTTTTAATCTCTTGATATTTTATATTTATTATATAAATCGTAATTTGTTTAAAAACCGTCAGAAAAAAAAACAGGTTTTCTGTTAAAATAATTATAGTCATATGGCAAGGTGCATCAATACATTAATAAATTAGTTTTTATCTGTACATTGCGTGCAATTTGCTTTGCGTCCTTCGCAATAGATTTTATATTGTTGAAACATGAAATTAAATTGTCTATAAAGTTTAGCTAAAACTAGTAATTTAATTAGATTCTGTAATAGCGAATACAATATTTTACCCCGTTCGTTACGTTTTATCAAAGTAACCAAATAGGTGATTCTGGCCCATAAGTTCACGGCTTCAGTTGTTTGCGCATTGTAAATTTGTTCAATGGAAGTTTTATTTTAACCATTTAAAACACAAATGTTTTTAAAGTGTTTTTAATGTTTGACTATTAACACGAAACATATGACAGTCTGTAATAAAGTGTATAAACCTAAGTGTAATGCTATGGTTATGTTGGGAGAGTCAATGAACCTGTGTTCGGCATGCTGACACTGTGACTTTGTGACGAAAATATGTAAATAAACATGAATGATATAGGCATTAAAATAACAGATTCTCCGAAGGACTTATCGGAGATCTCTCCAGCGCCAGAAAACGCTGTTGACAATGAAGTTGATCCATTATCTATAGATGATTCTGATGTGCGTACTGTGAACGATCTACTTAATGTACAGGAACATGCTGGAATAGAGGAGAAAGTGGAAAGCTGTGATGTTAATGCCAAAGAAGATAATTTAAGTGAGAGCCAGGGTAATTATGGCAGTTTAGCTCTGCAATCTGAGAATATTAAAGGTATAATTTTATGTACAATTTTGTTGCAATATTATGTGAAGGAGTATTTAATGTAAGTGATGATTGTATTTGTCAAGTGTGATATATTATGTAATAGTCAATCAGTTTGATTTGATTTTTAGTTAAATCTGAATATTATATAAATAATAATGTTTTATCAGTATATGTCTCTTTATTTATTGCTTATATCTAGAGCATTCCTCTTCAATTCTGATTAGACAATTGTTTAACAATGTCACACAATATTTTTGGCAATTGATTTATATTTAATGAATCAAATTCATATTACAGTTACATGATTCTCACATTTTACTTGTTGCAAAAATATGTCATCAATTATTTTCATTATTTCAAAAATTTGCTATTTTTTTAGTGGAAAAAGTGACCAAATTTCGATTGAAGTAGTGGATGTTTGCTTTTATTGTACAACAATTTTGTGTGAATTTAACAATCCAAAGTTAATAGTATCAAAATTTATTACTGTCATTACAAGTAAGATAGAATTATCTATAGAAGAGTAACTCTGGTTGAATCCATAGTACTCTAAAATTGTTATTTTATTTAGTTATAACTGACTAATTTAACTATAACATAAATGTTATTTATGTAAATAAACATGAATGATATAGGCGTTAAAATAACCAAAAATCAAAAAACCATGTATACTTATGTTATTCACTGAATGCTCTAATATGCTATTGACTAAATTTTTTTTTTATTGCTATATTTAAAACCTTTACTTCATATTTCTTTACTTATATATTCAAAAATAATAAATGGTTTCCTGTTAAAATGTATCACATTAATATTAACAAAAGTTTATTATTATATACTGAATCATATCCTTGATATTTAAATTGTAGGAAAGATTATCTAATGTTCCATCACATTGATCCATATTCCATTAAGAAATAACGATTCAGTGTAGCAATCCTCTTTTGTTGACTTAACATATTGAACCTTATGATGCAAGAATATCATACATTATTTTTAAAAGATATTTAAGATCCATTATTCATAAAAAATTTACTACTGTAATTTTTGGTTTGGCTTAAACTATAACATTTTATAACTAAAATGAAATTAATTAGTATGGCAAGATCTAGAATACAATTTCCTATTTTTTTTTCTTTTTATGTAGAAGTGTATTGAAGTTTTAACTACTAAGCATAAAATATCAAGATACTTGTAGGGGTTAAATAATACCTAGTTAACCTACACCATAATAAGACTAAATGTCATGTCCTAGTAGCCTAATAACCTAATAACTCACAGCCCCCCTTCAAATTTTAGTACAATAATATTACATGGCACTATTGATATAAAAAATCAGACATTAATTATTGTTAATGCAAATTTAGATATAATGATTATAAGTCATGCACATTATATGAAAAAGTTTACTTTTCTGAAAAGAATATAACAAATGTTACAATTATTTGTAGAATTGTAAAATATAGTTTTTCTTAGTGTTTATATGAAATTTATAATGATTTTGGACTCATATTTTCAGATGTTGTGTCAAAGGATGATAGTCCTATAAAAGTGATAGAAGATAAAGTTGTACTCAATGAAGTCAATGTTAATTTAAAAACAGAAAAAACTTCTGAGAACACAGAGTCTCTGACAAGTGATTCTAACAAACCCTCTGAAGAAATAAATCGATCAATTGCAACTGTTAATGAAAAGGAGCCCAGCCCTGTGAAAGAGATAGCAATAGTGGATGTTGAAGAGGTGAAGACAGACAAGACAAACACTGATGTGGAGATGACTGAAGTAGTACAATTGACAGAAAAAACTGAGAAAAGTGAGCCTAAGATAAATACACAGTCATTAAACGGGGACATTGTTAAGGTAAAGGAAACAAGTTAATTACAATTCATACCTAAGTTTAGTATAAGTATGTCATACTAGGCTTAGAGACTAACTTAATTTTTTTGTCATATGCAGGAACACCTCCAAGTTTAAATATGACAAAAACTCGGTTAATGATCATCACAAGGAATTTGTTTCTGTGTATTGCTCTATTGTTAACTTGTAAAGACAACACAATTTAAGTAAATAATACTTTATAGTTTCTTGTACTTTTCATAGGAAGAACAAACAACGAAAAGAAGAATTAGTGAAGACGTTGACACAGAATCACCACTAAAGAAACTTGGTCAAGAAGTTGAAAAGACTTTTCCACAGCATGATGTCATGATTAATGATTATATTCATACCGCAACAAAAAATAACGTGGATGAAATTCAAAGGCATACAGAACAGTTGCTTTCTGAAATTCAAACATTACGAGAACTAGCCCAAAAGAAAGAACATGAATGGAATAACATACTCCATCTAAAGAAGGTGAAAGAAGAAATACTGTTAAGACTGCTTAGACGTAAACAGGTCATAACTTTTGAGAAAGCTGCTGATGTTAATGGTTCGGAGAGAACTGATCCATTTGAATATTTAAATCAGGCTAAAAACTTAGCAATAGATAAGAGCGACGAAATCTCAGGGTTGGCAGTAAAACAACCGGCAAATGCAATGGTCAATCCTATCTTACAACCGCCCGTGTTACCTGTAACGACACATTTTAATCATATGTCAGGGCTGCCACCGCCGTACGATAAAGCCACCCACATGCAATCAATGCCAAAGCCAGTATTCCCTCAACCATTAATGTTACCCGGCCCTATGCCTGGTTTCCCTAGAGATATGAATGGGCAGTTGCCAACAAGTTTCGGTTTGCCGATGGGCCGTCAGGGGCCCACTAAGGACGTGAAATCGATAATAGCCGATTACAGGCAAAGGAATCCGGAAGTTACGCCAAGACGGGGAAGGAGGATGAAGTCCATACTGAACCCTAATATGATGAATGTACCGAGACCAATAGCACCCAAGATTGATAATTTGAGTAATTTCAACAGCCTCAATATGCTGTTTAATAATTTGGATATGGTGAGTTTATCCACAATTTTCTTATTTCATTATAATAATACGCGTGTCCGATGGATGTGGAGATCTTTGGGGGAGGTCTATATCCAGCAGTGGGCATCTGTTGGCTGATGATCATGATGATAACACAAACTAAGCCATATCATGTTTTGTTATTACCACCTACACTATAATGTATTACATTACTCATCATCAACATTACCCGATAGATGTCCACGTATGTCCAGCAGGACAGAGTCCTCCAAATATCTCCACATTACTCATTAAAGTTAATAAAGATACTAGGATGTTAAAAAGTAAGATGTCAAAACAAATTTTACTAGTGGTAGGTCTGTGGTGCCGGAAACCTCTCGGTCTATGTAGGCACCACCGCAGCTCCTATTCCTGCTACAAAACAGTAGTGTGCAAACATTATTATGTTCCGGTATGAAGGGCGCTGTAGCTAATGTAATTACTGACGTAGCGAGATATTACGTATTGTTTCAATGAGTCGAGCACAGTGTGGTGCTGTGTATATCATCTTAAATAGCACTACGTTGTCATAGGTAAGCGTATTACTTAACATCAAGGTGAACGTTCCGTTCGATTCGTAGAATAAAAATTTATTGTGAAAGAGGTACATTACACAGGTCATCGAGGCCTGACCTCGTGAAAGGTCACCGGTTCAAGTTTTGGTCTAGTTATTGATCTAGTATCGAAAGTAATTAGGCGATTAATATATTACTATTAATTACTAATGCAAATATTTCACCAACATCAATACCTCTGTACCGAAAGGACGTAAGCGCTATTAGGAGTGAAATTACTTTTGAAAGCAGTTTCACTCGATATTCCTAATTTTAAATGTCCACTTTGTTGCGTCGCATAAAATGATATTTTTTCCAGTTTTACCTTTTAGGAAACAAAAAAAGAATTGCTTTTTTGCGAATAAGAATAATCCAAAAGAAATTGTAGAGCAGCCACATCACTTTCTTCAATTACAAAAACATAAAGATGTATCAAGAAATGTGGTTTATATATACTTTTTTTTGCTTTACTAAATTCCTTGGACCTGGGTCTGCGAGCCCAGTATCTGATGTGCTGTCAAAGTCAAAATGACTACCGAGCGCTATACATCATCAGAGAATAAGTTTTTTACTCAATATACTTCTATTGTTTTTTACGAATTTAAACTGGGCTTTAACTGGCCTCTGGAGGCATCTAGTAAAAAAGGGGGTGTTACAGGTATCTCAAGTGGGTCGAGTCTGAACCGATTTTTATCTAATCTTTTTAAAGATTTTTTTTGATATCGGTTCAGCTGTTTTCTTGTCAGTTTTTTGCCGAACTATTCCTCTCAAGCAATTTTTAAAATTTCAATTACTAAGTATAGCAAACATCCTTCATCTACACTCACCACGACGAAGGAAGAAGGAAATAGGATGTAGCGTAACAGACAAAGAAGTAGAGTAGGATAGAAGAACTAAGTATGAAAGATTGGAAGGAAAATCAAGTATACGTAAGCGTAATCGACCCTGATCCGACACACTCAGGGAAACAAAATAACAAGAAACAAAAAAACATCCTTCATCGATTAGGATGCGGTCACGTGTTGTTGCTTATTCTGGCACTTGCGACCCCGTGCCGCGCCAAGTGGCAAGCGGTACGCGGGCAGCGACCTTGGTGCAGTGGAGTCGAATTAATATTACGTATCCTTGACTCCAATTCGCGTGCGCTCATGCCGCCGGGCCGTCGCTGCCGATGGCTTGATCAATTTGAATGTAGGACACACCGATGACTTAGACGATCAGTGGATAAAGTATCTTTTACACAAGGTTCGAATCCCAACTGAAATATTACTTGATTTTTTTTTACCTGATGTAAGTGATACGCCTGCCCATAACAACGTTGCGGTAGTTGAGTACACATGGCGTCACATTGTGCTCGTTGAAATATAGGTCTCTGTTATCGGAGATCATCTACGAGGTTCTCATTCTGCTGTCAAGCAATAGAGTGCAAACATTGCTGTATCCCGGTTCGAAGGACGTTCTACTTAGTGTAATTATTGAACTAACGAGATTGGACATCTTATGTCTCGGGTACCGAGCGGATGTTGTTATGGACAGACGTATCACTTACTATCAGGTGAATGTCCCGCTCGTCTCGCGCTTTACTGAATGAAAACAAAGACTAAGTCACATTACCCCGGTGGATACACTAACTACAAAGCACTTCATACCGAAACAAGGAAACGTTCACACAAAAAGAGCTGCGGTGGTACCGGTAACAGAAACCTACCACCTGTGTTTACAATAGATAACATTTAATTATTAAAAACTGAATTAAAATTAGATATTTTATCAAATTGATACAATTTTTTTTTCTAATACTCTTATAATAAATCTTTGGAAGCTTTTGTCAAATAACGAGGATCAAATCAGTTTCAGTTATAAATAAATAAACAGCCATATCAATGTTCCCACTACTGGAACTCGCAGCTTTCTCTCGCAAGAGAACTAAGACCGTTCATCCATCGCATTGCACCAAGTGCACCTTTAGGTGTTAATTTTTTTTTTTATTCAACTAAGCGACGAGACGGGCGGGACGTTCAAGTAATGGTAAGTGATACGCCTGCCATTTCCTTACGATGTCGGCATCAACCGGAACCTGAAGTTCAGTGGTCATTCAACTCGCGTCTCTATAAGGCCTATAACGTGTACGGATAGAGCCACTTGACATAGGCATATGGTGTACTGGTGATAGGTCTCTGATGCCGGAAACTGTCAAGGTAGGTATGTTGCTATTGTAGCCGACAAACAGTAGTCTGCAAACATTACCGTGTTACGGTTTAAAGGACGCTGTAGCTAGTGCAATTAAAGGCGTAACGAGACTTGTATCTTGTGTCTTGGCGACGAACGCAGCAGTGTGGTGCAGTGTATATAATCCTAACTAGCCCCACATTGTTACGGGTAGGCGTATCACTTACCATCAGGTGAATGCTTTTACTCGTTACATCGAATAAATAAAACTTTTCATACGTCGGTTGATAAATATTGTTATTACTTTAATACAAGTCGGTATGATAATTAAACGTTACATCCTTTTCTTGTTACTTCGCGATATAAATTTAATTTTTACATATATCTCTAAAAATGAATGGTCAATATGCTAAGTGCTGTGGATAGTATAAACAATCCTTCGCCCTGAAATAAAAAAAAATGGTTTTGACATAGATCAAAAATTTTTGCCTTCTATTATATTTTATTTATGTTCACGCATTTCCGATTTTAATCATCAGCTATCGATTGTTATAAGATTTAATTTTTACTGGAGGTAGGTCTCTGCTAATGTAGATAGTGTAGGGTAGGTTTCACCGCAGCTCCCATTGCAGCCGACAAGAAAGTGTTATTTATGTGAATCTCAACGTGTTAAGGGTCAGGCGTCGAGTGCAATGTGGTGCTGCATATAAAATCTTAACTACCCGCGTGGTCACGGACATATCACTTACCATCAAGTGAACGTGTTGCTCGTCTCCTCGCTCTTAATTGATTAAAAAATAAAACATTCACTTTTTAGAATCAGAAAGCAATGTTGGAACGGCTACAACAGATACAATCGGGCGGGCTCCCCAACGGCCTCTCATTCAAAGACGTGCTCGTCCAATTCGCCAACATGCAGCAGGTGAATCCCAACCTCATGCCCACCAGGCCAATGGAGACGATGACTACCAGGCCGGAACACCACGTCCGACCCGAAGGCAGGCGGAGAGCGGAAAGGGCGCACGACGACTCTCACGCCAACAAACCGGTGGAGAGGCGCGCGTCACCCAGCCCGAGACTTCCACCGCCGCCACCTTATCCGGAAATATCACTGTTACCGGTCACAACGAGTCAGGAAACGTCTCATACTCAAAACTCTCTGCTTCACGGAATATTGACTAAGGTATATTTGTTTTTCGTTTGCAACATTGTTTAGGCAACATTGTTTATATGATTTTAATCAGTTAGCTATATTTAGTCAGCATTATTTAGCGACATTAGGTGGCTTCACAGTGGGCGGGAATGTTGCGCCCGAGTTGAGGGGGGCAGTATATTTATTGTAATGTCTTAATAAATAAATAATTCATTATTGTCTATGAGTTTAAGGGATGGACATAACCAACCATGTATCACATTCAGCTTTTATCTATACTTTAAACCTGTTACAATTTTACTTTATAATTAATTTTTTTTAATTAAAATTTGGTAAGCTATGCAATTGGATATTCATCACAAAACTTTCTAATTTACTAATCATAACGCATATCCAGCTAAAATAATTGCTAGTGTTGATTTTATTATTTAAGTTGGATACGTCGACTGCTGGGTCCATGTCCATCCCCGTTTCATTTGTGTCACAGAGCGTTGCAAACTTTTGAATTAGCTTGAATGGGTGTTGCCAACGTTCCAGCAGGCGTCCCCTGCGTCTCAGTGTTTCTCCCCGACGTTGGCTAAACTGCTTACGTCGCCGGAAAGGAAACAGAGCGCGCCAGCGTTGCCAACTTTCGGTCAGGCCAAGGTACCACCTTAATGTGTACGAAATAAGACCTTAATTGGTGTGCTGATTGGCCTCGATCATTCCAAATTCAAAATTTAGTTTTTAAGACGAATATATTTATATACACTGCTTTGTAAACTGTTACAAGCACTCTCTCTCTCTCTACCGCTCACCGTAATTGAAGTGATTGAATATGTACGACGGGGTGAGACGGTGTTAGGAATGAGCTTCGAACGTTCGCACCGCTCGGATTTCGACCGGCGCGTGCGCAATGTTCAGAACGGTTCAGCCGTTTACAAAGCAAGACCAAATTACGTTTGAGCCGATATCCTGTTTGTGAAGGAAAATGAATATGGCAATGCTCATTACTAGTGATAATGCCACTTCATATTTTGTAACATACATATAAAAGGTTGAAATATACCAAAAAAAAAATTGCATTGTTTCGTTCACCGGGAGCCAGAAAATTATATTTTAAATTAAAATAAACTACTCAATACTCTTACTGAAGCTGTAGTACAAATTTTGTACTAGGATAATTTTTTAAACGATAGTTCCAAGACTAAGTTGGTATTGTATTTAGTGATATAATTTCGTCGTGTGTGTATTTGTGTGTTTGCATGCGCTTTAGTGTTGCCTCTCCTTTCGCCCGTACATTTGCATGTCCGTGGGTGTGCGTTCGTGTTAGTACGTACGCATCACACGAAGCTTACCTTCTCGCACACTTCTATTTTATTTCTATTTTTCATTTAATAACGTTATTCATTTTCCGTACGTTAAAAGCTTTTCTCTCGTTTCTATAAAAATATTATAATTCACATTAGCCTTGGAACTACATTAACATTGATAAAAATGGCAATAGTTTTCAACGTTTATCATTTTAAAGAATTATTTCCTCAAAACACATATATTTAATTAATAATAGTATTTAAGAAGGATGATTGATAACACTATATATAATAAGGGGTTTAGATGCATCCGCATTTTCAGAATTGTGGTGAGATTACAATAACTCCTGTGCAGCCTACTCCTCCGCCGCCGGAACCTCAACCTGAGAAGACGGAGGAAGTGGTGCAGTTGGTCAGTAGCTTTATGTTTGTTAATGTGTAGTACGCCTTACATTTATTTCAAGTATTTGTTTACATATTTTGAGACATCTGGGGATGAGGAAGGAGCGAATGGATTAATGTCAGTCTCTGGCGTGTTCTGAAAGGCGACATAGGAGGAAATATCTGTAACGTAACTTGTGACCGTTATCAGCAAAACGATCTCTGACCAGCATGGAAGTGTGATGAGCATGACAAATGCCGTCGCTCTCAATATTAAATTATAAGAATTCATAAACAGATCTCTTAATATTCCCACTGCTGCCTTCCGTCACAAGGAGAAAATTAAACCTATTAATCCATCCTGCTGACCATATACGGTTTGGCGAATGTCATATCCGCGAATGCTGTCGAACTTAATATATTTTCCTCTACTACAAAGTCAAGTTGTGTTGCTCAACCCTTTGTTCTGCTTTGAATCGTAAGGCAGCGCGTGCGACCGCCTGACAAACTAAACTATGGCAATAAAGATGAAATTTGAACATTAAGTAAGAAACTAATGTATTTCAAGGACGACGAAGAAAGCCCAGCTTCGGAGTGTTCTGGTGGCGCATCCCCGGCAGGCTCGGGTTCCGGGCGGCTGGTGATCGACGAGGGCGGCGATGGCGGCGCGGAGGCGGCCTCCGCCCCGCTGTGCCAGGGCTGCCGGCGGCGCGACGCGCAGTTCGTGTGCGCCGGATGTGCCAACCAGTGGTACTGCAGCCGCGACTGTCAGGTACTCTAAACCTTTTTCTACAGTTAAGTTTATTTGTTTTGCACAATCAATGCTACTGCAGCTGCACAATCAATGGTCGGGCACAGAAAATCCTATTACAACTGAATAGTTTTAAATACTTTATTCCCTACCCAAATACCATTGATCTTTTCTTTACCAATAAATTTTAAACTAGTGAAAGTAATAGTTTTATAAGACTTTTAGTCACAACACTGACTGTATCAATGGTGTTGTGTAAACATCCCTACCAGCGCCACATTGCTAAGTTCGTAATATCAAAAAAATTATTCTGTCCAAATATCTTTCCAGGTTGCAGCTTGGGACGAGCATTCCGAAATGTGCTCCGGCTGAGACAGACAAAACAATGTTACAAGTGTCTGATGGCAGTTATTGTATCAACTAAAGATGTTAATCATGTGTGATGAAGTGTCTCAACAAGTATCATTTGCCTTATATACTGTAATTAGTTAAGATGTACATCTGTGTGAAAAGGAACGGTCTGCATATTATTTTTGGACCACGCGACAAGAGACAAAGACAACTGGCTAAAACAAAAGCTTAAGGTGACAACGGTATGTAATTATTGTATAATATAAATACCTTGGACGTATCCAGGCACAAAGTATAAGGGTGTTCGTGGGTTACGACGGTTTAAAGTTTAAGCGAGGGCTCAAGCCGGTTAAGGTACTGCTTTATTAGCTGTAATAATATTCAAACAATTTTCACTATTTATTGCTGACTGAAAGCAGCTGGTGACTGTTGACACCGAAACATTTCAACCATTAGTAATGACCTGAATTACTTTGATGATGATGACTGCCAACTTTATTTTATATTTTTTCTACTAGACATGTGACTGTATACTTCTTTCGTTTATTTAGAAAAGAAAGTTCTCGATAATGATTGCACCCGTACATGGTTGTATTACTGTTCAATGGCTGCTGTAACTAGTGAAATCATCGGATTAAATGTCATTATCCAAGTTCTGCAAACGCGATTCCTCTAGTCAGCCATACCTTCATGTCAATAAACTGAATCTATATGGCGTTAAAATATTTATTGATCCAGTAATGAATGTTTATATCAGGTACCAATGACAGCACCTTTTTCTGTCTCCGTAGATTACTATTCTTTTCTTCCTCTTATATGACTATTAAAATTTGCCTCCAGTATCAGTGATAAACTCAATACTGGATTGAAACCTAAATCTACCGGCTGCGCTGGTCTTTTTGTCACACGTTATATTAACTACTTGCAATTATGTCTAATGTTGGAGGAGGACTGTCCATCCTTCAAATATCATAATTGTCTGCCGTACCTCAATGACGATTTCTGTATCAAAGTCAGTTCGCTGTATAGCGCGTCGTCGTTGTCTTAAGCTATGTCTTTGTTTGGGGATCTCATCGCTTGAGGTTACTGTCTACAGGTTTTCTTAATGCAAGCTGCAGCATCCCTTAAAATTTTCACTCCATTTCAAGATTCTTTGAAGACGGAACTACCAGATCGAAGCTGTCCATGACGCGTTCAATCAGCGTCATCCACGACACCCCTTTCATCGACAAAGCTAAAAACACTATTCCATCTGAACGTTCGTGGTGACAATATTACTCTTGTTGCCTATCAACTCTCTTCTAAGTGTTCTTTTGGTTAGTCATATGTCTTCCGTCAGACAAAAATCCAAACGAAGAGTCTGATTCCAGGTTCGACTCGGAGACAGAGTATTCTTGACGAGTATGCTACGCCGTTTTTCTAACACAAAGCACATAAAAATCAGTGTTTCCGCTGCTTTGCAAAATACATCTATATCTTAGAATTGTTTGCGAATAAGTTCAGTTTCCATGGCAACTAAGACATTCTCATAAATTTGTTTTATTCAACCAAATCGTTGATAAATAATACCATTATTGGGTTTTAAATCACAGCTCTCTGATGTTGGAGGTCATGACCTGGTTAGATACCACCGCAGCTGCTATTTTTGCCGTCAAACACTAATGTGCTAATATAAGCGTGTCCCGGTTTAAAGGACGTTGTATTTATTAAAATTGGTAAGGTAACGATACTTACATCTTATATTCCAAGAAGTCGAGGACAAATGTGGTGTTGTGTATAACATTGTAACCAACGCCATCTTATGGGCTGAGGTGACATTTAACAATCAGGTCCATTAAAATTAGCGCTTTTTAGAGAAAAAGGCGAAGTGAGTTGTTACTCCGCCTATCGTTATAAATATATGGCTATCAATATTAAAGGTAATATTTAAAAAATATATATGTATAATAAAATCATAGATAAGATTTATTATTCTGTTACAAATCGGATTGACACTTTATTAGTATATATATTTACAACGAAGCTTTTGGATTCTTGGTACCAAAATGGGAAGATTTAGCGCATTGACTATCTTTTAGGGTGGGTCCTATTGATCTCTGTTTTCTTCCTAAATTAGACGCTTTCCTAAATCAATTGTAGTAATTTAAATAAAATAACCGCTTTTAGCTTATAAACAAACTATCATGAAATGTGTATATAAAAGTATGATATGAAATTAAAAAAAATAATTTTTTCATGTTCCTTTACATAGAGTTAGAATTGTACACTGCCTATTATTTTTTGTTTGTAATTTTTTTTATAAACATTTTCCATTTATCGACACAAAATTATGCATAGACCATAGCCAATTTTTTATCTTCACACGAAGCGACGGGGTGAGACTTTCACCTGATGGTAAGTGACACGTCTGCCCATAGCAACGTCGCGCTGGTTAGGGTGATATACACAGCACCACATTATGCTCGTCGTCTGAGACATAAGACATTGAGTCTTGTTACCCCAATAATTACACTAGCTACAGCGCCCTTCAAACTGTAACAGTAATGCTCGCACACTACTGTTTAGCGTTAGAAATTGGCGCTGCGAAGGTGCCTAACCAGAAGGTCTCCGGCAAGAGAGACCTACCAGTACCATCAATTTGATTTACTACTATACTCATCATCAAGTATCTATCTATCTCACACCCTGGTCGTTTCTTTGATTTTTCGAAAAATAAATCATACATCTTGCACTTGAAATGCAACTACATTTTTTTGACATAAAGTAACCAGCTTCTGCTCTTCTCTTTGAGATGGGTGTATTCTTATTATTCCAGTCATTACCAGCCTCAGTCTTGAGGGCTGCATTCAATGTATTAGAGAAACCTGGTATTATTTACCTATTGTATATAGATTTACAATCCCAATTGTCTATGTATTACGATCCCCCAAATGAACCCTTTCGGACGACGGCCCCCGATACTCAGCGGTACTTGAATCTATGCCATACAGGAGGCTGTGCTGACCGTAAGGTCCAATCGATGTGGAGATCTTAGGGGGAGGCTTATGTCCATCATATGATAATGATGATGGATTTACAAAGGCAATTAAATCTTTACATTTATTGGAATTCTTCTGATTGAATAGTATCAGTTTCCGGTTACCGTTTAGGTCATCTATGTTTAGCAAAACGGTCCGCTGTGCTTAGATGATTTGCCCCTTTTGATGTTCATTATTTTAAAAAAATTTAGGGGCCAATGAAATATAAAAAAAACGCAAAATTCTCTAATTTTTTGTGCCCTGCTACTCTATGATTAACATATTTGTAGCAAATATGAAAAAAGTGAGTAAAACTGCTTTAGGTTCACCACCACAGTATTTATTACTGACGCTAATCATTATTGTGTGTTCTGTTTTGAAGGACTCTGTAGCCCGTTAAAGTACAGGTAGCGACACTTAACATCTGTCTTAAACCGAAAAGGAGCAGCTACAGTGTATGTCATCTTAACTAGTTTTTTATAGGCGGACGTATCATTTGAAGATCGCACCGCTCATCTCATCGAATAAAAAACAATTTAAATTAAATATGGGTCTTGGTATGAAACGTATCGTGGCCGTTTGAAGAGAATTTATTCCTATTATTTATATGTAAGCTCAATTCGTTTCAAACGGCTCCGTCTGCTTGTCGCGCCCGAACTTGTGTAGAAAGCTTAAGTTAGATATTAGATCAGCTGTAAGTATGTGAGATAAACTAGCATAATGTAAAATATATAAATACATATATAATACAACGTTAAGACCGGATGTGGACGTGAACAGATTTTTTTTTCTGATAATACAATCAGTATATTTACTCAGCCACGATAACATTTATTTATTGATAAATCGCTATCGAAATATGATGAACATTAACCAGTTTAAATTAATTTTTTAAAACAATTTTTCAACTGGCCACACTGTTCATATTATTGTAATTTGTTAATGTATTTCGTTAAATATATCTATTATTTACCGTACCGTTCAAACATTAATTTTATTTAATTATAATATTATTCCTTTCGAATAATAAAGTAATTTTCCTTTTGTTAATTTAATATTGGCAACACTAGTCGTGGTATGTTATAAAAACTTTTCGAATATACAAAAACGTTATTTGTCTTTTGTACATAAAAATCTTAATATTGAGAGAAGATAGTAAATTTTTTTTCCAAAATTAAATATAGATTAACAAAATTTAGATGGATGATTGGATTATTTATTTATGTATTAAAATGTAATGTATTATATACTAATTAGATAAATATCAAAATGTGTATATTTTTAAAAATAGCGGCATAGAGCACAAGGAAATCTATTTCCTTCTTATCCTTTATATTTAAATATAAATTTACATCTCTTCAAAGCGTGCAAATCTAATCGGAGATGGTATGGCGTTGGAGAGAGGGAAGTTTATATATACTTGAGGAATATTTACTAAATTCCACATTCACTTCGAACAATAATTTCAGTTCCACTATTAGCATACAACATTGTTACCTCTCGTTACGTGGTTGAGTAAAAAAAAACAATTAAAAATATTTTATATATATATATATACGAGCATTAATGATAACATTATTTATTTTTTACATACATAAAACTACAATAAGTATTAAAGGAGCGTTCTATTTTGTACACGTGCCGTGCCAAATATACTAAAAAGAAAGGTTTTTTTACCCGCTACCACATTAGGCGTTTTACAGGCGGCAATACTTAATCAGTGTTGCCATACGAAATGAAAATATTTTTATAAAGTGAGATATAGTGACGCTTTGTTGTTTCGGTCTCTCGCTTGTTACCTATCTACTACTTTCGTTTAATTATACGCTATAATTATTAAACAAATAAAAATCTCTTTCGTATAATGTCTTTGCTTTTTAAAGGCATTTATTTTTTATAATCTAATTACTAAGTGAATATAAAACGGACCGAAACGGCTGTTGTGTCAGTATTTCGGCATCGATGCACAGTTTTCACTGCAAGCTGTATATTTGTCTCTGAAACGCTAGTCAAGTGTTTTGTTACCTATATAACTGTTTATGTATTTTGTAACTTATATGATGTTATATAAGTATGTAATAAATCAGTACTGTCTTTGAACTTCTTTTTATTCCCATCAGTTCTCTTTTACAGATAAGAGCTACGATTCATAGAGATGTGACATCTTAAAGGTATAAAAGAAAATTTTCAAATCTATTCTGTTTCCTAATGGTCGGTCTCTGTTAAGGGGACACCGGTGCGTTTAGGAGATCTCGTAGCCCCTCTTGATGCACTTAGGGAGACCACCGATAGGGTTTTAGTGGGTAGAAGGCCCACATAACCTTGTTTCCCCCCAAGAAGCAAGGTTTCTTTTAAAATGATTTGTCCTGCCATAAAAAAAATGTTAGATCTCTGTTGCCAGATATCGTCCAAGTCAATACCATCGCAGCGTCTATTTCTGCCGAGAAACTGTAGTGTGATCCAGATTGAAGGGCGCTGTCAAATTATTAAAGTAACGAAACGAACGTGTCTCGAGGCGACTCGCACATTGTGGTGTTATGTATTTCATCTTAATTAGCGTCACGATATAGGCATATCACTTACCATCAGGTGAACATCCTGCTTCGTCGAATAAAAAACAGTATGAAAACATTTCTGTGGCCCAGTTTAAAAATTGGTGATCGAAACCATTGTATGAATTGGCGTATGTTCTATCACTTCGATCTTCGTAGTCCGAAGTCCAGCAGTGATAGCTTATCGGATGGTAATAATAAAATAACTGGACTATCGAAACAGCTACTATGAACTTGACCCTAATTGTCAAGATTATATGGTGAAGCGGTTTTAGTCAGAATAATGGTATAAGGTGACATTTTGACTTTATGGGGGTGGTAGACAATCAGGCGGGTAGGACGACTTTCTCCATTGCAACTGCTTTATAAAAGTGATTATTGAGGAAGTTTTAGTGAGTAGAAACACTGTTTTTGTTCAATTTCTCTCCCAAAAACAAGGTATCTTTTAAAAATCAGAGCCATCATTAAAAAAAATTAAGGTAATTATTCTAAACATGTAATAACTACTTAACAAAGATATTTCTTTCGTTTAACATAATATTTATGGCGATATCGGAAGGCGGTAGCCCCTATGAATACTTTGTATAGTTATTCAGCTCAGATATGACTGGCGAGCTATATGCGGGAGAATTTATTTTCACTTATTAATTGACAGTATCGTTGTTAAGGAAAACGTCATGGTTGAAGAATATCAGGGAATCTACTGTCATATCTGGGGCGTCTGAATTGTTCCGCCGAACCAGAGACAGGACTATACCACGCTGATCGCAAACCCTCACTAGTTGGAGAGACACTAAGAAGAAGAATAACGTTGTTTTATTCAGAAATATGGGTTTCATATTCTATTGGTTAGTGTTTTTGCAATTCCTTTATACTGTAAATAACTTCCAGTGGCTCCCAGCGTTTTTACGTCCTCTGTCCAATTGGAGGTCTGACAACGCTGCGCTTCCCGGTGCAGGGTCGCTACAACTTTAAGTCCCCAACGAGCCACTGGATTCAAACAGCGCAAAACCGTGCTTTGTGGAACACGTTACAAGAGAGCTATGTCCGGCGGTGGACGTACATTGGTGAAATCATCATTAGCCAATAGACGTCCACTGCTGGACATAAACCTCCCCCGAAGATCTCAATATCCATCTGTCCACAGTTGTCACCATGGCCTCTAGCAGCGCCGGGAATTAGGGACCGACGCTTGCAGAAGTTTATAGGGAGGATTTGGGACATTTTCCACCATCCTAGCCCAATGCGGGTTGGTGGAAGCCAGAACCTCGTATGTTGATTAGTAGGGTGCACCAGGAGCAGGTGAGGTTGGCTTGGGTCCCGTGAGTTGTGCGAGTACCCATACATCGTTGAAATGATGATACATAAATTAAGCGACTAGACTTATTGATCGGTCTGATCATGACAAGTTCGTGCTGATTATAATCTTTACAATGACACATCATAGCGATTGTATATAGTATCTCTCTAGATAATGCCTGGCAAAAGAAATACCTTACTAGTAAAAATACTAAATTAATATTCATATTAGTTGTTATAATACTAAACAGTAGCATGGTGAACAATATTTTACCGTCCATTGAATTTGTAAAACTATCAAAAGTTGTTGGTCTATATTCTTGTTTGGAGCGGGCTGGAAGCCACAGCGGCTCTTACAGCTCATCTGACACTGGGCTCGTGGACCCGGATCCACGGCCTGAAGTTTCTTAAAAACTAAAATGCGCTACGCGGGATGTAGCCGTCTGGCGGATGATTGTATGTGTCTGGTTCTTGTAGTGCTTTATCTGGCGATTCTACTCGGTCGTCGAGGCCGGGCGCGGGCCCGTTCCCTGACTACCTTCGCCTGTATCGGAATTTCTGGGCGGTGAGGACCGCCCACGATCGCGGGTGTACTTAGTGTACGCGGTGTGTGAGTAGCTGCAGCGCCGCGTTCTGAAGCGAGGGCGGCGTGAAAGTTGTTGGTATAAGAGTTCCCGCACAACAACACACGGGACCCAAGCAAACCTCACCTGCTCGCGATGCAGCCTGCTAAACAACATACGAGCCTCTGGCGCCCACCAAACCGCATTAGGCAAGCTTGGTGGATAATGGCTCAAATCCCTGCATATGAACCCCTACAATCGTGGAGATCTTTGAGGGAGACCTATGTCCGGGGACTGATGATGATGACTCGAAATTTTACTTCACATTAATTTGACAATCAGAATTGGAATTGTATGTGCTATGTTACAAATATAATATTATATTTAACTAGTTTCATTATCAAAAGAAGACCGTTGCACTTTTTATTATCAATGAGAACCCGTTTAAATATGTATATATAAATTTTCAATGTTTCCAAACAAACATGGGAATTGCACCGTCATGGCACGGCATACCAATCAGTTAAAAACATACCTAAGGATCGGGTTAATTTTTGCAATCTGAACGCCAAACTTTAGCTCGAGAGTATCTCACGATGATGATGGCTATTGACTCAATGACGTGTAATCATATTCAACATATCTGAGGCCCGTGTAAGGGGTCCCACATAATAATTCACGGGCAAACTCGCCTTCTCGTGGTGCACCCTGCTAATCATCGAGTCCCTGGCTCCCACTAACCCGCTTTCGACCAGCGTGGAAGGATAGAGCCTTAATCCCCCCATGTAAACTACTAAAAATGATGGCCCCTGGTGTTCAGCGGTACCGGACGCCATGCCGACTGTATGTAGACATATTTGGGGGACACTTATGTCCAGCAGTGGACGTCTATCGGCTCATGATGAGAGCCGTCTCCATCTCTATCCATCATTCTTTCGTTTAAGTCGTTTCTCCATCCCGCCCTTTCTCCAGCCACCAAAAGTGATTATCACGATCATTGCGTTTTTCACAAATAATCTTAGACAGTTTGGCGTTAATAGACAGTTTTATCTATTCCTTTGACTATTTTCGTGCGTGGCAACAGACTGTGTATACATCTATGATAATGTAAGTCTAGTTGATAACATCCATATTAAGGGCACGATTTGGATTATCAGTCACTGACCTGTTTTCTCAATAATTTATAGTACGTTCCGGCTTGGTGATAACACATTTAAGGAAAATTAAAACAGTTTAGCGATATTTTAAATTTGTTACATAATTCAAATACCATCATATGATATAGTTTTAATTTTTTTAACATTTTTAAAAAAATTTTGAAATAAAATTCACCGTTATGCATCTACATTCTTCTATTTCATTTAATACAGATGACTGTTTTTTTTTATATTATCACGCCTTTTTCCCAGTAGGGGTAGGCAGAAATGAATAAACACCCACTTTTCGCCAGATGTGGTCAGATTAGGTCCCATGTAACAGGGGGCGAGCCTGTCGCTACTTTATTAGGGCCACCACACGCACACACAAAGATGATGTCAGTGCGCGGGTTTTCTCACGATGTTTTCTTTCACCGTTTGTATCTCGCTGTTGTAACTAAAGTTCACAAATTTATATAACTTAAATATTAAGTCATCGGTACATGTCGAGATTCGAACCCACGACCTTCGGAATGAAAGCCGGACGCTCTAACCATTAGGCCAGCGAGCTACTTTACTAATACAGATGACAATTACCTATTATGGCCCTTAGGCTTAAGGGACAGATCTACAAGTTTGTCATTATACCTGTCGTATTGTATGTCGAGTCGAGTGTTGGGCCACCAAGGATTCGGAAGAAAGGAATTTATATGTGGCCGAGATAATAATGTTAAGATGGATGTGCGGAGTGACAAGGATGGGTAAAATTAAGAATGAATAAATAAGAGGAAGTCTGAAAGTAGATCCACTGACAGAGAAATTGAGAAGAAAGAGGTTAGTGTGATAGAGGAATGTTATGCGGAGGGATGACATATATCAAAGAAAGTGTGGATGGATTGTGTGAAAGATAGATATGTGTAAGAGTGTGAATTCAGATATGACGGCTGATAAACGGATATGGAAGAGAAGTACTTACTGTGTTGACACCACATAGCTGGGAAAAGGGCAGGAGGAAGGAAGGACAATTATCATACAATTTTTTTTTTCTGTATGCATTAAAAATAATAGTATCCTATATTAAGTTAAAGTATGTGTGTATTGGCAAAAATTTATTACAATAAAAGAACAAAACCGATACAAAAATATATAAAATTTTATCAATTCATAACATTTAACATTTTATCATCTGCAATGCTTTTTATTCTTTTAACAATTGTGCCAACTTCTGCCATAGCGCCCACACCAGTATCACCACATATCAGTTGTTTTTTGATTGGAGCTATTTCCTCATGACCCCATTCCTTCAGTATTTGTATGTGTTTGGATGTAATGGGATGCTCCCACATTCTGGTGTTCATAGCAGGACAGAATAAGAGTGGTTTATTTATATCCCAAGCACGAGTGGTGCATGTTAGGAGATTATCACAGAGTCCCTTAAAATTAATTGATCATAAATAGAAATATGAGAGGATGAATTCTAATAACTCTATTTCTACATCTATTCAATTAAAATATTAACTGTTTCTGAGGCACATGAATTAAGGAATTAATATAAAAGATTTTAATGCTGTTAGAGTTTTCCAAAACCTGCTATATTTACTACCACTGTCATATTAAAAATTTAATGCCACAATACCAATGCTATTTTAAATGTATGTAATAAATATGACCATCAAAGTATATTAGGCAAACATACATGATCAGCTCTATCCATCAGCCACCTCAGTTTCACAACAATTAAGGTCAAGGGTTAATCCAGAAAAGAATATTTATTTTACTTAGTATCTAACCCTACTAAGTAACCTACCAGTAACATGAAAAATATTAATATTCTACCTGTGCCATTTTTGCCAAAGTGTTAGCGTCTAATGGTGCAATCACCATCATATCTGCCCATTTACCAAGATCAATATGGACCACAGGATCACCCCGCTGCTTCCAGGTCTTCCACTCAACAGCATCATCATAGACATTAACACATGAAGGTATGTCTGAACATTCGAAGAAATGTTTTGCATGCTCTGTTACTACAATGGAGATCTATTTACATAATTGAAAAAAGATCCTGCTTAAAACTAAATCCCTTTCATCTTTTCAGAATAAAAGTACAGGTAAACATAACCTCAAATAAGTATTCTTGTTTTTCGTTTACTTCCAGCAAAGAGTTTAATAAAATTGGTAATTTCAAAGCAGCGACACTTCCAGTGGCAGCTATCAGTAATTTATATTTATTTTTCTCCATATTTATTTATGTTAAACATAAAATATAATGAAATGACATTTGAATGAAGACTTGTATTCGTTCTAAAACACGATGAGAGGCTTTTTATTTGTAAATCATAAAAATTATTATGATTCACATGAGAATTACTAGAAAATATTAACGTTTAAAATTTACTTAAGTTCTTCACAATAAATGTTGAAGTAACTTATGCAGTTAAACAAATAAAATGTTTGTAAAAAGGTCATGATTATATTTTAGAACGAAGTTTTATTTTATAGCAACATTAATTATCGTTGTCTATCAGACACGAGCTCGCTTAATAAAAATAAACTTATAAATATATGTACTATAAAAATATTCCAAAATTGTCAGTTGATCATGTACCGTGTTAGTGGTGGGAGTGTAAATTTGTTTAGTAAATTTTCGTTTTAAATTACGTAGATAAAGTTTTAACTCGTTGTTATGTTATCACTATTACATTGTCCAATGTAGTATAATAATAAATTAGAAATGTGATTTTGTTGTGCTGTCATAAAAATCAAATTATAACGTTATGGATGGAAACTCGAAGTATTACGAGGGCTGCGGTCAGGAAGGGCCCATTCGTTGCATATTTTTGTGTGAATTCCATCATACGGCGGGGCCCAGGATTACTTGCCAAGTGCCGGAAAACTATATTTCTAAAGATATTTTTGACACTGTTAGCCACTATATTATACCTAAAGTGCAGTTACAGAGATGTACTTTGACCGTGTAAGTTATAACTTTAATTTCAATAACTCCGATTCGTTCACGTTCGTTTTGGCAATATAAACATTCGTTAGATGCCTTATCGGTCAATTTTATCAAAAATAGTGTTGTTTACAAATATAATTATCCATTTATGATAAATAAAAGAATGGTGTTTAGTTTCAAATAGTATAATACTAAATTGCATTTATACTATTCGCATGTAAACAATCCACTTTATGTTTGAACTACTGAGACCTAGTACTTTATATCTTAAGCAGAGTCAAGGCTAATCTTTCGCGCCAGACAATTATGAGATGTTTGATGTTGTAAGTCCTCGAAAGTTGATTTTCCTGGAAGCTGAAGCGTTTTTGTGATCAAACCAGCGCATCTTCGATACAACACTTAATTTTTCTTTTCTTTAATCTACTCAACGTTTAGTTAAAAAAAAAGATCTTTTGTCACCAGAACCCTCCTCGGCTCTAAAATTCTCGGATTCCCCGTGAGAATAGACAATAAGAAGTATGCAAGAAACGCTTTTTATTTCAATCTCTGTTTCGTTTGCGACGCCTGGGCCAGGACCGTGCACCTGGAGCCGCTGGTTAAAAAACTAACCGAATATCTGGTACGTGCTGCTTTATTGGTTTTTACTCTTCACGTTCAGCTCATTCATGTCCACGGAACGTAGCCCGCATCAAAAGCGGTGCTGTGGGTTATGATGCTAAATGTTCTTTTATTCGAACTAACGAGACGGGCGAGATCCTTATCTGATAGTAAGTTATACGCCTGCTCGTAGATCGTGACGATAGTTAAGATGATATACACAACACTATAAACTTGTATAAACTTTGACACAATATCTGAAGTCCGTTTGATGGCAAATATAGGAGCTGTGGTGGTACCTACCTAGATAGTCGCCGGCATCAAAGACCAGGAAATTATCACTACATACAGAACGACATAAGTAATTTCATTACATCGAACCTAAATGTAGCATCTTCTATACTGCGGTCCTTGACAGTCTCTGGTCTTCCACAAAGGAGTATGGTGAAGACATCATTAAGGAATTGTAGGTAGAAAGGTAAATGTCGTAAAGAACCATCAGAAATGAAGAGGTTGGAAAAGTAATGTCACCGCCACAACCCTAAGGGTTGCTAGACTATAATGCCAATGCGCAGGGTATGTTGCTTGATGAACTGAGGTCCGATGGGACATGGGTTAGGTCTTAAGGCGGTGTTAGACGGGAAGATCCAACCCCAACCTTACTAAGTGGAAAGACGATCTGGTGAACCTGGCGGGATGAGCGCAGCGAAGGATGGATTGGAGTGAAGATCTTTGTTGGAGGCCTATGTTCAGTAGTGAGAATATCGGCTGATGACAGCATAATGTTATAGATGTATTTTTTTTTTATTTTGTGTACTTACCCTATTTATTTATTGTTAATATACCCCCACTTTATGAACTGTATCATACCTCTCCAGCTGTCCATGGAATTAGAAACGGAGTGGCTATCCAAACAGTCCATGTCCGGCGACGCGAAGTATCTCGGCTGTCTGATGAGGCAGGTCATGCAGGATATAAATAGCCGGAGAATGTGCACTCTGACTGGTGAGTTGTTTTTTTTTTTATTACATGGATAAGTTAGGAATTAGGATGGGTGGGCACCTCCAATAGTGATTTTCTGCGCAGTCAGTGTTATCTGATCGTAGTCACTGTTAACTGATTTTTTTTTTATTTCATTAAGCGACGAAACGAGCGGGAAGTTCACCTGATGGTAAGTGATACGCCCATAACAACGTAGCGCTAGTTAGGATATTATACACTGCACCACATTGCGCTCATTGCCTTGTGCCATAAGATCTCATGTTTCGTTACCTTAGTAATTACACTAGCTACAGCACTTCAAACCGGATGTTTGCACAGAACTGTGATATCCATCAGCAGTATAATGACATTTGTTTCCTTACAACGCTGTACTAGTTTCTAGCAGTGTATTTATTGCTAATGTGAATGTGCCTTTATAATCTATTGTTCTAAGGTCAGTAGAGCCTAAAATTATTTGTAACTTATTACATTATAAGTATAATACAATATCACACGGGAAAAAGTGGCTTGAGTCACGTAATAATAAGTGTTATATTCAATTGACAGGTAAACAACAATGGAGGCGTCCGTTATTTGCATAATTTATGATCTAACACCCGCGATAAATTATCCTGTTTAATGGCAACGGGACAAGTTGTGTATTTAAATTGTGTTGCCATATATGAAAATGTGTTTCATCATCGGTTGCGATGGGCGGTGATGTGGTGGAACGATAAAGTTTTTTTTTTTTTTTTTTAACCAACGATGCAACAGTACGGACAGAACTTGTACAACCGCCCGTTACAAAGACTCTTAGATGTAAGATGTCATGTATCATTGCTTCTGTAATTTCACTAGCTGCGGCGCCCTTCGAACGGGATCACGGTAATTTATGCAAACAAGTAAAATTAAAAAAAAATATATTAGTTTTCTCTATTCAAACATTTAAGTTGAGGATTTTCAAGGGTTGTATGTAAGATGGGTATCATCATCATCAATAGTAGACGTCCACCCCCAGACAGGCCTCCTGAGCTGATGGTAGTTCTGGATTACCGGACCGTTTAGGTACGTACCTACCAATGCTGCTCCTAATTCTGCCGCCAAACTGTAGTGTGCAAACATTATTGTGTTCTGGTTTGAAGGTTGTTGCCACTTACGTCTTATAATAACGAGCACAGTGGTGCTGTGTTATATCACAGGCCTAACGAGGAAGTCTCATACGTCTCTTCGTAAAATTAAAAAAAAACAACAGATTAAATAGAAATAATATAATTCTATATAGCTTACTACGCTACAATGTATAATGATATGTACATTTATAATCGGAACAAGAATAATTATTGAAATTAGTTTGTTGTTTAAATAAATTTCAAATAAACCACTAGTAATGGCCGATAATTCGCTTATTTGTTTATACAAATATTATCTGTTCCCCATTCGCTTCGCTCGCCGTAATATACAAATATACTTGTAATTTGTCTCGAATATTCCTTGAGAGCAACCGCAACCGCAGATGGCTTTCTATACCAACCGTTACTATAGCAACCGTATAAATAATACCAAATGAAAATGTTTACAAAAGTTAATCAGAAATGAAGTGATGAAGAATCTATGAAAATATTAAAATAAAATAGTCTATAACCATTCACAAATCATTCCGGGTCCAATGATAGTGTGCCCGTGTAGATACGTTCACTTGTTTTCACGTGATTGACGAACAAACAAAACTATTTTTATTATATAAATATATATATAGAATTCTTAATATTAAGAACAACCGCATTTCTACGACGTGGTATATAATAGGTTGTCAAATATCTCCCTTCCGCCAATTTGTCTATTGAATTTCGCGGCTATGTACAAAGCGCTACAGAGCTCGTATCTGGCAATACTATACATAATTTGAAAGGTCTTGACATAACCTACAAAACGACGCTATGCATAATTAGTTTGGATATTGCGTTCAACAGTTATAGACGTGTAAACATGGAGTTCACTAACGCCGAAATTCGCGCTATTTTAAAGTTTTCCTTCGTTAAAGGCAAATCCGCTAGAGAAACGTTCCGTGAGATTAATGGTGTTTTGGGGGATGGTACTCTATCACTTCGAACCGCGGAGGAATGGTTTCAACGATTCAGAGCCGGTGAAAACGACACCATGGATAAGCCAGCCGGCGGAAGACCTGTGACGACAAATACCGATCAAATCATAGACTACATCGAGTTAGACCGGCATGTGGCATCTCGTGACATCGCCCAGGAGATGGGAGTTAGTCACCAAACCATTTTAAACCATCCGCAGAAGGCTGGATACAAAAAAAAGCTTGATGTTTGGGTGCCGCATGATTTGACGCAAAAAAACCTTCTGGACCGAATCAACGCCTGCGATATGCTGCTGAAACGGAACGAACTCGACCCATTCTTGAAGCGGATGGTGACTGGCGACCAAAAATGGATCACATACGACAATATCAAGCGAAAACGGTCGTGGTCGAAGGCCGGTGAATCGTCCCAAACAGTGGCCAAGCCGGGATTGACGGCCAGGAAGGTTTTGTTGTGTGTTTGGTGGGATTGGAAGGGAATCATCCACTATGAGCTGCTCCCATATGGCCAGACGCTTAATTCTACCATCTACTGCGAACAACTGGACCGCTTGAAGCAGGCGATCGACCAGAAGCGTCCAGAATTGGCCAACAGGAAGGGTGTAGTGTTCCACCAGGACAACGCCAGACCACATACTTCGTTGATGACTCGTCAGAAGCTACGGGAGCTCGGATGGGAGGTTTTATCGCATCCACCATATAGCCCGGACATAGCGCCAAGTGATTACCACCTGTTCCTGTCCATGGTGAACGCCCTTGGTGGTGTAAAGTTGAACTCAAAAGAGGCTTGTGAAAAGTGGCTGTCCGAGTTCTTCGCAAATAAGGAGGGGGGCTTCAACGAGGGAGGTATTATGAAGTTGCCGTCTAGATGGAAACAGATTATCGAACAAAACGGCGCATATTTGAACTAAATCCGATCACTGTAACACTTTTTATAAAGCATTGAATAAAGAGCAAAAAAGCGGAAGGGAGATATTTGACAATCGTATATTAATTTTATTTATTAAAAAAAAAAACACTAATATCCCGCCATTATGTACTCCTCTGGCTCATTCGATCCTGTGAGTCTTCCGATACAAGAGAGCGCCAGCGTTGTCTCATCTTTTTTTCCTATTGTCAGTTTCGTAAAAGGAGTTTTTTTTTACATGGGCTGCTTGTCAACCCGCCTCTCAACCACCATATTGCTGGAGGACCACATCCTTCTTTGTTCAGCTAGCCCATCGGGCTTTGCCGGCTAGCTTAGCTTAGCTGTACTATCGACCCTTCATCTGCCACCCGGAGGACGCTCCCCATACGCCGTGTGGGCCAGCGCGGGTTGAAATACAGGGTGTCTGGTGGCAGATTTATGTTTTCAAATTTAAATAAAAAATAATATGTTTGATATCGAAGCTCTGGTCGTGTGTGCGGTCGCACCATCCTGTTGAAACCACGTGTGTGATGAGAATGATGAATGAGCTCGCAGGTTCGGCAAAAAGAAATTCGAAATCATGAGCCGATAATTCTCACCATTGACATTCGTCGCTTGGCCCCGTGCATTTTCAAAAAAAAATGGTCCGATTATCCCATTCGTGGATAAAGCGCACCAAACAGTTACCCTTGGGCAATGTAATGGTTTTTGGTGCTTCAGTCGAGGATTGCGAGTTCTTAGAGCCCAGTAACGGCAATTTTGTGTGTTGTTCTTGTTTACGTGTCCGTTTAAATGAAAATGAGCCTCGTCGCTCCAAAAAATGGAATTCACAGTGCGAAAACGCTCCAACATGGTTTCACAAAAAAATTTGCGTGACGCAAAGTAATTTTTTTTCAATTCTTGAATTATTTGAATTTTAAAAGAATGAAACTTCATATCTTTTTTCAAAATTTCATGCACAATTGCTCTTGGAAGTCCCAGTCAAGCTGCTCTTTTCCGTATCGAAAGTCGTGCACTTTCATGTAAACTGCGTTCAACCAGTTCAATGTTTTCGGGGGTCCTTGACGATCGACTAGGTCCTGGCCGTGGTGTGTTCATAGCCGAAGCAGTTGCGCGGAACCTCTCCACCCACGAACGAATTAAATTCACACTCGGCCCATCGCCTATCCGTCGAATATTGAAATGTGAACAAAACTGTCGGCGAGCGAGTACGTAAGAATCGTTACTCTTGAATAATGCTTCAATAGCGAACGCGCGATGCTCACCCGACCACTGCACCACTGCACCACTGCACCACTGCGACATCGTGACTAAGAAATCCGCACGATCGGTGATTCTAATGACACCACCTTCCCCCCGCACTGTTTATAACTTATTGAGATATTCGTTTTTTAAAATATAAATCTGCCGCCAGACACCCTTTACATACAACATTTTTATTTTTAAATGTTTTAAATATCTTCATATATTTATGACTAAATGAATAGTAGTACAATTTTTTTTGTATTTATTTCAAGTCACTCTTAGCTGTCGGAATTTTTGTGAAGCGAAAAAGAGACAGCTATAAATACATTCATACAGTCTAAGCTCTGAGAGGACGAGATCAAAAAAGTCTCGCTGTCATTATTCTCACCTTTGTGGTATGGTTCGCAGTTCGCCCACTACTCCATCGTCATACACGGGCCCATAAACATAAAAACCGGATGTTGGAAAAATTTAAAACTTTTTTTTATATAATCCAATAATTTCTCTTTCTTAAAATGTTACATTTATACATATCTCTCTCTTTCTCGCTCTCTTTCATTTTATTTATTTCAATAAATAAACTATTGACGAATCGTCCTTTCTCTCTCTCTCTCTTTTTCTTTTTTTCTTCCACATTTTTACCACCTGTCTCTATTTCTGTTTACGACCTGCACAGTGTATTCTCCTCATTCCAAACAAAATAACCACAATAAAAAGTGTCAATTCTACCGCATGTGAACTCGCACCACTGCTCGAAGCTTGAGTAGGTCCTGCTCTACGGCATCCTTCCAACGATATCTGGCCGGCGGACAATCGAAGTTCCGAGAAACGCTTTTTGACCCTACGACTCTACGTATCCCATCCTTACCAAGTGGCCCATCTAGCGAAGTATTTAGACTTTGGCTTTCCCTATGATGATCAGTTCGCCAACCAGCCTCTCGATTTCAATATTGCGTCGGGCTCGCCGCCTACCGTCCTATCTCTGGGTCGGGCCAAAGATCCTACACATGATAGTGAATTTTTTTTCTATTTATTTAAATAAATTAAAAAAAATACTGTGTTATAATAAATGATTAATCATAATAACACAGTATTAGTAGTAAAAAAAAATTAAGATGATTAAAACTTCAGGCGTCTATAAAACGTCGTTAAATTAAATGCGCGTGCGACTGTATTAGTTTTATGACATACGTTTTATGGTGGACCGGAAGTGAACTCTTGCCTTTACGTAAATATTAACAGAACTTGGATGGGATCCTTGCCACGAGTGAGGTCACTAATGATGTTCACATAAAGGTGATGAATACGACCGCACATTGTTATTTGCTCGAAGGTATTTGAGATATAAAATGTTAAGTCTCATTACTCTAGTAACTTCACTAGATAGAAGCTTTGATGGTAGAAATAGGAGCTGTGGTGGTACCTATTTATTTGGTCTCCGTAGACCTACCATCAAAAGTACTGTGGGTTTTGTGAATGATTTACACAAACTAATCTACCAAGTCGCACTTCGCCAGTGTTGTAGCTAAATGGTTCTCTCTGTATAAGGTAGTAGTCTGTGTCCCAGCAGTGGGAATAATATGCGGTCATTATATTATAGTAATACAAGATTCATCGGTAGGAGGATGTTCTCGATGCTATTGAGCCTGAAGAGTTTACCGCAATGTAGTTTTTTTTTTTGGTCAGTAAGATCGAATCCATGAATACCACTCCGTCTGCCAAGCGTATCACTATTATTCGTTTCATCTGACTGCATGTAGATAATTAAAAAAATTATTGTTGCAAGTGATAAATTATGTAGTAGTTCTACTGCTGGAGGCTCTTTAAGTACCACCGCGGCACCTAATTCAGTACTGTGAAATAATTACTGTGTTGCAGTAGGACAATGTAATTAGTGAAATTACTGAGGTAGCGAAACTTAACATCTGTCTCTGTGATGAGCAGTGAAGTGCAAATCATATGTAATTAATTGTTAATATAAATTAAGATGGTAACACAGGATCGCCTGGTGTTGATATCTTTGGAGAAAGGATTAAGTCCAGCAGTGGGCGTCTTATCGATGACGATTCATATGGAGTATAGTCTGTATAGATAAACGGTTCGGTTTACAGCGGCGAGGGGAAAGCGGATATTTATGAGCTCGCGTCGATCTTCTCATAGCGCAGTCCACATCCAGTTGCCGTTTGCGGTAATATCTGATAACTACCTTACTGTTAATTGAGTAGGGGCGATAATCGACTGTCTATCGATCAAGCCACACCGCCCACTCGGCGATAGCATAGAGAGCGACGCCGACGCTGTACATATTCAATCTCGTTGTTTTCTATTCAAATATTCCGATGCTTGTTTATAAATAGATAACAGGGTTGGTTGACCGCGTGAATTTATTTATTTTTATTTATTACTATTCAACGGTGTAGATATGACGTTCTCCTGATGGTCACTGTCCATCCAATTTTCTTTACAATACCCTCACTACTCGATCTGTAAGGGTTTTGGATGAGCTTCCACCTAATATCAGGCAGCTCGCAACAAGGATTCCAAAAAGGATCTCAATGAAGATTATGTTTTAAAATCTCAATTTGATTGCGGTAGGATTTTTTTTTATCACCATGGCAACATCTATTATAATAATACAGAATATTCGTTTTCTTGTTCCATTCCTTTGAATACATAAAATGTCTCCACGTTGGACAAGTAACTCGAATCGACACGAGCTTCAAGCAATTATGTTAAACAGTATCCAGCCTCCCTCCACCCCATCGCCACCACCACCAAAACAACCACCTACGCAGTACATTTATATAAATTTGGTTTCTATATAGTATTTATCTAATCTGTGGTGGACTTACACATAGCTTCAATAAATCACATGACGTTATCATCATCATCATCAGCAGCCGAGAGACATCCACTGCTAAACATAGACCTCCCCCAAAGATCTCCACATCGATGGATATGATCCTAAGGTTCTACTTACAAAAAGTCTTCACGATATTCAGAACTATCACAAGGTTCAGTCGACTGGAGTACAGTAATTTTTTTTTTCCATTCAGCACAAATCGGAGATCAATAACCTTCAGGGACAAGCTGTTCAGGATTTAGGTTTGCAGTTCTACCGGTTTTGTGTTGCGGTACTTTTTGGGCTTTATTGTTATTACCAAGCGATATTTTTTTTTATTAATTTTGTATACATTCGTGAAATGTTTTACTGTCACAACTCCAAATTAGTTTACGTTTTAATTTAATTATGCACCTGGTATGGTCTGAAAGAGCTGTAAGGGTTTCCGCACAACTGTTCATGGAATCCAAATCAACCTCACCTGCTCGCGGTGCAGCCTGTTAATCAACAAACCAGGCTCTGGCTCCCACCAACCCGTATTGGGCCAGCGTGGTGGGAATTGACCTAAATCGTCCTATATAAATTCCCTATCCATTAGGGAGATTTTTGGGAGAGTCCTATGTCCAGAAGTGGATGTCTATCTGCTGATAATGACGATGAGAGTCTGAAAAAAATATCATACTAATGGAACATAGGTCACCAGAGAATCATCTACCATCAGGTGAACGTTTCCACAGGAGCGCACGTCGATCGGCTGATGATGATGAACGCTCCCGTCGCTTCATCGGCCATTTAATGATCTGTTTTGCCAACCGTACATATATTGATACTAAACAGCTATATTCAGCCGGTAACGAACCAGACACCATTATCAGGTCGCCACTGATAGTGTTATCGGCGGGCCGACGAGATTTACTTCGGTGCATGTTAATTATATACTTATCAGCTTTAACTTTATAATGAAACATAACAACATTATGTTACTGTGTTATCGTTATTTGTTATATCTGTAATTAGTAACGAAGCGACGAGATGAGCGAGACTGGTTCACCCGATAGTAAGTGATACGCCTGCCCATAATAATAATGCGCTGGTTAGTATGGTATACACTGTACCACATTGCGCTCGCCACCTTGAGACATATGTAGTTTCATTACTCCAGTAATTCGACTAGCTACAGCAACCTTCAATCCGGACCAAATTATTGTTGGCGGCAGAAATAGGAGCTTCTGTGGTATCTATCTGGACGATCTCCGGCAACAGAGACCTACCACCAGGAAACACCGTACCACATATTTCAGTTACTGCAGTAATATCTACAGAACTCTAGTTACTGAATATTTATGAAATATTAACATGTTTTTATGTGTCTTAATAAATTAATTGTTATATATATAATTGTCAGTTGGAACCACCACCACCCACCTGACTGTGGTGAGGGTGAACAGCGACCCAGCGCCGGTTAAGGACCACCAGGTGCCGGTGTTCCTCTACAGCCGGCAGTCTTTCGTCGCCGACCAGTGGGACCTGACCACTAATCAGGTAAGCTTGTAACATTTTTATAGCGTTATTCCGATCCGAAGGGCGGTGTAGCGAGTGTAATTACTGGGGTAACGATACTTAAACATATCAATGATAGGGAGGAGTATAATATGATATGATGATGTCGTATACCATCGTATAGTTACATAGTTTACGAGCGAATTACTAACCATGAGATAATTGACTGGAGTTACCAGTTCTCATTTAAAGAAGCGAGACATGGGCAATGACAAAAGATGAGAATGTTGAGGTGGATGTGCGGAGTAATGAGACTCCACAAGATCCGCGATGAGTACATGGTAGCCTCAGAGTACGCGATATCGCCGACAAACTGCAAGAAAACTGGCTGCGATGGTATGGGCAGGTCAAGAGGTGAGCACCTGAATACATAAGCAGGGAAACACCTCCACCTCAACATACCCGGCAAACGGAGAAGGGGATGACCGAAGGGATGGCCGAGTGATCGAAGAATATAAAGAGCTAAGTTGGCTGAAAAAAGTAAGAAAGCAGACCCTGTCATAAGACGGGACCAAAGCTAAGAAGAAGTGAGAAGATAAACAATAAAAATTCCTTAACAAATTACCGCTTAAAGTTAGTCGGGTTCCGTCGGTCGCCATGACATACTTTAGCTTGTTTACCATTTGGCCCGTTGTGTACGAGACCGCGATGAACTATATCTATTGTCTAGATTATTATCGGTGCATTGTCTAGATTTCACAACCTCACAAATAGTGTGAGTCCATCGCATTGTTCGGCGACGGAACAGTTGTGACAATAAGCTCCACTACATCGCTTCGCGATATAAATACATCGGCCGGAGGACGTTAATCCGTTTTTATGTAAGCATACGAGCTGAATACTGTCTTTAAAGTGCTTATAATAAACACTAAAAAAAACTTCTTGTTTTTCGATGAATCTATCTGGACTTTTCACTCATGGTAAATGATACGCCTCATAACTTAGGATGATATATACAGCATATAGTTGTGCTCGTTGGTTAAGACAAATGCCGAGTCTGATTACTTCAGTAATTATATTAGCCACAGCGCCCTTCAAACCGTAATATATTAATGTATTCACATTGTTTGACGGATGGAATAGACGCTGCGGTGGTCCAAAGTCCAGTACCAGCCAGAGATTCTTTTAGATATTTTCAAGTGATATTAATAAAGAGAATCAGATATTTATATCATCGTCATCAGCCGACAGACGTCCACTGCTGTACATAGGCCTCCCCCAAAGATCTCCACATCGATCAGTCCCACATTGCTCGCATCCAGTGGGTTCCCGCGATTCTCACCAGATCTTTCGTCCACCTTGTGGGAGGCCTCCCAACACTACACCTGTACGTGGGCGCCTCTCGAGGCCTTTAATTACCTGTATGATAGACCATATCCCAATGAATTCAGGATTTATCTCACAAAAAATTAACAAAAAAAAATCTCCTTTAAAACTTGGGTAAAATAATAATTTTCCCAACTACTTAAGCTGGCAACATTATATTTATTAATTAGGTGCATTTAAAACTTAAATTGATAACAGAATAAAATCTTATGGCTAACTAATATTAATATGCATACCATAAATTTACTGGTGGTAGGCCTCTGCTGCCGAAGACATGCTGTGCAAATATTACTGTGGTCCGGTTTGAAGGGCGCTGTAGATAGTGTTAGTGTATAACTGGGGTAACAAGTCTCAATGCAACCAGCGCAATGTGGTGCTGCATGTAACGTTCTAACCAGCGCTACATTGCTATGGGCGTATCACTCACTATCAGGTGAACGTCCCGCTCGTCTCGTAGTAGAATAAAACTATGCTGTGTAATAGAATCTTCATGGCTATATAATTATATTATATTATATATAACGAACTCTCCCCCTCTCGCTTTTGATTGAAACATCCCCCCAATTCCCTTTGGGGAAGGAATTTTTTAAATCCATTCTTATTTAACCTCCAAACGACGGAAGCAATATCTTTACCAAACTTTGAGTGTTCACGTCTAATAGTTTCAGAGATTTCGTGATGAGTCAATGAATATCTATGTACTAAATCTTATATATGTATATTATGAAAATTGGTTTTCTCCGTTCGTCGATCACGTAAAAACAAGTGAACGTATTGACACGGAAACATGAACGTTCGATGTGGAATGACTAAGATCTTAGATCATTCATCGTTTTATTTCTAATTAACTTTTGTAAGCATTTTGATTTGGTATTATTTATGCGGTTGCTATGGTAACGGTTGGTATAGCAACACATTTCCGATCCGGGTTGTTTTCAAGGAATATTCCTGACAAATTTCAAGGTTAATTTTATGACAAAGCCAGCAAAGCGGGCGGGGAACAGCCATATATTCATAATGATGATGATATACAGGGTGTCTGGTGGCAGATTTATGTTATCAAATTTAAATAAAAAATAATAGGTTTACCATATCATTTTATTAAAAGTATTAAAAGATAGAGTACAAATGCGGATTTCATTTTTTAAAGATAATGTCATCCAAATGTCTTCCATCCTGTTGCACACACACACACACACACACTGTTCGAAACGGAGCCTCGTATTCCGTGCCACACGCTGCAGTAAACTTGGTTCTATTGCGCTGATTTCTCGCCGAATGTTTTCTTTTAAGTCCACAACAGTTCGCGGATTGTTGGCGTAAACTCTCTCTTTGAGGTAGCCCCACAAAAAAAAGCCATTGGAGTTAGGTCGGGTGACCTCGGTGGCCACGGGATGTCCCCAAAGCGACTAATCAGTTTTTGAGGGAGATTTTCTCGCAACAAATCCATCGAAGCTCTGGCCGTGTGTGCGGTCGCACCATCCTGTTGAAACCACGTGTGTGATGAGAATGATGAACGAGCTCGCAGGTTCGGCAAAAAGAAATTCGAAATCATGAGCCGATAATTCTCACCATTGACATTCGTCGCTTGGCCCCGTGCATTTTAAAAAAAAAATGGTCCGATCATCCCATTCGTGGATAAAGCGCACCAAACAGTTACCCTTGGGCAATGTAATGATTTTTGGTGCTTCAGTCGAGGATTGCGAGTTCTTAGAGCCCAGTAACGGCAATTTTGCTTGTTTACGTGTCCGTTTAAATGAAAATGAGCCTCGTCGCTCCAAACAATGGAATTCACAGTGCGAAAACGCTCCAACATGGTTTCACAAAAAAATTTGCGTGACGCAGTCGTTTTTTTTCAATTCTTGAATTATTTGAATTTTAAAAGGATGAAACTTCATATCCTTTTTCAAAATTTCATGCACAACTGCTCTTGGAAGTCCCGGTCAAGCTGCCCTTTTCCGTATCGAAAGTCGTGCATTTTCACGTAAACTGCGTTCAACCAGTTCAATGTTTTCGGGGGTCCTTGACGATTGACTAAGTCCTGGCCGTGGTGTGTTCATAGCCGAAGCAGTTGCGCGGAACCTCTCCACCCACGAACGAATTAAATTCACACTCGGCCCATCGCCTATCCGTCGAATATTGAAATGTGAACAAAACTGTCGGCGAGCGAGTACGTAAGAATCGTTACTCTTGAAAAATGCTTCAATAGCGAACGCGCGATGCTCACCCGACCACTGCACCACTGCACCACTGCACCACTGCACCACTGCGACATCGTGACTAAGAAATCCGCACGATCGGTGATTCTAATGACACCACCTTCCCCCCGCACTGTTTATAACTTATTGAGATATTCGTTTTTTAAAATATAAATCTGCCGCCAGACACCCTTTATCAACATCATCTGTTAGACGTCCACTGCTGGACATATAGGCCTCCCCCAAAGATCTCCACATACAGTCAGCATGGCTTCCGGTATCGCTGGGCACTAAAGGCTGTTGTATCATATGTAGGGGTTCATATGGGGGGACATAGCCCATTTCCCACCATGCTGGCTCAATGCGGGTTGGTGGGAGCCAGACCCTCGTTTATTGATTAGCAGCACCACGAGCAGGTGAGGACGGCTTGGGTATCGTGAGTTGTTGTGCGGAACCCTATACACCCCACATATATATAGATTTATACAAATTGCGTCTAATTCCTTTAAACTATTACTAGCTCTAATACAAGTCTAGATTTCTATTTATATATATATATATATTTCCAATCACGCCCATTAAACGTGCTTCACGCACCGTCGTCATATACACCGCTCGTCTATTTTCATACCTTGTAACAAATATATAAATTTTACTGCGTCATATACACGGAGTACTATTTCAGTGATTCATCACCTCTGAACTGGTTAAGGACCATTTTTTTTATTCAATCAAGCGACGAGACTAGGAGGACGTTCACCTGATGGTAAGTCACAGTGTCCATAACAACGTGCCGCTAGTTAGGATGCACATTGCACCATATTGCGCTCGCCGTCTTGAGACAGGTTTAGTGTCATTACTTCAGTAATTTGACTAGCTACAACTACCTTCAATCCGGATGATATACATCATCATCAACCGATAAACGTCCACCGCTGGATATAGTCCTCTCCAAAGATTCCCACATCGATCGGATAACGGTTAATAATAGAGGTTTTGGGCCATTTCCCACCATGCTGGTCCAATGCGAGTTGGCGGGAGCCAGAGTCTTCTCTGTTGATTACCAGGGTGCACCACGATCAGGTGAGGTTGGTTTGGATCACGTGAGTTTTTGTACGGAAACCTTTACACCCCTACACTTCAGCAAAATTCCCGACCCGTCACCATAGTATTTACACTGGCTACAACGTCCTTCGAAGCGGAACGGAGTAAGTATATTTAACGTCTTATGTCTCAATGCGACGAGCTCAATAATAGAGATCGAGTAGTAGAGTAAGGGATCTCGCACAACTTACAGGACTCTAGCCAACCTCATCTGCTCGCGGTGCACCCTGCTAATCAACAGAGGAAGCTCTGGCTCCCGTCTACCAACATTGGGCCAGCGTGGTGGGAAATGGCCCAAATCCCCCTATATGAACCCCTACACACGGCAGCCCCTACTGCCCTGCGATACTGGAGGCCATGCTGACTGTATGTGGAGATGTTTGTGGGATGATGATGCCTATGTCCAGCAGTAGACGTCGGTCGGCTGATGATGATGATGTCATCCCAACTAGCATCACGTTGTTACAATTTAAAAATTCTAACGGATTGGACTTGTATATAGTCGTACAGCTTACCAATAGGTGTCAACGTCCTGCATTGAAAAATAAACAGGTATAAACAAATCGAATCCCGAGCCGTCCACTGAGATCTGGCTGCGATCCAACATCCATTGCGTCGACGGCGCTAGCTACTTAATTACCAACGGTGATAATGACTCTACGCAATTATTACCGCAGCGAATATACCTTCACTGGCGGTAAGTCCCCGTCTAGAAAAGTACCACCACATCACTATGCTGTCAAACAGTACCGTGCAAATATTACTGTGTTCCGGTTTGAAGTGCGCTGGGGCCAGTGATATTTCTGAGGTAACGAAACTCAATCTTATGCCTTAAGGAGATGAGCATAATTTGGTGATGTGTATGAAATACTAACTAGCGCCACATAGTCCGGACGTATCACTTAACATTAGGTGAAAGTGAAGCTCAACTAGTCGCTTCTTTGAATTACACACATCCGTCCACTGCTGGTACTAAAGATCGTCCACGTTAGTAGGGGTCATATGTGGAGATTCGGGCTAATTACCACCACCACCACGCTAGCGCAATGCAGGTTGGTGGAAGCCAGGGTTTCGTTTGTTGATTAGCAGGGTGCACCAGGAACAGGTGATTTTAGTGTTTTTAGATTTGGTGTTTCCCATGAGTCGTTGTGCGAGACCCCTTACACCCCAAATACCATTCTGCACATTTGTATTTTTTGAAAGTTTGATGGTGGAATATCCTCCAACATGAAAAATACTATATGGTTATAATTTTATTCACACCCTTATTCACAATTATCACTGAAATACACAAAAATTATATTGAAATAATATCAATAGCATCGATCCTCGCGCTTCTGTAGCCAAAGCACGAATGACTCGTGACAGGCCGTATGCAAAACATTCTGACGTTTCTTTAGTGTTGCCATATTCAAAATGTTGCCAAAATAAAATTAAAGAACATAGTGCTACCAACATAAAATACAATAAATTGTATTTATTTTTTTGATAACCTTAGTACACTTTGAAGTTTGGAAAATATTACGTATTCTGTGTGAAGTTTTTAGACATAGATGTAGGTTTATTTCAGCTCTTACTGTGTTCGTCGTAGGATATAGACCTCATCTCCTTTATCATACGCCTGCTGATCTTTTGCTGCTTGCGTGGTCGCTATGTGTTGATGACTTATTAATGTTGAAATATCAACTCTTTCGGACATATTTAAAAATCTCTGTCTCTTTGTCACCAAATCGACGTGATTAGCGAGACATTCACCTGGCTAGGGTGATATACACCACTCCACACTGTCCTCGGCACTAATAGATTTAAATGTAATGTTTCGTTATCTCAACAATTTCACTAGCAACAACGCCCTTCAGCATCACATTATACACTAATATTCGGCGGCAGAAATAGGAGCTGCGGTGGTACCTACCACCACCAATATTATCATTCATCATCGCCATCATCATCAGCCGATAGACATAGGCCTTGTCTAAAGATCTCCTTGTTAGAGTTCATAAACGGGAATTGGCTCACCCCGCCGGCCCAGTGCGGGTTGGTGAGTGCCCAGAGCCTAGTCTGTTATTCAGCAGGGTGTACCAAGTGGTGCAGATGAGGTTGACTTGGGCTCCATAAAATCTTGGGCGGAAACCCTTGCATCCCTTTACCGTTAGTTTCATAAATGGTAGAGTGGTGGTTGTATTCTCGAGCTACCACCCTCACATTTTAAATCTACCGCCTCAATAGATCGGATCGTATTACTCTGCTCTGGCTTATCATTTCAACCTTCTCGTTATCTATTAACATCAGACAAAATTAAGGTCAAATGTGTTAGCCCATAATAAATTAAAAAAAAATCAATATTAATATATCCGCGTATCATTAACTTATCAGCTGATTTACTTCAAATGATTGCTTACTGATATTGTGTACGGACTTGAAAATATATTGCGTCAGTCATACATATATAAAGCTCTATTGGGAATCGAACTTTTTTTTTGTTTCCGGGGGAAGGCAGGGTTATGTGAGATTCTTACTCACTAAAACCCCCTTGGTGGTCTGCATCAGTGCATTCGGAGAGGCCCCGGGATCTCTTATAGAACGCACCGGTGCCCGGTTAACATGTCTCTGAGGAGCAGTCTAACCATCTAGGCCCCCACCCTCAAGGCCCGCGAAACTCCTAGACCCCTTTTAGTCGCCTTCTACGACACGCAGGGCTTACCTTAGTCCTAATAGGTGGACCGGAAAGTAATGTCGTTTCTGCGCATGCCAATATTTTGTCAGCTCATTGTTTTGTTCAGAGGCGTACCAAAGACATTGTGAGGTTATAGTGATTTCTTTACTTATAGACAATTGAATTACAATTTTTTTTTGTAATTTTGGGTAAAATGGCCAGCCAAATACCAGAAGAGGTACACATCCGGCATTGCATGCTCTTTGAGTTTCGCAAGGGAAATAACGCAACAGTTGCTACCAAAAACATTTGCGATGTTTATCCAAATGCACTGGACATTCGTAAATGCCAAAGGTGGTTTTCCAAGTTCAAATCGGGTAATTTTGATCTTTCCGACTCGTATCGATCAGGAAGACCATCAGCGTTAGACAACGACGTGTTAAGGGCGGAAGTGGAAGCAAATCCGTGTCAGACGATCGAGGAATTGTCAAACAGTCTCAACAAACCTTGGTCGACCATCCAAGAACATTTGAAGCAGATTAGAAAAGTAAGCAGAGCAGGTGTTTGGGTCCCGCATAATCTGTCCGAACAGAATAAGGCTAACCGATCAATCACATGCAACTTATTGCTTCAACGACACAACACAGAAGCGTTTTTTGATCGCTTGATCACAGGAGATGAGAAATGGGTCCTGTATGATAACCCAAAACGCAAAAGGCAGTGGCTCTCTCCAAATGAAATCCCTCGGAGTACTGCTAAGCCAGGTTTACACCCCAAAAAAGCGCTTTTGTGTGTTTGGTGGAGTATTCGCGGCATTGTTCATTTTGAATTACTGAAACCTGGAGAAACTGTTACTGCAGACCTCTACAGCGAACAATTGCAGCGAGTCAATCAATCTTTAATTGAAAAGTGGCCAGCGATTGTCAACCGAAAAGGCGTCATTCTCCAACATGACAATGCAAGACCGCACTGCGCAAGGCGAACTCTAGAAAAAATTAATGAATTGGGGTGGGAGGTGCTGCCTCATCCACCATATTCGCCCGATGTTGCACCATCGGATTTCCACTTATTCCGAGCGCTGCAACACTTTTTAAGTGGCAAAACATTTGCAAATTTGGATGATATCCAAAATGCCATCTCTAGATATTTTGCCGAAAAACCAATTAATTTTTATCGATCAGGGATTGAAAATTTACTCACTAGATGGCAAAAGGTTATTGACAATGATGGGGAATACATCATTGATTAAAAATAAAGACTCGTTAAAAATGTATGTGTTTGTATTTAGCGTAAGAAAACGACATTACTTTCCGGTCCCCCTAATATTATTACTAGCCCGAGACTACAGAGCTGTGGGAATCGAACCTGCGCTCCATCGGGATCGCAAATTTCTTATTGTAGTATATCACAAAGGTTTTTCTATCAAGCGACAATACGAGCTAAGAATTCATCATAACAAAATGGCAGTTAGGATTATATCCACTGCACACTGTTCTGTCTCATTATTCCAGTAATTTAACTAGCTACAGCGTCCTTCAAACCGACACATAGCATCGTTTTCACACTAATATCTAGTGTCGGAAATGAGAGATGCTGTGGTGGGTTATGATACTTATTTTTATTTGCCTAAGCGACGATAACAAGCTAGAAGACGTTTTTCTGATGGTAAGTAAGAAAATGGCGCCAGTTAAGATTATATACACTGCACACTATGCTTAAAATATCAAGTCTCATTACCCCAGTAATTTCATTAGCTAGAGGGTGTCTGGCGGCATATTTATATTTTAAAAAACGAATATCTCAATAAGTTATAAACAGTGCGGGGTGGTGGGGAAGGTGGTGTCATTAGAATCACCGATCGTGCGGATTTCTTATTCATGATGTCGCAGTGGTCGGGTGAGCATCGCGCGTTCGCTATTGAAGCATTTTTCAAGAGTAACGATTCTTACGTACTCGCTCGCCGACAGTTTTGTTCACATTTCAATATTCGACGGATAGGCGATGGGCCGAGTGTGAATTTAATTCGTTCGTGGGTGGAGAGGTTCCGCGCAACTGCTTCGGCTATGAACACACCACGGCCAGGACCTAGTCGATCGTCAAGGACCCCCGAAAACATTGAACTGGTTGAACGCAGTTTACGTGAAAATGCACGACTTTCGATACGGAAAAGGGCAGCTTCACCGGGACTTCCAAGAGCATGCGTGCATGAAATTTTGAAAAAAGATATGAAGTTTCATCCTTTTAAAATTCAAATAATTCAAGAATTGAAAAAAAATTACTTTGCGTCACGCAATTTTTTTTGTGAAATCATGTTGGAGCCTATTCGCACTGTGAATTCCATTTTTTGGAGCGACGAGGCTCATTTTCATTTAAACGGACACGTAAACAAGCAAAATTGCCGTTACTGGGCTCTAAGAACTCGCAATCCTCTACTGAAGCACTAAAAACCATTACATTGCCCAAGGGTAACTGTTTGGTGCGCTTTATCCACGAATGGGATAGTCGGACCATTTTATTTTTGAAAATGCACGGGGCCAAGCGACGAATGTCAATGGTGAGAATTATCGGCTCATGATTTCGAATTTCTTTTTGCCGAACCTGCGAGCTCATTCATCATTCTCATCACACACGTGGTTTCAACAGGATGCGGTACAGGTGCGACCGCACACACGGCCAGAGCTTCGATGGATTTGTTGCGAGAAAATCTCCCTCAAATACTGATTAGTCGCTTTGGGGACATCCCGTGGCCACCGAGGTCACCCGACCTAACTCCAATGGATTTTTTTTTGTGGGGCTACCTCAAAGAGAGAGTTTACGCCAACAATCCGCGAACTGTTGTGGACTTAAAAGAAAACATTCGGCGAGAAATCAGCGCAATAGAACCAAGTTTACTGCAGCGTGTGGCACGGAATACGAGGCTCCGTTTCGAACAGTGTGTGTGTGTGTGTGTGTGTGTGTGTGTGTGTGTGCAACAGGATGGAAGACATTTGGATGACATTATCTTTAAAAAATGAAATCCGCATTTGTACTCTATCTTTTAATACTTTTAGTAAAATTATATGTCAAACATATTATTTTTTATTTAAATTTGAAAACATAAATCTGCCACCAGACACCCTGTACAATACGCAACGCTGTACTCGTTGCTTTAAGACATACGGTGTTAACTCTCATTACTCCATCAATATCACTGGCTACGGCGTCTTTCAAACCGGAATACAGTAATGTTTGCTCATTACTATTTAGCGGTAGAAATAGGCCATACGGTGGAACCTAACTAGACGGTCTCCGGCAACAGAGACCTATCACCAGTATTTTATGGGTTTAGTCCTATTTCATAATTTTGGAAAGGAAAGTTGAAGGTCGGAGTAGATCCTATGTGTCCATCTTCATACAGACTTAGGTCTTAATACAGACGCCGGTTATTTAGAAAGTTAAAGCATACTAGAACTTAGTAAGTTTACTGCCCGAGGCCGTCTTGTCAGTCAACCTTGGCTAAATTCTAATATAAATATTTTAATATATTCATAACTTGAAGCAACTATTTACGAAATCGACGCCTAAGCATTTCTATAGCGATTAGTTGCCATGGTGACGGTAGATAGAGATTTCTGCTCTTTTATATATTTAATATCATAGTTTTGATAATTTATTAACATAGAAAACTGAAAAACGCTTTATAAATAGCTTGTTTTTTTCTTCTTCAATATTTATCCCTTAAAGGTATATCGGCTCCATCGCATGGTATAACCTAGGCGGTATCCGGCTAGAGACCTAGAGCTATGACCAGTAAATAATAATCTTGAGGAAGCTGATATTCCATCTTCATCAGTTTTCGGGGATACATCACATCGAATGACTACCACTGGAACAGCGTAGTGACCATGACAGAGATAGACGCTGCGGTGGTACCTATCTTAGACGGTCACCGGCAACAGAGACGTACCACCAGTACTTCGGATGAATACAGTACCATATTTATTAAGAAAATCTGTTTTGTATATAAATATGTAAAAAGGTTTTTTATAAAAAAAAATTATGCTGGACAAACCTTAAGAGGCCAGAAGTATAGATATGATTAGTAGTTGAAATGTTCGCGGAGTGAGCGCGGCGGGCCTTGGGGCCGGCGCCGGTGTTTACTCGTCAGCGCGCAGTGTTACTGGTAACTGCTTGGAGCAATTCATAGAAGGTAACTTCATCTACATATATATCACTGCTTTCACAAAAGGAAAGTAACGCTTATGAAAGTGGAGGAAGCGAGAGAGGTGGGCCAGGATCGTAGCAAGTAGAGGGAGGTGGTCTCTGCCTACCCCACTGGGAACGAGGCGTGATATAAATGTATGAAGGAAAGTAGAAGTCATGGTCACCATGTGTCCAAGTGGTAATCGTTCGATGTGATGTATCCCTGAAAACTGATGAAGATGGAAACTATCAACTTCCTCACGATCATTATCTATTGGTAATAGGTCTCTATTGACAGAAACCGCTTAAGTTACCATCTCTATTCTCTGATGATGATGAATGTTTGGTAGAGTTGACTGTTACGGCTGAACTGATACTGGACTCGTGGATCCGGGTCCACGGCCTGTTGCTAGGTTACCATGAAACGGAGCCGATATATCTTTAAAGGATAAATAACAGGAACTATACTGATATTGGTTAAATTGTTTACACAGCACCAATATAGCAGGCATCACTATCAACCATTGGTTAGTTGCTTGGTAACCTTCATGGTCACCAGCGACGGTGACATAACTTTAGTTTTATCTATACTGGTGGTAGGTCTCTGTCGATAGGTAGGTACCGGTGCTGCTTCTATTCCCGCCACCAAAACTGTAGATACAAATATTACAGTGTTCCGGTTTAAAGGGCGATGTACCTAGTGAAATTACTGGGCCAACGAGGCCTAACATGTCTCAATGTCTTGTTGTGTATTTCGTCCTCACTAGCCTCGCGTAGTTATGGCCAGGCATAGCATTTACCGTGAGGTAAACACATCTCGCTCATAACCTCGCTTTGTCGAAATAAAAAAATTATTAAATCGTTACCTCCTATGCCTTGTACCAACTGTATCCGTATATAGAACTATTAGCATGAATTAAATTATCTCCACTAGTGGCCACAGAGGCTTACGGCCGAGTCGCGTGCTTCGTCCGCAGGTCGTCGTTATGGTGACCTCTGTAAAGGCCAGCGATCACAATTTTACCAGCTCCTGTGCGAGCTGGACGGTCACCACCTGGTGGTGATACTTGTCGTAGCTTTAAAGCATAGCATGTTTAGTGTCCACACTAGCAACTTGGTAAACTAGTGGTGTTGGTACTTTAATTGGTGGTACATGTAGTCGTCCAGGTCTAAGGAGGTGGGGAGAAGAGGTTGTGGTTTTTGTGCCCACCTAAACACCTTGGTAGTCATCTTCTACAGAACACAGAGATAGCGTGCCCAGGGAGTGCTGCAGCCTTTTCCAGCAGCCTCTGCTACGACAAACACGAGACCACCTCATGCTCGTCATCCACCAGGACACGCTTAGGAGCAATGAGGGTTCCTTCAAAGGTCGCCTTTCATGGTAGTCAGACCTTAGATATGAATCTATACCCCACCCCACCTACTTGATGGATGGTCAGGGTTACGTGATGATATTTGGTCCTCCAAACTCCATAGCGGTACTCCATTATGGAACACAACTGTAGCCTCATCAACATTATACTACCATGGTCCATTCCCAGTGATCGCAGGGTCTGGAGCACCACGTCCAGATGAGAGAAGATGGTGATCCTCTTGATAAATTGACCTGCCGCAACCACACTCACGTGTCGTGATCATTTTCATTATCGATACTTATTTTTATTAGCACGGTGGGTAGATAAAGATATTGTTTTTTTTTTTGGCATTCCGATAAAGGTGACGATAACCTGATTGCTGAGTTATTTGAAATTTTTATAGGTTAAGAGTATTTTATACAAGTCCATAGATACGAGGAGATGGAGCTGATGAAATATTAAAGCTCATCACAGCATAAAGAACCCATTCACCATCACGCATACCACATACACTGGTGATGGTCTTTTTTGTCGCAGACCATCTAGGAAGGTATCACCGCAGCGCCTATTGCAGCCGACAAACAGTGCTGTACGAACATTATTATGTTCCGGTTTGAAGGACGCTGTAGCTAGTAAAATCACTTGGATAACGAGACTTAATATCTTGTCTCAAGACGACGTGCGCAATGTGGTGTAATGTATATCGTTCTCATTAGAGCTACGTTGCTATGAGCAGGCGTATCACTTAAGATCAAGTGAACGTCTTACTTAACTACCACCTCGGACAAGAATCTGGTAACACCTCTACTGAACTCGATATTAAGTAACAACGGGATCGTAAGATGCTGAAGTCAATACTTGTGGTGTGGGGTATACACGAACACGTGCTGTTACGGCGACGACAAATGCTAGTGTAGCCGGAATTGACCCCAGGACATTCGAACGATTTATTCCTAGTACATCAATCACTGAGCCACGAGGCCACGTAACAATTTTATTTGCATCGCGCGCCTCGGCGATAAGGTCGTCAATTGAGATCATCACTATCACTATCATAACGCGACCAATTTAAATTGACGCGTGTCTAGTTGATGCGACGTCGTCTGTTGTGTATATTTCATTCGGTCGGTTTATATGATATGGCAACAAGTTAACAGCTATATTTAACGTCTTCCGGGGTTGAGTAATTCTTGGTTTTTAACATACGCGTGTAAATTTTTTTTTTTACTGTCCTATGAGGTTTTTATTCTCCAGCAAGAATGTATTTTCTGTTTTTTGTTTTATGAATGTCTATTTTCTGGTACGTAGGCAAATAGACTGTTTACTTAAGACCTGTGAGTCCTAACTACATTGCCCTAAGTATACCAATTGATAGATTCATTAAGGGGTGTAATGGGTTCCGCCCAACAAGTTATGCCCGCGGTGCACCTTGCTAAACAGAGAGGAAGCTTTTATCCCCAGGCGTGGGTCTTATCCAGCTCAGAAGAATATCCATTAAAATATGTCTAGCCTTTTCGACGATTAACCTGGATCGACGGCCAAGACGTTCACTTGATGTTAAGTGATGCCTATTCACAACATCGAGGCGCTAGTGAATATTATACAGAGCATCACGTTGTGCTCGGCGCATTAAGGCATTAGATATTGAGTCTCGTTACTCCAGTAATTACACTAGCTACAGCGCCCTTCGAACCGGAACAGAGTAATATTTGCACACTACTGTTCGTCGGCTGCAATAGGAGCTGTTGTGGCACCGAGCTATATGGTCTACCACTACCATCAGCGCATATACATGTTCACATTAGAGAGCTACTTACTATTACTGTACGGTCGTTTTCTATTTTTTTTATCATCACTTTAAGAAGACAGTTCCCATAATTTTCCCACCACTGGGATACGGGGCATTAAGGTCAAGAGCATAGGTTGACATTAAGAAACTGTATTTGGAACATATCGTTATCCGTCCGCTTATGAACCGGATGGTCGAGCTTAGCTGGGAGCGAACCCGCGGCCATACGAGACGCCTAGCGTACGACCGCCTTACCAACATACTCGTACAACTTATGTACAGATTATGTATAATGTTCGCTGTACTATATTGTGTATAATGATGTAGTGTATAATTTATATTCGCTGAACTATGTTGTGTATAATGATGTAGTGTATAATATATATTCTCTATACTATGTTGTGTATAATGATGTAGTGTATAATCTACACTCGCTCTACTATGTTGTATATAATGTAGAGTATAATCTATATTCGCTCTACTATATTGTATATAATGTAGTGTATAAATTATATTCGCTATACAATTTTGTGTATAATGATGTAGTGTATAATCTACACTCGCTCTACTATGTTGTATATAATGTAGAGTATAATCTATATTCGCTCTACTATATTGTATATAATGTAGTGTATAAATTATATTCGCTATACAATTTTGTGTATAATGATGTAGTGTATAATCTACACTCGCTCTACTATGTTGTATATAATGTAGAGTATAATCTATATTCGCTCTACTATATTGTATATAATGTAGTGTATAAATTATATTCGCTATACAATTTTGTGTATAATGATGTAGTGTATAATCTACACTCGCTCTACTATGTTGTATATAATGTAGAGTATAATCTATATTCGCTCTACTATATTGTATATAATGTAGTGTATAAATTATATTCGCTATACAATTTTGTGTATAATGATGTAGTGTATAATCTACACTCGCTCTACTATGTTGTATATAATGTAGAGTATAATCTATATTCGCTCTACTATATTGTATATAATGTAGTGTATAAATTATATTCGCTATACAATTTTGTGTATAATGATGTAGTGTATAATCTACACTCGCTCTACTATGTTGTATATAATGTAGAGTATAATCTATATTCGCTCTACTATATTGTATATAATGTAGTGTATAAATTATATTCGCTATACAATTTTGTGTATAATGATGTAGTGTATAATCTACACTCGCTCTACTATGTTGTATATAATGTAGAGTATAATCTATATTCGCTCTACTATATTGTATATAATGTAGAGTATAATTTATATTCGCTGTATAATTTTGTGTATAATGATGTAGTGTATAAATTATATTCGCTATACAATTTTGTGTATAATGATGTAGTGTACGATTTATACATGCTATACTATATTGTGTATAATGATGTAGTGTATAATTTATATTCGCTGTACTATATTGTGTATAATGTTGCATTGTATAATTTATATTCGCTGTACTATATTGTGTATAATGATGTAGTGTATAATATATATTCGCTGTAATATATTATGTATAATTCGTATTATTATAAATAATCGTCTTGTCTTTGTACATAATGTGTACGCGACTGGATTGTTGAGCGCCCTACAGCGGCACGTGTAGAGACGCGGCCTCGAGTCACAGGCGGTAGCGGGGTGTTGGATTTACACGGGTATACCGGGTTCGTTCTTACAATTGGAACGGGTTTCTATCCGAGCAATTAAAAAAAAATCAAAATGGCTACGGATTATGTATCATATGCAACTTCGATAATTTTTTTTTATTGAAGTATGTGTTTGTTCGTCATTGTTAATTCCTAAGTATATATATTTAAGTAATATTAAGTATTTTTTTTATTTACTCCTAGTATGTTAACTCTACTGGTGGTGGGTCTCTGCTGCCGGAGACGTTCTAAATAAATACCACTATAGCTATATAGTTGTGCTGAAAAACAGTAGTGTGCAAACATTAATGTGTTCCGGTTTAAAGGACGCTGTAGCTAGCGTAATATATTTTTATGTTAGGTATCGAGGCTCAACATCATATGTGTAATGGCGACAACCGTGATACGGTGTAGTGTACATCATCCTAACTAGCGCCACGTTGCTTTGGGCCTGTAGAGTGATGGCCAGGCATATCACTTACTATCAGGTGAACTTGCGGCTCGTTTTGTCGCTATATTGCATAAAAAGAAAAACGAAAACGGGTTTTCTTTGTTCGCCAATCACGTGAAAACGAGTGAACGTGACACGAGAACATGATCATTCGACGCGGAATGATCTATAGATGCCTCTAGGCTATTTATTATTTGAATATCATAGGTCCTCCATCATTATATTTCCTTAATACTACTAACCATTATATACTTATATTTCTTTAGTTGCCATAGTAACGGTTGCTATAGAAAACCATTTGCTGTTTAATTCTATAATACGGCCAGCAACGCGGGCGGGGAACAGCTTGTATATATTTAAAAAAAAATGCATATAAATTAAAAGCTAAGGCTGACAATAAAATGTTTATTTAGACATACCCAAAACACTTAAAATATTTACACAACGAATTCTACAACTACCTTACAATGTAAGTATTGGCCGAAATGATCTCATGTGTGTATCCGAATTGTACATCTACCTTCATCTAATCTGTAGTGTATATTTTAATCTGTAAGCTTAACTTATCGAATCGTTTACGGGGAGCCGTTATTAGCATTAGTAGCCCACTCTATATTTCCCACTGCTGGGAATCTGGGAACTTCATTTACAAGAGCTCGTTACGATATTTTGTATTCAAGCTGGGAACCGGGAAACCGAGGCCTCCAGTTATTATCAATACACAGTAATATATTTTTAATCACCTTTATAATTTACTGGTGGTAAGTACATCGCAGTTCTGCTGCCAAATAGCAGTGTGCGAATTTGTGTTCCGGTTTGAAGGGTGTTGTGTAGATAGCAAAATTACTGGGTTAACGAAACTCAACATCTGACGACTCGGACGACGAGCGCAATGTGGTGCAGTGTATAACATCTTAACTAGCGAGACATTGTTATGGGCAGGCGTATCACTTACCATCAGGTGATCGCTTTATAGAATAAAAAAAACACAGTGCTTTGTTTCTATACGAGGGTTGACGTGGTGCTTTGGTGGTGGTAGTATATTTCGCTACCACTCACTTTCACTGAACATTCTGGTTGTGGTTTCACCATCACCGGCGTCCTTAATACCATCATACGAGTGATTATATAATCAATAAATAGTCAAGTTACATCCACGCTTCAGCTTATGACTTACGGCGGTGTTTATGTTATCATCAGTTTTATTTGTAAACTTGTTCTTACATATATGTTTCTCTTTTAAGTAGTGTATATATCTGAATATTAATGTACGTAAGATTTAGGCGGAAGTGGTGAGAAGGTCACGAAGTCCAAAGTCCGGAAGCACGCAACCTTTTCTAAACCTTGAAGTTGTTGTTGTTGTTGCATTTAATTAACACTGCATAATTATTTGTTTCAATTGAGGTATACTATTTTATTCGTCAACAGGAACGGGACCTTCACCCGATGTAGAGTGTCGATCACGTTCACAACAACGTGGCGCCGTTAAGGATGTATACACTGCACCACATTGCGCACGACGTATACACAACTTGTTTAATGTCCCGTTAATTTAGTAATTTCATTAGCAAAATCAAATATTTATCATCAAATCAAATAAAATCATGTTCCGGTTTGAAGGGCGCTGTAGCTAGTGAAATTACTGAGGTAACGAGACTTGACATGTGTCTCTGCGACTAGCACAATTCGATGCAGTGTATACATCCTAACTAACGCCTTCAAAACCAGTACATATTTTGTTACCACTGCAGCTACTACTCCCGCCGTCAAACCGTACTGTGTAAATATTACTATGCTCCGGTTTGAAGGGCTAAGCGAGTGAAATTACTGGTGTAACAAGATTTAACGTGGCGTAGTGTATATTTCCTAACTAGCGCCTTAAAACCGGTACATTTAGCACTGCAGCTCCTATCTCCATCGTCAATATGTTCCAATGAAATTACTTTGTTTACGTATACAGTTACGAGCGCAATGTAGTGCAATGTGTACATCCCAACCAGACGTCCGTATGAATTACCATCAGTTGGACTTCGCTAGCTCCTGACGTCCACTCACCAGCGCATTGCGGTTTGTCGCAGATCCTGCCGTACATCGACGGCTTCAACCACGTGTCCAAGATCGCCGCGCTGAGCGACGTGGAGGTGAGCCTGGTGCGCGCCTGCGTGCAGAACCTGGTCTACTACGGCGTGGTCACGCTCGTGCCGATATTCCAGTACTGCGCGGTGAGTACGTACACCTGGTGCCGCACCACCACATACTCCAATCAACGAACACTACTCTGGCTAATTCCGGTTCGAAAGGCGTTACAGCATTGTGCAATTTAGATGATATCAAGATCTAACGTCTTATTGCAGTCACTTATAATCAGGTGAACACCTCTCTCTGTAAACCTGATGTCCCGGGTTCGATCCCGAGGTGTGACTTGTATATCCTGCCTCATAATTTCATCATAGGTCTTCCTGATTCCTAGCATCAGTTCAGCTGCTGACCACTTCCGGCAATCAATCAACCCTCGCCTATACGTGGTCTCCAACCCGGGACCTCCAATCGTTCGAGCGAGGAGGCGTTCATCTAATCACAGTCACCGCATTACGCTCGCCATTTCAATATGTTTTGTTTTTTTCACTCCCCTGTGTATGGCGGGTCAGGGCCTTTATTTCATTTCACTTAACATCTCTAAATTTACCATTTTTCCTCTTTCCCTTCTCTCATACTTTCATCTTTCGCTCTAAACTTATCTTTCTTCATGTTTTTATTCTCCACCTCTTTTCTTTCGCTCTCCATTCCATTTCCTTCTTTCATACCTCTCGAAAGATTTGTGAAAATTTCAGTCACCACGTCATCTTCTCTGGAGCTTCGTCTTCTTCGTTTTTGTGTTTTGGCATTATTATTTATTTGTTTATTTTTACATCCATTTTATTTTCTTATTTTTCTAATTTTTACATATTTGATTTTTAATTTTGGCATCTACTTGCTCACAGTCTATCTAATTTGTGTTTATTTTTAATACTTTTTGAATTACTGCTTTGCATCCAATTTCCTTCCTAGGACTATCTCAGTCTCTGCCCTCTCCCGCCCGAATAAAGAACAGGAGAGCAGGATGTGCACCACGGTCTGGTCCACCTCCGGGTCACAGGGGCACGCGGGACTCTCCTTGAGCTTGAACCTGTAAAGGTACTCTGGGAATCCCCCGTGCCCGGTGAACATCTGGACCAGGACCGTGTCGAGCTCGATCTGGCGAAGTACGCGATACGGCTGACTTGACGTTCGGGAAAAACATCCTCGTTGTTGAAGCCGTCGTACCTTGCACATACCTCCTGTTCCATTCGTCGAGCGTCTCCAGCCTTAGCTGACGCTTGACGAATGAAACGGGGCAATCCTCGTACTCTGGTCTTCTTTTGCTCTTCAGGGCCGCTTCCTTGGCCATGTGGTCCGCCCTTTCATTTCCCTCCATTTTTTTTTTTGATATCGGTGGTGGAAATGCTGTTACCGCATACCCAACGTCCTTTTCAAAGGGGGGGACGCCGGGTTATGTGGGGCTCGGGGCCACTGAGATTTCCCTCCATCCTCGCATGCGCCTTCACCCAGTATAGCCCCACAGTCCCTTTCTCACGCGCTTTCATTATATTCTCTTTTACTACGATCGCAAGGGGATGAAGGGTGTCCGGTTTTGCGACAGTCTCCAGGGCGGACCTCGAGTCGCTGAGAATGGCGCACGAATGCGCCGACCCGCTGGCCGCGTACCCTGTCGCTCTCGCTAAAGCCAGCAGCTCTGCCTGGTATACGGTGCAGAAGTTGCCCAACTTGAGTTTTTTACTCGCAACTTCTGCGGCGTCCCACATGACGCAGAACGCCGCACCCACCTTGTCGTCGATGCGGCTGCCGTCGGTGTATATTGCCGAGTCGGCAGCCGAGGTAGCAAGTTGGACCTCTTCCGCACTTTCCCCTAGGCAGGAGAATTCCACACCAAGCTGCACAGATGGGTGTGGGAGTCTCAAGTAGCTGGCTGGAACCTCCAGCTTTCGGTCTCCCAGTACTTGCCGGGTGTGGCCGCGCTTTACTTTACATAAAGTGGCCGCTTCTTGGACCCGAAGGTCCAGAGGAAGCTGCCCGGCAAGTACTAGGGCCGAATGCAACGACGCGGTTCGGTGAGTTCGCGCAATTTTCTGCGCGAAGCCACGCTGAACCGCGTCGAGCTGCCTTCGGATCAGCAGCTTCTTAGCCGCCGGCGCCCATGCACTCGCTGCATACAAAATGATCGGCTCCAACACCACCAGATGCATCGTTCTGATCACCTCCAAGTTCAATCCCCATGATATTTTCGCGGCCCTGCACAATTGACGATAGAGGCCGTGGGCCCTGCTGCTCACGTTCTTCACGTGCGTGTTGAACGTGAGCCTATCAGTCAATTATCAGGCCGAGTATCCGAACTTCACGAGTTCGACAAAGGGGCTCTCCGCCCATATTCAATATTGAGTTGTCGTACTTAAGTTTGTTGGTAAGCACCATCACATTGGTTTTGTGTGGTGCAAACCTCAACTTATTTCGGACACCCCAATCGTGAATATCGGCGAGCACCGCATTTGCCTTCCTCGTGATGTCCCCGGTCTCTTGCTCGGAGAAGATCAGCACGACGTCGTCTGCGAACGCCTGGCAGTGTGTTCCGCTCTTGACCACCGTCTCCAGGAGTGGATTTAGGAGGAGGGTCCAGAATGTTGGGCCGCCCACGGACCCCTGCACGCACCCCTTGGTGGTATCCCTGGCACACTTCACCCCGCGTACCTGACGGACACCTTGCGATCGCTAAAGTAGCTATCGACAAGGCGCCGCAGGTCGACGGGGCAGCGAGTTTCGGCCAGAGTTCATCATATAGCAGGCCACCAGGCGTTGTCGAAGGCTCCCTCTATATCTAATGACACCAACACAACGATCTCCTTCTCCTTCAAGCGAGACCGTATGTGCTGGATCAGGTCATACAGGGAGTCTTCGGTACACATTTGCGGCATAAAGCCGTATTTGTGGCTACTGATATACGGTGCAGTGTACCACCGTATCCTCCGGACCATCATCTTTACTAGGACCTCACCCATGACGGGCAAGAGTCCTATGGACCGGTAGGATTTCGGGTGCGTGTAGTCGTCCTTACCGGGCTTCCGCAACACCACAACCGCTGCCTCCTTCCATCTCGTGGGGAAGTAGGCAAGAGCGAGACACCGGTTGGAGAGCGCGAGAAACAGTTCGGCATCCACGGCGATGGCCGCCCGACAGACGTCGGCAGTGAATCCGTCGAAGCCAGGTGCCTTTTTCGCATTAAAGTTTGGCACGGACCATCGGAGCTCCTCCATCGTGAAGGGGGGTTCACATGGATTTGAATTGGATCACCATGTGCCCCCTCGTTGACTTCATCGGACTGGGCTCTTACAGTACAGTGGTCCGCATTGTCCTCCCCGGGGTCATCCCGCGGGAAGAAAACCTCCGCAAGCAACCTGGCCGATCCCGGACGTCTTCACGCCTAACCTCCGTGCGACGCATCACTCGATAGATGCCGTCCCACATGGTCTCGCGCTCCTGCCTCTCGCAGAACCGCTTCCAACTTGAGGTCTGAGCACGCTTCACCTCGAGGCGGTAAGCTTCCTTTGCGTCGACGTACTCGCGCAGGACCATCTCCTTACGGGCCGGCCGCGCGTTCGGGATCCGCCTCTTCTTCCTCAAGACATCCGCCTTGAGGAGAGAGAGCTGTTCGGACCACCAGGGCAATTCTGCTCTCTTCCTCCCGGAGGCCTTCGGGAGAACCGAATCGCAGGCGTCCTCCACGGTTTCCAGATACCTTCCGACGATGCTGTCTAACGCCCCCTTGTCGGTGACCTTGGTCACCTCGGCTGGCGTCAGACAGCGGTCCGAGAGCAGCTGGGCGAAAGTTCCTTTGAACTCGTCCCAGTCTGCTCTGTAGGTACTGTACTTCCGTGTGATTCGCCTGATGTCCGTACCGACGGACCTCACGAGATTCAACTCGAACAGGATCGCCCTGTGGTCCGACGGGGATAACCCACTCGATCGAGCAGAGTGGCCGAGCAAGCAGTAACGTCGACGCAACTGGAATATCGCTTTCCGCCCCGATAGGTGTCGAACGTGGGCTCAGACCCCCGGTTCATCACGTGTAGCTCCAGTGTGTCGAGCGCGGCTGCAACATCAATTTCTCTCTGGTCTCCGGACTGGCTGCCCCACCAGGTGTTATGGGCGTTGACATCACCGCCCAGTATCACGTTGGCAGTTCCCAACCTTCCCACGACCGAGCCGATCCGGTCCAGGTATGGTCCGACGGGTTTGTTTGGCTCCAGGTAGACGGACACCACCCCTATCTCCCAGGCCCCGGTTCTCAGTCTGGCAACGGTAATGTTTCCAAACGTGAGGTCGGGATACTGAGTGATATCGATGGTGTCGTCGAACAGCACAATGGCGGCTTTGACGACTTCCCCGTCGCCTCGGCTCACACATTGTACTATCCTTGTCCCTAGATAGTGCCGCATCTGGCCAATCGCGCCGATGTACGGCTCCTGGACCATTGCGAACGCCCACCCTCTCTTCGGCGCTTCGCCATTTCAATATTTTGTTTCAACCTTAGTAATACCACCAGCTACAACGCCCTTCAAACCGGGACATGGTCATATTTTCACACTACTATTTGCCCGCGGCAATAAGAGCTGCAGTGGTAATAAAATGTCCTGTACCGCATTATGCTCATCTTAACATGTTCAGCATTTTAGTAATTTCACTAGCCACAACGCCCTTCCAACAGGAAGTAATGTCGCATACTACTGTCCGACAGCATGAATAGGAGCAATGGTGACTTATCAACATCCTGCCGTTGGTATAAAGAATATATCAAGACTTTGGTAATGGTGGACTATACATAATGTACGTTTCTAGGTGTACAGCGTGACGCCCAAGTTGCGGCAGCTAACCCGCTGCGCCGGCCTACAGCGGCAGTGCGTTGAGTTCTGTGCCCGTACGCGTAAGTACTTCATAACTCACTCATATACAGATCTTATGTTCAACTTGTATATGTGTGCGTGTGCGTGCGTGTGTGTGCGTGTGTCATTGTTGTTGTTTTCAAAACGAAGTGAAGCTTATATTATATTAGCAATTGTATTGTCGGGCATTTTTTTTTATTATAAAGATTTCTATATTTATTGAGTTTAACGGCATCGGATTTCTCCATACAGCCTATTTCTCGTTATGAATTCATTGTAAAGATCCCGCCGCTAACTTTTTTTTTATGTTTTTTGGATTTAACGGCATCGGTTTTCTCCATACAGCCTATTTCTTGTTATGACTTCATTGTACAGAGCTCGCCAGTAATTTCTTTTTTTCTTATAATTTATGAGTTTAATGTCTTCAGATTTCTCCATACAGCCTATTTCTTTTTATAAATTCATTGTAAAGAGCCCGTAACTAATTTCTTTTTTTTTATAACAATTGAGTTTATCGACTTCGGATTTCTCCATACAGCCTATTCTTCGCTATCAATGATCTTATTCCATTGACTCGGCGCGAATGGAATCATTGCCATAAAGTTTTTTTTTTATTATTGTTTTTGTGACATAAATAATGAGATAACCTAAAATTATTATAAGCGTTTTTTTTTTTATGAAGTATATCATTGCTTTATACTAGTAGTACTTTCCTTATAGTTTAAAGTGGGGACAGAATAAAAAGACGAGACTATATATCAACATGGCGCTAGTTGAGATGATGAATTTATTTTCCACTTTTTTTTATTTTATTTATTTCCTCTCCACTTATACTATTATCAGACTTCACCGTTTCTCTCATTCGATGTACTCTCATCTTTCCTATGCTGTTTTAGAATATTATCTACATATAAATATATATAATTTTAAAAACAAAAAAGACAGTAAAAATATCATTCGAGGAAAAAAAAATATTGAGATTTAAACTGAAACACATCCTACTCGAAATACAGGATGTGAAGGATCGTTGCTCCAATACTTTTACTGGCTACAGAGCACTTTAAACTGGAATACGGTGTTATTAGCACACCAGCGTTTGGTCTAGTCCGACGGTCTCCGGGTAAAGAGACCTACCACCAGTAACGAACAGATAGAGAAATCTGACTGAATATCAAAGGAAATCTCTTTCAAGTTGTTCTTAATTCAAGTACAGCTTTAACTGTACACCGGGCGAAATTGTAGCGCGCCAGTTGCCGAAGGTGAACGACCTGTTCCGTATGTACGCGGGCATGACGCACGGCAGCACGGTGCGCGACCTGTGCCGCCGGCTGCGCCCCCAGGAGCTAGCTATCAACGAGAGGAAACTGGTGCTGTTCGGCGTGCTGGAGGGCCTGATACGCAGGGTGTACAAGGTAACCGTTCTCGTACAGCAGCCTGTAGACATTTTTCAGATTTTTACACAATGACGTTTAAAATATCTTTTAAATTTTTTTTTATACAATACAACGATTACACGGAATAGTCATTGCTCTGTGAATAAGTGGAACCGAACCGCGATAATTAAGTGCTGGTTAGAATGTTTACACAACAACTTATTAGTCGCACCGGCTTTTGATGGAGTTAATTAGTTACAGTACACTTCAAACTGAAACAAAATATTTACAACACATTTCTTTTTCTTCTTCTTCTCTTTCTTTTTTTGCAACTCACTTTTTTTTACTAAAATTTATTATCTTTCATCATCATCAGTCGATAGACGTCCACTGCTGGACATAGCCTTCCCCAAAAGATATCCACATAGATAAGCCCTACACTGCCGCATTCAGCGGCCACCTGCGATCTTCGTTTGTAGAGATTCACATTGGCCGGCCCAATGCGCACCGGTGGGAGCCAGCGCCTCGTTTGCGGACTAGCAGGGAGCTGGTGAGGATGGCTTGGGCCCCGTGAGTTGTTATACGGGACCCGTTGCACCGCCACTGCTTATGTTTTTAGTAATTTAAAATTGTATTGTGTATATATTCATGGCCATTTTTTTAAACTTCAACATATTTAAATAAATTACAGTCGGCTAAAAACAATACATAATTTTTTTAATATGGCAACAACTCGGAGAAAGTTCTTGAACGGCAATTCGTTTGCGCAGTATCCGATAACAATGAACAACGACGACGCGACGTCAGTGAAGCCGGACCACAATCAGAACATGGTCCGGACCTACAGCGGCCTGGTCTGTATGGACGAGCTGTGTTGCCAGGCCGGCCTCTCCGCCAGCCAGTTGGAGGAGCAATTGGAGAGAGACAGCAATGTCGTGTTCATCGTCAAGTGACTTGCGTTGTGGAGCGTTATGTTGTGTACACTCGCTGTTGTCTGTTGCTTTTATGTAATTTGCAAAACTTTAATTTACCCCAATGTTTTGTAAAGATAATGTGGATATTTTAAATAACATCATGGCAACACTAAAGTGTCGTTAAAATAAAGATATCCGGAGAAAATCAACGAAACACGAACTGATTATAAAGAAATATTTTTAATATTGTTTTATGTGTTATTCTATGATTATATTATCTAATGCAAAGAAATGATAGTGTGATGACAAATTCAATAAATAAATAATATTTGCGTTAAACTTAAGAGAAATAATGCAAAATGAAGCATAATAAACATTTTAATTCGAATAACATGTGAACCTGTCAAAGTCGCTGTCGCGCGCCATCTTGTTTTTAAAATGATGAAATAATATAAAAAAATAATTATTAAAAAAATCATGTTTAAAGCGCAAAAAATAGCTTTTAATTGCAATCGCGATGTTGTGTGCGCTTTTTTTAATTTAATGACGACAAATTTTTATATAGATTATAACTAATGTAGAAAATAACTGATTATCACTTAATTGAAGTTGAACTCTTTCTATACCTTTACATACTTTTATAATGCAATTGTTTCTTACTTTTCCTACAGGCTCAATTATAATCTGTGACGTTTTGAAACATTCTCTCTTAATACAAAAGGCAAAGAACTCGGTAACTATACGGCCAATAACATTTTTCACCGAGTAAATGACACGCATGTCCATAAAAGTGTAGTTCGCATAATGAATCAAGTCCCATTACCGTATATTTAATTATAATTAATATTTAATAATTTGAAAATATTACACTGTCGCCATTTAAGGTCTACGATCTATAGTTAATGTACACAGACTGCTCAATTTTTATAATAGTACAATATTTTATAGGCATCGGATTAAAAATATATATATATTTCTTAGAATTTTTATTAGTTCTTTTTCGAATCTTTATCGCGTAATATACACGAGTTATTTCTCATAAATATTTTTTAATTACTCTAATGGTGCTGAATTGTTAAAAAAAAACATATTTGTACATAAATATGTTTTTTTACGCTATGTTGTCTAAGTCGTTAAACGCCCCACCGAATTCTATATATTAGGGGGACCGCAAAGTAATGTCGTTTTCTTACGCTAAATACAAACACATACATTTTTAACGAGTCTTTATTTTTAATCAATGATGTATTCCCCATCATTGTCAATAACCTTTTGCCATCTAGTGAGTAAATTTTCAATCCCTGATCGATAAAAATTAATTGGTTTTTCGGCAAAATATCTAGAGATGGCATTTTGGATATCATCCAAATTTGCAAATGTTTTGCCACTTAAAAAGTGTTGCAGCGCTCGGAATAAGTGGAAATCCGATGGTGCAACATCGGGCGAATATGGTGGATGAGGCAGCACCTCCCACCCCAATTCATTAATTTTTTCTAGAGTTCGCCTTGCGCAGTGCGGTCTTGCATTGTCATGTTGGAGAATGACGCCTTTTCGGTTGACAATCGCTGGCCACTTTTCAATGAAAGATTGATTGACTCGCTGCAATTGTTCGCTGTAGAGGTCTGCAGTAACAGTTTCTCCAGGTTTCAGTAATTCAAAATGAACAATGCCGCGAATACTCCACCAAACACACAAAAGCGCTTTTTTGGGGTGTAAACCTGGCTTAGCAGTACTCCGAGGGATTTCATTTGGAGAGAGCCACTGCCTTTTGCGTTTTGGGTTATCATACAGGACCCATTTCTCATCTCCTGTGATCAAGCGATCAAAAAACGCTTCTGTGTTGTGTCGTTGAAGCAATAAGTTGCATGTGATTGATCGGTTAGCCTTATTCTGTTCGGACAGATTATGCGGGACCCAAACACCTGCTCTGCTTACTTTTCCAATCTGCTTCAAATGTTCTTGGATGGTCGACCAAGGTTTGTTGAGACTGTTTGACAATTCCTCGATCGTCTGACACGGATTTGCTTCCACTTCCGCCCTTAACACGTCGTTGTCTAACGCTGATGGTCTTCCTGATCGATACGAGTCGGAAAGATCAAAATTACCCGATTTGAACTTGGAAAACCACCTTTGGCATTTACGAATGTCCAGTGCATTTGGATAAACATCGCAAATGTTTTTGGTAGCAACTGTTGCGTTATTTCCCTTGCGAAACTCAAAGAGCATGCAATGCCGGATGTGTACCTCTTCTGGTATTTGGCTGGCCATTTTACCCAAAATTACAAAAAAAAATTGTAATTCAATTGTCTATAAGTAAAGAAATCACTATAACCTCACAATGTCTTTGGTACGCCTCTGAACAAAACAATGAGCTGACAAATGACAATCAAGTATTGGCATGCGCAGAAACGACATTACTTTCCGGTCCACCTATTATATATATATATATATTGCTAAATAAATAATAACATATAAAACGAGTCGTTACTAATTAAATATTCATAGTTATATAAATATTAATATTTTAATGGAATTTGTAATTAATTATTCATTTACGATTAAATGTATGACAGTGTTGAGCGAGACGATGAAGATATATAGTTCATTAAAATCATATAGGCGATATATTATACATGTGCATATATTATTTAAATGAAGAAAATTCTAAAATGGAGTCCGAGCTAATTGTCAAGTCTAATGTTATACAATAAATATAATTATACTTTTTGTTATACATGTATGTTTGTTTGTTTGTATACAAATAATTTCATATTTATCAAATAACTATATTACATTTGTGAAGTACAATATTTTAAAATAAAGGACAACGCTTTTTTATTTTTATTTATATTCCTCGAGGCGTGTGTTTTTACATTTTAACAATAAACAAAAACCGACGGGACGTTCATTTGATAGCGAGTGCCTGCTCATAATGTGGTGCTAGTTATAGTGATACAAGTCACAGCACCGTATTGTGATCGTCACTTTGAGCCATGAGATAGTAAGTCTCTTTTGCTCAGTAATTTCATAACAGCGCCTTTCAAACCAGAACTATATAACGCATCACCGCTTAGGACGAGGTGGGATCGTGGTTAAGCACGTGCCTTTCTATTTAACAATACGTGCACAATGCTCGGCTAATGCTGCTGCGGTGGTACCTACCTGCTCTACCGCCAGTCATTTTGTAACGGAGTTTTTTTTTATGTCAATGTACATATATAATAGTTGTGTTGGCTTTTACACTCATTATCTGAGACTGAAGTAATTAATTTTTTAATGCAATTACTAGTCATAACGCAAACTAAATTACAAAACAATCGACGTTATTTTCTAGTCTTGTATATCTGTTGTCCACACCTTGTGAAGTAGTTCATTTATCCAAATTAAAAAAAAAAATCAAGCCATCATGGCAACACTGAAGTAATTATAGACGTTTAGAAATAATCACATAAAATTTTTCGTTGTGTACAGTGATATTAAATTATTGAGATACGATTCAACTTAAAGTAATTTTTATTCTTTTCTGGAAATTAAACATTTTTTTTTGTTTTTAAAAAAATTGCGATGTTTAAAAAAAATACCATTTTTATTTGTTATTTAAGGGCTTTAAGCCTTTAAAGGCTTTGCCGCCTTATATATGTGAATGTTTTCTGTAGGGAGAGACATTGTTAATACAGATAATATAATCTCATTAATTTGACAATTTTAGGACCAGCAGTGGGAATATGTAAAGGTTCATTTATAATCAATACAATTTCTATATAATACATTTAATATCACGGTGCAATATTATATTTTTCGGCGCCATTGATATTTTAATTGATATAAACAATTGTAATAGTTAAGAGATTAAATTTTTTTACAATAATTATAATATAATGAATAATTTATACAATTAATTTGTTGCAATGTTTTTACATGTATATGTTATTAGGTATTTAAGCGATTTAGTTAATATATAATTTCTTAATCGTTTCTAGTTTTATTTCTTACCTACAACATGTGAACAAACATGGCCTCGCTTGCCTACAATCATGGCTTTATTTAAGTCGGGTTTAGTTCTTAGAACTCCCTCTTTTAGTTCTTTTGCTTCCTATTCCTCAATCTCTATAAGCGTTGAATGTGACCATTGAAAGGAGTTTTCTACGAAGCGACGAGAAGAGCGGGACATTCACCTATAAATAACATGCCTCTCCATAACAAGGTTTTTTTATGATAAAGTTTGCGCCCCAAGTTTGATTGACAACTATTGCAGGTTTATAGCACTCAGGGCTCGCTGATCTGGCGTCCGCGGGATAAAATAACAAAAAAAGAAAAGAAAATTAAACTAAAACTTTAAACAAACACAAAAACTAAAACACGCAGAACTAAATATATATACATATATGCAAATAAACTTGTATATAAAAGGGGGAGGAGAATGGTGACATAATATTGGATGCGGAAGGATTGATGATGTGGATAGTGCTGTAGGGGGACAGATAAGGGGGTGTAAATTAATATATACATAGATAAATATATTCATAACAACGTGGCGTTAGTTAGAATGTTATACACAGTACTAGATTGTACTCGTCGCCTTCTTCGTCGTACTCGTACTTAGTGTCTTTACCTCAGTGATTACACTAGCTACAGCTCCCTTCCAACCGGAACACGAGTCCAGTCGAATCCATAATCAACCGCCAGCTCATGGGCTACCTGGAAGAGCACCAGCTGATCAGCGACCGCCAATATGGCTTCCGCAAAGGCCGATCAGCTGGTGATCTTCTGGCTTTACTAACTCACCGTTGGGCGCAGGCGGTCGAAAGTAAGGGTGAGGCACTAGGCGTTAGTTTGGACATAGCGAAAGCCTTCGATCGGGTTTGGCATAAAGCCAAACTTCGAAGCTTCCTTCCTATGGGCTTCCTGAGAGACTTTGTAGGTGGATCGGCAGTTTCCTTGCGGAACGGAGAGTTAAAGTCGTCGTAGACGACTCATGCTCGGACCCCCGGACCGTAAATGCTATTGTTCCCTAAGGCTGCGTGTTATCCCCGACATTGTTCATTCTGTGCATCAATGATTTGTTGCATACCAGTGGCATTCATTGCTATGCGGATGACAGTACCGTGGATGCACTGTATTTCGGCCGCAGCAATATCTCTTGGGATCACGTCGATGAATGTCGGAACAAACTTGTGTCTGAAATCGAATCATCCCTTGTGAAGATTTCCGATTGGGGGGGACTAAATCTAGTCCAGTGTAACCCTTCTAAGACTCAAGTTTGCGCGTTCTCCGCTAAAAGAGCCCCCTTTGTCGCATCGCCACTCTTCGAAAACACTCACCTTTGTGCCAAGCCGAATATTGGCATTCTGGGCGTCGACATTTCGAGTGTTGTCCAGTTTGGCGGTCATTTGGAGAGCAAGGCTAAAATGGCCTCCAAAAAACTCGTAGTACTCAACAGGGCTAAACAGTACTTCAAGCCGGCTCACCGCCTTAAACTGTATAAGGCGCAGGTGCGGCCTCACATGGAGTATTGTTGCCACTTTTGGGCCGGGGCTCCGGGTTATCAGCTATCTCCATTTGACCGAATCCAACGTAGGGCATCTCGGATTGTCGACGATCCTGACCTTGCCGATCGGCTAGATCCTTTGGCACTGCGTAGGGATCTATCTTCCCTATGCATACTTTACAGAATTTACAATGTTGAGTGTTCCGAGGAGTTGTTCAATTTAATAGAAGCCGCTGATTTTCGCAACCGATCGTCTCGCCGGAACTATCATCCGCACCATCTGGATGGTTGGCGTTCCACTACAATGCGTTTTAAAAACAGTTTTCTGCCACGCACAGTAAATCTTTGGAATTCGTTGCCATCAGCGGTCTTCCCCAACAACTGCGACATTGGGTTATTCAAGAAAAGAGCATATTCTTACCTGAAGGGTAGGCAACGCACTGGCATCGCTGGTGACCGTGGGCGGCGGTGAATCACTTACCATCTGGTGACCCGTCTTGCTCGTTTGCCTCTTAAATGTTATAAAAAAAAAAAAACTGTAACGTTTGCACACTGTTTGTCGGTTGCAATAACCGCTGCTGTGTACGACCTAGAAGTTAACCGACAAAAGAGCCCAGTGAAGTTTCTGGAGTCAATCAGGGTTTTAAACGATCCTTTAGAAGGTAACCTTCAGTACAATAAAAAAACCTCATCATAGTCCTTCAGAACTTTTCCTAGGCAATGAAAAAAAGTACTTTAGAAAGTACCCGCTGTTGTATAGAGAACCCCAACATAGTTGTGACTGTTTTGTTTTGGAAGGTCTCTGCTGCTGGAGACTGTTTAGGTCGTCACCACAGCAGCGTCCATAGCAGCCGACAAAAAGCCATAAAAGTAGTGTGTAAATATTAGTGGGTTCCGGTTTGCAGGGCGTTGCAGCTGGTTCATTTACTAATATAATGAGACAACTTTTGTGACTAGAGAACAAAAGCAACGAGCGTGATGCAGTGCAGTGCTCATCATCCAAGATAAACATGGATAAATCCAATGGTATATTTGTCGATGTTGTAATTGGTGAACGTTCGACAAGTTGGAATGAGGTCATTGACTATAAGGGCTCCTAAAGTACAGCGGGCCGGATCGAGGCCGCGCGGTACCTTCGCGTGAGACTGCATTTCTTCATCAGGTTTCGAAGCGGCGGCGACCGTTACTCGGCGCCAGGGTAACGGTGCGGCTGCGCTGCTATTCATTTATTAGAGCTCCCGGGTTTCATTCTCATTACAGCGTGACGCTCCGAACCGGAACCGGAACGTGCTTCGTGCGCCATTCGTTATGATGTGCTGTTACCACACTCGCCTGCTGATGGACCACCATCACTAGATGACGGTTGTGATCACAGATCCTCCAGCGTTATTAAAATTCCAACTGCAAGTTTACTGATTACTAATATTTTTTCTTTATTCAATGAAACGACCAGATGAGCCAGATGTTCACCTGATGGTAAATGATGCGCTTGATCATAACGTGGCGCTAATTAGGATGGTATACACTGCACCACATTGCGCTCGTCACCTGAGAAATAATGTAAACATAGTACATATAGTAATATTTATGTAAGTTACTAATTACTGGTGGTAGGTCTCTGTTTCCGGAGACTGTCTAGGTAGTAACCACCGCAGCGCCAACATTACTGTGTTCCGGTTTAAGAGGCGTTTAAGTTAGTGTAATCACTGGGGTAACGAAACGTAATGTAGTATTATGTATATCATCCTAATTAATGTGACGTTTTTAAGGGTACCACTTAAAATCAAGTGAACTTCGTCGCTTAATTGAATTTAAAAAAAAAGTTGTTCGTGCTTCGTGTTTCATTACAATTAAAATAATAAACAACAGTTAACCATAGCAATGGTATATTTCAAAAGTAAATTCAGGAATGGATGACCAGCGGTCACCAACAGGCGACGGTTGCGACACACCACATCGCGCTACGTGGCCCTTCCTGACGGAGCTGCAGCTGACGGATTTAGATTCATTTGGGTCACACGGTAACGACCGCAGTTAACGGTTAACTAACAAAATTTAACGATGATAAATACCATCGCAAAATGATTGGAACATAGTAAGATTTAGATTTAGACTATCCAAACGCATATATATGGGTGTAACGGTTCCGCACTAAACTCACGGGATCCGATCCATCCTCATCAGCTCGTGGTGCTGCTAATAAACAAACGGGGCTCTGGCTCCCACCGACCGGCATCAGGCGTGCGTGGTGTCGGCGTTGTGACAAACGATGGCCCCTTAGTGCCAGGGTATGCGGACAGCGCAGGATCGATCGATGTGGGGAGCAGACCTGTATTCAGCAGTGGACGTCCATCGGCTGTTAATATATCATGATCATACAATGACCCTTGAAAGACGCTCATTGCTGAACACACGTCTTCTTAAGTGCCATCTTTAGAATCGGCGACCATTAAAGCAATCAATAAGTAAATTTCATTACTGATGGTTGATCTATATTGCCAAAGACCATTTAAGCAAGTACTACTGCAGCGCCTGTCGCAGCCGACAAACAGTAATATGCAGACATTACTATGTTCCTGTTTGAAGGGCGTTGTAGCTAATGAAGTTACTGGAGAAACGAGACTCAACATATATCTCAAGCCGCCGAGCAATGTGTTATAAATACCATTTAAAGCGCCACGTTGTCATGTATTTACCATCACATGAACGTTCCGCTCGTCTCGTTGAATAATAATAAAAAACATCGAGTCGGTATTGATAGAAATATTTTATATTAGACTTTGTTCAGCAGTGGACAACAATATGTTGATGATAATAATAAATTCATGAATAATTGATTAGTAACGGCGCCCTATCGCGCAGATTGCGAGTGGGCGCCCTTAGAGCCCTTAGGCGCCCGAGAGCCAGTAAGTCGCCGAGTAAACAAAACACGATATCAATAAAATGCTCAGTTATTTTGGTACATTACAGCTTATTGAAGAATATTAATTTTTTTTTTTTTTTTATAATTTGGTAGGAGAGTTTATAAACCTGCTTATTTATTATTCTACACATGTGTATATATAATAGTAAGTAGATGCGTTGCTCATAACCTGGCAGTAATTAGGATGGAACATTATACCACATCGAGCTCGTCTTTTTGAGAGTGTGGATGAAAAGCTCAAGTGTATAGTAATATAAAATCGATAGGGTGTAAGGTTACCGCACGATAATTCATTGGACCCCAGCTAATCTCACCTGCTCGTGGTGTGCGGCAGTGCGGCACCGCTTAGTCTCGGAAGGTAGAGAGAGCCATGAACTGCAATACCGACTCTTCTCCCTCCGCGACTTTATTTTTTAATAAACTGTAAGGTATCAAAATAATCGGTTAACTTGGGTTCCGTGAGTTTACGGCAGGAACGGCGTAGGGCTTTTGCAGCGTGGCGCGCTAAGCTCTCGGAGGAAAGGGATGCGCGCAAACCCGTTGTGGGGGCGATCCTGCCGGTCTTCGATGCGTGGATGCAGCGACGCGGTGGAAGTCTCACCTACAAACTTACACAGCTACTTACCGGGCACGGGTGTTTCAGCGATTATCTGTGTAAGATTGGACAAGAAGCGACGGCGAATTGCTTTCACTGCGGAGTAAGACAGCAGGATTCCACATCGCACACGCTCGCATTTTGCCCGGCTTGGGAACTGGAGCGGCGGATCCTGATAAAGCGGATCGGACGGAACCTCTCCTTGCCAACAATCGTGTCGGCGATGTTGGGAGGAGACGTTGCATGGAGGGCCGTAGCCTCCTTTTGTGAATCTGTAATGGTACAAAAGGAGGCTGCCGAGCGGGATAGAGAGAGGAGAGATCCCGCTCGGAGGCGAAACCGTCGTGGCGCTACCGTGCGTCAACACGTCGCACCGGTGAATGGTGCTCACCTACCATAATGGGGCCTATGGGGTTGTTGGCGACTAGGATGGGGGTTCTAATCGACTTCTAAACGACCCTGAGGAGGACAATGGCTGGACGTGGTCTCCGGTCATTGAAGTAGTACTCACGAGGCTGGTAGGGTCTGTATAAGCAGACCCCGGGACGAGCTATCCCAGCATAGCGTTAGCGAGGCCGCGGTTGTGTTCCGAATGGAGATCCCGTGATCTCGCCAAACGCCGAAGGTGACCACCGAGGGGGTTTTAGTGGGTAAAAATCTCCACATAACTCTGACTTCTCGTCAGAAGGCAGAGTATCTTTTCGAAGATTTCCCCTCCGAAACAAAACAAAAAGAGTTCCGTGAGTTTGTATGAATAACCTATGCAACAGACTATTCAAATAGTAATACTTAATTACTTTATAATGTAAAAATGTGAAATGAAGTTTACTTGTTTATGCCCGATAAATATATTGATAATTGCGTTGCGTTGCGTTGCGATAGATTGCGTTAGCGTCTATATGTAATCTATATGAAGTTTCATGCGGTTACATTTCATTGAACAACGCATAACGCAGTTATTTGTATGCGGAAAGCTAATCTATGCTGCTTCCATTAAATAATAAATATACATCATCATCATCAGCCGACAGACGTCCACTGCTGGACATAGGTGTACGCCAAAGATCTCCACATCGATCGGTCCCGCGTTGCTCGCATCCAGTGGGTTCCCGCGATTCCCACCAGATCGTAGCATTAGCATGTCGCACGTCGCACAGCACCACGTTGCCATTGTCGCCTCGAGACCTGCCTATTCTCGTAACCACAATAATTTCACTAGTTACAGCGCCTGTCAAACCGGAACACAACACACACACAACATTAATGTTTGCATACTAGTTTGTCGGCTGCTATAGGCTCTGCGGTGGTGCCTAGACGGTCTCCGGCAACAAAGATCTACCACCAGTAATAATTTACTCGTTATATGTTAAACTTGTTAACTCGTGGATACCTCGCTTCGGGTTCACAAGCCCGGAGTATGATGGAGCTGTATCTTCAATAAGCTTAATATCTTACACAAGCTGGAAGAGATAAGAGAGGAAGAAGTAGCGATGGGCTATGGAAGTAAGATGTTAAGTAATTACCTTAGTAATTTCATCATCATAGTAATGTTTACTACCTAGACGAACGGTTTTAGCGAGTGAGTGCTACCACCAGTATGTGTTTTATTGTCTTTACATGAGGTAGCAGCGAAATTGAAGAAATATCGGAAAGTGTATTTGTTCTCCACGGGGTTGTGTACAGAGGTGCGCGCCCCCGTGACAGCGATAGGTTTGTTTATATAATCTGTGGTATTGTTTGATCTGTTGTATATACCTCGTGGATACACTATCGTATGTTCGCTAAATATTTCGGTAAACTGCAGCCAGGTTGTGCTGGTTCACGACGACCTTTGATCGCTGATCAGCATGGTGCCGATTATTTTTTTTTTATATTGTCACGTCTTTTTTCCAGTAGGGGTAGGCAGAGGTAAATAAACAACACCCACATTTCGCCAGATGTGCTCAGATTAGGTCCCATGTAACAGGAGGCGAGGCCTGTTGCCATTTTTATTGGGGCCACCACACACACACGCACACAAAGATGATTTCAATGTGCGGGTTTCCTCACGATCTTTTCCTTCACTGTTTGTATCTCGCTGTTGTAATTAAAGTTCACAAATGTACATAACTTAAATATTAAGTCATTGGTACATGCCGAGGTTCGAACCCGCGACCTTCAGAATGAAAGCCGCACGCTCTAACCATTAGGTCAGCGAGCTACTGTGTGCGCAAGCCGATTATTGTGTGCGCAAACATCACGCAATCAATTTCTATCGACTGATGAGCTCATGGTTACATGTTCGTGCTGCAAACCAGTAACATGGCAACACTGTCCGCCTAATCGAATAGCGTTATAGCTGGTGATATTAATGAAGTAACAAAATCTTGTAATTACCTTTTAAAAGCTTATTGCGTTGTATATCATAGGTTAGTATTTTTTATTCAACGATTCGACGAGGGGGACATTCACTTTATAAGTATTACGCCTATATCAACGTCGTATTAGTTAGGATGGTGTACACTACACCTTGTTGTGTTCCTCGCCTATCACATAAGATGTTGTCTTGTTATCTCAGTAATTACACTAGCTACAGCTCCTTTCAAACCGGAACACGGGTCGATTTGCAGAGTAGTGTTTGTCGGCAGAAATAAGAGCAGCGGTGTTAGCTAGACCAGGCATCAGCAGCCATTTCAAACGGAAGAGTCTTTCATGAGTATTTTTCATGAGCCATAAGTTTTTCAAGACAATAGTAAAGAGTGTCATAAATAAAGTTTTTTTTCAATAAAATTATCTATTGATTTATATACAAGTAGTGTATTTTCATAACATATTATATATATACGGAATTATTAAATAATTACTTATTATCTATTTATAAGTTACACAAGTATAGTTAAACATTTACCAACGACATTAACTTGTACTTCAATAACAAATAATCGAGTAAATTCAACACGGGCGTAGCGCGTGCGAGTGGCTGATAGATGGAAATGGTGCCTCATCATCATCATCATCATCATCAGCCGACAGACGTCCACTGCTGGACATGGGTCTCCCCCAAAGATCTCCACATCGATCAGTCCCGTATTACTCGCATCCGGTGGATGCCTATTATTTTTAATCAATCCAGAGTTTTAATATTTTTTTATTTTGTGTATGGAACTAAAGAGAACGCACACTGCTTACGAGTTGATGGCCCCCGCTAAGAGATCTTTGAACTGCGAACCGCGTATACCAGTCATCCATCAGTTGTAAAGAATAAAACGAACAAAACAGTTTATGTTTAAGTTTTATTGCATCACCGAATACTGCATCTAACGCCAGCGCGCGGTCCATCACCATCACCATCACCAGGCGGCTGGTCTCGCGCGCGGCACATCACAAAATAACCATACAGCGAAATGATCAACTATAAACATCTAGTAAACGTAAAACCCCGCCAACTATCAATTACTATGTTATCACGGTCTTGCCATATAACATTCTCTATCACCACCAGACGTCCCACGGCTGGACTTGCTTCATCATGACCTAGTACAAAAATTCCGTACACCGTATTCCATCAGTAACGATCAGCATCAGAACAGTGTTCGGCGACATTTCATTCGACCATAAATCGATACAGACTATATATGACCATATAATCAGAATCAATGACAAAAATATTTTTTTTTCTTCTTTACTGAATAAGACTCGATTTCAATTTCACATTGTGTGTGCTGATGCACTTTCACCCAGAATACTCGCTGATGTCTTGAAAGCCGGAATACATCAATGATGTTATGCCGGCAGATTTATAACATGGGGCTAGTAGTTTATCTATCTGTAGTGATGTAGTCCCGGAATCGAACCAGGGATTTCTAAGTTACTAGGTAAGCGGTTAGTATCTGCGCCGTGGGTTCAAAAGCTGAGTGTAGTCAGTCCTCAGTAAATTTATATAATCATTTAAATCTGATGCCTGTAATGAAATTTTGAGGTTATGTTTGTAGTTTATATTATTTATAAAATTGTTTTTCTTTTAGTATCGTATCGATAATTGGCGGGCGAATCTCATTGACCTTTACAAAGTATAACTTTAATCAAACCAGAATCATATTTGGCAGGAATATATATTCAAATGATGATTACCAATAGAATGTATCGCGCACAATCCATCAACCAACCGCAGCCGAATTCATGTTCATCATCATCATTGGTGTTCAACTCTCATTAAAAAGAAATTTTAAAAGTTTTTATATAAAAAAAATTATAGACTAATGTGCGAATGGAGCACCTCTAATTTCGCACATAAAGCTCGGTACACACTGGACTAGCGTCCTGAACGTATACCATTAATAGGCACGCGGTAATATCGCACTAGTGTGATAAACTAAAATTCACTAGACCAGTGTTTACTCAGCTTTACGCTAAGTGGTAATGAAATATATTACTTTCCCTTTGCTTAAAATAATTCCTTAATTTACAAAAAAAAAAACAAACTACTAACACTACGCAAGTAGGTATGCAATCTATGACCTAAACCAATTGTCTTGAGTGAATACATTTTTAATATTAAAAAAAAAATACATAATACAATATTTACATACAGACGTAAAAAACCGTCGACGTCTGGGGGCCTGTCCAAAGTATATTTACAAATAAAACATCAAAATCCAGGCAAAGAAATTTGACGAAAAATATTTTTTTAAATAATTACAAATAGAATAAAAAAAAAACTATTTTACTACGTATTAAAAAAAAATCAGATAAATTCACTTTAAAACAAAACTTAACACAAATGGAATTGAGAAACTACAAATATTTGTCATGTTATATATGCGGGTTGAAAAGAGATATGACCCTGTGGCGAATGTTGCCAAGTGTGAAAATAAAAATTACAAAACGGTAGTATATTTGAACTATCACAATATCCGCACGGTACAAAATGCTACATTTCTAAATGCGATCGCGGCCGCTTCCGCACAACGCCATGTTGATAATGGGAACAACGGACACAGCGCGGTGCGACAGCGGCGAACTGGGCCACTTCGGCCCGGTACAAAAATTTTAGTAAATACGTTTATATAAGGACACCATTAAATACTGTCCGCATGCTTATATAGATTTAATAATCACTAGAAAAGTTGTGTTCCAAATGTGCGACCAAAAGGCCGTGCAACTAGCACCACTACGGGCCTCCGCACTGTGTTGCCAGTTTATAAATAACTCTCGGTGCAAAAGCGAGCGTATCAAAAATCGATAAAAAACATTGTGCCGCGAGTTTCGATTTAATCGTTGCTAAAAAAAAATTAAAATTTTTTATATAAAAAAAATATTGTATATTTTCCTTAGAAAAATATCGGGAGTCGGAATGAATAATGGGAGTATTAAACGATCACATTATACTTTATAAAAATTACAGCGTCTCTTCAATTGTGTTGTTGAAAAAATCTATAAAAAAATATCAACTCGTCCCTGTTGCCATATATAAAATAAAAACTACCAAATCGAAAATACGGTTAACTAAGCTACACAGCAAGGAACGACATACGAACCGGACAGTTAGTGTTAAGAGATTTCTGTAGGCGAATAAAAAAGGCGGGAAAAGTTTATATATATATAGTCAAATTAGTGCGCAGTAGCCGAGCTTCAGGCCGTGGATCCGGGTCCACGAGCCCAGTGACAGATGAGCTGTAAGAGCCGCTGTGGCTTCCAGCCCGCTCATAACAAGAATATAGTAGCCGAGTCAGGCAAGAGAGGAGTAGATGGGGGGGGGGAGAGAGAGAGAGGCGATGGAGCAAAGTCAAACCACCGTCTCGCTCTGCTTGTCAAACATCGCTCTCGTATACTTGGATATGACCTCGTACGTGGACTTAAACAGCTCGCACCTCTCGTCCAGCTCGCGGTCGGTGGGCGCCACCTTGTAGGCGGAGGGGCGGTGCCTGCGCGTCGCGGGCTGGTCGGCGACGTCGTCCTCGATGTTGTATATCGATATGGACTGCTTCTTGTGCACCATGTCGAGGTCCTTGCGGCGCTTCTTACCGTCGGCGGCTGGGAAAAGGCCGCTCGCGTTGATCGACATGACCGCCCTCCGCACCGGGTTGTGCTCCGGCGCGGGGCCGGACTCCGGCTCGTATCATACATCCAGCTCCTCCAGGCCCTTGGAGAGGCGGTGAGAGTTGATGCGTCGGCGGTGCGACCTGCGCACGGCGTCCGCGCGCCTGTACGGTTCGCTGCGCAGCCCGTGCAGGATGTCCTCGAGCGCGCCGTTATACACTTCGTCCTGGTGCAGCAGCTTCTTCTCCCCGACACTCTGAGATTTCGTTTTTAGCTCGTTGATAACAGCCTCCTATATTATAAAAAATATCGTGAGTATTCTTACATAAGCACCTCAAGTGTTATCAGTTTTGAAATCAATAAATAATAAGCAAAAGTTGCTTCTGCAATTGATTCGTTCACGTTTGTAGCAACTTGTTGATATAAAATAATAAATTTTTGTTAAACTTTTTTTTACTTAAATATAAGTACAATAGCATTTCTAATCTGTGGTTGTATTTAGAAGTACTTGCTACAGGTTAACTACATACATCAAATTATACAATGCTCTAATTAAATACTACTAAGCAACAATAAATTTTATGAAAGCGTGGAATTACTATATAACAATTATTATTATTATTATTAACAATAGTTGAATAATACATTATTATACCAAATTCGTATAAACCTTTAAAAAAATCTACTTCATCTCATCGAATATATCTGTTTTTGTGAAACTACATCTTTTTAAAAGTACTGACGACCGACTCTTTTATACTGAAGGAGACCATATGGGCCTTGGTTTAATTTTTTTTTATTAAATGAAGCGATTGTCCATACGAACTAGTTAGGATAATATACACAGCAACACATAGTGTTTGTCGCCTTGATGTAAAGTCTCGTTATACACTTACTTCAACGGCCTTTAAACCGGAACGCAGTAATGTTTGTACACTACTGTTTGGCTGATGCGGTGGTATCTACCTTGACGGTCTCCGGCAATAGAGACCTACCACCAATTACTTTCGGAAGCAGGATATCTTTTGAAGACACCAAAACAATTTGTAACAGGAGACTGATGATTGTCCTCTGGATTACACGAATTTAGTTGCACGATCAATATTGGAGGCTAATTAAAAAAACTATAATTAGTAAGAAGCTACAACAGGAAGTTAAAGGTGTACAAACAGCGAATACCCCCTGATGAGGTGGCATGCAGAGTGCAGCGTGAAGCGAGGAGTCATACACATGCGCAGTACGTACAGATTAAAACAGTTAAGCGTACAATCATCCATATGAGAAATGTTCCATTATAGACAGCGGTCTGCAACCTTTTTTTGGGGCGCTGATCATAATCAACCGACATGAGTACTGAATAGATCATCTAGATCAGAGAGAAGTTAATAAATGAATGGAACTGGTGGATGTGATGTGTATGACAATTTTGTACCTTCCTATCTAAAATGGTCACCTCTTGGCAATAATGATTCCATGAAACATATAATTTTTTTTTATATTCCACATAACTGAAAGAAGACAAAAGTTAAAAAAAAATCATAAATCTTCACATATTATTGTCTAGTTAATATGATTTTTAACATATTTCATTTTTACTACATGAATTATATAAATATTTGACTAATACTTGTATATAATACACAATTATCTATTTAATCTATATTAATATATACGGATACATATTTACATATACAATTTAAAAGATTTATGCTAGTTTGTTGGATAGGAAACTTTTATATTATTTTCATTTGTATAACACACTATATTTTATGATTACATTAATAAAGGAAAAAAGAAATAGTTTTTTTTTAAGCTGCGTATTTCGTTGGGAACTGAACTCACAGCATTGGCTTCTGTAGTCCTTAGCGAAACGTCTTCGTATATTTATGATAATTTTCTCCTATTAATAACCTATTTTACAACCTAATACATAATTTTTGATTTTAAAAAAAGTAACACGCTCTCCGTATGATGCGTCTAGTATGATACGTGAATTATTTAAGTAAGTTATCTATCCATGTCCAGCCTTAAACCGGAAGAAAGTATTGTCTGTTCACTTATTACTTGACAGCGGAAATGGGCACTAAGACTGTACCATATTACGAATTTAATAAGCCATCATCTCTGAATAGTTAAACTGCAGTCTTAAATGTATTCCTGTTCCTGCTGTCAATATAACATCCACCCCGGTTTCCGACAGATCAGCTTCACTACTTTCGTGACTTGAAATGTGAATTTGTGATAAAATGATCAGCTAGCTTATTAAAAAAATAAAGAGACCAATGCTTCCTTTCAAAATTGTTAAAACAGACTCAGTGTTAATTACAGTGATTAGTGTACATATAGGTGCCGGAAGTGACTCCTACGACGCCGACGGTAGGGTAATTTACCATGCTGTAAGGCGTGTGGTTTAAAAAGCTACTTTCGTTCACCCGACACTCCTCCACGTACATACCCACACTGCAAACTGACAAACCGACAACAGTCTATTTACTAAACTTATATACATATTAGTTAATAAATTAATATTTGTATTAAGTTAATAATATAATTAGAGAAATTAATATATATATATATATATATATATATATATATATATATATATATATATATATATATATATATATATATATAAATATATATAAAGTCGATTAGTTTTTTTTTTAAAATAACTACTAATAATAGTAAAATCGAAAGAAAAATAGAAGAAAAAGATAATCTTCTTTCTATTTTATTTTTGATAGAATTAGATTAAATTTAAGGATACTTTAACTAAAGGTTAGTTGAAAAAAATAATTACTTTATAAACAAAATAGGGTTCTGCGGTAAAAAACCACTCACTCAATTGTTAATAGATACGTCGCCATTTTTAATGGTAACTGGCAGGACGTGTGCCGGGTTTGTCAGTTAGTCATACACAAATAGAATAAAACCAGATCTCTCTCACACTGGCGCACCACGCATGTTAGTACGGTAGTCACACGCACACACACACACACACGCAAGGTATCAGGCCCGCCCCCCCTCGGTTTGCTATCGAACACCATCGACTTACTCCTAGGCGCGTTAGTGTCCTAGACGCTAGTATTTGCTCTAGACAGGGTCTAGACTGTGCCTCAACTGAGACAAGTGTTGCTGCAATAGGCCAGCGCTGACGGCCGCGTAGTTAAACTTCTGCGAGAATTAATATTCTGCTGTTACCATCACCGACGCTACAATAATGTTACAGACGAACATGGCAACGCTGACTTACAAGATACAAATTAAAAAATAAACTTTGAATACGAGAGTTTTTCAGTGTTGCCACGTCGATGAGAATAAATATCATTAAAAGCCATCACCATGTTAAAATCGTTCACAAAATGTCAAACCATAAATATTAATGAATTACGACGAAATATAAAAAAATTAAAATTATGTATAAGACAACACCGGCACTCTCTGTCTACTGAAAACATTCGGGCTAGGCTTACATCGACGCGGGGGGTGCTCGGGCCGCTGCGGGCGTCATGGCGGCTCCTTGAATTCAATATTCTTTTATAAAACAATAAAACATTTCTACTCCGTACCGGTCACACGGAAAGTTGACCAAGAGCTGATGATGTAATGGCCGATGTGTGAATTATAAATAAAAAATAAAGCGATGTGTAGTACTATTGATAAACTATAAGCAAATTAATGATAGATCGAATATTAATAAAAAGTATTCGAAGTGAAGTGGTATAAGGGCTCCCGCACCCCACAACTCGCGGTACCCATTCCAATCTCACCTGCTTGTGGTTCACGCTGCTAATCTGAAGAGGAGAGCTCTCGAGGCTCTGGCTCCCGCCAATCCGTATTGGGTCGGCGTGGTGGGAAATGGCCCAAATCTCCCCATATGAACCCTTACATACAACAGACCTTAGTGCACAACGGTGCCGGAGGCCATGCCGATTGTATATGAAGATCTTTGGGGGAGGCCTATGTCGAGCAGTGGACGTCTATCGGCTGATGATAATGATAATGTTGATGATGATTCAAAGCGACACGATGTTCAACTGATGGTAATAATGACATCGCTAGTCATCTCGGGACGTATGACGTTAGGTTTAGTTACCTCAGTAATTTTACTAACAACACCTCCCCTTGTATCGCAATGTTTGCACAGTACTGTTTGTAGGCGGAAATAGGCGTTGTCGTGAACCGCCCTCGGTATCAGACCTGCTACTGAATAAAGTAAGGGTAGGTAGTATAATATTAAGGTAGGACACCTTTCAATACAGCCCAAACTATACGAATGACTAGCAACATTAAGACATTTGACTGCATCCGGAGCACAGTGGTTAACTCTTTGCTTAGTGACGCGGAAGCAGTAAAACTGAATGTCTGAACCATAACAGCATTGCTGAGTTCCAGCTGTCAGCACATGAGCGACAACATATCCTAAACGAGCATGACTTGATGTCTATGGTCTCATTTTCATTACAAATTATGACAAGCAATGATTTTGCAGTCAAACCACTACGACGATACCGAAAGCTGTTTTAATGAAAATATAATATCAATGTATAAGTAATCAGCCCACCGAACGTCAATCAATGTAAGCCTGGCCTTGACAGTAACAATTATACACAATGCAAGTTATACCTTGAAGTGATTCGTGTCAATGTAAAATATTATGCGGTAGTTTGATCAATTTCAATGTCGCTGTGCGCATGCGCAAGATCTTGAATGGAAAGCCGGAAATGGAGACTGAGACTTGTTATGTACGCAATCAGACCACCATGTTCTAGGATAGTTCGAAGGTTTAAATTTTACTATCATTACTCCTTACTTATCGTATATCAACATATAAAATATTAATGTTTGAAACTAACCCCGAAGCATAAACGTTTCCCAAGTTTTTACTGATGTCCTTTTTTTTTCAATTAAAAATATTAGTTTTTAACCTCAATCCTACGTGGTGTTAAATAAAAATATGGTCTGTGATGGTTAAGGGCACTAACCTAATAACAGGCTACTACTCTTTTTTTTAACACACCCGCGATATATGGCAAGCTATTCCATTATTATGATGTTCTTATCAAATAGGAGGACCTAAATTTCCTGAACTGCCTACCAAGCGATAGAGCACAAAATACACGTGTTTTTTGTTGAGTTTTGCGTACACTGAACTGCTCACAGCATTAAATCTGGCATACGGCAGAGGACAAGTGTTACTCTGATGTCCCAATAAGAAAGAAGTTAAATGATATAATAGATATGAACACAATCATACTTCAAGGTATAATAAAACTTATAAAAAAAAATGTATAGCCCCGAATTCCAACATTGATATACAACTGACAGTACCTCAATTCAAATTATCAAACAAATGTTTGTCAAACATTGAATCAATTTTGTCTGTAAGATATCCTTTTTGATTTTTCATTGTTTGGTACATAAAGTGATTTCAATTGAACAAATGTTGGATGTTCGGCGACATATCAAAGTAATTAATGAATTATGCACTCAAATAACTACTGAATAATCCGCAGACTCCATTCACCACTGAAGCGATGCAAAGAGCTTTGGAAGCAAAAAAATAAATAAATTAATCAATGATTCTCAATGGTACTTTTACAATGATATTTGAAGTTTCACACTGGTTAAAAGAAAATTAATATAATTATTTACAGTTTAAAAAACCATTAACCAGTATAACAGAAATTAATTATGTAAATATTCTAAGTGTACTGTATTTTCGGTTAGTAGATGGAGACGTGTATTGTTCTTTGTTTCTATTTTTTTTTTAATTTAACGAAGCAACGAGAAGGACGAAATGTTCACCTGATGTTAAGTGATACGCCTCGCCCATTACAATGTGGTGCTAAGATGTTGTACACCAGACCACGCTGTGCTAGTCGCCTTGAGACGTAGATATCGAGTCTCGTTACCCCAATAACTTCACCATTTACAGCGCCCTTCAAATCGGAACACAGTAATGCTCGCACACTAGTCTGGCGGCAAAAATATAGGCTGTGGTGACATCAGTAAAAGTTTGTAATTGATAGATAAAAGCAGAAAATGCCCTCATTAATATTCCTTTTTTTAAATAGTCATAATTAAGATGACCAACTCAATCGATGGACGTCCACAGCTGGACAAAGTAAATATTTAGTTTGATAGAGCGACAGGACGAACAAACACTTCACCAAGTGATGTGGTAACGTATGGGCAATATAACAGTGTAGTAACAGTTAAGACGATATACACTACACCACATTTCACTAGCTACAACGTTTTAAAAATCGTTATCTAAATTAAAATATAAAATCATTAAGATATTTTTGAGAAAAATTAAATAAAAAAAAATTGTTATCCTATCACACCATTTCATGTAATTATATAAATACTAGTAACATGTCTGTCAATGTTTTCGATGTGCAGTGGCAAGTGATTGTGTACGTTATTGTGTGGGGCGTGAGGTCGGGGTCGGTGCGCACCTGTTGCTTCTTCTGCGCGACTTTGGCCTTGTTGGGGTCCGCGCTGTCTGCTTGTTGCGCAGCTTGCTCCAGTCTGCGACGCTGCTCGTTTTCAGCATCAGCTTGCTGAGTTGTCAATTGTAAAAATAATTTTTTATAAACATGTATTAAATGCCAAAGGTATTTATATAATGGGAGTGGAGTTTATGTATATACAAATGGTATTAGTTTGTTTGTCGATGGTTATGATTTTATATATAATATTTCTGGGGCTTGGCTTTCGAGAAAATGAGAATAATGACAAATAATTGAAATTATTTTTGAAACATCTTGGCATACATTAAACTGCGTGAAAATAACAACAATGAATAGTTCATCGCCACGATACAAAAGATCGCATGTTTCCTTACTGCAGTAATATCACTAGATAAAGCGCCCCTTAAATCAAAACAGTAATATCTGCACACTGTATAATAGTATGAATTATGTTCGTGTACCTTAAACGCCCTCGTGAAACGTACGAGCAGTGAGAAGAAAGCGTTCGCGTCGCAGCTGCGCGGCGCCTCGCCGAAGTACTCCACGCACGAAGCGAACGAGTCCTGTAAGGAACAGTGTTTTTTTTTTATTGGTTGAAATTTAATTAAGTGATACTTTTAGCCAAGAAAAGTCAATCTTTTAGTTATCTCCTACCACACCAAAGGTTGGCTAATAGAGAATGCCAACAGGCATTAAGCCCGCTTTCTGTATGTCTCGCTGTAAGGTTTTAAAATAAAGAGAAAAACAACTTTGGTATATGGCAGAAGATATCTCCGGAATGGACGGTGTGTTTACGATAGATATAAACCCTCGTTTTAGAGTAAATTTATTAATAAGGAGATTCTATGACCTCTTTTCAAAATCCAATACATATCCTGCGATCAAAAACAAGTACAATGTCAGTAGTTAATATTATTAATATTCTTTTATTATTTCTATTATTTATAAAAGTTGCACTTTTTTGTTTTGATAATAGGTTGATGCAGCCTACAAAAAGCATACTTTTACTCTTATATATAATTATAATATTTATTATAGATACAGAGACAAAGTGCTAAAAATAATCGGAATAATTTAACAACAACCAAAATATACATTAATAACATTTATTTTGGATTAATATAAAAAAAAATATATACTCGTTTTTAACAAAACAAAGCATACATATTTTCCACCGCATATAAAAATATAGTACTATAGTATTTAGAACTAGGTATCGACACTAGTTGCTAGTGGTTTGTGTGCTAGATTATTTTTTTTTACTGAGAATCCTTCTGCGTGAGATGAACCTTTAGTAGTTTTACCATTACATTTTTAATTACTTATTTTCATATCATTTTCGTCTTGCTTCCATCTTATCTACCATACTTCTTTTCTGTATCATTCTGCATCCTATTTCCTTCTTTCATACCTCTCGCAAGTGATGATTGTCGCCATTTTTTCTTCTTTTACATACTGTAAAAAACCTGATATACATGAAGCATATTTTCATCAGTTATTTTTATTTCTTGTTCTTAACACATTCCTTTATTTAGTTTTATATTTCTTATTATTTTCTCTTGTTAGCTAGATACATTGCAAAAATTTATATAACTCAATTCTCTACTAATGTATTATTATATGTTACCTGCGCGTGCTTGGTCTCCGCGCGCAGACGGCGCAGCTTGTCGCTAGCATTGGCGATGAAGTCGCGCAGCACGTGCGCGTGCGCATGTGAGTGAGCGCGCGAGTCCGCCTCGCGCCGCGCCGCCTCCATGCCCCGCTCCAGCTCGCACACGTCCGCGCTCACGTTCTCCAACGACACTGCGCGCGTATACTCAATGATTTTTTTTTACTCTATGAGGCGACGAAACGTGTGCACCGTTCGCCTAATGGTAAGTTATACGTCTGCCCAAAACAACGTGGAGCTAGTTAGGATGTTATACACCAGATCACACTGTGCTAGTCGCCTTGAGTTGTAGATATCGAGTCTCGTTACCCCAGTAATTTCACCATTGGTAGTCCCCTTCAAACAGGAACCCAATAATGCTTGCACACTACTCTTTGGCGGCAGAAACATAGGCTGCGATGACATTAGTAAAAGTTTGTAATTGATAGATAAAAAGTAGAAAATGCTCTTATTAATATTAAATTTTTACATAGTCATAGTCAACATCACAAACTAAATCGATAGACATCCACAGCTGGACAAAGTAAATCTTTCTCCAGCAACAGAGACCTCATGACATCTTGTAGTGCAATAAATCAAATGTTTATAAACTCTATTACTTTTGATTGATTAAATTTTTATTCGAGAATCTGAATTTTCTACAGAGTGGACTTTTTACTTGTCTTGACGTTTTATATATAATAAAAAAATATATATAATTAAATAGAAAATTTAAAATAACAATAACCTTGCGCAGCTTTATCGATGTACAGTAGTTCTGTGTCGAAGTTCAGCAACTCAGGGAAGTTCTGACGTATGGTCGCGACGATATAGTGCAGCAGCGAGACTCGCTTATCTGTTGATTTGGTATCCACAAGCGTGTCCAGCGACTGAAGCTTGAACCCGTACGCTGGCCCGCGCTTGCTACTGTTCAGATAGTTACCGAACGCGAGGATAATTTCCAGAACGTTCCTCAACTTCTGCGATGATTTCACTGAGGATGAGCCCGATATAATGGCGTGTATTTGAGGCGTTATCAGGTGTATATTGTCGAAGAAATTCCCCATGTAGCTCATGATTGACAGCTTAGCGGATATCCTCTCCACTTTGGTCAGCTGCATGAGGAACTTGTCTTCTTCTGTGAGTTGATTGACGTTCTTCTTTTCCGCGACATACTCCTTGTACGCTTTCTGCTCAGCTTCTGTGGGCACCATCCTCTGTAGTATCTCCACGCTCTCCAATGGTAGCTGTTTGAGATCCAGGTTATTGATTGCCGCAATAACTTTTTCAACGGGAGTGTCCAGTTTTCTTCTCGATATCGCTGCGAAGTATATTATTTTAATATACAATGAGTTAACACATGACTTCAATTCAATATGGTTTTAAGAGACAATGAGACCCCGATGATGGTGAAACGCTGAAATGCTGGTATGGCGTCTGATTTACAGTATCAAGGTGATAGCGAGCCAGAAAGGTTCGGAAAAACTACGGTTAATCTAGATTTGTAAATAGGGACCTTCGTGTTACAAGTAAACCAGCTACTGGGCTACCGGTTGGCCAAACTTTTTATACTAATTAAAGTTGGTATTTGTTTTCTTTGTTGTAATATGTACTGTATTATATTTTAAATTAATATATACCAATATTTCTTAATCTAGTGTGTTCCAGTAGTGAAACGGTATCGGGCTTGCGGAACCGCTTGCTAGGGAATGATGCGAGTGCGTCTGGCTCGCAGAGCGCGTGCGACGCGCCCGTGCCGCCCAACCGGAAGCGCTGCTCAAACTCCACAAAGTTGATGCGCCGCCGTGGTCTCTCCTCATCGAGCTCGTTAAATATCGTGCCGCGAACCTGAAGGATTATCGATAAGTAACTTATTATTTCACAATTAAATTATTATCCAACCACATAACAGTTTGGACATATTCCTATCTAAGATTAAAAGTAATATAAATCTCACACGATAAATTCACTCTACTTCCCTGCAGTTTTATCATCATTATCAGTAGCAGATAGACCACTGCTGAACATAGGCCTTCCCCAAAGATCTCTACATGTAATCGACATGGCTTCCAGTAGCGCCGGGCACTTGAAGCCGTCGTTTGTAAGCGTTCATAGGGAGGGACTTGGGCCATTTCTCACCATTCTTGGCCTATGCGGGTTGGTGGCAGCCAGAGACTCGTTTATTGATTACCAGTGTGCACCACGAGCAGGTGAGATTGGCGTGAATCCCGTGAGTTGTGCGGGACCACTTACCTGTCCTACAGTTTACTGATCCAAAAATAGTGTCCTTTAATGTTTCTACTACATTCACAAGAAGAGAGTGAAAGATTTTTATTCAACATGCTATCCAATTGTAGGTTAGCGGAAAGTACATGTCCACCACCAATTATGTTTTCATACCATATTACAAACATTCAATAGTACAAACGTTCGTACGGATTCATGGCATCATAGTAAGTTATCTATCGATATACATCGATTTCTTTTACTAGGAAAAAGAATGCAATAGAGTTGGTATACTCTTTGAAAGGAATAGCCTTATCAAAAGTTGATGAAATTCGAGACTGGCGAGTCATAATACGTAAGAAACTAAAATTTAACAGCCATATTAACAAAGTAGTAGAGAAAATCATCGAAAATGTTGGGTTTCCTAAAACTGTTCACTATAATTTATTTTCTCATTTTGATGTTTTTAAGTCCAAACTATGGTCAAAGCTATGTACACTTATAATAGGCATACATATTTAATATTGTACACTATACCTAGAACGTAAGATAGTATATAATATATTATGCTGTTGGTGTATCAATAAATAAATAAAGTTACTATATCAATTTCCTTATTTCAACATAATATTTAAACAACTCACTTGGTTTGGTTTCAGCGCGATCCAATTTAGTGTGGGTAATTTATACTTGGTCTCCACTTTTCTCTTGATGGTCATTGCGTCGGTGTGTTGTGGAGGCGCCATTAGGCCGGGAGCAGGTGGGGCGGGTGGTGCCGGTGGTGCGGGAGGCACAGCCGGCGGGGCGGGCGGCGCTGGTGGTGGCGGCGGCGGGGGTAACGGTGCGGGTGGCGCGGGCGGTGGCGGCGTTGGCGAAGGTGCGCGGGGGTTGAGATCACCGTTCGGGAGCGGGGGAGGTGGTGACGGCGAGTGACCGTTCGTCGTGCCGTTGCACAGTGCGTGCGATATAGCGCCCACTGTTGAATAAATAATTTGTATATGTTTTCTGCATTACCACTACACTGTAATGTATAGATACGCCGCGCACGAGTACATTTTTAATAGCATTTAATAAAATGTAAATATTTTTGCAATTTGTTACGTAAGTCGATCGTATTACATGCCAAGTCAGATCACGTTCATGCAACTTACTGGAAGCGCCACGCGGCAAGGATTTGGTGAGGGTTTCCAACTCTTGAACTTTGGACTCCAGCATGGATTGCCTGTTGCGGGAGTCCAGCTGTGCTCGCCTCAACGTCGATACCTACAGCGTTACCATGTTTTGTGTATAGACAAATGACATTAAAAATATAAAGTATTTTTTATATAATTTATCATCATCATTATTTTACTTTTTAATGCCTACTGTGTCGAATATAGGTCTTCCCAAAAAGAAACGTTGTTTGACGGTAGAGTTGACATGCACAGTATACTGGTAATTATAATATTAAAAATATACTGTCTTTTTCCAAGAATTACCTCTTTGGTCACAAGAAAATATTACACAAACACGTAACCACTGAGAATCTCATGTCACAAACAAGGACACAATATAATATAGAGTGCAATCCTGCTTCTCTCGTACACTCGAAATCTCACACTAAGTGTAGAAGTAAAGTCAATTAATTCTAACCAGTCTTCTACATAGAAATTGACTTAGCATGTATAATGTTGGTCAACGCACCTCCTCTACGACCTGTCTCCTCGCCTCCGCCAGCTGATCTCTCTCCTGGCGCACCTGTGCGAGCTCCGCTTCTAGGCTACCCAGCTTAGCGATCGCGTCTCTCTCCAACGCCGCCAACCGCTCGTGAGCCTGCAAACGGTAACGTAAACATAACGTTTATACAAGGATTAGTAATGTTTATAAGCAGGAATATGCCCAATAAGGAAAATGCCTTTGTATATGTACCCACCTCACGAGACCCAAGCAAACCTCACCTGCTCGTGGTGCACACTACTAATCAATAAACGAGGTCCTGGCTTCCGCCAACCCGCATTGAGCCAATGTGGTTTGAAATAACCCATGTCCTCCCATATGAACCCCTACAGACAACGACTCCTGGTGCCTCGCGATGCGGTCAACGCACGACCGACCGATTTGGGGGTCTATGGGGGAGGCCTATGTCCAGCAGCGGATGTCTATCAGATGATGATGTGACACATTTACTTAGCGCTTGCCTAGTAACACTCTGACTCTTTGATACGATTCCAGAGTCACATATTGTAAAATGTGAATGCTGATAAGGTTTTATCGAATTATTCTACCTAGCTAACACCCCCATATTTTAAACATGTCGCTATAACAGCATCGTTGTATTCGGGTGGAGTAAAAAATTGCTCTGGTACTAACTCTCACAAGGTTCAATTCTTGGAGATAACATAACTATCGAAACGCTTTCCTGTACATCCACAATCTCACCAGAGCAGTACAAACAAACGTTGCTTTCTCTAGTTGCAAAAACAAACGATAAAATAATGTATGTCACTAACATGTCCAAGTTCGTCCTCCAGCTCGTTGACTTTCTCCAACGCCGCGGTCTTGGTCTCGCTGTCTTCCATCAGAGCCGCCACATCGAACACGTTGTCAAGGTACGCAGATATTTGAACCTGAGAATTGCATCGACAATCTTTGAATGTAATAATTGATTCGTCAGAATTGTCTCAGCCGTCTTTCAGTGATGACAACGAACTGCATAGACGTTGTACCGTACCTGCAGGTCCTCGCTTTCGCAGAAACGCAGCCTCTCCAGGTAGTCGTCCAGCTTGAGCGCTGTGAACTCGTACTGTAGGTGCACCCGGAAGTTCATATCCTCAACGCTGTGGACGATTATGTTCACGAATTGCATGCACGCAACCTGAAAATCATATATTATACCATAGCGGTTAATATTTTATTTTAATAAATGCTTGTTATTATTTTGCCGACATTAATATACAAAACGTGTAACAAGTGAAAAAGTTAGATTTTTTGCTTCAAGAAGCTTCTCGCCTTAAGACAGAAATATTATAAGCCCCTAACCCCCTGGAGTTGTTGGGTTGTTGTTGCGCTGTAACTAGCAAATACCTGTATTTTGCTAGCTACAGCGCCCTTCAAATCAGAACATAGTAATGTTACCACACTACTGTTTTGCGGAATTATGGCTAACATCTTTCTATAACAAGCTGGCTAAAAAAAAATAGGTTCAACTAACAGAGAACAGAGAAAATGCTGAAATAGGGTATTAAGCGTTATTTTTATTTATTGTGTGTAGTGTAGTATGTCAGAAAAACTCACCATAAACTCGATATGAAACGAGTCGTAGTTCATGAAGTACTCCATGAGGGTGTGGAACCGCCGCGGCTCCCCGACTACTTCTTTGAAATTGTCGAACGCGCCAAGTATGATCTGGTGGCCGCCCTTCACTAGGCAAATGGCGGCCAAGAGTTCCAGCACCAGCGCTTTGGTGCGCAACGATTGGTGCACGAGCGACAGCGCGATGCTGTTGATAGCTTCTCGATGTTGGATCACCATGTTGAAGCCATACTGTTGAATGTCACATTAATAAGCAGTTATGATGATGAAGGCAAGAGTAAGGGCTCGTTACCACTTGAATTAAGATCTTAAGCCTATTACTCCAAACTATTTCATCAACCTTTCAAAACCTTTCCAAGTCTTCGCTGTGAAGCATCACTGGTGGTAGGTGTCTATTGCCGGAGCCCGTCTAGGTAAGTACTACAGCAGCGCTAATACTGCCAAACACTAGTGTGCGAATATTATTGTGGTCCGGTTTGAACGGCGCTGTAGCTCGTGTAATTACTGTGTTAACGAGACTCAACATCTTATCTCAGGGATCACTTACACCTTTGACTACCGCAATTTGATAAAATACATATCATCCTATTCACACAAACACACACACACACCACACATCACATATCACATTTTGTTTTTGCAGTCTATCGCGGGTGCGCTTGGACTCACAAGACAGGCAGGGGCAAACTTAATTTTAATCTTAATAACATGGTACTAGAGGGCTTGACAGTAATCTAATAAACAAATCTCCTAATGTCCCCACTACTTTGCTAAGTCTTCCCTCATAAAGAGGATTAGCATAGTGGGGATTACCAACAGTAACATAGAGTGAGTAAAACGTTCGTTGACCAACACACCTTGTTGTTCATAATGGCGCGCATGCACATGATGCAGACGTGTATGTCGTCGGTGGAGGCGCCCATGTTGAGGCGCGCGGCGTGCCGGCTGCGCCTGCGCACCGCCGCCGGGCTCGCGCCGCCCTCCGGCTCGCCGTCAGCGGAGCGCGCGCGCCGCCGCCACGCGCTGCCGAGCGTGCCGCCCGCGTCCGTCGGCGCGCTGCACTCCGATGTTGTTGTGTTCGCTAATTATCACACACATAATAATCACATTAGTCTAACGTCTATCATCTGATGTCTTTTTAATACAGACCAATCTCAATTTGTTGGGTATCTAACGTCTTATATCATACATATGTATGTATGTCTAAATCTTATATCTGGTCTTTACCAGAGAGTAGGTCTCTGTCGCCGGTGACCATCTAGATATGTACCACCCAGCCTTATAGTCTCGGGCTATTAAGAATAGGAGTAAGGTAGGGAATGCCTTGTATGACAGGCAGGGGCCAGTCATACAAGACGACTAAAAGCACCTTCGGGTTCTCGGGTCCTCGGTGCGAGCCATCAGAACTCAATAAGCGATTCTTGGAAGGACGGCAAATGCATGGTGGTCTTGTATTTGCCGTCCGTGGGGTGTCTTTGTCAGAGTGCGGAGAGGCACCAGTGCGTTATGTACGAGATCACGGAGCCCCATCTAATGCACCTAGGGGTTTTAGTGGTTAGAAGCCCCCACATAACTTTGTCTTCCTCAAAGAAGCAAGGTATCTTTTGAGAAGATTTCCCTAGCGATAGGAAAAAAGATATGTACCAACGCACCTCCTATTACAGCCGACAAACAACAGTGTTAAAACATTAGTATCACTGAAGGGCGCTGTAGCTAGTGAAGATACTGTTGCAACGAGCTTTAACATTTTATCTCAAAACGCAGTGTATTATCTTAACTAACGCCTTATCGTTGTAGGCAGGCGTGTTATACCATCAGGTAAAGTCCCGTAACAGAGTAGAATTAAAAAAAAACTATAACAGAACAAAAGCTCTTTACTAGTTTCGTTTTCTCTCATAAGTTAGAAAGTAAGTCTCAATGACTTCCTCTTTGTATCTCGAGAAGAATAGATTCATGTGGAAGTATCGCTGACGCTGAATACTTAATGAGAAGGCTTATGTTGAGCTGTGGACGATGATAGCCTGTAATGATGATGATGGTGATAACTAGAATATTATTACTAGCTAAATCCACGCTGTAGCATGTAGGTCCCCCTTGTCCGTTTAAGAGACACACTCACATACGTCAGCATAACTGTACGGTTTCACAGGTACCTTGATTAATGCCGTCGCTGGACTGACTGCGAGCGAGCGCTATCCGCTGCTCGTGTCGCATCATACTGAGCCGGAAGCTCAGGTAGTCGATCAGCACGTCCAGGCCCTGGTTCTGCTCGTTCAAAAACTCGCGCACCCATCTAAATATAGCAAACAGCTTTATTATATATATGTGATACAAATGCCATTCCAATAGATTTTTTTAAACTAAGTCGGATATGAAAGGCTAGCTATTATCCGCCCGCTTTGGTGGTTGTAACTACCCTATATATGGATTATCTGCGCATTTGAAAGTCCAATTCTTGAAAAACCTTAATAGTTATTTATGAACTCATCATCAGCCGATAGACATCCACTACGGGACATAGGTCTCCCCCAAAGATCTCCATATCGATTAGTCCTACATTGTTCGCATCCAGCGGCTTTCTGCGACCTTCGTTTGGAAGGGTTCATTTGGATCATTTGGGACATTTCCTACCATGCTAGTCCACTGCGGGCTGGTGGAAGCCAAAGCCTCATTTGTTAATTAGCAGAGTGCACCACAAGCAGGTGAGATTGCCATAGGACCCGTATGTTGTTGTGCGAGATCCCTTACACTTTTAAAAACTATCATGACTGAAAAAGGTGACTAAAAATTAGGACTAAGCTTTAAGATGATAATGTATGTAACAGGTGAGTTTACATATTGCATTAATACTAACTCAATATGATTGGTCCGCAATGATATCTCCAGGTCTCTGAGAACTTGTGTTGATGTGGAGTCGCCGACCATTTTTCTTTTCTGTAATGAAATATTTTATCATGATAAACAAAATTGTACTTAACGCAACATTCATCAAAATTCATGGTACAAATTAGTGATGGTATCAAAATTAGGAAATTTATAAAAGCACTCATTAATATGGTTCAACCAATTTTTTTCCACTTAAACCCAAATCAATGGTTATCGCGCCAAGTCAGATATAACTGCCGCGTCGGACCCATACTTTGATCATAATGATCCGATGTCGAAAACGTCATACGCCTGTCTTCAAGTATTAATAACCAACAGTTATTCAGTGATCAGTTAAACTTTAACTGAACTAATTCTTATGTTATGGGGTTTTTAACTAACGCCGTATACTTCTAGAACAGAACATCAACGCTTCGTCAAAGAAAATTATTTTTTTTTATTTATATAATCACGCCTTTTTTCCCAGTAGGAGTAGGCAGAGGCGAATAAACACACACATTTCGCCAGATGTGGTCAGATTAGGTCCCATGTAACAGGGGGTGAGCCTGTTGCCACTTTTTTAGGGCCACCACACACACACACACGCGCAAAGATGTTGTCAGTGTGCGGGTTTTCTCACGATGTTTTCCTTAATCGTTTGTATTTCGCTGTTGTAACTAAAGTTCACAAATGTACATAACTTAAATATTAATGTCATCGGTACATGCCGAGATTCGAACCCGCGACCTTCGGAATGAAGGCCGCACGTTCTAACCATTGGGTCAGCGAGCTACTCAATACTCTATCACTCAAAGAAGTAGTACACAAAGAAAATATATCATATATATTTATTATTCAAACCAAAGATTGGGAGAAGAAAAAGTCAAGGTTGAGGAATATTAGAGTATGGACTGTCATATCTGGGGCGTCCGAATTGTTCCGCCGAACCAGAGACAGAAAGGCTGGACCACGATGATCGCCAACGTTCACCATTTAGAGAGGCGTTTTAAGAAGAACATTATCCAAAAGTGGACGTTTATCGTTTGATGATGATAATGATGGAACGTTTCCTTTTTTACTCTTAAATGATACGCTGACCCATTCCAACGTGGCGCTAGTTAGCACGTACATTGTACCAAATTATGTTTGTTATTTTGAGAAATAAGATGTTAAGCCTTGATATCCCAGAGATTTCACTAGCTACAACGCCCTTTAAACAGGTACACAGCTATTTGTCGGCAGGAGTGAGAGCTGCTGTGGTAGCTACCTAAACGGTCTCCGACGATAAAGGTTGCCACCAGTTAAACTTTCATGTAGTAATTAGAGCGGAATAATAACACAGCTGTGTCTTCAGGACGCATGTCGTCATACTTTCGTCGGCTGCAGGCAGCCTAGGTCACGACTGAGCGCTAGACGAGAAACGTAGGCGGCGTGCAGTCCGATGGACACGCCGCGCCCTTCCCTTATACGTACGGGGGGCATTCCTGACCGTGCTGCTACAATAACCACACCCATCACGTACCCGGTGTGGAGGAAGTTTCCAAAATGTTCATTACATATAAACCTATCTGCTCCCCCCCACGCCCACGCCCAAATATGCTAACGATAATACAGAATTAGATTTGAAATTTGGTAGAAATATGGTGGTTCTTTCCCGTTACTAACACCCCTTCAAGCTTTTTTGGTGGTAACATTTTATAAAATCCTTTCTTGGCTGATTAGAAACTGCAAAGGAAAGTCCTTAGGGCTTATGGTTTTACTTCTGGCAGGTCTCTGTTGTCAAAGACCGTTTAGATAGGTACCATCGCAGTGCTACTCCTGCTATCAAACAGTACTGTGCAGACATTACTTAGTTCGGGTATAAAGGGCGCTGTAGCTAGTATAATTTCTGGGGTAACGAGGCTCAATATCTTACGTTTGTGGCGACGATCGCAGTGTGATGCTGTATATATCATCCCAATTAGCGCTACATTGTTATGGGCGGGCGAATCACTTATCATCAGGTGAATGTCCCGCTCGTCTCATCGCTTAATTAGATAAAAAGAGGATATAGTCATGAGTTTCTATATAGGTAGCTCGCTGGCCTAACGGTTAGAGCGTGCGGCTTTCATTCCAAAGATCGCGGGTTAGAACCTCGGCATGCACCAATGACTTAATATTTAAGTTATGTACATTTGTGAACTTTAGTTATAACAGCGAGATACAAACGGTGAAGGAAAACATCGCGAGGAAACCCGCACACTGACATCATCTTTGTGTGTGTGTGTGTGTGGTGGTCCCAATAAAGTGGCAACAGGCTCGCCTCGCCCCCTGTCACATGGGACCTAATCTGACCACATCTGGCGAAAAGTAGTGTTTATTCACCTCTGCCTACCCCTACTGGGAAAATTGCGTGATAATATAAAAAAAAATCTAGGCGGAAATCTCATAAATATAGATTAGACATTTAAAAACTTAGATATGATGAAACGAATGTCTGAATCGATTTTAGTAACCCTGAATCCTCTTTTTTTTTGTTTGCAGGCTCCGTGGAGTCCGTTGTCCTTGGATATAATAATAATCATATGTTATCTACTTTACTTATTATCAGCTTCTAGCTATAAAGGTTATGTTTTGATTAATAATGTGTTACAATATTAATTTGACTTTGTTTTTGGACATAAAAAAATAAATTACAGTAACATGTACTACATACACACATACATATATATCTATATATCACGTCTCGTTCCCAGTGAGGTAAGCAGAGACCACCTCCCTCCACATGTACTACAACTCTACAACTCAGTACAGTAGTTGAAATGATAACTGTATCGCCCATAGCACCGCAGGTCTGCAGAAGTAATATACATTAACAAAATGTAGAGTGAAGAGCTTTTCTAGTTTTATTCATCATCATAGCAACTGATGGACGTCCAATGCTGGACATGGATCACTTGTATGTACTCTAAAAGACACGGTCTCTTATGTCATCTTAATATAATAACAGAGATAAAATTTTGTAATAGTGCATACAGTAGGAAATGGTAAGTATAGCGTAGTTATCAAGTTGGAAACTATGAATCGGTTGAGAATTCTGGTGAATGTCTTGATGGATGGTACGGCAGGGGTATTATTTCACCATCATCAACCGATAGACGTCCACTGCTGAAAATAGACCTCCCGCGAAGATCTCCATATACTGTCAGCAGGGCATCCGGTACCGCTGAGCATTATAGGCTGTCGAATGTAGGGGTACATATTTAAGGTGGTGAAAAATAAAATGTATGTGTAACAGCTCCGCAAAACGCTTGTGATTGTACTGGACAGCAAATTAAGCAAGACACGTCGTGTGAGTCAGAGGCAATTGTGATACAAGGAGAGCGCGGGCGCGACCTTTCGGCCGCGCGGCACCATTACACCAAGAACCTCACGCCTTTTAAAGGAACTGCTAAGTTGCCCCTCATTGAATGATAGCTCAGGGTTCGAGGATTGACCAAGGCTCTAAGATCTTTTGCGCGTCTATTTTTTTGCTGATAAGACTTAAATATATGCCGTAGGTGCTTTGTAAGAAAGTTATGAAAATGTGACACAGTTTAAAAGATTTTTTTATATATGTTATACAGGAAAAAAATCACAATATAAATTTAAACCAATATATATATATGTCGTGAATTTTAAATTTTTTTTTTATTTATCTTTACCTCCTTACACACCCTATAGGTAGAGCCCTCGAGATAATAGCGACTGTTCCGTATGGTGAGCGGGGCGCTAGTGGATGGAAATAACAAGTTGTCACCCCAACTCATCCGCCCCCGAGCTTTCTCACTGAAAAGCTTGATGAGGCTTTAAAGGACAAGCCAATTCTGAAAACATTGACGGAACCCGCTCACCACTCCAATTATTTTTCAACTCTTGGGAAAAGCTAGGTAACTCTTCCTGTTTGAAAGGATATGTATCTAGTGTATATATAGTGGTCTGACAAAACCTCAAGTAGTGTGATAAGTGCGATATGACATCCTAGAACGAAACGCTTGTCTTATAGTAAAACCGGGTTCGATTCCAGGCTGTGAATTTTTGGATTTTATGAAACGAAAAAGTGTCACGAATAAAACATTAGAATAGAGAGATCTTTATAGGGTTCAGGCTGATGCTCCATTTGATATGCTTATCCCTCTCTGTTTCTATGCCATGTTCATATCTGTTTCCGTGCATGAACTCTGTATACTATGGAGACTAGCTGTACTGAATCAGTTTGTTACTAAAGTTTTACTTCAATTGCTTCACATTTAACTCTCTATTTCTCTTTCGTTCCTTCCTACTACAGTCAAACGAAAAATGTTTGATTCTCGTTCTCTCTTTCTCTGCTTACCACTTCCATAGTGTAATCATTACTGGTGGTAGATCTCCATAGTCGAACACGGCCTAAGTTCGTCTGCAGTTCTTATTTATTCCAGCAAACAGTAGTGTGCAAACATCATCATGTTCCAGTCTGGAGGGCTCCGTAACTAGTTAAATTACTGCAGTAACGAACAGTGTGTTTTTTTTTTAAATCATTAGCGTTTGACCTCGTTTCTAGCTGATGTTAAATAGTGATATGGTGTGTGGTGGTAAAGAGCATTAAGCTAGTGACAGCCTATTCACTCTTTTCTTGAAGACACTTACCTACGTCGTAATTGGATAGGAACACCGACGCCAGCAAGTTGTTCCACTCCTTTGATGTTCTTATGAAGAACGAGGAGTTGAATCTTATTGTTAGCAAACTGGTGGACATTTTAGTGCTGTGTGTATCATCCTAACTAGCGCCAAGTTGTTATGGGCCGATGTATTACTTTTAAGGTAAACCGTTTTGGTATTCTCATCTCTTCCTTGAATAAAAAAAAATGTCGTCCCCTTACAAATTAACCGGAAAATAAAGTTTTAAGAAGTAAGAAACGGGCGAGACGTTCACCTGATGGTAAGTGATAGGCCTACCCATAATAACGTAGCGCTAGTTAGAATGGTCTACACTGCACTACATTGATCTCGTCGTCTTGGGACATAAGATATTGATATCGTTATACCAGTAATTAAACTAGCTACAGCACTCTTCAAACCGGAACTCAAAATTGTTGGACGGAAAAAATAGGCACTGCGGTCTCCGGAAACAAAGATCTACCACCAGTAAATCCTTTTTCCGCTTGTGAAATCACGAATTGATTTTTCTTTAGTAAATATCGATGTATAGCCATCACTGCGGTAACTCGGTGTGTATTCACTGGGCTGGAAGTATCAGGTGTGTCTTCCAGTGGGCCATGAGCAGACTCTCAATAGACGCGTGATGTAATCCTCCCCCCAAGTCCCCGGTGGCTCAGCAATGAATTGTGCGGTGAGTCACAAGTGAGTGACTCCGTAGTGGCTTATAAGGCCTTTATGCATTATAATGATGACCTTTTATTCTTGTACACATTAATCATTGTGAGAAGCTCTGATGCTGATGCAGAGGTCGGCAACTAATTTAAATGACCCAAGAAAATAGTTCAGGGTTAACTGTAATCTATTATCATCAGCCGATAACCGTCCACTGCTGGTCATAGGCCTCCCCCAAAGATCTCCACTTCGATCCCGGTCTCCGCGACTCTCACCAGATCGTTGGCCCACCTTGTGAGAGGCCGCCTCTCAACACTAGGTCTACTGGAAACTCGGGCAGTTTACCGGTAATCTATTATACAATTATAATGTTATAGATAAATGATGGTATTGGCTGGTAATCGGTTTCCGTTGCCGGCGACCGTCTAGGTCCACTATCCACATAGGGTACCACCTCTGCAGCACCAATTTCTGCCACCGACCAGTAGTGTGAAAACATTACTGTGAAGAGAGTTGTAGTTAGTGTACTCTCTCATTTTTTTTTGTCACGCATCCTAAATTAGATAGTGTAGTATAACGATATCTTACCTTTGTTGTAAGTTTTCTCTCTTCTTTCGTTTTTCAACCGGTTGTATTTCCGTTCTTGTATTTAGTAAATAGTTTAATGTAAATGTAGTCATCGTTGTTATTTTCATTTAAATATAAGTTTGTCAAATATCTCCCTTCCGCTTTTTTGCTCTTTATTCAATGCTTTATAAAAAGTGTTACAGTGATCGGATTTAGTTCAAGTATGCGCCGTTTTGTTCGATAATCTGTTTCCATCTAGACGGCAACTTCATAATACCTCCCTCGTAGAAGCCCCCCTCCTTATTTGCGAAGAACTCGGACAGCCACTTTTCACAAGCCTCTTTTGAGTTCAACTTTACACCACCAAGGGCGTTCACCATGGATAGGAACAGGTGGTAATCACTTGGCGCTATGTCCGGGCTATATGGTGGATGCGATAAAACCTCCCATCCGAGCTCCCGTAGCTTCTGACGAGTCATCAACGAAGTGTGTGGTCTGGCGTTGTCCTGGTGGAACACTACACCCTTCCTGTTGGCCAATTCTGGACGCTTCTGGTCGATCGCCTGCTTCAATCGGTCCAGTTGTTCGCAGTAGATGGTAGAATTAAGCGTCTGGCCATATGGGAGCAGCTCATAGTGGATGATTCCCTTCCAATCCCACCAAACAAACAGCAAAACCTTCCTGGCCGTCAATCCCGGCTTGGCCACTGTTTGGGACGATTCACCGGCCTTCGACCACGACCGTTTTCGCTTGATATTGTCGTATGTGATCCATTTTTCGTCGCCAGTCACCATCCGCTTCAAGAATGGGTCGAGTTCGTTCCGTTTCAGCAGCATATCGCAGGCGTTGATTCGGTCCAGAAGGTTTTTTTGCGTCAAATCATGCGGCACCCAAACATCAAGTTTTTTTTTGTATCCAGCCTTCTGCAGATGGTTTAAAATGGTTTGGTGACTAACTCCCATCTCCTGGGCGATGTCACGAGATGCCACATGCCGGTCTAACTCGATGTAGTCCATGATTTGATCGGTATTTGTCGTCACAGGTCTTCCGCCGGCTGGCTTATCCATGGTGTCGTTTTCACCGGCTCTGAATCGTCGAAACCATTCCTCCGCCGACAAACAACACTGTGCAAAAGTTACTGTGTTCTGGTTTTGAATGTCGCTGTTGCTGGTAAAATTATTCGGATTTTTTATATTTTATAACTTAAACATTAGTAGAGCTACATGTGGTGGAGTTTGATTGGATTTCTTTTTAGTTATGTGAAAAAAGTATAATATTTATTCAGATCAATTATCTATCTATATATGTATGTATATATATATTTACACACATTTATGTAGAGAGTAAATTTGTATGACCTATACTCGGCTAGAAGAATATTTCTACCAAATAGCGTTTAATAAGGTCTGTTTAAATATAGGTTTAAATGGTGATAGTTAATCCGAAACCGCCTGACTAGTAACCATTCTCATATTAGATATTCCAGCCACATTATAAGCCATTCCATTATAAGAGACTCCTTCACCTTTTTCAGCTTCGTTCTTACTTACCCTTAAGTGAAATTCAGATCGACACTTAAGGAGATATATCACATAAAACCAGCGAAACGATTGATTATATAGAATTCAATTCCCAGTCTTCAACTATTCTTATTTTTTATATCATTTGAAAGTCGTGTCTCTTAACCTAGTAGTTTTACTAGATCACCTAAATCGGCTCACAGTTACAATTGATAACTACTGTTTAGCGGAAGTAATAGGAGCAGAGACGATATCTACGCAATCAGTTATCGCCGACAAAAATCTACCACCAGCAACGGGTCTCGTTACATTGTACTTTTTCAAATGGTTGCTTTATCTTTTAAAAATTAAAAATGTACCAATTGCAGACGTCGGTGATACACAAACAAACAAACAAACAAACCACAAGGTATGCAAACAAACAAACAAACAAACGAATGTATTGTAAACGAGCGTGTCGTGTTGATCTATAGGCCATTGTTCGACTAGCGGCACCGCGTGTACCTCCGCGGGCGCGGGCGCGGGCTATGGTGGGCCTGTTGTCGAGAGACCACACCACACAAACACACCAGATATATATATATACACATGTTATATGTACATATTATTTGTACTAGCCGTTCCCTGCCCGCTTTGTGCTGTATCACCGCCGCAACTCCCTTTGGGAAAATAGTTTTGTAAAATCCATTCAAAGCTGGCTTCTAAATGGCAAGAGCAATATCTCCATCAAACTACTTTCGGAGATCTGATGATGAGTCAATAAATCTCTGGTCGTCTCCTATATTTTAACACAGCATTACTAAGTATTATAACATAAGTAAGTTAAACGTTGAAGTTGCTTATAACTTGACAAATGAAGTGTGTAGGCACAGCACAGTTTCGTCATGCCGTCGGCGTGCGGGCATCGGAGGGGATTTGGCGAGTTTCGTAAACGTTCGCGGGCTGCTAATTTGCTGATTATTTCGATGGTAATTTTTACTCAACCTCACGTTATATTAAGTGACAATGAGGACATGAGGGATCCAGAATACTCTCATGGCTAACAATGTTTCTCGTTTCTCTTAAGCTCTATCCGTAGTCGATCTAAACGTAGAAATATACTACTTTTCTCTCTCTCTTTCTATCTCTCTCTTTATTCTCTATCATTTTAATTATAGGTTGGGAAAAAAGAAATCCATTATTTTTATATGAACTTCAGGACTTTATTTAACATGCTTCGGATTGTCCGATTTGGGTCAAATATACACCGTTTTGTTCTATGATTTGTTGCCATTTTAAAGGTAACTTCATAATGCCTCTCTCGTAGAAGTCCTAGTCTCCATGTGCAAAAAACTCTAGTAGCCGATTTTCACAATCTTCCCTAGATGCCAATTTTTATCACTAAAGAAATTTTGTAATGCAAGAAAAAGATGGTAATCGCTTGGTGCCAAGTCCGGACTGTATGGCGGATGCATTAAAACTTCCCAACCAAGCTCCCGAAGTTTCTGGCGAGTCACTGTCGACGTGTGTGGCCTAGCGTTGTCCTGGTGGAACACGACACCTCTCCTGTTGGCCAATTCTGGCCGTTTCTGGTCAATTGCTATCTTCAAACGGTCCAGTTGTTGACAGTAGAGATCAGAGTTTAGTGCTTGGCCATATGGAAACAACTCATAATAAATAATCCCCTTCCAGTCCCACCAAATGCACAGCAGAACGTTCCTGGCCGTTAGTCCTGGTTTGGCCACCGTTTGAGGTGCTTCACCGCTCTTTGACCATGATCGTTTTCGCACAGGGTTATCGTATGTGATCCATTTTTCATCTCCAGTCACCATCCGTTTAAGAAATGGGTCTATCTCATTCCGTTTGGCCAAGGCTTCGCAGATGTAAATTCGATCCATCATGTTTTTTTCTGTTAATTGGTGTGGCACCCAAACATCGAGCTTCTTTTTGAATCCAGCTTTGTGTAAATGGTTTAAAACTGTTTTGTGGTCCATTTTTAGCTCCTGGGCGATGTTACGACTGCTAACATGCCGGTCAACTTCGGTCATTTCTCCGATTTTATCGACATTTTCGGCGACCGGCCTACCTGTGCGAGGTGCATCTTTAACATCAAAAATTCCTGAACGGAATCTACGAAACCAAAATTGCACATAATTGGCTGTTACAGTATCGGCTCCATAAACACCATTCACAATTTTAGCCGCCTGGCTTGCATTTTCGCCTTTGTCAAAGAAAAACTGTAAAATGTACCGAATTTTCTCTTTGTTCACTTCCATTTTTAACACCCTGTAACTCACAATTGAATGCACCAAACAAAAAACAGCAAAAGAATTTTTTTACTGCGAAATGTCACCTTTCCAACGAGCATAAATCTGAAACTGTATGATCGATACTTTACGAGAAATTTATCACTACAGCCATCTACCGAAAAAATAATGGATTTCTTTTTCCCCAACCTAATAAGTTATTAGTTATAAGGTTAATATTGAAATTATGTATGAAAAACGCAGGAAGCCACTGGGTGCAAGCAACGCGGGACCGATCGATGTGGAAATCTATGAATGAGGCCTTTGTCCAGCGTGTTTGTCTATCGGCTGATGATGATCATGACGATGATGATGATAATGTAGGCATAATAGATTGTAATACTATTTATGTAAATTATCTGTTTTTATCACATATCTCCGCCATTACCAATCCGCGTTGGGCCCGCGTGGTGACCCCGTATGGCCCATCGCTTTCATATTGAGTGTAGGCTTGTGCCCCAGCAGTGGGGACGTAAATTGATTGCTGATCAATATATTTTCCAAGCACTTCTATGGGATCCCTCGAATCCTTACTGCTTACGCGTTCCCTTCGGTTGGAAATCCCTATTCTAACTCTATGTGAACAATCGGACCACAGTAATGCCGTTACATCAGCAGTTTACTAGTTGTACCATTTAAGTTTTTTTTTTATTTTACGAAGCGTCAAGGCGAGCAAGACGTTCACCTGATGGTAAGTGATACGCCTGCCCACAGTAACGTAGCGCAAGACATGATGATATACACTGTACCACATTGTGCTCGTCGCCATGAGACAAGATGTGGTCTCGTTACCTCAGTAATTTCACTAGCTACAGCGCCATTCAGGTGTGCCATCAGAATCTGTATCTCTCAAATATTTCGGACTGATTATTATTGTTTATGTATACTTTCTCGTGTTACTGGTGGTGCAGTGACGAGCAACCCGATCCACCTGGTGAGCTGCAGCTCTGCTCTCACGATTGACGCGATCCATTCTCATAAATATTGTGAATTTGATGCTCGGCCTACTAGAGTGGAAACTTCACATTAAGTCCATATTTGGAAATTTCTAGTGATGGGAATGGAGGAAATGTTTATAAACATTTTGAAAACTTACGTAGATACCAGGTACACGTATGTCCCGGGTCCGATTTCCGTAACCAAAGCATTTGGTTGAAGTCATAGTTTTTTTAGAACCATACTGTAATGTAATGTCTCTTATAATATCACATCTATAAGAACAGCCCATCGTACATATGTGATGACGACGAGGAGTAAACGTTTACTCATTTCCTGAGGGAATGCCCAGTTCACGGAAAATTAAAGTATGATATTGGGCAGGAGATAGGGTCTAACATAGAGACAGAATCTAGGAGCTAATCTATGTAACTCTACATATATATATAATATGTAGCAAATGAATGTTAGACAAATCGTCCAGTGTTTATTCTCTAAAGAACAAAGACTGGTGCGCTCCTGATTAAAGACATTCAAATATAGAAACTTGATCAGATTCGGTTCAGCTCTTGATTCGAGATATTTTTTACTAATGAAAGATAGAACCTGACGGTATGTGATACTCCTGTCCACGACAATGTAACTTATTCCAGTTACAATACATAGGCAATGTATATTTAACGTATCATATACCATAGCCGGTTCTATATTGTTTCATCATCATATGTAGATATGCTACACTCACCCTATGACTCCTCGATGCCTTGGGGTCGAGGTACGTGCGGAGCTTGTTTAGGTAATGCGCCGGAGAGTCCTTTGCCTGCACCATGTCCTGGTCGCAGATGATCTCCCATTTTTTCTCCAAGTCATAATTTCGCAGTAGTTTCGCCTTATCCGGCGGCAGGTCCATCGACGCCTGTAAAGAAAAGAAATATTCTTTATGTCTGTACTTGATATCGATTATGTTTGGAGAAAGTGTTTTTTTTTATTCTACGAAGCAACGAAACGAGTAGGATGTTCACCTGACAGTATTTGATACCCCTGTCTAAAACACGGTGGGACTACTTGAAATGATATACACTGTTCCGTATTTTGTTCGTGCCCTTCAGACATAACATATTTGGTCCTGTTACCCCAACAATTTTACTACCTAAAACGCACATCAAACCGGAACACACTAATGTTTGCACACTACCGTTTGGCAGCAGAAATAGGTGCAGCAGTAGTACCTAGGTACATGGTCACCAGCAACAGAGACCTTTTTTGTTTGTTTCGGGGGGAAATCTTCGTAAAATACTCAGCTTCTGGGAGGAAGTCAGGGGTACGCAAAATTCTTCCTCACTAGAAGCTCTCGGTGGTCTGCATCAGTGCATTCGGAGAGGCTCCGGGATCTCTTATAGAAAGCACCGGTGCCCCTTTATATTTTGTGTTAACACGTGTCTGAGGAGAAGCCAAACCCTCCTAGGCACCATCGCTGAGCCATACGCTGCCCCACGCAGATTCCCTTGTTGAGCGATAAGGGCCCCCACCCTAAAGGCCCACAAAACTCTTAGACCCTTTTAGCCGCCTTCTACGGCAGGCAGGGCTTACCTTAGTCCTATTCTTACTAGCCCGAGACTACAGGGCTGGGCAACAGAGGCCTACCACCAGTTAAAATTTACATTTTTACCTATCATCATGTGAAATGAAAGTGAAATCCCATTGTAAATATTTTTTTTTATTCTTTTGTTGTGGGGGGAGAGATAGCTTTTATCCCTTAGGGATACGTCAGTCCCATTGTAAATAAATAATATTGATATTAACATGACCTAATGAATGGAAGCTGTAGCACAGTAACACAGTTATCATATCGATCTTGACTTCAACTGGTAAAAAAGCAGCTAAATTAGCGCTACGTTCAGACAAAGATCGCAAGCAAACAATGGGTGGGGCGGTCGAGTGTTGTTTTTTGCGTCTACCCACTTAGTTAACATGCATATCTAAACGAGGATCGACACCGGACCAGTTCCCGACGACGGGCCCGCTGACCCGCTAACGGTACACCAAACCAATGTGCCCGGTGGTATCATTGTGCCCTGCTATTAAGCTAAAGTTCTTGTCGTCAGGATATTTGAACATACAAACGCTTTCACACACATGTATATATAAGACCATAAAATAATGATAAATAATTTTAGAAATTAAACTGTTTGTGGTTAATCTTTGATTCAATATCGATAGAAAAAAAATTTTTTCTTCACGGATGCGACGATACAAGTGGGACGTTCCTGATGGTTAGTAAAGCGCCTGCCTATACTAACGTGGCGCTAGTTAAGATGTTATGCATTGCATCACACTCTGTTCGTCGCTTTATAAGGTAAGATGTCGAGTCTCTTTAACTCAGTAATTACTAGCTATAACTCCTTTCAAATCGGATCACAACAACGTTTGCGCACTACTGTTTGGCGGTAGAGATAGTTGATACCTACCTAAACGATCTCCGGTAATAGAGACGTACCGCCAGTAGATATGTCATACAATGTTTTTTTTTTTTTATAACAGCTAAGAGGCAAACGAGCAAGACGGGTCACCTGATAGTAAGTGGTTCACCGCCGCCCTCGGTCACCAGCGACGCCAGTGGGTTGCCTATCCTTCATATAAGAATATGCTCTTTTCTTGAATAACCCAATGTCGCAGTTGTTGGGGAAGACTGTTTGCAACAGAAGCCGTTGCAGTTATATCTCGAAGAGGAGCTAAGGGGAGAAAAGGTCGATCCCCATTCAGCCGCAGATTCTAACGACAACGTCATGAGAAAACCAGCAAGTGTCGTGGACACGTTATATCCGCAAAGTCGTACTTAGCTTTGTGAGGACAGATCCTTCATTCATTCATTCTTTTTTTAATTTCACAATATGACGAGACGATTAGGACGTTTACGTGATAGTAAGGACGATGCTTACTCATAACAATAATGTTAGTTATGATGATAATCACTGCAGGATTATGTAGACTTGGATATGAGGAATGTCACGGCGTGGCTTAACGATGAACTATCTGGATACAAGAAACTTATAAAAGATGTGAGACATACTACGCTATATGTATATATGTATATATTCTTGGGAATGATATAACTGTTCGTACTCGGGTTCACCGAAGCATTGTCCAGCGGAAGTCGCTGGCACGCGTCCAAAAGACACCGTGAGGATAACGTCCTTGAAAACATACCGGCGCTAATATATCCGAGGGCACATGTATATCATCCTAACTAGCGACACGATGGTAAAGGTAAGGTATCATTCACCATCAGGTGAACACCTCGCCCATCGAATAATAGAAATAAGATTTCTATAATACAATACACATAGTTAACAAGTTTTGTTAACGTGAACTGTATTCGACGGGTCCTGATGGGCGGGTGTTGGTGTGGATATTCGCTCAGTTGAACATGAACAGAGCTGCCGAAAATGAACGTGGGCAACAGCAACGCGCACATTAACATAGATCAGCCTAGATCGCTAGATCAATTATGACGCTGAGTTGGATCCCACGCGTTCGGCTGTTCGGTGTGTGGTACAAGTAACTAGAAGAACTAATATCAGGAATAAAAAAGAACACAAATATCCTACTGCTGAAACTCTTAAAATAAGAGGATCAAGCACTATTTTATATAACAATTATATATAATAATCTTTTCTTCTATGTTCCTCATCATCATCAGCCGATAGATGTCCACAGTTGGACATAGAACTCCCCTGTAGATATCCACATAAAGTCCTGCATGGGCTCTGGTACCGCTGGGCACTAGAGACTGTCGTATGTAGGGGTTCCTACTGGGGATTCGATCCGTTTCCCACCACGACGGCTCAATGCGGGTTGGTGGGGGCCAGAGCCACGTTCGTTCATTAGCAGGATGCACCACGAGTAAGTAAGGTTGGCTTGGGTGCTCTAAGTTGTTGTGCGGGACCACTTACACCCCCTTTTTCTGTTATGTCTGCACTATAAGTAGCAATGTTATATCAATGTTATTATTAATATAAAAAAGGCTGTTGCAATAATTAAATCCTGCTTTCGGAGCATATCCGACACATTACAAACCTAAGGCTTTGTTTAGAGATGTTTCTAAACCACAGGTCTCCAACAGGTGCGGTACCGCCCTCTGGTAGACATTGGAGCTTTATTATAGCACGATTAGAAAGAGAGAGACAGAGGGAAAGATCTTTTTTAATTTGTGATTATTAATTAACAATAGAAATACGAATGACTTTACTATAATTAATTATTATCCAATAAAGTGAGTTTTTTTTTCTTTTAAATAGGGCAGTGCGTCTCGTAAAAGATTGGAAATCTAAACCAATCGCTGTTTCCAAGCAACTTAAGTTATTTACATTTAAATTGCTTAAGGATCAACAATGTTTCGGATAGAGCATCAATTGGTTATCGATGAAGATAAAAGTGATTATCGGATACTGGAGTGGTCGTATTGTGAAGATCGTAATTAAAGCAAATGTAGTAAGTAGATGTGTTACGTCTCAAGGCGACGGGTACAAAGCGATGTTGTGGATGTCATCCTAACTAGTGCCACGTTGTTATAGGCAAGTGGATAATTGACCATCAGTTGAGCGTCGTTCTTATCGTAGATATCACCGCTTAGTTTTGACTAAGCGGTGATACCATAAATTTTGAATAAGCGGTGATAATAAATGCATATGTCCGGATTTTACGCATGCTGATGATGATGAATGTTCTATATGTCAAGTTTTCATTTTCATTAAAAAGATAACATTCCGGGTTTAGGTCCGTATTCTATACAAATTACTAAGTAAGCAAAATTATATTAATTTCATAAACCAATTGTTAGTAAATCCTCGATTGAGGAGGCATATGATCAGCAGTGGACAATAATTATGATGATCATGAATTCTTAGTAAGCTTATAACTTGATCCACGCAATGAGCGTTACGTAAAAAACTGTTCATGACGGAGGTGAACGAACTGCGCGTACGCAGAGTGCAAATATTGAATTTGAAACTTGACTTCCCATTGACTGGTAACCGTTTACACCCAATTGGACAAGTTACCAAGAGCTGAGCAAGTAACTAAAGACGCATTTTTCACATATACACACCATTCACACGATGTCTTGACTATATTTAAAACTACAGTTTCGGTAAGGTTTTCTCGATTGTCCAACGACAGTTTGACACCTTCAATGATGATGATCATGGTGTTAAATGACAATGAAGCCGAAGATGGTGAAACGGATTTTCCAAGACTACTCTTTTTTTTTTTTTTTTTATAACATCTAAGAGGCAAACGAGCAAGACGGGTCACCTGATGGTAAGTGATTCACCGCCGCCCACGGTCACCAGCGATGCCAGTGCATTGCCTACCCTTCAGGTAAGAATATGCTACTCTGCATCTCCTATGTGAACAACAGAAAGAGTAACGGTGTTGTGACAGGAGACAATATAAGATCGATAATATTATCGTATAGAGAGCCTTGGTATACTAGAAAGGATTTAAAAAAATATATATAATGAAGCGACGAGATAAGTCAGATATTCATCTAATGCTAAGTGAAGTGTCCGCCCACAACAAAGTGGTGTTAGTTAGGATGATATACGCTGCACCATATTCTTCGATTCGCTTTGATATACAAAATGTTATGTTCCGTTATCTCAGTAATTATTACTACTACTACTCGAACTCCCCTTAAACCGGAACACGGTAATGTTTGCACGTTATTGTTTGGCAGCAGATATAGAAGGCCCAGTGGTTTCATTCGAGTTAGACGATCTCCGGCAATAACACCTACCACCAGTAAGCTTGAAATCTAACCAGGAACTTCCCTGCTTATATATTCTATGGGAAGCAGTTACCCGCTGTGCCCTGAAAACAGTAAAAAATCAACTTCTTTAATATGCGTTACTACAATAATTAACAAGGGCGTTTTAACGTGCACAATATATTACTGCGTATATCATCCTAACTATTGTCACGCTGTTACAGCGTGTATCACTTACCATCACAATTAAAACAATAGTACAGAACGAAAGAAATCCTTTACAAGTTTCGTTTCCTGTCAGAAAGTAAGTTTGAATGATTTCCTCTTCGTATCTCTAGAAGTGATGCATGTGATACGATGTGACACAAACTTCCGCTCTATTACAAGGAATCACCAGTTCCTGGTAGTAATAATGTGTAAATACTGATAACGCATCTATCAATGCTCTAGCAATAGTCTTTGAGAATACGTAGTGCGTTATCTATTTATATATTGTTTCTTAGTTGGTGTCTTAACGTCACAAGCAATATCATCATCATCACTATCGTCAGCCGATAGACGCCCACTGCTGGACATTGGCCTCCCACAAAGATCTCCACATCGATTGCTCTCGAGTTGCTTGTATCCAGTGGGTTCCTGCAATTCTCACCAGATCGTCGGTACACCTTGTGGGAGGCCTCCCATCACCGAGCTGAGTCTGTTGATTAGCAAGGGTGCACCACGAGCAGGTGAGGTTGGCTTGGCTCTCGGGACCCTTTACCTTTCTACAAAACGTTGAGTGCTTACGTCTAATAGCTTCGAAGATCTAGTGATGAGTTAACGAATTTCAAAATATCTCCTATGTATCTTACTGAATGGAAATAGCCGCAGGATGATTTATGATCATTAAAATAAATTGTATTTCTACTACACATATTCATTAGGTTTAAAAATACTTAATGAATATCACATATATTCACCGGGTTCCGGTTTGAAGGACGCTGTAGCTAGTGTTATTACTGGAGTAACGAGACTCAATATCTCACGTCTGAAGGCGACGAGCGCAATGTAGTGTAGTGTATACGATTCTAATGAGCGCCACGTTTTTATGGACAGGCGTGTCACTTACCATCAGGTGAACGTGCCGCTCGTCTGATCGCTTAATAGAACAAAAAAGTTGGATAACGGTAGAACAGAAGTCGCCCGCCTACGGCCGGTGCGCGCGGTTATAATGGTGCTGTCGCGAACGCCTCCACGATGTGATGCATTGCCGATACACAATGGTGACAGTGCGAACCCGAAACAGCCAATTAGAAAGTGGCGATGGTAATTATTCACGGAATGTTGCCACCTCATTGATGATAACGGTCGCGTAACTCTCACGAGTAACGTCGGCCGCGGTCATCGCTAACACGGCTGACACGCCATGGATCCATGGTTCCGTACATAGTCAGTACGGCATTATACTTATATGTAGTACTTACTTGTGTACGTATAGATAATGTGTATAATATTAAGATACAGCCAAAAGGAACTTGTTGAATATTTTTCTTCCGACGAAGCGACGAGATGAGGAAGACGTTCGAGTGATGAACTTGCATGACACTCCAACCAGCGCAATGTGCGCTTGTCGCAAGGACATGAGGTTTTAAATCAAATTACCCCAGTAATTTCCTTTGCTACAGTGCCCAGAGGGATGTAAGTGGTCCCGCATAACAACTCACGGGTCCCCAGCCAACCTCACCTGCTCGTAGTGCATCCTGATAATCAACAAACGAGGTACTGACACTCACCAACCCGCATAACGCCAGCAAGGTGGGTTATGGCTCAAATCCCCCATATGAATCAAACATGGAGATCTTTGGAGGAGGCCTATGTTCAGCAATGGACGTCTATCGGTTGATGACGATGATGGCAGTGCTCTTAGAACGCTGAGTTTGCACATTACTGTTCGTCAGCTACGTTACGAGCAGTGCTGGTCGGTCTCTGTTACCAGAGACCTAGTACCAGTAAAGACATTGAAAAAAAATTATGTAAAAATATAAATATACCTTCAGTAATAGAAACTATATAAGAATAATGTTTGTCTATAATAAAAAATCATTAATGTTACTATTATCCAGTAAGTACTATAATTTTTTTTACGAATAAACCAAATCAAAATCAAATGTGAAAATGAGGGCAAGTTAAACTAACAAAGTTAACTTTCCCCCCACGCATGGCTAATAGAGGGGAACAATGAGGTAAGGTCTGATGGTAAACGCGATAGCGCACCCGCAGGGGTCACCAGTGACCCGCGGCTTTCTTCGTTACTAGCGGGGGGTCACAGGGTCAAAACACAAGACCTTTATACGGCGTATTAATACTATACTCTTACGTGGATTTGTAGAATCTATTTTTTTAGTTACACGAGACGATCAAGACGTTTACACAATAAACATCAACACTCCCATATAAATGTGGCCCTGGTTAGGATGATATGACACACTGAAGCATATTGTGATCATCGTTAAGGAATAAGATGTTGTCACGTTACTCCAATTTCACTAGCTACAGCGCCCTTCAAACTGGAACTCTGCGGTATCTAGATATGTAGACTTTCCGGCGACAGAGGCCATCAGTAACTTTAAAGTCTAAGTTTAAAAGATACATAAATGTAATGATACATTGTGTTCTTGTCATGCCTCTACATGTCTGATGGTAGGTTGTTAATACTGAAAATTATCTAGCCTTTTATATATTACCGCAGTAATTTAGCTAATATTACTAGTAAGAAAATTAATAATAATATTAACGGAACATTGTCGTGACTGCTAAGTTGAATATGGGACAAAACAAATAACTCAACGTCACAAGTTACGTTGCAGCGGTACGCAACAATGTAAAACAAAGACCGGAAGAGGATGGGGCACCGCGGGGTGACCAATTGCACTTACACAAATAAAAATTCACCTTTGTACTCACGGCAGTGAAACCTCAGTTCAAATCGACGTGCAAAGAAAGTATACTTAGACCTGTTCTGTAGTCTCGGGCTAGTAGGAACAGGACTATGGTAAGCCCTGCCTATCGTAGAAGGCGACTAAAAGAGGTTCTCTTGTTTGTGGGCATTGATGACATAGACAATATAGGTGGGATCGCTCATGTCCTACCATCGCGATCGTACCGAGATGGATTACGGCACTCTGGTACGTAGTTAAGAGGTAGTGCAGTGAGGCACCGGTGCTTTCCTTAGGAGATCCTAGGTCTCCCCGTAAAGCACTGACGATGCTCACCGAGGGGTTAATAGTGAGTAAAATGTCCACGTAAACTTCTCTTCATCGCAAAAATATGTATCAATTGAAGATTTGCTTTACGATAGAAAATAAGGTTTACCTAGACGGTCTGCGACAACAGACCTTTTTTTTATTCCAGGGCGGAAGACACGGTTATGTGGGGTGTCTACTCACTAAAACCCTATCGGTGCATTAGGAGGAGCTCCGGGATCATCAAAAACATCCCACGGAAGATGGATCATGGATCCTAAGGAGAACAATGTGTAGAACGTGGTCTACGGTTATTGAAGTACTCACGAGGAAAGCATAAAGCAGACCCCGGGACGGGCTATCCCAGCATAGCGTTAGTGAGGCCCCGGTTGTGTTCAGAACGGAGATCCCGTGACCTCACCAAACGCCGAAGGTGACCACCGAGGGGGTTTTAATGGGTAAAAATCTCCACATAACTCTGACTTCCCCCGGAAGACAGAGTATCTGTTCCCTCCTAAGAGTTCTGTGACGATTTTTAGGATCGTTCAATTCAGTATACTGCAGTGCCTTCCTGCGTTTTCCAATATCACAGTTCCTATTATTTTTTCACTCATTATAGTCTACCTACAAGCAGTTCCTCTTCCACTTCGCTGGTCGTAACACCCCCGCAACTCCCTCTGGTGAAAGAATCTTCTAAACTCCAAACTCAACTAACCTATTCGCGGCAAAAGTGATGTTCCTACCAAATTTCAAATCTCTAGGCCTATCTTGGTAGAAATCTCATATATTTATGTATTACATACATATAAGTAAATATATATATGATTGTGTGTGTGTATGTACTTAGGTGTACCGGTATGAAATGAGCGTTTTTTTGTGAAAATAAAACACTAATTATTAATGGGAAAGTAAAAAACATTTCATTCAAAGTATTAGCCATTGTTTTCTACACATTGTGACCACCTTTCTACACAATTTGTGGATACCACGCCAATAAAATGGTTCGTCTTTTAAAGCAAACCAACCAGACACCCAATTTTCGAGCTCCTCGTAGGAACCAAAGTGCTGCTCAGCCAATGCGTGTCCCATCGATGAAAACAAATGGTAGTCGGAAGGAGCCAAGTCTGGTGAATACGGCGGGTGGGGTAGCAGGTAGCAGGTAGCAGCTCCCAGCCAAGTGTTTTGATTGTATCCTAAACCAGTTTTGCTTTGTGTGCAGGTGCATTGTCATGGAGCAAAATTACCTTGCCGTGTCTTCTGGCCCATTCTGGTCGTTTCTCGATCAATGCATGGTTCAAATTGATCATTTGTTGTCGATAGCGATCAGCGATCAGTATTAACGGTTTCACCAGGTGGGAGTTTAGGAGCTCGTGGTACACCACACCACACCACACACCTTTCTGATCCCACCAAACACACAGCATTGTTTTCTTGCCGAATCGATCTGGTTGCAGCAGTCGATGTTAATAGTTGTCCGTTGTCCCAGATTAACCCATGATTGTTTCCGTTTAGGATTCTTAAAATAAATCCATTTTCCATCGCCGGTAACAATCCGATGCAAAACCGATTTTCTTTCGTGTCTTTGAAGCAAAATTTCACAAGTGTTTTTTCGGTTTTCAATCTGTCTTTCATTCAATTCATGTGGCACCCATTTTCCACACTTTTGGATCTTTCCCATAGCTTTTAAACGGTCAGAAATTGTTTGTTGTGCTGTTGTGCAACATTTAACATTTCTGCAATTTGCTTTTGATTCAAAGTGTCATCTCCATCCAATATCGTTTGCAATTCGGCGTCTTCAAACTTTTTTGGTGGTCTTCCACGTTCTTCATTTCTCACAACCGTTGAAACCATCTTTTGCATGTTGCTTCTGATAGAGCATGATCACCATATGCCTCGACAAGTATTCGACTCGCATGCGACTCTGCAGCACTTTTCTTCAAATGAAAACAAACAATTAATGCTTTCCGCGAATCATCACTTTCTGGTACAAAATTCGACATTTTTAACACGATGAAAAAATATGATGTTGTCTGTTCAATGACTTGATGTAGACTAAATATGTTTCACAGATGTCATAGCAAAGAAATAAAAAAAAATAAAGGCTCGTTCAAAACAAATGTTCCCTATCGAGACATTTGTATTTTGACGCTCACTTCATACCGGTACACCTAGTATACATATATAATAGGTTATTGGATATGACAATTTTTTTTACTAAACTTTAGTGTTAAACTGAAAGGTTATCAATGGAGTCGTATACATTACGACCGCACACCCATTCTAAGAAACAACATCGCACAGCAACGGCCACCATTCAATCTTCGGAGCGGATCGTAAATGCATCGTTGGACCTCGTAAACTCACGCATTAGGAAGTGAATACTGTTAGAGAGGAGTGGGAACAGCCGCGCGCGGCACGAGATCTATTACTGCACCGAACAGCCAAGTATAGTATAGTAGTATGTAGAAGGGTGAATACAACTTTAAACTGTGTACTAATGAAATACATTCACTTATATAGGATTGTCATTTTGGAAGACCTACATGGACTTTATTGATTTCATCATCATCATCATCAATCGATAATCGTCGACCGCTGGCGACAGGCTTATTCCTCTCATTTATCTATCATCAGTCGATAAGATAGTCGATAAGATCTCCACATAGCATAGCGTCCGGTACTGCTGGGCACTAGGGGCTGTCGTATGAAGGAGTTCCTAAGAGAGGATTTGTGCCATTTCCCTCCACGCTGGCCCTATACGGGACAGTGGGAGCCAGAGCCTCGTTTTTCGATTAGCAGGGTGCACCGTGAGCAGGTGAGGTAGACTTGAGTACCGTGAGTTGTAGTTCGGGATCCCTTAACCCTAAAACTTAAACGAGACCTACCGCCAGTAAATTAATTATATTTATTACTTTCTTTCCTCCTGCTCTTTTCCCTGCTATGTCGGGTCGGCACAGTATGTACTTCTATTCCACATCCCTCTATCAGCCGTCATATCTGAATTCACACTCTTCTTACCCATGTCATCTTTCACACAATTCATCCACACTTTCTTAGGTCTTCCACTACCCTTATAACCATCTACGTTCATTCTCATTACTATATTAATTATATTTATTACTATTTAAAAAAGAAACATTAGTATACAGTACATCTTTAATATCTGTATTTAGTACACTTATTACACTATACATAGTTATCATTAATAGTATCGTTAAAATTTAGTTACGTGCGTTAAATTTATTACTCCGGTCCTCTCTATACTACGCTGCTGATACAGAATATACTTTAACACGTACACATTAAGGGTTACTTTTGTGATTTCCATATAATAGTTCTATTTAAGGTCCGGATAAATATAAACCTTATTTCCGCCTCACGCGACTGTGATCTCGAACTTCTGGTGAGCGCCGAAAGCTTTAAATAATTCATTACCAAAGTTCCGACGTTTCTTATTAACACAAGTAAATGAATTTATCACTATTTTTTGAGTGACGTCTTGATGTATATTTATTTAAGACTATCAGCCGAGATTACAATGTAAAATTGAAATAACTCTAAATATCATCTTCATAGGCGTTAGGTTTCTGATGCTGGAGACCGTATAGGTACCACCGCGGAGTCTTTTGCAGCCGACAAAGAATAGTGTGCAACCATTACTTTGTTCCGGTTTGAAGGGCACTGTAGCAACGACTTGGGTAACGACACGCAACATCTCTCAAGGAGACAAGCGCAACGTGGTGCAATGTATACCACGCTAATTAGCGCACTGTTGTTATGAGCAGGTGTATCAGTTACCACCAGGTCTAGGTCCCGCTCGTTTAGTCGCTTTAGTAGTCTTCTGGATTTTCAACTTCCTGTAATCGTGTGTTATTCGCAGATTTCCATTAATTTGAAGTGGAAACACGAGCACTGGGGACAGCTGCTGAACTCACCATCAACACATGTCACCATTGAGTTTTACACCGCCGCTGAATGATTGATTGTCCGCTGTGTTCATTACAATTCACGCCGCGTATGGGATGTCACATCGTTGTTTCATCGCCGTGACTCATTGACGTGCACGCCGTCGCGGGTTCCAATACTGTGTACTTAACACTCCTTTCCTTCTCCTGATCCTTTTAAATAATTTTCGATTTTAGCTACGATCATTTACTGGTGGTAAGATTCAAGGTAGGTACCTACGCAGCGATTTTTTTTTCATACAATTAAGCGACGATACGAGTGGGGCGTTCGCCTGATAGAAAGCGACACGCCCGTCTATATCAACGTGACGCTAGTTACAATGCTCTATATTGTATTTGAACATAAGATGTGTCGTTACCCCAGCAATTACACTAGCTACAACGCCCTTCAAACCGAACCATTGTAGGTAATATTTGCACACTACTGTTTGGCGGTAATGAGTAAACATTGTGGTAACGAGACTCTGTATATTATGTCTCAAGACGGCGAGCAGAATGTGGTGCTATGTATAACATCCTAATTAGTATCACGTTGTTATGGGCGGGTGTACACTTACCATCAGGTGAACTTCCCGTAACAAAGAATTATAACTCCCATTTCATTAGCTACAACGCCCATCGAACCGGAGCACAGTAATATTTGCACACTGCTGCTTGTCGACTGCAAGAGGAGCTAGGTAGGCACCTACCATATGGTATCCGAAAACAGACACTACCACCGTATATACATATGGTACATTAGCACAGTACATCTAGCTATTGATGCTTCACGGAAGTGTCCGCGGTGGATATTGATGGTTTCCTGCAAGAGCCTCGCAAAGTTAATCATCTAGATAAATTACTTTGATTTATTACTTAATAGTATTCCTGCAAAGGTGTACATTTTCTTGTAAAGGAACAATCAATCTTGATCCTTACGGATGTTATGCATTCATTATTTTCTCCAAGTCTAACACTTTTCACTTCACTATTTTTTTTTATATTTGTGAAAGCGATCAGACGAGCGGGTCATTCACCTAATGGTAAATGATACGCCCGCCCATAACAACCTGGTGCTAGTTAGAGTGATATACACAGCAGCCAGACATATTTCGCTAATCGGCTTCAAACATAAAATGTTAGATCTCGTTAGCCCAGTAATTATTCTTGCTACAACGCACTACAATCCGGAACACAGTCATGTTTGCACACTACTGTTCAGTGGCGGAAATAGGCGCTGCGGTGGTACCTATCCAGTAGTAAAGAGAGTTAACACCAGTTACAGAGCTTTTGAGTTATACAGTACTGTTTGTATACTACTCTTTGAAGAAATACGAGCTGCGGTGGTATCTAGACGGTATTTGTCAACAGAGTCTGTTAAGTTTGGGAAGCATAAGTTAGTATTTATATCATAGTATTTGGTATACATTTAAATTTAAAAAATCACAATGAATATTTTAACCACGACAAACATCAGAGCGTTATCAGAAAATTTACACTGCATTTGTACGTTATCAGCGCTGACCGTGAACCGGGCGCATGTGATAAGGGAACTAAAGCTCACGTCTGTTCATCAACTGATTTTGTACATCGTACGAGTTATATGTATGATGAAAATGGGTATGGTTTGTTCGTAAACCACGTGAAAACAAGTGAACGCTTCGACACGGGACATGAGCATTCGACGCGGCATTATTTCTAGATAGATAGTTGGCTCTAGGCTATTTATTATTTGAATTTCGTATAACCTACATCCTTGCCGTGGCTTGGTCACTCATAGTGGAGCTGAAAGGAACCTACACGGCCGGCCTGAAGTGGCTGGACTCAGAGAGCTCTGTGAGCTCACCTCGGATGTGGGTCGGTGGGGGATACCGCCAGAGGTAGTACTTTGAAGAAAAGTAGTGTCGGTATTGCGTCCCGCCACGGCTCTATAACGGTTGGCGGCGGAACCCAAGACCAGATCCGCTTCCGGCTTCATGGCCTCTGAGTGACAGATTCGTGGGATCCATTACCCAGGTGGCTATAAGAGGCCGAGAAGAGTGTATGCTTCGGCGTGCTTTTACAGAAGTGGAAAGAGGGGATTCTTCCCACTGGGGTGAGGCAGCTTGGTGCAGCCGGCCTGGCGGGGCCATGGAAGTGTGCGAAAGCGTTCCCGCAGCCTTGCCGTAAAGCGACGAATGTGGAACATCGTGGAGGTATTAATATCAAGTCCGACATAAGCTGTCTTTGTCCCAGCGAGGGCAGGTATGCGAAGGCGTTTCCCCTGCGTAAAATAATAAAAAAAAGGTACTATTCGGTACCGAGACGCAATTTATGTCTCAAGGCGACGAATATATACTGCTGTGTATATCATCCTAACCGACATTTTTTTATGGGCAGGCATATCACTTACCTATTTAACGAAGTGCGACGAAAAAATAGACATATAGAATGGACACGATAACGGGTTGTATATTATAACGTATACCTTTAATAGTAACGAATATACATACATATATGAGAGCACAAATAACCCCCACGTGAGTCACCCGCCGCTTAACGTACACAATCTCAGGGTACGAGAATAGCCCGCGACCTTCGGCTGAGTCAACGGGCCGATACGTAACGATAAAGGGACTCTCACTGGCAACGCCGTAATACCAGCTCCAGGACTATTCGAAGATATTAATCAATAGCACAAATAATATTAAATAAGAAACATATTACAAATTATTATAATAATAAAGTGCTATGTGGTGCTGTGTATATCGTCCAGGATAACTTAACATGTTATCGTCTTACTCGTTTCATCCCTTTGTAGTGTAAATAATTTTTTTTTTTTTATATAACGAAGCGACGAGACGACTGAGATATTCACCTGAAAGTAAGTGATACGCCTGCCTATAACAATATCGCGCTAGTCAAGACGATATAAACTGTACCATTTCGCGCTCGTCATCATTAAGTTTCGTTACACCCAGTAGTTACACTAGCTGCGACGTCCTTCAAACCGGAACACAGTAGTGTTTGTCGGCTGCAATTGCAGCTGCGGTGGTAACTACCATCATTAATAACAAAAAAAAAACAATCTCTTTTCGATTTGATCACTTCTAAACCGCAGGTCGACCATCAAGGCTATATTTCAGTTTAAGACCTGACCAGTTAAGAAATCTCGGTTTGGTGACAAAACGGTGCCGCGAAAACGTGTTCCGACGATTAATGTGTTTTTTTTCCTTATCTAATTATACGGTGAGTCAGTCAGCGCCGGTCTGATATAAAAACAAGCGGAACCTTGACCTTCACCCACAATCAGCGTTTAAATTTAACCACAACTAGAGTAAACAACCAGTTAAAATTCCATTGTTATACATACCGACTCGTATGACTAGCTGATTACTGAATCACGTTAGATCTTCACCAAGTTCATTGGTGGTCGCGGTAAGTACATATCACCGTAAAGCGTTTTTCATAAAAAATACTACCGTTCACCGGTTTGAAGGGCGTTGTAGCTAGTTTAATTACTGGGGTAACGAGACCAAATATCTGACGTCACAAGGCGATTAGTGCAATGTAGTGCTGTGTGTACCATCCTGACTAGTGCCACGCAGTCATGGGTGGGCTTATCACTTACCATCAGGTGAATGTCCCGCTCGTCTCGTCGCTTCGTAGATAAAAAAAAAGATCTATTCAAGTATTCATGATGTGACTGTTCAGTATTTACTAGTGGTGGGTCTCTGTTGCCGGGGATCGTCTAGATGGGTACCACGGCAGCGCCTATTTCTGCCGCCAAACTGTAGTGTGTAAACATTACTATGTTTAGGTTTGAAGGGCGCTGTAGCTAGTGTTATTACTGGAGTACACAGACTCAACATCTTATTTCGCAAGGACTATGGTGCTGTGCATACCATCCCAGCGGCATTTTATGGGCGGGCTTATCACTTACCATCAGGTGAATGTCCCGCTCGTCTCGTCGCTTCGTAAATAAAAAAAAAAGATCTATTCAAGTAATAGCGACAACTGTATGTGACTTATGCACTGACTCACTTAGCCTTTCATGTGCACTAGGTACGCACGTAATATTTACTAGTATTTTATGCTTTTACGTCAACGTACAGACCTCAGACTGAATGTATGAGGTCACATCCACCGTCTGCCCTTAATGGGCGAAGATAAGGAATTAGTGTGCAAGTAGTAAAACCGCAGACGTTAAACCTGACCGAGGGTATATAACCATGTCACCGCACCAGCAATTAAAGTTTATGATCGCGTGCGTGTTCCGACAGTGAAATTATATGAGGTTTTTTTTTTCGTCTCTTGCAAATCGCGTGACAGACAGACAAACACGCAGCGGGTTAATCTTGAATCCCATGTAGTTACCAATATTATAACTCTGCTATTAATTGATATGTAAATAAAGGATTATCAATATTATCACCGTATTCACTGTTGGGCTAGTGTTTCTTTCAAATGGTGAACCAATACAACATGAAGTTGAACCGGTGCGTCATACATACATACATACATATATATCACGCCTCGTTCCCAGTGGGGTAGGCAGAGCCCACCTCTCTCCACCTATATCCTATTGGTGCGTCATAGAGACGAACCAATAGGATACAAGGACGAACTATTGCGATATAGAGACGAACCAATAGGATATAAGGAAGAACTATTGCGACATGGAGACGAACCAATAGGATATGAGGACGAACTATTGTGACATGGAGACGAGCCAATAAGAAAAGGGGAACGAACCAGTACGACATGGGGAGCTTCAAGAAAAGAGTCTATCACTTGCTCAAAAGCTATCAATGATCACTTTCCATTAGGTGAACTCTTCGGTAGTTTGCTCATATGACTTATGAGAAAATAATATTACATATAAAATCATGCTTATGCGTTAGCCACATAAAGTAGTAGCTAAAAACCGAATTAGTTATCTCTATCTGGCCACCAATCTGATGATGACGAATGCCATCAGCCGACAGACGCACACAGTCTCTCAAAGATCACCACGTCGTTTGATGGCTTTATTCATGAAACTTCCAAGTACCGTATTATCTTTACGACCTTAACCTTTCATATACAATTTATTGAATACAGTATATACATAGAACTTTTAAATTTTTTTATTATTGCTATTTATTTATGCTATCGTCATCGTCATCAGCCGATATACGTCCACAGCTGGACGTAGGATATATGCTATACATGTACTGTACTGGTTGTAGATCCCTTGCCGGAGACTAGGTACCACCGCAGATCTTATTTCAGCCACTAAATAGCACTGAGCAGATATTACTATATTCCAGTTTGAAAGGACCTGTAGCCAATGAAATTACTGGGGTAACGCGATTGAACATATGTCTTTAGGATATGAGCACTAATTAGTGCTTCGTGTATCATCCTAACTAGCCCCACACACGGACAATAGTTTCATCGAGTTGTTGAAAGAGTCGATAAGGTTGCGACGGCGGTGTTGTGTAAACAAACTACAGTGATTAATTTCAAGGAATTATCTAAGAATAATGCAATATCCGAGGCGATGGTAAACAGCAACAGTTCCAATTAGCTGAAGCTACTGTCCAAGTTATTCGCAGAGTGCGAAGGTCGGCGGCGCCACGCGACGCCAGCGAAGCTGACTCATCATCGCAATCTTAAAATAACCCGTCACTAACACGTTGCTGGTCCGTATGTATAACTGAGACATTGATTAGTTAATATCATGGTATACCATGTGACAGTACTTCACCATGGAGTAATGCAATGACATTTTATTATTTAATTGCCTATATATAGATAGTTAAATCAATGCGTGTTTTATATGCCTTATATGAATAAGGCACAAAACGTTATTTATCATGTAATAAATAACGATCTGATGACGAAGGAGCAGTGCGGGAAGACCTCCTGCACAAAGCAGGCAGCGTAGGATCAATCGGTCTATTGATATTTGAGGGATGCCTATATTCAGTAGTGGACATCTATCGGCTCACGCTATTAATATGTCTATATAACAGCAGACGTTCATCGGATGAGATGATAACAATGATGATATAACGTTTAATTTTTTCTCGGATCCTATTTAATGTAGAATATCTCTGTCCTGGTGAGAGAAGATCTACGGTCCCAGTAGTATGAACGTTATGTGGGATGTTTATTATTATTATATCAAAATATGTTTAGCTGCTCGTAGTTGATGCGAACCACGGAGGAGTGGACTTGCTGAATGCTGTCTTCAAGACAAAAGAGAATAAGCTGTTACTAAGTAATAACATTTACCAGCGCAGACCACATCACCACGTAACATTTTTAAGTTCTAACCAAAAAACCTAAAAAAACAACATATACACAGAGGTACAGTAAGCGTGTTATAGCTACGATTTCTGATAACAAAGTGCACGAACGAGAAGAGAAGAGATCAAAACTATTATTGCGCCCGTCAGTCCGCGTTGGATCAGCGTGGTGGGAAACGGCCCAAATCCCCACTATGAAACCCCTACATACGACAACCCCTAGTACCGAAGGCCATGCTGACTGTACGAAGAGATCTTTGGGGGAGGCCGTCTAGCAGTGGACGTCTATCGGCTGACGGTGATGATGATGATTGCGTTAGGATATTGACATAAAAGTTTAACAATTAAGTAATTTTTAAATCACTAAACATTTAAACAAATGATATTCGTCAATGTAAGTTTTAGTACTTAGATTTAGAAGTACTATAAATGTCTAGACGACTCAAAATATTTTCAGTATTTCCCCACTTTTCTTTGAAGAATGTCCTGATTTTCCTAATAAAAAGTGATGCCAAGTTTTTCTATATTTTTTATGTTTTTGTATATAGGTAACTTTAGTTCTGTATAGTTGTTAAGCGCGGTTGCGATAGATCACTTAAGTTAGCCCGAAGCGGAGCCGGTCATGCCGTGCTCTTATAGATCACTTATCAATAAACATGGGCGGCAGCCGGTTTATTAGATTATAGTCAAGTTTAAAACTTGATGCATAAATTCACCAGCAGCGAAATTTAAGTTCCATGGGATTTATGTATTAATTCCTTCTGTCTATATTATCTTCTTTATAGTGCTAGAAATCTTTATATATAACAGATTTCTACCCATTACATATAGACTTAAGACGATGCTTCTGGCAAGGTAGTAATAATATCCGAATCACCAGGATCAGTAATAGTCAGTGTGCATACTCTGTAGTATTTATCACAGACAGGTCCCCACTCAATATTATTCCCCCTGTAGTGATGCACTCCAGTTTTTGCCAAAAGAGCGTAATATTCAATCTCGAATTTTCTACGACTATGACCAGCTTGACATCCTCCTGACGCAGTGTCTTCAATGTTTGTTTATAACCTAGGCAGTATTTGCCATATGTAGAGACTCATCGCGATATATCTGGAACTATAAGGCCTAGAGGCTTGAAATTTGGTAGAAATATATGCAGACTCTGTGGTATAGTCAGCTAGTTAACCGCTTGCCTTGTATACGGATACCCTTGGTTAGTAAGCGTTAGAGTTGGGATGATGGTAGAGAACCTTCTCGAACCTGTCATGCTAGGTCACCAATGATTTAAATCTGAATACGTACATAGTACAATTGCCTCGGATATTGTAATATTTTTAGAAAATTCTTTGAAATTAATCGCTGTAGTTTACACAATGGTAATATGACTGACCATCGGGCTGGTCCACCCATTTAAAGTAGCACTGCGAGCGATGGAGAGAGATTTGCTTAGCATTTCTCTAGGGGTCAAAATCCGGAACGAAGAAATTCGACAGAGAACTAAATTTGTCGACGTAGATCTCTAAATCTGCAAGCTGAAGTGGCAGTGGCGGCCAATGGGGGAGGAAAGTCTTGAAGTGGAGGCCACGTACAGGTTGCAGAAGTGTATAATGCTCTCCCACCAGATGGACCGACGAAATTGGCACAGCAGTCGAAAGTGGAAGAACGCGAGAAGCTGAGGTTCACATTTGGTGGAAGACATTGGGGAAGGCCTATAACAGCAGTGGATAAGCAAAGGCTGACAATGATAATGGATTTTATACAAAACATTTAGCATCTTCGCCTTCAGTTTAAGTGATTCATCACACAAAAATGAGCATCTTAACATAATGCGAATATTTTTTTTTTTTGTCAAGACAAAGCTCTTAAGACGACTCTGTTATATTCTAAGAGCTTAACCACTACTGGTCACATATATCCATGCAGTTTATGTTATAATTGCTAGCATTAAACATGAACATAGTTTGTAGACTTGGAAGCTAATAGCAGACATTATTTGTGATGAATAGCTATAGCAAAGCTATTTAGAGAGATCGTCGATTTGATGAGCGAGTGCTGGTAAATTATGTAAATGGTACAACCAACATCGAGCCACGCCGTAGATTATATATAGCAGGATCGCATGACAATGCGGGTGGGCACCGCGGAACCGATATGACCTCACATCGGAGGTATGTAACTGGAAGAGGACCTGTGAATGCACACTAGGTCTAGACGAGATAAATATTTGTTCTAAATATTTTTTTTTGATACTTAGTACATTAAAATTCATATTTGTTTACGCTTTGTCACAAGCTGGTGGATATTTATTTCATTCGTAACTTTTCATACTTTCAGTTAAATCACGAAATGGTCCTTCCAAACGATTCTAAGGAGAACGATGGCTGGACGAGGTCTTCGTCCATTATGATAATATTTGCGAGCTATTGTAACAAAATATCAGAGGCCAGAAACAGCTTAAGTATTTACCACCGCAGCGCCTATTTCTGCCGTTAAACTCTTTCTCTAATGTCGTTCCCTAATGTCTAAGGATCGGGGTCAGTGCTAGGATTACTGTCTGGAGCTGACGATCTGCTTCCACCGGTTCCTGTCGAGCCAAACATTATTTATCTCCAGTTTAAAAGACATTGTAGCTAGTGAATTTATTTTAGCAACGAGACAACATCTAATCTCACGGCAACGAGCACAATGTGATGCAGTGTATTAAATCCCAACGAACGCCTCCTTGTTATGGGCAGGCGTATCAATTACATATCAAATAATCGTCTCGCTTGTCTTGTCGCTAAGTCGATACTAAAATAGTCCCGTAACTACTTCAAAGTCTTAGAATGATCACCAAGAAGGTTAAAATATCATCATATCACCACATATCCTTGACTTGAAGAATACAATATCAATCACCTAAATAATTCGCGAAATCTCACACGTTATTAAGATACATGTATATATATTAGCTGCTCTTCACCCGTTTTGCTAGCTGTAACATAGACTTGAAATTGTCAAAAATATTCTCAGTCCGACGACAACCGGCCGCCCCTAGTGACCCTTCCTTTTATTAACAATCTTGCAACTCCCATTGTGGAAAGAATTTTGTCAAATCCATTCTTATGTGACCTCTAAAGGGTAAAAGCAAAATTTCTACCAAAATTGAGTGTTTACGTCTAATACTTTCGGATCGTGATGAATCAATAAATCTCTGGATTTATATATATAGAGATCCGATCGATTATTGAGAAAGGCATGTGTCCAGCTGTGGACGTCTATCGGCTGATGACGATTTATATATACATACATATAAAATATTCATTAATTATTAGGTTATCCTTTCAAAATATATACATTATGCAATTATATCAAAAATCTCGCAAATAATAGATTGTCAAATATCTCCCTTCCGTCTTTTGAATTTCGCGGCTATGTACAAAGCGCTACAGAGCTCGTATCTGTCAATACTATACATAATATGAAAGGTCTTGACATAACCTACAAAACGACGCTATGCATAATTAGTTTGGATATTGCGTTCAACAGTTATAGACGTGTAAACATGGAGTTCACTAACGCCGAAATTCGCGCTATTTTAAAGTTTTCCTTCCTAAAGGCAAATCCGCTAGAGAAACGTTCCGTGAGATTAATGGTGTTTTGGGGGATGGTACTCTATCACTTCGAACCGCGGAGGAATGGTTTCGACGATTCAGAGCCGGTGAAAACGACATCATGGATAAGCCAGCCGGCGGAAGACCTGTGACGACAAATACCGATCAAATCATGGACTACATCGAGTTAGATCGGCATGCGGCATCTCGTGACATCGCCCAGGAGATGGGAGTAAGTCACCAAACCATTTTAAACCATCTGCAGAAGGCTGGATACAAAAAAAAGCTTGATGTTTGGGTGCCGCATGATTTGACGCAAAAAAACCTTCTGGACCGAATCAACGCCTGCGATATGCTGCTGAAACGGAACGAACTCGACCCATTCTTGAAGCGGATGGTGACTGGCGACCAAAAATGGATCACATACGACAATATCAAGCGAAAACGGTCGTGGTCGAAGGCCGGTGAATCGTCCCAAACAGTGGCCAAGCCGGGATTGACGGCCAAGAAGGTTTTGCTGTGTGTTTGGTGGGTTTGGAAGGGAATCATCCATTATGAGCTGCTCCCATATGGCCAGACGCTTAATTCTACCATCTACTGCGAACAACTGGACCGCTTGAAGCAGGCGATCGACCAGAAGCGTCCAGAATTGGCCAAAAGGAAGGGTGTAGTGTTCCACCAGGACAACGCCAGACCACACACTTCGTTGATGACTCGTCAGAAGCTACGGGAGCTCGGATGGGAGGTTTTATCGCATCCACCATATAGCCCGGACATAGCGCCAAGTGATTACCACCTGTTCCTGTCCATGGTGAACGCCCTTGGTGGTGTAAAGTTGAACTCAAAAGAGGCTTGTGAAAAGTGGCTGTCCGAATTCTTCGCAAATAAGGAGGGGGGCTTCTACGAGGGAGGTATTATGAAGTTGCCGTCTAGATGGAAACAGATTATCGAACAAAACGGCGCATATTTGAACTAAATCCGATCACTGTAACACTTTTTATAAAGCATTGAATAAAGAGCAAAAAAGCGGAAGGGAGATATTTGACAACCTTATATAATGATCTACTAATGTATGTACGTATCCAGCGGAGATATAAAAAAAAAAAATTCCAAACTCGCCATGTCTAATACTTGGTGTACACGCGACGTTGTTGGAATTGCATTTGGTCACGGCCTTTTACGTATTAGTTACAAGTAACACCATTCAGTCTAGCTATTTATTACTAACTATATATTGGACGGTGTAAAACTACGCCTGATGACGAATGAGGAACGTATTATCACCTCTTAAACACATCATCATCATATTAGCTTATTGAGGTGAATTAAACACATCTAAAGCGGAGTGAGGGTGCCCGCACAACAACTCACTGGACCCAATGAACCCCTCCAAACGTGATCTTTAGGGGACGCCTATGTACAACAGTGGACGTCCATCGGCTGCTGATGAATATCAATTTCTTTTTATTAAACAAAGCGACGAGACCGTCGAGACGTTTACCTGATGGTGAGTGACACATCTTCCCACAATAATAAGGTATTATTTAGGGTGACATACACTATACAAACCACATCATGCTAGTCGCTTTGAACACACAAAATATACAGTAATTTTATTAGCTACAACGCCCATCGTACAGGAACACAGCGATAGAAATAGGAGCTACGGTAGTACCTACCTAGATTGTCTCCAGCAACAGAGATACATCTTTTTAACTTCCGATTGGATTGGATATGCTTGTGAGAGGTCTATGTTCAGCAGTGGGCGTCTGTCGCCTAATGATGATGAATTTCCTCCGATTTAAAATGATATCTCTAATATTATTGTGTGACAAAACAAAAGCGACCAGTCAAGACCGCGAGGCACGGCGGCAGACAACAATAGCCTTGAGGAGAGGATGTCCGTTATGAGTTGACGGCGAGGTTTGTTTTTTGGGTGTCGCAAGGCATGCAAATTGGGGGTCCCCAGTTGAATAAACAGTACTTTAAATGCTTATAATAGCGTTGGTCTGCAACTCCGAATTTAGCTTCATACATTACAATTAAAATTCAAACAAGAAAATTTACACTTTTTTTTTTTTCAAGAAAACAACGAGATGAGCGAAACGTACATCTAATGGTAAGTGATACACATACCCATAAGACTAATCACCGCCACGTCTATTTCTACCGACAAACAGGAGTGTGGAAACATTACTTTGTTCCGGTTCAAAGGGCGTCATAACCAGTGATGATACTGGGGGGTAAAGAGACGTATCTATCTAGCGCCGCATTGTTACGGGCAGGCGTATCACTTATCAACAGGTGAACGCCTCGCTTGCCTTATCACTTAGTCTTTCTTAACAACCGGATAACGCCCGCTGCTGGGCATATGCCTCCCTCGAGTATCATCATTGAGAGGGAAGTGGACCTTAGCACCACCAGGCTGGTCCAGTGCGGGTTGGTGTGTAGTCAGAGTCTAGTTTGTTGTATAGCAGGGTGCACAGCAAGTGAAGTTGTGGGCTCCGTAAGATGTTGGGCGGAACCCCTAACGCCCCCATATCACTTAGTATATATATTGATACAGTAAGCTATTATTATCAAGTAGTTTGTTAACGCAATTTGATACTTACTGACAATTAGTAATAAGAACTGCATGCGTTCCAGTAAACACGGTTACTCAATAACGGTACTATGCCTACTGGCGATGCAATAGCGCGGCCACCGTGGCCGGAAGCGCGGGAGACATGCGGGCGGGTCGCCGGTTCGACGCCCGTGTCTATTGTTACTTGCGCTTTGTTTATATCCTAATGTTTACACATATCTATACCTCTGGGGATCTAAAGGCGCAACCATCAAAACACATTTCATCAGTATAGCACAAAAAAATTGCATAATATCTTAACATAGGACTCATACGTTAAAAATAAAGCAATATTCTTTTTATTTCGTATGAAGAACTACAAAAATGATTTTTTTAAAGCGCCATAAAAAGCAAGAGTTTGATTCTTTTCGCGAATTTCCCAACTGTAAATATATCAATCGGTAGAGCACGGAATTCCGTGTGAATCTGCTTTCAAAAGGAATTTCACTCCTAATGGCGCTTATGGCCTTTTGGCACAGAGGTATCGATGTTGGTGAAAATTTTGCATTAGTAATTAACAGTATTATATATCAATCGCCTAATTACTTTCGACACTAGATCAATAATTAGACCAAAACTTGAACCGGTGACCTTAGACAAGGTCATGCTCGATGACCTGTGTAATGGACCTCTTTTACAATCTCTACTTATTTATTCTACGAAACGATAAGATGACTGAGACTTTCACCTGATGGTAAGTAATTCGCCTGCCCAAAACAAGGTAACGCTAGTTAGGATGATATACACTGCACCAGATTGTGCTCGTCGCGTCGAGTGTTGAATCCTTAACCGGTTTTATTTCAGTAGCTACAACTCCAGTAATACAGTAATTTTTGCATAGTATTTTTTGGTAGTAACAAGAGTAATAAGAGCTGCGGTACCTATCTAGATAGTCTCCAGCAATACAGACCTATCAGAAGTATTCTTCTATTAATTTCTAACAGTTCGTCCAATTGGACGTTCGCACAGTGCGCGTGCGCATCCGCACAGTATCCCCGTCCTGTTTCAATAAGTAGGTTATAAAACAATTGAACCGTAATGGCCCCGCACCAATTTGACGCTATTGTAGTGATATAGTCTCGACCAGCAGTTCTCAAACACCAAAGTATCCAGGAGTCACAAATACACTACCCACAAATATTAAGGAATTAAAAAAAACATGTTTTTGTGTGATTTTCAATAAATTGTAACTCAGAGAAAAATAGTCGTACAGCAAACAAAAACCAATAAACTGTAGCTCCAAGTGTCTAGGTTTTTAGATCTGGCTACGAAGACACTAAGAAAAAATATTAAATGGCATTAATTTTCTTAGAAAGCTTCTTAGCGGAATGATGAAAAGAATTTTTTCGAAGCCCATAGATATTTTTTAAAACGAGCATCATCATCATCATCAGCACGGGGTTCTCACGATAATGCCGCGCGAAACCGGCGAATACTGTTGTCGCCTTCTACGTCAGGCATGGTTTTCTTTAGCTTCATTCTTACTAGCTTGAGATTAGGGGTCTGCCGGCAGCGAAGACTTGGCCCGACGAGACTAAGGACTTCTATAATGAAACCTTGCTTAATTCTTATAAGTGGTGAAATCAGCCAGCTATATATTTGACTGAGCTTTATGCCAATGCAGACTTGAATGAAAGCGAGTCAATCATGAGAAAGTTCACGAAGATCTAACGAAGCAGAAATTCCAAGCCGTATAAGGAGCGTACCGCATTTTTATCCTCGCGGTGTACAGTCGCAAGCGAATTTAAACAAAAATGAAGACATGCCACGCCTCGGAGTTTTAAAATATCATCATGATCAGCCAATAGACGTTCACTGTTGGACATAGAGGGGTATAACGGGTCCTGAACCACAACTCACGTGACCCAAGCCAAACTCACCTACTCGTGGTGCACCCTGCTAATCAACAAACGTGGCTCTGGACCCCGTCAACTCGCATTGGGCCAGCGTGGTGGGGAACGGCCCAAATCCCCCTATTTTAACCCCTACATACAGCAGCCCCTGGTGCCCAGCGGTACCGGAGGCAGTGCCGACTGTATGTGAAAATCTATGGAGAGGCCTATCTAGCAGTGGACATCTATCGGCTGATGATGATGCTGGACGTAGTATAGATAGCATACATATTTTACAGTATATACTATAATATTATAATTCAAAAGGTCATTGTTATGCTGAATGTAAGTCTCGTATATCAAGTATACAAAGCCAGTCCAACTGTATTTTACCAAGGTATAAATCAGTGGTAGATGTCTGTTGCCGGACTCCGTTAGGGTAGATATCACCACAATCCCTATTTCTCCTGACAATCTGTAGCGCGCAAACCCTTGGGGAAACCGTGGAGAGATCGCGGTGTATGTTCCGGCGGGCCCTTACAGAAGTGAAAAGGAAGGGTTTTTCCCTCTCGAAGTGGGGTTGCATGGTGTAATCGGCGCTGCCGGGGTGGCGGAGGTGTGCGCAAGCGTTTCCGTGGCTTTGCCTTAAAGCGACGAAAGTGGAACATCGTGGGGGTTTCAGTCATTCATCAGGGGTTTCAGGGGACATAACCTGTCTTTGCACCGGCGAGGGTGTGACTATGCGAAGGCATTTCCTCACGTAAAAAAGGAAGCTACCACCGCAGGACTATTTCAAATTATATATTTGTATCAAGTAATAACTTAACAGAAACATTGGAATGTCAATTTTATCCGGTGCTTATGTATTTGTACACAAGTTAGCTAACGCGCGGTGATTGCTTATAAATAATTCAAAACGGATTACTTCGCGCTCGACATAACTACGGCGCTGACACGCCCACTCATAAATCCTTCAGTTTATTATAATGAGTCTGTGTTCTTGAGACGTACACTCACATGGTCAGACTAGTGCCAGCACCAGAGCACACCTTATTTTTGTTTCGGCGGACATCTTCGAAAGATAACCGGCTTCGGGGGGGAAGTAGAGGTTATTTGGAGTACAATCCACTATTACCCTAGCAATGGTCTTCTTCTGCGCATTGGCCGTGGCTCCGGGGTTAAATATGACCCATATTGTGCTACAGCAAATACAAGACCACCTTGTATTTGCCGTCTCCGCAAGGACCGCTTATCGAGTCTTGAGAGTCTTCCTGCTCAAAGAAGAAGAATCCGAAAACACTTGTACTACAGCCAGGGTTACCTTAGTTCTGTTTTTAATACACAACTAAACACTTGTTGTTTAAACACAATTAGCGCTAAACGTTTACCTAATGGTATGTATAAGTTATACACCTGTCCATAAGGCCGTGGCGCTGGTTAGGATGATATAGGCAGCACCACATTGCGCTCATCGTGTGAGACAAGATGTTAGTCTCGTTAACACAGTAATTACACTAGCTACAACGCCGTTCAAACCGGGACACAGTAATATTTGTTTGGCGGCAGAAATTAGCGCTGCGGTGGTACCCACGTAGATAGTCTCCGGCAACAGAGATCTAATACCAGTTCTGCGTCACAGCCGAGACTTAGAAAGGTTTTAAAAAGTTAATAAAGATATCTCGTTAACCCAGTAATTTTATTTGATATCACGCCATACAGTAACACCATAATGTTTGCACACCACTGGTCTGGCAGCAGGAGTAGTAGTTGCGGTGGTACTTATATAGACATAGACGACATAGAGGATCGCAGGCAATAGGAATCTACCACACAATAGCATTGTTTATGGATTAAAATTTTCATAACAGTTAAGACATCAAGCGAAATAAAATTTTAGTCTTCAAAAAAAAAAAAAAACTACTTTAAATGCTGTGTTTTGTTACTTTAAGGCCGCAAGCACAATGCCTCTCGCTCAAGCAAGCGTACAGCTGAATGTCGGTAGGAGACATGAGCCGAGGAATATGAGATACTTCGGTAACTTTAACGTACACTTCACGGAACCCGTCAGGTACTTTTACTTTTTTTTATTCGAGACCGGAATCTTAAGTACTCGGAGGAGATGTGACTGAAAATTGTATTCAGTCTTTACTGGTAGGTCTCTTTTGCCGGAGACCGTCTAGGTGGGTACCATCGCAGCGCCTACTTCTGCCGCCAAACACTAGTGTGCGAATATTACTGTGTTCCGGTTTGAAGGGCGATGTAGCTGGGCTAAATGGACTTAACATCTTGTCTCAGCGACGAGCACGATCTGGTGCTGTGTATATCATCTTAACTAGCGCCAAGTTGTTATGTGCAGGCGTATCACTTACAATCAGGTGAACTTCTCGCTCGTCTCATAAAGTAAAAACGCGTAAACACGCTGTTACCGTATGTGGAGTCGGAGAGTGCGGTACATTATTACTTTATTTATCTCCGTATATTTAAGTGTATTCGTGATTTTAATAAAACATGTCCCCATATAATGGACGGATCAAAAAACCGACACTCATGTACATCATTGTAATTTATGTAAACTTTTTTTTATGTAAGCATTGTAGTGTAACCTTTTGTTTTTATCAACGATACGTGCATTTCGAAATCAGAGTAGGTTTTTGTTATGCTTATAACAACGACACGATGTTTTTAAAGTATTAAATACAAGAGGGAGTGTAAGAGATCCCGCACAACTCACGGAACACTAGCCAACCCTTCACCTGCTCGTGATGCACCCTGCTAATCAACAAACGAGGCTCTGGCTCCCACCAATCCGCATTGGGCCAGCGTGGTGGGAAATGGCCCAAGTGCCCATATGTACCCCTACAAACGACGACTCCTGGTTCCCGACGATGCGGCCAGAGCAGCACCGATCGATGTGGCGATCTTTGGGGAAGGCCTATGTTCAGCAGTAGACGTTTATCGGCTGATGATGATATATCCACGAAACACTTTAGGAAAGTAGTATTTAATAAACAAAAATATACTATGAAAGGAAGAGTTCAGATATTCCTGCACTCATGACAATGTGGAGCCATTTAATAATATATTCACACAACACCACATTGTTCATAAACCTATTGGAGTAATGATTTAAATTACCCAAGTTTATTTGATTGTTATCATTTCATTATTTAAACTACAATAAATCATTATCATCATCAGCCGATAGACATCCCCTACTGGACATAGCCCCCCCCCCCCCAAAGATCTCCACATCGATCGGTCCCGCGTTGCCTCTGCATCCAGTGGCTTTTTGCGACTCTCATCCGATCGTCGGTCCAGCTTGAGGGAGACCTCCCATCACTGTTTACTGCCTCATCGGCCTTCGGTTCTTCGTACAATGTGCTCTGCCTACCGCCACATTAGTATAGCAATCTTTTGAGTTATGTCGGTAACTTTAGTTCTTCTGCGGATGTCCTCATTTCTGATTCGAGAGAAACTCTGAGCATAGCCCTCTCCATTGCCCCTTCGGTGATTTTGAGCCTTTTTATAAGACCAATATGAAGAGGCCGCCACGCACGAGTTGAAGACTTGTTTTCAGCCACTGCGGTAATTGAAACTACAATAAAACGAATGAATAAATACATCGACTTATTAATATATTCAAATACAATACTGTTGTGCTTCTTTCGAAGACTGCAATGTGTTACCTCGTCTCCACACTGAAGTGTATAAACATTGTTTTGTACGATTACGTACGATACTAGATAAAAGATTTGATAATGTTGATCTTAGACCAGGAGCTGAGACTTATTGACAAATCTATACTGGAATGATAATATCAACATACTGCCACTGGATGGATACCACACTGGATGTATGTGTCATCGTAAACAAATGTAACACTACAGTTGTTTACGATGATTGTTTCACCATTTTCGAAATTTTCGTGTATCGATGACTAAATTTCAAGTGTATTGGATATACAGAGGGGAACAGTTTTAACGTCCAATGGGGATATAATGAATAAAAGTTGACCAAACTTGTTCATCATCATCGGTCGATAAACGTCGACGGTTGGACATCTACGTATAATATACATGTGAGCACGAATAATATATATATATGTGTATATAACTTATAACTTAAATGTCTCTTTTATACGCAATAGTACTTTTAATTTAAACTTAGGTTTCTATGGCCGTAACCACCACTACGTTTATCAATCAGCTGATAATGATGACGGTGAAATTAATACGTCAATAATTTCAATTAAAATTCGTTTATCAACTTATGAGAGTCGGAATATTCTAAATGTATGGACTGCCTACTCATTTAACGAGTGAAGTGTTAGCACAATGTGGATAATGAAAGACCGATTAGAAACTACGACGATATATACTAACGCGTTAAACCTAGCGTTAAAGAAACAATAAAATATATTATTTTATGTTGATAACACTACTTCATTAATTATAAATTGACAACAATTTGAATATGGCAACACTGAACAAACGTCCGGCCTGTGTCGTGTCATTCGTGCATTGGCTACAGAAGCGCGAGGACCGTTGGTATTAAATTATTTCAATACAATTGTTGTGTGTTTCAGTGTTTAATTGTTTATAAGTTGTGGGTAAAATCGTAACTATCTATTATTTTGTTCAACCTGCTATTTGCTACTAGCAGTAGCTTTCTGTTCCCGGAAACGTCTAGGCAGGTACCATCGCAGCCGACGAGCGGCAGTGTGCAAACAATCCTGTTTTCCGGTTTAAAGAGCGCTGTAGCTAGGGTAATTACTGCGATAATGCGTTTTAAGACCTTATGTTTGAAGACGACCAGCACAATGTGGTGCATTATATACCATCCTAAGTAACGCTATATTGTTATGGGCAGGCGAATGATTTACCATCAAGTGAACATCTAGGACATTTCGTCGCTTCATTGAATAAGAAAAAAATTGAGGATAATTACAGTATTGGTATCGGAAAGCAAGCTTTGCTAGATTTAAGTGGCAGTGGACAGGGTACATTACCCAAAGGATCGAAGGTCTACGCGGTGCTGAAGGAAGACGTAGTGCTGGGAGGCTCTCTATAAAGTGAACCTACGATTTGGTTAAGTTAACTGGATGCGGGCAGCGCAGTAATGATCGGTATGGAAGTCTTTGGGACGGACCTATGTCCAACGATCATCTATCGATTAATGATAATGATAATGGTGATGATGATGAAACATATAACACATCTCTATTTTTTAATGAAACATAACATTAGTATGTAGGTGGATACATAAGTCCGAACATATACGTAGCGGAGCGTAAATGAAAAACCAACACTGCGAATGAACAGACCCTCCTGCCATATAATCAAGATTGTCCATGCCCGTGCATTCATTACGGAGGTTGTACGTTAAAACGAGTGTAGCTTTCATACCGTTGCTTAGTTCGTTTTGCTTTTATGTACGTATAGAGTTTCTGTATGTATATATATATAAATGATTTACATTTTAGATTTTTTTATATTGTAACAATCGCACAACTCACGGCACCTAGGCTATAACTTCCCCTGCTCGCGGTCCACCATGCTAATCAACAAACGAGGCTGTGGCTCCCAACAATTCGTATTGGGCCAACGTGGTGGATAATGGTCCAAATTCCTCCGTATGAACCCCTATAAGGAACGATCTTTAGTGCTTGGCGGCACCGAAAGCCGTGGTGACTGTGGTAAAGGTCGCGGGAAGACACTGGATACGGGCAGCGCAGAACCGATCGATGTAAGATCTTCGGGGGAGGCCTATATCCAGCAGTGGGCGTCTGTCGGCTGATAATGGTGATTGTAAAAATCCTTGTGAAACATTTTTTTTTATAAATTTGTTAGAACGAACACAGTTGAATTCTTACTTTCCTCAACAACTTCATCACAAGCCGACACAACCAACAACTTAAGTGTGACACTAATCACAATGTAAATATCTTAACTTTAGTAGACACTAAAATAATTATTTACTATTATAGTATTTCCTTTTTTATCCTTTGAAGCTATTATAGTTAAATTTGCAAGGTATTTGTATCGGAGAGCGCGGGTTCGATCCCCATTGAGCTGGAGCTTCCGGTGAAGGAAACATTATGGGTAAAATCTACTTGTTCCAAGAATGACAGCTGATTTGGGCACGTGACTGCTCTTGACCAGCGGGGTGGGTAAGTAACCTTGACTTTCTCCTTACGAGAGAAAGTGAATACCAGCGGTGGGAACAACAACAAATGGGCTCGTATTACTACTTTATTATAAAATATTATGAAGAGTATTAAACAAACAAAGAATATTAAACACGGTTTTAAGGTTTCACCCATTTTTAAACTTGGTAGAAAAAAAAGTAGCTCGCTGGCCTAATGGTTAGAGCGTGCGGCTTTCATTCCGAAGGTCGCGGGTTCGAATCTCGGCATGTACCGATGACTTAATATTTAAGTTATGTACATTTGTGGACTCTAGTTACAACAGCGAGATACAAACGGTGAAGGAAAACATCGTGAGGAAACCTGCACATGACTTAGAATTTATTCTAAGGTATGTGTGAAGTCACCAACCCGCATTGAGCCAACGTGGTGACTATGGCCCAATCGCCCTCATATTGAGGGTAGGCCTGAGCCCCAGCAGTGGGGACGTAAATGGGCTGTTTATTTTTTTTTTTTTTATTTTATAAAAAAATTGAATTTCCGGTTGAACTTTCAATGATTAAATAATACATATATATCACGCCTCGTTCCCAGTAGAGTAGGCAGAGACCAGCTCTCTATTAAATAATATTATATATGAATATATTTGTATCTTTTATAACAAAAAAAAAACTGCCTTAAGTATAGTAGCACTTCAAATAATGACTAGATTACAATACTTCCTTAAATGTTATAATTTTTACTCTCCGCAATGAAAATCTGTTAAAGGCAATAGCCGTAATTGAATTTGGCATAAATCCCTCTACAATGAGCAATTAGAGTCCACATAAAAACCAGTGACCACCCACGATCCCTAAATACCTTTCACTTTTATGTCGCTCAGCAACAATTGATTCCTACAGTCTGTCTGCGGTGATGCGCCCCAAGTCATACAATTGAAGCGATTACAATTTAACCTATGTGTATATATATATATATATATATATATATATATATATATATGTACACAATTATATACATATATAGATTATAAACTATCTTTTCGTCGTATCAATATGTTTAATTCATATCGAAATTTGTATGATATTATAACAAAAAAAAGCGAGAAGAAGAGAAAGACGTTCACCTAATGGTAAGCGTTATGCCTGCCCATAACAGCGTGGCGCTAGTTAAAATGATATACACTATCACTAGCTACATCGCCCTTCAGTAACTTGGTAATATTATATTTTCACACTGTTTGGCAGCACTGTAGAAAAAGGTGCTGCGGTGGTACCTACCTAAACAGTCGTTGTCGACTAAACCAACCAATACAAAAATTATGCCATGACTAGTCCGTTTTCCTTTATTTTAACGACAAAGCAACAAGACCTGCGCGAAATATGCACCTAATGGTATTGAAGGTTGTTGTAGCTGTTGAACTACTGAAGTAGATTTAACATTTTATGTCTTAAGAGGATGAGCAGTTTGGTGGAGTATACTTAATTCTATCTAGGTTCAAATTGTTATGGGCTCGTCTCGCAACTTTGTCGATAAAAAGTCTAGATTGTGAAACGCTCTAATTTATAAAAAGCCTATTCATTATTTTATTAAACACTCTTTTCTTATACTTTTTTCTTGTAGGAAATATCACATTGGTAATCCTTTGTCAGTAGAGGCAACTGTAGAGTTATGCCTAACTCTTACCAGCTAAAACCCCACAGTGTCCCACTTTTGGCAGAAACCATAGGAGCGCTTTCACATACAACGGTGGTTCTGTCTGCGATAAACCTTGAGGAGGCATGGGGTGGTGTTTCACCTTCGGCACACTTTGATGAAAATTTCAATTGATACGCGAATACCACCGTCGCGCTGAACTGATACAAAAAATCATGATGTCGTCTAAAACTTAACCGGTGACATCTCATGCTTTATACCATCGCCGGCGTAGTAAAGAAAGCCCCCCCTGGAGTCATTGCCCTGTGGAGTGGGCGCGCCAGCTGAAAACCGAGCTTTCAGAGCTGACTACACCGACGCCTCTACTCCTGTTTTTTTTTTATTACGCCGGGTAGCTATTTAAAAAAGCCTGTTGTCTCTCGTCCGTAATGGGAGATTGACTTTTGTTGCAACGGTCGACTAACTGCGCTGTTGGTTAACGTAATAGTGAAATATAACTTCTCTGTAACAAGTCTACTTTTATCGTTGTAGGTCTTGCAGGAGCCGGTATAAGTAGAATAGAAGAATATAGTATAGAAAGAATTATTTTACTGGAACGCGTTGTATCTTTGTCTTAATGTAACAAACAATATATTGCAGTGTATATTGAACTGTGTAAATGTAACTACGATTCTTGAGATGGATGTGCGGTGTGATAAAGAAGGATAACATTAAGAATGACTGTCTTAGAGGAAGTCTGAAAGTTGCTGCAGAGTCAGAAAAATTGAGGAGCAAGCGGTTAGCGTGGTGCGGGCATGTGCGGAGGGATGAAGGACATATAACAAAGAAATTAATGAGAATAAATGTGGATGGTTATAAGGGTAGAGGAACACATAAGATGTGTGGATAGATTGTATGAAAGATGATATGGGTAAGAAGAGTGTGAATTCAGATATGACGGCTGATAAAGAATATGGAAGAGAAGTACATACTGTGCCGACCCCACATAGTTGGGGAAAGGGCAGGAGGAAGAATTGTGTAAAAAAACTTAATGGTGGTAGGCGTCTGTCGCTAGAGACCGTCTAGATAGGTAACAACGTGCTTGACGTTGCTACCTATCTAGACGGTTGTGTAGTTGTGTGTAAACATTAATGAGTTCCGGTTTTAAAGACGCCGTGCCGTACCTAGCGAACTATTGCGGTAACGGGACCTAACATTTTATATTTCAAGACGAGCTCAGGTGTATAACATCCTTACTTGTCGGGTGTTGTTATGAGTAGGCGTATAACTTACCACCAAGTGAATCCGTCGATCGTAACTTCATCATATAAAAAAAAACTATTGAGATGTTTTTTTTTAATTAATTGTTCATTTTACTAAAATATATACTTGCTTAATAACATATCTCAAGCGAGCAAATGTTACTGTGTTACATGTTACACTGAGTTATTGATGTTAGACAGCAAACGTTACCGGAAGTACGGTCTTCTAGGAATATTTCCACGTTAAAGCTGTTCAATGTTGTATTTACACCATAAGCTGTAATTAGGTAGGCGAGGAGTCAAAGGGTCGCGTGAGGGCCCATTGGGCGTTACCCTGAGCCATCATAACGGTTAGATGGCGCACATGAGCACTCTCGAACCATCATTAATAACCGGGAGGCACGCCATTGGGAGTGACTCCCCGAGGGTATGATAGCAAAACTAAAATAGTTATTTAAAGGCGCAAGTAAATATTAAATTATTTATATAATTTACAGTTAAATGTAAATATCATATCAAAACAAGTTTTTTTATGGTGGACTCTACCATATTTTTGACGAAGCAGTCGATATATTTAGCTGATGGTAAATGATGCGCTCGCCCGTGATAACATCTCCTTAGTAAGGATGTTATACACTCCACCACACTATGCACCTCGCTTTGAGACATAAGGTGATAATTATCGTTACACCCAGTAATTAAACTAGCTACAACTTCCTTCAAACCGGAAGACAGTAATGTTTGCACACTAGTTCCGGTAGAAATAGGATACCAATAATACATAATGTAAAAAGTAACTTAACGTAGAAATTAGAAGAAATATTAGTAATGTGAGAAGAAATGTAAATGGAGTTAGAATAGAAAAAAAAGTTTTCCACCATGAAAACTCTACCTCTGGTGATGAAGTTAGCAATTGCTGATGTAAAGAGAGACTGTTAATATAGTTGAAGTCACAATTATTAACTATACCGTAATGTTGTGCTCATGATCATATTATCCTTGATAGTGTATCATACCTGAAACAAAGAAATGTAATTATTTAATATCTGGTAGTAAAAATTAAAAAAAAATTAAACGCTCCTCACTGAGACATAAGATTTACTGGTACCGTGGTAACCAGTGGTAACCGTGTTCTGGTTTTCAAAAGCGCTGTAACTATTTAAATTACTGGGTTATCGATACTACATCTGTCTCAAAACGATGAGCATAAAGTAGGGCTGTGTATGTCATCCTAACTAACGTTAATGTCATGGATATGCTGTATCAATTACCATCAGGTGAACGTCTCGCTGTGGAACTAAAGTCACCGACATAGCCCAAAAGATTGCTAGACTCAGTGCGCATCGCACATTGCTCGAAAAACTGACAGCCGATAGGACAGTACGGGTCTTAACTGGAGGTGAAGTACCCGTAGACGAAATACCGGAAGACACCACATAAGCTGGACCGATGATCTGGTTAAAGTTGTAGGAAACCGCTAGATTCGGGCAGCGCAGAAACAATTGGTGTGGAGAATTTTGAGAGAGGTCTATGTCCACCAGTGGGGACGGCTATCGGCTGATGATGAACATCGCTATCGTCTCGTCGTTTTGTAGGAAAAAAATGTTAAATCTCATTACCACAGTAAGTTCACTAGCTACAGCAGCCTTCAGTAACCAGCAACAGAGACCTATCATGTTTCTTCGTGCCTGTGTAAATGTCTGATGCCTTCGTAACCTCAGGCTGCAGCCGCTGCCGAACAAAGGGTAGAGAATGGCGATAAATCAAATACACCACCGGCGAGTGCACGGCGCCATTAGTAAACAAACAAAGGAATAGAACCACCGGCACAATAAATTCGCGTTCAGCGAGCAACTGGGTCAGTGGTGCCCCCAAATGGCAAAGACGGTTGGGGTAACCAGATTTTTAGTACTTAAGCGGACATGGACTTAACCGAATGATGTGAGAAATAGAGGAAAAATAAATCACATATTATTCTCTTTCTCTTTTCTCATCTCTCTTCAATTGTGTATAACGTACTAATCATCAAGTTACCTGATAGTGGTACTAGGTAAGATAATAACACTGTACCACATAGCGCTTATCGTCTCTAGACAAGTTATTAATTCTCATTACCTCAGTAATTTTACCAGCTACTAATGCCCTTCAAACCGGAACATAATAAATATTTGCATACTGCTGTGTGGCCGGTAGAGACTTACCACAATCTATTAAAAATGCACACTGCAACCAACTACCTCCTGCCGGTGGGTCTGCATTGCTCCACCGAAAGCTCTTATTTCCGCCGCCAAACAGCAGTGTGCAAACATTACTGTGTTCCGGTTTAAATGGCGTTGTAACTAGTGGATTTGCTTAATATTATGACGAGCACAATGTGATGCAGTGTATATCACATTACTTATCATCAAATGAATGCCTCCACTTGATGCGTCGATTTGTCTAATAAAAAAAATACTGTCAGTTTGAGACATGATAGAGTAAGTCTGTTACCGCAGTAATTTCCCTAACCAGCGTCCTTCTAACAAGTGTTTGTCACAGTACTGTTAGACGACGGATATAGATGTCTGCGAATTATATCAAAACTAAGATATTTCCTTATGAAATATTTATTGACCGGTGCACAGTAATAAAGCGGCACCGCCCGAGTCGATCCGCAGCAATAATCGCGTTACACAACACCGCGAAATCAGTGAATACCATTAGCGATACTTTTTTTTTTGGTTACTCTGCACTCTTAAGCCTCTGTACTCGCCGCGTGCTAACGTCTTATATCGGCACGTAACTGTACATATTTAAGTTGGAAAGTACCGAAAAAAAAAATGGCCGACTTAATTGCTATTAAAGAAATCCATATAACGACCACTTATACTATTAACATCTCTTTAACATAAACTGATAATATTATTATTTTTTAAACATATAACTGTTTTACGTTATTTATTTAAACACATCATAGTAACGCAACTAAATGTATAGAGTACGAGCGCAGGGCTGACTAAGGCCTGGGAAACCTAGGGCTCGTAATTTTAGGGCCCGAAAATTAGAACCAAAAAACCGTGTATGTCATGACTGAAAACTAGGTCCATAATTGTATTGTTGCCTAGAGCCCGTTTTAACCTTAGTCCGCATTTATAATAGAACGGCGTTATGTGAAAGAAACAATAATAGGTTCAGGTTTGAAGGGCGCTGCGACTAGTGAAATTACTGGGGTAATGAGATCTGAAAAAAGTCTCAAAACGACGAGCACTACGTTGTGCAGTATATATCATTCTAACTAAAACCACGTTGTTATGGGCGGGCGAATTCCTTATCATCAGGTGAATGACCCGCTCGTCTCGTGGCTTCGTAGAATATAAGAAAAGATACTAATATAAAAAAGTATCGATATGATAAAAAAAAACAATATATCATTAGTTAGGATGATATATACTGCGTCACATGCCGGTCGGCTAAAGATATTTACTACTGTCTCATTTCAATAATTTCACTTGCTTCAGTGCTACGAGGAATATTTTATTAAGTTTGTGTTGTACTGTTTGGTGGTAGAAATAGGTGGTACATATTTAGACGGTCACCACCAAATATTGTATATTAACGACATTTGGAAACAAGATGTCTACGAGATTATATATATATATATATATATATATAATAGCTGTTTGTCCGCCCGCTTTAATGATTGTAAGATAGAATTAGAGTTGAAATTAGTCTGAAATACTTGAGTGCAGCTGCAACCGCAAATGACTTTCTATAGCAACTGTTACTATAGCAACTGTTACTATAGCAACGGCATAAATATTATGAAATGAAAATGTTTATAAAAAGTAATTAGTAATAAAGTGATGAAGGATCTATGAAATTCAAAAATAAATAGCCTATTACCAACCATGTACGAATGTTCCCGTGTCGACACGTTCACTAGTTATCAAGTGGTTGGTGGACAAACAAAACCCATTTTCAATATATATATATATGGAATGTTCTAAGGAGGAGAAGTGTATTTATTTCCGGTGTGTCAAAGCGTCTTGAGATATTCAATCCATGAATTGTTTTTAAGCAAACAGTTTTTCCTGTTATTTTCATGCCATATATAAAATCAGTCGAGTAGAAGGTAGAACGGCAGACACATTTCCGGTGGCAGTAACTGAAGCACCGTGCTTGCACATTGAACTGCGCCGGCACACAACCAATCGGTTTATTAAAGCAACGCGCAATTAAACCCAAGAGCTGAGCCGAGCTGCAACGATAAGCCCGGCACCCCGGCGACCCAGCGCCGCGTCTGACGACACAATTACAATGTCTCAAGGTTCATTTACACTGGCCTCTTGTATCACAAATACAATTTTATGTAGCTAAAAGTTGGTCACTGCGAACTCGGTGATTATCAATAACCATTAATGTAATCTTCAAGGAAACTTCAGGTTTAATATATAACCTAAAAGAATTGATTCATAATATGGCTGAGTTATTTTAGACTTTCTTGTGTGAAGTACTTACACTAGTAAGTTGTTAAGCAAAGTATTTTATTTTATTGAACTTGTTAACGTTAACACTCGTTCACTTTGTGAGCGTCAAAATCTACCACCAGCCATTCGCCAAAATGGTTGGGACCTAATAAGAATAAGCGCAATAAGATCGGTAGGTGTATTCTCCTTATCTGGCTTAATTTATACATATATATATATATATATATATATATATATATATATATATATATATATATATATATATGCAAAAGACGTGTTGGCAGACGGCAGAGGTCTTGGTGTTAGAAACAAAGGACAGCCAGAATCACATCCGCCGAGAAACCTTTCCACCTTACGCAAGACTCGATTGTTTTCAGAGTTGACCAGGTAACCTTCAGGCATGAAGAGGCAAAGTAGGAAGGAAATATACATTATATGTAAAAAAATTAGTTTTATTTGTTCGTCAATCACGTGAAAACAAGTGAACGTATCCGCACGGGAACGTGTCCATTCGATGCGGAATGATTACTTTATTTATTTAATTAAAACTGTTTATAAACTTTATCATTTCGTATTTATTGTTTATGTGGTTGCTAAGCTAAGGCTAAGGATGGTTGCTATTGTAATAAGTGAGAGCGATCTGAAAAACAGGATTTGTAAGATTCTTGTGGAGCATGAAGTAGATTTCTGCTGCTATATGCCTGTGCCTTATATCTGAGGAGGTAGTGCTCACCTCCATTTATCTTTTATCTTTATGATGTTATGCTATATTTATCTCCTATAGTCGGCTACTCCCAGAGCACAGTGGACACTGGAGTCAGTGGATGACGAATACGATTTGAAGAGATCCTATTGTCATGGAGGACAACACTCCATTAACTCTGATCACAAATTTTAGATTTCGTTATGAAATTGAATTTGTGCACAATCATTATTTAATCTTATACAAGAGAGTGTATAATTAAAAGACGTTTTTCTTATATCAAAAGTTTCCTCAGTCAAGTCCCTTCAATGTATATTAGATTCTGTAGCAAGGTTTTTTCGTGTCATACTTACCTCTTGAAGACTACAGCGAGTGGAGGAACGTGGTCAAGAGTACCCACCTAAACATGCATTGAACTAAAGTAACCACACCCGAGATTTTAATAATTAATAGTAACGCAGAAAGTAATAGTTTCTCTGTTCTGTTATTTAAGACTTAGGTACGAAAACTTTATTTTCTGATAAAATCTAGTTAAATGTTATTTGTCAGTTTTTCTTTAAGTAAATATATAATAGTTATAGGAGGGGAACAGCATTACTATATTTTAAGTAAGTAGATAAAGTGACGGCTATAGATCTAAAAATAAAACAAATATACGAGTGGTATATTGCCTGAGTAACCCCGTCTACATATGAATACTGTGTTTATTATTAGAAGTTCATTGGAACAAAGATAATAAAGAAAAACATCCCGTCCCGCTCGCACACTTGCATTGTACGGTGCATGTATGTCTTAAAAATATGAATGCGCCGGCGCCGCTGCGTTTATATTGCGGATATGGTGATAAGCGATGGCGGGTATATTTTTCTTATACCCATTTTTTTCCGGGGAAACGAAAGTAAGAGCGAGTGACGTTCAAATTATACGTTATACACCTGCGCATAACAATCTGCTAGTTGTAATGATATAGACAGCCTCATATTGTGCTCGTTGATTTAGTATGTTAACATTAGTTCCGTTATTTCACTAGTTAAAGAGCTTTTCAAACCGGAACACAATAATGTTTGTACACTACTGTTTGGCGGCAGAAATAGAAGATGCGATGTTACCGACCTAGATGGTTCCCCAGCGATAGATATTAACCATCATGATGGTAAAATATAATATATTGTAGTGTTTGGGGGGTTGCTTTATACATCCACCTAGCTAACCCACCGTACTAGCTAGTATCCCCATATTATCAATTTACCCAATAAACAAATATTTATTATTTCCGGCTGTCATTATATAATATAAATTTGAGAGTGTATTCTTTGAAAACATATTTCACTATCAACGGCCTTGTTGTCATTTTAAATTATATGAAAAAAAAAATTATGTACTATCAGAGTGTTGTTTTAGCGGTCTTGTGAATGAGGTGATTGTTTTCGGAGTGAACCTGGCAACACAGACGCGCACGCACTGGCGCACGCGCAGCGGCGTGGCGCCCGCTTCCTTCCTGCGTTCAGAGAATCAAAGTCCCGCTACGCTTTGATCGGAACTAAATATACTGTTCAAACAGTTCATAACGGAAGTAGTCTTGTAGACGTTCTTACAAACAACGGTCGTATCTTTGTTTTATTAACGAGACTTACGAATGAGCTACTATTAGTTTAATAAAAACTCGTTCTACTGAATAAACCTTAGAGAATATCATCATCGTCAGCCGATAGACGTCCACTGCTGGACATAGGCCTTCCCCAAAGATCTCTGAGTCGATCGGTTCCGCGTTGCTTGCATCCAGTGGGTTTTCATGATTCTCCCCAGATTGCCGGCCCGCCTTGTGAGGGGCCTCCTAATACTACGTCTACCGGTACGCGGGCGCCACTCGAGGACCTTACTGCCCCATCGGCCGTCGGTACTTCGAGCAATGTGCCCTGCTCACTGCCACAAAAGTTTAGCAATCTTTTGGGTTATGTCGGTGACCTTAGTTCTTCTGCGGATCTCCACATTTCTCATTAGATCGCGCAAAGAAATTCCGATTATAGCCGTCTCCTTGCCCTTTGGGTAACTGTGAGCCTTTTTATAAGGCTGATAGTAAGGAGCTACGTCTCGGATCTGTATGTCAAAACTGGCAACACGCACAAGTTGAAGTCTTTTGTCTTCAGATACTTTAGAGAGTATACACAACACAAAAAAAGCCACTGCAAATAATAAAATGCTGCGATAGCATGGGACAAGCAATCAAACCGGCCTACAGATGAACATGAAATACGAAATCAGGGACAATGTGCCGGACGTTTTGCAAACACTGTGATTCATGTGTAACGGCCGTTGATATTTTTTTTATGTATATAGAAACTGTATCAGTACACGACCAGCAAGACCTCTTAACCTGGGTGACCCTTAACACATATTCCTCTTAAACATAAAAAAACATGGATGCTGTATATGTAGTAAATATATACTCGTATATACATATAAGATATATCATTTCATTAACTCATCACGAGATCTCTGAAACGATTAGATATAAACACTTAAAATTTGGTAGACATATTGATTCTTCCCTAAATAGAGTTATGCTAAGAATACATTTTGCAAATTTCCATTCCCAAATGGTATTGCGGGCGTGTTAATAACGGGAGGAGTCCGAGAGGCAGCGGGTAACTCCTGGGCAGGATTATTCCTGACAAATATAGAGTCTACATTACAAAACTGCTATAAAACAGCTAGTAAATTATAACATGTTATTATTCTCCCGATGATTGGTCCCATTGATTGATCAATGTCTATTAGTGGACATAGACTGGAAAGACCATGAGGATCTAGATGCAGACAGACCAATCGGTGTGATCAACTAATTTCTGTTACCAATTATTCTTAGTAATTTATTATACTATATGAAACTACAATAAAGGTTTTCCTTTAAAGGTATTTTATTTTATCCTGGATTACCTCATTTAGAATAATTCCAGTGCATATTACATCATGTTTGAATGTGCGCAATGGGAAACCCGGTGTGAAATCCATACTAATGTTAAAATAACAAAGTTCTATGTTGGTACAACGCTGCCTACCGAAAGACCATGTCGAGGTGAATATTCAGTTTAGCGGAGCAGCATCCTGATTAGAGGCAATCAGCCACGTGTTGCGAAGTAGCACATTAGTGGGACAACGTCGCGTGATTGGCATTCGCATGCCAGAGACTAGATGTGGTTATCCTAGCTAACGAAATAATTTAAATGTTACAACCTTAAAATTTGCAAAATTTAAAACAAATACTTAGAAAGTATGGCTTCATATGATAAATCGGATTTTTTTTTGTTTTCACGTTGACGACGTTCAATGATGGTAAATGATACGTCTATCTATCAATAATGGAGCAATTATTAGGATATTCACACTGGAATTCAGACATGAGATAACGAGTCTCCTTACCCCAGTTATTTAACCTAGTACTCTTTAAGAACTCCCACCAACCCGCTTTGAGCCAGAGTTGTAGGAAATAGCCCAAATCCTCTATCTCTCTATGAAAGGCGCGGCAAGCTGCTGGATGCAAACACCAAAAGACTGATCGATGTGGAAATCTTTGATGGAGGCCTACGTCCAGCGGTGGATGTCTATCGGCTTATGATGGTGATCCTTTAAGAACAGAGTACTAAAATTAAAGTAATTTTTACTCGTAGCATAGTTAAAATAGTATATGAAATAAAGTAAAATTTAACGTAATGTATATAATACTTGTAGTAGGTCTTTGTTGCCGGAGACCGTCTAAGTAGGTACCACCGCAGGTTCTCTTTCTGCCACAGAATTACTTCGTATTCCCCTATAACTACTAAGAATGAATAACAGCTCTATGGATCAGCTGCGCGGCTCATTTTATGTTGGTATAGTAGTGCGCAAATGTTGTGTTCGCATGCAGTTGTAGCTAGTGAAATTACCAGTAAGTTAAAATGATGGTTGATCGAGGATGAGGTCTGGTTACTGCAAGGTGAAGACACTTAATATGCCTCAAAGCAACGAGCACAATTTGATGCAGTATGTATCATTCTAACTCCGCGTTGTTACGGGCAGGCCGATTACTAAACATCAGGTGAACGTATTGCTGATATCTTTGCTTCGTCGAGTAAAAAAATTTAACAAAGGAGAGTCAAACTACTCAATCATTAAGAAGCTGTTCGAGTTTTGGTTCAAGTTATTTCAAGCCATATCGCTGAGAAAACTGTCATCCTAACCAAACACGACAAAGAGGACACATCCTTACTTTCCCGTAGAAGTTGTCACCGCAGTCAGTTTTCCTCGTCAACTAGCGCAACCGGGCCAGCGTGACAGATCCACATTGTCCCTCGCACGATAATGATTGATCCACGTGACTCACATCACCAGCAGCACCGTCACGCCACAAATCCCATCCACAATGGATCGGAGAGCTAATACTGTTGCAATCACCCATAGACAATGAGTTCTATTCCACAACGCAGCGGTAATAATGGTGCGTTAGTTTCAACGGGTACGAATATGCGAAAAAGATTTATAACAAAAATACCTGCCGAAATTTTCAGCATTGTTTCAACCACAGCGACAGGATATATGTGGCCGTTGCTTTCAGAAAGTTTTTTCGGTTCATCTCATGGAAAACACTACTCTACAAATACTGCCGGAGACCATCAAGGTAGGTGCCAATTTATCTGGGAGTTTCGGTTTGAAGGGCGTTATAGCGAGTATAATTACAGGGTTAACGAAACTCAACATCTCCGAGGCAACAAGCGCAATAATAAAAAATAAGCCTACTATACCTACCTATACCTTAACCAGCATTACGTTGCATGTCCATAAGGCAGGCGTATCAAGGACCTTTAGGTAAACATCTCGTTCGTTTCATTACAAAACAAAAAAAAAACACTTCTAAACATTCCCACCAGAGGCATTCAAGGTCGTTCTCTCACAAAGAGAGTCAATTCCATTGATCCACTATGTCGGCGTAGCGATAGTTGTAAGCTATCGCCATATACACGATAGCTGTTCCTGAACCGAGCTGGTTTCCTTCACCGCAACACTACAGATTAGACTAGCTATTTCCTCATTTAGATAATTTTGCAAAATAAATTTCATAACAGCTACTCCGAGAGTACATTCTAGATATCTGAACTACATCATCACACTGAAACTTGGTACGGTTTTTATTATCATTATAACAATTTATGTTATTTATTTATTTTTCCCACTGGGAACGAGGCGTGATATATATGTATGTATGTATGTACAATTTATGTTTACGCTTTACTGCTTGTTGAACAGGCAATTGGTAGACCACGTCTACAAAGATCGTACTAATCTAGGTGCAGGAACACACTAGAATTTAGATCAAATATTGGCAAGCGGATGACTCATATCAGCTGATGTAACAATCTAGGGAATACTTCAAGAAATCGTTACTCTAAGACCTGTCGCACTGAAAATAATTTTGAGAGGACCATCTTCAACAGTAGACATCAATAGACTGAAGAGATGAAGAGTACTATTATTATTCGTTTGACTATTTCTATCGCCTCTCATGTAATGCTTTCTTCTACGGCATCCTGCAAAAGGCTAAATAGCTAGCTGGACTAATGGTCAGAGCGTGCAGCCTTCATTACGTAGGTCGCGGGTTCGTATCTCGGCATGGGCCGATGACTTTAATATTTAAGTTAAGTACATTTGTGAACTTTAGTAAAAACAGCGAAATACAAACGATGAAGGAAAACATCGCGAGGAAGTGTGTGTGAAGTCACCAATCCGCATTAGGCATTAGGCCAGTATGGTGGCTATGGCTCACCACCCTCGTATTGTGGGTAGACCTATGATCCCAACAGTGAGATTGTTAATTGGCTGTTGAAATCCGGCAAAGGACATCTGCATCCCCTGTCATAACAAATCTAGAGTATATTACAATGCAGTATCATTAGTCACCGTTTATCATAGACTATTTGAACATGAACCGCTATGAAATCTATAAAGCAAACATCTTTATAACAATAGCCGCCCATCCACGGCATCGCATTAAGACAATGGTGACTAAGTGTATGCACTGCCTAACAATGATACCTTATAAACATACACATTTTGATATATGAATCACGTTAATTTATAAATTATTACCCATGAAATGACTCTGGTAGCAACGCCACGCTGGCTCCCACGGTTTATGAGGAGCGTCCTCCAGGTGGAAAATGATGCAAGGGTCGGTAGTACTAAGCTAAACTAACCGGCTATGATTATAAATATATCACACGACTGTCACTTAAAGGTAAAATAATTTAAGAAAAATAACGAAGACGTTCACAAGAAAAGATCTTGGCTTAAAAATCTATGCTAATAGTGTATTAAAGTTACACCTAGGCTACGTTAAACAAGTATGTAGACAATAAGTACATAAGAGATTTCCACCTCATACTCATCACGATATCTCTGGAACCATAAGGCCTACACTTGAAATTGGATATGAATATTCTTTTTACAGAGTGTAGATCAGCTAAGAACAGATTTTATAGAATGTTACCCCCTTTACCTAGGTTGCGGGGGTGTGACGGCCAGCACATCCGGCGGGGATCAACTAGTTACAATAACAGAGCAATCCCATTGTTGATTGACTCTAACGGTGATTAAGGTTTAATTCTTTATGGTAATCAATTGAAATATCTCGTTAATCACTTCCATTATCCATTGATTATTCACTATTTTATTATTCTTGAAAAAAAAATTATCACAAGCCTAAATAAAACAATACAACCATAGCGTCTTGTTTTAACAGGTTATTCAACCTCTTCATGTAAACCCGATATTCTTTAAGAACAGCTTTAAAAAAGGTCCTACATCTGATAAAATTTTTTACTTCATTTATCCAACTCTTGGAAAATTATTTTACCCCAACCACTAGTAATATTTTGTGGATATGTTCTATATGAGATCTGTAAGACTATAAGATAGTTATAATAGGCTCATCTGTAACGGTTATTTTTTACAAATTATAAATATAGTCTATCGCTTTATTACGGTCTTACCTGATGGTTAAGCGGTAAGTCTTCGATTGATAAAGCGCTCTAGTCTAGTAGTAGCCTTTTTACTCTTTTAAAGATTCCCTCATCATACCTCACACCAGTTCTATTTATGATAAATAAGAGCAAGAGGTAAGAAAAAAGAGATCTACTCTGCCACGCACTCAAGCCATGCGTCAGATGCGTTTATAGAACTATCGATACGGCACCTTTCAGATTCACCTTTCAAATTTTTCAGACTAGAAAATTTTAATATTCAGGCTCATACTACAAAAGTAGAGCTCAAAAATATATTGACAACACAAAGTTTACTACTATTTCTATTACATTAATTACTATCCAATACCAAGACTAGTATTTCTACTACTCTACTCCATGTTTGCGAGGGTACATACGAGGGGATTCGAGCGATTTCCCACCACGTTAGCCCAATGCGAATTAGTACCGAGCTTCGTTTGTTGATTAGCAGGATGCACCCCGAGCAGGTGCTTGGTTAAAAGTTTAGTTTTAAATACTTTCCTTTCCTCCTTCCTTCTTCTTCAATGAGAGCAATAAATAGTTAATCCATTACTATGTTCTGAACAGGATCCACTAGGTCACTGTTCTGTAGAACAATGAATATTCATAAACAAAATAAACTATTCTTTATGTATTTGTTTTTAGTTAATCTAATGTGTTTTTTAAAACACTATAATATAAATTAATAATAAATAAAAAAATTTAAATGCAGCATTGAGCTTTGATGAAAGCTTATATCTTTATATTGAACTTTGACGAGATTCAATTTTAATGTACAATACAACTGGTTGTACTGGTATGGAGAGGTGTGCCAGGATCGTAGCAGGTGGAGAGAGGTGGTCTCTGCCTACCCCACTGGGATCGAGGCGTGATATATATGTATGTATGTACTGGTATACTCTCCGTTTCCGGAGACCTTCTAGGTACCACCGCAGCAGTAATTGGAGCCGACAAATAGTATTATACTATGCAAATATTATTACGTTCCGATTTGAAGGGCGCTGTAGCTAAGGAAATTACTTGGATAAGGAAAATCAACATCTTATGTTCAGTTTATAACATCCTAACCGGCGCCACGTTATTATATGCAGTCGTATCACTTACTATTAGGTGAACTTTCCGCTCGTCTCATCGCTTCGTGGAATAAAAATGTGACTGGAGACATTTGTTGAACACTTGCGCTGAGTGCGGATTAATGATCGACTTTCCGGTCGGCCCCGACGAAAGTGGAGTACAGTGTACATTTGGTACTCGGCATAACGTCCCTCGTCTCCTTATAAGGCGGCGAGGACCCGTTCGTGTATCGCTGACCATATACGAGGTGCTGCAAAAAAACGACGACCTTCGCGCAATTTCATAAACAGCCTGCTTTTGTGCAGGTTGGGAGCTAAATTAACTGTAAATATATTTTTTTATTCAAACGCATCGAAAACACTAGCAAGATAATCACCTGATGGTATGTACAACGGTCGACAAATAATACACCACTATCTGACCGTCACCTAGAAATGTTGTCTCCTTACTCCAGTAATTTCACTAACTACTGCAACCTTCAAACCGGAACACGATAATATTTGCAAACTAATCTGTTACGGTAGAAATAAAGCCTGCAGTGGTAATGGTCCTCTTCTTTTCAAAAAGCAAAATTGTGAATATGACAACATGTTTTATATTTTCGCTGTTAAATATTTTAATTTATCATCCGAAAGACGTCAACTGCTGGACATTGCCTCTCCCAAAGACCTCCACATCGATCGGTCGTGTTCTGCCCGAGTCCATCGGCTTCGCGCGACCTTACAGTCACCATGATATCTGGTACCGTCGAGCACCTGGTGCCGCCGTTTGTAGGAATTTATACGGGGGGATTTGGGCCATTTCCCACATGTTGGCCCAATGCGGATTGGTGAGAGCCAGAGCCTCGTTTATTGATTAGCAGACTGCGCCACGAGCAGGTGAGGTTGGCTTAGATCCCGTGAGTTATTGTACGGGACCGCGTGCTCCCCACGTTTTAAATACACCACATTATTCATATGAAAATATAGTATTTTTGTGATTTTGTTCAAAATGGAGCTCGATCGTTTTCCAAATCGCAAGTTGAATATAAGTGAAGTAAAAAAAAAGCACTCATACGCATTATGAATGCAAAGATAACAGTCGTGTTTGTTCGCTGGAAACCATTTCAGCTTCGTGATGTTACTGAACACCGAACAGCTCTCACAAAAGTAATATGAATAATAAAAATGTTTGTGGGACGGTACATATGAGATATCTCATCATCACCATCATCAGCCGTCAGACGTCCACCTTGAGATATACACAGGTTTTTCCTAATGTATACGTCATATAATTTTGATTAAAGTTGACCATTTGCCTGGCACCACAGAGGTCCGTGGTGCACTTCCACGTCGCAAGAGTTTTTATTCCAGGAGCTCATAAGACGGATACAGCGTTAACTTGATGGTAAGTGATTATAATACACACAATAATGTAACTCTAGTTAAGATGATTCCAATGCAATGTGCTCTAGTAATTGCTTCAGCTACAGCGCTCTTCAAACCGGACCACACTAATGTTTGCACACTACTGTTTGGAGGCAGAAATAAGAGCTATGGTGGCACCTAACTAGAAGATCTCTGATAACTGAGACCTATAAGTAAAGCGGAGGACTGATCAGTGGGAAGTTCACTTGTAACCCTGCCCGCTACCACCATCATATTGTAAACCTGCAGAAACACTGTTCCGGATGTAAACAAATTAGAGCCGGAGTATTTATTTACAATATCCTTGTCTATATATATATATATATATATATATATATATACCAGCCGTTTCCTATTCGCTTTGTTGGACCGTAACACTCTCACATATTCCTTTGGGGAATCCATTACTGACTGGCCTCTAATTGACTGAAGCAATATCTGGATATCTCATATATATATATAATATATATATATATATATGTATGTATGTATGTGTATATATATATATATAAATTAGTTCATAATGTGTCAAAAATATTAAATATCGCCATTTTCTTATCAACAAATAAAACAATATAACCGATGCAACATACACAGTACGGTATCTGTATGAATCATTATTTGTAATGAACAATGGTTTTATTGGTTTTTTTTATTACTGACACAACTGCTTCATAAAAACAAGACATTGAAAATGACGTCTCCACAGCCTTATCATCTATAGATAGTTATTTACCAGCAGGGGCAGGAGTAGCACAAGATCGAAATGTCTGATTTATATAAATAAAATATATGTTTAAGAGCTCTCGGATATAAATTGTGCCTTAGTGTGTCGCAGCCCTTAAAGGTCTCGGCTGGCGAGCACATGTGCCGGTGACGTCACCGGCTGCCGTCAGTTAGCTGGTTATGTGGCAGTCGCATTATCCGTAGCTGTCGGTGCTTAATGCTGATTGATATATACGAATGCAAGCTTGAGCTGTTTAAATATCAATCGTTAGAACTTTACGTAGCAATGAACAGTAATCTTTAGGAGAGGACCAAACGAAATAGTCGTAGTGTCAAAGTCTCGTAGCGACGTGATAAAGGGTCGATGAACTTATTGCGCATTGTTCATTGACTCTAAGTAATATCAGGTGACCTTCTTAAGTTACATAAATAAACTGTGTTTGTTATGTGTTAATTATAAGGAAAAAATCTCTCACCTAAACGTCTAATACCGTTAATATTTTTACAGATTTTAACCAGCGGCCAACAAAAAACCGAAGCTAATGCAAAATGAGACTATATTTATATAAACCGCCGTGTACCTGCTACATAACAGACGAGGCTCCGACCACCCACCTATATCTATAGGTGAGTGGTCAGAGCTTCGTCTATACCATATATACATATATATATATATGATATATATATAATATATAGCAAATTAAATTTTTTATTATTGCCTGCTTTAATAATCTAATAAATAATTTTTCTTATAAAATATGTCCATATTATGTATAGAAAAATTGGTAAGGACTAATATACATACATTTACATAAACATAATTTTAAATATTCCAGTCATACCTGCATTTTATATACAAAACAATCCAGATTATCAGCCAATAGACATCTACAGCTGGACATAGGCCTCCCCCAAAGATCTCCACATCGATCGGTGCCGCGTTGCTTGTATCCAGTGTGTTCCCGCGATCCTCACCAGATCGTCGGTCCACCTTGTGGGAGGTCCTCTCAACATTACGATCGACCAATATTTATTACCTTTAATGAGTTTTGCAACGGCGCCTTTTGCGATTTGTTTTACTGCAACCTTGGTGACTATTTAAAACCTTGATTTGTTGAATTACATCAAAGCTGTTTCCTCCTTCACTTCCTCTACCTATTCTGCTGTTAACTAAGACATGTTCAAGCTGTTTTTTTTTTTACCGCAGTCCTAATCACTTGCCGAGAACAGAGCGGTGTGAAGACGGCTGGTTGACGCGTCATTAAGAGCATTTCAGGACAAGCACGACCTTCAGTCATGCAGTACACGAAAGAGAAGAGTGTGGTGTGTTGAAGAAGATGTTACTGCATGAACATCTTAACTAGCATTTATTTATTATTATTATATAACACCAAAACCAGGTAAGGACACCATGAAACGCATGAAGAAAACTAGCCGAGTTATATTATATAAAAAAAGGTTAAAGTAGTAAAAAAATTCTAGAGCTGTCTAAGACATTTGCGGATAGGTTAAAAAGACTGTGACATTTGTTTACAAAAAACAAATTGACACGAATATGCCGCAGAGCATGAAAAGTCGCAGGGGCGGACGGTAACTGCCCGTAACCAGCAGCTGCCACTTTCACCATGAGCTCCGGAGGGGAATAAGGCATTGCATAACAAGTATCGGAATGACTAATGCCTTTGACATTTGACTCTATACAGTTTATCCATATCGCATGTTATAGAGGAAACTTTCGATTCCGTGCATTGTTAGAAAGTTTTATTTAAATAGGTTATAGTATATGACAACGAGCGATGGAGAGAGCTATGCTTGGCATTTCTCTAAAGGACAAAATCTGGAACGAAGTAATTCGACGGAGAACTAAAGTAGTCGACGTAGTTCTTAAAATCTACAAGCTGAAGTGGCAGAGGGTCGACCGTGTCTGTCGTGTCAGTGGCGGTCGATGAGGGGTATAAGTCTTGGAGTAGAAGCTGCGCACGGGTCGCAGAAGTGTAGGACGCCCTCCCTCCGCATGGACCGATGACATCATCAGAGCAGTCGGAAGTGGGAGGACACGAGAAGCTAAGGATCGCATTTGGTGGAAGAGATTGGTTAAGGCCTATATCCATCAGAGGATAAACAAAGGTTCATAATGATGATGTAAGACCACGGTCCTATCTTATGTCAATTAGTGATGAGTAAAATTGTTCTTCGCCTTGCTTTTACGTTAGATCAAGATAGAAGGAACAAGATCTAGACCAAACCCAAGGAAGACCTAATATGGAAGGCCGTGACCAAATGTAGAAGATTAAACGATAAAATAAAAATTCCAATGAAATGATAAGTTTAAATATTTATCACAACTTCAACATATGCTTTTCTTCAGGAAACAACGTATACACTAAAAGACTGAATATGCAAGGTCTAGACCGCTACTAAGATTGTCTAAGTCTTGGTATTGTCCTTATATTGCTTATCACCAATTTCAATTGATGATGAGGTCTGATACGGTAGAATATTCTATGATCTGTGATATGTTGTTGAATAAGTTTACCATTCGCAATGATGGACGTCTCCACTGCCTTATTTATTATCTTAACTCCAAAATGGTGAATAAAAAGCTATGGATATTTTTTTTTATACAATTAAACAACGAGACGAGCTAGACACGTTCACCTGATGGTAAACGATACGCCTGCCTATAACAACATGACGCTAGTTAGGATGATATATACAGCACTAAATTGCGCTCGTCGCCCGAGACATTGGGTCTCGTAATGAACATAATCATCATCATTATCAGTCGACAGACGTCCACTGCTGGACATAGATCGTCGTCGCTTTGTGGGGGGCTTGCCACCACTGCCTCTTCGGTACGCGGTCGCCATTCGAGGACCTTGTGTGTTTATATGTGTATTGTGGTACTGCCCGTCGTTACAAACACGCGATACAATAATGATCAAATGAATAAAACCAAAACCAAATAACGTGACCCGTCACAAATCACTATTAACAAATTGAATAACAATCACGAGCCGAAAATCGAATCCGTTACAAAGTATATTAACAAGCAATCAAAGGGGGCCTAAACACGAGGCGCGGGCTCGGGCTCGGGGTCGGGGTCGGGGTCCCGCTCTAATCGCGCCCGAGTCACATGCGCGCGGGTCAGTGGCCCCTCTCCTACGCACGGAGCCGGCGTGTGCGAGAAAAATTTAACTCGCGGACCGATTACTGATGCAGGAAAACAGGCAGCCTACGTCCATACCATGGTGAATACGCCGGTTCTCATCCGATCACCGAATTTAATCAACGCCGGGCGCCGTCAGGTGACCTAAGGAACACCGCGTGACGTTGGCTTAACAGTCTGTGGAACCGGATCCACGAGCTCATTATCAGATGAGCTGTAAGACTCAATATTACTTTCAAGCGCTTAACATCTCCAGAAAACAGAAGAGTAAAGAGGTTGAAGCCTCTAACTTGAAAATGTCAAAAGTAGTATTTATTGGAGGTAGGTCTCTCAACAGAGAGAAACAGCCCAAACTTTCTAGGTAGATACCACCGCAGCTTCTATCGCAGCCGACGAACAGGACTGTGCAAAGATTATTGTGTTCCGGTTTGAAATGCGTTTTAGTTAGTAAAATTACTGGCGGTAACGAGTTTTAGCATCCGATGTCTCAGGCGTTGAGTACAATGTGGTGCAGTGTCTATCATTCTAACTAGCGCCACGTTGACATGAGCAGGCGTATCACTCACCATCAGGTAAACGACCCGCTCGTCTCTTCGCATCATTCAATAAAAAAAAGAATGTTGTCATATTTCATATAACAAACAGTTAAAACTAACCCAATTGTTTTTTTTTTCATTGCACAAAGCGATGACAAGTGTAGGCCGCTCACCAGGTGCCTGCACCAGATATACACTGCACCTCATTGAGCTCGGCGCTTTAAAACATAGGCTGTTCGGTCTCATTACCCGAGTAATTTAACCGTCTACAACGCCCTTTAAACCGGAACACAATGATGTTTGCCCAGTACTGTTTGTCGGCTGCAATAAACGCTGCGGTGGCGCACCTACCTGAATGGACTTCGGGTAATAGACCTTTCACTAGTGAGATATAGTTAACATAGTCATGTATTTTTTATTTATATATATACAATCTTTATTAGATAACTTATGTATATAATACATAAATATATTATTATAATTGTAAACACAAAAGATATTTAATCGAGTTCTTTTGAGTAAGGTTGAAGTAGCACTGTCTGAATATCTCCCATCGCGGCGGGCCCTTCTCATCGACAAGCAGTAATATTTCATTAGAAAGTTAGATTATTAACGGTACGTAATATTACAGATATTTTAAACTAGCGGTTAGTAGCTTAAACACTTTTTTTTTTGTAATAGTAACATTTGTGTCATTTTAATAAGTGCCTTTGTACCGGCTCCGTAGCGAAGCGGTTAACAGTTTAGTTTGTAGACCGGTGATTGGTTTTGAATTGTGATTGGATTTTTTTTTTAATCTTTACTACTGTTAGCGTTATCGTGTAGTAAAATATACAATATTTTGCGTCGATAACAATACTTATGTTAGTTATAAATTAGCAACATTTCGAATATGTCACAGTTGAATAAACGCATGCTTGGTTACAATTTCGTTCTGGAGGCGTATAATAAAAAAATCGTGTAAACAACATCAATTACAAGTTTTTTATGTAACTTTGTTAGAAAGTCAATAGTTAATTTAAATCACTCTCTGTTTTTTTTTTTAATCGACGATGCAACGAGTCATTCACCGTAAGTAATAAACTTGCGTATTACAACGTGGCGCTAGTTAAGATGATATACATGGCACCACATTGCGCTCGTCGCCTGAGATATAAGATGTTACTTTTTTTATCGTGGAAGAATTCTTGAAAGATACTTTCTCTTACTCCCATATGGGGAAAGACAAGATCATGCGGGGCTTCTACCCACTAAAACACTTGGTAGTCTCCTACCCCCATACACTCTGACTAAAACATCCTACGGGGGGGCAAAGCCCTCTTTAGCACCCGCACTGTGTTACGGCAATTACAGAACACCATATATTTGCCGATCTTCCAAGGCTCGCCTATTGAGCTCTGAAGGCCCCTAACCTCAAACCCATGAACCCTTGGACACTTTTAGTCGTCTTGTATGACAGGCAGGGAATACCTTATCCCTAATCTTAATAGATCGAAACTACAAGGTTGACGTCTCGTTACCTAGCTACAGCGCTCTTCATAGAGGAACACAGTATGTTATGGCTGCAATAGGAGCTACGGTGGTACCTGCCTAGATGGTCTCCGGGTACAGAGTACTATCACCAGTACCTATATAAATTTAAATAAAAAAATTCTAGATATTGTCTATAACAACAACCATATTCCTACTGGAAAGTTTTAATATTGTGTAGGGTATATTCTTCGCTGCCTGGTATATACGATTATGTTTCAAAGAGGAAACATCAAAGAGGTCAAGATAAGAAAGGAAGCGCACGCAAGTAACGCATCCAGGAGTCATCAACGGCAGATGTTAGCGGAAATCTATCATGGGCGGCAATACAAGTGTTTGCATGTTACGCGTGAAGGGCAAATGTGATTGTAACGATATTTTAAAGGTGGCAACTCTATTAGGAGTAGATAATATTGTGCGTTTACGCATACTAAGTATTTTTGTTTTGAATATAAAAAAATACCTACTTCGATATAACATTTTAGCTCTTAAGTTTTTTTTATCCAACGTGGCGGGAGACCCTTACTAATAAGTGATACGCCTGTCTGTTAGGATGGTATACACTGTACCACATTGTGGTCATCGCCTCCTTGAGACTTAAGATTCTAAGTCTTGTAACCTCTGTAATTTCACTATCTACAGTGCCCTTTAAACTACCATTAGCCGATAGACGTTCCACTGCTGGACATAGGCCTCTACCAAAGATCCCCACATCTATCGGATCTGCGCTGCCTGCTTCGCCGGGCATAAGGGGCCGTCATTCAAAGGGGTTCATATGGGGGATTTGGGCCATTTCCCATCACGCTGGCCCAATCCCAGTGCGAGTTGGTGGGAGCCAGAGCCCCGTTTGTTGATTAGCAGGGTGGACCACGAGCAGGTGAGGTTGGCTTGGGCCCTTCGAATTATTGTTCGGGAACCCTTACACCCCTTCAAACCGGAACACAGTAATTTTTGCACAGTACTGTTTATCGGTAGAAATAGGCGATTCGGTAGTACCTACCTAGACCTAGACAGAAGGCTTATTTTCTTATATATCATATTATAGTCCGATGCGAATCACGGTAGTTTACTAGTGGTAGGTATCTTGTGCTGGTGATCGTCTAGGTACAGCTCTTATTTCTGTTGCCAGACAGCGGTGGGCAAAAAATACGCATTCTGGTTTGAAAGACGTTTCAGCTAGGAAATTTACGGAAGCAAAGAAATTAAACATCACATCCTTAGGCGACGAGCTCAATGTGGTACTGTGTATATTATCTTAACTAGCATTGTTATAGGCAAGCGTGTAACTGACCATCATAGGATCATAAGTAACGATTGTAGATCTAGAGTTGTTGGAGGATCTTGTCAAATGCCTGCTGTGTGATGGTCTCTGCCTACCCTATTGGGAACGAGGCGTGATGTATGTACGTATGTGATGGACCACACAGGCCTTCAAGATAACCATGAAAGTGTCTTGTTTACTCAAAGCCTTGGAGAGAATTGGAACAGGCTGACAGTGTCAGTGTTTCCGTCCAGGTACGACGTGGGAATTTTAAAAAGAAGAATGAATAAGCTACTACAAGGCTTATGCGCTTTACCAGAGTGACCGATTGTCTACCATAAAGTGGAATATTCAAGGGCTGGTCTATATTTATAACAAAAATAAGACGTGTGCCATCCTGCTCTTCCCTCTCCTTCTGCTTCACAACCTCGCACCTCGCAAGTTATAATTGAATTAAGCAACTGTTTCCGTGAAAACGGAACAATTAATGTGCATATTAACAATGGCCAAGAGCGAGTCGACCTTCGCGCGACCCGCGCCGTCACGGCCGGGGCACCGCCACCGGTATACCTTACCGTTCCCATGGGCTCGTAACCGTGTTTAATAGCTGTGGGAATTTCATCTCCAGCTGATTACTTCCTTATTTAAGAAAAAAAATTGAAGGTCGTAAATCCACTTTTTAAGACAAATTCCTTTTCGATTTCATATTTCCACAAGAGCAACATAAATAGATACGCGCATGGCGTCACCATTCTTATATCATGGACATCTCAGTTTGCGAATAACGAGTTTCAGCTCGTCGATCTTGATACGGTCAGTGGAGGAGTGGATAAACTCGCCGGTGTCAGTGTCCCTGTGGGCGGGCGTCTTCAACAGAAGAGTGAATAGGTTATTACTAGGTCAGTGCGCCTTACCACCACAGACCACGTCGCAACTTAACATACAGGAACATGGTCAAGCACTGACCTATGTCAAATAAATGAAAATGTTGAAGGTTTACTAGTTATTATTGAGGAAATATTGAGAATCCTTTCCATTAATATGCCATTTCAAAATTTCACTATTCACAATGATGGACTTCCTGATGCTTAGGCAGGCACTGACATCTGTGAAGAAACGCCCGTCTCAGAAGGAGGACAGTGGTCGGTCGTGGTCTACGACGATTGTGGGGTCACTCGGGAGATTGCTGGGGACTGTATAGAACGGACCCCGGGAGAGACTATTACAATATACCGTTGGAGTGGAGATCGTCTCTTATACTTATCCATACGCTAAGAGTGATTAGTGGAGAAGTTTTAGAGAGGCCAACATCTCCACGTAATCCGGACTTCTTTCCAGAAGACAGGGTAGCATCTCTTCAAAAATTTCTTCCTCGATACCAAAAAAGAAGACCAACGTCCGTAGATAATGAGCTGCAAATTACTTATCATCAAAATACAAACTTCGCCATGTCAGTGCTAATCATCTAATTAAGTAACCTTCATGCGAGACCACAGCGGTGGCATTTAAATGGCATATTATATAGATGGTTCTTCAGTATTACTAGGATATGCAGCTCGTCCTAATTTATTACCTCGCTTCTTATTATCACATCGCGTAACTTAATTCTCACAAGCATAACTTGAATGTTAAAGTAAATGTTAAGTTGCAAATAACAAACATTTTGCGTGTGATACATTTTTTTGATGAAAACACCCCAAATATAACCCTTTAAAAAACATTATACATCTGTTTATTATTTGTTATTTTAACTTCTATATATAGGATCAGGTTTTATGATAGCCTTTATACTTAAACGCTAGCTTAAAAACTGTTTCATTATCCAATCCAATCCAATCAGCCGGAAGACGTCCACTGCTGGACAAAGGCCTCCCCCAAAGATTTCCACTCAGACCGGTCCTGGGCCACCCGCATCCAATGGTTGCCAGCGACCCTGACCAGGTCGTCGGTCCACCTTGTGGGGGGCCTGCCCACGCTACGTCTTCCGGTACGTGGCCGCCACTCGAGAATCTTTCTGCCCCAACGGCCGTCGGTTCTGCGAGCTATGTGCCCTGCCCATTGCCACTTTGCGACGGCGACCCTTCGAGCTATGTCGGTGACCTTGGTTCTCCTGCGGATCTCCTCATTTCTGATTCGATCTCGCAGGGAAACTCCGAGCATAGCTCGCTCCATCGCCCTCTCAGCAATCTTAAGCTTGCGGACAAGGCCCACAGTAAGCGGCCACGTCTCTGCTCCGTATGTCATCACTGGCAACACACACTGGTCAAAGACTTTTGTCTTGAGACACTGCGGTATATTGGACGAGAAGATATGTCTTAGCTTCCCGAATGCTGCCCATCCGACTTGGATTCGACGAGAGATCTCTTTCTTGAAGTTGGACCTACCTAGTTGGATAGTATGTCCGAGGTAGACATATCTGTCAACAACTTCAAGTGTAGAGCTTCCAACTGTTACTGGAGTGGGTACAATATGGACATTTGCCATGATTTTGGTCTTGTCCATATTCATTTTAAGACCCACTCGTTGTGAAACTCCACAAAGATCATCGAGCATTGTGTTGAGGTCCTCCATGGTCTCAGCCAAAACCACGATATCGTCGGCAAATCTAAGGTGCGTGATGTACTCGCCGTTGATATTGATGCCATATCCTCCCCAATCCAGAAGCTTGAAGACATCTTCCAATGCAGCGGTGAACAGTTTCGGAGATATGATGTCTCCCTGTCTTACTCCACGCTGCAATCGGATCGGTTTCGAGCTCTGGTCTTCGAGGCGGACTGACATGGTGGCGTTCTCGTACAAGCACCTTAGAACATCGACGTACCGGTGGTCTATTTGGCACCGTTGGAGGGCCTGCAACACGGCCCATATCTCAATCGAATCGAAGGCTTTCTCATAGTCCACAAACGCTAAGCATAGGGGCTGGTTATACTCATGGGACTTCTGTATAACCTGCCGCAGCGTATGAATGTGGTCTATGGTGCTGTAGCCTTTACGGAATACAGCTTGTTCGGGAGGCTGGAAGTCGTCGAGCCTGATTGTGAGACGATTCGTGATGACTCTGGAAAACAACTTGTAGACATGACTCAAAAGTGAGATGGGTCTATAATTCTTCAACTGGGTTTTATCTCCCTTCTTGAAGAAAAGCACCACCACACCTCCGTGCCATGCCCGAGGCGATCGGCCTTCTAGTATGACGGAATTGAACAACTTCTGCAGGACTTCGAGGATCGGCTTTCCACCAGCTCTCAGAAGTTCAGCTGTTATTTCGTCATCACCAGGTGCCCTGTTGCCTTTAAGCTGATTCAGAGCCACACTAATCTCGTGTAGGCTGACAACCGGGATATCTTCAGAGTAGTGTCGGGCTAGACTAGCTCTTGGATCTGATGCTAGTCCACCAGGAGAACATGTAGTCGTGTACAGCTGTCCATAGAACCGCTCAATCTCCTCCAGAACCTCGGCCCTTGACGATACGATCCTACCGTCCCCTGTCTTCAGCCACGTCAACCGGCTTTGCCCGATAGACAGATCTCGTGCGAACACTTTAGAGCCTTTGTTCCGCTCTATTGCCTCTTTAACACTGTCAGTATTAAATCGGCGTATGTCGCGAGTCAGAGACTTAGAGACCTGCCTATTCAGCTGCCGATATTTGGTGGCATCTTCAGGAGACTTCAGGACCAGTTCTCGTCTTTCGGTCATGAGGTTTAATGTGTGGTCAGAGATCGGCTTCTTCTTTCTGGTACGGGGGACTTTAAAAATCTTAAGTCCTGCCGTACGGACAGCATCTACGAACCTGGTGTTGTAATCGTCCACATCAATGCACTCGCCTAAGGATGCAAAGCGATTTCGTAGTTCAAGCTGAAAGCTCTCGGGGTTTTGGAGTTGGATGGGCGCTGGCCGGAGCGTGGACCTCACCAGTCGAAATCGTTCGAGCTTTATGTTGATATTCAAGATGCCTCTAACGATTCGGTGATCGCTGCCCATTTTCAGAGCATTGATCACTGAGACATCCTTGAATATCTGCCTCTTCGTCGACATGATGAAGTCTATCTCATTTTTAGTGGCTCCATCAGGACTAATCCACGTCCACTTACGGCTGGCCCGCTTCTTGAAGAAGGAGTTCATTATATAGAGGCCCTCCTTCTCCATGAAGTCGGCGAGCATTTGGCCTCGTGGATTTCTCTGTCCATATCCAAATTGCCCCACTTTCAGTTCTCCACTACTTCGCTGCCCTAGTTTTGCATTAAAGTCTCCCATGACAACGGTGTACTGAGTTTTGGAACTGTGTATGGCTTTAGAAATATCCTCATACACAGTTACCACCTCGTCATCAGAGTGTGCCGTAGTCGGTGCGTATACCTGTATGACCTTCAGCGAGTAACGCTTGGTAACTCTGAGTATCAGGTACGCTACCCTTGCTGACACACTAACGATGTCGACAACGCTATTCACAAGAGACTTGCGGACGATAAACCCGACGCCACCCTGGGACTGCTGGTCGCCCTCCCGGAAATAGAGCAGGTTGCCTGATTTAAGAGTTATCGTGTCCTCCCCCTCTCTTCGGACTTCGGATAACCCTACTATATCCCATCTTAACCTGCTCAATTCCTCCTCCAGCTCATTTATCTTCTCGTCGGTCCGCAGTGTACGCGTGTTGAGTGTTGCCAGGGCCAGATGTCGTTGGGTTTGGTAGCCTGGCCGCTTCCGGAGATTCTTCGCACCCCTTGCCCCGCCGTTACCGTGACCGCTACCGTAGCCAGGAATAGCGGGGCCGCCGGGGACTAGGGGCCGGTTTTTATTTTGGGATCTCATCTTAGGGGGGAATTGCCATAATCGCCACGCTTGGCAGGCGGCTTGGCGATCGCAGTTACGGAGACCCTATCGTGAAACGCTGCTGCCCGTCCCACGTCTGGGATTTCCCTCCGCTTCCTTGGATGGATATACCGCCATCATTCGGTTGACTGATTGCATTTGATGAAGTGTAAATGTACTCAATAGTCATATACACTTCAGCAAAATGGGCGGTGGGGTCGTCACTTCCCGACGCCAATATTTTCATTATTGATTTATTATTATAATTGTATTATAAATGTTTGTCGTAAGCAAACGTAGCCCAAAACAACATGCTTAGAGCTGCTAGGGCCGTATGGTTCTATGGAATACTGTTTACCGATAGACCTTGTGTTAAGAGGCTCTCACAATCTGGGCCGAAGATCCATGGGAATCGCTGGACACAGGCAGTGCAGTAGCGATCGGTCTGAAGTATTGAAGACCTTTGTCCCAGCAGTGGACATCTATCGGCTTATAGTCTTGGCGATGATTATGTTAGCTGGCTTTCTATTAAATAAATAAATTTTTATTCCTTATTCAATCTAGAATTGTCCAGTGACCAGCGTATAAAGGTCTATGGCACTATGAGTCACAGAACACGTTGATTGATAATTATAAAAATTAAAGTACACGCGACGCGTACTATAATATAGCGGGAACAAAGTGACAACCATAAAAAAAGTGTTTAAACCAACGGCACTTCGGTTGAGTTCAGTGTGAGCAATGAGATCGCGTATCGCCTAACTAGATCTCCCGGGATGTCTACCGCCGTCTAATAACCGGTAACGGTAGACTTTTTTGTCAATAACAATAGCGCTACGTGTGTAGTCGTAGCTTGGCAAGGTTTGCTACACGTTACATCTACGTATCAATAACATAAGGTTATCTCATTTTCAGACCCGTATATAAAAAATAAAATAATTGTCTAAATATATAAGTCCCATAAAAATTATTAAAGCATGTATCAGCCGATAGACGTCCACTGCTGGACATAGGCCAAAAATCTCCACATCGATTGGAGCAGCGTTGCTCGCGACCAGATCTTCGGTCCACCTTGTGGGGGGCCTCCCAAAACTACGTCTACCAGTACGTAGCTGTCACTCGAAGATTTTACTTGATGCCTTACTTAAAACCTTTGCATCATATTAAATAAAGCAAAATAGTTAAGAACTTATGCCCAACTTTTTTTAATTACCGCATACATAAGAAAAAAATATTCCTAAGCTTTCTTTTATATATTTGTTAAAAAATTAAAAATCTATTTTCTCTTTCTCTCTCTTTCTAACTATGCTGCTATAAAACTCCAGCACCCACTAGTTCAAACCCTATGAAACAGAGTAAAAAAAAACTGTGCATGACGGTTATCTGCGAGCTGAAGTGAACGGCATAAGTACGAGATAAGTTACATTAATTAAGGGTCGCTTGATAGTTCACCTTACCGTATGTCTTATACCTGCCGCTTAACCATAGTGAAATTATTGTAATCACCGGGCTAGGCTTAGCTTCATGTCTCGCAACAACGAGCTCAATGTAGTAACTAGAGCGAACACATTCAACGAAAATTACATTATTTTGTTTCACATGAGCTTTATGGTCATCACGTTGCTTATATGAATAAGAATATGGCCTATGTAAATAGGTCTTGAAATCGATTGTAATGATACCTCAAATTCTTAATAAAGTTATATTAATTTCACACTAGTGTGACGTCAACCTAATGGAGCATCGTCGTGAATACAGCAAGGTTCAATCGAGCGACAGTCGACGTCGCACCCGTATAGTCTATAAGTTACTGTAAGGTATTACAGGCATATATATATATATATATATGTGTGTATGTTCTGATTGGCTATGTGTATACACGGAGCGGGTACGATATCCTATCTAGTTACACTAATAAACCACAGCCGCAAATCAGATCAATTGCAACATTAACAAAGGGCTAGTTCACGTATGAAATTGTATCATAGATATACACAACATAAATCGACAATATTTTATCAACACTTGACTTAAATTTGAAGTGATGCTTGGTGTAGAAATTAATTGAAGTTTTCAATATTTGATCGGTGTTTAATGTAGTTGGATAAGTAATATACAATAACATTTCAATACTCTTTTAATGGTGTCTAAATCATGGTCACCATTCAATCAGCAATGCAGTAAGACGGATCGATGCACCGGGGACAATGGCGTTGCGCGGTGCAAAGCGGTCGCGGTCCGCCGTCCGTCGCCCATTACTCCCACAGTTGGTGATTGTTATTACATTGGCCCACTACACAGAAACTAATTCCATTAAACATACAGTATCATTGACATGTATAATATTAAAACTTTATATTCATTAATGCATTTAACCGATAGTTCATTTCAAAAAGCAATTAAGACATCAGTTATAATTGAGCTCTCGGTTAGTATTATTTAGTCGGTCCCGTAACAGGACGCTTACGATGCTAGTATAGCTTACATTTTACTGGACAGCTCAAGGCAGCAGGGGTGACTACTTAGTATAATCACATTTACAGCTTGAACAAGTTCATCAAGTAGTTAACCATCATACAAAGCGAAGAGCTCGTATTTAACAACGAGACTGTTCCAATATGACGTATACATTGTTAACTTGGCTAGGCGTATATTTGCGCGAATGATTTTACAATAGTTTTACACTACAAGAAAAATGGCAAGGAGTAAAAAAACTACATCATATATAGCTATATCTTTATAGTTATTTTCCACTAAATCTCTCAATTACTTAAATAGTAGTCTGTATCTAGTTAACCACAAAGCTTCGTCTCTTCCTATCAGATGTCATCTTGAAATTTGTTATTCTTCTCTCTCCTTTTCATTTTATATTACAATGAGATTATATATATGTATGTATGCTATGTATATATATATATATATGTTATGTATCCGTTTCTTAACAGCTTTCTTAACACTGAATACATAAGAAAGTGACGTAAAACAGTTAAGCAAACATTACAATAATACATCACCAAACCAGAAACTGGCTTTTCACGCGTTAAACATTCACTTCACACAAAATGTTCTAAATCACTACACGAACTATATTTTACGAGGAACTGAAGTATAGTAAAAACAAACTAAACAACGGGTCATAAAAAAAATAAAAAATAGCGTACGTAATATTATCTAAAGTATATTCGCAAATTTTGCTTTAAGTAAAAGTTTTCTTTTTATGTAATTAAGCAAAGAAATGAGCGGCTCGTTTATCTGATGATAAGTGATACGCCCCCGCCCATAACAACGTGATGCTAGTTAGAATGGTATGCACTGCACCACATTGTGCTCATCGACTTGAGACATAAGATGTTTAGTCTCGTTACTCCAGTAATTATACTAGCTACAGAGCCCTTCAAACCGGACTACAGTAATGTTTGCACCCTACTGTTTGGCGGAAGAAATAAGCGTTGCGGTAGTACCCACCTAGACGATCTCCGGCAAAGGAAAATTGCCAACAAATTACATTCTTTATATACAAATAATACCCATTTTTTTTTTTGACAAAGCGATGAGACGATCGAGACGTTCACCTGATGGTAAATAATACGCTTGCCCATAATCTGACGCTAGTTAGGATGATATACACAGTAACATATTGTACTCATCGCTTGGAATATAAGTTGGTAAGTGTAATTAGCCCAATAATTTCACTACCTACAGCAACCGTTAAACCGGAACATGATTATGTGTGCACAGTACTGTTTATCAACTACAACAGGCGCTGCGGCGGTACTTACCTAGTCGGTCTGTAGGAACAGAATTCTACCAACAGGTGTCTGTGTGATATATGATAATATAATGGGGAAAAAGGATTAGAACAACTTGCCCGCATCAGCGTAAATTATCATCCTAACTAGCGCCACATGGTTATGAGCAAGCGTATCACTTTCCATCGGGTGAACGCCTCGCTCGCCTGATTGCTTCGTCGGATAAAAAAAGCCATAGATGCACGTGTTAAAATAGCTACATCTTTTTTTTATAGGTTTTTTCGCGACGGGCAGCCCTGCCTGTTCCGCGATCGATCGGACGCGCCGCATTCGAGCCGCATAGGTGTCGAGGAATGCAGCCGGGACCGGTGGGCGCTTTGCGGCCACATGCAGTGTCCAAGCTAACAATCACCAACATCCAGACATTTTCAATTTAATAATAATACTATTGTATAATTATTTTCATACAAAATTCAGCGACGGGACTTCAATTAATGGAGAACATACGACTAGCACACAAGCTTCTCATTATACATCAAGTTTTCTCGAAAGGCTTCGGCGAGTAGAAAACAACTACTATACATATTAAACTTATTTTTATTCCTTGGCAGGACGACGACGACGTTCACTGAATTTTATTAAAATATTTTTTCACATATTTATTTTAGTTTATTAGTTCGTTGCTTGAAACATTGACCCTTTTTTGAACGTTGGCTCTCCTTTCCTCCCACCTTTTCAATAGCTCTCGGTCTTTACCTGATGTGATCCAAGCATTTCCTGTGACTTATTTTACTTCATCAACACACCGTTGTATTGGCCTTCTAAAATTTCATTTTTTTCTTCTGGAACCTGTACACCATACCGACTCTATAGTCCATCTCTTTCCTTCCTTCATCTGAGTAGCATAAAATATGTCCAGATCAATTGCCATTTAAGTGTGAGGGCATGTGTAAGGGCGTCAATGATTTTTGTTATTTACCTAATTGTTTCTCTTATAACTTTGTATATTTTCCTATTTAACACACCTCTTTTCATTTCACTTTGAGTGCGTTTGGTAAGTCTGGGCAACCATTAACTACTTCACGTTCATGTGATAGTAAGTAATAAACGTGTCCATAACCAAGTGGTGTTAGTTAAGATGATAAACACCGCATCACATTGTGTTGGTACAACTCTGGATTACATGTGTGGGTGTCATAGATAAATAATTGAAATAAAAGAATCGTTGCGTGGTACTCACATCTTATAATTATTGTATTAAATTATAATACTATCTATTAACTATAGTATTTAGAAAACAAAAACTTTTTTTGTAGGTTAGCCTTTCAGTCCAATCGTCACCAACACACTGTTGGAAATGAGGCGATCATAGTACCAGTCAGTCTTTCTCCCACCACTTTACTTCTCCCTCCTAAAACGTAATCTGATTGGTCGATCAATAGCGCCGATATGCGACATTAACGAGTAAGCAAATCAAAAAGTGACATATAAATTTTTCTGTACGTTAAGTAAATATTATTCTAAAACTAGACATTGATAACAATTGTGTTCTTTATAAAACGTCGTTAGATGTTGAGTCACGTTACCGCAGTGATCGATTATATTATATATATGATTGAGTATATATGGTGAATATAATTGGTACGGTTACGGATGTCAATTTGGTCACACTAATCGTGTCGTTGTAGTCCCGAGATTAATATTAAAACCTGTGGAGCAACGCGTGGCGCAACATTACAGGAAATTAAAGAGGCCCGATAGCGGGCGCCGGCGCGGTGGCCAGTGGCTCCAGCCACCGCTTATTTCACTGCCTACATAACTACTCCATTATCCGTAACTACAGAATCCTTAAAGTATCAACAAGAATTCTTTAAAATAAATTATAAATATAACCACTTTAAATTGCCAAACAAAGAGCCCTCCGTAACCTCACACGACGTGACCGCCAGAGGGCACCTTGAAACGAACTCCTCCAACATAAGTTCAATAAATGATCGGAGATCATCAAGAAGGAAAGTGACAGCATCCACACTGATGTCACTGCAATTATGACCACAGCCATTACAGACTGTTTGTAATTGATTAAAATCCTCAGTAAAGAGAGAGAAATGATGAAGGGAATTATTAAAGACATTATATATTGAATGCAACATGATCAGTGTGTATTTGTATGCCAACGTCCAGCAGTGGGCGTTAAAAAGGTTAATGATGATGATGATTAAATCAATTAAAACCTACATTATAGGGTATTAAGTAGGACATACTACCCACATTCAGCAGAAACATTACTGAAGATGACAGTTAACTACTATTCATCCGCCAATCAAAAGCGGAGATAACCACTAATATTAATTTGATTATTTTTTTATACATTGAATGAAGGAGACGAGCGTAGACACGTAATAGTAAGTGATCACTCTACTCGTGACGACAATGAGGTGGTCGTTCAGATGTTCACACAGCACAAGATCACTCATTGATTTTAAACGTAAGATGTTAAAGGTCTTTAATAAGGTAATTGCAGCGCCATTTCAATCAAAACATGGTAAAGTTTGCACACTACTGTTTAACAATAGAAATATATGTTGCGATGGTTCACCACATTTACCATTTTTTTATTATCTCGGGGGAAATCTTAAAAGTTACCCTGTTTCTGGGGGGAAGACAAGGTTATGTGGGGGTTCTACCAACTAAAATCCCCTCGTCGGTGTCCGTCAGTGCATTAGGAGTGACTCTGGGATGTACGGAACGCCCCGGTGGCCCCTTGCACTTTGGCTAAAACATCCCATGAAATGATGGACATAACTAGACGTCTTTATCATCCATACCACTTTTTATAGCAGATTGCGTATGATTTTGTACTTTTTAACTGGAAGTAAAATTCTCTTAGGTTTATTTTTATTCCATGCAAACGATGATTCCTCGTCCTCGAGTGGCGCCAGCGTACCGGTAGACGTAGTGTTGGCAGGCCTCCTACAAGATGGACCGACGAACGGGTGAGAATCGCGGGAACCCACTGAATGCGAGCAACGCGGAATTGTTCCATTTGGAGATCGGGGGAGAGACCTATGTACAGCAGTGGACCTCTATCGTCTGATGATGATGAGACGATGAGACCAGCCGATGGTAAGTAACACTACTGTTCATAACAAACCAACGGTAGTTAGGACGATATATACTGCGCCACATTGCGCTTGTCGCCTAGAGACAAAAAATTAAGCTACTTAAGTAATATCACTATCAACAACACTACAAACCGGACAACAATGATTACACACTGATAAACAGAAATTGGCGGAGGTACCAACATAGACAGTCACCGACTACAGACCTACCAGTTGTAAAAGTTAGTACCAGATGATGAACTAGTCCAAAATCAACGTACAAAAAAATTGTCCTAAAGTGGTTCATTAGAGTCAAGGCCCTATAATGACCCTATTGCGAGGTGACGCATCAGCGGTGGTCGGTGGTCGGTGGTCGGTGGTCGGTGACGAGTGTACGGCCGTTCGCAACTGGCTTATTAAAGCCGTCGCGACCTTGCCGCGATGACTGTTTTCCTGTTTTCGACCATAACTCCTCGCCGACTGGTCACCGAATATGGACCACCCTCGTAATCGTTTTGAACATATATTAAATTTATATATGTATATTAACAGGGAAATAATATACATCTATATATATAACGAAAAAGAGTTTTATTTGTTCGGCAATCACATGAAAACTAGTGAACGTGTCGTGAGGACATGAGCTTTCTACGCGGAATGATTTGTAGATGGTTATAGGCTATTTATTTTAAGAATATCATAGATCATTCATCATCTTATTACTAATTAACTTTTATGAATATTTCCACTCCGTATTGTTTATGCGGTTGCAGAAGTGTAGGACGCCCTCCCTCCAGATGAACCGACGACATCATCAGAACAGTCGGAAGTGGGTGGATGCGGGAAGCTGAGGATCGCATTTGGTCGAAGATATTAGGGAAGGCTATATTCAGCAGTGAATAAACAAAGGTTGATAGTCATGAATGATGAAGCGGTTGCTATAGTAACAGTTGCTATAGAAAGTCACTTGCGGTTGCGGTTACTCTCAAGGAATATTTATATTATTGCCAGCAAAGCGGGCGGGGAACAGCTAGTGTTAATAATATGTTATGACGAAGGAGTCTTCAAGAGACGAGTGAATAGGCTTTTTCTAAACTAGTGCGCTTTACCACCTAGATTACATCTCGGCTTACCATAACGTCGGATCGTAGTCAAGGACTAGAGTATTCAATATAAAAAAAAATTCGGGCCCCGTCGACAAAAATGTAAGGTCATACAAATGGTTAATACACAGTAATCCCCTCTATAACACACGGTAGTGTTACCATTCTCAAAAACCAATACATTTCACTTTATGTTGGTAACACTCATCATGATGAGATGCCCTCTTCATACAGATGTTTAGCGATCAGATAGGGAGAACTAATGTTATCCTCAGCTATTCTATTTAACTAATGGTATTTCAGATAGGTCCACTCCTTTATGTCGTCAATCATTTCTTCCGCTGTGTAAGAGGTGAACATTTTCCAGATATTTTGGTAACACCACCACCACCACCATGAGCCGATCGACATCCACAGCTGGACATAGGCCTCCTCCAAAGATTCCCACATCGATCGGTCCTGTGCCGCCCACATGTGTGCACAGTGCCAGTTAGTGCGAGCCAGAATCTCGTTTGGTAATTAGCAGTGTGCACCGCGTGCAGGTGAAGCTGGTTTTAGACCCGTGAGTTATTGTGCGGGATCTCTTATACCTCTTTGGTAACACTACCTTCATTAGTTATAAATTGGCAATACTGAATTAACGTCAGAATATTTTACGGACGACGTGTCTCGCGTCATTCGGGCGTGGACTACAGAAAAGTGAGGATCGTTGGTAAAGAGTGTCTGGCGGCAGATTTATATTTTAAAAAACGAATATCTCAATAAGTTATAAACAGTACGGGGTGGTGGGGAAGGTGGTGTCATTAGAATCACCGATCGTGCGGATTTCTTAGTCACGATGTCGCAGTGGTCGGGTGAGCATCGCGCGTTCGCTATTGAAGCATTTTTCAAGAGTAACGATTCTTACGTACTCGCTCGCCGACAGTTTTGTTCACATTTCAATATTCGACGGATAGGCGATGGGCCGAGTGTGAATTTAATTCGTTCGTGGGTGGAGAGGTTCCGCGCAACTGCTTCGGCTATGAACACACCACGGCCAGGACCTAGTCGATCGTCAAGGACCCCCGAAAACATTGAACTGGTTGAACGCAGTTTACGTAAAAATGCACGACTTTCGATACGGAAAAGGACAGCTTCACTGGGACTTCCAAGAGCAATTGTGCATGAAATTTTGAAAAAAGATATGAAGTTTCATCCTTTTAAAATTCAAATGTTGGAGCGTTTTCGCACTGTGAATTCCATTTTTTGGAGCGACGAGGCTCATTTTCATTTAAACGGACACGAAAACAAGCAAAATTGCCATTACTGAGCTCTAAGAACTCGCAATCCTCGACTGAAGCACCAGAAACCATTACATTGCCCAAGGGTAACTGTTTGGTGCGCTTTATCCACGGATGGGGTAATCAGATCATTTTTTTTTGAAAATGCACGGGGCCAAGCGACGAATGTCAATGGTGAGAATTATCGGCTCATGATTTCGAATTTCTTTTTGCCGAACCTGCGAGCTCATTCATCATTCTCATCACACACGTGGTTTCAACAGGATGCGGTACAGGTGCGACCGCACACACGGCCAGAGCTTCGATGGATTTGTTGCGAGAAAATCTCCCTCAAAAACTGATTAATCGCTTTGGGGACATCCCGTGGCCACCGAGGTCACCCGACCTAACTACAATAGATTTTTTTTTGTGGGGCTACCTCAAAGAGAGAGTTTACGCCAACAATCCGCGAACTGTTGTAGACTTAAAAGAAAATATTCGGCGAGAAATCAGCGCAATTGAACCAAGTTTACTGCAGCGTGTGGCACGGAATACGAGGCTCCGTTTCGAACAGTGTGTGTGTGTGTGCAACAGGATGGATGACATTTGGATGACATTATCTTTAAAAAATGAAATCCGCATTTGTACTCTATCTTTTAATACTTTTAGTAAAATTATATGTCAAACATATTATTTTTTATTTAAATTTGACAACATAAATCTGCCACCGGACACCCTGTATTAATGTATTTCGATATAATTACAGTATATTATATCTATTTATTCATTTGTTTAAATAAATATATAGTACGTTCTATTATTATATACGTAACTATCTATTATTTATCTAACTGGAGGATATTTTAACAGTGGATTGGTTATCTTATAAGGCTACTGTTAAAGGACGATGCGTGCCCCGATGCCATGGTCGCATGTGTTGTAATCTGGTCGATGGCACCAGCTAATTTCGCCACATTGTAAATCTACTGAAATAATATTAATCTATGCCGGCTGCCAATATAAAACAGGTACTTCAATAACATAAGTATACATTAATTTTCGATATACAAAGTAGCAGTTGCTATTATGCAAGCGCAACAGAACCTGCTAGCGGTGAAATGTATACAGTTTTTAACAAGTCACTAATTGAACGGGTGTTCGTGTAAAATTGCGAATAAGTATTAAATGATGGCGTCGGGCACTTGGAACTGAGTGTATAAAAAATATAAATAAAATTTTTAAAGCAAACCTGTCTCAGTGTGTGAAATTCGGGCCGCTGTCGGGTTTTTGTCGCATTGCGTACACCGGCTTCAAGTCACACCGCGAATAACCACCGCCGTGCGGCCGCGGGGTTGCGCGTAACGTATACCAATAACTCTAACCATGCAACTTATCCTTCATGTGGGAATAACTAAGGAATAAGCTATGAGAAGATAACTCTTTAAATGCCTAATGCCTCTGTTGCCGGAGACATTCTAGGTAGGCACCACCGCAGCGGCTATTTCTACCAACAAATTCAACAGCCAATTTACGTAACCACTGTTGGGATCACAGGGCTACCCCTCTATATGAGGGCGATGGGGCATAGTCACCACGCGGGCCCAATGCGGATAGGTGACTTCACACACACCTTAGAATAAATTCTAATTCATGTGCAGGTTTCCTCGCGATGTTTTCCTTCACCGTTTGTATCTCGCTGCTGTAACTAAAGTTCTCAAATGTACATAACTTAAATATTAAGTCATCGGTACGTGACGAGATTAGAACCCGCGACCTTTGAAATGAAAGCCGCATGCTCTAACCATTAGGCCAGCGAGCTACTATCTAGCGGTATACATAATTTATTCTTTTAGTACATATTATGAAATCTGGACTCTGCTGGTAAAACCTTAACGTGGATAGGATTTTGAATACTTTATGGGGGCAGAATATGTGTGCACATATAGCTTCTGCCGTTTAGAGGTCGGCTAAGAATGGAATTTACAAAATTCCTTTCCTAAAGCAAGTTGCAGGGGTGCTGCGGCCAGTAAAGCGAGCTGGGAACAGCTACTTGTATGATAAATAGTTATATAAGTGACAAAATATTGATGATTATCGATACAATGAAAATACCTCACAAAGATTTCATTGAATTTTATATAAAACTTCTCAATCTAATCGATGCAGTTCATTCTTTAAATAGTTATATTTTAAAAAATTTATAAACAAAACGTTCAAAAAGTACCAATGTAATAATTTAGTACACATACAAGTAGGCACATTACCATAACAGCGTTTCAAGTTGCGACTTAGATGCGTTTGAGCGATAAAAAAGACTTGCGCAATCGTGCAGCCATTAACTGATTTAATAATTAATTCATATGTATGAATCATGCGACTAATAAATGCTTCGGAACGTCTTGTTCTACTAATTCACCAGTTAGCTGAATCGTGTAATGTTTATTATTGAAATTGAGAGGCTGGTTGGCGAACCGAACATTATAGGGGAAGGCAAAGTCAAAGCCCACAGACTTTGCTGAATGGGCCACTTGCTAAAGATGGGAGACAATCATAGAGTCAAAAAAGCGCTCTTCGGAACCCCACCTGGGCGCCGACCCAGCTGGCTCTCGGCCGGCCAAGATGTCGTTGGAAGGACGCCTTTGACAACAACCTAGGCGACCTCCAAGCAGTGAAGAAAACGTTGGCGCTCTTTTGTGTCGGAAGCCAATACTCACTTCAGGTCGCTGCGCCAGAGGAATAAGTATTTGGAGAGAGATATTTAAACTTTTTTGGTTTGCAAATCCTGGATTGGGAACTAGTTTTAAATCAAACTCTTACCAGCGAAAGAAGCTGGGTTTCCAATACCATTTACTTTAATCGATACTTTCAAATACAATCATAATTATTTTTTACCCTACAAAGCAATGAGATGAGCAAAGACATTTGCCAATAATTTCACTAGCTACAACTGCTTTCAAACAGGAACACAGTAATGTTTGACGGAGGAAATAGACAAACCAGAGGCCCCTACCTAGTGTCTGGTAACAGACACCTTTTAGCAGTAAAAGTTTATGAGAAGTATCAAAACCTTGCCTTCAATTGATCTGTTCATCACAGATCAGAATGTTTCTGATGCATTAAATAATCTAAAGCTTCTAAATATTTTTAAATTAAAGTGTTACTCCTAGTTGTTGATATATTAAATTTAATATTGCATTTATTTTATAAACAGTTGCGTCACATGAACAAGCAATGTATCTTATTTCCATTTACATCCATATCTTCGAATACATTGGTTCTTTCCATACATTGTAGTGTTGGAGTATAAAGTGAACAATAGACCATTTTAATAATGGCCTACACACAATGTTATCAGAAGCTTCCATGTTAAGCCATTACCGAGTTAGCCAGGTGTAAACAACATCCATGTTTGTTTATAAAGCAATTGATTTGTCATGTTAAATATTTATAAACTGAGTGGAAACATGTTGTGGAATAATTATTGCAAGTATGTAATTAATATCTGGTGATAATGTTTTGTATATAAATAACATCAGATGATATTAAAATCATCATATTTGAAATCTTATTGAACTTTGTCACATTATATCATTTCTGTATGTTAACATTCATTTTTATTTTCTTATTTGATCAACATGTTTCGAAAACAAATGTACCTCCTTAACATGTACATGCATATATGTAATATGCACATCAAAAAGTAATGTCATTGGTTTCTTTTGGATGTAGTTAATGAAAAACAGAGCAAGAACCGACAGGCCCTCTGCTTCTTTATAAGGATGTAGTTTACACAGAGTAACCAGAAAAATATGTAGAGTATCGAACAAGACCTATTTTTGAAAAGCAAAAAAGGGATAGATATTTTTAATGGAAGCAAATCCTAAAGTAATGAATTTTTTTATATTAAAAGCATCCTAAATTAAGTATTAACATCTCCAAATATTAATAACCACTGCTAAAACTTGAAAAATATTCATATACAATGTAACATAGATAACACTTCCTATGTCATAATTTCTGACAAAATAACATCTCACACTGTACTAATATCATTATGAGTAGATAAGAAACAGGAAATGAAACATTGGATTGTCTTATCAATTAAAAGTGCAGAGGAGGAATAATGCCATAGATTGTCAGGAGGCTGATAATTGTTTGAATAGTGTCGCAATAGGAAAAGGATGTGTGACATCAGAGACAGTTTTAGATTTATTGTAACTTTTTGATGTGATATGTTATTTACAGTTAAATAAACTAACTTTGTAGATAACTTACATTATTTATGTAAGCTTTGATTTACTAAGCTATTGCCATTTTATCATTGAAGACAACATTACCAATAAATACTAAGAGGAATAATGATTAAGCACTATATATAACAAAACAATGAACTAATTATTTACCATTAGAAATAGAACCAAATCAATAAAGCCGAAATATTTATATATGCGGAGAATACTTGAGGAAAATAGTAAAACCCTATACAATAACATGACTGAACAATGGTCAGAAGAGCCTAAAAAAATATCAAACTAACAAAACAATTATATTATGTTCGATGATAAATATCTTATATTTAAGATTAATATTTATTATCAAAGAAAAGACAAAATCTTCATTACATTTGGCTATAATAAACTGATAGGATTTTTGTCCAATAAGAAACAACTTGATTAGTTTTAAACAAGGTACCCATGTGGTTGTTAAGGTACTATTGTAGAACATATAAAACTTTGATAAAAAATCAACAGGCTTGTATTTTTTATAAAAGTTATATTAGGTTTAAAAGAAGAAATTTAAATTATACAATAAATAACATTAATGACTCAATATATAAATGATTGTACTTCCACACCAATGAACTTATTTTAAAAACAACTATACAGGATAATTGAATAAACATGCAGGATATTCAATGCTTATAATGGCTATTCAATATACAATAATTCTATGGGGATTGTTCTTTGTCATCCCGAAATATTATATAAGTTTTATGAAAAACAATACTGACAAAACCGCGCTACAAAAAAACAAACTGATTTTTTTTTACAATATAATTATTCGACTTCAATTTCCTTTTACAAAGACTGTAGCTAGAAAACTTATTATGACAATGTCGGCTAAATGCTTTTTTTTTAACAAAACTCGTCTAAAATATGGTAATCATATAAAATTATTCATTACGTTCGGAAAGTAAACGATGAGCATAAACAAAAATTGTGATGTTTGTAAACAAAAATGCCGGCGACGATTGTCTACTTACCAGCACTTTGATGAAGCGGTTTTCGAGCTCATCTCGATCCGGCATAGGAGGTTTCGTACGATTCCTCGTCGACGGTTGCCGTACATGGTTACTCTTGGTAGACGCGACTGGTCCGTCCAGCATTGTCTGTTCCCTCGATGTAATTAGGCCCATTTTACACTGATCACTTAAACAACCACTGAACACGTACTCCATCAGGTCATTTTCTATCACAGAGCATCATTAAATAACGATTTATAATTTAAAAAAATGTCACATTACAAGAGTATGATGCGACTTCGATAAAAATGTAAACGAACGGAAAATTTTGTGCGCAAACGAAACAAGACACTACCGCGACTGCTGGCACTGAAGTGAAGTTTGTTAAAACGCCATTTGCTTCATTCAACTGACAGCCCAGCTAATTAATCAGTTCGACATCGTTCCGAAACTGAACTCAATGTTTCAATAATAATTATTGTACTAATAACTATAAGAATAATTTATTTTTAATGATTTTTTTTAATTTAATAAAAGCTTTTTTTTTAGAAACTTAAATTTGTAAACAATATTTTAATAACTAGTAATTAATCTATTGGAATTAGTGTTCTCTTATTATTTACCATTATTTTATTGCTGAGCTGCTGCTATTAAAAGTTTTTGTCAATTTTATGTTTTTACCTATCACAGACCTTCCTAAATTTTATTTATACCTAATTGGCATACACATGAACTTCTTCCGGCTGATTGATTGACACATGAACTGTCTTGTATTAATTGCAACACAATTCCAATAACCATTGATTTTATATATTTTTTGTAATTTATATATATAATAATTGTACAGCACTATAAAACCGTGATTGTACAATACAAACACAGATGATCTGATTATTTAGGTGTCATTGAAAACAGTATACCGTTGGCAGGTCTCTTGCTGGAGACCGTCTACGTAGGTGCCACCGCAGTTCCTAATTCCGCCGCTAAACATTACTGTTCCGTTTTGAAGGGCGCTGTAACTAATGTAATTACTGGGGTAAAAAAAACTCAACATCTTACGTGTCAGGTATGGTACATCTGTATAGTGTAGTATATACCATTCTAACTAGCGCCATGTTGTTACGAGCGGGCGAATCACTAACCACCAGGCTCACCTGGTGTTTAGTGATTCGCCGTCGTGAATGCTCACATTCCGTGGGTCTCGTCGCTCAATTCGATGAAGCGTAGTACGATATTCGTCAGGTGATAAACCTTATCGCCGACTTTCGACTCTTCATATTGAGATTCGGAATTAATATTTATAATTTGGTTTTACTAAATGTCGCTTATATATACACAGTAAATTTTAACTTTTTTTAAGAATGGTATTTATTACTAGGCATAGGAAAAGATGGTTAAGATTCCAAAATGTTATTCCGTTCATAACACTTGTGTTAAAGTAATTATATAACAAAGCCCAAAGAGTAGTGTAAAAGTTGGCACTACATTAAGGTATTATGGAACAAAATAAAAGATTGTTCTTTATATAATAATTTTATTATTGGCTTTATGTGTACGTACAGAAATACAGCGGTAACGAGATTGTGTTATTGCCCGTAGCCGATTATAGGAATAAAATACATCAATATTCGTGTTAGCACCATTTTTTTGTATTTTTTTTTCATTTTTTACAAACATACCATAACCTTATACAGCTAATGTGAAATAACGACAAGTTTATGGTCTTTTTAACATTTTTATGTAGTTCAACGAATGCTTAATATTATTAGCTTTATTATTTGATATATTGATCACACAACGTTCTATAACTACGTGAATAAACTTATATTACTCATAGACAAGCAACGTCACAGGTGCCACTTGGTGTCCCGCAGCGAGCTGGTGGGGGCAAGCGACCTTTATACTCCAACACACAAAATAATTTGGTCCGGCTTCAACGCGCAACTAGTTATTAGCTTGTTAATAATTTAAATGAAGTCTCCAGATGAATACAGTCTTTGGTTAGGACAGAGATGATCGGAAACAATGAACTTAAATTTAAAAAATAATATCACAAGCAATAGACAAAATAATTCCGCACAGGGCATCAGTCAAACAATACGATTATTTTTTTCTACATAAGTAATCATTATTTTCCATAAAAAAACCTCCGTACACAACAACAACTACAGATAAATACATTTGATAGCTACATATATTCAAACTTTCTTAAGACAAATAACATAGTAATCAAAGCAAGCGAGTGTTGCCACGTGCAAAAAAATATAAAAGAAGCGACGTGTTAAGCGTTTATGATGAAATTCGTCCAGATTTGGGACGCCTAAGCTTATATGTTAGCCCTACGCTACCGTGATGGCAAACGACTAAGTTAGAACCGACAAAGAGTACAATGCACCAAGTACTTACTATGCGAAGAACGTACAGTAGTGTACACCGATTTGTCCGCAACTATATATTTTACACGTACAGTTTTAATACTGTCGAGGCAAATCCCGCTCATATAACTACAATAATGCACCTTAACACTAGGTATAATTAAATACATCATCTACGTACGTTGCCTAATGTACTTGGCCATGGCCCAGGGTTCAACTTCGTGTTTTGGCCATGACAAAGCGTTCGGGCTTCATAAGGCGACTAAGCAATAGAGCCTTCGTGTACGAATACATTAATCATTGATCAATTAACACTACAGTTATTATTATTATTACGTGCAATACGTAATGTCAGCTGCCTAGGCGGAAACTTACGATTCTTCGTCTACCCGAACGCCTTTTTAGGTTAGATCTTAAGCACTCTTAGATTAATATATACATCCGAAATATGTGCCAATAGCGTCCGCAAGCAGACTGCTACTCAGCCATTCAAAGTAATTAGATTCCAATGAAAATGTAAAATCCTAAAAAGCTAAGGCACGCTATATGAACCTAAATATTGTTGCCTAACACGTTCCTACGTATTATATGATAGTCACATCTACAACTGCCAACACTATCACTATCAGCTTTACAACATAAAAAACAAACTCAAATCTATTCAAAACACTACATAAGAAATGCTTTTAACCTTTGCATAGTAAATTAAACTAACCGTGTGCCACCTGCAGTGATTACTACCCTCCTAACTGCACTCGCTGTACAAAAGTAAAAACAGAGGAACTCACTTTAATTGCAGCGAACCCGCTTTTACAACAACAGCATAAAAACCGTTTAACGCTACTGCGCTAAGTTAACATATGTTAATACTACGTTATATAAAGTATATCCTACTTAATCTCCTACAGAACCGCTGTCGTCATTAAAACGAGTCAATTCCAATTCCAAAATGATTCCTCAAATCGGTTATCTCCTAGTTGGGAGAAGTCACATATGTCCCAACTGTCAATTCCATACAAATCCCAGACACCCCATGTATGTAATGTCCACAGAAACGTATTAACCTGTTTTCAAATTACTGTCGTTGACCATGAACTATGACGTCATTGTCAGAAAAGTGATATGCGGTAGATATTTTTAAAATAATAAGATGTCCGCGAATAAATGAAACGGAAGTTAGATATAATTTACGTTCTGGGAACTTCATTGCATTTTGTTATGGCAACCCAGTCCAGCCCAAATGTCGGATTGGCAGTTCACCTAACCTGACGTAGTATTTCGCACGCGCTATTTAGTAGAAGGGTAGTAATACAGCACTGCACAGCCCGGGAGCTGCCAGCGCGACGCGTGCAGCTCGATCAGCTGCAGGAGCGTGCGGCGGATAGAGGGGGCTGCGGCCGTGTTGAGGAACGCATCTCGCACCGCTGTCAGCAGCCGCTCCAGGTCGCCGGGCAGCTGGGATTCTAGGTCCCGTCCGATGTACGTCAGCACGAAGAACAGGTTCTCGGTCTGAAACGAGCATGTTCAAATGTTCATTTACCTTAATTATATTTCTAGGAACGATCTAGATATGAGGGACATGGCAATTTTCAGAAGAAGAGTCCGCTTTACCGTCAATGATTACATTGATGCTTACCAGAGACAAAAAAATACGAAAAAATGAAGATTTATATAAACAGTTGACTAACGTCACTGGGCGATGGCACCGGTTGCCGGATGCAGTCCTCGCAGCACTTGCAGATGAGCGTGAGCAGCACCTGGCCGGGCTGCGCGCTGGCGGTGCGCCGATGGATCGCGCGGCGCCGCAGCTGACAGTACATCTCGAGGAGGAACGACAGGAACGCCATCAGCCTCGGCCGCCCGCCGCCCACCACCGCACCCAGCAACTGCAGTTAAAATATAATATAGCATAATACAAAAGGTGGAATGTCATACATTCTCATATTTCATTGTCCTACCGTAGCATTGTGCATCTCCAACGACAACCATTTTTGATCTAAATTTTTTTCCAAAATATAGTTTAGGTCTGTTTAGATAGGTACCACTGCAGCTACTATTCCTGCAGCTGAATAGTAGTGTGCAAAGATTAATTTGTGCCGGTTTGAAGGGCACGGTTAAGACTAATATTTTAAGGCAACTAGCACAATTTGCCATCAGCATCCCACACCACCATCAAGTAAGCGTCTTACTCGTCTTCGTCGAATAAAGAAGTACTTGTATGATTGGTTCGTGTGTATACCTTGTCACGGTCGTGGTAGCACTGCTGGCAAGTGTTGAGCAGCGATTCGAGGAACGTCTCTGTGTGCTCGCGCTCCACCACCGCGATGCAGCGGCGCGCGGCGGGCAGAGCGTACCGCGGCGACTCCACCGCGCGCGACACCAGGTGCCCCACTGCCTCCATCAGCGTACGCGCCGCCACGGAGTTAGGGTCTGACAATCCAAAATAAACCATACATACATTACATAGCAATGTTACATTAAAAAAATTATATGTAATAATAAATTGAAGTCATTTGATTAAATTTAAAATTAATATCCCGCACATGCGAGTCACCTTTTAAGCAAACTGTTACTTGTGCCAGGAGACTCCACTGCTCATTAACAATAATTTATTAATATAACCCCTAATCTACATTAACCTAATTCAATATATAACATTTATCTATATATATATATATATAACGATGCATCAATATTGTTGAGAGTGGTGAGAGACGCCAATACAGACGCCAGTAGTCGCGTCTCTGCAGCACTTTGGCGCAGCTCCGAACGCCAGTGACGACACGTGCTCCACGGACGACTGTTGTTTGGGTCGCATGGGAGGAGAGATCATTGTTACGAAGTTGCCCATTAGGACGATAATTAACATGTGGGTGATTGTGGCTAATTAAAACAGCGTAATTATGAATGGTGCGGTAGTATAAGTTCTCTTCTAATGCCGTTTTCTGACAATGAACGCACTAACAAAAGATTACGTCTCTACCTGGCAGACAACAGAGAAACAGAGATAAAACACGTATGTGGGAGAGTGTGTACGTTCGTATGCAAATTACCTTACCCAGTTAATTAAGTAATAGAAATGAAATAAATTATGCCGCTGATATACGTCGGTGACTAGGCATTTCAGCTTTGCCTCAGACAATGTTAAAAATGTAGTACAATCCGCGTCGGTCTCTGTGAAAAAAAGAGAGCCATTCGATGCTCTCCGAGCCGGTCTGTGTGCAGGGACACTAACGTCGGCGGGTCTGTCGACGATACGACGAGGCACTAACCTTCCAGTGCCTTATCAATGCACTCCTGAATCTCCGGCGGGAAGTTGCCAAGGTCCCCGGCGTCGGCCGCGAGCCCCAGCGCCGCCATGCCGCTCGCGAGCGTGTCCGCCGACGTGAGCGACTTGGAGCGCTTGAGGCCCGGCGTGAATGACTGCGGGCGCACGCTCTTGCCGTTGCCGTTGGTCAGCGAGGACGGCGGCGATTTCTTCTTCTCGCCGAGCTGCTGCGGCTGCAGCTTGAAGTGCACGCGCGGTCCCACCTGAAAATGTCCAATCGACTTGCTTAAGTCATTAGTCACTACCAGAGCTATATACAGTTCTATACATATAAATATCTAAGTTATAGTGAGGACTTATTCTATGTAATGTAATCTATGTTGTTAAAATTATTTATTCAAATATATCGTATTTATTCAAATTACTAGGAAAAGGAAACAAACGAACTTAGATCAAAGTCGATGATCAGTATAGTGTTGTGTAAAAGTCCTAACTAGTGCCGTCATTGTTATGAAACAGAATATCACAAACCGATCTTGTCAGTTTCATTACTTGGATATCAAAAACGAATCACTACACTACATTTGGTCTTTATTGCCCTATCCTTTAATGAGAAGGTGGCGCTCTAATTGAAATTGAGAAGGGTTAAGTAGAGTTCAAAAGATTGATGCCCAGCTGGGCTAAGCAACTGACCGCAGCGTGCGGCACGCTGCCGCTGGAGGTGCTGTTGAGGAGCGCGTGCGGCGGCAGGACGGGCCGGTAGTGGGGCGGCACCTGCGCGTGCAGCACCGCAGACCGCGAGTGCTGCAGACCCACGCCCGCGTACCCCACGCCCATCGCTGACCTGCGAATATCGTAGCACACCAATCAGAATCTATTCAAATGTGTAAAGCTTCAAGGTGTCTCACTAATTAGGACCGTGCTGAATTCCTTCATATTGAAATTACGTATTAACAATCAATTACTACAAGATAGATGGCGTTAAAACAAATTCTTCACAATTTTTATTTTCCTTAGCATTTACATATATATATATATGTATATATATATTTATGTATCACTGTTGTTCTGTCGTCATTTCGTGTGCAAGTTGTCAGTGTAATCACAGGTAACATTACTATTATACTACTTGTACAACACTTCACGTTCCAGCTGTACTGACCACCGACCACCTCCTACTACTACTTTTCTCTTACAGGATAGGTAAAACTAATTATCCATCACATTTGTCAAATATTTTTGTTGGATGACAGATAACTATTTTTGACAAAAGTAGTATAATCGCGTAGATATAGATATATAAGTGTAACGTGCACTGTTACAAAAGATACAATATCGTGGGCGTATCCCATTTGCATTAGTGCGACACCGCCACAGCGGCACACCACCACCGCCAAGTTTACAAAACAATGTCTCGTCACGCCGCTCACACATTGTCCGTCCACGTTTGGGCTGGGGCTGCCGAGGATGCCGGGGCTGCTCGGGCTGCGGGGGCTGCGGCCGCGCTGCAATGGTGTCATCAATCGCATGCGGACGATTGCTGACACCATTGCAATTGTATTTAATAGACAGTATTTTCGTAGCAGTGTAATATATTATTATACATCTCTGTACTTGTGGTAGATCTCTGTTGCCGGAGACCGTCCAGCCCTACTCGGTGTACGAAGTAGCACTTATACTGTCGCAGCGCCTGTTTCTGCGGCTAAGCAGTAGTGCACAAACATTATCATGTTCCGGTTTAAAGGGCGCTGTAGCGTACCAGCCGCCCGCCGGCCGGCAGAGCGCGGCCCGGGAATGGGGGCAAGTGGCGGTGTCCTGTCACTGCAGGCTTTGTCATCAACTACAGTAAACTTATTCGTGTTGTCGTAGATCGTACTACTTACTGTATATGTACTTGTTGAATATTGATTTCGATTCATCATATTCTGTTATAAATATATGTACCTAGCTGCTCTATTCCGCTTTGCTAGTCGTAATATAGAATTAGATTTGAAATATGTCAGAAATATTCCCGCCGCCCCCTGAGCCCTTTTTCGTTATTACCTCCCCCGCAACTCCGTTTCGGTAACGAAATTTTTGTAATATCCATTCTTACCTGACGCGTAAACGACAGAAGCAATATCTCTGCCAAATTTTGAGTAATTACGTGTAATAGTTGCGGAGATCTCATAAGACAATGAATCTCTGTATGTATCTATACACAGATATATCTGCTTCTTTAATCTTTCTCAAAAACTTAACGACCTGTATTATAATTCGTTTATAGATCTCGTAGATTCGTTTTCATGTACGTTTCCACTCGATTTACAAAACAACAACGATTGTTAGTTCACACGCGGTACAAGCAAAACTTTGTAACTTTGGTTTGATTCTTGGAAGAGTGAGATGAATACACTGTGCAAGTGGAAGGTAAACACATGAGGGCGGCAAAAGTAACGTTTTAGTACAGATATAAATTGTTCAAATATAAAAATAACATTTTACTATGCATTTTTCTAACATCTTATACACTGTATAAAATGGTAAGCACGCATAGGACAACTATATACAAACGCGTTTTATCTCTTTCTCTCACAGTATAAACACTGAAAATGCAGTTGTTTCTTTGTCGTTACATTCTTTCGTTTCATTAAATCAACAAAAAGACTGTTCACTTCAAAAGTACGGTTTCCGAAATAGAAAAGTATACCATCGTAAGATTTAAAACTTTTGTAAAGGCTTTGGAAGAATCGGTTAGAGGCGCGCTTGAAGTGGCGACGTATAGACACACTCATTACCAGAGTAACCATTTTATAATTGTTAATATACACAATTACACAATCAATAAATCCGTTCAACACTTATCTTACTGACCTGGAAACTCCTTGAACTACATTTTGATGTTTTAAACCGGTTGGAAAATGAAATGTAAGTGTATTTATATGAATTTCTTACTTTACTAAAAATATTATTAATTCGCCTATTAATTATTTCCTACGGCACGTTCGCTTCCTCATTATAATGTTAAATTTCCTGTTGTTAGATCTCTGTTGCAGGAGACAGTAAGTAGGTACCGCCGCAGCTCTTGTTCATCCCAGCAAACAGTAGAGTGCAAACATTTTTGAGGGGCGTTGTAGCTAATGATATTACCGTAACTGGTAACGACACTTAACATCCTGTATGTCAAGGCAGCAAGTACAATGTGGTGCTGTGTATATCATCCTAACCAGCGCTACATTGTTGTAGGCAGGGCAGCTATAACAAATTGATGAAAAAATGTAAAATGTGTTTGATTTTTGTGACAATTTTTTTTTCATTATTTTATTTATTTCAATCGATCAATCAATCACCAACCCATAGACGTCCACTTCTGGGACATACACCTTCTCTAAAGTTCTCCATATCGATTAATCCTGCGTTGCAGGCACTCGGTGACTTCACGCAACCTTACAATCAGCATTGCCTCTGGTACCGCCGGGCACTAGAAGCTGTTATTCGTAGCGGTTCATATGGGGGGTTTGGGCTAATTTCCACCACGCTTGCTCAATGCGGGTTGGTGGAAGCCAGAGCCTCATTTGTTGATTAGCAGAGTGCACCACGAGCAAGTGAGGTTGGCTTGGGCCCCGTGAGCTGTTGTGCAAGACTCCTTAAACCCCCTTGATTTTTTTAAAAAACCATTATACACTCGGAAATAAAATGTAAAAATATGCAGACTTAATACCAAAAATTCGATCGATGTGGAGATCTTTGGCGGAGGCCTATGTTCAGCGGTGGATGTCTATCGGCTGGTAATATAGGATTTAGCAGAGAACTTAAATGAGGGTCCAGTATCTTGTTAGTGAATATTATATTTGTTACACACAACACAATACAATACCTTTGCTATTCACTTCATCAACGGTTATCGTTTAACATTATGTGATGCAAAGGTCAACTGACATTATTAACAATACAAAATGTATCAACTAAGATTACACAGAACATTTGACATAATTATACACCGCGTTAAAGCATTTTTAAGTGCGAATAGTTAAATCAACAAATTGACGACAGTATGACATCATCAGTGTAGGTAACAAATGTGCCTGTGGACTTGGAGTTGAACGACGCGAGCGGTCCGACCTTTTTTAATGATTCAGTCATTTAGGAACTGAAGTCAAGATTGATGATTCATACAGTTTTTTCATCCAAATAATAACAAGCAGCTCTCGTATTTTTCTCATCACTTAGCTGTGAAATTGAAATTGGCTATTCAGTAAGAAATTACCAATGGTATTCTAGCAATATTTGCGTAATATACAGCAAAGGTAAAGCTTTATTATTATCATCATCATCAGATTGATTTGGCGGTCAAATAGAGAAAACTAACTCGGTCTTCAGCAATTTTTTTCAACTGATAGTAATAAAAGCCTTATGATAGAGTTATTTAACTCATGAAATTGCTGTTTTGCATAATTTTCTAAAGTAAACCACTTACCCCAATAATGCGCACAAGAGATTATCTCCAAACCACAAGAGATGGTTGGGGATATAAGGGGTCCCCCGCATAACAACTCACGGCATCTAACCCATCCTCACCTACTCTTGGTGCACCCTGCTAATCATCAAATGAAGATCTGGCTCGCACCCACCCGCATTGGGCCAGTATGGTGAGAAATGGCCTAAATCCCCTCGTATACCCTACAAACGATTAAAGGCCGCGAGAGGCCGCTGCACGCGGGCAGCGCAGGACCGATCAATGTGGGGATCTTGGCGGGAGGCCTATGTACATGTACACAGCAGCGAACGTTTATCGTCTCACAATGATGATGACAAGAGTTGAGTTTGGAAGCTGTCTCTCATTGACAGTGTGACAGTGAGCAGTAGAAAATGCCTTTTTTATTTTAGGAAGTGACCCGAGACGAGCGTAACGATCATCTGATAGTAAGTATTACACTCCGCTCACAACAGCGTGGCACTAGTTATGATATATAATACAGCACCACATGTGTTCCAACAGTGCTTGACGCCCTGAGACAGACATAAGACATTGAGTATCGTTAATCCAGCGATAATGACTACACTTACAAGAGCAGCTAGTGACTAACACCTTTCAAAGCGGAACTGACGCGCTCCAGAGAGAATATTTATATTTGTCGCAAGAAATACAAAGATGGTATCCGGCTACAGAGACCTGCCACCAAAGGTACCCGGCGTGTTGGGTTCAAAAAAAAGGCAGAAGTATACTTTTAACTTATTTCGTACAAAACGGAAATTTCGTCAATGAAGACCTATTATTTCTTTCGTTAATCGTTAACGAAAGAAATATACAAGGTAAGAATGATTGGAAAAATCGGTGCAGGCCGACCTAGGCGGACATATTCCTATCAAACCGGAGATGTCCTAAAGAAAGGTCGGGTCAAAAGCACTCGCAACCGACGAGCGTGCATGAAGACGCTCATGAAAGTGGAGGAAGCGGGAGAGGTGTGCCAGGATCGTAGCAGGTGGAGAGAGGTGGTCTCTGCCTACCCCACTAGGAACGAGGCGTGATGTTATATGTATGTATGTAAGACCCATTATTTATTTAAAGACCGACGTTGGTTAGAGCCAAGAGTATATTCAAACGAGTACAATATATAAGATCACGCATAGTTTCTAGTGGCGGAGAGACTGCTGCTCAAGGACTTCGCAGCGCGCAGGAAACTGAACACCGCCCGCTCAGGTTACCGCCGGCGGCGCAACGCCGCTGATTCATCGGCTGCCGGCCGCTGATTCATCGGCTGCCGGCCGCTGCGGAAACTGCCAGAGATCCAATGGGACCGGGACCAACATGTTGCCGACCAGCGGATATCGAATAATCGAGAATGTATAGGAATAGTCAGTTTCACTAGAAAGCGTCTCCATATGTGTGTTACTCAACATTACAAACACTAGGACATTCGAAGCTCAGCCCCTTAGTGTCGGGCTAGTAAGAATAGGACTAAGGTAAGTCCTGCCTGTCGTTGAAGGCGATTAAAAGGGTCTAGGAGTTTCGCGGACCTTGGGGGTGAGGCCCTTTATCGCTCAACTAGTGAAGCTGCGTAGAACAGCGTATGGCTCAGTGATGGTGCTTAAGAGGGTAAGAAGACATGTAACACAAAGTGTAGAGGGCACCGGTGCGTTCTATAAGAGATCCCGGAGCCTCTCCGAATGCACTGATGCAGAACACCGAGGGGATTTTAGTGAGTAAGAATCTCACATAACCCTGACTTCCCCCCAGAAGCAATGCATCTTTCCAAGATCCCCCCTCCCCCAATCAAAAAAAAGGATATTCGAAGCTGCACCTAACCAATTAATGTTTACTACTTTAACCTCAGCGCTAATTAAAGCAGAGCTCAGTTTAAAAATTCTATGATCGCATGTATTTCAGTTTTTTATAATGTAATTACCGGAATAAAAGAAAAACTAATGAACTTGATCATCACGTATCCAATGATCCTCTAAATAGGTCTATGCGTTTATAGTTGTTAGGTTTATTGCTCCAAAAACTAAACATATAAATGGAGTATTTATTAACTACCTTTACTAAAACAAACTCAGTAAACATATAAAAATATGTTTGCTGAACTGAACTAGTCCGCGAAGTTTCCATTATAGATGTAAAATATGTTACACGAGGCGCTGGTGGCAGGCTTGAGGTGCAGCAGTGATGGATTAGAATCTGGCCACGCACCTGTGGTGATGCTTTAGACATAGCTATACAATCAACGCTCAACTTATGTATATGAAAAGGCCCTCCATTATAATAGGTTGGAAAATATCTCCCTTCCGCCTTTTTGTCTTTTGAATTTCGCGGCTATGTACAAAGCGCTACAGAGCTCGTATCTGGCAATACTATACATAATTTTAAAGGTGTTGACATAACCTACAAAACGACGCTATGCATAATTAGTTTGGATATTGCGTTCAACAGTTATAGACGTGTAAACATATAGTTCACTAACGCCGAAATTCGCGCTATTTTAAAGTTTTCCTTCGTTAAAGGTAAATCCGCTAGAGAAACGTTCCGTGAGATTAATGGTGTTTTGGGGGATGGTACTCTATCACTTCGAACCGCGGAGGAATGGTTTCGACGATTCAGAGCCGGTGAAAACGACACCATGGATAAGCCAGCCGGCGGAAGACCTGTGACGACAAATACCGATCAAATCATGGACTACATCGAGTTAGACCGGCATGTGGCATCTCGTGACATCGCCCAGGAGATGGGAGTTAGTCACCAAACCATTTTAAACCATCTGCAGAAGGCTGGATACAAAAAAAAGCTTGATGTTTGGGTGCCGCATGATTTGACGCAAAAAAACCTTCTGGACCGAATCAACGCCTGCGATATGCTGCTGAAACGGAACGAACTCGACCCATTCTTGAAGCGGATGGTGACTGGCGACCAAAAATGGATCACATACGACAATATCAAGCGAAAACGGTCGTGGTCGAAGGCCGGTGAATCGTCCCAAACAGTGGCCAAGCCGGGATTGACGGCCAGGAAGGTTTTGCTGTGTGTTTGGTGGGTTTGGAAGGGAATCATCCACTATGAGCTGCTCCCATATGGCCAGACGCTTAATTCTACCATCTACTGCGAATAACTGGACCGCTTGAAGCAGGCGATCGACCAGAAGCGTCCAGAATTGGCCAACAAGAAGGGAGTAGTGTTCCACCAGGACAACGCCAGACCACACACTTCGTTGAGGACTCGTCAGAAGCTACGGGAGCTCGGATGGGAGATTTTATCGCATCCACCATATAGCCCGGACATAGCGCCAAGTGATTACCACCTGTTCCTGTCCATGGTGAACGCCCTTGGTGGTGTAAAGTTGAACTCAAAAGAGGCTTGTGAAAAGTGGCTGTCCGAGTTCTTCGCAAATAAGGAGGGGGGCTTCTACGAGGGAGGTATTATGAAGTTGCCGTCTAGATGGAAACAGATTATCGAACAAAACGGCGCATATTTGAACTAAATCCGATCACTGTAACACTTTTTATAAAGCATTGAATAAAGAGCAAAAAAGCGGAAGAGAGATATTTGGCAACCTTATATATATATATATTATTAATCACATGCAACTTAACTGTGTGTCAGTTTGTCGCCGATAGCTCATTGGTTTCCTGCGTAACCGCACCAGCCAATGGAGTGAAGTTGGCACGGAATCCAAATAGTCCATATACACTGATACCATGTATGCAATTACCATTGTTAAAATCGATTTCCATAACGATTAAAATTGATAGTAAATAAATTGTTAATGTAATTAGAACTGCAGTTAATTCCGTTGACTGCCTCGCTTCTACTAGTATGTATATAACATATACGTGAGACATCCACACATTCGTTGACTCATCACGGAAATCTCCGAAAATATTAAGAGTTCAAAATTTAGTAGAGCTATTGCTTTTGCTATTGAGAGGTCAGATAAAAATAGATTTTACAAAATTCTTCCCCAAAGGGAGTTGCGTTTGTTTTAAACATATTAAGTTAAAATCATTCAGAGTAGCTCGCTGGCCTAATGGTTAGAGTGAGCCTTCATTCCGAAGTTCGCAGGTTCAAATCTGGGCATGTACCTATGACATTAATATTTAAGTTATGTACAATTGTGAACTTTAGTTACAACAGCGAGATACAAACGGTGAAGAAAAACATCGCGAGGAAACCTACACATAAATTAGAATTTAGTCTAAGTGTGTATGAAGTCACCAATCCGCATTGGGCCCGCGTGGTTACTATGGCCTACCGCCCTCATATTAAGGGTAGGCCTGTGCCCCAGGAATGTGGACATAAATTGGCTGTTATGGTTATGTAAGGGAGTTTCGGGGGTGTTACCCTCAGCAAAGCTGTCCGAGAACAGTTAGCACTAATATGTCCAAAACACATCTTTAATCTAAAATATAGTTTATTTTATTGTTTATCAATTTCATTCTACTTTGTTATAACTGGTTGGATTACAACAAGTTTTTTCGTCCAAACATGTCTGTCACTTGTATATTTACGTAATGTGTTTATAGACTTTTTTTGGTTACGAAAAATTCAACGATACCTAAAGGCTTAAGATTGCAACAACTGGTGTAACCGGTCCGATAGTGGCAGTGTAACGTTACTTACAGGTAGCGGCTCAACAATAACCAATAATGTGAGACAATTAACATCTGTCCAAAGAACACGCAGATGACAAATAAGCGTAATTAGTAGAAACGCGGAAATACCCGCCTGAAGCGAAATGAAAACGTACAAGTGAAATATATTCTACATTACATAAACATTTGGGTACTACATGGAAAAAGATGGTGGAAAGTATATAATTACATAAAGAAAATTTTAAGTATTATATTTAAAAAAAAAGGGACGGTATCAAAATGTAAATCTATAATCTGATATCATTATACCATTAAGATACCATTAGGATATCTTGTCTTCTACTCATCATCTATGGCTCAATGAAAAGAAATAAAAAACAGTTATTAAAAACTAGCCATATATTATACTAACCAATTTTTACGAACTATAATACATATAAAATGCCTGAGATGGTACCAATTTAAAAATTGTTAAAAAAAACAGTATAATTACTTAATACAATTTAGGGGTGTGTTAACGAAAAGATATATATTTCACAATTATTTTTATTCGATGAAGCGAAAAGACAAACGAAATGTTCACCTCATTGTAAGTGATTCGCCTACCCGTAACAATCAGGCTATTGTTAGGATGATATATATAGTACCACATTGTACTCATCATCGTCTTGAGATATTACATGAAGTCTCATCACATTAATTTACTAGCCAGAACGCCCTTCAAACCGCCGGAACACGGTAAGCGGATTATAATACAGTCTGTTAATCTCTCCTTTAAAGCCTACACCAAACGGCGTAACCTTTTCATCATGAAGTCATCCACGCTAAGGACATAACAAGAGAAATTGCTGACTTCCTCAAGGAATGTAATGAATGGGCCACTTAATACAGGAGCAAACCGCTGACGGCTCCCGTTCAGATGGTTAACGTTCACATTCCATTTTAACTGTGCAAACTTTACTGCATTCCGGTTTCAAGAGAATTTCTTGTGGAGGCGGTATAGCAGCAATTTGATCGTCTAGACAGTTTGTCGTATTCAAATTATCTATTATACGTCAAGTAATTGTAGTATTCAAGAAACTACTAATTTTAAGAAATTTTTGTCAGTGATTTCCGGCACGTCCTGTTAGCGTTACCAAATAAATAAAAAAAAAATATTGTATTTTATATCGGTATCATCACTTTTGTTGGTTATTAAGTTGGCAACATTTAAAATATGACAACACGGAAGGGACGCGCAGACAAGATGGCGTAGGGCTGTAAGGAACGCGTCGGAGGGTTAGCGAGAGCACAGCGGGGATAGTTGGTATTAAGTGGCTTCACGAGTATTGTATATATTACATCGTATATTGATTAAAAGTTGAAAGTAAAATCTCAACCATCTATTATTTGTCAAACTGAAGGATAAACTCCCATTATAACAGATGTCTACTTATCATCTAGAATTTGATTCATTACTTATAAAAGAAATTCACGTTCAAATGTTTTAGATTCTAATTGAAACAAAAGTTTCTCGTCTACTTACGATAAAGTGGAAACGCCTAACTAAAACTATTTCATATTAAACAAAAGTCGTCTATTATGAAAGTGTGGACAATTAAGATATTCAGACAAATCATTCGTAACGAATGTTCTTTAGTATCAGATACATACCGGAGGCCACTCCGCTAGAAGAATAAGATAAAAAAGAAGAAATCAAGTCTACAGAAAAGCTTACGTACCATCATTACTGTAACTCGTACTTTGCAATACAAAATTAAAAATGATTTATGCTCCGCATGTATAAATAACAATGAACTAGCCAATGAACAATGTATAATTATAGACAGGATGTGACCCATAATATTTTTGTTGCCATTTGTAGTAGCGGATACTATTTAATATGTAACCAAGGTCCTCTCTTACTAAAACAGAAAAAAATCTAGATATTTTAATTACAATCAATACTACTCACAGGTCGGACGTAGAGAATCTTCCCCGAACCATCTCAAAAAACCAATCGGATGTCGCAAACTAAAAACCAATGCCTCTACACAACAATTCCGCCGTAACCATTTCAATGTTTAATTTGTATTTAGATAAAACACACTGTTTACAGAGAGCCAAGTGAGAACTTTATCATAGCATCCATTTTGCAAATCTCTCTGCAAACTTGGCAATTACTCCATAAGTTTACGTTCCGTATCGCCGCCTCGTAGAGTCGTTTTATATATAGAGCGGCGCTGTCTGGGCCAAACAAACGTGCGAGCAGCTTCGGGCACGCGCCGCCGCGGCAGGCGTGTCGGTCGGGCTGTCGTTATGCGAGATGTTCAATTGAAATTTATAAGAAAGTTTCGATTCGTTCGATCGCGTTCGGTTCGACGTCGGCCGCGCGCGCGACGCGTCTGCGCAGTGGGGCCGATCGCGCTCCGCACCGCACCGCGCCGCGCCCGCGCACCGCGCACCGCGCCCTGCGCACGCGCATGCGCAGCGGCTGCCCTGCCGTGCTCACGTCACCGCGCCCAAACACCAAATGATAACAATTCAGCGAATGATACTACACACATGACGCTAACTATCTGCACAGCCCGCCGCTTCGTACGGGCCGGTGACGTTGGCGGTGCCAGGGACTCTCAGCGCCGCCGCTATTGCGAAACAATCCACACACCAAGGTCGCTCCGCTAAACAATTAAATGTAATAACACGCGACAACGCTAATAGTTAATTTTAGATTATTTTCGTTCTCACTTCCTTACAAATTAATCGATCGCATAGATCATACAGGTTTAATCGTACGGTACGTATATTAAACATGTATAATTTGCGATATTACACGAACCACTGGAGCCAAAACATTTCCACGCCTCAGTTTGCATCACTTCCTCTATTGAACACAGTAACCAAGTTAATGAACATAACGTGGGAAAGGTTTATGTCCCATCGTTCATTGTAGATAAGACGGTTACATAGAAGGCGCCTAACAAAACTACTATTTCTTACGTCAAACATTGGAAAATCCTCACTTGAATTATTTCAATTACATATACAGAGGTCTGTCGTATGATAAGATAGACGAGCAGCACAATGTGGTGCTTTATAAATGCCATAACACGGAAATAACGAAATATCAATTAAATTTTAGTAAACAACTCTTTAACAATTTAATTGTGTATAATTGTTGTAAAAATATTTAATTGTGTAACAATATTATATATTATATACGTCCAAGTACAGTCACCCTTTCTATAACGCGGTTTCCATATAACGCGTAGCTAAAATTGCAACAGCTCTCCTACAGGGTCTCTGGTGGCAGATTTATGTTTTCAAATTTAAATAAAAAATAATATGTTTAACATGTAATTTTACTAAAAGTATTAAAAGATAGAGTACAAATGCGGATTTAATTTTTTAAAGATAATGTCATCCAAATGTCTTCCATCCTGTTGCACACACACACACACTGTTCGAAACGGAGCCTGGTATTCCGTGCCACACGCTGCAGTAAACTTGGTTCAATTGCGCTGATTTCTCGCCGAATATTTTCTTTTAAGTCCACAACAGTTCGCGGATTGTTGGCGTAAACTCTCTCTTTGAGGTAGCCCCACAAAAAAAATCCATTGGAGTTAGGTCGGGTGACCTCGGTGGCCACGGGATGTCCCCAAAGCGACTAACCAGTTTTTGAGGGAGATTTTCTCGCAACAAATCCATCGAAGCTCTGGCCGTGTGTGCGGTCGCACCTGTACCGCATCCTGTTAAAACCACGTGTGTGATGAGAATGATGAATGAGCTCGCAGGTTCGGCAAAAAGAAATTCGAAATCATGAGCCGATAATTCTCACCATTGACATTCGTCGCTTGGCCCCGTGCATTTTCAAAAAAAATGGTCCGATTATCCCATTTGTGGATAAAGCGCACCAAACAGTTACCCTTGGGCAATGCAATGGTTTTTGGTGCTTCAGTCGAGGATTGCGAGTTCTTAGAGCCCAGTAACGGCAATTTTGCTTGTTTACGTGTCCGTTTAAATGAAAATGAGCCTCGTCGCTCCAAAAAATGGAATTCACAGTGCGAAAACGCTCCAACACGGTTTCACAAAAAAATTTGAGTGACGCAAAGTCATTTTTTTTCAATTCTTGAATTATTTGAATTTTAAAAGCATGAAACTTCATATCTTTTTTCAAAATTTCATGCACAATTCTCTTGGAAGTCCCAGTGAAGCTGCCCTTTTCCGTATCGAAAGTCGTGTATTTTCACGTAAACTGCGTTCAACCAGTTCAATGTTTTCGGGGGTCCTTGACGATCGACTAGGTCCTGGCCGTGGTGTGTTCATAGCCGAAGCAGTTGCGCGGAACCTCTCCACCCACGAACGAATTAAATTCACACTCGGCCCATCGCCTATCCGTCGAATATTGAAATGTGAACAAAACTGTCGGCGAGCGAGTACGTAAGAATCGTTACTCTTGAAAAATGCTTCAATAGCGAACGCGCGATGTTCACCCGACCACTGCACCACTGCACCACTGCGACATCGTGACTAAGAAATCCGCACGATCGGTGATTCTAATGACACCAGCTTCCCTTCCCCCCGCACTGTTTATAGGTATATAGGTAATATATCATTGGTGCATGCCGAGATTCGAACTCGCGATCTTCGCAACGAAGGCCGCTCGCTCTACTCATTAGGCCAGCGAGCTGCTCTGAATGATTTTAACTTGATATGTTTGTATAAACATTCAAGCTTATCTCTTAGACGTTTACGACATCGGTTCAGCCGTCGCAGAGCTCTTTCACAGTACGTTTCCTTGGTAACCAATTATTTCTAAAATTTTGTTGAAGCTTCAGCGAGGAAGCGCAATGTTCAAAAGAGGGTTAAGAAATTGGTTAGCTCCCTATAGAGAGGTTTTAGTAGAAAAAAGAGCTACAATCGAAAACTAGTGTGAAGATGATATAAGTGAGGAAGACGTTCATTAAAAGAGAAGAGGAGTTAGGCGCTCACATTTGCAATAATGCCTAGAAATGAGATTCTTGAACTAATTTTACATGCTCTTCGTTTATTACTCAAAACATTTTTTTTCACAAACAACGTCTACGAAAATTTCGACGGTAAGGCGGACGGACACGTTTCATTCATGGCAACCTCCAAACGGCCCGGATAAGCTCTTCGCCACTCGTGAATGCATCTAAATATAACCGACAACCACAAGTATAACACTTCAACTCATTGAGCACAAACACAGTACATTGCAAAATATGATTTACGACGCAACTAAATCATATTTTGTTGTAAAGCTGAAAATCGGTGTCGTTTCAATGAATGCCCAGTTTTATTAAAATAGATGTTCCCAACTGGTGTTTGATGTGTTTAATTAGCTTTCGCTGTATTTGTTACAGCAGCTTGCAATAGCTACTGTTATATGCAAACAAAAAGGAGGTGCAAAGGGTCTCGCACAACAACTCGCGGGACCCAAACCAACATCACCTGCTCGTGGTGCACCCTGCTATTTAACAAACGAGGCTCTGCTTCTCACCAACCCGCGCTGGGCAAGCGCGATGGGAAATGGCACATATTCCCCCATATGAACTCCTACAAACGTGGAGGACCTTTGAGGGTGGCCTACGTCCAGCAGTGGACGTCTATCGGCTGATGATGATAATACGCCAACACGCTTATATACAACAATCGACTATTATGCCGTTAACCATAACGTTGGACGGAGCAACGGTTTGAAATGACTAACCATATCATTAAAACAAAATTAACCGTAAATATTAATTAAACTGAGGAACTTCAGTTTGATCAGACGTGATAGAGTTTCGACTTACCTATTATGCAGGTCAACGGGCTTGGCCATGGTGAACTCCTTGGCGTGGACATTCAGCTTGTTGGTCGGAGTGGTGGTGGTTGCCGTCGGGGTGCCCGCGCTGCTGGCGCCCGTCGACGCCGCCACGCCGTCTGTGCGGACGCCTGGCGGTCAACGGTGGTCGTCAAGAGAAGAGGTGATAGGACAGAGGGTCGTGGGTTGCATGAGTTATGGAAGGTGTAGCAACGAAGTGCAATATAAAATGTCGCCGAAACTATTATTGTGTGTGCTTCAGAATGACAGTTCACGCATTATATTTTTAATCATTTATAATGTCAAATCGCTAAACAACTATAATATACGGAATACCATTTTTTTTTCATATTTAAGCTAATCAAGTGAACAGACATCAATGTTTTAAAATCCATGATTAACAATCCTGGATCTTTTGAATCACATCTATATTTCTCATGACATCTAAAAATATATGTTTGATAGCTTTAATTTACTTTATAGCACTTGGATGGTAAACAAGCTTGCGGCCCGCCTGATGTTGAGCGGTAACCACAGCCTATAACCACCAGTAACATCAGAGGTATCCCTGCAGAAACCTTGTCATGCCCTTTTTGAAGAATATTTATATATTCGAAAGTAATGAGCGAAAATCTATTGAATTTACTTATTAACTTATAAACTGTGTGGACGTTTATCAACACAATTCATACATTTAAAGCATAAATAACAATGTTTTCACAAACATTCCTAGTGTTAATTCGCGTTGAACACAAAGCGGCCGCCGCCGGGGCGCCGCCCCGCGCACGCGCGTGCGCACACTTTCATACAACATTTACAACAACTCGACAGTTTAATAAAGTGAAAATCTAGAGAAAAAAACAGCGTGAGGATATGCCAAAAATGTTGCAACAACATCAGCTTTCCTGGACATGTTTCTTCTTGTATAAACCAACTCTCGCTTTTAGCGTAATGGGTAAATAGACTAGACTCTCTTCTTGAGAAAAGGTTTAATTTTCCTCTTCATCTTTACATATAATATTTAATTCTTCATCCTTGATCTCTCCTCTCACACCGAAGTCATATTCATATATGTATCTATATTATTATTTAATTTATCTATGATATAGCTGTAAAAATCGTCAATAACAATAACAGCATAAACATCAATTTATTTTAGTGGTAAATAAGGCTCTCTTAAGAGAAAGCCTTCTTGCGGGTGAACGCTTGTAGTACCCGTGGTATCCACAAACGCATTGCTGAACCCCAAGAAAACTTATATGAACCTCATTCTGTAGCTCCTTGGGAAAACCAAGGAAGAGACTTCAATTCAAAGCCTGATGATGGTTCTTAGTAGGAAATGTCTTTAGAATTTGGACCGGACAATTATTTGAAAAAATTAGTCTCTGGATAGGGCAACAGGACCATTAAGAATGCAGTTTATTATTTTAAAGTTTTCATATAAGGATACCGAGCAAAACCATCAGCCATTTCATTAAGAGGCAACATATTTTACGATTTTTACTAGCTTCTTCTTTTAAGACATTGGCGGATATTTAAAGTTTAATTAAATGAAAAGAAATACGATAGGAAACTTGGTTCTGCACTTATCGACCCATCGGTGCATTTCCCTCTTAATTTTTATCTAAGCTGAAGAAGTGTAAAATCCTTAAGGCTGTCACAGTTTATTCAGCAATCATGAAAACACTTAGTAAACCAGTACAGTGAATGGAAAAGCATACAAAACTTATATTAAATAGTTAATTTAATAGTTTAATCAATTATAGTGCAATAAGACACATTTTGATCTGTTAAAATTTTTCCTAATATTTTCATACGTGTGGTGATTTATTATTGTAACGTTCAGAATTTCCTACTCTTCCAATACCTTAAAGATGCACTCTATAATACGTTAAAATTCAATGGTGGATCACATATTAATAGGTGATGGTAGTGGTGTTGAATCATTGGACATTCTCAATATACGGATCGGGGAATTCGGTACGCTTTAAGAGTCGAAGCAAAATTATCCTACTTCCTTAGAACTGTGTTCATAGTTGCATTTCATGAAACGCAGAGAGTAGTGTGGTACTGGGGATGTCCATCTAATATTAACTCAGTCTCCGACATGATATACTGTACATTAAACAAGATACTCTTAATCAGATGCTTACTGGCGACTGTACCACGCGAACTTCCTTGCTATTGTCCAGTTTTGGTACTAAATAAGCAAGTCATATACGTTTCACGATCAGCTACAGAGAAAGAAACAAGTTTTCATCTGGATACAAAACAATATTATTACTTTTTTAAACTTCACCATAAAACTTTTTCCATTAAAAAGAATGGAATTATTGGATTTACATATACTTTAATCTATTTCTATACTTTAAATAGAGCCAACAATAGTCCTTTTAGCACACACTAATGTTTATTGATTTACTGAGAAAATTTATTATCGGAACCTTAAAGTGAATTCTATGTTTTCATAAATTAATATTACTTTATTACTAATCTCAGAGATTATCGTCAATGTTATATTAATGTGTGAGGTACGGGTCACCCAAAAATATTTATATAAATACCACTGACGGTGAAACATCTCTACCAACTCGACCGAATGTCTTTGTTTACCGACGAAGATCTAACGTCAGCAGTTTTTGAAGGAAACGAAAAATTATTGGATTTCAGCCAATTGATGTTTGCTTTAATACTAGATTATAGGTCAAGCTCCTATAGACTGTTTCAAGAATATGATTTTATTAGCGAATAGGATGGAGATGATATTGAATAAACCTGAGCTTTCAGTGAGCACATGTCCACCGTCCGCTGGCACCACCGCCGCCGCCGTCACCGTCACGGGCGAAGCCGGAGCAGCCGGCGACACCGGCGCATCGGGCACCGGCTGGGCCAGCGACTGTTTCACTATACACCGCGACATTACTTATTTCTCGGCCGCATCAAAATAAACAGACGCCGCGTACACTCGCGCTCCACTGACACAAACATCGGACTGTCGGCGCGTTCCAAATATGAGGTTTGTTTTTATTTTTAATTTTGGCGCCATTTTTACATGGCGACGCTTGCCAGCCATCACCGCTTCCTACAATCTAATGTAAATTATCGTAGTGCGAAATAAAATATAATAATTCTTTTTATTATACGGTGCTAAAAAAACAAACTTTACTAATTATCTATGTATCAATGTATGTGTTTTATTTAATATCTATTGTTTTAATTGCCGACTATCATAACATCACATCTCACCAAAGGTTCACTGGCAGAAAATGCCTGCAGGCATTAAACCTATCTCATTAAAATTTTACAATAGAAAAACTAAAAAAGGCTATCGATAAAAATCAATCGAGAAGGAAGATGTTTTTTGATGAGGAAATTGTTCTTAAATGCCTAACCTTACTCACATTGCTTAAATCGACTGATCGCATATTAACATAGAAAATAAAAGCCGTGATTTCTTTACAAGATTATTATATGAGACGTAGTGCTGGTCGTCACCTGATGGCTTACCATCATAATACGCGCATAACAATGTTTGAAGACAATAAACTGCCATTTCTAAATCGCCACATTTTTAACCCAATTTCATTCATTGTATTATTGATATAACTATTTTAATATAAAGATATTTGTTAGATGACAATGTGTAATTTATTTGTTAGTTGTTATTTGTAGATGTGTGGAAACTTAGGACAGTTAGAATGTAAATGTAATATATACAGTAAGTTTTTTTAGTTGCTAGAAGATGAACCAACCAGGAGGTCTGTAGATTTCAAGTGTAGGTTTTCCCTTGGCGTTAGTCAGGATCATACTTCGCCGTTTCCCATTGTTCGGAAACTGTAACAAAACAATAATGAAAAGTTTTTATAGTAATTTAGTTTGCTTATTTTTTACTATAGAAATTTGCATGCATTCAAATGTTAGTGATTGTTTTACTAACATTACGTAAATGAATAACGCCTAAAAATATTATGATAATGGTTATAATAATATCTTTAAAAATTACGTATATGTATTGTTTTCAATTTCAGTCTCATAGGTAAAATTTGTAGATTTTTAGTGGAAATTTACGACTATTACAACCAAATATCATGAATAATTGAGCTGTTTTTTTTTTTTAAATAATGATTTTTTTCTTCAGTTATACAAATTATTATACACTCCCCATGAAAATAATCTAAAAGGAGAATAAGAAGAAAATATCTCATTTTACTTTTTATTTCGAACAACGAAACAGGATTTCTTCTGATGGTAAGTGATATGTTTACATTTATTTATTGTTCCTTTCTATAAAAATATATGAATATAACCTCTTCTCCTGTGTTACTCTACACTTGATGTTTTATATGAACAGAACTAAGAAGTAAATAATTTCAGAGAAAGGGCAGTAACCCGGAGACTTTTACCAACTTACTTCCCTGAAAAAACTCTATGCCAACGCAATGTATGAGCCACTATGTTTTTATTTTAGGTCTTTCATTCACTAGTTATAATGTATTTTTCTTTAATTTAGACCCTAGTACGTAATGAATTTTCTTGCTTTCGTGTTATGAACATGTAATATTCCAGTGGTGAATCAGTTTGACGTACGGTCACCGTTTATTTTCGCCGTCTAACGCAAAACATGATGATGGTTGTCAGACTCATCGCCTAATATAATGCTGAAGGAGGAAGTCTTATTCATAAATGCGCAGTGAATTTCATTTTTTATACTTAGGTGAATTTTCCAGGGCGCTGTTACTAGTGAAATTACTGAGGTAACATCGCTTAACAAGTAATATATCCTTTGCTTAATTAATATGTCGCTTCATAATGATGTGACGTTAATTACAATGATAAACCTTTCACGATGTATAGTGGTCATTAATTACCATCACCTGAACTTGCTTCTTGCCCCATGTTTTAGTTAAATATATTACTCTTTACTGTACGTTATCGTCACATATACTTTAACTGCCTTCATGGAGCAATAGCTAAACCTTTACTTAATAACGCGAAATTGTCTGGTTTAATTCCATTCTGTTAAGGAGTTTGGGGTGTAAGAGATCCCGCATAACAACTCAAGGGATCCAAGACGACTCACCTGCTCATGGTGCACCCTGCTAATCAACAAACAAGGTTCTGTCTCGCTTCAATACGCATTGGGCCAGTGTGGTGAGAAAAGTCTCAAATCCCCTCAACATGAACTTCTACCAAAGACGACTTTTAGTGCCTGGCGGTTTTACGGGCAACACACGATCAATCGATGAGGACATCTTGGTGGAGCAGTAGACATCTAACGACTGACAATGATGATGTGGAGTTTAGTTGGTTGCAAAGTTTTTGGAACCGGAGAGGATTGATAATAATGTCATCATTCTATATGAGTAGTGTACATGAGTTCTGTTTCACTATCCATAAAATAATTAGGTGAGAATGCATTTGGTAATGTCTATATTTGTAATAAAACAAGGTTTTATTTAGTAACCGTTAGTTATTATCGTATAAATTAGAAACAGTAAAAATATATTATTGCTCATTGAGGGCCATAGTACTCGTTAAGGCAATCCGGTTATGATGAGTGGGTTGTGGAGCAATGTGCACATCGCCTACGTGCTCTCCGCAATGTCATAGCGCGTTTTAATATTAGACGGCGTATTTATAAAATTCATTTAGGATTTAAAAAGAATATATCCATTCATCATCATTGCTGGTGATAGGTGTCAATAGCTGGAGACCGTTTAAGTACTACCGCATTGCCTATTACATCCGACAAAGACATACAAGAAAGATAAACAAGTATACTACATACAACAGTAGTTACTGAGTTCCGGTTTATAGAGCGTTGAAGCTAGTGTAATTACCAGGGTAACAAGTCTCAACATCTTATGTCTGAAAACGACAAGTACAATGTTGTGCAGTGTATATACCATCTAAGTATCACTACGTTATGGACAGACGTGTTACATACCATCAGGTGAACGTCTCACTTGTTTTATCGCTTCGTGGGACAAAAAAAAGCATTATTTATATATATAGTAAATCAATTAAAAAAAGCCTAAGTATCTTTTATCATTAATAGCGGAATTATGAGAAAAACAGTTTTTTTTATCACTATAAACTTACTAAATGTGATAAGTCTCTGTTGCCGGAGACCATCTTAGTAGGTACCACCGCATTGCCTATTGCAGCCCACAAACAGTACTGTGCGAACATTACTGTGTTCTGGTATGAAGGTGGCTGTAACTAGTTACTGGGGTAACGAGACTGAAAATCTTATGTCTCAATATGAGGAGCGCAATGTGGTGATGTGTATATCATCCACTAACGCCACGTTGGTATGAGCGGGCGTATCACTTACCATCAGGTGAACGTCCCGCCCGTCTAGAAGCTTCGTAACATAAAAAAATATTATAGATACAGATTGTTCACGTGTCGTAAATGCATTGTGCTCGCTCTATTTGTCGTTGAATATCTTTCTATCTCTATCTCTCTATCTTCCGTCTCGTTTTATCGTATTATAATTCAATTGAGTCGCTAAAACGGTGCTGGTGTAGCCAGCTTTAAAATGGAGAAGGAGCGAGGAAATGATATCGAAAAAAAAGCTATACATTATATCTATAACATTAGGGAGTTATCTATGCTCCAACGTTCACCTGATGGTAAGAGACCCCCCGCCTGTCCATATCAACCTCCATCTAACTAGAAAGTTATGATGGTATACACTGCACCGCATTACGCTCGTTTTAATGATTAACATTAGCCGGATATCGTTTTTGGTCACGATCACACCACGGTTGGTAGCTGAATATCAATGTTTCACCTCTAGTAGATAAATAAATCATTAAAACATTCATTGATACGGTATATTGGTTTCTTGCAGCACACACACACACACACACACACACATCATCATCATCATCATTATCAGAAATCTCTACGTCGATCCGTCCTGCGCTGCAGTCAGCATGGCCTCCGGCACTACCAGGCATTAGGATTCGTCGCCTATAGAGGTTCATATGGGTGGATTTGAACGTTTTTCCACCACGCTGCCCCAATGCGGGTTGGTGGGAGCCAGAGCCTCGTTTGTTGATTAGCAGGCTGCATCACGAGTACGTAAGGTTGGCTTGGATCCTGTGAATTGGTGTACGGGATCCCTTACATGTGTCTGTTATCAGTTAAAAAGAATAGCCGAGGACCTAATTGGTTTTCCCAATTTGATCGCCAATGTTCAGTTCGAAGAAGGCACCTAATGAAATGAATCTGTCTCGTCGCCTTGAGATATAAGATGTTACGTCTCGTTACCCCAGTAATATCACTAGTTACAACTTCTTTCAATCAGGAACAAAGTAATATTTGCACACTACTATTTGGCGGCAGAAGTAAGATCTGCGGTGGTACCTACCTGGACAGTCTCAGACAACAAAGGCCTATCCAACAGTGAAGGTAGTATATATCAATGAACTTTGTGAAGGTTACCTGGTTGTGATGCATATTATGATGGGACTGCGGACGGATGAAACTCCGCTCTCTCATAATGACGCCAGGCGACGTGAAATCCTGCATCCTGTAGCTCCTCTGCAACTCGCCTCCCACTCCCATTTGGGCCTGCATTGTGACCCTCGACAAGTTTACCCCCGCCTCTACCCAATGCAACTTCCTTGGACGGTATTATTACGTACTTTAACGCGCTCTCTTTGGTTATAGCGCGTTTTTTTTTATTCCTTTCTTTTTAATAACTTTTACTTTTACCAAAATTATAAAATAGTACAGTTTTATTAATGAACTAAAGATTATAGTGATTATTATTAAATAAATATACACTAGATGAATGACTAGTATAATAGTTACGATTAAATGTCAGTATATTTCTCATTAAATATTGTTTTTTTTTAAATATTTTATATTTACAATATACGTACAAAAGTGTTTTAAAAGCGGGCAATATAATATACACGATCAACGGCGTGTGCTATAGAACAAAGCTTTTATTATTAGGGGTTAATCACAATTTTTTGTATTGTGACGTCACGTTAGAGACAATACCCCAATTTATATATGCATATATAAATCTTAAATTAAAAGAAACCCCGTCTGTCGTGGCCACTGATAGAGGGATTTCTGGACGACTTTTTCGAGTTTTTTCGTTTTCTTAATACGACTGATAAAGAGCGGTGCAGGGGTGCTTGGTGACTGATAGTCACTAAGCGATTTTTCAGTATTTCGAGGGGATAAAGAAGCAGCGGTATCTTCGGCGCCAAGCTCGAATCGTTTCGTCGGAGTGGTTCTTTGAACCCTAATCTGAAACAAAATAAACTTTATCATTGATGACCAAATACACTCTACCATACTGCGGAGAAACAGCATGTTTAAGATATATAAAACTTGGTTTCGATCTTCACTGTGTCTGATGAAAACATTGTGAAGAAATCGATATGTTTTAATAACAACAACTTTGACCCGTTATCCACCTACTCTTGGTCAGCGAGAGTAAATGACCTTGACCTCCTTGTGAAAGCAGGCATCCAATCTGAACAACGAGAACATTAAAAGACCTGTATATTAATATTGTATTATGCACAACCTTCTGTAAAAATAACTAAGTTATTGATTATTAAATTTAGTCCTACTTAGCTTAATTCCTAAGTTATTCTAATTTAAAATGAGTTATCTATGAGTTAATAATGTGTTTCTTTATCTTGCATAAACAAAAACATCTTTTTTGATCATCCAAAAAAACAGTATATCGTCGTGATATCCCTATGATTGACGTTAGTGTATTGACATGTGCCAATGGCGATAGTTCACTTTTCGTCTGATTTACTGATATAGTATTACAATATACATTATAAACATTTTATTGTTTACTTAAATAACCAATACATACATAAACGTCAGGTTCGTGTGACTTAAATATCTATAACTTGGTTACGACTTCGTCAAAATCATAAAAATTTTAAACCTATAGCTTTTGTGGTATACCACCATTGTAAACTAATGAATGTACGTCTTTGATCACAGATTAACTATTTTTTTTGGTTTTATATATTAATCCTTGATTTCCATCGTACCTAACGATAAACGGAGATGTAGTCTCTAAAGCGCACTAGTCTTGAAGAAGTCTATACACTCTGCTCTTATGGATTCTCACATCATTTACGGATACTCTGACACAGCAGGCTAATCAAATCCTTCATTGTTTGCAATATAAAAGACAAAATAAAAAAAACTTCATTTTATGAGAAAACAGACAATAAATCTTTATCCACTGGTGGATGCACCGCCTGTGTATTACGACCTATTCTTTACGTGAAAAGAATTCATATTGGGTTTTTTTTTGAGTTTATTACCCCTCAAGGATATGATACCCGCATTCACAAATAACTACATCAAAGTAAAACTTATAAATAAAGTAAAACACTAAAAAAAGTTAAATGAATAGGCCCGTAAAATATTCAGCGGACGGTTAACATGTCTGCGGTGAACTTTGGTTCAAGGTTATACAATTGTTTTACATTTTATAACTTCATACGTTTTTCAGTACAGCGAGGCCTTGCAAAGCAACCACTGTCTCTCATTTCACACAGTCCTCAACTAAAACCGGTTCTGAGTATAGCAGCGTTGGATAAAATGAATTGTAAGCAATTAAAGAGACATGCACGAGCAGCCGCGGGTTAAAACTATGTATTTGTATAGTTATAATTTGAAAATAGAGACGGCGAAAGTGCTAACTGTGCTCTGTTAAAAATAACTTTGTTTGTTTTCTACCGACCGTCGCCCGTCAAGAGAACATATTAGTTTTAGTCAAAACTGTGAAACACGGATACAAGAAATTTATTAAACACTTGATAATATACGCTTGCTGTATGAGCTGCGCATGCGCAATACTAGTACGATTAAAGTCAAAATAATATAATAATAGTAATAATTTTAATTATACGAAAAACTATTTTTATATGAAATATAAAAATAGTTAATATTTAATATTTTTTTTATGTGCATGAAGACGCTTATGAAAGTGGAGGAAGCGAGAGAGGTGTGCCAAGATCGTAGCAGGTGGAGAGAGGTGGTCTCTGCCTTCCCCACTGGGAACGAGGCGTGACATATATGTATGTATGTATGAAAAACTATTTTTACGTGATAAAACAAATTTATCACAACTTTTATTTTTTTATTTCATAACATCCCGCAATATTACATAGGCAGAAGTAAGAAAGTCGATCTCGTCTAGAATCTTCTAATCAATAATTTTCATATAAAACCATTGTTATTATAATTTTTTATATTATGATTGTAATCTCTATTTATATTACACAGTGGATTAGAAATTTGATGCAAGTAGTGATACAACATCCGGTCGACGTATTCCTGAATTCCCGCACCTAAATAAATCTATTATTAGATGCATGCTCTGTGACTTTAGGTACGTACCTACTCGGTGATACCATTCGAAGGCGTGGAGTGGAATTAATTAAGACGCTTTACTGTGAGCTGTGTATAATAATATATAACACATAATGAATATTAATGCACATAATGACAACGATATTGGTATCTAAATTAAATATTCCCTGTCATATTTTAAATTGGTGCTCGGTTGGAACATACCCAAGGTCTTTATGTAAGAAGTTCCCGTTTAGTGTAAAATAATTTGTAAATGCGTTCCCATACAACATAATATACAAATATGATTAGAAAAAGAGATCTTATTAAAGATAGAAGATTTCATGGGGTGAAGAGAGATATAGGTATTTATATTTACGATAAGAAAGAATGGATTGCTGTTTTGGAAGTAGAAAACTAACTTTTACTTAAATTATATTTCAATTAATACTTCTTGATAAAATTACAAATAATACGTATTATTCTAAATTATTTATTTAATGACTAATACTATTTGTTAGTAAGAATCGATATATGAGTATAGTTGTTATTATGATTAGGTATGAAAGCGGCCAGGTTGTAGTGCGAGGTCGGTGTTAAGGCAGCGGACATTGCGACAAACGATTGGTTTGTTATGTATAGTTATAAGTAGATAATGTTTATTAAACTAAATTAAGGTGAGTATTTGATTTATGATTACTATTTCTTACCGGCTAATTAACTTTCCTAACTAATCACGATTCCACTTTCATATGTTACCATCTGCAATAGGTTGTTAATGCAGCAGTTTTTTAGAAGTGGTTAGATAAAATAGTTAAAGAATCGAACGCGGGACTGTCGTTTTATAAGACAAGCTGTTAGCCGCTATGGAAGCATTTAAGGCAATTGCAGATGTGGAGGAATGGCAGACAATATGGTGTGGAGGCCGTGAGCGGCGGGTGCGATTGTGATTGTGGCTGTGACTCACCGCTCCCCCGCCGTGCGCCGCCCGTCGCGTCGTCGTACTCCGCACTCGGCACTCGTTCACTTTACTCGTATTTGATTCTCTGTGGGAATAAAGATAAACATACAGTTCAATCTTACATTATGATCTACTCATTATGTTATTAGATTTAAGTTCGAACTTAGGGGTTTGCCCTACAATTTAATCAAATAATGCCATGCAAAATTATATTATAGAAGTCATGTCTTTCACAAATACATGTATTTACTATTTATACAACCAATATTAAAAGTAAGAGAAATAAAGACTTAAGTACTAATATTATGGTCATAACACATAAAAATAAATATATAATATGTCAATAACATAAATCAAAGTATTTAAATTCATTTGATTCACACATTATAAATATCAATTTGGTTAAAAGCATACTTCTTATTAGTATTCTGCGATTAAATGCTCTTACGTTGTAATAGACTTTATCGACTGAACACTTTAACTTCTTTGAAAAGAAACAATAAAAAAAATTAACAGACGAGTTACGTGAGTAATGTTCATAGTACTAAAATTTAGGTCTTGGTATTAGACTTGAACAGACACAAAGGATATAAATTATTATACTGTTAATTGTTATAATTTCAATTGTTTTAGCCCATTGTTTAAGCGACAGCAATGCGTCTAGTTGGAAAAGGGAAATCGTTAATTTTTTTTAATTTGTTTCCTACGTGTAACGCGCATCCGGCGAGCACGCGATGATCCGATGCACTGCAATACGAGCTCGGAATCGGATCACTGCTCATGAATCGCTCGTTTTTAACTTTTTATACGTCATACGCTGTTAATTCATCGCAATCAAACGTTTCACAAAATATCAGATGGAAAGCTTTCACAGTTCCTGTACCACTGGAGAAGCAGAAAAACTCCGGTTTTTTTATTTAATGTTATATTTTTTTGTGGGAGCTTTTTCCTTTAGGGATTTGACAGCCCATTCCATTGGCTCAAAAGTATCAACAGAAATTTACTTAGGAAAAAAAAATCTTATGATTCTAGTAGTGTTGTTACATGTTAAAAATATCTCGTACTGCTGTTTCTTTAGTTTTCGTGGGGAAATCTTTTAAAAAGATGCTGGCCTAGACTTTGGATTACACAACACCATGTGTAAGGCGCCCAAGTCTAGTATAATGTTGTATACTATTTGTTATCCTTCAATATATCGATACTAGCTGTTCTGTTATAATATAGAATTAGGCTTGAAATTATATTCCTTGAAAGAAACCGCAAATGAATTTCTAAAGCTACCGTTACTATAGCAACCGCATATGTAATATCCAATCAAAATAATTATCAAAGTTAATTTGAAATTAAAATGATGAAGGGTCTAGCAAATTAAAAAAATAAATAAATAGCCTATAACCAGCTAAAAATCATTCCGCATCACATGGTCACAATCCCATGTCGACAGGTTCACTAAATTTCGCGTGATTGGCGAACAAACATAACCCAAATTCATTATATAATATATATATGAAAATTAATAGACTTTATTAATTACTTTCTCATTAGTTCTCTGAATGTAATCTTTCTTACTTCTACTAAATTCTGGTATTACTTTTTCTCAACTCATGCAGTGATACCCTCAAAATATTGTGCATTAATAAAAAGATAGAAGAGTATAATTAGGTAACAATATACCTAATTATACTTTAGTTTGTAAGCTACGTAAACAGCTGAACGTCCATTTAAATAAATAGATAGATAAATAAATAAGTATAGTTAGCGCTTGCCGTGAGGTACGAACTCTTCTATGGCACCAGGGATATGAAAATACTCTGGCTATCATATCTTGAAGGCTGCTGTTGTTTAGTGTGAAGAAGATTGATCTTTTCAGTAACCTCTTCTAGACGGACAGCTGACTTCAGAAGATGAAGAATCTAGAACTCTGACATCAGTATCTGTTATAGTTGGCTTATTTTATTGAATATAGCAATGAGAGGAACTGGATTTACAATAGTAAGCGATGGTCTGCCTAGCCATAACAATGTGGTGATGGTCTGATAGTGGAAAAAGATATTATATAACGACGCACATAATGTTTTTTTTGTACCAACCAAGTATACCATATCAAGGCAGTGTGTAAACATTACTGTGTTCAGGTTTGATGGGCGCTGTAGCTAGACGAGTACTGGAGAAACGAGACAATATTTAATGTCTCAAGGCGAATAGCGCGGTGTGGTGCTGTGTATATCATTCTAACCAACGCCATTTAGTTACGGGCAGACGTATCACTTACCATCAGGTGGATATCATTAAATTAAAAAAAGGCGTAATCTGTTTACACCAATGATTTTATAAAGAAAAAAAGCTATCGTTTACCAAGAAAGTTATATAACGCTTTTAAACGTCGAAGCGGCCGGTTCGGATTTTTACACAATACACTCCCTGGTAAACGGGGACGCAGCACCGATCGCGCACACCCATCGCATTGGACCGTGAACGAAATCACCAATAGCAACCACGGAGCCGGTTGCCGGCGCGTCACCTCATGACATCACCGTGTTTACACCGCACCACCTCCGCTAGCGTAACACCACAAACATCGCGACACGAACACCCACCCAGCCGAGCGATTATCGCCTGTGCTCCGTAACCTTATGGAAGATATTCCTGTGAAAGTATTTCGTGCAGTATGCGATACGATACGCATCTGTGTACATACTGACTCGGAACAGGTTCTAGGTCAGCGGGCACGAGAACAGCTCGGACGCTTTTTGCATTTTTAGTAATAGACTGCATTTTAAATATACCTAGTCCGGTCATAAGTTCTGTTACAAAAGAAAATGCATTGTTTTTTTTAATGAAGTAATGTATTATAATATTACACCTACATATTAGGTTTTAACTTATGAAATTGCCGTTTTGTATGTGTATATGTATTTTTTTATATATATGTATTTTTTATTTGTCTTAATCGAAGTAATGCAATCAATGCAGCCTTGGCAACGCAGTGGCAGTTTATTGAGGCCCTTCTTAAAGAAATCATCTGGATGGGACGCAATAAATTCTTCAAAGGCATTTTGTACTGCCTCTCGGGTATTCAATTTTTTTCCCGCCAAGAAGTTATATAAATTCTGGAAAAAGTAGTGGTCTGTAGACGCAAGGTTCGGTGAGTAGAACGGATGACGGAGAGCTTCCAACCCCAGTTCTTGCAACTTGGAGACCGTCTGCTGTGTAGTATGAGGTCGCGCGTTGTCGTGCAGGAGCAGTGGAGACGAGCGATTGACCAATGCTAGTTGGAGATGTGCCAGCTTCTCCATCATTGTGTTCAGTTCTTCACAGTACACATCTGCAGTAATGCTCACCCCGTTTGCTAAGAAGCTGTGATGAATCACACCGGCGCTAGACCACCAAACAGTGACCATCACTTTTCTAGGAGTAAGTTTTCGTTTAGAGCATTGTTTAGGTGCTGAACCAGGATCCAACCAACTTGCCCAGCGCTTGCGGTTATCAAACAGAATGCATTTTTCATCGTAGATAACTGGTATACCATCCCAACTAACGTCAGTGCAGTGTATACACTGCACGACATTGTGCGCATCACTTGACAGATAAGATGTCGAGTCTCGTTACCCCAGTAATTTCACTAGCTTCATCGCTCTTTAAACAGAAACAGTAACGTTTTCATACTACTTTGTCAGTGCAATCTGCAATAATCGCTGTTATGATACTTACCTAGACGGTCTCCAGCAAAAGAGATCTACCACCAGTAAAATCTAAAAAATCATGCCTTTGTTTTTAGTTCAAAATAACTTAATAATAGGTTGGGGAAAAAGAAATCCATTATTTTTATATGAACTTCAGGACTTTATTTAACATGCTTCGGATTGTCCGATTTGGGTCAAATATGCACCGTTTTGTTCTATGATTTGTTGCCATTTTAAAGGTAACTTCATAATGCCTCTCTCGTAGAAGTCCTGGTCTCTATTTACAAAAGCTCTAGTAGCCGATTTTCACAATCTTCCCTAGATGCCAATTTTTTATCACTAAAGAAATTTTGTAATGCAAGAAAAAGATGGTAATCGCTTGGTGCCAAGTCCGGACTGTATGGCGGATGCATTAAAACTTCCCAACCAAGCTCCCGAAGTTTCTGGCGAGTCACTGTAGACGTGTGTGGCCTAGCGTTGTCCTGGTGGAACACGACACCTCACCTGTTGGCCAATCCTGGCCGTTTCTGGACAATTGCTATCTTCAAACGGTCCAGTTGTTGACAGTAGAGATCAAAATTTAGTGCTTGGCCATATGGAAACAACTCATAATAAATAATCCCCTTCCAGTCCCACCAAATGCACAGCAGAACCTTCCTGGCCGTTAGTCCTGGTTTGGCCACCGTTTGAGGTGCTTCACCGCTCTTTGACCATGATTGTTTTCGCACAGGGTTATCGTATGTGATCCATTTCTCATCTCCAGTCACCATCTGTTTAAGAAATGGGTCTATCTCATTCCGTTTGGTCAAGGCTTCGCAGATGGAAATTAGATCCATCATGTTTTTTTCTGTTAATTGGTGTGGCACCCAAACATCGAGCTTCTTTTTGAATCCAGCTTTGTGTAAATGGTTTAAAACTGTTTTGTGGTCCATTTTTAGCTCCTGGGCGATGTTACGACTGCTAACATGCCGGTCAACTTCGATCATTTCTCCGATTTTATCGACATTTTCGGCGACCGGCCTACCTGTGCGAGGTGCATCTTTAACATCAAAAATTTCCGAACGGAATCTACGAAACCAAAATTGCACATAATTGGCTGTTACATTATCGAGTCCATAAACACCATTCACAATTTTAGCCGCCTAGCTTGCATTTTCGCCTTTGTCAAAGAAAAACTGTAAAATGTACCGAATTTTCTCTTTGTTCACTTCCATTTTTAACACCCTGTAACTCACAATTGAATGTACCGAACAAAAAACAGCAAAAGAATTTTTTTACTGCGAAATGTCACCTTTCCAACGAGCATAAATCTGAAAGTGTTTGATCGATACTTTACGAGAAATTTATCACTACAGCCATCTACCGAAAAAATAATGGATTTCTTTTTCCCCAACCTAATATGTTGTTCAATCCTCTAACATCTTCCTACCTATTTCCGATTGCCACAGTCGAAGTCTTCGCTCTTCAATAATCATTTCCCTTCGCGTCCCCGTGCATTCCTCTTTATTTTTCCAAAACTCATTTTCCGTTATGGCGGTGCGCTTATGAAACTCTTCACCCAACCATATTCGTATCGCTAAATCGCTATTTTCTTTTAAAAGACACTTAAGTAACTATTATCATAACATGTAAATTCTGTCTAATTGTTCTATTGCTTGCATCTTTCATCAAGTGTTGTAATTTTTAATTATTTAGTACACCACTATCGTTTATTTGCATTTAGTTCACGTCTTCCTTTCCAATGGGCTGTTTGGAAAAAAATTCTTTTCATGCACTAAGACAGACCATTGTACATCTATGTATATTTATAATGTATTCTATATCTTGTAACTGGTGTACAATAAAGGATAAATAAATAAATATGTTTATCAGCACTGCACGAAATAATGAACGAAAAGTTTCCAGAACATTCGACGACACCGCAACAAAAACTATTCGCCGGTGAAGTAACTGTTACTGGTTTGAGCCACTGGTTTCAGCCATTTGCACGCCAGCGCCGCTGTAGCGTTACTCCACGAGATTGTTTAAAATTAATTCCAAGTCCAAAGTAAATTTCTGTGGACTAACAGTTAAGTTCAATTTCATATGGTATTCTCATGAGGCTGTGGGTGGTAAGACTCATTCGCTCTGAACATTCTGGCCCTCATGTCTAGGCAACACAAATACAGTAACGCTTTTATAACGACAGATTCATATTGTAAGGGTTTTAACTGGTCAGAAAGGTATTTTTTTTTTTAATTTGAAGCAACGAGATTAATATTATATGACGTTTGCCTGATGGTAAATGAAATGCCACAGCAACTTCGCGCTAGTTAGGATGCTATAAACAGCATCACATTGTGCTCATCGCCCTAAGATATAAGTTAATAAATCTCCTTACCCCAGTAATTACACCAGCTACAGCGCCCTTCAAACCGTAACAAATTAATTAGCATACTATTGTCTGTTAACTGCAATAGGCGCTGCTGTGGTACCTACCTGTTTAGGTAAAGATCTCTATTACCGAAAATTGTTTGGTTTTCGGCAATAGAGATCAGCCACAAGTACGTACCGACTAAACACTTGTGTCCTCCTATTAGCTACGGACGTAATTAAAAAGGGATCGCCGTCATCAGTCCGCAACAGTCCACTGCTGGACATGGAGTTAAAAGTTTAACATATCTAATAGTTTTCATTCCGAAAACCTAATCTCTCCCCCACACGGTATTTTCTAAGAACCTAAATATGTCTAAGAGCCCCCAAGCCAGTAGAGTCTTCATATAAATAAATTCCTGGTGATAGATCTCTGTTGCCGCAGACCTTCTATGTAGGTAACACCACAGCGCATATTGCTGTCGACAAACAGTACTATGCAAACATTACTGTGTTCCGGTTTGAAGGAAGTTGTAGCTGGTGAAATTACTACGGATAACGAGGTCTAACACCTTGTCTAAAGGCGACGAGTGTAATTTGATGCTGTGTACAAAGTCCTAACTAGCCCTATATTGTTATGGGCGGGCGCATCATGTACATACCATTAGTCTGGTGGCTTCGTAGAATAAAAAAAGATACTGAATACTGAATATCACAAATAAATAAGTAATCTTATAACTTTTTTTAATTTTTTTTTGTCATCTAATACCTCGTTAGCCTTTTAATAAATAAACATTAGACGGTTCCGCAGGTGTATTGCATTATGATCGTCATGGCCGCGCAACGTTTCGCACCTTTTTCGCAGCCCACACTCCGCCCGCGCATGCGCGGACCCACCGCCGTTAGCTTCGCAACACGAACAGTCCATTACCGGTTTTCTTCACATCCAAGTGTAGCCGCGAATTGAAGGCAGCAATGTACTACATTATGACTCGAAATTTGGCAAATAAGTCTTTAACCAGCGCAGCGTTAGTATAAACGAATACTTAGACGTAAACGTGACTGAAAATGACATACAACTAAAGGTTAGACTTTAACTGGGCTTTATATTAGTATATAATGAAATAATTCACCGTTGCCACATCCGTGTTGCCGGATCCTCCAAGTACCACCGCAGCTACTATTTCCGCTGCCAAACATTAGTGTAAAATATTACTGGGTTCCGGTTTAAACAGTACTGTAAAGGCAAAGAGACTTAATAATTCACGTCTAAAGACGATTAATGTGATGTAGGACAACGTCATTATGAGCAAGCGTATCACTTACCATCAGGCGAACGTCTCGCTCGTATCGTCGCTTCTTTGGATAAAAAAAATATGCCGTATATAATACGGATGTCCCTGGTACGATGCTGCGGCCTATGTTTAGAAGAATTTATTCAAAACTCCGGGCTAGTTACCGCCAACAAGTTGCAAATCTACCGCGATTATGTTATTGTGTACCGTCTACTCGAAGGGTCGCCGTCGCAAAGTGGCAATGGGCAGGGCACATAGCTCGCAGAACCGACGGCCGTTGGGGCAGAAAGGTTCTCGAGTGGCGGCCACGTACCGGAAGACGTAGCGTGGGCAGACCCCCCACAAGGTGGACCGACGACCTGGTCAAGGTCGCTGGCAACCATTGGATGCGGGTGGCCCAGGACCGGTCTAAGTGGAAATCTTTGGGGGAGGCCTTTGTCCAGCAGTGGACGTCTTCCGGCTGATTGGATTGGATTGGGATTGTACCGTCTGCTATCATGTGAGAACACAAATATTATCAGCTTTTTTATTTCAATGACGCGACGAGACGAGCGAATCGTTCACTTCATGGTATGTGATACGCCCGCCCATAACAACGTCGCGCTAGTTAGCATCTACACTGCACCAAATTACGCTCGTCGTCTGAGACATAAGATGTTAAGTCTTCTTACCCCAGTAATTTCACTAGCTACAACTTTCTTCATTCCGGGACACAGTAATGTCTATACACTGCTGTTGGACAGAAATAGAAGCTGCGATGGTACCTACCTAGATAGTCTTCAGCAGCAGAGACAATTTTGTTGTGTCGAATGCGTCTTCGAAATGGAATGAATCTTCGAAAGACTATGTCTTGGGAGAAGTCAGGGTTATGTGACAATCTTACTCCCTAAAACCACCTCAGTGGTCTGCATCAGTGCATTCGGAGAGGCTCCGGGATACCTTATAAAACACACCGGTGCTCCCCTACATTTTGTGTGAACACGTTTCTGAGGAGATGCCTAACGCTCCTAAGCACTATCGCTGATCCATAAACGACCACGATCCACCCTCATGGCCTGCGGAACTCCTAGACCCTTTCACGACAGGCAGGGCTTACCTTAGTCTTATTCTTACTAGCTCGAGACCACAAGGCCGGCGGCAGCAGAGACCTACCACCAGTAATAGGGATAGATATCTAGCTAAACCATGAACAGCCTCACTATCACTAAATACTTTGTGAAATTGAGGTCTAATGATAAATAAAACATCGTAGACCGCCCTTTTTTTTGTTACGGGTTAAAATTTAATATAATATAATGAATTGAATCACGGGCAGACGGCGTTGAAGCACCACCTCCATGCGGGTCTGTTAAACTGCTGGTAATTGACGTAGTGTATTCACTTAAACGACCTTAATTTATATGTAAATCGATGAATGACCTCATATTTATAGTGTCAGTACTTTTATTCTGCATAATGCACTATTTACTGGTGGTAGGTCTCTATTGCCGGAGACAGTCCAGGTAGGTACCACCGCAGCGACTATTTCTGACTAGTAGTGTGCAATCATTATTATTCCGACGTGAAGGCCGTTGTAATGAAATTACTAGGGTAACATTAAGCCGTGGACCCAGGAACCGTAAGACCAGTATTAAATGAACTGTTAAAGTCGAAAAAATGAGTAGCAAGCGATATACATCACTTGATATTAGAGATTGGGGTAACGAGACTTAACATCTTTATCAGGCCACGACCACAATATATTGCAGTCTACTTATTATATACATATAAGAAAAAAAGACATTTATGAGATTTTTTTTTATTAAGTTCTTAAACAGTTATTTATAATCTCTGCTTAAGACAGGACTACCCACTTGAAGCAGTACTCGTTGGAGTAAGCAGTATATTGGAAGTCTACGGAAAGGTTTACTGGTGGTAGATTTCTGTTGCCGGAGGCCGTCTAGGTAGTTACCATCGTAGCTATGATTCCAGCTGACAAACAGAACTGTGCAATCATTACCGTGTTCCGGATTAAAGGACTCTATCATCCTCATTAGCGCCACTTTGTTATTGGCAATCGCATCATTTACTATCAAGTGAACGTGTTGCTCATCTCGTCGTTTCATTATATAGGTACGAAAATAAGGTACCCCTTTCTTGGACTTATTTCATGTAAGTCGACTATAACGGCACTCTGCTAATGTTCTAACCCGTCTTTCACACGGACCTTACAATTCAGTTATTTACAATACTAATGAAGTAATTTTCACTATTCAGTCGCTTCGTAATTTCTTTTATCTGACGAGACGAGCTGTTCTAATCACCGAGAGTTTACTTGATGATAAGTTTGCTCGTAAAGCGCTGGTTACTCATAACATGTTCGTTACCACTGTAATTTCATTAGGTATAACGTCGGACAAAGTAATGTTTATTTTGACGGCAGAAATAGGCGTTACGTACTCAGAAGACAACCATAATTTCATGGACGTTACAACACAGCTGTTTAAATTAGGCCAACAGATATTTCTTCTTTTATAAGAATAAGACTGATGCTTAGCAAAATTGGTCATGGTGTTTCCACTGTGGTGCACCGCCATATTTATTACAGTCTTACATCTTGATGAAGCTGTAGAATTATTATAATAGTTTGGCAAATATCTCCCTTCCGCCTTTTTGTCTTTTGAATTTCGCGGCTATGTACAAAGCGCTACAGAGCTCGTATCTGGCAATACTATACATAATTTGAAAGGTCTTGACATAACCTACAAAACGACGCTATGCATAATTAGTTTGGATATTGCGTTCAACAGTTATAGACGTGTAAACATCGAGTTCACTAACGCCGAAATTCGCGCTATTTTAAAGTTTTCCTTCGTTAAAGGCAAATCCGCTAGAGAAACGTTCCGTGAGATTAATGGTGTTTTGGGGGATGGTACTCTATCACTTCGAACCGCGGAGGAATGGTTTCGACGATTCAGAGCCGGTGAAAACGACACCATAGATAAGCCAGCCGGCGGAAGACCTGAGACGACAAATACCGATCAAATCATGGACTACATCGAGTTAGACCGGCATGTGGCATCTCGTGACATCGCCCAGGAGATGGGAGTTAGTCACCATACCATTTTAAACCATCCGCAGAAGGCTGGATACAAAAAAAAGCTTGATTTTTGGGTGCCGCATGATTTGACGCAAAAAAACCTTCTGGACCGAATCAACGCCTGCGATATGCTGCTGAAACGGAACGAACTCGACCCATTCTTTAAGCGGATGGTGACTGGCGACCAAAAATGGATCACATACGACAATATCAAGCGAAAACGGTCGTGGTCGATGGCCGGTGAATCGCCGCAAACAGTGGCCAAGCCGGGATTGACGGCCAGGAAGGTTTTGCTGTGTGTTTGGTGGGATTGGAAGGGAATCATCCACTATGAGCTGCTCCCATATGGCCAGACGCTTAATTCTACCATCTACTGCGAACAACTGGACCGCTTGAAGCAGGTGATCGACCAGAAGCGTCCAAAATTGGCCAACAGGAAGGGTGTAGTGTTCCACCAGGACAACGCCAGACCACACACTTCGTTGATGACTCGTCAGAAGCTACGGGAGCTCGGATGGGAGGTTTTATCGCATCCACCATATAGCCCGGACATAGCGCCAAGTGATTACCACCTGTTCCTGTCCATGGTGAACGCCCTTGGTGGTGTAAAGTTGAACTCCAAAGAGGCTTGTGAAAAGTGGCTGTCCGAGTTCTTCGCAAATAAGGAGGGGGGCTTCTACGAGGGAGGTATTATGAAGTTGCCGTCTAGATGGAAACAGATTATCGAACAAAACGGTGCATATTTGAACTAAATCCGATCACTGTAACACTTTTTATAAAGCATTGAATAAAGAGCAAAAAAGCGGAAGGGATTTATTTGATATTTGCCAAACTAATATATCACTATGTAATATCTGTTTCCTCTTTCTATTTCTGAAATTAAGAGTTGACTATTATTATGGAAAATATTAGTTCCTTAAATGGAGACCGAGTACAGAATTACGTAGTATTGGCAGACCCACCCACTAGGTGGAACGACGATCTGATAAAGGCCGCGGGAAGCCCATGGATGCAGACAGCGCAGGACTGATCGGCGTGAAGATCCTTGAGAGAGGCCTATGCCCAGCAGTGTGTGTTATTCAGCTGATAATTATGTATATACTAATTTAATATGAATTATCCTCTACTACAATATATGTATACATTAGAGATTTCCACTAATATAAAGACTCATCACGATGTCTTTAGAACCATAAGGCCTGAAGACTTGAAATTTGGTAGCAATATTCTTTTTATCGAGTATAAATCAGCTAAGAACAGACTTTATGAAATTCCTTCCCCAAAGAAAGTTGGGCGGCGGGTTGACAGGAATATTTCTTGAAATTTCAAATGTAACTATCGGTCAGCAAAACGAGCGGGGAACAGCTAGTATCTTATATACTCATAAGATCTTACGCCTGTTACTTTTATTCTCTGCTTATGCCTGTGGTAGAGTGGAGGAAAAATCACTTTGGAATTAAGTCCACCTTTTTGTACATTCTCTGTGTTTGCAAAGAAAGTTTTGTTAAAGTATAGTTACCATTATTGAAACGTTCATAGTACGTTTTATTTTCGTATAAATGAAAAAGACGGAAAGCAGTTTATTATTACTTGATATAAAGGAAGTAAACGGTAAATTATTATCCGCGGGCATTAAAACAAAATGGCGGCTGCGGCGGTGGCGGGCGGTAAGCAGCGCAGGCTCGGCACGCGATCGCTGTAACACCGTCTGCCTCATTTCGTGGGGTGACCGACCTCGCTCAATGGCCTGTATCCATTCACCAGCTATCTCGTCGCTATCTGATTCTTCAAAATCATTACCTAACTCATTATTCATCCGCAGTACCAGTCGTCGTCGGTAAGTAGTTTACTTGATAGGTCTCCATAGCCCTAGACCGTCGGGCTAGGTATCACCGCAGCGCCTATTACTATGCTCCGGCTTGAAGAGCGTTGTATTGATCATAACTAAGGACTACATCCAGCCACGGATACCAGTAATAAAACTGTTATACGCTAAGATATTTACCTTTAATTAAACTAGTTGATGCCACAAGCACCAAAGCCGACCTAGACATTTCGGAGACTGGACAGAACAAACAGACATACTGTAAAACGTGTTGTGTAACTATCTATATATAACTGTTAAGTAAGAAACTTGATGCCAACAAACACCGTTCGTTGATGTTACTAATTGAAAATCAAGTATTATATATATATATATTAGTAGTAACATATCTTGGTAATATCATGAAATACTATGAAGTATATTAATAAAGAAATCGAAAAGATCCGGTTCGTCTATTCATCGTAGCTTCTAAACATTTATATAAATTTGAATTTCTTACAGCCTGTAACGGGTTGTGCAGGTCAAGCATACGTAAAGGAATTTTAGAAATGTAAATATTTCAGATATATACTGAAATTATTCAGTTTCGCATTACGCTCTTATAAAATAGGGTCAAAGGGCTCGCTAATTACAAAGTATAAAAACACTGCCAAAATGTCGAAGTAGGATGCTTTAAGAGGTGCAAATGTCGAACGAGTCATTACTAGTGCTTTGGAGGCTCTACGCTTGATGAAGATGATAATGACTGGTCTTTGTCGGAAATTCTTGTTACGCCCCAAATTGAGCATAGACACGACACAACAGACATTAATAATATCTCGCCAAGTCAACAACAATTGTTGTTATGAAATATATAATTAATTTTGTCACGGATCAGGAAGTGAAACCATGGTTTCGTCCTTAGTCCGATCCAAAAGCGGTATTCGCTGCGCCAGGCTTATGAGTCGGTTATCGAGAAAGTCTCTATAGTCATTTAAATTTTCTTTTTAGTAACCTGTTTTTTACACCGACGAAGGGATATTATAACCTGTATCCTATCTTAAATACCTGGCAAATATCTTCCTAATAACTGCAATGTTAACAGCAGAAGTTACATTAGTAGACTATGTACCTTACCTACTTTTAAAAGAGAGCTTGTAGTCAAGAGATCGTATTATTTTAACAAAAAAAATATAATATGTGCTTACTATATTTTTTGTAACATAGAAAAGGATTCATGTTGAAAAATTGCTTAAACAACTCTTGTAATTAGACGATAGAGCTACAGCGGAAGTGTGCATAATCGTACGAATTTTGTAATGCAGCACCTAAATGTCACGTCATGTTAAGTGTACAGCAGTGATGCGCAAATAAAATACTTCTCACGTAAGCCGTAAGTAAGCCTATTTCTTACTTGTACGTTACAAAGCCGGGAAACGTCTAAGTAGACGAAACATTTATAGAAATAGAAGTGTAAAAATAGAAATGTTAAAAGACACACTCGAGCGTAAATGGATTTACATTTCAAAGCGTTGGACTTGGAATTTTGATCCTCACAATATTTATAATAGTTGGTAAATACACAACGGTATTCAGGGCGCACCGTGCGACTGCTCGAGCGGTGCAGCAGATAAAGAATTCCGTTCAGTACAGCTCCAAGCAATTAGTCGATAGAAACCGCGGCGGCGGCGGAGTTGGCCGCGGCGGTGCGGGCGCCCGGAGAACGACTCGCTCCCGGCTACTTTCGCGCGCTTGTCGTGTCGCGGATGTTCGCCGCCGGGGCACCGGCTCAGGTTTTTCAGGTCAAATCTGAATCCGTCGTGAAAACTACAACTAGCGAACGGAGCAGAGTTAAACGCATAACCTCTCACTCGATGCAGCCGAAAATATGTGCGCACTATATATAGAAACGGTAAGCGGGGCGTCGTCGCGGTGCCGGTGGTTACGGACGGTTTACGAATGGTTCCTACTCACCAGAATCGTGCGCTCGCGGGTCCGAAGGGTTCGTTGGCGTGTCCGCGGTGTGTATTTCACTGAAATTATATCGATCGCGTCGCCTTCCGCTAGCGCAGACTCCGGTCGTGTGGCGCCCGCCCGGGCGGTGTGCCGACTGACGCTGCGCGCGCGCACACAGGCACACGCGCACACGCGCCGCTCCAACAACGCAACAGCACCGCCGCGCCTTCACTACATTTGCACTGTTCCGGCCCACGTTGGAACGCTGGTGTTGCATACTGTAAACTGTGTACTCTGTTAAACGACAGGGCCGAACTTTCGAGGCTTCTGTTTGACAAACATATTTACAGGTAGTTCAAACTATACCATTTACGTTACCGCCAACGATCACCAGCAATACTCACAAAATTATCTACTTTAGAATTATGTAAACAAAATTCTTCAGGCACCATTTATCAGGCATGTGCCAAGATTTTCGCGTCGTATACAAACTAAACAACGGACGTCTATACGCAGATGATGATGATGACACAAAGTATCTTTACTTTATCCGCAATTGGAAAACGTTACGGCCCGTGTATGATGAGAAGGTTCGCTTCACGCTGTAACCACACAATTGGTTCCGAAGCGGCGAGCATTCAGCCGACGTGGTGCTCGCACCTCACGCTCGACAAATTACAAGACGTGGTGTCCTATTTTCTGCGGATGATAAATTTAATATTATCATCATCAGCCGACAGACATCCACTGCTGGGCATAGGTCTTCCCTAAAGATCTGCACATCGAACTATTCTGTGCTGCCCGATCAACAGATCGTCGGACCACCTGGTGGTAGGCCTACCAACATTACGTCTTCCGGTACGCGACCGTCATTCGAGGACCTTGGTGTCCCATCGACGCCTTGTAAATTATGTCAACAATAATAACTTAACCACGACCACGACCCTCCTGCCAAGAGTGTGATAACCTAGAAGATGAAACGTGTACTTTCCATCTCAGTCCAGGTCTGTGCAGTTGGATTATATTCGGCCCCGAAGCTATCCTTGCCTATGACGACGTACTGACCAGTATACCAGTTCTTATCTTCCTCCTTGGGATGATGACTTTTACTGGCGATAGGTACTGGTCGCCAGACACCGTCCAGATAGGTACCCTCGCAGCTTACATCAGCCGACGAACATTAGTATGCAAAAATTGCTGTGTCCAGACTTGAAGGGCGCTGTAATTGGCAAAATTACTAGGATAACTAGACTGCATCTTATGTCCTAAGGCGATGAGCAAAATATGGTGATGTATACACTCTTCGTTATGAGCAAGCGTATCACTTATCATCAGGTGAACGTCTGACCGAAAAAAAATCTAGTCTGTAGAGTTTGATTATATTCATCGCCAACCTTTTTTTTGTTTTACTTCCTCCGGATGAAGACCCATTTAGTAAACTTTTACAAGCGGAGACTATCTCAGGCTTTTATAGCTCGAGATTACAAGACAGAAGTTGTTGCGAAAGAAGTTGTGCCAAGTATCATCATCAGCTGAGAGACGTTGGCTGCTAAACATAGGCCTCCCTCGTCAGCATGGCCTCCGGTGCCACTAGGGCGATCTTATGTAGAGGTTGATATAGGGGATTTAGACCATTTCCCACCAGGCTGGCCCAATGCTGGTTGCGGGATCCCGTACTCCCGTGCCAGGTATATCCACATCCATTTAATCTCATCGCCATAAGTGCTCGATGTAAATTCGCAATGTAAACAATCGTTACAGGCACGAGGACAAAGTGTACCGCGCTGGTGACAATGGAGTTTCCGGTTTTAGTCACTCTGTCCAAACACAATAGCGTTCTGCTAGTAACTATTTATGGAGTCGAGCAGTTTCCGTCTCCACGTGATCGACGAATTCACCTTAATGCTTCCAACGTTATAGTAATTTCACTGGATAAATTCCAAAAAAAAAAAAATGTGGTGGTGGTAGGTAGTCTAGGTAAGTACCACCGCAGCGTCTATTCCTACCATCAAATAGTAGTGTGCAAAGATTACTATATATTACTGAGGTAACGAAGGAACAATAGGTGTACCTAGATAGATTCAAGCTCAGGTCTTGTTTTTGACCCCAAACGCTAGTGTGCTAGTATTACTGTAATCCACTTCGAAGGGCCAGTAGCTATGCCTTGGTTAGCAAAGATCGCATATCTGTAACTAGTGTGCAAACATTAAGGTGATCCGGTTTGAAGGACCGATAGCTAGTGGGATTACAAGGTTACGAGATTTAACATCTTATGTCACAAGGCGAGCGCAAGCGGTGCAGTCTACATCATCGCTACATTGTCACGGGCAGACCGTGATCGTTTAATATAGTCTCATTGCACCGAATTTATTTTTAATATCAGACTTATTAGACGAAATATTGGAATAAGGCATACTGTTGTACTTTCTTTTTTAATCAATTAAGCGACGAGAAGAACGGGACGTTCACCGGATATTAAGTGATACACCTGCCCATAACTTGACGCTAGTTAAGATGTTATAAACTGCACCACATTGCGCTCGTCTGCTGAGATATCAGGTGTTCAGTCTCATTACCCCTGTTATTACACTAGCTACAGCGCCTTTCAATGCGGAACATGGTAATATTCACACAATACACTTTGTTTACAATAGGCGCTCTGTAGGTACCTAACCTAGACGGTCTCCGGTAAGTCCTACCACCAGCGTCATTTCGATATGTGTGAATCCGCATCAGCCGATAGACGTCCAATGCTGGACATAGGCCTCTCACAAAAATCACCTCGTTTGTAGGGATTCTTATTGGGAGGAATTGGGCCATTTCCCACCACGTTGGCCCAACGCTCATCGGCCAGAGTGGTTAGAAAAGGCCTAAATCCCCCTAATAAAAATCTCTATAATCGACTACCCTTAGTGCTTGGCGATTTTGCGGGCAGCACTGGATCAATCGATGTGGAGAGCTTAGGGAGAGGCCTGTCCAGCAGTGGACGTCTAGCGGCTGATGATGACTCAACGTTGGTTGGTGGGAGCCAGAGCCTCGTTTGTTAACTAGCAGGGAGCACCACCAGCAGGTGAGGCTGGCTTAGATCCCGTGAGCTGTGCGGGAACCTTCACAACCCAGTCCCACCCCTTGTGTGCCATAAATGAATTAAAAACACACAGAGACACACACACACACATGTACGTTATCAAAATGTTTATTTTACATATACATTATTTATTCATACATCGGATTATATTATATACACATCTGTATAATACATATCACGCGTTTTGTTACACATCCAAATAATTGTACGTAGTGATGAACTTTTTTTTTTTTAAATTATCAAAGGCGACAAGCGCTCTTCCCTGTCCTTCCACAGATCAGGTCAATATTTCATTTCATCCGTGACAGAGATTTTTGTATGAACAAAATTGAAATCGTTTATCAAAGCATTTTTATTACATTTATATATAATGAATTATTCTCCAGTCTCTCTCTTTCTCATCTCCAATCACACAGTCATCGGGTACAGCTTACCATTTGGACCACAAACCTTGTGGATTAGTTGATGAAACGAGACAAATACAACGGCATTCTATTAAATATATAAGTGGTTTTTAAATAGGGTGCGATAGAATAGGTCAAGGGATTGTGATGCCTCCAGTAGTTACACATTAAAGCTCCATGGCTACGCTGGCTGGCTAACTTACCATCTAGGTTTGATTGCCCGTTTGCAACTGGTAATGGCAAAAACTGGTCATTTCTAATTTTTCTTTTCAAAACATATCCTTTCTAAAAAAAAACATTTTGTTTTTAAGTTTTTTTTTTAATTATAGGAGCAATTAGTGGAAAATATACCAAATCAATTATTCTAAATCACCGTCCTCCCAGTTACTCATACCCCCACCCCCACTCCCTGTGGTCATCACAGCTCCCTCTGAATCGCCGCAGAACCCACCAAAGGGCGTTAACACTCACTTAATAAAATAAATAAACTCCATCAACAATGTTCAACGAAGACCAGTCAAAGACTTGCGATGCCAAGTGCCATAATATCAGTAATTTCACTGGATACAATGGTCTTCAAACTGGAACTCAGTAATGTTCGCACACTGCTGTTTAACCACAGACAGGAGCTGCTGTGGTACCTAGATCGCCCGCATCACAGACCAGACCTACCACCAGCAAACCACATTGAACCGAATGGAACCCCAATTCATAAAATATATTTGATAGAATGCCCTTGACGATCCAATCGGTTGAAAACTTAACAAAGAATTTAAACAAATAGTTAAATTAATAAATTAAACAGTAAATATAAATGGCGCCGCTATAAACTAAATCCATTCATATTTCTTTAATACATCCTTACTGATAATTTGTATTTCTGTTTAACTTAAATGCCATATATTAACTTAAACACTAAAATTGAATACTAAGCCGTTTGGATGATTCCCTCGGCAATGTCTAAACTAATCAAACATTATTAAACTACTTAAGAAAAAGAGGAATTCGTCTAAAAATAAATAGCGTTTTTATAACAAACTTATAAGTAAGTGAAGTTGCTTCACTTCGTCACACTTGTTATCTGTGTTAATGACAAACATGTGCCTACGGCCCGGCCACAAACCACTTGCTTTATAACCGAGAAGTACCCAATTTGATTTGATGGTCACTTACGCACCATATTACTAATCTACTAATATTACGGAACTTACTAGCCGGAGTATTCTGGATTCTATATGTACCCTGATTTATAGTGCTTTTAGCAATTGTCCAAATAAGACATTTCATTTGTTACTAGGTTCGTCAGACCCTGAGTCAGCATTCTTACTCCTCAACATCTAGATTCTGATTGAATATTTCTATGCAAGTTAGCTAAAGCTGTGTTCAATAAGGTAACAAGGTTATAGATAAAGGCAACAGTGATAAGGCTCAGCTTATTTATAAAATGTATACAGTGGTAGGTCTCTATTACCGGAGACTGTCTATATAGGTACCACTGCAGGTCCTGTTGCAGCTGACAAACAGTAGTGTACTAGTTCCAGTTTGAAAGACTTGAATTGTACTTACAGTAATTACTGGCATAACAAGACATAATATCTCATGTTTCAAAGGGCTGAGCACAATTTGGTGCTATGAATACCACCTTATCTAGGGCCAAGTGGTTATGGATGGGCATATCACTGACCATCAGGTGAATGTCTTGCTCGTCTGCGTTGCGTTGCTTTATTGAATAAAAAGAAATTCGAACACTGGTAATATATTTTAAACACAAAACAATATGTTTTCTATGATTATGTAACACTTGACTACAATCCCACCTGATGGTAAGTGGTGAAGTCTTTGTTGATAAACCATATTTAATAACTTTCAACTTAATAAGTTTTCCAATTTAAGGATGAGACAAGCGAGACATTCTCCTGATGGTAAGACAAATGCGACTTGAAGATAAGTCTACCGTTAACAATATGACACTACGTAGCATAATGTTCACCACACCGTACTTTTCCCATTGTCATGACAAAAGATTATTTCTTGATACCAGGGTAATTTTACTTGTTATAAGATGCTTCAAATTAAGACAGTAAATTTTGCACAAATTATTTGGCAGAATTAAAAACTGCGCTGATACCTGGATTCTGTCAAATGAGACAAGAGATCCTGTCATGACAGTATATTTACATTCAAATGGTAGCTAATCTGTCGGGTTTAAAGAACTCAACGACCATCAAGTCATCTAGTATTATGTAGTATATTTAAGTATGGTAGGTCTTATCAGCTCATTAATAGGAAAAATGTTTTTATCAGTTTCTTGACAGTACCTGCAGCATCTATTTCTGCTAGAAGTATGGAGAACATTATTACCTTAAGATTTGGTGGGTGCTATAGATAGCGACTATGTATCTGGCAGTGGCGAGCGTCATTTGAAGTTGTGTAAACATACTAACTAGTTCCACATCGTCATGATCTGACTCGATATAAACACTGTCAAACACAAATAATAAGTAATAAAAAATTTAAAAAGCAGTAGCTAGAAATTAATTTTAAAATTTTTCCCCATTTTTTTACAAAACAAAGTCGATGTATAGAGTAAACGTATAAAGACTATTTGTGTCAAAAAATGTCATACAAACACAAAATAAATAACATAACCAAATTATAATATTAAAAAAGGACTTATATTAGAAATGAATAATGTTTAATGTACATCATGGTGTCAATAAAAAATTCTTGAGGAGGCTCTTAACAAAATATTTTAAGTCACATCAATAGGATCGGAATAATCAATGAACAGTTTTTACACTTACCATTTGAATGTAGCAAATATATATATACACACAAGTCTCTGTTTCCGTCTTTATCCCAAAATATATCTTCATTCTACTTAACAAATGCAAAGCTTCATGTTACAAGTGAAGTAGCGCTGGCACTGTGTCACACACACACGTGAACACTGAGTCTGGTTAAAAATGAAAATATCACATGTGCACACATACACTATTAAGTAGTAAAAACTCGGCCAATGTTGGTCGTATTTGAAGAAATGTTGCGAACGTATGAACAAATGTTTTATAGCATTTACATGTATATGGGCTGCTGCGATCAAATATTGGGCGTTACTGTCCGGGCGGTGCTCAGTCGATGACGATGACGTTAGCATCGACGACCATAACTTCGCGGTCGCAGGCGAGTTTCGGTCATTTGCTGGGCGATGTGAGCCCGAGCGCAGCCGACAGCAGTCTGACTACATTCTTCTGTTCTGTCGCTTCATTTTCTAGAACAAAAATATTGCATAGAGTTGAGAGTAATAAAGTTTCCAAATATAGTAAGCCAGGGGGGTAAAGAAACTGAGGTGGTAAGGCAGAGGTGATAAAACAGATGCAAATTAAGCTATGGGATGAAACATTATACGTACCATCTGCGCCAGTGACGTGTTTCTCCAGGTTTAGTTTCTCTTGAGCCACCTGATAGATGCCTTCTTCTATTGTGCCAGAGCTTAGCAACCGGTGTATGGTCACGGGACGGGTTTGACCCATTCTGTGACATCTGATGGACAATCACACTTGAATTTTAGCTATACCATGACAGTGTAAAAAAAAGTTGAATTACTACATTTTAAGTGTACATTTTTTACATCATCATCACGTAGAGTGCTGGACATAGGTCTCTCCCAAAGATCTCCACATTGGTCGGTCCTGCGCCGCTCGCAACGAGTGGCTTCTCGCAACCTTACAGACAGCATGACTCCAGTACCGCCAAGCACTAAGGGCTGTAGTTTATAAAGGTTCATATAGATGGATTTGGGCTATTGCAAGTTGGTGTGAGCCCGAGCCTTGTTTGTTGATTAGTAGGGTTCACCAGGAGCAGGTGAAGTTAGCTAAGGTCCCATGAATTGTTGAGCAGCATCGCTTACATTTTATACAACTTTTTAGAAAAAGACATAAGAAACAAAATAGTTTAAGGTGCAGTGGCTCAACATTTGCCATGTAACCTAACAGTACATAGTTCGATGCTGAGATTGCAGGTTTGATGATGAGTTTTTCAAACCAATCTCTAAAAAATAATGATAGATAAAATGTTACCTGTCCTCAGCTTGTTTGTCGTTGTAGGGATTGAAGTCGATGTCGTGTATGATGACGGTGTCCGCAGCGGTCAGGTTGATGCCCAGCCCGCCAGCGCGTGTCGACAGAAGGAACACGAAGATGTCTTCAGTGTTGTACTGGTCTATTAACTCTTGCCTGAAGTATTATGCATATAATGTACTATATCAAAAACTCATGCGATATAATAGGTTATGCCTATCACTGGAGACTGAAAGGTCCACAGCAGGAACTATTTCAGCCAAATTGTAAACATCACTGAGTTCTGATATGTAGTGTAGTGCACTGTAGCTAGTGAATTTACTGCATAATTAAACTTAATTATTCACGTTTCAAGCATTGTATAAAGCGATACGTGATCATTATTAGCGCTACGTAGTTATGGACAAGAATATCATTGACCATCAAGTCAACATTGCATACAATCAAGTTTATCTTTAAAATATTTTTTCAGAACCACAACGGCGGATTCATGAAGTGGTGAAGGTCGCGGGAGCCTCTAGATACAAGCAACGTTGGACCTGATAGCGTGAGATCTTTTTGAGAAACCTATATGCAGCAGTTGTCATTTTTTGGGTAATAACGAAAATGCTAACCGGTGGTCCAACAATTTTGTAAAAGTTGCGGGAAGCAGCTGGATGCGGGCAGGGCAGGATCGATCGATGTGGAGAACTTTGCGGGAGGCCTATGTCCAGCAGTGGACATATATTGGCAGATAATGTCTGCACCATCTACTTATATTAGATTAGATAAGATGGATCAGTACAAGAGTTTACCTTTTGTAGGAGACTGAGGCGAATAACAATCCACCAAAGGTAACTGCCAAGGAAATCTAATAACTACTACAGGTTTTTATGAAAAATATGTACCTGTCTGTGACAGCTGTACTGCCGTCGAGCCTTAAGTAACGGTAGCGCCTGATTGCCAGGTAAGGCTCCAAGATGTCCAGCATCATGGTAAACTGGCTGAATACAAGCACACGGTGGCCGTCTGCCTTAAGCCGCGGCAGCATCTCGTCAAGCTTTTGGAACTTGCCCGAATCAAGGATCAGGTCATCAGGTACCGAGTGTGACCTTATACTCTACAAATCAAATTTATAACTGTAAAAAATATACTAAATCTAGTTTCTGGATTATGGTACTTTAAAAATTCAAACAAATTTCTAACCTCACAAATCTTTAGAAGCATTTTGATTTATCCAATGATAATGACTAGTAAGGTGGATATCACGTCATTGCATGTCATTTGGACATAAGTGGAACACAATAATGTTTCCTCACTACTGGTTGGCACCAGCAATAGATACTATGGTGGTACTGATCTGATGTGGGTGGTACCTGCATCCCAATAGTGCACAAAAACACTTACATGGTACTCCAAAGTCAGCTGGTGTATCTGAAAGTCTGACATACAGAGGAGGTCCTCTAATGCGTACTGTTCATTCTTTTCTTTGTACCCATGTTCTCTCACCAGACGGGAGGCAATCTTTTTCAACACTGGCTCCCCGTAATGGTACCTCAGCAGCAGGGGATGGTTAGCAAGCTTCCTCATGTCCATCATCATAGATATACCACTCTGCTCAGTTGTAGCATGTATCTGAAATAATGATGTAAATAAATTTTTAACAATTTTGAATTTAGATAAACAATCTGCTGTACTGCAGGGACTAACTACTTGCTTGTTAACTCGGAAGTCAATGGTTTGATACCAGGCCTACATGTGATATAGCTTTTTATATAAAAACCTCACATAAAATATACCAAATAGTTTTGCTACCTTCATGTGTACAGGGAAGCCAGCAATCAACCACTAGTTTTATTACTTACTGTTCCATCTTTAGCAGAGAAGCCAGCAATCAGATTTTTATACAACATCTGCTGTCTTTCCGACATAGGGCATAACTCTGTGTGATTAGTTTTCTTAGGCAAGTCCTGTAACACGTCCCTCTTCAGCCTCCGTAATACGAATGGTTTCATGATCCTCTTGGCTTGAGTGATCTGGCTCTGTTCGAACGCTGGTACATCATCTTCTGGATTGTTTGTGGTGCCATTTGTTTTCTTTGTTGTTTTTGCTTTCTAAAATCATTGATAAGTTTAACAAGGTTGTTACTATGTAAAATCTGTTAGCATCAAGTGAATTTATTCCAGTTTTAAGAATGTCATTGTGTAGTAAAATTTAAGGCAATTCTCTGTAGCCTTTTCTCCAAAGACGAATTCTCTTACAAATAGATTACGCAAGGATGATGATGATTATGTCCTATTTTTATAGCAAACCAAATAAAAAAGTGATAAATATTAACCAGAATTCTTAATACTGAAAGAAGACTCTTCCAAAACAACCTTTACATACACATATTAGGGTAAGAATTAGAGAAGTAAATAAAAAAGTGCATAAATAAACATTACTTATGAATTATATTTCTAAACTATAATATAATGATAGACATCCATCTTCTTATTCCACTGCTGAAATGCAGGTCCCTCTATCAATAGGATAAAGCCAAGGCCAGTTATCCACCACACTGGCCATGTGCAGGTATGGTATGTAGCCTATATCAACTTAACTATCATGGGTTTAGTATAAAAAATAATATTGATAAATATACTGGAGGTACGTCTCCGTTGTCGGAGATTCCGTCTATTTCTGCCACCAAATAGAGGTGTGAACATTACTGTCTTCCGGTTTGAAAGGCGTTATAACTAATGTAAGGTAACGAGACTCAATATTAGATGTCACAGGCGACGAGCACAATGAGGTGCACAGCATACCATCTTAACTAGCGACACGCTGTTATAGGCGGGCGTGTTACTTACCATCAGGTGAATGTACCCCTCGTCTCGTCACTTAATTACATAAAAAAAGAAATATTAGTAAGTATACTTACTGCGTTTTTCGCGAATAAGCTCTTGAGATCATCAGTCTTTCCAGAGAACATATGAGGCATTACGAAACACAGTAAGGACATTAGCTCGAGAAGATTGTTTTGTAATGGTGTTCCAGTGAGGAGCAATCGGTGTTTAGACTGAAATTTAAATGTTCAAAAAATTGTAAAAAAAAAATTTTACAACAATTGTAACTGCACCTATGGCGCCAAGATTAAAGGTTTTGTAATAAGGAGGATATAATGTATTCCCTAAATACTTACATTATTTACAGGCAGCTGGCTAAAGTAAACAATGTGGTAGTACCAACTAGTCTCCAGCAATAGAGAGCTACCGCCACCACATCTGGAGTACCCATACTAATAATACAACATAGGTTCATTGATCTCTTTTATCATAAACAAATACATTAATTCTAACTAATTGGATGATTTTTTTTTGTCAATGGTAATAAATATAATTACCTTAATTTTAAGTAAATTGTCATATCTCTGTGTGGACATATTCTTAAGCATATGAGCTTCGTCGTATATCACATAGTGCATTGGTGTGATGCGGAACATCTTGCGCTCTTCCGGGCAGCTGCTCACCATTGTGTACCTGGAAAAATCGGTTTGCATTTTAAATTGATAAAAACACTGTTACTAGGTAATTACACTATTAGAGCACTTTCATATCAATCGATAATTATGAAAAGATATAAGATGTCCTAAAACCATGGTACATCATTTGTTTCAAAATGAAAGCCAAAAATATTTTCAAATGGTAAATGAGGATATACTTATAATTCAAAAACTATTTTTTTTAATATACTATGTTTCAGTATTACAGCTCTATCAAAATTTTTACTATAATTTCTTTTATAGCAACTATTTATTTTTAAAATAGTGCAATAATCAAAATATTTAAAAGTGACGTTATTAATCAAGGACTGTGTTAATTATAGCTTTCTTAGTTGATACTATTGCACACTAATCCAAACATAATGAATATAACAAAATGTACATGTACTTTTAATAAGGAATTGTTTTATTTTAACTATTAATATTTATTTGAAGTAAAAATAATGTTACATATAAGTGTCTTCCACATTACTAAAGTTTTCAATACACCAATAATAACATTTTCCATTGTGATTCTTACATTTTAATAGATGGAACATCTAACCAGCATACCGTCACAGCAGTGACAGTATGCTCGTGGATTAACATTTATGATGGTTATAGTTGGCCAAAAAAAGCCCACCCCACACACCAAATCTTCTTGACTTGTAAATAAAAAGTGTGTTAAACCTACGTTGTAAGAACAACATCAATGGAGTCAAGGCCACGCGCGTACTCTACCCGCAACTGCCGCCTTTCTTCAGGAGGCCCATAGTACTTGCTGACTCGAAGCGATGGACACCAGCGCGCTAGTTCTCCACTCCAATTGTCTATAAATTTATATTCCAACTAACATTTTTAAGGAACACATAGATGCAAGAAGTTGAATTAGCTATAAGACGTTTTCGCTTCATGGTATATAACTGCTATATGCTATACAACGTGTATTCAACATCCTTTTATCTATCATCACTCTTTTGTTCGACAGTCTTAGGTTTATTGTTCTAGGAATGCTATGGCCCTGGGACATGCTTACATTGAGTGCAAAAGGCACTAGCGTATTCTATAAGATATTCTGGGTCTGCTCACAACAATTCGATGATGACCACAGAGGCTTCATGGAGTATAAATGTCACATAGCTCTTACAAAGTATCTTTTAGAATTCCAGAAGTAAAGACTTAAACAGTAATAACCAAAATTTTTTTTCAATTATTACATCTCATTTAACAAAAAAAATCAGAAATTATCTCACCCAAAGTGGATGCTGGAACCACAATCAAATGGGTGCCGCGCGCCTGTCCAGTTTCCTTTAGATGTGCAAGAAAGGCTATAACTTGCACAGTCTTTCCAAGACCCATTTCATCTGCAAGTATACCAGACACACCTTGCTTGTGGAGAACAGCGAACCAATTGAGTCCAACTAACTGGTATGGTGCTAGTTTCAAACTGAAATTGTATTTACAAAAACTTTCATAACGTAAATAAATTACCAGGTTTATGGTAAGGTCTAATTTGTGAAGATATACACTGCAACATGTTAATTTGATACAAATATTACTTGAGGGTCCTATATATTTTATTTTTAATGAAATATTTTATCACAAACCTGGCGTCCAATATGCTTGGTTGCTTAAGTCTGCCTGCTCCTGCTGCTACGGCGGCTTCCAACTGCTGCGCCAGACCGACACACTTCTTCATTAGCCGCTGAATATTGTTCCTTGTACTTAACAACTCCTGAGTTGCATTCAATAATTCTGTGCTCAGTAATTTATTACTATTGAACTTTTCCACCTGAAATAATATTATTAGAAACTTAACAAACAATTAAATTGGGTGGTCCCAATAAAGTGGCAACAGGCTCGCCCCCCGTTACACTGGACCTAATCTGACCACATCTGGCAAAATGTGGGTGTTCATTCACCTCTGCCTACCCCTACTGGGAAAAAGGCGTGACAATATATAAAAAAAAAAAAAAAAAAAAATTCATAACAAACAATTCCTGTAAAAATATAAATGATATTTGTGACCAAAGGCCAATTGAGAGGAGTTTATATAAATTATTTCTCTCATTTGGTCAATCTCGTCATATAATAACATTGCTATTTAAAATTCCATAAAATTTTATAAATATAATATGCTGGCCCGCAGGTTTGCTCGCTGCTCAGATGAAGTAAAGGTTACATTGTTTGCTGCGTATTGTCAGAGCTTTTATATGAGCCGCCTGTGATTTGACGCTGACCAAAAGTCGCCGAGTGATCTGCGTATTCAATACAATAACGTGTTCAGGGCGCTGTTGGGGTTGTCCCGCTTCTGTAGCGCATCGTAAATGTTCGTAGAGGCACGCATTGACGGGTTTCAGGCCATCTTGCGCAAAAGAAGTGCTTCACTGATGCGCAGGCTGTGGGACAGCACCAACAGTATTGTGCAGGTATTCGTGAGTAAACCGGACTCGCAAATACACAAGAATGTGAATGAATTGATGATTGGGGATTTATGAGTCTACTTGCTGGTGTCGTAAATGCCCAAACAATGACGTATGTGCTACTAACATTCGTTTTTAAGAGTTTTTGTACTAAACTAACTATTGGATGTATGTTATCTGAATAAAGAATTACATTATTATTATTATTACAAATTTTACAAATTGTAGAAAAAAACATCTAACCATATCTAGCCAGCCCCTGAATGGTCTCAATGCGATTATAGCATCAGCTTTCTTCTGTGAACATCCACTGAGCAATGACAGCTCATTCATGTTGCTTGTGTTAAGGAATTCAAATACTTTCCGTTTATCACCAATAAGATCATCTGTGATTTCATTATCAGAATCTTCACTGTAAATTTAAAGAAAAATTAACCAAAATTAAAAAACTCTTTTTAATGATTTGTAGTCCCTGAACAAATCATTAAAAAGAGTAGGATGCTGTCATAAATAAACATTTTAATTATGTGCTGTGCTGTATTTTAATTGTGTGATGCTGTCATAAATAAACATTTTAATATGTTATGTTAATAGTTCTTTAAGCTAAATGCAGACAACAGCAGGCAGCCAATGGAAAGAGATGATCTTTGTTAAAGTCAGAAAAAAGCTCTTAACAATGTTAAACAATATATATAATGAACAAATCGTCATGAGTTAACTGGCCCATTGATGACAGTTATGCAAAAATATATGCTTTCACTCACCTGTCATAAACTCTATCATCCTTTCCTTTTCTGACTCCATAGTCCTCATCTTCACTACCACTGCTCCCTCTCCTTGCTCTTCCTCCTTTAGCTGCTAATGGTTTTCTTACTATTGCAGTTGGACCACTTGTCACCCTGACAATTCCCATATTACCATTAGAGTGTGAAAAAGCACCAGAGAAACTAGGCCTTGGACTGACAAATGTGGATGATGAAGCTTTATCATCACTCTCTGGATCATATTTGAGGAGATCATCCCGAGTTCGCTCCTCATTCCATCCTTGTTTAACCAGGGTATTCTTTATAAGCTACAAAAAAAAAGGAAAAATAAAGTGGTTACTGTTGGTAAGGTAAAAGTCCATATTATGGAACACTGTCCTGGTTTATGAAACATTCGATAAAAATCTCTAGAACAAATAATTTTTAACTTATTTGGTACTTATAAAATAATATTTATGATTGTTAATTACTAATATATTGATTAAATTAATTTATTTTCATGAATACTTTAAAATGTAGAGAAAAAAAAATATATTGAATGCCCGCGTCAAGTTGCATGAAAAAAAACTGTTTTTTGGAGTAAAATAGTCACGTGTGTCAATGCAATTATTTCAAGTTTTTGAGAAATATATCAATGATTAAATAATACTTGAAACACGTCAACTAAAAGTTTAGCTTATTATCTTCCTATTGATAATGAGTTTTAGGTAGTTTAATAAAGTATTTACTTTTATTTTAAGTGTTTCATAATAGGTACAAAAATTCTTTAATAGTCCGTATTTATGGAACAGTATATTCCATGTTCCATGTCCCACGTACGTTCATTTTTCAATGTGGTCCATAATTATGAAACAGTGATTCGTGAGAGTATTATTTATTTAATTTCGGGTTAATAATTGTTAATTATTTATAAAAAAAAGCAGTTTATATCAGATAAATGTTACTACAGTGTATATTTCTATAAATTTGTATTAGGTAAGTACTTGAATTTGAAAATTCTATCAAAATTAAAAACTAACCTCTAAAATTTGTAAGTTGGATAATAAATATTGTTTAAGTTAATCAAATCAATAATTTTTTATTTCAGATAAGAATTTAAATTGTGTAAATATGGGAAAAACTACAAAAAAATGCCAAAAAAATAAATCAAGCAAAAAAAATAAAGTTAAATCTGTGAATCTAAGTGTAAATAACAGTTCCAAGGCTCCAAAAACGGCTGTTGTCTTAGTTAATACGTGTAAGAAGGTTTCAAAAAAAAATAAATCTACGCGTATAAATTATTCTCCTGATGATTTAGCTAATGCTTTGAAAGCTGTTGACACTGGTATTTCACTGAGAAAAGCTGCTGCAGTGTACGGAGTTCCCATAGCTACACTCTCTAGAAAAAAAGGGAACCCTGAAATATCCAAACAAAAAACTGGACCAGCAACTGTTTTTTCTGATACCGAAGAACAAAAAATAGTTGACTGGATTCTTTTTAGAGCTCAGCGTGGTTTACCAGTAACTAAAACAGAGCTCTTGGATTCTATTCAACAATATGTGAAAAAGTCAAAAAAAGAAACTCCGTTTATTGATAGTCGGCCGAGCCGACATTGGTATGAGGGCTTTCGAAAACGACACCCTCAAATGTCAATCAGGAAGCCACAACATCTGACTCATAGTAGAGCAGCAGTGACCGGTGATGACCTGAAAGATTGGTTTGATGAACAAGCTAAGTATTTAACTGAAAAAAAATTAATGGAGATTCCTTCTACGAGAATTTTCAACTGTGACGAGACTTATGTAAGTTTATGCCCTCCATCTGAAAAAGTATTGTTAGCTAAAGGATCCCGTTCTGCATATAAGGTGGTTGATTCTGATAAAGAAGGATTTACTGTATTGTTTATGTATAGTGCTAATGGTGATCGTGCACCTCCCATGATCATGTTTCCTTATAAAGAAGAAGTACCAGAGAAAATTGTCAAAAATTGTCCTGAAGGTTGGGGTGTTGGGCTCTCAGATAATGGGTGGATGACCTCAGAGTCATTCTATGAATATATAACAAATATATTTTACCCATGGCTAGTGAAACAAGGAACTCAGTTTCCAATCGTGTTATATTTGGATAATCATTCATCACATATGACTATGCCTCTGGTTACATTTTGTCGTGAAAAGGGTATTGAGTTGATTGGACTTGTTCCCAACTCAACCCATATAATGCAACCACTTGACATTAGTTTTTTTCACCCATTTAAAGAGACATGGAAAAAATCTGTACCAAGATGGAAAAATTCTAAAAATGTTTCCCGAGTAAAAAAAGAAGATTTTCCATTAGTTCTAAAGTTTGCATTGGATGCTATGGCACAAGAAAAAAATGCTGTTATCAGTGGATTCAAAGCTGCAGGCTTGTATCCTTTCAATCCTTCTGCCGTTGACTATGATGTATTTGATAAAAGAAAGAAATCTAAAACAACAGTAACTAAAGAAAATGTACAAGATGAAGTAACAGAAGATAAGGAAAAACATCTATTAACCTTCGAAACCAATTTATCAAAGGATATTCTGGAAGAATTTAATACTGCTTGGTTGAATCAGACATTGCCTAAGGATCTAGAAATTAGAGGCTTGTATAAATACTGGCTTGATGTCAGTGGAAAATCTGGTAAAGAAATTAATAACATCTTATTTTAATCATTGTTTTCGCGGTATACATTAAAATTTTTATAAATAGCTATTTTTTTAATAAATTAATAATTCGTTTTATTTTTGAATATAACTATATTAATAGTTGATAAAAATATTAAACAACATTTAATATTATGGATAAACAAATTAAAGACTAAAAAAAAAATTTTTAATCTTAATGTTTCAATTTATTTTGTGTTCCATAATTTGGGACATACCTTATGAAACACCCGTACATGCTGCTTCATACTGTTCCATAAATACGGTCATAAGTACTCATCTTTTATTTCAATTAATTTATTAATATTTTCAGCTAAAACTCACTTCATAACAATTTTTATCGCTTCAATAGATATCACAGAAACATTTAATTTGAAAAAATTCAATGTTTCAACTCTATTTTCTTTTAAAAAGAATAAAAGATACAATTCCTATTCATAGAGTGTTCCATAATATGGCCTTTTACCTTATGTTCATTGAATACTACTCAATAACTAATTACATAAAATCTTTCAGAGTACCAAATTCCCTTAAGATAATCCTGTAATAATACAGTATTAAAAAAAAAGTAGCTCGCTAGCCTAATAGTTAGAGCGGGCGACTTTCATTCCGAAGGTCGCGGGTTCGAATCTCGGCATGTACCGATGACTTAACATTTAAGTTATGTACATTTGTGAACTTTAGTTACAACAGCGAGATAAAAAGGGGGAGGGAAAACATCGTGTGGAAACTCGCACACTGAAATCATCTTTGTGTGTGTGTGGTGGCCCCAAAAAGTGGCAACAGGCTCGCCCCCTGTTACATGGGACCTAATCTGCCAACATCTAGCGAAAAGTGGGTGTTTATTCACCTCTGCCTACTCCATACTGGGAAAAAGGCGTGATAATATTAAAAAAAAATATAAAAAAAATTTTAAGGTGTATGGTATTTCCTTCTACTTGTATATGGTGGATACATGGTAAGTTGGAAGTTTACACAAACTTGTAACCTAGATTCAGTGTTGTATTAAGACTCAACCCTTACACTAGCAATTGCTTTATTTAAACTTGAACATAGTCATGTTCGATGTATTGAAAATGAGCTTTTGACCGACCGCCAACAAATTTCTTAAAATTCTATAACATTTACACTACAAATGCTGAAGCTGTAAAAGAACATACCATGGGAGAAATCTCTGGAAACATTTCGAGCATATTTCGAAATCTCCTTTCTTTAACACCAGTTGTGAGCTCCCCTTGGTTAATGGCGGCCCTTTTGGCTGGTGATGCAGGATCATCAGAATCAGAGTCGAGAATTCGGATTCGCTTGTAAACAACCGGCGGCCCATTTCTGTTCGCTAAATTTGGCGCGGGCATCCTTATGATAGATTCTGTAAAATATTAAAAGAAAAGATTGGAGAGTATACCTCCTTCATTAATACCCAGAAATATAAGAAATAAACAATTATGTTTGAACTTAGTTATGCCAAAATGTATCAAACAAAAATGATAAAAAAAAATTAAAATTTTTATTTGTTCAGAATGTGTTGAATAAAAGCTTTCCAACTTTTTTCATGGTGTCAAAATTTTTTTGCATAACCTGGGCTACATAAGTTAAAGAACAACTGTTACTTAGAAGTAAAAGGCACAAACTAGTCAAAAAGTCATGTCCTATTACAACTCAAATTTTAAATACCATATTCTTGTAACCAATTTTATGCAGAACAGGACATTTTAATCTGGAAAAGTACTATGATTTATTATAAGTTGCTAAGAATTTACTACTTTGAGACCACTTGATTTATACTATGAGTATAGTAATGTCCAGCTTAAAGTATATATTGAATAAATAATTTTAACTAAAGTCTCTTGGCAATCCATATTCATAAACTTCTTATTTAATTAAACGTTTTGATGTTTAAATTGGAAGAAAAAAACAATAGTTAGACTAAAAAACACATATTTGCTTGCTATTCATGTGATACTCATTGTGATGTATTTTAAATATAGAATATTTTTATCAATAACACACTTTTGCATAAGTAAGACTTTGTAGTAAGTATATAAAAATTAACTAAACTAAATACAAGCCCAATCAAAATACCTACATTTGTCTACTTCAAATTTGATTATCTAGCAGCATATACTATTGTTTAGGATATATACTTAACAATAATGTTCCTCAAAATAAAACTAGAAGTAAAATTATCAAATCTATGTAACAAACATGGAAGATATCAGTTACATATCAAATAAACTTAAAAAAAAATTGTAAATTGTTAACATGTTTTATTTAAGTCTAAAATTGTAGGTTTTATGATAGACTTCACTGATTCAATTTATAACATCATCATCATTAGATGCTCTCTTCAAACTGAAAGTTATAACAATAACTGTTTATTGTAGATTACTATACACCTATGGCAACACATAATGAAATTTATTTATTTCAATTGAAAAATAGTTGCAATATTTAAGTTATTCTTTTTATCAAGTTAGACCACAAACATAACCTCAATGATGCATTTGTAAAGCTTTAGATAATAAAACTGTGGTAAAAATATAGTGAATTGAAAATAACTTAATTATATCCGAAAATTTGAATGTGTTTTAGTATATTTATTGTAATTAATAGATTTACAGAGTTCCAATATTACTTAATGAAAAAGCAGACACCTACCCTCTAAAATGTATTACTTTTGTGTATGAAATGATTAAAAGAATTAATAATAATAGTCAGTCGTTATTTGTTTCGTAAAATTTTCTTTCTGAAAGATCCCGGTTAAGTTCAAAACATAAAATACTGTATTACTATTAGTGATTTTATTTTTAAGCTCTTTCATAGATTCTACTTTTAATCAAAATTAATTAAACAGCAAAACGGAAATTCCTTTATATTTCACGTGATGTATACCACACGTAAACTAACACAAATTACGTTAGCTAAAAATTTAATATTAACACATATGTATTATACACTTAATAATATAGAAAGGACATTTAGATTGACATAATTAGTTTGCCACAATAATATTATGAGATGTTATTTACATTAGTTAACTATTGTTCTGTTATAAGTTATGGTTGACAAAAACTATTGACAAAAACCTTGAAAATCGTGTTACACGATGTTGTAAAACGTGGTCAATGATCTTGACATAAGAACATCATCAAGATGTCATAATCATAATTAAAGTTGTAAGAAAAATTATTATTATTACTCACGAGAGTTCGAAGATGATGCCGCAATAGTTACAGAGCCGCTAGCTCCCGAAGCGTTAGGTTTTCTTTGAAACCTATACTGCCTCAGATAACTTAAAACGCTAGGGCTAGTACTTTCAGACATCTTGGTTAGAAGTTTTTACAATTTTACACTGTACACAGAAAATAGTTTCTCAGTTTCCTTTATTAATTACAATGAAACTTTCGATAGTCGCATATCATATCACCGAGGACAGGCATTCAGACAACACTGCGGCCATTTTTATGCGCGAGACTATAAGGGAAAAATGAACCAATGACAGTCAATTAAAAATGACATGGAATATTTTTAACCAATAGAGGTTTATTAAGGTATATATACGAAGTCTTTAAAAAGTAAACAATTAAAATTAATTAAATGCTTATTAAAGTGCGCAAAACATAAATTTAATCAATTTTATTGACATAAGACAAATAACACCTGTTAAGTAGTACAACTCAATCAAAACACCTGCCCATTTAATTAATATATACTATGGAATTAATATTTAAGTTTCTCTTACAGCACCTCTTTATTTTTAACTCTTATTAGTAACATAAAGAGTTTAAGAAATAAAGCGTTTTTAATTTCATTATTAAAATATTATTGATTATTAAAAAAATATTAAAGTTTTATAAAGATTTCAATGCCTATATTTGATAAAAATAAGTATTATAACCTAATAGATTAAACAAACAATTAATGAAAATTATGTTATTATTATTAAATATTAATTTATTACTCCAACATAACTTCATAGAACTAGACATTGTTATAACAAAAATATTCGTCGATAACATATAATTATTGATTGTATAAATTCCCCAATAATGACAAGGGAATTTAAATAAAGTAAGTAATAATGTTTAGTATTTTTTTTTTAATATTAAAGACGAAGCAAATAGTATTCACAGATGTTAACTATGCTCAAGCAAAATTTTTCCTTATACACGCAATGGTTAAGTTTATTGATTGGATTTCATCGCGAACGTCAAGTATTTACTTTTCAGTCAATCAATAATCAGTGAAAAAGTTTAAATAATTATTGAAAATGTAACAGACAGACATAAGTTTAAAAAATTATCATTACCTTTGTTCATATTGCCGTCCTGCAGCTTCAATACACTTTTTCAATTTTTACGTTTTTAATGTTACCATGTTGTTTACTTTTAATTTGTTCTAGATAAAGAAAAATTATGCAAAAAAACTTCAAAAGAATAATAAATAAAATTATAAATTAGGCAGTGTAAAAACTCAAAGTCCCACATTATCGAGGATCAATGGAAGAAATTTAATAAAACAAAATATTGTTTAATTGAACATGATAAATTAACATTTTGAAGTAATAATTACAATATGAGGAATTATATATTGATAATGGCCGAACATAGTTTTATGAAATGAAAATAAAATTATAGTTTCTATTTCATTATATATCGAAATTGTACATGTATTCTTCAAATATTAATAAAAAAATATATATATAGTGAAATCAAATAAGCTAGAATTAAGTAAAAGTTGACCGAGTTTTGTAATAATTTAAGAAACTCTAATAGTTTTCGTATTTTTAGTAAAAATGAAATTTTTAACAAAAATCGATTTATAATGCAATTTTTAAACTTACATTAATAAATATAAATCAAAGATTGCTTGATTATTATAACTTGTATTATTAATTACAAGTAATGAAAATCTGTCAAAGTCACTATAGCTGCCACACAGTTTCTAGCTGTCATACTAATAGGCGCGGCCATGTTGGTCTGTGGTGAATAAATTCGAGATAATTTGCTTTTAGAGAATTAAAATTGGCACAATATGCCCAAATGCGACCTCAAAACCAGATACATCCCCGCGACATTCGCCTGGACATTGCTTTTGGGAACAACATCTCTGTTTTTTTATTTTCCGTAAGTATACATCATGTCCACAGGATACGAATTTACTCTAAGAATTGACAACTTTCTCATAAGAATATAGAAATGTTTCTATTAATATCTTGTATATACCTTTTTTGTGCTATGTATTTATATATTGTGTATTTTCTCGTGTCCCTGTAGGATTTTTTTGGATAGACACAGCACCTCAATGCATAGCTTTATTTACATCAAAAAACTGTTCATAATACTTATTCAATACATTTCCATCGTGTCACCGTATGAGTTACCGGTGACTAAATCGTATAAAGAAAGCTAATTATCTAAAAGAGAATGAATCTGAATTTGCTACTGTAATTCTTTGTAGTCTATGAAGGTTGCACAATAATAATTTAGTCATATATTATCTGTGATACTTATTAACAAATAAATGAGTAATTAATAAAAAAAAAAACAAATTTGGTATCAGGTAAAATAAAAGATTTGACTTAAAATCTTTTTAAGTCAAATCTATTGAGTTTTATCATTTATCAGCTATGATTAAAGTAATAATTAGAGAACCTTAATATACATCAGTATAATGTAAAAAAGTGTGTATTTTTTAAAGCATTTGTCATAACTTTAAAACATACGTAGAATTATATTGTGAATGTATTAATACTGTATGTAATATTTTATATATTTTTAATATGTTATATTTATTAGCATTTAAAAAATTATATATATGTATATTGAAATGGATGTCATGTAGTACTCAAATTATTTATTTAAAAGTAGATTAGAGTTTAGCATTTATTTATTAAATTAGAATATTTTTATTAAAATAGATATATTTACATTACAAAATCATTTTTAATTTTAATCAGGGATTAAGAAGTCTTGTTTGAATGTTAGGTTGTAATGTAACAAATATATTGAAATTAATCTTCTTGTGTTTCACAACCTACGTTGGCTTAAAATCTTGTTAATTACAATGTTTTCTTAACAACTATGTAAATAAATTCAGTAACTGGTTTGATTTGCTGGATTGAATTATTATTTCTAAATCAATATGCAGTAATATTAGGTTGGGGAAAAAGAAATCCATTATTTTTTCGGTAGATGGCTGTAGTGATAAATTTCTCGTAAAGTATCGATCAAACAGTTTCAGATTTATGCTCGTTGGAAAGGTGACATTTCGCAGTAAAAAAATTCTTTTGCTGTTTTTTGTTTGGTGCATTCAATTGTGAGTTACAGGGTGTTAAAAATGGAAGTGAACAAAGAGAAAATTCGGTACATTTTACAGTTTTTCTTTGACAAAGGCCAAAATGCAAGCCAGGCGGCTAAAATTGTGAATGGTGTTTATGGATCCGATACTGTAACAGCCAATTATGTGCAATTTTGGTTTCATAGATTCCGTTCAGGAATTTTTGATGTTAAAGATGCACCTAGCACAGCTAGGCCGGTCGCCGAAAATGTCGATAAAATCGGAGAAATGATCGAAGTTGACCGGCATGTTAGCAGTCGTAACATCGCCCAAGAGCTAAAAATGGACCACAAAACAGTTTTAAACCATTTACACAAAGCTGGATTCAAAAAGAAGCTCGATGTTTGGGTGCCACACCAATTAACAGAAAAAAACATGATGGATCGAATTTCCATCCGCGAAGCCTTGGCCAAACGGAATGAGATAGACCCATTTCTTAAACGGATGGTGACTGGAGATGAGAAATGGATCACATACGATAACCCTGTGCAAAAACGATCATGGTCAAAGAGCGGTGAAGCACCTCAAACGGTGGCCAAACCAGGACTAACGGCCAGGAAAGTTCTGCTGTGCATTTGGTGGGACTGGAAGGGGATTATTTATTATGAGTTGTTTCCATATGGCCAAGCACTAAATTCTGATCTCTACTGTCAACAACTGGACCGTTTGAAGATAGCAATTGAGCAGAAACGGCCAGAATTGGCCAACAGGAGAGGTGTCGTGTTCCACCAGGACAACGCTAGGCCACACACGTCTACAGTGACTCGCCAGAAACTTCGGGTGCTTGGTTGGGAAGTTTTAATGCATCCGCCATACAGTCCGGACTTGGCACCAAGCGATTACCATCTTTTTCTTGCGTTACAAAATTTCTTTAGTGATAAAAAATTGGCATCTAGGGAAGATTGTGAAAATCGGCTACTAGAGTTTTTCGCAAATAGAGACCAGGACTTCTACGAGAGAGGCATTATGAAGTTACTTTTAAAATGGCAAAAAATCGTAGAACAAAAAGGTGTATATTTGACCCAAATCGTACAATCCGAAGCATGTTAAATAAAGTCCTGAAATACATATAAAAATAATGGATTTCTTTTTCCCTAACCTATTATTAATACCTATGCATAGAATATACAACTAGAATTGATGAACGATTAGAGCTTTACAAAAAAAGAAATTCTTGGAAATGGTTCCATTATTACTTATATGATTCAACTTTACAACAAAAAAATTTGCTTATGTTAACTAGGGCACTGTATATTGAAACTGGCAACCTTTGGTGTGCATGCTATTTGTGAACCCTTTAAGCTTTAAGAACATCTTAGCAAAATAGTGATGTTTTTTATTATTAATTCTCTTTTCTTCATACTTATTGTCCTATTAAGTATTATTTACATATGGCATACCAGTTGTACCCCCATAGCAAAAAAATTATCTTTTAAAAATGTTTCCATGTACTCAATAAAATAATAAAGAATTTCAATTACAGCTGCCAGTATTATCTCCATCGACACCCATGGGTTCCTGCATACCAAGGTGTCATAACCTTTTTTGTTTTGGCCAATTTTACACTGGCCACTTTCATGGACCCGGGAGTGATACCGAAAGGTCAGTTTTGAGTTATTTTTAAAAAGATTAAATGATAAGATCATGGTGGTGGAAAGTTGATGCATGGTGGACTGATGTATGTAGAATTTTTAGGTGGCCTTATCATCATTATCACCAGTTGATAGATGTGGCCTTATACTCAGCGATGATTTTTTTTGTATAATTAACAGTGGATAAATATAGCTCGCTGGCCTAATGGTTAGAGCGTGCGGTTTTCATTCCGAAGGTCGCGGGTTTGAACCTCGGCATGTATCAATGACTTAATATTAAAGTTATGTACATTTGTGAACTTTAGTTACAGCAGCGAGATACAAACGGTGAAGGAAAACATCGCGAGGAAACCCGCACACTGAAATCATCTTTGTGTGTGTGTGTGTGTGTGTTGTGGTGGCCCCAATAAAGTGGCAACAGGCTCGCCCCCTGTTACATGGGACCTTATCTGACCACATCTGGCGAAATGTGGGTGTTCATTCACCTCTGCCTACCCCTACTGGGAAAAAGGCAAGACAATATAAAAAAAAATTATCTCCATGTACATAATTTGCACAAAAATATAGTTTTTACATTTATATGATTAAAAGGCCAGGTTGATTGCTTATGTAGTAATATGACCCCTTGTATTTGTATTGTGTTTTTTTATCCAGATGTTGCATTTAACCTTCCTTTGGTCTGCTTGGAAGTTAAACCTTTAGATATCATTGATGTTTCCTTTTCTAACACTGTACAAAAACTAGAGAAATTTAATTATTTAAAAATATATGTTAATTAGGAATCTTTTCCTTATGACCTAAACAACTTAGAACTTCTTTAAGGTCAAACTTATTACCGATTCAAAGAAAACACTTGCATAATTCATAAATAGTAGGTCTTTGTAGTATAGCTGTGTAGACACTGGCCAGTAAGAATACAACTAAGTTGAGCCCTACCTGTCTATGAAGATGACTGAAAGTAACTTTGGGTCTATAGGCCTTGAGGCAGAGAGCCTTTATCAGTCAATTAGTGAGAGACATCTGTGTGTTGAAACATCTATAAATAGAAGACCCAATGTTTCGCTCCCCAACTTTTTAGAGAAGACCCTGGAAGTGATATTAGTGGGTACGAATCTCACATAATCTTGTCTTCATCTAGATACTGTCTTACCTTCGAAAATTTCTCTCAGAAAAAATTTCTTCGCTCTTGAAGTCTCACTAAGTAGAGATACCAATCCATGACATTCATATATCCAGCGAAAATTTTTTTTAAGACCAAGAACCACCTCATGTTTTTGTAATAGTTCCAATCATTCAATCTGACATTCAAATATTCTAGATTTTGATATAATAAAGAGGAAAAATCAAGCAATTTAAACAAGGATCTATATTGATTATCTGTAATCATGTGTGAAAAAATGAAACGACAATGATTCATTGACAAATGGTTCAATTATACTTTGTGATTTTACTTGTAAATATTTAATCAGTCTCATATATCAGCAAGTAAAGGGTGTCTGGCGGCAGATTTATATTTTAAAAAAAGGTATATCTCAATAAGTTATAAACAGTGCGGGGGGAAGGTGGTGTCACTAGAATCACCGATCGTGCGGATTTCTTAGTCACGATGTCGCAGTGGTCGGGTGAGCATCGCGCATTCGCTATTGAAGCATTTTTCAAGAGTAACGATTCTTACGTACTCGCTCGCCGACAGTTTTGTTTACATTTCAATGTTCGATGGATAGGCGATGGGCCGAGTGTGAATTTAATTCGTTCGTGGGTGGAGAGGTTCCGCGCAACTGCTTCGGCTATGAACACACACACCACGGCCAGGACCTAGTCGATCGTCAAAGACCCCCGAAAACATTGAACTGGTTGAACGCAGTTTACGTGAAAATGCACGACTTTCGATACGGAAAAGGGCAGCTTCACTGGGACTTCCAAGAGCAATTGTGCATGAAGTTTTGAAAAAAGATATGAAGTTTCATCCTTTTAAAATTCAAATAATTCAAGAATTGAAAAAAAATGACTTTGCGTCACTCAAATTTTTTTGTGAAACCATGTTGGAGCGTTTTCGCACTGTGAATTCCATTTTTTGGAGCGACGAGGCTCATTTTCATTTAAACGGACACGTAAACAAGAACAACACACAAAATTGCCGTTACTGGGCTCTAAGAACTCGCAATCCTCGACTGAAGCACCAAAAACCATTACATTGCCCAAGGGTAACTGTTTGGTGCGCTTTATCCACGAATGGGATAATCGGACCATTTTTTTTTGAAAATGCACGGGGCCAAGCGACGAATGTCAATGGTGAGAATTATCGGCTCATGATTTCGAATTTCTTTTTGCCGAACCTGCGAGCTCATTCATCATTCTCATCACACACGTGGTTTCAACAGGATGCGGTACAGGTGCGACCGCACACACGGCCAGAGCTTCGATGGATTTGTTGCGAGAAAATCTCCCTCAAAAACTGATTAGTCGCTTTGGGGACATCCCGTGGCCACCGAGGTCACCCGACCTAACTCCAATGGATTTTTTTCGTAGGGCTACCTCAAAGAGAGAGTTTACGCCAACAATCCGCGAACTGTTGTGGACTTAAAAGAATATATTCGGCGAGAAATCAGCGCAATTGAACCAAGTTTACTGCAGCGTGCGGCACGGAATACGAGGCTCCGTTTGGAACAGTGTGTGCAACAAGATGGAAGACATTTGGATGACATTATCTTTAAAAAATGAAATCCGCATTTGTACTCTATCTTTTAATACTTTTAGTAAAATTATATGTCAAACATATTATTTTTTATTTAAATTTGAAAACATAAATCTGCCACCAGACACCCTGTATATTTAACATAAAGAGATAATATTTTATTTGTTTATTCTGTGATAACAATGACACATTGCTACAAGGTGTCAAATGTCTCATGCATTAAGAATGCATTTGGTTAGTGGAGGTGATTGTTCAACAGAGGTTTTAATGGACTAATTTTTAGCTTATGGTTGGTGATACACTTTGTCATAATGATGAGTTGCTCATTGACCAATATTAGATCACTTCACTCCAGTAAATTAACAAGCTACTGCACAATTCAAACTGGAACATATTATTATGAATTACCATCATCATAATTATTATTCTGTAGTCGACTGTTGATTGTAAGCATGTCCAACTACAAGCCGCGATCTTTTCTCACTCTCTGTTACTGTCAAATATGGCAACAAATAGTATGTAAACATGCCATGTCAAATTGGCAAATGTATATCTGACAACTCACTTAGATGCTTATTTTTTCTTATCCTTACGATGAAAATATATACCCCTGCCCATAACAACGTGGCACTGGTTAGGATCACATACATTGGATAAATTGGATGTTAAGTCTCGTTTTCCCAGTAATTTTACTAGCTATTGATCATTCGATCGGGATCACAGTAATATGTACGCAGTACTGTGTTTCGGCGGAAATATGAACAGTGGTGGTACCTAGAAGGTCTTGCAAAAAGACCACCGTCAGCGAAGTTTCAACTGATTGAGCAATATTTCTAAGAATATTGTATGAATAGTCCGTGGGAAAAGCGTGTCATTGTTTCTCTATTCCTCTATTAGTGGTTTTGTGAATGTTCGTGCGATGTTTTGTCTTTAATCAAAGAAAGTAAGTCTGCTATCATCAATTTTTTTCACCAAGTACCATTTAGCGTGTAATAATAAGAAAATAATATCATCAATATCAAAAAAAAAATGTAAAAGGGGGAGGAATGAGGTGAAAATATTGGATGCGAAAGGATTGAAGAGATTTTTTTTTATATTATCTCGCCTTTTTCCCAGTAAGGGTAGGCAGAGGTGAATAAACATCCACTTTTCGCTAGATGTGGTCAGATTAGGTCCCATGTAACAGGAGGCGAGCCTGTTTCCACGTTATTGGGGCCATCACACGCACAGAAAGATGATTTCAGTGTGCGGGTTTCCTCACGATGTTGTAACTAAAGTTCACAAATGTACATAACTTAAATATTAAGTCATTGGTACGAGCCAAGATTCGAACCCGCGACCTTCGAAATGAAAGTCGCACGCTCTAACATATTAGGCCAGCGAGCTACGATTGAAGAGATGGACAGTGTTATAGGGGGAGAGATAAGAGGCGTGTAATCAAATGTATACATAGATAAATATAGACATTAACAGTATTATAGTATTAACATACAGCCATTGGTCGTAAAAAAACTTAGAGCTCAAAAAAAAAAAACATCACGTCATAAAATAGGTCGCAGAAAGACAGATCACAGTTGGGTCTATGTCTAGCAGAGGCTTTCGACTGTAAATAAATATGATGAGGATGATAATCCTAAATTTAATTTTTTGTTCACCGAAGGAAAGAGAAACATAAAACCTTATTACGCTATAAGCGTTTTAACGAATTCAACAAATGAAATGTTTGGTAAATATTTGTTTTATCACACATAGAAATAGTTGAAATGTTAACAATAATCTCGTATGTTCTTCATTTAATGACACCAGCTCCACCTGACGAGGACCGCGAGGATGACTTCCGCGCGCCCCTCTACCGCAGCGTGGAGATCAACGGCATCACGGTGCGAATGAAATGGTGCGTCACATGCAAGTTCTACAGGCCGCCGCGCTGCTCACACTGCTCCGTCTGCAACCATTGTATAGAGGTACACATTGTTTCTCGCATCATTAATTCTAGTAAAATTTGGACACTAATGCAGATTCAAATTCCATTAGCCCTGGAATCGGACTAGAGACCAGGTTACAAAGCAAGCAGCAAGAGATGTATGGGGTCCCGAACAACAACTCACGGGACCCAAGCTAACCTCGCCTGCTCGTGGTGCACCCTGCTAATCAATAAACGAGGCTCTGGCTCCTATCAACCCGCATTGGACCAGCATAATGGGATATGGCCCAAATCCCCCATAAGAACCCTTACAAAAACCGGCCCCTAGTGCCCAGCGGCACCTGAGGCCATGCTGACTGTAGGAGCTGTAGTGTCGGGCTATTAAGAATATAACTAAGGTAAACTTTGCCTGTCGTAGAAGGCTACTTGAAGGGTTTTTTGGTTCGCGGGCTTTGACGGTGGGGGCCCTCATTGCCCACAAAGCGTGCCGGGGATTAACGAGAAATACGAGGTGGTCTAGAGCTCTCGTATCAAAGCGTGGGTGCCGAGAAGTGTTACGGCGGCCCCTAGGTCGTGCTTTAGGCGTAATGCCGGGAGTCACTGATCCAGGGACCTCTCGCGAGCCATTGAGGATTACCACCGAGGTGGTTTTAGAAGGTAAAAATCCCACATAACCTTGTATCCACCCAGAAGCAAGATATTTTTTTAGAAGACCCTCGCCGATAACGAAAAAAATTACATATTCTTTAATATTATTGTCGTATAAATAGTGCTGTGTAATGATGGCTGGTTACCCTTGTTCCAGACATTCGATCACCACTGTCCGTGGGTGAATAATTGCATCGGACGGAGGAACTATCGGTTCTTCTTTTTCTTCCTCATCTCCCTCTCGATACACATGCTGAGTATATTCGGGCTCAGCCTGTACTTCGTTATGAATAACAAGACGCTCACGCAGGTTGAGCCTATCGTGTCGTATCCTTTTCAAACTTTTTTAAATACAATGTTTCTAATAAAAATGTTTTCTTTTTTTTTTTAAATCTTATTTAACTTTTACGTTTTTTTTAAAAAAATATGTGAGGTTTATTTCTTTTGAAAGAGAATAGGTTGTTCAAAGTTTTATATGAAACATAGAAGTTCTTAACGTCACCAAAACAGAATGGTAATAATGGGTATAATAGCGTTATTAGCTATTCCCATATTCGGGCTGACAGGCTTCCACATGGTGTTGGTGTCACGAGGCCGCACTACGAACGAGCAGGTGACCGGCAAGTTCACCGGGGGTTACAACCCCTTCTCTAAGGGCTGCTGGTACAACTGTTGCTACACGCAATTCGGACCTCAGTATCCTAGGTAAGAGCACTTAATACTAAAATTATGAAGAATCTAATGAAACATTCCTAAATAAAAGATGATGAAGTGTTGATAACATCTTTCATAGGGCATATATATCCCGAGCTAATGTTCCGTTAAGTTAAATAATATTTAAATTATATGGATATCAAATTTTAGAGCATGGAGGCGTTTGGGGTATAATAGATGCATAGATAGCACGTTTATTAAATATTAACAGAACATACACATAAACAACAAGATAAACATAGGATCTATATTAAGTAATTAATGGTACAAAAAGACCTAGCTCTGTTTATAACCTACTTGAAGTGGAACAGAAAAAATATCCTACTACTTATTTAAATACATAATTTTTTTCCTTTATTCAAAGAAATGACAAGACTAGCGAAATTTTCACCTAATGCGACGGCGCTACTTATGATGGTATACACTGCACCACATTGTACTCATTGTCTTGAAATATAAGATGTTAACTTTCCTTACCCTAGTAATTCCATTAACGTTTGCAAACTACTGTTAATCGGCTGCAATAGGAGCTGCGGTGGTACCTACCTAGACGGTCTCCGGTAACAGAGATCTACCACCAGTGATTTGTGCAATCGGATGCGAACTACTACGAGTTGTAGTACAGTGATCATAGAATTACTTGCATTAATATTGGAAATATTGAATTTCAGTCTGGTCCGCCCTTCGAAATATATCTACAAGGGCGGCAAGAAGCGTCGCGATACGGGCATCGTCGGCCAATCGGCGTCCGCCATCTCGACGATCGCGACCGACACGCACCAGGTAAAGACGTACACGGCGGACAATGGCAGCGCCCACCGGGCCGTCGGCGCGCACGCGCACTACAACAAGGTGAGAGCCAGACGCTTGCTGTCATGCACGCTTCGACGGAATGCGTTGAGCGAACTACAAAACAACTTAATACTTCACATTTGCAGCCGTTTTTAACTGCCTCTATGCCGAAGTGGCTAACCACTTAGTAATAATAAACAAATAGAGCCAAACAACAACCAGTCCCTTTTGTAATCCATAATTCTGTATTAAGCAAACACTAGTACCCTTCTGGAATCACCAGCTCCTCTGTCATAAAATACCTTGTTATTCCCTAACGAATTTGCACTTGGCTTCTCCGCGTCCCGTGTGTATCTGTAAACCGGGTGACATAAAACCGAGCCACAATAGTAAAGAAAATAATAATAATATATCGTTTATTTCCACAAAATAAAAAAACAATAAACAAAAAAAGAAACAATTAAAATAAAACAATTATCCTTGAATAATGTGGGTAAGGAACCCACTCAGGTAATGTTGCAGCCTATAAAGACCGCAACCCTGATTTTCAGTGGGACATAAAAGCCTAGTAACAAGGTTTCTGGTTCGATCTGGTGACACGTTTTTAAGTTTGTTCGGTCGGGAATCTTTTTCCTTATCCGCCTAGATAGCTCTCTCAACCGCCTTAATGTCGTTTCTTCTCTTCTCTTTTATAAAAAAAAAATCATAATATATACCAATCCGGTACGAAGGACCAATTCGAAATTTAATAATACGTACATATTACGATGGTCTTTTCGTATAAAATTTAATTTCATCATTTTTTTCGATAAGATTGTTATGTGTCAAATCGTCTAATAATATCTCGATGGGTCAGATTTCATGGTGGGAGAGACGTGGGTTCAAACTGCAACGGCTTTGAGCTTTTGGTGAAAAAAAAAGCATAATGAAAAAACTAGCATACTCTATGATCGATAACTTTTCTAGACATGTGATGTCCACTCAGTAACACTTAGCTTGCATGGTGGATATGTGGCTTAATTTACTCCTTGGTGGAGAAGACACGAGTCCCGATAGGCGGGGACATTAAGAGGACTGTTTTATTCATTTTATCGCCAATGAATAACCGCTTAAAAGCTTGTGATTAATAACTATTACAACTGTTTATTTTTAAATTTTAATGTATATGAGATTCGCTCAAAGTATCCTTCGAAGATCTCCTAAGTTAGTTACTAATAATTAATTATGAACAAAATTGGATTTAAGTTATATAATCTTGGGAACTTTGACATAAAATAAATTATCAATATACCTATGTTTGTCCAGTAAAGGGTATATTGATGAATCTTTTATGAAGTCTTTTAAATATTTTTCTTTTTATAATCGGTTTAAAAAGACACCCTTATTTATAATATTAATATAATTATGACAATTGAAAGGAATTATATAAATCGAGGGGTGTCTTGGTAAAGGGTCAGCATTAGAGAAAATTGTACCAAAAAAAAAATGTTTTGGAAATACATGACATTTCATCGATATAAATAATTTATGATTCAGTTAATTCACCGCTTCCATAGAATATAAAATTGCTTGTTGTCATGAATTTGTAATTGTTAGTGTCATTTAGTTCTCATGCTTGTAGAGCAAACAATAACATACCTTCAATTCACAGCGAACCTTGAATTTTCCGCACGAGCACTATTCAAAGTAATAATTTATGTATTTTGTGAATTGAAGACATGAATATGTCTGGCTCTCCAATTAACTATTTAAAGTTTAATTGTTGTTATGTTAGAAATTAACTCTCGATTAATGCGCTAAAGCAGTCCCAGTTGTGGGAACGTTACTAGGGCTTTATTATTTCTACGAATAATTGATATCTACTCGCAATTCTTTTAATAATGCGTTGTTTTAAATATGAGCCATATTTACAAGTTTTCATTAGTAGATTAATAATTATCAATGCTCAAAGGTTTTAGTGACTTCAATCACCTCAGGTTTTACTTTGTTATTATTATTATATTTAGCTTATTTTAATACTTTAGGTTTAACATTGTTTTTTTTATTGTGATTTCATATGAATTATTCAGCTATAGTACAATTTTTTTTTTTATTAAAGTATCGCATTAATTTTCTAGAACAGTAGGAAATCAAATTTGTATGATGAAGTTGTTTGTGTGGGTATATTTAATAAGAAGATTGAGAATATGCTATATGTAATAGATAAAAAATATTGTAAGGCTGTTATTTATTAATAGCCTCGTAACTAATCTATATAATTAACGAATTCAAATCCCATGTCTTATTATTCTGTTCAATCTAATGAGAGCAAAACTTAAAACCCTCCTTTTTATCGTAATGTTTAACCATCGGCCGTAAAATCGCGTTGGGGTTTGTAATAATAGACTTATTACAAACGAATAATCTTCTTACAAACACCGCTTTAATTATCCCGTTTACATTCTCCGTCGCGGCCTTCAGCGTCAGTCTTGCGATGGCGGTAAGACCTTACTCCCTCACCTCGGCTGGATACTAACGAATATAATAACTTAAGAGAAAGGTTATTAAAATGTTTAACTTAAATTTATGATACCGTCCTTATGATATATTGTACTGGTGGTAAATCACAACCAGATCAAGATCAGACAATCTTGTCGCAGCGCCTGTTTCCTCCGTCAAACATTACCGTGTTTCGGTTTAAAGAGCGTTGTCGTTAGTGCAATTACTGCGGTAACGAGGTTTAACATCCTATGTCTCAAGGCGACTAGTACAATGAAGTGGTGTGTATAATTCTAACTAGCGCGATATTATGGGCAGAAGTATCGATTACCCCCATTTGAACGTCGTCCTTGTTTCTTCACTTCATAAAATGAAAAAAAATTCATAGTTAGATCTACAGTTTCAGAAAAATATATCCGTAAAAGGCTCATAATGATGATTGTACTCATAAAATATTTAGAATTTTTAAAATTTTGTAAAAAGTAATGATAATTATTATTTTATAAGAAATCTCGAAATCCGAATAACAATCAAACTAATAGTTAAAATAAACCATCATCATTATCAGCCGATCGACGACCAATGTAGGACATAGGCCTTCTCCAAAAATCTCCACATACAGTCAGCATGGCCTTCGGTACCGCTGGGCACTAAGAGCTGTTGTATGTAGGGATTGATATGGAGGGATGAATATATATATATATATTATCAGGCCTTTTTCCCAGTAGGGGTAGGCAGAGGTGAATAAACACCTACTTTTCGCCAGATGTGATCAGATTAGGTCCCATGTAACAGGGGGCGAGCCTGTTGCCACTTTATTGGGGCCACCACACACACACACAAAGATGATTTCAGTGTGCGGGTTTCCTAACGATGTTTTCCTTCACCGTTTGTATCTTGCTGTTGTAACTTAAGTTCACAAATGTACATAACTTAAATGTTAAGTCATCGGTACATGCCGAGATTCGAACCCGCGACCTTCGGAATGAAAGCCGCGCGCTCTAACCATTAGGCCAGCGAGCTATTATAAACCGACATTAAATTAATTAATAACAGCTGAACTGAGAGCTGGTGGAAAGCCGATCCTCGAAGTCCTGCAGATGTTGTTCAATTCCGTCATACTAGAAGGCCGATCGCCTCGGGCATGGCACGGAGGTGTGGTGGTGCTTTTCTTCAAGAAGGGAGATAAAACCCAGTTGAAGAATTATAGACCCATCTCACTTTTGAGTCATGCCTACAAGATGTTTTCCAGAGTCATCACGAATCGTCTCACAATCAGGCTCGACGACTTCCAGCCTCCCGAACAAGCTGGATTCCGTAAAGGTTACAGTACCATAGACCACATTCACACGCTGCGGCAGGTTATACAGAAGTCCCATGAGTATAACCAGCCCCTATGCTTAGCGTTTGTGGACTATGAGAAAGCCTTCGATTCGATTGAGATATGGGCCGTGTTGCAGGCCCTCCAACGGTGCCAAATAGACCACCAGTACGTCGATGTTCTAAGGTGCTTGTACGAGAACGCCACCATGTCAGTCCGCCTCGAAGGCCAGAGCTCAAAACCGATCCGATTGCAGCGTGGAGTAAGACAGGGAGACATCATATCTCCGAAACTGTTCACCGCTGCATTGGAAGATGTCTTCAAGCTTCTGGATTGGGGAGGATATGGCATCAATATGAACGGCGAGTACATCACGCACCTTAGATTTGCCGACGATATCGTGGTTTTGGCTGAGACCATGGAGGACCTCAACACAATGCTTGATGATCTTTGTGGATTTTACAACGAGTGGGTCTTAAAATGAATATGGACAAGTCCAAAATCATGGCAAATGTCCATATTGTACCCACTCCAGTAACAGTTGGAAGCTCTACACTTGAAGTTGTTGACAGATATGTCTACCCCGGACATACAATCCAACTAGGTAGGTCCAACTTCAAGAAAGAGATCTCTCGTCGAATCCAACTCGGATGGGCAGCATTCGGGAAGCTAAGACATATCTTCTCGTCCAATATACCGCAGTGTCTCAAGACAAAAGTCTTTGACCAGTGTGTGTTGCCAGCGATGACATACGGAGCAGAGACGTGACCGCTTACTGTGGGCCTTGTCCGCAAGCTTAAGATTGCTGAGAGGGCGATGGAGCGAGCTATGCTCGGAGTTTCCCTGCGAGATCGAATCAGAAATGAGGAGATTCGCAGGAGAACCAAGGTCACCGACATAGCTCGAAGGGTCGCCGTCGCAAAGTGGCAATGGACAGGGCACATAGCTCGCAGAACCGACGGCCGTTGGGGCAGAAAGGTTCTCGAGTGACGGCCACGTACCGGAAGACGTAGCGTGGGCAGACCCCCCACGAGGTGGACCGACGACCTGGTCAAGGTCGCTGGCAACCATTGGTTGCGGGTGGCCCAGGACCGGTCTGAGTGGAAATCTTTGGGGGAGGCCTTTGTCCAGCAGTGGACGTCTTCCGGCTGATTGGATTGGATTAAATTAATTAATTTTCGGTTAGTCATCTATACATACATACATACATATATATCACGCCTCGTTCCCAGTGGGGTAGGCAGAGACCACCACTCTCCACCTGCTACATAAGTCAAGTCATCTATATGTGGAAAGGTAATTAAGTATGATCACGCGTGTACAATTAAGGCAAGCATAATTCGTGTCACGGAACGCCCACGAGGACTTGTCGCGTCACCAGCTCTGCAGTATGATTCATGAACATGCCAAATGTACTTGGCTGAATAATTATCATTATATGCTTTGTTGATCTTTTTTGGACTTCCACGACATCTTAGTAGTTTACAAATATATTCTTATAAGAACAATAGATAGATTATACCTCAGCCCGCGGGCTAGTAAGAATAGGATTAAGGCAAGCCCTGCCTGTCGTAGAAGGCGTCGAAAGGGGTCTAGAAACTTCGCGGGCCTTAAGGGTGGAGGCCTCTTATCGCTCAACAAGCGAACCTGCGTGAGACAGTGTATGACTCAGTGATGGTGGCTAGGAGAGTTATGCTCCTCCGCAGAGATGTGTTCACACAAAGTGTAGGGGCACTGGTGCGTTCTATAAGAGATCTTAGGGTATCTCGGAGAGGGGTTTTAGTGAATAAGAATGTCACATAACTCTGATGTCTCTCCAGAAGCAAGGTATCTTTCAAAGATTTCTCCGAGAAACCAAAAAAAGGTTTATACCTCTAACTTCTTTTCACCCCTCTTTCTCTAAGACGTCCTAACAGTATAGTAGGTTAATAAGATGATGATCATCACACTTGTTATTAACAGATGCGACACAATGACTCTTTAGAGAGTAGTAAATTGAATTGGGTAGTAAGCATATAAAATTGTTAAGAGTAGCGGTTGCCAAACTTCCTTACCTCGAAGGTCAATAAATTTGTGTAATTTGTTTAAATCTTTCAGACTACTAATAGAATTTTTAAGTGTTAAATATATTTATAAAAAAAATATGTTCCATCATATGAAATATTAATTGTAACGAAAATTAGGAAAGCCTCATTAATAAACAAATAGGACGTATTGTTATGAATTTAATCATGTTTAATGTATCTTGAAATGAAAGTTGATAGGTATGTCCAAAAATTTTTTTGCAGCCTATTAGTGTCTGCAGGTCACCACTCTAACGAACGATGTTTAAAAGCACTTCATTGTTATAGGGACGTATATCGTTTACCAACGATTGAGTGATCACTTGTCTCGTTTTACTTTTAATTATTACTACATGTTCTATATTTATCTCTTGGGTAAAGCTAGGCTAGGACTAGGGTAATTGATATTAAATACATCAATACTTTACCCAGGGATAGCACAGGGCATTCTCGTTTGCACTCCTGTCTCCCACATCAAAAATGTATATAAATATTATATATACCTTATCCTAATTAACTATATAATTTTGTGGGAGAAAGCCATATAAAAAGTTTTTGAATTTGAATTGAATTATGTCTTGTCAGTAGTTCGCTGGCATAATGGTTAGAACGTGCGGCCTTCAGGCCGATGACTTTGATATCTAAGTTATGTACATTTGAGAACTGTAGTTACAACAGCGAATTACAAACGGTGAAGGAAAACATCATGCGGAAACCTGCACATGGACTAGAATTTATTCCAAGGTTTATGTGAAGTCACCAATCCGCATTGGGCCCGCGTGGCAACTATGGCCCAATCGCCCTCATATTGAGGGTAGGCCTGTGCCCCGGCAGTGGGGATGTAAATTGGCTGTTAAATAAATAGTAAATATAAATGAGTTGTTGTTGAGTGGGAGTTGTTACTAATGAACTGTACCAAATGAGTAATTGTGCGGGCGTTGCGAAGCTGTCGCCTGGTCGCGAGGAGCACGAGGGCGAGATGGACGGGCCGGGCGCGTCGCAGAGCGCGGACTGCGAGCCCACGCCGCCGCCGCTGCAGCGCCGCGGCTCCGCGGCGAACCTGTTCCCGCCGCCCGAGCGCCAGCCGCGGCCGCACCACTACCCGCGTCTCAGCCCGCTGCCCAGGAATACTGGGTGAGTCGGTAAACTTTTTTTATAATCTGTTATATAATGTGATAACTCTACCTTTATGGGTGATCGGTCCCTGTTGCCGGAGTCTATCTAGGTCACCTCAAACGATCAGATCTGTGCAAATATTATTGTGTTTCAATATCAGAGGCGCTGTACCTAGTGAAATTACTGAGGTAACTCAACTTAACACCTGTCTCATGGCAATAAGCATAATATTATTCAATATATAATATATTATACCAATTAGCGCCACTTTGTTGTGAGCAAGTGTGTCACTTACCATCGGGTAAACGTCTCTTTGGTCTCGTCGCTTTCTAGATAAAAAAAAATATGGAACCTCATGTCTGAGGATCGTGGTCAGCGTCAAGATTGTATTTAGAGCCGATGATGCGCGTCTACCGATTTCAGTCCAGTGCGTCTGATACAACCGTCGAGACAAGACCACGAGTCTATATTAAATCGGTTAATTTTGTTGACACGAATATTGTCTTCGATATTTCCAGTCCACCACAGCGCCTACTTGTGCCGCCAAACACTAGTGTGCTAACATTACTGTGTTCCGTTTGTAAGGGCGGTCGTATCACTGACCATCAGGTGAACGCACTGCTCGTCTCGTCGCTTAATTGAACATTGATACAACTTTAACTCCCAACTGCCTTCATGCTGCAGCAACTAAACGCTGGCCTTAACTTGGGTCGATTCCTAGTGTCACATTGTGAAGTTGATTGATGGTGGGGTTCTATGAAACTAGTCCAGTTAGCTACTACTCTCGTGTTGTTAATCGGCAGTTATAACAGCATCGATGTGTTCTAGATATCAGCCACAATATTCTATTCCTATTTCCAATAATTTAATACCGATTTGGATTGGAACGCTGCATGATCCACACCACATCACTATATGAAAAATAGCTCATAGGTGTTAACCTGCTGTAGGCAAAAGGAGAGAAAAGCTAGCCTCATAAATTAGAAATTACAGGCATGCTAAAATGTAGCCTAGATTAATTTTGGTGATAAAACTAGTGTAGTATAGTATTTTACAAAGATAATAAAAGAGCAACTGCTGTTATAGACTTAGGCTGGTTTCTCAATTTTAATACAACAGCTGAGTAGTGAAAGTTCATTGCAGGCAAGAGTATGACTCTTCCTAAGAGTCACAAATATTTAAAGCAACATATCCTTAAGGTACTGACCACATTGCTCGCCACTGTCAACTAATAAAGTGACAGTCAATATACTGGCTACAACCACTAGTTTAATAAAGTTATAAAATTTTCGTTGTCAATTTCAGTCATGGCACGACGACGTCGGGCTACCGGGTGGTGATGGAGCCACTCCGCTACGAGACCGGTGCGAACGGGGCCCGGCCCTCGCCCACCATGCAGCAACGTATCAAAGCACTGGGCGTGCCCACACCGCTTGCAGTCAGCAGTCCAGTTCGAAGGTACAACACTACTTTATCCGTATCTACCCTACCACGATTCCTCTTCCTCACCTTTTGAACGGGCCCTGAATTTGTATACAATTTAAGAATTGATTATAAAAAAAAGCTAAGAAAATGTCTGACATTTTTAGATGTTCTTGTATGAATAATAAATACCCACAGTTATTATCTGTCTTTGTGTGAAGTATTCTTGGAAATCTATACTATCATTGCTACTTAGAGCATTTAGTAATCCAACATAGTAATATCATACTGAATACATTAATTCACCATAATTGTCTTATTGTAAGTCGCAGTTGTTTTTACATTGTGTAAATAAAAATTAACCTCGTCATCATTATCGTCAGCCGATGGACGTTCACTGCTGGTAATAGACCTCCACCAAAGATCTCCACATCGACTGCTTTGCTCGCATCTAGTGCATTCTCGCGATTCTCACCAGACCGTCGGTACACCTTGTGGGAGGCCTACCAACGTTATGTCTACCGGTACGCGGGCGCCACTCGAGGACCTTACTGCCCCATCGGCTGTCGGTCCTTCGAGCAATGTGCCCTGCCCACTGCCACTTAAGTCTAACAATCATTAAATTACCTTATTAAAATGAACCTAAGGTAAAGTTATTGCTCTAAACCATATAAAAATTGCTGTTATTACAAAAATCCCAGGGGTTTCTTTACCACATGATAACTTTCAAATTGTCAACTGTTCTTACTAACTATAGCCTGCAGTGGGTTTTTTTTAATCGTATAATGGCGACAAATTGTTCTACATCATTCTATAAAAATTTTCTATAAAAAATTTAATTTACACTCCCTTAATTAAATATATGAAATTTACATGGTCGCAATAAACATACAGAAAAATTCAGGGTCCGTTCAGTATTGAAATACATCATCAGAGATGATAGCATATTGTATAATATATGCTTGAAAAACTTATTGTTCACGTAAATTTGTCACAGTACGCTTATGTTATTAGCTGAGATTCGAAAAAAGGGAAAATTGGCGTAAATTTATGAAGAACATAATTTTCGAAATTAACATAGGTATTTATTTGATTTCCGACATTATTTCATTGCCTATTCCCATAACATAAATTTGACCATAACTATGTTCCTCTCCACGATAACGCATCGCTTCTATGGTTTTATTTCTTTAATAAATGTTAGAGTTTTTTGATTTGCATGTAAAATGGTTTGCCTCATATGTCTAGCGGTGATACTTTTTTTTTGGGAAAATTTTACAGTGAGTGGTTATTTTATTTCCGTCGTTGTACAACGCTTAATACTTTATGCACACCCATACTCATGATGGACAACTTAATAAAATGAATGAAAACTATTCGTACATCATTAGTGTCATGAAATTGAAGAAATATGATTATGGGTTTTGCTCAAAGGATTGTTCACACTTTACCAACATTTGTAGATCTTCTGTATTAGAGATTTACTTTATAGTTAAAATTTAAATTACCAAGAGATTATGGACCAATTGCAAAATATCTTTTAAAGTATATTAACAAAATTTGATCGTCTGCGAAATATTATAATCTGGTTCAAAGGATGAAGTGTGAACAAGCCTATATATATTTACTCAAGAATAGGTGTTTGAATAAAAATATTGTTCATTTTGAATGAATTGGTTTTGAACCAATTCATATTTTTATTGAAATTTCATACAAGTTTAATTTTGTAAGCATTGTAACACTCATACACCTGTTCTAATAACCCGCAATTGCTAATCATACATACATTGCATTCGACGTCGGTCTGAACTCATTGTGTATCGACATCATCCAATTATAAAAAAAACACATTTCCAATTTAGAATAATTTTAAGGATAGCTTCATCGTCATTCAAACAACTTCTCATATAATCTACAAATTAAGTCGTAATTATTTAATTCACCTGACAAGACCGTCTGGGGATGCATTGTTGGAATTTTAACCACAAATATAAGTATTTTCAGCACGAGTTTATAATTTTATATGTATCGTCTATTATGTAAGAATCGATAGTTTTCATTATTTCAAATAAATATAATAATACTCATTTTAATAGGATATTTACACTATGGCAATGGCAAACCATATATTTTTGAGATAGAAAACTATTGATGTTTTTAGACTCAAATCTGTTCGTTTTTTTTTTTATGATGAAGTTTGGGCAGCTATTTACTTTGACAATCATAGCAGCTTCATCGCACTCAGGGCTAAACCTGTATCTGTATCTATAATATGTCGACTGCAAATATCTCAGTAAATAATCAAAATAAATACTTCTATAAACTGTCAGTATTACCACAGACAAAAATAAATTGGAAAATATTAGTACGATTAGATCTGAAGGCTGAACTAGTGAAATAACTACAGTAAAGAGATCTAACATTTTAAGTCTCAAGACAACGAATGCTTTTTGGTGCGTCCTGTTATGATTTTTGTCAACTGTCATTATTTTTATATACTAAGAAACGAGCAAGAAAACGAACTGATGGAAGTGCTGGCTCATAAAAATGTACTGTTAAGCTGTTATATACTACATTGGAACATAAATACTGTCATCATCATCAGCCAATAGACGTCCTCTGCTGGACATATGCCTCCCTCAAAGATGTCCACATACGGACAGCATGGTCTCCGGTACCGCTGGGCACTAGAGGCTGTCGTATGTAGAGGTTCATATGGGGGATTTGGGCCATTTCCCAATGCGGATTGGCGTGAGTCAAAGCCCCGTTTGTTGAGTAGAAGGCTGCACCACGTGCAAATGTTGAGGTGAGGTTGGTATAGGTCCCGTATAATAATAAATAGTGTATTATTAATGAACGTTTTATCCGTGGTTTCGGTGCAGATGTGCTTTTAATAGTACTTATGTTTAAATGATTATTTACAGTATTTGTTTATGTTTATTAAACTGTTTAATTCGAAATACTTATATTTGTGGATGTTGTTGTGGGTAAGCTGGAGAGTGATAAAGTGAACCGTTTACCGCTTACCGCGCGCGGCAGGTGGACCTAACGCATAGAGGCGACGTGTCGACGGTAAATCGCAAAAATATGTTTGTATGTGCGTTTGGTTTTATGTGTTGTCTTTCTTTTTATATATATATATTTCAGTACTGGAACTTTGTTGGTGAAATAAATGTGTTGTCATACATTTATGTAGTTATACATTTGCGTCGATTTCAAGTAGTTATTTCATACAATTTATTGACATTGGCTGTGTACATATATGACTAGTTTCGTTTCCTCTTTAGTAGGTTACATTATATTAAAGATAAAAATGTTATAATTAAAATAATACTTAAAGATGTCTAAGGAACGGGTCTACCTAAAGTACATGCCATTTTGAAATGCTTGGTTTGGCAATGTCATTAAAAATTTCAAAATGGCCGATAGTGTCTCAATTTCCGGAATTTCTTAAAAATGTTTTCAAGCAAAAATCATAGTATAATTCTATTTATTAATGAAGAATTCTACAATAATACAGTTTATTGAAATGTTAAAATTAAATTACTTAATGATTGATTATCTACAAAATGTTAGAAATTAAAAGAGATTAATAAAACTAATATTATTGTCTTAATTCTTCTAGTGTTATGTTAAATTAACAAAATTCCAGTACATTGGTATTATTTTTATTTATTTATCAATTTTATATTACGTGGCTGCACCATATAACTTTTTTGTTGTAAATTTTATCTGAGTTTTCTTTTGTATTTACAGGAATACCACCATTTATTAATTTTAATTTTTTTTTTTTTAATTAATACATTTGTAAACATTTTCTCTTTACTTATGTAGCGTTTGATAATGTCATCTTATGTATTTACTTACTGCATGGAGTTTGAATTTTAGTAAAAGATGATATTATCAAAGGTTGGGTGTAATTTTTGTCTTATCAAATTTGTACAGTTATGGAATTGATTGTTATAATAACTTTTATCATAGAAATATATTATTATAAATGAAATTTACACTCAACATTAGAAGAGTTTGATTTTTTTGCAAGTTGATAGTTAAAAGGAATAGAGTAAAGTAATGTTACGATCATTGTTTGTAAATGTAACAACTTAAAAGGAAAGTACTAAATATAATTACTATGAAGTATTTTTGTATGAAAAGATATATAATTGTTTTAATTTCTCTTTTTTAATCACAGTCATTACTTTACTCTAAAACCTTTTTGGTTTATCTTGATGAACGTGTTAAGACATGTATCTTAAATACATATTCGTACTAAGTAACAAATACTGAATGACTAATGTCCAACAGTGGACCTCCATCAGTTGAGATGAAGATGATGAATATGCTGTTCCTTGTTATCAGTGGTTGTAATATATGATCCTAAAAGAAAATATTGCCTTATAGCCATTTAATTTGCTTAATGTAATCTTGAAAGGTTATCTTTTCAGAAAGGGTTAGTTTTTGTTCATCTCCTCAATGGCTTATCACACAAAAAATATTAGTCGATAATATCGAGTGAAATTATTTATAGAACATCTAAAACAAAACCCCGTAAATAATTATTTGTAAGAGATTTATAACGATGGGTTAAATTTAAAAAAAAAATATTATGGTTTTTGTCACACATTATCATCATCAACAGTTGATAGCAACTATTACTGAACTTAAACCTGATCTCTATACTGATCAGTCCTGGTTTTTATTATGTTATGGGATATTTATTTGTTGTAATGCAAAGATTTGAATTTATCCTTTCTGAATAATTTTGATAGTTGGCATTTAAAATTAATTGCACCGAAAATTTCTTGGGTACAGAAAGTAATCGTTCATCAGGATAAATAAATTATTGGCTTGCCGTAGCTCGGTGTATGTGTATTATAGTGTGTACTGTACAGTGCATGTGGCGTTGCATGTACCCCGCAAGCGCGGGCCGGCGGTCACTGCCGCGTTCAGAACTGACGTACCGTTTGCTATACCAATTATAGGTGTTTTGTGTCCATAAGAATCAGGTCAGTTGCGTTCGAACTTAACGCAATTCGCCTCGTGTAGTTAGCTGCATGTGGAAGCTACGAACTGATTTATTGCAAGTTTAATGTGTAACGTATACAGTATAAAATGTAATTACATTTGTGCAATGTGTTTTGATAAGTTCGTGGCTTCACGTGGTCAAGTATATAGTCGTCATTCGTTATCGATTACTTTAGCAAATACAAGTGACCAACAAAGCAGTCACCGACCGGTAGTGTGACTCATCGGGGTACCGAACCCCGCGTTCTGAACGCTGCAGCGGCGGCTCGCCCCGCAGCTCCCGTCTCCTTCTGTCCGTAGGCCGTACGATAACGGCAGCCCGCGCTCGGACGAGCTCGCGCGTTTAAACCCTTGACGTGAGCGCCGCGCACAGGTCGAACCCGGGCACGCCGACGCAGCCGCGCCGCGCGGACTTTGCCGCGAGGGGCTCCCCGCAGCGGCGTTTCCTCTCGGAAGGCGAGCTTCTGCGCGCGGAGCCGCCTGCGCACCGCCCTACCGCGGACGACATCCGCGAGCTCGCCGCCTCGCCGCAGCGGGGCTACACGTGGGCGGAGAGGCCGCCGCAACCATCACCTCATGCGAGGCGGCGCACGCCTGCCCCGCCTGCCGCGCCGCCGCTGCACCAGCACGCGCCGCGCCCCGCGCGACCGCTCTCCTTCGTCCGCGCGCTCGAGGTGCAGGACCAGCTCGAGCGCGCGCCGCCCGCGGACCCGCCCGACCGCGCCTCCGTCTACGACTGCAACTACGAGATCTCCGTCTGAATGCGGCGAAGATAACGCACAATTATTGACGCGACGGCGAACTCGACACGACTGGATACAAACAATCGATGATGTGAGTTAGGTGGCGATGGGAAATGTGTTATTAGTGTTCAATATGAGTAATTAAGATGTTTTATATGTATGTATATTTGTGAGTAACCCGTATCCGTTTATATATATTAGTCCGTGGATGGTGATCCTGTACATAGTTCCCTCTCCCCCACCATCAGTGTTGTGAAAAAGTTTACAGTGTGTGAGTACAGGTATTTTATTAATGGTTATGAAACAGTTCAGCGTTGTGTATAAAAATTATGTATAAATATCCGATAGTGTTGTTCCATTATTATAAAATACTTGTACTCGGACTTATTGACACGTCGCAACTAAAGAGTAATTTGTAATTTATTTATTTACACCATGAAGATATTTAATGAACGTTAGAAGGAAGTGTCGGGGCCATTCGTCGCGGAATCGACTTTATGAAAAGTCTGCCTCAATTTTTTTTAGTTGGTATCAGGCCATGGAAAAAATTTTAGGGTCCCTTTGGTGAGATTTTTCTACTTCCTATTGTAATTTAACAGCAGAATAATATTGAATGGAAGTGATTCCAGTTAGCGTAAGGGAATATGCATGGATTGATTATATATGATATTTTTATCATTGTAAACAAGAAAGAAATATTTAACACCTATGGTGACACTGCTTTATTAAAAGGCTCATAAATCCTTTTACGCGTTTGGTTGACAATTAAAAAAAAAGGGAGTGTAATTCGGAGGTAATAAAGTTGATTAACAATTACCTATTTTTTAATCATATGCGTATTCCCTGTTGAAAGCAAATTGTATTAATCATTAATGTTTTAAGCTCACAATATAACTTCACCCTTATTAAAACGGAAGTAGAGAAAGATACAGCTAAAGGATTTGTGCCAAATATTCTTTAGATGGAGGTTAGGTTAGGGTTTGGATCTATTCTCAGTTCCTAAATCTTTCATAGACAAATCGTTTCCGCTTGCTTGCTTAAGTAAACATTTGGAAAAGCATTTAAAGAAAAAAAATCCTATTTCCTGATAAAGCATTTATCATTTTAACATTGACAATATAATGTACAGCGAAAGGCAGCTAACGGGAAGAAATTACATAAAAAAACTTCATTTGACTTATTTACTTCAGAAACAAATTCGAGTAAATATTCTGCTTATAAAAAAAAGTTATTTCTATCAATAGAATAAAGATTATTAGATAAAAATTAAAAAAAATGGGGGTTCTGATCGTACGATATGTTACAGACTACTAAATGGTTGTAAAAATAGTATTTTTGATAATTTATAATTTAGAATACTTAAAGGTGGAAATAGGTTCGGCTAATTGAAGGGCCATTATTGTTTGATACAAACATTGGCGGGAATTTTATATGTCAAAATATTTTTTTTTTTCGTACTCGAAGCGATAAGACACATTACTTTCACGTTATGGTTAGTGATACGTCCGCCCATAACAATATGATAACACGCATTACATTTCTCGTCGCTTTGAGACATGAGGATGTTAAATCTCGCTATTACAATGTTTTGGCCCAAGATCTCATCTTTTCGAATTTGATATTGAACAGTCCACGGAAAACGTACTTAGAGAGTTACTTGTATTTGTAAACTATTGGGAATTAGTATTTTTGGTTGAAAATGAGCACTGAGACACGTAAAATAAAAAAAACTATATGAGTTTTACTTCGCCGCTGAGGACGAGTGAGATTGTGTACATTGTAACGTATAGAGCGTATTTTAATAAAATATATCAAACTGTTCTAAATATATGTACATACATAACATACAGATCGTAGATTTTTATAGGTTGACTTTCTAATAGCTAAGTAGGTAGGTTGAAAATAATTTATTAGATATATACCAATCAGTCCCGTTTTTCACTTAAAGTTCGATGTGTTTTATTAGAAGAAAAAAAAACGATACTTTCTCTTCTACATGTTAAGTTTAAGGTTGTAAATATCCCGCAATATGATGTGAATTATTTAACTTGAAAGTTGTATAGATTGTGTATTAACGATTGTTATGTATGTTGAAGTTGTTTTTTTTTTCCTATATTTATTAATGGTGCCAGTAAACATGATCGCGTACGATTTGCGTTATAGACATATCACTAACGTGGTGATACAAAAGGCCTTTTCATATTTTGTGGCATCCTTATGTAGCGCATATGTCACCGCTATTGTTTATAATATACAACCATCCGTTTAATAATTTGCTAGTTCAAAAACAAGTATGGACAAATCTAAGTATATGCGTCGATTAGAATAAAATATGGTCATGATTAAAATTATGTTTTTGGTATAGATTATGATGTCATTTACGGGTAGACGTAATGTTGATATTTCCCCAAAATGCGATGACTATCCACGAAACTCGTGAAGGTCGCGAGAAGCCGCTGGTAGCGGACAACATGACCGATCGGGATGTTAACCACCAAGCAGTTGGCATCTTCAGTGTGATAATAATGACGTTTTATTTTGATTCGAAATATTGTATCTTTCTATTGACTAAAAGCAAATACAACAGAACCGACAATATAAATTGAATAAAAATACATGTCAGTAGGAAAGAAGATCGATTCTAAAACATAATTTCGACCAGTTTTGTATCTAATCAACTCGTATACTAGGGCTGTATATGATCTTCGTGGTACAAGCGCCCAATTGTGAACAAGTCCTGAAACGGCCTACATTTGAAATAATCCCAATCCCATCTAAACTACAAAGTGTTTCCGCCACAATATTTCCATACATTCCGAACTTCAAGACTTCTTTATCTACTAGTCTCGCTGTTACATTTCACGCGTACTTAATTGTGAATTTGCCGATCATGACATTAATAGAAACCCATATTTAAATTAAAACATCTCAACGTTATAGTTAATGCTAATATTTTGTCATTCCAAATTTTAACAAAGTTTCAAAAGAAAAAATATTGACTTGACTGTACGAATCTAAATATTCATAGCAAATTATGTATTACCGTTGCATCCTAATGCAGATAACATTGACTAAAAAGGTTATAATTTTTTTTTGTTACAAAGCGTCAAGACGAGGAAGATGCACATCTCATGTTAAGTAATACGCCAGCCTGTAACTTACTTCTGCTCGTCGTCTTGAAGCTTTTTAGATACCCCTAGTAGTTTCACTAGCGAGAACGCGCTTCTAACCGGAACACTACTGGTGGGCAAATGTTACTGATTTTGCTAGTGCGCTTTTTTCATTAAATCGTAGTATAACGGCAGAAATTGGTGCTACGATGTTACCTGCCTATACGGTCTCCGGCAACAAAGGGCCTACCATCAGTAAAGTGAAAACGGTGTTATTACCGTCTGACAATTATTTAGATCGGAAACAATTTATATATAGTTGAAAACTTTCTGTAATACACGTATAAATACAATATGTATATAATTGAACAGGTTTTTTTCATATTCGCGGTAAGATAAGTTGTCCATTATAAGTGTTAAATATATAGCTATAGTTTCACATTATTCATAGCTCAAAGGTATGTTTGGTGGAATAAACAGTTCTGAAATCCATTCGTGCTGCGTCACTTGGTTACCTAAGACAGTGTATATAATTTATAGTATTCCTTCAGAAAATCGTTATAACCTACATGTATGTGACAGTGTTTTATTTTTGTATTTTGATAAAATTTGTGTAAATAATTTTCTTATTTTATTGATATTAAACTCAATTAATCAAGCAAAACAAATTTATTTATTTTGTCATGTTCTGCTTTAAAAACGTTACATGCTGGGTAATAAAAATTGGCAACTGTGATAAAAATAATATTTTTTTTTTTACACAACAAAATAATTAAATTTATACTTTATTGCCATTTATATTTGTACAATGGTAGACAAACTTTCAAACCTACATGGGAAAGAAAATCATTAAATTCTTTATGAAGTGAATAAGATATATCAGTTCATAAAGAAAAAAAATACATAAAATCTTTACAGAGGGTGGTATTCAGTTTTGAATTGTTTGATAATTCAGATATTGACGGGTTCCGTTAACGGACAACCTTAACAATAATTTATTTTGACAAAAATTAGAAAATAGACGGAAATTAATTTATAGGTTTCATGAAAACAAATAAAAAAATGCCATCTAGTGTGGTAGATAACGTATTTTGAATCAAATAATTTTTTTGTTCAAGTAATAAACTCGAACAAAAAAAAGTGGAAAATAAAGAATTTTTGGTGACAAGTATATTAAGAAATTAATGCGTGGAACGATTGTCAGCCACTTAAGTTTGAGAGTGATCGTATTTTAAAGTAGAAACAAGAAATAGCATGAATTGTGGTGTAAGCGCATATTTTGAAAAAAATCAACCGTAGTAAACAATACTTAAGATGTAACAAATGAAGTGTGATGGATGATATGGATAAAAAAAAATCAATTTGATAATAAAGTTAAATAGCATTTTCATTTCTTTTCGAGTGAAAATTCAGTTTTTGTTGGGCACGTATAGTTATCTCATCAAAGGATATTGTGTAAGAATAGTTGAAAATAAAAGTCTATCTATATTGTAAACCTAAGTCTTTTTTAATTTGAAATCGATATATTTAATCGATAATGTTAGAAATAAAATCGATCAAACTTTGAACTGTGTAATCTGTACCTATTTGTTGTCTGTGTCCTTGTCTGTCTTTTTATTGTCGACAGGTATATGGGAATGTGAGTTCTACGAATTTTTTGAAATAATCTAAAGAAATCATCGTGAAAGAGTATCATTTATTAAGCATTTATTAATTACTGAGTCATTAGTCACAAAAGTAAACCAACCATCTTTAGATTTCTTTAAAATTAAAATATTTCCCTTACAAAATAAAGTGGAAGTTGTGTTTTGGTTATAGTATTTATAATTTTTCTTTATGAAGAAACTTTGTGAAAGAAAGTTGTATCTGTAATTCTTAATTTAAAGTGAATATAAATTGTATATTGAAGTACCTTAATAAATTTACTGTTTTTATTTGTTTGACGTCTCTTATTAAAGGTTAGTTCTCGTGTCTTGCAGATCCATCCAAGATGGGTAAGATTATGAAGCCAGGTAAAGTGGTGCTGGTCCTCAGCGGCCGGTACGCAGGCCGCAAGGCTATTGTAGTGAAGAATTACGACGAAGGCACGTCGGAAAAACCTTACGGTCACGCATTTGTTGCCGGTATTGATAGATACCCCCGTAAAGTTCACAAGAGGATGGGCAAAAACAAAATTCACAAGCGCTCCAAGATAAAGCCTTTCGTCAAGGTAAGTTATAATTTTTTAAACACAGTCTGTAGTGAATTTAGAATTTTTTTATTAGCTCAGACAATTCTTGATATCTTACTCCACCAAATATTGTCAGCTAATTATGTTTGTAGATGTAGACGAAATTGAATTATTGTTTGTCATTACATTATATTATGTTAACAGGGTACAAAAATTATCAAAATTACTTTTTCAGTGACATAAAATTTTTGCGTTAGTATTGAAGTTTTTATGCTAACATGTGAACCCAATAAAGTAGACAAAATTAAAAAAAATATAGTTATTCATTGCAAATTATAAGTCAGAATGTGATGTATCTTGTACAATATTATTTTTATATGGAATGTAGTAAAAAAGTCATAGTTTGAACATGTTTCTCTAATGATATTGGTGAGGAAATTATTTAAAAAATGAAATTATCAAATAAAAGTATAATTTAGAAAACTAATGTTGAATTAAAAAATACTTAATTTAAATAGATTTATTTATAGGCAGAGAAATATTAAAAATTCATTTTAAAGGTTTTTACTCCTACTTGTAAACCAAAACGCTCATCTTATGATAAATTATTTCAAAATCACTTCAAGATATGATTTCAACAGATTTATTTCTTGTTTATCCACACTAATAGGGAACATTTAACAAGTGCTAACAAACAAAGCAGGAGCTTCGCGAACAGTTGTTGTTTCAGTGTGTTTATCTGTTTTGTATTCAAATATTATATTGATATTTTATTACAGGTTGTAAACTACAACCACTTGATGCCTACCCGTTACTCTGTAGACTTCAGTTTCGAAAAGTTAAGCAACAAGGACCTCAAGGACCCTGCAAAACGCAAGAAGATCCGTTTCAATACCCGTGTTCGGTTTGAGGAGAGATACAAAAGCGGAAAGAACAAGTGGTTCTTCCAAAAGCTTAGGTTCTAAGATGTACATTTAACATAAAAATACATTACTCATGGTAATGCAAGCTTTTGTTTTATTTTTATTTTCTGGTGGATTCTCTCTAGTGGATTTCTTTTATTTTGGTTAATGTCTTGTTATGTCAATTAATATGTAAAGCTTATAATTATAGATTGAGAACTTAGAAAATTCTTCATATGCTATATTACTGAAAATTATACTTGCCTTGAAATATCAACTAGATGCCTCATTGTTGCAGGAGAATATCTAGGTACCACTGCGGCTCCTACTTCTTTTCAAGTTTAAATGGTACTGTAGCTAGTGTAATTACTGTGGTAATGAGAACATGTATCATTGTGAAGAGCACAGTTTGGTGCAGTGTATATCTTAACTGTTGCTTTGTTCTGGTCAGGCAGAGGTAGTTTTGACCCACAGATTAAAATACAAGTTGACCTGTAATATTCACAGTGTTAAGTAACAATAACATTAAGTAGTTGGGTCTAGCATTGGCTTGTATGTTATTAACCAAACCGACTATTGTTACTTAAAATTTGAAGGTGTCACCTAGCTATACCGATTTGAAAAAACTCCTAAAACATACTCTATCAAAATACTACCGAGTTGTCCAGACACTCAACTCTGCACAAAACCTGTCATTCACCATGGAAGCAGTCAATTATGAAGCAACTTGTTATTATCAGCCAATAGATGTCCACTGCCGGACATAGGTCTTCCACATCGACCGGTCCTGTACTGATCCAATGCGGGTTGGTGGGAGCCAGAGCCCCGTTTGTTGATTAGTAGGGTGCAGCAGGAGCAGATGAGGTTGGCTTGGCTCCCAGAGTTGTGGGGGGGCACCATAACCAACACTATAAAACATGAATAATGTACAGCTGATACATATATTTACAATTATAGAAGAACAATTACATGAATTAAAAATAAAACAAGTAATGATTATATCCATATATTGTAATTTTGCATTTAAATCTCCAAGCTCTATACATAAACATACATTACGTTCATATTAAAAATAATTAAGCACTTGTGGGAATAATATTCAGGGTTTAGATTATATACTGATACACAGTACTATTTCAATAAGAAATAATATTAGAACTGTTTGCAGGCTTCTTTTGAAAGCTCCCACATTCCAGCTGTGGGAAATCAAGAGGGCAGTTTGTGTTGAATAAAGCACACCAGTCATAAAAATATGTATTATAGTGAAATTGTGTTGAACGACGAGCACCGTATTTACATGTATATAATTTTATTTTTAAATGATCATCGAGTATAATGTTTATTATAGAATAAAAAGTAATGAATAGCCAAATTGGCGCGTTTTATCGCGACAGGGCGCAGAATCCAAGATGGCGCATGCCGAGTGATTATTAACGCAGATACTATAATTTTAACTTTAGGAGGAAATTATCATTAATTCAAATATTTTAATAGAAATTAGTCCGGAGAATGTATTTTTGATTATGTTATCATTTGTAAACATACACGGACTGTGTGCCAATCAAATTAAAAGCCCTCTTAATGTAGTTCCCATTGCTAGTACTGAAAGCCTTATGGGAATATTCTTACAAATGGAGCTCATAAAAGATTCCTTTTCTCATTGCCATTCATTGTCCGCACTGACTAAACGTGAATTGGTGCCGATTGTATGGAATGTCTTTAAATTTAATTAAAATCACAATTTATTATTAAGTGCTGTTGAATATTATTTTCAAATAAAATATTTGTGAGCAAACATAGAAAATAATCTCGACAACTGCAATAATCAGGACCGACTGACAGCGAGCAATTCATAATTAATTGCTGATGAGGAGTCCAACTCAAGAGATACAGTTTTAATTATAATAAATAAATTAATGATCATAATAAATTTAATTAACTTTAGAACATTCTACATTCGGCATGGCCAAAGGCGGGACAGATAAAACAAGTGAAATCCTTATAAATTAAAGTAAATATAATTTATTAAATTAATATACAATGGAGAGGTTAAAAGTTTTAATTGTTTAAAATTACTAATTTCTTAATTAGAGAAATAATGAAAATTCATTTAATAATTATTTTATAAAATTATTTCACTAAAAAGTAATTAGCTGCATATATTTATAAATAAAATCTGAAATGACTCCGGGCTATATGTTGGCCATGCCAGCTCTTTACAGACAAACTTGTCTACGGAAGCGGGTCTTCGAAAGCATATACAAAGTATAAAGCACTTTGTAGTGTGTAGTACTGGAGTCTTCACACCGCAGTCATCTTGCCGATCCTCTCGTCCAGTTTCTTTATCTCCTTCCGCAGACTGTCCACGTTGTGCGCGAATACCTCTTGTACTCCCTGGAGCAGTTCCTTGTTGTTCTGGACGCCGCTCGCGACTGTACTCTGCAGCGTCTCAAGCTCCGTGAGAGATTTTCCAAAATTGCTCGCTGGAATATAAATTTTAATATTTTGAAAGATTTTTATTGCTAATAATTAGTTTGCAGAAACAGTAATAAAAAAACATTTTTATCAACCCTGCAAAATATGCTGGTGAAATCATCATACCTTGGTTATGTAGCGCCTCCAGCGCTTCCATCCGCTCCAGGATCTCGGAGTGCGATATGCCATCGATCTGTTGCAGCAGCTTGTGGAGTTCATTCACCTGTAAATTTATAAGTGTTATACTAAGCTCAAATCAATTGAAGATGTCCCCTTTCAGCAGTTAACACCAAAAAGCTGCATTGATGATAATTATGATCAATGTTCTGTGTAAAGCGATCCGTAACCTGATGAAGGTCGCGGCAAATCAATGGGTACGGACAGCGTAGCAACCGTTTTTTTTTTCATTGATGAAGGTGATTGGTACAGGTGATAAGACTTAAGAACAAACTTGTAAAGCAGTAGATCTATATCGATTGACAGTATGTATGTCAGTAATCGTCATGCCATACTACTGTTTAGTATTAATAGGACACTAGTAACACTCGTTAATAAGTTCGTGGGTTACCTTGGCTTCGAGGTCCGGGTTAGTAGGTTTAATTGCTGCCCGCAGTGTGTCCAAGTTCGCAAGCAGCGACGCGAGGCGTGCATCCGCAGCCGCCAGCTCGGCAGGGCGCAGGAGCGAAGCCCGCGCGGCCAGGGCTGCCGCCGCGCCGCACAGGGTCGCCTGATAATCATCAGTTTAAATCAACACATTGACAAATAGAAATATGCAAGTATGTGTGCTAGTGGGCTGCAGGGGCAGATTTATACTGCTTTTTGCAGCCAAGGTGGAGTCGCGGAGGGAGAGTAGTGTCGGTATTGTGATTCGCCGCTTTCCTTATCCTTCACGGCCGTGTAACGGTTGACGGCAGTACTCAGGACCAAATCCACCGCAGAGAGTCGAGAGAGTTCCCTCTCTTGGCTCCCATGGCCTTTGGGTGACGGATTCGTAGGGAACCGCTATCCAGTTGCGTTATATGCTCCGGCACGCCTTTACACATATAGAAAATTGGATTTTTCCCTCCGTGATGGAGCTGCACGGTGCAACCGGCACTGGCGGATTCACAGAGGCGTGCGAAAGCATTCCCGTGGCCCCGCCGTAAAGCAACGAATGTGGAACATTGTGAGGGGTTTTAGTTGGTGCAAGTCCAACATAACCTTTCTTTGCACCCGTGAGGGCAGGTATGCAAAGATATATGCCTTACGTAAAAAAAAGTCAGGTACCACCACAGCGCCTATTTCTATTAGCTAACAGTAGTGTACAAACATTACCGTGTTCCAGTTTGAAGGGTGATGTAACTACTGGAGTAATGAGACAACATATCATGTCTTAAGGCGACGAGCACAATGTAGAACAGTGTATCCTAATTAGCGCTACTTTGTTATGGGCAGGCGTATCACTCACCACGAGATAAAAGTCCCGCTCGTCTCGTCGCTTCGTTGATTAAAGAAAAATACTTCACTATTTCAAAGACTTCATTATTTCAAAGAAAAGTCAAAGGTTTTTTTTATTCGAGACGAGAAAAGCAGATCGTTCCTTTGATGGTAAGTAGTACTGCATGTAACAACGTGGCGCTAGTTATGATGATATATACTGCACTACATCGTAAATATCACCCGAGACATAAGATGTTGAGTCTCATTACCCCAATAATTACACAATGTTAAGTGCTGTTGAATTAGGAGTATATTATTCTTTATGTACTAATTACACACCTCTCCTGTTGCAGCCTGCAGCCGCCGGAAGGCTTCTTCATCCCGCACACCAGCTGCCTGCTCCAGTTTATGTAACCTGATAGTAACAGGAATTATAATCATCATCAGCCGATAGACATCCACTGCCGGACATAGGCCTCCCCCAAAGATCTTCACATCGATCGATCTTGCGCTAGACGGATCCAGCTGCTTTCCGCAACTTTCACCGGATCGTCGGACCACTTGGTGGGGGGCCTGCTAACTCTATGTTTACCAGTACAGGAATTATATCAAAATCATATTCTTCAGGGTCAGCAACATGCTTACAGTTCCTCTGTTGCTATAGGAGTCTGCAAGCTATGGTAACTGCTTACCATCACACAGAATATATACAAAGAAATTTAGTCTATATGCATTTTAAAGCTCTACTTTGTGTTTAGTCATATGTATGGATGAATATGTGGTTTTCTTGAACCCACTTTCTTAAGTACCACTTCTTTATTGTCAATATATCACCAGCATTGCTATCCGACTGATGTATACATACCAGTGTTCTGGGCATGTGCTGAGTAATATTTTCAAACTACAGCACGGTGGAAGAAATAATCATTGTAGTGTTACCAACCTGTGTTCTAATTGTGCAATCCGAGTGGTCTGTGCAAGGTTCACCTCTGGTTTCAGTTTGAGGTGTGCTATCACCAATTCACCATGTTTCTTTTTGTTGCTTGTTGCTAAATATTCCCTGCAAGATAGATGATGGAAAAGTTAATATTGTATCATTATTTTCAGTAGATGTCCATAGCAGCCATGTCGAGGTTTTCCGTAGGAGTTACAATACGAAGTTCTTTAAAAAAGGCGTGAAGAGGTTTCTGAAGGGTCGTCAACAGGCCCAGTGATACCTCTGATGTTACTGGCTGTGGTTACTACTCAACATTAGACGTGCTGCATGACTGTTTGCTACCTTAGTTTAAAAAAAGGCATGCCATAGACATTTAAAAATCTCCACACCAATCAGTGTAGGTGAAGTTAATAAACATGCATAAACCAAATAATATTGGATGATTTTTTTTTTATTATTCCGTATATTTAGGAAGTGTACTGCAGTTAGCGCTATTTCTCAAATAATTTAATTAGGCGCTTATTATTTCAGAGAAAGTCAGAGTCTCAAGGATGAACAAAGAAAAATTTGCTTTCCAAAAGAATGCAAAATGGCAAAAGTCATTCCGATCCATAAAACATATGATACTTCTAATGTAAATCATTATAGACCCATTACAATTTTGTCCACTTTCGCTAAAGTTTTTGAGATTTTACTCTGTCCTTTAATTCAAAATCATTTATAATTGTTTTTAACTTCTTGTCAACAAGGTTTTATAGCTCGAAGATTTACGTGCACAAATCTGGTAACATTTACTGAAACTCTTATTGATGCAATCGATAAAAATAGCAAAAAGCAAGTTGATGTCATTTACACTGATTTTAGTAAAACCTTTTGACTCAGTGCCACATGATATTTTGCTTTCAAAACTCTGTTCTTATGGGTTCACTGGTTCACTGCTCAGGTGGTTTAAGTCATATTTGGATAAACATATCTTCTCAGTAGTTTTTAATGGTTTTGAGTCCCTTCCCTGTGAAATTACCTAAGGTGAACCTCAAGGATCCGATCTTGGTCCCATCTTATTTAATGTTTTTATCAATGATGTTGCAAATTGCTTTCAATTCTCCTTACTTTTTATGTATGCAGACGACTTAAAGTTTAGTAGAACTATTAATTCCCAAAATGACTGTCTGCTCTTACAACAGGACTTAAACGGGCTCACACAGTAGTGTGACGACAATCGCATGCTCCTAAATACTAAAAAATGTATTCATGTTGGATTTGCAAGAAAATTTAACATTTTTACATATCAGTATAGAATTAAAGAACACATAGTTCAGGAACGATGACTTTTGTTCCTCATGTGGACAAAATAATCAAAAAATCTTGAAAGATGCTCGGGTTCTAATTAAGAAATATTAAACAATTCAAAAACTTGTCTAGTAAAAAATCTTATACAATGGTCTTGTGAGGAAGTCTTCTTGAATATTGTTCAACAGTTTGGCGGTCTCACTTTTCTGTGCATAGCTGGAAGCTGGAGCGAATTCAAAAAAGATTTCTCTGGCACCTTGCTAGAAGCATCGGCAGAGCTGATTGAAGATTTTCGTATACTGATAGACTTGACTACTTTAGGATAGCATATTTAGACACTCGTAGAGATATCTTAGATTAAATATTTTTGTTTAAATTGTTTAATAATAAAATTGACTGCCCCTCACTTCTATCCAGTTTCAATATTAGGGTACCTATTAGAATTCCTTGATGTGAGATTACTGCTCTATTGCAGCCACTGCGGAGATCTGTGCTTGGTTGCAATTCTCCAGTTTTTAGGCTTTGCAAGCTATTGAACTGCTGTAGTAAACTTGTCGACATCGCATGGACTAATTGTATTCATTTCGTAAAGTGTTGCATTCCTGCAAACCTGGCACTTTTACTGCTTTGTGACTGCAATTACTTTTGTTATTTATTCTAACCTATCTTAACCATAAACAGTGAGTACAATTAGTGAATGCTGTGTCTACTTCTTAACAATCATGTATTAAGATTTTCTTGTTTAATTTCTTTGTATATTTTTGTGAATGTAATAGTGTATAATTGATTGTAGACCTAAGTAATAAATATAATAAATAAATAAACAACTTCAATATATTCATAAATCATCAAAAAGGCAGAGAGAGGCAGCATGCAACATGCAACTCACTCCGCATATGACCATACCATATAAGTAGAAGGATTAAGCAGAAACAATACTATTGTATATGTTAAACATATTTTACTATATCTATTATTTAAATACTTTTATGAACAAAAGTGTTGTTTATTGTCTAAAACTATTTATGAACAATGAACTAACACACGCTAGTACAGCAATCATATGGGAGCAGAAAAGTAAAAATTATTAAAAAATATTCAACCTTAGTTTTTCAGCTTTGGGATCAATTTGTTCACCTTCTTCCAGCTTTAATTCCTCAAGTAGCTTCTTAGTAGAATTTATTTGAGCTGCCAGTTTGATGTGTTCCTCCTGTACATATCAGAATTGTATGAATAACTTCTTTATAACACAAAACTGAGAAGCATTATCATCACAATGAGGTTTTTCCTCCCATATCAAAAAATTTTGTAAGGTCCTGTAGATACAAATGGGGTGTTCATCATCAGTCGATAGATATCCACTTCGGGACATTGGCCTCTCTCAAAAATCTCCACAATTGAATGTTAAAGAAACAAAAATAAAGATTGTATTATGCATTCAGAAAATTAACTGAAGGATTGACATGCCTCTTTATTAAAATAGTAGTTTTCACTGGTAAGAAGTATTTCTTCTGGCAAAGCAGTGTATGTGTGAAGGTGTACTTAATACAAAAATCAATAATATACATATATATGTGTAAAGATTACAAAGGAATAATATAGAAATAAAAAGAAATAGTATAAAGAAATCACCTTTTCACTTTCAGTAGCTTTATCCTTTTGCTCTGCCACTTGCTCAAGTAACTCTGTGAATTCACAACGGAGTCTATTGTATCGTTCCAGTGGTGTTTCCGGATCCCCTTCTGCTGCTAACTCCCACTCTCCTGCTCTGTTTGGAGAGTTGTATTACATAATATCAAAAGAAAATTTAACAATCTTCATCAGTACACTAAAAGTTCTAAAAAGTACTTGTAGTAGGTTTCTCTTGCCAGAAACAGTCTAGGTAGGTACAGCTACGTACCACTGAAGCAGCTGTTTTTGTCACTAACAGTAGTGTGCAAACATTGTGTTCTGGTTGGAAGGGGGCTATAGTTAGTATAAATTGCTCATTACCCCATTCAACAACTTGTCTTAGGTGACAAGCACAATATGGTGCAGTATATACCGTCCTAACTAGTGTCAAATTGTTATAGGCAGGTGTATAACCATCAGGTGAATGTCCAGCTTGTCTCCTAATTTAATAAAAATGTAGCACTAAAAGAGATCATGATTTTTAATTTTATTTCAATAATTCATTAAAATTTTTACATTTTAGTTTTTTCTGTCTACCATGTAATTAGTATTTTATTAATTAGGGTTACTTAAGCATATTATTTAAAAATTTAAATGTTATCAGTTGTAGAGGAATAGAGAAGAAATTGTTCTAATTAAACTATTCTTATTTCTAACCAGTTAAATAGTCTTGAACAGGTCTTCATTTCTTAATGAAAATAATGAATGTTAGAATCTTTTAAGATAAATAAAATATGAGTTAAAACAAGATACAAATAATGCATTAAAACATCTTTTATTATTTTATCAAAATTAAATTACGCTGTTTTTATATTATTTGTAATTAATAGTAAAGAGAACTCTAAAACAACACTATTAATATGGTTGTATTGAAAACATACCTATAGCCAATTCTGGATTTTCTACTTAATCGGTCCGAAAAATCAACAGTTCCCGTCAAGAATTTTCCTTTAAATTTATTAAAAGAGTCCTTCACGGATAAGTGAAGCTGTTCAATGTTTTCATTCTCTTCTTCTTCATATGGCTCTGGTTGATCCGCCTCGGGCAGATCGCCGGTTTCGTATATGTCTGGTTGATCGTATGCCTTAAAAAGATCACTCGGTGTTAAACTTCTTAAGAAGGTTAAAAAATCGATTTTTCTAAACTAAACTTGTATGATAACACTTACTATACCGGGGAGGTTTTCATATTTAGGATCTGCCATTTTAAATATTAATTGATTTTTATACTTTTCTTGTCACTTACTTCACAATTAACTTGAATCGTTCTTCTTTATTTAGTTAAGATGACGTCAGTTGTGTAAGTTCAATATAACGTCACTTTGACATATGGATTCCATTGCAGTCCTTTAAGCTCAATCTTGTAGAAATCCACTTAAATATATACAACAAAATTTGCAATAATAGGATATGCATTTACCTATGTTTAAAATTTTAATAATGTTTGTTATGATACATTAACGAGATCGGGAGCCTTTTCCCCGCAGAGCATATAAATTTCAACCAAAAAATTAAAAGCAGTTATGGAATTTGTTATAAGAACACATTTTTATGAAATTTCAAAATTTTTATTATCAATCATTAATTGTAGTGTCTGAATTAAGAACACACAAATAACTTACGATTTGCTAAAACTTAACGGGGACAATGAATATAATAAGTGTAATTGTATTGTAATTTAAATGCGTCGTAAATGTAATAGAGATAATGTAATATTTAAGTATGATAGGCTTAAACGACAGGTTTCTAAGTTCATTAAACAATTTAAAAAAAACTTGCATTTCTTAGGACACGTCATTATGTCATATTTGACTTTGCCTCCTTGTGAGTCACGGATATTTTTGAACCGGTAGTTTCGTAATTGTAATATTCTTTTTGTCATTTTAGTGTTCGTTACTTGAGCTAAGTGGACGTAGAAACAAATCCAAAAATATAATTCAACATGAGTTTACAGTGGACAATAATTGCTTCGTTTTTATACGCCGAAATTGCATTCGTGCTTTTGCTGACTTTGCCGATTGCAAGTCCATCGAAATGGCAGAAGTTTTTCAAGTCAAAGTTTCTGGCATATATAAGTGGACAAGCGTCAATTTACTTTTTGATTTTAATTGGAGTGTTAATTCTATGCCTGCTTGATGCAATTCGTGAGATGCAAAAATATTCCAACTTGGACAGTTCGGAACACCAGCACTTGGATGCAGAAATGCAAGGTAACATGCGATTATTCCGCGCACAGAGAAATTTCTATATTTCCGGTTTTGCTCTCTTCCTTCTTATTGTCATCCGTCGTCTAGTTCAGTTGATTTCTGAATTGGCTACAGTACTGGCTACGTCTGAAGCTAATTTCCGCCAAGCTCAGAGTGCTACCATCGCTGCAAAATCTCTTTTGGAACAGCAGGGATCTGGTGACGAGAAAAATAAGAAAGAGTTGGAGGAGTTAAAATCTCAAATCTCCTTACTTGAAAAAGAATTAGCTAAAGAAAAGAAGGATAAAGAAGCTGTTAAGTCTCAAGCTGAGAGTCTCAACAGAGAATATGACCGACTTTCAGAAGAGCATAGCATTTTACAAAAGAAAATCACTGTTGCAAGTGGTGATAAAAAAGATGAGTAAAATATTTATGAAGTTGGGCTTATTTTAATACTTACATCTAAAAATTTATGAAAGACATGTTTATAATTAACTCATGAATAATGTCATGGTTAATAACATATATGTTGTGTAACTTTAGGCTTCCCTTGAACAAATGCCTTATATTCTATATTAAAAAAACATTTATAGTAATGTTTTTTTAATGGTATTATTTGTTCATTGGTTTATGTTTGTAAACAACAAAAGGCTGAAGTAATTTTTGCATTGGTTGTATGTTTGGTTTGTTGGAGTGAACATAGATTAAGTTTTTTTTTAATTTACTTAAAATCAAAATATCAATGCATTTTTCTTTGTTAAGTGTTTTGTATAATTTTTTTAATTAAATACTTCATTGGTTTTGGTGGTTTCTTAAAATTGTTTAAGAAAATTTTAATTAAGCTAATGAGGCATATTTATTGTAATATTTTCATGATTATAATCAGAGACAACTGTGATTCATGTAAACCTTGTAATATCTAAAAAAAATTGTGCTTATCTATTCTTAATTAAATTTATTGCATAATGTACAAAGTTCAAGCAATGTACAATAACACAAAAATTTGTTTTATGAATATTGTGTGAATGTGTTTCCAATGCTTGATCACCTTGAAAAACTATAAAGGCACATTATAGAAGTTTTCTTATGCACTAGTCCATGTATATTAGAAAATAAAGCTAAAAGTGATTTCATATTTTCACTTTCTGTTTGTTACTAAAATTATTTCATTTTATTTCAACTGGTCTATCACAGTTAACATTTTGCTTTTTTTTAACATTGTCATTTATAGAATATGTTTGTAGAAGAGAAAAATGATTGTTGGTATATTATATAACAATCTGTTTTCTATAAGGTGAGGGATTAGAAGAGGTATATTTATTTATGGATGGTTTAAATTAAATCTGTATTTTCCACTGTAAATTATTGTTTAATTCTCCCTAATGTCTCATAGAGTGGATATGATCACGTACCAAAGTTAACCTATTTAAATAAATAATTTTATATGTTGCAGTGGTCTCCAAATTGGAGATATTTGGGGGAGGCCTATATCTGGTTCATCATTAGGCAGATGATGATTAATAGTCTTCAAAGATGTCTTACCATTTCATTTTTTTATTATCTCAAGTTATATAAGATTAGGGGTACATATCTTTTATAATAATCGTAACTGTAGGTATTATTAGTTATTGTACAGCAATTGTACTAAGTGCAACAGAGCTAACTAATGAAATATGTATTACCGAAAAATAAACTAAAACTTTGTTGGTGATGGGTAGTTAGTGATAGAATGTTGTATAGATAGAATGTTGTTGATGGAAGAAGAGATTATAGAACATTTCTTAAAAAAAATGCAAACAGATAGTCCTTCACTGCTTGCACAACATTGCATACTGTATAAATGCTCTCAAAAACATTAGCAACATACTCTAGAGGGGTAAGATAAAGAGTTGCAAAGCACTTAGTTGAGGATCGGACTATACAACTAAGTAACTAACTCACGGTGGATGCACAGGTATTAAAAACTGATTCAACTATGCAATCTAAGCCAAACTAAGTTGGGGGACAATCAGTTTTAACTGCAGACCCAGTAAGTAGGAAATGAAGCTGATAGGATCATGAAAAATACAAGTTTATTATACATACATACAAACATATATCACGCCTCGTTCCCAGTGGGGTAGGCAGAGACCACCTCTCTCCACCTGATACGATCCTGGCACACCTCTCGCTTCCTCCACTTTCATAAGCGTCTTCATGCACGCTCGTCGGTTGCGTGTGGTTTTGATCCGGCCTTTCTTTAGGACATCTCCGATTTGATCGGAATATGTCCGCCTAGGTCGACCTGCACCGATTTTTCCAATCATTCTTACCTTGTATATTTCTTTCGTTCATCTTCTTTCATCCATTCTTTCGACATGGCCGAACCATCTAAGCATCCCTTTCTCTATCCTTGTCACTACATCTTCAACCACGCCGCACCGCTTCCTTATCACACTGTTCCTCACTTTGTCCATCCGTTTCACTCCAGTTATACTTCTCAGGCTTCTCATCTCCACAGCATAAATCCTACTTTCATGTTTCTTCTGCCATACCCAACATTCACTACCATACATCAGTATGGGGACCAACACGCCTCTATGCACAGCCAGTCGTGCTCTTTGTGAAACGTTCCGGCTATTCATAAAGTTATGAAATGCTCCATTGACTTGATTCCCTTTTAAAACTCTTCTTTCAATATCACCATCACACTTGCCATTTCTCGTTAACTGTGAACCCAGATATACAAATTCACTTGTTCCACTTTTTGTCCCTCAATCATAATGTCACAGTTTGTCATACATTCTTCTCTTTCAAAAACCATTACTTTCGTCTTGCTTACATTCACTTTCATTCCCTTGCTTGTTAAAGCACCATGCACCACGTCGACCATCGCTTGCAACTCCCTCTCCGATGATGATAATAAAACTTGATCATCAGCGTATAGGAGGCACTTGACGGTCAACTCATTCGTTCTTAGTCCATACTCATTATCTTTCAAATCTTTCAAGCAATTGTCGAAAAATAAGTTAAACAGCCACGGCGAGGCCTCACATTCCTGTCTAACACCCTTCTGGATGCTAAACCAGTCTGAGTAAGCTCCGTTAATCCTGACACAAGCACTAGAACCCTCATAAAATGATTTCAATGCTCGTATCAGCGTGCTGTTTACCCCATAAGCAGACAATATGGACCACAATTCATTCCTCACCACTCTGTCATAGGCTTTTTCCAAATCTACGAAAGCGCTATAGACCTTTTGGCTATGTGCCAAACATTTTTCGGTTAAGCTACTTAAAGAAAAGACCTGGTCCATGCATCCCATTCCACTTCTAAATCCTGCTTGTACATCCCAAATTTTCTCTTCAGTTTCATTCATCACTCTTTTAATCAGTATCTTTGCATACAGTTTGCCGACGACGCTCAGTAAGCTAATGCCACGATAGTTTTTGCAGTCTTGTTGTGACCCTTTTCCTTTATATACCGGAACGATTACGGCTTTGCACCAGTCATCTGGCACTTTGCCGCTCCTCCAACAAAGATTGAAAAGGTAGTACAGCTGACTAGCTACCACGCCCTGTCCAGCTCTCAGCATCTCGACCGTAATCCTATCATTTCCTGCAGCCTTACCCAACTTCATACTATTCATTGCATCTAAAATCTCTTTCATACTAATATTACTTTCATCCCCACTCTCAGTTTGACCCCTACCGGGGTTTGGCACATGCATATCCTTTTTCTCGAATAAACTTTAAAAATATTCCTTCCACCACTTTAGGATACATTCTTCACCTGCCACAAAGCTTCCATTCTGGTTCCTGATTTTGCCATGTGAGCTTGTATTATTAGCTCTGGCTATTCTTATGGCCTTCCAGAAGAACTTAATGTTCGTCCGGAAGTCATCAGATAACCTTCTTTCAAATTCATCTCTATCATTCATTTTCTTTCTTTCCACCACTTCCTTTGTTACGGTCTTACGTCTTTTATACTTATTCTTCGCATTTTGTACATCCTCCTCTATCGTTGCCTTGTCCATTCAATGATTGGCTTTTGCTGCCAACCAATCCTGCCATGCTTTCCTCTTTTCAGTTTTATATACAAATAATATTTAACCTATGCTCTAAACTCTGCAAGTTTAGAGCATAGGTTTTCGACCGTTCATGTACTACCGCCCCCTTTACGAGAAAAAAAAAAACGAACGGTCCCTTTTACGGAATAATTATAACAATTTTATATTTGTCTTTCATTTATTGTTACGCCCTGATTTGAATTTGGTGGAAATGAAACTATATTTCTAAAAAAACGTTGTTTACTTTTTGACATTCCACTAAAACAAGTTCTTCACTAGTCCAGGGTATATCGCTCATATCGTCCTTCATTAATCATCTCGAAGATCAAAACAAGAATGAATCATCCTCTTGACGCACGCCAATATAAATCGTCTGCTTACTAACTTCCACAGAACTCAATTTTAAGTTATTTAATATGAATTATTATTCATCATCAGCCGACACACTTCCACCGCTGGATATAAGCCTTGCTTAAAGATTCCTACATTGATTGGGTTACCCCTACCCAATGGGCAATTTAGGTCATTTCCCACTTTTTTTTTTTTTTTTTTTTGATATCGGTGGTGGAAATGCTGTTACCGCATACCCAGCGTCCTTTTCAAGGGGGGGGACGCCGGGTTATGTGGGGCTCGGGGCCACTGAGATGTTGTGCGTGACCCCCATACCCACTAAAACCACCACCGCTTGTCCCGCAATACGCATACTGGAGACGCCCGGGTTTCAGCCAAGTAACTCTCCGGGTGCCTCCGCGTATAAAACTCCTCCTGGTGGGTGCCCGCGGGGAGCAAAGGCACCCACCTGCCGTCCCGTACCGGCCCCTCGCGGGACCGGCACGTTGGGGCCCCCCGACCTCACAGACGACCGCGCGCGCCCACGACGGAGCGCATGCCCGGCCGCCGCCTTCCCGTGAAGGAATTGGGCGGCGGCCTCCTCCCTCCAGACTCCCCCCCCTCGTCGAAGTGGGAGGGGGGGACAAAAACCAAGACTCCCCCGGGGGACGCACCCCCAGGAGAAACACGACAAAAGGCCCAAAGGGCCACGCCTAACGGCCCGAACGCCCCCTCACACCGTGCCCGGCTAGGGGCCCATCGCTCACGGCGGGAGGAAGCGGACGGCGTGGTTCTGCCGCCGCGCTCTCCCGCCGGCCCGCCGCCGCCTGCAAGGTGCGGCAGCGGCGTCGGCCTCCCTCGTGCGCTCGGCGGCCTCCTTCTGACGCATCACTGCGCCGCAGAAGGAGGCCACCGCCTTCCAAGACCTCTCGCTGCTCAACATACGATCGATTACAGTCGGCAGCGAGAGGTCACTGCCGACTTGCGCGACAAGGGCGTGGCGTTGCGGCCCCCATGCCGGGCACTCCGCCAGAGTTTGGTGCGCCGTGTCAATCGGCGCACCACACTCGACGCATTTTTGCGTCATCTCTCTACGAGCCACCTGGTGCAGGTACTTGCCGAAACATCCATGGCCTGTCAGCACCTGCACCAGGTGGAACGTCAAGGCCCCGTACCGCCGGCTCATCCACCGGGACAGGTGGGGCCTGATGGCCTCCACCGTGTCCCGGCCGGCGGCAGGGTTACCTAACTCCGTCTCCCACCGCCGGATCAGGGCGTCATGGGCAACGCGCCTGATCCGGCTGACCGTGGCCGGGTCCGGCCGACGCTCTCCGGCATCCCGCAGGAAGAGGTACACTTCCGCGAGCGACTGCGCCTGTAGATGCCAAGGCGCATCGCCCGCGAGAAGCGTACCCGCCGTCCAGGACACCGTACGGTACGCCCGACAGGCTCGGACCGCCAGGATACGTTGGGCCCTCTTCAACACGGGCCCGTTCCTGGCGGTCTCGCACCTATCCACCCATACGGGCGCACCGTACAGTGCCATACTCCGCAGGATGCCAGAGTATAGGCGCCGACACAAATGACCCGGCCCCCCGACATTGGGCAGCAATCTGCCCAGCGCAGCGGCGGTGGCGGTGAGCTTCGGGAGAAGCCGTTCGAAGTGCTCCCCGAAGCTCCATCGCCCGTCCAGAGTGAGCCCTAAATACTTAAGGGCTCCCCGCACTGGGACCCTCTCGCCCCGGACGGGGATGATCGCGCCCCGGGGTGGACCTCTGCGGGGTCCGTGGAAGAGGAGGGCCTCCGTCTTCGTGACGGAGACCCTCAGACCCAGCTGCTCGATCCGGTCCACCACCAGCGACGTGCTAGTGGCGGCCAGACGAGCAGCCTCGTCGTAACTCCTCCCCCGGGCCGAGACGAGGGTGTCGTCCGCGTAGCATAGTACCCTCGTCCCGGGGAGGACCGGCTGCCGCAGCAGCCAGTCGTACGCGAGATTCCAGAGCAAGGGGCCCAAGACCGACCCCTGTGGAACCCCGCTCTCCACGCGCCGCCGATGTAGTTCGCCGCTGCCATCAACCCAGACGATCGTCCTGTCCCGGAGGTACGCCCCCAACAGCCCGACCATGTAGGGGGGGAGCCGGAAAAACTCCAGCGCCCCCCTGATCGTCGCGAATGGCAGGCTGTTAAAGGCGTTCTCGATATCTAAAGACACCCCCAGGACCACCTCGCCGTTACCGAAGGCCTCCAGACAGAGGCCCTTCAGGTCGAGCAGGGCGTCCAACGTGGATCGCCCTGCCCGAAATCCGTACTGGGCCTCATGGAGGCCCAGTCCCACCTCGGCGAGGTGCCGAACGAGACGGCCAGCCAAGATCTTCTCGAAGACCTTCCCCGCCTCGTCCAGAAGGACGATCGGTCTGTACGCGGAAGGGGAGTCGGAGTGACGGTCCCCCTTCCGCAGCAGGCAAAGCCTGCCCGTCTTCCAGCGCTCCGGGAACTGCACGCGCCGAATGCAGGCGTCGTACAGTCCCCGGAGCTCCTCGCGTAGGTGACTGGCGGCCACCCAGAGGGCCCTCGATGGGACCCCGTCGGGCCCCGGAGCCGTACGTCGACCCCGGAGACGATCCAGGGCCACGTCCAGCTCCTCTTCCGTCAGAGGAGGGCCCTCCTCTGTGGCCGCCGCGGGGGCGGTGGTGGACATAACCGGGGGCTGGAATGACGCGTCAGCCCCCGGGAACAACCGGTCCACCACCCCTAGGTCATTTCCCACTACGCTGGCCCAATGCAGGTTGGCTCAACAGGTTCCCGCCTTGTGGCGGTGGGGCTCAGTAGCGGTGGCTTGGTCACCCACGGTAAAGCTAAGTGGAACCTACCCGGCCGACCCGAGGTGGCCGCTGCATATGAGCTCCGTGGGCTCACCTCGGATGTGTGCCGATGGATTGCAGGGGCAGGTTTGTACTGCCATATGCAGACGAGGTGGAGTCCCGAGGGAAAGCAGTATCGGTATTGTGATTCGCAGCTCTCCTTACCCTCCGCGGCTGTATAACGATTGGCAGCGGAACTCAAGACCAGATAGTCGGTAGAGTTTTTTCTCTTGACTCCCATGGCCTCTGAGTGACGGATTCGAGGGTATCCGTTGCAAAGATGACCGAGAGGCCGAGAGGAGGGTACGCTGTGTGTTTCGGCGTGCCCTTACAGAGGTGGAGAGGTGGGGTTCTTCCCTCCCGAGGTGGGGCTGCATGGTGCAGCCGGCGCTGGCAGGGTCACGGTGTGCGATAACGTTCCTGTGACCGTGCCATAAAGCGACGAGGTGGAATATCGTGGGGTTTTAGTCGATGTAATCGTAACCTGCCTTGGACCCTGCGATGGCAGGTATGAGAAGGCATACCCTCCATGTAAAACAAGAAAAAGAGTGCATTGCGACCAGGTGAGGTTCGCTTGGGTACCGTGAGTTGTTATGCGGGACCCCTTACACCCGTCTTATATTTTATTCTTCTATCATCTATTTTAACCCTTTAAAAACGTGATCGCTACTACAGGCAAATGAATAATCGATTAAAGCGAACTTTGAAAGGGGTCTCCCTTTCCTTGAATGTTGTGCGGGGACTATTACACCCCTATATAAATTATTATTAGCCTTGTCGATTTTAAATTTTCCGCCAAATACTTGACACGAGAAACGTCGCTCTCAAATTCGTATTACGTTAGATCGCCAACTACAAATTAAACCGCCTTTTTTGATTGTGCTATAATAATGATCCAGCGCTCACTGAGGGTATTCCCGCTCCCCCGTCGGGACTTACTATATTTTGTTATCTATCATAAACCAAATTTGACTTCAATTTTAAATGGTGTTAAGTGATAATGAGACCGTGGGTAGTGAAGCTGCTAATCCAAAAAACTCAGGCTCACATAATATCAGCCGGAATATAAATACTTTTATGGCGTCTAATGTATTACATGGGGGTGGGGTGGCAACGAGCCACATGGGTTTCAAAATCTACTACCACAACGCGAGATATATTTCTCTTAACTAGATGAGTATTTAAGTAAGCTATGTGAGAAGGTTCATAAATAAACTCATTGTTTTGTACTTTGAAATCAGTATATTTAAGTAATGAGTATAAAATTAAAAGTTATGTATGTTTGTTATATATATTTTCGTCAGAAGCAAGTTGTCCCGGATTCTTCACATAGATTTCAAGGATCCCTGAAATAAATTTTTTATTAAAGGACGTCTTTATAAAATACATTTTAACTATCTCTAAGACAGAGGTTTCCGATTCAACTCTGGGCCACATTAATAGTTTAGAATGGTTAGTAGTGGCGTTTCTTTGGAACTTATCTATTTTTATATTAGTTAGGTCGTACTCTCATTGTCAATCTGACGTCGGTAAGTTGTTCCACTTTTGCTGTTATGAAGAACGAAAAGTTGAACCTTTTTTTTGCAAATTGGGGATGTCCATTACAAATGGAAGGTGACGCGCCCTGCTTGTGGTCGTCCGATGGTGAAAAGGGGATAAAGAGATTACATCATATTAATCCATATCACACTTTCCCCGGCCGGGACACGGTGGAGGCCATCAGGCCCCACCTGTCCCGGTGGATGAGCCGGCGGTACGGGGCCTTGACGTTCCACCTGGTGCAGGTGCTGACAGGCCATGGATGTTTCGGCAAGTACCTGCACCAGGTGGCTCGTAGAGAGATGACGCAGGAATGCGTCGAGTGTGGTGCGCCGATTGACACGGCGCACCACACTCTGGCGGAGTGCCCGGCATGGGGGCCGCAACGCCACGCCCTCGTCGCGCAAGTCGGCAGTGACCTCTCGCTGCCGACTGTAATCGATCGTATGTTGAGCAGCGAGAGGTCTTGGAGGGCGGTGGCCACCTTCTGCGGCGCAGTGATGCGTCAGAAGGAGGCCGCCGAGCGCACGAGGGAGGCCGACGCCGCTGCCGCACCTTGCAGGCGGCGGCGGGCCGGCGGGAGAGCGCGGCGGCAGAACCACGCCGTCCGCTTCCTCCCGCCGTGAGCGATGGGCCCCTAGCCGGGCACGGTGTGAGGGGGCGTTCGGGCCGTTGGGCGTGGCCTTTGGGCCTTTTGTCGTGTTTCCCCTGGGGGTGCGTCCCCCGGGGGAGTCTTGGTTTTTGTCCCCCCCTCCCACTTCGACGAGCGGGGGGAGTCTGGAGGGAGGAGGCCGCCGCCCAATTCCTTCACGGGAGGGCGGCGGCCGGGCATGCGCTCCGTCGTGGGCGCGCGCGGTCGTCTGTGGGGTCGGGGGGCCCCAACGTGCCGGTCCCGCGAGGGGCCGGTACGGGACGGCAGGTGGGTGCCTTTGCTACCCGCGGGCACCCACCAAGAGGAGTTTTATACGCGGAGGCGCCCGGAGAGTTGCTTGGCTGAAACCCGGGCGTCTCCAGTATGCGTATTGCGGGACAAGCGGTGGTGGTTTTAGTGGGTATGGGGGTCACGCACAACATCTCAGTGGCCCCGAGCCTCACATAACCCGGCGTCCCCCCCCTTGAAAAGGACGCTGGGTATGCGGTAACAGCATTTCCACCACCGATATAAAAAAAAAAAAAAAAAAAAAAAAAAAAAAAAAAAAAAAAAAAAAAAAAAAAAAAAAAAATATCACACTTTCCGAATTGTGTATCCTGGCGCCTAAGTTCAAGACTGTCACGCCTAGTTGTGACAAGTTTTTGATCACCAACAAGCCTTTATTATTACTGCAAATACTACGTTCCTGCTTGGCTAGCTTGGTAGGAATAGGCCCAAATCTCCCCATATGAAATTCGGTTCCTGGTGTCCAGAGGTCATTCTGACTGTATGGCTGGATGCAGGCGGTGTAGGATCGATTGATATGGAGATCTTTGGGAGAAGCCTATGTTCAACAGTGGACGTCTACCGGCTGATGATGACGAAGACAATACATGTATGATCTGTTTGTGGTTAGCCGGATCTATAAATATCAGTATATTTATAATAGCAATAAAGACTCGAGACTTATTTTATTACAAAGCGGAGGGGCAAGTCGAACATTTATCTAATTGGTGGACATCGACCTGCCTGAAGAGTTACTCATACTGATAACCCACGGTCTTATCATAGCTGGATATCTTTAGATTTAATTAAATGGAAGTGTGTGATTTTTATATTAATATACCTTTTTACTCTGATTCATGTTTTTAAGACAATGATACTACAAACACTATTTACATAATTTTTGTTTGTCTACCATATGGATAATTTTTACTAGACGTTTACGTAGCTAATATTGTAAGGCATAACATAATTAATTTTGTTATATGTATAACAATGAATGGTTTGAATTAGTTCGTTAAATATGAGCAAGTTTATGTATTTTTGTATAGAGAATAATTTCTTGTTTCTCCCTTTATTATAACTCCCCATTAGAAAGCGCAGCGGATACCAATTTCCATATCGTGTGATCGTATTTCACAACAGGGGTTGCTATGCTATTATTAAACATCCATATACAAATATTTAGTGATGTAATAAATTTATACCATCAGCACAACATATGCTCTCTATTAGAGAGTATATATTATACTACGAGGTGATATTGTCACTATCTATTTACCGGGAAGTAAGGGGTGTAAGGGGTTCCGCACAACAATTCACGGGGCTCAAGCCAACCTCACCTGTTCGTGTTGCACTCTACTAATCAACAAATGGCTTTGGCTCCCTCTAACCCGCATTGGGCCAGCGTGGTGGGAAATGGCCCAAATCTCCCCGTATAAAATCCCTACCTGCGCGACGTTGGGAGTTTTTTGAGGGAGCCCTATGTCCAGCAGTGGACGGTGTTGAGAGAGGTTTTTAATTTCTCTAATTTTGATAACTTAGCCATTATGTTTAGGTTCTATTTAACGCGATACTTGAACAGTACAGGTTGTTTGAGAAAAAAAAATTATATATTGGGTTTTTTTATTGTAAGTAGCAATAAAGCAAGGAAAGAAAAGCAGATATTTAGCTTTCGACGATTTTCTTTCTATGAATGAAATGTTTAGTGAAAAATTTAGTCAACAAACTGATCGCAACACGATTATGTATCGTCAGACGCTAATTCAACTGATAACTACCAATAGAAATATGTAATGTGAATTTTAAAACACAAGCTTTGAATTTTTTTGAAATGCACTATCTTTGTTTATCTCTATTTGTGATAGAAAACTGAGTTAAAACTACTAACAAGTTAGTTTTCTCTAATCTATTATCTCATTACCGACTGGGAAATATAGGATTTTAAAACCGTCTAGGCAAGTGTCACTGCTGGTTGTATTGCAGCCTACAAATAGTATTGTGGAAATAATATTGTGTTGCGGTTTGAAAGGCGATGTAGCTACTGTAATTACTGGGCTCTGACCAGCGCCAAGTTGTTACGAGCAGGCGTATCGCTTACCATCAGGCGAACGTCCGGCTTGTGTCGTCGCAGTTAAGTTTCGTACAGCGCATAGTAGAGAGTTATCTGAATTTTTTTCAAGGTATTACCTCATACTAATATCGTAGCTCGCTGGCCTAATGGTTAGAGCGTGCGGCTTTCATTCCGAAGGTCGCGGGTTCAAACCTCGGCATGTACCAATGACTTAATATTTAAGTTATGTACGTTTGTGAACTTTAATTACAACAGCGAGATACAAAAACGGTGAAGGAAAACATCGTGAGGAAACCCGCACACTGATATCATCTTTGTGTGTGTGTGTGGTGGTCCCAATAAAGTGGCAACAGGCTCGCCCCCTGTTACATGGGATCTAATCTGACCACATCTGGCGAAATGTGGGTAGTTTATTCACCTCTGCCTACCCCTACTGGGAAAAAGGCGTGACTATATAAAAAAAAAATATAAAAAAAAAAAAAAAAAAAAAAAAAAAAAAAAAAAAAAAAAAAAAAAAAAAAAAAAAAATTACCTCATACAAGCTGTTGGAAACTTTATACTAAAGGTTGACTTTCCTGTGAAGATACAGTGCTATTTGAAATGGTTCCATATTGCGCTTGTGATGGTATGGTAATAGTTAACTAGTTGCAGCATCTCAAACCACAATACCATGATGTTTCCAAAGTACCGCATGCTGATATATAAATCTGTTGCTATTATATATATAAAGATCTTCTCCCACGAGAGATATCCACGACGAGTACAAACTTCTGATATATGATTCTTTGACATACCTCATACCTTAAGGGTCCCATTACCGACAGCCCGGAAGTAGAAAGATGTCACAATTAATTTATAACCAAGTCCATAGAACAAAAAGAGGAGCGAATAAGAAATAAGGTTATAATAATAAGAATAAAGAAAATAGTATATAAAATAGTTTAATTAAACATACTCATATAATATAGAAAAGATAAACATAATAATAATAAATTTTATAATGGCAATAATGATGATTATATTACAGCTCATCTTTTATGTAAACGTTGTAATTCTCGTTCTCGATGAATCCGAGTCGATCCCAGAAGGATCTCTTCCCGAAATCTGCGCTCGTGTTCATGAAGATCTCCGTCGGCGACGTGATCTCCAAGTAGTTCAGTTCCGGGGAACCCGGGACCACGGTCTGCCACTGCGGACCGTTGGGTATTGTCGGTGTCCTGGATGCATAATGATCAATTAACAATACACTTCACATTGATCGATTATTGTGAGATTGATCTTATCTAATCTCAATCTCGCACGGTTTTGCTGTTATCACTGCTTGGATCACTGTCAGAATTAAGGCATGCAGGTTGGTGTAAATCACATGCACCTGAGGAGGATAATGGCTGGACGTGGTCGTCCACTATTGAGGTAGTATTCGCGAGGATAGTAGGTACGCAGCATTTTTCGAAGAACATGGACTATCCTGTGAAACTGTTAGATGCTAGGATCGATCAACTTGTGAAGTGGCAACATGATCAGCGGTGGATGACGGGACTGCAATGATGATGATAATTAGGAATTACATACCCAGTCGATGCGTAGCTGTACAGCATGTCAAGAAGCACATTACGCATCTGCACATCGGCCGGTGCGACCGAGCTCCCGGTAAATACCTCGAAGATTAGCAGCACGTCGTCAGCGTGGCTCACGCCTGTACATACATTTATACACATTACATAAATAGATTAGGTTTTACTGGTGGCAGGTCTCTGTTGCCGGAAAGGGTCTTGATGCCACTGTAGCTCCTGACAAATATTAGTATAAGAACATTACCGCCTTCCGGTCTGAATGGTGTTGTAGCTAGTGTAATTACTGGAGAATTCAATATCTCATGTCTACGAGAGTACAGTGATGTGATGCAAATCATACTAAGGCAGGCCTATTTCCTACCATGAGTTGAACGTCTCTCCCCTCATCGCTTCATCGAAAAAAAAGTTCAGTTCTCTGTCTCTCCTCCTAACTACCATCGCATATGGGTGAGGTTCAGTTTTCAATGTCTTTTTTCTCCACTTCGCTCTGTCCACGAGATCATTGATCAGAAGACAGTACATTATTGAAGTAAGGGTAGAAACTAGATGGCTTTTCATGTTACACTTCTGTAATTTATCATACTGTGAAAGGGTTGTTTTGGATGACTCTACTACATTGATTACTGGTGGTAGGTTTCTGTTGCCGGAAACCGTCTCGGTTCCGGTTTGAAAGGCGCTGTAGCTAGTGTAATTATTGGGGTAACAAGACTCAACGCTATGTCTCAGGCGATGAGCGAAATGTGGCGCAGTACATATCATCATATCACTTACCATCAGGTGAACGCCGAATAAAAAATTTTAAGAAAATTTTATGTAAAATAGTAAACTATGGGGGTGGTTATAAAAATATATTACCATAATCGACGTCGTTGTGAGCAAAGAGGTTGGACAAGCTGGTCTGCGAGCGGAACGAGTAGCGGTAGAGGTAGGTGGGGCTGGCGGAGTGCGCGGCGTGCGTCTGCGCAAGCTTACCTACGTCCACGTTGAACAGTCGGTCGCCAAGGGCCTACGAGAGAAATTTTTTAGTAAGTAATGGTTGGAAACCTTATGTTTACGAATCGAAATCACAGCATTTTTTTAGGAACTTCTAGTTGGAAACCTCCTTTGTATACGACATGAAACCTATTTCCATTTTAATACTTTATATGTTTAAGCATTAATTTTTTTGTGGTAATCTTTATCAGAAGTTTAGTTTTACTGGCGGTAGGTATTTAGACCGCCTACGTAGGTACCACCGCAGCGCTTTTTTGCCGCAAACATTACTGTGTTACGGTTTAAAGGAGATTTAGCGAGTGTAATTACTTAATGCAGTAGCTCGCTGGCCTAATGGTTAGAGAGTGCGGCTTTCATTCCGAAGGGCCGAGACACAAACGGTGAAGAAAAATATTATGAGGAAACCCGCACATGACTTAGAATTTATTCTAAGGTATGTGTGAAGTCACCAACCCGCATTGGGCCAGCGTGGTGACTATGGCCCAATCGCCCTCATATAGAGGGAAGGTCTGTGCCCCAGCAGTGGAGACAAATGGACTGTTATTATTTTATTACTAATTACTTAATATCTTACATATCAAGGCGACGGGCACAATGAGTTGCTGTGTGTGATGTTAACTAGCGGCAAGTTTTTATTTATTTATTTATTTATTTTACTTTATACACCTTGTGCAAAGGCGGACTTAATGCCATAGGCATTATCTTCCAGTCTACCTTGGGTAATGCAGAGATGATGAGGTAGGTGCATCAAATAAGTACAATATTATATATTATATAATACACAAATATATACATAAATACACATACACATATAAATAAAAATATATATAGACACATTCATGATATTAAGTAAACATTAAAAATTATTTCAAGGAGATCTCAGTCCTCGCCTTTGAAGAGCCATTCCCGTACTTTCTGCTTAAAAGTACACCGATTGGTTACTGTTCTGATATCTAGAGGGAGTGCATTCCATAGGAGAATGGATTGGACAGAAAAGGAAGAGTGGACAATATATGAGGTGTGAGCAGGGCACAAAAGAAGCGGGTTGTTCGAGGAGCGAAGGTCTTTGTCGTGGTTAGTACCTAGATACTTAAATCAGGAAATGAGATAAGGAGGTGGTTTAGGAGAAGTCAAAATAGAAAATAAGGTGTTGAGAGCACGCAGGCTTCGCCGCTGACGAATGGGTAGCCACTTTAACTGCGAACGAAACGTAGATACATGATCATACTTACGAAGGTTAAAAATAAATCGAATGCAGTTATTTAAAAGACGGTCATACTTATTGAGAAGGTCTGCATTCAGGTCGAAATAGCACACATCAGCATAGTCGATGATAGGGAGAATTAAAGTTTGTACAATCACTGCCTTAGTTCTTGACGGGAGAAAATTTTTCAAGCGGTAGACAGCTCGAAGAGTACCGGTTAATTTCCGGCTAACAACCGCTACTTGTTGTTGCCAACTAAGTGTTGCGTCAATGTGAGGACCAAGGTCTTTAACAGAGGGTGCCAATTCAATTATATTACCACCGTATATTATCGTCGGTAATGTTGTTGAATCCAGTTTACGGGTAGTCCGATGGTTCCCCACTATTATAGCTTGACATTTGGAAGGGTTAACAGTTAGTCCAAACCTCTTAGACCAATCATTAATGTACTCCAGGTCTTTGTTAATCTCACCTATCGCTACATCTGCACTATCCACACAAGCCTGTGCATACAACTGCAAATCGTCCAAGTTGTTATGGGCGGGCGTATCACTTACCATCAAGTGAACTTCTCGCTAATTTCGTCGCTTCAGGGAATAAAAAAAACGTTAAAAGATCACATTGTTTTTTGCTTTAATCTGTAGTTTAGTGGATAATTATTATTTCAATTAAAATATTTTCCGACAAGGATACTTTAATGCTTGAACAGTGAACAATACATTTAAATAGCTTGTAAGCGAATCCTTGATTTATTAAGGATATGGTTTTTTTATACACGATGAATAAAAATCAGACAATAATTATTCTTTTCTTCTTTTTTAGGGATTCGTGGTAGTGGTGGTGGAGGGAATCTTTGAAATATACCCTGCTTCTGGGGGAAGTTAGTGTTATATGAGATTTTTACTCACTAAAACCCGCTCGGTGGTCTGCATCAGTGCATTTAGAAAGGTTCCGAGATCTCTTATCAGATCTCCCAGATGCCCCGTCACACTTTGCGTGAGCACATCTTTGAGGAGACGCCAAACCCTCCTATATACCATCGTTGAGACATACGCTGTCCCACGCAGGTTCTTTTATTGAGCGATAAGAGTCCCCGCCCTCAAGACCCGCGAAACTCCTAGACCCTTTAAATCGCCTTCTACGGCAGGCGGGGCTTACCTCAGTCCTATTCTTACTAGCCCGAGACTACAGGGCTAGACAATCGTTATCCTAGTGTCGAAATAAATATGTTTTAATTTCTTTACCTGTATTAATTGTTGGAAGGTTTCCTGTCCAATTGCTTTGTCGCCGAAGTACTGCTGCCTGATCTTTGCTGCCACGGATGCGTGCGTTTTCAGTGGCAGTGTATCGTTGTACTCGAATATATTGCTTGCCAATTGTTCCCAGCGGGAGTCCAATTCCTCGAGGATGGACGGATCGGTTTGGTAAACTGAGAAAAGTTGGCTTTGTATCAGCTGTCTATAATATATCAATAGTTAGTGCTGTTCTATAAACGAATTGTGAACACCCTTGAAAGTTTGAAGATAATTAAAAAAAAACCATGAAGCATAATTTATAAGAGCTTTGAATATTATAAGTAAAACTTTATCTCAACAACTGCTAAAAAGCTTAATTGGTTATTTTCTTAATTAGGAAGTAGTAAATAAGTTATTTTGTTAAGTTACAGTAGTATAATAACGGACTTTAAAAATGATCTTCAATTATATAATGTATACATACACTGTTTTTTTTTATTCAATTAAGCGACGACACGAGCTGGAAGTTCATCTGATGGTAAATGATACGCCGACACGGCATTTATCCTTTTTTACACGATCGTAATTTCGTTGAGTGTTCGTGTATATAAAGTAGTAGTTACCTGCTGCAGGGTACAAGCCCTCTTCCGAAGTCACAGAGGTGATGAGAGGCAGCCTCTGCATACCACCAGCCTGCGCTACGCGGAACGGGTACTGCGTCAGGAACGGATACTTGGTGTTAGGCGCTTCGTGAGTCGGTGTGAACGGGCTGAACATTCTTACCCTCCATTCCTGAAATCATCAATTTAGTGAGGTAAAGATTAATATTCTGACAGTGCTATAAAATTACTTGTTCTGACCTAATATAATAATAATCATTATCATCATCCCTTCTTAATTCACTACTGGTTATAGGCCTTTTCTAAGATCTTCCACTAATACGGTTCTCAGTTTTTCGTAACCACGCACTTCCGACCGCTGTTACGGTGTCGTCGGTCCATCTGGACAAAGGATGTCCAGCAACCTCATCTTGTATGCGGCCTCAACTGCAAAATTTCTCTCCCTCCTATCGAACGTCACGTACACGACTGTTATGACCGGTCCACTGCCACTTCAGTTTCCAGATTTTGAGAGCTACGTCGACAACTTTAATTCTCCGTGAAATTATTATACTTTGATCCGGATTTTGTCTCTTAGAGAAATGCCAAGCGTAGTTCTCTCCATCGCTCGCTGTGCTACTGAATCGGTTGACCGGGCCGATGGTCAAGTGCCTAGTCTCTGTGCTGTTGGTGAAATAATACTACTTTCTTAATTTCGCTAACTATAGCAGATTTTGAAAGATACAGCCAAATAATTGAATGATAGCCTATTTCCATTTAATTTATTAAGTTATCAAGCGCCTGTTCCATCATTATAATCATCAGCCGATAGACGTCCATTGCTAGACATAGGCCTCCCCCAAATATCTCCACATCGATCGGTTCAGCGTTGCTCGCATCCAGTGGGTTCCCGTGATTCTCACCAGATCGTCGGTCCACCTTGTGGGAAGCCTCCCAACACTACGTCCACTCATTAAACGCTCAAACGTATTTGATAACTTCCTGAATCTTACACTGCAATATAAAGCCATTCGCCTGATGGTCTGAGGGACAATTTGGGAAATCGCAATCTTACGACCATCACTTGGGGTAGCAAAAGTGAAGTAGTGCTGGTAGATTTCTGTCGCCGGAGACGGTCTATGTCAAAGAATAGTTTCCAAAGATTACTGTGTTCCTGACTTACGAAGACAAGCCGAATGTGGTGTAGTGTATACCACCTTAAATAACGTCAGATTGTCATGGGAAGGCCTGTCGCTTACCATCAAGTAATCTTCCTCGTCACGCTGTCTCATTGATTAATGTATCGTATTTTTTATTAGCATTGACAGGTTTACTGTTTGCTTATATATATTGCACTGTTTGTTTGTTTGCATATATATACATATATATATATATATATATATTTTCTAAACTTTTAAATCTTGACAAGATGAAAGAATAAGCAATTGAATAACTTAGTAGGAAATGTACCGGCAAGGTTATATTGTAGAGATAGATACTAAAGAATCGTGAGATACGAAAAAAAATTACGTTCACTTTGACTTTGAAGTTACAGATAAGTTATGTATACAAAAAGTAATTTATTGCTGCGATGATGTACACAACTACATTGTGCGTGACGTCTTGAGACCACGTAGTTAGATTTGATTACTTCAGTAATTTCATTACCTTAGGTAAGGTAAGGCAACCCCCGATATCTTTGCCGCCTTGTTATGACGGTGGGGTTCAGTAGCCGTGGTTTGATTACCCACGGTGAAGCTAAGAGGAACATACCCGGCCGATACCGATAGTAGGGCCGGCCCAAAGAGGCCGCTATTAATGAGCTCCGAGGCCTCACCTCGGATGTGCCGGCGGGCTGCGGAGGCAAGTAAGTTTGTGCTGTCTTTGTTACCGAGGTGGAGTCGCAGAGGGCAGGGAGTGACGGTATTGAGATTTGCTGCCCTTCCTACCCTTCGCGACTGAGCAGTGCCGTTTCGCTGATGCGGCGGCGGTGAAGCTGCGAGTGAAGAGGAGAGAAAAGACTAGATCTCTCTTGGCTCCCATGGCCTCTGGGTTACGGATCGGTTTTGCTCAGGTGGCTATAAGAGGCCGAGATGAGGGCACGCTGTCGCTCCAGGGTGTCTTTACGTGCCTGACGTTAAGCGACGAAGGTGGAACATAGTTGGGGTTTTAGTTGGTGCAATTCCGACATAACCTGTATTTGCCGCTATGCGAAAGCATTACTTCACGTAAAAAAAGTTAGGTAATACACTGATCCATAATCCGGACCTACCCTACCAGTAAACTCAAGCGATTATTGTTTTAGCTGTCAGATGACTTGTGGTATAATATAAGTTTCGATTTTTATTTTGCTCTCAGTGAAGTTCCAGTTTTATTTCAGTTAGTAGTTAAGTTACTGCTTTCATCTTAGAATCTTTAAGTTAAAGATTTCCAGTTTGAGGTTATCAGTGCTTTCTAGTATTCATGTTTACAATAAAATTTTCAAGATATACTAGTAAATAAATCTGTACAGATAAATAATGTATTATATGCTACACATTTACGGGTACATACGTAAACGCCGTCAATGATGATGATGATATTGATATTCTTCATTATCATCTGAAGACGAGTGACAATAAGAGAGAGGGTACTTGGATAATTTATATGGATAGATTTACTTACAAACATTTCAGCTTGACCGTTGACGATGACTTCAGCGGGTCTGAACTTCAAACAGTCAGCCATTTCACGCATGTTGGCGGTGGGGCATCCCACTATGGCGGCAAGACTGCGTGCCTTCTGCGCTGGTTTCATGGCGTGAGTCCAGGAGGAAAAAGCTGCGCCGCTGAAGGCCACACCCCTATGGAAAGTGTCTGAAAAAAAAAAAAGGCCCTGATATCCCTTGCTAATAGAAAGGTTTCTCCTGACCCTCATCGTCTTAGTGGGTACAGTCGCCTAAATCTGCTGTCATACTATTGAGCTAACTTTATCGCGTTCTGGTCAAGCCGATGAGGGTAACTTATTATATTTACTATATTTTATTAGTTGAAAGTCTCTGTTGCCGGAGAATGTGTCGGCAGGTACCAACTCAGCAATTATTGCAACAGGCAAACACTACTGTTTCGGGTTTGAAGAGCTCTCTAGTTAAATTACTAGAGTAACAAAACTCAACATCAAGGACAATGTGATGCAAAGTATATCATCCTAACTAGCGCGGTGTTGTTATGGGCAGGCAGTTAGGTAAACTTTCGTCTCGTTTCGTCTCGTTGGTTAATGGAATTAAAAAAAAAACTTTTTTATAGATAACAAACGACTGTACGATTTAATTTCGTTTTTATATACATTTTTTATGTTAATTAAAAAAGTGTTTTTAATGAATATAAAAACTTAAAATATTCACTATTCAGTTTCATAAAAGTGTATTTGATTTGTTTTATTCTACGAAGCGACGAGACAACCGAGACGTTCACCTGATCGTAAGTTGTTCATAACAATATGGCGCTTGTTAAGATGTTATACACAGCATCACACTGTGTCATCACGCAGTGTCTAGACGGTCTCCGGTAACAGAGACCTACCACCAGAAAGTTTTATATAGTTTATGGTATTTTACAGTGAATATGCTTTTCTCCTTGGATAGTCTTATATAATAAATGAAGTTAAGATTTAAAATTTTTCTTAATTATTATGAGAAGTAATATTTATATAGCTAACAAAGTAAAAATCAAAATATGTAGCCTTCGATTTGCTTTGAACTATAACATTTGTGATCCAATTTTATTTCAAAGCTACAACAATGTATATGTCGATGCTTCAGCAGCGACCTTGACGGTGCTGTCTTTGGAACTAGTTATAGACGTCTATTTTTTAACTACTCTAGGAACTAGACGCATTAGAACGGGTTTTCAACAAAGTACACGAATGATACGATACAATGACCGTTTATAGAAACGATTCATAATAAAACAACAACTAATCTACTGATAGCAGTTCGCTGTACAACCGCAACGACTTATTTTACCGCCAAATAATACTTTGAAGAGCGATGTAGCTAATACCAGTCGATGTCGGTGGTTGTACGCTCTTAAGTGAAAGACGTGACGTTTGCTATTAATTCTTACTACACACTACATGTACTAAGTATATTATCTACTATATAATATATAAATGGACAAAGTGAGGAACAGTGTGATAAGGGAGCGGTGCGGCGTGGTTGATGATGTAGTGACAAGGATAGAGAAAGGGGTGCTTAGATGGTTCGGCCATGTTGAAATAATGGATGAAAGAAGATTAAAGAAAGAGGGTACACAAGGTAATAATGATTGGAAAAATCGGTGCAGATCGACCTACGCGGACATATTTCGATCAAATCGAATATGTTCTAAAGAAAGGCCGGGTCAAGAGTACTCGCAACCGAGCATGCATGAAGACGCTCATGAAAGTGGAGGGAGCGAGAGAGATGTGCCAGGATCGTAGCAAGTGGAGAGAGGTGGTCTCTGCCTAATCCACTGGGAACGAGGCGTGATATGTATGTATATATATATATATATATATATATATATATATATATATATATATATATATATTTATACATATATGTTTACTAGTATATATATATATATACTAGTAAAAGCCCGGCAGTCAACAGAATTGACTGCTGGTCTAGATATTATAAATTATGATTAAGAATATCTGTGCGAAGGTGTCTGCTAATTCAAAATGTCAGTGTATATGGACTATTTGAATTCCGCAGCAACTTCACTTCATTGACTGCCGCTGCGTACGTGTATGCAAGAAACCAATAAGCCATCGGCGACTAACTGACACACACTTAAGCTGCATATGAATAATCTATAAATATATACACTTATTACTTTGTATAATCTTATAAATAGTTTGCGTAATGAATTTATCACTATGACGAGAAAGAAATTAAATATCATCTTCTGTCTATATATTGTATATGTAAGAGATATCCAGAGATTCATTGACTCGGCACGAGATCCCTGAAACTATTGGATGTAAACTCTCAAATTTTGGTAGAAGTATTGCTTTTGCGATTAAACGGTCAGCTAGAAATTAATTTTGCAAAATTTCTTCCCTAAAGGAAGTTGAGCGGGCGAGGAACAGCTAGTATTTATCATAAATTTACAAGACCTTAACAATGAATCACCACGTAAAGTGATGCGCAGATCCCAAAAGTAAACATGTTACTGTTTGATGTTTCGTTATGATTACTTTCATGAGTAATCTCATCTACATTTACTCTTATTGTTTTAATCTCTTTATTTACTGAGTTGATAACTGTGTTTTCATATTTTCTTTTCGTGCAATCTTAAATCAACACGGAGGTCGTACTAACCTTTAGACATCTGTGACAGATAGTGGTAGTGTACACTAGCGCCTCCCGCAGAGCAACCTGTCAGCGTGATGCTGTCAGGGTTCCCGCCGAACATCATTATATTGCCTTTCACCCATTGCAGGGCAGAGGATTGGTCCTTCAAGCCAGCGTTGCCCGGGATGACATCATCGCCTGTGCTTAGGAAACCTGGGCAAAAAAATGTCTTTTATTTAGTTTTACTTTCATCAGATCATTGCAACAACATGGATAACTAAGATCAGATGGTCACATAGTTTCTATGATTTTTCCTTTTTGTCTATAGTATTATTCCAACAAATTTTGTTGGTTAATTACATTCTAATACAACTCTATTTATTCTAAACTATGTTGTCTTCTTTTATCAACATCAATCATTATCAGCCGATAGACGTCCACTGCTGGACATAGGCTTCCCCCAAAGATATTCACGTTTGTATTTAAAAGAGGAAATTTGGGGAATTTTCCACCCCGCTGTCTTAATGCCGGTTGGTAGGAGATAGCCTTGTTTATTGATTAGCAGGCTGCATCACGAGCAGGTGAGGTTGGCATGGGTCTCGTGAATTGTTGTGTGGGACCCTGTCCACCCCTCTTCTTAACACTTTTAAAGATCTAGATCGCTACTACAGGAAAAGTAGCCAAATTAACAAGCGATTAAACCGACCTTTGAAAGGAGTCGACTCTTTCCTTGAACATTATCAAGTTAACAGTAAAATACTATCAAGTTTTAAGTTACCCTCTTAACCATATTAAATATTTTTACTTGGTACCGGAAGTCAAGAATAAGTTTGGTTGTTCCATGTTTTTAAAAATAGAACATTATGCTCATAAACCGAAAAGTTATACCATTGCCATACAAAAGTGTACCTAAAGGTCCCAAACGGTAGTTGAAGGTGACGACCACCATATCACGATCCATGAAATGTGTAGCTCCGTATGAGCTGCCCGAACCATACATGAAGGCTCCACCGTGAATGAAGACCAGAACTGGCATCAGAGCCCCTGCGTTCGGCTTGGGTGTGTGAACGTTCAGGTAAAGGCAATCTTCGCTACCTGTAAGTAAATACCACATATAGATACGTTCGTGATTTATTTAATGGTCACCACCCGACATGATCAATGGGAAATGTGTTAAGGATGTAAAACAGAAGGTTTTGTTGTAACATTTTTTATGACGACGCAGTAGGTACGTTCAGCTGGTGGTAAGCAGTACTTCTGTTCGCTCTATACATCACATCGTTGCAACAATTTCGCCAGCCACAGCAACTTTTTCAATCTGTATATAGTAATGTTTGCACACTACTGTTAAATGGTAGATTTGCTGTAGTAATATCTACACGGTATCCCATAAAAGAGATCTACCACCAGTTCTTATCATATTTCAAATAAATCTCTCGTGTTAGAGTTATTCGAAACTGATCATATGTGATGAAAAATTTTGCATCAATTAAACGAATGTTTCACCCTTTATTTTGTCGGCGAGGGGGTCGTACTGCATGCATTCTGATAACGGTTTTGTAGCATCCCACACGCCTTGCCACGGCTTCATCTGTTGCGGTTCCTGAAAGAAATATTTAATTACTTCATCATCATCAGCTTATTGATCTCGACTATTCAACATGGGTTCCTCTAACTGATTTCCAGAGTCATGAATCTGTGATTATCTGCATCCAAGGATTCTTTGCGTTTTCACCATGTCTCGATTTAAGGGTCGGACTCCATTCAATGTTTGTCTGTCCCAAGGGATTTCCGGATTTTATAATTTCGTTCATAGAACAATCTGCTATTGTATATCAGCGGTAAAGGTTCACACTTGCTATTAGTACATGTGATTAGTAAATAAATCGAAATCACAGGACCTTCAAAAAGGAATATGATATACAAATACTTGGAAGTCATCAACATTAGAATAAATAGATTATTGTGTAGTTTGGATTGACCAGGATTTTACATGAAATACATTTCTAGGGGTATTGGAATAACTTATTATACAGATTAGGTGGCAGGTTTTAGAAGTATAATTTAGGTATAATTTTAGAGTTTTTCATTGGCTTAAGGTTTCTTACAATATAGACTATCATTATTGTATTATTATCAGCCAGTAGATGTCCAATGTTGGACACAAACCGTTCGCAAAGATCTCTATACCGACAGGTCTTTCGTTATTATCATAAGGTTACCTACTGGCCTGACAAATCACAGGCCTATTGTCTTCATTGTATAATAGTAGTTTAATGTCTTTTGCTATTAAATTAACATTTGTTAGGTTCTACTGTAATTTAATTGCTAATTAACGACTAACGAACCATCGGGGGACTGCTCATTGTTGCTATAATTGCTTTATAGTTATCTCCAGGCTAACTGCAAAAATATTATTTAATTCGGTCCGAAATTATTTATATGTTCTCGTATGTTATGTATTTCCTGAATGTATATGTCCGTTTCCAATTTTGTTAAATAAGACGGTTTCTCTTTCTCTTTTTGTAGCATCCGTCAGCTAGCTGTCCGTGTCAGTACATTATTACTTTAATGTTATTAAATGTGTTAGCTTCTTTTACAGTATATGCAGTAATAATGACCATATTTATTATGTTATATCGTATGGTATGTAATATCATGTATTATTTTAGCAAACAGTACTTTTACTGATTCTCCATTCAACATTTTGATAGACTAGGAGAGAACGGCCTGCAGTATAAAAACAGCAGCTTGTTGCATAATAGAGTGTTTACTTATCTATTCATGTGGGATTATATAAATTAATAATTAAAAGAGTAATTATGTGTGTACATCTGTAACTTGATTAGATTAGGTTTAATTAAGTTTATAAATTATTTATTTTTGGGACCGCAGCACATTAGTGCAACAACAGGTACATTAAAATATTAGTACGTAAAATCGCAGAGAGTGGCAGAAAAAAAAACAATAAATCTATGGAAGTATATTTTATCTCTTCTTTCTTAATATTCCCATCACCCCGTATTGGATCAGCGTGGTGAAAAATTGCCCAAATACCTCCATATGAACCCCAGCAAACGATGGCCATGCTGATCGTAAGCACGCGGCAAGTCGTTGGATGCGGGCATCGCATGACCGATTGATGTGTAGATCTATGGAGGACACCTATGTCTAGTAGTGGATGTCTATCGTCTGATGATGATGATGATAATGATGATTCCTAATGTATTCATCTATAAAATATATCTCATTCCGAAGAAGATCTAAGTAAGTACCACCGCAGCGCCTACTCTATCTCGCAAAGTATTAGGGGACCGGAAAGTAATATCGTTTCTGCGCATGCCAATACTTGATTGTCATTTGTCAGCTCATTGTTTTGTTCAGAGGCGTACCAAAGACATTGTGAGGTTATAGTGATTTCTTTACTTATAGACAATTGAATTACAATTTTTTTTTGTAATTTTGGGTAAAATGGCCAGCCAAATACCAGAAGAGGTACACATCCGGCATTGCATGCTCTTTGAGTTTCGCAAGGGAAATAACGCAACAGTTGCTACCAAAAACATTTGCGATGTTTATCCAAATGCACTGGACATTCGTAAATGCCAAAGGTGGTTTTCCAAGTTCAAATCGGGTAATTTTGATCTTTCCGACTCGTATCGATCAGGAAGACCATCAGCGTTAGACAACGACGTGTTAAGGGCGGAAGTGGAAGCAAATCCGTGTCAGACGATCGAGGAATTGTCAAACAGTCTCAACAAACCTTGGTCGACCATCCAAGAACATTTGAAGCAGATTGGAAAAGTAAGCAGAGCAGGTGTTTGGGTCCCGCATAATCTGTCCGAACAGAATAAGGCTAACCGATCAATCACATGCAACTTATTGCTTCAACGACACAACACAGAAGCGTTTTTTGATCGCTTGATCACAGGAGATGAGAAATGGGTCCTGTATGATAACCCAAAACGCAAAAGGCAGTGGCTCTCTCCAAATGAAATCCCTCGGAGTACTGCTAAGCCAGGTTTACACCCCAAAAAAGCGCTTTTGTGTGTTTGGTGGAGTATTCGCGGCATTGTTCATTTTGAATTACTGAAACCTGGAGAAACTGTTACTGCAGACCTCTACAGCGAACAATTGCAGCGAGTCAATCAATCTTTAATTGAAAAGTGGCCAGCGATTGTCAACCGAAAAGGCGTCATTCTCCAACATGACAATGCAAGACCGCACTGCGCAAGGCGAACTCTAGAAAAAATTAATGAATTGGGGTGGGAGGTGCTGCCTCATCCACCATATTCGCCCGATGTTGCACCATCGGATTTCCACTTATTCCGAGCGCTGCAACACTTTTTAAGTGGCAAAACATTTGCAAATTTGGATGATATCCAAAATGCCATCTCTAGATATTTTGCCGAAAAACCAATTAATTTTTATCGATCAGGGATTGAAAATTTACTCACTAGATGGCAAAAGGTTATTGACAATGATGGGGAATACATCATTGATTAAAAATAAAGACTCGTTAAAAATGTTATATTACTTGTCTTCGATAATAGCGACCTTTGACCATTTTCTCTTTAATAAAAGATAAGAACAAGTGTGGTTCTCCATGTTAGAGTGTAGAATATACATATTTAAACATGACGAGCACAAGTTTTGATACATACAATGTTAAAGTCCGTATCTATGGATGTTTGGCGACAGAATTATATTTAAATCTTAAATAATTTTAATTCTTATGTTTGTTCGCGTACATTCACAGTGAACTTATATTGATTTCAAGTAATAAAGAAGAAGTTCATTAACAATTTTCCTGTTGTATCTAAACTTGTTACAGCTTGACCAACCCGTTTCAAAAATAATGGACATAACTTGAAGATTAAGAATACATTACACTTTTCTACCTTCATTTAAAAGCATCTCTTAACTACTCCGAGGTATTTCAGGTAGTAATTGTTCTCAAGCTATTTGCTATTTTTGGTCTAAAAGATCTTTAATTCACCCACGTTTGGTTAAATTTATTCCGTTACCTCTAAACTATATTTTAGTCCATGAATTAAAATAATTCTTAATGATCTCGATGTTTCATACAGTATTTGCAATTTTTATAAAACAACAATATTTCTGTTGAATAATTACCTTTTATTTTTGTAATAGAGAATTGTTTTAAAGATACTCTTGCTATCTGGTATGAAAACGTCGTCGGTACATTATAAAAGTATCGGAAATGTTCTATGAAACTCGCTGTACTCTGCTGCAGAAAATGTCCTAGGCAGGGGTAAAGTTCTGCCAGAATATCTAATGTATTCAATGAAACCATTGGGAGATCAAATTGTACCACTTTGCATTAGAAGGCATGAGCACAAGTTAATTGCTTTTTTTTGTACGTAGACATTTATAATTTTATTTTCTTGGCTGTCTTTTGAATTGCAATTGTCGATGAAATTTTTAAATATTTCTTTCAACACGGTGTTGCAGACATCAATAGAGATTTTTTTTGTGTAATGAACACATGCATAAAATCCTTATTTGTTAGTGTGGTTAGTAGGGTTATCATTATTGTACAGATGGATTTTAACTGAGATACCGGCGTCTCAATGTAACGTATATTATTAAATAATTTTCTCGGCGACCGTCTTAACCGTTTGTGTCATTGTTGTAAACATAACTAAGCGTGTGATTTTATATGCTACACCTGATATATCTTTTAATACTACAGGTTCCACTGATAGAAAACTAATATTTATTTAAAATGTTCCTCAAGGACAACTCAGAGACATCCCTGTCCGTGCAGTATTTCCTACAGAAATAGAATCAACAAATGCGAATTTCATAGTAAAATTATTTCAGATAAAACATTTACTTGAAAATTCTGGAAATTGTTTGCAATAATATCTTACTACAAACCATTTAAAATTCACAAAATATCCTCAGCGGGTAGTAAAATAATAGTTTATGCAAGCAACTGTTGGTTCATTATCATTGCCATTTAGTATTATTATTTCCTAAAAACTCGTTATAGCAGAAAAAAAAACTATTTCTATTCAGTAGATATCATGATTAGAGCATTTCGATAATAAAAATAGTATTAAAAATATTAATGTACAAGATTAATTTACATATTATTAATAGTAACGATCAGGTTCCAATAAAACTATTACAATGAAGTTTTTGATATCTGTATCGGTTTTATCAATGATTATGGGTATATTGTGGGTATATGGGTGTATATAGAATATTACTATCAGATCTCGTTCCTACTTTCATAAATTTTATATTGAATAATGAATTCCTTAAGAATGATTCTATGATGATGTATTTATTTACAGTTATAGTTCAATTGAAATGATTAGATTTTAAAATTAAGCATTTTGAAATCTTACCCTGAAGCGATATTTGCCGATCGGTGGTCGCGCGTATGGGATACCTTCGAAGCTTGCATAATTTCTGCCGTTCGTGGACACTTTCCATGAGCCCTGGAGTACGCCGTTAGCTACCCTTACAACAGGACTGGAGCCGTGAGCCTTGACTAGTAGAAAAGCGAAAATATATAACGATAATTTAGATGCCGCCATTTTTGAGCTAGATTATTTAAACGGCGTGCGCATGCGCTCGGCTGCGGCACCGTACTGACGGTTGCTATTCAATCCCCAGTGAGGAGCAAGTGCTATGCAATTATTTAGTGACTGACGATGTTCTAGACAATTATCGATTACATTTATTTTTGAATTAATTGAACCTTGACTAATGTCGATACAGATTATAAATAAACTATAAAATCTAAAATTAATTAATTACATGTAATAATTTCCCAATCATTCATATTAAGATGAATTAACTTCTATCATTTTGTTACTGAAGCTGAGACTCGGGACTTTTTCTTGAAAATAGAGAAGGTATTTATCCACGAAGGTAGCTAGATGCTGTATGATAGATATACGTAGATATCACAAAAGTTGCTATTAATCATCATGATGAGTTCCTTCTACGGAGACTCTCATTTAGGCTGGAATCCGCAGTTCTACGGAAAGTTTTTAGTATTTTATATAATTAAAATATTCGCATAATTATTTTATGTGTTACTAAAATTAAGAAAATTAAAGAAAATTAATTAATAAAAGAAAATTAAAAAAAGTAAAAACAACATTAGTCTGATAAGGATTTAGTGATTACTTATATAACATAATTTATAGAACAAACATTTAAATGACTTATGTATGTATGTCTTAACGTCATTATGTAAACCAAAATAATTTATTTACACTCGTTTCTTGAGGATATATTCATTACTGACAAGGTACATATAAAGAAAAACGAGCACGATGACTATTGACTTCAAGTCATTCAACTTGCGGATTAATGAAGTGTGGGACATATTTAAATTCCTTAACCTATAAAGGTTAGAATGTATAAATACTTCCAGCATAACTAGATGCAACATATGTCATCGTAGATATGAACACAATAATACTATTTGTTGTGTATATCATTAGAAAATGATATCTTTGAGTTCTGAATGAGGTCCTCGGTCTGATACTGTGTCTTTAAAAAACCGTAGAGTTCGTTTGTTAATATTAGGTTGGGAAAAAAGAAATCCATTATTTTTTCGGTAGATGGCTGTAGTGATAAATTTCTCGTAAAGTATCGATCAAACAGTTTCAGATTTATGCTCGTTGGAAAGGTGACATTTCGCAGTAAAAAAATTCTTTTGCTGTTTTTTGTTTGGTGCATTCAATTGTGAGTTACAGGGTGTTAAAAATGGAAGTGAACAAAGAGAAAATTCGGTACATTTTACAGTTTTTCTTTGACAAAGGCGAAAATGCAAGCCAGGCGGCTAAAATTGTGAATGGTGTTTATGGACCCGATACTGTAACAGCCAATTATGTGCAATTTTGGTTTCGTAGATTCCGTTCAGGAATTTTTGATGTTAACGATGCACCTCGCACAGGTAGGCCGGTTGCCGAAAATATCGATAAAATCGGAGAAATGATCGAAGTTGACCGGCATGTTAGCAGTCGTAACATCGCCCAGGAGCTAAAAATGGACCACAAAACAGTTTTAAACCATTTACACAAAGCTGGATTCAAAAAGAAGCTCGATGTTTGGGTGTCACACCAATTAACAGAAAAAAACATGATAGATCGAATTTCTATCTGCGAAGCCTTGGCCAAACGGAATGAGATAGACCCATTTCTTAAACGGATGGTGACTGGACATGAGAAATGGATCACATACGATAACCCTGTGCGAAAACGATCATGGTCAAAGAGCGGTGAAGCACCTCAAACGGTGGCCAAACCAGGACTAACGGCCGGGAAGGTTCTGCTGTGCATTTGGTGGGACTGGAAGGGGATTATTTATTATGAGTTGTTTCCATATGGCCAAGCACTAAATTCTGATCTCTACTGTTAACAACTGGACCGTTTGAAGATAGCAATTGACCAGAAACGGCCAGAATTGGCCAACAGGAGAGGTGTCGTGTTCCACCAGGACAACGCTAGGCCACACACGTCTACAGTGACTCGCCAGAAACTTCGGGAGCTTGGTTGGGAAGTTTTAATGCATCCGCCATACAGTCCGGACCTGGCACCAAGCGATTACCATCTTTTTCTTGCATTACAAAATTTCTTTAGTGATAAAAAATTGGCATCTAGGGAAGATTGTGAAAATCGGCTACTAGAGTTTTTTGCAAATAGAGAGCAGGACTTCTACGAGAGAGGCATTATGAAGTTACCTTTAAAATGGCAACAAATCATAGAACAAAACGGTGCATATTTGACCCAAATCGGACAATCCGAAGCATGTTAAATAAAGTCCTGAAGTTCATTTAAAAATAATGGATTTCTTTTCCCCAACTTATTATTTTTGCGAGTTGAATTGTATTATAACCTTGACTTTCGTCTTCTCTGTAGTATCTTCGGAATATATTTTCTTCGATAAGAAAATGTATTAATTCGCGAAGTACGTTTCAGATATTCTTTGGTATTAAAAATATTAAAATATGTATACATGGACATCGTTTGTAGTGTTCAACTGGAAATAGTATTTAAATTAAATGCACTATCAGGCGAATGGCCTGACCGTCGCGTCGCTTCATCGAATAAACAAGAAACTGGAGTCATTAATTATGTATGGATATGTGATAATGAATATGATATATTATTATTTCTTTATTTATCTAAGAAACGACTATATGAGTTAAACGATCACCTGATGGTAAATGATTCACCTATTTATAACAACATGACGCCAGGAACGATCATCGCCTTAAGACAAAATATATTAATTCTTAGGAATAACTAATATAGAGTCTTGTGTCTCATGAGCACAATATGATATAGTGTATATCATCTTAATTAGCGCTTTATTAATCATAGTCTGTGACTAGTAAAATTTACTTTAAGCTATTTTAACCTGCCAATACAGATTGTCAGGTTTCCCAATTAATAACCTAATACAGAACAGAATTTAAATAATGTTGCCAGCTTAAAATTGCGGAACGGTTAATATAATAAGTCGCCGGCCACATTGGAATACAGTGATGTTTGCACACTACTGTTCAGCGACGGAAATAGGAGCTGCGGCGGTATCTAGATGATCTCCGGCAACAGAGACTTACCATCAGTAAATATTAATAAATTTAAGTAAGTTGAAATGACAATTACCTCTTCTCCCTCCACATGTACTTCTTAAGATATTAATCAGCTTTAAATACATTATACTAAATAATTTCATATCTCCAATTGTTTATTTTTTTTCTGATATATTGATAAGCGCTAATTTATTAGTACAAGAAAGTGATTTTTTTTGGAGAAACTTGTGAAGGAATGTTTATTTTATGTCACCTTAGACCGTCAGATAGGACAAATACTATTTAAGGAAGAGGATATTACTAAGCTGCAATATTAGCATATTTTTAAAGTTTATTATTTTTCATGAATAGTTTAAATAAATAAAAGTAACATAAATATGTAATTTTAATATTAGCAACATCAAACACGGCTAATGTTTGTACACCGCCATTTGACGGGAGACGGTATTCCGCCATTAAGTTCCAATTTAAGTTGGTTGGTAACATGATTAATTATTTGTCATAGTGATTTTGTATGTAATATATTCATATCACATACGTATCACAGGATACAGTTGTCTAATCATTTATTCAATCTATTATGCGTTATATACAATCCATCCATCCAATCAGCCGGATGACGTCCACTGCTGGACAAAGGCCTCCCCCAAAGATTTCCACTCAGACCGGTCCTGGGCAACCCGCATCCAATGGTTGCTAGCGACCTTGACCAGGTCGTCGGTCCACCTTGTGGGGGGTCTGCCCAAGCTACGTCTTCCGGTACGTGGCCGCCAATCGAGAACTTTTCTGCCCCAACGGCCGTCGGTTCTGCGAGCTATGTGGCCTGCCCATTGCCACTGCGACGGCGACCCTTCGAGCTATGTCGGTGACCTTAGTTCTCCTGCGGATCTCCTCATTTCTGATTCGATCTCGCAGGGAAACTCCGATCATAGCTCGCTCCATCGCCCTCTCAGCAATCTTAAGCATGCGGACAAGGCCCACAGTAAGCAGCCACGTCTCTGCTCCGTATGTCATCACTGGCAATACACACCGGTCAAAGACTTTTGTCTTGAGACACTGCGGTATATTGGACGAGAAGATATTTCTTAGCTTCCCGGATGCTGCAAATCCGAGTTGGATTCGACGAGAGATCTCTTTCTTGAAGTTGGACCTACCTAGTTGGATTGTATGTCCGGGGTAGACATATCTGTCAACAACTTCAAGTGTAGAGCTTCCAACTGTTACTGGAGTGGGTACAATATGGACATTTGCCATGATTTTGGTCTTGTCCATATTCATTTTAAGACCCACTCGTTGTGAAACTCTACAAAGATCATCGAGCATTGTGTTGAGGTCCTCCATGGTCTCAGCCAAAACCACGATATCGTCGGCAAATCTAAGGTGCGTGATGTACTCGCCGTTGATATTGATGCCATATCCTCCCCAATCCAGAAGCTTGAAGACATCTTCCAATGCAGCGGTGAACAGTTTCGGAGATATGATGTCTCCCTGTCTTACTCCACGCTGCAATCGGATCGGTTTCGGTTTCGAGCTCTGGTCTTCGAGGCGGACTGACATGGTGGCGTTCTCGTACAAGCACCTTAGAACATCGACGTACCGGTGGTCTATTTGGCACCGTTGGAGGGCCTGCAACACGGCCCATATCTCAATCGAATCGAAGGCTTTCTCATAGTCCACAAACGCTAAGCATAGGGGCTGGTTATACTCATTGGACTTCTGTATAACCTGCCGCAGCGTATGAATGTGGTCTATGGTGCTGTAGCCTTTACGGAATCCAGCTGGTTCGGGAGGCTGGAAGTCGTCGAGCCTGATTGTGAGACGATTCGTGATGACTCTGGAAAACAACTTGTAGACATGACTCAAAAGTGAGATGGGTCTATAATTCTTCAACTGGGTTTTATCTTCCTTCTTGAAGAAAAGCACCACCACACCTCCGTGCCATGCCCGAGGCGATCGGCCCTCTAATATGACGGAATTGAACAACTTCTGCAGGACTTCGAGGATCGGCTTTCCACCAGCTCTCAGAAGTTCAGCTGTTATTTCGTCATCACCAGGTGCCCTGTTGCCTTTAAGCTGATTCAGAGCCACACTAATCTCGTGTAGGCTGACAACTGGGATATCTTCAGAGTAGTGTCGGGCTAGACTAGCTCTTGGATCTGATGCTAGTCCACCAAGAGAACATGTAGTCGTGTACAGCTATCCATAGAACCGTTCAATCTCCTCCAGAACCTCGGCCCTTGACGATACGATCCTGTCGTCCTCTGTCTTCAGAAACGTCAACCGGCTTTGCCCGATAGACAGACCTCGTGCGAATACTTTAGAGCCTTTGTTCCGCTCTATTGGCTCTTTAACACTGTCAGTATTAAATCGGCGTATGTCGCGAGTCAGAGACTTAGAGACCTGCCTATTCAGCTGCCGATATTTGGTGGCATCTTCAGGAGACTTCAGGACCACTTCTCGTCTTTCGGTCATGAGGTTTAATGTGTGGTCAGAGATCGGCTTCTTCTTTCTAGTACGGGGGACTTTAAAAATCTTAAGTCCTGCCGTACGGACAGCATGTACGAACCTGGTGTTGTAATCGTCCACATCAATGCACTCGCCTAGGGATGCAAAGCGATTTCGTAGTTCAAGCTGAAAGCTTTCGAGGTTTTGGAGTTGGATGGGCGCTGGCCGGAGCGTGGACTTCACCAGTCGAAATCGTTCGAGCTTTATATTGATATTCAAGATGCCTCTAACGATTTGGTGATCGCTGCCCATTTTCAGAGCATTGATCACTGAGACATCCTTAAATATCTGCCTCTTCGTCGACATGATGAAATCTATCTCATTTTTAGTGGCTCCATCAGGACTAATCCACGTCCACTTACGGCTGGCCCGCTTCTTGAAAAAGGAGTTCATTATATAGAGGCCCTCCTTCTCCATGAAGTCGGCGAGAATTTGCCGCGTGGATTTCTCTGTCCATATCCAAATTGCCCCACTTACAGTTCTCCACTACTTCGCTGCCCTAGTTTTGCATTAAAGTCTCCCATGACAACGGTGTACTGAGTTTTGGAACTGTGTATGGCTTTAGTAATATCCTCATACACAGTTACCACCTCGTCATCAGAGTGTGCCGTAGTCGGTGCGTATACTTGTATGACCTTCAGCGAGTAACGCTTGGTAACTCTGAGTATCAGGTACGCTACCCTTGTTGACACACTAACGATGTCGACAACGCTATTCACAAGAGACTTGCGGACGATAAACCCGACACCACCCTGGGACTGCTGGTCGCCCTCCCGGAAATAGCGCAGGTTGCCTGATTTAAGAGTTATCGTGTCCTCCCCCTCTCTTCGGACTTCGGATAACCCTACTATATCCCATCTTAATCTGCTCCATTCCTCCTCCAGCTCAATTATATTCTCGTCGGTCCGCAGTGTACGCGTGTTGAGTGTTGCCAGAGCCAGATGTCGTTGGTTTTGGTAGCCTGGCCGCTTCCGGAGATTTTTCGCACCCCTTGCCCCGCCGTTACCGTGACCGCTACCGTAGCCAGGAATAGCGGGGCCGCCGGGGACTAGAGGCCGGTTTTTATTTTGGGATCTCATCTTAGGGGGGAATTGCCATAATCGCCACGCTTGGCAGGCGGCTTGGCGATCGCAGTTACGGAGGCCCTATCGTGAAACGCTGCTGCCCGTCCCACGTCCGGGATTTCCCTCCGCTTCCTTGGATGGATATACCGCCATCGTTCGGTTGACTGATTGCATTTGATGAAGTGTAAATGTACTTAATAGTCATATACACTTCAGCAAATGGGCGGTGGGGTCGTCACTTCCCGACGCCGAGATTATATACAATAACATATGAATATTCGATTCCTGTTTAATACATGTGTATAAAGTGTAAGGTTGCAGTTCCCCGCTTGTTTTGCTGACTGTCATATAGAATAACATTTGAAATTTGACAGAAATATTGTAATACGTCGCCTCCGCAGCCTATTCCGTGAGGTGTTAATAACCTTCGCAACTCTCTTTGGAAGGCTTTTGTTAAATCCTTTCTGAGCTGACCTTTAAATGACAAGAATGGAAGATAATTTTCGGTATGAGTGATAAGAAAGAATGAAAGGAGGGCGAGATGGAAAATAATGTTATAGATAGATTAAGAAAAACATGTTAAGTGATCTCTGTATAAATAATGCTGACCCACAATACGCAGGAGAACATTTAAAAAAAAAACCAATTGGCAGCTCATTTAAAGTCTTTACATCTAATAGTTTTCGAGATCTCGGAATATACATAGACACATTTTTTTATTCGAAGCGACGAGACGGGTACGACTATCAGGTGATGTTAAGTGATACGACTGCCCATAACAACCTGTTTCTAGTTAGGATGTTACTGCACCACATTGCGTTCATCTCCTTGTGACTCGTTACCCCAGTGATTGCACTAGCTGCAGCGTTGCTGGAGACCTACAATATATATAAATATAATATATGACGGATCTATCGCGGCACCGAAGGAACTGCATCCGGAGCGCAAGCTTCGGTCGGATTTTATACGGTGCAACAATCCCGACTCAAGTCTACGCTCAGTCTACCGACTTGGCTCGATGCACAAACAACGGGTGTGCGTCAGCTGTCCTATGATTCGAACAACAGTCAATACACGAACTATGCTATTCAACGACATATATATGTATATATATTTATATATTGCTTACCATCCGGTGAATGACACCCTTGTCTCATCACGAAATTGAATAAAAATTATTATTTCTTTTTCAAAATAATATTATATTACATTTAATCAGTCAGTCAGTCAAGAGACTATTCACACTAAGTTTTATGAATTGGTTCTATGAAAACTTTTACAACAGTACAGTTTACGATAGACTGTTCCTCACAGGAAACTTTTCCTCGCAGTAGACTTTTCCTCGCAGTAAACTTTTCCTCGCAGCAGACTTCCTCGCAGTAGACTTTTCCGAGCACTAGAATTTTCCTCGCGGTAGACTTTCCCCTATAGTAAACTTTTCTTCGCAGTAAACTTCCTCGCAGTGAATTTTCCTTAGCAGTAAACTTTTCTTCACAGTAGATTTGCTCGCAGTGAACTTTCCCTTGCAGTAAACATTTCTTCACATTATACTTCTTAAATCAGGTACTTATTTATATGCTTTATACGTGTTTTTTATGAAGAAAATTTTATTTTAAGATGAAATAAAAATGTAAGTGTGACGCCTTTCTTTTCAAACAAACTAAATTAAAAGTTTTATATTCTAATTGATTATTATTAATTTAATTTAATAAAACAATGATTAAACAATAATTATTACACTAAACTCTGTGTAGAAATAAGTAAGAAATAAAATTATCTATTTTTTTTTTGTAGAAAATCGAGAATTTTTTCGAAAAATATTTAAAAAATTATTATCTCCACAACTATTGTTTATGGATATGGTGTACCATACATAGATAGATAGATAGGATACGAGCTATACTTTAGCCCCTCCAAGTCTTTTACATCTATTACCTTTCACCCTGTGTATAGATAAACAGTATTGTAATTAAGGTTCATTATAATCATAAAAAACAATTTACTCCGCCTACAAATTTTTGTCGGAAACGGAAGAGATAAATAGCAGCAGTGCATATTTCTTCCGTAAATCAGAAATTATTAGAAATCAGGGGACGGATATGATATAATAATTTACAATGACTGGATAGTGGTAAATAATTTTTGATACCGTCGCTACCACCTTCAGATCATAGATAATATGATACATACTGGGTGATAGGAGACGGTATCCATAAACGAAGACAGACGATAGTACTAATGAGACTTTTAATTATGGGACAGAAAAAAATCAATCGTAATTAAACAAAAAAAAAAACATATTTTTAAAACGTTTTATTAGCATTATTTACACGCCATCATGTTAGTGCAGCTAAATGAAACGATAGTTTAATAAAAAATACATTACTTTACCAAAAAGAAAATCAGCAATGAAACACAAAATAAAAAACAGCTGATGCTCGGATTAATAAAACGCCAGGGCGCGGCGGGAACTCACGATGTATTTGGTTTCAATTTGAATCATATTTCATAGCGTTATGGAGCATTTAGATTCGCGCCCGGACGTTCGTTCATCCGAGCATCAGCTGTTTTTGATTTTGTGTATCATTGCTGGTTTACTTTTTGGTAAAGTAATGTATTTTTATTAAACTATCGTTTCATTTAGCTGCACCAACACGATGGCGTGTAAATAATGCTAATAAAACGTTTTAAAAATATGTTTTTTTTTTTTTTTTTTAATTACGATTGATTTTTTTTTGTCCCATAATTAAAGGTCTCATTAGTATTATCATCTGTCTTCGTTTACGGAAGCGATCACCTAACACCCAATATAAGAGTCCGAATACTCATGGCCAGTTAAGTAGTAAACATTGTATGTTAATTATCTAAATGGTAATTTAATTGAATATTAACAATATCTTACGTTATTATACGATTAGTGTAGTTAACTTTTAATTGTCTCCGACATTATTGTTTTTGTTATTTTGATCACTTTATATTAGTCGAATTATTCAACATCTAACATGAAGAATAAAAAAAATAAGTGGATTCGAAGAATAACGAAAGTTCTCTTTTTTCTACGAAGCGACGAAAGGGGTGGGCCGTACACGTGATGGTAAGTGATACGCTTGCCCATAACAACGTGACGTCCTATTTTTACTACCCTGAGACTACAGGGCTGATGGTCTTGTTACCTAGACGGCTTCTGGCAACAAAGACCATAATCATTATCAACTACGTAGGAGCTATTATAGGCAGTCCGTCTAGATTGGTCGCAACGCCTATTGTATCTGACAAACTGTAGTTTGCAAACATTTCTGTGCTCCGGTTTGAAAGACGCTATAGCTAGTTAAGTTACTGTACAAATGACAGTTAATATAGTATGTCTCAAGGCGATGAGCATAATATGGTGCAGTGTATATCTTAACTAGAGCCCCGATGTTATAGGCAGGCTGTTTCCATCAAGTAAACTTCTTTGCCTACTGATTAAGTTCAGGCTATAGCTTCAATAGACTATATATTTTTTTATCAAATTAAGCGATCAGACGAGCTGGACGTTCACCGATGCTAAGTAAGCTCATAAGAACAAGGCGCTGGTTAGGATGATATGTACTGCACCACATTGTCCTCGTCGCCTAAGATATAAGATTGTTGAATCTCATTACCCCAGTAATAACATTAACTACAACGCCTTTCATCCGGAACATAGTAATATTTGCACACTACTGTCTGAGCTGCGGTGATACCCACCTAAACGGTCTTCGGCAACAGAAACCTACCACCAGTGACGTTCCTGAAGCTACAATTATCCAACTAAATAAAGTTATAAATTCCAAACAAATTTGCCCACTATTGGCACTAAGATTGTTTACGTTTTTCCAATCATGAGCCGATAGACGTCCACTGTTGGACACAGCCCTCTTCCAAAAATTCCCACCTCGATCGGGTAAGGATTTATATAGAAAGATTTGGATCATTTCCCACGCCGTTGGTTCAATGCGGTTTGGTGGGATCCAGAGCCTCGTTTGTTGATTAACAGGCATCACGAGTAGGTCAGGTTGACCTGGATCCCGTTTTTTTTAAAGCTGGAGCCCCTTCTTTCTCTTATTTATTTTCTCTTTATTTAGACATCATCAGATTTCTCCTATCCGGCTTGGAGTTCCCGTTAGTTGTTATGCGGGAACCCTTACACCCATTTATTAGAGCAATTTCATTATCTACAGCGCTTTAGACCTAGACATACAGCGCGGTAGATGTTGATCTAGACTTTTTCTTCTAGTTTGTAAAGGGTGTCTGGCGGCAGATTTATATTCAAATTTTGATGTATATTCAAACTTTGAGATTTTGAGATGTATATTCAAACGTTTCATTTAAATTTACGCCACTGCATCGCCAATTACTAAATTGGCGTAAATTTAACAGCGTTTACACCGTAACAGCTCGCTACGTTTCACCGGATGCTGTTTCAATCAGTTATATTCAAATGGCTGCGTTGTGTGTGCACCAATTACTACTATCTGATATATATGATACGTTAGGGTTTTACTTAAGGGTTTATTTGATATAACATATATATATGTTTGATATAACTCTTTGCGCGTGTCGAATTAAAGCGTCATATCAGCTGAGAGTTTTTTTTTTTAAATCCTTTCTTTTACGTAGATAGTTAAGGATGTTGATAACTAGACCTAGAGCCATATTAACATTGTTGTTTCGTTTTTTGTTCTTACTTTATTATCTACAATTTCTAAAATATATTCTATGCGATCATACTCTAAGTGTTAATTATTATTTCTATAATCTCCACTAACTTTTTAGAGTAATCATAAATTATCATTATTATTTGGCGAAGCTTCGAGATGAACGAGACGTTAGGCTGATCTTAAGAACGTCTGCATCACACCGTGCTCGTCATTTTTGATATTAACTCTCGTTACCCAAGTATTTTCATTAATTACATCGCTCTTCAAACCGGATCACAATAATGTTTGCACACTGATGGTCGACAGTATTAATAGGAGCTGCTGTGGTACCTAGACGGTCCGGGAACAGAGACCAGTAAGCCTACATACCGCTTTAGTACTTAGTAATTCACAAATATTTTTCTATATCTCAATCATTTCTAAAGTATGTCTTTAAATCTACATATATGTACGTGACATATTCATAGATCTATCGCGAGATCTCGGAAATTATTACACGTAAACACTCAAAATTTGGTGGAGTTATTGTTTCTGCCATTTAGATGTCAGCTATGAATGTAGTTTAAGAACTTCCCACTACAGTTACAGTTAAACTTCTAAATTGAGTAAACGCGGGTTGATGAAAACAAACCTACGAAAATTGTTCACCAAACCTTTCAATGCACCCTCGATATTTTGCTCTACCAGAAGCTAAACCTCTTTGATGATGAGATTGTAATTTCTGGTATAAAATAATTCAATTCTTCATATTTCTAATCATTTCATGTCCTCATAAACGGTGATCACTTAACTTTATTAATCGATCGCTTAAAATATTACGTTATAAAACTAACAATGGCTATTAACCCCCTTGACATTGATCTAGATCTATAGATCTTGTTTTAATTTAAAACAATGTATAAGCTAATATTATTTAAGTAAAATAGGTTGAGTTCCTTTTGAAAAATCATTTTATCTTTTTCGTTAATGAAATTATTGTTTTTCTGTTACTAAGAATCGAGAGTAGCTCGCTGGCCTAATGGTTAGAGCGTGCGGCTTTCATTGCGAAGGTCGCGGGTTCGAATCTCGGCATGTGCCGATGACTTTAATATTTAAGTTATGTACATTTGTGGACTTTAGTTACAACAGCGAGACACAAACAGTGAAGGAAAACATCGTGAGGAAACCCGCACATGACTTAGAATTTATTGTAAGGTATGTGTGAAGTCACCAACCCGCATTGGGCCAGCGTGGTGACTATGGCCCAATCGCCCTCATATTGAGGGTAGGCCTATGCCCCAGCAGTGGGGACGTAAATGGGCTGTTATTACTATTACTTAAGAATCGAGATATTTGATCCACTGAGCTGACCAAGACTAAATAGTTAGTTTGTACAAAAAAACCTTAAAGTTATAATATATTATTTAGGTACTGTGTATTTATTCCTAAAAGTTATTTTTTGACTACTTCATGAATAATATCCCGTTACATCATACTTTGTATTCTATACAATAAAAATATTTTAATTATAACACATACTCTATAGAGTTTGTATGACTTTGCAAAAACAATGGGAATGTATGTACACCCGTATATTGTGTGGCTAATTGGTTGGAAGCCCCGCGCGCCCTTTAAATGCATTGATGTCCAGCTCAGTCCGCTTCAATCAGTGCAACCGTTGGGGGATTAGTCGGTACAAAGCCGGCGCGCTAAATTTATTATTGAAATACTCCTCTTTTGTCAACATTGTACTGGTAATGATGATGATGATATCATATGTATTGTACGGCTTCCACAACATATTTCATTTACCTGTGACAAAGCGACACGACGAGCAGGAAGTATAATACCTTGTAGTTCTCCACAGCAATTCCTAATAAGCACTGTGATGGTTGTAGCTTTACGTTACACTGTTATAAAATGCTCATTCAAATAACACAGACTGGTTTAAGTAAAAATTCATTGAAAGTGTGTTTTGTCACTGTTATGTCTGTTACATTGTTACCATTACATACATATTATTGTGATATTTGTATATGATTTAGGTGCTTCCCTTTCACTTTCATATTTTAGATATTATTTATTATCTCTATTAGGCTTTTGCGAAGTTAAAATATTTTATTTTCATTTTGTATACTTAATATTAGTTTGGCAAATATTTCCCTTCCGCCTTTTTGTCTTTTGAATTTCGCGGCTATGTACAAAGCGCTACAGAGCTCGTATCTGGCAATACTATACATAATTTGAAAGGTCTTGACATAACCTACAAAACGACGCTATGCATAATTAGTTTGGATATTGCGTTCAACAGTTATAGACGTGTAAACATATAGTTCACTAACGCCGAAATTCGCGCTATTTTAAAGTTTTCCTTCGTTAAAGGCAAATCCGCTAGAGAAACGTTCCGTGAGATTAATGGTGTTTTGGGGGATGGTACTCTATCACTTCGAACCGCGGAGGAATGGTTTCGACGATTCAGAGCCGGCGAAAACGACACCATCGATAAGCCAGCCGGCGGAAGACCTGTGACGACAAATACCGATCAAATCATGGACTACATCGAGTTAGACCGGCATGTGGCATCTCGTGACATCGCCCAGGAGATGGGAGTTAGTCACCAAACCATTTTAAACCATCCGCAGAAGGCTGGATACAAAAAAAAGCTTGATGTTTGGGTGCCGCATGATTTGACGCAAAAAAACCTTCTGGACCGAATCAACGCCCGCGATATGGTGCTGAAACGGAACGAACTCGACTCATTCTTGAAGCGGATGGTGACTGGCGACCAAAAATGGATCACATACGACAATATCAAGCGAAAACGGTCGTGGTCGAAGGCCGGTGAATCGTCCCAAACAGTGGCCAAGCCGGGATTGACGGCCAGGAAGGTTTTGCTGTGTGTTTGGTGGGATTGGAAGGGAATCATCCACTATGAGCTGCTCCCATATGGCCAGACGCTTAATTCTACCATCTACTGCGAACAACTGGACCGCTTGAAGCAGGCGATCGACCAGAAGCGTCCAGAATTGGCCAACAGGAAGGGTGTAGTGTTCCACCAGGACAACGCCAGACTACACACTTCGTTGATAACTCGTCAGAAGCTACGGGAGCTCGGATAGGAGGTTTTATCGCATCCACCATATAGCCCGGACATAGCGCCAAGTGATTACCACCTGTTCCTGTCCATGGTGAACGCCCTTGGTGGTGTAAAGTTGAACTCAAAAGAGGCTTGTGAAAAGTGGCTGTCCGAGTTCTTCGCAAATAAGGAGGGGGGCTTCTACGGGGGAGGTATTATGAAGTTGCCGTCTAGATGGAAACAGATTATCGAACAAAACGGCGCATATTTGAACCAAATCCGATCACTGTAACACTTTTTATAAAGCATTGAATAAAGAGCAAAAAAGCGGAAGGGAGATATTTGGCAAACTTATATATACAGGGTGTCTGGTGGCAGATTTATGTTTTCAAATTTAAATAAAGAATAATATGTTTGACATATAATTTTATTAAAAGTATTAAAAGATAGAGTACAAATGCGGATTTTATTTTTTAAAGATAATGTTATCCAAATGTCTTCCATCCTGTTGCACACACTGTTCGAAACGGAGCCTCGTATTCCGTGCCACACGCTGCAGTAAACTTGGTTCAATTGCGCTGATTTCTCGCCGAATATTTTCTTTTAAGCCCACAACAGTTCGCGGATTGTTGGCGTAAACTCTCTCTTTGAGGTAGCCCCACAAAAAAAATCCATTGGTGTTAGGTCGGGTGACCTCGGTGGGCACGGGATGTCCCCAAAGCGACTAATCAGTTTTTGAGGGAGATTTTCTCGCAACAAATCCATCGAAGCTCTGGCCGTGTGTGCGGTCGCACCTGTACCGCATCCTGTTGAAACCACGTGTGTGATGAGAATGATGAATGAGCTCGCAGGTTCGGCAAAAAGAAATTCGAAATCATGAGCCGATAATTCTCACCATTGACATTCGTCGCTTGGCCCCGTGCATTTTCAAAATAAATGGTCCGATTATCCCATTCGTGGATAAAGCGCACCAAACAGTTACCCTTGGGCAATGTAATGGTTTTTGGTGCTTCAGTCGAGGATTGCGAGTTCTTAGAGCCCAGTAACGGCAATTTTGCTTGTTTACGTGTCCGTTTAAATGAAAATGAGCCTCGTCGCTCCAAAAAATGGAATTCACAGTGCGAAAACGCTCCAGTTTGGTTTGACAAAAAAATTTGCGTGACGCAATGTAATTTTTTTTCAATTCTTGAATTATTTGAAATTTAAAAGGATGAAACTTCATATCTTTTTTGCATGCACAATTGCTCTTGGAAGTCCCAGTGAAGCTGCCTTTTTCCGTATCGAAAGTCGTGCATTTTCACATAAACTGCGTTCAACCAGTTCAATGTTTTCGGGGGTCCTTGACGATCGACTAGGTCCTGGCCGTGGTGTGTTCATAGCCGAAGCAGTTGCGCGGAACCACTCCACCCACGAACGAATTAAATTCACACTCGGCCCATCGCCTATCCGTCGAATATGGAAATGTGAACAAAACTGTCGGCGAGCGAGTACGTAAGAATCGTTACTCTTGAAAAATGCTTCAATAGCGAACGCGCGATGCTCACCCGACCACTGCACCACTGCACCACTGCACCACTGCGACATCGTGACTAAGAAATCCGCACGATCGTAACTTATTGAGATATTCGTTTTTTAAATTATAAATCTGCCGCCAGACACTCTTTACTGCTCATTTTTAATTCAATGTCTGAATTTGTAAGAAACCATGTTTCAATTAGCACCTATAAGTACAAATAATATAAACATACATTAGCAGTATAATGGCTGTTGGGTTCAACTAGTGCGAAATCAATCAAGAGGGTTGCATGTGGTCCCCGACCAATCAGCTATGGTTGTGGAGGCTGTATTATACAGTCATTGAAACGGGTTTATAAAGCGTTAGAAAGACTGTTGCCATAGGCGATACTGCGACATTTTCTAACGGTGAAGACGATCACGAGTTTTAGCAAGTATCATTCTCCACATAACACTGACTTTACCTCAGACAGCACGGTCTGAAGACCCTCTCTCGTTAACGATAACTGCAAAACTATTATACAAATGGTTTCCTCTTAAAACATTCATGTTATATATTTAATGGGTTATTTTAAAATATTTTATACCAATAACGTTTTACGATGACTTACGTGAATGGCTCTAATAAAGCTTTACTTTGATTTATAAGCAGCCCGGCGAGTTTTAATAACCTAAATACGACGGACCTTGGTCCAGAATAGTCGATGGTGAAAATAGTGGTTTTTAATGAACAAATATGGTTTGCTTGTTATTTACTGTCGCTCTCTTCCATATCCCTCATACACACATAACTTCTTTTATTCCTGTAAACAATAGAAAAAGCTTTAATAGCCTTCAAATAATTTATATATACATAGGGGTGTAAGGGGTCCTGCACAATAACGCACGGGACCCAAGCCAACCTCATCTGCTCGTGGTGCAGTCTGGTAATCAACAAAGGTGGCTCTGGCTCCCACTTAACCCGTATCGGGATAGCGTGGTGGGATATGGTTCAAATCCCCCATACGAATTCCTAGATACGACAGCCACTAGTAGCCAGCGATACTGTAGGCTTTGCTGACTGTATGTGGAGATCTTTGGGGGAGGCCTAAGTCCAGCAGTGGACACCTATCGGCTGATAATGGTAATATATATATACTACTATACATTTTACTGGTGGCAGATCTCTAATAATTCTTGTTTGTTATTACATGTTGAAACTTTGCGCTTTTTCTGGTTGTATATATCATGAAATAAAAAATATAGTTTATTGATAAAAAGTGCGTTAATTACTTAAGTTAATTAATCAATTTGAAATTGGCGATCGACCCACAGGTCGCTAAACCCCTGAACAAACACATTGTCAAACTTTTGCTGCTTGAGATCTTGTGAAACAGACTGAGTGTTGCGAAAGTAAATTTCTGTTCCGAGATTGGAACTGTTGTCGAGCTGAAACTTTTCTTGAAGCCAAAGAAAAATAAATTATTTTCAATTAACTAAGTTTATCGAAGCGAATTTCGTTATAAACGGATTACAGTTTTGATCAGGCAACATTATTTAAATTCTGTTCAATACAAGTTTTTTAAGATTAATGTAGCAACCGGTATGTAAAAAAAATTTCAATGAAACCTTACTAGTCGTAGAATATGATCAATGTAGTTACAATTGTTTTAAACATCATATTATATATATTTGTTAGTATTTTAGTGATTGATAATCTTTCAGGCTAATATATAAAAAACAGATAGATTAGTTAATAAAGAAAGCAAGCGATTTTATGTAATTTTCTTTGATATCAAAATCTTTTTTATCCGTAACTTTATTCCACGTGTATTAACAATCCTTTGGAGGACATTTACGAATAAGAAAATTGCCTGTAATTTATTTTTACAAATAAAAAGATATCTGTATATGATGATATAATATTATAAACCTATTTATCTCCATCCCGTTTTGTTCGCCGTAACACCCTCGCTACCCCTTTTGGAGAAGGAATTTCTTAAAATCCATTCATAGCTGACGTCTAAATGGCAGAAGCAATATCTATACCATATTTTGGAGATTACGTCTCATAATTTCGGACACCCTGCGATGAGACAATGAATCTCTAGATATCCCCTATATATATATAAATTATAATATCGCCATAACTTCGGTAAATAGATGGTAAATGCATACACATTGTGCATTCTTGCATCCATCGTAATTCGGCATTCAGAAATGAACAACGCTATAAATTTTCTCTATAATATTAAACTACTCTAATATTAAACTAGTAAAGTAATAACTTTAGATGTATACCCTGTGGAGATGTTTACATGTTTACGTCGCTGTATATTGGTAAACTTTGTATATACTTTAGTGTCACACATTTACGAGTATCCGGTGATATATATATACCCGTAACCATTTCTCTTGTAACTTTGTGGTTTCAATTTCGATTGCAAACCCACGTTGTTTGCTGAGGTTTCGATACTAGTTTCTTTTTATCTATCAATCTGTCTTCATCATACCATTGCTGTGTACAATCTCATTGTCACAGGATATGAAGGCAAATTGACGTCTAGTTTCAAATAGGGGCTAGTGCCCTTTTGTACATTAAATAACTTTAATTATATCTAAGTATATAAAACTGGAACAAAGTTTATTTTAAAAGTCCTTCACAGGACAACTCTCTTGGTGTAATCTCATCGGATAAACTAGTAGTAAGTTCTCGTTATAACTTGACTTAAAACTTTCGCGGCTTTTGTACACGTTTAAACAAAAGTTTCGAATTATAATTGCGTCTACTGATTTAAAAGTATCATAAAATGTATGTACTGTTACTGAAAATAAAAAAAAATTGTTTTGGATTATTCATTTCATTTTTCAGCTTCTGCTGTAAAATACTTTTGGATCATATATTGCATAGGTCTCCGACGGGGACGGTACCGCCGCTGAGTTTATTATAGTTTAATTAGAGAAAGAGAGAGAGATGATTATTAATTTGTGATTATTAACATCTAATGGACTCAGCTCAAATAAACATATAACAATTGTTATAATTAACTGTTATGCAAAAGGAGATATTGAAGCTTTTCTTTGCAGTAAAGTGGTTGTTCATAAAAAAATTGTTCAAAATAACACCTTAAATACACAGTCTTTTAACAGAGTTTCCTAATAACATATTTTTTATATTTTACTGTACAGTAATAAGTAATATAAAAATCTTGAGATAGATCTTTGCAAAAGTCTACATTTCTTCCAAAGCTACATTATCCCGCAAGGTCGACATTGGACTTGACCTCTTTTTAGAAATACAAACAATCCGTGAGACTCCAAGTGCGAGGTGAGCTACCGATCGTATTCACGATTTATATATTACTTACATGTTTCTGTATTTCTTATATAACAAACATCATTCAGCTATCTCCGGAATGTTGCTGTCAATATCAAGAAACTCCATAATACTTTCACAAACACAAAATAAAACAAATTTCGTAAACAAATATGTTGATATACAGCCATTCTGTTATGGTACTAGAAAAACTTCATCATCATCATTTCAATCGATAGATTACTTAAAACCGGTAAAAAAAAACTTACAACAAACTAAACTTCTTAACATATGTGACCAGATCGAACCATGACCTAACAAAGGTCTTATACAATAGATAATTATATACTCGTCGTCTAACCCGGAACATTCGTCTTCCATTAAAAACCAATTTAAATCCTTGGAATACTTTAAGGTTTTTGTTTTAATATGCCCTTGAAGCTTTAACAAAATTTAGGACTTTTTTGTTACTTCCCGCTGGGTCTTCATAACTTTTATAATTCATTACACAAGATACGTATTGATCAATAAAATATATATTATTTAGAACATTCCTCTGTGACTAAGTAGAAAAAACAACACAACATTACTAAATAAACAAAAAGACGGATATAATATCTTAACAACATACTCATCCAGTTATAGTTTAGGGTTGTGAAATAGAATAAAACTAATAACATAAAGAGAATGTTCCTACAAGAAAAAGAAAGACATGAGAAAAAAAGTATCCATATAAAATACAAAAGGTTACAGTTTGATCACTACATTGTTCTATAACAGGAAACCACTCAGATAATATCTAACCTTTAAAGACTGCAATCCTGATTTTCAGTAGGGCGTAAAATTTAAAAGAAAGTGCTGTCACCCGAACCAGTTCCAAAACAATACAAACGTAATGCACACTAACATGATACTAAGTAGTATAGGTAGATATGCGAGTATATTTAATGAAAACGAGCAATAGACGATTCCACCGTTTGTTTAATTTTATCGCGAAGGGCTTTGAAACAATGAAATGTAATTTATTTTAAGAAGCAATGTGTTGTGTAATGTATTTCACTTAATACCTTGAAAACAGTAGCAGTGAAAAGTCTTTAATTGTCTTGCTGTCGACGGAAAGGGAATTATAAACTACAGGATTTAGAATTATACTTGTAATACCTCCAGACATATTGTTTTTTTGACTGAGTTATATAAGTACAATATGTTTATAACTATTTAATATATTTTTTTAATATAATTACGTGATGAGATAGAAAATAGAGATAGATTTAAAAGAATGTTGTTGAGTCTCGTTACCTCCATAATTTCACTAGCTACAGCGCTCTTCAAACCGAAACATAGTAATGTTTGCACATTACTATTTAGCGGCAAATAGACGCTGTGATTGTACCTACTTAGAGTCTCCGGAAATACATTTATCACCAGAAAAAATTATAAGAAATGTTTTGTAATACAGGACAATGCGAATTTTGCAGCCACGTGATTAAGGTTCATTGTATGCGTTAAAACGTTGGTTGTGTGTTACAGCGCCTGTGAGAACATAGCTCGCTCGGCTCTGGCCGGTAGTATTGCTCTGGCGTTTCTGACAGGCGCACGTGTTGACGCAATGCGTAAACGTGGACTGTTTACGTCCATTCAATATAACAAAAACGTGCTAATTTCTTGAATTAAATTTAGAAATACGATAAAATATTCAAATTTATTAACAAAATTAAACCTTTCTAAAGGATATTTATGTTAATATTAGACATAATGGTGCGAAATGTGAAAATTTCATCGTTCGCGAACGTTTGAAATAAATTATAAAAGCAGTGTTCGTACAACAAATTCATCAGGTAAGATGTTTTACGTTCAACTTATGTAGTTAATTAATATACGTTTTATATTCTATTAAAACTTTACATATTATGGGTTATATTAATATAAGATACAGTGGACATTAACATTGTTTATAGGGTCAAAAAGCCAATTGTAATTGCATAGCGTAATTGCTATGCTTCCCGAATATAATAGCCCAAAACATGATAATACACTCTTTTATATTAATACTAATAACTATATGATATAGTTTTTATAGTCCTAGATTTATATTAAAGTATATTATAGATATTTCTGTTTTTTTCGTATTTATAACACAAGTGAAGGCCTCTAAGACGATAGAGCGTGCTCGCCCGGAATACTTCGGTTGTAATAATCTCTTATAAACTGTAATAAAACGATAATATAATCAATTCGTATGCTTAATGCGTGACACCCTTAATGTTTTAAGATTACAGTATTAATATTTGAAACATGGTTACATTTGTAAAGGGTGACTACTGTGAATACTACGTTTAATACACTGCGAATGTATACTGAACGTAAACCAGTCTTTAGACAAATAAAGGTTCTATAGTTCTTTTGGCAATGTCAACGACGCGCTAAATTTTACAGAAGTGGATATCATCCAATAATTTTCTTCTCTTTCTAAAATAGAAAAGTTATCTCGGTACCCGAGGTCACAGACAATTCAGCATGAACTCGAAACCTCTTTTCGGGGTCGGAGATACTTTTTATGGGCGCGACCTGTCGTTGGTAGGTGATATATACTACCATGCATCGGCGAATGTTAACCACGTTGTTATATAACTGTTTGGAACTTCAGCATTCCCATTACAACTTACAACTCTTAAAATTGGGTAATTTTCAGAAAATACGGTGCATTCGTAAAAGGTGCGATATCACAGATTGATTGATACTGACAGATAAATAGATTTATTAGTATAATCGGTTTTGATGGTTCTATAATTGTTAACGACAGTTTACCAAAAGCCTTATACTGAGAATATCAGAGAAAAAAACTCAGAGGTTTGTCTTCTCGTGATATGTATGCACAACACTTTTTTTTTAATGTATGTGTCTATATTAAAAAGACATCACAAGGTTACTGGCTGTGGTCATACAAAATTTAACAATGCCTTTTGTCTACAATTCATTCAACCTTTGATAGCGTGAGAAGTTATCTGTTTTACTTCACCGGGATCGATTTCGATGATATATGTGTGTAACCCATTGTTACGTATGCTCCTCGGATGTCAAATTACGTCAATACCTTTTGATTAGACTAGTTGAATCCCGCAGACGTTGTTCCAAGTCGTCTGCTCGAATTTAGTTCACTTTAAACGGTTGTAAGAGCTATCGTGTGACAATGATAACATTGAATGCGTTGTTTGAAAGGAGCTATCGAAATTTTCGTACATCGATGTGTTTACACAAGCATTTATACGAATGTCGGAGTAATGAACCTTTTCAAGTTTTATTATTCTTACTATTTATGTTCTGCGTAAGATACATGGCATCGCTTACAAATGATGAAAAAGATATGGAAATGGGAAAGACAGACAGCGCATCAAGGGTGAAAGATGGACGAAAGTGAAATAGTGGTATATAGTACAAATGTAAAATAACACAAATAACACGAAGAAGAGATAGATCACATGGCAAAAATCTAGAGCAGACTAGCTAGGAATAGAAGAGAAAGGAATCTTTTGGCTTTTACTGCTTTGGGCGGTTCTTACAATTAACAGTTTTACAATACAATGATATTGAGTTTAAAAAATTAAAGTAAATTAAGATGACCATTGAATACATACATGTTTTAGCTTAACTGGCTTCGTGCAAGGACCGGATATGTTGAATTTCCAAACTTCCTACCCTTTATCTGTATTCTATATATGTATATATTTAAATGGGATTCCTTTATTTCCCAATAACATGAAAACTAGTGAATGTATCGACATGGGAACATGACTATTTGACACGGAATATTTTGTAGGTCGTTGTGGTTATTTTTTCATTTCGTTCTATTTATGCTGTTAATCTCAAGAAATATTTCAGACATAAAGTCCGAAAAGCGGCGGGGAACAGCTAGTACATATATATATGTAAACCAGTTATTGACCACGATTCTTTTAGCTCGCTGATACCAGATTCTACCTATTTTGAAGCGGAAGGGTAAAGCGTATTAAAAGTAGGCCATTCCTTTTTCTCTTAAAGATTCAAGCCATTTCCGGACGTCAATATATCGACACACTATTCTTATACTTCACTCTTCGCGGAATCGCTGCTCTTTGATACGTTAACGAAACGAATTAGATGTTCTTTTGATGGTAACTGATTCGCCCACCTATAACGTGACGATAGTTAGGATGATATACACAGCACACATTTTCTGGTATGTCTCTGTTGCCGGAGACCGTCTAGGTAGATACCAGCGCAGCTTACTGTACTGTTACGCAGTACTGTGCAAATGTTACTGTATTCATAATTAAAGAGCGCTTTAGCTGAAAGGTGCAATTACTGGCGTAACGAAACTGAATATGGTGCAGTATATACTATCCTAAGTAGCTCCACGTTGTCATGGGCAGGCGTATCACTTACCATCGAGTGCAAGTCCCGCTCGTTTCGTCTCCTCGTATCTAATTTTGTTCGTTGCTTTGGGACATAAAATGTTAGACTCGTTACCCCAGTAATGTAGGTAGAATACTCCTTAAATCAGAACATTGAACTGCGGTGGCTATCGGTAGATTTATCATATATCAAGGCTGTTTCCTGCAAAAGAGACCGACCACCTTTTTCTTTTTAAGGTGCTCCTCCGACTAGTGAAGATTGGAGGTCCGACCACTAGCAAATGCTATTATCACAATCTGTGTTATCATCCGCTCTAAGTTACCTCGGGATTAATGAACTGTTACATAAGGTCTCATTATCCTTTGAATGATCCATTATTACTTCAATTACCGCTGATAGCTGTTCGGAACCGGGCGGTGCGGGTGTATGTATGCGCGTGCGCAGTCGGATACAGTAGTTTACAGAAATTAGATAAATTTTGTTGGTATATTGTGTTAATTGGTGCTGTTTTATGTGTTAGTAGTGTATAAAAAAAACTAATAATTCGATGAGTGATGTCTATTATTACAATATAAGCGTTGAGAATGCTTACCGGTGCATTAATAGACATGCCGTCGCTGTTGAATATTTATACAGCACATGGTAGTGAAGATCAAGTGACAGTGAAGAGTACCAAGAGGTAAAGTTCAAGTTTACTATTGAGATTGAAGGGTATCGTGTTCTACGTTGCCAACAGTATTATATTTAGTACTTATTGTACATATAATTACTTCGATGTTATCCAGTACTTACGTATTACAAGGAGCATTACATTACTATTGCATATATCCATAATATTTCTTGCACCCCGGTGTTTACTGTCAAATAATGCTAATAATATGTACTCCTTTTTAGTGCCCTAATTGTGTACCGTAAGAATAGATAAATAAATATTAATAATTGAAAACATTTAGAGTGTGAAGAAAATATTCTTATAGGTTTTAAATATAATACTTACAATAGAGGATAGGATGTAGGCGATATACATACCACACCAACGATTTCTAATCTACACCTTATTTTGCCTGTCTGTCTATTTGTCTAGATTGTATATAAATTAATACTTTTACACGAGAAATTATTAAAGTATATTAATTAATATCATACCCCTATAATCATAAATATCACTTTAAGAAACTATTCCATTTTCCTTTGTCAACAATTATGTAGTAATATAACAAAAAAATGTAGTGAGGTAGACATATAAACACAAGTGTCGTATTCGGAATAGAATTTTAGTAAACGGGCAACACTCACATTACTTATTAATTAATACACGAACAAAATGAGAGACCTTTCGCATAATGGCGGTCCATTTAACTGACAGTTAAATTTAGGCGCCGGTTATTCAAGTTTCAGGTTCATTGCTGTTGTTTAAATGAGCTTCACTGTTTGTTGTTATAGTTAATATCGTATGCATGAAATGTCAGTAAGTAAATCGCCAAAACTGGTTCTTGTCATTAATCTCTAGAGTTGACAAGGGATAAAAACGTTTTGGTACTATAACTTTTTTCTACAATGGTCTATACTAATATAAATATTCATGTAGATAATATGAAGTATATAATGTACAAAAAATATTCTTAATATACCTATGGGCTTGTGCTTGACTTCAATTTTCATGTCGTTAATTGATCATACATGGTGAAATATGCACGTCCAGTATATTCCGGCCCTCATATATTGACAGCAGAAAAACGGTGAAGCTATTACGGCGGTATTTACAGTACAGAGGTGGTAGTCAGAGAAAAACTCTATTCGAATCCAACCTTCGCTATATATTGTCCAGGAATTGAAGTAGGAACATCCGTGATCGCTCAAGGAAGCAGTTATTATATTTTAAAGATCGGTCGCGCTGCAAATCATTTGGTGAGTCCTATGTTCAACTGTGAATATATATACTAGCTGTTCTCCATCTGATTTACTGACTTCAGTGTAAAAATAGACTTGATATTTGTTAGAACTATTCCTTTAAAGCAACCGCAGCCGAAAATGATTTTCTATAGCAACCACTTAAATAATACGAAATGAATTGTTCATCTAAATATATAGGAGATATCTAGAGATTCGTTGACTAATCACGAGATCTCCAAAACTATTAGATGTAAACACTTAAAATTTTGTAGAGATATTGCTTTTGCCAATTAGAGGTCAGTTAAGAATGCATTTGGCAAAATTCCTTATCCATAAGGAGTTGCGGAGAAATAACAGCCAGCTAAACGGGCGGGGAACTATTTAAGTATATCATCGAAAGATGTAATGTAGTATATTAATAAATACAAGAACACACAGGAAATAATAAACATAATAACAAATTAAATGTCAATATAACAGTGAAGGCTGGAGTCTCCTGGCAAAGGCGTTATGAGACCTAAGAGGAGACTTTAAAACTAAGTACTCAAGTGACGTTAAATAAATTATCCACACTTAAATAACAATACTATCAGGATTAAGTTTTGAATGGTATACGTAGCACCACATGGCACTGGTCACCTTGAGATATAAGATGCTTTATCGTTATCCCAATCTCATCTACAAGCGCCCTTCAATCAGGAACACAGTAATGTTTGAACAGTACGGCAGTTTGTCGGCTACAATAGGCATTGCGGTGGTACCTGCCTAGACAGTCGCCAGCAACGGAGACCTACCACCAGTAAAACTTGACGGTGGAGATAAGGGAGGATGATATACACCACACCTCATTATACTCGTCTTGAGACATAAAAAGTTATCTTGTAGCTTAAATCTAATGTATTAAAGTTTGCATACTACTGTTTTACTTACTGTTTATCGGCAGATGTAGTAGCTGCGAATGGACCTTTTTTTAGTATAGGGGGAACTCTTAGAAAGATACCCTGCTTCTGGGGGAAAGTCAGGTTTATGTGAGACTCTTACTCACTACAACTGCTTTGGTGGTCTGCATCAATGCATTCGGAGAGGAACCCGTGCCCCTCTACACTTTGTGTTAATACATCTCTGAGAAGGAGCCAAATTCTCCTAGGCACCATTGCTTAGCCATGCGCAGTCTCACGCAGGTTCGCTTGTTGAGGGATAAGGGCCCTCACCCTCGAGGCCCGCGAAACTCCTAGACCCTTTTATTCGTTTTCTACGACAGGCAGGGTTTACCTTAGTCCAATTCTTACTAGCCCAGGACTACAGGGCTGTGGCTGCGGTTGTGCCTACCTTGACAATTCCCAGCATGAGACCTACGACCAGGAAAGTGGTTTGAAAACAGTGTTATTAGAATTAAATTGTGTAATAGCCGTTGTCGTCGGATCCCCGGATATTGTTTCTTTTAGTATTATATTCCGGATGCCGTAAAATCCATTGTATTCTCCATCGCTAATATCCGGCTGTAAAGTTTTTTAAACAACGTTTGTGTTTAACGACTCGTTACGCTTTATACTGACTGTACTGCAGTATAGAATGCGACGCAGTATATTTGAAAGCAATTTCAATGCTAAAAATCCACTAAACATCTCTGAAGTTTCCTTGTGGCCACCGACATCATCATCATCAGCCGACAAACGTCCACTGCTGGACATAAGACTCCCCCAAAGATCTTCACATCGATCGATGCTACGCTGCCCGCATCTAGCTGCTTCCCGTGATCTTCACCAGATGTTCGGACCACCTAGTAGGGGCCTGCCAGCACTTGGTCAAGAACCTTACTGCCCCATCGACTGTCCGTCCTTCAAGCGATGTGTCTTTCCTATTGTTACTTGAGATAGCGATCTTTTTGACTATGTCGGTGACCTTAGTTCTGCGAATCTCCTCATTTCTGATTGGATCACATAGGAAAATCCTGAACGTAGCCTATTACTTTCAGTCCGACTTGAAGCTTTTTCACAAAGTCTACTGTACGCGTCCATGACTCGGTGCAATAAGTCACCAACATCAGCGCGGTGTAAACACTAGCATAGTAAGACAACTCAAGGCCAACAGTTTTTTTTTTACAAATGTTCATAAAGTTACTGCACTAGCTAATTTGAGATATCTCTTTTAAACATTTGACATCTTTACGCTGAATTTAAACTACCTGCTACTACATTCAGTTCATAATGAAGGTCCTCGAGATTTCTTATCGAAGCATCGATTGCTCTGCAATAGTTAGAATGTCCTATAAAGAAGAATACCTCTCCATGTCACTCCGTGTTTGCAATATTTCCCACGCTTGCTTCCTGTGTCTATGAGAGCCTCAGCGACCAAAACTAATGAATTCTAGGACCATATACTAGTATCCTATAATAGACAAAGCTTATTCTAACCCTAATCCATAACCATTACCATAACCCTAACCCATAACCAAATATTCCCTTCAGAAATTATTAAAAGCATTTAAAATTAATTTTTTAGCTTCGACTTTAAATTTCACGAGCTAGATCTTAGAGATCATAGTGTCTCGAAATGTGATCTAGAATCGTTGCACATAAAACTATATAAATAATGATAAAATGGATGGGTAGATAAAAGTATACGAGGGTGTCTTCCTTGCAGCTCCAGTAACCACAGCAATAAATCTGTGTTAATACCCACAAGTCGTTCGTCAGCTGATTTATGAATTAACTTCGTAATTTTTTTCTGGTGAACTTTTATTAAATAAACGCTAAGTAAATGTCTGTCATTAGTAGCATAACGCACCCTCACTGGGACAACGTGGTGGGTGGGGCTAAGTACCAATTTACCTTCAACCGGAGTCCTTGATGAAGAACTATGTCCAGCACAGGGTGTTATTCGGCTGATAAGGTAGAGAATAGATAGTGGTATAAATTCTAGTCGGTGGTAGGTCTCTGTTCTGATCGTCTAGGTTGGCACTTCTGCAGCTCCTATTTCTACCGAAAAACTGTAATATGCATACATTACAGTTTTACTGCTTGAAAGGCGCTGCAGCCAGTCCAACGAGGTTCATATCTGAAGGCGAGGAGTATAATGTGGTGCTTAGTGTATTATTCTAACTTGCGCCAAGTTATTAGAAATAATCATATTATTTACTGTGTGTGGTAGTGTGCAGACTCTCCTTCACCATCACAATGTTTTACATTTTGTAATATTCAACAGAGCGACGAGACTAGAAAGTCTTATAACTGATCATAAAGACCATAAGCCTGCCTGAAAGTGATATAAATTAAACCCCATTGTGTTTACTGTTTTTAGAGACGTATATGACTTAGTTCCTTGATCTCAGTAAATTCACTGGCTAAAGTCCTTTTTAAATAGTTACGCAGTATTGTGTGGTATTATAGTAGACGGTCACTATAGAAACATACCACCATCAGTGTTATGAGCACGATGTAATCACAACCGTGACTTCTTCATGTTCGTCTAGTTTTAAAGCTATGAGGAGCACTTAACTCTTACAAAACTCTTCAGTTAGATGTTTTAACTGTTCTAAAGTTAATCGGGTAAGGGGCGAGGGTATTTGTTTTAACACTTGTTTAGTTAACCCAAGTTACTTGAAGCTAACAATGGTTAAGGATGTTTTGTTAGGATCCTGATGAATTTTATATTAACGGAGTAAGACGGAAGTATCCACTTCCGTCTTACTCCGTCAACATCAGCAACAACATCCGTTGTTGAGCTCTACATTCTCTACGGTCGTTTTGTTTTTGTTAATACGATTTCCATGTCACTTCTCATACAATGTTTTTATGTTTTATTGTCAATGGTACTCTTTCTCTGACGCTTCAAATCATTGTCCACATTTACCTTAATATCCAAATAGTTATATTTGTATACTAAACATAATATATTAAAGCTACTTATTTCATACATCACCATCATCAACCACGGGATCCAAGTCAACAAAAGTTGACTTGGATCCCGTGCGTTGTTGTACGGAAACCATTACAACCCCAGCGTTAACTTTTGTTAGCTTCAACTATTAAAAACCTATCCCTAGTTATCTTATGGTAACTATGTGTTCCCGCCCGCTTTGCTGGCCGTAACACCCCTGCAACCTCTTTTGGGGGTAATCTTTCGCGTAAACGGTTCCTAACTGTCCTAGACTCGGCATAAGGAATATACTTACCAAATTTCAAGTCTCCAGGCCTTGTGGATCGTGTGAGTCTCTACATAGAAGGGAACCTCTAATATATGTCAACCAACTGTTCCCTGCTGGTTTTGCTTTGGGCATGGAGTTTTGGAAATCCATACTTAGCTGATCTCTAAATGTTAGAAGCAATATCTGTACCAAATTTTGAATGTTTACGTCTAATAATTTCGAAGATCTCATGAAGAGTCAATAAATCTCTGGATATCTCCTATATATATCGCAATTAGTTATCGCTATTTATGTTATATTATTTGATGACCTTAAACTTTATTGTCAAATCTATTTGACCTGCTTTTGTGAAAGTGGTATATCAAAATATTTTTTTCCTGATGACATCAGATAAAAATTTTGATATTAGGTAATATATCCATAGCCCTGTAGTCTCGGGCTATTAAGAATAAGACTAACGTGTTCCCTACCTATCATACAAAGCGACTGAAACGGTCCTCCGGTGCGTGGGCTTTGTGGGTGGTGGCACTCAGAGCTCAATAAGTGAGGCTTGGAAGGACGGCAAATGCATGGTGGTCTTGCATTTGCCGCAGCAGAGCGTGCGTGTTAGGGAGGGCTTTGTCCTTCCGTGGGATATTTTAACCAGAGTGCAGTGGGGCACCGGTGCATTCCGTACGAGATCCCGGAGCTTCTCCTAATGCAATGAGAAAGACCACAGAGGGAGTTTTAGTGGGTAGAAGCCCCACATAACCTTGTCTTTCCATGAGAAGCAAGGTATCTTTTAAGAAGATTTCCCTCGCGATAAAAAAAGGTAATATATATAGCTTAGTATAAAATATGGTACTAGTATAAAAATTTGTTAGCACGGCACAGTGCGGGACAGTAGATATATGTATATATATTTCACCTATACCTTTTCATCCTGCTGAACATGCAGAGCATTTCAACATACCGTTACATTAAGCTCCCACTTTTATTTTCATTTGAAATTTGCATTCACAATGTATGCAAACTTTTATGTATTTCTGTATTGGAATGCAAAGGGGTAGCTTACTTATCTCATCCGTGTTAGGTTACTCCGTGACTCCATTAACATATTTCTTTTTTTAAAATAAAGAGAAATTGTTAATTCATCTATAAGCAAGTAATTTTCTTTAGAACAATTCACATATATTACAATTGATCAACAAGCTGTAAGAGATGTAGTTTCCCGCACATCGTTTACGAGATCTATACCAACCTCTACTGCTCGTGGTCCACCCTGCTAATCAACAAACTAGGATCTGTCTCTAACCTGCATTAGGTTAGCGTGGTGGGAAATGGCCCAAATATCGACGTTTAATCACAATCTGATCGATGTAGAAATCCTTATGGGAGGCAAATTTCCAGCAGTGGACATCTATCGGCTGATGATGATGATGAAACATGTGCTACGATCAGCTCACATGCGGACCGGCAGCACTGGATATAATATTTATAAGATGTTCTGTGTATTGTTTGTTGGAGCAGTTGTGTTGTTAAGCAGTCATGAAGTTTCTCTGTGACCAACATTTCTTTTATCTCTCAAGATGAGTTGAAGGAATAAGTATTGATCTTGTCTAAGTACATCGGCAGGTTAGATATCTTCTTTGTCTCAACTTTCTGTAAAAGTTCGTGTTTCTGTTTCACCTGTCAAAGAACCTGGTTCAACTCCCTCTTTGACACTGTTCCATTTAAATCTTTACAATGCCTCCCTAATGAGTGATTCTAACAGTCGGCTCACATTCCTAAAATTCTGTAGAGTGGTAATATAGGGTGTTATAAATAAAAACACGATACAGCAGTAAAAAATGAGATTTTAAAATTGTTTGATGGTTAAAGGACGGACATAGAATCGAGGAAGATAGGAGAAAGGAGGTTTGCGTAAGTAAAGGTATGATAGTAAGAGGAGAGAACGAAGAGAACGAAGAATAGGATAAGAAAATGATAAACAAATAAAGAGAGAAAAGAAAAGAGTAAACAGGGCTGTAGCAGATTTTTTTAAAAAAATCTTTACAACGCGGAAAGTCGGTAACGACTAAATCTTTCATAGCTGAGATAAAATAAAGTTGGAAGTTGGCAAGAGGTTAAATAACGCTGTATATGGAAATTTAAAGCTTTGCTACGTTTAACTGAATTTTATCGATAATAAGATTCATTGAAGAAATTTTCAACTGTTTAAAATCATTTCTCTATGTTATTGTAGGACGTTTTTTTTAAGATCTTATGAAACCGTATCAAAACTATCCCAGTCCCTAACATTTTACGTATAAAGTAAAATTCTTTTTAAGTAAATTTTATAAACAAAAATCACAGATATACAAAGCTATAAATAATAGTTGATTATTAATATTATAATCATTGTACAGGGTGTCTGGTGGCAGATTTATGTTTTCAAATTTAAATAAAAAATAATAGGTCTGACATATAATTTTACTAAAAGTATTAAAAGATAGAGTACAAATGCGGATTTAATTTTTTAAAGATAATATCATCCAAATGTCTTCCATCCTGTTGCACACACACACACACTGTTCGAAACGGAGCCTCGTATTCCGTGCTACACGCTGCAGTAAACTTGGTTCAATTGCGCTGATTTCTCGCCGAATATTTTCTTTTAAGTCCACAACAGTTCGCGGATTGTTGGCGTAAACTCTCTCTTTGAGGTAGCCCCACAAAAAAAAATCCATTGGAGTTAGGTCGGGTGACCTCGGTGGCCACGGGATGTCCCCAAAGCGACTAATCAGTTTTTGAGGGAGATTTTCTCGCAACAAATCCATCGAAGCTCTGGCCGTGTGTGCGGTCGCACCTGTACCGCGTCCTGTTGAAACCACGTGTGTGATGAGAATGATGAATAAGCTCGCAGGTTCGGCAAAAAGAAATTTGAAATCATGAGCCGATAATTCTCACCATTGACATTCGTCGCTTGGCCCCGTGCATTTTCAAAAAAAAAATGGTCCGATTATCCCATTCGTGGATAAAGCGCACCAAACAGTTACCCTTGGACAATGAAATGGTTTTTGGTGCTTCAGTCGAGGATTGCGAGTTCTTAGAGCCCAGTAACGGCAATTTTGCTTGTTTACGTGTCCGTTTAAATGAAAATGAGCCTCGTCGCTCCAAAAAATGGAATTCACAGTGCGAAAACGCCCCAATATGGTTTCACAAAAAAATTTGCGTGACGCAAAGTCATTTCTTTTCAATTCTTGAATTATTTGAATTTTAAAAGAATGAAACTTCATATCTTTTTTCAAAATTTCATGCACAATTGCTCTTGGAAGTCCCAGTGAAGCTGCCCTTTTCCGTATCGAAAGTCGTGCATATTCATGTAAACTGCGTTCAACAAGTTCAATGTTTTCGGGGGTCCTTGACGATCGACTAGGTCCTGGCCGTGGTGTGTTCATAGCCGAAGCAGTTGCGCGGAACCTCCCCCCCACGAACAAATTAAATTCACACTCGGCCCATCGCCTATCCGTCGAATATTGAAATGTGAACAAAACTGTCGGCGAGCGAGTACGTAAGAATCGTTACTCTTGAAAAATGCTTCAATAGCGAACGCGCGATGCTCACCCGACCACTGCACCACTGCACCACTGCACCACTGCGACATCGTGACTAAGAAATCCGCACGATCGGTGATTCTAATGACACCACCTTCCCCCTCGCACTGTTTATAACTTATTGAGATATTCGTTTTTTAAAATATAAATCTGCCGCCAGACACCCTTTATTAATTTTGACAGACTGCGGCGGTCTTTTTTTGCACTTGGTCTTTATGATCATAATATAAAATTTACTATCTGTTCTCAGCTCACTCTGCTGGCTGTGATATGGAATTAGATTTGAAATTCGTCAAAAATATTCCCGCCCGGCGGCCACCGTCTCCTCCCCCGGGCACCTCGTTATTAACATCCTTGCAACTCCCATTGAGGAAGTAATTTTGTAAAAACCATTCGTAGCTGACCTCTAAATAGCTGAAAAATTAAGTAGAATTATATTGTATTAAAGCACACAAGGGGATACTAGGAATCGAACAGGCAAATATGCTTGCAAAAGAAGCTGTTACAAATATCAAAACACAACCACACTATGATAAATGTCCCAATCATTCATCAAGGGAGAAATATGTAAAAACTCTCTTGGTGAATGAAATGATCGATACGAAAATTGCAAAACACCAAGCACGACAAAGATCTTTCCACATGCCATTAAAGCATATTCTATAATACGAAAAATAAAATTAGATCCTCTGCTTATACAAATAGTGACAGGACACGGCGGGTTCCCTAACTATAATACTTGTATAAATTCAAGCGCAAGGAGTTGTTTGTTTGTGATAAAACCAAGGAAGAAGGCAGTATACACTTAATAGTATAGTGCCCAATATAGCAAAACGAAATCAGTTAGAAATAGAACTTGGAATGAAAATAGAAACTAATTATTGAAATAATTTAATAGCGTACAAAGATTGTAGAAACAAAATTATAAACGTTTGCAAATATGTAACAAAACCTGTAATAGAATGAAATAGAAGCAAAAAATAGTAGTACTGAATTGATAGAGAAAATTAATGTAAATAGATACAATAAACATAAGCACAATAGAAATATCAGCAGTAGTAACTATGCTAATTGTGTAGAAAGAAAATTGTAAACAAGGTCTCCGAATAACTACAATATCGGAGGAAAAAGTACCAACAATAAAAAAAATTTGCTGAAGCAATATCTCTACCAAATGTTTGAGTGTTTACATCTAATAGTTTTTGAGATCTAATGATTAACAATATCTGGATATCATCAGATATTCTTTTCTGTATATAATTAAGTGACGAGACGAGCGGCACGTTCACTTGGTGGTAAGTGATACGCCCGCTCATAACAACGTGGCTCTAGTTAAGATGGTATGCACTGCACCACATTGCGCTCGTCGCCTGACATATAAGATGTTGTCTCGTTACCACAGTAATTACACTAGCTCCAGCGCTCTTCAAACCGGAACACAGTAATGTTTGCACACTAATGCTTGGCGGCAGACTTACCACCAGTAAAATGATCATTTTATCTTATCTTATCTTTTTCTCTCCGAAACTTTCTTCTTTTAATATTGACTGAGGATTTAAGGACTAAATCCGACCTTTGTAAATATTTTAAAGCAACAAATGTTAATAAATAATTATGTTATATGTTATATTTAACATTTACATATATATATGTAAATTATTTAAGTGATTGATACATTGCTGATTTATACCGATTTTTCTGTTTTATGTTAATTTGTTTTAATGTATTACTGTGGGCGCCTGTGATATATTCATCGCAATCAATGCTTAGCCCGGTAAATTTGCTCTTATATTATTGTAGGCACTAGTATATTCGTAGGCATAAAATGTTCGTTGTTCATAAATTAACCATTTCATATCAGTTATAATAAACAATAGTTGCTTTGCTAAAACCATTTTCTTTAATTTATTTTGGACCTATAGTTAGTACTATTCAATAATGATTACACAAACGAGACTTCACTTAAGTAATCAAGCTGTTTTTAGGCAGTTGAATATTTGAGGAATCATTGCTAAGCTTAGTGTATGAAATAGGCTACTTTTTAGAATGTGCCATAGAAGAAATACTATTTATTTCTGCTCTGCATATTGCCTCATATATTGATAATAAATGAACAAAGCATTACAATATTACTAATATAGTAATAAGCCATACTGTCACTTACGGTAATCTATAATACTTATATACAGATATATGATTAGAATTAAACTATAAAAAAAATAAACAGCTTCCTAAATATTTCAAATTCAGCTACACTCTCCTAGGTTTGATGGTTCTAACAGATAAAGGAAAGCTGTTCTTAAAACAGGTCAATTTTCTCGCTACAATAAATTAGTATATACAGAGCCTTATCATTGTTATATACGTCTTTACGCCTCTTTAGGCATATTAAGTTATTGTGATTAGTCCCTGGGTTACTAACTGGTCCCGTTACAAACTCTCTTTGGTGGATGGATTTTGTAAAATCTATTCTCAGCTGATCTCCAAACGGCATTAGCAATATCTCTACCAAATTTTGACTGTTTACGTCTAATAGTTTCGGAGATATCTAGATGAGTCAATGAATCTTTGGATATCTCCTATATATGATATAGATAAAAAATACATAAAGCATTTACCTGAAAATATTCTTTTTAGTACTTTCTTTTCATAAAAAACTACAAAGAAAATACAAACATACATCTTAGCATTGGTTACGTCTTATGACAGGATCTGCTTTTGTCTTTCCCTTCCAATTACATATATAATACATTAAAAAAAATGTCCTTAAATTTTTAGTTAAGAGGTAGTCCCAATATTAAATTTTTTTGTGTGAAATTTCAATAAATTATTAATTTAGCCACTATTTCGTTATTTGGTTCTAATATGTTTTTGTGATCTTTGGATAAACTCGAAATTGCTTCTGCAGGGAAAGTGATTCAGTGGCGAATTTATATGAAATCACTTTCCTCGTGGCTTGACGTTATTTTCTCAAACAGATGCTGGTTGTAGACTGTTCGCTGAGTGATCTTAGGTACACTCGGGCAAATGGAACGACGGATAAACATATTATTTTAGCACAAGCGCGAAACGGCGCGTATATTTGTATCATAGCGGCGCGAGAGTTTTTTTCCGCAATAGATGGCGCTGCTCGCTTCGAAAAAGTCCTTTAGGTTCAAAATAAAGTTGCCTACTTAAAAAACTGATGAAAAGGAAACTTATTCTTTACAAAATTATGTTGCATGCTTAGATGGTTCGGCCATTTCGAAAGATTGGATGAAAGAAGATTAACGAAAGAAATATACAAAGTAAGAATGATTGAAGAAATCGGTGCAGGCCGACCTAGGCGGACATATTCCGATTAAATCGGAGATGTCCTAAAGAAAGGCCGGATCAAAAGCACTCGCAACCGACGAGCGTGCATGAAGACGCTTGTGAAAGTGGAGGAAGTGAGAGAGGTGTGCTAGGATCGTAGCAGGTGGAGAGAGGTGGTCTCTGCCTACCCCGCTGGGAACGAGGCGTGATATGTATGTAGTATGTATGTATATTAAATTATGTTGTCTTGTATGTAGAAAAAAAACGTATTTTATTACTGAAAATTATTACTTTACTGTTTTGTTAAGGCACATCTTCAGTTTCTTATTTACTGTCATATCTTTATAAAGCTACCATAACACTTGTCTACCTGTCGATCCTTGGCGTGACGTTACTGCGCTCGTCGCAGCGCGTCATGGCCATACGGGTTGTACGAGGTTACCGTACCATCTCCTTCGAGGCGGCGCGCGTCCTCGCCGGGACGCCGCCGTGGGAACTCGAAGCGGAGTCGATGGCGCGCCTTTACTGGCGGCAGAAGAGGGCCCTCGAGTGGGAGGGTTCGCTTTCGTCGCTAGACGAGGGGGTTTTTTTTATACATTATATCTATACTCATGCTATGTAATTATATGGTATTCACAAAATGCACAGAATATTATTGTGCACATATGCATAAAGTGACATTTACTTTTACTTATCCTTATTTCTATTATTTACTATCTTACATATATTTATGCAATAATTTATAAACTTACTTCTAAATAATTTATTTTTTACTATATCCGGTAGACCGGCTGTATCTATTATTAAGCCTGTCTCCTGCTCAAAGTCATGCCTCAGGCATCCATGTATAGGACACTCCGTCAGCAAACGAAGAACCGTTTCTGCCACGGCGTTATTGCATTTGCACCGCGGGCTCTGCCGACACTTGAATTAGCATTTTGTTACACACGTTAATAAAAAAAAAAAAACCATAACACTTGTTATTAACGACATGTTTTCACCCTTTATCTTCCATTCATAACGCGTTCCCCAAGCAGAATATTCATCATCATGCGACTCTTAGTACAAACTACTCTGAAATGTCTTAATGGATGTCATCTATCAAATCTTAAGTACTGCAAGCTTGTTTTTAGATTATTTTTTCTTTACTATTTAATTTCTATATTATCAAAAAAAACGAGGTGTAAGGGGTCCCGCACAACCACTCACGGGACTCAGGCCAACCTCACCTGCTCGTGGTGCACCCTGCGAGGCTCTGGTTTCCGTTAAACCGCATTAGGTCAGCGGGGTGGGAATTGGTCCAATTCCCCCGTATAAACTTCTACAAACGTGGCGACCTTTGAGGGGGGCCTATGTCTAGCAGTGGATGTTTATCGGCTGATGATGATAATGATTATCTAAGGTGGTAAGGACAATGAATGGATAATTGTTGTTTACTCATAAACCATTATAATAATAGTAACAAAATGGGATCTTTTAAATTGTGACTGAATTGACAATCTGAATAACTTGGAGTTGAACACATGGTATGATCAGTACCTGGCACTGGTACCATAGTAATGGCAACCCATTCTAAATATTTACAGTTTTGATAATAATACTAAAATGACCCGGGATCTCTTTTATAAGAGCATAGCGCAGCGGTGCCCGCCTACATTTTGTATTAACACGTCTCTGAGGAGGGGCCTAACCTTCCTAGGCACCATCGCTGAGCCAAACGCTGTCCTACGCAGGTTCGCTTGTTCGATCAGGGCCCTCACACTCAAGGCCCACAAAACTCCTAAACCGTTTTAGTCGCTTCTACGCCAGGCAGCTTCATCATCATTATCAGCCGATAGACGTCCTCTGTTGGACATAGGCCTCCCCTAAAGATCTCCACACCGATCGATCGATCTTGCGCTACCCGCATCCTGCTGCTTCCCACAACTATTACCAGATCAGGGCAGGCTTACCTTAGTCCTATTCATACTAGCCCGAGACCACAGGGCTAGGGCAACAGAGACCTACCAGTGCAGACTTTCACTATACAGAATAAAAACATCAACGGAAAGTGCTATAAATGTTGTCTCCTTTATGTAGGATGAAATGTTTAGATGGAGTCAATGCTCATCTACTTTCCTACACATACCATAAGGAGAAGTCAAGTTCTTTCATAATTTTTATAAGTATATATTAGTGAAACCAGTTCTACAGGATTTATTCTATGTGACTGCATTTTTGTGGTACAGGATGACTCCGTTCTCCCTTAAGGTCGACGGGACTTCGCCACAATGCACCACACCGTCTGAAAGGAACGGACAGCGTCTCGTCTCTGTGAAGGTCGGTTGCCTTCACATCAATCCTACATCTAAGTGAGTATTTATTACTTACAAGCACATTAAGTAAGTCACTAAGTTCAACAACAAAGTAATAATAAAACGTTCATGATCATTACCAGCTGACAGACGTCCACTGCTGGACATAGGTCTTCCCCAAAGATATCCTCATTTTGTTGGAGTTCATTGAAAAGAATTGGGCTGTAACCCAGCTCCCTGCCCCTGTACCGGTTGGTGGGTGGTCATAACCTCGTCTGTTATTCAGCAGGGTGCAGGTGAGGGAAACTTAGGCTAAGTAAGATGTTGGGCGGAACCCTTTTCACCCGTTAATAATAAAACGTTATTAAGTACTAACCGACGTGTCGTCTCATGATGATGATGAAGTACTAACTAATACAATCGTTCACTTGTGGTAGATCTCTGTTGCTGGTGACAGTTCAAGTACTACCGCAGCTACTATTTCTGCTGACAAACAGTAGTGTATAACCATCAATGTGTTTCAATTCCAAGGGCGTTGCAGCTAGGGAAATTACTATGATAACTAGGATTCATATCTTAGAGCGACCATAACAATGTGTTGTAGTGTACACTAACTTAACAAGAGTCATATTTTTGAAGTCAGGTCTATCAGCTATCATCAAGTAAAGCCTTACTGTTCTTCAATTGTTCTGTGTATAGACATGGCCGTCGGAAGTTTCTCATACAATTGCTGGCGCTTTGCTTCATCCCTCACGCTGCGCTCATACTGCAGAACTGCACCACCATGGCTCAGCTGTCGAAGACCCTGGACGCCTCTATATATTTAGACACGGAGGTATGGGTCATCATTTATATAATTTTGTTTAAATTATTCTTTCTTAATCAGCTCCAAATACTAATGCCAAACAGTCGTGTATAAAAATTGAGGATTTAAGGTGTGTTTCGTGGTGACCGTATTATTATGGAAGAGTATCTCTCGTCATCTTTGTTATAATATCATTAATTTAGTAAATTATGTATATATATACATTTTAGTATGAATATGGAGTAGAAAAAGTCTAAAGTTTTCTGTATATATACTTTATTGTTCAATGTTATGTACACAAACTTCCTCCACTTTCATAAGCGTGCATGAAGACGCTTATGAAAGTGGAGGAATCGAGAGAGGTGTGCCAGGATCGTAGCAGGTGGAGAGAGGTGGTCTCTGCCTACCCCGCTGGGAACGAGGCGTGATATATATGTATGTATGTATGTTATGTACACAATACTCTTTAAGAGGCTTTACTAAATTTTTATCATTTCCTTTGGGAGGTAATTCAGTCAGTAGTATCCTTAACCATAATTATAAAAGATCGGTTGAACCGTTTACATAGACATAGCTGTTTTCCAATTCATCACTGTTTGTTTTTATTATAATTCGTCAGGTACAAACAAATCTGGCTATAGGAGATACAGTTACGTCTTTCCAAGCTGAACGTCTGGTCCTCACCAGGGCGATGCTTTTAGCGCAGTCTTCCGAAGAAAGCAGGTAAACAAACATATATACGTACATTACATTACAAATTTATATAAATTTGTGTATACATATAAGTTTAATTAAATTTCTTATCGAAAAGTTACGCACTATTCAAGTTTACATTGGGGGTGTTGGTCAATTGTAGAAAAGATGAGATTTCTTAATCTCATCGCTTAATTTCAGCTTAAAGAAGGTACCTCATAATTATGGTAATATAACAGTTTATTTGAGAAAGTATATATCTCTTTATAAACTACAAACAGACGCACCATAAGTTCACTGAAATAAAATTAGTTTTGTATCGATTCATAAAATTTCATACCAAACTCGATGTATACTTTTCGTCAGTAACAGTACTCTTCAGACGAGAACATAGTAATGCTTGCACACTACATTTTGGCTGCAGAAATAAATGTTATACTACTAACTAGACAGTCTGGCAATAGAGACATGCCTCTGAAGCTTGGATGACGGTTGGCTTTCTCTGAGCTTGCTTGGCTACAACTCCCATATTGCAAAACAATGGTTTTTCATAGTAGAACATATGAGAGACTGAACTTTCTAGACGCGCACGCGATTTATTGTCATCGTCAGCCCGTTTGTCACTTATGATTGTGTGGATGACATCGTCAGCCCATTATAGATAATAATACAACAGATTAATAGAATATATTTCTTATTACCTTAAAGCCTAACCTAAGCCTCCAACCCAAACTGTTTAAATATGAAATCGCCAAAGTAAGAAGTAGTAAGATTTAAATAAACATTGTAGTGTTACTGTTAAATCTAGCTCCAATAGTTATGGAGTGTACTTCGTCTTATCTCGTTGCAACTAATAAATATCCGATAAGTATTCATGTTATACGTCTGAAGAATGTTGTCTGTGACATATCTGATCACCAATTCATGATATCTAGTGTAACTAATCATTCGTAAAGAATGAGTAAGCACCGTTTAAATCTGGTGAGCAATGGAAATGAAAAATGGCCCCGTGCGGTTGTCATACACGACTTTGTATATTAAATGGCGCTGTTAATTAGATCTTCGGTTGCTGTGAATCATCCAGGCATCATCTTGACTATTTAGATTATAACCTGAAAAGTTCATGACTACTCCCGTGACTCATTTTCTGGAGCAAGTGACAGTAGTACCATCGTTTCTCTTACTGGAGAACTGAGACTTTGATTTTTTTTTATCATTTGACTGATCAAGTTTAATTAGCTGTTGAAGATAAAAGCTAAAGACTAGAAAGATTTGAAGAATGCAATCACACGTGTACTGGTGGTAGAACTCCTACCATAATCTAGGTATGTAAAGAGCATTCACCTAGTAGTGATAACTTCGTCAGCTAAGAACTATGAGAAAAAAATTACTATTGTATATGTAAGTAGCTCCTCATTCGTGAGTCTTGCAGTTGAAGTCCCTCCACCGACTTCAATAGATGTGATGGTCTTCAAGTACGTACATAGTAATTTTCTCCTTATCCTGAACCTGAAAGAGCCGGCAAGAAAGACCAGAACTTTTATTATTACTATTTACAATGTTTGACTTCATTACCACTGCTCAACGGAGACCAATACAGTATTCGCCACGAATTGTGGCAGTAGGTCTCTGTTACCGGAGACCGTCTAGATAACTACCACCGCAGCTTTTATTTCTCTCTTTAAATAGTACTATATGTACTCGTATATTTCTGTGTTCTGGTTTGAAGGGTGTTGTAGCTAGTGAAATTATTATGGTAACGAAATAATATCCTACGTCTCAAGGTGACTACTACAATATAGCCGAGGATATCATCTTCACTAGCGCCTCATTGTTTCATTGGTCACTTTCAATGATTAAAAAAAAACACTAACACGTCTTCGCTGGCTGTAGGCTTTGTCGCAGAAGGGTTATTGTGAAACCTGTGTATACTTATTATTAATCATTATTTTTGCCATACAACACCATCTTTATATTGTGACCTGTAAATATTCTAGATTCAGTTGGAATTGACCGTCTAGGTAGATACCATCATAACTTCTCTATAGGATGCCTAGGAGTATCGAGCGCGATATGTTTATATGAACTTCCTGACACATGTGATGGTAGGTTAATCACTTAGTATCAAGATGTTCTGCTCACCTCATCACTGTGTTGTGTAAAAGCCTTCACACATGATATATTAACCTCGTTTATTCAATAATTTCATAAGCTACAGCATACACCATTGGGCGGTGTGGTACTTGGAGAGGCTATTGGTTTACTTTTGAGGTGATTCGCCATCAAATGTGGTCAGTCTTGAAGCGTGATCTTTACATTTCGGAGCTTCTGTATGTAATCATATAGCAGTTTAATATATGCTGTTGGTTTATTTTTGAGGTAAGTCCTCATTTATTCGCGTCGGACCATGTCCATATCAGAGATACATCGTCGAGTAATGAATAAATATTTAAAAGAAACCTAAAAAGAAACAATCAAAGGCTCTTTCAATTAAATGTTAGGATTCGGTAATTAAAATTCTCTATAAGTATTTATGTTGTTAATGTTTATGTACGAGTTATCTATCTATAGATATAAGAGACTTGAATCTATGCAGAGATACGTATACTATATCTGCTACCATTTGCGGTAGTGAATATTTACTTGTTAAATACATCAGCGTTACAAATTAATACAAAAAAAACTAAAAACAGTCCTCTTTGAATGTAAATACTCGGGTAAAATTGTGTTAAACTAAATCATACTTCTTTGTTGTTTTTATTAGTCCCTCTGTCATTGTGTCATATCTTTCCTCATTTTATTTGTATTGACTTTTATTTAACTTCAATGGTATTTTCATTCTATTGCTGTATTAGCTGTTCCTGTGCCTTACAAAAATCTGAAAATAAAGTAAGGCATATATACTGAAAATTTGCTAAGAATATTACTTTTGACGAGTCTTTCACTAAAGGAGGTTGCAGGGGTGTTACGGTCTGCAAAACGAGTTAGGAACAGCTATTAGGTGTTTATAAATCAATATCTTTAGTAAATTTATTCTATTATTCTTATAAAGCCCAGTTTTACCTGTACATCGATATAAAACGCATATTTTACGTTAAGAATACTAAAATACCGCAAAGACGTAAAATACAGTCGGTGCAACGCTCAGATAGGTTTTTACCCGATTGCATCGTGAATCTAAAGGTGATAAAATAAGAAATTAACATTAGTAGAAGGGCACATCACTGCTGACTCAGAGTAGAAAATGCAGAAGATTCACCCACATCCTGTATTTACTACATTACCTAAATCAATAACATAATAGTTTTATCAAAAACATTTTTAACAGAGTTTCTATCCGAAATATATATAGATGTCAAGAGCTTCATTGACTCATCATGAGATCTTTGAAACTAGTGGATATAAACACTCAAAATTTGGTAGAGATAGTGCTAAGTCCGCTACGAATGGATTTTACAAAATTACTCCCTCAAAGGAAGTTGCAGGGTTGTTAATAATGATCCCGAGGAGCGGGGTAGCGGCAGAAATCTAATTCTATATAACACCTAGAAAATCGTGTGTGGTACAGCTGTATATATATATATATATAGAATATTCTCTGTCCGTGTTTTTCTCAGCTTTTTTAAAATGGCGACAAAACAGGGAATACTAATGAAACGGCAATAGCCATCCCTCCGATCCTCATCAGTAGGTTGTGTTCGTTACCTTAAAGCAATAGGCAAGGAATCTCGGTACCCGTTTTTTAAGGCAGGGTCGCGGGAATGCTTTCGCACACATTCGCGACCTCGTCGGCGCTGGCCGCTCAACGCAGCCTCACCTTGGGAGGGAGGGATTAACCCTCCTTTTCCACCTCTGTAGGGGCACGCCGGAACACAGCGCGCCTCCTTCTCGGCCTCTTGCAGTTGCGCGGGGAACGGATTCCTCCGAAATCGCCACCAAGAAGAGACCCAAAAGAGAACGCTCTACCAACTTCCTGCGGCGGATCCGATGTTGGGTCCGCCGCCACCCGTCATACAGCTATGGAAGACAGGGAGAGAGGCGGAACTCAATACCGACATTACTCTACCCGCATTAGCGGTGCGACACCGCCTAGAGCGTGCGGCCTTCACATTCCGAATATCGCGGGTTCTAATCGCGGCATGTACCGATGACTTTAATATTTAAGTTGTGTACACTTGTGTACTTTACTTACAACAGCGAAATACAAACGGCGAGGTAACCAACACATAAATTAGAATTCATTCCAAGGTGTGTGTGAAGTCATTGGGCCCACGTGATGACTATGGCTCATCGTCCTCATATTGATGGTAGGCCTATGCCCCAACGGTGTTCACATAAATTTGCTGTTTAAAAAAAAAGAAATGTATAAAGTGACGAAGCAAAATCTTTTTACGTCATTCCAACATTAGAACCTGATTTGGGGCCGAAGTCAAAGATATAACCATTTCACCTCCCGCTGAAGAGAAATATCAGAAACAAAAGTTCGAGCTAATCAAGAAAAAAAAAAGGTTAAGCGACTACTGATGCATGAAGAGCTTGGCGCTCGTTGATCTTCACGGTAACTTCATCATCTGCAACATTTCGCAGGTCCCAACGTGCGAGGCGACTTTCTTAAAACTATCTACTCTAGCTAAACCAAGTACAGACCTACAATATCTAGATAAACTAAAGACTATCTTGTCTTTAAGTAAAATGCAAGAAACTGAAACTCTACAATTGAGAGAGAAAGTAAATTATATGAACAGTTTTTTTCTAACCTGTTTCAGATCAAACATGGCGGACGCAATTTCCACGACAGATAAATATCTCGAGGTACTTCCGACTGCAGTTATAGAGGACAGACTCAAAAGGAAACTGCGGTAAGTATTTGTTTTTTTTGAGTTGGACATTTCTTTTATAAAAACTTAGAGCTTATAAGTCTTCCCTTATTATAAATGATTGGTTTAATTATTTTATTATTACTTTTCCTGTTTTTGTAAAAGGTTCCGTCTTTAGGGTTTTCTTAAATTTCTACAGCGACTCTCAGCTAAAAGTAATTGAAAGAGTACGTGGAGCAGGAAAATATGTAGAATTGAATAAACTTGTTTTTATTAAATCGGAAGAGAATTGGGGAAGTGAATAAGGGAGTAAATGGATGTGGCTATTCTTAAAGTGTTTAAGATCCTCTGAATTGTATTTTGGATAACTTTTATAGTCGATAGCTAAGATACCTTCTTTACAAAATAGGTTAGACTATACTTGAGGGTGCCCCTTGAATTCTCGCCCAGGTTATCGCCAAGCGGGGCGATGTTGTTCTATTTATGGTAACCCTGAACGTTATTCTGAAATCCATTCCCGATTCTGATTGGTTAGGTTAGGTTATTATGAAACAAAAATCGCCAATCTCGCTAAGGGGCACCCTCTATTATATTTTTACCGCAAAATGTACAAGGGGGAGTGTTCCGAGGAGTTGTTCGGAATTATCCCTGCTGCTACTTTCCACCAGCGCAGTACACGACAACGCCAAGTTCCATCCTCACCACCTGGATGACTGGCTATTCTGCACTGTACGTTTCAAGCGCAAATTTTCACAACGTACTACCACTTTGTGGAATCAGTTGTCGCCAACGGTATTTCCGAACCATTACGACATGAAGGCCTTCAAGATAAGAAGGCATCATTCCCTTAAAGGTCGTCAACGCAGCTACGCCCCTTCAAGTGTTGCGACCGTCCATGGGCGTCAGTGATCACTTTCCACTAGGTGAATTGTTCGTTCTTATGCCCACCCTTCATTAAAAAAAAAATTGAAACAACATTTTCATCATGCTATTTGCCTATTGATATCTGTGATAAGACTAAAATATATAGAAATTTACTGGTGATAGGTTTCTGTTGCTGGAGACCTGCTACGTAACCGACGAACAGTAGTATGCGAAAATTACTGTGTTGCAGTTTACAAGGCTCTGTAGCAAGTAGCAGGAGTAACGAGACTCTACATCTTATGAGCGCAATATGGAGCAGTATATATCATCCTAACTACCGCCATTGTTCTAGGCAGGCGTATCATTTACCATCAGGTGAATTACTTTCTCGTTTTGTTGCTTAATTGAAAAAAATATATATTATGTACAATCATTGTTCCATTTTGATCAAGTCCTCAAAGTTATTTCGACGTTTCCCCACATTTAAGGCAGTTTCAAAAGTTCTCAATAACAATCTTGTTGAGCAACAAGACTAGTGTAACCTTAGTATTCAAGTTTATTTTTTTTTTTTATTTTTTTTTTATATAGTCACGCCTTTTTCCCAGTAGGGGTAGGCAGAGGTGAATAAACTACCCACATTTCGCCAGATGTGGTCAGATTAGATCCCATGTAACAGGGGGCGAGCCTGTTGCCACTTTATTGGGACCACCACACACACACACACAAAGATGATATCAGTGTGCGGGTTTCCTCACGATGTTTTCCTTCACCGTTTTTGTATCTCGCTGTTGTAACTAAAGTTTACAAATGTACATAACTTAAATATTAAGTCATCGGTACATGCCGAGGTTTGAACCCGCGACCTTCAGAATGAAAGCCGCACGCTCTAACCATTAGGCCAGCGAGCTACTTCAAGGATTCAAGTTTAGATCTGCAGTAAATTGTTTAGTGTTTGTCACAGGATACTTGAGGAAAAACATTTTTGGTTTTATAAATAAACATCCTTAAGAGGATACGGCGAATGTGATGACGTAAAAAGGTGTATGATACGATTCTTCTTGTCCAGCTTACTAAATAACGTTCAAATGTGGAAGTACATTTTTTGATACAGTCCTCATATAATAATATATTTAATAGCTGTATTTGTTAGTTGTTTATGTCTTTATGTATCTTATATTTTATTATTTATTTCACAGACGTCGTGAAGTTATTTTTGTATTAAACTTTAATGGACATTATAGCTAATGAAAAATTTCGAGTAACACACACAACAACTGCATGAAATCGTTTTATCATGCCATATGCATAAAGTAATAATCTTTTTGAACTTCAACCGATTTCATGTTTATCAAATCACATTTACAAGGTGTGTAAGGTGTCCCGTACAGCAACTCACTGGACCCAAGCTAACCTCACCTGCTCATGGTCCACCCTGTTAATCAACGAACGAGGCTCTGGCTCCGGCCTACGCGCATTCTGTCAGCGTGGTGGGAAATGGCCCAAATCCCGGCACATGAACCCCTACATACGACAGCTCCTAGTGCCCAACGGTTCCGGAGGCCATGCTGATTGTATGTGGAGATATTTGGGAGAGGCCTTTATCCAGCAGTGGGCGTCTATCAGTTGATGATTATGATGATGAAATCACATTTAGTATACACCATAAAATATATTCTAGATATTAAAGAATGCGTCGTATATAATTGGCATAAATCATCACCATGGTAATTTTAGCCTTTGATATAATATATAATATATCGTTCTGAACAATAAGGTCTTTAGGTGGTTATGCCATATTTGCAAGAATTGATGTTTGCTGCGGTTAGGATAAAGCTTTAGTACTTCCTCTGCCATTATATATTAGGGGGACCAGAAAGTAATGTCGTTTTCTTACGCTAAATACAAACACATACATTTTTAACGAGTCTTTATTTTTAATCAATGATATATTCCCCATCATTGTCAATAACCTTTTGCCATCTAGTGAGTAAATTTTCAATCCCTGATCGATAAAAATTAATTGGTTTTTCGGCAAAATATCTAGAGATGGCATTTTGGATATCATCCAAATTTGCAAATGTTTTGCCACTTAAAAAGTGTTGCAGCGCTCGGAATAAGTGGAAATCCGATGGTGCAACATCGGGCGAATATGGTGGATGAGGCAGCACCTCCCACCCCAATTCATTAATTTTTTCTAGAGTTCGCCTTGCGCAGTGCGGTCTTGCATTGTCATGTTGGAGAATGACGCCTTTTCGGTTGACAATCGCTGGCCACTTTTCAATTAAAGATTGATTGACTCGCTGCAATTGTTCGCTGTAGAGGTCTGCAGTAACAGTTTCTCCAGGTTTCAGTAATTCAAAATGAACAATGCCGCGAATACTCCACCAAACACACAAAAGCGCTTTTTTGGGGTGTAAACCTGGCTTAGCAGTACTCCGAGGGATTTCATTTGGAGAGAGCCACTGCCTTTTGCGTTTTGGGTTATCATACAGGACCCATTTCTCATCTCCTGTGATCAAGCGATCAAAAAACGCTTCTGTGTTGTGTCGTTGAAGCAATAAGTTGCATGTGATTGATCGGTTAGCCTTATTCTGTTCGGACAGATTATGCGGGACCCAAACACCTGCTCTGCTTACTTTTCCAATCTGCTTCAAATGTTCTTGGATGGTCGACCAAGGTTTGTTGAGACTGTTTGACAATTCCTCGATCGTCTGACACGGATTTGCTTCCACTTCCGCCCTTAACACGTCGTTGTCTAACGCTGATGGTCTTCCTGATCGATACGAGTCGGAAAGATCAAAATTACCCGATTTGAACTTGGAAAACCACCTTTGGCATTTACGAATGTCCAGTGCATTTGGATAAACATCGCAAATGTTTTTGGTAGCAACTGTTGCGTTATTTCCCTTGCGAAACTCAAAGAGCATGCAATGCCGGATGTGTACCTCTTCTGGTATTTGGCTGGCCATTTTACCCAAAATTACAAAAAAAAATTGTAATTCAATTGTCTATAAGTAAAGAAATCACTATAACCTCACAATGTCTTTGGTACGCCTCTGAACAAAACAATGAGCTGACAAATGACAATCAAGTATTGGCATGCGCAGAAACGACATTACTTTCCGGTCCCCCTATTACTTCTTGCGAGTGTAAAATGGCAGAGATTGGAAACAATTACCATTTGTCTGTAATTTAAAACGAAATAGATAAGTAAGATAATTTTGTTATTCAATAAATTATATAACAGTATTTCTGCGATGGATTTTCATCATACGTACGTTAGCTTATCTTCTAGTTTGACAAATAATTGATAGTTAAGATTTTACTTCCAACTTTTAACCAATATACAATGAAATATATACAATACTTTTGAAGCCACGTAATACCAACCATCCTTTTTTTTTTTATTTTTTTTTTTTTGATATCGGTGGTGGAAATGCTGTTAACGCATACCCAGCGTCCTTTTCGAGGGGGGGGACGCCGGGTTATGTGGGGCTCGGGGCCACTGAGATGTTGTGCGTGACCCCCATACCCACTAAAACCACCACCGCTTGTCCCGCCACACGCATACTGGAGACGCCCGGGTTTCAGCCAAGCAACTCTCCGGGCGCCTCCGCGTATAAAACTCCTCTTGGTGGGTGCCCGCGGGGAGCAAAGGCACCCACCTGCCGTCCCGTACCGGCCCCTCGCGGGACCGGCACGTTGGGGCCCCCCGACCCCACAGACGACAGCGCGCGCCCACGACGGAGCGCATGCTCGGCCGCCGCCCTCCCGTGAAGGAATTGGGCGGCGGCCTCCTCCCTCCAGACTCCCCCCCTCGTCGAAGTGGGAGGGGGGGACAAAAACCAAGACTCCCCCGGGGGACGCACCCCCAGGGGAAACACGACAAAAGGCCCAAAGGGCCACTCCCAACGGCCCGAACGCCCTATCACACCGTGCCCGGCTAGGGGCCCATCGCTCACGGCGGGAGGAAGCGGACGGCGTGGTTCTGCCGCCGCGCTCTCCCGCCGGCCCGCCGCCGCCTGCAAGGTGCGGCAGCGGCGTCGGCCTCCCTCGTGCGCTCGGCGGCCTCCTTCTGACGCATCACTGCGCCGCAGAAGGAGGCTACCGCCCTCCAAGACCTCTCGCTGCTCAACATACGATCGATTACAGTCGGCAGCGAGAGGTCACTGCCGACTTGCGCGACGAGGGCGTGGCGTTGCGGCCCCCATGCCGGGCACTCCGCCAGAGTGTGGTGCGCCGTGTCAATCGGCGCACCACACTCGACGCATTCCTGCGTCATCTCTCTACGAGCCACCTGGTGCAGGTACTTGCCGAAACATCCATGGCCTGTCAGCACCTGCACCAGGTGGAACGTCAAGGCCCCGTACCGCCGGCTCATCCACCGGGACAGGTGGGGCCTGATGGCCTCCACCGTGTCCCGGCCGGCGGAATACCAACCATCCTCGCTTTGCTCTAGCTAACCCTCCGACGCGTCACTTACAGCCCCGCCATCTTGTCTGCGCGTCCCTTCCGTATTGTCATATTTTAAATGTTGCCAACTTAACAACAACTTAATAAATAACAAAAGTAATGATACCGATATAAAATGCAATATGTTTTATTGTTTATTTGTTAACGCTAACACATACATGATATATCGTATATACATACAGTGCAATACCGTCCGACAAAATAATAGTAGAATATCCCTCCAGTTAGTCAAATGATTCATGGTTATGATTTTACTCAAAAGTTCTAAACAATTAACACTGAAAGACAACAAATCTATTGAAATGAGTTACTACTAACGATCATCTCGCTTCTGTAGCTAACGTCCGAATGATTCGAGGCGGACGTCCCGTAGAACATTCTGACGTTTGTTCGGTATCGCCATATTCAAAATGTTGCCATTTTATAATTAACGAATTTATCAAAATAAAATATAACATACTGTATTACTTTTTGATAATGCTAAAAGTAAGAATATGGTACGGTGCACGAGCAGTGGTTATGTATCGTTTATTATTGGTATGATCAACTTGATTTTTCGATCTTTAATACTGTAGCAATAAATATGATTTTTTGTTTTTAACAGAGCCTTTGTTTTCATGCAGTGATTTCAGGAGAGAGAGCTTCCAGTAAGTTAACAATATATTTTTTTTATAATTTATATGCATAGGTAATGTTATATTTTACTATAGTATGTATAGGTTTATCAGGATCTAATGGTAAAAAAAAAACAGTTAAAAAAATAGCGATTTCATATGGCAACAAAAAAAATATCATCTGTGAATTGAAATTTCGAGGAATTGTTTTTGGTTTGGCTTCAAATTTCCTTTAAAAAGTGATGAAAATGTCGAAGAAACCTCTTCAATCGCAAACAAGAAATATTGTTTTCAATGTTTATCAAAGAATATTTGATGAACAAGGTGCAGGACAAACACAATCATCGTTGACTGGTTAGTAGGAATGACACGTCTTGATACTTTGGTTTAATAACGATAAAAAAACGTTTGGCTGATTAAAATTGTCAATAGACCTGCAAGTGATATAAAATCTTTAACAGAAGAAGAGTTTTCTCTCAAATTGCGATCGATGAATGGCGAAAATCATGTAAACATGTAATAAAAATTGAAAATCAGTTCATATAATAGAACAAGATCAATTAATTGAGATGCAGGAGGAAAGGGTTATCATAAATACTGCGTCTTCCTCGTCTTCCTCTTCCAATGAAAACTTTTTTATGGATGTGCAATATTTTGAACCATTTTCAAGTTCCTATAGCCTATAATTAATTAATAAACTCATGAACATAGTAATTGGAGTTTTCATCTAAATTTCTAACCCCACATTAGCCACAATAAGATTTTCAAAAATTCTCCTTGATCATTGGATAAATTTTTATATTTGCATGTATCACATACAGAATCAGCCGCTATAAGGAGAATTTCTTTTTTCCCTTTTTGCCATCAGATCCTGGTAGACTTATACTTAATGAATTCATTTGTTTTTTAAAAAGGATCAATCAATACATTCCTTTGAAGAAGATGTCGGTTTACGAGCAGATCAACTCTGTTCTGCTTCTGTATATGACGAAGAATGTTAAATCTACAACGTCCCCTTTGTGGAGGTGAGTCCGTTTTTAATCTGTATTTTCTTTTACTATACAGTATCATATATTTAGTTGTTAATATGTAGTAAAAAATCTTGTGATGGAACTTCAATTGTTTATCTTGTATTATTAGGCACTAAACTTCGTCCACGTTCTGAAGATAAATTACTGAGGAGTTCATAAGAAGCAGAAATGAACTTTTTTATTTTGCTACTTTAGAAACGTTGTGAAACGGAGGAACCAAGAAGATCAATACCACGGCCTCGTGAGAAGAAAGAGTATTCGAACTCCATTGTTCTTTTTATGTGTCATTGTTACTTAATCTATATTACTGGTGTATGTATTTAACTGGTGGCAGGTCTTTGTTGCCAGATCGTGTAAGCACCACCGGGGCTACTATCGATGCCGACAAAGTGTAGTCTGAAACCATTGCTGTGTTCCGATTTGAAAGGCGCTATAGTTAGTGTAATTACTGGGATGACGAGACTTAACATCCTATGTGCAAGTGACGAGTGCAATGTGGCGCATTGCATACCATCCTAACTAGCGCCACGTTACAAGTATGTTTACTACTTACTATCAAGTGATCTACTCAGTTGATTGAATAAAAAACGAGGATGAAATAATACCATCTGATGGTTACGTTCGTTGCTTAATTAACAGGATTTGTGCAGTTCATTAATCATATGCTTTATCTATTCAATGACCAAACTGATCTAACAATTGATTCACTACATTGGACTTATAGTTTGAAATTCAAAGCGAAGAATTCAAGGCAAATTCTTCATCTTCTTTGTTGGTTTCACTCTTGATGGAGTGGTCGTGTATTTCAGGTACTGGTCGCAAGCTTAAGCTAATTTCCATCTAATTTATCTTGTAATTTGGAAACAAATGTAAGAATTTGAGCATTGTTAATTTTTAATATATTGCTATCTCTGTCTACATCGATTGAAGCAGCGACTGTAGTAAGAACATATGATCTAATGAACTGTTGTTACTTCCGGCATAAGAGTGTGAAGGTTGAACGCTGTTATCAAACTTATGAATTAGTCTCTAGTCGACAATACGTGGTAGGATTTGACATTTGTCATAAACCTCACCTTCAACCAACGCTAGAATACACTTCCGTATCCGCAATTAGTTTCCTTACTTAATCGAATAGCCCACCGGCAGATTTACTACAACTATTTTTTCTTACTACTATTATTACTAATTATAAGTAATCAAAGAAAAGTATAGTAATATATACAGATTTAAATAACTCTATAACTTGCGACGTATTTTTAGCTATATATCAAAGATCTCGTCAAAATCGGTTCAACCATTTCTCAGTTTATGAACTTTAATATAGGTTTGCCGTATAAGTGTAGTGCAAACGTCTTAATTAAAATTAAATTATGAAATGATGATTCACACGCGTAGGGTGATGTATATTCTTTTAATGCTATTTAAATATCGACGTCTCATGCTATAATTTTCCTTGTAAATAAATATAATTTATTATATTTATTTACAAGGAAAAATCATACATCCTTAAGAAAATAAAGTAACCTAAATGTTAATTTGCAATAATAAAAATACAGGTTTTATGACGCACTAGCTAAATATTTGGGTACTAACACGGAGGTCATCATCATCAGCCGATAGACGTCCACAGTTGGACATAATCTTCTCTCAAAGATCTCCACATCCATCGATCCAGCGCTGCCCGTATCCAGCTGCTTCCCTAAACTTTCACCAGATCGTCGAACTACCTAATAGGGAGGCTGCTAACACTACCTCTTCCGGTACGAGGTCACCATTCAAGGACCTTGATGCCCAATTTGCTGTCAGTCCTTCGAGCGATGTGTCTGGCCGTTACTACTCGAAACTAGCAATCTATCAATCCGGTGACCTTAGTAACAGGTTGACACGTTCGCAAGTTCTGAGTCATCTTCAGTGTCGGGAGTCATGTTTACATATTCGACGTACTGTTACTCCACTATTAAGTAAGCGTGCGGTAAAGTTAAATGTTAATATTAGATCTGAGATGGAGACTAGCTCTGAACCATTTAATTAAACTTCGCGACGAGACGAGAGGCGACGTTCTACTGATGGTCAACGTGGCGTCAGTTAAGATGATATTGAGACAAGGCTATTGTCAATGATGTTGGGACAAGGCTTGAGACAAGCTGTTGAGTCTCGTTACCCCAGTAATTACTCTAGCTACAGCGCTTTTTAAATCAGAACACATGAATGTTTGAACATTACCGTTTGGCGGTAGATATAGGCACTGCAGTGGTACCAACCATCAAAAGCGAGACGAGGAATGTTGGAGGATGATGTATTCTGCGGTCATCACGACATAGGAATTTAAACACTAAAATAATATTTACCTTACAAATTTCACTGGGGAATGTTACTTTAATTGATTCCGGTTAGTCTCCATGAGTCAGTTGCAGCGAGCTTAGGTATTCCTTGATCACATGACCCATGCTACTTAGAGCTTTTATATAAATAGTTTAGTAGTCTCGTATAGTTCTTTATATGAAGGCAAAAATTACAGATCATAGATCTTAAAATATCCCTCTATTAATTTTATTTATCAATGTTTCAGACAATTGTCATGCAGCTCCGATCTGTTAAGGACAATGGAAGAGTTGTCACTGGTTATAATGCTGTCCATCTACTCGTCAAAATCGGAGCTGATGGATATGCAGATGTACACTCAGATACTAGTGCACGCGGCGGCGGGAAAGGAGCATATAGAGTCGACGGTGCAGTACCTAGAATTGGAAGGTCTGATAGAAGAGGTCAAGATCATGGAAAATGTCGGTGACGTGTGGGTGAAAGTTTGAAAATTCACGTTATGAATGTTATCTGAATATGAAAATAATATTAGAGCGATATAAAAATATTAGTTTCTGTAACAGGTATATAAAAAAATATATGATAGAGAAAGAAATTCTTGCTTCGCGGATTGTTTCTGTTATGTGTTACAGTTTTCAGATTGTTCTGTTCTCCAAACTTTAATCAGCTAAGTAGTTTTATGGCATTAAAAAATATCATAATGATTTACTATCCCATCATTGGGCCAGTGTGGCGGGAAATAGCCCAGATCTCCTCTTGTGACCCCTACAAAAGACGGCCTTAAAACCTGGAGATGCGGGCAGGTCTGATCGATGTGGGGATCTATAGAGGCCTTTGTCCAGCAGTTGACGTCACTTGGCTGATGATGATGATTTGCAGTAACTTTTGTTTTCTACTTCAATTAACGAAATCGAAATTTCTTTGTTACGCGGTGAGGCTCTGTGTCTTTCCTAGGTTTTCAAACCGCACTAAAAAAAAACTCTAGTCTAAATCTAGTCCAAACAATAAATATCTTCGAAGGAATTTCCGGTAACATATATTATACTATTCACATGTCTTACTTTCTAATTAAGCTTGAATAACTGGAAATGCTTATGTTAATGATGTGAATAGAGGATTTAGGCGCATTCAAATCGACCTAGATTTTAAACTGATTGACGTTAATAAGAACATTCTTTTCGGTCTCGTATATCAAGTGTATCTATTCATCAGGACCTCGTTCAACTGTTCCCGATGTTCAGTGTGTCAAGCACAGAAACATTTATTACGGCTGCCTCATCCACTTACTGTGACGCTATTTTTTGTTTGTGGGAGGAATTTTCTAAAAAGATACTCTGCTTCTGGGGGGAACAAAGGTTATTTGGGATTTTGACCTAGTAAAACCCCCTCAGTGCGTTTCGGGAGGCCTCGGCATTTACTGCGGAACGCACCGGTACCTCCCGGTGCTACGCCTAAAGCTCGTACCAAGGAGGATTATAACCCTCTTCGGCATCCTCGCTTTGGCACGACAAGCACCACCTCGCATAAGGGCCCCCACCATCAAAGCCGAACCCGAAAACCCTTTTAGTCGCGTTATACGAAAGGCAGGGCCTATCAGTCCTACTCTTAATAGCCCGAAACTACAGGGCAATTTACTGTGCCTTTAAAGATCTCTAGTTAAGATATTCACACAGCATCACACTGTATATAATACTAATCTTTATTTCAGTTTGAACGATTCCGATATTCTGGATCTCGAAGGTAATGCGACGATGGACGTGGTGAGGCACTGGGCAAGACGATATTTAGCACAGGCTGAAGCTATGATAGAAAATTTAACTGCAGTACAATATGTGCTCTGGGATGATATTAGGTAATGTTTATTCTAGGTTCTTCTATTTTTCCTCATTACCGTAAATAGTGGTAGAAATCTCTTTTCGCAGACATTTTTTATCATGGAGTTATGGTGGTGATATCATGATCCTGCTTTAAGTGTGTTTGTGAGAAGTTAATAAGCGAGTGTGTTAATGAAAAGAATTAAGAGACATTCAGAAATTATTGGTTTGCCTCTACACTACTCTGTACTGTTTTCTCGTAATATTATTATGAGCATATTAGTTGCATTCTTATTTCATCTTGATGAAGAATTGAAAAGAAGACCTTCGAACTGCAGAGATGACAATTGTATTCTAACAGAGGGAATAAGAAAGCTTGATTTTGTATCTGTCGAAACTTTTATGTGATTTCCAAACGAGTAGAAAGTTGGCAGGAAGAAGAATCTAGAGTATTTTATTGGATACAATGTATCTCGAACTCAATAAAAAAAACACTAATATATAAAACATTGATTTTTCTTTTTTTAATATCGAATAGTCTAGTGCTTCATTATAGTCCCACCTGATGGTAAGCGGATGTAATCTAGGTTCTCTTGAAGACGTCATAGCTGGATGGAAAGACTGATGGCGGCAGACTGTTCCAAACCTTCGCTGTTCACATTATGATGGACAAGGCGAATCGTTTTGTTCTAACCCGTGAGAAGAAGGGTTGAATATCCCCTGTTCTTTTTTTTAATTTAAGTAAAAAAATGGTGTTACATAGTTTCTATATCATTAGGACATATAGTCCTAACAGTTTTACAGTATATTTTTAAACAAAAATTTTTTTATTAAAATCTAAATTAACCATACATCACTGACTAATTGTGTGTGTGACTTTTACTTTTTTTCGCGTGTCTTCACTATTACGTCGATGTAGATCTTATTTAGTTTGTAGTTGCAAAACTAAGCTAAGTGATTTTTTGCGACGCCACGTTCGGCCATATTGATCCTTTAAAGTAGAACTGCGATAAATACTAATTATATCTGATGTCTGTTAGGTCATCAGCTAGCCACGAAGTGTGGTCAGCGAGGAGAACCTTAGGAATAGGGGTTGCAGTACTAATCGTGGTGCTACTGGCGTCACCAATCCTCATACTGCTTCTGCGGCACACTATCTGGACAATACAGGTAAGATGTATTTAGTAATTCGCATATGATGATTTCTCATGATAACAGGTGGACGTCCATCGGTTGAAATGCTGATGATCATGATGATGAAGCTGGAGAGGAAAGAAAGAAATAAACTTTTTTAATTTTTTAGGTGTTTTAAATACTGCAGATTAATGCGAAATTTTTAGCTTGCTAGATCTGTTTATTAAAGATAAAATGTGCGACTTAAATCAGAAGTACTCAATTTTTTTTCTTCAGGCCAAGGCTGTATTATGTTTTCTTTTTTATTTTTTCTCATGCAATTCTTGTTGTTTTTCTTTCATCGTATTTTCTGTCTTCCACTCTTTCATTTCTGAATAGTCTTTTCAAAGCCTTGAGAGTGAGGATATATAACTCTTTGGCATTATAAATTTCACTACCCCTACCCTTTATTACAATTAATATATATCCCTCTATTTCATTATCTCTCTCTACCAACAGTGTTATAATTGCAGAATACTCTTAAATTCGATATAAACTATTTAAAACTATACAGGAGGGAAAAGAGAGACAACGCCGTTTTAATCCTAGGTATCTAGGTATTCAAATATGTTGATGAAGAGAAAGAAATCATTAAATGATCATCAATGACTAGTATTATGTACGAAAAGAAATACTACTATAATGATATCATAAATTTCAACAACTCATTTTCATTATATGTATATAGATATTTAACCCAGAAAGCTATGAGTGTAGTAGAACAAGTCTAATGTTAACTGTTAAGTAATCTAAAGTTAAAGTAAATATTTAGTGTATAAAATGACGTAGCCTAAGTTTTAAAACTAAATTAGAATTAAATACAAATTAATGAATTTAAAAAACATTGAAGGAATGTACGGAAATGTATGTATATTATGTCAAACTTAATTTGTCTTTAAGTAGTGAAAAAGAAGAATACACTAGATACTAAATTTACTACCCTGATATATGCAAAATCAGTTTCAAACGATATGTTTAACCTTACCTTAAGATAGAATTAAAACGAAGTACATTTAACAAGCTAATGAAAATTCTAAGTAATAACGGCTGAACGGTATTAATAAGTAATATAAGTATAATACTAAAAAACCTACCTAAATGTAACATGTATTATTAATAGGGAATACTCTGCGATCAATTAACCCTAATAAGAAATTGTAACATGATCACATTATACGACTCAAAGCCTTGTTATATTATATATTATTCGCCAACGACAACCGTTGACGTAATAAATTGTTTTACTTGTTATTACGTGTAGCTAACTCAAGGTCGCCGTTAGTTTAGTAAGAGGCAAAACTAAATCAATACTGCATCGTCATATAAATACTAAGTGATACTAATTGAAGGGCGTTGTAGCTCGTGGAGTTACCGGGGCAACAGAGATCTATCCCTAAACAATATATATAGAACTATTTCTTTGTATATCACAAAAATATAACAATACTTTACGAACGATAAAAACGCCTGTAGTTGCAGTAGACGTGGATTATAACAGGACAAACATAACATCTGTTATTACCGTTACTGTTAAGAAATAATAACAGGTATTAAACAACAGTTGTTATTTTTTTACAATTTGTATTTATCGAGTGACGTTTCGAGGATAGTTAGCTTCTTGTAAGGTTACAATTTCTATTTTTCGACTTATAATACTAGGTGCTTCTCATTTTAGCTTATGACAATATTATACAAAAGACAAAGACAAGCATTCATTTTTTTTATTGTCTGTTGTATGTGTTGTTCATGTTTCATTTTTTATTGGCTCTTCTGTTATTTCACCGGCTGTTATCGAATACTGAAAATGTTTATTGTTGATAGTGGTTGAATAACTAGAGTGTGGTGAAATGTAAATGATATATTTAATATATATAGTGACATCGCAAGAGCCACTGCTATTTGTTATCTTCGAATACTTGTGATTCATATGTTATGACAAATACGCCTCGCTCCTGAGTTGTAGTGCTGGATGGTTGTGGGAAGTGCCTAGTTGTGGGCAACACTGATCAATGTGGAAATGTTCATAGCACTTATGTTCGTTAGGCAGTAGATGTCTATCATTTCACTGTGTAATTATTTACATTTTAAGAATACTATCGTAGCTAGAATACTCTCGGCGGAAAGCTGCAACTAATAAATGCTTAAAAACAGTTACGACACGAACACTATGCTGAACTTTAAGAAAAAAAATTAAAGAATTATCTGTAAACTTATTTTATAAATAATTCGTTTTATTATAATAGTGTAAATACAAAGTATCGGATAATACATCAATATTTTTCCCAGTTATTAATCCATAACAGTCATTTTACGTCGCCTCTGCTGGGGCACAGGCCCACCCTCAATATGAGGGCGATTGGGCCCATAGTCACCACGCTGGCACAATGCGGGTTGGTGACTTCACACACACCTTAGAATAAATTTAAAGTCATGTGCAGTTTTCCTCGCGATGTTGTCCTTCACCGTTTGTATCTCGCTGTTATAACTAAAGTTAACAAATGTACATCACTTAAATATTAGTCATCGGTACATGCCGAGATTCGAACCCGCGACCTTCGGAATGAAGGCCGTACGCTCTAGCCATTAGGCCAGCGAGCTACCAAAAACACACCCACTCTAGGCATGTCGGAAAATATTTGTTTCAGCTAGCGCTGATAAATGATTCAGATGAAATACCATATGATTATGAATATAATTTTCAGATGCTACCTCTATTTCTAACTGTGTGTAAGCTTGTGATAAGTCTATATTATGGAATATCTATGCCCCGTATATTTTGTGAGTAAACCTCGCACACACGCTCGCGGGATCCGAAAACAATCTTTAAACATTTGTTTAGAGTAATTTTATAATCGCCACAAATTCATATACAGTATTTTGTTTTTACACCAATGACACGATCGCTATAGCACAGTCCCGTTGGATTCAACTGGTGTAATGATATCTTTGCGCTTCCGCCACTCCAGCTCGTTGAGGCCGAAGAATGACCGTCCCGCGAGTGAATCGTCTCCTGCCATCCGCAAACACGTCTTTACACCTGGAAATGATTTCCACCACATTAAATTTCACACGTTTCTCTGAACACATTTTCCTTTCATCATCGTCATAATCATCATGATTGGGCGACTAAAAATTTTCCTTTGTGTTTCATACACACAAACATTTAAACATTTTATATCACCTATTATTTTGATCATTCGCAAGAATAAGTAACTCTACTCCTGCCTGGATGCACAGCAGTCTTAGACACACCCTCATCAGACGCCCTTGCATGTTGTACACACAATCGGACACAATTTTCAAGTTAAATAGTTGTTTCGACGTCCACATGCTTGCTATCTTCATGTCTTTTTCTGTGATGACTAAATCGAAGAGTGCTGGTATACATTAATATCAGCCTTGCGGCGTCGTTGTTGCCGCTGCCTCTGCCAACTAGTACACTTAGGCAAAGGATGGTGTTTTCTCGCCACTGAGAATCTGTTACCGGATAAACTTGTTGCGGATTTCATAAGCAAAATTGATCCCTCATATCGTCGTCTAAATCTGTACTACATTTAAAATCTCTCGCAATTTTTTTTATTCCGCCGCGTATGTTATCAGTGATTCTTCCAGTAACTGCTACCTTTGTCTAAACTTATACCTTTCTACTGGAATACTTTGTTTCGGTTGTTAGTAATCATTGATTATGGTTACTAAATGTTGAAAGGATTTAGTGCCCGGTTTCTCTGGGGTGTAGTTTTACTAAAAGTTCATAACTTTCTGGTACCATCACCTTGATTAACGTTGAACCTTACGTGTTTCCTTAACCTCATTTGTTATAAAATATTGTTCAAGTTGTTCGATGTACAAAGCCCGTTCGTGCGTCGTCACATCGAACTTCTTTAATTTGCCCATAGACTATTTGTTAACATTTATAAATAATCAGACGATACACAAACATATACAATACGCATATTCAGCACGTCGCCAGTTTAGTTTATATCCAGGTATCATGAACTAGACGAACACCAATCGGGGAATTATATAAGATGCAAGCGATTCAAGACATACATATACAACTGACAGATTTCGTAAAGTCACCGACATAGTCCAAAAGATTACTAATCTGAAGTGGGAATGGGCAGGACACATTGCTCGAAAGACTGACAGCTGGTGGGGCAGCAAGGAATATCAGGAATCCCAATAGGTGATTCAACCATCGGGTGAAGGTTCACGGGAAGCAGTTAAATGCAAATGTTAAATTAAAGGCAACGCGGGCTGGATCGATGTGGAGATCTTTGGGGGGGGGAGGCTATGGCAGTGGACGTCTACCGGCTGATAATGATGAGGACAGATTATTAACGGATACCAGCGCATCTGTCAAGGTTCTCTAAACGTCTAACACTGCATACAACTCAAACATCAAGTTACCGTTGATATGAAACCTCAATTTATTTCTGTGATACTTAATGGCGAGATACTTTATAGTTTTTTTTGAAGTTTACCTCTATTCTCTGATGATGTTGAGGACTTCCTAGTCCTTGACTCATCAGGAGATCTCAAAATCTGTAACCGATATTGCCTCTGTCATTTAGAGGTCAGCTAAGAATTTTACAAAATGTCTTCCCTAAAGGGAGTTGATGAATGCGGGCGGGTATCAGCTAGTTGTTATTATAATTGAACTTCTTCAGAGATTAAATAACAGTCATAATCAGCTGATCAGCAGAGAAAATATACCTGCTGATATTCGTTAAAACGGAAGTATTTCGAATCCAGTTCCTACTTGCTCACTACTTACTAGTTGTAGGTCTCTATTGCCGGAATTCGCCTAGGTGGGTACCACCGCAACGTCTATTTCTGCCGCCAGACAGTAGTGTGCAGACATTACTGGGTTCCGGTTTGAAGGGTGTTGTAGCTAGTATAATTACTGTGTTAATGACATCCAATATTTTATGTGTCAGGCGACGAGCGCGATGTGATGCAGTACATATATAATACTAACAAGCGCCACTGTTATGGGCAGGCGAGTTGCCATCAGGTGAACGTCAGGCTCGTATCGTCGCTTAATCGAATAAACAAAAATATTTATAGTAATAGTAATAATCTTTATTTTTACATGTCTTTCTTATATGTGGTGTTTATAAAAAAAAAACTGTGAAAACCCGATGTTGAGTCATGTTGCACCTCCGAGGTGTGTTTACGCTGTATTATGAAAGAACAGTTACTCGACCAGTTTTCGTGGCAGCTTCACACATCAGCAGCAGCCTCACTCGGTTATTTACGATATTCATACCGTTACCGGTAATAAGTGATACATCTAACTGATAACATAATGTATTAATGAACTATGTTATTAGTTAAACATACCGGTTAATATAGAATTAGATTTGAAATTTGTGAGAAATATTCCCGCACGTCGACAACCCATTGTCTCTCGCACCCCTTGTTATTTACACCCCCGATACCCCTATTGGTGAAGTAATATCGTAAAATTTATTCTTAGCTGACCTCTAAACGGGGGAAGTGATATCATTACCAAATTTTATCTCTTTACGTATAATAGTTTCGGAGATCTGGTAATGAGAAAGTGAATCTTTCTTTTTTATTCAACGAAGCGACGAGGCGAATAGGACGTTCATCTGATGGTAAGTGACAACACTGCCTGTAACAACGTGGCGCAAGTTAGGATGATATACACTGTGCCACATTGTGCCCGTAGCCTTTGAGACATAAGCTGTTGAATTAAACTAGTTACGGCGCTCTTCAAACCGGAACCCAGTAAACTTTGCACACTACTGTTTGGCGGCAGAAGTAGGCGCTGCGATGGTTTCTATCTACACGGTTTCTACTAACAGAGACCTATCACCAGTACCTTTGGATATATCATGTGTATATATATACACATGAGATATCCATATATATATATATGTATATTTAGTAGAACTCAATGTCCCAGTAATTTCACTTTACAATACAGTTCTTCAGACTAAAACACAGTCATGTTTGCACACTATTATTTAACAGTAGCCATTGGAGCTGTTACCAGGGAAAGACACATATATAAATATGTCTGTGTGTATTATTAATTGGTAATTTTATATACACGTTTGAAGCAAAGTCATCATTTGATTGTAGTTAATGTGTTTTTCCCTGGTAACAGCTCCAATGGCTACTGTTAAATAATAGTGTGCAAACATGACTGTGTTTTAGTCTGAAGAACTGTATTGTAGAGAGAAATCACTGGGACAATTAGTGTTATTACAAATGCCTCAAGGCGACAAGCACAATGTGATGCAGTGTAAACATCCTTAGTAATGTCCCTATGATAGAGCAAGATCTTTGATTGCGTGTAGTTAAAGAAATATACTTCCAAAGAGCTGACTGCAAAACTACATTTTGACTATTGTAAAGATGTTAACAGGTTTCTCATGGGAGAGTAATATACTCCGCCGGTGCTGTTGCGGTGGTACCACACCAGCACAATGGCCTCTTCAGCGGTATAAAAAAAATAAAAAATAGTTTATTGTCATACATGATTTTATTCAAATCAAAATATATTTTGTTTACAAGTAAGTAATTTAAAGCACCTACAATATTACATTAAGGTTTAATTTTAACTAGCACCTTGTACATTATCTAATTATACAAGTATATTTACTAGGTATTTATATACTACATCGTGTCTATGGGTTTTTATACATATGTACATAAGTAAGGGGTAAGTGGTGTAACGGGTCGCGCACAACAACTCACGGAGTCCAAGTCAACCTCAACTTCCCGTGGTGCACCCTTATAATCAGCTAACGAGACTCTGGCTCCCACCAACCCGTATTGTCCCACGGTGATGAGAAATGGCTTATATCTCCCCATATCAACCCCTACAAACGACGGCTTCTAATCCTCGGCGGTACCGGAGGTAATGGTGACTGTGGACCGATCGATACGGAGATCTTTGCGGAAGACCTATATCCAACAGTGGTCATCTCTCGGCTGATGATATTGATGAACTTTTACAGTATTTTATGAAATGTTAGTAAAAAAAACGATTGTAAGGGTGTTAATAGCGGGAAAGGGCGCAGAGGGTAGAGGGTAGTTGGGCACAGAACATTTTTGACAAATTAAACTTTCTCATATTTCGAAAGTGCCTTTTAAAACATTTTTTAAGTTTATAAAAAATTTATTAAGCATTCATGGCCGATAGACGCCCACTGCTGGACACAGGCCTCCTCCAACGATCTGCACATGGATCGGTCTCGCATCCAGTGGGTTCCCGCGACTCTCACCAGACCATCGGTCCACCTTGTGAGAGACCTTCCAACGGTACGTGTACCAGTACGCGGGCGTCACTCGAGGACCTTACTGCCCTAACCGCAGTCGGTACTTCGAGCATTGTGCCATGCGCACTGCCGCTTAAGTCTAGCAATCTTTTGGGCTATGTCGATGACCTGAATTCCTTTGCGGATCTCCAGATTTGTGATTCGATTGCGCAGAGAAACTCCTAGCATAGCCCTATCCGTTGCCCTTTGGGTGACTTTGAGCCATTCTATAAGGGCGACAGTAAGGGGCCACGTCTTCAGACACTGCGCTCTCTGAGAATCCGAGCATTAAGAAATCTACTTAAACGATTGTTTTATACATTTTGTTACCACATAAGATTCAATAATAAACTTAGAGCTAAGTACATTTTTTGGCAAAGTTATGATTAATAATTTACTTATTACACATATTTAATGTTAGACACGTTTAATTCGCTCGCATCCGACTAAATTTACACGATCGATTCCGATGATCTATATATAAATTTCTATAGAAGCACGGAGTGATCACATCATTAATAGAAGGTATTAGTAACCTTCTTATATACCTCTGTGTATTAATAATACGATTATATACATATATTATATTAAGTTTAAAGTACATTGAAGGTGGAGTTAGTGAAACGAAAGAGGAGTATTGGAAGTTGGAATGTATGGAAGATATTACTTACAAACACTTTAATATATAGTATACTATGTATACTAATCGCCCGTTAATATGAAATATAGTAGGATCGAATTTTGACAATTGGTAAAGTTAATAATATATATATATATATATATATAATATTTGATAAAGTTTAATAAATATACAACAACGTCTGCAAGGTCCATATGCCTGTATAATGTAATATGGCAAGTAAAGGTTCAGTCATTTTCCGACCACAATATCATTACATCCTTATACATACAAGTGCTAGTCTAAACGATAAAATAAATACTAGTTATAATGTTAATTTAAATAACATCGGTATTAACAGAAAACCTCAGTGGTCGCTGTTGATATTACATCATAATAGAGAACTTTCAATTGGTAACATTGTACAAGAAGTTCGCCGGGTTTTTCCCGTACATTGATGACTCTGTAAGTTCAGGCACTTAACATACATGAGAACCTAGATTTGGTTTTCAGTTCTAGAACAAGGAATCATCTCCCAAAACAAGAATTTTAACATCAAAAACTACAACGTTGTCTAAGTGGTTATCGATTTCACCATCATTTCATCATTGTTTGAAATTGACTGGGATCTCATCCCTGTCACTCCTGTCAACCAGATCTGGTTCTCTAATCACACTTCCAGTTTCAGCATTCCTCCTCCTGTGATGATTTCTAGATCGAGTTAGATCAGTCTTCTATTTGAGCTATGACTATAGTATGCATCAGCATGACTCTCCGGTTATCTTTTCGTACCTGAAATCAGAGAGAAAGTAATAATTAAAAAATCATACGATAGCATGTCTGATCATGATTATCATCATCCGCCAATAGATGCCCACTGCTGGACATAGGCCTCCCCCTGGCATGTATGATATAATATTAAATGTTATGTTCTTACAAAAAACAATTTTACCTGTGATCTGTTAGTACAGAGTACTAGTCTACTATATGATTGAGTTAACTCATATACTAGTATTGAGTACGTCAAACATGATCTTTTGAGAAACTATGTTCAGCGGTGGACATGACGGTGTTGATGAAAGGAAAACTATAGTTTTATATTTATAATTACACTAGCGACAGCGTCCTTCAAACCGGAACAGTATGCACTCTTAATGTTTTACGGCAATAATTGACACTGTCGCTGTTATCTACTTATCATCGACAGTAGCTAGCTAGGTATTTGTTAACTTTTCTTGTAATGTGCCATTCATCTAGAGAAATATTGCATTTTTTGGACACCTTCAAAGATTATCCCTTTAAGAGTTCCCAAGGTTGCTCCCGGAGGACAAAATTCCTGGAAATGGTGCACCTGGTACACAGCGGAAGAAGTAGTTTGACAATATCAAGGAGTGGACATGGTTTAAATACTTTTAGTTGAAAAGAACAGCTGATGATCTAATTAGTTTTCTCAATCTGGTCGCTAAGGTTTACTTTAGTTTGAGCAGCCCCTATTGATGATGATGATTCATCTATTCCGCTGACTCCTTATCGTCATGAAAAATTTATATATTTTTTTTATTAAACGATATAGCACGAGCGTTAAATAATTAACATTGTTTCTTGTTCACAACACTGAGAAAAATCGTAAAACAGCTGACCATGAACTTTTTTCAATCAAAATAAGACATAGTTTGTTTTGTGCTAAACGTGTTTTGATTTTGTCTGTTTGGGTATCACCGCCGCGCCTATTTCTGCTGCCAAACAGTAGTGTGCAAACATTACTGTATTCCGGTTTGAAGGGTGCTGCAGCTAGTGTAACTATTGAGGTAACGAGACTGAATATCATATTATATGTCGCAGGCGACGAGCGCAATATGATGCTGCGTATAACATCTCAACTAGCACCGCGCTGTTATGGGCACACGTATCATTTACGTCATCAAGTGATCTGGCTCTTTTTTTTTTTTTTTTTAATGTCGTTGGTGGAAATGCTGTTACCGCATACCCAGCGCCCTTTTCAGGGGGGCGGACGCCGGGTAATGTGGGGCTCGGGGCCACTGAGATGTTGTGCGTGACCCCCATACCCACTAAAACCACCACCGCTTGTCCCGCCATACGCATACTGGAGACGCCCGGGTTTCAGTCAAGCAACTCTCCGGGCGCCTCCGCGTACAAAACTCCTCCTGGTGGAGGCGACTGCGCCTGTAGATGCCAAGGCGCATCGCCCGCGAGAAGCGTACCCGCCGTCCAAGACACCGTACGGTACGCCCGACAGGCTCGGACCGCCAGGATACGTTGGGCCCTCTTCAACACGGGCCCGTTCCTGGCGGTCTCGCACCTATCCACCCATACGGGCGCACCGTACAGTGCCATACTCCGCAGGATGCCAGAGTTTAGGCGCCGACACAAATGACCCGGCCCCCCGACATTGGGCAGCAATCTGCCCAGCGCAGCGGCGGTGGCGGTGAGCTTCGGGAGAAGCCGTTCGAAGTGCTCCCCGAAGCTCCATCGCCCGTCCAGAGTGAGCCCTAAATGCTTGAGGGCCCCCCGCACTGGGACCCTCTCGCCCCGGACGGGGATGATCGCGCCCCGGGGTGGACCTCTGCGGGGTCCGTGGAAGAGGAGGGCCTCCGTCTTCGTGACGGAGACCCTCAGACCCAGCTGCTCGATACGGTTGGCTGCCGAACGAGACGGCCAGCCAAGATCTTCTCGAAGATCTTTCCCGCCTCGTCCAGAAGGACGATCGGTCTGTACGCGGAAGGGGAGTCGGGGTCACAATCCCCCTTCCGCAGCAGGCAAAGCCTGCCCGTCTTCCAGCGCTCCGGGAACTGCACGCGCCGAATGCAGGCGTCGTACAGTCCCCGGAGCTCCTCGCGCAGGTGACTGGCGGCCACCCAGAGAGCCCTCGATGGGACCCCGTCGGGCCCCGGAGCCGTACGTCGACCCCGGAGACGATCCAGGGCCACGTCCAGCTCCTCTTCCGTCAGAGGAGGGCCCTCCTCTGTGGCCGCCGCGGGGGCGGTGGTGGACATAACCGGGGGCTGGAATGACGCGTCAGCCCCCGGGAACAACCGGTCCACTACCCCTTGGAGGAAGTCCGGGTCCAGGGCCTCCGTTAAGGGGGCGCCTGCGGCACAGAGCTTCTTCCGTGCCGTCTTGAACGGGTGCCCCCTTGGATCCCTGTCGACCCCAGCCAGTAGTTCCTCCCAGGCAAGGGTCTTCGCCCGGACTATGGCGAGCCGCAGGGTCTTGCGGGCTTCTGCATACTGACCCTGCAGCCGCTCCTCCTCCCCCGTCACCTGCGTGCGCCGATGCCGACAACGCTGCAGTGCCCGGCGACGAGCCTGGGCCGCCGCCCGGAGGCCGGAGAGCTCCTCCGACCACCAGTACGGCTGGCGGCGATCCGCAGGACGTCGCCGCATCCTAGGCATGGCCGCATCGCACACCTCCTGAAGAGCGCTGTGGATGCGACCTTCCAGCTCGTCGACGCCGACGTCGTCTTTGCCGAGGACCCAACGAGGGAAGTGGAACCCGGGGCGCGATGATGTTGTGCCGCGCCCCTGAGGAGGGGAGACCTCGAACCTGATATATCGGTGATCCGATAAGGTCTCCACCTCCTCTTCCACCCGCCAATTTGCCACACGGCGCGCGAGCGCCAGTGAGGCAAAGGAGAGGTCCACGATGGACCCCCCCGACCCTCGCACGAAGTGATCTGGCTCCCAGCAACCTAAATTGGGCCAGCGTGGTAGTAAATAACCCAAAATCCACTATATCACTATTGATGTGGTGGAATTGAGGTATTCATATGATGGAATTTGGGAACCCAATCGATGTGGGAATATTTAGAGGAAGTCTTTGTCCAGCAGTAGACACATTTAAGCTGATGATGATGATGAACACTGAAAAAAAATTATTAATTTCATTTTAGGATCGTTACAGAGTTATTTTATAAAGTATTGAAACAAAGTTTCGAAGTTTACTGCTGTTTGTCAGAAATGTTAGGAATAACAGGATTAGTTTAAGAACTTATAATTATTGATGATGGCTAATTCGCACCATCTTTTTTCAATTCGTCGCTCTATATGATAAATACGTATGTGGGACAAATACGAATGTGGGACAAATACGTTTATTCGTTTCCTGAATCTTGAAAAGGAAAGTGCTAAGAAAACATTTTAAAAACTATAAACAGATAGTATATCACACAAATTACAGTGAGTCAGTATTATTTTGTTTGAGAGTGCTGGAGAAAAGTAAGTAATTTATTTATTATTAATTTTTAGTTTTGTACTCGTAGCAGTAGTTAGCAAAGATAGATAAATTACACCAATCATGACTTTAGTTGTTAGTAGTTTAATATTCAATCATGCAAAATTACACGAGTACTCCTCAATAGTTTCTTTTTGAAAAATTTAGCAATCAGGTAAGTAGGGGGTCTACCCAACACGGAAAAACATGGCAAGGGGTCTACGACACAAAAAGTTTGGGGAGCTCTGGGTTAGACGATATAAAAGTGTGGACCGGGTTCAAAAGCCATCAGTTAAAATGATTTTCTCAATCTGATCGTCGAAATAGAAGAGAATCTAACGATGATGATTATTTAGTACAAATAGTTATTAATGAGATTATAGTAGAGATGGATGTAACAAAAATTAATATTTAAAATAATGAGGATGTGTTGTAACTCTTACTGTTGGCAACTGATGCACATGATCCGCGGTGGCATCTTTTTGTAGCCCGTCGGACATTTGTTATACACCATAGTACTCCGTTTCACTCTTGTAGGTCTTAGAGGTCTCAACCATTTAATTTGATTACTGATTATTTCCAACGGGTCACTTAGATCGTCGTAGTCGCGCGTAGTTAAATTGGAATAGACTACCCCTAGTAGCAGGGTCGACACGAGCGTGCGAATGATGAGGCTGCTCGGCTTCATGGTTACGCGTGCTGTCTGGACGGCCGACGGAGGCGGACTGTTTTGACTTTACGATATCGTACGATTTTATAGCGAGCCTGTTGCCACTATATTCGCCCTGCATTTACATGCGACATAATCTGACCACATTTGATCGATCATGAGTCAGCAGCAGGTACCTACAGGGTGTCTGGTGGCAGATTTATGTTTTCAAATTTAAATAAAAAATAACATGTTTGATATATAATTTTACTAAAAGTATTAAAAGATAGAGTACAAATGCGGATTTAATTTTTTAAAGATAATGTCATCCAAATGTCTTCTATCCTGTTGCACACACACACACACTGTTCGAAACGGAGCCTCGTATTCCGTGCCACACGCTGCAGTAAACTTGGTTCAATTGCGCTGATTTCTCGCCGAATATTTTCTTTTAAGTCCACAACAGTTCGCGGATTGTTGGCGTAAATTCTCTCTTTGAGTTAGCTCCACAAAAAAAATCCATTGGAGTTAGGTCGGGTGACCTCGGTGGCCACGGGATGTCCCCAAAGCGACTAATCAGTTTTTGAGGGAAATTTTCTCGCAACAAATCCATCGAAGCTCTGGCCGTGTGTGCGGTCGCACCTGTACCGCATCCTGTTGAAACCACGTGTGTGATGAGAATGTTGAATGAGCTCGCAGGTTCGGCAAAAAGAAATTCGAAATCATGAGCTGATAATTCTCACCATTGACATTCGTCGCTTGGCCCCGTGCATTTTCAAAAAAAAATGGTCCGATTATCCCATTCGTGGATAAAGCGCACCAAACAGTTACCCTTGGGCAATGTAATGGTTTCTGGTGCTTCAGTCGAGGATTGCGAGCTCTTAGAGCCCAGTAACGGCAATTTTGCTTGTTTACGTGTTCGTTTTAATGAAAATGAGCCTCGTCGCACAGTGCGAAAACGCTCCAACATGGTTTCACAAAAAAAATTGCATGACGCAGTCATTTTTTTTCAATTCTTGAATTATTTGAATTTTAAAAGGATGAAACTTCATATCTTTTTTCAAAATTTCATGCACGCATGCTCTTGGAAGTCCCAGTGAAGCTGCCCTTTTCCGTATCGAAAGTCGTGCATTTTCACGTAAACTGCGTTCAACCAGTTCAATGTTTTCGGGGGTCCTTGACGATCGACTAGGTCCTGGCCGCGGTGTGTTCATAGCCGAAGCAGTTGCGCGGAACCTCTCCACCCACGAACGAATTAAATTCACACTCGGCCCATCGCCTATCCGTCGAATATTGAAATGTGAACAAAACTGTCGGCGAGCGAGTACGTAAGAATCGTTACTCTTGAAAAATGCTTCAATAGCGAACGCGCGATGCTCATCCGACCACTGCGACATCGTGACTAAAAAATCCGCACGATCTGTGATTCTAATGTGATGTAACACCACCCGCACTGTTTATAACTTATTGAGATATTCGTTTTTTAAAATATAAATCTGCCACCAAACACCCTTTAGATTGATTTCGAAAATATTATTTGCAGCCTTTCCGTTGATTTTATCGGCGCTTTCGACGATCGGTGCCTATGTTTTGATTCAGACATACAGCTGTTTTTTTTTTTTTTTATTAACATGTGTAACAAAATGCTAACTGAAATGCACACCCCGTCGCCAAATTGGGCCGGCGTCGGTGGTAGTGTCCGTCTCCAACCGACTAAAAAGCTTCACACGGTATTCCACTCTCATTCACGTGCTCGTGGGGTCGCGGGTTAAATCAGTTCCTCCGCGATCCCCCGAACGACGCCCGAATGACCGGGCCCACCTCGAGGAGGGCTGTGAAGCACCCCTCCCGTTAAAAATCCCTACATGGCGACGCGTCGAAATACGAGACGCATCATCACCATATGCACCCCAGGAACCCTCTCCAAGGGGGGCGCCGGCCGGACGGCCCTTGTCGGTCGCGGCGCCAGGTTCCTGCCGAGGAGCTATTCGGCGGTCGTGCGCTCGGCCCCGCCTTGCAGCGGTGAGCTGTCATCGCGCTCCAACCGCGTCCTGTCCCCTCGGTGCCCGCTCTCGGATGCGTTCGGTCTCCCGCTTCTACGTCATAATAGAGTCGCAGAATCGGGATACCGCATTCCATGACGCCTCGCTACTGACCATGGTCCGGACCACGGACGGTAGCGAGAGGTCACTCCCTATCGCCGCTACGAGCGCGGCCCTGCCCCCCCCCCCCCCATCACGGGCAATCGGCCAAGATGTGGGACGTTGTGTCCACCGGGTGGCCACACTCGTCGCACGCCTCGTCCGTCCTACTTGTACAGTTCCGCCGGTACAGATAGCTCCCTAAGCAACCGTGCTCCGTGAGTACCTGCACTAGGCAGAAACTGAGGACTCCGAAGTCTCGGTCCAGCCAGTCACCAATGACTGGCTTGACGGCTTCAACGGTGAGGCGACCGTACGATGGTTCAAGGAGTCGCCGCTCCCATCTCCGAAGCACCTCTCGACGCGCCTTTCGGCGCCACCTCTCCACCTCGTCTGGCGACGGAAGTGAACCCTCCCGCTCGAGGGTACTTTTCCGCCACGAGTAGAGGCGCGCTAGCGACTCTGCTTCGAGTACTCACGGCGGCGTCCCGGCGAGGACGCACGCCGCCTCGAAGGAGATGGTACGGTAACCTCGTACGACCCGTATAGCCATGACGGGCTGCAGCGAGCGCACCAGCGTCACGCCACGGGTCGAGAGGTGTTGCGCCCATATGTGCGCACCGTATAGCGCCATAGAGCGCACCACCCCCGTGTAGAGTCGATCGCGTCTACGGTGGACCTTCCCCGGCGGAATCCGAACTGGTGTTCGCTCAGATCCGGTCCGACCTCCTCCATGTGTCGAACGAGGCGAGCCGCGATAACGCACTCGAAGAGCTTGCTCACCTCGTCCAACAACACGATCGGCCGATACGACGACGGTGAGTCGACCGGTTTTCCCACCTTCCGAAGCAGGACCAGTTTCCCCGCCTTCCACAGGCGTGGAAACCGACCCTGCTTCAGCAACGCCGTGAACAGCGTCTGCGTCCAGGGCTCTAGGGGACCCATAACTAGAGCCCACACGTGGCCGGGTATACCGTCGGGCCCAGGAGCGGTGTCCTTGACACGCATCCTTTGGACGGCAGCCGACAGTTCCCCTACGCTGACACCCGGTACGTCGTCCGGGTCGAAGGAGTCTTCCCCCTCCCCACCCCGCGCCGCGGGACCGAATCGCTGTCGGTGGCGACCCTTGGTCGTCCCGCCGCGGGAACAGTGTACGAACCGTCCGATCGAGAATCTCCGGTGGGAGGCTGCGAGTCAATGGGGGTCAAGTGTTCGTTAACCTAAATAAGCGCTGACCTCGAGCGTCCCCCGCGCCGGCGAGGCGCCGGCGCCGAAAAACCTGATGTTGAGTCATGTTGCACCTCCGAGTTACGTTTACACTGTACATGATTTTCATATTTGGCTCGCGCGCGACCGCGATCGTATCATCGCGCAGTCCTCGGGTACTTAATTGCAACACAATATTTTTTGTCGATCACTCGGTACACCCGGCGCCACAAGATGAACAGACCTAATGTCACTCACTTTGAGTTCGACGCCGACCAGCTTGCCAATTTCGATGGAGATGTGAATTAAGTTTTCGGCTTCTCTTTCAGGTATGTTTTGCAATTCTAGGTTACAACTCCGGAATGCTTGATCAAAGCCGTTAAATTTAGCGCCTACTTTTTCGACGTTGACACGGAGCTCCTTGATTTCTTGTACATAAGAAGCATCAGGATTACAGGATAGTTTTGCGAACCCACGCTCCAGTTCCGTCACGCGCTGTTTCCACGTATCGATACGTTGTTCCAGCTTGTTTATATCGTGTTTGAACGTTTTCAAAACTGTCGCGATAGCCTCGAGAAGGTCCTCTTGCCATTGTTGTCGTAGGGTACTCAATTTAGCGTCCATGTATTCCTTTAAGGCCTCGGTATCTATGTTTAAAACTGGCGTGGGTAGACATTCCTTAATCGTGGGCGGCGACGTATTTACTTGTGCCCCAGCTATTTTCTTAGCCTTACAGGAAGAACATTTCCACTTTATTTTATTCATGGGCAGGATTTTTTTGTACTCTGTTTCTGTTAAATCGGCACATAGGTAGTGCATACACATGTTGCACGTTGTGCATTTAATTAAGTTCCTTTTGGCAAGAACTTTTTTGCACTTAAAGCAATCCATCGCAATATTTACACAGCACTTAGGGAATTACAATTGAGAGAATAACTAAACACGCGCAAATAATTTAAATTAACATCGGTTAAAAAAAAAACGTGTTGCCCTGTTGCACTGTGAGGGTAGACCGATGATGGTATTCTCTGATGATGTTGAGGACTTCCTAGTCCTTGACTCATCAGGAGATCCCAAAATCTGTAACCGATATTGCCTCTGTCATTTAGAGGTCAGCTAAGAATTTTACAAAATTTCATCCCTAAAGGGAGTTGATGAATGCGGGCGGGTATCAGCTAGTTGTTATTATAATTGAACTTCTTCAGAGATTAAATAACAGTTATAATCAGCTGATCAGCAGAGAAAATATACCTGCTGATATTCGTTAAAACGGAAGTGTTTCGAATCCAGTTCCTACTTGCTCACTACTTACTAGTTGTAGGTCTCTATTGCCGGAATTCGCCTAGGTGGGTACCACCGCAACGTCTATTTCTGCCGCCAGACAGTAGTGTGCAGACATTACTGGGTTCCGGTTTGAAGGGTGTTGTAGCTAGTATAATTACTGTGTTAATGACATCCAACATTTTATGTGTCAGGCGACGAGCGCGATGTGATGCAGTACATATATAATACTAACAAGCGCCACTGTTATGGGCAGGCGAGTTGCCATCAGGTGAACGTCAGGCTCGTATCGTCGCTTAATCGAATAAACAAAAATATTTATAGTAATAGTAATAATCTTTATTTCTAGATGTTTTTCTTATATGTGGTGTTTATAAAAAAAAAACTTTGAAAACCCGATGTTGAGTCATGTTGCACCTCCGAGGTGTGTTTACGCTGTATTATGAAAGAACAGTTACTCGACCAGTTTTCGTGGCAGCTTCACACATCAGCAGCAGCCTCACTCGGTTATTTAAGATATTCACACTTAACACTTACATTACCGTTAACGGTAATAAGTGATACATCTAACTGATAACATAATGTATTAATGAACTATGTTATTAGTTAAACATACCGGTTAATATAGAATTAGATTTGAAATTTGTGACAAATATTCCCGCACGTCGACAACCCATTGTCTCTCGCACCCCTTGTTATTTACACCCCCGATACCCCTATTGGTGAAGTAATATCGTAAAATTTATTCTTAGCTGACCTCTAAACGGGGGAAGTGATATCATTACCAAATTTTATCTCTTTACGTATAATAGTTTCGGAGATCTGGTAATGAGAAAGTGAATCTTTCTTTTTTATTCAACGAAGCGACGAGGCGAATAGGACGTTCATCTGATGGTAAGTGACAACACTGCCTGTAACAACGTGGCGCAAGTTAGGATGATATACACTGTGCCACATTGTGCCCGTAGCCTTTGAGACATAAGTTGTTGAATTAAACTAGTTACGGCGCTCTTCAAACCGGAACCCAGTAAACTTTGCACACTACTGTTTGGCGGCAGAAGTAGGCGCTGCGATGGTTTCTATCTACACGGTTTCTACTAACAGAGACCTATCACCAGTACCTTTGGATATCTCAAATATATATATATATATATATATATATATATATATATTTAGTAGAACTTAATGTCCCAGTAATTGAGCTGTTACCAGGAAAAGACACATATATAAATATGTCTGTGTGTAATAATTGGTAAACTTTATATACACGTTTGAAGCAAAGTCATCATTTGATTGTAGTTAATGTGTTTTTCCCTGGTAACAGCTCCAATGGCTACTGTTAAATAATAGTGTGCAAACATGACTGTGTTTTAGTCTGAAGAACTGTATTGTAGAGATAAATCACTGGGACAATTAGTCTTATTACAAATGCCTCAAGGCTACAAGCACAATGTGATGCAGGGTAAACATCCTTAGTAATGTCCCTATGATAGAGCAAGATCTTTGATTGCGTGTAGTTAAAGAAATATACTTCCAAAGAGCTGACTGCAAAACTACATTTTGACTATCGTAAAGATGTTAACAGGTTTCTCATGGGAGAGTAATATACACCGCCGGTGCTGTTGCGGTGGTACCACACCACCACAATGGCCTCTTCAGCGGTATAAAAAATAGTTTATAGTCATATATGATTTTATTCAAATCAAAATATATTTTGTTTACAAGTATATAATTTAAAGCACCTACAATATTACATTAAGGTTTAATTTTAACTAGCACCTTGTACATTATCTAATTATACGAGTATATTTACTAGGTATTTATATACTACATCGTGTCTATGGGTTTTTATACATATGTATATAAGTAAGGGGTAAGTGGTGTAACGGGTCGCGCACAACAACTCACGGAGTCCAAGTCAACCTCAACTTCCCGTGGTGCACCCTTATAATCAGCTAACGAGGCTCTGGCTCCCACCAACCCGTATTGTCCCACGGTGATGAGAAATGGCTTATATCTCCCCATATCAACCCTTACAAACGATGGCTTCTAATCCTCGGCGGTACCGGAGGTAATGCTGACTGTGGACCGATCGATACGGAGATCTTTGCGGAAGACCTATATCCAACAGTGGTCATCTCTCGGCTGACGATATTGATGAACTTTTACAGTATTTTATGAAATGTTAGTACAAAAAACGATTGTAAGGGTGTTAATAGCGGGAAAGGGCGCAGAGGGTAGAGGGTAGTTGGGCATAGAACATTTCAGACAAATTAAACTTTCTCATATTTCGAAAGTGCCTTTTAAAACATTTTTTAAGTTTTTAAAAAATGTATTAAGCATTCATGGCCGATAGACGCCCACTGCTGGACACAGGCCTCCTCCAACGATCTGCACATGGATCGGTCTCGCATCTAGTGGGTTCCCGCGACTCTCACCAGACCATCGGTCCACCTTGTGAGAGACCTTCCAACGGTACGTGTACCAGTACGCGGGCGTCACTCGAGGACCTTACTGCACTAACCGCAGTCGGTACTTCGAGCATTGTGCCATGCGCACTGCCGCTTAAGTCTAGCAATCTTTTGGGCTATGTCGATGACCTGAATTCCTTTGCGGATCTCCAGATTTGTGATTCGATTGCGCAGAGAAACTCCTAGCATAGCCCCCTCCGTTGCCCTTTGGGTGACTTTGAGCCATTCTATAAGGGCGACAGTAAGGGGCCACGTCTTCAGACACTGCGCTCTCTGAGAATCCGAGCATTAAGAAATCTACTTAAACGATTGTTTTATACATTTTGTTACCACATAAGATTCAATAATAAACTTAGAGCTAAGTACATTTTTTGGCAAAGTTATGATTAATGATTTACTTATTACACATATTTAATGTTAGACACGTTTAATTCGCTCGCATCCGACTAAATTTACACGATCGATTCCGATGATCTATATATAAATTTCTATAGAAGCACGGAGTGATCACATCATTAATAGAAGGTATTAGTAACCTTCTTATATACCTCTGTGTATTAATAATACGATTATATACATATATTATATTAGGTTTAAAGTACATTGAAGTTGGAGTTAGTGAAACGAAAGAGGAGTATTGGAAGTTGGAATGTATGGAAGATATTACTTACAAACCCTTTAATATATAGTATACTATGTATACTAATCGCCCGTTAATATGAAATATAGTAGGGTCGAATTTTGACATTTGGTAAAGTTAATAATATATATATATATGTCTATAATATTTGATAAAGTTTAATAAATATACAACAACGTCTGCAAGGTCCATATGCCTGTATAATGTAATATGGCAAGTAAAGGTTCAGTCATTTTCCGACCACAATATCATTACATCCTTATACATACAAGTGCTAGTCTAAACGATAAAATAAATACTAGTTATAATGTTAATTTAAATAACATCGGTATTAACAGAAAACCTCAGTGGTCGCTGTTGATATTACATCATAATAGAGAACTTTCAATTGGTAACATTGTACAAGAAGTTCGCCGGGTTTTCCCCGTACATTGATGACTCTGTAAGTTCAGGCACTTAACATACATGAGAACCTAGATTTGGTTTTCAGTTCTAGAACAAGGAATCATCTCCCAAAACAAGAATTTTAACATCAAAAACTACAACGTTGGCTAAGCGGTTATCGATTTCACCATCATTTCATCATTGTTTCAAATTGACTGGGATCTCATCTCTGTCACTCCTGTCAACCAGATCTGGTTCTCTAATCACACTTCCAGTTTCAGCATTCCTCCTCCTGTGATGATTTCTAGATCGAGTTAGATCAGTCTTCTGTTTGAGCTATGACTATAGTATGCATCAGCATGACTCTCCGGTTATCTCTTCGTACCTGAAATCAGAGAGAAAGTAATAATTAAAAAATCATACGATAGCATGTCTGATCATGATTATCATCATCTGCCAATAGATGCCCACTGCTGGACATAGGCCTCCCCCTAGCATGTATGATAATAGGTTGGCAAATATCTCCCTTCTGCCTTTTTGTCTTTTGAATTTCGCGGCTATGTACAAAGCGCTACAGCGCTCGTATCTGGCAATACTATACATAATTTGAAAGGTCTTGACATAACCTACAAAACGACGCTATGCATAATTAGTTTGGATATTGCGTTCAACAGTTATAGACGTGTAAACATGCGAGTTCACTAACGCCGAAATTCGCGCTATTTCAGTTTTCCTTCGTTAAAGGCAAATCCGCTAGAGAAACGTTCCGTGAGATTAATGGTGTTTTGGGGGATGGTACTCTATCACTTCGAACCGCGGAGGAATGGTTTCGACGATTCAGAGCCGGTGAAAACGACACCATGGATAAGCCAGCCGGCGGAAGACCTGTGACGACAAATACCGATCAAATCATGGACTACATCGAGTTAGACCGGCATGTGGCATCTCGTGACATCGCCCAGGAGATGGGAGTTAGTCACCAAACCATTTTAAACCATCTGCAGAAGGCTGGATACAAAAAAAAGCTTAATGTTTGGGTGCCGTATGATTTGACGCAAAAAAACCTTCTGGACCGAATCAATGCCTGCGATATGCTGCTGAAACGGAACGAACTCGACCCATTCTTGAAGCGGATGGTGACTGGCGACCAAAATGGATCACATACGACAATATCAAGCGAAAACGGTCGTGGTCGAAGGCCGGTGAATCGTCCCAAACAGTGGCCAAGCCGGGATTGACGGCCAGGAAGGTTTTGCTGTGTGTTTGGTGGGATTGGAAGGGAATCATCCACTATGAGCTGCTCCCATATGGCCAGACGCTTAATTCTACCATCTACTGCGAACAACTGGACCGCTTGAAGCAGGCGATCGACCAGAAGCGTCCAGAATTGGCCAACAGGAAGGGTGTAGTGTTCCACCAGGACAACGCCAGACCACACACTTCGTTGATGACTCGTCAGAAGCTACGGGAGCTCGGATGGGAGGTTTTATCGCATCCACCATATAGCCCGGACATAGCGCCAAGTGATTACCACCTGTTCCTGTCCATGGTGAACGCCCTTGGTGGTGTAAAGTTGAACTCAAAAGAGGCTTGTGAAAAGTGGCTGTACGAGTTCTTCGCAAATAAGGAGGGGGGCTTCTACGAGGGAGGTATTATGAAGTTGCCGTCTAGATGGAAACAGATTATCGAACATAACGGCGCATATTTGAACTAAATCCGATCACTGTAACACTTTTTATAAAGCATTGAATAAAGAGTAAAAAAGCGGAAGGGAGATATTTGGCAACCTTATATAATATTAAATGTTATGTTCTTATAAAAAACAATTTTACCTGTGATCTGTTAGTACAGAGTACTAGTCTACTATATGATTGAGTTAACTCATATACTAGTATTGAGTACGTCAAACATGATCTCTTGAGAAACTATGTTCAGCGGTGGACATGACGGTGTTGATGAAAGGAAAACTATAGTTTTATACCCGGGCTACTGTTAATACGTGATAGCCTAGGTTTAACTATAAAACTCTCACGACGACCTTGAACCAACGTCATAGATAACACTAAACGATCAAAATGTTAGAGATCCTTGACCGTAATATTAGATTATTATTTAATAAGGATTTAAGATTAATTTCAACTACTATAATTAGCCATATGATCGAAGAATGATTGATTGTTCATTTCATTGTTAAATCAGTGTATAAACTGATCGTTATAAATACAAAAAATGTTCTTTAATGTAGACAGCATAATATACCTGTTATCGGTACGACGTGTGAGGTAGCCGCGCCGATACTTACTATTACTACTTACATTTGAACAGCGAACGAATGACGTATTTACGATTACTCAAGCACATGTATTAAATGTAGTTCTTATTAAGTTTGGAATGAGCTATCACTTGACCACACTTGGTGTTAAGTGAGTTATGTTATCGAGTCAGATTAACAGTATGTGGATTGTAGGTAAAAGGGCGGGTTAGGAAAAACCCGGTCAACCAACCAAACTCGTGGAATTGAAACCAAAGACAAACGAAAAAATATTTATATTTATAATTACACTAGCGACAGCGTCCTTCAAACCGGAACAGTATGCACTCTTAATGTTTTACGGCAATAATTGACACTGTCGCTGTTATCTACTTATCATCGACAGTAGCTAGCTAGGTATTTGTTAACTTTTCTTGTAATGTGCCTTTCATCTAGAGAAATATTGCATTTTTTGGACACCTTCAAAGATTATCCCTTTAAGAGTTCCCAAGGTTGCTCCCGGAGGACAAAATTCCTGGAAATGGTGCACCTGGTACACAGCGGAAGAAGTAGTTTGACAATATCAAGGAGTGGACATGGTTTAAATACTTTTAGTTGAAAAGAACAGCTGATGATCTAATTAGTTTTCTCAATCTGGTCGCTAAGGTTTAGTTTAGTTTGAGCAGCCCCTATTGATGATGATGATTCATCTATTGCTGACTCCTTATCGTCATGAAAAATTTATATATTTTTTTTATTAAACGATATAGCACGAGCGTTAAATAATTAACATTGTTTCTTGTTCACAACACTGAGAAAAATCGTAAAACAGCTGACCATGAACTTTTTTCAATCAAAATAAGACATAGTTTGTTTTGTGCTAAACGTGTTTTGATTTTGTCTGTTTGGGTATCACCGCCGCGCCTATTTCTGCTGCCAAACAGTAGTGTGCAAACATTACTGTATTCCGGTTTGAAGGGTGCTGCAGCTAGTGTAACTATTGAGGTAACGAGACTGAATATCATATTATATGTCGCAGGCGACGAGCGCAATATGATGCTGCGTATAACATCTCAACTAGCACCGCGCTGTTATGGGCACACGTATCATTTACGTCATCAAGTGATCTGGCTCCCAGCTACCTAAATTGGGCCAGCGTGGTAGTAAATAACCCAAAATCCACTATATCACTATTGATGTGGTGGAATTGAGGTATTCATATGATGGAATTTGGGAACCCAATCGATGTGGGAATATTTAGAGGAAGCCTTTGTCCAGCAGTAGACACATTTAAGCTGATGATGATGATGAACACTGAAAAAAAATTATTAATTTCATTTTAGGATCGTTACAGAGTTATTTTATAAAGTATTGAAACAAAGTTTCGAAGTTTACTGCTGTTTGTCAGAAATGTTAGGAATAACAGGATTAGTTTAAGAACTTATAATTATTGATGATGGCTAATTCGCACCATCTTTTTTCAATTCGTCGCTCTATATGATAAATACGTATGTGGGACAAATACGAATGTGGGACAAATACGTTTATTCGTTTCCTGAATCTTGAAAAGGAAAGTGCTAAGAAAACATTTTAAAAACTATAAACAGATAGTATATCACACAAATTACAGTGAGTCAGTATTATTTTGTTTGAGAGTGCTGGAGAAAAGTAAGTAATTTATTTATTATTAATTTTTAGTTTTGTACTCGTAGCAGTAGTTAGCAAAGATAGATAAATTACACCAATCATGACTTTAGTTGTTAGTAGTTTAATATTCAATCATGCAAAATTACACGAGTACTCCTCAATAGTTTCTTTTTGAAAGTTTTAGCAATCAGGTAAGTAGGGGGTCTACCCAACACGGAAAAACATGGCAAGGGGTCTACGACACAAAAAGTTTGGGGAGCTCTGGGTTAGACGATATAAAAGTGTGGACCGGGTTCAAAAGCCATCAGTTAAAATGATTTTCTCAATCTGATCGTCGAAATAGAAGAGAATCTAACGATGATGATTATTTAGTACAAATAGTTATTAATGAGATTATAGTAGAGATGGATGTAACAAAAATTAATATTTAAAATAATGAGGATGTGTTGTAACTCTTACTGTTGGCAACTGATGCACATGATCCGCGGTGGTATCTTTTTGTAGCCCGTCGGACATTTGTTATACACCACAGTACTCCGTTTCACTCTTGTAGGTCTTAGAGGTCTCAACCATTTAATTTGATTACTGATTATTTCCAACGGGTCACTTAGATCGTCGTCGTCGCGCGTAGTTAAATTGGAATAGACTACCCCTAGTAGCAGGGTCGACACGAGCGTGCGAATGATGAGGCTGCTCGGCTTCATGGTCACGCGTGCTGTCTGGACGGCCGACGGAGGCGGACTGTTTTGACTTTACGATATCGTACAGTTTTATAGCGAGCCTGTTGCCACTATATTCGCCCTGCATTTACATGAGACATTTTTTTTTTTTGATATCGGTGGTGGAAATGCTGTTACCGCATACCCAGCGTCCTTTTCAAGGGGGGGGACGCCGGGTTATGTGGGGCTCGGGGCCACTGAGATGTTGTGCGTGACCCCCATACCCACTAAAACCACCACCGCTTGTCTCGCAATACGCATACTGGAGACGCCCGGGTTTCAGCCAAGCAACTCTCCGGGCGCCTCCGCGTTTAAAACTCCTCCTGGTGGGTGCCCGCGGGGAGCAAAGGCACCCACCTGCCGTCCCGTACCGGCCCCTCGCGGGACCGGCACGTTGGGGCCCCCCGACCCCACAGACGACCGCGCGCGCCCACGACGGAGCGCATGCCCGGCCGCCGCCTTCCCGTGAAGGAATTGGGCGGCGGCCTCCTCCCTCCAGACTCCCCCCCCTCGTCGAAGTGGGAGGGGGGGGACAAAAACCAAGACTCCCCCGGGGGACGCACCCCCAGGGGAAACACGACAAAAGGCCCAAAGGGCCACGCCTAACGGCCCGAGCGCCCCCTCACACCGTGCCCGGCTAGGGGCCCATTTACATGCGACATAATCTGACCACATTTGATCGATCATGAGTCAGCAGCAGGTACCTACAGGGTGTCTGGTGGCAGATTTATGTTTTCAAATTTAAATAAAAAATAATATGTTTGATATATAATTTTACTAAAAGTATTAAAAGATAGAGTACAAATGCGAATTTCATTTTTTAAAGATAATGTCATCCAAATGTCTTATATCCTGTTGCACACACTGTTCGAAACGGAGCCTCGTATTCCGTGCCACACGCTACAGTAAACTTGGTTCAATTGCGCTGATTTCTCGCCGAATATTTTCTTTAAAGTCCACAACTGTTCGCGGATTGTTGGCGTAAACTCTCTCTTTGAGGTAGCCCCACAGAAAAAATCCATTGGAGTTAGGTCGGGTGACCTCGGTGGCCACGGGATGTCCCCAAAGCGACTAATCAGTTTTTGAGGGAAATTTTCTCGCAACAAATCCATCGAAGCTCTGGCCGTGTGTGCGGTCGCACCTGTACCGCATCCTGTTGAAATCACGTGTGTGATGAGAATGATGAATGAGCTCGCAGGTTCGGCAAAAAGAAATTCGAAATCATGAGCCGATAATTCTCACCATTGACATTCGTCGCTTGGCCCCGTGCATTTTCAAAATAAATGGTCCGATTATCCCATTCGTGGATAAAGCGCACCAAACAGTTACCCTTGGGCAATGTAATGGTTTTTGGTGCTTCAATCGAGAATTGCGAGCTCTTAGAGCCCAGTAACGGCAATTTTGCTTGTTTACGTGTTCGTTTTAATGAAAATGAGCCTCGTCGCACAGTGCGAAAACGCTCCAACATGGTTTCACAAAAAAAATTGCGTGACGCAGTCATTTTTTTTAATTCTTGAATTATTTGAATTTTAAAAGGATGAAACTTCATATCTTTTTTCAAAATTTCATTCACAATTGCTCTTGGAAGTCCCAGTGAAGCTGCCCTTTTCCGTATCGAAAGTCGTGCATTTTCACGTAAACTGCGTTCAACCAGTTCAATGTTTTCGGGGGTCCTTGACGATCGACTAGGTCCTGGCCGTGGTGTGTTCATAGCCGAAGCAGTTGCGCGGAACCTCTCCACCCACGAACGAATTAAATTCACACTCGGCCCATCGCCTATCCGTCGAATATTGAAATGTGAACAAAACTGTCGGCGAGCGAGTACGTAAGAATCGTTACTCTTGAAAAATGCTTCAATAGCGAACGCGCGATGCTCACCCGACCACTGCACCACTGCGACATCGTGACTAAGAAATCCGCACGATCGGTGATTCTAATGACTGACCACTGACCACCTTCCCCCCGCACTGTTTATAACTTATTGAGATATTCGTTTTTTAAAATATAAATCTGCCACCAAACACCCTTTAGATTGATTTCGAAAATATTATTTGCAGCCTTTCCGTTGATCTTATCGGCGCTTTCGACGATCGGTGCCTATGTTTTGATTCAGACATACAGCTGTTTTTTTTTTTTTTTTATTAACACGTGTAACAAAATGCTAACTGAAATGCACACCCCGTCGCCAAATTGGGCCGGCGTCGGTGGTAGTGTCTGTCTCCAACCGACTAAAAAGCTTCACACGGTATTCCACTCTCATTCACGTGCTCTTGGGGTCGCGGGTTAAATCAGTTCCTCCGCGATCCCCCGAACGACGCCCGAATGACCGGGCCCACCTCGAGGAGGGCTGTGAAGCACCCCTCCCGTTAAAAATCCCTACATGGCGACGCGTCGAAATACGAGACGCATCATCACCATATGCACCCCAGGAACCCTCTCCAAGGGGGGCGCCGGCCGGACGGCCCTTGTCGGTCGCGGCGCCAGGTTCCTGCCGAGGAGCTATTCGGCGGTCGTGCGCTCGGCCCCGCCTTGCAGCGGTGAGCTGTCATCGCGCTCCAACCGCGTCCTGTCCCCTCGGTGCCCGCTCTCGGATGCGTTCGGTCTCCCGCTTCTACGTCATAATAGAGTCGCAGAATCGGGATACCGCATTCCATGACGCCTCGCTACTGACCATGGTCCGGACCACGGACGGTAGCGAGAGGTCACTCCCTATCGCCGCTACGAGCGCGGCCCTGCCCCCCCCCCCCATCACGGGCAATCGGCCAAGATGTGGGACGTTGTGTCCACCGGGTGGCCACACTCGTCGCACGCCTCGTCCGTCCTACTTGTACAGTTCCGCCGGTACAGATAGCTCCCTAAGCAACCGTGCTCCGTGAGTACCTGCACTAGGCAGAAACTGAGGACTCCGAAGTCTCGGTCCAGCCAGTCACCAATGACTGGCTTGACGGCTTCAACGGTGAGGCGACCGTACGATGGTTCAAGGAGTCGCCGCTCCCATCTCCGAAGCACCTCTCGACGCGCCTTTCGGCGCCACCTCTCCACCTCGTCTGGCGACGGAAGTGAACCCTCCCGCTCGAGGGTACTTTTCCGCCACGAGTAGAGGCGCGCTAGCGACTCTGCTTCGAGTACTCACGGCGGCGTCCCGGCGAGGACGCACGCCGCCTCGAAGGAGATGGTACGGTAACCTCGTACGACCCGTATAGCCATGACGGGCTGCAGCGAGCGCAGCAGCGTCACGCCACGGGTCGAGAGGTGTTGCGCCCATATGTGCGCACCGTATAGCGCCATAGAGCGCACCACCCCCGTGTAGAGTCGATCGCGTCTACGGTGGACCTTCCCCGGCGGAATCCGAACTGGTGTTCGCTCAGATCCGGTCCGACCTCCTCCATGTGTCGAACGAGGCGAGCCGCGATAACGCACTCGAAGAGCTTGCTCACCTCGTCCAACAACACGATCGGCCGATACGACGACGGTGAGTCGACCGGTTTTCCCACCTTCCGAAGCAGGACCAGTTTCCCCGCCTTCCACAGGCGTGGAAACCGACCCTGCTTCAGCAACGCCGTGAACAGCGTCTGCGTCCAGGGCTCTAGGGGACCCATAACTAGAGCCCACACGTGGCCGGGTATACCGTCGGGCCCAGGAGCGGTGTCCTTGACACGCATCCTTTGGACGGCAGCCGACAGTTCCCCTACGCTGACACCCGGTACGTCGTCCGGGTCGAAGGAGTCTTCCCCCTCCCCACCCCGCGCCGCGGGACCGAGTCGCTGTCGGTGGCGACCCTTGGTCGTCCCGCCGCGGGAACAGTGTACGAACCGTCCGATCGAGAATCTCCGGTGGGAGGCTGCAAGTCAATGGGGGTCAAGTGTTCGTTAACCTAAATAAGCGCTGACCTCGAGCGTCCCCCGCGCCGGCGAGGCGCCGGCGCCGAAAAACCTGATGTTGAGTCATGTTGCACCTCCGAGTTACGTTTACACTGTACATGATTTTCATATTTGGCTCGCGCGCGGCCGCGATCGTATCATCGCGCAGTCCTCGGGTACTTAATTGCAACACAATATTTTTGTCGATCACTCGGTACACCCGGCGCCACAAGATGAACAGACCTAATGTCACTCACTTTGAGTTCGACGCCGACCAGCTTGCCAATTTCGATGGAGATGTGAATTAAGTTTTCGGCTTCTCTTTCAGGTATGTTTTGCAATTCTAGGTTACAACTCCGGAATGCTTGATCAAAGCCGTTAAATTTAGCGCCTACTTTTTCGACGTTGACACGGAGCTCCTTGATTTCTTGTACATAAGAAGCATCAGGATTACAGGATAGTTTTGCGAACCCACGCTCCAGTTCCGTCACGCGCTGTTCCCACGTATCGATACGTTGTTCCAGCTTGTTTATATCGTGTTTGAACGTTTTCAAAACTGTCGCGATAGCCTCGAGAAGGTCCTCTTGCCATTGTTGTCGTAGGGTACTCAATTTAGCGTCCATGTATTCCTTTAAGGCCTCGGTATCTATGTTTAAAACTGGCGTGGGTAGACATTCCTTAATCGTGGGCGGCGACGTATTTACTTGTGCCCCAGCTATTTTCTTAGCCTTACAGGAAGAACATTTCCACTTTATTTTATTCATGGGCAGGATTTTTTTGTACTCTGTTTCTGTTAAATCGGCACATAGGTAGTGCATACACATGTTGCACGTTGTGCATTTAATTAAGTTCCTTTCGGCAAGAACTTTTTTGCACTTAAAGCAATCCATCGCAATATTTACACAGCACTTAGGGAATTACAATTGAGAGAATAACTAAACACGCGCAAATAATTTAAAAAAAAAAAAACGTGTTGCCCTGTTGCACTGTGAGGGTAGACCGATGATGGTATTCTCTGATGATGTTGAGGACTTCCTAGTCCTTGACTCATCAGGAGATCCCAAAATCTGTAACCGATATTGCCTCTGTCATTTAGAGGTCAGCTAAGAATTTTACAAAATTTCATCCCTAAAGGGAGTTGATGAATGCGGGCGGGTATCAGCTAGTTGTTATTATAATTGAACTTCTTCAGAGATTAAATAACAGTTATAATCAGCTGATCAGCAGAGAAAATATACCTGCTGATATTCGTTAAAACGGAAGTGTTTCGAATCCAGTTCCTACTTGCTCACTACTTACTAGTTGTAGGTCTCTATTGCCGGAATTCGCCTAGGTGGGTACCACCGCAACGTCTATTTCTGCCGCCAGACAGTAGTGTGCAGACATTACTGGGTTCCGGTTTGAAGGGTGTTGTAGCTAGTATAATTACTGTGTTAATGACATCCAACATTTTATGTGTCAGGCGACGAGCGCGATGTGATGCAGTACATATATAATACTTACAAGCGCCACTGTTATGGGCAGGCGAGTTTGAAAACCCGATGTTGAGTCATGTTGCACCTCCGAGGTGTGTTTACGCTGTATTATGAAAGAACAGTTACTCGACCAGTTTTCGTGGCAGCTTCACACATCAGCAGCAGCCTCACTCGGTTATTTAAGATATTCACACTTAACACTTACATTACCGTTAACGGTAATAAGTGATACATCTAACTGATAACATAATGTATTAATGAACTATGTTATTAGTTAAACATACCGGTTAATATAGAATTAGATTTGAAATTTGTGAGAAATATTCCCGCACGTCGACAACCCATTGTCTCTCGCACCCCTTGTTATTTACACCCCCGATACCCCTATTGGGGAAGTAATATCGTAAAATTTATTCTTAGCTGACCTCTAAACGGGGGAAGTGATATCATTACCAAATTTTATCTCTTTACGTATAATAGTTTCGGAGATCTGGTAATGAGAAAGTGAATCTTTCTTTTTTATTCAACGAAGCGACGAGGCGAATAGGACGTTCATCTGATGGTAAGTGACAACACTGCCTGTAACAACGTGGCGCAAGTTAGGTTGATATACACTGTGCCACATTGTGCCTGTAGCCTTTGAGACATAAGTTGTTGAATTAAACTAGTTACGGCGCTCTTCAAACCGGAACCCAGTAAACTTTGCACACTACTGTTTGGCGGCAGAAGTAGGCGCTGCGATGGTTTCTATCTACACGGTTTCTACTAACAGAGACCTATCACCAGTACCTTTGGATATATATATATATATATATATATATATATATATATATATATATGTATATATATATGTATATTTAGTAGAACTCAATGTCCCAGTAATTTTACTTTACAATACAGTTCTTCAGACTAAAACACAGTCATGTTTGCACACTATTATTTAACAGTAACCATTGGAGCTGTTACCAGGAAAAGGAAAACATCCTTAGTAATGTCCCTATGATAGAGCAAGATCTTTGATTGCGTGTAGTTAAAGAAATATAATATACTTCCAAAGAGCTGACTGCAAAACTACATTTTGACTATCGTAAAGATGTTAACAGGTTTCTCATGGGAGAGTAATATACTCCGCCGGTGCTGTTGCGGTGGTACCACACCAGCACAATGGCCTCTTCAGCGGTATAAAAAAAAATAAAAAATAGTTTATTGTCATACATGATTTTATTGTCAAAATATATTTTGTTTACAAGTAAATAATTTAAAGCACCTACAATATTACATTAAGGTTTAATTTTAACTAGCACCTTGTACATTATCTAATTATACGAGTATATTTACTAGGTATTTATATACTACATCGTGTCTATGGGTTTTTATACATATGTATATAAGTAAGGGGTAAGTGGTGTAACGGGTCGCGCACAACAACTCACGGAGTCCAAGTCAACCTCAACTTCCCGTGGTGCACCCTTATAATCAACTAACGAGACTCTGGCTCCCACCAACCCGTATTGTCCCACGGTGATGAGAAATGGCTTATATCTCCCCATATCAACCCTTACAAACGACGGCTTCTAATCCTCGGCGGTACCGGAGGTAATGCTGACTGTGGACCGATCGATACGGAGATCTTTGCGGAAGACCTATATCCAACAGTGGTCATCTCTCGGCTGATGATATTGATGAACTTTTACAGTATTTTATGAAATTTTAGTAAAAAAAATGATTGTAAGGGTGTTAATAGTGGGAAAGGGCGCAGAGGGTAGAGGGTAGTTGGGCACAGATTTATTAAGCATTCATGGCCGATAGACGCCCACTGCTGGACACAGGCCTCCTCCAACGATCTGCACATGGATCGGTCTCGCATCCAGTGGGTTCCCGCGACTCTCACCAGACCATCGGTCCACCTTGTGAGAGACCTTCCAACGGTACGTGTACCAGTACGCGGGCGTCACTCGAGGACCTTACTGCCCTAACCGCAGTCGGTACTTCGAGCATTGTGCCATGCGCACTGCCGCTTAAGTCTAGCAATCTTTTGGGCTATGTCGATGACCTAAATTCCTTTGCGGATCTCCAGATTTGTGATTCGATTGCGCAGAGAAACTCCTAGCATAGCCCCCTCCGTTGCCCTTTGGGTGACTTTGAGCCATTCTATAAGGGCGACAGTAAGGGGCCACGTCTTCAGACACTGCGCTCTCTGAGAATCCGAGCATTAAGAAATCTACTTAAACGATTGTTTTATACATTTTGTTACCACATAAGATTCAATAATAAACTTAGAGCTAAGTACATTTTTTGGCAAAGTTATGATTAATGATTTACTTATTACACATATTTAATGTTAGACACGTTTAATTCGCTCGCATCCGACTAAATTTACACGATCGATTCCGATGATCTATATATAAATTTCTATAGAAGCACGGAGTGATCACATCATTAATAGAAGGTATTAGTAACCTTCTTATATACCTCTGTGTATTAATAATACGATTATATACATATATTATATTAAGTTTAAAGTACATTGAAGGTGGAGTTAGTGAAACGAAAGAGGAGTATTGGAAGTTGGAATATATGGAAGATATTACTTACAAACACTTTAATATATAGTATACTATGTATACTAATCGCCCGTTAATATGAAATATAGTAGGGTCGAATTTTGACAATTGGTAAAGTTAATAATATATATATATATATATATATAATATTTGATAAAGTTTAATAAATATACAACAACGTCTGCAAGGTCCATATGCCTGTATAATGTAATATGGCAAGTAAAGGTTCAGTCATTTTCCGACCACAATATCATTACATCCTTATACATACAAGTGCTAGTCTAAACGATAAAAAAATACTAGTTATAATGTTAATTTAAATAACATCGGTATTAACAGAAAACCTCAGTGGTCGCTGTTGATATTACATCATAATAGAGAACTTTCAATTTGTAACATTGTACAAGAAGTTCGCCGGGTTTTTCCCGTACATTGATGACTCTGTAAGTTCAGGCACTTAACATACATGAGAACCTAGATTTGGTTTTCAGTTCTAGAACAAGGAATCATCTCCCAAAACAAGAATTTTAACATCAAAAACTACAACGTTGTCTAAGTGGTTATCGATTTCACCATCATTTCATCATTGTTTGAAATTGACTGGGATCTCATCCCTGTCACTCCTGTCAACCAGATCTGGTTCTCTAATCACACTTCCAGTTTCAGCATTCCTCCTCCTGTGATGATTTCTAGATCGAGTTAGATCAGTCTTCTATTTGAACTATGACTATAGTATGCATCAGCATGACTCTCCGGTTATCTTTTCGTACCTGAAATCAGAGAGAAAGTAATAATTAAAAAATGATACGATAGCATGTCTAATCATGATTATCATCATCCGCCAATAGATGCCCACTGCTGGACATAGGCCTCCCCCTAGCATGTATGATATAATATAAGGTTGGAAAATATCTCCCTTCCGCTTTTTTGCTCTTTATTCAATGCTTTATAAAAAGTGTTACAGTGATCGGATTTAGTTCAAATATGCGTCGTTTTGTTCGATAATCTGTTTCCATCTAGACGGCAACTTCATAATACCTCCCTCGTAGAAGCCCCCCTCCTTATTTGCGAATCACTCGGACAGCCACTTTTCACAAGCCTCTTTTGAGTTCAACTTTACACCACCAAGGGCATTCACCATGGACAGGAACAGGTGGTAATCGCTTGGCGCTATGTCCGGGCTATATGGTGGATGCGATAAAACCTCCCATCCGAGCTCCCGTAGCTTCTGACGAGTCATCAACGAAGTGTGTGGTCTGGCGTTGTCCTGGTGGAACACTACACCCTTCCTGTTGGCCAATTCTGGACGCTTCTGGTCGATCGCCTGCTTCAAGCGGTCCAGTTGTTCGCAGTAGATGGTAGAATTAAGCGTCTGGCCATATGGGAGCAGCTCATAGTGGATGATTCCCTTCCAATCCCACCAAACACACAGCAAAACCTTCCTGGCCGTCAATCCCGGCTTGGCCACTGTTTGGGACGATTCACCGGCCTTCGACCACGACCGTTTTCGCTTGATATTGTCGTATGTGATCCATTTTGGTCGCCAGTCACCATCCGCTTCAAGAATGGATCGAGTTCGTTCCGTTTCAGCAGCATATCGCAGGCATTGATTCGGTCCAGAAGGTTTTTTTGCGTCAAATCATACGGCACCCAAACATTAAGCTTTTTTTTGTATCCAGCCTTCTGCAGATGGTTTAAAATGGTTTGGTGACTAACTCCCATCTCCTGGGCGATGTCACGAGATGCCACATGCCGGTCTAACTCGATGTAGTCCATGATTTGATCGGTATTTGTCGTCACAGGTCTTCCGCCGGCTGGCTTATCCATGGTGTCGTTTTCACCGGCTCTGAATCGTCGAAACCATTCCTCCGCGGTTCGAAGTGATAGAGTACCATCCCCCAAAACACCATTAATCTCACGGAACGTTTCTCTAGCGGATTTGCCTTTAACGAAGGAAAACTTTAAAATAACGCGAATTTCGGCGTTAGTGAACTATATGTTTACACGTCTATAACTGTTGAACGTAATATCCAAACTAATTATGCATAGCGTCGTTTTGTAGGTTATGTCAAGACCTTTAAAATTATGTATAGTATTGCCAGATACGAGCTCTGTAGCGCTTTGTACATAGCCGCGAAATTCAAAAGACAATAAGGCGGAAGGGAGATATTTTCCAACCTATTATTAAATGTTATGTTCTTACAAAAAACAATTTTACCTGTGATCTGTTAGTACAGAGTACTAGTCTACTATATGATTGAGTTAACTCATATACTAGTATTGAGTACGTCAAACATGATCTTTTGAGAAACTATGTTCAGCGGTGGACATGACGGTGTTGATGAAAGGAAAACTATCGTTTTATATTTATAATTACACTAGCGACAGCGTCCTTCAAACCGGAACAGTATGCACTCTTAATGTTTTACGGCAATAATTGACACTGTCGCTGTTATTTACTTATCATAGACAGTAGCTAGCTAGGTATTTGTTAACTTTTCTTGTAATGTGCCATTCATCTAGAGAAATATTGCATTTTTTGGACACCTTCAAAGATTATCCCTTTAAGAGTTCCTAAGGTTGCTCCTGGAGGACAAAATTCCTGAAAATGGTGCACCTGGTACACAGCGGAAGAAGTAGTTTGGCAATATAAAGGAGTAGACATGGTTTAAATACTTTTAGTTGAAAAGAACAGCTGATGATCTAAATAGTTTTCTCAATCTGGTCGCTAAGGTTTAGTTTAGTTTGAGCAGCCCCTATTGATGATGATGATTCATCTATTCCGCTGACTCCTTATCGTCATGAAAAATTTATACATTTTTTTTATTAAACGATATAGCACGAGCGTTAAATGATTAACATTGTTTCTTGTTCACAACACTGAGAAAAATCGTAAAACAGCTGACCATGAACTTGTTTCAATCAAAATAAGACGTAGTTTTTGTGCTAAACGTGTTTTGATTGTGTATTTGGGTATCACCGCCGCGCCTATTTCTGCTGCCAAACAGTAGTGTGCAAACATTACTGTATTCCGGTTTGAAGGGCGCTGTAGCTAGTGCAACTATTGAGGTAACGAGACTGATATCATATGTCGCAGGCGACGAGCGCAATATAATGCTGCGTATAACATCTCAACTAGCACCGCGCTGTTATGGGCACACGTGTCACTTACGTCATCAAGTGAACGTTTCGTTCGTCTCGACGTTTCGATGAAATAAAAAAACATAGAATAAGTATGTTTGTATAATAAATATTTCGTTAAATTGATATTTAATAGATATAACAGTGATGGAGAGGTGAGAGAGTTCCCGCACAACTCACTGGATCCAAGCCAACTTTGCTCTGCTCGTGGTGAAATGTGCTAATCAATAAACGAGGATGTGGCTCCCAGCTACCTAAATTGTGCCAGCGTGGTAGTAAATAACCCAAAATCCACTATATCACTATTGATATGGTGGAATTGAGGGATTCATATGGTGGAATTTGGGAACCCAATCGATGTGGGAATATTTAGAGGAAGCCTTTGTCCAGCAGTAGACACATTTAAGCCGATTTTGATGATGAGCACTGATAAAAAAATTATTAATTTTATTTTAGGATCGTTACAGAGTTATTTTGTAAAGGATTGAAATAAAGTTTCGAAGTTTACTGCTGTTTGACAGAAATGTTAGGAATAACAGGATTAGTTTAAGAACTTATAATTATTGATGGAGTCTTTACTAAACTATTTCCTAAGAATAGTTGTATTTTTTTATCCAACGGAGCGGAACAGACGAGCTCGACGTTCACCAGATGGTAAGCGATACGCTTGCCCATAACAACATGGCGATAGATGAGATGGTATTCACAGCACATTGTACAATCCGGGACACAGTAATGTTTGTACAGTACTAACTTTCGCATGCAGTAGTCACTGCGGTAGAACCTAGACGATCTCTGGCAACAGAGACCTGCCTACCATCAGCAACATCAGTAAGGGTAGTTTATTTTACCATATATATAGATTAAGATAAGACCAATTTAAAATTTGGCTATATATTACTAATTTTAAATTGTTATTTACGTGAAGCGAAAGGAAAATGACAATTGTTTGCTCTGGAGACAAATTAAGCTAAACAACTCAACGTCAACCTTTTGTGTCTGAAGCAAGGTGACAGACATACTTATTATATATTATATCGTACGTGAAAAACTAAATGAACAAAACGTCGGAAACGTTTGCAATAATCAACATCAGCAGATAGCCGTCCACAGCAGGACATAGGCCTTCCTTAAAGATCTCCATATTAATCGGTCCCGCGTTGCCCGCACCCAGTGGGCTACCGCGATTTTCACCAGATCGTTGATCCACCTTGTGAGAGGCCACCCAACGCTACGTCTACCGATAAATATTTGCATAGTGTTCATTAACAATAGATAATTTATAAATTATGGAAGATTTTAAGTGTAATTTTAACGCTAAGTTAATGTCATAAGCTATTTTGTAAATCATAATAATAGTAACTTAATTTGATAGAATTTTATACAACGCATACGCTACTATAATCGAGCAGGTATTTGTACAAGTGTTAAATATGAAAACAGAAGTACTAAGTCTTGAAGTCCTCGCGTACAGTGCAGTCGCTTGAAGAGCAACAGCCGAGGTGTCAACGACACCAGACCCTTCATACAACCGGAATATGAAAACAGGATCATGAATATGTCTTCAAAGTAATTTACATTTAAAGAATAGAATTCTCAGCAAAACTTAGGTTATTTAAAGTTATTGAGAATTTAATATAAACTAATTTTTAGTTGAATTTCCTTGAAGAGTTCTCTAGGTTGATAGTAAAATTTCTGAATTGGAAAATGGATTCCAGTAGAAAGTGAAAGAAAAGGTTAGACGATATAAAGGAGTGGACCGGGTTCAAAAGCCAGCAGTTAAAATGATTTTCTCAATCTGATCGCCGAAATAGAAGAGAATCTAACGATGATGATTATTTAGTACAAATAGTTATTAATGAGATTATAGTAGAGATGGATGTAACAAAAATTAATATTTAAAATAATGTGGATGTGGTGTAACTCTTACTGTTGGCAACTGATGCACATGATCGGCGGTGGCATCTTTTTGTAGCCCGTCGGACATTTGTTATACACTATAGCACTCCGTTTCACTCTTGTAGGTCTTAGAGGTCTCAACCATTTAATTTGATTACTGATTATTTCCAACGGGTCACTTAGATCGTCGTCGTCGCGCGTAGTTAAATTGGAATAGACTACGTGTAGTAGCAGGGTCGACACGAGCGTGCGAATGATGAGGCTGCTCGGCTTCATGGTCACGCGTGCTATCTGGACGGCCGACGGCGGCTGACTGAGTAGCCTTTAGACAACAGCCTTGCTGTTAAATGTAACAGTGTTTGAGGAAAGTGCGCGTGAGTTAATCATTTATATACTTGATCATGAGTCAGCAGCAGGTACCTAGATTGATTTCGAAAATATTTGCAGCCTTTCCGTTGATCTTATCGGCGCTTTCGATGATCGGTGCCTATGTTTTGATTCAGACATACAGCCGTTATCTAACGCAGTGTATTTCGACGTTATCAGTGCTGTATAAATAGCCGAAAATAAATAGCTGATAACAGCCGCTGATAATATTATAAAACGATTTTTTTATTTTTCTATGATTACATTAACACACTGCAAATTTTATTGTATTTGGGAGTCGAGCCAACCTCACCTGCTCGTGGGCCAGCGTGGTGAGAAATGGCCCAAATCCCTCCCACACGACCCTTACATACGACAGTCCCTAGCGCCCAGAGGTGCCGGAGGACGTGCTGACTGTATGTGGGAGATGTTTGGGGGGAGGCCCATGCCCAGCAGTCGAAATCTATCGGCTGATGATGATGATGATAATGAAATGTATTTATAGCAGCTTATTCCATTAGTGCGTACCACAGCAGTGTCCTTTGCAACCGCCAAACGTTACAGTATTCCGGTTCGAAGGCGGCTGCAGCTAATGAAATTACTGGTGTAACGAGACTCGACGTATGTATAAGGCTACGTCCCGCTCGTATAGTCGCTTGATAGTATAAAAAAAATAAAGTATATCGCTATAAACTATAATGGAAATGTCAAGGTGATATATGATGGCTGTGTTTGAACAGACGTTACGTCCGATGACCTTGATTAACCTTCAAATAAAGGTGACGAACACGTTATCGTCTTCATAAGACCTGTACACTACTGCGGTGTAGTTTTTCATTTGAGACTAGTGGCAGGTCTCTGATGTAGGAAACGCTCTAGGTAGGTACCAGCGCACCGCCTACTTCGGTAGACAAACAGTACTGTGCAAACATTACAGTGTTCCGGATTGAAGGGCCTCGTAACTAATGAAATGATTAGGCTAACGAGACTAAACAAGTCTCAACGCAACGAGCGCAATGTGGTGCAGTGTACATCATATATAATTATAATTATAAAAATGCAATACATAGATATAATTAAGTCTCTTAAACGTCATTTAGCCACAACACCTTTCAAACCGGAACTTAATAACGTTGCAGTACGGTTATTGTAATACCATTGGTGTCTACCTGATGATTTGTGTCTGATAACTATCACATTATCATCATCAGCCGATAGACGTCCACTGCTGGACATAGGCCTTCTTTAAAGATCTTCACATCGATCTGCTGGTCGACCTTACAGTCAGCATGGTCTCCAGTATCGCTGAGCACTAGCGACTTGGATCTCCTTGCATTTCCTGTCATGCTGGCCATATGAGTGTTGGTGGGAGCCAGAGCCTCGTTTGTTGATTAGCAGGCTGCACCATAAGCTGGTGAGGTTGACTTAGCTCCTGAGAGTTGTTGTGCAAACCTCTTACCTCTATCTATAGCAAGTATGTTATTGATTAAGATTAGTTCTGCATCGAAGAATCACATAGATTATATAACATATGACTGTAGTCTTGAAATGAAGAGATAGACGTCCACAGGTGGGCGTTGGACTCATATTTTTTTTCATTACGAATGGGTAAACGATTGCTGTGCAAACATTACGCCCTGTGCCATGATAGTTCTGTTAGGATTTAGGATATTTGCTTTCTATTAGTTCTGAATTCTGTCACCGAGACACTTTGGGTGATTGTCAGTTGAATATTTTACCTCAAACTTTCTTCTATAATATAAACTGCGTGGGACTTAAGTTAGTGACGCAAGTGCTGAAACAAACATCAGTGTTCGTCACTATGAATGATCGTGTTGTTATAGTATAATATCAACTGATAACGTATCCCTGATTTGGTCACAGTTTCTCATTCATATTAAGCATTGTGATATGTTTGTGGGGGGTTAAGGGTTTCAGCATAACAACTCAAGGGACCAAAGACAACCACACCTGCTCGTGGTGAAGCCTGGTAAACACCAGGGTCATGGACAGCGTGGTAAGAAATGACTCAAGTCGCTCGAAATTAATCCCTACAAACAAAGGTCGAGGGACCGATCGATGTATGGATCTTTGGGACAAGCCTGTACTCACCAGTGGACGTCTATCCGCTGATGATGATGATAATGATGAATGTAGCTTAACATGAAAACAGCAGGCTAATTGTTCCCACTGCTGGGACTAGGTTTTTTTTTTTTTTTTTTATTTACGCGTGTAACAAAATGCTAACGGAAATGCACACCCCGTCGCCAGATTGGGCCGGCGCCGGTGGTAGTGTCGGACTCCAACCGACTAAAAAGCTTCACACGGTATTCCACTCTCATCCACGTGTTTGTGGGGTCGCGGGATAAAGTATTGCAGTTCATCCACGACGCTGGGACTAGATGAATTCGATTATAAACAATTACTGGTCGTAGTGCCGAAGACCGTCTATGTAGGAACCATCGCAGCGCCTGTTTCTATTGTGCGACCATTACTGTGTTCTGGTTTGAAGTGATCTGTAGCTGTAATTACTAGGGTTACGAGACCTAACATCTCATGTCTTAAGGCTACGTGTGCTATGTGGTGCAGTGTATAAAAACCCAATTAGTGTCAAGTTTCTATAGGCACGCGTATCACTTACCATCAGGCGAACGTCCCGCTCGTCTCGTCGCTTCAAGCCGATAATTGTGCCCACGATGCATATACTTGAATACTTGTAATAGGAAATATGTCGATGTTCTACCACCGGAAGCTCAGTCAGACGGGATCGAACCCGACTCTTCGTCAATGACTCTCTTCCTGTGAAGAGAAGCATCTAACCGATATCTTCTAGGAACAGGTTTCATGGCCGTATGACATAATTTGCTCTGAGACAACTTAGTTGATAAACAATCTTGACTCTCCCTTTGTTAAAGCTTCCCATTCCCACAAGTGGGATTTTTTAGTATATATATATATAAGTTTTTTTAATATAAGCTAAATGCTGAGGAAACTTCCATTCGAATAGGTTGAGACGTTTATACATTAGGGCAAACAAAAAGTTTATTTTTAGGCATAAATTGATATAAATATATGTTGGAAATATAAATACTTTCTTTTAGTACTACAAACAGACACTTCAATATTATTTTTTATACATATACATATATGTTGATAAAGGCTTTACTTTACTACATTTATACACGCGCATGAGGTGTTACGTACTAATCTCTGTTTGATTTACGACTTGCGCTTAATGCTTTTGTAATTATTAGATAATGTAGCACTAGAAATTTAATTTAATAAACTCTTAACAATCCCACTGCTGGACCACGTCTTCTCTCGCAAACGGAGAGTTAGGGACATATGTCCACTATCTCTACTGCAGGTTGATAGAATTCACATGTCTAGGACAGTTCTTAGATCATACCGGTTATCACTCGATGTGTCCCCTCACCGGAAGTTCAAGGTCAGTAGGGATAGAACCTGGGCCTCTTCTCGATATACAGCACCTATAACCGCTTCACAAAGTGGTCTATTGCTTCTCATTATAAATTACCGTTACATAATATATTTTTACTGACTGACTGAGTGCTGTGCAAATATTACTGTGTTCCGGTTTAAAGGACGTTTTAGCTAGTGTAATTACTGGGGTAACGGGACTTAACGTCATATGTCTCAAGACGACTAGCGCAAGGTTGTTGTGAGCGATCAGGTGAACGTCCCACTTGAGTGGTCGGTTAGTAAAGGGTGTCTGGTGGCAGATTTATATTTTAAAAAATGAATATCTCAATAAGTTATAAACAGTGCGGGGGGAAGGTGGTGTCATTAGAATCACCGATCATGCGGATTTCTTAGTCACGATGTCGCAGTGGTGCAGTGGTCGGGTGAGCATCGCGCGTTCGCTATTGAAGCATTTTTCAAGAGTAACGATTCTTACGTACTCGCTCGCCGACAGTTTTGTTCACATTTCAATATTCGACGGATAGGCGATGGGCCGAGTGTGAATTTAATTCGTTCGTGGGTGGAGAGGTTCCGCGCAACTGCTTCGGCTATGAACACACCACGGCCAGGACCTAGTCGATCGTCAAGGACCCCCGAAAACATTGAACTGGTTGAACGCAGTTTACGTGAAAATGCACGACTTTCGATACGGAAAAGGGCAGCTTCACTGGGACTTCCAAGAGCAATTGTGAATGAAATTTTGAAAAAAGATATGAAGTTTCATCCTTTTAAAATTCAAATATTTCAAGAATTGAAAAAAAATGACTGCGTCATGCAATTTTTTTTGTGAAACCATGTTGGAGCGTTTTCGCACTGTGAATTCCATTTTTTGGAGCGACGAGGCTCATTTTCATTAAACGGACACGTAAACAAGCAAAATTGCCGTTACTGGGCTCTAAGAACTCGCAATCCTCGACTGAAGCACCAAAAACCATTGCATTGCCCAAGGGTAACTGTTTGGTGCGTTTTATCCACGAATGGAATAATTGGACCATTTTTTTTTGAAAATGCACGGGGCCAAGCGACGAATGTCAATGGTGAGAATTATCGGCTCATGATTTCGAATTTCTTTTTGCCGAACCTGCGAGCTCATTCATCATTCTCATCACACACGTGGTTTCAACAGGATGCGGTACAGGTGCGACCGCACACACGGCCAGAGCTTCGATGGATTTGTTGCGAGAAAATCTCCCTCAAAAACTGATTAGTCGCTTTGGGGACATCCCGTGGCCACCGAGGTCACCCGACCTAACTCCAATGGATTTTTGTTTGTGGGGCTACCTCAAAGAGAAAGTTTACGCCAACAATCCGCGAACTGTTGTGGACTTAAAAGAAAATATTCGGCGAGAAATCAGCGCAATTGAACCAAGTTTACTGCAGCGTGTGGCACGGAATACGAGGCTCCGTTTCGAACAGTGTGTGTGTGTGTGTGTGTGTGCAACAGGATGGAAGACATTTGGATGACATTATCTTTAAAAAATGAAATCCGCATTTGTACTCTATCTTTTAATACTTTTAGTAAAATTATATGTTAAACATATTATTTTTTATTTGAATTTGAAAACATAAATCTGCCACCAGACACCCTGTAGATTAAAAAAAAAAACTGTGATTGAGGATATCACATACCCTCGTTCCTCGTCATCCTCCTCGTGCCGATTGACTTCATCACTGTGTTTGTGTTTTTCTTCAATGGCAACTTCACCTTGAACGGGAATCGAACCGGGGCATTACAAGGAACTATAACAAAGCTGCTTCGTACTAAGTACTTAACTACCTCAGCTTCGGAATACGTATAATTAGTTTCAATTAAACACTAAGCAAGCGCTGTAGTGCTTAACTTAACGAAGTTATAACTAAGCTTGTCTAACTTGTCGATGCTGTCGCATAATCAAGTTGTTGTTTTTTTCTATGAAAACATAGCGCGCTCAGTATAAAATGATTGCAAGTAACCTTTACTATGAAGTAGTTGTATTGAAGTTTTTTTTCTAGGAAAGTACCACAGCGGCTTCAATTTCTGTCCATGTAATTATTTATTTAAATGTCGCTTCCGATTGTTTTGAGATAGGGCCTTTATAAACATTTAATTTACCATCGATTTCCCTTCATTTCCCATCATTCATTCTTCTTCTCATCACGTGCTCAGTTCATCTTTCACACTTCTTTTCTACCATCATTCTCCATTCCATTTCCTTCTTCCACACTCATTTCTGTCCCTGTCTCATGCGAGCACAATCTGGTGCAGTGTATAACATCCTAACTAACCTAACTAACTATGGACGGGCGTATTATTTACCATCAAGTGAACGTCATTGTAGATTAAAAGAAATTTAATCCTCTTAGCTTATCTGTGGTATTGCTGTTTGTTATCCAGTGTATCATGAGCGAGCTGATGATGATGACCTTCAGCCTCATTATCACTTAATATTAATTATGGGAAAATGATTTTACATAGGTTTTGGTACACCATGTTGCAGACGTTCACCGAGTCTATAGAGTTGAGCAATCAGCGGCTCGTCGCCGAGAAGAGGAAGAGCGACGTCCTCCTGTCGCGGATGCTGCCGATGGCGGTGATCAGGCGGCTTAGGGCCCAAAGGACCGTGCCCGCTGAGTCCTTCGACGCGGTGACCATATTCTTCAGCGACATCGTCGGCTTCACCAACATCTCTGCCACCAGCACTCCCATTGAGGTTATCAACATGCTTAACATGCTGTATAGGTATTTATTGCTTTTTTCTGTAATAGTATCACTAAAGTAGCGGCAATTTGTCACCTGATGGTAAGTGATACACCTGCCCATAACAATATATTACACTCACCACCTAACTGTGCTCGTCGCCTTAAGACATGAGGTTGTCTCTTTACCTTATTGTCATTTCACTACCTACAACGACCTTTAAACCGGATCATAATAATGTTTGTAGTACTGTTTCCTACACCGTTTCCAGAAATAAAGACTCGCCACTCAGCAGTAACTAAATGGCTGAAGATGCTGTGTCATCCCAACTAGCCTGAAGATCATCACTATTTCTGTCCTTACATTAAAACGAACCTGCTGCGCTTCTCCTATCATGTTCTAGAAGAATTAGAAACGTTCTCTTTCTCCCTTTCTCTTTCTTTGATGATGTTAGCTGCTAGGTTATTTGAGATGAGGTCGAGGCTTTCATATTATCAGGTTGCGTCATGTTCCAGGTTGTTCGACGAGAAGATAGTCCAGTACGATGTTTACAAAGTAGAGACCATTGGTGACGCTTACATGGTGGTTTCAGGGTTGCCGCAGAGAAACGGTAATTATAAATAATCACCAGCTAACCTAAATCCTGAGCATACGCTCTTGAAGATGTTCACACTGTATCCTTTCCAGGCAACCGGCACGCATCAGAGATAGCTGATATGTCACTATCGCTGATGCGCGGACTGGAAGGTGCACGGGTGCCTCACAGACCTGATGAGCTGTTGAGGATCAGGGCTGGCATCAATACGGGCCCCTGCGTCGCGGGCGTCGTCGGCACCACCATGCCTCGTTATTGTCTATTCGGAGATACCATAAATACAGCTAGCAGGATGGAGAGCACCGGTGAAGGTAACATGTGGTGTAAAATTCTCATGAAAAAGCTTTTAGACCTGGTCACGAGATGGCAATGTTTACCATTAACGATAGTGATAGTGAGGATATTTACATGACTACCTTTATCAGCACACTATGGTGCAATCGTAGAAAGCGGAACTGCTTCAGTGTGGTTCCTCGTAAAAAAAGACCTAGTCTATCGGGGAACTATGTGGCTACGCCCTGATGGTATTACAAAGGTTTCCAGAACCTTCTACACTACGTACAAATGCTCATTTTCCGAACTAAAAGGAACCAGCTAAAGTTGATCCATCTATTTTTTTTTTAATTTAATGAAGCGACGATACGATCAGAACGTTCACCTGATGGTAAGTGATACGCTATATAAGTGTGTAAAGGGTTCCACCCAACAGCCTACGGAGTCCAAGTCAACCTCACCTGCACGCGGTGCACCCTGCTGAAGAGCAGACGAGGATCTGATCAGCCACCTACCCGCACTGGGTCAGCGTGGTGGGCTAAGGCCTAATTCCTCTCAATGACCACTGTTGAGACCTTTGGGGAAGGAAGGTCTGAGACGTAAGATGTTGAATCTCGTTACACTAGTGACTTCACTACCTGCAACGTCCTTCAATCCGGAACACAACCCACCCACACCTAGTCTCCGGTAACGAAGTCTTACCATCCGTAAAAATTTAGGTCATACTTAATTTCGTCTTTAGATTGCTTAAGCTAGATCAAAGACTACATTATTTATGTATATGTATAAAGGTACTGGTGGTAAGTCACTGTTGCCGGAGACCGTCTAGGTAGGCGCCACAGTAGGGTATAAGCATTACTGTGTTCCGGTTTGAAGGGCGCTAGCTAGCTAGTGCTAGCTTGTAGCTAGTGTGGTTACTGGGGTGAGGAGACTCAAGCTCTTATCTCTCAGACGACGCGAGTAATTCGATGCTGTGTATATCTAACTACCGCCACGTTGTTATGGGCAGGAGTATCGTATCACTCACCATCAGGTGAACATCCTGAAATAATTAAATTAGTAACAGATATTACGAATATAAAACTGATGAAGAATCCACATTTGTTATTACATGACGAATAACTTGACGGAACCGTTATCTGTAGATATTTTTGTTACCAATGTGTGTTCAGGATACAGGATAAGCTGATGCGGTGAATCACTGAACTGATGAATAGTTATCGTATAACGTTATTGACATAACGATTTATCGATTTACTCTTTAGGTAATAAGCGGAAGTTAATATATATATATGTTCCTAAGGTTATAACTTTTTTTAATAGCGATAATCGTACAATAGAACTCACTGTACTGACGGCGAGTCTCTGCCGCCGGAGACCGCCTGCATATGATAGGTACCATCGCAACTCTTGGCTTCTGTCGTCGAACAGCACTGCGCAAACAATACTTTGTTCCGGTTTGAAAGATGCTGTAGCTAGTGAAATTAATGGGCTGTTAAACTCAACATCTTATGTCTCAGACGACTAGCGCACTGTGGTGCTGTGTATATCATCCTAACTAGCGCCACATTGTTATAGGTGGACGTATAACTAACCGTCAAGTCAACGTTCCGCTCGTCCCATCGCATTTGTTTTCATTGAAATACCTATAAACTCAAATTAATAATACCATATATATTATATACTAGCTGTTCTCTAGCCGGGCAGACCCCCTGCAACTCCCTTTGGTGAAGGAATTTTGTAACATCCATTCTTAGCTGACCCCTAAACGGCAAACGCAATATCTCTACTGAATTATGCGTGTTTACGTCTAATAGTTCCGGATATCCTGTGATGGGCCTATGAATGTCTGGTATCTCCTATAGCCCATGATTTAGGAGGGTATGAAAGAGGTTACTCGTATATTTCTTCACAAAGATCAACAGGAATTTCATTGAATTTCAACCGATTCAATTAGAAGAGAACATTGATGAGCTGAAGTGATGATGATAATTCTTATAGACTGGATCTTTTCATATCATAGTAGAAAGTTCTTTCTAGGCATTTTTGTTTTAATATGGTAAACAGTCAAGCACTAAATCGGATTGTTCTCAAGCAATCTTTTTTTTTGTTTCGGGGAGGAAATTTTCGAAAGAGACCTTGCTTCTGGGGGGAAGTCAGGGTTATGCGAGATTGCCCCTCTACACTTTGCTAGGACGTCTTTGAGGAGGAACCTAACCTTCCCAGCCACCATCGCAGAGCCATACGCTGTCCCACGCAGGTTCGCTTGTTGAGCGATAAGGATCCCCTAGCCTGAAGGCTTGCGAAACTCCTAGACCCTTTTAGTCGCCTTCTACGACAGGCTGGGCTTACCTAAGTCCTATTCCTACTAGTCCGAGACTACAAGGCTTTGTTCTCGAGCACCTACCTATATTGCTTAATTTGAGTTGATTATCAAATCAAATCAATCGAAGACGGTAAATTATTGAAAGTGTTTTGTTGAGAGTTTTGATACATATATATGTACATACATCACGTGAAAACTAGTGAATGAATCGACATGGCAACATGACCATTAGACGCGTAATGAATTGTAGACGGTTCTAGATTATTTATATTATTGAACTTCATAGATCCTCCATTATTTTATTTCCAATCAACTTTTACAGTTTTCATTTGTTATTATTTATGCGGTCGGCATAGTAACGGTCTCTATAGAAACTCATATACTGCCTATGGTGTATGATCGCTATTACTCTATTAAGTATTATATATTCTCCATTTCAGCGATGAAAATTCACATCTCGGAAACAACTAAAAAAGCATTGGATAACATCGGAAATTATGAAACTCAATCCAGAGGGATCGTCGAGATACCGGTAAGAGTATCCTTTACCGATAAATCTAATTATTTCCTATCGGATTACATTGAAAGAGGATAATCTAATCTAAAACCTCTTTGGTGTGTTGATCTTACTTGAGATATTTGGAAACCTTCCTACTCATTACCTTATTAACTCAAAATGATAAATTTCGTTTATGTTGTTGAAGCATAGGGCTTTAGTGAATTTGAAACATTTATTGTAACCTGACCACATGGTGACAGTAATAGGCAGAAGCAAACATTCCTGCAAGGGAAATGAACGAGATATCACTGCCACAGCCTCCGTGGCAAAGCTATTAACTACTTTATAAAGAGATCTCTGGTGTGATTTGAATCCCAAAGTGAAAGTATGACTGGAAGAAGTTGGTAGAGATATAGTAACAATATATAACTATATCTTTTCAGGGTAAAGGAGACATGGAGACGTTCTGGCTGTTAGGAAAGGTAGGAGGTCTGCAGCAGGAGAGCCCGAGATGTATGCGATTGCACGATTACGATCAGAACATCCTGGAGCTGCTCATCAAATCATAACATGAAAATCATTAAATAGTTATGAGGATAGTGCCATATAGTTGTTTCATTGAACTCCTTCAAAATCCGTTGATTTTTTAGAGAAATAAGAAGAGTTGAATATATAGGTGATGATGAAGCAGGAGGAATCAAAAATGATAATTGTCCGTATATTTCTGATGATGCTAATGACCACGACAAGAGCTGAAGCACCAGCGAATACCTTCCCACATTTATGAATACTAGAGTACTACAAACTTGTTAGGACAACAGATTAACAATAACATACTGGTGGTAGGTCTGCAGAGAGCTAGGTAGGTATCGCCGCAGCGGCCGTTGCGGTCGACAGACATGACCGTGTTCCGGTTCGCACGGCGCTGTAGCTAGTGAAATCACAGAGTTAACCGGACTTAACATCATATTATATGTAGGCGACGAGCGCAATGTGGTGCAGTGTATACCATTCCTGCCAGAACACCTTGCGATCTTGGAAAAGGTGGTGAGAGGGTCATGAAGATGATAAATTAGACGAATATTGATGAGGCATTTTTTTTTTTATTCATTACATTGGACTAGACAGTTACGATGTAGAAAAGTGAGAACTATCTTATTTGTATACAGGAAATGTGTGCACCATAAGGCTTGCTTTGTTACTAACAGATCGTGGACCCAGTCCCAGTCCAGGAGCCATCAGGTGAGCTGTAAGAGTCGGTGACTTCCAAGTGCTCAACATCAGCAGAAAATAGAGGCTTTGTTGCTTTCCATTATAAAATTCTTTGTTTTGTTTGTATAGCCGCCTCTCGATATAAAATTACTTCTCCTTTACATTGTTTGAAAGAAAATAAAAAAAAAATGAAGATAAAAAGCTATTGTTATGTATAATTTTGTGACTAAACACAATTTCCGATTTTACAGGTTTTCGTATAGTTATCTATATATTATTGTTAGTATGCAGGTGGGTGGAATATTTACCAATCAATCTACTGCTCAACTCTACAGACGGAAAAAAATAAGTTAGTCTATTGCTAAATCTAGGAGGATGTCCAGCAGTCGACGTCCCTGATAACGGTGGTGATGATGATCATGATCATGATCATTATGAAGGGGTGGCGTTTGCAATATTTTAAAACGGAGGGAGTTGGAGCAAGAACAATAAAAATCTTGTCGTTGTTCAAATATTTCCCGGAACTTAAACAAGTGGTATATGTGTTAAGTTAATCAAACTTATAAGTGACTTATACGCTTAACATAATTCCAACTTAGTTATAATATGTTAAGTATTCATATATTAAAACACGAAGTAAATTCTACTGGTTACACAACAACTAATGCTCTTAAAATGTAAAGAAAAAAATCACAAAAACTACTTAAAATCATTAGTGATTTCTATACCTTAGAATAAGTGTTTTTAATACACGGATATCTCACTACAGCCCTCTAGAAGTTAGGTTTCGTTTATAAATGCTAGGTACAAAAACTAGTAATAATGTTGATCTTGTAAGCGGCATCGCGGATTCACTGATATCTTTGTTAACCCAAAGGTTTGTTATATCTTACTAATATATTCTAGTAATGTAATGAATCGATCAGCACGGAGATAGTTGAGAGCTGCCTATGCCCAGCAGTGGGCGTTACCCTGCTGATAAGTAAGATAAGATCGGCGAATGCGAATGCGAATTAAACTCCAACCTTCCCCCAATGCGAAGTCTACTCTTCGTCTCCTTTTACAACAATATTAAGTTAGTATTGTATACTTAAATAAAATACCAAGTACTACTATACTAACACATATACTACGTAACGTTACTTGATATAAAATACTTATTACATATAACAAGGTAAAGTAAGCTAAATAAAGTCTTAACATAGTTAAAATAATACATGAATTCCTTTCACTTTTCGTTTCACTTTACATCCGCATTATATATGTTGTGATACATATATAATATATAAATATTTTAATACAAGTGTGAAATTATAAATAATGATAAATACGAGACGAATGCTTATACGACTATTCGTTACATCACTAATATATGTTTCGTCAGCGGTTGTCAACCTTTTGGTACGCTGAATACAATGAAACAAATTGAATACGTTTGGGTCAAACATTGTTATAATTAAATTTTATATAATATACTATATTTTGGGTCAATTATGAAATGGATCTCTCATTAATCCGCATTGGGCCATGCAATAGAACCAAATCCTCCCATATGAACTCTTACAAACGAAGGTTAGCACTCATCCAACCAAAAACCGTTGGATGCCTGCCTCCCGAGACTGATCGATACAGAGGTTTTTGGGGGAGGCCTACGTCCAGCAGTGGACATCTATCGGATGATAATGATGATGGTGAAATGGATCGCTCAGTGACACGAGAATTGTAGGTTACCTATCCTAAGTACTATTACTCTGTTTTTAAGCAACAAAGTGACTTTAAAGTTGTCCTCTCGTCGAATCCGGTTTGTATCTGGGTGACGAACTGCCTTTCGAGTGGATCCTGGCTAGGAAGCTGGGTGTGCAGTTCAGGGATGATGTGGTAGGTTTGACCGGGGATGGGTCCGTCCTGCCTTCTAACCAGTACGTCATCATTTCACCCTTTCCCTGAAAAAAAAAAGAAACAACGAACGTAGAAAAGAAATTCATTTTGTGTATATTTTTTAATATAATATATATATATACTAATAAAATAATATAAATTCGTGGTCGTTAGTATACAAGATATGCGAATGTATTGACTAAAAGCACGAGTCGTCTTACGCGACTAACACAATGTGTTGCTGTGTAAACATTCTAACACTTTAATTATGTAGCCGAATCACTTACCTTTAAGTGAGCAAATAAAATTTTTTGAATACCTTTAAATAAGTCATTAAAATGACGATATAAAGAACGTGTCAACTACTTACCTTGACATTAACTACGCCTCTTGGTGCTGTAATGAATTTTCCAGATTTATCCAGAGCTCTCTTGACGTCTTCCGATATCTGTATCTTCATGGCTGGAGATGGAAATTTTGTAATAATAACATTAGGTCTAATAGGAATAGGCCTCCACTAGATCTTTGGGTCTGGTGCAGACCTATTCGGCTTAATCTACACAGTTGCAAAGAGAATGGAATAACAGCTCATGGAAATAATAGGTTGGGGAAAAAGAAATCCATTATTTTTATATGAACTTCAGGACTTTATTTAACATGCTTCGGGTTGTCCGATTTGGGTCAAATATGCACCGTTTTGTTCTATGATTTGTTGCCATTTTAAAGGTAACTTCATAATGCCTCTCTCGTAGAAGTCCTGGTCTCTATTTGCAAAAAAATTTTGTAGCCGATTTTCACAATCTTCCCTAGATGCCAATTTTTTATCACTAAAGAAATTTTGTAATGCAAGAAAAAGATGGTAATCGCTTGGTGCCAAGTCCGGACTGTATGGCGGATGCATTAAAACTTCCCAACCAAGCTCCCGAAGTTTCTGGCGAGTCACTGTAGACGTGTGTGGCCTAGCGTTGTCCTGGTGGAACATGACACCTCTCCTGTTGGCCAATTCTGGCCGTTTCTGGTCAATTGCTATCTTCAAACGGTCCAGTTGTTGACAGTAGAGATCAGAATTTAGTGCTTGGCCATATGGAAACAACTCATAATAAATAACCCCCTTCCAGTCCCACCAAATGCACAGCAGAACCTTCCTGGCCGTTAGTCCTGGTTTGGCCACCGTTTGAGGTGCTTCACCGCTCTTTGACCATGATCGTTTTCGCACAGGGTTATCGTATGTGATCCACTTCTCATCTCCAGTCACCATCCGTTTAAGAAATGGGTCTATCTCATTCCGTTTGGCCAAGGCTTCGCAAATGGAAATTTGATCCATCATGTTTTTTTCTGTTAATTGGTGTGGCACCCAAACATCGAGCTTCTTTTTGAATCCAGCTTTGTGTAAATGGTTTAAAACTGTTTTGTGGTCCATTTTTAGCTCTTGGGCGATGTTACGACTGCTAACGTGCCGGTCAACTTCGATCATTTCTCCGATTTTATCGACATTTTCGGCGACCGGCCTACCTGTGCGAGGTGCATCTTTAACATCAAAAATTCCTGAACGGAATCTACGAAACCAAAATTGCACATAATTGGCTGTTACAGTATCGGCTCCATAAACACCATTCACAATTTTAGCCGCCTGGCTTGCATTTTCGCCTTTGTCAAAGAAAAACTGTAAAATGTACCGAATTTTCTCTTTGTTCACTTCCATTTTTAACACCCTGTAACTCACAATTGAATGCACCAAACAAAAAACAGCAAAAGAATTTTTTTACTGCGAAATGTCACCTTTCCAACGAGCATAAATCTGAAACTGTATGATCGATACTTTACGAGAAATTTATCACTACAGCCATCTACCGAAAAAATAATGGATTTCTTTTTCCCCAACCTAATATAATACTCTTTCTTATTGTACTCCTTTCCCTCTTTGATGATGTCGCAACCGCTATGAGTAGGATCATGCTGCTATATCCAGTTCCTTCAGCCTAATACATCATATCCTAGTTGGGGCAGCGGAGGTTCCCTTCCGCTACAAAGGCTGCCGCTATTGAGATCCTTTGACATGATAAAGGACCAGGGAAGATGGCGTTCATGTAGAATTATGGATATGGGTGCAATACACGCCAGAAAGAGACAGAGACAGAAATAAGTTCGTTATGCTTACGTTCTCCTGTACTCTCCATTCTGCTCGCCGTGTTGATCGTGTCTCCGAACAGGCAGTATCTGGGCATCTTGCTGCCAACGATGCCAGCCACACACGGACCGGTATGGATACCACTCCTCATGCAAAGTGTCTGAAAACCGTTATTATTATATACTAAGCGTTAATGACTATAATTTCAAATGTCGCTTAGATTGCAGATAGTAAAGCATGCTTGTTCCTGATACTCTTGCTTTCATATCCTTAAACGTGGTGATATTCCACTAGTATCATGGCAGCAGAACGACAGTGAGGATGGTTACAAACAAAAACTCTACCACTGAAACTACCATATTTTTGAACCCGGGATCTCTACACAATAGTTGTTTTTAGAATCAAAAGCCGAAGGGTTTCAGGTTTGTTCAATAGTGGGAAGATAGAAGTGTGGGAAAGAACACGTCGATATCTTTACAAGGTAAAGCTTATTGAGAATCGAAGCCACGTCTTTGCGCCGTGATTATTTTTAGACGATACCAATAGTGATGTCTCTAAGTATACGTCAGTATGAAAGCAAAGTGAAACTGAGATATAGTTATATATATATATATATATATATATAAAAATATAACGGATCATGCAAAGCGATTTATGATACACAAGCAAAACACTGACGATTATTACCTAAGTAGGTACCTGATCAGGCCGGTGCGGCAGGCGGCACATAGACGTAGCTTCCAGCAGCTCCAGCGCCATACTGGCTATCTCTGTAGCGTGTTTGTTCCCTGTAATTTTTTTTTTTAAATTATATACTGACTAAATCACCATCATCCAATGAACACCCACTGAAGAAGTTAGGAGTGTAATGTACCTCACAAATATCTTACGGATCCACGATATCAAAAACCTTTTGACTGGAGCTGATCAAGAAATATATTTAAACGGTTTTTTTTTAATGTAAATAGAAAAATACTATATGATAGGAACAACTAACTGTATCTAAAGTTTAACTGCTCCTGTAGTTCAATGGGTATCGGTCTTTCTTATAACACTGCGGTCCCTGGTTCGATTTCGAAGCTACAATCTGTACGGCTAGTGAAAATAGCTTACTAAAAATAGAAAACAAACGTGTTTTATTAAAAAAAATTAATGTAATGATTTATTCATAATATTACTAGGAAACTATTATTTACATGAAAAATAAAATTACCGTTACGAACAGGAAGACCGGATGCAACCATGTAGGAGTCGCCGATAGTCTCAATTTTGTACACGTCGTAGCATTCAATGCGCTCGTCGAACAGCTTGTAAACTGAATTGAGGAAGCTGATAACCTGGAATGATACATTGCTATTGTAGAGTACGATCCTAGCAGCGATCCTTTACGCAAAAAAGTCCACTTTTTTATCTAGAATGAACTATAACTAGATTTTAAGTTGGCTTCATTGGCATGATAATAAATCATCACCTGCAATGATCAAGCTCTCACATATTGACAGTCAGAGAAAACATCGCCGTTATGAAGATAGAGGGTAGTAGATAGTATATCCCTTATTCTATACTACCTACCCCTACATTTAGTCATATAAATACCCCTCGCGATGATAACTACCCTGATTGTAAAGTGCTTTTGTTGAAAGGATATCTTTTCATTTATACACGACGAACTAACATCACTACTATATCATAATTTAACGCAGGTTTTCAAGACTTAAAGCACGTTGATAGATCTTTGACGTCGGAGACAATCCAGGTACCACCGCAGCTCCTATTGCCTATTGCAGCCTACAAACAGTAGTTTGCGAATAATACTGTGTTCCGGTTTGAAGGGCGTTGTACGTAGTAAAATTATTAAAGTAAAGACGAGCGACGATCGCAACGTGGTGTACTGGCATATAATATTCCAAAGAGTGCTACATTGTTATGTGCTGACGTATCACTTAATATCGGGTGAACGTCGCGTCGTTGTTAAACGAAAAAAATCTTATATATAGTATATTTCAATTAATCTTATAATCGTAATTAATTCGCAAGATGGATAAATTGATGAAAAAGAACAGTTAAACCTGATACGGAGTGGAGACAGCAGCTATTGCTGTAAACCCAACTATGTCGCTGAAGTAAACGGTGACGGAGGAGAAGAACTCTGCAGGCACCTGAAATATAAGTTACCCTGAAGAATCGAAAGGAACTCGAGTCCACTGACTGACTTCTTTTTTTTTTCGTCATCTTCACGCGGATTTTTTTTTTAAAACATTTTTAAGAATCAAAAGCTAAAGAATTCCATTGATTTGTTTTACAAATATATAAATACTAGCTGTTCCCCTAATATGGAGTTAAACTTGAAATTTGTCTGGAATACTGGAGAGCAACCGCTGCCGCAAATGATTTTCTGTATCACCGTTACCATAGCAACCGCATAAATAGTACCAAATGAAAATGTTACCTTTTTTTTTTTTTTTATAAGATCTAGTAGGCAAACGAGCAAGACGGGTCACCTGATGGTAAGTGATTCACCGCCGCCCACGGTCACCAGCGATGCCAGTGCGTTGCCTACCCTTCAGGTAAGAGTATGCTCTTTTCTTGAATAACCCAATGTCGCAGTTGTTGGGGAAGACCGCTGATGGCAACGAATTCCAGAGACTTACTGTGCGTGGCAAAAAACTGTTTTTAAAACGCATTGTAGTGGAACGCCAACCATCCAGATGGTGCGGATGATAGTTCCGGCGCGACGATCGGTTGCGAAAATCAGCGGCTTCTATTAAATCGAACAACTCCTCAGAACACTCCCCATTGTAAATTCGGTAAAGTATGCATAGGGAAGATAGATCCCTACGCAGTGCCAAAGGATCTAGCCGATCGGCAAGTTCAGGATCGTCGACAATCCGAGATGCCCTACGTTGGATTCGGTCAAATGGAGATAGCTGATAACCCGGAGCCCCGGCCTAAAGGTGGCAACAATACTCCATGTGAGGCCGCACCTGCGCCTTATACAGTTTAAGGCGGTGAGCCGGCTTGAAGTACTGTTTGGCCCTGTTGAGTACTCCGAGTTTTTTGGAGGCCATTTTAGCCTTGCTCTCCAAATGACCGCCAAACTGGACAACACTCGAAATGTCGACACCTAGAATGCCAATGTTCGGCTTGGCACAAAGGTGAGTGTTTCCGAAGAGTGGCGATGCGACAAAGGGGGCTTTTTTAGCGGTGAACGCGCAAACTTGAGTCTTAGAAGGGTTAAACTGGACTAGATTTAGTCCCCCCCAATCGGAAATCTTCACAAGGGATGATTCGATTTCAGACACAAGTTTGTTCCGACACTCATCGACGTGATCCCGAGAGATATTGCTGCGGCCGAAATACAGTGCATCCACGGTACTGTCATCCGCATAGCAATGAATGCCACTGGTATGCAACAAATCATTGATATGCAGAATAAACAATGTCGGGGATAACACGCAGCCTTGGGGAACACCAGCATTTACGGTTCGGGGGTCCGAGCACGAGCCGTCTACGACGACTTTAACTATCCGTTCCGCAAGGAAACTGCCGATCCACCTACAAAGTCTCTCAGGAAGCCCATAGGAAGGAAGCTTCGATAGTAAGGCTTTATGCCAAACCCGATCGAAGGCTTTCGCTATGTCCAAACTAACGCCTAGTGCCTCACCCCTACTTTCGACCGCCTGCGCCCAACGGTGAGTTAGTAAAGCCAGATGATCACCAGCTGATCGGCCTTTGCGGAAGCCATATTGGCGGTCGCTGATCAGCTGGTGCTCTTCCAGGTAGCCCATGAGCTGGCGGTTGATTATGGATTCCATAATTTTGGAGAGCAAGGAGGTGATAGCGATAGGCCTGTAGTTGAACGGATCTGAGCGGTCGCCTTTTTTAGGGATCGGGTGTACTAGAGCCGTCTTCCATGAATGTGGGACAACGCCGAGGACATAAGAGTGTCTGAATAAGCGCGTTAAAACCGGTGCCAGCTCTGGAGCACACACCTTCAGCACAATAGGAGATACTTCATCGGGCCCACACGACTTGTTGACATCCAGGGAGAATAGTGCTTTCCGCACAGCACACTGTGTGAAGCGGACGTCCGCCATTGTGGTTTCACACCTCGGGATGGTAGGAGGTGTGTTCCCCCTGTCGTCAAGAGTCGAGTTTTCCGCAAAGATAGAGCCAAGAAGATCGGCTTTTTCCCTTGCGGAATAGGCCAATGAACCATCCTCCCCGCGCAAAGGTGGAAGTGTCGACCGACAGAAATTACCCTGGACAGCTTTGGCGAGAGATCAGAACGCACGAGAGCCAGATGGCAGCCGTGCTAGTCTCTCGCCAATTCTCCCAACGTACTTCGACTTTGCCAATGCAATTTGCCTCCTTAAGAACCTGGAAGCAGAGTTGTACTTCTTCTTGAGTGAGTCAGAGTTCACATCCTTAGAGGCCTTTGCCCTAGCCCAAGCTTGATAGCATTCCCGCTTGCGACGATGTGCGTCACGGCAGGACCCACCAAACCAGGGCCGAGATCTGCCACCGACGGGTACCGCTGAGCTAGGAACAAACAATTCCATGCCCTGCAGCACGACGCCGGCAACCGAATCAGCGCAGGTGCTAGGATCCTCTGACTTGAAGCAAATCTGCCCCCATGGGTAGGATGCAAAGAAAGAGCGCATCCCGTCCCAATCTGCCGACCTGTAGTGCCAAACACGTCGTCTACCAGATGAAAGTGGTTGCGACGAGACGGTGAGAGGCACCACGCTCCTAATTAGGCAATGGTCCGATGACCCGAGAGGAGCATCGACCCATACCCGAATGGGTTCAGGGCGAGAGGTCAGCAGAAGGTCCAATAAGGAAGGCGAATGGTCTTCCACATCTGGCACGCGTGGTTCCACATCTGGCACACGTGGAAGAAAATTAAATAGAAATGAAACGATGAAGGATCTATGGAATTCAAGGAATAAATATCCTATAACTCTATACAAATAATACCGCGTCGAATGCTCATATGCCCGTGTCGATACGTTCACTTGTTTTCACGTGACTGGCGAACAAACAAAATCCATTTCATTCTATATATATATGTTATATATATAGCGTATAATATTAATTGTGCTAGTAGTACCTGTAGTCTATGTTTTTAATATAGGAATTGCCATATGAGAAACCTAGAGGATAACCTGTGTAAAGCATGGGTATCTTGAAACAACAATTTCTGTTGTTGTGGTTACGTTTAAAATAATATGATAATACAGGTTTTGGTTGAAACATGTAGTTTTTTTTTTCACCTGCTGCGTCTGCTTCAGTTGCTTGGCGACGCTCGGCGGCAGCATTTGGTACAGCAACGAATCGCTTAACTCCTTCTCATATTCAAGCTCTCGTGCCTTCTCCGATAAGTTTCTTGCGTAAATCTGTTATATATAAAATTATTATCAACAACAAATTCCAACTAACCGTACAGTATTTAATATTAATTGAAATAATTAGTAACAGTACGCTTTGCAAATGCAATAATCCCCTCTATAACGCGTTACGTATAATCTATTCACTTTCAACTTTTCTACCTCAAGGCGGTTAAATCGAATATTGAGAATACACTATATCACTAGTGGTAGTAGTAGCTCGCTGGCCCAATGGTTGGAGCGTGCGGCTTTCATTCCTAAGGTCGCGGGTTCGAATCTCGGCGTGTACCGATGACTTAATATTTAAGTTTTGTACATTTGTGGACTTTAGTTACAACAGCGAGATACAAACGGTGAAGTAAAACATCGCGAGGAAACCCGCACACTGACATCATCTTTGTGTGCGTGTGTGTGTGTGCGTGTGTGTGTGTGCGTGCGTAGTGGCCCCAATAAAGCGGCAACAGGCTCGCCCCCTGTTACATGGGACATAATCTGACCACACCTGGCGAAATGTGGGTGTTTATTCACCTCTACCTATCCCTACTGGGAAAAAGGCGTGATTATATAAAAAAAAAAAACTATATCACTAACGAAATATGTATGTTGTATTAAAGTCACACTAAACTAAGAATATTTTATATAAAAAACTTATGCATGTGAAATTAAAAAAAACAGTTAATTTCAATTAACTAGTAATTATGAACTGTGCACATCAATATAAATTTCACAGTACAGAATTATAATGTGGGGAATCCCCGCGTTATATAGGGGAATACCCGCGTTATATAGGGGAATACCCGTGTCATACGGGGTATGAAAATAGTGTAAAATGAATACGCGTTATAAGAGCACCGTATTGTATATTTACCGAGTACGACATACCTAATATTGGTAACATACGCTTACTAAAACTTTTAAGCACAGCAAAGTGAAGCTTAGATAAACCATTAAGAAGAATAAAACATTCTTAATAAAGATTCATTATCCTCGCGCATTGTGTTAACTTGTGTGAAGCAGTGTACCTTAGAGATTTTAGTACATCTATTGAATCATCGTCATAAGGTGCCCTCAACAAACTCAAGTTGGCAATCAGATTGAGCAAACCAATTGGATCCTGAGCTATCCTTTTTAACTGATGATGTTTAAACCCGATCCATTCCTTTATGTCGTCAAACCATTTCTTCCGCTGTCGCCTTGAGAACTAATAAAAGGATCCTCGTTGAAGGTATCCGAAAAATGCAATTGTCTCTTTGCAAGAGGGTCATCAGCCTACGTTACCAGTTAGCTCCTTCAAGGACTTGAGGATTGGAGACAAACGTGTCAATATCGAACCTGGATAGTGTTCACCGCGTTCCGTACTAAGGCGATGATTATTGGCGACACCACGCAAACCAACACCAGGATGCCCGCACACACCGCCTCGCTTCTCCTTGCTTCAGTGAGACTTTCGTTTACACCGTCCCTGAAAGTTATACAATAACAACAATACTTTTTCAACCCATTAATTCCACTAGCTACAACGCCATTCAAACCGGAATACAGTAATGTTTACTACTGATCTGAACACATCTGGCGAAAAGTGGGTGTTCACCTCTGCCTACCCCTACTGGGAAATAGGCGTGATAATATAAAAAATGAAGTGAAACTGATGGACAAAGTGAGGAACAGTGTGATAAGGGAGCGGTGCGGCGTGGTTGAAGATGTAGTGACAAGGATAGAGAAAGGGATGCTTATACTTCAGCCATGCCGAAAGAATGGATGAAAGAAGATTAACGAAAGAGATATACAAGGTAAGAATGATTGGAAATATCGGTGCAGGCCGACCTAGGCGGACATATTCCGATAAACCGGAGATGTCCTAAAGAAAGGCCGGATCAAAAGCACTCGCAACCGACGAGCGTGCATGAAGACGCTTATGAAAGTGGAGGACGCGAGAGAGGTGTGCCAGGATCGTAGCAGGTGGAGAGAGGTGGTCTCTGCCTACCCCGCTGGGAACGAGGCGTGATATATATGTATGTATGTATGTAAAATAAAAAAAAATACTTTTGTTTGGCGCTAGACCTATCTGTGTGGAGATCTATGGGGGAGGCTTATGTCCAGCAGTGGACGTCTGTGGGCTGATGATGATGATACCTTTATATGATAATATAATAAATTTGTTTAAAACATATTATATTATTATTACAGCTGTCAAACCTTTCTTTATATCAAAGAGTATTTGTCAAAGGTTTGTTGTGCTGTTGTAAGAGTTTAAACTTTTTTTTTTGACTTATATAAATTTTTTTATTAGGATCAAAGGGATTTACTATATAATGCATTTTTAGCACAGATGTACAATAATTTATTTTGTGGAGCAGCCTTTTGGCTTGGAAAGATCTTTTGTTAGAGTTTTTAGGTTGTTTCTTTTACATGTTCATATTATAAATGTGCTATATAATAATATTTAAAATTAAGGGTTGGTATGAACAAAATATCACGAGTCATTTAATGTATATATCTATGTATATAATAGATTTTCACCTATGTATAAACTTATTAAACTTTGTAACTATGCGGTTTGGATATTTGAAATTTAATAGAAATATTCCTTTTGCCGAGTATAGTTCAGTTGAAAACGGATTATACTAAATGTCACCCCTAAAAATAGGGGTATTATGGCCAGACGGTTGAGGAACAGATAGTGTATAAACAAATAATTTGGTTATTTTATACATATAACCGATTATATAACATCTAAAAGAGTCTAACATATAGCTGTGAAATATTTCCAGTGCATCGCTGTAGCTTCATTACTAAGGTAATAGCGGCGCTGCGATATGTTCAGCGGATTTACCGGAGCCGAGGCGTGTCTCCGGTAAGGCGGTCACGTATCAAATTAAAGGTGGTACTGTTTACTCTGAATCAACTGAAGGATGAAATTGCACCGGTCCAGCGGGAGACGGGGGTGAGGAAGATTTAGATTCATTTATTCCACTTATGTTAATAGATACGAATATCCTGAGAAAACTCGATGAAGAGGACAGAACAATTTAATTCGTGTAAATGGTAATTGTCCTGTACCAGTCCAGCAATTTCATCAATAAAACTCGGAGACTGATGAATAGCTTCCTGGCGTCGTCTAGTTTATCATAAACCAATAACAGGATGTGAAGGCATTATTTAAATTATGAAAAGATCCTGTGTCATTTTTCGATATATAATGTAGGTAGTCTGCTCATTTCAGGTTCATGGGCTTTGGAGATGAGGACATCGGCCAGTAAGCGAAGCGAAAGGTGGACGACAATTGTGAAGTAGTCTCCTGTTAGCATACCAAGATTGCTGGGAGGGTAACGACCTTTCAAAAGACTTTAGGAGTAGAGCAGGGAGGCACCGCTGCCATCGTAATGCACTGAAAATGATAACTGAGTAAGGTTTTAATGGGTGCAAATCCCTCACAACCTTGTCTTTCCACCATAAGTAGGGTATCTTTTGAATATTTCCAGCACATCAGAAAAAAAAATCGTGTATAAGCATTTGTTACTCGAGCGATGTGTCCTACCGGCGTACCGGAAGACATAAGCAGTCCTCCAGCAAGTGGTCCGACGTTCTGGTGAAAGTTGATGGATGCAGCTGGATCCGGGCAGCGCTGGATCGATCGATTTGGAGTTCTTTAGGGGAGGCCTATGCACAGTAGTGGACGCCTGTAATTACGATACAGATAATGATGATGATGATTTGTTACTCTCACCTGATATACTGACGGAGTTGCTTCTGAACAGCTCTCAACTTATCCAGGAGTGTGGCCGTCTGATCGAAGTATTCGATAGCGTCGCTCACACTGCCGTCCTGGTGCTTGTTGTCCACAATCTGCTGGTTTCTGTTAAATAAACGAGTAAGATGTTCACGTGGTAGTAAGTGATATAGTCGATACTAATAGTAGATTATTAGACTTAGACTATTTATATTTAGATCTAATATAGAACCTGTTTTATTTTTTCTCAGAGATCTTCTCCGTCGGTATTCAGCGACTTTCTGCGACATTACCCCATACCCATACCCATGACCCATAACACTCTTAGGTGATATCACTTAATACTTTATTAAACTTAATAATAATAAATAGAGAAGTTTCGTGAATTAGAGCACTTTTCTAATATTAAGTTATCGATTCGTAAATATAACAGATCTGGTATATTTTCGGTGTCATCAACTAATGGCATCCACAATTTAACTGATTTGAATGTGAGGGGTGTACTCGTCCGGTCCGTAAAATAGGGGATGTGTTCAAAACAAACACATTAATTCAAACAACCCGGGGATATGCTAACAGAAATTCGATATTTACTTAATTCAAATGATACCTATATATCAATACAGTATTAGTATACTTTCAGATGTATTGGAATAACCTGCTGTCGTCAGGGTTTCCATGTATTTAGAAGTCTTGTATAGAAGAGAATATAGGCTTTTTATAAACTAGTTTTATCAGCAAAGGCTATATCGTTTTATAACATCGTCCTTGATCAGAACCAAACACCTGTTCTTTATAATAATAAAAACATGTGAGATGGCTTTTTATAGCTGTTCTTGAGTTGCTGTATATAATAGTTTGGCAAATATTTCCCTTCCGCCTTTTTTTTTTTAATTTTGCGGCTATGTACAAAGCGCTACAGAGCTCGTATCTGGCAATACTATACATAATTTGAAAGGTCTTGACATAACCTACAAAACGACGCTATGCATAATTAGTTTGGATATTGCGTTCAACAGTTATAGACGTGTAAACATGGAGTTCACTAACGCCGAAATTCGCGCTATTTTAAAGTTTTCCTTCGTTAAAGGCAAATCCGCTAGAGAAACGTTCCGTGAGATTAATAGTGTTTTGGGGGATGGTACTCTATCACTTCGAACCGCGGAGGAATGGTTTCGACGATTCAGAGCCGGTGAAAACGACACCATGGATAAGCCAGCCGGCGGAAGACCTGTGACGACAAATACCGATCAAATCATGGACTACATCGAGTTAGACCGGCATGTGGCATCTCGTGACATCGCCCAGGAGATGGGAGTTAGTCACCATACCATTTTAAACCATCCGCAGAAGGCTGGATACAAAAAAAAGCTTGATGTTTGGGTGCCGCATGATTTGACGCAAAAAAACCTTCTGGACCGAATCAACGCTTGCGATATGCTGCTGAAACGGAACGAACTCGACCCATTCTTGAAGCGGATGGTGACTGGAGACCAAAAATGGATCACATACGACAATATCAAGCGAAAACGGTCGTGGTCGAAGGCCGGTGAATCGTCCCAAACAGTAGCCAAGCCGGGATTGACGGCCAGGAAGGTTTTGCTGTGTGTTTGGTGGGATTGGAAGGGAATCATCCACTATGAGCTGCTCCCATATGGCCAGCCGCTTAATTCTACCATCTACTGCGAACAACTGGAGCGCTTGAAGCAGGCGATCGACCAGAAGCGTCCAGAATTGGCCAACAGGAAGGGTGTAGTGTTCCACCAGGACAACGCCAGACCACACACTTCGTTGATGACTCGTCAGAAGCGACGGGAGCTCGGATAGGAGGTTTTATCGCATCCACCATATAGCCCGGACATAGCGCCAAGTGATTACCACCTGTTCCTGTCCATGGTGAACGCCCTTGGTGGTGTAAAGTTGAACTCAAAAGAGGCTTGTGAAAAGTGGCTGTCCGAGTTCTTCGCAAATAAGGAGGGGTGCTTCTACGAGGGAGGTAATATGAAGTTGCCGTCTAGATGGAAACAGATTATCGAACAAAACGGCGCATATTTGAACTAAATCCGATCACTGTAACACTTTTTATAAAGCATTGAATAAAGAGCAAAAAAGCGGAAGGGAGATATTTGCCAAACTTATATGATAAATGTAAATAAACCACTGCTAACAAACAGTAGTGTGCAAACATTACTATGTTCCGGTTTAAAAGACGCTGTAGCTAGTGGAATTACTGCGGTAATGCTACCAAACCTCCTGCGTGTAGGCGATATTTACAATGTGGTACTGTGTATAATATCCTAACTAGCACCTCGTTGTTATGGGCGAGTGAATCACTTACTATCAAGTGTTCGTTCCGGTAGTCTTGGCTTCATTATATATCAGGTGTACCGGTACGAAGTGAGCGTCAAAATACAAATGTCTCGATAGGGTTTTGTTTTTTCAAAACATTTGTTTTGAACGAGCCTTTATTTTTTGTTTGTTTGCTTGCTATGACATCTGTGAAACATATTTAGTGTACATCAAGTCATTGAACAGACAACATCATATTTTTCGCGGAAAGCATTAATTTTTTGTTTTCATTTGAAGAAAAGTGCTGCAGAGTCGCATGTGAGTCGAATGCTTGTCGAGGCATATGGTGATCATGGTCTATCAGAAGCAACATGCAAAAGATGGTTTCAACGGTTCAGAAATAATGATTTCGATGTGAGAAATAAAGAACGTGGAAGACCACCAAAAAAGTTTGAAGACGCCGAATTGCAAACGATATTGGATGGAGATGACACTTTGAATCAAAAGCAAATGGCAGAAATGTTAAATGTTGCACAACAACACAACAAACAATTTCTGACCGTTTAAAAGCTATGGGAAAGGTCCAAAAGTGTGGTAAATGAGTGCCACATGAATTGAATGAAAGACAGATGGAAAACCGAAAAAACACTTGTGAAATTTTGCTTCAAAGACACGAAAGAAAATCGGTTTTGCATCGGATTGTTACTGGCGATGGAAAATGGATTTATTTTAAGAATCCTAAACGGAAACAATCATGAGTTAATCCGGGACAACCATCAACATCGACTGCAAAACCAGATTGATTCGGCAAGAAGACAACGCTGTGTGTTTGGTGGGATCAGAAAGGTGTGTGGTGTGCTGTACCACGAGCTCCTAAACTCCCACCTGGTGAAACCGTTAATACTGATCGCTGATCGCTACCGACAACAAATGATCAATTTGAACCATGCATTGATCGAGAAACGACCAGAATGGGCCAGAACACACGGCAAGGTAATTTTGCTCCATGACAATGCACCTGCACACAAAGCAAAACCGGTTCAGGATACAATCAAGACACTTGGCTGGGAGCTGATACCTGATACCCCACCCGCCGTATTCACCAGACTTGGCTCCTTTCGACTACCATTTGTTTTCATCGATGGGACACGCATTGGCTGAGCAGCACTTTGGTTCCTACGAGGAGCTCGAAAATTGGGTGTCTGGTTGGTTTGCTTTAAAAGACGAACGATTTTATTGGCGTGGTATCCACAAATTGTGGTCATAATGTGTAAGAAACAATGGCCAATACTTTGAATGAAATGTTTTTTACTTTCCTATTAATAATTAGTGTTTTATTTTCACAAAAAACGCTCATTTCATACCGGTACACCTGATATACTATGCATTAGGGAGTAGAATAGAGGTGGGATTATTCCAATACATATACTTTTTTAATCTAAGAAATGAGAAGAGGAGAAGGAGTGTGGAGAAACAAATAAAGTATGAAGTATGAAAGAGAGAGTGAGAGAGCTAGAGTGAGTACAGGAAGTAAGAAAGATGGTGTCATGTAGTAAGAAGAGGTATGATAAGGCTCACCTTATCGTACCTCTTCTTACTAGGACTGAGGTCCTACTACACCAAGGGAGCAGATTAGAAAGATCTATTTCCGGGACCCTCCTAATCACCGCAATAAATATTACTTCCTGTTCCTTTCAGTCCCATGTTCAGATTTTAATTGTAGGTCCCTATTTCCAGATCGTCTGAATACCATCGCAGCTCCTACTTCTGCCGTCAAAGTTATGTGAAATATTACTGAGTTCCGGTCTAAACAAAGTAGTAGCTAATGAAATTATTGGAGTAAGTGGATTCAAAATTCTATGTCTCAAGACGACGACCACAATGTGGTGCTGTCTGTACCAACCTTTTTTTTTTTTTGTTTTTGTTTTTTTTTTTGATATCGGTGGTGGAAATGCTGTTAACGCATACCCAGCGTCCTTTTCAAGGGGGGGGACGCCGGGTCATGTGGGACTCGGGGCCACTGAGATGTTGTGCGTGACCCCCATACCCACTAAAACCACCACCGCTTGTCCCGCAATACGCATACTGGAGACGCCCGGGTTTCAGCCAAGCAACTCTCCGGGCGCCTCCGCGTATTAAACTCCTCTTGGTGGGTGCCCGCGGGGAGCAAAAGCACCCACCTGCCGTCCCGTACCGGCCCCTCGCGGGACCGGCACGTTGGGGCCCCCCGACCCCACAGACGACCGCGCGCGCCCACGACGGAGCGCATGCCCGGCCGCCGCCCTCCCGTTAAGGAATTGGGCGGCGGCCTCCTCCCTCCAGACTCCCCCCCTCGTCGAAGTGGGAGGGGGGGACAAAAACCAAGACTCCCCCGGGGGACGCACCCCCAGAGGAAACACGACAAAAGGCCCAAAGGGCCACGCCCAACGGCCCGAACGCCCCCTCACACCGTGCCCGGCTAGGGGCCCATCGCTCACGGCGGGAGGAAGCAGACGGCGTGGTTCTGCCGCCGCGCTCTCCCGCCGGCCCGCCGCCGCCTGCAAGGTGCGGCAGCGGCGTCGGCCTCCCTCGTGCGCTCGGCGGCCTCCTTCTGACGCATCACTGCGCCGCAGAAGGAGGCCACCCTTCGTACTCTGCAGTGGGCGACACTGCCTCGTAGGTCGGCGTCACGTCGGCCTTCGTAAACACGACCCAAGCATACCCATACCGGACGATGATTTATTTAGTGAAACGGAATCAAGACAAATGTCAACGGGCAGAACTCAAAACTTTGAAATGTTGAGGACCTCAACGGAAGAAGAAGACTCGGATAGCTCCTTGAGGACGGCAACTTCGTGGCGGTCGAGGGCATCATTGTCTGCTTCGCGAAAGCGAGTACCGCAAACGGGGAGCGGAAGCAGTGACGGTGATCGGCCCATAGCAAAAGCAGCCAGGACTCAGGATGCATGTTTCGTGGCACCTCTCGACCCTCCTAAAACGACACGGACAAAGGCGATGCTTCCTAGAGTCGAGGAACTCGCGAGGGAAGTGGCTGAGCAGCCAACTGGCGATCTCGGTTCTCGACTCACAGAGAGCCTTGCCACTATAGAGAGCGTTGCAGACAGGTCTAAAAACCTGAAGGGAGAGTTCGTGCGCGCCTTGAGACTGTCGGTGCGTCATATACAGGCCATTGCTGCGGAACTGGTGCAGCGCAGCTCTCCGAGTCACCTCGAGCAAGAAAATGCCCTGCTCCAGAATGAACTTGCCGAGATGAGAGGGCAAATTGAGGCACTGACGAAGGAAGTGTGTCAATTACGCCGGCAAAATAAGGAGGAACCCAAAACAGTAACACATCTTAGTGGAGATGATCGCAAGGCGGACGAAGGCCAACTGATGTCAAGATTCGGGGCTATGATCGACAGAAAGTTGAATGCCTTCAAAGCAGAATTGATCCCCGACAGGGCTCTGAAGCCGCCTCTAGGGAGAAAAACTGAGCCAGTCGATAAGACGTCTGCACAACTACCAGAACCGAGTTGGAGCGAAGTGACCAGGCGCAAAGATAAGACAAAGCGAGTTGGCACTCAAATGGAACCCGTACAAAAACAAGGGCAGGGAGCACAACAGAAGGCACAAACCAGGACACCCAGGCCTCGTAAAGGGAAGAAAAAGAAGCGAAAGAAGAAGGCCAAGCTTCCTAAAGTTCCGAAAACTGCAGTGGTGACGGTCACAGTCCCTGAGGAGGCCACTATGACGTACGCTCAGGCTATGGCGATGGCTAAACAAAAAGTGAGCCTGACCGAACTGGGAATCTCTGGGGTTAAGCAAAAGAAGGCTCTAAACGGTGGTTTACTGCTGGAGGTGGAAGGCGAGCAGTGCGCTGATAAAGCAAACGCACTCGCTGCGAAGTTGCAGGAAGCCCTATACGAAACGAGGGTCAGGGTAACGCGGCCCCACAAAACGGGTGAGATCCGGGTCAAGGACCTGGATGACTCTGTCACCGAGGAGGATGTTGCCAAGGCCATCGCTGAAGCCGGAGGTTGCTCAATCGAGACTGTGAAAGTGGGTCAAATTCACAGGTGGTCCACGAGACTTGGGACTGCATGGGTTCGATGCCCACTCATGGCTGTACATAGACTTGCCGTAGAGAAGCGGATCAAAGTGGGATGGGTGATCGCTAGAGTTCAAGTACTCAGTGCCCGACCATTGCAGTGCTTCCGGTGTCTGGAAATCGGGCATTCTAGATACCAGTGCACTAGCACCAAAGACAGAAGCACAATGTGCTACATATGCTGGGATCCAGGCCATAAAGCCAGATAATGCCAAGCGAAGGCACCGAAATGTGTCCTATGCGCGGATCGTGGTCAAAACTCTGACCATCGCCTGGGCAGTACAAAGTGCTTCCTTCCAAACACAAGGAGGAGTCGCAGAGGAGACGAAAGGTCGACATCGGGCGCCCGTGCAAAACGAGTAGATAGGCCTGCGCAAACTCCGGTTTGCGCTTCGTCCTATCACTCTTCCGAGCAAACAATGGAGATTGGTCATGGCTAGGTCTCTATACAGGATGGTACAGAGCAACCTGAACCAGTGCCGGACAGCACAAGATCTGCTCTTGCAAAGTCTGCCTGAGTGTTCTGTATCGCTGGTAGTGGTGGCGGAGCCCTACTCCATCCCAAACCATCCACGGTGGTTCGGTGACAAGGAAGGCTCGGTCGCTGTCTACTGGAGAGGAAGTAGTGGAGACCCTCCGTGCTCCAGAATTTGTTCTGGACAGGGCATCGTCGCGGTGGAATGGGGCCAATTAGCCGTTATAGGCTGCTACGTCTCACCCAACTCCTGCCTGGCTGAATTCGAGAGGTTTCTGGATAGGGTTACCAGCAGTGTTCGCAGGTGCTTTCCACGCCCAGTGCTCGTGCTAGGCGACTTCAATGACCACTCTAGGGATTGGGGAAGCAGACGAGATACCGTAAGGGGTGACACAGTTCTCGAATGGTCGGCGGGCTTGGACCTGAGACTACTTAATAGTGGCTCAGTCAGCACCTGCGTGCGCTGGCAGGGGGAATCGATCGTGGATTTATCATGGGCGACACCCTCCGCCGAGCGCTCATTGGTAGGATGGAGAGTTGCAGAGGAGATGGAGACCCTCTCCGACCATCGGTACATTATTATCGATGTGGAGCCCACGCTGACAGCTATAAATAGTCGATCCGACAGATGTTCACTACGTCGATGGGCACTTAAGCACTGCAACCAAGACCTACTTATGGCAGCTGCTCATGTGGTGGACTGGTTATGCCCTAGCAGGGACGAAAACCTGAATAATGCAGTTGCTCGACTCCGCGAGGATATGAAAACCATATGTGATATGGCAATGCCACGAAGCAAAACAGGCAAGAAAGGTCCGGCATATTGGTGGTCACAAGAACAGGCGTGGTGCGCTCTGTCGCACTCTACGGATCTCCTGTGTGGGCCGACATACTCTCGCGTAGACCGCGTCGGGCGGCGAAGCTTAACGCTACGCAACGCACTATTGCGATTAGAGTAGCCCGAGGATACAGGACGATTTCGTACGAGGCGGCCACACTCTTACCGCGGTTCCCACCTCTGGACATCCTGGCGGATATGGACGCAGAGATCTTTCATAAGATCCGCATCCTCCGCCAAACCGATGATCCAGAACAGACGGTCGAAGAGCTTCGAAAAGAAGCCAGAAGGCGGGCAATGGGGCGTTGGCGAGAAAGGTTAATGGAACCTCGCAATACTCGTCAGCGCGCGGTTAGTGCGATTCTGCCCAGCTTAACGGCTTGGCTGAAGAACAGTGGATGGGTGACCTACCATTTAACGCAGATACTCACCGGACATGGCTGCTTCGGGGAGTATCTGCACAGGATAGGCAGGGAGGAGTCGGCGCAATGCCATCATTGTGGAGCGGCCGAGGATTCCGCGCAGCACACGCTCGAACACTGCCCTGCTTGGGAGTCGGAGCGACGGATCCTCGTCCAAAACATCGGACAAGACCTTTCCCCGGCGGCCGTAGCAGCGGCGATGACAAGAAGCCGGGAAGCGTGGCACAGTGTCCTTTCCTTTTGCGACACAGTAATGCTCGCAAAGGAAGATGCTGAGCGAGCCAGGGAACGCGCAGATCCCGCTCGTCGGAGAAGCCGTAGAGGCAGATGAAGGTAGCTGGCCCGTTGTGGCCGCCGCGCTGTAGGGCACTGGTGCGTTCTTTTAGAGATCCCAGAGTCCTTCACAAGCGCTGAGGACGGGAGTCGATGTGGTTTTAGTGGGTATTCCGGCAGCCCGTCGGCGAGTCCCACATACCCGCCCGTTACGCGGCGGGATGCATAAATGCATTTCCCATCGTTAAAAAAAAAAATTAAAGGGTCCCGTTAGTTGTTGTGCGAGACCCCTTACAACCTCCTACGTTACAAATTCAATAAGATATCGAAACTGGTGTACCTATATAGGAGTAGCGCGACGTCATTTCCTGTTTACAGGTAGTCACTTGAATTTGATTGACAATTACGTGACATAATGGAATTTCCTGCAGAGTAAGGTTATCATAGTCAATGTGATTTTATAATAGTCCATATAGACCCTATTAATATTGAATAAGGTTGAATAAATCCAAATGTTAAAAATGGAGGATGGAAGGAAAGTGTATTATATTAGTATATTGATGTTCCAAACGAATTAACTTAGAAGTAACTTAGTAAATTACTCAGACCGCATGAATGCTCTTTCAGCTTTTAAATATTAAATAACTTGTTTGGTATCAGAATTACGCTGAAGTGCTTTGATGTATATTACCTTTAAATTTATTGAATATATAATCCTTATACTTCCTTTGAATAGAGGTTATTAGTTTCTAAGTAGCCGGTTCGATTCCGGTTCCTCGTGTAGAGAAAATGAGGTACTGCATTTTGAAGGCTTCTAAGCCAACATCTTTAGATTAATCTGTCGTCACAACAGTATTACTGTCAATATTGACATTAAGTACACGGAATTTCTTCAACGTGATGTAAAAATTTGATATATTAATAATGACTTTATGAAACTATGATATGCTCATCATCATCATGATCATCAGCCGATAGACGTCCACCGCTGGACAAATATTTACTACGTCAGTATTGTACATTAACAGTTCTATACTGAAACAATGGATGGGACGAGTATGAACTTAGTTTGGAGATAAGTGATACATGTACTCAGTGTCTGTTAGTCGTGTGGATGATGATGATGATGTTGATGATGATTACAAGCCTACTCGATGAAGCATCCATAAAGATGTTTATACTGCTTCACACTGTACACATTCTCTACCTAAGAAGTAGGTACTGTCATAATAACTAATGGAATTATACAGTAGAGAAAGTTACTGCTTAATATCTTTATTATGTATTTCCGGTAGTGCTTATAAATATACTTTATCGACTTTTACATTCGACAGAATATATTGATAAGGTTTTTATAACGGTAAGAGATATTTTAAACTTAGTATATTTTCACGACCATGTCTAATCTGTCCTCAGACGTATTAACTATGAAGAAATTCCAGTCGATGTTCCCCGCCACCTATATATATTTACGATGATTTCAAGGATAAACTAATTAATACGTTTTTTTTATGTTTTCAGCAACTTCTAATACATAATCTATCTAAGTTATTAAGCCATTTTAACTATTAAAAGCCATAACATGTTATAACCTAAGTTAGATACCGCCATTGCTTTATATTTCGATAATGGAAATAGGTCTTTGAACGAAGTTTTAAAAAAGCTCCATTATTTCTTTTTAATTTGCACCTGTTAACGTTCACCAGATCTTAAGTGATACGTCCGCCCATAACAACGTGGTGCTAGTTTGGGTGGTATACACAGCACCGCATTGTGCTCGTCGCCTTGAGATATAAGATATTAAGCCTTTTTATCCCAGCAATTTCGTTAGCTGCAACTCACTTCAAACCGGAATAAGGTAATGTTTGCATACTAATATACGTCGGCTGTAATAGGAAATGCACTGGTACCTACCAAGACGGTAGGTAGGTAGACCAGATAAATTAAACAACTATCTTAATAAGTAACTCTACTAGATACGTAATGCGGGGCCGATCGATGTGGAGATCTTTGGGTGAGGCCTATGACCGGCAGTGGCCATCTGTCAACTGTTGATAACGATGAAAGAACTCTCCTAATATTCCCACTAGTGAGACGGAAGATCTTCGCACACAAAGAGACAGTCAAGTTCATTTATCCATCCCGCTAAGTAAGGGTTGGATGTTACATAGCTTGAAAGCTGTTGCTTTTGAAGCTTCTGTGATATTTTATATGATAGGGGTAGTTAGTTTCAACCCTGTAGTCTCAGGCTAGTAAGAATAGGACTACGATTCCTTGCCTGTCGTATAAGTCGACTAAAAGGGTCATCGGGTTCATGAGCCTTGAAGGCGGGGGCTCACAGAGCTTAATAAGCGAGCCTTAGGATGACGGCAAATGCTTGGTGCTCTTGTATGATTTTAGAGGGTATAACCTTGTCTTCTAAAAAGCAGGGTATATTTTGAGAAGATTCGGCTGCGATAAAAAAAAAAGTGGTAAATAGTTTACATTTGTATTTCAGGGTAGCACTGAGAGGAGCCCGTAATGCCGCATCCATTGATTTACTGCAGGTAAAGTATTGATGCGTTCCAGGCCGCGATGCCAGCGCAGTGCGCCTGAATTACCACCATTCGCTTGGTGCGGCACAACAACAAAACACTATTTATTCATGTATTTATTATATAAATTAATAAACAATAATAATTATCACATAATTAATAAAGTTAATTTATTAATAAAACTATTAGTAATACATAAATAACTTATTATAAACTGTGTAATATTTCTGATGAAGATTTATATCGAAGTGCAAATTAAAATACTGCAGTACTCGTATATATAGTACTTGAAATACTTTTTTTTTTTTATAACATCTAAGAGGCAAACGAGCAAGACGGGTCACCTGATGGTAAGTGATTCACCGCCGCCCACGGTCACCAGCGACGCCAGTGCGTTACCTACCCTTCAGGTAAGAATATGCTCTTTTCTTGAATAACCCAATGTCGCAGTTGTTGGGGAGGACCGCTGATGGCAACGAATTCCAGAGATTTACTGTGCGTGGCAGAAAACTGTTTTTAAAACGCATTGTAGTGGAACGCCAACAATCCAGATGATGCGGATGATAGTTCCGGCGAGACGATCGGTTGCGAAAATCAGCGGCTTCTATTAAATTGAACAACTCCTCGGAACACTCCCCATTGTAAATTCTGTAAAGTATGCTTAGAGAAGATAGATCCCTACGCAGTGCCAAAGGATCTAGCCGATCGGCAAGTTCAAGATCGTCGACAATCCGAGATGCCCTACGTTGGATTCGGTCAAATTGAGATAGCTGATAACCCTCAGCCCCGGCCCAAAGGTGGCAACAATACTCCATGTGAGGCCGCACCTGCGCCTTATACAGTTTATGGCGGTGAGCCGGCTTGAAGTACTGTTTGGCCCTGTTGAGTACTCCGAGTTTTTTGGAGGCCATTTTAGCCTTGCTCTCCAAATGACCGCCAAACTGGACAACACTCGAAATGTCGACGCCCAGAATGCCAATGTTCGGCTTGGTACAATGGTGAGTGTTTCCGAAGAGTGGCGATGCGACAAAGGGGGCTCTTTTAGCGGAGAACGCGCAAACTTGAGTCTTAGAAGGGTTACACTGGATTAGATTTAGTCCCCTCCAATCGGAAATCTTCACAAGGGATGATCCGATTTCAGACACAAGTTTGTTCCGACAATCATCGATGTGATCCCGAGAGATATTGCTGCGGCCGAAATACAGTGCATCCACGGTACTGTTATCCGCATAGCAATGAATGCCACTGGTATGCAACAAATCATTGATATGCAGAATGAACAATGTCGGGGATAACACGCAGCCTTGGGTAACACCAGCATTTACGGTCCGGAGGTCCGAGCATGAGCCGTCTACGACGATTTTAACTCTCCGTTCCGCAAGGAAACTGCCGATCCACCTACAAAGTCTCTCAGGAAGCCCATAGGAAGGAAGCTTCGAAGTTTGGCTTTATGCAAAACCCGATCGAAGGCTTTCGCTATGTCCAAACTAACGCCTAGTGCCTCACCCCTACTTTCGACCGCCTGCGCCCAACGGTGAGTTAGTAAAGCCAGAAGATCACCAGCTGATCGGCCTTTATCTCCTTCATAAAATAAAAATAGTTTTTTTTTTCTCAACGAAGTGCTTCTATAGTAGGAGCATAGAATACCGTCTAGCTAGGTAACACCTCAGTACTTATAGTGTGCCAAACATTAGTGTTCCGGTTTGAAGGGCGCTGTATCTAGTTAAGTACTGGAGTAACAAGACTCAACATCTCATCTGTTAAGGCGTCGAACACAATGTGGTGCAGTGTATATCATCCTAACTAGTGCCACGTTATTGGGCGGGCGTATCACTTACCATCAGGTGAACGTACCGCTCGTCTAAAGTGAAAAAATATTAGGTATAAATACTTACTTCCTCTCCAGTACTTGGTATTCAGGACTATCTTCTTTTATGTCCTTGTGCAGGGGTATCAGCGACGGTACCAGGTTCAGGGTGTTGTCGAGGAGATCCCGTCCCAATACCATGTGTGATATATATCTAGACAGAAAAAAAAATATGTTCTATACCTATTATCATAAAATGCAAGTGATTTAAATAAATTCTAGATATTAGACCTATTATAAAATACTGTGTTTTTTATTTAACAAACGGAACGTTAAGTGATACAGCCGTCCCATAACAACGCATCACTTTCCGCTCGTCGCCTGATACATAAAACGTTGGGTGTCGTTACCTCAGGCATCACACTACCTACAGCGTCCTACAAACCGGACTACAGTAATATCTACTATTTGGCGGTAGAAATAGACTATACGATGGTATCTACTTAGACAGGTACCGTCAACTTACTATCAGTAAAAGATATGTGTACAGATATATGATAGCCAGAGTATTACCATCATGCTTCATAATCTTCAGCAGTTTGAAGGTTTCAGGTCCACCAACCTACTGAACCTGAACAAAGGCTTAATATCCTACTCCTCAGAATGACCAGCACAGTATGATATAGTGTATATCATCCGAACTGGCGCTAAGCTATGGACAGGAGTATAATTCACCATCATGTCAACCTCTCTAGTAGTCAATGTCTCATTGCTTGTTCTGTTTGTATATAAGCTTATTAAAGATAAAAAAAAATTGTGTCTGGAGCTGGTGATCCTAGACAGTATTAAGATCTGGTATACCAGTTCCAAGTATGATTACCAGCAGCAGTAATTAACCGATTCCCTATGCAAATGATTAAAATATAAATAATAAGTTTTTATCTTTTTATCTATAATACTTTTTATATCATCATCATCAGCTGAGAGACGTCCACTGCTAGATGAAGGCGTCCCTCAAAGATCTCCTGTGCTGCTAGGATCAAGCTGCTTCCAAGCTAATGCTTTTGCAGTACCAACCTCTCATGTGACCGTGGCTGGAGATATCCTCGCGCGAAGTAGTTTATCCCCAGTACCGACGCGATCCCTTTGCATTCTATACTCCGCAGTAGATTCTTAAACCCCACCAGGTATCTGTAAAATATACTGAAGTTCATATCAACTTAAATAATAATTAATTTATTTTAATTATTATATCTACTCCACCCACCCCCCTTCACTAATTTACTGACCCCAATATAGAATTAGATTTACCAGGAATATTTCCGCCCGGCTGCAAACCACCCCTTCCCGTTATTACCACCCCCGCAACTCGTTTTAGGGAAAGTATTTCGTAAAAACCATTCTTAGCTGACCTCTAACTGGCATAAGGAGTATCTTTAACAAATTTTCAGTGTTACGTCTGATAGGAAATCGAGTGATTAGTGAATCTGTGGTTATTAGCTGTTTCCGCTACGCTTTGTTGGCTTTAATATAAAATTAGATTGAAAATCACTTTCTATAGAAACCGTTACCATAGCAACCGCATAGATAATACTAAAGGAAAACGTTTATAAAAGTTAATTAGCAATATAAAATTATGAAAGATCTATGAAATTCAAATTTTAATAAGCTTATAACCTTCTACAAATCATTCCGTGTTCTCTCATGTTCCAGTGTCGATACGTTCACTTGTTTTCACGTGATTGACGCACAAACAGAACCCATTTACGTTACATAGATATCTGCAACTACCGGCATTTTTTTAATATTACAGTTATCAAAACTTCGCTTGTAAAATTTCTCTTATAAACTAAGGGATCAACAGTTCAAGATGGGGTACAGACGGTGGATGAAGGTTACTCCTCAAAAAATAGAGATAGCTGTGCTTCGTCAGGTCCTGGATTTGTAACATGTAATATTATATTATACTTAAGAAGTAATATATTATATATTGTTCGTTAGTAACAGAATTGTAGGTTCCGTAACTTAACAAACACTAACCCATTTCCGGGGTAGATATTTAATAGGAACTCTACAATTATATACAAAAGCCTAAAAACACAAAAATTTTTAACACAGATTATTAATTAATATAAGTATCCGTCGTCATCACCGTCGTCAGCTGATAGACTAGTAGTCCACTGCTGGACATAGGCGTCCCCCAAAGATCTCCATGTTTGTAAGAGTTCATGTGGGTGAGTTTAGGCTATTTCCTACCCCTCTGGCCCAACGCTGGTTAGTGGGAGCCAGAGCCTCGTTTGTTGATTAGCAGCACCACGAGCAGGTGAGGTTGGCTGGGGTCCAGTGAGTTGTTGTGCGAACCCTTTACACTTGAATATAAGCATATTAGATAAATATTATATATAATAATAATAATAAATTACTTAGTAAAACGGCATCGATGACCCTATTTTAAGTTGTTAAGAGGAAGTTACGTCACTTCCTTGATAACTTCAACTTTTAATCGAACATGTTCATACATGTCGGTTCAACTTAACCTCGATACCTTGTAAACAATGTTTAATATACTCTGTTACTTATATAAGTTAAGTATAATAAAGTTACTGAGTATATATACATCATCAACATTAGCCGATAGCCGTCCACACACACACACACATATATATATATATATATATATATATATATATATCACCAATCAGGTCACCAAAATCTCGCACCATCTCCAGGTTTATGTGTACCGTTGTCTTCGCCGAATTCCACTGTCCCAAGAGAATCTCGAAAGTGGATTGGCCATACTCCACGAAGAGATGCCAACCAGCAGCAGGAGCTTTGGAATCTGAAAGGGATACGCAAGCGCGGTCGCCCCAGACAGACCTGGCGCCGCCCAGTAGCAGACGAGGTGAAGAAGATCGGGAAGACGTGGAGTGATCGGGAAGATCGAACGCGATGGAGAATCATTGCGAACGACCTTTGCCTCATCTCGGAGCCACAGGAAGTCAAGAAGAATAAAAATATGTATAAATATATGTGTGTGTGTATCGTTGATATCAATTTCATCAGGCATTGATATTTTGGGATTTGGGCCATTTCCACGAGGCCCTAACCATCCACCAACCCGTACTGAACCAGCAGCGTGGTGGTTTACAGGCCTGATTCTTCTCAATGAACTCCAATAAAAGACGGTTCCAAATGCCCGGCGGGACAGGTGGCCGGAGGATCGATCGATGTGCAGATCATTGGGGGAGCCTAAGTCCAGCAGTGGACATCTGTCGGCTGATAATGAATGAATGAATGAATACCTCCATATCGTACTGCTGTCGGTGTCCTTTATCTCTTTAGTTAGATGGTTGAGCAGGGCGGCGTTGGCGTTTGTGTACCACTCCACCACCTCCGTCATCGAAGTCCCGGAGTTGATGTTCGCCCTGTGAAATCAATTTAGAATTTACCCTTAATTAACCAAAAATTTTTTTATACCCTTTTATTGTTCATGTTCACTTTTCCTTCTTTAACAAGGTGAAAGTCATCAAAGTGATGACGATGCGCAATACAACATGGCGCTAGTTAAGGCGGTATATCATACACACCATCACATTGTGCTCGTCGCTGGAGACATAAAATAAATTCCAGTTATCCGAGTTATAACACTAGCTACAGCACCCTTCAAACCGGAATACGGGAATGTTTGCACAATACTGTTTCTCAGCTGCAACAAAATCTACGTTAGCAACATAAATCTACCATCGGCAGACTTGTAACTTTAATATCACAAGAGGAATGTGAACGAAGACGAGGCTGAAGATCCTCATCATTAGCTCCAACTCCATCATATTCATGGACTTATACAAATTAAACTTACAAACTAAATGAGTCTCCTTTATCTATCTATCTATCTAGATAGATAGAGGAGTCTCCTAGATTATAGTGTGCTAATTATTTCCTAGGCTTTTCGTTACATATTTTTAATATATCTAGCGTGATAGGATAAAACTCAAGTAATGGGGTAGCGGACCCTTATCGGCACCACGACCGCTACCGAGCGTGGGAAGTAAGCCGATTTTTCCACAACGTTCTTTCATCATCATCATCATCAGCCGTAAACGTTCACTGCTGGACACAGGGCTTCTTCAGAGATCCCCACACCAATCGGTCCTGCATAGCCCGCACCCAGTGCCTTTCCGCGACCTTCACACACTCAGCACATCAGTTCTATAGAGGGATTCGAGTCATTTCCCACCACGCTAGCCTAATTCTGATTGGTGGAAGCAAGAGCCTCGTTTTTTAAATAGCAGGGTGCACAACGGGCAGATGAGGTTGGCTTGGGTTCCGTGAGCTGTGCGGCACCCCTTACACCCTTACTCAATATTCTTCACCGCTTTCTTTTTATAAATTCATACGGCTACAGTATCCTCTATTCTTTTTATTATCTATTCATCATCATCTTCATCAGCCGATAGACGTCCACTGCTGGACATAAGCTTCTCCCAAAGATCTCCACATCTATTATTATGTTTATTTACTTATATTATTAATATTTACTTCTACAACTACATCATATCTTCTTGCTATATCTTCCTCTTACGCGTGTGTTGGAGTGTTTACTTCAAGAATTTGTCCTGTTCCGTCATCGTATACAGCTGACCAGATCTATTTTCCACAAAACGGAACAGACCCTTACAGTATCCGGTAACCAAACTGCTGGAAACTGCGGGGAAGCTGTGTTTCTCAGACTTTATCACCAAGCCATTGGACAAGAGACTTTTATCTTTTTTAGCTCTTCAATAAGTAAGGCTTTCATCGTAGTCTGAGCTGCTCTTAAGTTTTAAAAGCTTTTTTGCCCATTGCACCAGTAACCCAGTAGACCAGAGTATGTTTAGAAAATAATTTTTTAAGCTTCTTAAAGCTGCTTCAATCTTTTTTTTTTACCAATCCAAAAATAATTACAGACTTCTAAAGTTATGTATACCATTTAACGATATGGCTGTGGACCGCTGGTGCCTGTGATAGGTGACAGGTCACCAGGTCTCCGACTGCCGTACAGTAATTTTATATTAAATTAGTTAAATAGAAAGTTATTTCTAGTTTAACTTTTAACAGAGCTTCCGTCCGGTTTTATTGAATCTATAATTTGAAGGTTTGACCTTTCAGCTGGATTAGATTTTATTAAGAGTAATTAGTTCAGTATTGGCCTGATGCAAACAGACGCTGACCTTAATAATGAGCTGACAAACTTTGTCAATACAAATAGAAATTGAACAGAGAAAGAGATTGAAATAGAAACAGAGAAAATATCTTTATCTTCTCTACAAAACCTGTTTATTTTTTAGTAAACAATAGTTTATTAAGAAGTTTACTAGGTATATAAGTCTGCTCATACTGAAGTGGCGTCAATAAGGTGGTATAGACTGCACAACATTGTGCTCGTCTTCAAACATTAAATATCTATTCTCGTTACTTCAGTAATTACACTAGTTACAGTAAGACAGTAATGTTTGCACACTACTGTCTGCCGCCTATAACCTACCTCTCCGATGTTAGTCTATCAACAGAGACCTAACACTATTAAATATAATTTCTTGTAGCATTTACTTAGCGGGCAAGAGAGGGTGAAGATCGGTGAAGTGGGCGTCTGACTGTCAACGACGATGAACAAACATAAACTAACGTAAAATCTGGTAGGTCTGCTGACGTACAGTGTTCCGTTTTAAAGGGCGTTGTAGCAAATGAAATTATTGAAGTAATCAAGTATATAGGCGGCGAGCAAGGTTAGGTGCAGCGTGTATCTTTCTAACTTATTATATATATTATAAGGTGATTGCCTAATCTCATAAATCATTATCAGTCGATAGATGTCCACTGCTGGGCATAGACCTCCCAAAAGATCTGGGCATCGATCGGTCCATAGTCAGTATGACTCAGTATTGCCGAGCACTAGGAGCCGTCGTTTGTAGATTCATATGGGGATTTGGGCCACTTGCCACCACGCTGGTCTAATGCGGGTTGGTGGGAGCCAGAGCCTCGTTTGTTGATTGCCAGGCTTCACCAAGGGCAGATGAGGTTGGCTTCGAACCTGTCAGATGTTGAGCAGGACCCTTTACACGCCTGACTTCTCATATAACTAAACATTAATAATTCTGGTAACAATTTGTGCTCATAAAAATTTAGCTACAAGTTTTATCACTAAAATACAGTGGGGGTCGTAAAAAAGTGACCGATCTTGAGACTTTCGATTGGGGGGGGAGGGGGGGGCACACACCTTGTAATATAAAGTGTTTACGAGTGTAGATATCCATTACCGAGTGTTGTTTAAGGGCGATGTTTATTGCTATGACTTCATTGCATCTGATCCGGTTTCTTTACGACGTCTACTTGTTAATTACAATGGTTAATGTTTATTTAACTTTATCGAAATAACAAAAAAAAACTATAATAATACTCTTTAACGACTCTATATACTTAGTCTATGTTACAATTTTTAACTAGATAAGTTATCTTTGTTTATTTCAACCATTAAATTATACAAGCGCACGTTGTCGCTAAGCTGGACTTAGAAAGTATCGAACAAGGAGGTTGGAGGAAATCGTGGCTGCGTAACATCAGGAAGTGGACCAGGATCGAAAGCGCCGGCCAACTGTTCCCTGTCGCAAGAGATCCGACGAAATATGGTGAACTGACCGCCAACTTCCGCTAGTCCGAGAAGACTTAAGAAGAAGAACCCTTATATTAGATTTCATCGATCACAATACCTTTCAAATGAATATCGATATTTAAGTTGATCCGCGAGGCTATTGATAGAAGAAGATAGTTGAGTTTTTTTTTTAATATAATATAGGTTATTGCTTGACCATGATCATCCTTGGTGTTTAGTGGTGATTATTCTCGGGTGGTGAAGCGCACTAACCTAGAAACAATCTATTCACTCTTGAAGAGACCCAAGTCATGTTTGAATGGAAACACCAACGCCGGCGAGTTCTTCCACTCCATTACTGTTCTTATGAAGAACAAGGAGCTGAACTTCTTTATACGCAAACTGGGAATGTCCTCGGCATACGGATCGTGACTAGTGGTCTGTCTGGGCCTCCGATCATAAAAAGGGAGGGAGAAATTATACCGTTTGATTCCATCACTGTAAGGCTGGTCACTCGGCGTCTACGTTCAAGGCTGTCCAGCATGACTACGACAAGTTCTTTGTCGCCAATAACCCTCTTGGCCGCCTCTCCATCGTGTCTGGAGCTGCAAGATCTAGCAACAGGACTACGCGCATGACTAGATCTATGCCTTGTTTAAAGTCAGAAACTTCCTGTATGAAATATTGAAGCACTTTGGCAAGGAATATTACTTTTCTTCAGCTTTAGCTTTCAACTGGAAGAGCTGCCCATAGTTATGGTTGTAGATTCTACCTCTAACAGCAAGAGACAGAACAACTCCTGAGACACACCTCAATAAGTAATCGCCGCGATGAACTGGATCCTTTCAGCGATCAAAAGACATGCATGTTTTGAATGCCTAAGTTCTCACAAGATTGGTATCGCTTTAGCCAGACGTCAAGTATTATCGCTGATTTGGGATGCTGTAGTGGTCCTCGATCTCTTCAATAGGATATTCTGAGGCTTATTGCAACGATCTGAGGTAGACCACCCAAAGAGTTTATTAGGTCAGAATGAACGTAGGACGATGGCAACCGTCATGCAAAGAAAGGTTGCATTTTTCGAACACCAAACAGGATCCTTTTATAATTTCCTAAGTTTGATCCTGGTGGGTAAAATACCTGGAAAACTTGCACCTGGTAGACAGCGGAGGAAACAGTTAGACGATATAAAGGAGTGGGCCGGGATTAAATACCATCAGTTAAAAAAGATAGCGGACGACCAAATTGGATTTCTCAGTCTGGTCAACAAACTTCAGTGTGAAGGGGGTATCTAATGATAATGAGGTAAGAATCCTTTATAAACTCGTCATCTCCATAGGAGCTAGGATATATTTCCTAGTTCTCTTTCCTTCTCTTGCCTGCTAAATAAAAGTTTTTCCTCATATATAAGCAACTGAACAAGCTCGATATTGTTACATCAGCTGGCAGTAAGAATTCCGAAAGTATATGTTTACATTTAAACTCACCCCGAACTCTGTAAACATCTTAATGATAATACCCTCACAAGGGTGGAATCCCCTAAGCAATCAGTTCAATAAATTTCCGAGTGCGGAGACAAATTTACAATTTAAATAAGCCCTCTGTTTACACTTTGTGCTTAGATAATCTAAGTGTATCTAAGCTACGTGAACACTCGTAAAATTACTTTCCACGACAACGACCCTAAACTTGAGGATGAATTCTTCACACCCCATTCAAGGGTTTCGGAAATCTAATCATTTTATCAGTTAACAACTAACTATTCATCGGTTTCCATTATTAATGGTCAAAGTCCGATGAACAAGATAATCGTAAATTATTTCATTGTAACTGCTGCGAACACTTGATGTTAGGTGACACTTGAGTCATATAATATCTGGCATCGTTCCGTTGTTATGGGCAGGAATGTCACTTACTATCAGGTGAACATCAGTAGCTCAATTGAATAAAAAAATCTAAATTATATTATCCAATAGGTTTTATATTTAAATAATAACAGGTTATAACGTATATTTGTTTTTTTACGTTCACCTGATGTTAAGTGATACGCTTGACGCCTGTCCATATTAACGGGGTGACAGTTACTACGACATATAGTATACAGCACCACATTGTACGCGTTGCCGTGGGACATAAGGTGTTAAATCTCGTTAAGTCCAGCAGTTTCACTAGCTTATTACTGGAACGAAGTAAAGTTTGCTCACTACAGTCTCGTATAAATAGGAGGGTATAAAGGGATAAAGGGAGGGAGATAGGTACCTAACTAAATGGTCTTCGATAATAGAGACCTATCATCAGTAATAAAGTTAACATATCTGTCAAGGCGACAAAAGAATATAGGTATTCAAAAATGTAAGGTTATAGGTTTCTTGTGCCGGAGACTGTCTAGGTACGTACCACTGCGCCTATTGCAGCCAACATATATTACTGTGTTCCGGTTTGAAGGACGCTGTAGCTTAAAATTGCTGGAGTAAGGAGACTCATCATCTCGTCTGTCCAGGCTAGGAGAACGATGTGGTGCAGTGTATATCATCCTAACCAGGTCCACGAACTGGTGTATTATCACCAGGTGAACTAGTCAGTCTTCTAAAATAATACAAAATTCTATATATATACACATATATATATATATAGATATATATATATATATATATATATATATATATATATATATATATATATATATATATATATGAATTATACTAATGCTCATGAATAATTCATTTAATGCTATAACCGAGTCACTGGCGGTGCTCGAAGAAAAAAAAATAACAATTACTTAACCATAACGTCGTTGAATGTCTGGTTATGGGGTTATGGTGATGTGGGGGTTACATCGAATTACATTAATGGTGACGTGCCCCACGACAGGGGTTGGGGGTAGGCCGTCAAAGTGAAACGAACTCACAAACAAAACGGCTTAATGTTGTAGGAATAAACGTCACGGGGGTAATAACAATGTGGTGGTGGGATGTTTACGCAGACATTTGCATCATTATTTCAAATCATGATCATCATCATTAATAATAAAAATACCCCAGTAATTTCCTTAGTTACAGCGCCCTTCGAACCGGTATACTGCAATGTTTGCACATTGCAGTATACCGGCAGCAGGAGTAGACGATGCCGTACGCATCTAGATAGCATCAACTCGTAGGGAGCAACCACTAATTATTGTTTTTTTTTCAACAACGGTACGAGCAAGAGTGACCTGATGGTGAATGTTAGGTATACCCATAAACAAAGGTTTGAAGGGCGCTGTAGCTAGTGTAATTACTGGGGTAACGAGACTCAACATCTTATGTTTCGACGAGCGTAATGTGGTGCTGAATCTGAATAAGCGCCACGTTGTTATGGGCGGGCGTATCACTTACCATCAAGTTAACATGCCGCTAGTCTCGTCGCTTGATTACATAACAAACAAATTAAAAATGATATCAAAACCCTCGTAAATTCGCTAGCTACGGCGCCCTTCAAACCGGTACATAGTAATGTTCGCTCACTACTGTCATCGGCAGGAGTAGACGCTGAACAGGGACCAGCCACTGTTTCCGTTTTTTCTTTCAATCCTTGTATACACCAATTAAAGTTATAAGGTAAATATTTGAATTGAAGACTGAAGAGATCATCAGAAAAGATCTGTTGATGACCTGGTGAAGTTCAGGCCCAACACAAAGGAGAGGTATATGTCCAACAGTGGGCGTCTATGAGCTATTGATGAAAATAAGTGAGTAAAACTTCTCATGTTAGTATCCTAAAGAATTGCATACAATATACATAATATATAAAGATCTTTATGTGCTTCTATTTCCGGGTTAATTAAAAAAAAAACTTTATTCTATTTGAGGCTACACAGGAACCACCTCATCGAAATGGTGACCCTGGACCGGAAGCGACGCGTGGCGCACCATTTTTATTACGCCGACAATAAATCGTCAATGAAGCTTTTAATATGTTCTTTATAGCAAGAAGTTAAGGTTACATTTGCGATATGTTCTCTATTCAATGTTTTTTATTTTACGAAACAGCCGATGTTCAATTGAAAGTGAGTGACACGCGTGCCCATGACAACGTGGCGATAGTTAAGCTGGTATAAGAAGCGCCACGTTGTCCATGTCCATCGTCGTCGTGGAACACAAGATATCTATGCAGATATCTATTTCAAACCGGAACACAGTAATATCTGCACACTACTCGCCGGAAGTAATAGCTGCGGTGGTAGGTACCTAGACGGTCCCCGGCAACAGAAACGTATGACCATTATATATGATATTAATAAATTAAATATCTAATTCAAAATCTCTTCTTAGCTGTATGACGGTGGAGTCAGCTTTACTGTTCCACCTTCAGGTCGTTCTATCCTCGACGTTATCATCAGCAATACAGCAGTAAAAGTACATCCCTTGCGAGATCTTTCCACTATCTCTGCCCTGGGGGGATGGGGATTAAAAAAAAGGCAGGTTCTTTTCATGGCTATTGGTGATAGGTCTCTGTTGACGTTGGCCCTGTAGTCTCAGGCTATAAAGAATAGGACTAAGACGCTTATAATGGTTTTGAAGGTGAGGGGCTCTCATTGTCCACTAAGTGAACCTGGGATTAATGAGAAGTGCGAGATGATCTAGTGCTTGTACTACCAAAGCCAGGGTCTGGAGGAGGTCTACAGCCTTCCCTGGGACGTACTATAAGATAAGTGCCGAAAGATTTCGAGCTTCCCGCTAATGCACTGAATATATCCACCGAAGGGGTTTTAGTATTTAAAAATCCCACATAGTCCCGTTCTCCCCCCCGAAGTAAGGTATCATATTAGAAGATATATAGAAAATAAGGTCACTGTTGACGTAAACGGTCAACATATATATATATATATAAATATATGTGAAGTGTCGCGTGGACAGCCATTCCATCGACACATTAACTGCACCTTCATTACTGATCCATCAAACGCCGTTCACGGCCTCGTAATGACTCCTCAAACACCATTACTTGGAGGAGTGGCCGGACGATTAAAATTCTATGACATGGTAACATCGTAATTACATTAGTAATACGTAGTAATACTTTGAGTGGTTTTTTCTGTGCTCAGCGCTTTCCGGATCCTGATGATGTTTCTGACAAAACGACATATTGTACAGTGGAGGGATAAGTTGACATGATGTGTATGCCATCTCCCACCAATCCGCATTGGGTCAGTGATGGGAAATGGCTCAAACTCCCCATTTAAGAATCCCTAATCGATCGATGTGGAGATCATCAGCTGATAGACGTCCACTGCTGGACTGCCTCCCCCAAAGATCTGCACATCAATCAGTCCCGCGTTGCTCGCATCCAGTGGGTTCCCACGATTCTCATCAGATCTTCGTCTACCTTCTAGGAAGCTTTCCTAACACTACGTCTACTGGTACGCGGGCGCTACTCGAGGATCTTCATCTACAACTCATTACCTTAGTAATCACAGTGGCTACAGCGTCCTTCAAACCGGAACATAGTAATGTTTATACACCACAGTTGTTCATCGGCAGAAGTATCAGGTGTACCGGTATGAAGTGAGCGTCAAAATACAAATGTCTCGATAGGGAACATTTGTTTTGAACGAGCCTTTATTTTTTTTTGTTTGTTTGCTATGACATCTGTGAAACATATTTAGTCTACATCAAGTCATTGAACAGACATCATATTTTTTCATCGTGTTAAAAATGTCGAATTTTGTACCAGAAAGTGATGATTCGCGGAAAGCATTAATTGTTTGTTTTCATTTGAAGAAAAGTGCTGCAGAGTCGCATGCGAGTCGAATGCTTGTCGAGGCATATGGTGATCATGCTCTATCAGAAGCAACATGCAAAAGATGGTTTCAACGGTTGTGAGAAATGAAGAACGTGGAAGACCACCAAAAAAGTTTGAAGACGCCGAATTGCAAACGATATTGGATGGAGATGACACTTTGAATCAAAAGCAAATGGCAGAAATGTTAAATGTTGCACAACAACACAACAAACAATTTCTGACCGTTTAAAAGCTATGGGAAAGATCCAAAAGTGTGGAAAATGGGTGCCACATGAATTGAATGAAAGACAGATGGAAAACCGAAAAAACACTTGTGAAATTTTGCTTCAAAGACACGAAAGAAAATCGGTTTTGCATCGGATTGTTACCGGCGATGGAAAATGGATTTATTTTAAGAATCCTAAACGGAAACAATCATGAGTTAATCCGGGACAACGGACAACCATCAACATTGACTGCAAAACCAGATCGATTCGGCAAGTAAGACAGTGCTGTGTGTTTGGTGGGATCAGAAAGGTGTGTGGTGTGGTTTACCACGAGCTCCTAAACTCCCACCTGGTGAAACCGTTAATACTGATCGCTGATCGCTACCGACATCAAATGATCAATTTGAACCATGCATTGATCGAGAAACGACCAGAATGGGCCAGAACACACGGCAAGGTAATTTTGCTCCATGACAATGCACCTGCACACAAAGCAAAACCGGTTCAGGATACAATCAAGACACTTGGCTGGGAGCTGCTACCTGCTACCTGCTACCCCACCCGCCGTTATCACCAGACTTGGCTCCTTTCGACTACCATTTGTTTTCATCGATGGTACAAGCATTGGCTGAGCAGCACTTTGGTTCCTACGAGGAGCTCGAAAATTGGGTGTCTGGTTGGTTTGCTTTAAAAGACGAACAATTTTATTGGCGCGGTATCCACAAATTGTGTAGAAACGTGGTCACAATGTGTAGGAAACAATGGCCAATACTTTGAATGAAATGTTTTTACTTTCCCATTAATAATTAGTGTTTTATTTTCACAAAAAAACGCTCATTTCATACCGGTACACCTGATATACTATGCATTAGGGAGTAGAATAGAGGTGGGATTATTCCAATACATATACTTTTTAATCTAAGAAATGAGAAGAGGAGAAGGAGTGTGGAGAAACAAATAAAGTATGAAGAATGAAAGAGAGAGTAAGAGAGCTAGAGTGAGTACAGGAAGTAAGAAAGACGGTGTCATGTAGTAAGAAGAGGTATGATAAGGTGAGCCTTATCATACCTCTTCTTACTAGGACTGAGGTCCTACTACACCAAGGGAACAGATTAGAAAGATCTATTTCCGGGACCCTCCTAATCACCGCAATAGATATTACTTCCTGTTCCTTTCAGTCCCACGTTCAGATTTTAATTGTAGGTCCCTATTTCCAGAGACCGTCTGAATACCATCGCAACTCCTACTTCTGCCGTCAAAGTTATGTAAAAAATAAAATTGGGTGCTTAGAATATTCTGAGCGTTTCAAAATTTTCTTCTGAAAGTTAGCCCTTATGATAATTTCACTAGCTACAACGCCCTACAAACCGGAACACAATAATGTTTGCATAGTACTGTTTGGCGGATGAAATATAATAGGCGCTTCTGTGGCACCTGCCTAGACGGTTTATGGCGACATAGATCTACCACCGTTGGTTCACTGGTGCAATGGTTCCCAACGATTATATATGTAGATAATATTTAACTTACTGTTAATGTCAGTCTTAAGTAGTAACTTAACTACACAGTAAGACATTAAGTAAACTCAAGTAAATATTTATACCGAGTTAAAATTAACTTTCTGTTTAGTATTAGACAATAAACAGCCGGCGGGAATTTTTATATTTAGGTCTTCTTTTCAGCCGGATGACGACTACAGGTGGCTATAGACCTCTCTCAAGGATCCTCATCATCATCATCATCATCGTCAGCCGATAGAAATCCACTGCTGGATATAGGCCTCCCCCAAACATCTCCATATAGAGTCAGCATGGTCTCCGGTGCCGCTGGGCACTAGAGACAGTCGTATATAAGGGTTCATATTGGAGGATTTGTGCCATTCCTCACTATGCTGGCCCAATGCGGGTTGGCGGGAGCCTAAGCCTAGTTTCTTAATAGTGTGCACCACGACCAGGTGAGGTTCGCTTGGGTCCCGTATGTTATTATGTGGGACCCCTTACACCCCATTCACTCTTTTTCAAGGATCCTCATTGAGTGAGAATTGGGCTTCAGCCCCACCACGCTGACCCAGTGCAGGTCTGTGTGTGGTCAAAGCCTCGTCTGTTTTTTAGTAGGATGGATCGCATGCTGATGAAGTTGATTTGGATTCGGTATGATGGTGGGCGGAATCCCTTACATCTACGTTTAGGTAATAGAATATAACGCTAGCTTTTCTTTTACTAATTTGTTATTGGACAAATTACCACGTTTGTGGAAATCTCTCGAATAATAATCACCTTCTCATGACCCCTTGGATATACCCTTCATAACAGTCTAGAGTATCATTGTATAAAAGAAATTATTTTCAAGGAAGAAAGTTTGGGAATAAATAACAGAGGCAGCGAATTGGCGCAAGCTCCTCGTGAAGTTTTTCTGTTTGTTTCTTTATAAGGGTTTTTATAGAGTCAAAGGATATCTTATCATCATGAGGTACTTTCTTCAAACTGAAGTTTAGCAATTAGATTGAAAAAAAAAAACAATTCGATCCTTAGATAATCTTTTTGATCCTTGGAAAAGGCCTATGGTCCGCTCTGGCCGTTATCCGGCTGGTAAGGAAAAGAACTAAATATAAAAATTCCCGCCGGCTGTTTATCGACTAATACTAAGCGGAAAGTTAATTTTAACTCGGTATATATATTTACTTGAGTTTACTTAATGTCTTACTGTGTAGTTAAGTTACTACTTAAGACTGACATTAACAGTAAGTTAAATATTATTTACATATATAATCGTTGGGAACCATTGCACCAGTGAACCAACGGTGGTAGATCTCTGTCGCCATACCGTCTAGGCAGGTGCCACAGCAGCGCCTATTATATTTCATCCGCCAAACAGTACTATGCAAACATTACTGTGTTCCGGTTTGTAGGGCGTTGTAGCTAGTGAAATTATGATAAGGGCTAACTTTCAGAAGAAAATGTAGAAACGCTCAGAATATTCTAATCTCTTCTAATCTCAGAATTCGAATCCTCTTCATCATGGTATCAGTTCATATTTACGCAGAAATCGTAATTAAAGTATTATATTTTAATCGCATAATATCCAAAAACGATGCCTGTTTGCGTTCGAAAGGAACTTAAGTTATTAAATAAGTTAGATTGCGAAGGAAATTGTTAGAACTTGATTACTGGTGGACAGGCGATGATTAATGTGCTCTATCCTATGTACCGGTAAGTAAGTTATCACGAAAATTATTTACAAGTTACTTACTTTAATTTATTATAAAAAATTGTATCTTGGAATATACTTCCCAACACGCTTTAGTCTAGCGTGATGGTAAACAACCCAAATCCCCCCCCCCATATAAGATCTTACAAGCAACGACCCCTAGTGCTCTTTGATACCGGAAGCCATGGTGACTGTGGGCGATCGTGCTGATCTATAGGGGAGGTTCCATCCAGTTGATGATGGTGTCTCTTCCTTTATCTAAAGACATCGTCTTCATCAGGTCATATACGTCCACTGCTGGACATATTCCCCCAAATATTCCCACATTATCGGGTAGGAGTTCAGGTGGAGGGATAGGGGCCAATTCCCGAAAGATAAGTCATGTAATCATTACTGGTGGTAGGTATCTGTTGCCGGAGACCGCCTACACAGGTACAACAGTAGCGTGCTAATATTATTGAGTTCCGGATTAAAGGGTGCTATAGCTAGTGAAATTATTGAAGTAAGGATATATAAGACCTAATGTCTGAAGGCGATGAGCGCAATGTGGTGCAGTGTATAATATCGTTAACTAGTACTACATCGAAATAGGTATAGGTATATCATTTAACATCAGGTGAATGCGCCGTTGTGACTGGTCGCCATTTTGAATTAAAAAAAAAAGTAAAATTTCACCTCAAGTCTGCGAGCTCGGCGAGGAAGTACATCCCGTCCATCGGCTTGGATCTGTTCTTGAAGACGAGCAGCGGCAGGGCACCCATCTGCTGCACGGCGCTGTCCGTATTCGCGAACCGCTGCGTCAGGTTTGACCTGTTTGGACACAAAGTTCTAAAAATATTTTAATAAACAATAGTAAATAGTTTTTTATTTATTTCATTTAGCGACGACACGGGAGGAACGTTCACCTGATGGTGAGTGACACGCCTGCCCAAAACAACTACCATGATGATATATACTACACTACGTTGCGCTCTTCGCGTAAGACGTAAGATATCGAGTCTTTTGTCCAGTAATTACACTAGCTACAGCGCCCTTCAAACCGGAACACAGTAATGTCTCAACACTACTGTTGGACAGCAGCAATAGGAGCAGCGGTGATATCCACCTAGATGGTCTCCGGCAACAGAGGCCTACCACCAGTAAATGTAAGTTAGATAAAATTTTGCTAAAAGCTGTCTGTTGCCGGAGACCGTCTATGGACCACTGCAGTTCTTATTTCCTTTTATCCGGTTTTGAGGGCGTTGTAGTTAATGAAATTACTAAGATAATGGTACTTAATATATTATGTCTCACCACAAGTATAATGCGGTGCTGTGTATATCATCATCATCACAACTAGCGCGACGTTGTTATGGGCAAGCGTTCCGGTTTCAAGGGCGTAGCTAGTGACATTAGTGCGGTAATGAGACAAGATCAAGACATTATATATTCTTCTTCTCTTCTCTTTCGTTCACTTCATGTTTGAAGGCCGTGCTTGTTCTGAAATGGTCAACACCGCACTGTTCTTGGCACGGCTCAGGGCATTCGGAATACTGGTGGCAAAGATTGCTTATATCTGGTCTGACCATCGGGTGGGTGATCGATCCTCAATCTTTCCTTCTACAACCAGCTTATCCAGATTATCTGGTTGTCTCCGGCCAATATGGCTAGTACTTAGGACTCGTTTGTAGCAGATGGTAGACAATCTGTTGGATTTATTGGTTATCTTTGCTGTCCATAGTATATCATTCTTCTTCTTCTTCGTCGCTCCCTCACTGCTGAGGATCGTGACCACGCACAAACAGTCTCCATCGAGTGCGGTCATATGCAGACTGGACCCACCACCTTTCTTACCGCATCCATCCATGTGGTAGGTGCTCTTCTCTGAGCACAGAGCCTCTCGAGACAGCATATGGATAACGCATGATGTGCCCAAAAAAGTTGAGGACTCTTTGTTGGCATATCGAGAAGAGTCGAGTGGTAATTTTGAGTTCTTTCAAGATGGATTCGTTTGTCCTTGTGGCTGTCCATGGTATATGGAGAAGCCTTAGCCAGCACCACATTTCGAAGGCATCAATCCTTTCCCTATCGCGATTTCTCATCCATATCATTCTAACTAGCCACTAATTATTATTGGTATATCACTTACAATTAAGTGAACGTCCCGCTCGTCTCCTCGCTGAATTCACTAATAAAATAGTTTTTTTTTACTTTGTTAATAATTGTAAACGTTTGTAATAGTGGTGATATTATATGAATTGATTATAACCTCCTTCGTCGCATGAGTTTATAGTTTCCAATGAGCGCGAAGTGAATTTAGGGCAAGGACGAAATTATTGGAGCGACTGTAACAATTGATTATATGCCAAATGTTTATCTACTGTGTACATAAAAACATGTCTGTGTATTTATAACACCCCTAACAACTTGTCCAAACAGAAATAAACTGTTGTTTTATTATGTTAATCATATATTTGCGTGGACGCAGTACTTTCCTGAACGAAGTAAGTTTTGGATTTAATAAAACAATGGCGACGAACAAACTGACATATCTGTATGTGTTAACTGGCGGTGGGTCTACGTTGATGGTGACCGTCTAGGTAGTTACCACCGCAGCTCCTTTTGTAGCTGACAAACAGTAGTGTGCAAACATTACTGTATTCCGGTTAGAAGGGCGCTGTAGCTAATGAAATAACAGGTATCACGAGTCTTAACTTACGCCTCGAGACGAGCGCAATGTAGTGCAGGCGTGTCACTTACTATCAGCTGAACATCCCACTCGTCCCGTCGAATAAAAAAATGTTCTTTCTCTTTTAAGGGTTCAGTTAGAAGCGTGTCCGGATATAATTATATTTCCGCTTCGCCAAGCCATACATTAGCTTAGTCTACTATAAAAATTTATATGACGTATGATATTTATATCAAATAATCAATGCTGTCATTTCTATTTGTCTGATGCTATGGTCCAGAAGATGAAAAAGTGAAATCGTAATATATACAGTAATATCCTTTTGCTCTTCGTTCCAGATTGACCACTGCTTTACCTTGAAACCTAAGAGATTCAGAGACGACCAATCCCGCTCAAAGACTAATCCGTTGGGGCACTAACGCGCTTCATCGTAACGAGAGTACTTAGGCAAACGAATATTGGTAAATACAGGGATGTAGATATTTTCCAATTTCTATTTATGTTCCTTCTTAGTCGCCTTTTACCACAAGTTAAGGTTAAAATAACTTTTTGGAATACTTAAACTTTGATAACTCTTTTTGGTGGAATAGATAATGGACGTCTTAATTAGTGCTGTAACAATAGGAAGATATTATTAATCCTAATACTAGATAATACATCTATACAATGCTCTTAAAACTTTTTTCATATTTGTATACAGTATAATTCACAGGTGTATTAATTATATAGCTACTCACGCAGGTGCTCACGGGTCATGGTGGATTTTCGGAGTACTTGTTTCGCTTCAAGTGAAAAACTAGTCCGGCACGTCTCTGCGACCCCTTACAAGAGGAAACGATCGTACACCTGATTGTGGAGTGGCCGGTGTTCGGAAGAAAGCGAGTTGACTTAGAAATAGAGTTAAACATAAAAATAGACATAAGAAAATTGATTTATCTAATTAGCAATAAGGTAATTAGGAACAAGTTTCTAGAATACTGTGAATACGTTGCACAGAGAACTGTAAATAGAAAAGTGATTTTAAATAAGCGTGTAAATTCATTAATGCACTAATTATGTATGTAGACAAGAATTCTGACCCGAGTCAGAAGATATTACTAGAAATAAATTAAAAAAAAAAAAAAGCTACTTAAAAAATAAAAAGTACAGTGAAAAGAATATTAATTTCCTTTTCACAAAATTCTACAAATAGTAACCTTTTGTTAATTTCAGTTTTTCTTTATTATAGACTAGTTCTTTCAACAAGTACTATTATTTATATACAGTGCGGTGTAAAGAGTACCGCGCAAGAACTCGTGACACCCAAGCCAGCCTTACTTGGTCTTGGTTTGAACCTGCTAATCAACAAACGAGGCTCTGGCTCCTAACCAGTACCTATGGTTATGGCCCAAAACACCCCAAATAAGACCCTACAAATGACGACCCCTAGTGCCCGGCGGTGCCGGAGGCAATGACTATTTATAAAGATCTATAGGGAAGGCCTATGTCCAGCAGTGGACATCTATTAGCTCATGATGAGAATACACAGTTCTTATAATGTATACGTAAAACTCTTCAAAATGTGTTTTTTGTCATCCAAAGATTTCATCGTAAAAATTTGTATTCGTTTACATCATTTTACAGCTAACATAAAACAGTACAAATGATACGCATATTCGATAGCGAATCGTAAAAACGGAAACAGGCGTTATCTGTGGATCTAACAAGTGGATGACATGTTTATCTTTATTACACCCAGACTCGATCTTCTCTAATATCTGTAATAAAATCGTCATAATAGAAAAGATTTTTATATACAGTTTGTAAAATAATCACTTTGTATATTAAACTATTTAACAGATTTATCTGTTACTTGCTATAATATGGAGTTAATAGGGGGACCGGAAAGTAATGTCGTTTCTGCGCATGCCAATACTTGATTGTCATTTGTCAGCTCATTGTTTTGTTCAGAGGCGTACCAAAGACATTGTGAGGTTATAGTGATTTCTTTACTTATAGACAATTGAATTACAATTTTTTTTTGTAATTTTGGGTAAAATGGCCAGCCAAATACCAGAAGAGGTACACATCCGGCATTGCATGCTCTTTGAGTTTCGCAAGGGAAATAACGCAACAGTTGCTACCAAAAACATTTGCGATGTTTATCCAAATGCACTGGACATTCGTAAATGCCAAAGGTGGTTTTCCAAGTTCAAATCGGGTAATTTTGATCTTTCCGACTCGTATCGATCAGGAAGACCATCAGCGTTAGACAACGACGTGTTAAGGGCGGAAGTGGAAGCAAATCCGTGTCAGACGATCGAGGAATTGTCAAACAGTCTCAACAAACCTTGGTCGACCATCCAAGAACATTTGAAGCAGATTGGAAAAGTAAGCAGAGCAGGTGTTTGGGTCCCGCATAATCTGTCCGAACAGAATAAGGCTAACCGATCAATCACATGCAACTTATTGCTTCAACGACACAACACAGAAGCGTTTTTTGATCGCTTGATCACAGGAGATGAGAAATGGGTCCTGTATGATAACCCAAAACGCAAAAGGCAGTGGCTCTCTCCAAATGAAATCCCTCGGAGTACTGCTAAGCCAGGTTTACACCCCAAAAAAGCGCTTTTGTGTGTTTGGTGGAGTATTCGCGGCATTGTTCATTTTGAATTACTGAAACCTGGAGAAACTGTTACTGCAGACCTCTACAGCGAACAATTGCAGCGAGTCAATCAATCTTTAATTGAAAAGTGGCCAGCGATTGTCAACCGAAAAGGCGTCATTCTCCAACATGACAATGCAAGACCGCACTGCGCAAGGCGAACTCTAGAAAAAATTAATGAATTGGGGTGGGAGGTGCTGCCTCATCCACCATATTCGCCCGATGTTGCACCATCGGATTTCCACTTATTCCGAGCGCTGCAACACTTTTTAAGTGGCAAAACATTTGCAAATTTGGATGATATCCAAAATGCCATCTCTAGATATTTTGCCGAAAAACCAATTAATTTTTATCGATCAGGGATTGAAAATTTACTCACTAGATGGCAAAAGGTTATTGACAATGATGGGGAATACATCATTGATTAAAAATAAAGACTCGTTAAAAATGTATGTGTTTGTATTTAGCGTAAGAAAACGACATTACTTTCCGGTCCCCCTAATAGATGTGTAGTTTAGATATGTAATTTGACAGAAATATTCCCATCATCATTATCAGCTGATAGACATCCTTCGCTGGACATAGACCTTCCCCAATGATCTACACATCGATCGATCCTGCGCTGCCTGCATCCCTCTGTCGAACTAGTGAGGGACGTACCAATAGTACGTCTTCCCGTACGCAGTCGCCATTCGAGGACCTCGGCGGTCTATCGGCAATCAATCCTTATAGCGATTTGTCCTGCCCATTTCCACTTGAGGCTAGCAATCTTTTGTACTACGTCGGTGACCTTAGTTATCCAGCGAATTACCTCATTTCTGATTCGATCAGGCGGGGAAACCCCGAGCATAACCGTTTCCATTGCTCTCTGTGCGATTTGAATCCTCTTCACGCGGCCCACTGCAAGCGGCCGGGTCCCGGTGCCATAAGTCATCACTGGCAACACGTACGAATTAAGGACCTTTGTCTTTAGATACTGCGGTAGTTGGGACGATAATATGATGAGTAGCTTCCCAAACACTGCCCAGCCGAGTAGCCAACCGGCGGTAAACCACCGCCCCTCGGACCTCATTCCGTTTTCAACATCCCCGCAACTTTTTTTGGGGGAAGGATTTTGTTAAATTCTCTAATTCGCAGATGCAATATCTCATCCGGATTTTGAGTGTTTACGTCTAACAGTTTTGAAGACCTCTATATATATATTTAAAGTCCTAATTTATATATATGTCCGCTCGTCTCGTCGCTCCTTTGTATCAAAGGAGCGACTAGACGAACGGGACGTTCACCGGATGGTTAATAATAATCCTGCCCATAGCAAGTAACCCATGGAATTTTTTGAAAGTCAACCATTTGTAAAGTTCAGATTAATGTGAACTCCATAGTTCCGATAATTCATCATCAGCCTTTATTAATCCAATGCTGGATAGTGGCGTTCACCAAAGTCTTTACATTAAATGCAGTCCTTAGCCTTTCGCATTCACCCATTTCCGTTCGCTGCGGTGATGTCGTCGGTTCATCCGGAGGGGGAGCGTCATACACCTCTTTGTCCTATTCCTCCAATTCTATTCCACCCATTTAATGACAATGCCAAAAAACTAGAATTTTTATCACTAACATTATTTCTTTTTTACTACTAGAGTAAGAGTTTTTTGTATGTAAGCTCTGGCTGGATGACTTACCGCAAAGTGCTGCCGTTGGTGAAGATGAAGAAGGCGACCTCCGACCTCTCCTGTTGTAGTCTGGTCACCAATTTCCCGAGTTCAGTGGCGCGACTGACCTATGTATAGAAATTTTCATGATTATTACTTCGCTTTGAGTATAATAGAAGTAAAGGGTCCGATATGATTCAAGAACAGCTTTAAAATAGATACTCCTTACTTTAGGCCTGGAGTCCCAGCAGTGGTAACAATTAGAGGGTCGTTTAACGTTAAAGATTACCGCAATACTTCCACTGTTTTAATTGATATCTATTGGTTGCTAATATCCTTGCTCCGGCTCCGGTTCCGGTTCCGGTTCCATCTCAGCCGCAGTCATTTTGTAATTAAGCGACGCCTCAATCACGGAGCCCGTGAAACAAAATGTATTCCGTTCTTGGGAAAAGCCATAAATTTTCATGAAAGTCCGTTTCCATAGTAGTTGGTCACAGAGTAATAATCTAACAGAGGAAATATAATGATAATGTTTCGTATATTTTATTGCGTTTAAAAATTATCTGTATGTATATTGTTTTAGTGTATATAGAGACAAGCATATTTAAATTTATCATCATCAATTTGAATTTATCATAACCAGGCTTGGACAGAGGCGCCGTATGACCAGGCCAGGGCGCGGTGTCCTATAGCATACATTCTGGAGGGTGTGCGGTGGAATTACACGATATAACTCCTCCATCTGCTTTTCAGGACCGGACGACCAGATCTATGACGAGTCACCATTGTTATCTTGTGCACATCCCTTGTTCGCGAACAAGGAGGTTGGGAACCTCGTTCATCATAGGAACGGAAAAGGAGTGGTTTCTTTAAGGCTGTTACTAGCTTAGTGCGCTTTGCCCCCACAGACCATATCAACTTTTTTTTTATATCCAATTATCCCTGATACTATTATTCAGGGCTTTACATTATCCTATTATTTACAACATTTACATTTATAACATCTACACTATTATAAGCTGTATTAATTTTTTTGTAACATTCCGATATTTTTTTTTTATACATTATATCAATACTCATGCTATCTAATTATATGGTATTCACAAAATACGCAGAATATTATTGTGCACATATGCACAAAGTGACATTTACTTATCCTTATTTCTAGTTATTTACTATCTTACATATATTTATGCAATAATTTATAAACTTACTTCTAAATAATTAATTTTTTACTATTTCCGGCAGACCGGCTGTAATTATTATTAAGCCTGTCTCCTGCTCAAAATCATACGTCAGGCATCCACGTATAGGACACTCCGTCAGCAAACGAAGAACCGTTTCTTCCACGGCGTCATTGCATTTGCACCGCGGGCTCTCCCGACACTTGAATCGGTTCAAATATTGGGAGAATCCAACGTGACCAGTGAATATCTGGGTTAACTGCCCCGTTGGCCGGACCTTCCTTATTAACTGATATGCCTCTGCTGCGTTCGGGAAAAATAACTTAGTGACGGACGCGGTGCGCGGACCCTCCCTATATCGGGCGCTCCATCTCGCAACTGAGGCATCTCGAAGCAAACGTTTAACATACGATACCGGGCACTGATCGTAATCTGGCCTCCTTCGGCTGTTAAGAGCGGCCAGCTTGGCTAATTCATCAGCACGCTCATTACCAGGAACGCCCGCGTGGGCTTTGACCCAGAACAAAGACACGTCTTTGCTCTGGGCAGAAGCCCTCTGCAAGACCATATCATCACTTAACATCAGGTGGTATCATGGTTAAGCGCTAACCTAGTGGATTTAAAAAAAAATAACCGACGATATTGTACGACTAATAAGGAACACATATGAGAGCTGGAGTATTCTGGACGAGCAGCTTCATCATCACTTTGTCACTTAATACAACGTGTAAAGTGGGTTGGTTGTAAGATAAAATAATTATATTATATAGAGACCTGTCTATATCTTGTCTTATCTGTGGCGTGTCTGAACCTAGACGGTGAGGCCGGTGGGAATTGACAGTGTATAATGAGAATTTTATTTCTGCGAAATTTGTTTGATCCGACATAAATACAAATAAAAAATTCATGAAAAATATATAAAAAAAAAACTTTGTAAACAGTTATTATGTAAATTATTCTTTATACGTGGTATTTAAAAAAAAATACATGTTAAACAGCCTCAACTGGTGGCAGAAGAAGGCCCTCGAGCAGGAGGGTTCGCTTCCGTCGCCAGACGAGGTGGAGACGTGGCGCCGAAAGGCGCGTCGAGAGGTGCTTCGGAGATGGGAGCGGCGACTCCTTGAATCGTCGTAAAATCGCCTCACCGTTGAGGTCGTTCGGCCGGTCATCGGTGACTGGCTGGACCGGGAATTCGGAGTCCTCAGTTTCTGACTGGTGCAGGTACACACGGGGCACGGTTGCTTCGGGAGCTACCTGCAGCTGCGGAACTGTACAAGTAGGACGGATGAGGCGTGCGACGAGTGTGGCCACCCGGTGGACACATAGTTCCACATCTTGGCCGATTGCCCGCGATGGGTGGGGGGGGGGCAGGGCCGCGCTCGTATCGGCGATAGGGAGTGACCTCTCGCTACCGTACGTAGTCCGGACCATGGTCAGTAGCGAGGCGTCATGGAATGCGGTATCCCGATTCTGCGACTCTGTTATGACGCAGAAGCGGGAGACTGAACGTATCCGAGAGCGGGCACCGAGGAGACAGGACGCGGTCGGAGCGCGATGACAGCTCACTGCCGCAAGGCGGGGCCGAGCGCCGCGATCGCCGAATGGCAGGAACCTGGCGCCGCGACCTACAAGGGCCGTCGGGCCGGCGCCCACCTTGGAGAGGGTTCCTGGGGTGCGTATGTTGATGCGTCTCGTATTCCGACGCGTCGCCACGTAGGGATTTTTAACGGGAGGGGTGCTTCACACCCCTCCCCGAGGTGGGCCTGGTCATTCGGGCGCCGTTCGGGGGGTCGCGTAGGAACTGAAATACGTTATCCGCGACCCCACGAGCACGTGGATGAGAGTGAAATACCGTGTGAAGCTTTTTAGTCGGTTGGAGCCCGACACTAATACCGACGCCGGTTCAATTTGGCGACGGGTCGTGCGTTTCCGTTAGCATTTTGTTACACACGTTAATAATAATAAAAAAAAACCCATGTTAAACAGAGGCTTTTAAAGGAATGATTGTTATGTTATACAGTAGCTGTTCCCCGATCACTTCGCTCGCCGCAATATAGAATTAGAGTTGAAATTTGTCTGAAATATTCCTTGAGAGCAACCGTAACCGCAGATGACTTTCTATAGCAACCGTTACTATAGCAACCGCATAAATGATACGAAATGAAAATTAGAAATGAAACGATGAAGGATCCTTGAAATTCAAAAAATAAATAGCCTTAACAAACTACTTGTGGTTGGTCTCTGTTGCCGGAGACCGTCTAGGTAGGTACTACCGCAATAGTAGTGTGCAAACATTACTGTGTTTCGGTTTGAAGGGCGTTATAGCTAGTGAAATTACTGGGGTAAGGAGACATAAAATGTTGTCTCATGTCGATGGACACAATATGGTGGTGGGCTAACTAGCTCTACGTTGTTATGAGTGTATCACTTACCATCAGGTGAACATCCCGCTGGTGGCATAGGATGCATGGTTTTAAGAGATCACCTTCAAAGCGTATGGAAAAACAGACCTTACTAGAGAACCTTTAGATTAAGAATTGAAAAAGAAAAAAAAATTGGTACCTGTTCTTCAACGTCGGCTACTTCCCTGCCGTTTGTCAGGCTGTTCTTTAGGGACAGTGTGGTCTGAACGATCAGCGCCAGGATAGGTATGAACGGCAGGAGCAGCAGCCGCCACAGCTGGCAGCGGCGGCTGCGGCACCACCGGCGCAGCTTTATCCCGAAGCTGGGTGTCTTGCCCTCCGGCTTAGATTCCGTTGGCGAAGCTGGTGGAAACAAACAACCGGAAGTATGATATTTATTCTGGATGAACACTACTACTGAGTAATCGCGAGGTAGGTCTCTGACCGGAGACCTAAGGCCGGAGACCGTCTAGGTAGGTACTATTACAGCGACTATTTTTGCTGCTAGACAGCAGCGTGAAAACATTACTGTGTCTGTGTGTGTGGTTTGAAGGGCGCTGTAGCTAGTAAGTTACTTAGACAACGAGGCTTAACTTCTTATGTCTCACGCTGTGTATCCTGACTAGCGCCACATTGTTATGAGTAAGCGTATCACTTACCATCTTAGTCTTACCCGTTTCGTCACTTAATTCACTACCGGAACCGAATCAAGACCTCCGTGTTAAAAGGCAAGGAGAGAATCCACTGCACCGAAGCTAATTTATTTCGGCTAATATGAAGAAGCCTTTGATAAGTCAACTACAACGTAAAAGTTTCCGAACAACAAAGTTTCCTGAAAGAACCTTCAGCATCATTACGAAGGCATTCTGCTATGATATAAGTATAAGTTAAGTTAATGTAAATTTACACAAAGCGAGCTGATGATTTGGACGCAAAATACTTATACGTCAGATGTCCACTGCTGGGCATGGGACTGCCCAAAATATCTCCACATACAGTCAGCATGGCCTTCGGTACCGCTGTGCATTAGAGGCTGTTGTATGTAGAGGCCCGTATATAGGGAGGATTTGGGCCATTTTCCACCACCCTCGCCCAATGCGGATTGGCGGAAGCGAGAGCCTCGTTTGTTGATTAGCAGGGTGCACCACCAGCAGGTGAGGTTGGCTTGGGTCCCGTGAATTAGTGCGGGAACCCTTACACCCATGCGTCAAACATAAACGTTGCGTACTTCACCAAACTTACTTCCGCCGCGATGTTATTTTTAATCTCTGAAAGGTTCAAGTTAAAAGGATATATACACTATTGAGTTGTTGAACGAATACTTAGTTTGAATATCCTGTACATCCTGACAATGAGCATCAGAATAGCAGTTCAGTCCCTGGTAATAGGTTTTCATTGTGCGAAGGTATTTAAATAGTACTATACTATTGTTTTCATCATATCATAATGAGATAACAATTCTGCATAATTATGAAAGATACTGTAGCTGAAGAAATAATTAGATTAATGTGATTCAGGATCTCATAAGTTGAATAGCTTATGGTGAAGGCTATCAGGATGGTAGTTAGCCACGGGTCCCGATATAGAACTTCGGACCTCCGTGTTATTAGGCAAGGTGTTAGCTACGCCAAGTGGCATTCCCCCTAGTCAAGTATAGATACCACATCTATACTAGACTAGGGTTGACTTAGATTAGGAGATTTGTAAGGAAATTTATAATTTTTTTTTTTTTTTTTATATAATTTAACTACGGGACGAGTGACCACTTGATGGGAAGTGATACGCTTGGTCATAACAACCTGGCGATAGTTAGAATGATATACACAACACCGCATTGTACTTATCGCTTTAAGATTATTATTAAGATGTGGTCTGACTACCGTAGTAGTTTTTACTAGCTACAACGCCCTTCAATCCGGAACACAGTAGTGTTTGCTCAATACTGTTTGTCGGCTGCAACATGTGCTGCGGTACAACCTACCTAGACGGTTTCCGGCAAAATACACCTACCCACCATATTTATGTACTTTCTATACAAATATACAGTGAACGTTATTATTTATATATTACCGGTAATGTTATTATTTATGTATTACCGGTAATAAATAATGTACAAATTCTGTTAGATATTACTTTGAAAGTATTTTTTTTTCTATGTTCTGCTTTGGAGAGTTTCGTAAACGAAGCTAGATAGATATAAAGTACCACAATAAATATGATGTTTAGCTGACCGTCACTTAACGAAACGGGGGACGTCGCTTTCAAGGGGTTATAGTTATAATAAATTGGTTTATTTACTTTACGATTAAATCATGCTTTTCAGAAGCTAATAAAAAGAAAATCTCCTAAAAAACATTAATTAAAAACTTGTTTTTTTTTTGTAACACCTCAATAGATACTAATTAGAAAACTAAGTAGTTTTTCTTACGTAGAGAGAGAACTAGTTCCAAATAGCTTCAGACTTTAATTAGGTGCTTTTTATTAAGATCATTATCATCAGTTGATAGACATCCACTGTTGGACATAGGCCTCCCCCAAGAATTCCCATATCAATCTGAGAGGGATTTACATGGGGGATTTAGATCATTTCACCTATTTTGTGTAACAAAAACAATTATAAAGGTTATGGTCATCAAAACGCTTTGTAGGAAGCGAGCAGATGAATGTTTTTTATCTTTACTTTACACTATAACAAAGAGGTAGTGGAAAACAAGTCTATACAAAAAATATACCTCAAATCAGATCAAATAAAGAAAAAAAAAACAATTGTTTCAGTTATATTTGTTGATTCCTTTGAAGACTAAAAATTGTTTAATGTCTATACAAACATTCAATAGTTCTTATTTCAAATTCTTCATACTGTAACGAGATACATTCATTTATAAAAATAAATTTGTGATTCTAAAAAAAAAACTTTATTTTATGTCTAAAACACGAATATACATAAAGAAGTTAAATGTGTAAAACGGTGCATGGCAAAATTAACATATAACATCATGTTAGTGGAGGAGGTGAGATACCAGCCGGCTGTAGTTGGTGGTTATTTGAGTAACTACTTGATTATACTCCGGTTCGGGAAGAGAGTTAGATGACACTTCGGTGATATCGAAATTCTCAGAACCATGTCTTAGAGCTTCGGCTCTATGATACGTGGGTACTCGGCGTCTTAGTGGCTTGCCACTATGATACGTCGTGTTTAATAATATTTGTTTATTCCAAAGTCAACTCGAACTGTGTCGATGCATTATGAGGTAGCGGAAGCGGACGTGAGCTACTGCCTCGATGCTTATCAAACATTGATATTGCGTCTTGTCGCAGCGTGACGTTTGCATCGTTCTTGAACTGATGCATGCGTCTTACAGATCTGGTAGGCTGAGGACTTTTGCAAGATATTGATTTCTGCTGTGATGTCTTGTGCGCCTTTCATGATGATGTGCGCCGATGATAGTCGATTGAATATCTGTCGCAGTTCGGTGATACGACGTCTTCGACGATCACTTGGTTAAATGTCACTTTTGAATGTTGCGCCTTGCGTTATGGTTTGACACTTCATCTTTATAGATTTTTCCAAGTCGGGTCCCTTGATGACGGGGCTGCAGACTGCCTGCCCTCCCTATTTTATGAAATTTGCAAATAAAGGCTTCAATAGCTCCCCATCTTTTAAAATATGTGGCGAGTTGTCGGTGGGCGAGACAAACTTGATCAAAACAGCATTTTACTCAACGACAAAGACTTTATCCCTGATGGCTCATAATAAAAATGATATTTATTGGCTGTATCCACTACAGTGGTTGGTGGGGTTATGCATTTACTACATGAACGGTGATAGCTGGTGGGAGTACAATCTCTCAAGGCTGCGATGTAATCGCTTTGCTATTCTATGAAGTGAGCAATGAGCTCTCGAATGCACTCCGCGGATTACGATCCGTGCTATCTACGTAGTTGGTGGTGAAGTCAATTCCAACACTTTACAATGTGTCTGCAAGTGCACCTGACTAGTGAAGGTGGTGGCTCGTTCAAAGGACTAATCTTTGGGTCAGAGTACCCTTTATATCTATTAAGTGTCCTGGAATGTGCGCTGACCATACACTGTATATCTGGTTACGGTTGTATTAGTGGGACCGGAAAGTAATGTCGTTTTCTTAAGCTAAATACAAACACATACATTTTTAACGAGTCTTTATTTTTAATCAATGATGTATTCCCCATCATTGTCAATAACCTTTTGCCATCTAGTGAGTAAATTTTCAATCCCTGATCGATAAAAATTAATTGGTTTTTCGGCAAAATATCTAGAGATGGCATTTTGGATATCATCCAAATTTGCAAATGTTTTGCCACTTAAAAAGTGTTGCAGCGCTCGGAATAAGTGGAAATCCGATGGTGCAACATCGGGCGAATATGGTGGATGAGGCAGCACCTCCCACCCCAATTCATTAATTTTTTCTAGAGTTCGCCTTGCGCAGTGCGGTCTTGCATTGTCATGTTGGAGAATGACGCCTTTTCGGTTGACAATCGCTGGCCACTTTTCAATTAAAGATTGATTGACTCGCTGCAATTGTTCGCTGTAGAGGTCTGCAGTAACAGTTTCTCCAGGTTTCAGTAATTCAAAATGAACAATGCCGCGAATACTCCACCAAACACACAAAAGCGCTTTTTTGGGGTGTAAACCTGGCTTAGCAGTACTCCGAGGGATTTCATTTGGAGAGAGCCACTGCCTTTTGCGTTTTGGGTTATCATACAGGACCCATTTCTCATCTCCTGTGATCAAGCGATCAAAAAACGCTTCTGTGTTGTGTCGTTGAAGCAATAAGTTGCATGTGATTGATCGGTTAGCCTTATTCTGTTCGGACAGATTATGCGGGACCCAAACACCTGCTCTGCTTACTTTTCCAATCTACTTCAAATGTTCTTGGATGGTCGACCAAGGTTTGTTGAGACTGTTTGACAATTCCTCGATCGTCTGACACGGATTTGCTTCCACTTCCGCCCTTAACACGTCGTTGTCTAACGCTGATGGTCTTCCTGATCGATACGAGTCGGAAAGATCAAAATTACCCGATTTGAACTTGGAAAACCACCTTTGGCACATCATTTACGAATGTCCAGTGCATTTGGATAAACATCGCAAATGTTTTTGGTAGCAACTGTTGCGTTATTTCCCTTGCGAAACTCAAAGAGCATGCAATGCCGGATGTGTACCTCTTCTGGTATTTGGCTGGCCATTTTACCCAAAATTACAAAAAAAAATTGTAATTCAATTGTCTATAAGTAAAGAAATCACTATAACCTCACAATGTCTTTGGTACGCCTCTGAACAAAACAATGAGCTGACAAATGACAATCAAGTATTGGCATGCGCAGAAACGACATTACTTTCCGGTCCCCCTATTATCTTGTGAGATGCCTACTTACATTGCCATGCGCAATTTGATCACAGTTTGTGCTTACGCACTAACAATAAGCCGAGTGCTCTTCTACTGGTTCGCCAGTAAACCTTGCCGTGGACTGCGGTCCGAGGCCAATTAAACTTTCCCTGTTTGGGGGGGAGGGGGCGCAGTATTTGGTTGGCGCTCACCGCATACGTCGGGGTCTAGTTACTGGAGCCGTATGCCATACCTACATTTTTTTTTTTTTTTTAAATGTGAGGACGCGAACTTAAACACTTGTGTCGGGGTCTTAAGAATTAATAAATATTGTAAACCCGTAACAAGATGTGTAGCCCTTAACAAGCGTGAAGGGATTGTAAACAAGGAAACAAACCACACAAACGACATCAGACTATCTTAACAACTATTCATCCTTCTATATAAACCTAAAAGAAGTAAATATTACTATAAACACAACGTAGAACAAGCTCCTAATCGAGACGATCACAAATTAATATAAATAATTAATGACCAAAACATAAACATTAATCGTACCACAAAGAATAGTGTGCAACCTGGTCACGTAACATATAATATGATTATCTGAGTACTAAATATTGTTTTAAAAATATTTAAAACTTATTATATTTAAGAGAAAGAGATAAAAGTTACAATATAAAAAAAAACTCTTAAAGAGGTTTATTAAAAGATAAAAACGTTTTTTTTAATATCTTGGAGTTTGGATGCTGGTAGGGTTTTTGAACCCACCCGGCTAGATACCATCAGTCACTATTAACTGCCTTCGTGGCGAAGTGGTATAGCGTTTTACGTGGTAACTCCGAAGTCCTCGCTCGGAATCCCGTCCTACATTTAATAATGTTTTTATTATCTGTCGAAATGTGAGACGAGCTGGATGTTTACCTGATGGTGAGTGATACGTCTGTTCATAAGAAAGTGGCGTTAATATGGTATACGCTGTTATCCATTATTCTCATCGCTTTGAGACCATGAAGACTCGTTACGCCTCTAATTTACTACCTAAAAATCTCTTTAAACCGGAACACAGTAAACTTTGCATACTATTGTTAAGGGGAAGAAATAGAAGCTGCTGCATTACCTACCTAGACAAACACCACCAACCGGAAGTTATTGATATCTTTAATAAATTATAAAGGTGTAAGGGGTTTCGAACAACAACTCACGTGACGCACGCCAGCCTCATCTACTCGCGTTGCGCCCAGTTAATCAATAAATAAATCTCTGGTTCCCACCCAGCATTGAGCAAGCGGTGGGAAATGGCCCAAAACCCCCATATGAACTATACTACTATACAATTACTATACAAACGACGCGCCTACTGCTCGGTGCAACGCAAGACAGATCGAAGTGAAGGTCTTTGGGGGTAGTTTATAGCCACCTGTGGACGTCTATATTTAGATAATAATGATAAGATAATGATAATGATGATAAGATTATGACTGTAATCATTATTACACGAGTAGTTTTGTGTATATATAATATAATACAAACATGTTTATAAATATCACATTACAATAGAGCTTAAATAACTATATAGCAGAGTCCGTTGAAGTTCATGATCCTAGTACTCACAGAGATTTGCGTCCCGCATTAAAAAGTGTTCACGTAAGCACGAATAATTTTAAAATGGATTTCGTCGTTTCTCTGCAAGTTTTATGCAAGATTTGAAAAAATCCCAATCCCAAAAACTAGACTTTACTTTAAGATGAAACTGGTGTAACGACTATGAAGACAGTGTAAGATCTCTCTCAAGTTATCAGAAGCAATATTGCTTTATCACCAACATTACATCTTTAGTTAGTTTAAATTTTAACTGAAACGATAAATTTAACTGGATCCATGGGATAACAGAGATCATGATTCTGATCAACGATAAATCTAACATCACTCACCCTAACCGTTTGCCTAATTCCTGAGTAGGTTTAAATATAAATCTAGGAATAGAAACAGCAGTAATCAAAAGTAATATTAATGAAACAGTATATAATAAGAATAAATACAAAATTTTTTTTATTAGGATAAATAATAGAATAGTCATTAAAAAAAAACTTGTATATATATATATATAGGTACACATCGTAACCAGATTATATATGTTATATGTAATGTGATTGATATAAAAAAGTTATATGTTTTTTTGTTATATTGAAAAAAAGGATCAAAATAAGAACCCTTAGCTGGGATAGTTCGTGAATTTGTATTCCTTATATTCTTGTACTCCGCATAACGTGGACCCTGCGAGAACTAGAAAAAAAAAAGAGGATAGATGTTCTAGAATTGAGGTTCTGGAGGAAAGTGCTCGGAGTATCGTGGACTGAATTTCGTACCAACGAGTCTATACTTCGGGAACTCAGCATCGAGCAGCGTTGATCATCTTTGGTACAGTTTCATATCCTCACCTTTTCGGAAACATGTTCTACCGAGGGGAGGTAGCTGTTGAGCGACTTGTGGTCCAGGAAAAGGTTGAGAGTACCAGGCCACGAGGAAGAACGTCTATGAAATGTACTGACCACATAATGGATGGTTATTCAATGTAGGTAGGATTTTCTCGGACCTAGTTACTATGTTCAATCCGACATACTATATGTTTGAGATCCAGAGTTAATGGAGCGAGGATCCATCACCATCTACAACTTCATTTTAATTTGAAAATTAAATCACGTATTAGTCCATTGTAGTTAAAAGAAATATTTATCTTAGACATTAAGTTACTGATTATGTAATTAATAAATGTAAGAGAAAAGAAATCTATCTCTGAAGAGACTCATCACGATATCTCTGGAGCCATAAAGCCTAGAGACTAGAAATCTGCTAAAAATATTGCTTGAGGCAGCTGAGACCGGATTTTACAAAGTTCCTTCTCCAGCAAATCAGCATAAGAATAGCTAGCTGAATATATACAGTGAAAAGGAAATGCTGATATATTTCAATGCCTGTAATACTATTGGTGCATTGATTCAATTTATATTCTAGTGCTCATTCTGGAGCCGTCTGAATCTCCATTGTTGTTTTCAAACTTTCATTCAAATAACAACTATATTAATGTAGTGTAATAATCATTATAACTATAGAAGTGTTAGTACTTCGATAATTATTAATGGTATACGATGATATGTCATTTCGCATATCGTTTGACATTAACTTAATAATATTGCTTCTATTAAAAATTTATGATTTAGGTATACACCTGCAGATATATGTCTTCTCTTCTTCTTTCTACTGCCCTTTTCCCTGCCATGTGGGGTCGGCACAGTATGTACTTCTCTTCCATATCCCTCTATCAGCCGTCATATCTGAATTCACACTCTTCTTACACTTACCATCTTTCACACAATCCATCCACACTTTTTTAGGTCTTCTTCTAGCTTTATAACCGACGTACAGATATATGTATATCAAATAAAAAGTCCGTTGCACTACAGTATCATTTTGAAAGCTCTTAACTTTATACATTCAACTCCGTCGTTAGAATCCTCTCAAAGTTTAAATCTAGTTACATACTATAAACAGATGAGCATAGTGTCTGTCATCAGATAAAATCTTTCCTTTTGATGAAGTAGAAACATTTCACAGGTATTAATCTCATTTAGTCTAGACGTAGATTTAGAGAAAGAGTAAAAAAAAAAGATTATGTAAACATAATAAGATAATCTTAGAACAAAAAGGTTAGAAGGGTAAAACTAAAAAATCTAATCTTCAATCCTTTAGATATTCCCTTTCGAGCTCATGCAGAGAAATCTTGCAATAATAAAGTAATTGGATGGGAAACAGTTCAGCCATGTCCCCCTCTGTTACTGTAATAGACATCTAGATAAAGATCTATTTTATTAAGTCAATTAAAAGTAATGAAATAGATGAAAAACCTTTTTCAACTTCATGTAAAATCAATCTAGTATTATTAGGGGGACCGGAAAGTAATGTCGTTTTCTTAAGCTAAATACAAACACATACATTTTTAACGAGTCTTTATTTTTAATCAATGATGTATTCCCCATCATTGTCAATAACCTTTTGCCATCTAGTGAGTAAATTTTCAATCCCTGATCGATAAAAATTAATTGGTTTTTCGGCAAAATATCTAGAGATGGCATTTTGGATATCATCCAAATTTGCAAATGTTTTGCCACTTAAAAAGTGTTGCAGCGCTCGGAATAAGTGGAAATCCGATGGTGCAACATCGGGCGAATATGGTGGATGAGGCAGCACCTCCCACCCCAATTCATTAATTTTTTCTAGAGTTCGCCTTGCGCAGTGCGGTCTTGCATTGTCATGTTGGAGAATGACGCCTTTTCGGTTGACAATCGCTGGCCACTTTTCAATTAAAGATTGATTGACTCGCTGCAATTGTTCGCTGTAGAGGTCTGCAGTAACAGTTTCTCCAGGTTTCAGTAATTCAAAATGAACAATGCCGCGAATACTCCACCAAACACACAAAAGCGCTTTTTTGGGGTGTAAACCTGGCTTAGCAGTACTCCGAGGGATTTCATTTGGAGAGAGCCACTGCCTTTTGCGTTTTGGGTTATCATACAGGACCCATTTCTCATCTCCTGTGATCAAGCGATCAAAAAACGCTTCTGTGTTGTGTCGTTGAAGCAATAAGTTGCATGTGATTGATCGGTTAGCCTTATTCTGTTCGGACAGATTATGCGGGACCCAAACACCTGCTCTGCTTACTTTTCCAATCTGCTTCAAATGTTCTTGGATGGTCGACCAAGGTTTGTTGAGACTGTTTGACAATTCCTCGATCGTCTGACACGGATTTGCTTCCACTTCCGCCCTTAACACGTCGTTGTCTAACGCTGATGGTCTTCCTGATCGATACGAGTCGGAAAGATCAAAATTACCCGATTTGAACTTGGAAAACCACCTTTGGCACATCATTTACGAATGTCCAGTGCATTTGGATAAACATCGCAAATGTTTTTGGTAGCAACTGTTGCGTTATTTCCCTTGCGAAACTCAAAGAGCATGCAATGCCGGATGTGTACCTCTTCTGGTATTTGGCTGGCCATTTTACCCAAAATTACAAAAAAAAATTGTAATTCAATTGTCTATAAGTAAAGAAATCACTATAACCTCACAATGTCTTTGGTACGCCTCTGAACAAAACAATGAGCTGACAAATGACAATCAAGTATTGGCATGCGCAGAAACGACATTACTTTCCGGTCCCCCTATTATTTAGACGTACTGTATAATTTTTGACTACAGTTTTAATCTACAGCATTAATATGAAGATATTAAAAATCGTGACATATATCAGACGTAATATCTCAATCGGTTAATGGATGACGTCCACCAGTTCATCGGATTTCGTTGAAACTATGTATTGACGCTTTATTTTCTGCTAGAAGTGATTTTCAGAAATTTAAAAGGGACGTTCACAGCGCCCGTTTAATATGCATGGAGTCAGCGTGCCTACACAGTATTTTCGATTAGACGAACCCACTCAAAGAGATTATCGGAGCTGAAGGCTTCCTGGAAAATTTCTAATATTAGTAGTTTATATAATACAAAACAACCAGTGAATCCTTGGAAGGCAACAATCGATAAGGATAAATTAGAGTTAATCAAAACAATGAGAGTATTCTTAAAATCTTTTTTTTTCTAGTATCACGCCTTTTTCCCAGTAGGGGTAGGCAGAGGTGAATAAACACCCACATTTCCATCGCCAGATGTGGTCAAGTTAGGTCCCGTGTAACAGGGGGCGAGCCTGTTGCCACTTTATTGGGGCCACCACACGCACTCAAAGATGATTTCATTGTGCAGGTTTCCTCGCGATGTTCTCCTTCACCGTTTGTATCTCGCTGTTGTAACTAAAGTTCACAAATGTACATAACTTAAATATTAAGTCATTGGTACATGCCGAGGTTTGAACCCGCGACCTTCGGAATAAAAGCCGCACGCTCTAACCGTTACGCCAGCGAGCTACTCGAATCTACTAAATAATATTTACTAAAATCATTAAGTGTGAAATGGAACTCGAAACTTAAAATCTTTTAAGAAATATTCATCATCATCATCATTACAATCGATGGTCATCCACTGCTGGCCATAGATCTCTGGTTTTATATTCCACAAAGCACGAAGAAAACTAGACTCAATAAAAATACAACTTCTAGTAGCTCTGTTCCCAGATAGTTTTTCTGGTGGTAGGTCTTCGTTGCCGGAGATCGTCTGGGTGGGTACCATCGCAGCGACTATTGCATCCGCCAAAAATAGTGTACAAACATTACTGTGTTCCGGTTTGAAATGCGCTGTGGCTAGTATAATGACTGGCGTGACTAGACTCAATATCTTGGCTAAGGCAAAGAGCGCAATGAGGTTCAATGCATACCATGTTAACTAGAACCACTCTGTTAAGAACAGGCGTATCACTTAAGATCAGGTGAACGACCTGCTGGTCTCGTCGCTTAATTAAATAAAAAACAATTTCCGTCTACGTAGGTGAAGCTCCTATTTCAGCCACCCAACAGTAGTGTGCAAACGTTACTGTACTAGTGTGTAATTACTGGGGTAATGAGACATAATATCTGGTATCTCATGGCGACGAGCACAATATGGTGTAATTGGTAACATCCTAAGCGGCTTCATCTGGTAGAGTAGAAAGGAAAAATCTCTTAAAAACAAACTTTCTTTAAGAAAACGAGTGGGAGTATTATTATATTAATCATCGATCGATCCTACGCTGTCCACTTCCAGCTGCTTCCCGCAATCTTCACCAGATCGTCGGACATCCTGATGGAGTACGATGTGGACATCATTGAGGAAGACCTACGTCCATCAGTGGACGTCTGTCGGCTGATGATGATGATGATTATTACACAATCCATTATTACAGACATGTTATTATTTTCTTAGCTACAGCCCTCTTCACAAAAGCATTGGGATAAATAATGTAATACTAGAATAAGTAGTTGTCTAGATTATTTGTGAAGTGTTTACGTATATTGTAACTGTTCCAAGGACCAAAAAATGTTGTACACGAACACTTGCTGATGTTTTCGTTTACATTGCAGCTGCATCAGCACACCAGGCGTCAAATTGTTGTAACAAATTTTGGACGTTCGCCAGCCTTTGATAACAAATTGCGGCCGACGGATATTAAAGCGTTCCTCCCATAGTTATAAAGCGGAAGCGCCAAATGAATATAGAGGTGCAGTTAATGTAAAACGGAGCCTTAACCACTCTATTAACCCTCGTTTAGATCTTCAGTATCCAATGGTTGGTGATACACAGTAGATTACAGATTTCGTAAGACCCGAAGGTTAATTAGACGTTTTTATGCTATCAAACACTACCATCTATGTTTTTATTTACTGTATATAAGAACTACTTTACTTGTTGCCAACCTTCCTTAGTTGGAGAGGCATTATAAGAAGGAGAAGAAGAAGAAGAAGAAGAAGAAGAAGAAGAAGAATAACTACTTTACTAAGAAAAACGATTCAATACTAGACGTTGTAGTAGACGATATATTACAACAATAAATGAAAAAAAAAATAAAAGTTACATTTTACAGTATATTTTGGTGGCTAACGTACTAGTACGCACCTAGGTGCGAACATAGACTAGTGACGTACTAAAAGGTGTACTAGATGTTGCACTAGACGGTGTATTAGATAATGTACTACGCGGCATACGAGATGATGTGCTAGACTGTGTACTAGATGATCTACTAGAAGATGTACTAAGCAAAGACATTCAATTTTTTTAGATATTCGCATAATAATACGAGACCATCAACATTTTGAACTATCGGCAGAATTATCAAACTTTTGTCTTTTTTTTTTTTGAACGTCAACTCATCTGAGAAATAAAAAAAAAGTTATGTTAACAAGATTACAGACATTCATTTTGTAATCTGTGCAAGTATAGACAAAAAATTGCAAGAAATTTAAGACTGGTTTCTTTGGTGCTGGTGCCGAATAAACATTCGTATTAATAAAGTGAAAAGCTTTTTCTGCATTATTTATTTATACGTATGGCAATACTTTTTTTTATTATTCATTTTCATATATAGACAACACATCGGTCGGACATTGTAAGCCGCGTAGCTGAACGCAATTTACATTCAAGACGTAGGCGGTGAAACAAAGTGACGTCATTAATGCAAATGATTGCTTAACAATCGATAATGTAAAGCTATATACTATATACTAGGTATTCCTTTCCCACCTATTTATTAGCCGTAATATTAAGTACGTATTTAGACTTGAAATTTGATAAAAATATTCTCTCGCCTGGCGACAACCCGCAGCTTCAGATTCTTCCTAGTTCGTTTCAGAGATTTGTGATGAGTCTCCATAGGGGTGGAAATATCTTGTATGTGTGTATATTATATACACAGTATTATATATATATATAGTTTAAAATGTAAATAGTCACAGCAAAAAATAAGAGCAAAAGAAAAATCTGACTGAGGTTATTGTCAAATCCTTTGTGCTGAGAGACGCTTTGTGAACTGACGTGGATGAAATAAATTAAAACTATAAGTAGAAGAATATTATACAGAATTACTTCAATAAAGCAATACTAATTTCTATTCATAACTATATATATTATTTGAAACAACTAACTTTGAAATTAGTCTGTGATCTCTTCTGTTTGAAGGTTAAAATGGATAACTGTAATAATGAATGTGATTGTACGCCGCGGTATTGGTACAAACGTTGGCGGTTGTTACAAATGTTTGCCACACGCGCGTTATGAGTATTTATTTGATCAACAATTTAACAAGCGTCAGGAGTGGCGATGTGATTAATCGTATTAGTAATTTCACTGGTCACAGTTTAGCGAATAGTAATGGGCACACAGTAACGTGTGTTCAATATTATTAACATTAATAATATTAGTCATCTAAATATTGTTCTCGGGTTGTTGTTGAATCCGCAGATATATGTAATGTTGGCGAATGTAATATCGCTTCACTCTCGTACATTACTTCTATGATCTGCTGTCAATCAGTACATGTAATCTCTTCTCTTGTTAATCATCCGTTGAATAAGGCTGTTGATGACACAACACGCCGGACAAGCTGTACAACCACACGTTACTGAATTGTGATGGACTTTTGCGGTTTAAGACGGTAATGATTCCTTGAACGTTTGTAGCAAAAGGCCATTGGAAAACACTGCTATATTTACTCTGGAACAGTAAAGTATTAAAAATACTAATATGAAATCAATATTGTTAAATATTTTGATATTCGGATCATCATCATCACTAGTTGCCTCTTCAAACTGAAGTTTGGCGATCGCATTGAGAAAACCAATTCGATTCTCAGCTATCCTTTTTAGCTGATATTATTCAAACCCGGTCAATTCCTTTGTCATTTCTTGTGTTGTCTACCAGGTGCACGTTTTCCAGGAATATTGACCTGCAGGATCAACCTTGGGAACCAATTAAAGTATCCTTTTTGAAGGTATCCGAAAGATTAGATTCAGCTATTATTTACGGTGATTATATCTTTTTACGTATAATATGCTAACATCAATTTTATATGATGTCAAGAAATGTTATTAATAATATAAATCCAGTAGCTCCATATAACTCCATCATTATTTAATATCAATGGGGGTTGAATTAGGGATGGCTGGTTTAAGTGGATTAACGTCTGAACCATGGCAGTTAATACAATCTATTATCATCATCATAATCAGAAGACAGACGTCCAATGCTGATGATGACGACCATATCCATATATATATATATATAATAAAGTACATATATATATATATATATATATATATATATATATATATATATATATATATATATATATATATATATATATATGTGTACTTTAATACTTATACTCTTAAATATAAGCTACTAATAAATTGGAGAGGGTGCTGATTCCTGTGAAACAGCTTAAATTCATAATCTAGAAACTAGCGATTTCAAGTATTGAAAACTCATAAAAAATATCAATAAATTATCTTTATATATTAAACAGTCGAACATAATAAATACTAAAGAAAAAATTACAGTAACTTGGATCCTTTGTTCGATGCATAGTCGTAGATAAGTATGTTCAATTTATATGAAAGCGTTATTGTTTATCCGATTGTGCTAGAGTAAATCTAGATTTTAATTAAAGTCCGACATTCGACGCCCGATGCGCTCTAATGTCATCTCTAACGGGATGACATCATCTAATTGCTGACTAGATAATTACTAGGATGCCTTAAACTTCTGACGACTACTACCGATTGATCGAACTAATGATTTTATTCCTTAGACATAGAAGATGATTCTCATTAGCCTGAAACCGCTGTATTTTCATTCATATATTAAGTATATATATATATATTAAATTGTCTATTTCTAATATTATAACGACTATTATATACTATATTTACTTTCTATATTTATATGAAACTAATATAAATATGAAATGTACATATAATACATTCAGAGAGGCACACAAACATTCATCTCCACAGCTCGTAACAATTACATATACAGCATCACATTGTGCTCTTCGCCGTGAAACATAAGATGTTACATTTACTCCTTTAACTTCACTATCTAAAACGCCCTTCAAACCAGAACTTAGCAATGTTTACACACTGTTGTTTGGCAGAAATAAGAGATGCAGTGGTACCTACCTAGGCATTTTCACAAGAACCTATCACTAGTGCTGAGGAGACCTTGTCATACAGGGTGAATTCGATTTCACGTGGCATGAACTGACAAAGAGGCTGTGGATGAAGACGAGTGGATATCTAGGATACTTCGTCTTTTACATGTTGACAGGTGGAACACTAGAACCCTGTTATGGCGGCGGATTCATGGTAGAGAGGGTGGTGAGTACGAAACAACCCCTACTATTAACCACATTTTATGTTACACCGGAACCAAACTAGAGACCCCCGTGTCATAATAAAAACAGCTATACAGCTTGATTCAAGGAGTTAATACTTTCAAAATCAAGTTTCAAAAAAGCTAACTTTTCTTTCTAAGTTATTAAAATAATCTAAATATTTTAATATCTATATAACTTTTGTAATCTAAAACACATATTGGAGATATCCAGAGATTCATTAACCCCAGATCTCCGAAACTATTACACGTAAACACTCAAAATTTGGTAGAGATATTGCTCTAGTTTATAAGAGGTCAGTTTAAAATGGTTTTTATAAAATTCCTACCCCTCAAAAGGTGTTTCAGAGGTGTCACTGTCAGCAAAGCGAACGGCAACAGCAAACTTGTTCATAAATATATCCTGTACAGATTTAAAGCGAGAGCGAATAAGTAGGACATCTATCCTCATGTTCTGCTGACACGCAACAGTCTGCAACAATTCTTATATATAACAAGACTAATATTATAGGAAACAGGATATTAAAGGATCTTACTATCATACAAACATACAATCACTGAAACTCGCGATAACTAGACTTATGTAGGCAGGAGTTGTATCGGATAAGGCATCTAAATTTCGGTTTTCATAAAATTATAAATTTAACTGTAGTATTTAAAATAAAATTAAAAGGCAATATACTGTGGGAGGAAATAAAAATTTAATATTATTTATTACTGGTTTGTGACTAGTAAAATTACTAGGGTAATCACAATATTTTACTTGTAAAGCAAATGCAAAGTCGAAACATGCGCTATATGGTTGTAAGTAGGAATATTTTACTATCAAATGACTGTTCAGTTTTTCTAATAATTTATAATAGTAATTTGATCAGTGTTGCCATGGAGCTAAAGAAAACACTGCTTAATTATATTCAGAATAAATTTAGCTGAAAACACAACTTTCAGAATTATTTGTGATAAATCCCGCTATCGCAGACTACAGACTAAAGAAAGTAAACAGAAAATTTCTTTTGTGAAAATTGTTAATGCCATTGGCATTATCTTCCAGTCTACCTTGACTAATGCGGAGATGATGAGGTAGGTGCGTCAAATAAATACAATATAATATATAATACACAAATAAACACATAAATATATATATATACATACATAAATTAAAATATATATAGACACACATGCATGATATTAAGTAAATATTAAAAATTATTTCAAGGAGAGCTCAGTCCTAATGCCTTTGAAGATACATTTCCGTATTTTCTGCTTAAAAGTACACCGATCAGTTACTGTTCTGATATCTAAAGGGAGTGCATTCCATGGGAGAATGGACTGGACAGAAATGGAAGAGTGGACAATGTCACAGGTGTGAGCAGGGCACAAAAGAAGCGGGTTCTTAGAGGAGCGAAGGTCTTTGTCGTGGTTAGTACCTAAATACTTAAAACAGGAAATAAGATAAGGAGGTGGTTTAGCGGAAGTCAAAATAGAAAATAGGGTGTTGAGAGCACGCAGGGTTCGCCGCTGACGAATGGGTAGCCACTTTAACTGCTAACAAAACGTAGGTACATGATCATACTTACGAAGGTTGAAAATGAATCGAATGCAGTTATTTAAAAGACGGTCATACTTATTGAGAAGGTCTGTCTACCAGCATAGTCGATGATAGGGGAATTCAAGTTTGTACAATCACTGCCTTAGTTCTTGACGGGAGAAAGCTTTTCAAGCGACAGTAGACAGCTCAGCTAAAGTTAATTAGAAATGGACTGTTTAGTATACAAATAGATTCTATTTGTAGTCCTTTGTCCTTTGTTTGGAACAGAGTTCGTTATCACACTTGTGTCCGAATTGTTACACAACCAGCATCCCTCCTCTTAATTAAGTTCAAGTTAGGATATACTAAATAGTGAAGTGGATACACTGCACCGAAAAGTGGAAGCGGTTTAGGAAAGTCTAGGACAGCTTATAATCTCGGGCTAGTAAGAATAGGACTAAGGTACTGTGTGTCGTAGAAGGCGACTAAAAGGGCCTAGGAGTTTCGCGGGTCTTGAGGGTGGGGCCCTTATCGCCAACAAGCGAACGCTCGGCTCCTCAGAGACGTCTTAACCGGACACCGGTGCGTTCTATAAGAGATCCCGGAGCCTCTCTGCAAGCACTGATGCAGACCAGCGAGAGGGTTTTAGTGAGTAAGAATCTCACATAACCCAGACTTCCTCCCAGACGCAATGTATCTTCCGAAGATTAACCCCGAAACAAAAAAAAAAGGGGTAGGTACCACCGCAGTGCCCGTTTCCACCGTCAAACAGCACTGTGCAAACATTACTGTGTTCCGGTTTAAAGGTGACATAATTAGTAATTACTGGGGTAACGAGACATAAACTCTTGTGAGTATTCCGCTTGTGTCCTTGCTTCGCGGAATGAAAAAAAAAACATCTTTTTTGGTACTGATAGTCTCATCCCAATATTTTTTTTAGTTACAACGCTCGACAAGACTGAACATGATGTTCCTATACTAATGATTTACGGCGGAAATTGGTACCTACCTAGACGGTTTCCGGACACGGACCCTTACACTTGTAAAAATGAATCACTCAAAAAAAATATTACTTACTGGTAATTGTTATAGTTGTTGGTTTCAGTGATTACTGTTCACCAGCAATTTATTTTATACTTATTATTAATACAATGGGCAATTACTGATAAGTAGTTTCTTTGCCCAACAGTGGACTAACGCGGATTGATGACGATTTGTCTCCGACAAAGAGGCTTTGTATTGACACTTTTGGAAAAGTATCATCGCATCGCCTATTTCCACCCCTAATCCAATGAAATTACTGTAGTAACAGTCTAAAATTTTGGTACTATATACAATGTAAATATCTTAACTAGCGTTACTTATTTATTATCAGTAATAGAAAAAAAAATAATCAGTATTGTGAAAATATTACTGTGTTCTTGTTTGAAGTACGCCGGAGCTGTGATAAGAAGAGTTTAAACCTCATATCTCAAGCTTTGAAGGCGGTGGTGATGAAGTCCAACCACCTACTTATTACCAAGGTAATTAACGAACTTCGTGTTATATACTTTATTGAGTTATATACTAGAGTTATATACTTCATGTTATATACTAGAGTGTATTTAGTATAGTTGTAACCATAGTACTGTTCTATGTGAATAGATACATGACATATAAAGTAGAATGGTGGTAAATATCTTCAGAGACGGTATATGTAGGTACCAGCGCAGTTCCTATTCTTACTGGTTAGTAGTAATGTGCAAACATTACTGAGTGCATTAAAGGGTGCTATAGCTAATGAATGTATTGCTATGTATATCGTCGTAAGTAGCGGCACATTTTTATGGGAAGGTGTACCAATTACTATCAGGTGAAAGACTTAATCTTATCGCAACTTCTTCGAAGAAAACCTATATATATATATAAGTATATATTCTAAATTATTTTGAACCCACATAGTAATTTTATAAGCTATATATACGGGAAAAAAAATTTTTTTTTGGTACTCATAACGGGACTAAATACCTTCACAAGTTAGGGCCCTAAGATACAAGCTGTGCTTAGTTCAGGACCCGAAAGATGTCATGTATCTGAATATGTTTGTAAAAGTTTAAATAAATAAATAAATATTTATATGTATATATATATAGCCATAGCAAATACTAGCTAATATAAATGTCACACTCACCCATCCGGAATCGATCTTTACGACGCAGTTGTACAATTTTATTTGGTAAACAATATTGCGCTTTGCACCGCCGGCGACGGTTCGCGAGGGGCGGCACGACCACCCTACACGGAGGCTGGGAGCGTACTGAATGGAGCCACCAGACGCTGGAGGTCCGGAGAGCCGCCAGCAGCTAAGGGTGCATAAACCTTTAACATCCACATCGTTTCCTTCGTACACAAAATCGGAATTGACACAAGTATATCTATATTCCTTACTAAATATATTTTAAAAAATAAAAATTATATATATTTTTTAATAATGCTCCGCTTGAGATATTTCGTAAAGTAATAGGCTGTATGACTCCCAGTCCTTTGATCTGTGCTAACATACGATGTATATATTAAAAGTAAATAATGTTTGTCGAAAATGTTAACGCTAACCAATTGTTGGATAAATTTAACTTAAATATTTAACTGTAAAGTCCTTCTAAATTCCGTATTTACTCGTTATATATCATAATATATAAGTAACGTCGAATACTGCAGTACAGTTATATCACCTAAATATCTTTTGTATGTCCTTCCATATAAATAGAACCTGTCCGTAGTACGATTGTTATGAACGAAGTTATATTACAATTGTATTACTTATTGTTATATTAAAATTATTATATTATATACTTCTGGCAGAAGTACTCCACCAAATTTTGAGTGTTTACGTTTGATAGTTTCGGAGATTAATGAAGCTCTGGATATCTCTTATTATTTGATTTCCAGGCGTCAAATCCCCCTAGACGTCTGGTAACTTCGTCGAAATTCATATCAGGTATTGATATTAGGTCCTTATTGCTAGAGCCCGTCTGGGTAGGTCTCACTGCTGTGCCTATTGCGGCCGACAAACGTTAATGTTTGCATTACCGTGTTCCGGTTTGCAAGGCGCTGTAGCAAGTGTAATTACTGGGGTAACGAGTCTCAACATCTTATGTCTCATGCGACTAGAGCAATGTGGTATATCATTCTACCTAGCGTCACGTTGTTATGAGCAGGCGTATCACTTACCATCAGTTGAACGTCCTGTTCACCTCGTCGTTTAATTACATTATATATATATATATATATATATGTGTGTGTGTATATGTATATATAAACAGTTTCCGAAATGTAGCCATTTATGGGATAGGGCTCTATCACAAGGAAAGAATTAACGTCTAGGATGTATCTAGAATATATCTCTTCCTCACATAGTTTTCATTCATTAAAAACTCAAGCCCGATGGGAATCGAACTCGTTACTCTATGAGAAGTAATAAAGCAGTAAGAAGTCAAAATTTTTTATGTTAATCTGTTCTCAATCTTTGAACGGAAATAAAAGTCAGACATCTTGAATTTTCTTTAGCAGTAGTTCCAACATTATTTACATTACGGCTTACTAAAATATGAGGTCGATTATATGTAGCTTGTGCTCGGGTCCAAAGCCGGATATTGCCGTGTAAGTACATGTTGAGGGTTGAGACATATTACATTAGCTATATTCAGTTATAATATAAAGCTTCCCCACACAAACGTTTATATACATAGATAACCTAGGAGTTTACCTAAGAGCTTTATAATGTGATTCTGTTTAAACGCTTTGAAAGCACGACATTTTCGTGTCCGTTACTCTGACGGCTTAGTTCCAAATATTTAAAATTAGGTTAGAGGTCCTACACAATAACTAACGGGACCCAAGGCAACTTCATTTGCAACTAGGCTCTAGCTCCCACCAACTCGCATTGAGTCGGCGTGGTAGGAAATGGCCCACTTTCCTTCATATAACAGAAGGTCGCGGGAAGCCGCTAGAAGTTCGAAACTAGATAAAACCTAATTTTTTTTAGATCTTTATAGAAGTTAAATGGGAATAATTTGGGCGTACTGATCGTGATGATAATAATTTATAGTAGAAGAATGATATGGGTGTAATGATGAAAAACCAGTTTTTTAAAGTATGATGGATCCGCAGGATTACTAACAGTTAAACTTATTCTAGGTTTGAAAGGGTTTTTTACCTTCGCCGATGCGACGATACAGACGAGGCTATCACCAGTGTATAGTAATACTCCTGTCCATAACAATAAGGTGCTAGTTGGGATGATATACACTGCAGCAGATCGAGTTCATCCCTATAAATCATAATATGCTGTTTTGTTACTCTAACAATTTCACTCGCTACAACCCCTATTCAACGCGTGAGACAGTACTCTTTACACAATAGTGTATGGAGAAAGAACTAGGAGCTGGGATGGTACCTAGACGATTTCCGATTACAGATACCTACCACCAACCCGCCCTTACATTGGACTGATTCTTACTCTACGTCATCATCCTCATCAACAGCCGATAGACGTCCACAGCTGGACATAGTCCTCTCCCAAAGATCTTCACATCGATTGGTCTCGCGTTGCTCGCATCCAGTGGGTTCCCACGATTCTCACCAGATCGTCGGTCCACCTTGTGGGAGGACTCCCAACACTACGTCTACTTATATCTAGGTTCTGCATGAGGACCTCAATGCCCATCGGCCTACTTATTACTTACTCTACGTATTCATGTAGAATTGAGAGTTCTCGTATTATTAGTGGTAAGTACCTATTATCAGAAACCGTCTAAGTATGTACCACCGCAGCGCCTATCCCTAACAACAAATAGCGATGTGCAAACATCGCTCTGTCCCAGTTTGAAGGGTGTTGTGGGTAGTGTAATTACTGGAGTAACAAGACATCTTATGTCTCAGTCGACGAGTGCAATGTGGTGTTGTATTTATCGTCTTCACTATCGCCACGTTGTTATGAGCAGGCGTATCACTTACCACCAGGTAAACATCCCACTCGTCTCGTCGCTTAATTGATATTTAAAATATATGTATCGCGGATTCCTCGTACTCTGTATTTAGACACCCAAGAAAAGAAGCACTAAAGGATAATAATAGTTGATTAGCAGGGTGCACCAAGCCGATCTCACCCGTGAGTTGTGCGGGACCCCTTACACCCCTTTCATGTATTTAACAGTTTAAAATGATTTTAAGTGAGGAGTTTATTTTTAATAAGCATATGGTATCGCAGTACAATCGATTGAGGGATGAGAAATTAGAGAGTTTTTTTAAAAAAATAAATTCTAGAACTTTCGAACACCGTTTCACATGTCTCCATTAAAGTAACAAATGACATCATTTAATTTATAACATGTTCTCGTCTGATGAAATCGCAGCTCACTTCGGAAGCGTGATCACAATAAATCTTCAATTAACTGGACATACTGAATAATGGCTATGATTAAATGTCTCCCATGCGAAGGTAACCATAATCCGACATTTCTGAATTATCATTTTGGTTACTAATTGAGTTTATCCACAGAGTAACTCTTTGGTTTTATCTTTTAATGAATTCTCTACCGCATTTTTTTTATTCAATAAAACGACGAAACGGAACATTCACCTGGTGGTAAGTGATACACCTGCCTATAACAACATGGCGCTAGTTAGGATGATGTATGGTCTCTTTACCTCAGTACATTAAATACAGCGCCCTTCAATCCAAAACACAGTAATGTTTGCACGGTTTGTGGCCTGAAATAGGCCCTGGGTACTTAGATGGTCTGCAGCAACACAGACTTTCCACCAGTAAACTATATATATATTATCTGTGTGTGGGTGCGTAACTTGACGTGTTTGATCTGAACCAGTTTAAGAGATCTAAGTATATAGTTATCCACCTAACTTATTATTTTTATATCCTTTTACACCCCTCATTAGGTTTTAAAAATGTTAATAAAATAAGGTCGAATCAATCATCAGCTGATGGACGTCCACGGCTGGACATAGGCCTCCCACAAACGTCTTCACATCGATCGGCCCTGCGGTAGTCAGCATAGTCTCCGGTCCCGCCCAGCACTAGGACCCTTTATTTGTAGGGCTATTTGGGCCAATTCTTACTACACTAGGTCAATGCGGATTAGTGGGAGCCAGAACCTCGTTTGTTGATTAGCAGGGTGCATCACATGCAGGTGAGGTTGGCTTGAATTCCATGAGCTTTGCGAAGACCCTCACACCTCATAACACTGAAACCTGTATTCAAAGAAAAATTTCTTAGGATCATCATCTTTATAAGAAATTTTGATAACTGTGTTTGAAACAGAAATAAGAAACTTAGAACCCTTATATGAAGGGATGAATAAGCGTATGTTTACTTATTTCGTTTGAATATAAAATATAAGGATATTTCACGTTAAGTAAGGAACCTCGCGACAGTTTATGATAAGGAAAAAAACCGGATGTTTTTCATGATCAGTCCAAATATATGCAATGTAATATTTCCTGATATAAATCGTTACTTGATATGTGTTCAAAGTTATATTTTACTTTAATTGTGTACTTTGTAAACATCTCTCAGGCGTTTCTCTCTGTTTATCTCTCTTTATCTATTTATAGAGAGAACGGGAGAATTGGAGGGCTTATCTACCTATCAGCTGGGCCATCTTTGAAGAAAGACAATATCCAACAGTAGACGTCTATTATTATAAAACATTATTATATAATACACACAGGTGTAAGGGATCCTGCAGAACAACTCACGGGATCCAAGCCAACCTCATCTACTCGTGGTGCATCCTGCTAATCAACAGACAAGGGTCTGGCTCCCACCAACCCGCATTGGGCTAGCGCGATGGAAGTGGCCCAATCCGAAAGACTGATAGTCGCGGGAAGGTGATGGGTATTGGCAACGCAGAATTAATTGACATGGGAATATTCGGCTGAGGCCTTTATCCAGTTGTGGAGGTTATCAGCTGATGATGATGATGATTATATGATATGTATGTAATAAATTTATCAACGATATTAAATTGTAATTATCATTAGTATAGTCACAAAGTAATTTGAATTATATATATTTGTGACTTGCGTGTGGTGTTGTGTGTGATGTGAGCGTTAAGGGGTGTGTGTGTATTTGATTAGTCTTTCTGTTTCTTCATATGACATGCTGTAGAGAAGGTTTTTCAATAAAAATTTGCACTTTGGTACCGAGCAGTGCTTTAGGTTTACAATTTTCATCAAAACATTATATATGGGGGGGGGGGGGGTGCGAGTAGGAAGGGCAGCGTTTAGATAATTCAAGTCTTACTGTTAGAGTTGGAATTCTGTTGTATCTATTCCTTCCGATGTAACAATTTTGAGTAGTACTATGCAATCTCTGCATTTTAAGTGTCGCGTTCAAGATGATAAGCTGGCGAAAGCGTAAAACCCGGATATCTTTATATAAGTTGTCAGTTGGATGACGAAAAGGCTTGTTAAATATGACTTTAATAACAGCACGTTGGGCCCTTTCTAAATTCATCAGTAAACTTTTGTTAGTACCCCCCAAACACCTATGCAATATTGAATAGTCGAGTGACATATCCCCTAATAGATTATGCGCAAAATATTAAAAGGTACACAATCTCTCAATTTTTTCACGACATGTATAAGCTTCCTTAGCCTTGAGGATAATATTAAGATATGTGCTCCAAAATTTAGTCTTTCGTCAAGAAGAACTGTTAAGTATTTGACTGTTGTGGTTCGGTTAACCGTTTCGCAATTACAGTTACTTAGTGACGTGCAAATGTGTATCTTTAAGGGCCTGTAGTATGTTGGGGCTGAACGGCTTGACTTATAAAAGGTAATGTATGATGTCTTATTAGTATTTAATGTAAGTTATTTTTTAACGTGTTAGCGACCCGATTTAGTCCCTTTCCACTGTGTCCCATACTCGGTCCCAAGTTCTATCGTGAAAAAGTATGGCTGTATCATCTGCGTAAGAGATTATATCAGAGTTCGTAATCTGTTGATCAATAATATCATTTACATAAATTGAGAAAAGTGTCGGTCCTAAGATACTACCCTGGGGTACGCCATAATTGACTTGTACTTCCTTGCTCAAGCAGTTGTTAACCCTGGTGCACTGTTTCCGTAATTTCACGTAACTTGCGGACCATTGGAGGGTTATACCTCTTATCCCTGCAGCATCCAACTTTTTCAGAAGCAAACCTGTCGAAACTGTATCAAAGGCTCGTGATAGATCCAAGAAGATCCCTATGCAATATTTCCTATTACCAATATGTTTTGATACCAGATTGGTTAAAAGGGTCACAGCATCTTCGCTTAATTTACCACGTCGAAAACCATATTGTCTGTCTGTGATAAGATGATATTTTTCTAAAAAGTTAACTAGTTGTATATTTACTACTTTTTCTAGCACTTTTGAGACCGTGCTTAATAGAGAAATTAGCCGGTAATTTTGTGGGGAATTGTAGGATCCAGTTTTATATATAGGTGATATTATAGCGGTTTTCCAACAATCTGGGAAAATTCCTGTACTATTGCTTAAGTTGATGATGTGAGTAAGTGGAGCAGCTATACTATCTAGAGTATTTTTTAGTAATTGGTCCAGTTATTTGGTCTAATCCCAGAGAGCCATTATTATTTTTAAAAGCCTTCAAGATTCCAAAAACAGTTGTTTTTCTCGGTTGTTCGGTTCGGCTCAGCTATCAAGATGCAATTTATCCCGGTGCTTCATACATTTTATCAGTCCAGGAGTGATCCAAGGCTTGAGATTGTTTTTTCTGCGAATTATTAGTATATTCTTAGTGTACCTATTAATTGTCTGAGTGATCAATTCAGAGAATTGCAGCGACGCAGCGTTGACATCTGATTGAGTAAGAACGATTTCTCAGTTTAAATTTTTAATATTAGAAGTAACTGCTTCCCAGTTTACTTTCCGATTATAACGGATGTTGTGGCCGGTTTGTTGTCTTTTAGCTGGTATTACAGCCAAGGCCAATTCGTGATCAGTAATACTTGCTTTGCAGATTAGACCATACGGTGTAAGATTAGATTTTATAAATATATGATCGATGCATGATGCACCTCTAGTAGGTTTTGTAATCGTGGGACACATACTGTGAGACGCCCTGGGACATAAATAATTAGCAATTTGATGATTAGTTAGATCTTTGATATTAATGTTGATGTCACCGGCGATTATGATGACTTTTTGCACGATTTTTTTCTAATACGGTGCCGAGTGATGTAATAAATAGGTCAATATTAGAAAATGCAGGAGACCGATAGATCCCTAGAATTGATATATCACTACCCATATCAATCAAGGTATTGTCAGCATCGTTTATATTATAGTGTTCATGAGGTACCATATCGCTGTTCCATGTATCTTTGACGTAGGTAATAACGCCAGCACTCTTATTTACTTGTGAAGCGGATTGATAGACTTTATAACCATGGATTGGTTCAAAAATGATGCCATTAAATAGCCAGCACTCGGTTAATATTATGATGTCAATTGCGGTGTCTAGACGTTTAAAGGCAGTTATGAAGTCTTCGATATTTTTTTGATAGCTTCGTATGTTGAAAGTAAGGACCTCCAAACTGTTTCTAGCATTACTGAAATGACTTCTGCATTCTTCAAGTGAACCAATCTCGAGACAGTCTATTTCATAAGTGTTATCTAGTTCATCACTAATATTAAGTGAGGTCATGTTTACAAAGTATTAATAAAAACGTCAAAAACAACAACTTGCAACTGATACAACTTAGGACAACTGCAAGATCAAGTTTGTGGACTGCTCTATAATAACTTGCCACCCCAGCTTCTGGAGTACATGTGATTTGAGTGTGTGTGCTTCAGTCAGTGTAGTTAAGATATGGTGCTTGTTAGTAATAGGTGCACCGGAAAGTAATGTCGTTTCTGCGCATGCCAATACTTGATTGTCATTTGTCAGCTCATTGTTTTGTTCAGAGGCGTACCAAAGACATTGTGAGGTTATAGTGATTTCTTTACTTATAGACAATTGAATTACAATTTTTTTTTGTAATTTTGGGTAAAATGGCCAGCCAAATACCAGAAGAGGTACACATCCGGCATTGCATGCTCTTTGAGTTTCGCAAGGGAAATAACGCAACAGTTGCTACCAAAAACATTTGCGATGTTTATCCAAATGCACTGGACATTCGTAAATGCCAAAGGTGGTTTTCCAAGTTCAAATCGGGTAATTTTGATCTTTCCGACTCGTATCGATCAGGAAGACCATCAGCGTTAGACAACGACGTGTTAAGGGCGGAAGTGGAAGCAAATCCGTGTCAGACGATCGAGGAATTGTCAAACAGTCTCAACAAACCTTGGTCGACCATCTAAGAACATTTGAAGCAGATTGGAAAAGTAAGCAGAGCAGGTGTTTGGGTCCCGCATAATCTGTCCGAACAGAATAAGGCTAACCGATCAATCACATGCAACTTATTGCTTCAACGACACAACACAGAAGCGTTTTTTGATCGCTTGATCACAGGAGATGAGAAATGGGTCCTGTATGATAACCCAAAACGCAAAAGGCAGTGGCTCTCTCCAAATGAAATCCCTCGGAGTACTGCTAAGCCAGGTTTACACCCCAAAAAAGCGCTTTTGTGTGTTTGGTGGAGTATTCGCGGCATTGTTCATTTTGAATTACTGAAACCTGGAGAAACTGTTACTGCAGACCTCTACAGCGAACAATTGCAGCGAGTCAATCAATCTTTAATTGAAAAGTGGCCAGCGATTGTCAACCGAAAAGGCGTCATTCTCCAACATGACAATGCAAGACCGCACTGCGCAAGGCGAACTCTAGAAAAAATTAATGAATTGGGGTGGGAGGTGCTGCCTCATCCACCATATTCGCCCGATGTTGCACCATCGGATTTCCACTTATTCCGAGCGCTGCAACACTTTTTAAGTGGCAAAACATTTGCAAATTTGGATGATATCCAAAATGCCATCTCTAGATATTTTGCCGAAAAACCAATTAATTTTTATCGATCAGGGATTGAAAATTTACTCACTAGATGGCAAAAGGTTATTGACAATGATGGGGAATACATCATTGATTAAAAATAAAGACTCGTTAAAAATGTATGTGTTTGTATTTAGTGTAAGAAAACGACATTACTTTCCGGTCCACCTAATATATATATTATATTTAGATTGACAGATAATGTATATTAGTTTTGATATATAATATATGTAACCAGTGGGTAATGTACTAGGATCAGATGCACCGCTGAGTAATCTAGGTGTGTTGATCCTTTTGCGCATCAGATGTTGAGGGACATAGACGCGATAAATCCATATGATTTCTAATTATTAATGATGGGCTCCCCTCACGTTCCCGCGCATTAATAATTACGTTTTTGATCCAACAATATTTAAATCCGCCTTCCTTAGCTTTTTCTCTTGCTGAACGAAATAAATATCTGTTCTCTTTGGTTAGTCTTTCATTAAAATAAATATTTATGTAACAATTAGGCAGGTCCAAATCACTACTGGTAAGGTTCCGTCTGGATCTTCCAGCATGCAGAAAGTCTTGACGTATATTTCTTCGTAAGAACCTTACAATTAAAGGACGAGTATGGTTATCAAGTAGGTTATTGTTGGAGTTGTTTGGAGAATCGCGTGGTTTTCTTCGAGGTCCCGCTCGGATGGCATAGTCTATATCTTTGACTTAAATGTTTACGCCAATTGTTACAGCTGTTGTGAGTACAATGTGTATGGGATCTTCCTTAGGTGTTTCTGTTATACCCGTAATTTCAACCTCATTACTCAGGTTAAATTGAGTTTGATTGTTAAGTTGCAGACTAAGTTTTAATATAATATAATCGATTTTACATGTAGTACCTAGGACTCTCTTTCTTCAACCTGACGGATTCGAGACTCAGTTTTGGATAATTTACTTTCACAATCGTCTATTCTTTTGTTGCATTGTGTCACGTGATCAGTCAGTAATTTAAGGTGATTTTTCAGTTCTCCAATATCTTCTCTAAGTAATTTTATTTTATTAGCAAGTACAGTGATCTGGCTCATATCTGTTACCGTAGGTGGGGAATATACTGTGGACAATTTATCGCCTTCATCGCTTGACACAGGAGAGCGTATTTATTTGCTCTTCTCGGTTTCAGCTCTAGCGCACCGACATGACGGAGAGACTCAGATCAATTTAACTGTTTCTGAAGTTTACAATAATCAGATATATTTACACATACGGTGTGATATTGATAATCACATTTAGAACAAGACATTTGTGGATGACCTCTTATTATTTTATTGCAGACTGCGCAGTTCACCATGATGGATTTCTAATTTTAATAATAACTTTGGATAATAAAATCTTGTTCACTAGAAGAGAACCGAAATGCAGTCGGTCCAATTGAGGGTACTCGTGTTTGTGATGTAACAATCCTACAACACTTGTAATACTTTTCACTTTAAATTCTGTTGTTGAAATGAAATTCAATTTCGTTTAACAAATAACCACTTAAGTGTACTACACAAACATAAATACAACTCATTAAAACATTTTCGCGCCTACTCTACCTCACAATGATTAGTTTTTTTTTGGGCTATGATTCTAAGACCATTCTGCCTCGTCTTAAGTATTAGAAAGTTGTTAGTCTACGCGTTATTACTTTTTGTGTCTTCTGGAAGTAAAAAAGAAAAAAATACTTAAAATTGCTATTTTAATCATAATGCGTTGTAACCATAAACAATACTTTTGTACCTATTTGAAAATATTATTTACATAAACTATCAACTAGTAATGTATTAACAATAATCTTAATATTTAATTAAAGCCTAAATTTGTAATTACTATTACATGGATGCGTTAACTATATGGTTTTAAGTGAGTTTCAATACAATAATAGTTTAAAAGATTTTACATAAAAAAAACATACATTACACACAAAAACGCTTACTATCACATCCGCTATTAACAGAGCTACGATACCATATAAATTATATATTAGGATGCTCACACAGCATCGCATTTCAGTCATCGCTTTAATACACAATATACTTTGTTATATGTACATATTATTGTAAAATGTAAACATATTATTTGAAGATATTCTGGTGTGAAGGTAATTTTGAAATTAATAAATATTACTAGTAACAGTTTATTATGCCATATAATCACATAGATAAATATAATATATAATACATATATATCATTTCATATTTTGTATATATAAGCTTAAGAGGACGGTACTTTGTGTCGGATTTAAACTGCCTTAGGAAACGTCAGGATAAGAAAGGATTTTTAACCACTAAAATTTTATTGCAGGTCACCATCAACGAGAAGGCGTCTGATGTCTGTGAGCTATCTCATATGGAAATATATCTTCTACTATTCACACGTTCTAAGAAAGTAGTCGACTATTTACAGACCACTTACATACGTATTACTGAGGTTTTTTAAACGCTTTGTAGTCACTCTAATCACTGAGATAGTACAAATGGAATCGAAACAAGAACTTAACAGATTATTTAACGGGATCGAACTAAGGACCTAATATTGGTTAAGCCATAATACCACTACGATCAAGCAGTCAAGTTTAATTGCATTGTTATAAGTATGATGTTAAATTAATGAGATGAATTAGAATCCGTAACTTCGTCATGTTGAACCTTCAGTTTGTACTTTGACACAAACGTTCTTTATCAACAAAGAAAAAGTACCATACTTTATAATGTACCATATTTTTAAAGATTTATCTAATTATGATATTTAATTGTTATTCTTGAAGAGGAGAATCTAGAAAATTGGTCTATAACCATTTTTGAAACTAAATGAAAAATCCAAATGTAGAAAGATCAAGAAACTATGTATCCAGTAACAGTCAATTTCTGTTTAGTGTTTTCTATTTCATATATTAATAGAAAAATTGTGTTTTTTTTTTTATTTTAAGCGACGAGAGCATGTAGACATTCACCTGATAGTAAGTGATACTTCAATCAAAACGCAGCGCTAGTATCACTCTAACTATATTACAATATATATAGCACTGCATTGCACATATCGCTGGTCTTGAGTGACTCGTGTTAAGTCTCGTAACTTCAGTAATTTTAGATGGAACATCTTTCAAACCGAAACATGGTAACGTTTGCACAGTACTGTTTGGCGGCGGAAACAGGAACAGCGGTGGTACCTACCTAAACGGTCTCCGGCAACAGAGACCTGCCAACGAATTAATGCCAATGTAATACCAATATCTTCTGTTCTTTTTGTTGCCGGTTCAGGTTAAATGGTATAATAGAAAACCAATTTTTTTATATATCTTTGATTAGTACTTTTCAAGTCTCATGATTTACAAGCTGTATATCCCGGTCCGATGCAAGCTGCGTAAGCGATGGCGTGAGGTATGAAGTTCTGCTCGTAGTTCCCAGTGAAGAGATGTGACCATGGTCCTTTCGCAAAGACCGCGACGTCCTCGCCTCCGTGCGTCTCCCTCGCGATCGGCACTAACGACGGATATGTGTAATTCGCACTGTCTGTGAATGATTAAATTACATTACTAACATCCCAATTAATATTCCCACTGCTGGGATGTAGAGTCTCCTCTCGTAAGGAACGTCAAGAGCGTTTATCAACAGCCATAGACGTGAGGCGTATGTAACTTGAATGGTAATGAAACAACTACGGAACCAAATTATCTAGATCATCGGAGTTTTTGTCTAATCTAGACTTTTAATGTTAGATATCAAACATGTAATAGATTCTATTGGTGTCTAATTTTACAAGTCAACATAACTACTAAACTAGAATACAGTAACGTTTGTATATTACTGTTTGGCGACAGGAACTACTGGTGCACAAAGACAGCATTCGTCAATGGAAGCCTTCTATCAGAAAAGTTGAAAAAAAAAACGATTGTGACTTAGATAGTATTCTGGTTAATTTGTAAAAGAATAAGATGGATATACAGTCGAGGTAGTAAAGAGATAGACAGTGAGGAGAGAGAGAGAGATAGGGGTTCATTAACAATATTTTTATTGCTTGAAGTGAAAGAACGAAAGATAGAGAAGAAGAATTAAATGTTCTGTCAATATTTATTTCTCTATCGCTCTTCTTCATATAATTCGAGCATATTCAGTGAGCAGTATATAGCACGGATGCTGGTCTTCATCCTATGCCAAATCTGTATACGATGGTAGAATAATGGTAAGGACTATAGCACACAGAGAAGACGAAGGATAAGGAAACTATATATAAATGTGTTTTACTTCATTATCACAACCTTTTTTTTTAAATGTTATCTATGCTTTTAGTCTTTTTAACGACTTCTACAGCTTCATCGTACTCAGAGCTCCTAAATCTAGAATCCGCGAGCTAACACCTCACAGCCTAAGCGCTTTAAACCCATTTATAGTTGTCTCATTTTCGTTACCTTTTTCGTTTCATAAAATCTAATTCACAACTTCGTATCAAATAACTCATAAAAAAGGATAAATTGGGAATGATTAAATATCAATAGTAACTCACTCATGTCATCTAGTAACAAGTTGTGCCTCTGATACTCTTCGTGGGGCTTGTATCCAGGTCCGTTCGCGTAGCTGAGCGTCGTATACGGCAAGTTGTCTGACGCATTCATCTAAAAGTAGAACTTATATTAATACAAATTTGAGTAGTAGATCTTCCGAATGTCATGCGGTATATAGTGGTGTAAGGGGTGTACGACGGTTCCGCCAAACATCTTACGGAGCCTTTTTTTTTTTTTTATATCGGTGGTGGAAATGCTGTTACCGCATACCCAGCGTTCTTTTCAGGGGGGGGGACGCCGGGTTTTGTGGGGCTCGGGGTCACTGAGGTGTTGTGCGTGACCCCCATACCCACTTAAACCACCACCGCTTGTCCCGCCATACGCATACTGGAGACGCCCGGGTTTCAGTCAAGCAACTCTCCGGGCGCCTCCGCGTATAAAACTCCTCCTGGTGGGTGCCCGCGGGGAGCAAAGGCACCCACCTGCCGTCCCGTACCGGCTCCTCGCGGGACCGGCACGTTGGGGCCCCCCGACCCCACGGACGACCGCGCGCGCACAAGACGGAGCGCACGCCCGGCCGCCGCCCTCCCGTGAAGGAATTGGGCGGCGGTCTCTTCCCTCCAGACTCCCCCCCTCCACTTCGACGAGGGAGGGGGGACAAAAACCAAGATTCCCCCGGGGGACGCACCCCCAGGGGAAACACAACAAAAGGCCCAAAGGGCCACGCCTAACGGCCCGAAGGCCCCCTCACACCGTGCCCAGCTAGGGGCCCGTCGCTCACGGCGGGAGGAAGCGGACGGCGTGGTTCTGCCGCCGCGCTCTCCCGCCGGCCCGCCGCTGCCTACAAGGTGCGGCAGCGGCGACGGCCTCCCTCTTGCGCTCGGCGGCCTCCTTCTGACGCATCACTGCGCCGCAGATGGAGGCCACCGTCTTCCAAGACCTCTCGCTGCTCAACATACGATCGATTACAGTCGGCAGCGAGAGGTCACTGCCGACTTGCACGACGAGGGAGTGGCGTTGCGGCCCCCATGCCGGGCACTCCGCCAGAGTGTGGTGCGCCGTCTCATTCGGCGCACCACACTCGACGCATTCTTGCGTCATCTCTCTACGAGCCACCTGGTGCAGGTACTTGCCGAAACATCCATGGCCTGTCAGCACCTGCACCAGGTGGAACGTCAAGGCCCCGTACCGCCGGCTCATCCACCGGGACAGGTGGGGCCTGATGGCCTCCACCGTGTCCCGGCCGGCGGCAGGGTTACCTAACTCCGTCTCCCACCGCCGGATCAGGGCGTCATGAGCAACGCGCCTGATCCGGCGGACCGTGGCCGGGTCCGGCCGACGCTCTCCGGCATCCCGCAGGAAGAGGTACACTTCCGCGAGCGACTGCGCCTGTAGGTGCCAAGGCGCATCGCCCGCGAGAAGCGTACCCGCCGTCCAGGACACCGTACGGTACGCCCGACAGGCTCGGACCGCCAGGATACGTTGGGCCCTCTTCAACACGGGCCCGTTCCTGGCGGTCTCGCACCTATCCACCCATACGGGCGCACCGTACAGTGCCATACTCCGCAGGATGCCAGAGTATAGGCGCCGACACAAATGACCCGGCCCCCCGACATTGGGCAGCAATCTGCCCAGCGCAGCGGCGGTGGCGGTGAGCTTCGGGAAAAGCCGTTCGAAGTGCTCCCCGAAGCTCCATCGCCCGTCCAGAGTGAGCCCTATGTACTTGAGGGGCCCCCGCACTGGGACCCTCTCGCCCCGGACGGGGAAATCTTACGGAGCCTAAGTCAACCTCACCAGCACGCGGTGCACCCTGCTGAATAACAGCACTGGGCAGCATGGCGGCTGATGATGAAGTTTACCTGTTTCTTGATACTAATACAGGGTGTCTGGTGGCAGATTTTAGTTTTCAAATTTAAATAAAAAATAATATGTTTGACATATAATTTTACTAAAAGTATTAAAAGATAGAGTACAAATGCGGATTTCATTTTTTAAAGATAATGTCATCCAAATGTCTTCCATCCTGTTGCACACACACACACACTGTTCGAAACGGAGCCTCGTATTCCGTGCCACACGCTGCAGTAAACTTGGTTCAATTGCGCTGATTTCTCGCCGAATATTTTCTTTTAAGTCCACAACAGTTCGCGGATTGTTGGCGTAAACTCTCTCTTTGAGGTAGCCCCACAAAAAAAAATCCATTGGAGTTAGGTCGGGGACCTCGGTGGCCACGGGATGTCCCCAAAGCGACTAATCAGTTTTTGAGGGAGATTTTCTCGCAACAAATCCATCGAAGCTCTGGCCGTGTGTGCGGTCGCACCTGTACCGCATCCTGTTGAAACCACGTGTGTGATGAGAATGATGAATGAGCTCGCAGGTTCGGCAAAAAGAAATTCGAAATCATGAGCCGATAATTCTCACCATTGACATTCGTCGCTTGGACCCGTGTATTTTAAAAAAAAAATGGTCCGATTATCCCATTCGTGGATAAAGCGCACCAAACAGTTACCCTTGGGCAATGTAATGGTTTTTGGTGCTTCAGTCGAGGATTGCGTGTTCTTAGAGCCCAGTAACGGCAATTTTGCTTGTTTACGTGTCCGTTTAAATGAAAATGAGCCTCGTCGCTCCAAAAAATGGAATTTACAGTGCGAAAACGCTCCAACATGGTTTCACAAAAAAATTTGCGTGACGCAAAGTAATTTTTTTTTCAATTCTTGAATTATTTGAATTTTAAAAGGAGGAAACTTCATATCTTTTTTCAAAATTTCATGCACGCATGCTCTTGGAAGTCCCAGTGAAGCTGCTCTTTTCCGTATCGAAAGTCGTGCATTTTCACGTAAACTGCGTTCAACCAGTTCAATGTTTTCGGGGGTTCTTGACGATCGACTAGGTCCTGGCCGTGGTGTGTTCATAACCGAAGCAGTTGCGCGGAACCTCTCCACCCACGAACGAATTAAATTCACACTCGGCCCATCGCCTATCCGTCGAATATTGAAATGTGAACAAAACTGTCGGCGAGCGAGTACGTAAGAATCGTTACTCTTGAAAAATGCTTCAATAGCGAACGCGCGATGCTCACCTAACCACTGCACCACTGCGACATCGTGACTAAGAAATCCGCACGATCAGTGATTCTAATGGCACCACCTTCCCCCGCACTGTTTATAACTTATTGAGATATTCGTTTTTTAAAATATAAAACTGCCGCCAGACACCCTTTACTATTACGAGCACCGCAGGAATAGAAGACGTCAAATAAATTTTTTACAGGTGAGTCTCTGTTCCGTAACACACTAGATACCACAGTCTACGATACTCCCCAAGTAGCCGGAGATAGGACGAGATGGCGAATCATCATGAAGATAGGAGTGATGAGTGGAGGTGGTCACGACCCTCAGACATGAGGAATACGATTTGAGGAGGAGGAAGTATTTGTTGTCGGAGATCGTATATGACATCAAACAGTAGTGTACATTTGCTGTCTCGTTTTATGGGAGCTGTATGTAGCTGGTGAAAATACTGGGGTAACGAGACTTAATACGCCATGTTGTTATGGGCAGTCGTATCACCTATCATCTGGTGAATATCTCGCTCCACTCTAAACTCTGTTGAATATAAGATAATAACTTAACTATTAAATGATAGATTACATGACAATTCACTGGAACTGCATTACTGGTATGGGAATCTGGGAATCAAATTAAAAGGAAAAAAAACTAAATATAAGAGGCAGTAAAATGATCTTATGAATTTACCAAACTGAATAATCATCATGATCATCTCAAACGATGGACACCCATTACTGCTGGAGATACATTATAAACAGCCTCTTATACTGACGGAGCTGAATGTAGAAGATTTCATCGACATTTTGTATATTTGATTATATGGACAATACCTTATTGGTAAATCCCAGTATGTCAGTGCCACGCTTGCTGTAGCCACTGTACGTCATCGTGTGGCTGTGGTCTGACGTAACAATGATCAGAGTCTCCTCGGTGTCCATCATCTTTACGGCCGCCTCCACCGCCTTCGCCAATTCGGCGGTCTCGTCTAATGCTTTACGAGCTTTAGTTTCGTGGTGCGCTGTGTCGATACGTCCTCCTACATCATAAACCAATTAAGTAGCTTATAATATGTATGGAAGAACTAATTAGATCTAGATTTCTGTTAATTACCATATCTGATTCATATCACCGAATTGAATGATTTATGTATAATTGTTATAGATTTATTTTCCCCAAAATGCACTCTTATTGATGATGACACTACCTATAAGATTACGAGCGTAATGTGGGACAGCGTTAAGTAATACTTAACTGACATTTATGTAGGTTAACAATAATAATTTTACGCTACTATTATAAAATTGATAAGACTCTACATTACGGTCAAGAAAGTTGCTAACAATCAAGCAAACTCACCTTCTACGAATAGAAAGAATCCCTTTTTATTTTTCGACAAAATCTGTATGGCTTTTTGTGTCATTTCACTCAACGCTGGTACATCATCGTCGGCTTCTAGATGATACGGTAGATGGTCAGGCGAGAACAGGCCAAGGACATTGTCATATTCCTTGACGTCGAGTGATGAAAGTTGCGTTTTATTGTAGACGTACTTCGGTGATGCTCCGAAAGATTTCTTCGCGTTTATCCATTCTGTGATGAGGTCCAAGTGGTCAGTCCTGTACCCTTGGTTGCCCTGTGCGTCTATAAACGCGCGTGATATGAAGTTCTTCCTACCACCGCCCATTACAACCTGCAAAAGGATTTATAGTATAAAATTATATGCTTTAGCTTTTACAAGGACATTCACACTTTGAATTCCCTTCAAACTCTTCTCTTCTTTTTTTTTAATCAATCTTCTTGCTTCTTCGCAACAATCTTATATACCTTGTCCTGTTTTGAGATCAAAGGTAAATCAATGAAAATACAACAGCCTTTTAATTGCCTTCAGGATACAACAATTTAAACATTGCATTGCAACCAACAGATCTTGGTCTCATATCTGGTACATTGTGGAGTTTAGAACCTGAGTTTCTGATCCCCTCCGTTATATAACGGAGACCAGAACATATGATATATATCATATGTTCTGGTCGTCAAGATATGTACAAGATTACTATCATCGAGCTTGCTTCATTAATTTAATCATCATCGTGAAATAATATGTTAAGTTAAATCCCAAAGTTCGTAAAATTTAAATAAGTGGTCTTCGGTTATATTTTGATAAAATAATATGATAAATAAAGCTAATGTAACTATTCTAGGGTGAGCACGGAAAACTTCGATTTCGTTTAACTATCATCGTCATCACCATCATCATGATTATTTAAACTAAACCTTCGTATTTGTTCAACTATATAGTATATATTTGGAAGAATAATCAAAAAGAGTGACGGAGTAATAACCTGTTTGTTGGATCCAGTTTTTGTAATAAGTATATTGTAGTAAGTTACGTCGACTTAATAGTCGATTTGTTACCGCTATCTACAGGTACTTCCTGTTAACTTACATCGATTTTGCTTCCCACTTTTCCCCTGATAAGTTGCAGCGCGATGTCGTCGCATCGGCTGCCTTTGGGCATGTCCGTGTCGGCTTCCCACCTCCTATCAGCTGAGTGGGCGTAGGAAGCCGCTGGAGTAGCATGTGTTACCCTCGTGGTTGTTACCACACCTGTTACAATCATTGATAATAATGAATATTAACATCTCTGTTGAAGACTTTTTCTTAAAGTGCCTCTCCATTAGTCTCAGATTTGCGAATCCGTGTCAATCAATTATTAAACTTATGTTTTGCTTAAATGATCTCATTTACATATTTTAAGAAAAATTCAGCTTTTTAAAACAAGTTATTTATTATATATTTATATTATATTCTAGTCTTTGTTTTATATTATTTTATTATTATATCCTTTATATTGGTTTCAGCGCCATCTATGTAATCAAAGTTGAATCATTTTCCTTTAGATTGTAACTATTGAATTGCATTTAATTGGTTAGACTAATTTTACAACTACAGCTTATTGTGGTTAAAATTTTACCTAGTTAAGTAATTAAAATATTACACGATCTTGGGTTTTAATGTAATATTTAATTAGTAGTAGAATATATAATAATTAAGAGAACGATATAACCCAGCGCACTACGATGTATCCAAGATAAAAGAAAATATGATTTGTTGTATAAAGTTGAATATTTTTTCAAACATATGTGTCTATCTGAAATGTTACGAAACCGATTCCCTAATGGTCTTCGACCTCAGCGGTACCAACTATATTACATATGTATGAAGAACCTACTATTTTCATCATTAGCTCACGTCCAGTGGTGGATATTGATTTTTCTCAAATATCGATCAAGAAGTGAATGGAAAATTCATACCTGTAGCTTTCCCAGCTTTTTGGGCCCAATCCACAAGCCCAGACACCGAGTGGGCCCCTTCTTTCTGCGTGTTGCAGTCGCCGCGCTTCACGGCCGCGCTCAGCCCCACTGTACCACTGTTGGCCTTGACTCCTGTCAGGTACGCCGTGCCGCTGCACGCCGAATCAGCTACATTGTGGTCAACGCAGTAAGTCTGCAAGAGAGTGATTCACTGGTGGTAGGTCTCTGTTACCAGACACCAATTAAGTCGATGCCACCTCAGCACCTATTGTAGCCGAAAAACAGTAATATGTAAACATTATACTGTGTTCTGATAAAAAGGGCGTTGTAGCAGATATAACTAGGGTAACGAGTTTTAAAATCTTATTACGGGGACGTGCACAATGTGGTGCGGTATATAAGATACTATCGCCACATTTTTGGGTAGGCGTATCACTTACCATCAGGTAAACATCGCGTTCGTCTTGTAACTTAATTGAATAAATAAATAAAATACAGTTATGTCTCTTCCTCTCTTCTCTACTGTTTGGCAGCATAAATAAGCTGCGTTGGTACCTAGACAGTCTCCGACAGCGACCCAACATCAGTGACAAAGCTACCAGTTGGAATACCCTGTTGCTGTAATGGCGGTATATTTACCATATAAAAGTGGTAGCTAATATGTGGATCCGGAATCTAACCTTTGTTCAACGACAACCCTCTATCCTCCCCTGTCCAACGAATCTGAAGAGAGGGTACGTCGTAAAGCCTTTTCTTATCGAACCAAGGACTTCTATGTTATAACTTTAATTTAAAAGTGACTGGTAAACGACTTACTTTCGCCAGGCCAGTGTAAGGAAAAGCCTCAAAGCTCAGCTTCAGCTCTTCACCCGTGTGACCATACTTCTGCCCTAGGTAGACCCTCGTCGCTGCCAGGGTCGTGATGCTCATGCCGTCGCCAAGGAACAGTATTATGTTTTTAGCGACATTTTTATTCAGCGAACTGGACACCTGTTGATGACATGGATTCAGTTTAATATTCAACTCTCAAACAAAAAAGGCGTCTTCTATTTTTATATGGGGGTTACCAATTTCAATCCCTTCTTCAAAGGGTGGCGTCATACTGGTGGTAGGTCTCCGTTGCCTGAGACTGTGCGAGATAGGTACCATTGCGGCGTCTGTTTTATAGTTTGCAAACGTTACTATGTCCCGGTTTGAAAGGGGCTGTAGCTAGTATAACTAGGATAACGAAATTCCAAATCTTACATCTCATCATATGTTGCAGTATATATCATCCTAACTACTGCCACTTTGCTATGGGCGAGCGTATAGCTTACCATCAGATGAACATTCAGCTTGTCTCGTTGTTTAAATACATAAAAAAAATCTCATTCTCTTATAACTCGAAACCTATAATATTAGTCTCGTTCGTCTTTCGTATCATAAAATCCAGTTGACACCATCTCAAGGGTCGCAATAATGTAACAAATACATTTTAAGTATTAAAAATAAAACACACTGACCTTATTCTTTAGCACCCATTGCGCTTGCATCCTCCAATGTTCCTTATTGGTCTCATTGAATGATGATTTTGGAACTTTTTCTATAACAAAACATATAAAATCCTTTACTTTACTCTTGCATCAAAAGAACACATTATTATTATGTACAGATCATTTACAAAAACAAAACAATATTCTGTTTGCTGGAGAATAATAGAGAACGAGAAATATGATAGCGAGAACTAATATATAACAAAGGGAGAAAAAGAAGATGAGAATGTAAAGGATAGGAAAAGTCTGTTCAAAAAGATTAGTGTCTAAGATATTTACACAGAGTATTATGGATAAGTAAGATATTAAGTTCTATCCCTATTAATAACTCTACTTACATGTATATTCTAACTATACCACAGTAATGTCTGCAGATAACTTAAATACACAACGTTGGAAGTAACGTGTAACTTGGGAGGGGTGTAAGGGTTCCCGCACAATAACTCAGGGGATCCAAACCAACCTCACCAGCTCGTGGTGCACCCTGCTAATCAACAAACGAGGCTCTGGCTCCCACCAACCCGCATTGGGTCAGCGTGGTGGGAAACGGCCCAGTTCCCCCATATGAATTCTTACTCTTTGAGGGGAATTTTGGGGAATTCGTATGTCCAGCAGTAGACGTCTATTGGCGGATAATGATGGGAGTAACTTAGATGCTATCATGCAGACCTGCCTCTTGTTATTTGATATTTGAGGTTATTTTTTTCCATACCTTCTAAACCTTGACGCCATTCATCAGAATTATTCAAAGCTACAGAGTTATCACGCGAACCAAACAGGTTTTATGTTTATTAACAAAATTGTTAATTATAACTAAATTACACTTTAATGATTGCATTTTCAACTTGGAACCTTTACAGTTAAGTTTAAGTATTTAATTTTAACTTATGATACACTTTTAATTTATGAAATTCTTTCGTTTTTTATCTATAATTAGTTTTCACACATTAACCGATGTTCGTTCACTGCGTCTTCCCAAAAATCGTCTCTTCCAGCGGCTCCTCGCGACCTTCAGAGGATCTGGCCCAATGCGTTTGAGCTCTAGGAGCCGTCATTTTTAAGGGTTCATATGAGGGGATTATTTTTATATAATTCATAATTAAACATAAATATATGCTTTGGGCAAACGTACAGACGGGCACAAGGGGAAAAATAAAATAGGACCTCCGTTGGACCTTATAGCTGTAAACAAATAAGTCGGTCCTGCACTGGACGAATCTAGCGGCTTCTAGTGATTTTCACTAGATCATCGGTCTACCTTGTGGAGGGCCTGCCAGCACTACATCTACCGATAAAAGGCCGCCGTTTGAAACCTCATCGGCCATCAGTCCTACGAGCATTGTGCCCTACCCACTGCCACTTATAGGTAAGTCTAGCAATCTTTTGGGCTATTTCGATGACCTTAGTTCTTCTGCGGATCCCTTAATTTTTAATTCGATCGTGCAGAGAAATAGCATAGTTCTTTCCACTTTCTTTTAGGTAACAGCTTTTTCATAAGGGCCATAGTAAGCCACATCTTGGTTCCACAAGTCAGCACATACGTACGAGTTGAAGACTTTCGTCTGTTCGTCACCAACTATCACAATATGCCAATGGTTGATAGATGCAGAAATCCTTTAGCCCTCACTTTAAGGCTTTAGAAATAAACTTTCGATTGTAATGCATTAAAATATGAACTACAGTTTAAATAATAAATTAACTGGATATTTTCCATTAAGGAGAGTGGGGCAAGGTGATATTATAGTTTGATTTCAAAACGTCGTCAGTTACGCGTTGTTATGTGGAAACGATTTCTCTCGCCCTTGGCCTTCTTAGGGTCCACGGTTGGTGTCAATGACACGTGGCACTGAAATGAAAGGGTAAGGGAGTATGTACACTGACAATTTTTACTGTACCTAATATATACGTCAGAGAGTCAGGTATAGTAGCTTTATCAATCTTATACAAAGGAAACTACCAACGAAGAAAAGGAAGAGAACTTAATATTGAATAGGAGTGTTATGATATAACTTAAGATATAAACGTAGAAAATATGTAATAATTGGAGCAGAAATTATTGAGATTCAAATTCATTATAGATTCAAATTAGTAGCTGTAAATACTAACAAACCAAAATTTTAAAAATAGTAACTTTCCACCTTTCGTATGAATCAACAGATAAGAAAGTTATGTTTAGTCGAGTACAGGTAAAATAAGTTCATCTCAAGTATATAAACCGCGAACAAGTCTAATAAGGTCCTGTCAGGGTTTTTGTGAGAGGAATAATACACTACTTTCAAATGTAAAACATAATCAATTGATAGAAACAGGATCTGTTTCTGAATCAAAAACGTTAAATATGAGATGTGATAAACAGGACGTTGGTCTGAAAATGAAAGCTAGAATATTTATACTATAACTTATTTGAGATAAGATTTTCATTCAAAGGTTATTCAGGGTTGAGGTCTATGACTCTATCAATATTCTTTTATAAATGTATTGTTTATTAAGAGCATACCCTTGTATGAATTCATCTTAAAAGAACTCAAAATAATCACTAGGCTCCCCTCAGTGTGCCATCAAAGAGCCTTCAACTTCTTCGAGCAAATCATGTGATCTCCTTATCTTCTGTTCATCAATGGGCTCGAGAAGCAAGTCATCTTGGGGAGACTGGAAGGCAGACGTGCTCAGGGACCCCTACCATATGGATGGAAGCCGATAGAAAGGCGGCTGGTGGCAGTATGCACCGTGACGTCTACTCTGCACATGATCGCACTCAATGGAGACTGTTTGTACGTGGTCACGATCCTCAGAAGTGAAGGAACGACGAAGAAGAAGAAGATATACTAGTGTGAACACTGGCTAAGTTGTTGTGCCCCCTCCCCCCCCCCCCTTTACGAGGGCTTTCAGTGATTTATGATATATTAAATTCGGTAACGCGTTAACTTTAACGACTTAGGTGTAACATTACATTTAAACGGTGATCCCATAACGAATGTTTGCGAATGAAAAAATAGCAAATACAAACAAAGCTGTTTGTATTCGCTATTTTTTTCTAAAATAAAAATGGGAAAAAGAAGGACGAGAGCTAAAATTATTTTTTCTCTTCCTTAAATCTTCATTTCTCATACACGAGGATGATGATCGTTTCAGGTTACGTTCTATTTCACGTCTTGCAGGTTTGGTTATTATTATTTTCATCAATAGCCCGCGGATCCACAGCAGGACATAGAGCTCTCCCAAGGGACAACACTTAGCCCGATCTTCGGCTATACGCATCCAGTTATTCTCATGTTAAATACATTTTAACTATCTCTTCGGCTTAGCGGATAACTTCTTCTTGTACGAAGAAGTTTGATGAGATTCTAAAGCCACATAAAATGTGAAATTTAGATGATAAGAATCAAAGTTTGAGATGACAAATCGAATCAAAATTATACTTGACTAAAAATATTGCTATTGTATCCGATAAACATACAAAATCCATAGAATTTTAACATGCTAGCATCTTAGGCTCTATTGTTACTTAACATTTAGTTAAATTGTGTAACATGTTTGTGGATAAAAAAATTACAACATACACCTTGCTTGGTTACGCGGAAGTTATAAAATGCCATCGGTGATGCCGGGAAACACCCAGATGCGGACGCAAAGTGAACTGAATATGTCAATGAGCAATATGGAAATGTTAGGATTGGCGCACACTGCACCGTTTGGTCCTTTAGAAGAGTTTTTCATATTAAAACACACAACAGTATACTGCCTACATAGAGATGAGAGATGGAGATTTTGCCACAGCTAATCTTGGGTAGATGTTTTCTTTTCTTTAAGGCGATGTATGGTAGTCCTTATTAGTCCGAAGTCAAGTCCCTAGTTACTAGAGGAAACTGTTCGACTACCTATCTAGTAACATAAAGTCGTGTCTATAGAATCTATTATTCATGAAGATTATACCAATGACATAAAGGACATGAGACAAGCTTTCGATTTGCCTTTAAATTTGCTCTTTTACTTAGTTATTGAATGAAGTAAGGTTACCAAGCTTAAATTAGTTATTATTCAATAAAGTTATTATGTCTCATTGCCCTGGTATTTATACAGCGCCGTTCAAGTCGAGCACAATAATGTTCGCACACTAATATTGGTAAGGGTCTCCGGTGACAGAGGCCTATCAATAGTGAAAGTTGTATTTCTCTAAAAACAACTCGACCAGGCCAACATCTGGTGTTGAGCTGTTCACCAGACAATAAAACTAAATCACTAGTTCAACAATGTACACAACATCACACTAAGTTTATCGCATTTAGATGTAGTAGGTTGCGTTACTCAAGATATTTCAGTAGATACAGCGCCTCTGAAACCAGAATACAGAAAAGTTTGCATAGATGCTTGAAATCAGAAATTCTTTAACGGTAAATTAGAATCTTCGGCTATTACCATAATGATTATATATGTGAATAGGTTACCATCCGATTAAAAAGTGTCGACTCCTTACCACTCTGTTGCCGTATACTTTGACCTTCCTACGTACAAAGTTCCGTGAGCATGATACTTATCAACCGGTAAGTAAATTTATACCTCTCACTTGACGTAGACTTCTTGGTTCTGATCTAAACAATTAATAAACGTTCACTGCATGATTTATTAAAACTATAATTTTTCATTTTTGCTGTCTTCTTTTCTTCTAATATAAAGTACTGTCTATGGTATATCTGCCATTGCCTTTCAATTACATCTTATTATAAGACTATATCCCATTTAATTTTGATTGGTATTACTTCTCCTAGATCGTCCTTTATCTTTTTTCCTTCTTTAATTCCTTATATACCGTTGTTTCCTTAACTTCTTATAATAGATTTCTTGCTAATCCTTCTATATTTTCCGTAGACACCAGAATCCGTTTTATTTCTTTTATATTTCTAACTTTAACTTAATTTAGATTACATTCTTTCTTTTACATTGATTCAGAATCACATATATTTCCAACAGTTCAATTTTAAAGACATATTATATATCGACCTTTAAAACTTTGACGTAGAACTTAGGGGTTTCACCGGTTCTACATAATTGCATGTTTGTTGGTTGCCTTAAAATTGTTAAACTACCAAATCGTTCCTGATATAAAGGTTAAGATTTTTAAATAATTTCAGTTTGTTTTTCCATGTACACCGAAGTGAGTCAGTAAAATCCCCGCCTTCGAAGCTCACAGGCACGTAGATCTTTTTAGTCGCGTTCTGACAAATAGGGTTTAACCTTAGTCCTATGTTTAACAGTTGACGAAGACTAACAAAATGAGTAACTAATAGATCAAGATTTAAAGGAATTTTATTACCATCAAATCTCCTTCATGTAAGTGGTTCCAAAATGGCACTAGGTAAAGTATTGCCGCACTAAACACGAATAATCATATTCTTAACGACTTCCCGGTTTTTTGTATAATACAATAGAATTCATATTTGTAAACCGGTTCTCCCTTTTGTTGAAGATTGAAAAACACATCCAGATAACAGCGAGACAAGGAACAGTTCCTTTGTTCAATTGAAGGGAACAGTTTCACTAAATCAGTGTCAATTTGAATAAGAATGTAGTAAAAGAGATAGTAATAGATACAAATGAATAAAAATCACAGTAAGTGAAAAGAAACTAAATAACAAAAGCCATTAATAATATTATCAGGGAGGAGGAAACTAATACAATAAGGGTTAGTTATATATACAGTGTTAAATGTTTACCTTTCTTTATTACGCACTAATGTAAGTTAGAGGGTGGTTGTAACTAATTATATTACTGCGGTAAAGAAGCTCGTGATTCATAGCAACTAGAAAAAATGGGGTGTTATGTAAGATAAATGTTTATGTGCAAACGGATGTGTTATCATCATGTAAACGCACTGTTGCTCTGATTGCTATGTTATGTAAGAAATGTTAAATACAGTTAGTTTATTAATCTGGATTTCAATTTTACGTGATTTTAAGTGATCAAGGTGAAGATAGTTGAAGAGTGATAGAGTGATAGCGACATAAGAATACTCAGGTACTCTTATGTTGCCAGAAGGAACACTAAAGCTGTTATAGCTGCAGATTTATAATATCAGAGTGGAAGCGGTTCGAAGATATGATTACACAATTCTATATATTTAAGAGAAAGATATGATCTAGAAGTTTTTTTTATTTTATTTGGTCAACGAGACGAGCGTGATGTTCACCTGATGGTAAGTGAGACGTCTGCCCATAACAACGTGGAGCTAGTCAGGATTATATATACTGCACCATATTGCGCTCTACGCTTGGGACATAAGATGTCGAATCTCATTACCCCAGTAATAACACTAGCTACAACGTCCTTCAAATCGGAACACGGTGATGTTTGCACATCACTATTTGGCGGTAGAAATAGGCGCTGCGGTTGTAGCTACCTAGACGGTCTCCGGCAACAGAGAGCTATACGTAGAAGTCATCATCATCAGCAGATAAACGCCCAGTGGACATAGGTCTCTTCCAAAACGTCTAGAGTCGTAGTGTAGTAAGTAACAAGGATATTTATAAATTAATACTAAATAAGGATGCTAGAGAAGGATTCTTAAAATATAATAAAGCTGTAAAAGTTTGCAAAAACAATAAACATATAGATACAGAAGAACAGTCAACCAAAGTCTAGATGCAGATCTAAGAAAACCGTTAATATTAAAAAAAAAAACCACTTTGTATATAACATATGGTTTCCGGAATCGAACCAGGGACTACTGTATTACCAGCAGTGTTAAATATAACAGTGCGGCGATTAAACACGAGAACTGAATGAATAATGGGAAGGAATACGATATTAATAAATCATCACCAAATATAATATCGATTCGGGAACATTTCTCAAAACATCGCCGTTCATGTTACGGTGAATGTTTGTTTTAAGGTAATAAAACGAATTTACCGGATTTCGGACATTTTTCATATTAAACTATTTATACTATACGTATACATATACATATATTTAAAGCATGATAACTTATATCTTGAAATGTAGTAATGTATTTTACCTCACGGGACCGAAGCCGATCTCACCTGCTCGTGGTGCACCCTGCTAATCAACAGAGGCTCTGGTTCCCACCAACCCGCATTGGTCCAGGGTGGTGGGAAATGGCCCAAACCTTACCATATGAATACCTACTCAATCGTGGGAACCTTTAGGGGAGGGCTATGTCAAACAAAAGACGTCTATTGGCTGGTGATGATGACTATATTATACCGGAAACCGTGAATTCAGCGGTATAAATAGGCTCTGTGGTGGTGTACCCTCTATAGGGTCACCATCATACAAACGGAACTACATTCCTGTTGGCAGGACGTCGTTGATGTACAATTTCATGCAGTGTGTACATTCTACCTAGCGCTATATAAACCTATACAGTTAGTTATTTTATTTGTTGTATACTATTATTACTGCGTAATAGTAAATAAAGTGATAATAATAAGCGTTTATGAAATCTACACGCTTCTGACCTGTGCGCCTATTAACAATAGATTTAATTAATGATTTAAGTAATTACTTAACGCTTAAGTGTTCTTCAAAAACAGGTCCCCAGTGATTTGCTATTGCACACTAAATCACTTGTTTTATTCACTTGAAAAAACAGGTCATTATTATAACAGTCATCATCATTATCATCATTATCAATCGATGGACGCCATTTGTATATGATTACGTACCTTCACCAAAAATCTCCAGACAGATCAAAATGTATATATTTATGACCATTTTCATCATCATCTTCTTCCTCCTGCTCTTTTCCCTGCTACGTGGGGACGGCACAGTATGTACTTCTCTTCCACATCCCTCTGTCGGCCGTCATATCTGAATTCACACTCTTCCTACACACCTCTTTCACACAATCCATCCACACTTTATTCGGTCTTCCTCTACCATAACTATCCACGTTCATTCTCATTAATTTCTTTGTTTTCACCATTTTCATCATCGTCGTGATCATTAACCGACATATCTCCACTTATCTCCACAAATTTATCATCTATTTATTCTTCATCATCGTCATCAAGCGATAGCCATCTACTGCAAACGCAGACTTTTCCCAAACATCTCTACACAGACCATAACAAAGATATATCTTCTGTATATTCATGATCATCATCAGCCAACAGACGGACAGAGTGCTGGACATAGGCTTTGCTTCCCCATCTACACTTTTTTTTTGTGACCTGTGAGCACTTGCGTGAGCCTATCTGTGTGTTAGTAGTTATAAGTTCAAAATTATTATTTACTTACGGAACTCCGATTGCAAACTTCTTCCATAAACACACAACACGCACATAGACAACAAAACGTTTATCCTAACATACATTAAATTAAACATTTTTAACAATAATTTTTTCACAACAAAAAAAAATACTTAATTAATAATTAAATTAAATTAAAAGAAAAAAAAAATTTTAATAATACATAAATTAATGTATCTCAACATTCTCTCAATGCAGCGGCCGAGATCGTACTAGCGGGAGAGATCTTTTAGAGACAGTATAAAAGTGCAATTTCGGTAAGACATAGACATCTGTGGAGTCGACATTGCTAATAATTTTTTTTTTTTTAAAAATTCGTTCTTTTTAAATAAGAAGTTTTTGTATATTAAAATGCAAATGATCATTTTATTTAATCTTTCCGCACCGAGGGTGGCCTTAATAAGTATTTAGTATTATTCGCCAAGGAGAGATCGAGAAGATATTGAAAGGGGTTGTAATAAAAGAAGAAATATGTTTCTGTTATATGTCTAGAAAGTAATGACATACATATTGAAAACAATCAACGTCATAATATATTATTAGTATATGTTACACATTTATATATATTTAAATCTGTGATCTGTTTTGGTAAACACCGTCAAGGGATACTCTATATACCCTGTTTAAAGTGCGTTGTAACTATTGAATACATAAAAATAACAGCACTTGACATGTCATGACTCAAGACGAATAGTTTAACATGGTGCTGTGTAAATATTCTAACTACCAAGTAATTGTTAAGTTAGACGTATCGTTTAACGTCTTGCATATTTAGAAGGTCATTTAACCGGTTTAAATAGTTCATTAGGTATTGAGCTTGGAACCGGAATCTGTCAAAGAATTTGATACATTAATAATTACAAAGAATATCACTATCATGAGCCCATGGAAGTCCACTGCTGGACATGGACATCCAAGTGGGATACTACGGGGACAAACAGTGGCTTCTTAGGGGGCAATCGCATCAAAGTTTAGTGAAGAATTTTGTTCGGTCGTTATTATTGTTTCGTTATTTTTTTCCTTTTTGCATTTGTTTACGTTGTTATTTATCGTTATATTTTGAATGTTTAGATACTTAAATATAAGGTAGGTATTATAATTACCATCACACAGACAACAGTGAGTATTGACCCTGTGTAAAACTTTCCCGGTCCGCCCGGCGCGCCTCGACCTCGTCGGTTTTTATGTGCATTATCTAGTGCATTGCCGTTGCTCTTAATATTCTGCTGAAATAAATATATTTATCTCATCATAACAAAAATTACAATTGTTTTTACATAAAATACAATAAAAAAAAATTACATTGACTAGTTATAAATTGGAAAAGAAACAAGTGAATTTAATTAACATTGTTTCTCCATCAGCTAACATTTTTGATACATAAATATCTTCTAGGAAGTAAAATAAATATTCAATAGACATAAAAACAACCCCTCGTAATGTTAGAATTTAATTGTCACGTTAATAGTTGTTCGAACAAAATATAATATTATTTGGTGGTGGTACATCTTACTGGTGGTAACTCTCTGTTCCCGGAGATTGTCTACGCAAATACCACTACAGGTTCTATTTCTGCCCCAAACAGTATTGTGCAAATATTACTCTGTTCCATTTGGAAGGTAGTTCTAACTAGTGAAATTACTACACACCAGCACAGTGGGTTGCAGTGTATAATGTTCTATTCGTTACATCGTTTGCATAAAAAAAAATTAAATGAAAAGATGCCTTATACTGTTGCTGTTATGGATCCCTGTCGAGGTAAAGTAATTCCCAGGCTCTGAACTCGGTTTCCTTATGATTCTCCACCTGTACACCAATTCATGGAATATCCGATAAAAGTAATGTGTATAACCCCACTCCACGCCATCGCTGTTATGGAACCCTGTCGAGGTAAAGTAATTCCCAGGCTCTGAACTCGGTTTCCTTATGATTCTCCCCCTGTACACCAATTCATGGAATATCCGATAAAAGTAATGTGTATAACCCCACTCCATGCCATCGCTGTTATGGATCCCTGTCGAGGTAAAGTAATTCCCAGGCTCTGAACTCGGTTTCCTTATGATTCTCCCCCTGTACACCAATTCATGGAATATCCGATAAAAGTAATGTGTATAACCCCACTCCACGCCATCGCTGTTATGGAACCCTGTCGAGGTAAAGTAATTCCCAGGCTCTGAACTCGGTTTCCTTATGATTCTCCCCCTGTACACCAATTCATGGAATATCCGATAAAAGTAATGTGTATAACCCCACTCCATGCCATCGCTGTTATGGATCCCTGTCGAGGTAAAGTAATTCCCAGGCTCTGAACTCGGTTTCCTTATGATTCTCCCCCTGTACACCAATTCATGGAATATCCGATAAAAGTAATGTGTATAACCCCACTCCACGCCATCGCTGTTATGGAACCCTGTCGAGGTAAAGTAATTCCCAGGCTCTGAACTCGGTTTCCTTATGATTCTCCCCCTGTACACCAATTCATGGAATATCCGATAAAAGTAATGTGTATAACCCCACTCCATGCCATCGCTGTTATGGATCCCTGTCGAGGTAAAGTAATTCCCAGGCTCTGAACTCGGTTTCCTTATGATTCTCCCCCTGTACACCAATTCATGGAATATCCGATAAAAGTAATGTGTATAACCCCACTCCACGCCATCGCTGTTATGAATCCCTGTCGAGGTAAAGTAATTCCCAGGCTCTGAACTCGGTTTCCTTATGATTCTCCCCCTGTACACCAATTCATGGAATATCCGATAAAAGTAATGTGTATAACCCCACTCCATGCCATCGCTGTTATGGATCCCTGTCGAGGTAAAGTAATTCCCAGGCTCTGAACTCGGTTTCCTTATGATTCTCCCCCTGTACACCAATTCATGGAATATCCGATAAAAGTAATGTGTATAACCCCACTCCACGCCATCGCTGTTATGAATCCCTGTCGAGGTAAAGTAATTCCCAGGCTCTGAACTCGGTTTCCTTATGATTCTCCCCCTGTACACCAATTCATGGAATATCCGATAAAAGTAATGTGTATAACCCCACTCCATGCCATCGCTGTTATGGATTCCTGTCGAGGTAAAGTAATTCCCAGGCTCTGAACTCGGTTTCCTTATGATTCTCCCCCTGTACACCAATTCATGGAATATCCGATAAAAGTAATGTGTATAACCCCACTCCACGCCATCGCTGTTATGAATCCCTGTCGAGGTAAAGTAATTCCCAGGCTCTGAACTCGGTTTCCTTATGATTCTCCCCCTGTACACCAATTCATGGAATATCCGATAAAAGTAATGTGTATAACCCCACTCCACGCCATCGCTGTTATGAATCCCTGTCGAGGTAAAGTAATTCCCAGGCTCTGAACTCGGTTTCCTTATGATTCTCCACCTGTACACCAATTCATGGAATATCCGATAAAAGTAATGTGTATAACCCCACTCCACGCCATCGCTGTTATGGAACCCTGTCGAGGTAAAGTAATTCCCAGGCTCTGAACTCGGTTTCCTTATGATTCTCCCCCTGTACACCAATTCATGGAATATCCGATAAAAGTAATGTGTATAACCCCACTCCATGCCATCGCTGTTATGGATCCCTGTCGAGGTAAAGTAATTCCCAGGCTCTGAACTCGGTTTCCTTATGATTCTCCCCCTGTACACCAATTCATGGAATATCCGATAAAAGTAATGTGTATAACCCCACTCCACGCCATCGCTGTTATGGAACCCTGTCGAGGTAAAGTAATTCCCAGGCTCTGAACTCGGTTTCCTTATGATTCTCCCCCTGTACACCAATTCATGGAATATCCGATAAAAGTAATGTGTATAACCCCACTCCATGCCATCGCTGTTATGGATCCCTGTCGAGGTAAAGTAATTCCCAGGCTCTGAACTCGGTTTCCTTATGATTCTCCCCCTGTACACCAATTCATGGAATATCCGATAAAAGTAATGTGTATAACCCCACTCCACGCCATCGCTGTTATGGAACCCTGTCGAGGTAAAGTAATTCCCAGGCTCTGAACTCGGTTTCCTTATGATTCTCCCCCTGTACACCAATTCATGGAATATCCGATAAAAGTAATGTGTATAACCCCACTCCATGCCATCGCTGTTATGGATCCCTGTCGAGGTAAAGTAATTCCCAGGCTCTGAACTCGGTTTCCTTATGATTCTCCCCCTGTACACCAATTCATGGAATATCCGATAAAAGTAATGTGTATAACCCCACTCCACGCCATCGCTGTTATGAATCCCTGTCGAGGTAAAGTAATTCCCAGGCTCTGAACTCGGTTTCCTTATGATTCTCCCCCTGTACACCAATTCATGGAATATCCGATAAAAGTAATGTGTATAACCCCACTCCATGCCATCGCTGTTATGGATCCCTGTCGAGGTAAAGTAATTCCCAGGCTCTGAACTCGGTTTCCTTATGATTCTCCCCCTGTACACCAATTCATGGAATATCCGATAAAAGTAATGTGTATAACCCCACTCCACGCCATCGCTGTTATGAATCCCTGTCGAGGTAAAGTAATTCCCAGGCTCTGAACTCGGTTTCCTTATGATTCTCCCCCTGTACACCAATTCATGGAATATCCGATAAAAGTAATGTGTATAACCCCACTCCATGCCATCGCTGTTATGGATTCCTGTCGAGGTAAAGTAATTCCCAGGCTCTGAACTCGGTTTCCTTATGATTCTCCCCCTGTACACCAATTCATGGAATATCCGATAAAAGTAATGTGTATAACCCCACTCCACGCCATCGCTGTTATGAATCCCTGTCGAGGTAAAGTAATTCCCAGGCTCTGAACTCGGTTTCCTTATGATTCTCCCCCTGTACACCAATTCATGGAATATCCGATAAAAGTAATGTGTATAACCCCACTCCACGCCATCGCTGTTATGAATCCCTGTCGAGGTAAAGTAATTCCCAGGCTCTGAACTCGGTTTCCTTATGATTCTCCCCCTGTACACCAATTCATGGAATATCCGATAAAAGTAATGTGTATAACCCCACTCCACGCCATCGCTGTTATGAATCCCTGTCGAGGTAAAGTAATTCCCAGGCTCTGAACTCGGTTTCCTTATGATTCTCCCCCTGTACACCAATTCATGGAATATCCGATAAAAGTAATGTGTATAACCCCACTCCACGCCATCGCTGTTATGGATCCCTGTCGAGGTAAAGTAATTCCCAGGCTCTGAACTCGGTTTCCTTATGATTCTCCCCCTGTACACCAATTCATGGAATATCCGATAAAAGTAATGTGTATAACCCCACTCCATGCCATCGCTGTTATGGATCCCTGTCGAGATAAAGTAATTCCCAGGCTCTGAACTCGGTTTCCTTATGATTCTCCCCCTGTACACCAATTCATGGAATATCCGATAAAAGTAATGTGTATAACCCCACTCCATGCCATCGCTGTTATGGATCCCTGTCGAGGTAAAGTAATTCCCAGGCTCTGAACTCGGTTTCCTTATGATTCTCCCCCTGTACACCAATTCATGGAATATCCGATAAAAGTAATGTGTATAACCCCACTCCACGCCATCGCTGTTATGAATCCCTGTCGAGGTAAAGTAATTCCCAGGCTCTGAACTCGGTTTCCTTATGATTCTCCCCCTGTACACCAATTCATGGAATATCCGATAAAAGTAATGTGTATAACCCCACTCCATGCCATCGCTGTTATGGATCCCTGTCGAGGTAAAGTAATTCCCAGGCTCTGAACTCGGTTTCCTTATGATTCTCCCCCTGTACACCAATTCATGGAATATCCGATAAAAGTAATGTGTATAACCCCACTCCACGCCATCGCTGTTATGAATCCCTGTCGAGGTAAAGTAATTCCCAGGCTCTGAACTCGGTTTCCTTATGATTCTCCCCCTGTACACCAATTCATGGAATATCCGATAAAAGTAATGTGTATAACCCCACTCCACGCCATCGCTGTTATGAATCCCTGTCGAGGTAAAGTAATTCCCAGGCTCTGAACTCGGTTTCCTTATGATTCTCCCCCTGTACACCAATTCATGGAATATCCGATAATAGTAATGTGTATAACCCCACTCCATGCCATCGCTGTTATGGATCCCTGTCGAGGTAAAGTAATTCCCAGGCTCTGAACTCGGTTTCCTTATGATTCTCCCCCTGTACACCAATTCATGGAATATCCGATAAAAGTAATGTGTATAACCCCACTCCATGCCATCGCTGTTATGGATCCCTGTCGAGATAAAGTAATTCCCAGGCTCTGAACTCGGTTTCCTTATGATTCTCCCCCTGTACACCAATTCATGGAATATCCGATAAAAGTAATGTGTATAACCCCACTCCATGCCATCGCTGTTATGGATCCCTGTCGAGGTAAAGTAATTCCCAGGCTCTGAACTCGGTTTCCTTATGATTCTCCCCCTGTACACCAATTCATGGAATATCCGATAAAAGTAATGTGTATAACCCCACTCCATGCCATCGCTGTTATGGATCCCTGTCGAGATAAAGTAATTCCCAGGCTCTGAACTCGGTTTCCTTATGATTCTCCCCCTGTACACCAATTCATGGAATATCCGATAAAAGTAATGTGTATAACCCCACTCCATGCCATCGCTGTTATGGATCCCTGTCGAGGTAAAGTAATTCCCAGGCTCTGAACTCGGTTTCCTTATGATTCTCCCCCTGTACACCAATTCATGGAATATCCGATAAAAGTAATGTGTATAACCCCACTCCATGCCATCGCTGTTATGGATCCCTGTCGAGGTAAAGTAATTCCCAGGCTCTGAACTCGGTTTCCTTATGATTCTCCCCCTGTACACCAATTCATGGAATATCCGATAAAAGTAATGTGTATAACCCCACTCCATGCCATCGCTGTTATGGATCCCTGTCGAGATAAAGTAATTCCCAGGCTCTGAACTCGGTTTCCTTATGATTCTCCCCCTGTACACCAATTCATGGAATATCCGATAAAAGTAATGTGTATAACCCCACTCCATGCCATCGCTGTTATGGATCCCTGTCGAGGTAAAGTAATTCCCAGGCTCTGAACTCGGTTTCCTTATGATTCTCCCCCTGTACACCAATTCATGGAATATCCGATAAAAGTAATGTGTATAACCCCACTCCATGCCATCGCTGTTATGGATCCCTGTCGAGGTAAAGTAATTCCCAGGCTCTGAACTCGGTTTCCCTATGATTGTCCCACTGTACAACAATTCATGGAATATCCGATAAGTTTCCTTGGTCTCGTGAGGATCTGAATGATGTCCAGGCATCATAATCACCAGGTACCTGCAACTCTTCGTTATTCAAAGTCCAAAGTCCACACAGCATTAGCTTATTGCCCTGAAGTCCTTTTAGTTGTGTATTTGATGTTTGATTTATTAATAATTTGACCCCAACCCTAAGGTATTATATATCTAGGCTATACATATAGGTATCCTTTGCAGGAGTAGGTGTTATTTGCAAGGATCTGTAGTCTATAATTTATATTATAAATACTAAATTTTAGACCCTGAAATATCTGATGGTTTTACTCCTTTAGAAATATGTATATCTATACTGTTATTCCATTGGAAGAACGGATGAGACTGGCGACACGTTCACTTAGTTCAGATGAAGTCATCATCAGCAGTCATCATCATCATCATCTTCATCAGCCGATAGACCACCACCACTACTACCATCACCTACCACCAGTACTTTTAAGCAAACGTATTCAATTCCCGGCAACAGCAATTATGATGTGAAGGAGGAAAATGTAAGAATATAATATCGCTAACATATTATTTCATTTCATAATATATATATATATATATATTTAGGTTAAAACATAGATAATTACTAGTAATAATCATTTTTGAGGCGGTAATATTCAACTTGTTTTTTTTTAATGTTCTGTTACTAGCTGTTTCCCGCCTGTTTTGTTGGCCGTATTATGGACTTGGGTTTGAAATTTGTTAGAAATATTCTCCGCCTGGTAGCTCGCTGGCCTAGTGGTTAGAGCGTGCGGCCTGCTTTCCGAAGGTCGCCGGTTCGAATCTAGACACGCACCGACTACTTTAATATTTGCGTTGTGTACATTTGTGACAGTGGGGACGTAGATTGGCTGTTGAAAAAAATTCTTCGCCTGATTACTCTTCTGATCCTCTCTCTACCACAGCAGCGGACGTCTATCAGCTGATGATGATACAGATAGATTTGTTTTTATGTAAGAAATAAAAAAAAAAATTCTCAAGTCTGAAAAGATTTCCGAATAAAGAGATTTTGTACGGAGCGGAAACAGAAGCCACGACCACTTACACAAATTGTCCTTTGTTACATCCAGTGTGACTACCTGCACACCTACTAGTGCAGGAAGTGACTAATGCTTTTAAATGTGAGACCTTCAGGGAATCCTTCGGTCATTATCCTTCGGGTATTATGTGAAAGGACAGAGTCGATTCTTGGTTTTTTTTAAGGTCACAACGCCGATTCGCTTTTAATTGAATGGCGGTCTCGGTAACAGTTCATGCGCCGTTAATATTTATATTCCTTAATTTTTTTTTATTCATATCCAATTTTCCCTGACATTAATATTCAGGACTTTACCTCATCCTATTATTTACAACATATACACTACTAATTTTTATATATTTTTTCTATCATCGCCATCATCAGCCGGCAACATGGCCGTAAGTTACCATGATGACCCCTGATTTGGAGGGTTGTAAGAGCCCCGTCTGTTATCCATCAGGGTGCACCGCGTACTGGTGTGGTTTACTTGGGCTCAGCAAGATGTAGGGCGGAACCGCTAACCGCATAGAATATTATTGTTTACATATGTATAAAGTAATATTTACTTATACTTATTTCTATTGTTTACTGTCTTACATATTTTTAAACAATAATTTATGAACTTACTTCTAACTGATTTTTTTTACTATCTAGAGTGGACTGGCTGTATCTATTTTTAAGTCTGTCTCCTGCTCAAAGTCATGCCTCAGGCATCCATGTATAGGACACTCCGTCAGCAAACGAAGAACCGTTTCTTCCACGCCGTCATTGCATTTGCACCGCGGGCTCTCCCGACACTTGAAACTGTTTAAGTATTGGGAGAATCCGCCGCGGCCAGATAATGTCTGGGTTAACTGCCCCGTTGGCCGGACCTTCCTTATTAAATGATATTCTTTTAGGTCTGTTGAAAACGAAATAAATTCTTACAGGACTGCATGAGTAAATTCTATAGTTTATTTTCTGTAAGTGATTTTGTTTACTAATGCTAATATAATAATAATGTAATACATTATCAATCGAAAAACGTCAACAGTCAGGCATAGGTTTCTCTTAAGAATCTCTGCACTAATTAGTTCTTTTTTTGGTTACGGAGCGGGGAGATATTCAAAAAGATATTCTGCCCTCTTAGGGAGGAAGTCTGAAATATGTGGAGATTTTTACCCACTATATCCCCTTCGGCGTTTGGACAGGTCACGGTATCTCCGTTCGGAACACAACCGCGGCCTCACTAACGCTATGCTGGGATAAGCTGTCCCGGAGTATCCTTCATGCAGACCCTACTGGACACAAGTACTACTTCAATGACCGGAGACCACGTTCAACCATTGTCCTCTTCAGGATCGTTTGACCTGACCGCAACGATTTCAAAGGCCCGAATAGACATGCACCTGCTCCACTCAGGAAATAAAAAAATATGCATTATTTACTCTTATTGATAATTATCCTTATAAACAACCTGTAAAAAAATCTTTATAGATTATATTATTTAAAATTTTCCGTCGGAACAGTTTAGAGAAGTTTTCATATTTGTAAACCTACCATCTATACATCACACCCTTTTTCAGCTCATGTCAGCTGTTACTGCTATTAATGCATATATAATATATATATATATATTATACATTACCCCCCTTACAGTGTAAGAAATTATAATATTTATATACACCCCATGTATATATATCCCGTTACATGTGATATTTCACATCATTACAGCAAACTGCGGTTTTACTTTTTTCTTAGTTCAACTCTTGCATGGACTAGAAAGAACAGATTTTTGTATAAAGTAAATTTTTTGTAATTATTTTAATTACCAATTGAAGTTTTAAGTAAATAAATAAATCTTAAATTGTACCAATTGTTCTACTTGTGCCTTTAAAATTAAATACTTGTATAAAAATATAACAAAAGCTATTTTTTTTTCCTGAATATAAATTTTGTATTTTAATTTAACCGCCATCTAGCGAAATATTATTCAAATTTGTTGAATTAAGCGGATTTAATGTAAGTATTAAATTAAACTCATTTTAGTTTAACATTTTAATAAAGTCACTAACAATAAAATTAAATTATTTTATCACATATTTATATCATTAACATAAGTAGATATTGATAAGCTATTAAACAATTAACTGATTATGCTTTTAAAAAAGTTAGAAAAGTATTTATTTATAGATATGATAATATAAAAAAACATATTTTGTTCTAATTTATGGACGGACCTTTTGGTTTTTAATACAAATAATACGCTTCTAATAAATTTCTTAGTAATAAATAAATTAAATATATGTATAACTATTTAGAATCTTTTTATTTTATGGTAACCTATGTGAAATACTTAATATTAAATTTATTACATTGCTTATGACAAAGTTTTATAACTTATTTCATAAATCTTTGTATTTTAGTTTCTATAATTATAACACAAGTTTTGTATAAATAATTATAATATCTTTAACAATTAAAAGTAACAGGAATGTGTTATACTCGTAAAAAAAATTACATAATTTTAATATATTTTCACATATAAATAAGAAATAAAATCGATACGCTTATAGATTGTATTTATTAAAAAAAATCTCTGATTTATTGCTGATTTCTACAATTTTGTATTTAAGTTAAAAATAAATAATAATAATAATAATAAAAAATTTATTATGATCATTAACAACTTAAACTAAAGCAAATAATTAATTCTAAATATATAACTAATTGTATACAAACATGTTTTGACAGTTTGTGTTTCTCGCACTTAATTGTTAATAACTAAATGTGTACTTTCAACATATTTATTTGTTTATAACAAACAAAAAAAGTATTATATTGTTAATCTCTTATTTAATAATAATCTATTGAAATATGTCTATAAAGTATATTTATTGCTTTCATCACATTTACAAATATATTTATTAACAAATGCTAGACTCCCAACAAAATACGTCTATAATAATAAATTTCATATCGATATTATGTACTGAGGCTATACATCATCATGGTCTTTAAAATATAACCTTTCTTTATTCTATTAAGGTATTATGAAATATAAATAAACTGTAAAGCACAGACCAGCCGTGTTTTTATATATTCTGATATGTTCTTGTTCCACGTTAATCTGATATTGACTCCATAATAATATGACGCTGCTCGTCAATTTCAAACATGAGATCTTAAGTCACGTTACCCCAGTGGAATGGTGGTAAGTCCCTGTTGCCTAAGACCGTCTACCACCGCAGCTTTTATTGCAGCCGAAATACAGTAGTGTGCAATCGTTACTGTATTCCATTTTGAAGTACTCTGTAGCAAGTGAAATTACGGACGTAATAAGTTAACATAATACGCCTAAAAGCGACGAGCGCAATATGGTGCAGTATATAAAATCAGGTGCAGGTGTATTACCTACCATTTGTTGACGATCCCACTTGTCTCATCACTTCGTCTCAGCGCCTTTCAAATCGGAACACGGTAATGTTGATATACTGTTTGTCGACAGACAGGTGCTGCAGTGATACCTAGATGGTCTCCAACAACAGGGACCTACCACCGCTATAGCTACATCTATATTACCAGAATCTCATTACTAGTAAATAATTTTCTATGGTTATGTTGCCAAATGTCAATCGTATAAGCAAAATTTGCCTTTTGAACTTGGTCATATTTCTTAGTTAATAATTAATTTTTTCTATATTATAAATGCTTAACTTCCTACAGGTAATTCGATGTCTTCTATTTAAGTATTCATTGCCATATAATTTATTTATTAGATTACCTAGAAATTAAATCTAAAACAACTAACTATCACAGCCAACGCGCATATCGCGTAACTTATTAAGTTTGGTTTGTTATTCACACCGCTAGACGTCCAAAAATGTCTGTGCCGTTTGCAGTTTTCGTGTTTGTCCTCCGTCAGGCACATCGCGTACCCCATTAGATGCGGTATCAGGTTCTGCTCGTAGCTGGAAGTGAAGAGGTGCTGCCAAGGGCCCAGGGCGAAAACGGCCACATCCTCACCGCCGTGGGTCTCGGAGTCCAGTGGCACCAAACTTGGATACGGATAGTCTAAAGCGCCTGTAATTATTTAATAGCATATTTTTAATTTGAAGTTTGATTGCTTTTATGTTTTATTAAGCATTTAGTGACAGTTACGTCACATTGGTATTTTGAACGTTTTATAACATTATTTTGAGGGAGATGATCTTTTTAGCACTAGTATTTAAGTCAGTTTAAGCAGTTATTACTGCAATATTTACTTCGGCTTACAAACTATGGTGTCTAAATATTACTGTCTTTTACAGTGATGTACTTAAGTGAATTATGTTTAAAATAAGTAAGTCTTAGATGTTCTTATTAAATCTTCATTACGTTGCATCTAATATCATATTCTTCTTAACAAATAACTCACCCTTCACAAAGTCTTCTTGTACGGTAACATCGATTCTCCCGTCCTTTCCTATAGACGTCGCTTTTCCGTTCGCATAACTAATCGTAGTGTACGGCTTGCCGTCGTCGCCCCTCGCGGTGTCCACCGCACCCAGGATATCGTTGCCCCTGGATGGGTACCCGGCTACCGTCATAGTGTGAGCGTGGTCGGAGCTAACCACGATTAGAGTGTCGCTCTCGTCGGTCAGTAACCTCGCCTTCTTCACCGCCTTCGCGTACTCCACCGTCTCGTCTAAAGCCAAGCGCGCGTAGCTGTCGTGGTGTGCGTGGTCTATTCTTCCACCTATTGAGGATGGATAGCAATTTATTATAGACATTCACGCAATGTTTCAAATATATCATGAAACATAAAGGTAGATTATATTGTCTCTTCTAAATATTAAAAAAAAAATTATTGTCTTAGATTATTGAAGGGCGGTGTAGATGGTAAAATTACTGGGGTAACGAGACTCAACATCTCATGTCTCAAAGCGACGAGCGCAATGAGTTGCTGTGTATAACATCCTAACTAGCGCCACGTTACTATAGCTGACGTGTCATTTATCATCATCAGATGAACGTCCCGATCGTGTCATCGCTTCGTAGAATAAAAAAGGAGTAATAATTAGTACTTATTATTCGGTCAGTGACATTTGTAATTGATCTCTCATTAATGATGTTGAATTAATAATTGCTTTAATTAACACAGTTTGATCGCAATCGTTTCTTGTCCGTAATAATAACAATAAATACGAACGTATGCATTTTCCAGCTTGATACCTGATGTGAGCTACATGTGGTGGAGTATAGATCATCATTATCAGCCGATAGTCATCCACTGCTGGACATGGGCCTCTAACAAATATACCCACATCGATCGAGTAAGGTTTCATTGGATTTGGTCCATTTTCAACCACGCTGGTCCTATGCGCGTTGGTGGAAGACAGAGCCTCGTTTGGTGATTAGCAGGATGTACCACGAGGAGGTAAGGTTGGCTTGGATCCCGTGAGTTGTTCTGCAGGATCCCTTACATCCGCCGCATATAAATAATGGTATGGCATTTAAAAACTCGCCTAATTAGAACTACTAATGTTATAAATTTACAGATATAACAGCATATCTGTATAGAGCTGATGAGGAAGTATTTGTGACGAAGAGGAAGATCAGTAGAAATAAATAACAATACAAATATTCTCTTATATGAGTAAGAAGACTTTTTAAATGTTATTTTGTGGAAATGGACGAGGAATAGGATTGGTGAAAAAATGAACTCCTGCATTAATAGGAAGAGGAATCCTCATCAACCCGGCTACTCTATTCCGACTTATAAAATATGAAAGCTAAGGGTATTCTGATATAGCAAGCTTTGCCAACTTTAAGCTATTTCAAGTTAAGTATCCATGCTTGACTTCCGACATCAAGCAACTCACGGGATCCAAGCTATATATATATCCTGGCTCACCTTGCTAATCAACAATCGAGGCGCTGGTTCCCACCAACCCGCATTGGGTCATTATGGTGAGAAATGGCCCAAATCCCTCTATATGAACAAATGACGGTCCTTAGCGCCCGGCGGTGCCGGAAGCCATGCTGACTCCAGCATAGAACCGTTCGATGTGGAGATGTTTGGAGAAGGCCTTTGTCCAGCAGTGGACGTTCATCGGCTGTTGATGATCTTTCCACTTGTTTTTTGAAAAGCCCATCAACACCAAGTATTATCTAAAATCTTACTTGGGACATTTTTCAAATTCATACTTGTTGTATTTTAAGAATATATTTATCTATCACCACTCACCTTCAACGAATAGAAAATATCCTTTCTCGCTCCTGTTGAGCATCTTGATGGCAACTTCTACCATCTCCTCCAGAGTGGGCTGATTGTAGGCTTTCATGTGGTACTCCATGTGATCGTCGTTGAACAGGCCTAGAAGGTAATCTGGGAGTTCGTTGGAGTTATAAACCTGGAAGGAGAAGAATATCTGTATGTAGATAGCCTTTTTTATATTTAGATGTGAAGACCTAACATTTGACATCTACTTTACGCAATTTTAAGTGAAAATATGGAGACAAAGTTGGAGTGATGAAGCTATTCGTTTGTACAGTTCACAACAAAAGATGAACACGTTCTCTTGGAGTATAATTTCACCTGTTGACGTTATCTATCTAAACTCACCTTCATCAGCTCAGCTCTGTCGGTGACGTATTGGTGTGTGACATTCTTCTTTACTTTGTCCTCGTGCCACTTCTCCGCCAGGTCGATGCCGTCCAGCCTCTGTCCGGTGCTGTTCAGCAACGGCGTGGACGCGTTTGGAAAGAACTCTTTCCTACCACCGCCCATAATCACCTGATGAAGAGCGCGAATTTCGGCGTTAGTGAACTCGCATGTTTACACGTCTATAACTGTTGAACGCAATATCCAAACTAATTATGCATAGCGTCGTTTTGTAGGTTATGTCAAGACCTTTCAAATTATGTATAGTATTGCCAGATACGAGCTCTGTAGCGCTTTGTACATAGCCGCGAAATTCAAAAGACAAAAAGGCGGAAGGGAGATATTTGCCAAACTATTATTATATATCATCATTATCATCCGATAGACGTCCACAGCTGGACACAAGCCTCCCCTAAAGATCTCCAAATCGATCAGTCTTAAGTTGCTCGCGTCCAATGGGTTCCCGCGATTCTCACCAGTTCGTCGGTCCACCTGAGGACCTCACTGCCCCATCAGCCGTCAGTTCTTCGACCAATGAGCTTATATATATATAAAACAATATAAATGATTTTATTTATCACGCGAAGTGATGAAGCAATCTTCGAAATTCTCCACGAATCTCCCCAATTCTTTTTTTATAGATCATGGCTTTAAATATAATCTTAAAGGAAGTATATTAAAGTGAAAGTAGTTATGAAATGGATAGAACAGTTTACACAACGATGAGACGGATCACTCTGTGGAAGAAAGTATTTTAGTGTTTGAAAAGGAACGAGATGAGAGTAAGTGTATAAGATTTGGAAGAAAAATAATATTGTTACTGTTTTGAGAGTATTGAATACCCGATTTGTTTTGTTAGAAAGGGGGTATATGATGTAATGGTAACAACACTAATTGCTAGGATTTCTATGACGGTCGCTCTACAACAGAATTTAGATCCTCTCGTGTATCAGCCATGGTAAATATAACAAGTTTACAATAAAAACTAGTCATTTTTCTGACGGCTGCTAGTTTCTCTTATATTAACGTTCCCAGGACACGCAAGTATCACATAAACTGTTAGCTGATGAGCAAATACTTGATCATTTCAGGAGATGTGAAGAGACTTTAGAGCTAATATGAATCGTTCTTGTCTAGAACACTTTGACTTTAATATTATATATAGACAGCCGTAAGTAAGCAATGGCTGCAGATATCTCACTTTGTAAGTACAGAACAATGTCTCTATTCGCGTCATTATAAAAATCAAACTAAATAATATCGCATAACCCCCTTATCTCCTCCCTATAACACCATCCACCTCTTCAGCCCTTCCCCATCCAATATCATCTCACCTTTCTCCTTCCTCTTTTATATTCAAATTATCTACATATATATGTATATATTTAGATTTATGTTTGTTTGGTTGTCGTTTTTGTTTCTCTTATTATGTTTAGTTTGTTTTATTTTTAATTTTCTTTTCTTTTCTTCTGTTTTCTTTTCATTTAGCTCGCGGATCTGGTATCCGGTAACCCCGAGTCCGATGGAGCTGCTGTTGTCAATATAACTAGCGGCGCAAAATTCATCATAAAAAAAAATTATATCGCATTATTATTATATATGCAGATAAAGCTTTATTATAAAGGATTGTCCTTTTTATTGTATAACTTGATATTATATTCTTTTTATCGTAATATATATAATAGCTACAGTCTTCTGTTAATAATGTCAGATGTAAACATATGGATAGTCTCCATTTTGATATTTCTGAAATAATTTATTCCTAATATTGATGAATCATAAATCATATTGCAACATCTGAATGTTTTATAATAAAAAAAAACTTTATATTTATTACTATGCTGTGTGTTCGTGAATCATTTGTACCGCTGACGACCGGAAACCGGTCCCGACATTTCGCCCCGTGATTTTGCACACGAATTCGACGAGCGTTATATCAGACAGGTTTTGTGATGAAACAGTATTTTTTTTTTATAACCTGTGTAATTTATTCAATAGTTGCTGAACCGGACATACATAGTCCGTGATACGTCATATTATGTATTATGTCCTCAGTAGGTGACTACATATATAAGTTTTATATATAGGAGATATCCAGAGATTTATTGTAATCACAAGATCTCCAACACTATCACACGTAAGCACTCAAAATATGGTAGAGATATATCTTCTGCCATTTAGGCGTAAGCTAAGAATGGACTTTACAAAATTCTTTCTCTAAAGGGAGTTGGGGGGTGTTACGGCCAGCAAAGCGCGGAGCAGCTACTTTGTACTAATAAATGAGATAGAAATTCTTCATACAAATTGCAAGTGATAAAACTGATGCGGCTGCACAGGATCCATCGACGTGGAGATATTTGGGAGAGGCCAATGTCCAGCAGTGGAGATCTGTCGGCTGACAATGATGATGACGATGGAACTGATCAATCTGTTCAGAGATTGTTTAATATTTTTATAGGCTTTTATTTTATTACATTTTTGATCCCAAAGTAGCTTATTATTTTTTATTCAACGATGGCACGTCTCTCCGATGTGAACGTGAGGCTACTTCGGATGATATACACAACGTCATATTGTGCTCATGGTCACGAGACATAAAATGTAAATTCCCTTCACCTAACTCGCCCGCCCTTTCAAAAAATAACAAGGTAACGTTGGCACAGATACTCTTCAGCAACAAAGAACTACCAGCACTTATTTGTATGCTTCACATATTCACTGTATTATAAGGGGGACTTTCGCTAGTAAGTTGTAGTGAAAATCCCCTTGAAGTCCATTCTATTCTTTCATGTTCATTCATGTTCGTCTAAACTTAAATTCATATTCATCGTTCATCTAATGAAAACAAACAGATTGGCAATTTTCTTTCAAATATCATTTTGTACAGCTGAGTAACGAGCAATGACGTGTTAGGTGTCCCGCACAACAGCTAACGGGATCCAAGCCAACCTCACCTCCTAATCAACAAACGAGGCTCTGGCTCCTACTTCTTGTTCTCTTCTTAAAGTGCCTCTCTAACTAGTGAAGGTTGGCGATCAGCGTGGTACAGTCCTTTCTGTCTCTGGTTAGACGGAACAAATCGTAAGCCCCAGATACGCCAGTCCATTCCCTGATCTTCCTCTACCATGACTTTTTGGCTGGATCCTACCGACCCGCATTGGGCCAGCGATGATTGATGGGAAATTATCCAAATCCCCCTATATGAATCCCTACTCGTTCGTGTGGGGATGTTTGAGGGACGCTTATGTCTAGATGTGGATGTCTATCGGCTGATGACAGATGATAGAACCGGTAACGATGGATACAAACGAGGAACTGACACCCTTGACTATCAAGTATGTTGACTACAAAGAGCGTTAAACGCAAGCATAAGCGTTAAAGCGTTAAACGCGTATTACTACTTCACTAATTAGTATCATCTATCGGTGATAACAGATACTACAAGATTACAAGAGGCGATTGCTTAAAAGATACGATTATTCTTCTATACTTACCTTTACGTAACTTGCCTTTACTGTACAAACTTGACAAGTGATTACTTACCATATAAAATACATACTTCTCTGAATGTATTCATTCGCGTATATATTGATATAATATGTTATGTATATGTGTAGTGATAACGATACAGGTTTAAATGTCCCTGCTTATCTACTATGGCATCTCCCCACGTGCTAAGTTGATAGGTAACCTAATTTTAGTACCAACAGAAATTTAAGGTTAATTTAGCATTATCATAATATTTTTTTTTTATATATAATATATAGTCACGCCTTTTTCCCAGTAGCGGTAGGCAGAGGTGAATAAACACCCACATTTCGCCAGATGTGGTCAGATTAGGTCCCATGTAACAGGGGGCGAGCCTGTTGCCACTTTATTGGGACCACTATACACACACACAAATATGATGTCAGTGTGCGGGTTTTCTCACGATGTTTTCCTTAATCGTTTGTATCTCGCTGTTGTAACTAAAGTCCACAAATGTACATAACTTAAATATTAAGTCATCGGTACATGCCGAGATTCGAACCCGCGACCTTCAGAATGAAAGCCGCACGCTCTAACCATTAGGCCAGCGAGCTACTCTCATAATAGCAAGAGAAGAGAAGAGCAAAAGCCAGCGAGCTACTCTCATAATAGCAAGAGAAGAGAAGAGCAAAAGAAGACCTGAATACGAGGATTGCCCCGTTTCATTCGTCAAGCGTCAGCTAAGGCTGGAGACGCTCGACGAATGGAACAGGAGGTATGTGCAAGGTACGACGGCTTCAACAACGAGGATGTTTTTCCCGAGCGTCAAGTCAGCGTATCGCGTAATTCGCCAGATCGAGCTCGACACGGTCTTGGCCCAGATGTTCACCGGGCACGGGGGATTCTCCGAGTACCTCCACAGGTTCAAACTCAAGGAGAGTCCCGCGTGCCCCTGTGATCCGGAGGTGGACCAGACCGTGGTGCACATCCTGCTCTCCTGTCCTTTATTTGGGCGGGAGAGGGTGGAATTTGAAATGAGAATGGGTATAAAACTAGATATGGAGTCGGTAGCCTCTCTGATGAGTGACGACGACGGTCGGAAAGTATTTCTGGGGTACAGCAGGAAAATATTAACGAAGGTGATAGATAAAAACAAAGTATAGTAAAATAAACTAAATTAGGAAAATAAAAGAAATAAAAAGAAATAAAGAAGAGAAAAATGCTAAAAATGCTAGAGGGATGATTTTTTACAGGCTCTCCCCCTACAATCCAGTTGTCCCGATACGAGTACGACGAGGTCGTCGCTCCAAGCAGAGAGGAATGAAAGAAAGAAAAAGTATGCGGAATGAAAGATAGGATAAGAACGAAAGACGAAAAGAATGATTGACGATAATTAATAAATTGAGAACTAGAGAACATATATATAAATGTAATAAACAACAAATGTAAGAGACTGATGATAAATAAAAAATGCGATGGTAAATGAAAAGATTAATAAAGGCCCTGACCCGCCATACGCAGGGGAATGAGAAAAAAAAAAAAAAAAAAAAAAACCGCAGTTAGAGTTTGTGGTTAATTAACTATACATATGTAAATTAAAAGGTTAATTTTGTCGGTTCTTCTGTAGTATATAAAAGTGTTACTAATTATATCGATTTTTCTTTAACTAATTATCAGCCTAACATTTCCAGTGCTTTACAGCATCCATGGTCACTGATCGGCAGACGAAACTGAGGCTTAGGCTGGTACTCCTTAGAGTACCTACAGCTTCATGTTTATTTAAAAGGATGAACTCATTACGCCTCCAAGGTGTATTTGGTATTTTTGGTAGATATCAAGGTAAAGGTTACTCGATTTAAGTAACCAAGTATAACATTCAAGCACATTGTTGTCATATTAAAACAGGTGCTTAGCGTTAACTTAATGAGCAACTGTTCGACACGTTTAGTCGACTATAAAAGTTATTCATTGTCAGTGCTAGACATACAATGCTGCTAATTGTTTCAAACGTAAACTTTTTTTTTATCTATTTTATTTATGAACACTAAATTACATTACTTATTTATAGCCCATTTAACGTTCCCACTGCTGGGACTTGGAGTATTGTCGCCCATTGAGAAAAACGAGGCCATTCGTCCCCCAGGCAGGCTAAAGCGGATTAGAAGACATATGTTGGATCATGGTTATCTAAGGGTGGTCTTTCATCGTGAACTCGAGCTAATGCGGATTCATCTCATTCATAAATGTTGGCATAAAAGTCGCCGCATAAAATATTGCAGGAAAATGGAAGATGTGATTGAGAAGAAAAAGATAAACATGGTCATGGAAAGACAAAGGATATCATGTAACCAAAGGAAACAAATGTAATGTATAATAAGTGTGTTGAGAATTTAGTATGGAAGACGAAGCAAAGAAGAAGAAGAAAGAAACATGTGTGAAGTTGAAAAGAGTGAAATAGAATACGAAGTATGAAACAGGAAAGGAGGAAATTCATAAAAATAACTTCAAAGGTTAGAAGAGATAAAGTACTGACCAAGAACACAATGAGAATCCGTGAATCCATAGAGAAGTATTTTTATTCAAGGTACCGTCGGGAGAAGCGGATCTTCACCTGGTGGTGATACATCTGCCCATACGCGACGCTAATTAGAATGAAATGCACAGCACCACATTGCGCTCATCGCCTGAGACTCAACGTGATATACGTTGAGTCTCGTTATCTCAGTAATTTCACTAACTATAATTCCCTTCAATTCGGAACACAGTGGTTTGGACAGTACTGTTCGACGGGAGAATAATTAACTGTGACGGTACTTGGACGGTCTCCGGCAATGGAGACCGGCCACCAGCAAATGTTATACGGATCCGCTTAATTTAATAAATCAGTGTCGACCGTGTAAAATTTAGTTTCACGTCTTCACCGTAACTGATGTGGAAGTGTTTAGCTATATAGACCTTATGCCGATACAAATAGAATATAAATTTCATTGACAAGCTTTATATCATAGTTTACTTAAAGCGTTTATTATAACGTTAAGTTATGAATCAATATTACACGGAAAGCGCGGTCGGGTGGTGTGTTGTGTATATATTCATTATGATTAAAATCTTAAGGTACTTATGTGTTTCAAGTAATTACTAAGTTATAACTTTAACAAAAACAACGGGGTGTAAGGGTTCCCACACAAAAACTCACGGGGTCCAAGCTAACCTCCCCCTCTCGTGCACCATGCTAATCAACCGAGGCTCTGGCACCCACCAACCGGCATTGGGCGAGTGTGGTGGGAAATATCCCCATATTAATCCCTACCCGATAAATGTGGAAATCTATAGACGCCTATGTCCAGCAGTGGACTTCTATCGCCTGATGATGATGATTATGATGAACCTAAACTAAACGTAAAGGTGTTTCTAAGGTTTTCTTTATAATACTTTGGTTATCCTTTACTGGTGGTAGGTCTACCGTAGCTCATGTTTCTGCAGAACAGTAGTGTGCAAACATTACTGAAGGATGTTGCAGCCAGTGTGATTATTGAGATAATACTTAACATCTTATATCTATCATCATAATATGGTGCAGTGTATATCATTTTAACCAGCGCCACCTCGTCATGAGCCTTATCATGAGGTGAAGGTTTTGCTCGTCTACTCGGGAAGTGATATGTCTTCCTGCCCATAAATAGTGCTAATTAGGATGATGTATACATCACCACATTGCGCTCGTTGCCTTCAGACATAAGACGTTAGGTATGGTTACCACAGTAATTTCAATAGCTACAACACCGTTAAGAATCGCAGTAATATTTGCACGCTACTATTTAGCAGTAGTAATATGGCTGGTGGTGGTCTCTGGCGACAGAGACCTACCATCAGTGTATTAGAAAGTTTAATAATAATTATCGAAAGTGTGAACAGTACCTTGAACTGTTGACCAGGGTTATTCATAATCAGTTGGTAGGCGATATCCTGGCAGCCCAGCGCCAGGCACTCCTCTGGTACGTCAGCATCACACTCCCAGTTCCTCTCGGAAGTGTGAGCGTACATGCCAGCGGGAGAAGCGTGAGTCACCCGCGTCGTGGTCACTATACCTGCAATTATACAGAGGATCTATCAGATTAAATCACTTATGATTACTTCTCAGACACTCACGAATAGATCTAGGCTTTTTGTAGCTTAGCTTAAACCAAGTAAAGAGAGATAACATTTTACAATTATTTTTATAGACATAGAAATGCTTCAATCTGAAAGTTGTTCCTCTTACATTAATAACTTAATTATACATATTTTTCTCAACAAGCTTAAACTTAATTTATTTGTTCAGATAAAGTAGTCTACTTATATATATATATATATATATATATATAAAAGATTTCCACTAATGTAGAGACTAGTCACGATATATCTAAAACCGTTCGGCATAGAGACTAGAAATTTGGTAGAAATATTTCTTTTAGAATATTTCAACCAAATTTCAGAAGCCGAATATAAGTCAGCTACAAACGAAGTTTAACGAAATGTTATCTCTAAAAGGGGATGTTAATAACGGGAAGGCGCCAAGGGGGTGGCAGTTTGCCGTGAGGTATTAATTTCAAGTCTAAATCTCATCATTTAATCCTATATTAAAGCCGGTGAAGCGGACGGGCAACAGCTTGTTTATATAGCTAGCATTAACATAGTATAGCATTATGATATCTCCAGCTGAAATTGTTGTAATGATGAAATGTATTTATTAACTTAAATACAACAAGCCTCGGCCTTAGATTTTAAACGTTGAACAATTGAACGTAACAATGAACTATAAAATCTTTAAGTGTCGTTAAGTAATTACAAGTGTCTATTGACAATGGGACACTGTTCAAAGATAACTTGCGTCATACGGTGATATATTATATATGCAAACATTTCAATATATATTAAAATTGTATTTAGTATTGATATACACATACAGAAAGTTTTTGTTCGTTTCCACAATGGCGAGGTTAACAATAGAAAGAGTTTTCTTTCAAGAAACTTTAGTGAAGGGAAGTTAGTTGTAATACAATGAAAAATTAATAACGTTTGAAAAAAAATAGAATTCATACGCATTGGGAATGAAACTTTGTTCTCTAGTTTATTTGTAAGAATGTCAGTGACACAGCTCGTAGCACCGATGGACATTAGAGACTTAAAGTGTTGGAATGGCGGTGCCGCACCGGAAAGCGCAGAATTGGCCCCTCACTAGGTGGACAGATAATATAACAAGAATCGCTGGGAGGCACTGGAGCCAAACAGCACAAAACCATGCTTTATGGAATACATTATAAGAGACCTACGCACTACCACCTGCAGTGGACGTCTATCGGTTGAAATGATGATGATGAGATGAATATTCTAAGAAAGTGATGATTAACACAGAGAGAGATATTTATCGACAATATTTCATTGAGTAAAGTATAAACGGACTAAAGTGACAGATAAAAAGTAAAATAACGTACTATATTTATCAACGATACATTCTCACTTTTCTTTATATTTCGAATATATTCAGAAGCAGTACAGTGACTAGTTTCCATGGTGATAAAGTACCAACAGGGTAGAAAGGAAAAAGAGGATATAGAAAAACATTTATCTCATTCCCTCACAACCTAAACTCTATAAATTTACCGTTGTCTCTTATCCGTTACACTTTTTCGTTTCAAGAAATCCAATCTATACAGTGCCAGAAGAAGTATAACTTCAAATTCATAACATATACAATAAATAATATCCTAACGTTGAAAGAGTAACTGATGATCATGAGAAACATCTAAGTATTATCACCACCGAATAACGTTCTAATACAACCTTGTTCCGGTTTGGTAGGCGTTGTAGCGAAAGATAATACTAATGTGCAAACCTAAGAAGACGATCCAATGAACGTGCTACTGTTCTTCTTTTTATATATAGAGATTGTATGTAGAAAGATCTTACCAACATCCAAGCCGTTGTCCAACGCCCATTGACCGATCGAAGGTGTCCAGTTCCTTTGGTACAGCTGCGAGTGGCAGGATCCCCTGGTGACGTTACCGTCTAGGCCGATCACTCCGTATTTGGTCTTCACACCAGTCAGATACGACGTGGCGGTGCAAGCGGAATCGGGAACTTGAGCGTCGATGCAGTAAGTCTAGAGGAATATAAACATTTAAAAATTAGACTATTTACAATAATTAAAAATTAAAGAGTGACGACATTTCAATACAAATGTACAGAAAGGAGGTGAAATAAAAGTTTTCTGTTTCAATTTTTCTTTCCCACTTAAGCATTGAGTTATATACTCTTTTCAACAGTCTTGCCTATTTGACCGCCGTTAAAGTTGATTCTTTTTTAACTCTTATGGGACTCCATAAATAAGTTTTTCACAGGTATAGTCAAGTTCAGCAGAGTTGCCCCTCTGACCAGACAGAGTGACGATCTGCGCAAAGCAGCTGGCAGCAACTGGATGCGACGGCTTATATTGAGCAGTGGACTTCTGCGGAATGATGAGGAAGTTTAATAACAAAAAAAATAAATCAATAATATTACATCACTGAATAAAATCATCCATAATAAAGACGACACAGAAACAATTGATGAGGGTTTATAATTTAAGTTTACTTAAATTCCCAAATTTCTTCATACATTTTTTTGATGATGACAACAAATTCTTTTGATGAGTAGACAGCTGGCTTACCATAAGACAACATCTATAACGTGTCATACATAAAGATAGTAAAACAATAACAGATCGTAGACAATGATAAAGATATTGAAGATGATCCGTTACAGATCAGATCGCTGAAACATGACTATGATAGACGTGTTCTGTGCGACTATAATAGGATTCTAAAAGTAACTGGCTACAATCATATTGTGGAAGAATCAGGTGTCAACTATTACCATGTCATGTCTATTGAATATTCACTGTCAAGATCGCTTATTGTCGTTCTGACCTCGACTGGACACAACAATGGCAGCGTATTGACTCTATTTCCTACTACGTTTCCTTCTATTGTGCTCTACTAGTAGTATTTTTAACCGCCTACAACACGTAGCTTCCCATTTCCACGCTTATTCATTCTGTTCTGATTCTGATGAGTAGAACAGACGGACCTATTTTTGTTTCTAAATACTGTGGGAATTTAAGCCTTCACTGGAAAATAGAGAAGAGAGGTGGTGTATAAGTGGCTAAGTGCGAGTTGAATTCACATGTTCATGAAAGCAGCTCCTAGGACCGTTAGTTATTGTCAGTTTTCTCAAGTTTTCTCTCTTATCACTAAAAGAATTTCAAGTCGTTGTTTGTGAGCTTAATTTTACATGATATTAAGTAACAATGAGGTCGTAGACAATGAAACATGCTCATCCAGAATCTGGTTTCAGACAATCGTTTTTTCTATTTTTATTTATATTTAAGTTTTATCCTAAAACTTATTTTTTTAAAACTAATATCGAATTGTTTAAAAAACAAGTTAGGTTAATTTGAGGAAGTATTTTTTATTTTCCGAGATCCTACTATGTACTAGGCAATAAACAAAAAAATAGCCCTGTGCAACACCAGGAAGGATCCTATTGTTCTTCGGCATTGAGAATTTCTCTACAACCAATTGGTATTCTCGAACCGTTTTCCTATCGCGAAGGTAATGTATAATGAAGTATTTTTTTTTTCCTTTCGATCTACTTAGAAATCTGATTTTTAGTTTATTAATTTAATCTCACTCTTCTTTATATAATTTTATCTGAAACTAGTATTTTAAACTTCAACGGTATAATATTACTGTCTATTACTTCTTCGAATCGGTTGCGTCTATAACATATCTAAGTAACAAAAGACATATTTGCAGCAAATTTATATAGAGTTTGATTTGAAATTTATTCTTGAAATTAGTCGGAAATATTCCCGTCTGGCGGCAACCCGCAACACCCCGAGCCCCTTACCTTTATTAACACTTCGCTACTCTCTTTTGTAAAAGGAATTTTGTGAAATCCATTCTTGGTTACCGCATAAATGACAGAAGCAATATCTCTACCAAATTTTGGGTCTAATCGCAGATTTGTCAGGCTTCCTTCCCCACTCCATCAACTGTAATTTTGATGTACTTGGAAGCTTGATATCAAGAAACAGTAAATCTAACAATAGTAAAATACAACAATTGATCAATTAACTAATTACCTTCTAGCCTTCCAGCTACCTTATCCTATTTTATCGCAATCGTTATAAGATCATCATAGTTTTTCAAGAAGAATTGATCAGCAATGGTGTCGTGATCATAATCAGCAAAGTAATGTATTAGGATTGAAGGATAATGTCGAATGTATAATAATTTTGATTAATTCAATAATTTTCTATGAACACAGCAAGAATATAATTAGGTTAATTTTTTTTTATGTTTTTATTCAAGTAAAGTACATATACATAATTTGCAAGAAGCGCCCAAACTAAGAGCGTCTGAATCTTGAGCTGATATGATACAAGCTGATACAATCTCAAGGGTATTTTTTTCTTTTATATGATAAAACGACACCCAAACGGGACACCTAATGATAAGTGATACTCCCGTCCATAACAACGTGGCGATAGTTAGGATTATGTACAGCACCACATTGCACTCATTGTCTGAGACATAAGATGTTGAACCTGATTAGCCCAGTGATTGAACTAGCCACAGCGCCCTTCAAACCGGAGCACGGTATTGTTTGCGTTTTGAATTGGCACTGCGGTAGTACCTACCTTTACGGTCTCCGGCAACAGAGACCTATCACAAGTTAACTAGTGATTATAATTAATAATATAGTTCCTCGAGTGATAGACTGATTACAAAAGGAACTGTACGTCGCATGGAAGTTTCTAAGTATAAACTTATAGGATATTAGTAACTAAATATATTTAAATAACGCTGCAAATTACAAAAGGTATAACCTTCGACGATATTTCCTTGAGCGTGATTTCTCGTCACAATCACCCGGATAATACTGAGCTCGTTTCTAAGTATATATGACCACTGCATAATGTAACGCTCGGAAGGCTTCGAAGATTCGCTGCTGTGACTTATTGTTTAATTTCCTGCATGACCAGTAAATAATATAATTACAGTCACAATCACAGGGTTCCGTATAAATAATTAACATAAAATATATAATTTAATCTAGGAATAAGGATCCAGATTATAATTTTTTTTTTCACAAGCAAAGTAATTATACTGCTAACATAGATCTTCGACGAAGATCTCTTTCATCATCATCATCAGCCGATAGACGTCCACTGCTGGACATAGGCCTTCCCCAAACATCTCTTTGTCAATGCACAATTATATATTAATATAGCTATGTGTTCCCCGCTTTGCTGGCCATATCACCCCCGCAATTTTCTTCGGGGAAGAAATTTTATAAAATACATTTTTAGATTACCTCTAAATGGTAGAAGCACTCCACCAAATTTTGAGTGTTTACGTCTAATAGATTCTGATATCTCTGGATTTATCCTATACACATATTCAAACTCCAGGCGTCACTACCAGGGGGACGTCTCGTCACTTCATCGAAATTAATATTAAGTACTGATATTAGGTCTCTGTTGCTGGAGAACGTCTAGGTACCCTGCAGATCTTTTTGCAGCTGCCAAACAGTAATCTGCAAACTGTGTTCCGGTTCGAAGGGCACTGTAGCTAGTGTAATAACGGGAGTAAGGATTCATAATATCTTATGTCTCAAGACGACGAGCGGAATGTAGTGCTGTGTATATGATCCTGACTAGCGCCACGTTGTTATAGCAAACTGGGAATTATTTCTATGTACATTTATTGTTAAAAAAAAAACAATTTCGCTTTTTTTTCTCAACTCTTAGCGATGGAAAAGGACCCCGAGATGGCAACGAGGAAAAAAACTGCGGGCAACATTAACTGTGTCATGGATGCTGTGCGGGAAGTTCGAGTTACGACGTCCAAAAAAGGATTTTATAACATCCTTTGGTTAGTTTTTATATATATATATATATATATATATATATATATATATATATATATATATATATTATAGTAATGAAGCGACAGCACGAACAGGACGATCTACCGATACTGATTCCCCATCCTTTAAAAGCCTGATGGTAGGTCTCTATTCTCGGAGACGGTCTAGGTAGGTACCAGTCCACTAAAGCTCCAGTGATGTGCATACATTTATAATATATATGCGGTATGAAGGGCGCTGTAGCTAGTGAAATCACTTCGGTAACATGAAGTGATGTCTCAATGCGACGAGCGTAATGTGGTGCTATGTATAACTAAACTAGCGCCAATGTTATGGATATTATAATGATCGTTGTAGCTAGTAAAATTACTAACTCCTCTCGTCGATGCTTTGCTACTTAAGATGCTATACAACACACAACATAGAGCTATTCTGAGACAAGGGGTTGTTACCCAATCATTTTATTAAATGTAACACCTTTAATACCGGATCAAGTAAACGGTGGCAGGTTGATAATATTTGACAAAACTTTGCCACGTTTAAAACATTACCAAATATAAAGACCTCTCACAAAGCGAGCGCAATGTAGTAGTAATAACAGCCCATTTACGTCCCCACTGCTGGGGCACAGGCCTACCCTCTATATGAGGGCTATTAGGCCATAGTCACCACGCTGGCCCAATGCGGGTTGATGATTTCACACATACCTTAGAATAAATTCTAAGTCATGTGCGGGTTTCCTCACGATGTTTTCCTTCAACGTTTGTATCTCGCTGCTGTAACTAAAGTTCACAAATGTACATAACTTAAATATTAAGTCATCGGTGCATGCCGAGATTCGAACCCGCGACCTTCGGAATGAAAGCCGCACGCTCTAACCGTTAGGCCAGCGAGCTACTGCGAGCGCAATGGATTCAGTTAAAGCGGACTTCCGACGTGAATGATTAAAAATAATATTTGAATAATTATTTTTTTGTTTGTCACAACTTTGTGCTTAGTCACAATTTCACCGGGTTGTAAGTGACTAACTTCCTCAAGCAATGAGGTTTGGAGAGGTTGTTTTAACAAAGCGATCGAAACCGGTACACGTCGAGGTACAGTCCCGTATACATGATACGCCGGTATTTTCCCTGTAGCATTGCGTGCTTGCAATATGCATGTACATCAAACTTTAAGACCGCGATTTAAAAAAAAAATTTTTTTTATACTATTTAACAAATCTCACACACACACGGACAAATTTAAAACGCTTCGCCATACTGACAAGTAGTTTGGCGACATTAAATGCACTCCCTCGAATTTAAGATATAATAATACATCATCACATAATCATTCATTATATAATGTATAGTTTTTTTTTATATAAATTCATTATATAAAAAAAAAAAATAAAAAAAAAAATTAAAAGCAGACCGGCAATACATAACTACATTAGAAGAAAAATTAGAAAGTTTCCAACAAGATAGTAGGAAATCAAATTTTGAAATGAAAAATGTACCAAAACTGCCAAATGAGACGAAGGAGGAACTGGTTGGTATGATCCTGTGTCTATCCGAGACTGTTGGTTGTCCATTGAATAAAAATGACATCAAGGATGCTTACAGAGTACGTGGACATAGGGCCGACATAAAAAATACACTTATTGTCGTGGAAACAAACTCCACCTTTAAAAAAAATGAAATAATGAAATCATGTAAACTGTTTAATCTAAAACATAAAGTAAATCTCTCCACTCAGCACTTGAGCTTAAAACTTCCAAAAGACAGCCCTGTGTATGTTACAGAACATCTCACTGCTAAGGCAGCTCGGTTGCACTTTCTTGTCCGTGATCTGGTAAAGTGCAAGAAGTACAGATATTGTTGGACCGCTTATGGAAAAATCTATTTAAGGAAAGAGGGTAACTCGCCGGTTATACCAATAAAAAGTGAAATGCAAATACAAAAACTTATGAATGAGCAATGACTACAGTGTCAATCGATCTGCTGTTGCCGTGAGTCGCTTTGTGTAAAATTAAACATCTTGTTTGTTAAACTACTACCTTATACAAGTAATATTCCAAATCAATGTTTCATATTTTGCTTAACATTTTTGAGAACATGTTTTAGATTCAGACCGGATAACAAGATAACTATTCCTCGAAAACACAAATTATATTCGCACACCCACATTTTTCATTACACCTACAGAATTAGACGTCCTTATTATAAAATAAAATATTGTCATATTACCAATATATTTCGTAAAAACATAAATAGTACAAAAATTGACGATTTTAGCGTTTATTATATAAACAAACATAAACTTAAAATATATACAAAATACTTAATAAACCGACCGTGTTCATTGGTAGTGCATGTACGAAGGAATGGTTATAACAAAACCCATCCGCGACTAACACCACCCCGGGGTGACGGTGCCATAACATTAGTAAAACCATTAACTACACGTAACCCATACAGTGAAGTGAGTTCATTACACTACATCGCGTGTAATTATGAACAGCGTATTGGAAAACATAAGTATTGTGGATGACATGGAGGCTGCGCGGTGCGTCGAGTGCGACGCCTCGCAACTGCACAAGCACTACCACCCGGGCAAAACCGACCTTACGATTATTTCACAAAATATAAGAAGCATTTATTGTAATTTCAATGACTTTATATTAAATATATGTAGTTTAACATTCGAAATAGATATAATAGTTCTAACAGAATGTCACTTAAACATGAACGAACCTTTGCCTACATTACGTAACTACTGCTCTTATGCCACATCGTGTCAGAGTAATCAGAATGATGGAGTAGTAATTTATATTAAAAATTATTTAAAACCCCAGATAAAAGAAATAAGTTTGGTACAGGCGTCCTGCCTACAATTAGATATCTACAACAACATCGTAATATGTGTCTATCGTTCTCCATCGATTAGGAATGCAGAAGGTTTTATTAACTCGTTATGTGCGCACGTAGACACTCTAAACCCTCAAAAGAATATTATTATAACGGGTGATATTAACATAAATATTATACCTAAATTAGTAGAACAGACTCCTGAATATAATAATAGAACTCTCTATCTTAACATGCTATCTACGCGGGGAATACTTCCAGGACATAATTTACCTACTAGAAAAAAAACCTGTTTAGACCACTTCATGTTGAAGTTACAAAGAAATAAAACATTAGCGTTTATTGCCATTTTACAGACCTCGATTACTGATCACTTCACGACATTTTTATCACTATCACAGTTAAAAGAAAAAGAAGTTGCACCTAAAACTATTACTAACATATCTTTTGAAAACGCATTGAAACATCTACAGGGAGGAAATCTTAACAATCTACTCTTCTGTGATGACCCTAATGAGATTACTTATCTTTTTATACAAAAACTAACAGATTCTATTAAAGAAAATACTATTGTAACTAATATCCCTAAAAGTAAGCGAATTATTAAACCATGGGTTACTATCGGAATGTTAAGATGCATAAGAAACCGGAACAAACTACAAAAACAATCTCGTGATGATCCTAACAATGAAACTAAAAAACTAACATATACACGTTATCGTAATTACTGTAACAATTTGTTAAAAAAACTTAAAAGAAACTATGACAGAAACCTATTAGCAAATTCAATTAATAATAACAAACTACTATGGAAAAATATAAAAAACATTACACACACTAATACAATTAAAACAAATAATAAAGAACTTTTGTGTATTAAGTCCAATCCCCTGGCATCAGCTAACTATATAAATAATTACTTCGCTACTGTCGGTAAAGAACTATCAATGAATATTCGTTCAACAACTCCTGACGGTCATATAGAGAAATACCTTAAACATTTACCTGTACAAAGTCAGTCATTTGTATTGTTGGATACAGACATTAGCGAAGTGAATATAATCACTAACCTAAAACCGAACAGTGCACCAGGATTGGACAACATATCAACGCGTTACCTAAAATTTGCAAAACAGGAAATTACGCCGGTTCTGACACATTTAGCTAATCTATGTTTTAAAACTGGTACTTTTCCTGTTGCGCTAAAGCAATCCATTGTCACACCTGTTTATAAAGGTGGAGATAGACACGATTTAAACAATTATAGGCCTATCTCAGTTTTACCAGCCCTCTCAAAGATCTTAGAAAAATTATTGAACTCCAGATTACTCAGTTATTTAACTAAATTTGATATTTTATCGTCGTACCAATTTGGTTTTCGACGCGGTTTATCTACAGAAGATGCATCTTTGACAAGCACATTAATAGAACATCTTGATAAAGGAGAAAAATGTTTAACAGTATTTATGGACATAAAGAAGGCTTTTGATACCGTTTCCTTCGACATCCTTATTCAAAAACTTGAGAAAATTGGAATTAAGAGGCAAAGAACGTAGTATCTTTAAAGATTACATTTATGGTCGCAGCCAGCGAGTTAAACTGGATTCAGGTAACAGTGACGACATCGGAATATTCTGTGGGGTACCACAAGGTAGTGTCCTTGGTCCCACCCTATTTTTAATATAATAGGTTGGAAAATATCTCCCTTCCGCCTTTTTGCCTTTTGAATTTCGCGGCTATGTACAAAGCGCTACAGAGCTCGTATCTGGCAATACTATACATAATTTGAAAGGTCTTGACATAACCTACAAAACGACGCTATGCATAATTAGTTTGGATATTGCGTTCAACAGTTATAGACGTTTAAACATGCGAGTTCACTAACGCCGAATTTGCGCTATTTTAAAGTTTTCCTTCAATAAAGGCAAATCCGCTAGAGAAACGTTCCGTGAGATTAATGGTGTTTTTGGGGATGGTACTCTATCACTTCGAACCGCGGAGGAATGGTTTCGACGATTCAGAACCGGTGAAAACGACACCATGGATAAGCCAGCCGGCGGAAGACCTGTGACGACAAATACCGATCAAATCATGGACTACATCGAATTAGACCGGCATGTGGCATCTCGTGACATCGCCCAGGAGATGGGAGTTAGTCACCAAACCATTTTAAACCATCTGCAGAAGGCTGGATACAAAAAAAAGCTTGATGTTTGGGTGCCGCATGATTTGACGCAAAAAAACCTTCTGGACCGAATCAACGCCTGCGATATGCTGCTGAAACGGAACGAGCTCGACCCATTCTTGAAGCGGATGGTGACCGGCGACCAAAAATGGATCACATACGACAATATCAAGCGAAAACGGTCGTGGTCGAAGGCCGGTGAATCGTCCAAAACAGTGGCCAAGCCGGGATTGACGGCCAGGAAGGTTTTGCTGTGTGTTTGGTGGGATTGGAAGGGAATCATCCACTATGAGCTGCTCCCATATGGCCAGACGCTTAATTCTACCATCTACTGCGAACAACTGGACCGCTTGAAGCAGGCGATCGACCAGAAGCGTCCAGAATTGGCCAACAGGAAGGGTGTAGTGTTCCACCAGAACAACGCCAGACCACACACTTCGTTGATGACTCGTCAGAAGCTACGGGAGCTCGGATGGGAAGTTTTATCGCATCCACCATATAGCCCGGACATAGCGCCAAGTGATTACCACCTGTTCCTGTCCATGGTGAACGCCCTTGGTGGTGTAAAGTTGAACTCAAAAGAGGCTTATGAAAAGTGGCTGTCCGAGTTCTTCGCAAATAAGGAGGGGGGCTTCTACGAGGGAGGTATTATGAAGTTGCCGTCTAGATGGATATAGATTATCGAACAAAACGGCGCATATTTGAACTAAATCCGATTACTGTAACACTTTTTATAAAGCATTGAATAAAGAGCAAAAAAGCGGAAGGGAGATATTTTCCAACCTTATATATAAATGACCTGTGCAATATGGTTATTCCTCATGCTAAAATTTATTCATATGCCGACGACACCTCTGTTGTCTTCACAGGATCAAACTGGGACGAGGTTAAATTAAGAGCTGAGGAAGGGTTGGTCCTCGTTGATGCTTGGTTAAAAAATAATGTTTTAACCTTAAATATGATCAAATCAAATTACATATGTTTTAGTATATATAACAACTCCCAACCTGTTAATTATAGTATAAAAATTCATAAATGTTCTGATGTCGCAAATGACTCCTGTAACTGTTCCATTATACATAAAGTTAGTCAAACAAAATACTTGGGTATTCTACTCGATCAAAGATTGTCATGGTATCCCCAAATAGAACAGATTGCAGCGAGAATTCGAAAATTTATCTGGATGTTAAAAAATTTGAGACATATTGCTCCGATAAATACCACAAATACTTGTTTAACTAATAATTTTTTAAAGTACATATACATTTCTTTGGTACAGTCCATCACTGTATATTGTTTACCAATATGGGGAGGTGCCAATAAAACGCACTTTATCACAGTGGAAAGAGCTCAAAGAGCCCTTCTCAAGGTTATGTATTTTAAAAATCGGAAGTACTCCACGGAAGGCCTCTATGAGCTTGCTGATGTATTATCAGTTCGTAAACTATATATATTATCTTCCATTTTAAAACTCAAGAAAACTGAAGCATATAACGTCTACACTAACGAGAGGAGAAGGAATCAAAAAGTAATACCTACTCCATTGACAAAAACTACTTTTGCAAGCATCCAGCGCAACGTGAGATCAGTACATTTGTATAATAAAATAAATAAACAATTAAATATATGTAGCAAAAACTATCCTGACTGCAAGAAGATAATAACTAATTGGTTAAAAACACAATCTTATGACGAAATTGAATTGCTTATGCAATATGTAATGTAAGTGTGAAAATAAAAAATAAAAAAATAAAAATTGGGATATTTGCAACACAAAGTTTACGACAGCAAACTACTATAAAATCATGTATGATAAGGAAGAGCGGTGTCTCCTGGCGCAGGCGTTGTTATACCTAAAAGGAGATACCAATAACTACTATCACTATGTAATGTATGTTATCAAATAAATGATTTTTTAATTTTTTTTTGATAATGTATTTATATTCGAATCCCATAATATATAATATACATAATATTATACATAAGATCCGAACATATTGTCTATAATTACTGAACTGTTTTTCACTAAGCGGTAAAGATTTGTGTCTATGGTAAATGTCAAAATCGTATATCATATGATTCGAAAAACATCATTCAAATATTACCAAGATTTGACTGTATGGCTTAGTTCCATAGCCTTTCTCTTCGAGAAAAACGCTACCACTACTCAAATATAATCCAGAGAGTGATTATTTAGCTAATGAATATATACAATATTATATATCAGATATGTATTTTAATCATCATCATTATTATTTCCGTCATAACTTATGTGTACTTCTAACAATTGCTTCTCTAATCCTTTTTAAGGAAGCATGTTACCACACTAACTCTTACCATACCTTGTTTTCTTACCCATAACATTTCCTATTTAGTCGCCTTTTAAGTCAAACCTTGCTTTAGATATTTTAACGACACTATAATTTGTAGTAAAACTAAAAAAAGATCTACTTTATAGTTCATTTAAATCATAAGTCTGTTTTTGTTAAAGGTCCAGACTAACACGGGTAAAGAGAAAGTTGACGGTTATATATGAAAATATACTTGACCGTCATCAAAACAGAGAAAGTTTACTTTGACAAAAATATTAAGTATATCTAATTTTTATATGGATATAAATTATAATTATTTTAATCTATTATTAATCTTTTTTTTATTTGTAAATCAACAGCTGAATAGACATGTAGTCCTTTGCCTCTTAAATAAAACCGATACAAAAACCTAATATTTTCTAAACAATACAGGTATATTATTTTATATATTATCTGTACTCGTGAATCAAAATAATCACAGATTAAACTAACGATAAATTTTTGTCATTGTGTAGTAAATATTAGTCAACTAATTATTAACTAGTTCATAGTCTGATAAAGGTTTTTTTTTGTAATAAAAACATCATCGCAATGAATGAGTATTAACTTCCGTTCATTGCTATTGATTATGTAACAAACGATTAATTTATTGAATAAACAAAGTAGATTAGGAAAGAACTTGTTTCTTGTCTAATATATTATAAATATATATTCATCATCATCATCTACACCCTACGGCATATATATTAACCCTTAACTTCATATCTTTTATCTCATTTCTATTATTGGTAGGTTGTTGTTGCCGGAGTCTGTCGAGGTAAGTACCACTTCAGTTCCTATTTCTGTAGTCAAATAATAGTGTGCGTGTTCCGGTTTGAAGAGCGTTTTAGCTAGTTAAATTACTGCTGTAATAAGAGACCATACTTCTTAACGGTAGGAGTATATTGTGGTGCTTTGCCAACCACCGCCAATCATATGGGTATATTACTAACCGCCATAAAATATTCTGTTTATATCATCGCTTTGGTTATAAAAAAAATAAACTTCACAGTTTTTATGTAAACATAATTTAAATATTAACAATAAAAAACTTTTTTTTTACTTCTCTTTAATACTAAGAGATATCTGCCTAGATAATTCCATACGACAATAAACGTAGACTATAAGATATAAACAAGTACGAAAACCAAGTATAAATACGTGTGTAGTTTATACTAAGTAGATATAGAAGAAATTAGTTTAATTTGGTGATGTTTCCTTAAGTTAAAGAGATCTTTGTGATAAGTAACATTTAAGATTCAAGACGTGTTACTTGAAAAATGTGAAAACAATAAACATGTTACTAAAGTTTATAAAGACGATTTTTTTTTGGGTATTTTTTTTAACGGTGAAGTATTTTACATTTGTACTCGGTTCACGTATTTCGAACGAAAAACGTTTTTGGTAATGTATTTTGGATCTTTGTATACTTTACGTTAAGTTATAAAGTTTACATAGTTAAGTGAACGATAAGATATCGGTGCACACGTCAGCTGTTAAATACTCGGTGATTTCTGTGTTCCGGTTTGATGTTGGTAAAGCTAAAGGCACACCGTTTAGTATCATACTTCCCATGTAACAGCGAAGATACTAGAGAGAGATGACTTTTCGGAGACTTTTTTAAGCGTTGTGTGAGGACGTTGTAGCTACCCTTAAGATGCTAGAGGTATTTAATGAAAGAGAAGAACCTATGAAGAGGTTTTAGAATGTAGCGAACTTCCGACATCGTCACAGGAAGTAAGCAGTCACCCGATGGTAAGTGATACGACTGCCCGTAACAACGTGGCGCTAGTGATGATGATATACACTGAACCCACATTGTGCTGGTCCTTGAGACATAAGATGTTAAGTTAGCTCAGTAATTTCATTGGCAACAGCGCCATTCAAACCGGAACATTGTAGTATTTTCCCATTACTATTCGGCGGGAATGCCTATACCTACGTAATAGGTCTCCGGAGGCCTACCATCAGCATCTAAGTTATAATGTATGGTTACCATTCAGTTATAAATCTAATTGTGTAATGTCTCTAAGAGATAGAGACACTTAGGAGATTAGTTGAAGTTTTTAACTTGACTTCAAAATTCGGGTTAGTGGTGCTGACAAAAAGTTTACTTATATAACTTTGTCTGCTCGGATGAACAAAATGATCGGTTTCTGTTAAGTTTACGTAACTTAGCGAATGTTCGCTTCCTTTCTACATTTTCTGTGAACGTTTTTTATTAGTTATACAATCTATACATTTTTTTTATATCGCCTTAAGTTAATCTACTAAGTTCCGCTGAAGTTGGCATTAAGTAATAATATGTAAAAATTTTAAACTCTTGATTCATATCTGGATTTGTTCTTTAAAGTTCTGCTAAATTAATTGTAAATGATATAGGGGGGTGCAATGGATTCTAAAAGGGTGCAAATTACTCAACAAAGGAGGCTCTGGCTCCCACTAATCCGCATTGGGTCAGCCTGGTGGATAATAGCCCCAAATCCCCCCACATGAACCCCGTACAGACGACGTCCCCTAGTGCTAAACGTTACCGGAGGTCATGTAGACTGTTAATGGATATTTTTAGGGATGTTTGGGTACATAGGTTCCGTGACTCGTTGAGCGGGACCCCTTACACTCAAATGGAGTATGGAGGATATACCCAACTAAAATTAAGTAGATTAAAAGATTCATGAAATAACCTCAAAGTACAGCCTATATCCTGAAGTAGACTTCTATCAGCTGATAATGATGATGATATTTGAAGGTGTCATATTTTACATTTAAAGTAGTTAACCGTTGCTCTTCTTTCCGCAGCGGAACTGTAGTGTCCAAATAATACTATGGTCCGGTTTGTAGGGCCTTATAGCTAGTGAAGTTACTGGAGTAAGAAGACTTGACAACTTATCAAGGCGACGAGCACAATCTGCAGTGCGTTTAATCGTAATCAGAACCACGTTGTTATGGGCAGGCGTATCACTTACCGTTAGGTGAAAGTCTCATTCGTCTCGTCACTGGTATTTCGTGTTTTAGTGTTACTTAAAAAATAAGGACATTTATAATTTTACTACTAATTAATAAACTAATAAAACTCACCCTAGCTAGTCCCGTGACGGGGAAAGTTTCGAAATCCAAAACGTTATCCTCCCCCAACCCTCGCTCCACTTGCCCGGCGAAGGTCCTCGCTGCCATCACAGTTGCTAAAGACATTCCGTCTCCTATAAACATTATCCCGTTCTTGGCTTTGTTGGTGTTCAGCGACTCCTTGAGCTTGGACTTGAGGGTTGCGGCAGCCGTCTTCTTCCAGTAGGAGCCGTGTTTCTCCTCCGGCGGGATGTACGCCGGGTTCATTATGGTGTCTAACACCTTTATTGGGTTTGGTGTAGACACGTCTTCTGTTGACAAAAATATACTATATATAATACTGAGGGTAGGTATCTGCTGGAGACCGTCTAGGTACCGCAGCAGCTCCTATTTCTACCAAACAGTAGTATGCAAACATTACTGTGTTCCAATTTGACAGGCGCAGTAGTTAGCGAAGTTACCGAGACAACTAGACTGTGCTGCTGTGTAAGACATCCTAACTAGCGCCACGTTGTTATAGGCAGGCGTATCACTTACCATCAGGTGGACGTTCCGTTGTCTCGTAGCTTCATGGATAAAATGAATACAAAGGAGTTAGTGATTATAAATGAAAATCATTAAATATTTATTAAAGTAGCAGAAAAATGAGTAAAAGTAACTTTTTGCTTAGTACCAAAGCAGTTAAGTGGATTTAAGTTATATATGTATAGATCAGAGATATCGTGATGAGTCTCTACATAGGTGGAAATCTCTTACATGTATATGTATATATATATATAAAATTGGAAATAAATTGTCTGATTGCCAATAAAAAAATATTTGTCTTTAATCTTTGGTAAAATCTATACAAATATATCATCATCATCATCAGCCGAGAGAGGTGCACAGCTGGACATAGGCCTCCCCTAAAGATCTCCTCAATGATCGGTCCCGCATTGCTCGCATCCTATGGGTTCCTGCGACTCTCACCAGATCGTCGGTCCACCTTGTAGGAGACCCCAACCGATTTCCACCTATGTAGAGTCTCATCACGATATCTCTGAAAGCACTTTTGTAGGAATATTCCTTTTGTCGAATGTAAGTCAGCTAAGTACGGATTTTACGAAATGTCACTCCCAAAAGGGTTTGCACGGGGGTTACTGCCAGCAAAGCGAGAGAGGAACAGCAAGTATATATATATATATAAGTACTGTATTGTGCCCGCATTTAATAACAAAGCATTTACGTTATAATAACTATATATGGCATGATTAATGATAATTAAGTACAGACATTAAAAAAAGCCTGTTATATATGCATTAACTTATTGTTAAGTATGTACAATAAATTTAATAACTTATTGTTTACATTAATTAAGTGACCAAGCAACGAGACTCCCTAGACGCTCTCCTTATGGTATATAATACGCCTGTTCATGACAACGTGGCTCTAGTTAGGATGATACACACAGCACCATATTGTGCTCGACCTCTTGTGATATAAGCTAATATATCATTATCTAATTTCACTAGCTACAGCTCTCTTCAAACCGGAAGACGGCAACGTTTGCTCAATGCTGTCGGACTGCAGATATTGCTGCGGTGGTATATACATGGTATCCTGCAACGGAAAGCTACCACCGATAAAATAGCGTATGAATGGAAAAAAAATAGTTTAAAAGATACCAAGTATTATGTACTTGGTATCTTTTAATCTACTTTAGAGAAACTTTTAAACAGCTGTACTAGGTTACGAGACAGTACAACAGTCTCATAACCTAGTAAACCTATTTTACATAAATATTATTTTTTTTTACTTTCGTTCCCCCTTTGTGGGGCTGGAGCCTATTCACCTCTATCTCTCTACCAACTTTTTTTGTATATTTCCTTCATCTACTCATACTTTTATTTCATTCTTCTTTCCTTTCATTCGAGTTCATTCTTTGATGAATCCGTTCTCTACCATACTCCATCCCATTTCCATCTATCACGCTTCTCTCATAAGGACAACAATCCGTTCCCTTTATGAATTATTTATAATTTTCTTTAATTCTACTTATTTCCTCATATCCTTGTTTTACAATGTACGTAATATCATAGCTAATTATAATAAGGTAAAATTTGTGGAAAACGAATGGTGGGGAGAAGGTAAAAATCATGGTTGAGGAATATCAGGGAAAGGACCGGCATATCTGGAGGGTCCGAATTGTTCCGCCGAACCGGAAACAGAAAGGGCTGTTCCACGCTGATCGTCAATCTTCACTAGTCGGAGAGGCACTTTAAGAAAGAGAAGAATATCATAGTTCTGTTTAGCTTGCATAATATATTGCATATAGATTATTTTACAACTCATTGTTTTCTCTTTCTTAAAGGATCCTTCCTAAGGACCTTTGGTCATAAATTTTCATATTTTAATCTATTTTTATATATTTATAATTTGTTACCTACAATTGACCTTTAAGCTATTGAGCGGCTTGTGGTCTAGGTAGAGGGTACAAGACAGCAGTAAATGACTCATCATCGTTACCACTGTATGGATGCACTAGGAAGGATACGTGGAGATAAGTGATACCGACGAAGGAGAATTGTCCTATTGACTACATATTAGCAAAACTTTTAGAATATGCAACGGCGACTGTCCTCGTCAGTGAGGCGATGATACCACACAAATATTATTTGACATATTTACTTATTTCTTTAATAAATTTCCTTATTTATCATTAATATACCACCTTATTACACTTTAGCCATGCCAAATTGGTATTTCCTGCCAGTCGTTTCCAGACCTGAGACCTTTGTTCAAAATTGAACCAGTTACCAACCAGCTGTCTCAGTGTCCGGTATTCCGTAAATGTCTTGTTTAATAGATAAATAAATTGTTGAAGATTCGAATCTAGGTATAGACAATAATCCATAGACGCGGGCTTATCTTTTTACTACCTGTAGCGCAATATTTGTATAAATAGATATACTGTAATTAATCTAATCTGTTGCCTGTTCAAGCCATGAACTTTGGAGTATCTATTGAAACTCCAAGAAAATGGTACATAGATTATATTATCATTTTCTTATATATATATATGTATATGTGTATATATATATATATATATATATATGTATATATATATATGTATATATATATATTAATTTAAAGATTATAATCAGATATATTATAATTATATTTACGTCCAACGTATATAATATTTCATTGAAGAAAATGTCTGTTGTCCATTATGGCTTTTCCCCACCCTTACTTACGGCGCAGAGACATGACACCTGACCATAGGGCTGGTCTAACGATTCAAACTAGCACAGTTCCGGAACGAAGAAATTCGACAGAAAACTAAAGTAGTCGACGTAGCTCTCAACACCTGCAAGCTGAAGTGGCAGACGGTCGGCCATGACTGTCGTGTCAGCGACTGTTGATGGGGGAGGAAAGCTTTGGAGTGGAGGCCGCGTATAGGTCGCAGAAGTAAAGGACCTCCTACCTGATAGACCGACGACATCATCAGAGCGGTCGGCTCGGATGCGAGAAGTTCAGGGATCGCATTTGGTGGAAGACATTGGCCTAAATCCAGGAGTGGATAAACAAATAGTGATAATGATGATAAAGATAAAATGTCTGTAAGCTAAGTAATAATTTTACGTTATTAAGTAAACATATATCTTGTTTCCTTTCCTGTTTCCAAATAAAGTTGGTACGTATGCAGGAGTTATTGAAACATTTCTTCGAGATCACATCATAAACAAAACAACTTAAATGATTAATAATTAAAAGATGGACGCTTGAGCATAAACAAAAGCAAAAAGGTTAGACACCATCATAATCTTTTTTTTTTATTTAATTACGCAACGAGATGAGCGGGACGGTCACCTGATGATAAGTGATACGCACGTCCATAACAACATGGCATCAGTTAAGATATTGTAACCATATTGCGCTCGTCACTTGAGACGTAAAATGTTGAGTCTTATTACCCCAGTAATTATATTAGCTACAGCAAACTTCAAACTGGAACATAGTAATATTTTCACAGTACACTTTGTCGGCTGCAATAGGCGCTGCGGTGGCCTACCTAGACGGTCTCCGGCTTCAGGGACCAGCTGTAAAGAAACGATGTGTCATCGACTCTGCTGACTCAGATATGAATATAGATTGGGAAGAGGGATATTGCAATAAAGCGTATGTTGGTTTCATGAAAATACCCACACAAAACCCCTGTGCATCCCATTGGTACTATTATTAAATAATTTTCCTGCAATAATATGCACAAGGTAATAACCATGATAACCAGCTCCGTTTCTACTAGTACCATACAGTTTACCATATACACGTGACATTGGAATGAGAGAATCAGCGAGGCATTAGACGTTGAGGAAAATCGCAAACTGGGTGCTAGTAAAGATTATTAGTAAAACACTGATCTGTTAAATAAAAACTCTTTCGGTTTTACCTTTCCTTAAATTGTACAACCTGTTACCAACTAAAACCCTATGACGATAGACGTGGTATGTGGATTATCGTAGTGCTGAATTCATTGCATCTTTAAAATAGCCTTTTTTTATTCTAAGAAGCTACGAGAAGATCGGCACGTTCACCAGATGGTAAGTGATACGCCCGTCTAGAACAACGTAGCGCTAGTGAACCTCACAAAAACTACTCTATATTGAGACGTAAGATGTTGATCTCGTTACTCCAGTAATTACAGTAGCTACAGCGCTTTTCAAACCGCAAGACAGTAATGTTTGCACACTACTGTTAGTCGGCAGAAAAAGTTACTGCGGTGGTACCTCTCTACACGGTCTCCTGCTACAATAACTTACCACCAGTAGACAGCTGTTGATTACTCATAACAAAGTAGCGCTAGTTAAGATGTACACAGTACTACATTACGCTTATCAACTTTGACATAATACATTAAGTCTCATTACCGCAGTAATTTTACTATTACCTGGCCTTCGATACAGAACAAAATAATATATGCACACTACTGTTTACTAGAGTTTTAAGCGTTACAGCACAACAACACACGGGACCATAGGGTCCATATAGGGAGCATAGGCTCGGGGTCTGTTTTATACAAACGTTACCGGCCTCGTGAGTACTACTTCAACGACCGGAGACCACGTGCAGCCATTGTCTTCCAGGGACGTTGAGAAGGCGATGAGAACTCCTATCCTGACCGCCAACGACCCCAAAGATCCCATTTGTGTTTGGGAACACCACTCATCGGTGCCACGATAGCCTCGTCTCCGAGCGGGAACTGTCCTCTCTCATTTCCGCTTGGCAGCTTCCTTTTGTACCATAGCAGTTTCACAAAAGAAGACTAACACACGGGACCCAAGCCAACCTCACCTGCTAGTGGTGCACCCAGTTAATCAATAAACGAGGCCCTGACTCTCACCAGCCCGCATTGGCCAGCGTTGTGGGATATGGCCCATACATTCCTATATGAACTCCTCCAAACGATAGCCCCTACTACCCAGCGGTACCAGAGGCTATGCTCTGAGATCTTTGGGGAAGGCCTATGTCCAACTTCCTCTACTTGTGCCTCTCCACTACTGGAGGTTGGCCGTCAGCTCAGCCTATGTCCAACAGTGGACATCAATCGGCTGATGATGATGATGACGCTCCTGTTTGGCGGTAGAAATAAAAGCTATAACTAATTAGTAAAATAATAATGTTATTAATATATAGCACTTATTAATTTCTGTTGATGCTGTGTATTTAGTTAATTAATGTTTCTGTTAAACATTATTACATCCTTCTGCCTTTTTTTTTAAATTAGCGTTATGTTATCTGTGCAGCCATCATTGTCCCGTCACGTACAAGTTGTCAATTATCTGTGATCATGATACTAACGCGTGCTCTATCTTTTTTATTTTTAATCTGTAGTTACGAAATACTTCGATCTATTACTACTACACATTAGACTTCATTTGGATATAGTTACATTTATAATATTGTTACACGTATGAATACATATACGTATAAAAAGAAAACTTTCTCTATTTTTTTTTTATACAGAGGTGATGGTAAATGATATACTTAAAACGTTTAGCGATATACACAGCAGCACATCGTGCTCGTCGATTTGAGTAAAAAATGTTAAGTCTAGTTATTTTAGTAATTTCACTAGCTACAGTGCCCTTCAAACCGAAACAAAGCTATACTTGCATTTAAACGGCAGCAGTTTGGCGGCAGACTGATAGTATGTCTCTACCACCACCGCAGCTTCTCCTTCTGCCGCCTAACATTAGTGGTACATTACTTTGTTTCGGCTTGAAGTGCGTTGTAACTAGTGCAATTACTGGGCTACTGTGAGTTAACTTATGTCAAGGCAACGAGCGCAATGCGATGCAGTGTACACGATCCGATCTAAAACTATGTTGTTATAGACGGGCGTATAACTTACCATCAGGTGATCGTCCTGCTCGCCTCGTCGCTTAGTATGATGAAAAGAAATAGGTACTACAGTGGTACCTACTTAGACGCTTTCCGGTAACAGAGACCTACCATGAGTAGGTACTTGAAGGGTGTAAGAGTTTCCGAACAACTCACGGGACTCAACCCAACCTCACCTCTTCAACGATCTACTCAACGAACGAGGCTCTGGCTTCCATCAACCACTGGGCCAGTATGGTGAGAAATGTTCCAAATCCCCCCATATAACAACTTAACCGATCGATCTCGATCTCGATCTTCTGGGTAAGGCCTATGCCCAGCAGTGGACGTCTATTGACTGGTGCTGATGATGGGTACATATTACCGAAGTAAATTTTAAGTTATTAACAATAATATGTACTAACTTTTTTCTTTAATGTTTAATTCGAATATATTACAAAATGTTTCATATACTTATAGTGTATATATATATATATATATATATATATATATATACTTTAAGTGATTAATATTAGTTTTCTATTAACTTATTACCCTCTGCTAAGTTAACTAAGTAGTTTGACTAAGTGATTATTAGCTGTTTATTTGTTTCATGACGCCGTTTATACAATGTTGTCATCATTAGTGATTTTATGATATTTTTATTCATCATTAAATATACAGTGTGTTTAGTTAATTTGTAAACTACACATATATATATATATATATTACCAGTGTAAAGACTTATCATAACATCTTTGGCACCGTAAGTCCTGGAGACAGTATATAGCAATATTCTTTTTGCCGAGTAAAGGACAGCTAAGAACTGATTTTACGAAATTTTACCCTAGAAGGGGTTATAGTCAACAAAACGAGCGTGGAACAGCTAGTAAAATCACTAAAAAAATAGCACATATATTACATGTATTATAACAGTAGTATTCAATACTACGTTTTGCAACAGCTCGTGGGATCTGGACCCACATGCCCAGTTTCAGACGAGCTGTAAGTCAATATGTCTTTCAAGCGCTTAACGTCATAAAACATAGTATGTTTTGAAAGATGATATTAATCTGTTAGATATTAGAAAATTACACGTAATAGAGAAAGAGTGAGAGAGACAAAAATTAAGATTGTTTCTTGTATAAATTTATACTATCATAAATATTTATATAAATTAAAAGGGTGTAAGTGGTTCTGCCCATCATTTAACGGAGCCCAAGTCTAGATAGACGAGGCTCTGAGCCCTCACCACACCACACTGGGCCAGCGAGGTGAGGCTAAGGCCCAATTCCTCCTCAATGAAGAACAATGTTGATAAGAAGAAGAAGACTTAAAAAGATATTATTCCACTATCAGAAATATCGTGTACACACACACACATATATATATATATATATATATATATGTATATATATATTTGTTGTCTCATCACGAGATCTCCAAAACTATTTGTCGTAAACACTCAAAATTCGGTAGAGATATTGCTTCAGCCGTTTAGAGGTCAGCTAAGAATGGATATTACAAAATTCCTTCCCTTAGAGGATTTGTAGGGGTGTCACAGCCATCAAATCAAGCGGATTTATTTATATGGTCATTCTTCTATTTATCGCTGTAATGCTGTATTTATACTTATTTAAAGTGATATTGTATGAATGCCATTCTCCATACAAAATACATACAAACACACAATATACAATACATGCATAATTATGTATTCAATGAAATGGATACACTATTGTCACTACAACAATGTGGCGCTAGTTAGGATGATATACACAGAACTACATTCATTGTACTCATCATCATAAGGCATTGGTTAAGTTCCATTACCACAGTAATTTCCCTAGCTTGAACGACCTTCAAACCGGAACACAGTAATCGTTGCATACTACGGTTTTGCGGTAGAAATAGAGGCTGTCGTAGTAATTACCTAGACGGTCTCCGGCAACAGAGACCTACTGCCAATAGACTATAACGTACAGCCAAGACACGACGTCAGGTTATCTATCAGCTCAGTCTTCATCTTTAAATGCATAATAATCGCGTACACAGATTATAATAAGACACACACACACACACACAGGTACACAAACACACATCCCACTTCACCAAATTGCACTATCGGTTAATTTCATTGAATACTCTTATGCACACTAAATGGCCAATGTTTCCATTTGGATCACAAAGTATCCGCTTTTTATTATTCTTCGAAGCGATGAACGGCGTTCACCCGATAGTGAGTGATGCACCGGCCCGTAACAACGTGGCACCAGTTAGGATAATATACACAGCAACTGGTGCTCGTCGCATTTACACATATGTTAACACTCTATACGACAGTAATAACACTAGACGCAGCGCCCTTCGAACAGGTACACAGTAATGTTTACACACTACTGTTTGGTGTCTGATATAGATGCGGTGATACCTAGATGTTCACCAGCACCTACTATCTATTTAGTGATTTATGTATAGATCCTAACAGTGTTGTGTATATTTTCTATAAATATTCTTTAGTACAGTTTCGAAGCGTTAGTATTATGGCAGTGTGAACGAAATCTATGAAATAAAAAAAAAAATATAACCAAAAATAAAAAAACATACTTTAAAAGGTTATCACTGTATTATATGCTATTAACTGCTGTTGAAGATTATTTTATTATTTTCCCACTATTGGGATGAAACTAGCTTCGATACGAACTTTAATATAATAAACCGTATAAAGCTTAATATTTGATGTTATCCAATTATAACGATATAAATATTAGAGGTTGTATTTATTTTTTAAATCGACAAGGTTTGCGCTTGACGATGATGCCGCCTGGTGATAAATGGTAATATGGTCTGTAGTGGTAAAGAACAAGAATATTAATGAATAATAGATGTATATTAAAAAGGAGCATGAACATTTTTTTTTATATAACAAAAAAAATTGTTTTTAAATAAGTGAAATGTGTAAATTTGAATAAATTTGTTAATTTTGCAAATAACTGTACCGTAAAGTACAAAGTAACGTTTTGTTTAACAAACTAGTTAAATAAATTTTTATTGTTATATCAAAATAATATTTGGTTACGTTCACGTACCGCTTTGTTCAGGTGCGGACAGAGTTAACTTTGGACGCTTGTTAGTCACGTATGAAATATTAAATGAAAATACTCTCTGGTATATAACCAAGTTTACTGCAGCGTGTGGCACGGAATACGAGGCTCCGTTTCGAACATTGTGTGTGTGTGCAACAGGATGGAAGACATTTGGATGACATTATCTTTAAACAAATGAAATCCGCATTTGTACTCTGTCTTTTAATACTTTTAGTAAAATTATATGTCAAACATATTATTTTTTATTTAAATTTGAAAACATAAATCTGCCACCAGACACCCTGTATATCATTACAGTAAATATATCAAATTCAAATGTCTTTATTCCTCGTATGTTTAATTTACTAATATAAATAATAATTATAAAGTAATTGAAGTAATGAACATAAAAAACTACATAAACATAAATAATGTTATAAAGATACACCGTTGATAAATAATCGATAATTGAAAAAAGTAAAGAATTTTGGCGCGAAACAAAAACCTGCATATGACCTCCTTTCTTTTATTTGAAGAAACGACGACCTCAACGACTCGTTCACCTGAATGTTGATGTTAGTTAGGTTATATACTGTATATATCCTAACTAACGTCATATACTATATATAATATCATCATCTAAATATAATATAGAATTTATTGCATCAATTGTTCTTAATGTATAATGTTTCGTTATTTCAATGATGTAAAAAAAAAACAATATTCAAATTTGGAACGTTTAAATAATAAAATTAACTAAACGCACCTGCGAAAATGAATACGGCGAAGGCGAATGGCGCCAGTACACAGAGCTGCGCGTGCAACATCGCGACACGACCGCTCGCCACCAGGTGGCACAGCCGACTGAAGTAACCCGCAACAGGCCGCGGAACTAACCGCTCGTGCGCAGCGATACATCATTTAAATACTACGCTTTTTAATCTGTACCCCACTAGACAATGTTTGCACAAGATAAGTAAATTTTTTTTTATAACACTGAAACTAATTTCACGGACGAATATATATTACTAACACGGACAGTGCGTTCACCTGATAAGTAACACCTAGAACAACGTGGTACTAGTTAGATGATAAGCATTGCATATTAGGATTTGAGACAAGATGTTATAACAGGCCGTGGACCTGGATCTACGAGCCTTATATCAAAATGACTACCAAGGGCTACACTTCATCAGAGAATGAAGATGTTAAGTTTACCACTGTAATTTTAAAAGCTACGACGCTCTTCAAACCAGATCGACTTTATCCGAACATGTGGTACCGAACCGATCCAGATTCGGTACCATGTGTTGTAGAGCTAACACATCATTGCAAGTCGGACTCATAACAGCACAGGTACGTTCTGGCTAATAACACATGAGAGCTAGAGTAATCTGGATGAGCTCGCTTCAGCTTCAGCTCATTGTTATTTAACACCAGATTAATTGAAGAGGTAGTGTGATGTCTTTGTCATTTCTTCAACCGCCGAAGGTAAATATTTTTATGTCAATTATATCATCTAAAGTATCCTTCCATCATGATGGCAAGTGACGAGCAGTATCAGCTTTATTATCAGTTGTGATGTTTAATTTCATGTGACAGAAAAAACATTATTATGTTGTATTTTTTTTTAATACTACGAAACGACGAGACGAGCAGCACTTTCACCTGATAGTAAGTGATACAATTGGTCATAACAACGTATTAATGTTTGCACAGTACTGTTTGTCGGCTGCAGCAGGTGCTGTGGTAGTACGATGGTAGAGACCTAACATAAGTAAATGTATAGAAATGAAAAGAAATTTTCCTGATATAATTGCATGTTATTCTGTAAAGTCGATGTGAATGATCATTGTACGAGCAAAATAAAGAAGTCGGAGTCATTAGGAAAATAGGGTTATTTTTTTTTTGTTTTTAATGAAAACTGAATAGATAAAGACAGCAAATAGAAGACATTTTATGCGTTGATACTCTATCGAATTTTTTACGGTAACATGAAATTTTCTATAGAATTACAATTTACCATAAACAAGTAATATTATAACTTCATCATCAGCTGATAGATGTCCTCAGCTGGATATAAGCCTCGCAAAGATTCCTACATCGATCGGATTCATATGGAAGGATTTTGGCGATTTCCCACCACGATGGCGCAATGCGGATAGGTGGAAGCCGGATCCTCGTTTATCATCTAGCAGGGTATACCACGAGCAGGTGAAGTTGGCTTGGGTCTTGTGATTTGTTGAGCATGTCTGTCCTAATAAAGATGAAGATAAGGCCAATTTGCACTTACTAAAACCCCCAAAATGTTTTCATCTTCTCTGGCTTACACTTGCCGTTTCTTAACGGAAGTTAAATTCTCTGCTTCCTCTCTCAGTAAGCCGCGGAAGGCAGAACACACAGCATGCCTTTCTACTCGTTTTTTAATCTTTATATTGTTGATGGAACTTGTAACCCAGAAACCGCAGAAGCCACGGGAAAAAGCTATCGAACACACAAGCTCTAGTAGTTCCCAGTGGATTTGGTCTTTCAAAATACAGATTTTGTCTGTCAGGATGTTATTTTTCTTCTACGAGTATAGAATCAAAGATCAGTTTAAAAGTGTTTTTCTTTCATATACATACTACATCTTTAGTGAACCCATGGAATCCTCTTCTACAATCAGCTCTTTGTTACGGGCCGTCCAAGTTCTTCATAGATATCATCATCATCAGCCTTTGTTAATCCTCTGCTGGATATAGCTTACCTCACTGTCATCCACCAAATGCGATCCGCAGCTTTTCATCCAACCACTTCCGACCGCCCTGATGGTGTTTGAAAGCGTCCAACATTTCCTCCTCCAAGACTTTCTTCCTCCATCAGCCGTCACTGATAATACAGACATGGTCGATCCACTGCCACTTCAGGTTGCAGGTTTTCGATAGCTATGTCGACAACTCTAGTTCTCCGTGGACTTACTTCGAGCCGGATTTTTGCTCTAAAGAAATGCCAAGCATAGCTGTCGCGATCGCTCGCTGTGCGACTGAATCGGTAGACCTGACCGATGGTTAGGTACCATGTCTTACGCCGAAAGTGAGGGTGGGTAGAGTTAAAAAATATCATATTAAAGATATCAGTTATACAAACCCTACCAATGTTATACGTACAGAAAAAAAGAATTAACATTGTTAACTGGGATTACAACCCACGACCGTTGAACGTGTTTGTGACGTATTTGTCACGAGGCTATCGCGGAACGATTAGTTTGTAAAACAGCAGAACACTCCACAATCAACTTATACCAATTTTTTTTTTTCGGTTTATCGTTTTAATTTTAAATTTACATTCAAACCTTGCGTCATTAACATGTAAGGAAGTCGAGAAGTTTTTGTACTATTTATCAAGTATTCAAATGTCACTCACAATATAACTATCGTATAGTTAATTATTTAAAATATTACTGTATTGTTTATAGTATATTTACTGGACGGATTGGTCGTTTTGTATTTATTATCTGTTTCACTGGTCGCACGCGTGTCTGCGTGTATACGTTTACATGTGTGTCGTACTATGTAAATGTAAGGAAAATTATGTTTAATATGACTAATATAAAATATTATTGCACACTTTACGTGTTAAATGACGTTCATGGGGAAATGGTGGTGTGGTTTCCCGTTAACTTATGCAGTGAGACCACATCTTCAGCGTTGTCCCAACATCCAGAGCTACGAGACTAGCGGGCCGTTCACTTGTTGGTAAATAACGCGCCTGTTCATGACATCATCGTCATCATCAGCTGATTGAGATCCACAGCTGGACATAGGCCTTTCCAAAGATCCCCACATCGATCGGTCCTGCGCCGCCTGCATTATCGGGCACCAGTAGCCGTCGTTTTTTGGAGTTCATATGGGGAAATTAGACCATTTCCCACCACGCTGGCCTGATGCGGGTTGGTGGAAGCCGAACTCTCGTTTGATGATTAACAGTCTGCACCACGGACAGGTGAGATTGGCTTGGGTCCCGTGAGTTGTTGTGCGAGATCCCTTACACTCCCGTTCATAACAACGTGGCACTAATTAGGATGATATACACTGCACTATATTGCAATCGTCGTTACAGCGAACTTCAAACCGGAACACGGTAACGTTTGCACAGTACTGTTTGTCGGCTGCAATAGGCGTTGCGGTGGTACCTACGATGGACCCACCACCTGTGCAGTGATTGTCAGATCATTTGGTACTTGATCTTCCTCCAACAGGATCCAAATGGATTGCTAACCGCCATCTTGTCGATAAGGTTATATAGATATCTTGACACCAAAAAACGCTTTCCAAAAGAAAATCAATTTACCAATGTAGCTAGTTAATAAAAAAAAAACATACTTTTTATATAACCTAAAATAGATAACCTATACCTGATAGTCTCATAATAGTACAGTATCAGTCAAGACCAAGACAAATACCAAGATTGTTCAAGTCTTGTTCTCGTTTTCCTCATCAATATTCACACTGCTGGTACATGATGGTAGTGTTCATCAATCATAATAGCTACAGCGGCCTTCAAACCGAAGTAAAAGATCTACCAGTTGATAGCTGATTTTTTTTTTCAGTTTCAGTTATATATAAACTATTTATATATGTATTTAATGTATCACGAAGTGACGAGATTAGCTGCACGATCACCTGCTGGTAAGTGATACGCCCGTCCATAACAACATAGCTTTAGATCGGATCGCGTACACTGCATCGCATTGCGCTCATCGCCTTGACATAAGTTGACTCACAGTAGCCCAGTAATTACACTAGCTACAGCGACCTTCAAACCGGACCAGAGTAACGTTTGCACTATACTAATTGTCTACGGCAATAGGCGCTGCGGTGGTGCCTACCTAGACGGTCACCAGCAATAGACACCTATGACAGTGATCTTTAACAATGTTATTAGATTAAAACTAATAAATTAATTTGTTTGTGTGTTTGTATGGGTGTGTATGTAAGTGTGTGTGTGTGTATGACCTTCAACAGCTGTATCCTCGAATAATGTTGTGGATTATCACAACGGTGGGCAATGATTATCAACGCGTCTTGCGACAAACGCCGCATTGTGTTGGCGGCATTCATCTTTTAAAGAGGATGTAGTTCATTCACGTATTGTGTACCGCATCAGGTCGACGCGTATCGTGTCAGGATATATACACGAATAATATATATATATAGCAAGACATAACATATTATCAAACTTCCCTTTATTAAGCGACGGGACTAGCGAGACGTTCGCCTGATAAACATGGAGCACTAGCCCTTAATGACGATAGTTGGGATGATGTACACACTCCACCACATTGTTCTCATTGTCTTTAGTTGAACAATTCACTAGCTACAAAGCCCTTCACACACGCTAATGTATGGGAGGTGAATAAATGGCTTATATTCTTTCTTAAAGCGAAAAAGCAGTGGGAATAATGAGATAGCTATTTATTTAGTTTTTAAGTTAGTTCAAACGCGTTCGTCCTTAGACTACTTATATGTTCAAAGACGATCTGCTTGCCAGCGTGGTCTATACTGTCTCCTTGTGTGAAATTCAAATACCTTTTAGCCCACTGCTGGGATTTGATCTTCACACTACACAATAATCTCAATATTAATTGGGCTTTTTATCCACAAAATGTACCACGGCGAATCATTCCTGCCGCTACTTTCCACGAGCGCAGTATACAGACAAAACGCCAAGTTGCATCCTCACCACCTGGATGGGGAGTATACACCCTGCTCATAACAATGAAGCATTGATTAGGATGTTTACAGTGCATCAGATCAATAGGCCTGCTTTACTCGTCATTCGTATGAATCCCTACAAAGGTGGAGATCTATGGGGCAGGCCTAGGTCCAGCAGTGGACGTCTATGGGTTAAGAAGATGATGAAACGTTGTAGCTATTATAATTATAATACCTTATATATTATGATCATGTGCAAACGTTATTGTTTTCCTGTTTGAAGGGTGCTGTAGTTAGTGAAAATAGCTACACTTGTCACTGTTGTTGCACACCGTCAAAATAGGTTCCATGGCAAGCCGCGAGTCATCAAACAGCACTGTGCAAACATTACAGTGTTCCGGTTTGAAGGTCGCTGTAGCTAGTTAAATTACCTGGGTGACGAGATTTCCCATCCTATATATCAAGGGTATGGGTGGGCGTATCACTTACTAGCAGGTGAAAGTATTGCTCTTCGGCATTATATGGTACATAAGACAAACTCTAATATTTATAGCTGATGTCTATTTAATTATTTTTTTTGATTCTACGAATCAAGGAGATGAGCGAGAGGTTCACCTGATGATGAGTGATACACCTACCTATAACAAGATAGCTCTAGTTAGTATGATATACACAGCACCACAATTTACTTGTAGCATTATTACATAAAATTTCAAATCCCGTTACCTCAGTAATTATTCTAGCTACTACGCCCTTCAAACCGGAACACAGTAATATTTGCAAACTGCCGACAGAAAAAGGCGCTGCAGTGATACCTTCCTAGACGGTCTCTGACAACAGAGACTTATCACCAGTATACTGTCTACTCGGTCTTGATCCAGCTTAAATGCCTTTAGACTTGATCTTGAGTATTCAGTCTAGCTCATATGGTCTTGGTCTAGCATTATAGGTGTTGGTCTTGATCTTGCTCGTAAACACTTGGTTTTGGTACTGCTTTCTCGCAAAACCAAAATTTATACATCACTGAATGCTTCATTTTTATGAGGTTATAAAACCTGTCAGGTGATGATCCTGTCGATGACCAGCAGAGTCCAAAGTGACAATGAACAGGACATATCTCTCGAACGATTGACAGCCGATGGAGCATCAAGGTCCTTGAATGGCGGCCGCGTACCAGAAGACGTAGTGTTTACAGGCCCCTCACTAGGTGGAGTAATGATCTGATGAAAGCTGCGTGACAGGATCGATCGGTGTGGAAATCCTTGAGAGAGACTAGTACTAGAAGGCCCTGTTAATGTTATCCTTTTTTAATAAAATCCCAGGTGTACCGGTACGAAGTGAGCGTCAAAATACAAATGTCTCGATAGAGAACATTTGTTTTGAACGAGCCTTTATTTTGTTTTGTTTGTTTGCTATGACATCTGTGAAACATATTTAGTGTACATCAAGTCATTGAACAGACAACATCATATTTTTTCATCGTGTTAAAAATGTCGAATTTTGTACCAGAAAGTGATGATTCGCGGAAAGCATTAATTTTTTGTTTTCATTTGAAGAAAAGTGCTGCAGAGTCGCATGCGAGTCGAATGCTTGTCGAGGCATATGGTGATCATGCTCTATCAGAAGCAACATGCAAAAGATGGTTTCAACGGTTCAGAAATAATGATTTCGATGTGAGAAATGAAGAACGTGGAAGACCACCAAAAAAGTTTGAAGACGCCGAATTGCAAACGATATTGGATGGAGATGACACTTTGAATCAAAAGCAAATGGCAGAAATGTTAAATGTTGCACAACAACACAACAAACAATTTCTGACCGTTTAAAAGCTATGGGAAAGGTCCAAAAGTGTGGAAAATGGGTGCCACATGAATTGAATGAAAGACAGATGGAAAACCGAAAAAACACTTGTGAAATCTTGGTGGGATCAGAAAGGTGTGTGGTGTGGTGTACCACGAGCTCCTAAACTCCCACCTGGTGAAACCGTTAATACTGATCGCTGATCGCTACCGACAACAAATGATCAATTTGAACCATGCATTGATCGAGAAACGACTAGAATGTGCCAGAAGACACGGCAAGGTAATTTTGCTCCATGACAATGCACCAGCACACAAAGCAAAACCGGTTCAGGATACAATCAAGACACTTGGCTGGGAGCTGCTACCTGCTACCTGCTACCCCACCCGCCGTATTCACTAGACTTGGCTCCTTCCGACTACCATTTGTTGAGCAGCACTTTGGTTCCTACGAGGAGCTCGAAAATTGGGTGTCTGGTTGGTTTGCTTTAAAAGACGAACAATTTTATTGGCGCGGTATCCACAAATTGTGTAGAAACGTGGTCACAATGTGTAGGAAACAATGGCCAATACTTTGAATGAAATGTTTTTACTTTCCCATTAGTAATTAGTGTTTTATTTTCACAAAAAAACGCTCATTTCATACCGGTACACCTAAGTATGTATTATTTATAAGATCTTAATTTAGTCTACATTAAGTCTCATATCCACATCATTAACAGGCGCTACCATCAGGTCGTTCAGTTCACGTATTAGAATTATCAGCACGACCCTGGAGTCCACCTTGGCTCCTTCTCATTTTATAATTGCTTGGCGAATGCCCTCACGCGCTGGGTCATTGCCGAATGAAGCCTCCTGTAGTTGTGTACAATGTAGGAGTTCTATCAGAGGTCGCACGATCATTTTCCAATCACCAGCTCCATTGTCGTGCCAGAAAGATTTAGCAGCGAATGATCAATTTATCGAAATTTATTTGCAATGTATTGTATCGATATGTTTAATTTTTTTTTTATTAGATACAGAGAAGAGACAAGTTTGACCTTCAGCTGATCGTAAGTGAAAGGACTAAGAGAATTCTGGCATTTCACTGGTGTTAGGTCTATATTGCCAGAGACCGTCTGTAAACCTATTTCTACCACCTAACTGTATTTTGTAAAAGAATACTGTGTACATCTTATGTCTCAAGGCGATAACCACAATATGCTGCAGTGTATATCATCCTAACTAGCGCCACGTTATTATGAGCAGTCGTATGACTTATCATCAAGTGAAAACGAAAAAAATTAAAATTGTATTATTCAATAAATTACAAACTTACATTATAACAAAGTTATAATATATTTATCCTTTTTTTTTATTCTATGAAGACATAAAATGTTGAGTCTAGTTACCCCAGTAATGACACTAGCGCCCATCAAACCGGAATACAGTTATGTTTGCCCTCTACTGATTGTCAGCTGCAATAGGCCCTGCGTGGTGCCTACCTAGACGGACTCCAGCAACAGAGACCTACCAGCAGTGAATTGAAAGATTGCATTGTTTACTTTTTTTTATCTGTCTAGTCTAGGCCGTTAGAATGTGATAAGACCATTAATCCATCCAATTTCCAATGACATGTATAACACGCAGGTTGCAGTGATCTCTGTTATAACAAAGCGGCTGTCTAATTGTTCATTCTTACAGAAGGCTTAAATAATTAACATGCTATAAATTTTTACAGATTCAGAGAGTAGCGTGGCATCACACACGGACGGTGATTATGCTGTAAATACCAAATCAAGTTAAGCCGGGAAATAAAGATGGCGGGATCATAGTAGACAAAGAGTAAATAGATCACCTTATAATAAAAAGATAATCCAAGATTTTATTGTTATAATCTGTGACCGAGAATCCCTTTTTAATTAAATAAGAAACTATTAAGGTTGTTACATTTGTGAAGGTAATAGGATTATTTATCTATGGTTATAAACAATTTTTAATTTTTTATCCTTTGTTACAACATTTTTTTAGCTATTGCCATAGTTATAAACAATTGTTAACCATAGCCATACTTATAAACAATTTTAAACTATAGCCATACTTATAAACAATTGTTAACTATGGCTATTATTATAAACAATGGTTGAACATGTCTACCTGGCCGGAGTGACATTTTTTATTCCCTTTCATTGATTTCTATTGATTAGTTTAGTTTTTTATTGGCTCTTAATATGGATCTTAGACTCAGACAAATGTATTTTTTTTTTATTCTTTTACGTAACTAAGCAACGAGACGAGCTGCACGTTCACCTGATGGTAAGAGATACGCCCGCCCATAACAACGTGACGCTAGTTAAGATGGTTTGTACCGCACCATATTTCGCTCGTCGCCTGAGACGTAAGATACGTTACCACAGTAATTACACTAGCTACAGCGCCCTTGAAACCGGAACACAGTTATGTTTTCACACTACTGTTTGGCGGTTGTAATAGACGTTGCGATGGTACCCACCTAGACGATCTCCGGCAACAGAAACCAACCAGTAAATTTTTAAGGTCACCATTGATATGTCTGTAAGAAAAAGAAGAGAATATGCTACTTATTTTTTTTTCACTCAAGCGATGAGAAGAGATAGAGATTCTTCTGATGGAAAGTTATAGTACTGAACAATAATAGCGGTTAATTTAAATGTCTGTTTGAGAGGTTTTAACTTTACTGAGTTAGGTCTCTGTTGCTGGAGGCCGCGCAGGTAGGTACCACCGCAGCGCCTATCGCAGTCGGCAAACAGTACTGTGTTTCGGTTTGAGGGGGCTGTAGCTAGTGCAATTACTGGGGTAACGAGAATGTACATCCTATACATGTGCCGTGTACATCAACTAGTACCACGTTATTAAGGCCAGGCGTATCTCTTACCATAATAGAATAAAAAAAAACTTGAGTGAACGCTGAAGAGGATTAGTGAAACTATTTTCGTCTCCTAGAAAAGGATATTATTACAAAGATCATTTCAGAAAGTATAAGCCGAAGGTAAACTGATTATATTTTTACTGCCGCAGATCACGAACTAGTAAAGTGATAGTAATCTTGTTGTTAACATATTAAGTTCTGTTAAGCAACTTTATAAATTATGTATGTGATGACGTGTACCGAGTGCTGATCATAATATTATTGCAAGTATGCGAGCGGTCTGTTTATAATATAGTAAGATATTTTTTATTTTGAAATAGCTCTTTCACGGATTTACTCATACATACCTTACATTTTATTGCATACATACATAATAGTTTGGAAAATATCTCCCTTCCGCCTTTTTGTCTTTTGAATTTCGCGGCTATGTACAAAGCGCTACAGAGCTCGTATCTGGCAATACTATACATAATTTGAAAGGTCTTGACATAACCTACAAAACGACGCTATGCATAATTAGTTTGGATATTGCGTTCAACAGTTATAGACGTGTAAACATGCGAGTTCACTAACGCCGAATTTGCGCTATTTTAAAGTTTTCCTTCGTTAAAGGCAAATCCGCTAGAGAAACGTTCCGTGAGATTAATGGTGTTTTGGGGGATGGTACTCTATCACTTCGAACCGCGGAGGAATGGTTTCGACGATTCAGAACCGGTGAAAACGACACCATGGATAAGCCAGCCGGCGGAAGACCTGTGACGACAAATACCGATCAAATCATGGACTACATCGAGTTAGACCGGCATGTGGCATCTCGTGACATTGCCCAGGAGATGGGAGTTAGTCACCAAACCATTTTAAACCATCTGCAGAAGGCTGGATACAAAAAAAAAGCTTGTTGTTTGGGTGCCGCATGATTTGACGCAAAAAAACCTTCTGGACCGAATCAACGCCTGCGATATGCTGCTGAAACGGAACGAACTCGACCCATTCTTGAAGCGGATGGTGACCGGCGACCAAAAATGGATCACATACGGCAATATCAAGCGAAAACGGTCGTGGTCGAAGGCCGGTGAATCGTCCCAAACAGTGGCCAAGCCGGGATTGACGGCCAGGAAGGTTTTGCTGTGTGTTTGGTGGGATTGGAAGGGAATCATCCACTATGAGCTGCACCCATATGGCCAGACGCTTAATTCTACCATCTACTGCGAACAACTGGACCGCTTGAAGCAGGCGATCGACCAGAAGCGTCCAGAATTGGCCAACAGGAAGGGTGTAGTGTTCCACCGGGACAACGCCAGACCACACACTTCTTTGATGACTCGTCAGAAGCTACGGGAGCTTGGATGGGAAGTTTTATCGCATCCACCATATAGCCCGGACATAGCGCCAAGTGAAAGTTACCACCTGTTCCTGTCCATGGTGAACGCCCTTGGTGGTGTAAAGTTGAACTCAAAAGAGGCTTATGAAAAGTGGCTGTCCGAGTTCTTCGCAAATAAGGAGGGGAGCTTCTACGGGGGAGGTATTATGAAGTTGCCGTCTAGATGGATACAGATTATCGAACAAAACGGCGCATATTTGAACTAAATCCGATTACTGTAACACTTTTTATAAAGCATTGAATAAAGAGCAAAAAAGCGGAAGGGAGATATTTTCCAACCTGATATATTATATATCACGCCTCGTTCCCAGTTAGTTACATTAGTTGTTTTTTCAATAACACAAACTTATTTTAAGATAGATCTAAAAAACATTAACTAAGATCTAAAATGGGAACTGGCCCACCACAGAAACAGTTCTCCACATGTGAACTCGGAATCGAACCAGTGAACTCAAAGTTACAAAGCGCCATTGAGGCAGTTATAAACATTCACTTTACAATAAGTGATACCGTGAATCATGTCCTGGAGAATATTTAAGAATTTTGTCAAAGTTGCAACATTATCCTTAACCGCATCCATACAACGAGATTAATTTATTCTAGGCAATAAACTTTATAATACGACACCACGTTAATCTAGTTAATTATGTTTTATTCTAATCCTAGATAATATTACCAGACGGTGTAACTATAAATAGGGAAAGGTTATATAGAAGGACAATATTTATATATTTACTAGACCTAAATAGCTATTTTACTTTATAATAGAAAACTAAAATCAGTTCAGTAAACAGTCTATCAGCCGCCATTACAAAATGGTGTGTGTTGGAAATTGAACTGATTATCTATTACAAATTTCAGTTTTAATGTTATAATAATATTAATAAAGGACGCTATAAATATGAAAATTACTGAGGTAAAAAGATTTAAAAATATGCTGTAAATATCCTAAGTGGATAACTAACCTAAAAAGCGAACAGGATGATAATGATTGTCATGCTCGCTTCTTAGGTTTAAAATAATATCGTTAATTTTGTACTTATTATTAAGAATGGATCTACAAAAGGCCCCCAATATAACGAGCCTTATAGAAAGATCGTCATCATCATCATCAAGAGCCCGTGGTACTCGACTACTAATAATAGGTCTTCCATCTCCCAAGGAACGCCACTTAGTCCGATCTTCGGCTACACGCAACCAGTTGCTAGAAAAGGTAATACAAATGGAAAATGGGAGAACTATGCTCGGAATCAAGAATGAAGACCTCTTCATTCTCGTAGAAGACTTAAGATCACGGATATAGACCTCCCAGCGGTTTTTTTTATGTTCTCTGACCACCTAGTGTGGGGTCTGCCAACGCTACACTCTCCACTGCGAGGTCGTCATTCCAGCACTTTAATAGCCCAAGGTCCTTCCATTCTACGAGCTATGTGCCTCGCCCATTGCCACTTCATCCTCGCCACTCGTAGGGCTATGTCCATGACATAGCCCTGGCACTGGATTCAAACAGCACAAAACCGTGCCTTGTGGAACATATTACAAGTTACCTATGTCTAGCAGTAGACGTTCATCGGTTGATATGATCATGATGACATAGACCTAAGGATTGCTAGACTTAAGTAGCAAGTCTCTGGATGGTTGTCGTAGTGCTTCAAGACTTTGAGGATTGATGTTCTACTGATAGACGGTAGAAACCTCAAAGCGGACAGGACCAATGTGAAAGTTCATCGGAGATGGATCTTCCAATCTTCGGAGATCTAAGTCCAACAGTGGGCATATCGTCAAAATCAAGTAATTCTGTTAGCCTGCAGATGAGTACACATTATTTTTGTACTGTTTATTTGTAGATTATATATATATTTTTTAAATACTAAGTTTCATTATCAGTAAGCTGAAAGAAAGATAAAGTAAACTAAATAAATGTAGTGAAACTAATGTAAACAGTAGGATTGTGTGTAAACTACGTGATTTACGCATGGGAGTACAATGCTGATGTCTAAGAATATCCAGGCGAGGTTCCATCATCATCTGGTGGTAGGTCTCTGTTGCTAGACCATCTAGTTAGGCCCCTATTGCAGCCCACAAACAATACTTTGAAGGGGCCTGTAGCTATAGTATAATTACTGAAGTAACGAGACTTTATATCTTATGTCTCACGCGACAAGCGTAATATGATGCGGTGTCATCCTATACCATCATGAGAACGTTTTGCTCCTGCATATCTCTTCGTTTCCTCTAATAAAGGTGAACTCGCAGATATTTTCTTATGTCATATGAGTATGTAAATATAAAAATAAGAACGCTTATCTCGGTCAGTCCGCGGTTGGCCAACGGACGGACAGTTATCGTCTCCGGCTGCGATAACATTTGTTTCTTAGATTAATTGTCTTTTCAGGGACGGTAGCGGTGCGATGGCGGGGCGTGTTCCGACATAAATCAACACATTTAACACATTCGAGTATTTTAATCAGCGTTATCTTTGTGGAGCGGAGACGAGCCTTCGCACGAATTCCGCTGGGGGTCGGCTGTTGTGGAGTCAGACTACATACTGAAACCGCTTGACGTTCCCACAGCTGGTAATCGCAGGCATTCTAACGAAGGAATTGAACTCAAATAATCACTTTCATCATCACAACTCGTATACAAATCCTTTATTAATGTATATCATCTTATGCAATTCCTCAAATTACTCATCACCTGTATAGTTCAGATCTTTCGGCATATTAAACCAATAAGAGGAATTCGATATTGTCCAAAAACAACTTTCGTGGACATTAAACATCTATCAACTTCTAGTGGGCCAGCGTGATGAATAAATCCACTTGATTCTTTCGTGAGAAGATGCCTCGTGTCTTTGGAGAATATTAAGAGGGTTATTGAGATAGTACTTCTAGAAAAATTGCTTTAAGGCTAGGTTCTCTATTTGGCGTTATTAAGAAAGCGAATATTACAAAAAAAAAAATTGTAAATATTTCACGACGGAAATGGTTATCTTATCGCCGAATAATAGTTTCAAAGCTCATGTAACCTTGCTGTTAATCTGGTTTGAAGAATTTATGTTCTGTTACCAATTTACTTTAGTAAAAATATTATCATCCAATAATCATAACAAAGTTGTGTAAATATTCTATCTAGTGACTTACTGTCATAGTTGCATTAACTATGTGTTGTAATATCGCAGGATAGAAGATTCCATTATTTCAATTCGATTATATTTTTGTGGGAACGGAATCGTAAAATCAGAGATCAATATTATCTGCAGCACTTAATAGAAATGGCTAACGGTCAGTAAATTATCAGTTCTTTTCATTAATTCTATCATCATCATCACTGTCGATACAAGTTCACTAAAATAGTTACGCCGTACTCATAGCTAGTTTTTCTTTTTGTGCCCCTCGATCTATTGAAGATTGGACACCAGTTCTGCGAATCCCATTGTGTTGTGCGTTAGGAAGATTAGCTGCTGCATGACCAGTTAAATCTAGCAATTATCTTTGTGTCGGTAGTGCAGTATTATTAAATATTTTAAATAGCTGTTAATTATAAAAACCCTGCGTGCTCTCAACACCTTATTTTCTATTTTGACTTCTCCTAAACCACCTCCTTATCTTATTTCCTGTTTTAAGTATTTGGGTACTAACCACGACAAAGATCTTTGCTCCTCGAACAACCCGCTTCTTTTGTGCCCTGCTCACACCTGTGACATTGTCCACTCTTCCATTTCTGTCCAGTCCATTCTCCTATGGAATGTACTCCCTTTAGATATCAGAACAGTAACTGATCGGTGCACTTTTAAGCAGAAAGTACGGGAAACGTAGTACGGTCGACCTAGGCGGACATATTCCGATCAAATCGGAGATGTCCTAAAGAAAGGCCGGATCAAAAGCACACGCAACCGGCGAGCGTGCATGAAGACGCTTATGAAAGTGGAGGAAGCGGGAGAGGTGTGCCAGGATCGCAGCAGGTGGAGAGCGGTGGTCTCTACCTACCCCGCTGGGAACAAGGCGTGATATATATGTATGTATGTATGTATGTATGTAAATACGGGAATGGCTCTTCAAAGGCATTAGGACTGAGCTATCCTTGAAATAATTTTTAATATTTACTTAATATCATGCATATGTATCTATATATATTTTTATTTATGTATGTATATATATTTATGTGTTTATTTGTGTATTATATATTATATTGTATTTATTTGATGCACCTACCTCATCATCTCCGCATTACCCAAGGTAGACTGGAAGATAATGCCAATGACATTAAGTCCGCCTTTACACGAGGTGTATAAAGTTAAATAAATAAATAAAGAAGCTGTTTGCTGGCGGTAGGTCTTTATTGCCGGAGACGATTTAGGTAGGTACCACCGCAGTTCCTATTGCAGCCGACAAACAGTAGTTTAAACATTACTGTGTTCCGGATTGAAAGGGGTAATTACTGGGATAACGAGCCTTAAAATTCTGTCTCAAGGCGACGAGCGCAATGTGGTGCAGTGTATACCATCCTAACGACGTCGCATTATCGTGGGCGGATGTATCATTTAGCATCAGGTGAACGTGCTCGTCTCATTATTTAGAAAAGCCGATTCCATAGTTGTACGTATTGCAGAAGGCAGGCGCGCGTCGCGTGGCGGCCGAGTGTGAAGGCGGCGCGGCGCGTGCCGCGTGACGTCACACCGAACAAACTCCGCACCGTATCGAAGTAGAGAAAAATAACATTTTTAATCTGTACGCGATAAGATTTGACAACTCCGGCCGTTATCACTGTATACCACCGGTACGGGTGGTATTTGCTATTACTATTAATGATGTGGATAACATAAATAAACTTACGATATGGCGATAATTCAGTGTGTACGGCGGTCTACGTACTGAGGAGGCGAGTTTCCTTTCCTTAAAAAGGATGACTTCGCGGGAAAACTGATATACAACCATTCATAGATAAATAACGTCTACTAACCTATCCTTGGTTTGTGGGGCGTGGCACCTCCGCACCTGCCACCTCACGGTTTTTTCCCATTTCGCAACTTCACTAGTAGAGGACGCCGGTAGGCATCCCCCTAATGTAACTTTTATTTAGTCAGTAAAGTTTTTAAATAAATAAATAGTCCTAGCTAAATCCTTGTCAGAGGAGGCTTCTCATTACAGAGAAACATTAAATGGGCTATAGATATTATTTAAAAATGTTTATATTATGACAGTCTGCGGTATGTATTGGTTCAAGTGATGGTTATTTCTATTGTGCGTTTCTTCCACCTTCCTTTAAATGGACTTTATGACACTGAAACCGCAATTTGCTATTAATTTTTTGCAGGCGCTTTTGATTTTAAATGATTTTATGTATGTAAATGATGATTGTCGATTCATTAACTTACTTCTTGCGTGTTGAACACTCGCTGTAATAGTAATACTAATTTTGAGTCATTAATGGATCAATCTGCAAAACGAAAATTAAACTACTAAGCCTTCATAAATAAATTTTATTAAAATGTCTATTTTCTTTTCTCATACGAAGCCTGTATAATCATCTAATTACATTGAATCACTAATGTTTATTTATACGTAATATTCTCTCATACAGTAAACGCCATAACACCGAACAGTCGGAACGATGCGAACAAAAATGTTCACTATGAACGATAATAAATTTTATCTAGCGCTACTGACGTTATTATAGTATCTTTACACTGCACTTCCGGTGATGAGTAGTGTATTATCGAAGCTTCAAGATCAATTGAAGCTCCCTCAGCATACATATCATAAAATCGTCTTATTTTATCGGCAGCAGTTTTGTTTACATGACCGTCTAGTTAAACCAAAGCAGCTTCTATCACTGCTGCTAAACAATACTGTGAAAATATTACCTTCCGGTTTGAAGGGCGTTTTGACTAGTGAGACTATTTGTACCGAGATTTAAAATCTTGTCTCAAGGAGATATGATGCTTCATCATAACTAGCGCCATAATATTATGTGCAACACTTATTTTCAAGTAAACTGCTGCCCAAATCTTTTTGTTGAAAACGAAAAAAAAAAAAAAAAAAAAATAGAATTTCTATAATCTATGCAATATGTTTTCAGATTAATATTGCAATAACGATTAACAAAGGTCTTGAAGGGTTGGAAAATATATATAGCTCTGGTAATTTTTTATCACTTTTTCATGATTTCTTTAATATGTACTTTAGTTGTTTTTAAACACATTGTTTATTATTTCTATACATTTTATTTGCTTTATCTGTATCAACACATAACTGTATCTAGATGTATCAGCGATCCCTACAAGTCTGATTATATTGTAATATTCCATACATTTGAAGGTCATTAAACATTACTTGATCACATTAATACCGATCATAACCATCACAAAATAAAACACTACAATTTTTATTTTATACATGAAATATACTTTACTTTGATATGGATATTCTTTATTTACATTAAATGATTTTTTAAATCAGTCAGTAAACGGGAACATATTTACTGACCTTTCGATGGGAACTAACGCCGGTATATTATTTCTTCGCTCTTCGTTTAGCTAAGGACGAATTATTTAATTTCTTTTTAATGCTGGAACTGTAACATTATCATGAGGTATATGCCCACAGCTAATCATAGGATCTTCACTTCATATTGGGATAGGTCAATCACCTAGGTTCAACTTCGGTTATCTTGACTTCTGAGTTGAGAAATTGGACTAAAACGTTTTGATACTTTTTTTTCCTTATAGCGGCTGATTCTTTGTGTGATACATGCAAATATAAAAACTTATCCAATGATCAAGGATTACTTTAAGAAAATATTATTGTGGCGAATGTGGGGTTAGAAATTTAGATGAAAACTCCAGTTACTCTGTTCATGAGTTTATTAATTAATTATAGGCTATCGAAACTTAAAAATGGTTCAAAAAACTGCACATATGGATGTGAAAAAGTCTTCATCGGAAGAGGAAGACGCAGTATATTAACCTTTCCTCCTGTATCTCAATTAATCGATCTTGTTCTATGAACTGATTTTCAATTTTATTACATGTTCACAAGACTTTCGCCATTCATCATTCCTTATTTGAGAGAAAGCTTCTCCTGTTAAAGATTTTATATCAACCAAACGTTTTTTTAACATTAATAAACCAAAGTATCAAGACATGTCATTCCCACTAACCAGTCAACGCTTGCACATGGCTCAATGTCGATGATTGTGTTTGTCCTGCACCTTGTTCATCAAGTATTCTTTGATAAACATTGAAAACAATATTTCTTGCTTGCGATTGAAGAGGTTTCTTCGACATTTTCATCACTTTTTAAAGGAAATTTGAAGCCAAACCAAAAACAATTCCTCGAAATTTCAATTGAAAGATGAAATTTTTTTTGTTACCATATGAAAATCGCTATTTTTAACCTTTTTTTTTGCCATAAGACGATGCAGTAATGTCATATTTTAAAGTAATAAACTGAATAATTCATTTCCACGCAAGATCGGAATAAAATCTATATCAAAATTAGCAAGGCCTGCATTTTACTTCTGGTAAGTCCCTGTTGAGACCGTCTAGGTAGGTGCCACCGCATCGCCTGTTTCTAACGACAAACTAAGGGGTTCAAACCCTATTGTGTTCCGGTTTGTTTTCATAATTTATTTACAGTTGAGGGTTACTACAGAGAACCCAACTTTTCAATGTATCTCTCAAAGATTTGCCCCAGACAGGGTGTTCTCTTAGAGTTATATCTGAGATATATAATATATCTTTATGTAACTTAAAAATAATTAAAAAATCTTTATAATAATTAAAAAAATCCTTAAACAAAATTTAGGATCTCAAATAATCATATTTTAAGAGATCAGTATGATTAATACTAATCTTTATTAGTTTTACTAATGTTTATTGTTTTGGCCTTTAGTTAATTTATAATCATTTGTGATCGTCTCGTTTAGAACCTTGTTCTGCGTTATAGTAAGTAATACTCAGTTTTTTTAGGTTTACATGGAACGATGAATATTTGTTGAGATAGTCTGATGCCGTTTGTGTGGTTTATTTTCTTATTTATAATCCCTTTCACGCTTGTAAATGGCGCCACATCTTAATAATCTTATCTCCACATGTTAGGTCTTTACCTATGAAATTGCCGTTTTGTATAAAAAAATTTAAACGAACTTTTTATTTGTGTTAATCGAAGTAATCACCCTTGCAGTCAATGCATCTTTGCCAACGCGGTGGCAGTTTGTTGAAACCCTTCTTAAAGAAATCAGCTGGACGGGACGCAATAAATATTTCAAAGGCATTTTGTACTGCCTCTCGGGTATTCAATTTTTTTTCCGCCAAGAAGTTATTCCAATTCTGGAAAAAATAGCAAGGCCTGGTGAGTAGGGCGGATAACAGAGAGCTTCTAACTTCAGTTCTTGCAACTTGGAGACCGTCTGCTGTGCAGTATGAGGTCACGCGTTGTCGTGTAAGAGCAACGGAGACGAGCGATTGAACAATGCTGGTTGGAGATGTGTCAGTTTCTCAATCATTGTGTTCAGTTCTTCACAGTACACATCTGCAGTAATGCTCACCCCGTTTGGTAAAAAGCTGTCATGGATCACACCGACGCTAGACCACCAAACAGTAACCATCACTTTTCTAGGGGAAAGTATTCGTTTAGAGCATTGTTTAGGTGCTGAACCAGGATCCAACCAACTTGCTAAGCGCTTGCGGTTATCTAACAGAATCCATTTTTCATCGCAGGTAATAATGCGGTTCAAAATTCCTTCATTTGTGTATCTGTTGAGCAGTGCAAGGCGCGTCTCGACGCGTACTTCGCTCTGGCGATCATTGAGTTCGTCGGGCACCCATTTGTCAAGCTTCTTTACCTTTCCAATTTGACGCAAATAGACCAATATGGTTTTGACGCTAACGTCGAAACCTGCTGCTAATTCAGCCATAGATTGTATATCATCAGCTTCCACAATCGCATTTAATTTGTCATAGTCGACCAAAGTCTACGGACGACCGCGAGGTTCCATTTTCAGGTCGTAATTTCCAGAACGGAAGCGAGGAAACCAATAACAGGTGGTGCGTTAGTTTCTAGTGTTAGCTCCGTCAACGTCATTGACGTTGCATAAAGCTCGTGCCGCTTGTGCCGCGTTGCTGCTACGACGGTACTCATATTCCATAATTACTCGAATTTTTAACGTATCCATGATGACGATAAAGATTGAAATTCGATGAAAATGTAACATTAAAAATAAACAAATTACTACTTTTGGAAAAAGAATTCCATGTTTTTAAAATAAAATTAATCGGTAATTAAAATTCTTAGCCAAACAAAAATTATTTTGATTTGAAATGGCCGGCACTGCGGAACGGCAATTTCATAGGTAAAGACCTAGTATTTACTAATTCTTAAGACCCCAACACAAGTGTTTAAATTCGCATGCTCACATTTAAAAAAATAAAATAATATGGGTATGGCATAAGGCAGTAACCAGACCTCGCCGTATCCGGTGAGCGCCAACCAAATAAAAAGAAGAAAAAAGAGCACTCGGCTCATTGTTGGTGCGTAAGCACAAACTGTGATCAAATTGCGCATGGCAATGTGAGTAGACATCTCACAAGATACAACCGTAACCAGATATACAGTGTATGGTCAGCGCACATTCCAGGACACGTAATAGATACAAAGGGTACTCTGATCCAAAGCTTAGTCTTTGTACGAGCCACCACTTTCACCAGCTAGGCGCACTTGCAGACGCATTGTGATGTTGGAATTGGCATCACCACCAACTACGTAGCAAGTGCGGATCGCAACCCGTGGAGCACATTCAGGAGCTCATAACTCACCTCATAGGATGGCTAAGCGATTACATCGCAGTCTTGAGAGATCGTACTCCCACCAGCAATCACCATACATGAAGGTAAAGCATAACTCCGCAAACCCTGTAGTGAATATAGCCAATAAATATCATTTTTATTATGAGACATCACATCATTGTCGTTTAGTAAAATATTGTTTTGCTCAAGTTTGTCTCTCCCACGGACAACTAGCCACATATCTTATAACATGGGGAGCATTAAGGCCTTCATTTGCAAAATTCATAAAAAAGGGAAGGCAGACAGTCTGCAGCCCCGTCATCACGGAACCCGACTTGGAAAAATCTATTAAAATAGAGTGTCGAACCATAACCCGAGGCGCAACATTCAAAGGTCACATTAAACCGAGTGATCGTCGAATACGTCGTATGACTCAACTGCGACAGACGTAATCGACTATCATCAGGGTACATCACCGCGAAAGGCGCACAAGACGTCACAGCAGTAATCAATATTTTGTAAAAGTCCTCAAGCAACCGCATCTGTAGGACGCATCAGTTCAGTAACGGTGCAAACGTTACGCTACGACAACACGCAATATCAATGTTTGATAAGCATCGAGGCAGCAGCTCGCGTCCGCTTCCGCTACCTCATAATGCTTCGACACAGTTCGAGTCGACTTTGGAATAAACAAATGTTATTAAACACGACGTATCATAGCGGCAAGCCACTAAGACGCCGAGCACCCATGTATCATAGAGCGGAAGCCCTAAGACATGGTTCTGAGCATTTCGATGTCGCCGAAATGCTATCTAACACTCTTCCCGAAACAGAGTATGATCAAGTAGTTACTTGAATAACCACCAACTACACCTGGCAGGTATCACACCCTCTCCACCAATTTGATGTTATATTTTAAATTTGCCATGCACCATTTTACACGGTTTCTAACCAGTATGTTTTATAAATCTCATTAATAAAGATCTTCACACACTTTCTTTATCATATACTATCATAAAACATCATTATTTGCATTTTCACATTTTTCCGGGTTTCGAACCGATATATCCTCTATAACTCATCACTAGACTTTCATAGAACTAAATCTTCCGGAAGAATCCTAAAATAATATCTCTCTCTAAGTTGGTTCCTCAATGCTGAGGGTCGTGACTCCTTATCGACGAGCTGTTCTCAATGATGTTAGGCTAATCACTTGTATATAATACTTTCTGAATAACGTCATATACAGGTGTTTTAATGGTCTACTTCACCTGGTCAGTCCAACATTTTGGGTCCGGTTCACGTGGCCTCTAACCATCAACCTTGCCAGTAACGACAAGTTTCTGCAAGTCATTTCCCTTTTTTTCCGGCAATATGACCGAAAAACTCAAGTGTCCGACGCAGCCAGATGGTTGAAAGGCGCATTTGGATATGGAGCTGTGTTAAAATAGAGACGTTGGTGTAATGCTCTATCCAAGAGACATTCAGCATCCGTCTCCATCCGAAAAGAAACGATTTCTTCTTCACTTGATGCTATTAAGGTGGTATCACCAGCATAACGTAAATTTGTTATTTTTACTCCGCCAATACTAATTCCACCGTCTCAACCAGCGAGAACTAGTCTAATTATGTATTCTCCATATATATTGAACAGTAAAGAAGACAAGATGCAGCCCTGGCGCACGCCTTTCATGAACTTGAACTGATTAGATCTCACTCTGTTGACTTTAACTATTCCTGAGCTATTACGATAAAGCAAATGTAGCAGATAATAATATAATAATAATGATTTATTAGCAGTATTTACATTTACATATACACTGAGAAACCGCGGGTCTTGAACGAAGCTAAGCTTGTATCTCAAGACCCTGAATCACAAGTTCACAACTATCTATAGGGGACTTTTATAAGTATACAATTTAAAACTAAACAAAAATCGGTTTTCGTAAAGCAGAGTAAATAATCACAATCGTTATAATTGATAAACAGTTAAATGGTGATTATATACATAAAAAGGAGCAGCTATCATCATGTTAATCTTGTTATATATTATCAATACCTAAATTAAATTGGGTCAGTATTTGGGGTGTTTTGTGTGTGGTGTGGTGTGCATGTGTATGCGTGTGCGCTTGTGTGTGTTTGGATGTATTACACCTTATGATGCTATTGACGTTATCTGACAAGCTTTTCGGTTTCCTCGTAGTTCAGTTTGCTTAAATGAGTCTGTAGTGTTTTCTTGCAGGTGTACAGGGATCTGTCTTTTATATCAATTTCAAAAATTACATCTTTTGGCACGTCGAGGTTATTAAGTCCTTCCCACAATTGCATCCACCTCACACTATCGAAGGCTCTACTGTAATGCTGTAATCCACGAAACAAAGCACAGCAGGTGTGTCAACCTCGTAGCATTTTTCTATGAGTTGTCGGATGTTAAGAATCATCTCTCATGTACCTCTGCCCTTCACAATTGGCGAATCAACTTAAACTCGGAAAAATGTGAAGCCATTCCACACTTCACTTACAAAACACCCACGACCCATCACTAGAACGCAATCTATGGCGGCTACAAACTCGGTGAGATCTTCTTCGGCCACTCCATCCCATGGAGGGTTTCGGGAAAATACCTCAGCGTCACGCTCGACGCCAAACTTAACTTCGTCGCCCACATTTGCACAACAAGGAACAAAGCGGCCCAAGTACTGGGCAAGCTTACCCCTTGATGTGCAAAAAGAGCAAGTTGTCTATCAGACACAAACTCCATCTCTACAAGATATGCGTAGAACCTATAATGTCTTACGTCAGCATAATCTTCGCCCACTCAACAGAAGCACGTCTCAAACCCTTGCTGGTTTTCCAACACCGATTCACTCGTATCGCCTGTGTCTAAATACATTGGATGGTTTGTTATACTACATTCATCATTCACATTATTCGTCGATATTTACATGAAAAATCGCAGGACGCAATGACTTACGTCAGACATTACGGTAAACCTGATTTATTTAGAACAGCAACATGTAACCCTAATTGGTCAGCAATCAAAGAGAATATTAACACCAATTTAACTCCACAAAACAGATACGATATAGTTAATAGAGTCTTTCATCTAAAAATACACAAACTCTTACACATCATTAACAAGTCTTATATATTATATTTGGTCTGCCGCGCTGTCATATATACACTATAGAATGGCAAAAACATAGGCTGCCACATGTACATCTGCTGGTGTGGTTAGTGTACAAAATCAACTTGACAGCGTTATTTCAGCTGAATTACCGGTTAAAGAAGAAGATCAAGTCCTGTTCGTAATAGTAAAGAAACACATGGCACTCGGCCTTTGCGGGACTTTTTAATTCCAAATACAACAAAAAATTTCCGAAGTCTTTACAAACTCAAACATCTACTAGCGATGACGGATATCCCAAATATCGTCGACGATCGCCAGAACAGGGTGGCCAAAGTGCCACCGTCCGAAACGATGATATTGATCGTTCCCTATAATCCACTTCTTTTGAAAATTTTTGATGCCCACATCAACCTAAAGTTGTGCAGTTCAATAAAGTCAATCCAATATATTAATTACTAAATACATTAATAAAGGTAGCGATCAAGATATTTTCAGCATACTATCACCAAATGAATTGGAAAATTATCAAATCTGAACGTTATATCTGCAGCTCTGAAACAATATGGAGGATTTTATGATTCGAAGTGCACGACCGGGCTCTCACTATTGTCCACCTTGCAGTTCATTTAGAAAATGAACAAAGAGTATATTTAACTGAAAACAATATACAAGAAGTTGTTAATAACCCGCGAGACACAACATTAACAGCATTCTCGAAGTTATGTGCTCAAGTTGATTTCGTGAAAACACTGACATATGACAAAGTTCCAAGTTTTCCTTTCAACTGCGGAAACAAAGTACTGCGGTCGATGGTTTCCCCGGAACAAAAAAACGGAACCTCTTGGCAGAGTCTACGTGATCCGTCCTAACAACAGCGAATGCTATTATCTGAGAATGTTACTGTATGTTGTAAAAAGCCCTACATACATTCTTTACACACCTGAGAACTGTATAAGGTGTTATTTATACCTGTAATTTGTTTTCTGAGTATAAGTTTCTTTCAACCTTTTCTGCGACGTTCCCAAGCTTTGCATTTCATTCGTTCCTCGTTTAGAAATTAGCACTTTTCACCACAAGGTACTGTAAACGTTTTAAATTTTTTTATCATAAAATTAGAAAAACTGGTCCGCGATAGTTTAAAACGGATTGCGGATTAGATTGCTAAAACTATGGGTAAAAGCGGAAATGCCAAGTGCCTGGCAACTCTGAGAAACAACAAGCTCACCAACTGAGCCTATCTATATTCTTGTTATGAGCGGGCTGGAAGCCACAGCGGCTCTTACAGCTCATCTGTCACTGGGCTCGTGGACCCGGATCCACGGCCTGAAAAACTGAGCCTAGACAAGTAGAGATACGCATGAAGTGTCTGTCTTATTTACGTCGTTAGAAAAGAATGGCATGTTTCTCTCAAATAGTTTCGACGAATGTGTGCTAGCGCGGGGCAAGCCCGACAAACAGGTACTAGACATTCGCCATCTAGCGTCACTACTACAAAACACTACAAAAGCGTCATAGCCACAACTATTTGTTCTTTTGTATTCTCAATTGATTATTTATCGTGTTTCTTATCTTTAAGTTGAATTAAGGTTGATTTGAAGTTGTGTTCATAAAATATGTTAGTCTTTATTTTAATCTCGATATACGTTCAATACATACAATACAATACATACTTAATTCGGCTTATTCACAGATTATAATTTGCTAATGTTAATGGTGGCGCTATCTTTTGCTGTTTTTTAGAATTAAATTTAGCTTGTAGGAGATCGTAGCTCATATCCTAATACAAAAGATTAAAAAAAAAATTATAAGCTATTTGTTTATTTTAAATTTAATAATTTGTTAAATTTCAATTACTCTCAAATTATCTGAAATTAACTTTGCTTTTATTTTTATTAATTTCTAATTCCGGTAAACTTCTTGTCGATTTCTTGTCATATTCAGTCATCAGACATGTCAGTAAATTCTATTGAGATTTTACCATAGAATTATTTAATTTAGGTTGTTTGTTATTGTAACATTGGTTAAATATTTGAATACAACAATAAGAATTATGGCAGCATTTTGGAAAACATCTCTTATAGATTTTATATAAAATATAAACAAAATTAACACATTCAATAATATAAGTGCCGAATAATAATATCCATTCTTAACAATTTATATATTATTTTATATCGATTTTGATCTTCATTAATTTGGTCCTCCAACTTAATTTATGTGAAACTAAATTTAAAGATTCTAAGTCAACATTTGTTAATGCAATAAGAGTTAATGTAAGTAAAGTTTCATTTATTAAGTTATATTTGCAACAGTCATCTACTATATTAAAGTTAATTTCAAGTTGGCTTGGTAATATATTATATTTTTGTTTTTCAAGTAGTGATAAAGTTATTTCTGTTAGAAGTTTGGTCTCATAAGAGAGGTTATTAACTGTAGATGGATAAAATAGAGGGTAGTATAACATATTTTTATTAAGATTCTTACAGTCATTTATATTATCTAACAAATAATAACTCAATCTATCATCTGTGATAGTCATATATAGCCTTGAAGGATGAACAAGAATATATGTTAAAATATTACTTATTTCATGTGAAGGTGTCCCCACCTAATAACTTATGGGACCCAAGTCAACCTCACCTGCTCGTGGTGCATCTTGGTAATCAACAAACAAGGCTCTGGCTCCTATCAACCTAAATTGGGCCAGTGTCGTGGAAATTGGCCCGAATCCTTTCATATGAACCCCTACAAATGATTGCTTCTGGTGCCCTGCGATGTGGGCAGTGCAGGATTGATTGATGTGGGAATTTTTGGGTGAGGTCTATGTCCAGCAATAGATGTCTATCGGCTGATGATGATGTGGTGTAGGTAAAGGTAATTTTTTATAAATGTTAAACTTAATATGATTAATTAATGGTATTTTAATAACAAATACTTATTTCTCATTATAAAGATAAGAAATAAGTTTAGACAGATCAATAATATTATAAATATTTTTTAGAGATATAAAAACAGGAATCTGCATTTCTCTTTATAATTTTGCTGTTATAAAGTTCGTTATATAATTTTGTATGAGTTAAGACATGGATGCAGAATATTTGCTTTTGCAAATATAATAAATACACAATTGTGTCTAAAATATTAGATATAGACAACAATGAACTTTCAATAATATTTAATAAAGAATAAATTTTTCTACATTAACTAACTTAATATTAGTTTTATAATTTATATATTTTTTTTTTTCAGGCCTTTTTCCCAGTAGGGGTAGGCAGAAGTGAATAAACACCCACATTTCGCCAGATATGGTCAGATTAGGTCCCAATGTAACAGGGGGCGAGCCTGTTGTCACTTTACTGGGACCACCACACACACACAAAGATGATTTCAGTGTGCGGGTTTCCTCACGATGTTTTCCTTCACCGTTTTTGTATCTCGCTGTTGTAACTAAAGTTCACAAATGTACATAACTTAAATATTAAGTCATCGGTACATGCCGAGATTCGAACCAGCGAACTTCGGAATGAATGCCGCACGCTCTAACTATTAGGCCAGCGAGCTATTGTAGCAGTAATATGTATATTGTCTTTCATTAAAGAAAATAATCGATTTTCGTTTTCTTCACAGGTAGAAATTGCTTCATCATACTTGCATCATTGGCATCTAATGTTTCTCATTCATTTCCCATCTTATTTCGAAAAATCCACTGAATCGTTTTAAAAGGCCTTTAGCATTTGGTGGTGAAATTTTAAAATTTTCTTTTTGGCACATTAGATGCCATTGATGCAAGTATGATGAAGCAATTTCTACCTGTGAAGAAAACGAAAATCGATTATTTTCTTTAATGAAAGACAATATACATATTACTGCCACAATAGCTCGCTGGCCTGATAGTTAGAGCGTGCGGCATTCATTCCGAAGGTCGCGGGTTTGAATCTCGGCATGTACCAATGACTTTAATATTTAAGTTATGTACATTTGTGGACTTTAGTTACAACAGCGAGATACAAACGGTGAAGGAAAACATCGCGAGGAAACCTGCACATGACTTAGAATTTATTCTAAGGTATGTGTGAAGTCACCAACCCGCATTGGGTCAGCGTGGTGACTATGGCCCAATCGCCCTCATATAGAGAGTAGGCCTGTGCCCCAGCAGTGGGGACGTAAATGGGCTGTTATTACTACTATATTTTCTCCTTAGAAGAAGCATCATAATATCTTTTCGAATACTCTTTACTTCAATCTATATTGTAAAGCACGAAAATATTCTTGATAATTCGTGTTATCATTAGATTCATAAATGCTACTAGGAATAGTTGGCTTATGGCCATATAATAATTCAAATGGAGTGAACTCTGCAGTGCAATGTGTATTGCATGATAAAATTGCAGTTGCTGGATAAGAATGCCAGTCATCATGATTTTGTTTTACAAAAGATTTCAAGTATTCTTTGAGCGTAGCATGGCTACAGTCTAGTGCAGCGTTCGTTTGAGGATGACATGGAGTTGAATATAAGTTTTGTTTTAAGAATTGTTTGTTCCTTGAATAACTGCGATGTAAAACAATTGCCTTGATCGGTAAGTATCATCTTAGCAATCCAAATAATGAAAAGAAAAGAATTAAATTACGTGCTTCTTGATCCGTGGTACAAGTGATCATTGGATAGCCATAAGAAAATTTACAGAGGTCTTCTTGTAAGGTTAAAATATATTAAAATTTTTGTAAACCCGCTTCGGGCAAAGTACCCACAATATCTAAAGCTAGACGTTGAGACGACTTGGTACTATAAGAAGTAATAACCACAGGTGCCTTACTATATGTTTGTAATGGTTTATTTTGCATAATTTATAATCTTTAACAAAACGTTCTACGAGTATGTCTGAAAGCATACTTTTCCAATAATACATTGCATTAATTCTGTTGTGCATGCGTTTAATACCCGGGTGACCGGCGACAGTAGTCCCCTGGTTTGCCTTAAAAATATTTAGAACCTCAATTGGAGTAGGATATTATAGTAGGTTTTTGAATACGTAAATTTTAATATGAGTTCCATGAAAAATGTAACAAAAATATTGTTAGAATTGATAGCCGCGAGAAATTTCTCAAGGGGTTCTTGCACACCTGCACTGCGCGCACGAGGCTGCTGACGCCCGCACCAAGCGCAGTGGGCGGCGCCGATGTCCAAAGAAACGCGCGAATATACTTTGCAAGTCACACATCATTATTAATTTGGCTAATTAATTGAATTGTTTTACGTTCCGATTAAATATTTGGTTAAAGAACCAATTTATGTAAATGTTTTGTAAAGTTATTGAATAAAAAGTTATTGTTGGCCGCCTAGCTTCTCATTCCCTTAAATAAAATAATTTTCTGTTTATAAAAATATTGTAAATTTTAACCTATGCTCTGAAATAGCGAGCTCCTTATCGTAATCACTTAACATACATCACATAATTACATTACTAAATTTAAGTAACATATTGTATATAGTTTTACAGCTTGTTTCTTCATAATCATGAACCTTAGTATATAAGAAATAGAGTGTTTTATCTTTAGAGCTAACCGATTGTACGGTATGCAGTTCGCGTTCGGAAGATCAGAACGCAGCGGAATCATCTGCCAGGAGGAGGCATAGAGTAATCAAAGTCTAGAGACAACGGACAAACAATTGATGTTTGTTTTGCTTTAGGTCATAAAATATTGCTTGATACCTTGGACGTTTGTCAAAATAACATATAATAGGTATAGGACGTCTTTCGTATTTTATCGATATTCATATCGAAATGAGTTTATTTAAAAAATTACATTTAACGACATTAAAAGAAAGAAGAATGAAAATTAAAAATGAATTGGAAGGTGTTTATAAATTTAATTGTTGAAAGGCGTACAGCCGAGATCAACGTCTAAATAAAATTCAGATTCATCACCGGAGCAGTCCTTTAGATTAATAAGTAATTCTTGATCGCATATGCTGTCAAACTGAAGATCATGCTCCCAATCTCTTTGAATCACACATTTTGTCCTCTTAACTACTTATTTCCAATCGTCGTCCTTTACGTGTACACAGGCTTCATGTAGTAATGTCAACATTTTGATTCTTGTGAAAGGCGGTGCTACATTAAATCTGGTAGCGTAACCTAGAAAAAAAAGGTATTCGATTAAACAAAAAAACTACAAGTATACGTTCTTTGTAACCTTTTATATATTGTTTTAGATTAAACGAATCATTGACTTGAGCTCAGACTAGTTCTATTGCAATGATATGGTGGTAAACGGATGACCGTGTGGCCCATTTCCTTTGCGATTTCGTCTAAAATATATTTTGTAGCTTAGATCCTATGAATGCTAACTAATTTTAGTAATTATTTCTTGAGAATGCTATGTTTGGCTTCTACTCCTTTGTTTCGCAGCCGAGTAATAATTTAAATATTATGATTGCTTGTCCTAGGCGTCTTATCTTTTTGTACTGAATGCGTTATCCATCAGAATAAAAGGTGTTTCACTTAAATTATTTAAAGGACTTAGAAACCACTCCTAAAATTTTGTAAAATCCATTTCTTCGTGGTACTCTGTTGTTGTTGCAAATTTAAACGCCAGTAAACAATTAGGCACAAAACTAGACGATGTCCCCGCACGAGCGATTATTAATCTTTACATTGGTGGTAGACTTCAGTTTATCTTGAAACAGTGTGGTTTGCGTTAAGCCATGTTTTGATTAAGAAAAACCAGTTTATTCTAGTCTATAATGTCCTTGACTTTGCGCAAAAAACCGATGTCTGTTACCTCCATTAAAATCTTTCTTTTTTAAATAAAATACGAATACGAATCTGTTGTGAAAACATTATTATACTCAATCATTTATACATTTTATAATAATGAAATATTCATACATTTATTTTATCGATATTTGCTTATCAGTCGATTACACGTCCCTATTAGGCTGCGAAAAGCATTTACGAAGTAAGCTAGCAAAAAAATACTGAATAATAAAAAGGTTTTACTAATATCTCATTAATAACATGCTCTTTCTTCAAAACGTGTTCTAGATTTATATACATATGTATTATTAATATTTAAAAACTTGAACTTTTTCAACAAGAAATTTATTGTAGCTCTCTTTAAAACGAAATCTCTAACGTCTGATATTTTTCTTCAATTTGGATATCATTTGATAACGTTTTTGTAAATTGTAGTTTAATATTGATCATGAGAGGAATCATTAGTATTAGAATGAGAGATAGCAACTTGCTTTTGAGATGACGCGTCCGCATTAGAATTAATTCGATCAGGTTTATATACGATTTCATAGTCATATTCTTCTAACATTTATCGCCATCTAAGTAAACGACCGTCTGGGTCTGTAGCGTTGAATAACCATGTTATAGAACGACGATCTGTGACTATTTTAAATTTTGTACCCATAAAGATAGTGTCTAAATGTATTTACACCGAAAATAATAGCAAGGATTTCTTTCTCAGTAGTAGAGTAGTTACCTTCTTGTTTATTTAATGTACGCGATGCATAATACATTGATTTATCTTTTCCTATCTCACCCTGTGATATAACTGCGCCTTCTACATATTTAGAAGCTTCTGTGGTTACTATAAAAATTTTGCTAAAATCTGGATCCTGAAGTGTATATTATAAATCGTAAATATACTATAAATCGCCGATAGTAACCGGCTAGACCTAAAAAAGATTTTATCTCTTTGGGAGTTTTATGTACTGGATATTCGGAGATAGCTTTGATTTTATCGGGGTTTGGTAAAACATCTTTATCCGTAATTATAGTTCCAAGATAAACGTAAAGAAAAACAAATATCATGGAGAAGTCAAGAAAAAATATATATTTAGCTAGACATTTGTCCCGGCATGAGACGGAAAGTCTCGGTAATTTTATGAGCTACAGGAACCTTCAAACCGAAGCTGGAGGTAGGTGCTATTGTTTAGCGCAGGTAAAGGCAGTGCCTACTTCGACAGTCTCCGGTAGCAATCTGCTGTTATATTTAACACATAGAAGCCAGTAACAATATTACTAATTATTTATGCAGTCTCTAGTAAGAAAAAAAAATTGTATTTTTTTATTATTATATTACAATGTATATTTTTGGTTATTGGAGACGAAATCACTTCATAAGCTAAGCTCCAAGCGGAAAGTGTTTCCGAGAGCACTTCCGTCAGTTGCAGCCTTTTTTGTATCCAAGACTACTTAGAAACGTTAAGTCGAAATAATGATTGGAAATATAATACAGCTTAAGGAGAATATTCCCTTTACGATATTTTATATTTCTCGCCGTGCCTTCCATCAGGCAACACTTTCGAATATTAAAAACGACGGTATAAGTAGACTGAATTGGAAGCCGAATAGCGAAACTATTAGAGCCAAAAGGTGCTGCTAGTTTAGATACATTTTTATAGTTTTTTTTTTTTTTTCGGTATTTTATAGAGACTGTTAGTTGGTAGATAATACTTATTGTTATTGTATCATCGTTGTAAGTTATAAATAAAATATAAGTTATAATTTTTTAGGCGCTAAATATGTGTTGTTATGCAGTTGTAATAATGTTGGAAGTCCACTTTATATGATTCAAAGTGTGAATCCGATTTCCAATAATCACGAGCGTCTGGAGAAGGAAACTAGAGTGAGAAGAGAGACACATTTAAAGAATAATAGTTTTCGAGGACATACGACAACCGATCGCACTTGGCCAGAGTGAAAGGACACAGTTGTGAGAAAATTCTTAATACCTTAATGGGAACACAGTTAGCTACTTATCTTTTTTATTAAAGTTATACTACCATTTTTTATAATGGATATATTTATAAATAAATATACTTCCTAATATTAATGACTTTGTAGTAATACTTTACAGTATTATATGTATTTCAAACGTATTTACTCCTGCTTATCTATCAAGGCTCCTCAAGTCGTTTTAAAGATTGTACCGAGCTTAAAAAAAGAGAAGGAAAATTTGACGTGATAACATTTAGATAACTGCTATATTATTATAATTTATTTTGTTTACAGAAAGTCGCCAATACTGTAACAATGTAAACTTGTAGTGTTAAATTGTTTTTGTTAACAAATTAATATTAATATGAAATTAATATTTAATATCTTACAAAAAACTAATAATAATAATAATAATGTTCAGGATTTTCCTTTTATATTTGAATTAAATTTTGATAATTCTTCTCCTCTTTCGTGTACTTCATGACTGAAGGTCGTGCTTGTCTTGAAATGCTCTTAATGACTCTGCTCTCCTAGTATCTCGCATCGTTCATGACAAGTTTCATGGGAACATAGTGCAGTGGCTTCCCCTTGCCTTCTGCACCGCAGTGATGTTATACGTTTAGCCTGGGTGCCCTGCTGCCAGCGCCCTGCATCCGGACTAAGTGATTTTTTTTTAAATTTTTTTTTTAAATTTTGATAATAAATGAATAAAATTAATTTTTAGTTAAATTAATAGTTCTTTTGATCAATAGGTTTATTCATTGGTTATGGTTTTCAATAGAAAAAAGTAGACAAGCTGAAACGTTTTAATACAAAATGAATAATAACCTTAAATAATATATAAATTATCCTTGATTAAGTTTAAATTCTAAGATTAGTCGATTTTTGATTATATTAATACTATTAATGATGAGTTACTGAAAGTAATGCAATATGCTGCAGTAAGATTCCTTGAATAATTTCTGAAAAAAAATGTGAATTTGTTAGTAGTATAGTCTTTGTTATTTTTAATACACATGTACTTTTCAATATGAAATATTAAATGTAATATTTCTTGCAGACTAGAGAGCGTACCAGTCAAGAGTTTGAGTTTGTCAGTTTCGTCCTTCGAAGGTCACGCAGGCCTACTGCCCCATAAATTCCTCAGGTAACAACTATTGGCATTTGCGTCATGAGCATATGGCTATCGAGATCCTTCGGGTAGAGCTCGTCGGATCTCAAGCGATTGTGCAAGTCAAGAACTTACAGCGTCTACACAACATGGCTTGTGAAGTGATTTCATTTCAAACCATAAAACGCGCTGCAGTAAACTGAAATATATATTTAATAACGGGGTGGAGAAAATAAATATTTACTTATCACTTTTTTCTTGGGGAAATAAATTAGCAGAAATAATAGCTGATAACATGTTTACTTAATAACTTTGCGGAGTGCGTTGTATTAAGATTTTTTAAATAATTTTTTTGGGACCCAGGCAGACCTTTAGAGATATATCAATTCAGTTCACACTGATCTACTTATTTAGTTTAAGTGTGGATTTTAGAAATAAAGTAATGAATTATTATAAAAAAGAGCATTTGCAGAAGTCAACTAGATAACAAGCAACTGTTATAATAAAACGAGCGTTTGTTATAAAACATATATTGTTCAATGTATGTTATTGTGTGAATTAATATTATTAATAGTATACAGTTTGGTGTTATAGCAAACTGATATGTCATTCATAACGTTTTTCCTCTTTATTGAGGACTTTTTAAAGCGTTTATAAACTTTAAGCAGCTATACTAACATTTTATTTACTCACAAAGTAAACCTCCACGGTCGTACTACGATCGGTGAACGTTGATGAACGTAACATTTAAATTTTTTATACGGTATAAACTACTCAAATATTTACTATTTATTCTTTCTCTTATACGGAAGCCCCAGGTTCGATTCTCTAGCCCTATGTAATTTTTTTTACAACAAGAAATTGTATGATTGTTGTTATCCCGCTGTTAATTCATGAAAGCTAAAATATTATGTGTAAGGGCGCTTCTCCATCTACGCCCAAATTGTTGCTTAACTTAATGCAAACTTAAGGTCAAATGTTAGCTCGTAGTCAATAAATGTAATAATGGTACAGTACACACAATTCTGATAATAATATTTTGTTTAGTTATATAGTTTCACTGAGCTAATCTATTTATACATAAATACAAGATGTAATATATAGGTGACGGCAGGTGTCTTTAATGCATGTGCTTCATAACTTTTATGGTAGTAGATCCACGCCTACAGTTCACTGTAGCACATAATTGGGCAGGATCGACCGGTGCGACACTACCCTCTCACAGAAAATCAGCGTGAAATGGCTGGCTTCCTAGTGGCTGTCATGTTTCGTCTGGTGAGTGAGAGAGCCGGATGCCCATTCCTTTTCCTTTCCTTCAGACCACCCGAACTTTGACGTTTGTTAGATGGACCGGTGCGACGTTGCAGTGTTCTAGGAGCTGTGATGTTGCATTTGGTTAGAAACTAACTAGTGTCTGGTGGTCCATCCCCTTTTATTCCTACTCCTGTTCCTCCGAAACCTATCCTATATTTTACCCCTCCCTTCTTTTAAACGTTATGAGATGGCAACGGCCTAGTAACACTTTTGTTGTTATTTGCGTCTGTGGGCAGCGGCGAACTCACCTACCACCAGGTGACCCGCTAGCTCGTTTGCCTCCGTTATAATATAAAAAAAAAAGAAAAACTTACTACGGTAATTTTAATGTTTATATATGAATTATGTGTTTCTTATTTCTGTTAAATGATTATTTCATATTAATGTATTAATATACAATACGAACAAGCTTAATATCGACTGCTCTTTTTTAAATAAGTAATGCGGTTATTTATCTCTTCATTTGCTGCACTGGCAAGTCGCTAGAATGTTAATCGGATATATTTTAAAACAAGTCTATTGTTCATTGACTTCATCATCATCATCATCAGCCCGATAGACGTCCATTGCTGAACAAAGGCTTCCCACAAAGATCCTACATCGTTCGGTATTGCGCTACCCGTATCGACTAGCTTCCCTCGGTCTTCAGTCGTTTGTAAGGGTTTAAATGGGGTGGTTTAAGCCATATCCTATCACGATGGCTTAATGCGGATTGGTGGGAGTACGAACCTCGTTTGTCGGTTAGCAGGACGCACTACGAGCTGTTGAGGTTGGCATGGGTCCCGTGGGCTGTTTTATGGCCTCTTACACCCTCCGATTCACTGAATTACGTCTTTGAATATAATAAGCAGATTACCTTTAGTGTATTCAATATATATATACATAGTATAGTACTTGCTAATATATATTATTTCGTTGAAGGCATTTTAGTACATTAGTTATAAATTTTATTCTGATTATATATATATATATATATATATATATATATATATATATCATTGATATTATCATTATTAACAGCTAAAAAATTTAATGCGCAGTTGAAAGTTAAATTAACGCTTATTCTCAGTACTAATTACACTAGTTGTCAACAGATGTCGCTACTTGTTCACAAAATGGTCCGTTCCCTAGGTCGCTGGTACCAAGTTTGTTTGTGGTAAATTATTGATTTAACTAATTATTAACATTTACATTACTTTATTACAGACATAATTAATAAAATGATCATTGATAAATAAGTCTAAGTTGTGCCTAATTTCTTTGTATGTTTAAATTTCTGACCCAGAGAGCTTTAATAGTATCATCGTAAGCACTGCTCTGTGCGAGTTAGGTTATATACTCCACTCCCTTTCCTTGAGGTTTGTCGAAAAACGCTTCTAAGATAGATTTTTCCAAAGGGCAGTGTAGCTTTGCATATATACCGTGTACTCCAACGCTAGTAAGCTTTAATTAAGCTTATATTTTGTAGTGTATATCAGAAGGCTTCTCATAGTCATGATAAAGTTGATGATACATAGTGTAATACAGGTAGAAATATGGAAATAATCAAAAAAACGTTTAGGAAACGAACTTGATACATTAGGAATTCTATTTGTTAAAGAAGATGATGCTGGATAATGCTTTATAGATATTAGATATAGATAATAGATGTAATTAATTATCTATTAACGTATATATATATTAGTATAGAGTAAAAGCATCGATTTGCTTTGACAACATAAAAATCCGAATTTATTAAAAAAAATTATTTAACTACACAATTAACAATTTTTATTTTTACATTTAACAAGTTTTATGGTGAATAAACACCCACTTTTCGCCAGATGTGGTCGGATTAGGTCCCGTGTAACAGGGGCCGAGGCGAGCCTGTTGCCACTTTACTGGGGCCACCACCATTTAACAAGTATTCCCGGTAAATACAATATGTGACATCAGGATTTCATTCTAAGGAATAATTTTAAATTTTATTATTGTTTACTTGTGAAATAAAAATGAAACGTTTTTAGATTGTACTTTTTTTTATTTAATTAAGCGATGAGACGAGCGGGTCGTTCACCTGATGGTAAGTGATACGCCCGCCCATAGTAACGTGGCGTTGGTCAGGATGATATACACTGCACCACACTGCGCCTGTCGCCTGAGAAATAACATATTGAGTCTCGCTCCCCCAGTAATTACACTAGCTTCAACGCCCTTCAAACCGAAACACGGTAATTTTTAGCGGCAGGAAATCGCTGCGGTGGTACTCACCACCACCAGTAGGATATCTATCTTATCTAGGTAGGATGCTGTCTTAGTAATTTCACTGTGTTATTGATGATGATGACATCGCTTTTGTCTTTACACATCCGTTTATTGTCGGCAGAAACAAAGCTTGTGTTACCTACCTAGATTATCATCATCATCATTCCCTTTTCCAATTAGATCAACTTAACCATCCTGGATAGTGTCTGGAAAAAGGTTGCGCTTACAACTTTAGATCTGATTTTTTTTAAGGTTATGTTAGGTTACTATAAACGAGATAAAAAATTAGGCGAATATAACTTTTACAAAGTATTTTACGATATAATACAAAGTTAAGAATTATAAACATGACGATTATGTTAAAAGAATTATCCTAACAAAGTTACATATTTGTTTATAAATCTTTTAAGATAAGTATTTAATGTCAAAAGTTATTTATAGGTTAGGGGAAAAAAGCGCTTCAAGTGATTTGTATATACTTAGAATAATACATTTTAATAGATAACTAAATATATAAGGTTGGGGTATCAATTATATGAAACAGTTTAGTTAAGAATATATTTAAGAAATGAAAGGCAAATATACCAGATCATTAGGGTATATAAATAGGTCCCGTATTGGGTCTGTCTACTTTCCAGCTCTTCTCCTTCCTTGTCGCATTAACCTGCACACCGTCCACCGTCACGAAGATCATAATTCTTCATGTTATTATTATTTATTTTTTTTATTATATAGTCACGCCTTTTTCCCAGTAGGGGTAGGCAGAGGTGAATAAACTACCCACATTTCGCCAGATGTGGTCAGATTAGATCCCATGTAACAGGGGGCAAGCCTGTTGCCACTTTATTGGGACCACCACACACACACACACAAAGATGATATCAGTGTGCGGGTTTCCTCACGATGTTTTCCTTCACCGTTTTTGTATCTCGCTGTTATAACTAAAGTTTACAAATGTACATAACTTAAATATTAAGTCATCGGTACATGCCGAGGTTTGAACCCGCGACCTTCGCAATGAAAGCCGCACGCTCTAACCATTAGGCCAGCGAGCTACTTTCTATTCTTCTATTCTATAATTCTTCATGTTATTTGTGACAATATTTAAATATCGCAGTCTCCTTTGTAAAAGTATTTATATATTATATAATATAAGGATTATCAGAAAATTGAAGTACATTCAATATCAATCAATCAGGATAAGGACAATCAATAATAGAAAAGGTCCACAATAGTTCTATGGTGCATAGCGATGTAATATGAAATGTTGTTTTGACACTAGCATTTAAATAAAGTGTGTTGTTTTATCAACATCAGCCGATAGACCTCCACTGCTGGACATAGGCCTCACCCAAAAATTCCCACATCGATCGGATTTGCCCGATGCAGGTCGGCGGGAGCCAGGGCTTCGTTTGTTGATTAGCAGGGCGCACCACGAGCATGCGATGTTGGCTCGGATGACGTGAGTTGGTGTGCTGGCGGGAACCCTTACACCCCTGAGAGGCCAATGCAATAGCGTAATTAAAAACTCCGTTAACCGACTCAAAGCTTTGCACGGACGGCGCGCGGCTGTTGGTCGACGCGCAGTATAAAATATTATAGATGCGGTATTATGACAATATTTGTATAAACTGGAAATTTCAAATATGCCGCGGTTCCTAGGCACGACTGCGATTTATGTGCTTTTCCGGTGTTCGTACTCGCTGTTTTATGTAATGTCTGTTTCATTCTGTTAAGTTTATATTGATAATAATGTTTTAATTTTTTAAGAGCACGCTCTAGCCATTGGGCCAGAGGCCTAGTTCATTCTGTTAATTAATGATAGAGTAGTGTCCTCTACACGAAGTTTGTATTCTCAGACTGTCCTTTTTATAAAATAATAATTTTTTATGTTCAAGTAAATTGCATAAAAGCTTTAAAGACTTAAGTTAACCTTATATTATCTCTAAAACAGGTACATCTATTTTATAGAGAATACGTTCTGTTTAAATAAAAATTCCTCATCAGTGTTGTTCCAAGAAAGTCAGCTTTACAGCTAAGGTAATTAATGAGCTTTCTATCTTCAAGAAGCCTGTACAAAATTCTATTTATGTAGTGCATAGATAAACATTCGCTTTATTTAAAAATCTTTATGTAATTATTATCATCTAAGTAAAGTACTTTCAAGGTCAATGAGTTAAGCAGTTTCTCTTATATCACGGATTATATCCTTGGTTCAAAGCAACGATCAATTGGTTCAAAGAAACGTTCAAGCTGCATTTAGTTCTTTAAGAGAGATCAGACTGACGTGGAGATGGAGAAAAAGATAAATAGTGGAGTCATCGCCTTTCTGATGAGTGAGCAGAATATTTCTGGAATATTGTAGGAGAGTCGTTGGAAAGATAATTGAAAGGAATAAAGTGTAAATAAATGAAAACTTATACTAAAAATTTTAATAAATAGCATTAAAGAAATAGTTATAAATTGTAAAACAAAAAAATAAAGAGACACTAAGAAGTAAAACAAGAAGAAGAGATGAAGAAATGATGTTACAGGGGATGATACTTTTTAAATCTCCCCCACCCCTCTAGAAATAGATACAAGAACGAGACGGCCTTCACTTCAGACAGAGAGGAAGAATTATGCAAGGTATGGAACGTAGAACGATGGAGAAGAGAAGTGTGTGAAAGATAAATAGAGAACGAAAGAGGAAAAGAATGAAAGATGATAATAAATTATGATGTTAAGTGAAATTGTAAAACTAAGGGCCCCGACGCAACATACGCGGGGGAACGAGTATAAAAAAAAAAAACACTACAAACGACTGCCCGAGGTGCCTGGAAGGACGCAAGACGAAGCTGGATGCGGACAGTGCAGGACGGATCGCTGTGAGGATCTTTGAGCAGGCCTATGCCCAACAGTGGACTGTTATCAGCTGATGATGATGTAATAGTTTCACGATTTTTATTCCTTACATATTACTTTCGAGTTCATACAGCACCATTACAACTAACTGGCTCTTTGACGCTGCGGCTAACCATTGTCATTTGTGACTCCGTGATCCCTAGTTCCACACCGGTAGGGGATACATAGTAGTGCTAGGTTTTTTTTCTTTTGACAAAAAAGATTGGCTAGCCACTAAGTTAATATTTTACATGTACTAATAAAATTCTACTATTTATATTTCTTATTTACCTGCTCCTGTTGTTTGTGTTGCGTCAGCTCTCTCCGATTTCACAGCCGCAAACAAACATGGCCATCAAAGTGTCCAAATAACGCTCCGCATAAAGAGCTCCGCTACGAGCACCCTCCGACCTGACTACTTAGTATGCCTATAATGAATGAACAGGGGAGCTACCCTTCTCGTACTACATGCATAGATGTAATGTTAAACGTAGATAATTATAAATTCTGCATAGACTATGAAAACAAAAACTATAGAAAATGCGGGAAATAAAAAAAAACAAATTGTAAGTGTGAAAGATGTGACGTCAGAAATGGACGTCGGCCCAGCATTATAAAAAAAAAATAGAAAAATGGAGTTAATATTTACAACAAATGCCCTACTAGCCGTTCCCACTGTTGGGACTTTGTGCCTCTTCATATAACAAAATTTGTTCATTGTTCTTGTAACATGTCGGTTTTCTAGCGGCTTCAATTTTTCTCGGAAACTTAAAGTTAACCGGGAATTGAACCTGGGGACCACAGAGACGTTTAGCGCCCCAATTAATATAAATAAATACATATACTTGACTCATAATGTGCTTAAAGATTTATTAGAAGTACAGAAACTTCAGATATCATTGATACGTTATTTACTCGTAGTAAAGTTCATTTCTGTGATGATGATAGTATGTGATGCCAGAATCAAATACATAAAAAAGCCTTTTGGAAATAGCATATTTATAAGCTATATACGTTTATTACTAATATATACAATTCTAATAAATATATAATTTTTTATAGTTTGTACGAAATGGTATTTAATAAATCATACTTCACATCAAAGTATGCATCATTATAATCTGTGAAACTTAGTGTCGGCTATACGTCATAGCCACCCTAAGCGTCCAGCACACATGCCCCGGGCTGTTGGCTCGGGGTTGAACCCTAACGGACCTTAATGAAATATCCAGGTTCGGATTAACAAGAAAATTAAATAACATCAACTACGCGAAAGCTTTCCGAGTGAAATGAATATGTCAATTAGTGCCCGATGTTCATAACCGACCCCCGGACCGAGTTTTGGAGACGCAAGTACTTTCGTTGGTGGTCTTTATTAAATCGGCGAATTCTTAATAATGCTTGAACTTGAACTTTTTCTGACAGATTACATTTATATTTAGACAAAACTGAGGAGATAATTACTAAGTAAAGGAAGTTTTTTGAAGACTAAAGTATAATACGCCTCGAAATCGAACTAGGTAGGAGATATAGGAAGAAGAACTATATAGAGGCAGTCAAAGAGCTTTGATCTACATCCTAGAAATATGCGTGCGTGTACATAAAACATCAAATATCAATTTTTTTTCAACAGCCAACTTACATCCTCACTGTTGGGACACAGACTTACCCACAACATGACGGGCCCAATGCGGATTGGTGACTTCACCCACACACCTTAGGATAAATTCTAATTCATGTGCGGGTTTCCTCGCGATGTTTTCCTTTACCGTTTGTATCTCGCCGTGGTTACCAAAGTTCACAGATGTACATAACTTATACATAAAAGTCATCGGTACATGCTTGTTATGGTTATGTCAAAATAAACTCAGTCGCTGTACTATCAACCGTAATTTGATTCGCACGCTACCGTCATAACATCCGGCGTCGAGTACCTACTATTTTTAAAAGTGAATAAAAAAAATCACATTTCGGTATTTTAGCGAGTTTTGACTATAATGTTCTGTCATGGCAAACATATATAGGCCGACTGAACTATTCGTTCATCGCGAACGACGTCGAGGAAGCCGTGAAGAAGAGAGCCGTGTTGCTTAGTGCACTCAAGGATGTCACCTACAAGCTCGCTGATGATTTGGCTTTGCCGAAGGAACTACAACAAGTGCCGTATCAGGAAATAGTCAATATCCTGAATAACCATTTTACACCGAAAAGGGTCATTTGCGTAGAATGTGTACGAAGATGAGGGTACGTTGAAGGGGCTCGGCGATGACCGTGAGTGTTTAACGTCAGTGGAAAAATGCGAATTTTATAAAGAACGCGGTGCGACGCCGTGCGGTGCGGCGCGGTGCGGCGCGGTGCGGCGCGGTGCGGGCGGCGCGGTGCGGTGCGGCGCGGTGCGGTGCGGCGCGGTGCGGCGCGGTGCGGCGCGGTGCGGCGCGGTGCGGCGCGGTGCGGCGCGGTGCGGCGCGGTGCGGCGCGGTGCGGCGCGGTGCGGCGCGGTGCGGCGCGGTGCGGCGCGGTGCGGCGCGGTGCGGCGCGGTGCGGCGCGGTGCGGCGCGGTGCGGCGCGGTGCGGTGCGGTGCGGTGCGGCGCGGTGCGGCGCGGTGCGGCGCGGTGCGGCGCGGTGCGGCGCGGTGCGGCGCGGTGCGGCGCGGTGCGGCGCGGTGCGGCGCGGTGCGGCGCGGTGCGGTGCGGTGCGGTGCGGTGCGGTGCGGTGCGGTGCGGTGCGGTGCGGTGCGGTGCGGCGCGGTGCGGCGCGGTGCGGCGCGGTGCGGCGCGGTGCGGCGCGGTGCGGCGCGGTGCGGCGCGGTGCGGCGCGGTGCGGCGCGGTGCGGCGCGGTGCGGTGCGGTGCGGTGCGGCGCGGTGCGGCGCGGTGCGGCGCGGTGCGGCGCGGTGCGGCGCGGTGCGGCGCGGTGCGGCGCGGTGCGGCGCGGTGCGGCGCGGTGCGGCGCGGTGCGGCGCGGTGCGGCGCGGTGCGGCGCGGTGCGGTGCGGTGCGGTGCGGTGCGGTGCGGTGCGGTGCGGTGCGGTGCGGTGCGGTGCGGCGCGGCGAGGCGCGGTGCGGTGCGGTGCGGTGCGGCGCGGTGCGACGCGGTGCGGTGCGTTATGCGTGGTTATAAGATTGTTATTCCGTCTGCGTTACAAAATCACATTTTAACTGAACTGCATAAATCCCACCAAGGGATCTGTCAAACAAAAGCGCAAGCTAGGTGCCGATTTTGGTTTCCAAATATAAATAAAAAGATTGAACAATTAATAGTCAGTTGTGAAATAGGCTTGCAGTTACGATCATATCCCACACGTACTGGGCTTGTCCCGTGGACATGCTCGACTTTCCCGTTTTGTCGGGTTCGCATTGATTTTCTGGGCCTAATTTATAACGACTCCTATCTAGTCATCGTCGATGCCTACTCGAAGTGGGTTGAAGTATACTAAATGAATACGACGAGCGCCTCAGCAGTCATTGCAAAGTTACAAGATTTTATGTCGAGGTTTGGACTACCGGAGACGTTGGTCAGTGATAACGGGACGGCTTTCATGTCTCACGAATTCAAAACATTCTGCAACAGTAATGGCATAGTCCACATAACGTCACCAGCTTATCACCCTATGGGAAGGAAAGCTATGTAAAAATTGTTAAAGAAGGTATAAAATCTAGCATAATGGCTGTCAGGATAAACGGAGCTTACTCAGACTGGTTTAGCATCCAGAAGGGTGTTAAACAGGGATGTGTGTCCTCGCCGTGGCTGTTTAACCTATTTTTGGACAATTGCTTGAAAAATTTGAAAGATAGTGATTATGGACTAAAAATGAATGAGTAGACCGTCAAGTGCCTCCTATACGCTGATGATCAAGTTTTATTATCATCATCGGAGAGGGAGTTGCAAGCGATGGTCGACATGGTGCATGGAGCTTTAACAAGCAAAGGAATGAAAGTGAATGTAAGCAAGACGAAAGTAATGATTTTTGAAAGAGAAGAATGTATGACAAACTGTGACATTATGATTGAGGGACAAAAAGTGGAACAAGTGAAAGAATTTGTATATCTGGGTTCACAGTTTACGAGAGATGGCAAGTGTGATGGTGATATTGAAAGAAGAGTTTTAAAAGGGAATCAAGTCAATGGGGCACTTCATAACTTTATGAATAGCCGGAACGTTTCACAAAGAGCACGACTGGCTGTGCATAGAGGCGTGTTGGTCCCCATACTGATGTATGGTAGTGAATGTTGGGTATGGCAGAAGAAACATGAAAGTAGGATTAATGCTGTGGAGATGAGAAGCCTGAGAAGTATAACTGGAGTGAAACGGATGGACAAAGTGAGGACCAGTGTGATAAGGAAGCGGTGCGGCGTGGTTGAAGATGTAGTGACTAGGATAGAGAAAGGGATGCTTCGATGGTTCGGTCATGTCAAAAAAATGGATGAAAGAAGATTAACGAAAGAAATATACAAGGTAAGAATGATTGGAAAAATCGGTGCAGGTCGACCTAGGAGCACATATTCCGATCAAATCGGAGATGTCCTAAAGAAAGGCCGGATCAAAAGCACTCACAACCGACAAGCGTGCATGAAGACGCTTATGAAAGTGGAAGAAGCGAGAGAGGTGTGCCAGGATCGTAGCAGGTGGAGAGAGGTGGTCTCTGCCTACCCCACTAGGAACGAGGCGTGATATATATGTATGTGTGGTCGAACTGATAAGCAACAAGCAGCCTTAGTTAAATATTTATTTGACTACAGAAATTCAACTCATTCTACTACTGGTTTTTCGCCAGCTCAGTTGGTTTTTGGGCATAAGCTTCGCTCGCGGCGCGATCTACTACTGTCCGTAATAGACAAACTATCATACCTGGTGAAAAAGTGATGTACAAACGTTAACACTAATATTTTATTACGCCACGCCTTTTTCCCAATAGGCAAATTTTCGCAAGATATGGTCAGATTAGGTCCCATGTAGCAGGGGGCGAGCCTGTTGCCACTTTATTGGGACCACCACGCACAAACACACACAAAGATGTTGTCAGTGTGCGGGTTTCCTCACTATGTTTCCTTCACCGTTTGTATCTCGCTGTTGTAACTAAAGTTCACAAATGTACATAACTTAAATATTAAGTCATCGGTACATGCCGAGATTCGAACCCGCGACCTTCGGAATGAAAGCCGCACGCTCTAACCGTTAGGCCAGCGAGTTACTTATCACACGAGACGCGATCTTCTGCTCAACAACCCCAGGCATGATCTAAGGTGAGGGGAGGCAGAGCGTTGCGAGACTTGCCACGGGTCGTTTACAAATCATTCTTTAGTATAGATATTTAAATAGTAATTGTTTATTTTGATGTATTTTTGCTACATTTTGTGTTTTATATTGAGTTGTGAGCTAAGGGGAGGGAATGTTAAGGCTATGTCAAAATAAACCCGGTCACTGTACTACCAATCGTAGTTTGATTCGCACGCTGCCCGCGCTCTCGTACATAACAATGCCGAGATTCAAACCCGCGACCTACGGTATGGAGGCCACGAGGCACGCTCTAACCATAAGGCCAGCGAGCTACTAATTAAATAACTATTCAATTCAAATTTATCTTACCTTTTACCATTATTTATATATATATATATACTAATTCTAGTGAAAATAAAGTTTGATAGAAAACTGCATTAGAAAACTACAAAAGAGGCACAAGTAACAAAGACTTAGTAATGTAACAGTTAGTAATTTCACCTGTAATATAGACAGAAGAAATTTGATTATTATCAAACCTCGCTCCGTTAATCTTCTTAAAATCATCATTCTTCAGCATAATACTAGATTTTTCAACTCTTCTATCACGGTTCTGTCATCTTAATTATCATATATTCCAGTATATTTTTATATTATTTATATTTGTTGTGATTAATTAATTTTTTTTGACATCTAAATTATTTCCTGTATTCTATAGCCTATCGTCAATAACTCCTCAGACTGAAACTCTGACAGGGAATGCAACCTAGGCATTAGTTTGAGCTTAAACCTTCATGTACGTTTGGGTTAAATAAATAAAAATAATTTGTAGTTTCATCTCCACAGATGCAAGGATTAAAACTAACCACTAGTTTAATGGTTGCATAATAATCTCACTCCCTACTGGCGAGGTCTTGTGTCGCCAAATTGAAACTTCGCTCACAATACAACCCCATTAACACACCGGATATTAGAGCGTACGATGATCAATAGTTTACCTGTTATTATGATCCGTATCTATGGTTTAGTATGTACAGCATCACTTTTTTATACGACCGAGCTGCGAGGCTGGCGAGACGTCGACCTGAGGGTAACTTCATAACAACGTGGCGCTAGATAGGATCATATATACTGCACCGCACTATGTTCGTTGCTTTGAGATATATATTAAGATAAGATAGTAAGTTGCATTAGCCCAGTAATTTCAACGACCCTTAAACCGGAACACAGTAATATTTACACACTACGGTTTTTCGGAAGAAATAGGAGCTGCAACGTTATGAACCAAGACGGTCGCCGGCAACAGAGACGTACCGTTAGTACTTTTTTTATTTCAACATCGCGGGTAAGGCTAAAATGAAGGGCTTTGTAACAATTAAAATTAAATAAAAAAATAAATAAAGCTACTATAATAATTGACTTTATTAAATATATGACCTTGTCTGTCACCTCCCGTGTCGATAGGCAGAAAATGCTTAAAGGAATCTAGGTTCCATGTTTCATCCTATAACTTAGGTTAAAATATAAATAGATAAATAAAAGAACGTTCCCTGTATATATATTTGTTTTTGTAATGTTTATTATCATCACTACATAGTGTAAAACAAAGTAGTATTCGCTGTCTGTCTGTCCCTATGTATGCTTAAATCTTTAAAACTACGCAACGGATTTTGATGCGATTTTTATAAAAACATTGTGCGATTCTTAAGGAAGGTTTACACGCATGTTGCGTGCATAATGTAGATGTGCAGAGGAACACTGATAGTTTTCGAGGTTTCTAATGTGATGACGTAAATAAACACATTTTTTGCGCTTATATTGCAAACGCTGGCTCAACGCTACGAGATAGATCAAAATAACATACTACAGTATTGTACACCTTAAAAATGTCTACAAAAAAGTACTCGATGGTATATATCTATCTCTCAGGGATAACCCACAATAACTATTTTTATTCTTTATACTTTTTACGAGAAATGAATAGCTTCTTTACCAAGCGATTTTAAGCAATACAGCATGAATCCTTATCCAATTAAGTACCTTATACACATTGTGCATTTAATATAGATCAATATGGCCACCCCTTTACACTATGTAATTTAAATGAATGTTTTCGAAGATATTACGGATTTAAAATGCAGGGATACAATGGTTGCAGCGATACCGACCGGTGGGCCGGCGCGTGCGCGTGCGCGTGCGGGTGCGCGTGCGCGTGCGCGTGTCTATTCGTGTAAATAACGCTTCGCTGTACACGTATAGCACCTTATCATATTGCAGCGATCGCACGCGTTTATCGGTGCTAAAAATATAAAATTACCTACTTAAAAAAATGCTTTTCAGCGCGACAACCGCACTTATAGTAATTATATTAGGTTAAATAGGGTTTAAAACGTTATTTATCCATTAAGTTAATTATTTAAGTTCTTTAAAAATTGATGCGTGACTGCTCATTAATAGTCTGGGACGAAGCCGCCATGTCAAACAAGACGTCTGCGGAAGCACTGGATAGGACAATACGGGATTTGCGCAGCAAAAATTATGGGCACCTAGGGGTGGATGTACAATTCTGTTCTCAGGAGACTTTCGTCAAATCCTACCAGTTGTAACTTGAGGAACACGTGCTGGACTCCCTCCTCGTGCAATGGTGTTGAAAGTAGGTTGTTCCGTTAAGATGTCCCGTGTTAAGAAACCTGAATCCACCTAAACTTTGCAACGGCACGCGTTTGCTGGTAAAATTATTAAAAACTTTCATAATAGAGTGCACAATACTCACCGGATGTGTTACCGGAGAAGATGTACCGATTCCCAGAATTCCTCTGATACCATCGGATTTACCGTACCTATTTAAACGCTTACAATTTCCGGCAAAGATATCTTTTGCAACGACCATTAATAAATCGCAGGGTCAAACTTTGCACGTTGCAGGCTTAAATTTAAACTTTGAGTGTCTCTCGCGTGGCTAACTATATGTCGCACTTTCAAGAGTAGCATCTAAAGAAAACATGTTCGTACTGTCTAATGATAAAAAAGCTGTGAAAATTATATAATAGGTTGGGGAAAAAGAAATCCATTATTTTTATATGAACCTCAGGACTTTATTTAACATGCTTCGGATTGTCCGATTTGGGTCAAATATGCACCGTTTTGTTCTATGATTTGTTGCCATTTTAAAGGTAACTTCATAATGCCTCTCTCGTAGAAGTGCTGGTCTCTATTTGCAAAAAACTCTAGTAGCCGATTTTCACAATCTTCCCTAGATGCCAATTTTTTATCACTAAAGAAATTTTGTAATGCAAGAAAAAGATGGTAATCGCTTGGTGCCAAGTCCGGACTGTATGGCGGATGCATTAAAACTTCCCAACCAAGCTCCCGAAGTTTCTGGCGAGTCACTGTAGACGTGTGTGGCATAGCGTTGTCCTGGTGGAACACGACACCTCTCCTGTTGGCCAATTGCTATCTTCAAACGGTTCAGTTGTTGACTGTGCTCAGAATCTGTGATCAGAATTTAGTGCTTGGCCATATGGAAACAACTCATAATAAATAATCCCCTTCCAGTCCCACCAAATGCACAGCAGAACCTTACTGGCCGTTAGTCCTGGTTTGGCCACCGTTTGAGGTGCTTCACCGCTCTTTGACCATGATCGTTTTCGCACAGGGTTATCGTATGTGATCCATTTCTCATCTCCAGTCACCATCCGTTTAAGAAATGGCTCTATCTCATTCCGTTTGGCCAAGGCTTCGCAGATGGAAATTCGATCCATCATGTTTTTTTCTGTTAATTGGTGTGACACCCAAACATCGAGCTTCTTTTTGAATCCAGCTTTGTGTAAATGGTTTAAAACTGTTTTGTGGTCCATTTTCAGCTCCTGGGCGATGTTACGACTGCTAACATGCCGGTCAACTTCGCTCATTTCTCCAATTTTATCGACATTTTCGGCGACCGGCCTACCTGTGCGAGGTGCATCTTTAACATCAAAAATTCCTGAACGGAATCTACGAAACCAAAATTGCACATAATTGGCTGTTACAGTATCAGATCCATAAACACCATTCACAATTTTAGCCGCCTGGCTTGCATTTTCGCCTTTGTCAAAGAAAAACTGTAAAATGTACCGAATTTTCTCTTTGTTCACTTCCATTTTTAACACCCTGTAACTCACAATTGAATGCACCAAACAAAAAATGCGAAATGTCACCTTTCCAACGAGCATAAATCTGAAACTGTTTGATCGATACTTTACGAGAAATTTATCACTACAGCCATCTACCGAAAAAATAATGGATTTCTTTTTTCCCAACCTAATATTTCCATTATAGCGATAAAGAGTCTTGACTCTGGTTAAATTTATGTTTTATTACGATCTCCTAATAATAGCCTCCCAATAACAGTACTTGTCACAAAATCAAACGAATAAATGAAAGGATAAAAAAAATAGATAGGCAATTGCAAGGTTAGCCACTTTACTACCACATACCACATCACCATTTAACATTAGGTGGGACTTTAGTAAAGCACTAGATTGTTTAATTAAAAAAAGCATTGTGTTATTCTCAATAGAAGATAAAGCAGGAAAACAGATTCCATTTGTAAAATAAAACATGGCGTCACTATTTTATATTTAATATAGAGGTGGTGTAGAAGCACTTAAAGGTTTTTAATTAACGAAATGGGCGGAACCAATTGGGTACCGCCCACCAGTTGAGTGGATGCAGTTGCTACACCGCTCTCCGATGAGCGCGAGGTGGTATGGCACTCGCACTCGCACTCGCACTCGCACTCGCACTCGCGCACTCGGCGGAGAACAAACTTCGTTATTTCATATCATAAATAACTAATAGTGGCTTCATTATTCATTGTGATTATTGCATAACGAATAATGAAGCTGCTATTGATAAATGATTCCATTTAGTAAAAGAATTTAAAAGGTTATTAATGTTAAGTTTATTCAATTTGATATTAAAAAAAAGTACCTCGCTGGCCTAATGGTTAAAGCGTGCGGCTTTCATTCCGAAGGTCGCGGGTTCGAATCTCGGCATGTACCGATGACTTAATATTTAAGTTGTGTACATTTGTGAACTCTAGTTACAACAGCGAGATACAAACGGTGAAGGAAAACATCGTGAGGAAACCTGCACACTGAAATCATCTTTGTGTGTGTGTAGTGGTCCCAATAAAGTGGCAAGGCTCGCACATCTAGCAAAATGTGGGTGTTTATACACCTCTCCCTACCCCTACTGGGAAAAAGGTGTGACAATATAAGAAAAAAAAAATAAAAAAATTTTTTTGTAAAGCTGAATTTGTAGATTGAGCTACATTAACACCGGGTGAAGATATCGGCGGAAGAAAATACAAAGAAATCTACGTGATTTTGAAGATTAAGGGTGCCGAACGGTCAGCGGCCCCGCGTGCTGTGGGTCCGTACGCGAGACTGCAAGCGCGGGTACATCGCCGCCGTACTAAGCACGAAGCACCCATCGCCGCGTGCCGCTGTCCGTTCGCTTACCTGCATCATAGTTTGTTATTCTATTAATAAATATACAGGTCGCGCCGCTTACGCGGATAAATCCTTGATTCCTGTTTGAAATGTTAGTAAATAATTTAAGCTTTATTTTATATTTATTTTATTTTTATGAATAATTTACCATTTAAGTTAAAAATATAAAATTGCGAACCGACGCAATTCCTTTTGTTGCTCCTAAAATTTTTATTACGTCTTCTTGATGAAATAAAAAAAAAACAGAGATATGGATAAATAATCAAATGTAAAAATTTTGTTTAACTATTGCATTAAATAATAAATAAATATTTTTTTTACAGAATTATTTTAACAGATTCAATTTTTACTAATGTTTATAATTAATGTCTTTGGTGGCTTTTTTATACGTCGGCATGGTTAGTAATGTGATTAGTTTTTAATTATTACGTTTCAATAATTAATTGTATTTATTAAAGAATTATTATTAATAAAATATTGCCAATCTATTCGGATAAAACGTATTAGAAATTTTATGTGTTTTTAATATATCATAGACAGAATGCCGACGGCATTTTGTCGGCACTATATTTTGTATACATATACGTTTTTTTTTTTCTACATGTGTATAGTTATATACATTAGGTTGGAGAAAAAGTTTCTTCGCACATTTTAAAATAAATAAAAAAACATTTTAATATAGTTTAGTTTAGTTAAATATATTTAACTAAAGTATCTAGATAATATTTTGTTTGATTACTTTTTGCCATCTCGTGGGCAGGGACATGATCCCATTGTTATAGAAATTTTGGGACTTCTGATCAAACTACCGCGACAAGTGGTTTTGGCAGTCCTCTCGTGGTGTTAACCTGTCACTGCCTAAAGAGTTCTGAAGAGACCGGAACAGGTGAAAATCTGAAGGTGCAAGGTGGTGGTCAGGACTATACGGCGGATGCATTAACACCTCCCAGCTAAACCCTTTTAATTTTTGCTGAGTGGCTAAAAATGTGTGAGGTTATCATGATGAAAAGCCACACCCCTTCTGTTGATTAATTCCGTCCGCTTTCTCTCAGCTTCTTGCTTTAATCTCATCAGTTGTTCGCAGTAGAGTTCAGAATCGACGCTCCTGCCTGGTGGTAACAGCTCATAGTGAATAATGATTTTCCAATCCCACCACACACATAACATCACCTCGTTTCGAGTTAACCCGGGTTTCGCTACAGTCTGACCGGCAGAAGCCCGACCGGCCTTTGACCACGACGTTTTTCGCACATTCTTGTCGTGAACACGTACGTGATCCACGTTCCATCACCAGTAATCAGCTTCTTCAAAAATGATTCGGTTTCATTACGCTGTAATAAAGAATCACAAACTGTTCAATCAAAGTTCGCAATGTACACAGCGCACTGCATACTGCACACTGCGCACTGCACACTGCACACTGGACACTGCACACTGCGCACTGTACATTGCACACTGCGCACTGCACATTGCACACTGTACATTGCACACTGCGCACTGCGCACTGCACATTGCACACTGCACACTGCACACTGCACATTGCACACTGCACACTGCGCACTGCACACTACACACTGCACACTGCACATTGCACACTGCACACTGCACACTGCGCACTGCGCACTGCACATTGCACACTGCGCACTGCACACTGCGCACTGCACATTATGTTGCACTTTTACCTTTTTTATAGTGAAATATTAAAATGTATCGAATTTCTTCATTACATTCACTCATCTTGACTCGGTACGAAAAACAAACGAAAATCACACACTTTTCTAATTTGAATTTGGAATCGTGTTCGTTAAAATGTAAACTTTCAACGACACCAAAACCAGCCGCAGACACAGACAGTATAGCAGCAAACAGATTTTATTACAAGTTCATATATATGCTGCATACTATAATGCGAAAACACTTTTTCCCCAACCTAATATAAAGACGCATATATATATATATATATATATATATATTATATATATATGTGTATCTATGACGGTAAATGGTTCATCTGCGGGTAAATAATACGCCTGCCCATAAAAACGTGGCGCTAATTAGGATGACTTATTGATAAGATGTTAATTCTCGTTAGTCCAATTGTCTAACTAGCTACAGCGCCCTTCAAACCGGTACACGTTAATGTTTGCACAGTACTTTTTGGTGGCAGAAATAGACGCCGCGGTGGTACTTATCTAGACGGTTTCCGGCAACAGATACCTACCACCACTAAAACCTCTAATATGCAGATGAAGAAGGTTGTAGGTAGTCAAACTACTGACGGGTGAATACTGCAAGTCTTGTATTCTAAGGCGACTGTGTGTATATCTTAGCTAGGATTTCATTATAGCGCACTGCGCTGTTGTGTATGTGTTATTGTTATAGGCAGACGTAGCAGCGTTGTATAAATAAAAAATATATAAAAACTAATTAGCTTACTGTACGTTATTTAATTTGCAAACATGACTGGAACCGTTAATGAAAAGCACTTCGCCCGGAACGTTGCCGCGCGACGCGTCTCGCGGCTGAACATACGCGCCGCGTTTCCTGCGTAAACGAATACGCGTTTGTGTGCATAAACAAATACGCGTCTGTTTGCGTTTCGCTTTGTGTCGAATTTAACCCTTTGAATACCGGGGGCTGATATATCGGCTCTTGCTGCACTGGCGGGAAGTACCAGAGCCAATATATCGACACGCGCCTTGTAGCGGTTTACTGTTTGCATTGTGGGAGAGCTCTGTTTCAAAATGAATTTGGAATAGGTTATAAATTACATAATTTCATTACGAGTGATTTAAAATACATAGTTATTCGTGTTAATTGTTTGTGGACGACAACGTTTATCTTTCGCCTGGAGGTACCGAAGTCTAACATAAACACCGATGGTCGCCACTCAGGCGAATTCGATCTGTGGCGTTGGACCCTTATCGGTATTTGTCTACAGTGTTTTAAATAAATAACTGTTTAAAAACTCACGAAATAACATCGCATTGCCGCAGCGAAACCTAGGACCAATTAGTTTATCTACGATAGTTGATGGGAATAATTTATTTCAATTATGAAATTTTCAAATATTTTCTATAATTTTCAAATGAGTACAAAAAAACTAGTGTCATTTTTCAGTTCTGTATTTCATCAAAAAAACGCAGCTTTTTTAATCATGTAAATATTTTTTCTCATTTGGTTTTTATAAGCATTTTCCCGGGCCCTTGCAAAACTGATATTCGACCGGTTTTTCTCGCATAGGCAGCTCTATTTCGTCCGGCACTAAAAAGGTTAATATTCGCGATTAAACGCTGCCTATCACATCCGCGAGCCCTGAGTCCGATGAAGCCGCTATAGTTGTCAATAAAACTGCGGCGAAAACATTACCATCAAAAAAAAAAAAAAAAAAGCCTATCACATAGCCTACCTTGTTTTTTTATCTACAACGCACTTACAGTTGATCTCTATTTTATTTGGTATTAAGTGATATCGAGGTCGTGGAGGTCAGGCGGAAATAACAATCCGGCAACCATACATCGATAGTCAATGAAGCAATGCGGCGGCTGATTAACAATTTGAAGATAGTAGCTAGTCATCGAAAAGAACCTCTCACTATACGAATTATTTTATGTGAATATTATATTATTAATTGTAATTTATTAAGTATATTAAAATTTATTAAATAAACTTAGATAGACATGTTCAAAGAGAAAAAATTGTTGGAGATGTAATTTTTAATGATACTTACATCTCTGGCACAACGGCCCAAAGTGAGTCTTGACCCTCAACGAGGATATTTAATGGTTAGGTGAACTAATCTGAAAAAGCCTATTCATAATTTAATACCCTCAATATATCTGGAGCGCAAATATAGGTTCCTAATATTTACTCTCAAATGGCGAGGAGAATTTTTAAATAACCTCCAATGCTTTGAAAGTAGCTAATATTTCCTATATGTATATATATATATATATATATTTTAATGGAAATGTATTAAAATGTTAAACACTTAACAATGAGTTTCTGAAATGTTTTTTTTTACTAACATATTGTATTAATCCAGTTGTGTATTACTGTTATTGTTTAGTGTAAATTATTATAGGGGTCAAAGTACCCTTGTATAGATTGAACTCGACCTACTTCGGAAAGTTTGGAGTAGGTTCGGGTCCACCCTCGCCAAATCAAACGCCAAGGGACAATTGCTATATGAATTGACAGTTTCATCAGGTATTTTTTTTTAAATTAACCCTCGCTTATGCAGAGAGAAGGATATTGTGAGTTTATCTTGTGTATCAATGTTTTTATCATTAATATGATACAACAGATACGTGTTGTCATAATAATTAGCACCGTCTATGATTTTGATTTAGTTCGTAAGGATTAAGTATCAGAAGCGTTATTAGCTATAATTGAACGATTAAACCATTTCATTTGAGATTGTCAAATGATTTCTAGCAATGTGAAGGTATTTTAAACCATTCATATTAAGGCGATATTCGCACAATTGTAACACAATATTTTTTCAAGTTATACGCGATATGTTCTTCTAAAAAATAATTTGTAAATACTTTTAATGTGTTTCCTGCGATAGTTTATTGCTGCGTGGTTCACAGTGAATCGCTTGACTTAAATCGTTCGAAGCGCATATCAAAGGGAATACTATATCAAATTCTTCTCGTCTGTGATTAAGGTGACCACTCGGTCCAGTAAGACAAATACTTTCTTTGTTATATAACGATAGTAACAGTTGAACTTGTTACCTTTTTTCCTTTGAACGGATTAAACAGAGTGGATATGTGCTAATTATAAATATAATTAGCCGTGCTATTATAACAACCTAGGAAGTGGTTAACTATTAAAAAAATATATTCCTTTATTTCAAGATCTTAATAAATTTTGTTTAAATACTAATGTTAGTCAGTTACTAAAGACAGCTTTAAATATAACTAATACCTACAGGTTAAACATGTTACAACCAACGTTAAATTAAAATTCAATTCAAAATGCTTCAATTTTCTTTGGCAATGGCAATTACATGAAGTACTGTAAAATAATGGGTTTTTGTCATAAGTAAATAATAGTATTGAAATAAATTAAAATAAAAGTCTCTTTATTATAATATATGTTCTGTTCTAAAAACAACAGTTCAAACTAATTTACCATTTGCTATAGATTGTTTGTCTCTTTGTTTTGAATAGATCTTTTGTGGAATTAAATAAAGAACCCTTAAATATTATCAATATGATATGTGTACAAGAGAAAACAATATTAAATATGGTTTTAGCTGCATTATCTTGTAGTTGTCCTGGTCACTGTATTTCTATGTTATATCTTTTGAAAGCTTTATTAGTCAACAAGTATATCGTATCTAGATAACGGCGCTCTTCAGATTTATTACTAGTTCACAAGAAACTCACTTGATGCAACACAATAAATAATATTTTACTATGTCTCAATATAAAACTTCAAAGCTCTGGTCCTCTTTTGATTACATCTAAACACAATGTATATATATGAGGTAAACGATTTTATATATCAGTCCTTATAAGTATGTGCACATTTAACATACATTCAACACGTGAGTATGTCATTATACTTTCTTGATAGAGTTTATGTGAGTTTTTAATATTATAATGTCCGCAAAATCGCGTTTGATTTTAGAAAACCGTGTTTGCTATCTTTAGGAGAAATATTATTAGTAAATCAAGTACTCTGAACTTGTTAAAGCCCTTCCCTGCCACTTGTATATATCAACAGAGCCTTAATCGGATTATTTAATTTCAGCAACACTCTCAAATTAGTTGTCTTCGAAGTGCAAGCCGTTTCATTGCACGTGGGGACCAAGTTACATTGGTTTAGTTAGCTTGTCGCATCGAATACAAGAGATTTACTGAAAACTGTACATAGAAATGAATTTAACATTTATAAAGGGAATCGGTTAAATGTCATTAAATATACAACGGGTATTATTATTATTATATATTAATCTAAGGTAGATGTCATTATTTCACCGTTTATATATTTAATCATTCACGTTAATACTATTTAAGCTTTACAGATTAGTTAATAGCGGCAGAGACTTCTAGTTGTTACGTTATGTAGACAGCAGAGATTGACAGATTTTATAGTTTTGTAAATAAAATGAATGAATAGAATCAATCAATAAAAGTCGCAATAGTTCTGTTGACAAGGCGCTTTACTTCTCGAGAAGGCGCGGAGCAGATTTCCAATGAGCATAAACTTTCGCGAAAGGATAACATTATGAGGAAACCGATCCGAACCGAGGTTTCGACAACGATAGTTTTCGAGGACATGTGACATTTGTAAAAACCGCACTTGGTTAACGTGGAGAATACCCTTGACCCCTTTTGGGGTGAGGCCCCGAGTCCCAGCTGTGGTGACATTAAGTGGGCTGATAAGACAGCTTTCCAAAATACATCACTTAAGATAGACATTCAATTTTATTTAGCGCGACAGGGTTGGTAGGATTTTCTAATTTTTTTAACTATTTGAACATCTCAAGGGTAAGATGGCTCAGGGATATTCGACTCTGTATCCCACAAAGGTTTATTATCTTTGTAACGACAAGTGCTTGTATGGCCGTGATTATAAAACTAACAGCGTATACGAATTCTGAAACATTTCAATTAAATTCATGATTTAGAAGAAAAGTTTAATTGATACGACCTCATAGTTTGCAGGCTCGGCTACAATGGCAGTCTCATCGTCTAGTTTAAAGTTTACGCTTGTTCCTATATTTCTTATATTATCTTTATATATTGGGTTGAACAGAAATGAGAATTCAGAATAAATATTCCCGATTACCGAGAATTATAACTTTAATGGATTCGCCCTTTCGTTGTTTAATCTATATCCCGAAATGGGTATCGTGTAAATAATGCTTATTAGACGACTCCTAATTGTCAATGTTTACCACAAGTACTCGTTGAAAAACATTTCCGAAAATTTCTTTGATTTTGCTAAAAGCTAAACGTCATTAAAAGGTCAAATAAGAAGGCATTTTACAAATTTCCTACCCTAATGCGAGTTGCGGGGATGTTACATTCAACAAAGCGGGCGTGGAACATACAATTATAAGTGTTGTCTTTTTTGTACGGAACCCCAAGAAATGAAATAATAATAGGCCTAGTCGGTTCTCGGCAACAGAGACTCACCCACTGCCAGTTTCTTTGAAGAGTAAATTAAATGCATTAGAAAATGTATACAAATAATTCAGTTGTCTCTTTATATTGTATAAGTCAGTTACTTAACTTTGTTTACATTCGTTACTTTTATAAAATACTGAAGATGTTACTATTTGGAATCCATTAGGTGCCAGCGGGATTTTCTTTGTTTTTTTCTCCATAAATTTACCTTTAATACCCTTCTTAATTTATTCTAATTATACAGTTTTTTTTATAAATCTACGTTTGAAGTAATAATAATAATAATAACCCCCCCAAGGGAATGAACCTTGACGTGGTGGGGGGGCTTACGAAGAGCAGGCACTGTTAATAGTCATATCATCTCGACATTATAACCTCGATTACATCTGAGCAAAGAACCCTCTTTAAACTAATCATTCCCAAACCAAAAATAACTTTATGGAGCAAGTTAATAATGTGTATAATTTACGGTCGCTGCCCGGGGGTCGCCGGGGCGCAACTGGAGCCGGTGCTGGGTGCCTCAGTTTGCGGGACACCGGTGGCAAAGAGCTGAGCAGGCGGGCCCTTGTCACACAAAATGCGTCAGCTGGTCGTCGAGGGTTGAGCAGGCGGGCCCACGACGTTGATGTTACAGCCGAATCAACGGGCGAGGATACGATCTCATTGTTTTCATCCATTCTTTCCACTCGCCCCTCATATATGACAAGGCGAACATCTACCTTGTCCACTTTCACTGCGCTTGACAGTGTTGTGCAGGAGGTCAAGTTAGACTCTGAATTCGTACCCACCTCGGGCACGTCTCGTACGCGCAGGCGATTGTTACCTGAAATGAATGCATTTATTGTGCGCACTTATCTTCAACTTACCGCATTAGAAACAGATACCAAAACTTATTTGGAACCTCTACATCTAAAATTTATTGAAAGATTCCCCAACATGCAAGTTAGCCGCCAACGAGTAGGAGATCAACGAGGAGCTATAACTCGCAATAAACTATTATCACAAAGCACATTAGACCAAATTTACAGTGAAGTCAGAGAAGAATTACATAACTTTGAAACAGATCGTAATAACCGTAATAACCAAACACAAATACCTGCCACTGTCGTACAAACTCGAATTAGATGGACCGATGAACAAAATGAAACCATAATGCGATTATACTACCGAATCACACGACTAGACAAATAGAACTGCTTACCGCAAATCACTACACGAAGCTTTTATAAATTCTGTTCCGGAGCTGTCTCACTTAAGTGAACAACGTATAGCTGATCAAAGAAGAGCAATAATAAATAACAAATATATAAGCGAAAATAGACTTAAAGCAATAAAACAACAAATAGCTGAAGAACTTACCATTACTAGTCAACGCCGTGACAATACTAATGGGACTAATAATGATGATCTCCAAACTAATAACCACAGTCTATTTATTAATAGTAGAGAACTAAATCTCCCAGAAGAATCTGAAACTAATATAGTGCAGTGCAGTGCAGCATTCACAGCTGCTAAAGTGAAGCTGAACTAATTTACACACACAGTAATGATAATAACATTTTAGCCGAACAGCAGGGAGGATGTCGCAAATTCAGTCGGGGCTGTAAAGAACAATGTGCTATAGATTCGATAATATTAACACAAAACCAAAGGACAAAATCAGATTTATACACCATGTACATTGATTATAAAAAAGCATACGATTCAGTTCCACACTCTTGGTTATTACAGGTTCTAGAAATATATAAAATTCATCAAAAAATTATTACACTCCTTAAATTCACGATGTCACACTGGAAAACAAAAATTAAACTCAGCACTCCAGCAAAAACTATTGAAACTGATCCAATTAGAATACAGCGGGGCATTTTCCAGGGAGACGCACTCAGTCCATTATGGTTCTGTCTTTCTTTAAACCCCCTTTCCAATATTTTGAATTCCACTAAATTAGGATACTGTTTGAAATACAAAAATCGTGATAATAACATAGAGACTGATTCCAACGAAAGCATAACTCACTTACTTTATATGGATCACATAAAATTTTATTCCGACACTGAAAATAATTTAAAACAGTTGGCTAAATTGACAGAACAATTTTCAAAAGATATAAAGATGCAGTTTGGTATAGATAATTTTTTTTTTTTTTTATTTATATAGTCACGCCAGATGTGGTTAGATTAGATCCCATGTAACAGGGGGCGAGCCTGTTGCCACTTTGTTGGGACCACCACACACACACACAAAGATGATATCAGTGTGCGGGTTTCCTCACGATGTTTTCCTTCACCGTTTTTGTATCTCGCTGTTGTAACTAAAGTTCACAAATGTACATAACTTAAATATTAAGTCATTGGTACATGCCGAGGTTTGAACCCGCGACCTTCGGAATGAAAGCCGCACGCTCTAACCATTAGGCCAGCGAGCTACTGTATGGTATAGATAAATGCAAAATAAACTCCGTTAAAGCAGGAAATAAATATCAACACTTAGAGACGGGAGAAAAAATAGTCCCATTAGACGAATATGAAACATATAAGTATTTAGGGCATCATCAGTCACTACAGATATGTCATAAAAATACAAAACAGAAGCTAAAACAACAATTTCAACATCGACTCAATAGTATTCATAAAACTCAACTTAATTCCCGAAACACAGTAAAAACCATTAATACATTTGCCATTCCAGCATTAACATATTGTTTTGGAATTATAAAATGTACAAAATCTGACCGTAAATCTATTCAACGCAAATTAAATACTACAATGACAAAATTCTGTAAGCATCACCCTAGATCTTCTCTACAAAGACTGACACTTCCTAGAAAAGAGGGTGGCAGGGGACTTATAAACATTACAAATTTACATAATAAACAAATAACAAATCTTCGTAACTACTTTCATAAGAAAACCGAATCATCCACTTTTCATAAAGCAATAGTACTGAACGATCGCAAATCAACTCCATTAAACCTTCAAGTATACACCACACAAACCAACGAACAACTGATAGACGACAAAACGAAACTAGCCGAATGGGCCGGTAAATCACTGCACGGAAGACACCGCCATGACTTATGGCGGTCACTCAAATGTCAACAGAGAGACGTCGAACGCTTGGGTCATCATGGCGAACTCTTCCCGGAGACGGCAGGTTTCATAATGGCTATTCAAGACCAAGTTATAGAAACGAACTATCAAAAATATATTATAAAAACTCTCTGCTCCGACATGTGCAGAAAATGTAATAGTAGCCCAGAAACTATCCAGCACATTACAGGAGCATGCAAAACAATATCCCAAACCGATTACAAGCATAGACACGACCAGATAGCGAACATAATCCATCAAAAACTTGCACACCTATACGGCTACATCCCATCCACACAACCATATTATAAATATCAACCTGAAACAGTTCTAGAGAATACCAAGACAAAGTTATACTACGATCGAGCAATTCTTACTGACCGAAAAATCTACTATAATAGACCAGACATCACGTTAATAGATAAACCTAACAACACCGGTTACCTAATTGATATTGCAGTTCCAAACACACATAATTTGCAATCAACAATAGCTGAAAAACTTTCAAAGTGCACTGAACTGAAAGAAGAAATCAGCCGACTTTGGCGTCTTAAGAAGTAATAATAGTTCCCATCGTTATTTCCACAACCGGTGTTACACCTAAACAACGGCACGAGTCGATCAAGTCTCTCAACCTAACAAAAAATACATATAAAATGTTACAAAAAGCAGCCATTTTATATACATGCCGAATAGTGAGGAACTTTTTACAAATTGAGCCACGCAACGACCAGCCCCTTTTGGAATCCATAACTTCTGTATTAAGCACACACTGATACCCTTCTGTAATCACCTGCCCTACTATCATGAACCTTCTAGTTATTCCCGCCCGGATTTGCTCTTGGCTTAGGCCCGTTCGTATCTGTAAACCGATTGACATAAAACCGAGCCACAATAAAAAAAAATAATAATAATTTATTAGCAGTATTTACACTTATATATACACTGAGTAACCGCGGGTCTTGAACGAAGCTAAGCTTGTATCTCAGGACCCTGAGATATTATATTAATATGTAATATTTATTAATACCCTAAAATATTTAGATATAAAACAACGGTTTGTTTGTGTCGAATAACGTGTCAATAGGCGAAGTCATATGGGAGATGGCTATTGAGCGATTTGTTGTTCAGAGAAAGGTTGAGAGTATCAGGCCACGAGGTAGATCGTCTATAAGGTGGACTGAGCAGATAAAAGGGGCCGTAAACGCGTCATCACATGTAGTACATGAATGCACGAGGAAAGCGGCTAACAGAAAAGAATGGCGGCGTATTGTGAAGCTTGCCACTAACACCTGTAGTGTCCTCACGACAATTCTGTCAAGAGATGCCGACGAAGAAGAAGACGACCTGAGGTTAAATTTGGAGCTGGCGAATGTTTCGTATTCAATGGTTAAGTTTGCGGCAATAGTTTGGTAAAAATTTACTATCCTTGTGAAAAATACACTACAATTTGAGGAATTAAAGTGATTTAATACATTTATTACTAATATCTTATAAAACCTGTTTGATTACTTGTCCGTACACATGGAGTTTGGACGGTGGTATTATGTCAGAGCGCAGAGCATAATCTGGTGCAGTGTATATCACCCTTTTTTTTTTTATTTACGTGTGTAACAAAATGCTAACGGAAATGCACACCCCGTCGCCAAATTGGGTCGGCGACGGTGGTAGTGTCGGACTCCAACCGACTAAAAAGCTTCACACGGTATTCCACTCTCATCCACGTGTTCGTGGGGTCGCGGGATAAAGTATTGCAGTTCATCCACGACAGTGTATATCACCCTAACTAGCGCCGCGTTGTTATGTTTAGACTTATTAAATACGAAGTGAACTTCCTGTTCGTTTGGACAAAAATGGCAATTTTTTACATAGTTTAGTTTTATAAACCTTACTTATTCTGTTCAAGAATAATATTAGAGTTATTTACGCGAAACGTCATAAGAACTTTTCAAACAGAATCCGTTTTGTACGAAAAATTTAAATTGAATATTATACTATTTATCGGAAAATAGTTCTATTTAATACAATTCGGGAAAAAAATAATAATAATTCAAATAATACAGAACAAATAACTTTTCCCTTTAATAATAATACAATTATATTTGTATGAAGCGCCATCACTGGTACACGACTAAGAACAAATTTAAACTGATATCTAAACAAATAATTAGGATTCTATTAAATAATTAATATTTAAATATTGAAATTTTGAAGTCAGCATATAACGGTGGTGTGCTAGAGTGGTGCCTCCGATATCTCATCTCATTTGGTTTGGGGTAGGGCGCAAGCAACAGCCTCCCGGCCAACGGGAGGGCTCTGCTAACATTTTACGAGATCATTCGATCACAAACACGCTTTTCACAATAAATTATTACAAAATTATTAAGAAAAATCTTTGTAAAGATACTTAGACAAGAACAGACGAAGCGAAGCGCATAACTATACCTATGATAGATCTTTTGATATACAAGTTTTTACTAAATTTAGTCAAATAATTGCTTTTTAGTAATATATCTACTTATTCTACGAAGCAACGAGTGATAAGTGAGACCTTCATCTGATGGTAAGCGATACGCATCGTGGCGCTAAATGGGATGATATACACTGCTCCACATTGAGCTTGTCGCCTTAGGACGTAAGATGTTAAGTCTCCTTACCTTCAGGCCGTGGATCCGGGTCCACGAGTCCAGTGTTAGATGAGCTGTTAGAGCCGCTGTGGCTTCCAGCCCGATCTAAATCAAGAATATAGTAGTCTCTTTACCTCAGTTAGTTTACAAGTTAAAATTCCCTTTAAACCGGAGTACAGTAATGTAACACACTAGTGTTTGGCGATGGAGTTAGAAGTTGCGGTGCACACCTATACGGTGTCTGGCAACAGAGAACTATCATTAGTACTGGGAATTTTAGTAATAGGGCATTCACTGATCCTTACTTAACAAACCGTTCGGTTCAGATTAAGTAGTGTAACTGAGTATAAAATAATTAAGTAGTATAAATTAACAGCGATGTGATAGCTTTGAATCTACAAGCAATATATATATTGTGAATCTACAAACAATGTATATATCCTGTCCATAATTGTGAGCTTCAACAATCCGTTAGCTTCAGCTATTCTCAGAATACAATATGAAGTACATCGTTAGGATGTATTATTTGTAAAGGCTCAGATTTTCCTCGATCTTCAGACAGATATATTTCTAAGAGTTTCCCTGAACAGCTATAAATAGCGTCTATTTTTTTACCGAAACCTACAACATCGACACAAGTCCGAAACAATGATCAGAGAAATAACATAAATGTGAAGTAGTTTTTATATTATGATTAAGATGACGATTTTGTTATGATTATTATGTCTCATGTTAATGATGAAACCTGATAATATGATGATGATAATAAAGAGAACTAGCCTATAAAAATAGATTAATTTCAATTAATGACGAGCCAAAGGTTTTCATGTAGTTTTTTCATATAAGAAAGAGGCAAAGCGCACAATAACGAGATAACTGATTTCGAGCAGTAGTTCTTTGCATCTGTCGGATGAGTAAACTTTTTACTTCACCGTGAGAGATCAGGTCAGTGATTATCATCATCATCATTAGGTGCCCTCTTCAAACTGAAGTTTGGCGATCCGATCGAGAAAACCAATTCGATTCTCAGCTATTCTTTTTAGAGGTCAGGGATACTCAGCCCTCTCACCACGACTAGAATATCAGCTCGCAGTAGAGTTGTAACTGCCTAGACAATCCTCTGCAAAGGGTGCTTTCCTTCTATATCATTATAAAAGAATTTTATCGATTTATATCTTTGTAACAATTATTTGTATCAGAGACATGACGCGTTGTGACATCAATTGAAATTAAACTCGACCAGCGGCAGTCAAATTAAGTCTGACAGTGTCAAAGCAATACGCTAATGAACGGCCGGTGCGCCGCCGGTGCATTTACAGAGCGGCGGCCGGTGCGTGTACAGTGCGGCGGCCGGTGCGTGTACAGTGCGGCGGCCGGTGCGTGTACAGAGCGGCGGCCGGTGCGTGTACAGTGCGGCGGCCGGTGCGTGTACAGTGCGGCGGCCGGTGCGTGTACAGAGCGGCGGCCGGTGCGTGTACAGTGCGGCGGCCGGCGGCGCAGTGGGGGGCGCGAGCACTGAGCCAATTCGATTACTCACTATTAGAAATTGCATGTAAAGCTCTGTAGAATCGTTTCTTGGCACCATCCAATGCCTGCGCCATTTTTCTAATATAAATTTATAAATTTGCCGATGGTTGGTCTCTGTTGACGGAGACCGTCTGGGTAGATAACATCGCCAGCCTTGCAGTCTCGGGCTATTAAGAATAGGTCCTCGGGTTCGTGAGCTTTGAGGGTGGCGTCAAATCTCAATAAGCGAGCCTTAGGAGGACGGCAAATGCATGGTGGTACTGTACTTGCCGCGGTACAACGTAGGGAGGGCTTTGCTCTTCCGTGGGATGTTTTAGCCGCAGTGCGTTCTATAAGAGACAGCGGAGCCTCTCCTCATGTACTGAAGGAGACCACCGAAGGTATTTTAGCGGGTAGAAGCCCCAAATAACTTTTATTCCGCTCAGAAGCAAGGTATCTTTTAAAATGTCTCTCGTGATAAAAAAAGATAGGTAACACCGCAGCGCCTATTTGCGCTAAACAATACTGCGCAAACATAGCTGTGTTCTAGTTTGGAGGACGTTATAGCTAATGAAATTAATGGTGTAAGTCTTGAATATTAAGGCTAAGAGCAGAAGTGGTGCTGTGTATATTATCCTAACTAGCGTTGTGTTTTATGAACAGATGTATTACTTAACAGGTTGTGGTTGTTATAAGTGTAGATATAACTTCAACGTACGTCCTCGCGGAGGCAAAGACAGTTAACGTCAGACTTTTGTCTACAATGGGCTACCATTTTTGTTGTGCATTAACACATGGTGTTAAGTGACATTTAAATAGTTGATACATACTTGATTAGGATACATTAACTCCCATACTTTGACAGTCGGAACGCAGCGATGCTGTTACGGCGGCAGACTTACAATATCACGGTGGTAGACAGGTCTAAAAGCACAACTGCCATCACATTACATAGCATCGGAATTGAACAGGGAACTATACCACGGCTCTATAGAGGCAGTGAGATCAATTGTAAATCAACAGTAAAAAGATCATGTAGCTGAACATATTACTAAATGAATTAAACAAAGCCTTCAATGGAATAAGAGTTACCAAACTTTTATTAAGAGAAATGTGTTGAAGTAATAGACAATGGAGGGAAATGTAGAGTGAAAAGCGCGTTATTCAGATTTGAGTTTCACGATTGTTATTCGACACCGCTCAAACTTCCGGTGCCGATGCAACCCTCGCCCGGGCCGTTGCCGGGGCGACGCGCCGGTGTGCGATCAGCGTGCGACGCGGCGCGCTAGTGTGAGTGCGTGCAGAGTCCCTTTGTGTAATATCGGAAATATAATATTATCGATAGCTTTTAGTCTCATATTAACAGCCTCTCTGAAATCATGTACCGCATAAAGTTATTGATGTTCAAATTAAGTAATGCTGAAATTGAGACATTAACTAACGTATATCACTACTTCATATACAAGGATTTTAGTAATCTTCTACAGATTGTTTATATGAAATTGATCTAATCTGTTAATAATATAATACTAAAATGGAATAAGCCATTTACGTGACCAGATGAGCTGGACGTTCAGCTGATGGTAAGTCATACGCCTGCGCATAACAACCTGGTGCTAATTAGGATGGTATATAAAGCACCATATTGCGCCCATTGCCTTCGTACATAAGATGTTAAGTCTCTGTACTCCAGTAAATTCACCAGCTACAACGCCCTTCACACCGGAACGACAGTAACATTTGCACAACGCTGTTTGTCAGCAGAAATAGACGCTACGGTGGTATCTACTTAATCGTACTCCGGCAGCAGAGATGTACCACCAGTAAACTTTACTCGGACATTGTGAAACAGACCCTAAATGAACCATAGTCAGTAAGGATTAATGTTATCACTGATGAGTTACCACGGCAGCGTTGTATGTAATTACATCATTATTATCATAAGCAGTAAGTCCCACTACTTCTTCACACCATAGTTACTGCATCGCGCGGTATACACGGTATTCGTAGTGTTGTATGAGGTACGTAGCGTTGTACTCGCACCTAATTGTTCTTGACGTGGTACAGGAAATTTGATAGTGCAGAAAAAGGTAAAGGAATTGAAAAAAATTATCGGGTCAATAATTAAATAAATTTGTGGAGGCCTTTGATCCCACGTTGGTGTTTCTCTAGACCAGGGGTCGATAACCTTTTGAGACGAAAAATATCAAATCTTACAAATTTACAAAATTTTAAGTTGTTAAAGAGCCACAAGAATATATGTTTCTTACAATAAATAGTACTTGCATTTATTATAAAAAAAAAAACTAGTCCATTTTTAAGAAAAATATTTTTGCAGTCTGACGAGAGTGCACGGCGCGTGTCACGGGGGAGGGAGGAGGTAAAAGCAAGTATAAGTGGTTTAGATATACCGGGTGTTAGAAGACCGCTTCCGGAAACGAAGACACACGATAGTACTAACCCCTTAACTAACCTATGATGATAGGACGGAAAAAAAATCGATCCTGATTAAAAAAAAACACATATATTTAAAACGTTTTATTAGCATTATTTACGCTCCATCATGTTATTACAGCTAAATGAAACGATCGTTTTATGAAATATAATATTACTTTACTAAAAAAATAACAGCAATGAAACACAAAATCAAAAACTACTGATGTCCGGATCAATACACGCCCGGGTGCGGGGGAACTGGTGGTGTATTTGGTTTCAATTTGAACCTTATTTCATCGGGCTGTGGCGTGTGTCCATCAGCACACGGGTACCGTCGTGCGCCGGTCAGGACGGACGCTCTTTGTTATTCCGTCATCGTGCTGTCAGCTATCAGCTATCAGCTAGCACTCGGAGACTGAGCAATCGATTCTGCCGCTTATAGTTATAGCAAATGTTGAGTTATTAATTTGTTTATTTATACAATGCGCTGAAGTAAACACGACTACTGTGTCGTGTGACGCTTTCAAATAACCAACTAAGTATAAAAGACTGGTGGCGTGTTGCGGTAGATATCACTTGTGTTCCTGCGACAGTGCTCCGAGTTAACTGCACATACTAACTAGTATTTATCTTACTTTTACCATTGTAAAGTGAATGTTACGAAATACATGGGTACTGTTTGTACACTCGAATTATTTACAATAACTAAACATCACAACCCCCACATTGGTGACGCGGCTTCAGCTGCAATAAAGCCCATAGCATATTCACCATGATAAGGCATTTCAGACATTTAAAAAAAATTTTGCTATTTCCGAAATTTTTTGTTCTTTTATCATCCTTACGTCACGCTTCACCGTCTTCACCATGCCGTAGTTATTAATAGATACACAACATTTCTTATCTATCTATTCAGCCTTACAGGGTCCGTCTTCGAACATAGACTTTTTCTCTTTTCCACTCAGGTCGTTTTTTGTGAAGTCATGGTATGTCATGTTTCGTGTTATGTGGTATTTCTTGAAAATATCTGTGCCACCAGATATCACACCACCTAATGTCGACTTTTTCTTAACACACCATCCACAATAAATGTTGTGATTGATTATCAGAGTGAGCAATAGAACGAATAAGACAAGCGTTGACTCTTTACAGGTACTGTGATTCAATCTTGAAGTCATTATCAATCAAGCATATTATACTTCATTTTTTTTTTTTTATATTGTCACGCCTTTTTCCCAGTAGGGGTAGGCAGAGGTGAATAAACACCCACATTTCGTCAGATGTGGTCAGATTAGGTCCCGTGTAACAGGGGGCGAGCCTGTTGCCACTTTATTGGGACCACCACACACACACACACACACACACACACAAAGATGATTTCAGTGTGCGGGTTTCCTCACGATGTTTTCCTTCACCGTTTGTATCTTCATATTTCATAGCTACTTAATCGGCCGATCTCAAACTGTAAAACTAAAAACGACTGACGGTACCTGTATTTTTTCTGAATCGCAATTTGTTAGTCATGGTGTACCACAGGGGTCAATACTCGGTCCTTTACTCTTCAATATTTATTCGGCAGATCTAGTGAAAACTATGAAACAATGTAAATATCACTGCTATGCCAATGATGTACAACTTTATATATCAGATAAACCTAATAACATTTTAAACGCTATTTTTAAATTAAACGACGACCTAAGTAGTGTTACCGGGTGGAGTGTAAGAAACAATCTAAAAATCAATACCTTTAAATCTAAATTCATAGCTTTCGGCACAGAATCACAAGTTAAACATATACGAGACCAAAATCCAACATTTACAATAAATAATGAAAATTTAGAGCAGTTATCTGAAGTAAAAAACCTAGGCATTATTTTGGACACAAAGTTACGTTACGAGAAGCATATTCAAATTGTTGTTAAAAATTGTTTTTATCGCCTGAGAATTTTATATAAAATTCGCACCTTTCTTTCGTCGAAAACTCGTGTTGCTCTGTGTGAAGCTCTTATTTTGTCTAAACTTAACTATGGCGATATTATCTACGGTCCGCGGCTGCTTTGTAAAGGGTGTCTGGCGGCAGATTTATATTTTAAAAAACGAATATCTCAATAAGTTATAAACAGTGCGGGGGGAAGGTGGTGTCATTAGAATCACCGATCGTGCGGATTTCTTAGTCACGATGTCGCAGTGGTGCAGTGGTGCAGTGGTCGGGTGAGCATCGCGCGTTCGCTATTGAAGCATTTTTCAAGAGTAACGATTCTTACGTACTCGCTCGCCGACAGTTTTGTTCACATTTCAATATTCGACGGATAGGCGATGGGCCGAGTGTGAATTTAATTCGTTCGTGGGTGGAGAGGTTCCGCGCAACTGCTTCGGCTATGAACACACCACGGCCAGGACCTAGTCGATCGTCAAGGACCCCCGAAAACATTGAACCGGTTGTACGCAGTTTACGTGAAAATGCACGACTTTCGATACGGAAAAGGGCAGCTTCACTGGGACTTCCAAGAGCAATTGTGCATGAAATTTTGAAAAAAGATATTAAGTTTCATCCTTTTAAAATTCAAATAATTCAAGAATTGAAAAAAAATTACTGTGCCTGTCTTTTGTTTGGGTTACTAAAATCTAGAACACCGGAATATCTATACGCTAAGCTGAATTTTCCATCAGCTCGGGATAGATGCAGCGTTAGAAGCACTGGCTGTTGCCTTGTGTTCTATAAACATCAATCTGTAGCTTTTGCGGGTAGTTTTCGATGGACGAAGCGACGAAGTCTTCACTTAGCGAGAGGTATGAAAGAAGGAAGGAAAGAAAGGAAAGAAAGATAAGAATAGGTATGATAGAGAAGATGGATGAAAGGAGAGAATGTAGCATGTAGAAATAAGGAAATTAGAATGATAAGTGATAAATGTAAGCTTAAGTGCTAATAAAGGCCCTGACCCGCCAAACGAAGGGGAATGAGTTTAAAAAAAAAAAAACTGTCATTCCAGCACTCAAGCAGATTTATGTATATATTTATTCCTGAATTAACATTTTTTCCTGAATTTAATATCAATAACTTAACTTTAGATCTTTTTCTTTATCCGTCTATATAATGCGCGCGCGCACACACAGGCATCTTCAAAACATAGACGTTCCTTAATAAGGTAGTAGCTGAAAATCAGTGTGTTGTTCACTACGCGGCAACAGTTACACTGAGCTACGGCCATTTTGTACCATTGCAGTAACGTGCACACGGCAGCAATGATTATCCAAAATATTACTATGTGAATATATTTATTTTTAACTGTGTTCGTCTATGCAATGTTTCTGTCTCCATATAAGTGTTCTGTACTGCGTGGACAAATAAACTAATTTATCTATCTTATCTCTCTTATCTATCTATAAGCACAACCATTCCAAGTGGGATTTCAGTTCTTATTAACTTCTTAGTCTATTCGTTGCAAATCCATGAGAACTGGACTCAACAAAATGAGATGACTCCATGATGTTCATAAACAAAAAATCGTTATTAAGCTTTTAAATATTCATTGTTTAAGTTATTAATAATACTTTGAATAGTGAAGAACACATATTAATAATGAATAACTACATTTTTTTTATTCTGAGAAGAGATGCGTTGACGAGGACGTTCACTTCATGGTAAGTGATACACCTGCCCATAAGAACTTGACGCAAGTTGGAATATTTTATATAGGAGCATATTGAGCTCGTCGTCTTGAGACTTGAGATGTTTAGTCTCGTTACGCCAATAGTTACACAAAGCCCTTCAAACCGGAGCACAGTAATATTTGTACACTACTGTTTTTCAGCAGTAGACGCTGCATTGGTAGCTATCTAGACAGTCTACGGCCTACCATCAGTAAATCTATCTAATATTTAACAGGTATTGAAAGTTAAAAAATTACCCTTTAACGAAATCGGTACGAACGTTTAACAACCCTTTTTACAAACTCGTTAATTTCAGTCCTATAATTGTTTTAGGTATTTAGTCGTTCACTTTATAACGACGCTCCTTATAGAAACCGCAATGGAGTTTAAGCTTTTCGCTAATTTGTTTACTGGTGGTAGTTAACATGGAGGTCCCTGCTTCTATTCATAGGTCACATGTAGTACTGCTGGTAGGTCTCTGTTGCTGGAGACCGTCTAGGTCGCTACCACAGCAGCGCCCACTTCTGCCAACAAACAATACTATGGAAACATTACTGTGTTCCAGTTTGAAAGAGGCTGTAGTAGTATCTACTAGGATACCGAGGCTGAATATCTTGTCTCGACGAGCGCTATGGTGCAGTATATATCATCCTAACTAACGCACGTTATAACTTACCATCATTTAAACATCCTGCTCGTCGCTTAATTGAATAAAATCTGGAAGATATTCATAGGAAAAATCTGTTATTAACGAAAGAAATCGGTAGAACAGTACTACAATGGGTTAGGACAGTAATTAATAAAGAATATAGGAAATTAACTCTTTTGTACCGTTTCCAGCCGGTAGGTTTGTACCGCGGAAAGTACGAATGGGCCACCTCTCGTAGCACAACAAGCGCTGACTGCTCCCTGCTGATCCGCAATGTAAAACTAGAAATAGACGACGGTTTTTGGCAATGCCAGGTCACTGCCAGCAACTTCGACATACGGGTTTTTAAAGAATTTTCAGTCATATTTCAGGAAACTTTAATCCTTGAAATAATTTTCTCCAGACATATTCTTTGGTTTAAAGAGTTAATACAGATCTTAGACACTTGAATTTCTGTATCAGTGATAACATAAAGCAGTTTAGACATTAAATCATAAACTTTATTAAAGCCTGCATTCAATTTCAGTACGTTTGAGTCCCCTAGCGTTACTAGTGGTGAACGTTGCGCCTCAACCGCGCACTATTATTTTCAATGGATCTCTTGTTCTACCAGACCAAAAGATAAAACTGTCAGCTGGATCTAGAGCTGTGCTTATTTGTGAGGTCAGATATGCCAATTCACCAGCTTACATCGAATGGTATCTAGGTAAAATATTTTGTAATTATATAATAGAAGCGAGACATTTTATTAAATCAAATCAAGCTGTTTAGGGAATAACAAAACTTAGTTACATATACTATTTTTTCAATATTTAAACCTTCCTTTTCTTTTAGAATCAGGACGACTTACAACCTGGAGTCAAATGCTTCGTAAACAGACAGTCCAAGAGCATGGGCGTCACGCTCTACATTAGAATTAGGGGCTACGAAGCCTACGCACGGGAGACAGTTGGTGTGTCGGGCGCACCATCCTGCCAACCCTGCGCCTTACTATTAAAATGCATATGCTACCCTGGACGTTACATGTGAGATTTATCAATAATCAATATTATGTCTCCCTGTTGAAATATAATTGTTCCTATTTTGATAAATTTTACATCCCGTCTAAATTAATTTTCATCTTGTCTAAAATTCATACTTTCTTCATCACAATGGTTGCCATCAAACAAATACATGAATATTTAAGAAGAATTTAGTCCTTTTTAAGATTAGGTTGAAATACAAAGTATATTTGAAAGTCAGAATACAATGAAAAAAAAAATTGTTGTTATTGCATTGACTGCAGTCCTTCCGGTAGTATCTGTTATTGGACGAATACGAATGGAATCTCTAATTTAGAAGAAGGCTTGAGTAATTTATCACTAAGCTGTACTGCTGAAGGAAACCCAAAACCTCACGCGTGGTGGACGAAAGATGGACAAGATATTGTTTCCAATGGTCCTAAGCTTATAATAGCTCCTGTGACGAGAAATCATTCAGGTGATACGAATAATACGAAGTAATGTAATGTAATGTAGTAATGTATTTGATTAAATTGTGAGATTTAATTGTTTGTGAATATTTTAGGCATTAATGGATGTCAAGCAAAAATGCTTTGGAGCAATCTAATCCAATTAAAAAGATGAATCCGTCGTCCACACAATGGAGGCCGAGGTGGAGGCGCGCTGCATGTTCCAGCACGCCCTGCAGGGAGAGTATCCCTACTTGCCGAGGTGGGGCTGCGCAAGCGGCCAGAGCCGGTGAGGGTCGCGGACGCAGGCCGTACCCGAGACCCTTGCCACCAGGCGACTGAAGAAATGATGAATGAGATTGGTGTCAAATGTGAGTACTTATTATGTTTATTCTTTTCTTTATTATTTCTTCGTTATATCTATTCTTACTATTCTTTGTAGACGCTACTCAAATAGTTTGGATTGGTCCAAAACTAAGCATTGATGCAAATCTCCACCTGCAAGTAACTCTGGAATGTAATGCAGTTGGGAACCCTCCTCCGTCGTGCTACTGGTACCGTTGGTATATATAGAATTCTTACCAAACATATAAGAATTCGCTTCCGAAGAAAACAAGAATCTTTAATGTAAACATAAAAACTTCATTCATTAGTTTTTCCGCTCTTTATCTACCAATTTAAAATATTTTAAAATAAAAATAACCTAAATTTAAACAATTTTAACCAATTTCAATTGTTGTCTCTGTACAAGTTTATTTAATTTGTCTTATAAACTTATTTATTTGCTGTATACTTTGTATTATTCTGGACTTCCAGAATTTTAAGCTCTTACTTTAAATTCAAAGCTTCACTTTGTTCATGGCAAGTATTTACAGTCCCAAAATCTACACCAATAAACCAGCTAAAAATGATGGATGCGTGGAAGGCTACGTTATTTCATCCGCGTCAGGTTCGCAGCTACTTAACGTGTCGTACTACCAGCGCGGACGATACCTTTGTGTTGCCAAAAACAATATCGGATTTATGGAGAGGCGAGTCCTGAATAGATGCATTTACTAGAACACCAATTCTTAAATGGTGATCCTTGCAAACGTTGGGCACAATCGATAGAACATTATCTATTTACTTTCCGTTGACGAAAATGCAAACTGTTACTTTAGAAACAGCATTCCTTTCAAAATAAGCATACTCTGCACGACATCTTTGACTACTTCCCTACTAATCTCTTTATTTTTTCGTCATTATTATGCATTATGTTTGAACTCATAGAAGTTATCAGACAGAAGCTCTTGCGCTGAATGTGTTTGGCTCTACTGCGGACCAAGCTGCTAAAATCGCTCACGTATCGAGAGGTGATAATGCCAATATTCAAACAACCATTTGCGCTGATCCGCCGCCGAGGGTTGCTTATTGGGAGCGAGGTCCTCTGCGACTGGATGTGCCATCAAAAGACGGTCAGTCAACTTTTACTACGCTTAGGTTCTTTACATTTCTTTGATCTATCTACAGTGCAACTTTCTAAGGATACTTTTCTAAGACTATTGGCATGTTAACTATATATTTTGAAATATAGTAATGAATCAAACATATAAGTACATGCAACATATGCACAGCAAGATGTAATTTCTTATTTACATGTTTTTAAGGAGTTTCCAATGAAAGTCAAATTTGGAAGATAATTTTAAAGCTGCAAACAAATAGTTTCCACTATCACATCCCATCACTATTCATAAGATCAATACTCATGTAGAGCCTTATAATGAACATTGGAGATTTTCAGGCCGACGAAAAGCATTAGAGAAATGCATCGTTGGAGACTGTTACCTTTACACTCTAACTATTGAAGAAGTTCAGACCTCTGACGCGGGAGTGTATATACTGATAGTTGGAAATGACAGGGGGTTCTCTGAACATATGATATTATTGCTTGTTCACGGTAAGAAATACTTCTTTATGTAATAAAAAAAAATTGTGAAAATATTATTTTTTGAAATATTATTTATGACGTAAATTGTTTTTTATTCACCGAGACGAGCAGGCTGTGCTTTTGATGGTAAGTGATACGCCTGCCCATAACAACGCGGCGCTAGTTAAGGTGATGTACACTGCTCCACATTGCGCTCGTCGCATTTAGAAATTTTAATAGTTGCAGCGCCCTTACCGGAACACAGTAATGTTTGCAAACTACTATTTTTTTTTCTATTGTGTTCGTTTAAAGTTTTTTTTTATTTTAATTTAATTTTCTTTCCTTTTTTTATATTAGCTCGGGGATACCAGATCCGCCAGTCCCGAGTCCTATGAAGCTGCAATAGTTGTCAATAACACTAGCGGCGCAAACTTCATAAAATAAAACCACTGTTTGTTGGTAGAAATAGGCACTGTGGTGGTACCTACCTAGACGGTCTCCGGCAACAGAGATCTACCGTCAGTAACACGTCAGACGCGCCTAACGGAGTATATCTATCTATTGGGTTAATGGCGTTCCCTTATAGATTTCGCGAATGTCAAGTGTATATAATACTCCGCTTTATAAAGCGGACTTCGTGAACGAGCAAGGTCATAAATTGTAACTAAGAATTAAGTGAGTAGCTAAGAATGTTTGATGAGTATAATTCATTACAAAGTAATCTGTTGTTGACAGATACCGCGTACGTAGCGCTGACGATTGCCGCGCTGCTGGGGTGGGCGGCTGTCACTGTGACGCTGCTGTTGTTAATTATTGGTTATCGGAAGAAAAAAGGTAACATGTTTTATTTCAAAATCATATAAAAATAAATTATATTTAATTCCATCTTTATATCGAATTTATATTCGATTGTTATCCATACTTAATTATGTCAAATGAGTGTAATTACATAATAATTATAATCTGTATATTCCAAACAGTACAATTGATTACAAAAAAATAATATATTAATAACTGTAAGTTAAAAAAAAAAAATCTTTGTTGGATTTTAGCTTTAATGAAAAATGGGATTTTGAAATCTGACAGATGAGATTTTTAATTTATTTATCACTCTCCTCTTTTATCTTCTTTAACTAAATTATGATAAAGATTATAAAATTGAATACAGCAGACAGATGTATGGGTGCAATGGGTCCCGCACAACAACTCACGGGCCCCGAGCCAACCTCACCTGCTCGTGGTGCACCATGGTAATCAACAAACGAGACTCTGGCTCCCACTAACACGCATTGGGCCAGCGTGGTGGAAAATGGCCCAAGTCCCCCCAATATAAATCCCTATCCGATGTGGGAATCTTTAGGGGGGGCCTATGTCTAGCAGTGGACGTTTGTCGGGTGATGATAATGATAATGATTACAAATCAAGTGGGAACGTTCCTATGTTAGTGCGCTTTACCATGCATGTTTTTGGTTATTTTTGTAAACGCCTTTATACAGGGTGTCTGGTGGCAGATTAATGTTTTCAAATTTAAATAAAAAATAATATGTTTGACATATAATTTTACTAAAAGTATTAAAAGATAGAGTACAAATGCGGATTTCATTTTTTAAAGATAATGTCATCCAAATGTCTTCCATCCTGTTGCACACACACACACTGTTCGAAACAGAGCCTCGTATTCCGTGCCACACGCTGCAGTAAACTTGGTTCAATTGCGCTGATTTCTCGCCGAATATTTTCTTTTAAGTCCACAACAGTTCGCGGATTGTTGGCGTAAACTCTCTCTTTGAGGTAGCCCCACAAAAAAACCTCCATTGGAGTTAGGTCGGGTGAACTCGGTGGCCACGGGATGTCCCCAAAGCGACTAATCAGTTTTTGAGGGAGATTTTCTCGCCACAAATCCATCGAAGCTCTGGCCGTGTGTGCTGTTGCACCATTCTGTTGAAACCACGTGTGTGATGAGAATGATGAATGAGCTCGCAGGTTCGGCAAAGAGAAATTCGAAATCATGAGTCGATAATTCTCACCATTGACATTCGTCGCTTGGCCCCGTGCATTTTCAAAAAAAAATGGTCCGATTATCCCATTCGTGGATAAAGCGCACCAAACAGTTACCCTTGGGCAATGTAATGGTTTTTGGTGCTTCAGTCGAGTATTGCGAGTTCTTAGACCCCAGTAACGGCAATTTTGCTTGTTTACGTGTCCGTTTAAATGAAAATGAGCCTCGTCGCTCCAAAAAATGGAATTCACAGTGCGAAAACGCTCCAACATGGTTTCACAAAAAAAATTTGCGTGACGCAATGTAATTTTTTTTCAATTCTTGAATTATTTGAATTATAAAAGGATGAAACTTCATATCTTTTTTCAAAATTTCATGCACAATAGCGAACGCGCGATGCTCACCCGACCACTGCGACATCATGACTAAGAAATCCGCACGATCGGTGATTCTAATGACACCACCTTCCCCACCACCCCGTACTGTTTATAACTTATTGAGATATTCGTTTTTTAAAATATAAATCTGCCGCCAGACACTCTTTAATATTCTTCAATTGTACACAATAATTATTTAAGAATGTTGTAGGACGTTTTGGTAGTCTACATTGCTGGATCTCTTCTCAATATTTTTTTTTCACTTTTATGTTAAATATCCTTGTCGCAATGACAATAGACCTAAATACAATTATTATATGATTTAAAATGTAAACCATCATCAGATCATATATCATTAACAATGTGTTTATGTTTGCTTTTATTAAAGCTTACCTTATGTTTGCTATTATTAACAGCGATCAAAAGAGAATACCCGGAATAGTTACTATTTTCTTACTAAATAGTAATGTTAACTAAAGTTAATAGTTACTAATAGTTTAGAGTTAGTTACAGTCACGAGCCCCAAGCGTACTGCATAGAAATGTTAAATATCGAAACGGAAATGGTAGCAGCCGATAACTCTTTTATCGAATTATGCACTCTACTTCCGGCTGAGACTGTCCTATGGCCCGCTACCAACGTGTAATGTAATAGGAATTCATAGATAAAAGCTTTGATATCTTCGCTCAACATGCGAACCTGCGTGAGACAATCCCCAGACCGGTATGGCTCAGCGATGGTGCCTAGAAAGGTAAGGCCCCTCCATAGAGGCGTGTTAACACAAAATGTAGAGGGGCATCAGTGCGTTTTATAAGAGATCCCGGAGCCTCCACGAATGTACTGAAACTGAGTACCGAGGGCGTTTTAGCGAGTAAAAATCTCACATAATCCTGACTTCTCCCCAGAAGCAGGGTATCTTTCCAACATTTTCCCCACCACCAAACCAAAAAAAAAAGGATGAATATGAATGTCCATCTGACACAATAAGCTGTGGCTCGTTAGTTCTTTACGCAAATATTATTGTGTTTTATAAAAAAAAATATTCACCATCGCTCTGAATCGATTAACGACTATTAGGCACCATTTGTACCGAGTATTAGGACACCACTTCCAAAAATGAAGACCGACCATAGTACTAATGACACCTTTGATGAAAGGAAAAAAAATCGATCCTGATTAAAAAAAAAAATCATTTATTTAAAACGTTTTATTAGCATTATTTACGCTCCGTCAAGTTAGTACAGCTAAATGAAACAATAGTTTCATAAAAATACATTACTTTACTAAAAAAACCAGCAATGAAACATGAAATCAAAAACAGCTGATGCTCGGATCGGGACGAGCTCGCAATCTAAATGCTCCGTGGCCCTGTGCGCTTTATTGTAGCTGAGGTCGCGTCACTAATGTGGGAGTTGTGAAGTTTAGTTATTGTAAATAATTCGCGTGTACAAACAGTACACATGTATTTAGTGAAATTCACTTTAGATTGGTAAAAGTAAGATAAATATTAGTTAGTATGTGCAGTTAACTCGGAGCACTGTCGCAGGAACACAAGTGATATCTACCGCAACACGCCACCAGTCTTTTATACTCAGTTGGTTATTTGAAAGCGTATCACGACACAGTAGTGTTGTTTACTTCAGCGCATTGTATAAATAAACAAATTAATAACTCAACATTTGTTATAACTATATGCGGCAGAATCGATTGCTCAGTCTTCGATTGATAGCTGATAGCTGATAGCACGACGACGGAGTAACAAAGAACGTCCGCCCTGAGCGGCGCACGACGGTACCCGTGTGCTGATGGATACACGCCACAATGCCATGATCACCTGTTGACATTTCACTAGAAGTTATCAACATACTACGATAATCAAAATACTTATCATCACAATTTTCTTAACATCAATATTACGTTTTTTTTTCACTTAGTGTATAAAGAAACTCAAAAATATTACATTTACGGTAAGGCATTTTATTTGCCCTCATCAAAACAGATTTCCTCCTTGAAGATTCAAGTTCCACCGCGACCACTTTACTTGCGTCCACCTATATTAAGACGTCGAGTATCTTCAATGGAATGCCGAATAGACTATTTCTAGATCAGATGAATAATACGACGCCTTAACATAGATAAATAACTTTTTAATAATATTTTTATATTGATCGAAATAGCAATCAGTAGCTCGGTGGCCTAATCGTTAGAGCGTGCAGCTTTCATTCCGAAGGTCGCGCGTTCGAATCTCGGCATGTACCGATGACTTTAATATTTAAGTTATGTACATTTGTGGACTTTAGTTACAACAGCGAGATACAAACGGTGAAGGAAAACATCGCGCGGAAACCCGCACATGACTTAGAATTTATTCTAAGGTATGTGTGAAGTCACCAACCCGCATTGGGCCAGCGTGGTGACTATGGCCCAATCGCCCTCATATAGAGGGTAGGCCTGTGCCCCAGCAGTGGGGACGTAAATGGGCTGTTATTACTACTATTACTATTGATCGAAATAAAATGCATTACTTTATTTATTTTAAACACAGGGTAACTACACAAAGTGCTACACGCTTTGGCTTTAGCCAAAGGACGTTCGCTCAGTCCATCTTGTAGTAGAGCCTTTGCTCCACCCCTGCTTTACTCCAGGAGTTATTTAGTTAGGAGTTAACCAAGTACAGAAAATATTGAAATTAAGAGGACGTCCAACACTTGGTGATGGAGTGTTTAAAATATCAGAGCAAAATAGAGGTATTGATGCGTAAACATAGCACCAGTACTTAAGACTTAGCCGCCATACATATGGAGTTGTGTGAACCAAATTCTGACACAACACAGGATGGTTTTTTATGTTGTGTAACCACAGTATTAGCACTCAAATTTTATTTTTTGTGTTTTGTGATCGTTTTGAGCTAATGGGGCTGACATAACGCTGAGATCCCCTATTAAATATGTCAAATTAGATATCTGAGCACCATTGCCCCCAAAAAAAAAAATACAAAAATAATTGAAATTAATGTATATAGAACAGTGATATAATGTATTTTATTGCAATTAGAGCAAATATAATAGTAAAACATTAATAATTGTCGACGAGAGTTGGAAAACGAAACATAATATCAGTTATAATGAAAGGTGATATTCCCACAGTTGGCTTTTGAAGGCAGCTCATTACAAAGTCCTATAGAGCGAGTGAATGAATTGTGAAATGATGTTAAATTGAGCTGTAACTTGTCGGGGTGAAAGGGATAGCGCCGTTATGAAAAGTCAACATGTGTTCTTCTAAAAACAAATGGCACTTGAACACTTAAAGGTAGGTAAAGAAAAGTCGAGCTACTGAAAAAAATACATCATACTTTGTTATCTTTTTGCCATGAGCAAATTCCTTTTTTATCAGATATCTTACACATCAGCAGCTGGTCCTCGCCAGGATCTACTTCTGTGTGCGTCGGCACCTCGTTATCCTGCTCTATAGCACCTGAAATGAATTTCAATAATGAGCGACTTCATTTGTTGGTTAATGTAAGGACCGCACAGAATGTTTGAAATTTTTAGGAATGCAATAAATATATAATCTTTGTAAATCCTCATTAAAAACTTAAAGTATAAGTTAGTTGTTAAGCCTTGTCATGTTTAAGTTGTATATAATTCCTTTATATTTTCCATGTAACTAATGGGGGATTTACTATGCGTACTAATGCGTACTAATGCGTATAGAAAAGATTTTCCTTCGGGAAAACTCGGATCTTTATCGGAATATGATGACAACGGAACTGTCCGCGGCGTCGGGAAGTGACAACCCCACCGCCCATTTGCTGAAGTGTATATGACTATTGAGTACATTTACACTTCATCAAATGCAATCAGTCAACCGAACGATGGCGGTATATCCATCCAAGGAAGCGGAGGGAAATCCCGGACGTGGGACGGGCAGCAGCGTTTCACGATAGGGCCTCCGTAACTGCGATCGCCAAGACGCCTGCCAAGCGTGGCGATTATGGCAATTCCCCCCTTATGATGAGATCCCAAAATAAAAACCGGCCCCTAGTCCCCGGCGGCCCCGCTATTCCTGGCTACGGTAGCGGTCACGGTAACGGCGAGGCAAGGGGTGCGAAGAATCTCCGGAAGCGGCCAGGCTACCAAAACCAACGACATCTGGCCCTGGCAACACTCAACACGCGTACACTGCGGACCGACGAGAAGATAATTGAGCTGGAGGAGGAATTGAGCAGGTTAAGATGGGATATAAAGGCAGATTTATATTTTAAATAACGAATATCTCAATAAGTTATAAACAGTGCGGGGGTGCAGTGAAGGTGGTGTCATTAGAATCACCGATCGTGCGGATTTCTTAGTCAAGATGTCGCAGTGGTGCAGTGGTGCAGTGGTGCAGTGGTCGGGTGAGCATCGCGCGTTCGCTATTGAAGCATTTTTCAAGAGTAACGATTCTTACGTACTCGCTCGCCGACAGTTTTGTTCACATTTCAATATTCGACGGATAGGCGATGGGCCGAGTGTGAATTTAATTCGTTCGTGGGTGGAGAGGTTCCGCGCAACTGCTTCGGCTATGAACACACCACGGCCAGGACCTAGTCGATCGTCAAGGACCCCCGAAAACATTGAACTGGTTCAACGCAGTTTACGTGAAAATGCACGACTTTCGATACGGAAAAGGGCAGCTTCACTGGGACTTCCAAGAGCAATTGTGCATGAAATTTTGAAAAAAGATATGAAGTTTCATCCTTTTAAAATTCAAATAATTCAAGAATTGAAAAAAAATGTGATGATGAAACCTTGTTGGAGCGTTTTCGCACTGTGAATTCCATTTTTTGGAGCGACGAGGCTCATTTTCATTTAAACGGACACGTAAACAAGAACAACATACAAAATTGCCGTTACTGGGCTCTAAGAACTCGCAATCCTCGACTGAAGCACCAAAAACCATTACATTGCCCAAGGGTAACTGTTTGGTGCGCTTTATCCACGAATGGGATAATCGGACCATTTTTTTTTGAAAATGCACGGGGCCAAGCGACGAATGTCAATGGTGAGAATTATCGGCTCATGATTTCGAATTTCTTTTTGCCGAACCTGCGAGCTCATTCATCATTCTCATCACACACGTGGTTTCAACAGGATGCGGTACAGGTGCGACCGCACACACGGCCAGAGCTTCGATGGATTTGTTGCGAGAAAATCTCCCTCAAAAACTGATTAGTCGCTTTGGGGACATCCCGTGGCCACCGAGGTCACCCGACCTAACTCCAATGGATTTTTTTTGTGGGGCTACCTCAAAGAGAGAGTTTACGCCAACAATCCGCGAACTGTTGTGGACATAAAAGAAAATATTCGGCGAGAAATCAGCGCAATTGAACCAAGTTTACTACAGCGTGTAGCACGGAATACGAGGCTCCGTTTCGAACAGTGTGTGTGTGTGTGCAACAGGATGGAAGACATTTGGATGACATTATCTTTAAAAAATGAAATCCGCATTTGTACTCTATCTTTTAATACTTTTAGTAAAATTATATGTCAAACATATTATTTTTTATTTAAATTTGGAAACATAAATCTGCCACCAGACACCCTGTAGCAGGGTTAACCGAAGTCCGAAAAGAGGGGGAGGACACGATAACTCTTAAATCAGGCAACCTGCTCTATTTCCGGGAGAGCGACCAGCAGTCCCAGGGTGGCGTCGGGTTTACCGTCCGCAAGTCTCTTGTGAATAACGTTGTCGACATCGTTAGTGTGTCAGCAAGGGTAGCGTACCTGATACTCAGAGTTACCAAGCGTTATTCGCTGAAGGTCATACAGGTATACGCACCGACTACGGCACACTCTGATGACGAGGTGGTAACTGTGTATGAGGATATTTCTAAAGCCATACACAGTTCTAAAAGTCGGTACACCGTTGTCATGGGAGACTTTAATGCAAAACTAGCTCAGCAAAGTAGTGGAGAACTGAAAGCGGGGCAATTTGGATATGGACAGAGAAATCCACGAGGTCAAATGCTCGCCGACTTCATGGAGAAGGAGGGCCTCTATATAATGAACTCCTTCTTCAAGAAGCGGGCCAGCCGTAAGTGGACGTGGATTAGTCCTGATGGAGCCACTAAAAATGAGATAGACTTCATCATGTCGACGAAGAGGCAGATATTCAAGGATGTCTCAGTGATCAATGCTCTAAAAATGGGCAGCGATCACCGAATCGTGAGAGGCATCTTGAATATCAACATAAAGCTCGAACGATTTCGACTGGTGAAGTCCACGCTCCGGCCAGCGCCCATCCAACTCCAAAACCCCGAGAGCTTTCAGCTTGAACTACGAAATCGCTTTGCATCCTTAGGCGAGTGGATTGATGTGGACGATTACAACACCAGGTTTGTAGATGCTATCCGTACGGCAGGACTTAAGATTTTTAAAGTCCCCCGTACCAGAAAGAAGAAGCCGATCTCTGACCACACATTAAACCTCATGACCGAAAGACGAGAACTGGTCCTGAAGTCTCCTGAAGATGCCACCAAATATCGGCAGCTGAATAAGCAGGTCTCTAAGTCTCTGACTCGCGACATACGCCGAGTCAACACTGACAGTATTAAAGAGGCAATAGAGCGGAACAAAGGCTCTAAAGTATTCGCACAAGGTCTGTCTATCGGGCAAAGCCGGTTGACGTGGCTGAACACAGAGGACGGCAGGATCGTATCGTCAAGGGCGGAGGTTCTGGAGGAGATTGAGTGGTTCTATGGACAGCTGTACACGACTACATGTTCTCCTGGTGGACTAGCATCAGATCCAAGAGCTAGTCTAGCCCGACACTACTCTGAAGATATCCCGGTTGTCAGTCTACACGAGACTAGTGTGGCTCTGAATCAGCTTAAAGGCAACAGGGCACCTGGTGATGATGAAATAGCAGCTGAATTTCTGAGAGCTGGTGGAAAGCCGATCCTCGAAGTCCTGCAGAAGTTGTTCAATTCCGTCATACTAGAAGGCCGATCGCCTCGGGCATGGCACGGAGGTGTGGTGGTGCTTTTCTTCAAGAAGGGAGATAAAACCCAGTTGAAGAATTATAGGCCCATCTCACTTTTGAGTCATGTCTACAAGTTGTTTTCCAGAGTCATCTCGAATCGTCTCACAATCAGGCTCGACGACCAGCCTGCCGAACAAGCTGGATTCCGTAAAGGCTACAGCACCATAGACCACATTTATACGCTGCGGCAGGTTATACAGAAGTCCCATGAGTATAACCAGCCCCTATGCTTAGCGTTTGTGGACTATGAGAAAGCCTTCGATTCGATTGAGATATGGGCCGTGTTGCAGGCCCTCCAACGGTGCCAAATAGACCACCGGTACGTCGATGTTCTAAGGTGCTTGTACGAGAACGCCACCATGTCAGTCCGCCTCGAAGACCAGAGCTCGAAACCGATCCGATTGCAGCGTGGAGTAAGACAGGGAGACATCATATCTCCGTAACTGTTCACCGCTGCATTAGAAGATGTCTTCAAGCTTCTGGATTGGGGAGGATATGGCATCAATATCAACGGCGAGTACATCACGCACCTTAGATTTGCCGACGATATCGTGGTTTTGGCTGAGACCATGGAGGACCTCAACACAATGTTTGATGATCTTTGTGGAGTTTCACGAGTGGGTCTTAAAATGAATATGGACAAGACCAAAATCATGGCAAATGTCCATATTGTACCCACTCCAATAACAGTTGGAAGCTCTACACTTGAAGTTGTTGACAGATATGTCTACCTCGGACATACAATCCAACTAGGTAGGTCCAACTTCAAGAAAGAGATCTCTCGTCGAATCCAACTCGGATGGGCAGCATTTGGGAAGCTAAGAAATATCTTCTCGTCCAATATACCGCAGTGTCTCAAGACAAAAGTCTTTGACCAGTGTGTATTGCCAGTGATGACATACGGAGCAGAGACGTGGCCGCTTACTGTGGGCCTTGTCCGCATGCTTAAGATTGCTGAGAGGGCGATGGAGCGAGCTATGCTCGGAGTTTCCCTGCGAGATCGAATCAGAAATGAGGAGATTCGCAGGAGAACCAAGGTCACCGACCTAGCTCGAAGTGTCGCCGTCGCAAAGTGGCAATGGGCAGGGCACATAGCTCGCAGAACCGACGGCCGTTGGGGCAGAAAGGTTCTCGAGTGGCGGCCACGTACCGGAAGACGTAGCGTGGGCAGACCCCCCACAAGGTGGACCGACGACCTGGTCAAGGTCGCTGGCAACCATTGGATGCGGGTGGCCCAGGACCGGTCTGGGTGGAAATCTTTGGGGGAGGCCTTTGTCCAGCAGTGGACGTCTTCCGGCTGATTGGATTGGGAACTGTCAATGAATGATCGTATTAAATGAGTGACATTTTCACATCTATTAATATGGAACTTTATTAATTAATGTCAAATGTCAAAATGAATAATTAGAGAGCACGATAAATACAAACTTTTCCGAAAAATTGCGAAGGAAAATCTTTTCTCACTACATCTCTACATTTACTTCCCAGTGACATACTAATCGATAGGGGATCGTATTCCTCTCAAGTGAAATCGGTTGTAGAGGATAAATAAAAAGAATATTTCCGTATGTATTATATATGTTACTCGTTTAGTACTTAATCAAGTAAATGATGTAAATAATCAAGTAACTTAACATTCAGTGGATGTAATTAAAGAAAACTAAACCAGTTACCAATAAAGTAAATGTTTAAAATATATCTTTCATTAAATAATAGAACGAGACGAGCGGGACGTTCACTTGATGTTAAGTGATACATACGCCTGACCATAACAACGTAGCGCTCGTTATGGTGATAGTCATAGTAGCATAGCGCGCTCGTCGTCTTGAGACATATGATAAATATCGTTACCCAGTAATTTCACTAACTACAGCGCCCTTCAGACCTGAACACAGTAATGTTTGCTCGGTACTGTTCAGCGGCAGAAATAGGCGCTATGATGGTACCTATCTAGAAAGTCTCTGGTAACAGAGACCTACCAATAGTAATCATCGGCGGTGAAACAGCGACTGCTAGACATAGGCCTCCTCCAAAGATCGCAACATCGATCGGTGCTGCGCTGCCAGCGTCAGCATGGCTTTCAGTACGTCCTGGCGCCAGATACCGTCATTTGTAGGGGTTCATATAGGGGATATTAAGTCATTTCCCTGGCCATAATGCGGGTTGGTGGGTGCCAGAGTCACATTTATTGATTAGCTGGATGCATCACGAGCAGGTGAGGTTGACTTGAGTCTTGTGTGTAGTTGTGTGAGAAACCTTATACCACCAGTTATATTACCACAATCCTTTTGCAAATCTATCGCTATAACAACATATCTGTGTTCCGGTTGCCAAACATACGAGATCCGTAAGATCAACGCTACGTTCGTTATATGATACATAATTATAATATCTCGCTCTTTTTAGTCAAGCTAAAGATTTTATAGACGACTTTAGAATAATAGACACGCCTTTGTTCTCGCAATTGGATGGAAGATGGGCGGAAATGAGATTTATAGCGAATTCTTTAAAGCAGCTTCCCTTTGACGAGCTCTTTATGAAACCGTTTTAGTCGTCGCCGTTATCTGTGATGCGATGTTTTAGACGAGTTCATTAAAATCTTTAATAAAATCTCAATATAAACTGATAATAATTTAGTGTAACATCAGCTTAATACCCATCTAAAGATTAATTAAATAATATGAATACTATTCTTGTATAACGAAACGCCTAGACTGACAAGACCTATTAGAAAGTGATACCCCATGAAGTGAAAGTATCGATAAGGATGTTTATGGGAACACAGTCCTTGTCGCCTTGTGATGTAATACATTAATTCTTGTCAAAACCACCTTATTCGTGCTGGTGTCAGATTCTGCATTCAAACGGTAGTATGCAAACATTACTGTATTCTGGTTCTAACAGCCCTGTAGCTAGTGAAATTACTGGGTATAGAAATTCAACGTTATTTTATGTTTAAAGGCGACGAGCGCAATGTGGTGTAGTTATATACAATCCCAACTAGCGCCACGTTGTTATGGGAAGGCGTATCACTTATTATCAGGTGAACGTGCGTTCGTCTATTGCTTCGCTGCATAAAAAGATATTAGAACATGTTAATAAGAGGATGACAGTTACAGATATATGTATATTATATACGTAAATTGGTAAGGGTAGATAATGAAGATAGCATGAGTGAAAGTATAGATATAAGTAATGTCCAAACAAACTCCATAATCATCAATATCAGCCGATAGACGGCCGCTGCTGGACAAAGGCCTCTCCCGAAGATCATCCCATCTATCGGTCCAGCGTTGCTCGCATCCAGTGGGTTCCCAGAATGCGCGCCAGATCGTCGGTTCACCTTGTGGGAGACGCCACTCAAGGACTTCACTGCCCCATCGGCCGTCGCTCCTTCCAGCAATATGCCCTGCCCACTGTGGACTATGTCTGTGACACTAGTTCTTCTGCGGATCTCTACATTTCTGATTCGATCGTACAAGCAAACTTAAATAGTTTAAATTAGTGATGATTTACAAAACTTGTAAATAATAGAATAATCAAGGTAAATCGCTAAAGAATAATTTCAGAGAGAAATAAAATATACATCATATGAAAACTACATACAAAATTCCAATGACGGTGGGTCTCTGTTGCCGGAGACCGTCTAGGCAGCTACCACCGCAGCGCCTGTTGCAGCAGACAAACACTACTGTGCAAACATTACCCTGTACCAGTTTAAAGGGCGCCGTAGCTAGTGTAATTACTGGAGTAACAAGACTCAATATCTCACATGTCAGGCGACGAGCGCAATGTGGTGCAGTATTACCATCCTAATTAGCGCCAAGTTGATATAAGCAGATTGTCATCAGATGAACCTCCCGCTCGTCTACATCGTTTTGTTATAAATTAAAAAAAAAAACTTTTTATGTAGTACCTCATTTCAGAACAGAAATAAAGAAATATTTCGCCATGTGACGTGATAAAAATAATAACGCCGCGTTCGCTATGGAGAAGTGTTTCAGATAACAATTTGTTTTCCCGCCACCGTGTCAATACAACACGGCAATATAATTAAGCTACAACTTGTGTAATAAGAACATCAGTTAAGAATTTCAAACTTTGTTGAATTTCAATGATGACGTAAAATTGAGAGTCTTAGAAAAAAATTATCAAATCTATTATTTAACTTTCTTTTTTATTTTGATGTGAAATTTCTAAATTAGATTTTAATTAATTAAGAATTAGACGGACGCGCGGCTCGTAATGGTCAACTATTAGCAGTCGGTTTCGCGGACCCACACATTTCTTGTGTTCATTATTATTTTGACGGTGTTTTTAAAAACACGGTGAAGAGTAGCGTTGAATTAAAAGAATAAAAAACATGTAATCTACAGTTTTGTTATTTTTGTAATAAATAAACAACTATTTATTTATCTTAATCAATATATATATAACTAGTCTGGCCACAAATACTATTACATGAAAACTTTTTTTTTTTTTTTTCAAATTTTGAATTTGGAACACACATTATATTTTAAAAACTTCTTTCGATTTTGCGCCATTTCACATGTTTTATTTGTGTTCATTATCAAATTACCATATGAAATAGGGTGTTAAAGAAAATAGGATTGCAGTGATCGCATTGCACAAAGGGAATATGGAGCCGGTCCGATCGGTCATATGCCAGACACTTCACAATCTTGGTATGAGACGTATGTTCGTATATCTTACTATCAACAGATACAACAACACTTCCTCTGTCGAAGACCAGAAAAGATCGGGGCGGCCGCGTGCTGTTAGAGCTACAAAGGCTGTTAATGCTGTTAAAGCCAGAATTCGTCGAAACCTCTTTGGGAAGCAAAGAATCGTATCGCGAGAAATGAAGATTCCCGCTAGGACTCTGTCGCGTATTATAAAACAAGACCTGAGGCTCGGTGCTTATCGTCGATATACAGGACATGCCCTAAATCAATCTTTACTATTAAAGATGAATGGAGTGGATCGATCAAAACGAACTCGACAACAAAAACGAACTTCGTTGGAGAGACGCGGCCTAATTTATAAATCCATGTTTCAAATTATAAACGTACAACCTAACTTTCAGCTTTGTTTAAGTTTAATTGCCTTCTACTTCGAAGTTGTTTTTTTTAATATAATTGTTTAAACATTAAAATATATCCGCGGCACAGCTGTTTTAAGACATAATGTGGCATAGAAGTTATATTAACTTACACGACAAGCTTCCCGTGAGAAACGGTTTAAATTAATTTCTATGTGCTTTTTTATTTTAAATTTTGAAACTAATTTGAGTCTTGACGTAAAATTAAAATTATATTAATTTACTCGTAAAATACGAGCAAGCTTCCGCTAAATAAATATATATTCCGATACATGACGACTAGAGAGCGACATATTGAGATGGCGGGAGCTTAGCACTGCCCCCGCCGCCGTCCGATCAAAAGAAATGTATGCAGAGACATAATTAGTAGGGAGCGGTACAAAATATTGATTATTAGTCCTAAAAGACGGCCGGGGGTTCAGTGAACATGTTTATAAGAAAGTATTGTTACAATTCTAACAAAGCACAACATGATAGTCCTCTTTTAAGGATGTAAGATGAACCTGAACGGTTTTTATAAACGAATGTATTATGAGCATAGTAATGATAGAATAGGTATATTAAAATATTACATATAATATAAAATATTTATTACGTGATAAGTAGAAACAAAGTAAATTGTAATACTCGGAAATTCGCATTCCGTATCAATTAGATGAAGGTGATTAATTAAGTTATGTTACTTTCCGAACCGTGAAGAAGGTTTTTTTTTCCCTCAAAACTTTGATCAATTGAGATTTTAGTACTACAGTATATATAACTGATAACAGGAAGAGGAAGCTCATCTAGTTTCGATAATTTTAAATGAGGCTTAAAATAAAGCTCCGGAGCCTTGTTTTCTAAGCGGCGTTTCTAGAAATTATTTTGTTTGCTCATCATCAACGCATACATAATACGATAGGCGGAAATATTAGCTATTAAGCGGAAGCAATTGTTTTCAGTTAATTATAATTAGAAAATAAATCCCTATAAATTACAACATTTATTAGATTCTAGATTTAAAAAAAATATTTCTTCAAGATAAATACTAAATTAACGATTTATTATAAATACATAAACAATGTGTGTTTCGCGTTAATACAATAGTAGGTTCAGTTTATAAAAACGATTCATTGAATATTTTATAAATTAGATATTCAGCCCTTACAAAACATTTGTTAATGTAAAATCGTGTATATTATTGATACATACCAATTGCTAACGCTGTTATAAACAGTAGTATTGTTCCGAAGAGTAGTGTATACTTTCTCATCTTGACAATCTTCATAAATTTCAAACTAATAAAACTTCAAACCGTTGAACACACTTTTAGCGCGGTGTTACTTGCACTTAATTCGCGAGTGTTCACTGGATAAAGCATTCAGTCGTAAACGAGCGGACCGGCGCGCGACGCGAGAGACGGCCGACTGCCCCTGTATTCGCACCGAGGCGCGCCCCACGCCCGACGCCCGACGCCCGACGCCCGTCGCTCTTATTCTTACATTAACTGCGTAGAAACAACTGACTGTTAATAATACAATAGACAACCGCGGTAGTTATATGGCTATGATAGGGCTGGCACAACAATCGAAGTTTTAAAGCCTTTAAAACAGAAAAGAAAAAACAAGTGCGACGGTAATTCTCTGTGCCGCAAAATTCTTGAAATATGGCGAAATTTATGTTGTAAAAATTATTAAATATTAGGTTGGGGAAAAAGAAATCCATTATTTTTTCGGTAGATGGCTGTAGTGATAAATTTCTCGTAAAGTATCGATCAAACAGTTTCAGATTTATGCTCCTTGGAAAGGTGACATTTCGCAGTAAAAAAATTCTTTTGCTGTTTTTTGTTTGGTGCATTCAATTGTGAGTTACAGGGTGTTAAAAATGGAAGTGAACAAAGAGAAAATTCGGTACATTTTACAGTTTTTCTTTGACAAAGGCGAAAATGCAAGCCAGGCGGCTAAAATTGTGAATGGTGTTTATGAACCCGATACTGTAACAGCCAATTATGTGCAATTTTGGTTTCGTAGATTCCGTTCAGGAATTTTTGATGTTAAAGATGCACCTCGCACAGGTAGGCCGGTCGCCGAAAATGTCGATAAAATCGGAGAAATGATCGAAGTTGACCGGCATGTTAGCAGTCGTAACATCGCCCAGGAGCTAAAAATGGACCACAAAACAGTTTTAAACCATTTACACAAAGCTGGATTCAAAAAGAAGCTCGATGTTTGGGTGCCACACTAATTAACAGAAAAAAACATGATGGATCGAATTTCCATCTGCGAAGCCTTGGCCAAACGGAATGACATAGACCCAGTTCTTAAACGGATGGTGACTGGAGATGAGAAATGGATCACATACGATAACCCTGTGCGAAAACGATCATGGTCAAAGAGCGGTGAAGCACCTCAAACGGTGGCCAAACCAGGCTAAACTAACGGCCAGGAAGGTTCTGCTGTGCATTTGGTGGGACTGGAAGGGGATTATTTATTATGAGTTGTTTCCATATGGCCAAGCACTAAATTCTGATCTCTACTGTCAACAACTGGACCGTTTGAAGATAGCAATTGACCAGAAACGGCCAGAATTGGCCAACAGGAGAGGTGTCGTGTTCCACCAGGACAACGCTATGCCACACACGTCTACAGTGACTCGCCAGAAACTTCGGGAGCTTGGTTGGGAAGTTTTAATGCATCCGCCATACAGTCCGGACTTGGCGCCAAGCGATTACCATCTTTTTCTTGCATTACAAAATTTCTTTAGTGATAAAAAATTGGCATCTAGGGAAGATTGTGAAAATCGGCTACTAGAGTTTTTTGCAAATAGAGACCAGAACTTCTACGAGAGAGGCATTATGAAGTTACCTTTAAAATGACAACAAATCATAGAACAAAACGGTGCATATTTGACCCAAATCGGACAATCCGAAGCATGTTAAATAAAGTCCTGAAGTTCATATAAAAATAATGGATTTCTTTTTCCCCAACATATTATTACTTTACATTCGAAACGATTGTCGTTATCTATTTTATAGTATTTGTTCCAAGTAAATACTTATTTCTTTCTTTTTAAGATTTAGTTGTTTTTTTGTGCAACTCTTTAAATAAAAATCGCTCATGTTATGTTTAATACCTTCAACTAATATAACAGCGGATTTCATTCGGAAATATCAGTACAAATGTATGAATAAATTTCATTTGTCATCCATCAACCCCCGCACTTTGTCAGCGTGATCGATAAACTGTCTTGACTCTATTTATGAGAGAAGGCCCCCAAGTGCCAATACTGGAATTATTAAGAGATATCTATTATTGAAATAGATGTAATCTAAAACCCATCGCCGTCATGACAGATGTACGTAGATACGGACAATTGTAGCAATTTATTCGTTTTCATCTTTTCGGCCTGTTTCTCATTCTCGCGTTGCTGCTTCAGTTGCTTCTGCTACATCTTCTTCTCTTTCTCTCTGATGAACAAGAACTTTTTGAAATCTGAATGATTGGAGTTCGACAGGAGAATGTATTAGGACCTTGAATAAGTTCGCGCTGTTTCTTTTACATAATAAAAGCTTTATTTAAGTTATAAGGAACAAAAACATTTCATTCAAAGTATTGGCCATCACTAGCGACCAGATTTTTTCATCTTTTTGGCAGTATATGAATACCGACGGACAGAAAAACGTTTAAATGAAATACCCTTTGCAAGGTGTACCGTTAAACTACATTTCTGGCACGTTTTTGAGTATCTTTTCAGGACTCTTGCCGGTGAACTTAAAGATCAAATATACAATTTTGTTTACATTGTAACCGTGACTAGCCGCATAAAATTACATATTTTCAGTCCGGCGTGCCTTCACCGTAGAGCGGTAGTACACGGCGTTTAGAGATAGAAGTTTAAAACGTTTGATTAAAAATTAAGTTTCTTTGTGTAGTGTAAAAATTTTTAGCCGGTGTAGCTCATATTTAAAAGTATACGTTAACTTGGATTTAATAGAATTATTAGGTTTTTTAGAATATAATAAATTTTTGACAATTTTCTTTAAAGAATAGTTGATGGAATTCGTTTGAGATAGCAACAAATTAAAACGATTCTAATAAATGTGTTACTTACTTTTCGTAGCGATGGTAATTTAATGCACTTCGCGAAGGCACTGTATTGTGAAGGGTTGAATTAATTTACTTAAGGACACTCGACAAATCAGCGACGGCAAATACAGGGTGTCTGGTGGCAGATTTATGTTCTCAAATTTAAATAATAAATAATTTGTTTGACATTTAATTTTACTAAAAGTATTAAAGATAGAGTACAAATGCGGATTTCATTTGTTTAAAGATAATGTCATCCAAATGTCTTCCATCCTGTTGCACACACACACACACTGTTCGAAACGGAGCCTCGTATTCCGTGCCACACGCTGCAGTAAACTTGGTTCAATTGCGCTGATTTCTCGCCGAATGTTTTCTTTTAAGTCCACAACAGTTCGCGGATTGTTGGCGTAAACTCTCTCTTTGAGGTAGCCCCACAAAAAAAATCCATTGGAGTTAGGTCGGGTGACCTCGGTGGCCACGGGATGTCCCCAAAGCGACTAATCAGTTTTTGAGGGAGATTATCTCGCAACAAATCCATCGAAGCTCTGGCCGTGTGTGCGGTCGCACCTGTACCGCATCCTGTTGAAACCACGTGTGTGATGAGAATGATGAATGAGCTCGCAGGTTCGGCAAAAAGAAATTCGAAATCATGAGCCGATAATTCTCACCATTGACATTCGTCGCTTGGCCCCGTGCATTTTCAAAAAAAAATAGTCCGATTATCCCATTCGTGGATAAAGCGCACCAAACAGTTACCCTTGGGCAATGTAATGGTTTTTGGTGCTTCAGTCGAGGATTGCGAGTTCTTAGAGCCCAGTAACAGCAATTTTGCTTGTTTACGTGTCCGTTTAAATGAAAATGAGCCTCGTCGCTCCAAAAAATGGAATTCACAGTGCGAAAACGCTCCAACAAGGTTTCATCATCACATTTTTTTTCAATTCTTGAATTATTTGAATTTTAAAAGGATGAAACTTCATATCTTTTTTCAAAATTTCATGCACGCATGCTCTTGGAAGTCCCAGTGAAGCTGCCCTTTTCCGTATCGAAAGTCGTGCATTTTCACGTAAACTTCGTTCAACCAGTTCAATGTTTTCGGGGGTCCTTGACGATCGACTAGGTTCTGGCCGTGGTGTGTTCATAGCCGAAGCAGTTGCGCGGAACCTCTCCACCCACGAACGAATTAAATTCACATGAAAATGTGAACAAAACTGTCGGCGAGCGAGTACGTAAGAATCGTTACTCTTGAAAAATGCTTCAATAGCGAACGCGCGATGCTCACCCGACCACTGCACCACTGCACCACTGCACCACTGCGACATCGTGACTAAGAAATCCGCACGATCGGTTATTCTAATGACACCACCTTCCCCCCGCACTGTTTATAACTTATTGAGATATTCGTTTTTTAAAATATAAATCTGCCGCCAGACACCCTTTATAACGAGTTCTACATATTGCTCGGAAAATAGTTTTCGATGTACTTTCCACGGGAACTTCGGACGCGTACTTTGAAACATTTACTAGTATAGCGACGTAATCGCTTACAAGTTATGTAGTTTTAAATTATAATCGATAAAATATAAAAGGTGTACACCTTAGTTTGTAATAAAAGCACCAAGCTAGGTTCAGTCCGGGCTCTTTGCCAGTCAGCATGGCGCGCATGCTCTGGTGGTGGGCGGGCACTTGTTTTTCCGCCGCCCAGATCAAATTAAAACAGAGCCAGGAACCACGTCTCGCCTCAGTTCGCTGTGAAGACTCCTGCCGACTACATTGCACGCTCCGCCAAAAGTGTTACAGTTAATGTGCCCTGTTCTCCAGTTTGCGCAAAACGAACGACCTGTCAAAAAACTGGTAAGTTACGCTTTATTATAAGTAAGTTTGAGAGGAAATTCTCAACATTTTAATAGTTCATCACAGCTTTTAGAACTTACTTAATTTAGAAGAAAAGGTATCTAAGGTCTATATGTTGAATTGTATTTCGCTTACCCTTAAAATTTAACTCCGCCAATGATATATATCTATCAGAAATATTTTTTTTGTATAAATTTAAAAATATAAAATATTTCTTGTGACAAATGAACTCGATTCGATAAGCTCGGCGTGCACTTTGCCTATTCCGTTGCATGTAAACGGTTTCTTGACAATTAACTCGGTACACGCAGAAAAACATTATTTTATAGTGTAAAAAATTTTCAAGTATTATTTTTTTAAATTCAACTATACTTTACACTAGTAAATAAAAATATATCGTAACTTGTAGAAACGTATTAAAATTATTACGTACAGAAATTTTGGTTTCGGTCTGAAAAATTTAACATAAGTAACAGTTTTCAACTTAATTTTATTATGTTGTAATGAAAACAATAGATGTACAAAGATAAATTGTGTTTTCGTTTAGGTTGTAACGCGAAAGGCACGTTTTTTTTTAATTCTTACGGACGTTAATATTTCTCTAATAGCTTTCTGTTTCACGAAGCGACGGAGTTCGGCAAATAGTAAGCGCTACGCTAGCCTATAACAATGTAGCGGTAGTTAGGGTGAAGAACTGCACCACATGGTGCTCATAGCTTTAAAAAATAATATTGACGGATTTATTTTGCAAATAAAACATTTTTTTCATTGAGAGCTTTTTAATTATTTTCAAGAAGAGTAGTGATCACACCATTTACAGAGATCCGCGCGTCTGTGGGATTCATTAAAATTTGTTTTTGTGTGATCTAACTTCGACTTCGGTATTCGCTTAGTTGATTAAAGTTGCATTTCAAATTATCCTTTTAAAAGTTTATTACACTATAAATACAAATAAGTTAAGATATGCAAACATGAAATGTTATTGGAGATACATTCTCTGATATCATAGATATAACCATCGGCAACGAAAGTTCTCACACATTTCTCTAAGTATTCCTTAATTACTTGAGCGTTAAAGTTTGTAGGGATGCCGTAAACTTTAAATTTCAAAATTGAATATAATGTTATTCCTTATAAATTAATTGAAGATATCAGGTTCTTAAAGCAACTGGATTATATGTAAGGCAGGTTTCTGGCAGAGCAAGAAATTCTAGGAATTGATTAATTTTTATAAATTTATAGAACAATTTTCACTGACATTAAAGTTTGTTTCAGTTTCTAAAAGTAAACCACCATGAGTGAACCTCACAGAGAAAATCAACGTAACGAACAAAATCTAAGTAATTTTAATCATTTTACAAATAATGACAATATATTACAAAACAATGATTTACAACGGAATATAAATCCTCCAATGGCTAATAACAGTAATTTATACATGCATGTTGACGAGTCAACAAGTCAAGTACTTGATCTTTCAGTTAAAGGCAATATTACAAAAGATAATAAGATTATTACAGACGAGAAACAGGAAATTAATAATAAAACAGAAAACTTTAACATGCAGTACGGATCGGAAATCATAGATAATAATAATGCAACGATGGCAGGTAGCAAAAGAACCCACGAGCAGATGTATGACGTTCAAGATGTGTCAAAACCGATTGCAAGAAAAGGAGAAGTGTGCGAGGTACCTCAAAAGAAGCATGAAACGGTTTCATATGATACTTCAAATTTTGATAAAAAAGTTAAATTGAGTGAAATGAATAAAGCAGCAATTAATCGATCCAATAAAAATAAGAACACACGAACATTTGAACAAAGCCGAGTTAGCAGTGACAATTTAAATATTGGTCGGATGGCAAATGTCTCCCACGTGAAGAAAACGAGATTATTACATAATCAGGAGTTGAAACTGTTGCATCGATCAAAGAATGAGGCCTTAAAATATACGAAGGATATGTATACACAAACAGACAAAAACAACAACCATAAATCTTCGCAAACAGAAACGAGTGATGAAGAGACCCAGAAACAATTAAATTCGTATACGAATCAAAACCGAGTCAATAATGAAACGATGGTTCAAAATCCTACACACGAAATATTTTCCGTCAACGAAGAAGCTTTTCCTCATGAAGGAAAGAACACAGGCGACGTCGTAACGGTAAGCGAATTTGTCAAAACCATGGTTGAAATTACGAGAACATAGATGTGATGCTGCTAGAGCTTATTTAGCGTAATTGATTATAGAAAACTTTTATTATTTTATTGTTTTGAAAATTTTATGCAATAGTCATTACTAGTTTGTTATATTGATTGCAATTTTCTAGGGGCAGGTAGCAGTTAGACATGCTGAACCAGGAATGATGCAAATGGGGTTGTCCTATCTGTGTCCACCCCCTGCTCATTACTACACTAGTAGACCTGCTGTCACTCGCCATCCATACACGACTGAGGACATCATCAGGATCAGGAGCCAGTACAGTCAGTATCCCGCGACACAAAATTTCTAATGGGACATGGCAAACATTACAAACAATTACCAAAATTACTATAACTACCAACTATACCAACATCGCAAATTTTAAATTTATCTTAAATTTTAAAAGATATTAAGGTATTTTATATTTATATTCGTTCAATAGCCTAGATATTTACGTTAGCTCCCCGCTGGCCAGCTTTGATGTATTCCGTAAATAATTCAAAACACTATCAAACTGATATTTTTTTTTAAAATTCATGTTTAAGCAACATTTATCCTTAGCAACATAAAACTTAGTTAAACTTTGTTATTTAATAATAAAAATAAATCTTTGTTTTATATAGATAATATTAAGGTAAATAATCACGTAATAGGTAAGTGACAAAATTATTTTGATCCTTTAAACTAACATTCATTTGATAATGGTACGCCTGTCTATAACAACGAACGAGGCGTGATATATATGTATGTATGTATGTATCTGTATACCTAAACATGTGTTGTATTGATGACTAAATAAAGGTATTTCTAGTACTAAGGTAATCCTTGTTAAAAGAATAATTAATAATTGTAACATCTTGTTACATTCTCTTAGATATTATGTTATTAGAAATAATATTGTATAATTAATTGCTTTTTATTAATAACTTTGATTTATGAGTTTATATACTAGTCAATAAAAACTTTCGCACACTGACTAAGTGTACATTTGATACATTATGATAACTGAAAAATATTTGGTTTTGTGACATAAGATGTGCTTTTTATATATAAATGGTTTCTGCATTACACAGAAAGGTCTTCATTTAATAAATGTGCGACATCTGATGAAACAAACTATGCAAGACAACCTTCTTTGGAAGATCGAAGTTAAAACTTTTTATAAAAGATATGTATTAAATGTACTTTCCTTAGATTAGTACTTTATAATTCTAGTTTCACAAATTTCATTATTGTCTATGACAAAGCACTTTACTGACACATTACTGAATGTCTCATTACTCTTTTTCAATCGAAGCGTTTGCTTATAGCAGGACACCTAATTGTCGACACGGGTAGGGCTGACAAGAGACGGTGATAGCCATGCATGCATACACCGAACACTAAAAATTATCATTCCAAATATTCATCGGTCCATAGAGTTCGAGTTTGTACAGAAGTGGCAGGTATTTGTGTTTGGTTATTACGATTATGATCTGTTTCGAACTTATGTAATTGTTCTCTGACTTGACTTCACAGTAACTTTAATTTATTGTGCTTTATGATAATAGTTTATTGCGAATTATAGCTCTCCGTTGATCTCCTACTCGTTCGCGGCTAACTTGAATGTTATGAAACCTTTTAGTAAATGTTAGGTGAAGAGGTTCCAAATAAATTTTGGTATCTGTTTCTAATGCGGTAAGTTAAAGGTAAGTGCGCAGAATAAATGCATTAATTTCAGGTAACCGTCGCCTGCGCATACCAGAGGTGGCCGAGGTGGGTGAATTCAGAGTCTAACTTGACCTCCTGCATAACACCGTCGAGCGTACTGAAAGTGGACAGGGTAGATGTTCTCTTCGTTATATATGAGGGGCGAGTAGAAGGGATCAGTATAAATAAAAAGATAGTATCTTTGCCCGTTGGTTCGGCTGTAACATCAACGTCGGGGGCCCGCCTGCTCAACCCTCGAGGAGCGGTTGAGACATTTTGTGTGACAAGGGCCCGCCTGCTCAGCTTCTTGCCGCCGGTGTTCCGCAAACTGATGCACCCAGCTAGAGGTGCGCCCCGGCCATCCTCGGGCAGCGACCGTAAATTATTAAAACACATTATTAACTTGCTCCCTAAGAGTGTTTTTGATTTGGGTATGATTAGTGTAAATAGGGTTGCTTGCTCAGATGTTACCTAGGTTTCCTGTAAAACTATTTCAGTTATAATGTCGAGTTAAGACTATTGACAGTGCCTGCTCTTCGTAAGCCCCTCCACCACGTTAAGGTTCATACCCTTGGAGGTGGGGGCGTTTATTATTATTATTAGTTTTATAAAAATAAACTACTTATTATTTAACATGAAACATTTATTTAAGAATACATTGTGCTAGAGTATGATTGCGAAGAACATTTAAAACTTACATAAGTTTTTTTTAATATTTACGCTACTGTTTATATAACTTCAAGGTCTAAATTATCCAATCCATTGTCATGCACTAGTACTATATGTAAGATTTATAATTATAATTATTTGCCTAAGTTTATTCGCGTTCATCTGATGGTAAATAATACGCCTGTTGACAACAATGCGGCGCTAGTTAGGATGGTATACAGAGTACCGCGGCGCGCTCATCGTCTAAACGACTAAATTCTAAACGACGTCTTAGTGCATACATCAGATAGAAAAGCTTGGATCAGTTATCCTCGGGAAGTTGAGGAATACGATAAGCTTTGATAAACTTTTAGGTCATTATTAGAGAGTCAAATCAATAAGAAATAATGTCGCGACGTAGAAAAATATTTGTAATGGCTAGTGCTGAGATTTTTCTACGTTCATAGCTTTATGTATCGATCGATTTTACCTCGACCTGACTTTGCTGTTTATAAATAGATCACCCACACGTAACCGGCTGCCATTGGAAGGCTCTATAAATAATGAAGTACTGATGTAGTAGTATGTAGTATGCTGATGTGGTGTGTAAATATTACTATATTCCCCTTTTGAAGGGCGCTCGTTGTACTTTAGTAATGCGAGATAAATCTAATGTCTCAAGAGGACGAGTAACTATATTCTTGATGTAGATCGGGCTGCAAGCCACCGCGGCCATACAGCTCATCTAACACTGGGCTCGTGGACCCGGATCCACGGCCTGTGGTTTTAGAAACCAAAATGTGCTACGCGGGATGTAGCTATCTGGCGGATGATTCTGTTTATTGTGTATGTATGGTTCTTGTTGTATTTTATCTGGCGATTCTACTCGGTCGTCGAGGGCGGGCGCGGGCCCGTTCCCCGACTACCTTCGCCTGTATCGGAGTCTCTGGGCGGCGAGGACCGCTCACGGTCGCGGGTGTACTTAGTGTACGCGGTGTGTGAGTAGCTGCGGCGCCGCGTTCTGAAGCGAGGGCGGCGTGGTGCTGATATTCGGAGCGTGTTGGTAGTGTCCGAAGTGTGTGTGGTGACGTCAGTGCTGTCATTGACTGAGGCCACCAGAGGGTTGGGATGAGTTACCGCCTTGGCGAAGTAGGTCACGGAGCACTCTCTGAGGTGCTCCTTGATCGTTGGGAGTTTAAGGTCGCTGTGGATGTCCACATTGCGCTGGTACCATTCGGCACCAGTCGCGGTGCGGGTGAAACGGTTCTAGAGAGTCTGCAGAGGTTTGAGACGGTCTTCGGACGAATGGGCGAAGACAACGCTTGCGTAAGACATTATAGGTCTTACGCATACCTTGTAAAGGTGAAGCTTGTGTCTGAGAGAGAGCTTGCTCTTCTTACACAGCAAGGGGTATAGAGGAGGACGAGTATAACATGGTGCAACGTTTACTATCGTAACTTCCGCTATAGCGGGCTGGCGTATTACGTAAAGTTACTTTTTTACTTACACCCTAACTTTTTCTCCATTTATCCGTCATATCTTCTACGTGTATTACACGTCACCAGGCGAAGATATTGTTCATGTCGTCGCTGTATTATGTATTATATTTTGTTTATTACAGAAATAGTAATAGGTTTGTTAAGCGCAGGTTCGATCAGGTTGGAAGTCTTTAGGCAGGCTTATTTCCCGCAATGGACGACTATAAAAAGCTTTGCATTTAGCATTTTAATTGCTTAAATCTGATTTTGATAAAACGATTTATATTGTTTATTTTATATTTCTCCTTGCTGCGAAAGGGTAGTTGGTAAATGTCAATTTTTGATCGTAACAGCGATAAGTTCGATATAATGAAACACTTTCTCAGAGTTTGGTTTTTGATTGTTTATAATATACATAATGGTATAAATGAACAAAGAACTATACACTATATAGTTCTTGTAATCTCAATGTCGGTGTATGTAAATGTTTGCAAAAAAATTCAATCCAACAATACCTCTTTTAACGTTATCCAATGCGCTCCTGTCAATCCTCGGATTGATATTGCAGGCAACCTAAGTGTTCATATTACATCTTCATTGTACAAAGGATATGAGATCTTGAGAGTAAACTCTATACTACACTATAGTTGTATTTATACGACGATACTTTAAATTATCTGTAGACGTAATAATGCTTTATTATAAATCAAATCATTTCTCATTAAACGGATCAATATTAATATTCGCTGAACAGTAACATTGAACGTTGTTAACTATATTTATGTGCAGTGAAAATGTACATTTAAATTAATGTGATGTTATGAAACTTGTAAATAACGAATATGTTAATAAATTTAAAGGTTTTGTATTATATTAAAAAATACATACACAGCTGCATATATATCACAAATTAAATTCACATATTAATATTATATACATAAAATATCGCAGGGAAGAGGTTCACAATGTTGCGCATAGTTATTTTATGTCCTATGATAAATTTAAAATAAATATAATCCAAAAGATGATTTTTTTTTAGGATGTCTGTTCAATGAACGACCAATATTATTGAAAGGATATTATAACATTAAATTAATCATATTATAAGTACACCCATAGTTATTTTAATTGTCGTACTTTCTTTGTTATACAGAATAGTAAGTTTGCTTTATCATTTAATCTGTCTTCAAACAATTCCAAGAGTATTTAAATTAATGGTATGTTTTTAACCCTTTTTATATACAATCATATCCTGCAAATGGTGAAGGTATCGATCCATCTGTTCAGACTGATAACTGTTGCAGTGTAGACATTCGAAAATTGTAATGGCAATGCACGGAAGCGAGACGATAGATGAAATTAATCCAATACGTTGGTTGTATTATATTATATAATGCGTCCGGACGGTCCTTGATTAAGGCGTATCCATATAGATGGCACTACCACAGGGCTGGTGAATAACTTTGCCCAATAACTCCACGGCTGATAACGAGTCGAGATACCAGGGGTTGATTTTTATTTATTTTCAACATAGTGTGACGAGATATATTAATTTATAAAAATAAATTAATGCTTCTATAAAAAATATCAAATAACAAATAGATCAAATAAAATTTATTCAAATTTATAAAGATGAAAATATAATTGTACGAAAGTTAAAGATTGAAATAGATGTTTCTAAAATATAAAACAAAATATTTAAAATTATTTTAAAAAAACTTTATCCTATGTCTAAATACGAATATATATATAAAGAAGTTAAATATGAAAAAGATTCATTATAATAAATAAAAAAGTTAAAGTCCAATAGTTGGGTGTTTGTGAAACGTCCTAAGGGCGTAATTAGCAACAGTGCGTGTATCGACCGGCCGTGTGGGCGCGCGGGCGCGCGGCGGGGACGCACGCACACACTCGCGCTCCTACGTACACATGGGCTCCGGACGTGTACTGCGTACGTGTCGAATGTAAAAATTTGCTTCGTGCAAATTGATTGAACCATTGATTGGAGATTATTACTGACCTTCAATACATATTGAAAGAATGTATAGGGATGGTGTACTGTATAGTATACTGATAGTAATGCTAAAATATAAAAATACAAATATGATTTTATGGTGAAAAATTATGAAAATATAAAAGTGTGAAAGTATCTAGTGATAAGTTATAAAATATGTATCGGTTCGATTACCGGAAAGTTATGAGTAAGAAAATAATAATGTATTATGATACAATATAATAAAAGAAGAGTGTGAAGATCTATAAAAATGAAACTTATAAAGTATACGGATTCGAAACCGTGTAAAATGACGCATGGCAAACATATAACATGAAGTTGGTGGAGAAAGTGAGATACCAGCCGGGTGTATGTGGCAGTGTTGGTGGTTATTTAAGTAACTACTTGAGTATACTCCGGTTCAGGAAGAGTGTTAGATAACGCTTCGGTGATATCGAAATACTCAGAACCATGTCTTAGGGCTTCGACTCTATGATACGTGGGTGCTCGGCGTCTTAGTGGCTTGCCACTATGATACGTCGTGTTTAATAACATTTGTTTATTCAATTAAACTCTCCCTGTTTCGGGGGGGCGCAGTATTTTATTGGCGCTCACCGCATGCGGCGGGGTCTATTTACTGAAGCCGTACGCCATCCCCAATTTTTTTTTTAAATGTGAGGATTCGAACTTACATACTTGTGTTGGAGTCATAAGAATTAATAAATATTGTAAACCCGTAACAAGATGTGTAGCCTTTTACAAGCGTGAATATATTGTAAATAAGGAAATAAACCACACAAACGACATCAGACTATCTTAACAACTATTCATCCTTCTATATAAACGTAAAAACTGAATATTACTATAAACACAACGTAGAACAAGGTCCTAATCGAGACGATCACAAATAATTAATGGCCAAAACATAAATATTAATCATACTAAAAGAATAGTATGCATCATCCTGGTCACGTAAAATATGATAACCTGAGTACTCAATTAATGCTGTGGAGATGAGAAGCCTGAGAAGTATAACTGGAGTGAAACGGATGGACAAAGTGAGGAACAGTGTGATAAGGAAGCGGTGCGGCGTGGTTGAACATGTAGTCACTAGGATAGAGAAAGGGATGCTTCGATGGTTCGGCCATGTCGAAAGAATGGATGAAAGAAGATTAACGAAAGAAATATACAAGGTAAGAATGATTGGAAAAATCGGTGCAGGTCGACCTAGGAGCACATATTCCGATCAAATCGGAGATGTCCTAAAGAAAGGCCGGATCAAAAGCACACGCAACCGACGAGCGTGCATGAAGACGCTTATGAAAGTGGAGGAAGCGAGAGAGGTGTGCCAGGATCGTAGCAGGTGGAGAGAGGTGGTCTCTACCTACCCCACTGGGAACGAGGCGTGATATATATGTATGTATGTATGTATGAGTACTCAATATTGTTTTAAAAGTATTTAAAACTTATTACATTTAAGAAAAAAGGATAAAGGTCACTATAGGATATTCAACTCTAATTTCGGCGTGTCTTATTAATAGCTGAGTAAATGGAAAATTATTTCAGATAAAAGGCAGTAGTTTTCGTTGTGACCATTAGTAGCATACAGGGCTAAATTTAATCTAAGGAAAGCTTTCGTTTGACAGTGAATAACTGAACTACGCTGAAATGATAATACGGTCAAGGTTGTCTTTAAGCAACCTTCTATTTAGATGTTATAAATAATATATCTTAGTCTAGTTGCCTTATCATCAGTAAGTGATACCAAAGCTCCGTTTCCTCCGCCAAACAGCAGTGAGCGAACATTACTATGTTCCTTCTTGAAAGGGTGTCTGTAACTAGTAAAATTACTGTAGTAAAAGATTTAACATTTTATGTCTCAAGACGAGGAGCATAAAGTGCTGCTGTGCATTACGTACTAACTAGCGCCGCGTTGTTGTCGGTGGGTGTATAACTTACATCAGGCGAACGTCTAACTCGTTTCGGCGATTCATCAAATTAAAAACCTAGTAAAGTAACTTAAGACACTCAAAATTTGCGATGTTTATGGAGCTAGTGCAGTGCGCAGTGTGCAGTGTCTGTGAGAGTGCACAAATTTGTTTTTTTTTTTTTGCACATTCCCCTGCGTGTGGCAAGTCAGGGTCTTTTTTCGCACTTTTAAGCGTTGCAATGTCACTTATTATCTCTATTTTTCTTACAAGCTAATTCCTCTTTCCTTTCCTTCGCACTCTCAATCTTTCACTATTATCGTATCTCTCTTCTCTTAATGTCTCCTCCTCTTTTCTATCACTCTCCATTCCATTTCCTTCTTTCATACCTCTCGCAGAGTGAAGACCGTCGCCTCGTCATTCCGGAACATCTTATTTTTTGTTGAAAAAGAAGCATCCACTTTTTGTTTTTATTTCCAGTTCTTTTCCTTTCTGCTACTTTTTATTTTGTTTACCTTTTCTTGTTTTATTCTTACATTTATTTTATTATTAAATTTATTTACATTTACATTTTTGTTCCTTAATATTATCTTACTGACTACTTTCCTACAGTATATTAGGAATACTTGGCGACTTTCGTCCTCACTCATCAGAGAGGCTACCGATACCTTTTCCAATTTTTTCCCCAATTCGTTTTCCACCTCTGTCCTCTCTCTCCCAAATACGGTAAAGTAGGATGTGCTCCACGGTCTGGTCCACCTCCGGGTCACAGGGGCACGCGGGACTCTCCTTGAGCTTGAACCTGTGAAGGTACTCTGAGAATCCCCCGTGCCCAGTGAACATTTGGACCAGAACCGTGTCTAGCTCTACCTTACGGAGCACGCGGTAAGCCGAGGCGGCGTCCGGGAAAAATATCCGCGTTGTCGAAACCGTCGTGCCTTCCACGTAGCGTCTGTTCCATTCGTCAATTGTGTCCAACCGAAGTTGACGTTTGACGAACGAAACAGGACACTCCTCATATTCAGGTCTCCTTTTACTTCTTAGGGCCGCGTCCTTGGCTCACAAATTTGGTTGGCTGGTAGCGTTTCCAATCCGGAAATTTTGATGTCAAAGATGCACGTCGCTCTGGTCCGTCCCTATTATAGATAAAATGGGTGCCATTTTTGAAAAAGTGGAGCAAAATTTTTGGCTTTTAAATAATTTTTATTAAATATCTACTATTTTGTGTTAAAGTAATTAATCCATCAATACTTTGCACCATTTCTAAGCGTTCCAAAGAATATTCAGATTTATTAAACAATAGTTACTACATTTTAACTTCTTTTATAATTACTATTAAAAAAAAAATCACAGGTCTCAACTTATAATTTACTTCGTATATTGAATTTGCATTGTAAAACTTCCGAATAAGGTTCAATTTTCAAGAAAATACTTGAGTGACAGAGACGCAGCTACCGATTGTATTGCCGTCTCCCTCCACTCTTGAAAATATTAATGCGCCGTTATACTTATGACTACATTTTTTTATTCAATGAAACGTCCAGTCAAGCAAGGATGATATACACCACATTGCTCCAGTCTCTTTAAGACATCAGGTGTTGTTCTTGTTACCCCAGTAGTTTCGCTAGCTACAGCGCCCTATAAACCGGAACATAGAAAATTTTTACAAACTACTCATTGTTGGCAATGATATGTGCTGTGATGGTATCTACGTTGACGGTCTCCGGTAACACGGGCCTACCACCAGTAGTTGGTATTAATTTGTATCATTTAAGTTTGTTCTTACATTATTTATATCTATGCTTTCACTTATGCTACTTATTTCTAGACAATATTTAACCAATTCATTTCTAATATAATATATTTTCTATTAGCTGGTATATACAATCTCTGTCTATCTATTCTTAACTCTGTGTTCTACTCAAAAAGCAATAGATTATAAACTTCCTGCCGTCAAAAAGCAGTGTAGAAACATTACTGTGTTCCGGTTTGAAGGACGTTGTAGCTAGTGAAATTACCACAAGGTAACGAGATTCAAAATCCTGTGTCTCTATATGACAAGCATATTGGGGTGCTGTATAAGGATAGTATATCCTTATTTTGATGTGGGCAGGCGTAACACTTACCACCAGGTGAACGTCTCGCTTCGTCGGTCGGTCTCGTCCTTCGATGAATTAAAACAAAAAAATACAGTATGGTGTTGGATTAATTTTAGACAGTTGATCTGTTAGTAAATTTAATGAGCATTCAGTTAATGTTAGGAGGGTGGTAGAGGAGGAGGGATTCAATATTGCGCCGGAGCACAAGTATCAAGTAATCTCATTTTACACTGAATACGAGTAAACTGCCGCTGAACGTTCAAACACAAAGGCGGTCTTAATAAACGTTCCGGTCGTCATTGGGGTCGAACCTGCGCACCGGCTTTGTTTGCACGGTGTGCGGTCCACTGCACAGTGATGTTTAAACAGCGGGGGTTGGTTGAATCACATGAACTGCAGCGCGCAGCAGGTACATATCTAGCTTAAACCTGGGATACGCCGATAATATTAAATTGGTACAGATCATGTGTTATCCAATGATCAAAGAGATGAATTTAACAAGTATGTTCATATATCTTTTATTATTTGTATTCGATAGATTCGATGCGGTAACAGGCAAAGTATCCATCGTACTCTTGCTGGTGCATTCTTGTTCTATTTGTCTACGTGACCATGCAAACGCTCACATGGAAGTACACTTTTAAAAGCATCTCTGAATCCTCTTCGCACGTTTGTTATCCGCTTCAACTAACTAACGATTATTGTCCTTAAAAAAATGTATAAATAAACCACCCCTTAAATATATTCCGACTACTGCGACAAGGAATCTTTACATGGACAGATTCAAGAATAAACAATTTGATGGATGTGTCACGTGTCTACGAAAGCTGTTGTTTTTGGAAAATATTGCGTTTTTATATTTTATTGAAGGGTCGACGCGTGATATTCACCTCATGGTAACTGGTACTCCTGCCAATAATAATGTGATGCTAATTAGGATGATATAAGTAAGTAAGTAGCAAGTAGTAAACTAAGTAGCTCCCTGGTTTAATGGTTAGGCTATCAAGCTTTAAATAAGTTATGTTCGAAATTCTTTACCACGTAGTGGTAACAAAATATGGAAATTAGTAAAAAGTGTATTATATGTACATGCAAATTTTTGTATAGTACATATATTTATAGTTTTCTCGGATTTCTTATAGGACATAGTGAAATAAATTGAAATACTTGGTGTACCGGTATGAAGTGAGCGTCAAAATACAAATGTCTCGATAGGGAACATTTGTTTTGAACGAGCCTTTATTTTTTTTTTTGTTTGTTTGCTATGACATCTGTGAAACATATTTAGTGTACATCAAGTCATTGAACAGACAACATCATATTTTTTCATCGTGTTAAAAATGTCGAATTTTGTACCAGAAAGTGATGATTCGCGGAAAGCATTAATTTTTTGTTTTCATTTGAAGAAAAGTGCTGCAGAGTCGCATGCGAGTCGAATGCTTGTCGAGGCATATGGTGATCATGGTCTATCAGAAGCATCATGCAAAAGATGGTTTCAACGGTTCAGAAATAATGATTTTGATGTGAGAAATGAAGAACGTGGAAGACCACCAAAAAAGTTTGAAGACGCCGAATCAAAAGCAAATGGCAGAAATGTTAAATGTTGCACAACAACAGAACAAACAATTTCTGACCGTTTAACAAGCTATGGAAAAGATCCAAAAGTGTGGAAAATGAGTGCCATATGAATTGAATGAAAGACAGATGGAAAACCGAAAAAACACTTGTGAAATTTTGCTTCAAAGACACGAAAGAAAATCGGTTTTGCATCGGATTGTTACTGGCGATGGAAAATGGATTTATTTTAAGAATCCTAAACGGAAACAATCATGAGTTAATCCGGGACAACCATCAACCATCAACATCGACTGCAAAACCAGATCGATTCGGCAAGAAGACAATGCTGTGTGTTTGGTGGGATCAGAAAGGTATGTGGTGTGGTGTACCACGAGCTCCTAAACTCCCACCTGGTGAAACCGTTAATACTGATCGCTGATCGCTACCGACAACAAATGATCCATTTGAACCATGCATTGATCGAGAAACGACCAGAATGGGCCAGAACACACGGCAAGGTAATTTTGCTCCATGACAATGCACCAGCACACAAAGCAAAACCGGTTCAGGATACAATCAAGACACTTGGCTGGGAGCTGCTACCTGCTACCTGCTACCCCACCCGCCGTATTCACCAGACTTGGCTCCTTCCGACTACCATTTGTTTTCATCGATGGGACAAGCATTGGCTGAGCAGCACTTTGGTTCCTACGAGGAGCTCGAAAATTGGGTGTCTGGTTGGTTTACTTTAAAAGACGAACAATTTTATTGGCGCGGTATCCACAAATTGTGTAGAAACGTGGTCACAATGTGTAGGAAACAATGGCCAACACTTTGAATGAAATGTTTTTACTTTCCCATTAGTAATTAGTGTTTTATTTTCACAAAAAAACGCTCATTTCATACCGATACACCTAAGTATATGTATATTTATGCAGGTGCGTGTGTGTTTTTATATATAAGTTTGCCAAATATCTCCCTTCCGCTTTTTTGCTCTTTATTCAATGCTTTATAAAAAGTGTTACAGTGATCGGATTTAATTCAAATATGCGCCGTTTTGTTCGATAATCTGTTTCCATCTAGACGGCAACTTCATAATACCTCCCTCGTAGAAGCCCCCCTCCTTATTTGCGAAGAACTCGGACAGCCACTTTTCACAAGCCTCTTTTGAGTTCAACTTTACACCACCAAGGGCGTTCACCATGGACAGGAACAGGTGGTAATCATTTGGCGCTATGTCCGAGCTATATGGTGGATGCGATAAAACCTCCCATCCGAGCTCCCGTAGCTTCTGACGAGTCATCAACGAAGTGTGTGGTCTGGCGTTGTCCTGGTGGAACACTACACCCTTCCTGTTGGCCAATTCTGGACGCTTCTGGTCGATCGCCTGCTTCAAGCGGTCCAGTTGTTCGCAGTAGATGGTAGAATTAAGCGTCTGGCCATATGGAAGCAGCTCATAGTCGATGATTCCCTTCCAATCCCACCAAACACACAGCAAAACCTTCCTGGCCGTCAATCCCGGCTTGACCACTGTTTGGGACGATTCACCGGCCTTCTACCACGACCGTTTTCGCTTGATATTGTCGTATGTGATCCATTTTTGGTCACCGGTCACCATCCGCTTCAAGAATGGGTCGAGTTCGTTCCGTTTCAGCAGCATATCGCAGGCGTTGATTCGGTCCAGAAGGTTTTTTTGCGTCAAAACTTGCGGCACCCAAACATCAAGCTTTTTTTTGTATCCAGCCTTCTGCGGATGGTTTAAAATGGTTTGGTGACTAACTCCCATCTCCTGGGCGATGTCACGAGATGCCACATGCCGGTCTAACTCGATGTAGTCCATGATTTGATCGGTATTTGTCGTCACAGGTCTTCCGCCGGCTGGCTTATCTATGGTGTCGTTTTCACCGGCTCTGAATCGTCGAAACCATTCCTCCGCGGTTCGAAGTGATGGAGTACCATCCCTCAAAACACCATTAATCTCACGGAACGTTTCTCTAGCGGATTTGCCTTTAACGAAGGAAAACTTTAAAATAGCGCGAATTTCGGCGTTAGTGAACTCGCATGTTTACACGTCTATAACTTGAACGCAATATCCAAACTAATTATGCATAGCGTCATTTTGTAGGTTATGTCAAGACCTTTCAAATTATGTATAGTATTGCCAGATAGGAGCTCTGTAGCGCTTTGTACATAGCCGCGAAATTCAAAAGACAAAAAGGCGGAAGGGAGATATTTGCCAATCTATTATGTATATTGTGTATTATATATGTATTTATTTAATGCGCCTACCTCATCATCTCCGCATTACCCAAGGTAGACTGGAGTAGCCTTTACACGAGGTGTATAAAGTGGATAGGTACACACACCCCCCTCCCCTAACAGGTTATCGCCTTGTCGTGGAGGTGTGCGAAAGCGTTCCCGTGGCTCCGCCGTAAAGCGACGAAAGTGGGACATCGTGGGGATTTTAGTCGGTGCAAGTTCGACATAACCTGTTGTTGCCCACAAGAGGGCAGATATACGAAAGAATTTCTCCAGCGTAAATAAAAAAGAAAAGCACCACCGCAGCGTTCATTTCTGCCGCCAAACAGTAGTGTGCAAACATCACTACGTTCCGGTTTAAAGGCCACCAAAGTTAGTGTAATTACTGGGATTACGACGTTTAATAAATCATGTGCCCACGGGGACGAGCGCAATGTGGTACAGTGTAACATCCTAACTAGCACCACCTTGCTATGGGCAGGCGTATCACTTACCATTAGGTGAACGTCCCGCTCGTCTCGTCGATTAGATGAATTTAAAAAAAAAAACGTCTTGTAAATTATTTAGCTCTAAGGCGAATGTATTCCGTGAAGTTTTATTTGTGTATGTACTTGTTATTGACGTTGATATTAAATTCAGCGAATCCAACACAGTTTTATCTACAGAGCAGCTCACGGGGTGCCGCGTGATTTACATACTGACATATATATATAGGTAGCGTGGAATACCTGCACGTTATTGGGTGTACTGTTCTGAGAATTGTATACAATTTGTGATGTTTTCAGTGGATAGAAATCATTCGATATTGTATTGAAAATTTAATAGTCTACGTGTTTTACACTGGTTAAACATTGTACTGCGATCATTGGAAGCCACTGGTCTTGGACAGGTGGTAAGTGGTGGTAAGCTCGCCCATTACAGTGTGGCGCTAGCTAAATGGTATGCGCAGTACCGCATTACGCTCGTCGCCTTAAGACGTAATATGTTAAGCCTCGTTACCTCAGTAATTAAACTAGCTACAGCGCGCTTCAAACGGGGACGCAGTAATGTTTGCGCACTAGTGTGAGACGTCCATCGGTTGAATCGATGATGATATCAGGGTATTTGCTCGGTAGACAATATTGCATACCGCAGCAGATTTCGCTATAAATGGTAAAGCAAGTATATTCTTTTAGATGAGATATTTTTTGTACAAATTTTTCTCGTGGTATAGTATTTGATAACAACGGAAGGTATTATAAAAAATGTCCTTGCGTGACGAAATATAGTACCAATTTTAATAGCGGTCGGTTAAATTGTTCAGACCTTACCCATTTTAAACAATAGTTTTTTTCCATTTAAACCGTTTGTACTATTACTTGTATAACCCACAAACTTATTAAGTTTTAACCGTGTAATGTACGAGATTGTATAATGTCATGTAAAGAGTAGCAGATTTCTATGTAACGAGCAATCTGCGCTGAGGCGTGAATCTCTGTGCAGAGGGAAGCAAGTATGGCGAATACCTTAGTGAAATGATGATTATTGATGATTCATTAATAAATAGATTAACATGTAACAGTTTCGTTGTTATTTCAAGGTACATATAACTAAATTCATCCTTTTGTTAGAGAGATTCAGTTGATTTTTTATTTATATCAGGAGTTAATTATGTGTCCTTAAAAACTCGGCATTTGCATCTATTGAGTCTATTTTCTGTTAACATGTTAAGATACAAATTAATTGTAAACGATTGATGTTTTAGAAAAGATTATACCAAAATAAGGTAATTGATATATTACAAAATGTGTTGATTGACATATTTAATACATTATATTTATTATTTGTATAGTTTGTTATGAGGGCTACACATTATAGGGGAGCGGTTGGCGGCAGCGCGCGGTACTCGTACCGGCGCCGCAGATCGATACCGGCCGCACTGACCCACTGCCGGGACCCTCTTTCCTTTGTCATACAATCTGTCAACACAAAGTTATCCAAGTTCAAGGTTACGATCGCTCGAGGTTTCTATACAGTAAATATAATGTTTTGAATTTCGTGAATTGGAAGATAATGATAACATTAAACATTTGCACATTATTCTTATGAATAACTGTTAACGTTAGACAAAAATGGACCAGCGGTGTGTATATCATAGAAAGATATTGAGCTATTTCACTAGTAACTCTCTATTTATTACGAAAGCTTTTATAATCATATTTTTGCGATTATTACCTCTATGACAATCATCATCATTAATCAATCTCTTAATAACTTTTAAGTATCTACCGTTAACAATATATTTATCAAAATAAGTATAACTTAATAATAAATTTAACTACTACTTGTAACAACAGTTTCACTTGTTAAATTATTATTATATGGAGCCGTGACAGTTCAATCAGTAAGGTAATGGCAAGGGGGTCTACGTCTGTATGGACCACGGGTTTAAATCCTGCTGAGCTTCAGCTTGTGACGGAAAACAGTGCGATGAAACAAATTGAAAACCATTGTCCGGCGTGGTGGATAAATAGCCAAGAATCTCTTATTGTGGGGGATGGTCCGTGTCCCACAAGTGGAAAGGCTAAAACAAATTTAGAGAGAGAAAGGTGACATTTATTTCCTCTAAACAACACGGTATAAGGAAGAATGCGTGTGAGAATGTAATCACCAACAGCATCGATGACATCTAATTTTGATTAAGGTTTATATAGATCTTGCTACATCTTTTAATTCAATGTTGAAACCCGACGTAGTCCACGCTGCTCTATATCAATGGTTTTGTTTCTGTGTTTTAAATATCATTTCAATTTAGACATGCGGAATAATATTGCTCTAAATAATATTGCATAGTAACAAAGCGCTAGGTTCGTAGAATCCAGGCTTCGACCCGGGATTGCAGCTCGCAGCGATACTCGCGTCTGTTTGTTTCGCGTGAAAATGTATATGTTGCGTTGCAAATATGAATTTCCAACGAAATAAATTTGATATAAATGAATAGTGGTAGTATGTCTGCTAACATATAGTTACTTAGCTATTCGATTCGATGGAATAAACCAGTACATTACTTCAAAAGCCTCTCTTGTATTATTATAATTATTAATTTATATAATAATAACTCTACTTTAACCTTTCTCTTGCTGGAATGAACAAGAAACGTTCTACTCTTGTTGTCTCTGTTGGTTTACCCATTTTTAATATTAGTCCACTCACTTGTTATCAGGCCTTAACCCTTTAGAGTTAAATGTGTGTCTCATTAACTTTATATCTTTAACACTAAAAGGACATTTATTTTTGTTAAGTTGGACACAATTCTTTTTCGCCCTGTATAAAACCTAAGCTAATCTCTCGTCTTGTTTTTTTTGATTGCCACCCTATATAAGCAAATCGTCACAAAACACTTCCACTCCCTTCATTTTAAAAACCGGGGGGTCTGAGCCTACGTTCGATACCTATCTGTGCAGCTTGGTGTAGAGTTTTCCTGCCTGGGAGAGAGTGCAGAGGAGGTCCAACTTGTCACCTCAGCTGCCGATTTGGCCATTTACACCGACGGCAGCGGCATCGATGACAAGGTGGGTACGGCGTTCTGCGTCATGCGGAACGTCGCAAAGGTTACTACTAAGAAACTCAAGTTGGGCAACTTCTGCACCGTATACCAGGCAGAGCTGCTGGCTTTAGCGGAAGCGACAGGGTACGTGGCCATCGGGTCGGCGCATTCGTGCACCATACTCGGCGACTCGAGGTCCGCCCTGGAGACAGTCGCTAGACCTGACACCCTCCACCCCCTGGCGATCGCAGTGAAAGAGAATATTAAGAAAGCGCGTGAGAAAGGGACGAATGTAAGATTGTATTGGGTGAAGACGCATATGGGGATGGAGGGGAACGAATGGGCGGGCCAACTGGCCAAGGAAGCGGCCCTGAAGAGCAAAAGAAAACCAGAGTACGAGGATTGCTCCGTTTCCTTCGTCAAGCATCAGCTAATGCTGAGGACGCTTGACGAATGGAACAGAAGGTACGTGTAAGGTACGACGGCTTCAACAACGAGGGTTTTCTTCCTAAACTTCACATCGGCATATTGCGTGCTTCGTCGGCTCGAGCTTGACACGGTCTTGGTCCCGATGTTCACTGGGTGCGGGAAATTCTCCGAGTACCTTCACAGGTTTAAGCTCAAGGAGAGTCCCGCGTACCTTTGTGATCCGGAGTTGAACCAAACCGTGGTGCACATCCTGACTTCCTGTCCCTTATTTGGGAGAGAAAGGGTCAGCTGTGAGTTAGAAATAGAGAAGAAGATAGAAAGTGGAGTCATTGCCTCTCTGAGTGAGTACGGAAATCGCCAAGCATTCATAAGATATAGCAGGGAGATAATGGGAAAGGTGATAAGAAGGAACATATAATAGAAATAAATAAAAGTAATGTAAAACAAAAACAAAATAAAAAAATATATCCAAAGAATAGTTAGTAAATGAAAATAAATAAATAAAAGGAATTGTAAAAGGACGAAAAGGAGAAAGAAGGAAAAATATGCAAAAAGGCCAAGTCTTATTAAGTCTAATTAAGTGTTATTTCAGGCCAAGATATGATGCTCCAGACTGCTTGACGAGTCGACGAAGTCTTCGCATCGGAAGGAATGACAGAGGAAAGGGAATGTAGAATGATAGATAAGTTTCGGAACGAAAGAGGAAAGAGTGAAAGATAATAATTAGGTAACTAGAAAGTAGAAATGTTAAAAGAGACTGATAGTTATATAAGAAAAATAAATGTAAAGATAGACTAGGGAAATTGATGGTCAATGAATTAAAGATAATAAAGGCCCGGACCCACAACAGGCAGGGGGACAATTAAAACAAAAAAGTAAAAAACATCACTTTGACTACACTACGCACCTGACACCATGTTTTGGTATATCTTTTTAATAAAACGATATAGATGTTCACACCCTTTAATCTTAGCCACACTACTACATTTTCAGTTCCCCTGATAATGATATTACCATATATCCCCCTCCGATAATAATATTTATGTACTACACACTACGGTAACCTAATGCTTTTTAGTCCATGTATATATGTATGAGATATTCAGAGATTCATTGATACTGAAATGATGACAATGATGACACTGACATGAACTAAAAATTTTTGTAGAGGTATTATGCCTGCCCTGCCATCCCTAAGGCATTTGAGGGGGTGTTAATAATATTCTATATCACAGCCAGTTAAGCAGGCGAGGGAAAGCTAGATTTATTAATAATTGGATATTTTACTTTCACTATTTTCAATTATAATGCTGTTTAACTGTAGTAACCTCGAAGGTCTCTGCTGCCGGAGACAGTCTAGGTAGGTACCACCGCAGCTACTATTTTTGCCGCCAAAGTAGTGTGCAAACATTACTGTGTTCGTTTGAAGTACGCTGTAGCCAGAGTAATTATTGGGTCATCAACATCTCTTGTCTCAGGCGACGAGCGCAATGTGGTGCAGTGTATATCATGCACCATCTTTAAGATGTTGATGAGGATGATGATGAGTGTTGATTGATTGATGATTAGTCTTGTCAACATTGAAGTCTTATGTGCAACCTTTCTTTAGCAACAATGGAGTCTTCCGTCTTTTTCCATTTTTACGTAAATATTATAACTTAATATAATTTGTTTAAAATGTGACTTTATAGTTATTAGATGAAATGCAATAAAACTACCTCACTGTTATATTTACGTAATAAAAATACAACTTACAATGTCAATATTTCAATACGAACGGAAACATTTAATAAGGCTTTTCGTATAAAGATCCTTTGGAGCGCGAGTCGGTGTCTAGAATGCATCCGGTGTACGTTCCAACTTCCAGTTAATTACCTACGTTCAGTGAAATCAAAGTGAAGCAGGAAACAATTTTCATTTGAAAAGTGTCATAAATATACGTTTAAATATTATAACGAGATGGAATACAAAAACAACAACGACGGCAACTAAAGAGAAAAAGCACAACATATAACACAGTACAGTTCAGGAGGAGGAGGAGGAGGAGTAATAAATAATATAATACAAATGCTCTATTAAGGCAAAATATACTTATTGAACCTTCCCAATTGTGACAAAACCTCGCTTCTTAAAATTTATTTAAATCAGAAAGATATTTTTTTTAATAAAGAATGTGTTATGTGTGAGGAATCCTCAATCATTCCTTTAATATAGTAAAGCACGATTGTTAACATTTCTACATGGTATTGTGAGCAAAAACATTCACTTCACAAGCTAAGTGTACTTTAACGGGTCTCGTAAACAAGAAAGCCGATGTTCTTGGAACTGCTTGTTTTCTTCAGATTTTTCCACGGGAAGCTGAAGCTCGCCGAAGCGAAGGGACCAGCGATACGTTTACCTGACGGTAACCGTCTTGCCTATAACAACGTGGCCCTAGTTAGAGTGATTTACACAGCACCACTCTGTGCTCGTCGCTTTGAGACAAAAGATGTAAAGTCTATTATGAATAAACTGCGATATAACTGAACCATCCAATAAGAGTTTAAAAATAATTTCATGGGAATTGTATTATAAAATAAATTTTTATATAGAAGGAGCAAGTAGATTTTTTGCGTATTAGTTAACTTAAACTTTGTAAAAAGTAATGTAGTTTTTTCTAGTAAGGCTTTACTGGTAGTTCTTCTTCACCGGAGAACGTCTAGGTACTACTATTTCTTCAGCCAAACAGTAGTATGCAAACATTACTGAGTTCCGATTTAAAGAGCGTTGTAGCTAGTGAAATTAATGGGGTAAAGAAACTGAGCGTCTTATGTCTCAAAGTACGAGTACGATGTGTTGCGATGTATATCACCCTAAGCTGCGCGACGTTGTTATGGGCAGGCGTATTATTTCATCCGCTTAACGTCTTTCATAGTATTCAAAAAACTACAATAATGGCACAGTATATTATTTTTCTTTATACAATTAAGCCACAAGACGAGCGGGATGTTCGCCTAATGGTAAGTGATACGCCTGCTCATAACAGAGTGGCTGCAACGCCTTTCAAACCGGCACACATTAATGTTTGAATACTACTGTTTGGCGGCAGAAACAGGTGCTGTGGCGGTACCCATCTAGACAGATGAGAGCTACCACCGGCAAAATACATACATTATAATGTTTACAATTAAAATATGTATGTGTTAAACTATGTTTAGAAATTTTAACCTCAAACTGAAATGTTCAGATATTTACATAAAAAAAAAATACTTCTTTCCTTGAGCTGACTGGCAAAAAATGCCTCTGCGGCATTGGGTCCGCCCTCTGTACCCTTAGCTTAAGATGTTACGATAAGAATAAATAAATAAATATTTATAACTGTGTGAGCTTGACATCGATCGATACGGAGATCTTTGGTGGAGGCCAATGTCCAGCAGTAGACGTCTATCGGCTGATAATGATGATGACGATGATGAGCTTCACACAAAGATATCTAATGCTTGTTGTACACAATTCTGTTTCGATGGGAATCCGTGGGAAACGTAACGGATGGGGGTTGGATGATACAATTTGGGAACGCGAACACAACCCCCGACATTGGGTGGGCAACTGTTACATCGCCGCCCCTGCGAGCTAAGACGCTCAGCTGGAACTGCTCGCATCACCGGCGGCGGCGGAGTGTTTTTCGTTTAGATTATCACGTTCAAGACTGCGAATGTTGTTTACTCATGTAAGTAAACTAAATATCAAATTTCTCCATATACTTTAAAAGTAACGTAAGTTAAAACTAAGTATATCCATCAAATAGCTGCTCTATGATCTTTCTCCCACCACGCTAGCCCAATGCGGTGGTGGTGTTGGTAGGAGCCAGAACCTTGTTCGTTAATTAGCAGGGTGCACATTGTGCAAGTGCGGTTGGCTCGAGTCCCGCGAGTTGTTGTGCGGGAATCCGTACACAACAACATAGTATTCCTATAATATTTATACTAGTTACATTTATGACAGTTTCAGCCGTTAGCAAAAAAAGTTTGAATGCTAGTTTTATTATTTTCAATTTTACTCACATTGAATCGATTTCGTGATGTTTAATAATTATTAATTTACCACCAGACAAACGTCTCGCTCGTTTTTTCCATCAACTAGTTAGTTGTTTCAATCGATCAACGATGCATTTATTATATTGTTGCACTTTGAAAGGTGCTGCAGTTAATGTGTTGGGTTAATAGGACACAGCGTTCTGTATCTCAAGAAATGAACAAATTTTCAGTATATCATGGACCTATACCTCCACGAGAACATACTGCCACTTAATAATCGGTTAGCAATTTTCATTACATACTTTTATAACAGGTTTAAACATAATCGTCTACCAGTATAAATAATATTTCATTCTGTTTATGTATATACTCAATAGAATAAGGACACTTGTACGTTTATTACAATGAAGCTAAAGGCCGTCCATAAAGTAGAATTAAGTGCGAATCGGTTCCGAGGACTGTACATATATTAGGATATACCTTGGAAATAGTGTAAGGTCTATTTCTATCTGTCTTATTCTCCTTCTGTCTCATTCTCTCTCTTCTCTCAAGTATTACACATTACAAATAGTTTACAATAACAAAGCTAAGTAGACATCCGTAACTACCACTTGCATACGTCTCGTTTGATTACTATGGTGTATCACGAGCAGGTGAGGTCGGCTCGAGTCCCGTGAGTTGTTTTGCGGGACCCATTACACCCCTATCTCTATTTTTTATAAATGATATTTATTATTGTGGTTAAGTCGTAAATGCCGTTAAGTTAATTTGATGCCATGAGAATTTTTTTTTAAATATGATTTAATTCAAACTAGTGGTACTATTTGTGGGTCTTTGTTTCCGCAGATCACCTAAGTAGGTATCATCGAAGCGCTTATTTTTGCCGCCAAACAGTAATGTGGCAACATTACTTGAATAACGACTTAACATCTTATAGTCGTTCTATCAAATAACCATCATCGAATCGTATCAACTGAGAGTGAGCCCGCTTTGTTGCCACTTGTAGCACCTGGTACCTCTAAAACCCGGACTCGCGTTGCTGCCTGACGACATCGAAGCGAGTCTATGCCAAGACTTGAAAGATCTATTTTATCTTTTGCCTGCGCTAAGAACCTTAGCATATAATATGTAACCCCTTTTTCCTCAACTCCGGGCTACAGTGTAACGACAACCGCCGCTGAGCGAAGAGGTCTTAACTTTATTGGTGCAGTCTTTTTGTGTACATTACTCGTGCTTTTATTAGCTGCGGTTGATAGCGGATTGTTTGACTTTTTTTGGTTCTGATTTCGTCTGACGACTGTGGACCAGCACTATTCCATAGTTTCTGGGACTGGAGTACACGCAAGACGCGATTCACTTTGTTTCTTATCTACAATTTTCCTTCTCTGACAGAGAAATTCGACGAAGAACTGTAGTTGTCGACATAGCTCTAAAACTTTGTGCAAGCTGAAGTGGCAGAGACAGCAGATAGGGGAGAAAAGTGTTGGAGTGGAAGCCGCGTACAAGTCGCAGAAGTGTAGGACGCCCTGCCTCCAGATGAATCGACGACATGATCAGGACAGTCGGAAGTAAGTGGATGCGAGCGGCTGGGGATCGCATTTGGTGGAAGACTTTGGGGAAGGTCTACATCCAGCAGTGGATAAACAAAGGAAAAATGATGAGTTTGATGACGAAAATAAAAACGGAAACATAGTTTGATTTAAAAGTATATGTATACTTATCTCTGTATGTATTAGTTTACACCCTCTTATGTCTCCCCCATTATTATCTCACCTTTCTCCTTCCTACTTTATATAGAAAATATATATATATATATACATATATATATATGTATATCTTTAGATTTGTATGTTGCGTGTTTAGTTTTTATTTTTGTGTTGTGTTTGGTTCGAATTTTAACTTTTTTTTTACCTAGCTCACAGATACCAGATCCGCGAGCCCTGACACCGATGAACCTGCCATGGTTGTCAAAGAAACTAACGGCGCAAACTTCATCGTAGAAAAAAACTGATTTAAAAGTATATTGTTGATAACAAAATGTGTAGTTTGTAGTTATAGATAAAACAAAGTATACTACAGTTTAACAAAATGCAACTCTTCTTTTTTCTCACGTGGTACAATCCTACATGGGATATTCTTCTTAGATCCAGGGACACCTCTGCGCTTGAAAATAGACCATCGGAGTTCTGTGTCCCACAGCCTTTGGAGGCTCTTCAAACGGCTGAAGAGCAAGTTGAAGTTTTGGCGAAAGCAGCGAAAGAAAGGCGTGCTGCTTTCGACCAGCCTAAAGGAGATACTATCGATTATATCGCACAGCGGCGTCTTTGAATAAACAGGTACTAGACGATGTCGAAGTAATCTTGTCAGTAGAAGCTAAGTCTAAGAACCTGAAGGGAACTTTCAAAGGAGCCCTTAAAGAAGCGGCTTCGTCCATTAAAGCCGCTGTAGAGACCTTACATATAAGGACCTCCACTGAGGAAACGGTCAAGCAGCAGGCGGAAAATGCTAGGATGCAGAAGGAAATGGAAACATTGCGTAAAGAAATAGCAGAGCTTAGAAAAGACGTTACGCGTGACGCGTACGGTACAAACAAAATGCAATGCTTTATTAACGACTTATTATACAAATAAATATAACATTATCCATTTCATATATCAAGCGAGTATTTATTACACGGATATCTATGTTTTTTATTTTCTTTTAATAAAAAAGGCAAAAGCAATATAGTTTTAAAGTTATGAAAATTATTAGTCACTTTGTTTAAAGTGATTAGTTAACAGAATATGATTAAAGACAGAAAATTTGAAAATACGTTAATACCGAACATGATAGCATGAGGGTAAAGAAATCGTACATCAATTGATTGCGCGGTTACGTAGACAAATAGGGTGAATTCACACCCCACGGGGGTGGAACGAGAGGTTGTTATTGTTACGTGTATACATTGTTATTGCTTCAAAAAATTTCAACTCGGAGTGGTGAATGTTTGGTTGAAAAATATACACAACCAGAAAAGCATATCTCATAATAAATATTTGCACGGGTTTATAATTATTTTTTCTTGGAGGACATCATTTCGCAATGTACGTGTTAAGCGTTATATATATTATATAAAGAAACGATTCCAGACAATTCATGGCAGCGCAAAAAGTGGTTGACACAGTGAAATATTGATATACAGCATGGAACTAATTAGTAGAATCCTACAAGCATGCGCTGGTCATCACATCACTAACTTGCTACTAAAGAGTGATGAAAAACATCAGTTAGACATACATTATGGTAAGCAATACGCCTGCCCATAACAACATGGCGCTAGTTAGGACGAAACACGGCAACATGTGCTCCTCGGCTTGAATCATAACATGTTAAGTATTGCTACTACTAAATAACTAGTAATCTAGAAAGAGGTTTCTTTTAAGGTCATGCTGCATTATTTGCACTATTTGTTCCTTTGTGAATAGCTTTTTTTTTTAATTTATTTAACATGTTTACTTATTAATCAAGTTCAACTAAAATAACATATTAGGCATTGAAAAACCCGCGAAGGTGTGTAAACAATGCTACGACCAGCATCAGTCTATTAACTGACGCAGAACACACACAACATGTTGTATCATGTAATTATCTATAGGAGACAGGATGGACAGGGTGGCGAGCGTAATAAACTGTTTCAAAAGAAAAAGTGGAGGGAATTAGGTTTTAGACTACATTTAATGTTTTGATTGGTTAGTGCATTCGTTACTGTAAAGGGTAGTTGGTTTATAAGCCGAAGTATCAAGTAATGAATAGTCCTTTCACCGTACTTATTTTTTGTTCGCGTCGTGTATAATCGGTCTCGTAGCGACAGCCTGCACGTATACAGGATGGTCCATATTGTTTTGCTGATCCATTCTGTGTTCACATTGCATTCTTGCTAAAGTAAATCGTGGACAAACATTAACAATTTGTTCTATTGTGTCCTCTCTGCAATAATCTCAGACGCAGAATGGATTTGAGTTGAAAATCAATCAGTAAAATCCATAGCAATAATCTGTAATAGTGTTGTAACCTGTAAAGTAGACTAATCCTTATTTTCAGAAGCAATAAATAATTTAAATGGATTTGTTAATTTTCAACAACATGCCTTTATTATAATTTACGACCCATGCCAGCTCCTATCCGTCTTTTGCCATACGTAGCAGTAGTGTAGATAGTAAAATAACTTGGATAATGATATCCATCTCCGCGCCGCCTTCGTTTCAGAAAACGGCACTACAGCAACACACACCGCGTACACGAGATGCACCCGCGGTTAGCGGCGATCCTCACCGCCCAGAGGTTCCGATGCAGGCGAAGATGGTCGGAGAACGGACCCGAGCACGTTTCGACGGCCGAGTAGGTTCGACAGAAGTCAAAAAATTCAGACACACAAAATATGAAAATCCACCGTCGGAAAACTACACTCCGAGTAGTACACTAGTTTAAAAACAGACCATAGACCTCGGTCCTAGACAGATCAGATGAACTGAAAGGGTCAAAACGACTGGCAAGCGCTCATCATCATATAAAAAAGATGTCCATCTCCAACCAATGTCTTGCAGGCGTATCTCTTACCATCAGGTGAACGACAGGCTCGCCTAGTCGATCCGTCTGATGAAAGAAGAACCGTATTCGTTATAGTCTACAAAATGTGATAGAATGTTTTGCAAGTTCATTCATTCTAAAAAAAATCTATAAATAATCTTATTCCTTGAAATTTCAAACAAAGAAAATAAAGACTCCACGAGTGGGCGACGTACATATGAGGATAGACGTATATTGATATCAATAAAATACCTGCTGAGGGAAAGAATTTCTTAGAAAGGAGGTTTACCAGTATTGCTAAATATATCATTCAGTATTCTGAATGTTAACGAATCAACTTTGATTTTTTTGTTCTTTCCTCTCCTGCTGTACAGATTGTTTTACACTTATTCGTAAAACTATCACTGTGGTTGTGTGGTTTTATTGTGTAGAAATCCCAAATAACCTTATCTTCCCTCAGAAGCAGGGAATCTTTTAAGAAGATTACCCTCGCGATAAAAAAAAACTATTATATGAATAAATCGTTCTATAGAATGCATTATAGCTCAATAGATATTTGGAACAATAAACTACTGAGGTACAGAAGAAACGAATTATAGGAATCGCAAAAGCATTCGCTGGTCACTATACCAGTAAGATGCAACTAAAGATTAGTGTCATTAATATCGATTACGCGACGAAACAACGAAGTGAAAAAAACAATCACCTATGCTAGTTAGGATGATATACACTCGACCATATTCTGCTCCTCGGCATGAGACAATATGTTGTCTTTACACCACCAGCTACAACGCCCTTTTAAACAGAACAGTAATGTTTGAACATTTCTATCTGGCGGCAGAAATACGAGCACAAGTAACTTATGCTTAAGAATAATAACACGATGTCAAGGTAGGTACCACCGCAGCTCCCGTTGCAGCCGATGAACAATAGTGTGCAAACATTACTGTGATCTGGAAATGCGCCTTGATATCTTCCGGAAAAGCGACAAGCACGTGGTGTAGTGTATATCTTCGTAACTAGCATCACGTTATTATGGACCGGCGTATAACCTACCGTCAGGTGTATGTCATGCTCGTCCCGTCGTTCTATTAAACAAAATAGTTATCTGACAAGATCCGGTTGGAGGGCTATGAGAAAAATATTTAATCTCCGAAATAAAATTATTTATTACGTTTAGATACTCTGGTGGTAATATACGTAATAAGTAGTTTGATTGAGGGGTAAGATTTCATCAATATTACTCAACTTACCCCAGACATTAATAACGAAAAATTAACAATTATAGAACAGTAATGTCTGCACACTACGTAAATAGATATTTAATGAAAAATCATAATGTTTGGGATCTCATCATAAGGGGGAATTGCCATAATCGCCACGCTTGGCAGGCGGCTTGGCGATCGCAGTTACGAAGGCCCTATCGTGAAACGCTGCTGCCCGTCCCACGTCCGGGATTTCCCTCCGCTTCCTTGGATGGATATACCGCCATCGTTCGGTTAACTGATTGCATTTGATGAAGTGTAAATGTACTCAATCGTCATATACACTTCAGCAAATGGGCGGTGGGGTCGTCACTTCCCGACGCCGGGGCTTACTGTGGGCCTTCCCCGCAAGCTTAAGATTGCTGAGACGGCGATGCAAGTTAGTTTAATTTCTATTATTTCTAACTTTTTTATAACATTATTTATAACAATACAAAAAGCACACACAACCGGCGAGCATGCATGAAGACGCTTATGAAAGTGAAGAAAGCGAGAGAGGTGTGCCAAGATCGTAGCCAGGTGGAGAGAGGTGGTCTCTGCCTACCCCACTAGGAACGAGGCGTGATATACAAGTTTGGCAAATATCTCCCTTCCGCTTTTTTGCTCTTTATTCAATGCTTTATAAAAAGTGTTACAGTGATCGGATTTAGTTCAAATATGCGCCGTTTTGTTCGATAATCTGTTTCCATCTAGACGGCAACTTCATAATACCTCCCTCGTAGAAGCCCCACTCCTTATTTGCGAAGAACTCGGACAGCCACTTTTCACAAGCCTCTTTTGAGTTCAACTTTACACCACCAAGGGCGTTCACCATGGACAGGAACAGGTGGTAATCACTTGGCGCTATGTCCGGGCTATATGGTGGATGCGATAAAACCTCCCATCCGAGCACCCGTAGCTTCTGACGAGTCATCAACGAAGTGTGTGGTCTGGCGTTGTCCTGGTGGAACACTACACCCTTCCTGTTGGCCAATTCTGGACGCTTCTGGTCGATCGCCTGCTTCAAGCGGTCCAGTTGTTCGCAGTAGATTGTAGAATTAAGCGTCTGGCCATATGGGAGCAGCTCATAGTGGATGATTCCCTTCCAATCCCACCAAACACACAGCAAAACCTTCCTGGCCGTCAATCCCGGCTTGGCCACTGTTTGGGACGATGCACCGGCCTTCGACCACGACCGTTTTCGCTTGATATTGTCGTATGTGATCCATTTTTCGTCGCCAGTCACCATCCGCTTCAAGAATGGGTCGAGTTCGTTCCGTTTCAGCAGCATATCGCAGGCGTTGATTCGGTCCAGAAGGTTTTTTAGCGTCAAATCATGCAGCACCCAAACATCAAGCTTTTTTTTGTATCCAGCCTTCTGCGGATGGTTTAAAATGGTTTGGTGACTAACTCCCATCTCCTGGGCGATGTCACAAGATGCCACATGCCGGTCTAACTCGATGTAGTCCATGATTTGATCGGTATTTGTCGTCACAGGTCTTCCGCCGGCTGGCTTATCCATGGTGTCGTTTTCACCGGCTCTGAATCGTCGAAACCATTCCTCCGCGGTTCGAAGTGATAGAGTACCATCCCCCAAAACACCATTAATCTCACGGAACGTTTTTCTAGCGGATTTGCCTTTAACGAAGGAAAACTTTAAAATAGCGCGAATTTCGGCGTTAGTGAACTATATGTTTACACGTCTATAACTGTTGAACGCAATATCCAAACTAATTATGCATAGCGTCGTTTTGTAGGTTATGTCAAGACCTTTCAAATTATGTATAGTATTGCCAGATACGAGCTCTGTAGCGCTTTGTACATAGCCGCGAAATTCAAAAGACAAAAAGGCGGAAGGGAGATATTTGCCAAACTATTATTAGTACATACATACATACATATAGTATGTATGTATGTATTAATTTCATTGTCTCAGTAAACTCTTCACGAGTCAAATGCATTAGCAATTTTAATGGACAGGTTATTAAAATTTTCGCTCAAAGGGTTGCAACAATGCACCGTGCATTTACTGTTCATAATTGAATTCCATTTTTGCCGCTGACAGGATGTCGATAATCAAATTACTGGTAAAACAGAAGGGTGGACAGACGGCCGAGTCGCCAGCGCTAAAATAAATTCCACCTCACAATATTATACATACGCGAATAGGTAACTATGAAGTATTTATTTCTAGTATCCAAAATCTTTATAATATCGTAAATACTACTATCAAAACCACAGGTACAAATAAATATAGATGGAAAATTGAGGTAAAGATCAATTAAATTTTACGACCACATGAGGCGGAGTGTAAATCCTGGCACGGTTGCTTCAAATCCGATATACATAAATGTACTAACATCAGGGTTCCTTTGTTCTGGCTGTCAATAGACAACATTAGAATCAGATCTCCGATCTGATTGTCATAGTTAGACGAAATGTTTTTTTTTTTTTCAACTACGCGACGATACTAGGTACGGCTGCCTATAATAAGGTGGCGCTACTAGTTATGATAGTATACATTGTGCTCGTCGCCCTGACACATAAGATATTACGTCTTGTTATCCTAGTAATTTCACCACCTACAGCGCCCTCTTAACCGGAATACAATAATATTAGCACAGTAATGTTCGTCGGTTGCGATAGACACTGCGGTAGTATCTACCTAGAGGGTCTCCAACAGGAGAGATCTACCACCAGTAGATATTATATATAGTTTGTTATAATGATACCATTGTAAATAAAGTAAATCTTTTTAAACTTTTAAGAAAAGCTATAATATAGTTTACAACTTGAATGTAGATACTTTACTGTTATAGATAAAAAAATGTGTATTTCTTGTCGGTTGGAGAAAATAGAAATATTACATAAAAATGACTTATCGTTTGACTGCTTGGGTTCGATTTAAATGAGATTTTATGTAGTGAGGCCGTGAATGTAGTTCAGTTATTTAACATCGCGACAAGATGAGCAACGAGGTGCAATAAGGTGATAGATCGACAGCAACACGTTCCACTTTATGAATATTCAAACGTAACTTACGAAGCGACGCGGAGCGTCAGTATATATAAGCTGTGTAAAGTTCCATAAAATCGTTATAGAAGGAGATATTATGATGTTGCCCACTCAAGCATCCATAACGAAGTTAACGCACGTATGTATCGCGACGGGCATGTTTGTACCTGTTCACAGATGCCATTTTAATTTTGCTAAATAAACGTCGAGGGTTAATTAAATGCCCTGGAAGCGGTGAGGGGTTCATTAGAAGAGGATCGCTTTAGGCTTGGTGCGGAAACACTGGGAGTTATGAGTGAACATAAAAAGTTACATAAATATAAATTAAAAATTCCTGCTGGTAGTAGTGAAAATGTAGTGGTAATTAGAAGTTTCAGTAGTGGTAGTTTTCTAAATACAGGCAACACTATTTAGACAAAATCAGTGATAATAGCACAGTATACTTAAACATATAAATCTTGCTAATTGTAAAGAAAAGTTTAAGCTATTCCACCGCCATTGGAAATATTCTTGTAGAAAATACAACCAACTTTTTGGAAAAGCCCTAAAGTATAAGCTACGTTTGTTATTTATTTTTAAATAGCTCTTTAATACATTCTAAAAAGCTATTAATCATCGAAAACTTATATAATTATCTCAAGAAGAAAACGTTAACTATAACTGAAACTATTATCGAGTTTTAACTGATTACTTGGATTTTCTATCATACCCAAAAGTGTAACCCCAAGTGAATAAGGGGTTCTTAAGGAAGGATCCCTTTGGAGTTAAGGTTGTCACCGAGAGACATCTTTATAGGTAAATATTTTTAATAAACGATTAATAGAGGTACATCCTCGTCCTTAATAAAAGCCTCAGAACAAACATTTTGCTCTTCAAATTCCCATTTTTACCGCTGATTGTTTTTTCATATATTTCTATTGGCTGATTTTTCTAACGGCGGCAGCATTCTTATAATATAAAATAGGTTCCATGAGAATTCTGTTTCCTTTTTCTCTTAATGCTGAACTTCCTCATTTTTTAACGAAATATCTTCCTAACACAAGTGAATTTTAACAGGAAAAGGCCTTTCTTAACTGTAAATATATATCGAAAAATAAATATATATCTATAATATAATGCATAAAAATAGTTATGTTATTATGTATTTCTCCTCCTTTTCCTCATCCTAACAACAACTTCTTCATTAACCGTAATATAAAATAGTGAAACATTAGTGCGACATCACTGTTTTCAGGCATGAAATACGCTGTGGTAATGAAATTACAAATACAAGATTTTCAACTTTACTTTCTATAGTATAGAAGTTTTCTTTTTAATGTTGTGAAATGTATCAGAGATATCCATAACCGTAATCCGTAATCCGTAACCTTGAACCTGATGTGTTGTCAAAGTGAACCTACCCCAAAGGACCCCGAACACCGACAGTAGATCAGCGCTGCCGGCATTAATTTTCCACTCATACCCTTATATTTATGTCGGAGGCAGATCTCGCGTTTGCCGCGAGGGTGCGTGCTTCAATAGAACTGTCAAATGTGGAAGATTTATTAAAAAAAACATAGAAGACAAAGATTTAGTCTAACATTACTAATATAAAAATAGAACTGTCTTTTTATTTTATGAAGCGAGGTGTCGAGTGAGACACTGACCTGGTGTTAAACCATACGACCAATCATAACAACGTGGCGCTAGTTAGGATGAGATACACAGCACCATATTGTGCTCGTTGTTTTCAGACAGTAGCTAAGTGTCGTTACCGCTGTAATTTCACTAGCTACAACGCCCCTCAAACCAGAATACGATAATATTTGCAAAGTGTTGTTTGGCGGCAGGAATAAGAGCTGCAATGGTACCTACCTAGACGTTCCCCGGCAACAGACACTTATATATATATATATATATATAGTTTCAAGTTTATTGTCTGTTGTATTTTTTCTTTTATCTGAGGCTCTTACTACAAAACTACTTTCTGGATTTGGTTTAAGTGTGGTCAAGTTTATTATTCTTTAAATCTCTATTAAAATTATAAACGTGTACTACTATTTAACTACAAAGAAGATAAATCCCAAAGCAGTATATTAGTGCAAGCGGTGCAATTAGTTGTTGCCAAGTAAATATTTATATTGTTTTCAAACAAAAAAAAAACAAAGGATGTGGAACGTTCGAGAATGAAACCCTTGTGCAAGCAAGTTAAGTGAAAAAGCTGAACATTCTGGTGCCTAACGTGGAGGCATACAAAAAGGGAGAGGAGATATAATGTATTATACATCATGCATACCCTGGCTTCATAAACCTATCAAATTAATGTCTCAAGTTACTAGGTGCTTTAACTAGAACTAATGTGTCCCTAAATTGACTGAATTGCTTAATTGGTAAGTGTATTTTTAAATATCGATAAGCACAGAGATTTTGCGTATAGTTTGCATACCTTACCTTAACTCTGTGCGCACGGCTCTAGATCCTTTCTCCTTCAGTGTTGCACGGGTTGGTTGTTTTACGTTTTTAATATATTCTTACAGACTAATTATGTTATTGTAAATTATGCAAATTTATTAAATATGACTCAAAAGTACTGCCATAAATAACCAAACCATAATTTATAACAGATCCTACCTGTGTATAGTATAGTTATAACGTGTAAAGTTTTTCTATCTACAATGTGCCTTAAATATAGCTTCCTACCAATTAGTGATGTATAAAATTGGTCTTGCTCTTGGTCTTGCGAAAATGCAAAACTAAGACCAATTTTATACAGGCAAGACACAAAACATAAACAGAGAAGACAAAACGAAAAAAAATTAATTCCGTTAAAATGATGAGACAAAATATTTATCATAACTTTAACTTAAGCAATTCTTCTGGAAATTAAATATTATAACACTGAATACACCAAGGCCGAGACCAAGACCAGAAAGTAGTATTTAAACATGATCAAGACTAAGGCCGAACAGAGAAGTCCAAGACTAATACCAATATTGTCCAAGTCTTAGTCTTATCCTTGATTTGGTAAACAATACTAGCGACCTCTTCTATTTGGCATTACTAATTAAAGTGTTCAATTATTAAACGTAGATATCTATAGTTTTGTATTTATACAATGCGTTTTAAAAACAGTTTTCTGCCACGCACAGTAAGTCTCTGGAATTCGTTGCCATCAGCGGTCTTCCCCAACAACTGCGACATTGGGTTATTCAAGAGAAGAGCATATTCTTACCTGAAGGGTAGGCAACGCACTGGCGTCGCTGGTGACCGTGGGCGGCGGTGAATCACTTACCATCAGGTGACCCGTCTTGCTCGTTTGCCTACTAGATCGTATAAAAAAAAAAAAATAATAATAATAAAAAAAAAAATGTGTCTGTTTACATTCGGTAAATAATAACGTGCAACGAAAACCATAAAAAATAAAGTCGAAGTTTATTACAATCAGATCTGGTAAGTACCAGATAATTGCCAAATTATATCCACTCCCGGCATCAAACACAATGTACTCGATTCCCTCCTATTGGGGTAACCATAGCGACGTGCTATTTTCATGCTCATTATATGGGTGAAATTGCCACGTGTAAGGACTTCAAAAGCCAAGTCCTTACACGTGGCGCTAAATAAAGAATACCTAATTTCCCCATCTGGGAAAAGTCCCCGATGAGGGAAAAATTGGGAAAAAAAAAACTTAAGAATACAAGGAAATGTGTACCGTAATAATATCCTGCTAGGAAACGCATTTGTTAAACAAAACGAATTAGGGCAATTAGATTTAGTAGAAGCTTGAAACGAAATAAACAATATTGTTTATCATTTACTAAGTAAACTACTTTATTTATTTTATTTAAAGAAGCGATGATGCCCACCTGACAAGTGATGATACGCCTGCCCATAATAACGTGGCACGGCAGTTAGGATTACACACACTACACCACATTATACTTGTTGCCTTGTGACATAAGAATAAGAATACTGATAGTAGGTCTCTGTTGCCGGTGACCGACTAGGTAGATGTCAGCTCAGCTCCTTTTGTAGCCGGCAAACAGTAGTGTGCTAAGATTCCTGTGTTCCTGTTTGTAGGGCGCTGTAACTAGTATAATTACTGGAACAAATTTCGCTCCTCTTGTCGCTTAAAAAAAATAAATACGTTAAGTCCCCTTACCCCAGCAATTTCACTAGCTATAACACCTTTCAAACCGGAACACAATAATGTTTGAACGCTATTGTTTAGCAGCTGCGAGGGGCGGTACTCGTATATACAGAGACCTACCGCCAATACTTTTAAAACGGTTCTTCCATCCTATACTTTTACAGCTTATGAATTAGAAGCTTCTGTAAGTTATTCTTGAGCACGATGTTTTAATACAGTGAAATATTTTGCGTTGAATATTTTTAGGTTAACTAGTTCATACATTGGCATACGCAATATCTTCTCCTTTCGTAAACTGGATGCAAGGATTGTTTGTGTGATCAGCTCAGTAATTTTACTAACAGTAGCGCCATTCATACTGTAATACAGTTATGTTTAAACAGTGCTACATAAACAGTTACAGTTACAATGCCGGTGAGTTCTGCCAATGGTATAATTCCAATTTAATTTACCTTATCAGTTACTATCAGAGTGTTGTTTTATTGTATAACTCTTGGTGGTAGGTTTTTGATCATCTGTTCATAACATAGATAATGGATGTATTTTTTTGATAAGTTTATAAAGCTGGTAACGCAACGGCGGTCTGTGGTCTTGAGAAAAACCTTTTCATATACTTCAAAAGAACTCCAACTGTAGCTGGTGTATTTATTTCCAAATTAAATATCAAATCAAATATTATTCTAAGCATAAACCAATTCCAAGTTACAGCGGGCTTCCGAACCCAAGTGAAATGACGTCAGGTATTTTTTAAACAATTTATTACGGAGTATACAGTTATGTCCATCTCTTATGGATCTCTTTGCTGTATTTTCGTTATGCCAGACCTTCGGTCAACTGGTCATTACGAAGTATACAATTGTATCCATTAACTGGAACTTTGTAATGCCAAGAATCAAGACAGTAGCCTATCAGAAAGTATTCAACTGTATCTTCGTAATACTGTTGTACTTAGTAACATGCTCTGTGCTTAGAATCGTTGTCATTATCAAGTTGATGCTGATATTGCAGCGTTGTCATTCACCAGAAAACCCGCACCCTACCTCCAATACCTTTGCAAAGTATTAAAGTACACACATCATTTCAATAAAGAATACCTAAAACATAGAATTTTATGTAAAATATTCATCTACAACAATATAAAAATTAAAACATTGCAACGACTGCACTAAATTTCTTGACTAGCATCTAAAATAAACATAATCTAATGAAGGAGCTTGCTGAGATACTCGGATACATGCGGTTAGTGATTTTTTATGTCGGCGATTAAATACATTAAAAACAATATTTTTAAGCAACCATAACTTAATGCTAAAATGTAATATAATTTGAATATTAGCAATAATTTAAGTATCTTCTTCTTCTCTTCTCTTTCGTGAACTTCATGACTGAAGGTCGTGCTTGTCTTGAAATGCTCTTAATGACTCTGCTTTCTTAGTATCTCGCATCATTCATAACAACATCATCGCATGTTTCATTTAGCCTGGGTGCCCTGTTGCCAGCGCCCTGCATCCGGACTAAGTGATTTTTTTTTTTGTATCCCGCTGCTGTAACTAAAGTTTACAAATGTACGTAACTTAAATATTAAGTCATTGGTACATGCCGAGATTCGAACCCACGACCTTCGGAATGAAAGCCGCATGCTCTAACCATTAGGCCAGCGAGCTACATACAAAGTAAAGTATACTCACTAGCAATAGATGTCGCCTTTAGAAGAATTTACAACTATTTCATATTTTCATAACTTTCTGTAGTCATCACTAGATGGCGCTTATTTTAACAATAAAAACAATTATCGTGTTGAAGTTGGAGGAAGCAGACTTGATAAAAAAATACTAGCAGTAATTTTAGTGGTTTTCTTTCTTTTCTCTATCTATGGAAGGATGTATGGGATTGTATGGCTACTATAAAGTCAAACAAACATGATAAGACATAGAAATTGTATATTAACACTTTTCACACGACCTCTTTTTACAAGCCATCTTCATTTTCGAAAGTACGAAATTACGGTCACCTCCCAAGCACGAGTTTGAATTCCCTACACTACGATGTTGTTTGTTGTGAGTTTCGAGTATTGTATGATGTTTAAATCATGATCGAAGATAGCAATAGCAGATTTGACAGCCCCATCTCCTTGATTCGTGCTTTGAAAGATTCTCGCTCCTCATGAGGAGCTCAGGAGTCATACGTGGGTGCAATAAAATGTATGAAAAAGTACACCCACGTATGGCTCCTGGAGCAATGCTAGAGCTGCTGTTCTCTTTTCAGCTTCTATCATTAATTCCGTGATTGCCAGCTGTTTCCTCTGTAGATTTGCCTGTAGCACTTTATATAGCTTTGTGTTGTTTCTGTTGGCGATATTAGTTCCTTGTTGATTGGATGCGGTGCCCTCAGCAATACGTTGTAGTAGCTTGTGCTAACGAATCCTATTTGCGTCTGATAGAACATTCTTGATCAAAGGCGTTGTGGTTCGTTGCCTAACTTTGCATTGTTGCAGTTACAGCACCTTGCAACATTACCGGCAAGGCGAGCTTGACACTGAGCCCATTTGTGAGGGCCCCCGCAGTGACTGCATTTCTCGACGATCTCTTTGCAGAGCCGCTTGCTGTGTCCATACCCTAAACACAAAGAATATTGCACTAATGGCGACTGATCTACGTATTGTCTTTGCAGGTCTATATGTACACGACCTGCCGCAATGAGACGTTGCCATATTTTGGGTGACACCTGCATAACTACGTGTGCGGTATGCGGATTTCTTGCTCTCCGCCTATATTTTATCGCGACTCTGGTTTCTCCCTCTTTAATGTCCGCCAAGAGGTGTCGATGTTGATTTTTTATGGCTTTTATAAGTTCTTCATTTATATGCAGTGCGAGAACGTCTTTTATTACAATCAAAGGGTCTCTATTTTCTGCCTCTTTAACTGTGAGATTTTGCTTTGTGATGGCTTTGCTTATTTTTAACATCTCTTCTTTGTTGTGGCAGCCTATAATGACTTTCTGGTCTTTGGCTTTGCGCAACCTCTCCACATGTATTCCACTATTTTTTGCGTCTACAGCACCTCTAATTTTTTCTATAAGTTCTTGGCTGGTGTCTTTTTTATTGTCTGACGTAATAATTATCGAATGCATTGGCCCTGAGGCGCTACAGATTGGCTGCTTTACTACCTCTGTATGGTTAGGATATACAGAATTTCGACTATTCAGGTCATTTTTAAGTTCCGCCAGTCTTTGAAATCTTTGTGATTTCAGCATATGTGCAATGTAACCTCATCAAATGGTACATGTTTATTTTTTTGCGAAAGAGCTATGGTGCGCTCTTTGCATTCTAACAATTCCTGGCCGTGTTCTTCCATTTTTTGTATCAGTTTCCTCATCATCTCTTGTTGCGGTGTTGTATCTGTGTTTACAGTAAAAGTCTGTTTAAGCCTCGGTATTTCAGACGTTTTTTCTCTCTGTCTCTTTGGTTAACTGATAAAGTCTGTTTAGCGCTTCTATTACCCCAGCCCTTATTTCAGCTTTCAGATTCCGCAAGTAAACATTTGGCCCCTTCTAGGCAGGCTTTTGCTTCCGCTACCTTACTTATATAACAATGTTTAAAAGGCGATGAAACAGGTGGTATTTCTGAGGCAACATTGCTTACCGCTGTTTGCAGTGACAACTGATCTGAGAGATTACGTCGTACTTTTTCGTCACTGATGGTAGGTGGAATATTTTGGGAGACCGAGTTAAACTTTTTCACGGGAGTACTATTTGCAGCAAACATAGTGAAGGAAGAAATTATTTTAAAGTTATTTCACTTATTAAAATTGTTGGACTTACCTAATTTTTAAGCTGAAAACAATAATATGCTATTTAATTTGAAGTCTATTATAAAAACGTTTACCAGTTAATTGAGTTAATAATACTATGACTTTATTGTGTTAGAAGGCACTTGCAGATAAGCTAAGCACTTAACAAAGAAGCGGAATTTCAAGATTATTTTTATTTGGCAATAAAGCAATTAAGCAAGATTCTTGGAATATATGCTAATTTGAACACCTGCACCAAATTTTAACTAAAATTAAAATCTCTTTTGTTACTACAACAATTTTATGAGCACGGAGCTCTGCGTAAACGTGCGTTACGGACGGTGGCTAGAGCGCAACTTTTTAAGGATATCTATTAAAACAAGACTGAATGCGATACATTAACTAAAATAAACCAATTTATATCCAAGTATGTTTAAACAAGTGGATGTGTAAGAAATTCTCCAGAATAGAAGAAATTCTCAAGAATATTCTCCAAGAGGTCTATTAAGCCTTGTCTAAACTTTAGAACTAAGTTACGTTTTGTTGTTGTACTGAAACTGTACCTCTTACAAGCACAGACAAAGCGTCAAAACTGTTTGGAAGAAAGTGGTTACCTGATACCCTTGTCTGCAAGACTATGTATTCGGAATTAAATCAGTATGTGCTGTTACCATTATGTATTATGTTATAACAGTTATTGACCTTTTGTTTGGATGCTTAATATTTAAGTAAATCATAACAGTACTTGGAAGGTCTAATGGTACGTGCTGTGACACGGTTTAAACATCCTAACCAGCGTCTCATTGTTATGACTAAGCACTTACTTTCCATACTACCTGCTCTCGCCGCTTTGTTATTTAAAAAAAGCTCCTTTGAAAGCTTCAGTATCTAAAACCTGAAATGTGAGCGATGGTACCGATATTCATTATTTTCCATTTCCGTCTCTAACCATTTGTTTCCAGTTTCAACATGTGGCTGTAAGATAAGACCGTCCCCTGTTCCATCTAATATTTCAGCACGTGGATTTGTTCGGATATTCATACGTCCCACGGGGTTATTACGTACATTGCAAACCACCAACGAAAATCGTAACAATAATAGCTGCCAAGTATCTGAGATTATCTTCGGAAATAATCGTATTATTTAAGAGATCATTTGATCGTTGTTTCATTATCGCAAAATACACTATTTACAACGACGAAACTATTTTGCTCTAAACTCAGATATTACTGAACCAAATCTCATTAAAGCAAATATTATGCGATTATCGCTATCGCTAATTATTCACAATTTACATAATAAGTCCGCCGGTTCCGTTCGCTTCCTGTATCATCTGTTTCGTTTTGTAGTAAATACTTGATTGTACGTTATAAAATATTTATATAGCCTGAATTTTTAAGAAATTTGGATACTTGTTTCATATTTATTATTTATAATACTACTTAAACTTATAATATAAAATTATTGTTAGTTATGAAGAACACCGTCCACCTTCGAAAATTCTCTTAGGATTGAATACTTGACACAGATTTACTGCGTATACATACAAATGGTCATAGAACTAGTGTATGTGTAATATGCATAAGCTAAATTAATTATATAGTCCTAGACCACGATCGTATTTGATGTTAAATAGTGATGTGTAGTGGTAAAACGCACTAACCTTTTTTTTTTTGTTTCGAAGGATCAAATCTTCGAAAGATACCCAATTTTAGAGAGGAAGTAAGGGTTCTGTAAGATTCTTAGTAAAACTCCCTCGGTGCATCAGAGTCAATGTATTCGGAGGCCCCAAGATCTCTTATAAAACGCACCGATACCGCCCTACACTTTGTGTTACACATCTCTGAGGAGGAGCCTAACCCTCCTAGGCACCATCGCTGAGTCATGCGCTGTCCTACGGACGTTCGCTTGTTAAGCGATAAAAGCTTCCACTCAAGTCCGCAAAATTTCAAGAGCTTTTTAGTCGCCTTCTACGATAGGCAGGCCTTACCTTAGTTCTATATTTACTAGGACAAGACTACAGGGCTGAAAGCGCACCGTAGTAACAGCTTATTCAATCTTCTCTTGAAGATATTCACGTCGTATTTATACGGGAACATTGATGCAGGCAAATTCCACTCGTTCAATCTTCTTTTCATGAATGAGGACCTAAACTAATTTGTTAACAAGCTCACCTTGCGTCATTCGGTGGAAAGAAATGTTTAGGGGAAGTATATCTTGTGATTCCATCGCACGCTCTCCTAAATGTATCCTATATAGAACAACTGGTGGTAGGTCTCTGTTGCTGGGGTGCTATGGCAGATAACCTCCTCGTGGTGTACCCTGGGTGCCAACCAGCGGCCTTTGTGGTCGCTGATTGGCAGCTAATAATCTGCCGGGATGGCGTCTCTCTGGGTGTCCCTCTGATCAGCAGAGGGCACATTTTTTTTTAATAACATCGTTCCCCTGCGTATGGCGAGTCAGGGCCTTTGTTTGCACTTTTAAGCATTTTTATCACTTATCAATCTATTTTTCTTAAATCTAGATTTCTCATTCCTTTCTTTCGCACTTTCAATCTTTCACTCTTATCTTATCTCTCTTCCCTTAATTTCTCCTCCTCTTTTCTTTCTCTCTCCATTCCATTTCCTTCTTTCATACCTCTCGCTGAGTGAAGACACTGTCGCCTCGTCATGTCTGGAACATTTTCTCTGAAATAGAAACATCCATTTTTGTCTTCTTTTCTTTTGCTCCTACTTCCATTTATTTTTATTTTCATTTACTTTATTATACTTATATACATTTATTTTTCTTTTTATATTTATTTACAATTTGTTCCTTAATATTACCTCATTTACTACCTTTCTGCAATATTTTAAAAATATATGGCGACTTTCGTCCTCACTCATCAGAGAGGCAACCGCTCCTGTGTCTAAACTTTTTCCAGTTTTGATTGCAAGGTCCGCTCTTTCCCGCCCGAACAAGGGACAGGAAAGCAGGATATGCACCACGGTCTGGTCCACCTCCTGGTCACAGGCGCACGCGGGACTCTCCTTGAGCTTGAACCTGTGGAGGTACTCGGAGAATCCCCCGTGCCCGGTGAACATCTGGACCAAGACCGTGTCGAGCTCGATCCGGCGAAGTACGCGATACGCTGACTTGACGTTCCTTGACCTTGCACATACCTCCTGTTCCATTCGTCAAGCGTCTCCAGCCTTAGCTGACGCTTGACGAATGAAACGGGGCATTCCTCGTATTCTGGTCTTCTTTTGCTCTTTAGGGCCGCTTCCTTGGCCAGGTGGTCCGCCCTTTCATTCCCCTCCAACCCCACATGCGCCTTCACCCAATGTAGCCTCACATTCGTCCCTTTCTCGCGCGCTTTCATTATGTTCTCTTTTACTGCGATCGCCAGAGGATGGAGGGTGTCAGGTTTTGCGATGGTCCCCAGGACGGATTTCGAGTCGCTGAATACGCTGCGCTGATACACAACTCGAAGAGCACATTGAACAGCACCTCGTGATGATAGAGAATGTGGCGGATCGTTCTCGCAACCTTAGAGGTGAATACGCCCGTCACTTGAAGGTAGGCGTTCGGTTCGTAAAAGCGGCAAACGAGGAACTTGCGCGAAGAGCAACCAATGATGACAAAGTTGAAAAACTTGAAAAGGAGAATGAAGATCTTCGGTCACTTGTAAACGATCTTGCGTCCAAACTGGAAAAGCTGCATGAGGAGATGAAGTCACTTCAGATGCATTCAAAAAACACAATGCGTTCGGGGAAAGTAACAAGCCAGTCAGTTGCGGCCTCATCTGGAAAGGGGATACATGCAAATGCAAACGAAGATGGTCTCATGGAGCAAATTGGCAGGTTCTCTTATTGAAGAGAAACTAGCGGCTTTCGAGACCAGAATCTTCCCTGACAGAGCTATTAGACAAAGACTGTCGGAAAAATCGAGAAACACAAGGACCCCGCGGCTGGTCGCGGTGGTGCCTACTTCGGCGCCCGTACATGGGTCAGTAGGTACTCAACTTGCCAATTCGGCGCCTCTGGAGTCTCTCGGGATGCCTGCGCCTTCAGCAAACACATGGTCGTCTGTAGTTAGTCGCAGAACGAAGAGAGCAATGGCTAAGCAAGTAATTCCAGCATTAGGACGGGTAGGGGCTTCCAAACCTGCTGCAAAAGTAAAGCCGGGGAGACTTCCTCGTACGGCTGCCATTACGTTCACCGTACCCGCACAAAGTGACCTTTCCTATGCCGCAGTCATGACTGCGGTAAAACAAAAGGTCAAGTTGTCGGAGTACGGCATCGACACTGTTCGGCCAAGAAGAGCAGTAACGGGGGCACTGATCCTAGAAGTATCTGGCCCTGAATGTTCGTCCAAGGCTGACATGTTGGCCGGTAAAATGAAGGAAGCATTGGCTGACACAGATGTGCTAATAGCGCGTTCTTCGAAAATGGGCGAAATGAGGATAATGGACCTGGATGAGTCCGTTACTGTAATGGAAGTCGCAACTGCAGTAACGGAAGACGGCGGATGCAAACCCGCAGATGTTAAAGTGGGTGAGATTCGCCACTCACCCATGCGTATGGGTTCCACGTGGATACTTTGTCCTATAAGCGTAATGCGTAAGCTGGCAACAGCAAAACGCGTACGCATAGGGTGGACTCTAGCGCGGGTAGAAGTGCTCGCAGCACGGCCATTGCAATGTTACCGATGCCTTGAACTGGGACATGTTCGTAGTAAATGCCCCAATGAAAAGGACCGCAGTATGTTGTGCTATGCTTGCAGTGAGCCTGGTCACAGGGCTAATCAATGTACAACCGGAGTGTTGAAATGTCCACTGTGTTCATATATAGGGCGCTCAGCCGATCATCGTCTGGGATCTAAAGCCTGTGCACCTAACGGAAGGGTAAAAGTGGAGGGAGAAAACAGGCTCCTTCGCTTGAGTCTACCCCTAGTGGGCAGGACATGGAAGTATCACCTTCTCTCGTAAGTTAAAGATACTCCAAGCTAATTTGAACCACTGCCGCGGGGCGCAGGACCTGTTACTGCTAGCCCTCGCGGAGTGGTCAGTAGCTTTAGCCGTAGCAGCTGAACCTTACCATATCCCAGACCATTCTCGCTGGTTTGGTGGAGGAGGCACGGTTACTATATATTGGAATAGAAGTATAGGAGACCCGCCCTGTTCTTTGATTTATAGAGGACAGGGTTTTGTCGCCGTAGAATGGGGTCCCTTTGCAGTTGTGGGCTGTTACGTCTCTCCCAACTGCACCCTAGCTGCTTACGAAGCTTATTTGGACTCCTTAGGCGAATGCATCCGCAAGTGCCAACGACGTCCTATTCTTGTGCTGGGTGACTTTAATGCTCACTCAAAAGCTTGGGGTTCTGTCCGAAACAGTACAAGGGGAGATACGATGCAAGTGTGGGCAACTGGTCTTGACCTTCGGCTACTGAACCGGGGATCTATTAGCACATGTGTGAGATGGCAGGGGCAGTCAGTCGTTGATTTATCTTGGGCGTCCTCTTCTGCTATGAGTAAGGTGATAGTATGGAGGGTAGCGGAAGAGAAAGTCACACTTTCAGACCACCGATATATTATTATTAACGTGGCGACCGGCTCACGAGACGCTACCTGCCGATATAGACACCCTGAGCATCGGTGGTCCCTCAAGCGGCTAAACGTAGATATGCTCGAAGCTGCAGCAATCGTAGCGGCATGGCCTGAGGCCACAGGTAAAAGAAATTTGACCGAACCTGTTGGAGAAGCGACCTGGTTTCGGGATACGATGACATCTATTTGCAATGTCTCTATGCCTCGAATTAAGACCGCTAAATCAAAGGCGGTATACTGGTGGTCGCCAGCCATAGAGCAACTGCACGAGGACTGTTTACAGGCGCGACGCCACTACACAAGAACTAGGAGACGAAGGCGAGTCACAGCCGAAGAGGTCACTAGAGCATACGGGGTATATAGAAACGCCACGAAAACGCGCAAGCTAGCTATCACAGATGCTAAAAATCGCTCCTGGATCAAACTACTCGAGGGGCTTGACAGCGACCCATGGTGACGCCCGTACAAAATGGTACTGGGTAAGCTCCGACCGTGGGTTCCTCCCTTGATGGAGACGTTGGATCCTTTGTTTGTGGAGAGAGTGGTAGATACACTTTTTCCGAGGATTGAGGAATATTCCGAACCTTTCCATGTACCGGTTTCGGATAACGTCGTCTGGTCTGACGAATGGGCGGTGACGGATGAGGAGTTGGGACTGGCCATAAAGCGTCTAAAAGCTCGGAACACAGCACCAGGTCCTCACGGCATTCCTAGTCGGGTTTGGGTACTAGCTCTAGCAGCCGGCTTAGCTGTTAGGTTAAGGCAGTTGTTCACCAGCTGTTTCTACACCGGCGTGTTCCAAACAGGCTGGAAGGATGCTAGGATGGTACTAATTAAGAAGGATGGTAGACCCGCAGACTGCCCCTCTTCGTACCGCCCGATGTGCTTACTGGATGAGGCCGGTAAATTGTTTGAGCGAATAATTGCTGAGCGTCTCAAAGTACATCTGCATCAAGTGGGCCCTGATCTCTCAGATGGCCAGTACGGCTTCCGGCGAACGAGATCGACTTTGGACGCGATTCTTCGCGTCCGAGAGCAGTCGCAGCGGGTGGGGACACAAGGTGGTATAGCAGTGGCAGTTAGCATTGATGTTACAAATGCTTTTAACTCCTTGCCTTGGAAGATAATTAGAGAGGCTTTGGCGTACCATCGCGTGCCCTCCTTCCTACAACGGATTGTCAAAGCTTACTTGCAGGATAGGTGCATCCAGTACGTAGCTCGGGACACCGCAGTTTGTAAAAGGGAGGTGAACTGCGGAGTACCTCAAGGCTCTGTGTTGAGCCCACTATTGTGGAACTTGGCATATGATTCGGTCCTTAGAGTCCATCTTCCCGCTGATGTGAGTATCGTATGCTATGCAGATGATACCCTAGTGATGGCCGGCGGGGACAGCTTTGAGAGCAATATCCAGCAAGCCGAAATTGGAGTGGCATGTGTCGTGAATAAAATCCAGGAGTTGGGTCTTAGGATAGCGCCAAATAAGACCGAGACGCTATGGTTCCATAAGCTACCTACAACAAGAGAACCACTCAGCTTCTCGGTTCGCGTGGGTGACGTACTTGCCCGAGTGGGATCAGTGATGAAATATCTTGGTCTCACCTTAGACAGTCGATGGAGGTTGGAGGAGCACTTCAACCGCCTGGTCTCGAGGATTGAGAAAGTAGTAGGTGCTCTGCATAAACTGCTGCCTAATCTCGGAGGCCCTCGCGAAGGAGTGCGCCGCCTCTATGCGGACGTCGAGCGATCAATGGCTTTCTATGGTGCTCCGGTTTGGTCAGATCGGTTGACGGGCAGCCGACGTTGCCGGGCTAAAGTTAACAGCCTGCAGCGAAAGATAGCCATTCGTATCGCACGTGGATATCGAACGATATCTTTTGAGGTGGCCACTATCCTGGCCCGATTCCCACCTCTGGACATTCTGGCGGAAATGGACGCACGGATTTATTCGCGTCTGCGTTCTCGTCAAGAAGCCGAACCTCTAGATACGGTGGAAGTGCACAGGCATGATCGCCGCCGCGCTTTTGAGGTATGGAGAGAGGCTTGCAGAGCCGCAAAACTCACGGCAGCGCATAGTAAGCGCTTTTCTGCCGAACCTCGAAGCCTAGCTTAGATCGGACGGAGTGGCGCATGTCACCTTCAGTCTGACTCAGGTACTCACAGGACATGGGTGTTTTGGTGAGTACCTGAATAGGATCGGACGCGAACTAACTACGCAATGCCACCACTGTGGTGGGGAGCTGGATTCCGCTCAGCATACGCTCGCAGAATGCCCTACGTGGGAGTCCGAACGGCAAACTCTAATCCACAAGATCGGGCATGACCTTTCTTTGCCAGTAGCGATATCAACTGCACTGGCAAAGAGAAATGGGTTGATAGCGTTGGTTTCCTTCTGTGAAACCGTCATGATGCAGAAGGAGTCCGCCGAGCGAAGTCGGGAGAGGGCCGTCTCCGTCCATAGACGATGACGTCGGGGCGATAGCAACGGACGCCCCAACCCGTCGGCCCTGTAGTCCCGGGCGATTAAGAATAGGACTAAGGCATTCCCTGCCTGTCGTACAAGGCGACTAAAAGGGTCCTTGGTTTCGTGGGCTTTTAGGGTGGGGACCCTCAAAGCTTAATAAGAGAGCCTTAGGAGGACGGGAAATACATTGTGGTGTTGTATTTGCCGTAGCACAGCGTGGGTGTTAAGGAGGGCTTGGCCCTTCCGTGAAATGTTTTAGCCAGAGTGCAGAGGGGCACCGGTGCGTTCCGTAGGAGATCCCGGAGCCCCTCCTAATGCACTGAAGGAGACCACCAAGGGAGTTTTAGTGGGTAGAAGCCTTACATAATCTTGTCTTCCCCCCAGAAACAAGGTATCTTTTAAGAAGATTTCCCCCGCAAGAAAAAAAAAATAAATAAAAAGGTGGCAATGATACTTGATTTGTCTCTTAGCTAAAACAAGATGTTCAGCCAGACCGTCGCAGTGGTAAACTTTTGCCAGCCGCTGAGTAATGTGCACTACTAATCGGCGCCACGCCTAATAACATTTCTGGAGTATTGATATCTACCATGTCATTGTAAAAGTCAGTGGCAGAAGTGTAGTACTTGTAAATAACTTCTAAAAAGCTCATCAATGTGCCAAACGGCAAAACCGTCAGCGCGATGCACCGCGCGATCACCAGATAACCTGTGCGTGTTGTTGCGTAGTGTGTGTGAGTGGGCGAGTGGGCGTGTGAGCGTGTGGTCGTGCTGGTGTGAGATTAGTGTGAGTGCGTGGCGAGGGTACCGACGTTGGCCAGCTGGTCGTTGGGCAGCATCTCGTTGAGCACCATCAGCGCGTTCTTGGGCGAAAGCAGCCGGCGCAGGCTCTCGTTGTGCCGGCGGCGTCGCTCCTTGTTGCTTATCTTCTTCACTAAACGTTTACAACCAAATTATTAATTAGTCCATATCCACAATTTAAAAACCAAAAGATAAACGATATCATAGTAGTCCGCCATACTAGCGGGTACTTTAAATTGATTCTAAACGGATCTGACGGACGATATTGGCCTATATTAACAAAATGGGCAGATGGTATAAGCGGGTGGAAACAAAAATGGCGATTGGCAGACGAGGACAGACCTCCACTTAATTTGGACTTCATCCAACTGGGCCGCAACCGGTCGTTGTTACCGGATTTACTGTCCACCGCCTAATCTTTAACTTGAGCATTGGAATCCTGCAACAGATTTATAATTTTTTAACAATTACAATGAGACAACACCGAAGTGCTGTTAACCATAAAGCAATGAAAATAAACATCACATAGTGAGCGAAATACAGTGTGAACAAGGTAACAGGACCTTCTCGGAGGGTACACTGCAAATGTGAGCGGAAAGAAGCGGAAGTGATACCAGCAGATCGATGTCCTCCTCCTTAACATCTGATAAGGTCTGCACGCCTAGGTCCTGCGGTGGCTGCGGCGATGTGAGCTGCGGCGGCGGCATCAATTGCTTAGTGTGGCTGTGCTGCTGCTGTTAACATCACCGCATTAGGTTTATCTCGTATAATTATTATTCTTTCTGATTCATGCTTTTGCACAACATTTAATAAAACAAGTTTCCAAATTATGAAATTATTAGACATTCAACTGTGTTTCCACTCCAAAAAGATACCAACAGAGTATTGAGAATTCGATATTGTGCTTAAACACGAAGGGTTCGAGTGGGTGTATCACAGCAGAACCATGAGGAACTTCTGCCTGTACACTTACATTAGTGGTGTCGTTGTTTCTGATGGGACGCGGCTGCGCAGACCAGCTGACCCGCAGCTGGCATTGTGTAGCGTTAAGAACATGGTAGTTGCCTCTCACACATGCAATCAACATTCAAATTAGCATAAACAAGAGGAGGTTTATAAGCCCTGAATGATAAGTGAAGAGCCTGAGATCAAATTTATATCCCTTTTGATTTTTTTGAGCAGGTTTTTTTAAGAAGATTCATCACTATTCTGTTTTGTTTTGAAGAAATTCTATTCAATTAACAAAGAAACTTGTAATTCTTAGTTTCCAATTAAATAATATTTTATTTAAATTCACAGAACACTGATCTTACTTTCATGCCATCTAAAACTTCAATTATAATATTTGAAACCATTTTTTTCATTAGTGTTTCTGATAGTTATGAGGTTGACAAAACAAATGTGGAAATAAAAAGGAATATCTCACAAATATCTAATCACACATAAAGGCAACTAACATGTACCATTTTGCCCCTACGTTCCTATCATGTGACCCACCCAGTAAAATTGTACTAGACTGTGACTGCACACAGCACAGTTCTAAGTTTACCATACACCTTGCATCCATAAATTCAGTTACAACCTTAAAGAGCAGTCACATTTCAGGAACCGAGGGTAGGACACTGTATGCAAGTCTTGAGAAATGTATGTTCACGAAATCAGGTCTCATGCACATAAAACATTCTCAGCCATGGCTTAACTCTAAGAGGCCACAAACGTACCGATTATACAAATATATCACAACCCCCTTTGCACATTAAAGCACTCTCTACAGCAGCACTTAAAACATTTAAAGGCCACAACATCACACAGATTGTATAGCATTTAATAAATGCAATCATCTTCCATGATATTGGACTGCACGGTAAAGGTTTGGACACAGTGAGAGCTGAGCTAGTGACTTTGTGACGCCAGTGTCTGTGTCTGAAGGAACTCAGGGATTGATAATTGTAAAAGTTAAAATTAACACAGTAATAATTTCTTTTTTTTATCTAAAGTGTAGTAGATTCCAATTTATCGAATTTCAATTAAACATGGAAATTAAAACTTGTGTTTTATACACATATTATACTGACAATGAGAAGAAAAACTTAAAACTTTATTGTAAACATTAAAAGACACTTCTTGAGGATTTACTAGATATATGATTTAAATTTGAACTGTGATAGCAAAATTATAATAAAAGAGATATATATAACATATAAACTATAAAGTAAATATAACCTAATACAAAAAAAATTAATAATATGTATAATGTACATAATTCCATAACTGAGCCAAAAAACTACAATAATTATCCTCCCGAAAACATTGTGTATTATAGTAAAACAGGTTTTTGTATACCTAGTCCTGACGGAAGTGTTGACAAAAATATAAGAGTAACTAGTCCTCACCTCGCCGGCAGACACAAACTGGTCTGGAGTGAAGTAGCGGCTAGAGTGGCGCGCATTATCTGCAAACACGGATTTGATACTAAGTAATGTTTGAAGTGTGGAAGAAAAGAGGAGAGCAAGCCAGGGACAACAATCTTCTAGGGGTTTTGCATCACAATCATTCGGCCCATACAACCTGATGGTTGGTGAGGCCATGGAAGAAGATGTATAAAGTTGTCTATAAGGAATCAACTCAATATTGTTATCGAGTACAGCCAAAATTTATATTTTGGCTGTACCCTTACCAAAACCTGAAAACGTTGTTTATATATACGGTAACTATTACACAATGATTATATTTTAAACTGTTCATATAACTTTGGCTCGCTTGATCGTAGTTACGTATGAAATAAAATATCTGCGGTGATCAAAAAAATGTAATTTGAAATAGTTATTTTGTAACTTACATTTATTGTACATCATAAATACGAAATATAACGTATCACTGCAAAGGTCTTTCGATGACGGTTTCGATTGATATTCAATATATTATAAAATAACGAAATACAAGGCACTACGCGCTATATCTCTACTCGAGCACTATTAACGTTTGCACGAATTGCCGCAGTCCCGCAGTTGCAGGTGTAGCCGCACACTTCGAGCCACCGGATGCTGCAACAAGCACTTGGACACGCAACGGATTCCGGGAATGTTAAATTTTTATATTAAATTAGGATTTAACTTAAACTCCAATCTTGCATTTATAATGTTATACTCTATATTATACTGCAGCAGAAACGCACAGGTTACAGATAAAATCTTGCAAGTGTTGAAGTAAAGCCAATACCCAGCCGCTTGCCATCGCCAAAAATTATTTACATTAATTTTTTTTTCAATAAAAGTTTATATTGTATGCGGGCACATCAGTGTTAAAAATATATCAAAAGGATCTTTTCCACTGCCTGCCTTTACAAAGTTTATTTGCACTTTTCTGTGGAAGTGTTGCCAATTTGTCAACCACTGCTCCAAGTTGAATTGGACTCGAGCACTTCGTAAATCTGCTTCGGGACTTCGGTCGTGACGAAATGCTCAAACATGACGTAAATGATATCTTTCATACTTTGATTACACTAATAAAGTCAATTAAGAATTAGAGGTTAACTTTCAGTAAAATATGTACTCTAGAATAAAATACTAAATCATTGAGCTAAGAAATTATAATTTGTTGAGATATTTGTTTTTTAATAAGGAACTAGTAGGATGCTCACGTAGTGGTGAGTGAAATGCCTGCCAATAATGTGGTGATATTTATTTAAAATCACACACATGCTCTCAGGTGAAGTGCTTTGAAAACAAAGCACCATCTTCTACTGGATTCTGTCCAGTGGCAGAAACAAGCACTGCATTGGCACCCAACTAGACAGTTACTTGCAGTAATCTATATACTATATTGTAATTATGGAAGTTTCATTATCCTTGACTTTTCTAACTTTATATAAATAAAAATATTATGAATTATTTGTTATGCAGAGGGACAAAGAACATATAACAAAGAAAGTAATGAGAATGAATGTGGATGGTTATAAGGGTAGAGGATGGCCGAAGAAAGTGTGGGTGTATTGTGTGAAAGATACATGTGTAAGACGAGTGTGAATGCGATATGACGGTTGATAGAGGGATATGGAAGAGAAGAACATACTGTGCCGACCCCACGTAGCTGGGAAAAAGCAGAAGGACGAAGAAATAAATATTACTGTGTTAAAACATTTAAAGTTGTAAATGTAAAATTAACAATAGTAGAATTATTTCTGCCTTATATTTTTAAATCTTTGCTACCATTACCACAGGAATATAAAAACTTATTATCAGAAGAGGCTGATGGTCAAAAGTTAAAAAAATAAAAAACTACCAATTACATAAAATAGTTTAATGCGAGTCAGTATAATCTGTTGGGATGAAAATTCCATGTATGAATACCAATTGCATAAGTTTACATATGTCACATACCTTGCACAACATTGGCAATTATCAGAAATTAAATTACAAACTGTTTCACCCTTTATGCAATACCCTGGAACAAATAATTTGGAAATTTTGTTGTTTACAATATACATTTACTTTCAAATATTTTGAGTTTGTTATTGATAGTAATGTTGCAATAACTATCCTCATGAGTGCTTATAAACAAACAAACAAATCACATAACATATATGCAACATCGTGTGCAGGGAGACTGTCTGGTGTTATGACATACTATCAATAAGTGAAGCACGCATGGTTGATGTTATGTTAGTAGGTTTAGCATCATTCAATTTAAATACACTTTCTATCACTGATATTTCTGTTGATGTAGTGTCCATCCCACAAAAAGCACTCCAGTCATTGACAACCATTCCTGCTGCAACAACCTCGCTGCCTCTATTCACAGTGCCAGCGACCAGAGGCACTTGCAATAGTGACGACAGCTCATCTTGGTCTTGTATTGTGGTTTTAGGGTGAACTAGCCCTCCTCGGTTACTCAGCGCGATGTACGAGCCGACGAGGACATTGCCTGCAACGGTCTGCCTAAACACTTCCACGTCCAATGTATCCGCTAAGATCTCTTCGGTGTCGCGATCCAGGTCCGGGTGTACCAGAGCTACGTAGTCATTGCAAGCTATTACGTTCCCTAGCGCACTTAGCCTCTCCTCCACGCGCTGCACCTTGACGCTGTCCGGCAAACTGTTGCGTATATGTTGTAATTCTGTGTCCGTGGTCGAAGACGGTACCAGCAATCCGTTCTTGTTGGCGACGGTCATGCGCCCGATGATGCGACACCCCGCAATACTCACGTGCACCACCGGGACAGCGTCCGATAGCTCCGCTTCGAACACGCTGTAGAAATTCTCCGAGCCGCCGATTGCGACCAAACAATAAGAATTAGTTAATTTACTGAATACTCCCACTTCATTATTATTTTCGAATTGGACGCGGACCGCCATGCTTTTGTTAAACGCGTTTGTTTACGAGCAACTTCGAGATCGCGAGATGAGGAAACCTTCACGTTGAGGAGACAGCGCGCAGTGGGGGTGCAGCGCTTGCTGTGCGTGCTGTGCGCGCGCGGGACGTCACCATGACAGCCGGTGACAGCGCGCGGCTACACAAGGTTGCGCAATATGCATGGCGAGATCACTTAGTACATTTGCTTGAATTGTTGTAAAACTTAATATAGGGGGTATCTATAATGTTACTTTTGGATATAATGCATATTGTTGCTAAATTAATGGGAAATCACACATGTCGATAGATGGCACTGTAAATAAAATTTGAAGTCTTAGCTTATTTCACTCATTTTTCCAATTGCTTCGCTTGTTCTTTAATTTAACACCTTTTACATTAATAATACGATTTTTCCAACAACTTGTTTTTTCTGGACATGGATTCTGTTTTCTTTGATTGACTTGGCAAATTAAATTTGAGCAGAGCGACACCGCTTTTTTTGCATATTTCGACTTCTAACAATTTGACAATGTCTGTTAAAAGATTGGTACAAATCTTTTACTATAGCAAAACCCGTAAGTATCTTCTTTATTACCTAATTACATCACATCTACACAATACACATCATGAAACATTTTTAAAGTCTTGCCCCACCGTGACCAGAAAGCGTTTCAGCTCAATGAGAAGTCTGTTGGCTCCGACCTCCACGGAACATGTACCTAACCACACAAGTCCCGTTCAGGTTGTATATTTTATGCATTGTACCTTTTCTTTATTACACGTTCTGGGATTTGTATATTACAACTTATACTTCAATAAATATATAAAATATTAAATAAAAAGAACTTCATTGTTTCAGGAAAATGTCAGAAAAGGGTTCTCAAACTATATATAGAGTAAAATAAAAAACATGCAAAATTCTAAAAGTGCAGCAGTAATAAATTTAAAGTAGGTACTGACCTTCTAACTGCAAAAATTAAAGGTAAAAGTACTACACAAATATACAGTTTAAAGGTGGAAGTAAACATGCAATACTTGGTAAGTAATTTGATTAAGTGTATAAGAAAATTTCTAAACTTAAGTTACAATATTTCACAGTTATTTAATAGATATTAAATTACCAAAATGTCAAATTTACATTTATTTTTATTATTGTTAATAGTTTATTTATATTGCAGGTGTTGGCATACTACTGCAAGAATGTTAGGGGATGGTAGATGAGCTGCACCAACTTACATTTTTAACTCTGCACCAGGACAATATTATCGGTCTATATCAATCCTTGTTAGCAGACAGTACACATTTTAGTTAATGTGTTATTAATCCAGTGAAATTGATTGTTTCAAACATTAAATAAGTATCTAAGTTGTTTGTTAAATAGTAGTAATAATGTAGTAATAACAGCCTATTTACGTCCCCACTGCTGGGGCACAGGCCTACCCTCAATATGAGGGCGATGGGGCCATAGTCACCACGCTGGCCCAATGCGGGTTGGTGACTTCATACATACCTTAGAATAAATTCTAAGTCATGTGCGGGTTTCCTCACGATGTTTTCCTTTACCGTTTGTATCTCGCTGTTGTAACTAAAGTCCACAAATGTACATAACTTAAATATTAAAGTCATTGGTACATGCCGAGATTCGAACCCGCGACCTTCGGAATTAAAGCCGCACGCTCTAACCATTAGGCCAGCGAGCTACGTTTGTTAAATAATTTGATAAAATAGCTAACGGCTGTATTAAATAATTGGCAAAAGATTGTGTAGAATTGCAATATTATGAGAGGTTATAAAGTATGTAGTAAGTAAAATTAAATATATAATAATTCTGTTTCACTGTTTTAGTCATTTGTATTTGTAACAATATTGGGAATTGGCACCACCCTACATGAATGATGGTAGCCATGTAGATAGAATATAAAAACAACTCGAACCACCATTATGATTTTCCCCTTTAATTACTAAATGGTACCCCAGGGCACGGCTTGTTTAGTGAATGTAAGTGAATGGTTGCCCGTGTATAAATACCTGATGCGACTATTTACCTCATTATATTCCGTTATTGTAACAATTTAACTATCGACAATGTATATTAATACTGCGGGATATTGTATATATTTTAAATATCAATGGTTATAAAAGATCGCCCCTGAGCCTTTTGCCGGAGAGGAGTGCCCCTAGGAGAATTAAAGGACAGGGAGGTGGAATGAGTCTGCATTTTGCGAAACTTCACATCCGGCTGAACAAATGAGCCTGGAGTTCCAGAGACTGCAAAACAAAGTTCAGCTAGATAACCATAATATGCAAACGATCCGTATTTTCACGGATGGCAGTAAAATTGACAACAGTGTTGGAGTAGAGCTATCCATGTGGACTAACGTGTTGAAACTAAAACCGTCAAATTGAACTGTCGCCGTATTGGACAGTTTACCAGGCAGAATTTCTGGCCAACAGCGAAGCTACCAAAATAGTATTAACAAGTAACGAAAAGAGCTTCAGAATATATAGTGAACCGCGATCAGTACTGAAATCGGTTGTAAACAGTGAATCGACGCCCCTCTTGCCATATAGGTAACAAAAGAGCGAATCTTGCTAAAGAGGCAACGCAAAAATTAGACTAAGCCAAAATATGACTTGTGCTCGATTTCATTCGTCAAACGTCAAATCCGTATAGACTAGGACGACTGGACTGGTTGGACGAATGGAACCAACGCTACAAAGAAGAAGACAGCCAGTATCACCAAGCGCTTTCTTCCGGATGCCATTGAGACATATGCACTAATGAAAGAAATAAAAATAGACAAACTACTCACGCAAGTGCTCACAAGTCACGGTGGAGTTTCGGAGTACTTGTTTCGTTTCAAGTGCAAGAATAGTCCGGCATGTCACTGCTATCCCTTACAAGAAGAAACAATCATAGACGTGGTTGTGGAGCGCCCGGTGTTCGGAAGAAAGCAAACAGACTTGTAGAGTCAGATACAAAAAAGATAATAAAATTGAGTTATTTAATTAGCAATAAGGAAATTAGGAACAAGTTTCTAGAATATTTTAAATACGTTGCGTAGAGAACTGTAAATATACATAAGTGATTTTAAATAAGCGTGTACTCTGACCGGAGTCAGAAGATATTAGTAGTCTTGCCGTGTTCTTAGGAGATGCTGGGGTAGGAAATCGGCAGCAATATGTACCGTTGAATTCAGCAGTTGTTTTCATTCTTAAAACTCCTGATATTACAAACTTTTTTAGTGAATATTGAATTGATTTTAATTAAAAGACATTTTTTCATTAGTTGAATATGTTATTTAAAGTACATAAAAACATTTGACTTTTTGTTTGTCTATTTGTAGATATTTATCGCCGATAATATCTAACAAGAGGATATAATAGAAATTTTGAATGAAATATATCTTTCCCAAATACACGAAAAAACGATGATGATGAGAATGATGAACATCTAGATATTAGTTAAATATTTTCAGGGACGTTTTAAAATGCTGTAAAAATACCTATAATTATACAAACATAACGCCAAATGTGTAGGACCTATAAAAGGTTTTGAAAAACGCGTGGAGCACACAAAGTTTGGATAACAACACGGCCGAAGCCGCTGGTCGGCCGCTCCGCCTCGGCATAGACAAGCTGCTGCCCGGCGCGCGCGCACGTCCCCCCGGCTCTACGCGGGCCGACGTTCATCTTATTTATTTTAAACAATATCATCCTTTATTTACATAAGCAGTGGTAACGCTCGATTGTTTCGATTTATCTATGCTGTTCCCTGAATGTTTCACGTAGACCTAACCAGACTCGACATCATATATTGCTAATAAAACAATAATGTCGACGCAACGTGTCAGTCGACATATTGTCAATCAGAGACGTAAATTGTCAAGTGGCTGCACGTATTTTTAACAATGCTTCACAAAATGACCGTGCCCCAGAAAAATGCGTAAAGCTTTATTGTTAAATAATTTAGAATATGACGAAAGTGGAAGGTTTTCAGGGAATGTGATCCAAAATATCAGACGCGCCGTGCTCACCCCGCCAGAATACAGGCAAAATATCCAGCAGGCCTTACAAAACGTCGACTTTAAATTTCACAGAAGATGCAGTTACAGCAGTTTAATAAGGGTAATGTTTAATGCCGACCCCAGCAGGCGCGATCCCTGTGCAGGTTCCTGGAGAACTCTAGGCCCAATAGTGGGCGTCTTCCGGTTGATAATGAATACTGTCGATTCCTACTACTTACTAAACTGTTCAGTGGCAAGAGCGGCGGCATACGAAATTTCGATGACAACATTTAACAGATTTTTGATACAACTTTTCTTTATAGCAGTGCTTGTCCACGAAACCTCCTGATGGTAAGCAAACATGTAAAGAGATGCTACAGCGAGCAGGTACAGACAACCTTCGTAGCTTCCTTTTTAAAGCTCGTGCGGAAACAAAGGCGAGCAGTGTTCGCATTCCGGATGTAATGTTTGATGTTTATTTTTATTTATTAGGAATGTAATGCGGCAGAAGGGCAGACTTTTCTGATTTTCTGGGGCCACGGCAGCTCTGAAAGCGGTATAACGATCATGTCCGCTTCTAGCAGCGCCTCAATCCATGTGTCGTCAGTACGTATCATTTGTTTACACATAGATAATTCGCCGAAACGTAAATTTACGGCTATTGGTTGTCCCGTGGGAGTCAGCGTATACAGTAGAGTGGAAGCAGAAAGTACCAACATGTCTTTTATACGTTTTGTTGTGCCGCCAGCCCGCTTCGCCATCGAATCATCATGAGCTGCGCTCGACGGGCCAACAGACGGACATAAGCTGTCACTATCCCGAGTTCCCGTCGCCGGGTAAACTTTTCCAGATATTACGACCCTTTATCCAAAAAGAACATTGATTTGGAATGCTCGATGAAGCAGTGCCGACTGTCGCTTCCGGTAAGGCGGACATTAATTACTTCCCATATTTTTTAACGTCAAAAATTGTTTCATTGAATATATTGCTTGACGAGGAAGTAAAGAAGACGTTGTCGGTAACAGAGGCAGAGGAGCAGCGCGCGCTGCGCGAGCGCATCGCGGACTCACTGACCTTCTCGTCGGCGCCCTCCCCGCCGTTGCAGCCCGCCAACCGCTCCGCGTCCATCCTGGGCTCCGTGTGTGCCCTGCTGCTCAGGAAGCAGGTCCTCAATTCCCTTTTCATCTAACAGCGACTTTATATTATTAATTTACTATAGAGGACATTGAGTCTATTTGCGTATGACAACTTTATAATCCCCATTAATTCAGTAAAAAGTAAAAGTGGAAACAAGTTGTAACTGTCGAGCATCGGAAAAGGCCAAGTTTATTGCATAAGTTCATTCTGGTACACCTGATGCTCTCTCCGCTTGTGTTGGATTTAATTTTTTGTCGAAGACCATTTGTTTAGGCTTTAGCTGCATGCAGCAGCGCGAGTCGTTTGTATTTGCGAGGTGTCACGTGTGGCGGAGGTGTATCGGCAGCGCCGCGCGGTGACCTCAGTGCAGTGGCGTTGCTCAGGGCTCAGCGGGCGGCGCGAAGCAGGCCTGCGAGGCGCGCCGCAGCTGGCAGTCGGCGAGCATCTGCCGCATCTGCTTCGGCGGCGCGTCGCGCGAGCGCCTGGCGCGCCCGTGCGGCTGCCGTGGTACCGTCGCCGCCGTGCACCGCTCCTGCCTCGAGCGCTGGCTGCTGCAGGCCGCCACCTCGCACTGCGAGCTCTGTCGCCACCACTACGTAGTCACCAGGACCCACAAGTGAAATGCTCATTCGCTCGCTAACATTCGTTTCGCCGGCGATGCTTCCGTTCCGCACAGAGTAACGGAGCGGCCCACCACTCTGCCCGGCAGGTGGTCGTGGTGGCGCGCAGCGGTGTCGTGGGCGCGTGCGGGCGGTGCGCGCGCGCTGCTTGCGGACGCGAGCCGCGGCGCGGCGCTCGCGGCGGGCGCGTTGCTGGGCACGGCTCGCGCGCTGCGGGCGTGCGACGCCGCGCTGCAGGCGGGCGCGCGCCGCGGCGGCCTGGTCGCGCTCGCCGCGAACGTTTTCTCGTCCTTGCTTATTGGATTAGTCGGTGTGTTTGCTTTGTAAGCCTGAATAGCTCGGGCACCGTTGCATTTCGATTTTCATCGGCGTGTTATTTGTAATATGTTTGTATGAAATAGGCCACCACTCCACTGCACATGAGGACTATTGCTCCGGCGCCGCGCACTGCGGGTGGGCCCGGCCGGACGGGTGGCGCCCGCTTTCGGAATACGCTCGTCGTCTGTGTGACGGCTATTAATTATTTAACATAAATAAATGTGTACACGATTTCATTCGCTGTGACTACAACCGCATAACGTTTAAATAGGGACACTGTTCGCAGGCGCTCTGAACGGGCTGCTGACCACATGGATGCTGCTGAAGGTGCAGGAGCACCAAGCGGCGTGGCGCGCGTGGCGCGACAGCACGCTACACGTGCGCGTGGTGCTGCCCGATGCAACCCCGGAGCAGTCCGCGCCGCCCTCCACGCGCGCCTCTTCCGCCTCGCACGCCTCTCCGTCGCTCTCGCCGCCTGCGGTGTCGCGCGCCGCCTCCCTCAGCGCGTCCTCGCTACGCACCGTGACCGGCGCTCCCGCCACGGTCGACCGCTCTACCAACATGGCGGAATCTGTATCCCTCATTTTGGCGCTACCTCCTCTTCTTTAGAACTTGTAACTACCGAATCTTCGCTGAATTTTGAATGTGACAGGTGTTTATGTATTTTATCTCAATCAATAATTTTAGCCGCGGCGACGCTCGCGGGCAGGTAGCGGCGGCGGTAGCGGGAGCGGGACCGACGCGGCTCGCCGGGGTGTGGGGTCGAAATAAAACAATTGGCAATGTTAATTGTGTTTATTTCATGTGTATTCCGCGTAAACAATAATTAATAATAGTAATAATAATAGTAATAGTCATTTTTATAAAATCAGTAGGCGATTATTTGAAGCTATTAATATTAATGTAAAACAAAGTAAAGGGATAAGTTATGTTAAAGAGGAGGCGGCGGGCGCGGATACAACTCGCTTATGTGAAGAAATAAGTGCAGGGGATGCGCCCGCCGCACTACGCGCACCGTGCCCACTGTGCGCACCGTGCCCACCGTGCTCACTGTGCGCACCGTGCCCGCTGTGCGCACCGTGCCCCCTGTGCGCATCTTGCCCGCTGTACGCACGGACTACGTTAGTGTTGCTTACGAGCTAGTTCATAAAAAAATCACATACATCTTGAGATTACAATAAATAGGAGGCGTGGTCACGAGGCAGCGCGTGGAGAAACGGCGAGTTGGGCGGCGGCGACCGGCCGATAAATATCTGACATAAATCAACAAACAATTCAACAAACGATCTTTGGGCGAGCTCAACATTTCGAAACAACAGCACTGCGACCCCGGCGTTCGACTGCCGGGACCCGACGCCTAGAGTCCGGCACCCGCGCCCGCGCGGACTACTTGTCGTCTTTGAAGCGCCGGTAGATGGATTGGACGTAGGTGAAGACGCACTTCCAGTCCGGCTTCCGCATGGCGACCATGTCGTCCACGTCCAGCAGCGGGTAGATGCCCGCCTTCTCCCTGTGAGCACACGGTCGTGGCGGTGTCAAAAAACCGATAACAGTACTAAACGATCATATCATACAGTCAAACCAAACAAACTAAAAGTGAAAAATGTGGTATATAAGCATCTTTTAAGTCATCAGAACGCGGCTCACTAGATAAGAACAGCCTCTGCCTTACCCTGCCCACCTCTCGACAATTTTACTTCACCGGTGATAGGTATGTGTTCCCGGAGACCGTCTAGGTCGGTACCACGCAGCGCCTGTTGCAGCTGCCAAACAGCGCTGTGCGAACATTACTGTGTTCCGATTTGAAAGGCGCTGTAGCTGGTGTAATTACTGGTGTAACGAGATTCAACATCTTGTCTCAAGCGATGAGCACAATGTGGTGCAGTGTACATCGTCCGACCTGGTATCGTGTTGTTATGGGCGGGCGTATCAAGTTTCCGGCAACAGAGTGCTGTCACCAGTATCATACTATACTATACTATCTATATATCTGTTGACATTAGACAGTTGTTGGTGCATCAGTAAGAGGTGCGCAAGTTGAGGATGCAGCGTGCGCTCGTTGGTTTTTGTAAATTGAAATTAAAAAGTAGCTCTGCTGAAATGGAAATCATCATCATCAACCGATAGACGTTCACTTCTAGACATAGGCCTCCCCCAAAGATCTCCACATAAAGTCAGCATGGCCTCAGGTACCGTTGAGCACTAGGGGCTGTTGTATATAGGGGTTCATGTGGTGGAATTGGAATGAATAGAAATGGAAATCACTGAGACAGAAAAACTTTTCACCTTCCTCTCAAAAACGAAATAAACCTGGTTGTATACCGGACCAGGCGAGGCGCACGGTGGCCGGTACGCACAAAGTGGTGCGGGCAAGCCGAACGAGCTACGGACTCACTCAGCAGTTTTGAAGGCGAGCGTGAAGTTGTGGCGGCGGCTCTCGGGCGAGAGGTCGCGGTAGTCGAACGCGTCCGGCACGAAGTGGTGCAGCAGCGCACAGAACGCCAGCCCGTCCGCCCAGCTCGTCGAGAAGTTCTCCAGCTTCACATTCTGCGAAGGGGCACGCACACACACACGCTCACATGCTGCGCACGCGCACGCACCGGCGCGGGCGGATCGCATTCATGCAATACGCATTTGTAATTGAAACGGTAGTTGGTGTTGTTAACCGGATATATACTTATACACGTCTGCCTTGTTCGTGGTCACTGCACGGGCCGTTAACATTCGCCAAGGAGTTATGCAAGTGTGAACTATTGAAATTCTGTTACGAAAATGCATACATACACATTAACACACACACATACCCAATAGACACGGACAGTATAATTATATATTGAGAAGAATCGTAGCTGGCGGCTACGCACTCTACAAACACATTCACGCACTCTGCAGAAATACAACAGTGAGTTACTAGTGTTATTTCGTAACATATCGAGTGTTAGTCGTATTGTTACCTAAGGTTATTCAATTTAACTGTATTGGTTGCTTATATATATATATATATATATATATATATATATATATATATATATATATATATATGTGTGTACATACATACATGTATTATTTACTGTGTTCCGTATGAGGGTTTCTTGTGGATGACAGTCATTTGAAACCAAAGCAATATAATTTGGTTGTCTGGTGAATATGAGGTATAATTCAAACAATATGTCTTATATATATATACACAAATATTAGAGCACAGGCGTATAAAGCATAAAAGCGAGATGTGTGTGAGCGCCGCAAGGCGGCGCGGTGGGGACGGAGTGCGAGCGGGCACGGCGACGCGACGCTACATTGACGTATCGGGCAGGTGCACCCCGTGCCACCCTGTGCCACTTCGTGCAGCGGTTCCCGACATTAAATTTGCACTAGAGCCAGAGTAACGCGCGGCGCAGCCCAAAATGTTAACACATGCCCACCTGACTGCAATCACAAACCATTCGGCTGTCGCAGGCGACAGGCGGCAGGCGTACCGTGCGTGGTGCAGCGACAGTGACCACAACAGCCAATAATTAATAGGAGGGTGTAGCATTAACAGAACGCAGTGGAGGCAGCCGGGGTACGCAGGTGTGCGCGGGTAGTGCGGCGGTGGGGTGGTGGCGGTGGGGTACCTCGTAGTCCCGGGTCTTGTCGCGACACCAGTGCAGCAGCCGTTCTTTTATAGTGACGGCGCTGGCTTGCAGCGCGGGGTCGGTGAACTTGAAGTAGGGCTGCGACGGAGAGCCCGGGCTCTGCGGGCTCGCGGGCGCGCTACAACCGGTGCTCAGGTTAGTGCGGGCGGAGCCCGGGCGCTACCACCACGCGACGATTTCGGCGAGCCCGCCCCGCCCTGACTCGCCAGCTACATCGCAGTCCGACGCGGAACACTAACATCGCTAAGTCATAGCAGCAACGATTGTGACCACTGCCAGAAGTCGCTATTAGTGCTAATTAGGTGCTCTGCCACACGTCTTAGTGGTAGTCAGTGCTTGCCGCGCTCGGGGCTGGCCGTGAGCGGGGGAATGGGCGAGGTCGCTGGTTATTTACAGTAATCTATGAGGTGCTCTCAGCTCGAACTAAACGCTAAGCGAATGTACTGAGATGAGTCACGGTGGCAGATGAACGATCTGAGCGTGGCGGAGCGGACGGGGGCGACGGCGGCCGGGGCCCACCGCGCCCACCGCGCTCCGTGCGTCTGTGGTGTAGGGAAGCGACTGACAGATGGTTATGCGAAATGTCATAGTAATAATATTTACTTGATTTCCTTTATGGGCACCCGCAGTTAGAGCTGCCAAAATAAATACATACGTTGTAATATAGTAATATAATACGTATGAAGCGAGCAGGTGCGCGTGCGCAGGCGCGGACGCGTGCTATGCGATACAATAATATAACAAGTTATTCTACGCGCTCTCAATGTGTTATATGTACCCGTCGTACTTTATATTACGTTACATTGTTGTCGTGTGCGTGTTTGTGTAGTTGTGTGGTTGCGTGGCGCGGTGGAGTTCCTCAGCATACTCACTTGGGGGAGTTGATTGTGTTTTGTTTCTCGAGCTGCCGGAACTTGGCGAACGGCGACACCGGCTTGCCGGCCGGCCGCGCCGCGCCCTCGGCCTCGTCCTCGACCTCGCTCACTGCACACGAAGCGACGTACGCGCGTCAGCCAACCACCACACTTACTTTATGCATTTATACCAAATTACTGAATAATGACAGAGGGAGTCACTATTCTATTGGAAATTTTCAAACCTTTGGAATTTTTGATAGTGGTGGTGGTGATGGTGCTAGTGCTGACGATTTTTTCGGTGGAGTTCCTCCTCACGCTGGATGACACTGTCGTTACCTCTTCTTCCTCTGGAATACAAACGACAGGTATATGTTTCAGCCAGGCACCAGACACGATGTCGGCAAGAAACGGCACAGGTTCGATAGTCAATAGCAAAACGAGACGTAAATACTTAAAGCTATTAGTGAAAATAACACAGTTACGGGGCACAAGTCTTACACACAGATCTTGGGCTTTGGGTGCTCGGCGCATAATTCAGTTAAGGGAACATCTGGCGTCACTCGAAAGCCCATGATCGGTGCTGGTTGCGGTAAATGAACGCAGGCTTTAGCTAATATGTATGTATATACATTGAGTGTTGTGGAGGGGTGGCGGTAGGGGCGCGACGGTGTCGAGGTCGGGGTGTTGTGGTCGGGCGGGGAGGAGCTGCGGTGTTTGGGGTTCATGCGACGCGACATAAGCAGGCGCCACACACACACGATTCACGTCTCGCGCGCCTACCCAGTGGAATGTTGCGCTAAGAGAGCGCCGACACGAGGTCCTCGAACGCGTCGTCCGCGTTGGCCTCGTCCAGCAGTTGCAGCTCGGAGAGAGTGCCCACAGTGCGGCTGCGGCCCAGCGTGTACGCGCCCGCCGCCGCGCGGGTCGGTGCATTCGCCCCGTTTGCCCGCCCCGCAAAGTATGCCTCCACCGTGCGCTTCTTGTCGGGCAGCTGCTCCACATTAATACCCCCTTCGTACAGCTTGGGTGCGGCGAGTAAGTGCATGGATTTGGTACGAGTCGTTATGCGGCGAGGAGAGGTTTGCGGAGAAGGAATCCGGTGCCACGAACCGCTGCGAACCAGTGGGCTCGAAGACCCACTCGATAATGACTGATTCGATAGGATGCTATCGCAGTCAGAGGAGAGACGAGTGTGGTTTTTAGAGGGAATGGTCCGACGGAACGCCGGTTGACTGAGTGAACTACCGTCATTACAGTTTTGGTAAGAGGGGAGGGGACGTGAGGGTGACTTGCTGCCGTTATTATGGCTTCTGCTGGTGGGGATGTCGGAAGGAGCTAGACGGTCCAAGGCGGCTCGAATTCCGTCGGCTGCTCTCGTTCTAACCCCCGAAGTAATTGTGGCCGCGCCGCGGACCGGGCCTCGCATCACCTTGGTCTCCACGATGCCGTGTTCTGTCGTTCCCTCCTCTAGTTCGTTCTCCTTTCCATTTTGATACAGCAAGGTTTTCACAGTGGGACTTGTTACAACAGGCGTAGGTGCCGTGTATTCGATATTATTCTCGTTCATAACCACATCGGGCAGGTAGTCTACTTTATGCGCTTTCGCTTTCTCTATGTCGGGCGTTTGGTGCAGAGGAATGAACGAGGAGGAAACGTTGGGAGGCGTGAAATCTACAACCGTGTAGGCGGTGGTTGCGGTGGGCGGCTTGAGGTCGGGGCCGCGGCGCGCCGTCCGCTCGCCCGGCGCCGAGCCGCGCCGGCTGTTCTCGCGGATCTGTCGCTCGTAGAACTCTATCTGAAGCTTTTGCGCATCCACGGGCGCCGGAAATGGTTCGCGTTGAGGATTTGTTTCATGTATTTTCTTCACGAGCTCTGGGGCTGATAGTTCATTTTGACTAGGGATCGCTTTAATGGGGTAACTTTCTACCAGTGGGGATGTGACGTGAGTCGATGGTGTGGAAGCATGATAGTTGTATAACTTTGGAGGAGGAGATTGCAAATCCGTCTTGTCATTTTCGAATTTGGAAGCGACTAGACCGACCACTTTCCTCGGTTTCTCGTCATCAGTAGCCCAAGGAACTCGGGGAACGCGGGGACTGGTTGCGAAAGATTTTAAAAGAGGCGCGTACTCGGATACGTGACCGGTTGTCGGGGACTTCATGATACTTGAAGGCGGACTCCATACTTTCGGAGAAACGGATACGGGGGAAGTAATTTTTTTAAGGGGTTTAAATGCTGACATTGGAGCGTGGGAGAATTGATTCACGGGGATCGGTTTCACGATGTATGATTTCTCTAAACTAGGTTGACTTGGTACAGTAGATTGTTGCGGCAGGAGAAGAGGTGCACGAATAGACTCCTGTCGCTGTGTCCATGGAGACCTATTAAGCTCTGAAGTAATATCGGCGAGGTAGTTCTTTGGACGCGTTGAGTGCTCATCGGCACGCCAGCGGCGAGGGTTCGCGCTCACCGAGCGTGACGGCTCGGCGTGCTCAGTCCGCTCGCGGCACTCGAACGAGTTTTTAATGTTTCCGAACCTGCTGCTCCAGTTTGCCGGACCGGTTGAAGTATTTTCTTGGTTTTTTTGCATGAACGCCAAGAATTTGCGGTCGTTGTCAGTCTTAGGACGAAAATCCGGTACCGTGGGTGCGCGGTTGTCTTCATCGCTATCCATTTTGTATCCGCCTAGCGGCTTACCTATGTCTATAGTGTTCGCGCGTTTCATACGGGCTCGCTTGTTATTGTTAAATCGATTTAACGGTTTGGACACGTCATCGACTGGAGGAGCAGCGAAGTTATAGGTGGGAGGAAGGGGACGGTAAAGGGATGCACGTTGCATTTCCTCGGGAGCTTTTTGTATGACAGGCGGACGACGTACGGGTGGACGTCTAACGGTGGGTTGTTCTGCCTTTGTGTCGAACTTATTAGCGATGGCGGCGATACTCCTGGCTTCGGGCCAACGCGGGACTGGTTCCGGGATACCATCGGCGATGGAGTGCCTAAAGAAATCTGGTTTACGTGGGGCAGGGGCACGACTGTCGACTGTTGCTTGAGGCTGATTAATCTGTGGCACGGATTGTTTAAGTTGCTGTGGCGGAGAAGAAACGGAATCGTTAATAAGCTGGCGCGCCGCCTCAAGGTCGCTGTGGGTGACAGCGACGGTGTGCCTTGCCGCGCGGTTGCGCCTGCGGAGACGTCGACAGCCGTCGAGGCGGTCGGCATCCAGTGCGTCTTCCAAACGCTCGGCTAAAGAGAGGAGGGCCTGCGCGTGAGGGTGCTTGGTAGGCGGAGCCAGAGCAACACGCAGGCGGGACAGAGCACGGCGCACGTCAGCAACTACGGCGGCCGTGGCCCCGGTGAGCGCTGGCGTGCCATCGCTGGCCAGCAGGCCCTGCAGCAGTGGCAACAGGAGACACTCACCGCGCGATTCGGACTCGCCGCCGCCTTCGCCCTCGCCCGCTGCAGCCAGCGCATCCGTCACCGCGCTCGTACAAGCTGTAAAACAACAATGTGAAACTAAACCTGTTTTTTTCGTCCGTACATTATTTTTAAGTCTTGTGAGGTGATCGTGAAGTCCTTAAAATAGTAGTTTAACAATAATGGCGAGACGCGCGCTCTGACCTTCCTGCTCGGCCATGAGTGTGCGGATGCGCGCGCGCAGACGGCGCCGCTGCTCGTAGTCGCCGCACTCTTCGAGCTGCAACAACATAATACACTTCATTATATATCAACATTTAACTTTAATATAATAGTAGCTATGATAGTAATAGGGTAATAAAAAATATAGTAGGCCAAAGTAAGTAAGGGAATGTGCACGCGGCGCATTCGTCCGTTGTCGTCGTTCCTCCGGACAGGCGACACGACGCGATGCGACCACACCGCTCAAGGTCTCTGTGACTATTTTCGCCACTAATTGCCATTCTTTTTGTCGCAAGTTGCTTGCGCGTTTCAACAGATGGCGAGAGAGGTTGAACATCAAGTGCGAATTGTGAATACGAAGACATAATTTTTCAATTATTTTTAACCGAGTGCAATGCTACCATCACACAGATCGTATCCTCGTCGTTATCAACAACACGCGGAAGTCCACTGTTGGACACAAACCTTCACTTCTGCAACAGACGTGATCAGCCCATTGTCGTTTCAGTTTGCACCCTCGGAAGGATTACTTCATTATGAACCCTATCCACCAGAGAAACGCCGAGCATCGCTTTTTCCATCGCTTTTTGAGAGATTCTGAGCAATCGCGCCTGTTAGTCCACGTTTCAGCACTGTAAGTGAACTCAGGTAATAGACACTGGTCGAAAACTTACGTTTCAAGCTTTGCAGCCCAAATCAACTGAATCTCCTTTTAAACCTCATTCTCGAAATTGTTTTTACCTGTCTGCACAAGTGGGCCGAGGTGAATGTAGTGGTGAACTACTTGGCACTGTACGGTGCGCCCGTATGGGTGGATAGGTGCGAGACCGCCAGGAACGGGCCCGTGTTGAAGAGGGCCCAACGTATCCTGGCGGTCCGAGCCTGTCGGGCGTACCGTACGGTGTCCTGGACGGCGGGTACGCTTCTCGCGGGCGATGCGTCTTGGCATCTACAGGCGCAGTCGCTCGCGGAAGTGTACCTCTTCCTGCGGGATGCCGGAGAGCGTCGGCCGGACCCGGCCACGGTCCGCCGGATCAAGCGCGTTGCCTATGACGCCCTGATCCGGCGGTGGGAGACGGAGTTAGGTAACCCTGCCGCCGGCCGGGACACGGTGGAGGCCATCAGGCCCCACCTGTCCCGGTGGATGAGCCGGCGGTACGGAGCCTTGACGTTCCACCTGGTGCAGGTGCTGACAGGCCATGGATGTTTCGGCAAGTACCTGCACCAGGTGGCTCGTAGAGAGATGACGCAAGAATGCGTCGAGTGTGGTGCGCCGATTGACACGGCGCACCACACTCTGGCGGAGTGCCCGGCATGGGGGCCGCAACGCCACTCCCTCGTCGTGCAAGTCGGCAGTGACCTCTCGCTGCCGACTGTAATCGATCGTATGTTGAGCAGCGAGAGGTCTTGGAAGGCGGTGGCCTCCTTCTGCGGCGCAGTGATGCGTCAGAAGGAGGCCGCCGAGCGCACGAGGGAGGCCGACGCCGCTGCCGCACCTTGCAGGCGGCGGCGGGCCGGCGGGAGAGCGCGGCGGCATAACCACGCCGTCCGCTTCCTCCCGCCGTGAGCGACGGGCCCCTAGCCGGGCACGGTGTGAGGGGGCCTTGGGGCCGTTAGGCGTGGCCCTTTGGGCCTTTTGTCGTGTTTCCCCTGGGGGTGCGTCCCCCGGGGGAGTCTTGGTTTTTGTCCCCCCTCCCTCGTCGAAGTGGGGGGGGAGTCTGGAGGGAGGAGGCCGCCGCCCAATTCTTTCACGGGAGGGCGGCGGCCGAGCGTGCGCTCCGTCTTGGGCGCGCGCGGTCGTCTGTGGGGTCGGGGGGCCCCAACGTGCCGGTCCCGCGAGGGGCCGGTACGGGATGGCAGGTGGGTGCCTTTGCTCCCCGCGGGCACCCACCAGGAGGAGTTTTATACGCGGAGGCGCCCGGAGAGTTGCTTGACTGAAACCCGGGCGTCTCCAGTATGCGTATGGCGGGACAAGCGGTGGTGGTTTTAGTGGGTATGGGGGTCACGCACAACATCTCAGTGGCCCCGAGCCCCACATATCCCGGCGTCCCTCCCCTGAAAAGGACGCTGGGTATGTGGTAACAGCATTTCACCCACCGATATCAAAAAAAAAAAAAAAGTGAAACTACTCCAAGAATCTCACTATTGATTTTGATTGGTTTTGGCATAACTTGGCTAAGCATGACTTTGGTCTTGCTTAAATTCATATTCAGATGAACTCGACGAAAAGACTCAGGCTAGACAATATCTCCCCCAAACAGGTTCCTTCCTTGTCCTGGTAGTGGGGCTTAGTAGCTCATGCCGGGTCGACCGAACTCGAGTGGCTCAAAAAATTATTATGAACAAGTGCACCGAGGCGAGTTGCATTGTTACCGCACTGGCTGTGCTGGCATCAAACCATATAGCGTACGGATACTTTCTTCGACTGTTGTAACGGTTAAAAATGAGCTCCGCTTCTTTTTAATATTATATTCTTTGTTGTTTATTAATAACGAAGCAGTAAACAAATAGCAGTTTGCTGTTTTCCCTTTCCGATTAAACGTTAGATGAGCAATGCGTGAACTCAGCGGGGAGCAGCGGGGCCCTGGGACCGCTGCAGCTCGACGCAGGGTCCGGCCTTGCAATCCGCGTTCGGAGTGTTTGTCCGCTTACTAACAATGTCACTTACGAGTTTCCGCAGAATGCGCTCGTCCCAGCACTGCTCGAGGTCGAACTCCTCAAACTTGGTGCTGCTGCTGACTTGACCGCCACTGCTCTGCACAGTTTCCTGCAAAGAGAAATTTTGCTCAGAACACACTTGTAACGTATGTAGATCGTAATAACAGGCGAAATCCAATTGCACGCTCTCAGTAACATAGAGCCGTCCGGTCTAGCTGCGCTTGATCCGCCTCGGTCGAGGTCGATTTTAAGTTTCCATGTCGGCATTGTTCCAATTAGATTATAAAATTATTAAAAATGAAGTTCTTAATAATTTTATAATCTTATTCTCTATCTATTCTTCTATAAATCTAAGAAGAAAGAAATCGAAAAGGAAGCTCGGAGTGTCCGGTACCGCATTCATCTAATGTAATTCATCGTGTCGGTCATGCTCATCAGGAATACGGTGTCAATTGTCGGCGCGTCACCAAGTAACAGCATAATATTGTATCGCTTTATAATTAAATAGCTCGCTGGCCTAATGGTTAGAGCGTGCGTCTTTCATTCTGAAAGTCGCAGGTTCGAATCTCGGCATGTACCGATGACTTAATATTTAAGTTATGTACATTTGTGAACTTTAGTTAACAACAACGAGATACAAACGGTGAAAAAAAACATCGTGAGGAAACCCGCACAATGAAATCATCTCTGTGTGTGTGTTGGCCCGAATAAAGTGGCAACAGGCTCACCCCCTGTTATATAAGACCTAATCTGACCACGTCTGCCGAAAAATGGGCATTTATTCACCTCTGCCTACCCCTACAGGGAAAAAGCATGATAATATAAAAAAAATATATAATTAAATAAATATTTTAATCTATTAATTCGCATACGGCCCTAAGCTCTGTCTAAACTAAGTCTAAACCCTAAACACGAGCAATTGGTTAAGGAGGCGACGTGCGCACGGTGGCGCGGCTGCTCCGCGACGAGTGCGGAAAGCTAAATATACGCGCGCACCGGTTCCTCGTGCCGCGTAAGATCATTGGGTCAGTTGTTTGGCAGGCGGGCAGGCAGTCAGGCGAGGAGCTGGTGGGGTGTCGCCATTTTTATTAATAACAGCGACGGTAGCACGTTCATTTATACCACTTCTCAAACAGCAGATGCGGTGGTGATGGAATGCGCGATGAGAAAATTTATATTCCGAGGCGGAAGAAGGTGCACGCGCCACATCGTGAGACCAGAACGCAGTAGCTCGAGGGTGCACTCGGGTGCCGAGCGCGCGCCCAATGTCACCAGCAGCGGGCGGCGGTGTCGTGACGAAGCGAGGGACCGGCTCACGCTGCAGCGGCGCCGAGTTAATGTAGTACGTCGGACACTGCGACCGTCCGCCGTCCGCCGTCGCAGTGACGGTGACGGTGACGGTGTGGGCTGCGGTTATGGCTAACGAGCGGCAATTCATTTCTTCTTGCCTTGCGTACACGAGAACTTTCTTTTTAATTTACAATGTTTACTGCGTTTATTGTCTACACTCACTGCGAACTGAACCTGTTCGATACATTTAGAATATGAAATGGAGGCATTTCATTTCAATATTTCGCTAATTTACAACTACTATGAGCAATTACGCGTATGCACACACACATGTACACAACATATTTATTTTCGGATTTTATATTACAAACGGTGCCGGGGCTCTTCGCGAGGCTGTGCGCGGTACCTTAGCGCCGTACTCCCACACCCACACCCGCACCCGCACAAATACATTGGTGTTATATGATTTGTTTACTTATTTTATCACAGTAAATAAAAATTTAAAAGCATCGCTAGCACTTGCGCCGCGGTTTGGACCGCGGCCAGGTTATATTCCGTCGCGGTGCGCGGGCGCATCGCGCTTTAATACGTGTAATGTCTTATATTGCTCTTATAGCTGTGTAATAATTTAACGATGATAATTTCATAACAAAATCTGTTAACCTAATGATGCTTTTTTATGTTTTAAGCAAACCCAATATTTTTTATAGACCAGTAATTTTAAACAAGGGCAAGCGCACCGGGACGTTTTTAGATGGAACACTGTTCTGCTATACGTTTTATGCGAGGCGGCGGTGCGGCGCGTGCGTGTGCGCGTGTGTGCGTGTGTGTACCGGCGGGAGGCGCGTGCGGCGAGCCGCAGGCACGCGCCGCCTCAACGCGCATCTAGTGCGCGCACGATATGTTGTTTTCTGTTTTTAGTTTACTTAGTAGCATTCCAGAAACGGCGGACGAACGCTTAGCTGGTGGAAATGATCCGGATATTACTTGCGTGCGAAGAATTCAAGTAAACACTCGTAGTAACTGCTATTCCCTTGCATGGGAGAAATCAAATTATATTTCGCGACGCATCCGAAGTGAACACGCGGCGCGACGTTAGCCCGCAACACGCGCACTCGCTTCGGGCGACGTGCTCGAAACGTTGGAACACAAACAGTAAATAACAAACACGCGAGTAACCGAGCGTGATAACCGGTGCGAGCGAACCGCGCACCGCGCACCGCAAGCGCTCGGGGAGCGGCCGGCGCGGCGGGCGGTGGCGGCCACCTGCGCTACTCGTAATGAAAAACCTGAGGTTTTTGATGTGGTGGCGGTGGAACGACGGCAACCGGGCCACCGCGGCAGGTCACCGCACTTTGCTTATACAATAGCTGCGCGCGCAGCGGCCTACTTCCTGCGCGCAAGTTCACCAACGAGAACGAGAACTTTTTTTTTATATACCGCAAGCGACTAGACGAGCATAACGTTCACCTGATGGTAAGTGGCACACGCGCGTTAAGATGTTATGCGCTGCACCATATCACCTTCAAACCGGAACGCAGTAAACTTTACACAATACTATTTGTCGGGTGCAATAGGCGCCACGGTAGTACCTATTAGGGGGACCGGAAAGTAATGTCGTTTTCTTACGCTAAATACAAACATACATTTTTAACGAGTCTTTATTTTTAATCAATGATGTATTCCCCATCATTGTCAATAACCTTTTGCCATCTAGTGAGTAAATTTTCAATCCCTGATCGATAAAAATTAATTGGTTTTTCGGCAAAATATCTAGAGATGGCATTTTGGATATCATCCAAATTTGCAAATGTTTTGCCACTTAAAAAGTGTTGCAGCGCTCGGAATAAGTGGAAATCCGATGGTGCAACATCGGCCGAATATGGTGGATGAGGCAGCACCTCCCACCCCAATTCATTAATTTTTTCTAGAGTTCGCCTTGCGCAGTGCGGTCTTGCATTGTCATGTTGGAGAATGACGCCTTTTCGGTTGACAATCGCTGGCCACTTTTCAATTAAAGATTGATTGACTCGCTGCAATTGTTCGCTGTAGAGGTCTGCAGTAACAGTTTCTCCAGGTTTCAGTAATTCAAAATGAACAATGCCGCGAATACTCCACCAAACACACAAAAGCGCTTTTTTGGGGTGTAAACCTGGCTTAGCAGTACTCCGAGGGATTTCATTTGGAGAGAGCCACTGCCTTTTGCGTTTTGGGTTATCATACAGGACCCATTTCTCATCTCCTGTGATCAAGCGATCAAAAAACGCTTCTGTGTTGTGTCGTTGAAGCAATAAGTTGCATGTGATTGATCGGTTAGCCTTATTCTGTTCGGACAGATTATGCGGGACCCAAACACCTGCTCTGCTTACTTTTCCAATCTGCTTCAAATGTTCTTGGATGGTCGACCAAGGTTTGTTGAGACTGTTTGACAATTCCTCGATCGTCTGACACGGATTTGCTTCCACTTCCGCCCTTAACACGTCGTTGTCTAACGCTGATGGTCTTCCTGATCGATACGAGTCGGAAAGATCAAAATTACCCGATTTGAACTTGGAAAACCACCTTTGGCATTTACGAATGTCCAGTGCATTTGGATAAACATCGCAAATGTTTTTGGTAGCAACTGTTGCGTTATTTCCCTTGCGAAACTCAAAGAGCATGCAATGCCGGATGTGTACCTCTTCTGGTATTTGGCTGGCCATTTTACCCAAAATTACAAAAAAAAATTGTAATTCAATTGTCTATAAGTAAAGAAATCACTATAACCTCACAATGTCTTTGGTACGCCTCTGAACAAAACAATGAGCTGACAAATGACAATCAAGTATTGGCATGCGCAGAAACGACATTACTTTCCGGTCCCACTAATATACAGACGGTCTTCGGATAGATTCTAGATAGACTAGATAGACAAGGTCTAAAAAAACCTTGCCTTCCTGCGGCAGAAGGCAGCGTGACGTGGAGATTTTCATCCGTAACACCCGGTCGCGTGGCACGTGGCACGCGTTACCCAACGTTGCATTGTTACAACAGTCCCGGGGCGGTTGCTTTATACAGTTTGCATCTTCAATGCGGTACTCCGCGAAGATGCAAACACGATTTACCGCCACTCTCGTCAATTCTGTCAATTCTGCCACGATAATTTCAAACCGGATCCATTGATCATCCTTCTCAGGCGTTATGAGAGTGGTAATTACCCGCAATCCACGATTAAGTTAGCAACAGTAATAGTAAACGTCCACATCTGGAGTTAGGTTTCCCCCAAAAACTTACCATTCCGATCGGTCCTACGCTGCCCGCATTCGGCAAACACTGTTCCACTGGCAAATGGAACGAGCTCGCGCGCAAACACTCCGCGTGTCCTTGTGTGCATGTGCATTTGTGCATGTGTCGTTCCATATCTCGCCCGGCCTGTGGATACACCGAGGGGCGGGGAAGTCTGCGGCTACAAGTTCGCCGGCCGACGATTCACAACGTAAATAAATAAAGGAGACCGGGTGATCCGTCTGCATTTTCCGCGCGTAATGATTCATTAAAGAGGAGTAACTTATAAAAAATATGAATATAGGCTGCAGTAATCACCCCTTCACGCGGAAGACGGGTGAAGTTTGACTAAGTTACAAGATAGATTTGTTCTGACAGAGGCCGACATCGACACGCAGCATCGCTCGCGGACCAACCGTGCGCGTGCAGGGTGGGCGACGTTTTATAAGTACTTTATGACTATTTAGCATTTGGTCTAGGTGCTCTGCTAGCTGAGAATGAAAGTAAGAGTTACTTTTATCACAATTGGTTCTAAACTCAGATCATATCTACGCAGCATCCCGCCAGCTTGTCACTCGGTTTACACCCAAGATCCGACGAGTATTAGAGACGTCATACGTGGCAAATTACGTTCCAATGAATATAAAAAAAAAACAGTTGTTACAATTACTGACATTCATATAAAATCAAAATAGTCATTCCCACAAGCTTCACATGCACTTCGACCCCACCGCAGTCTTTAATTCGTATACTAAACAAAAAGTAAATCATTACGTTAACACAAGACGTTTGGTCAGATAAATAACTCCTGGAAAACCTGGAACCTGTTTACTTCACTTCTAAGAAGTGTGCGCTAACGCCCCGACTGTTCCTCGAGATTATCAGCTGCTATAAACCGCAGCGTTTCGGGTTCGAATCCCGCTAAGTTTCAGTGAGTTGGTGTTTATGTCGACGGTGCAGTAATTCCGTAAGTGCACGTTGCGTACACACTGCACGTGTTGGTGTTAGCGGAACAGAAGCCGAGCCGAGCCGAACCGAACCGCAGAGCAGCTCACCGCCGCCCAGCACCGACACCCGTCTTCCGGACTGTCGGCTGTCAGCCGTTGGCCGCCAGTCGCGCGCACTCATCACACGGCCGGAATATTTACAGAAACACACATATCTACATATGTACACAATCTGACCGTATCTATCCTCCGCACTCGCCGTTGTCACGAACTATTTCCTGATTACGATTCAAAGTCGACTCGCGAATCGTTTTTTTAAGTTAAAGTTTTTTCTATAACATTCTTCTTAATTATAACTGATCAACAGGAGGTCACCGATGTACTGTTCGCCAAACGTCGCCACCAGCACGCGCGCCCACGCAGTACGGTACGGTACAGTACAGCACGGTTCGGTACAGTACGGTACGGTACAGTACAGTACAGTACAGTAGAGCGACAGTCGGTCCGCACCGGTCTCCGTGACCGCTCGCGGCGCTAGCCCTTCCTCCGCCCACAGAACTCCACTGAATTTAAATGGATCTTTTTGAATTGTCTGATGCACTCAAAGTGTACGTATCTCATTAAAATCTTGATTGTCTTTATTGTTAGCTTTAACACTTGACATTGACCAGCTGGGGAAGTTGTGTTTAAAGTGTGTGTGTAAAGTATAACATAGCAGTTCAGTTCGCAACACAGGACGGGGCCGCCACACACGGTCAAGCAAGGGTTCGATGACGTTGCTCTCGGAAATCATTGAACCGCCATCACGTCAACTTTTGGCGCGTACACCACGTACATCTTCATGAAGAAGGCCGTTTTTATAATTATTTTATGACCTAATATTCTTTAATGACCAAATATTTCAAAATGTTCATTTGTAAATGTATATATTACACGGGTTAATATGTAAAACATTCAAAATTTTTTTAATAATATATACTGCATATGTGCATGTAATAACGTGAATGGCGTGAAATCTGGAGGAAACGTGGTGAAAGCATCATTTTAATTTTATTTAATTGATAAAATTGCTCGTGTTAGCGGCAAACGGCGTAGGTACGCGCAAACCTTTAACTGCACCACTACAAGAACGATTCACTTCAGGGTGTCTGAACAGCCGGAAGCAGCACGCGCCGGCAACACCGGGAGCACTTACCTATTGAAAGCAGGGTTCCAACGTGCAATCTTGAGTCTCGAACTACACAAAACACCGTCTATCGAGTGCGGGCGAGGCGACTGCTGGTCAAGGAGCGGCTCTGACGGTGGCGCGCTGCTCGGACGCGCAGGGCGGACTGCGCGCGCCCGCGCAGCGCGCACGTCATCGCTCGGAATACACTGCGCGGAAAGCTTCAAGCGAATTTTTGATAGACGCGTGCCGCTGCCCCTAGCGCGAGGACTAAGTTCCCCTGTGCAGTCACCAGAGATAGGTCGTTCTGCGCCGTGCGCGCCGGAGAAATGTCGGCGCGGTGTTATTTTTGCCGCGATTTTCCGTTTCCCGCGCGCGTGTCTTTAAACGGCGCGGCGCGGCGCGCACGCGCACTACGCCGGCCGCGCCGCACTCCGCCCCGCGCCGCGCCGCGACGCCGGCTACCGGTCCGTGACGCCGACCGATGCGCCGTTTGTATCCGCTCATTATTTATAAACATCATAACAAACGTAATGATAACGTACGGTAACGTCTGATGTGCCCGCGGCGCCGCTTCTATTACATTTGTCGGTGTTAAAATAATTTTGAAATATACAAAATTTAAGTTAATATCAATGATTTTTTTTAATAATAAATACAAACAAAAAAGACCGAAAAGGAACTTGCTAACAACTGTGAATAAAGTAAATAATTGCACGTACCGACGCTGTCGAAGACAGACATTGTAATAAATTAACCAATTTGAGGTATCGCATTCACTACGAGCTCGTGCAATAGTTACGTTGTACTTAGAAATAGATAATGTCAACTAAACGTTCACTGCCAGTGCGGGGGAGCTGCCACCGGCTCCAAGCGGCGCCGCACTTCTATTAGTGAAGCCGGGCGCGCACGCTCATGCGTGCGTGCGCGTGCGCGTTACTGCTCCGCACTTGACGAGGATTTCCGCACATTCTTGGTTGATGTTAAAAGGATACGCTTCAGTCAATTTGCAGACGTTTGGGAAAACTTTAATAATAGTTTGGCAAATATCTCCCTTCCGCCTTTTTGTCTTTTGAATTTCGCGGCTATGTACAAAGCGCTACAGAGCTCGTATCTGGCAATACTATACATAATTTGAAAGGTCTTGACATAGCCTACAAAACGACGCTATGCGTAATTAGTTTGGATATTGCGTTCAACAGTTATAGACGTGTAAACATATAGTTCACTAACGCCGAAATTCGCGCTATTTTAAAGTTTTCCTTCGTTAAAGGCAAATCCGCTAGTGAAACGTTCCGTGAGATTAATGGTGTTTTGGGGGATGGTACTCTATCACTTCGAACCGCGGAGGAATGGTTTCGACGATTCAGAGCCGGTGAAAACGACACCATGGATAAGCCAGCCGGCGGAAGACCTGTGACGACAAATACCGATCAAATCATGGACTACATCGAGTTAAACCGGCATGTGGCATCTCGTGACATCGCCCAGGAGATGGGAGTTAGTCACCAAACCATTTTAAACCATCCGCAGAAGGCTGGATACAAAAAAAAGCTTGATGTTTGGGTGCCGCATGATTTGACGCAAAAAAACCTTCTGGACCGAATCAACGCCTGCGATATGCTGCTGAAACGGAACGAACTCGACCCATTCTTGAAGCGGATGGTGACTGGCGACCAAAAATGGATCACATACGACAATATCAAGCGAAAACGGTCGTGGTCGAAGGCCGGTGAATCGTCCCAAACTGTGGCCAAGCCGGGATTGACGGCCAGGAAGGTTTTGCTGTGTGTTTGGTGGGATTGGAAGGGAATCATCCACTATGAGCTGCTCCATCTACTACGAACAACTGGACCGCTTGAAGCAGGCGATCGACCAGAAGCGTCCAGAATTGGCCAACAGGAAGGGTGTGTTCCACCAGGACAACGCCAGACCACACACTTCGTTGATGACTCGTCAGAAGCTACGGGAGCTCGGATGGGAGGTTTTATCGCATCCACCATATAGCCCGGACATAGCGCCAAGTGATTACCACCTGTTCCTGTCCATGGTAAACGCTCTTGGTGGTGTAAAGTTGAACTCAAAAGAGGCTTGTGAAAAGTGGCTGTCCGAGTTCTTCGCAAATAAGGAGGGGGGCTTCTACGAGGGAGGTATTATGAAGTTGCCGTCTAGATGGAAACAGATTATCGAACAAAACGGCGCATATTTGAACTAAATCCGATCACTGTAACACTTTTATAAAGCATTGAATAAAGAGCAAAAAAGCGGTAGGGAGATATTTGCCAAACTTATATATTACAGGAAAAAGTCTAAAACCATGAAATAAGCCATTGAAGGGTTGGTTTTGTTATAATCTATAAATTTTCCAGCGGCAACTAATGTCGAACTCTAGATAACGTTGAGTCTTGATACAGGTGAACACGTAGACCATATGCCTATAGTATCACTATGAATTGATCTGATATGAGCAAGCACCGATGCAGCAGAGTTTGTCATGAGCATCGTCATTTCGATAAAACAATATAAAATGCACGGATTTTAATATAATAATAATAATTTCAGACTTTTGGGGGTTTTAATTGCATAATATGAATAGTGATTATTTACAGGGCATAGATTGGGAACAGAGTTTAAACAGCCGCAGCACAGCGCCAGCTTGCGACACCAGGGTCATTGCGGCGTGTGTGGCGTGGGCGTAGGCGTGGATGTGGACTCCGCGCCGGTGAGACGTTAGGCTCGAGAGGAGCGCTTCAACAATAACAACCACACTATCTACGGCTAGCTCGACTAAGGTAAACTAGTAGAAATTCAATGTAAGTGAAGCCCGCCAGTGCTCTGTCAATTCGATATCTTCCTTATCCGTTTCTCTCTGTGCGTGTGGCGTACAAACTGGTGGTATACAACCAATAAAGAAATCACTGACAGCCTAAAAGGTGGGTCTGCCAGAACTGAACCGTTCCAATTCTACTCCCACAACACTGTTACTTCTGCATATTACACTCAGGGGATGATAATTTACTGTTCGTTTTCTTTTTGTTGTTTCGGAACCACCGAATACCACCGGAAGTGTTCTGAACTCTATTTGAATGATATCAGTTGAGCTGTTGTAAACTTTTTTATTGTTTTGTTGAGCGTCGTGTCTCCCACCATGGTTACGCCACCACTGACCTGCTCAATGATGACCCGGCCGCCGGGCTGCTCGGTTACGTAGCCCTGCATGCCCGCCATCAGCACGCTCGCGCCAAGGAACTTGTTGAGCAGCGCGCGCGCCTCCGCGTCTTCGCACCGGTCGCCTTCCCCCACCACTGCGTGTGGAGAGAAGCATCATGTTAATGAATTCCATTTAATACAAGTTGACAGTAAACGGCTCTGCGCCCGTCGTCGCCCGTCGGGTTTAACGCAGAGTCGTCGCCTGGCCAGCGGCGGCTGCCAATGTTTGTGTGCTGCAGTACTACAGTGTTTCCTTATTAAATAAAGACGCGTCCCTGAAGCCGGAGTCCGGCCTCAGTGCGACTGCGCTGTCTAGTCTTACGGCCATATCCTTAGTGCGCAAATGTTACCATGTTGCTGTGAGGAACTGGACGTTATCACGGGCCGCCGCGCTCCCATCTCTTGTACATATAGATATATGATTTATAGAAAAAAACAATAACAGTAATGCTCAATGCTGACCGATGTCGGCGTTCTTCATCCTTGTGAGTATGTCCTGCACCCCGGTCACCTTGGTGTCGCTGTCGAGGAACGAGCGCTCCTGTCGCCCGTGACTACTACGCGTGGTAGTGGTGCTAGTGGTGGTCATGCCGTCACCAAGGTCCTGCGTCCTGGTGGTAACTGTCGTCACAATGGTATCTTCGACTGACCCCAGGCTTTGTTCGCTGTCTGTCCTGGTCAGGTCTGATAGAACAATGAAAATTTAATAAATTTTGACTTTAACTACGAGCACGCGGTGAGGGTACTCCACGCCGGCGTGTGCCTGTGGACGTATATTGTAGTGCGAGCGCGCGTGTGACAAGACATTTGACGGCGCAGAGGCGTCGGCTCACGACAAAGGATGTGTGGGTGCCAATTTTAGCCGTAACCGGTTTACATAAAACACAGAGTACAAAATGCGCGTTCTTCGTCCGGTAGTGTCCGGCACAGCGCACGCAGTCACACCGGACCTACGCCCACCGACCGGACGGCCACAGAGCAGAATTATTTTTTAAACGTCTTTTTGACGGTGCGCTCTGTCAGAACTGATAGAACTGTTCACTATTCGTTTACACAGCGAGTTCTCGCTGCGATTCTATTCCTACCTATTTGAAAGTTAACCAGTGCTAAAGTGTAGCGGCACAGTATGTACGAGCCGAAGTAAATATTATATATTCGATTTTATTTTATTGCTTGTATGTGTTTTTTTTATTCCTAAATGCGATACTCAAAAGAGAAACGTAAAGAAAGATAAGACTATGGAGACAAATTGACGATACAAAGAAACAGCTTTACGATACAGACTTAAAGATATTGAAATGTGGCAGAAACAGTCGTGTTAACGTTGAAACTGTCGGTGGAGATCTGGTTTCTCGTGTGTAATATATTGGTACCGACCGGCGTGCGCGTGCGCGGGCCCTGCGGATCCGCCTTCCTTGGCGCCGGAGCTGCGCAGGATGAGCCCGGCCTTCGGGTACGCAGCGCGCTCGCTCTTTGACACCTCGCCTGCAACAGACATGAGATGACCGGTGACCTCACAGTGAGATCGTGCACCGGCTCCTCCAGGTGTAGCAAGGCTTATAAGAAGTAACGGTTTAGTGCCTTGCTCCTCCCCGCTGCTTTCAAATACGTTACACATTGCAATTGAAACAATGGAAAGATTAAAAGGCATGCTTTGATTAAATTCATTAATTATATTATTAGAAAAAGCTGACGCCTTCGCTGTTCACTTAGCAAAATTATTTACGCTTAATGAAGCTGACCCAGACACTGATGATTCCTTCATAGATTCGGTCCTAAGTCAAGACTTCCAACACGATTTGCTGATTAGGCCTACTACTTCGAAAGAAGTCGTGGCAACAATCTCAAAATTGGAGGACAAAAAGGCTCCCGGGTTTGATATAATAGACAAAAAAGTTTTGACGGAACTTCTCAAAAAAGCCATAGTTTTTCTAACCATCTTATTTAATGGCATAATAAGAACTGGACACTTTCCATCGCTGTGGAGAGTTTCACAGGTATTTATGATACCTAAAGTAGGGAAGCCAGTGAACGAACTTAGCTCATACAGGCCGATTAGTCTACTAATCGTAACGTCAAAACTTTTTGAGTCAGTCCTACTGCTCAGATTATTGGGGGAGATTCATCAAAGAGCCATAATCCTGTACCACCAGTTTGGTTTTCGCCGGCAACATGGAACTGTGGAACAAGTTCATAGAATCTGCTCTGTAATAAGGAAGGTACTAGAAAGAAAAGAGTACTGTTCCTCTGCCTTCCTAGACGTGCAGCAGGCGTTTGATAGAGTATGGCACAAAGGCCTCTTGTATAAAGTAAAAACACTACTACCCTGTACATTCTTCCTCATTATAAAATCTTATCTAACAGAAAGAATATTTCAAATAAGAGAAGAAGAGTGTACATGGCCATTTTACTCAATTAAAGCTGGTGTACCGCAGCGGTCCGGCCATGGGAACATTCTTATATACCATTTACAAATGTGATTTACCACGAAGCGAACACGTTACATTAGCAACATTCGCAGACGATACCGCTGTACTGGCGTGTAGTAATAGCCCAATCGAAGCTTCAGACTTCCTACAGACTGGATTGCAAGAAATTGAGACCTGGCTTTCAAAGTGGAAAATAAAAATTAGTGTGACTAAATCGGTTCATGTAACCTTCACTCTCCGTAGAGGAGACTGTCCGCCAATAACTCTGTGCAATCAACAACGACCGCAAGAAAACTGTGTAAAATACTTGGGTATACACCTTGATAGGAGACTCGCATGGAAACAACACATACAGAAGAAGAGAGAAGAAATCAACCTGAAAAACAGAGGACTGTACTGGCTGCTTGACAGAAATTCTAAGCTGTCAGTAGATAATAAGCAACTCATCTACGAAATCCTATTGAAACCAATTAGGATATATGGGACTCAACTATGGTGTTCGGCGTGTGGTCTAACATAAGTATAATACAGAGTGCACAAAATTACATTTTGAAACAAATATCTAACTGTCCGTGGTGTATATAAACATCGGAGATTCATGAGCACCTCAAAATCAGGACTGTGAAAGAAGAGATCAAGACCTGGAGTATGAAATATAGAAAAAGGCTAGAAATACATCCTAATAAGCTTGCTACGCAACTAACTACACAGGACCTAATAAATAGGCTTAAAAGCCGAAAAATCCTGTCTTGACAGACATGGTTGATAGAGCGGAGCAGTCTCGATGGAGATTTTGCTCTGACCGCCTAACAGCTCTCAACACATCTGCTCATAGTCTAGCTGACTGATTGCAAGATAAAGACATAATATATATATATATATTATATAATAGCTAGCTAATGAAATCACAAAGCGTTTGATGTCAGAACCGTTAATGTGAAAGTGCACGCGGTTAGTTTAAGTTATATTTAACGATTGTCATTTTTTAAAACAATTTCAAATAAAATTGGATCCATAGAAAATAAAAAAAAGACCAGCAACTAACGGTAAAGAATGACAACAAATGGAACGAGACTTCTTTGCCATAAAAATCACTTACTACTCAGTGTTTTTCCAATATATACTCTAGTACTTAATCAGCGATAGAATTATTCAAGCTAGATATAATTCGCTATGCATAATTTGTCTTTCCACAGTTATCGTTTCATATCATTTAATTCGTTTTTCCTAATAAAAAATTATGAACATTATTTTGTAGCTGAAGTACAAACGTAGCACGTGAAGGACTTAGTGCTGACTAACATTCCTTGCCGGTTCATCAACGGGAGCAGAGATACGTAATGTGAAAATACATATATACAATAAATAAAAGAAAAATGGATTATCTGAATATATGAAACAAGGAACTTAACGATGAAACTAAACCTACGAGTAACAGCTTGAGCATTTCGCACAATATTACTAAATCTGGTGACAGGTGACTGACGACACGCAACCAATTACGCGAGGGGTACTCACTTGAATTCTTGATGAACTTCTCCGTGAGAGACTTGACGGAGCCCTGCCGCAGGATAGACTTCTTGCTGTTTACTGGTTTCTGTGTTTTCGTAGTCTCTTTGCCGTTTGTTTCTTGCCTTTCCACATTTTCTATTTTGTTCCCTTTTTCCTCCCGAACTCTTTCCTGTCTCTGATCATCTTCATCTTGACTAGTTTTTCTAGCTCCAACCCTATCTACCGTTCTGATTTCTACTGAATATCCATCATCAACGGAATCATTCTGTCTACGATTGTCACCTGCTTTATATTTCATGATATAGGTTTCAGACATCTCCTCCTGTTTGTATTTTTCACTATGATCGATATCCTCCTCCTCTTCTTCTCTTGTAACTTTTTCGTAGTCGTCGCTGGCCTTCTCGTGACCGCGTCTTTCGTAGCGGTGTGCTAGATTATAATTCTCCTCTTCTTCTGTTACACTGTGTTTCTCGTCCTTGGTGCCCTCAGCGTAGGTGGTCTCGAAGCAGCGGTCGCACGCGCTCTGGCTGACTCGCCGATCGCTGTGCGTAAATTGATCCAAAGCGGCGCGCTCCTCTTTCTATAAATGAATATATTTAAATATTATTGTTTCGAATTATATTCAACATTTAAAAAAACCGGCGCTTTACCTTAATATGCATACTTTTAAAAACTTCAATTTATTATATATGTTCCGCTGCTGTTTACTAAATACACTAACAAAAAGTGAAAAATAGTTTGCTATTTATTATTCGGATGATTGACCAATGACGCAGAACCAGGCACAGTAAGCTGGCGGGCGGCAGCGGTGCGCCCGGCGGCGCGTCCGGCGGAGCGCCTGCCGAACAGCGACGAGCGCTGACCACAGCCACGTGAGCACGGAGTACCCTCCAATACCGTACCACCACACCACCACAACACCCATAGGTATAGCATGCATACCCTTTACGACAGCTGTGTGCTAAACTCAAATTTTTACTAAAAGCAAATAATTTTTATGTTTTAACTTCATTGCGTTATCGCAATGTAAAAATGTTGCAGGAATGGATGCTTAAGTTAAACTGAAACATTTATATAAACCGGTAGGCAATCAACTTGAAAGAAGTGGATTCCAATGAAAGCTCGGCTTCGAGTCGCCGGTCGGTCAGCGAGTGGCACTGCCGCCCTGATCTTTGGCTGCTATATATTTGCTCATGACAATCTGCAGGCGCTTACGGTTTGTATCTCGCTGTACTTGGTTCCGCTGTCGCCGCCAAACTTCTTAGTGGTCGTGATGGCAGCGAGCCCGTGTAGTTTCGACGGTCGCTGCCCCTGCTCATGCAGGAGCTTCTCCAGGTCCTCCGGCTCGGTCGAATACGCGGTGACAGACACGGTCCCGACAGGCTCGCCGCCGTTCTTCGAGTGAAACTCTTGGCGGATGACGGTACCTTTTACTGTACAACAGTTATGACACAATATTAATCGCACAGCGTGAAGTGTACTCGCGCGAGGAGCGGTCTCGTCACTGGACCGAGAGGCTCGCAGCCACTTCGCACCTTCACGTGAAGTGAGGCGCTAACCTGTCGCGTCATCACTCATTTAATTTTTTTGTTAAATCCTATCAACCGCTACTCGGCAGCGGTTTAATAAAAACTCGCGAGATTACGTATAAAATACAATACGTCTTTACAAAGAAACAGAATTAAATATTTTTATCAATGGAACAATTCAGTGGAACCGCGTTTGTTTCCTCGCGGGTCAAACCTGTGTAAATACGCGATCAGTGTATGGATATACACAGACAGATATGGTACTTATTAAGCAAATTACCTTGATAATTTGTGGCCCCCTTTTTCAGCGCTTTGATACCGAACAGGGGCCGGCCGTCGGCGTCGAGCGGGCCCGGCCCGTAGCTGGACGTGATCACGTCGAGCGGTTTGGAAATAACTTTGGAGGGGCTCGGTGCGCGATATCTTTGCTTCTCATTCTCCGACTTTTTGCTGCTATACGTGCGAACGGAAGAGGAGGTTACTTTCTTCAAATTCCTGTTGGTGACCCAAGATGGTTTCTCGTCTTGCAGTTGCTTAGAAGGAATTTTTTTCTCAACATCATTGACAGTTTTGGCGTCAGTTTCTTTTTTCCTTTCGACCTTGGGCTCCTGCTGCTCTGGCTTTTCTAACCCAGGGCTTCGGTTTCGGGACTTGTCTGGACTCAGTGGTCTGCGCTCCGGACTACCTTTTTCCTCTGGCGAGCCCGATCTTCTCCGATTATTTTGCGCAACCTCTATGATGTCTTTCGATGTAGTCCTTTCTGTAACATTCTTAGTTACAGAAGTGGAAGACTGTTCGGTTTCGAGAGCTTCATGCTCCTGTACCACACGCACCACATTAGGTTGGACGATTTTTTTCACAGTCTGCTCTTGTTTAACAAGATTAACAGTTGTTTGTGAAAGTGCTTTTTTTGATTTTGGAGATATGCTTTTAACTTCCTCCGACTTAAGACCAATCTTCTTCATATAAGCCGTAGCGTACTCACTGAAACGATTAGATTTAGGTTTGGGGGTAGCTGTTTTGATAGGAGATGTCGGTCTTCGCTTTTTATCAGGACTTCCTGGACGAATAGAATTTTGAGGTGCCGGTGTTGTATTCTGATTTTGTTTAACTGGACTCTGGGGTCGTTCTTCTGTGATCATTTTATTAGATTCTTTTATGAAGCCGTTAGGCAGGGGGCTACAACGTTCTTCTGGTTTTACCCGCTCAGGTGAAACAGTCTTGGAACGTGGCAATTGCCTATCAGGTGACGGAGATTTTTGTATCGAAGACTTCTCTTCAAAATCAGAAGAAAGTTCTTTTTGTAGCGCGCGATCTCTCGCAGGCGAATGAATTCTTTGAGAAGGCGTAGTTTCCCGCTCAGCAGACTTTTGTGGTGCAAATCTAATAAGATGTTCAGGAGTGTGTGACCTCGGTTGACGTTCTGGAGAAGACGACTTCTTCACAGTCATGCCGGTCTGCCTTATAGTCTTTGTAGATGACTGTTCTAGTTCTTGATTTTTCTTTGCTATTCGAATTTGCGCCCTGATGCGACGCCTCTGTTCATAGCCGACCACCTTTTCCAACTAAAAAATTTATTGTCATTAACGAAATCTCTTTATAGCGATTTAAATTAAAATATTGCATAGCTGGAACATATCTAATACAAAATCTATAATAAAAATTTTAAATAGCTTCAGCGAAAAAAAATTAATTTAAGCCTAAAAAAAGAAACAAGTAACAGACAAATAATCGGAATTCAATGGGATTATATTGTATAGGCACTGGTGAAATCGTTCTAGAGAAAGCGAACAGGTTTACAAACACAAACTTGCACAGAACACATTAAGCTTGTGACACTTGTTTGTTCCTGTCGTGGATAACGAATATATCGCACGTCTTCAGCGTTTATTACAATTTTTGGTTTTTTACTATTACCCTTTCTGACGACTTGTATACCATCATGAGACTCGGAGGCTGCGTATTTGGAAATTTTGTGCCATCGTATGAAATATAACATATACATACTTAAGTGTACCGGTAAGAAATGAGCATTTTTTTTTGTGAAAATAAAACACTAATTATTAATGGGAAAGTAAAAAACATTTCATTCAAAGTATTGGCCATTGTTTTTTTGACCACCTTTCTGACAATTTGTTGATACCACGCCAATAAAATTGTTCGTCTTTTAAAGCAAACCAACCAGACACCCAATTTTCGACCTCTTCGTAGGAACCAAAGTGCTGCTCAGCCAATGCGTGTCCCATCGATGAAAACAAATGGTAGTCGGAAGGAGCCAAGTCTGGTGAATACGGCGGGTGGGGTAGCAGGTAGCAGGTAGCAGCTCCCAGCCAAGTGTTTTGATTGTATCCTGAACCGGTTTTGCTTTGTGTGCAGGTGCATTGTCATGGAGCAAAATTACCTTGCCGTGTTTTCTGGCCCATTCTGGTCGTTTCTCGATCAATGCATGGTTCAAATTAATCATTTGTTGTCGGTAGCGATCAGCGATCAGTATTAACGGTTTCACCAGGTGGGAGTTTAGGAGCTCGTGGTACATCACACCTTTCTGATCCCACCAAACACACAGCATTGTCTTCTTGCCGAATCGATCTGGTTTTGCAGTCAATGTTGATGGTTGTCCGTTGTCCCGGATTAACCCATGATTCTTTCTGTTTAGGATTCTTAAAATAAATCCATTTTTTATCGCCGGTAACAATCCGATGCAAAACCGATTTTCTTTCGTGTCTTTGAAGCAAAATTTCACAAGTGTTTTTTCGGTTTTCCATCTGTCTTTCATTGAATTCATGTGGCACTCATTTTCCACACTTTTGGATCTTTCCCAAAGCTTTTAAACGGTCAGAAATTGTTTGTTGTGCAACATTTAACATTTCTGCCATTTGCTTTTGATTCAAAGTGTCATCTCCATCCAATATCGTTTGCAATTCGGCGTCTTCAAACTTTATTGGTGGTCTTCCACGTTCTTCATTTCTCACATCAAAATCATTATTTCTGAACCGTTGAAACCATCTTTTGCATGTTGCTTCTGATAGAGCATGATCACCATATGCCTCGACAAGCATTCGATGCGACTCTGCAGCACTTTTCTTCAAATGAAAACAAAAAATTAATGATTTCCGCGAATCATCACTTTCTGGTACAAAATTCGACATTTTTAATACGATGAAAAAATATGATGTTGTCTGTTCAATGACTTGATGTAGACTGAAAATGTTTCACAGATGTCATAGCAAACAAACAAAAATAATAAAGGCTCGTTCAAAACAAATGTTCCCTATTGAGACATTTGTATTTTGACGCTCACTTCATACCGGTACACCTAGTAAATACATAGTTTTGCTTCTGAATCTCAATATAAAAGCTGTTTCAGTAAACTTACCATTTGTTCCAGAAGGACCAGGTCGTAGATATCTTCAATGCATGGCTGATGATGTTCAATACTGTTGCGACGCTGTTCGTTGCCTATAGCAGACCTCTCAATACTGGCACGGCGAAGTTCGACTCCAAACTTTCCACTTCCTCGCCGACTAGTAACATCTATTTCGTCTGTCATTTTAGGTTCTTCTTTCAGTTGGCTAGTTTTTGTTGGCCGCAGGTAGCCCGGAACTTTATCATATGATTTGTCAGAAATATCATGTCCCTGTTGTGGTAATTCGGATTTTTCTGATTTCGGGTATTTTGTTGTAGTATGTTTGGTGGCAGTGGTAGTTGTCGTTTCAATGACACGTTGCTGAATAGGGGACCTATTTCTTTGTACATCTGGCGATCTCGTCCTGAGTCTCTCAGGAGTCTGTCTCTTTTCTTTTACTATATGTGATAGTCTAAGGTTATCCTGATTATCTAGAACCTCTCGATTAATGGAATCATCTTTATCAAACGAAGCGATTTTGGGCGTATTATCATCCAAAAATGGTTTTAAAATAGCTGTATCTTTTTTTTTACTATTCGTCGACTTTGTTACTTTTGTATGAATTACTTCTTTAGTAGACTCTTTATTTGAGGCAATGTTTTCGAATAATGCTTTTGCCTTTTTCACAGCTTCGCTACTACGCAAAGATGTGATTTTTGCTGGCGTCTTTTCGGGATCTTTATTGATCGAAGGAGAATTTACTTTAATATGATCTTGGGGTGCTATTGGTTTTCTTTGTGTAATCTCAACTCGGGTCTTTAAATCTGTACGCATTATCTCATCTTCGGTTTCTACGACTTTAGATTTATCATCTGAATCATAATCGACGTTTTCAATAATTTTTCTCATTATTTTGTCATGCTCTTCATTAATTTTTTTCTCTTTCTCCTCCATCTCGTATGATTCACACAAAAACTGCTCCGCAGTTTTTACAAATTTGTTTACCTTGTCAGATACACTAAGCAAGCAATCATCACTTTTCAGAGATTCATCGACTTCGCTTAAATCTGGACGTTCGACTATATACGGTGTTTTAGGTTTCGAGACTTTTATATTTTCTGCAGATTCAACAAACAAATGTGCTTTGTCATTGACACTGAGCTTTGTGTAATTATCTTGGTACACAGAGTCCTTGTCGTAGTCATTTTTAATGTTACGTGATGGGCTTCTACTTTTATTAGCGTTGCTTGCACCTTTAGCAAATTTGTTAACTTTTTCGGAAACTGAGAGTAAACATTCATCAGTGTCAAGATTATCTTCAACGAAATCAGAATGTACTTTCCTTTCGGTTTCTTTGAAATGCTTTGAAATGTCGTTAGGTGTGTCTAAAGTTTGAATTTTGTTCGTATATTTAGAAACTTTGTCATTAACAGTCAAAAGTCTCTTTTCAGAATCTAATTGGTTAGCTTTCTCGGTTCTTTTTGTAAATAGTTCTTCATCTTCACTTATTTCGACTATGTCATCGACAATCGATTCAGCTTCGTGGATAGTGTGATGTGCTCTTTTATTGACATCATCATCGGGTTCATTAACTTCATCTGGAAACCTAGGTGTTCCGACATCATCAGTAAAATTAATAGGTGTGGGACAAATACGATCTGGTGAATTTTCTCTGGAAGACTTTGCTTGCTGTACATCAATTATGACATCATCCTCGTCAATAGACGTATTCAATGAAGTAGCAGATTTTGGTTTGTTTGGAAGTTTCGATTGTGATTCTTTTACCAATGTCTTACTTGTTTTAGCAACGTTTGTTCTAGTAGTTGAAATATCATTTACATGTATTTCAGGCTTGGACTTGACTTTTTGTGGAGATAACGGTTTTTTAGATTTTAGTGTATTATCGCTGCTAGTTCGCGTGACTTTAATATCAGAATCTTTTTTCGAAGTTACGTCTTTGGTAATACTTTTTGATGAGGACGTTTTTCTACCCTCAATATCAGTAGTTTTGTTTGTAGTATTTTGATTTATCTTTGTGACAGACGTTTTTAACGTTGATGTTTTAGTAAAACTATTTTGTTTAGTTACACTAGCTGTTTTCTTAATATCGCTTGTTACGGTTTTATCTAATTTGGTCGGTGACGGTTTTCGCGTTAAATGTGGAGTTTCTTTTGATTTGAACACAGCTGTCTTGTGTGCTTGTGGAGATTTAGGTCTTTCAGTAGAAGTTAATGGTTTTTTAGGAGATGTGCTCCTTGGTTTGTTAATATTTTCAGGAGTTTCAGGTCGTGAATTGATTACTTTTGTAACCTTTTTTGTGGGAGAGACGTTTCTTGATGGTTTGTTTGATACTTTGTGTTCTTTCAGTTTATCTTGTTTAGACTTTTCTGCACGAGTGTTGTCATCCCTCGTTGTTATCACGCGTTTTTGTATATTTTCTGTTATTTCGTTAGCTTCTACCGATTCGTTTGCCTGGACATAACTTGTTACGATGTCAATATCTTTTAAACAAGTAATAGTTTTTACAGGAATTTTTTCTTGACTTGGTGCTCTTTCTTTTCTTTCAGGAGATAATTTTCTTAATGATTTTTGAACCCTATCTAATATTTCCAGTTCTCTTTCCGATGTGATTAGCAGAGTAGATTCGTCTGATGTGGTATCAATATTTTCTTGTGGTAAATTTGTAGGCTTTTTGCGGTCCTTGTCCATCGATATAGAAGTGTATAGCTCTTTAGAGTGCTTACCAACTGAGGACGATGAGTGGGTTGTTGTAATTTTGGTATTTCTTGAAGATAGATCGGCTTCTCCAGGTTTAATAGATTTCATGTCTTTAAGGGTTGTATTTGATTTTAAAACTGTTTTCTTTTCAGGACTTTGAGGTCTTCCGTGTTTAACTGAAATTGTTTCTTTCGAATGTTTGTCAACTGGTTTTCTATTAGGTGACACAGAGTAAACAGTAGGTGAATGTTGTTCTAATTTTCCTCCCGAGTTGGTTTCAGGTCTGTAAAAATGTTTCGGCGGCTGTTTCGGAGTTGAATCTGTGGGTGAGTATGGAGCATTGTTTGATGTTCGTTTTTTTTCTGGTATTTTAGATGAATATGAGTTAGTATATTCTGATAAAGGTTTTGTTGCTTCTTCTGTAGGTTTAGTTTTTCTTTCAGGACTGTGAGGTGGAGAAGCGTATTTAGTAGTAGTAACGCGTCTTTGGAATGTGTCTTTGCTATCAACTTTAGTTGTTGCATGACTTTCATTATCTGAAATTATTTCATAAAGTTTTTTAGGCGACGGGTCTTTGCAAGGAGATTTATCTACCTTTTCTTTCTCTAATGACTTCTTTGTAGGTGAAGAGTCTCTCGATGGAATTTTTTGCAATTTATCTATTTCAGACTTCTTTGTAGGCGAAGAGTCTCGTGTTGATGATTTTTGTGTTTTATCTATGTCACTTTTCTTTGCCGGCAAGGTGTTATTACCTTTTAATGTTAATTGTGGTTTATCTGAATGCTTCTTCGTTGGCGAAGTGTCTCTTGAAGGAATTGGTGTCTTGTCCAATTTCTTGGTAGTGGTATCTTTAGGTAATAATGTTTGTTTTTCTTTCACCGGAGTATCGGTGTCGCTTCTTATATCTGATGAATTATTTTTAGAAGTTATCAGTTCATAATTTTTTTCATTGGTCTCTATACTTGTCGTATCGGTGTCATGTTTTGTTGGCAATTTTTTAATGGAATTTGGTAATGAATCTTGGAGTCCTTGTCTTTTGGTAGTAACATTGGTAGTTTTTGTAAACTCTTCACGTTCTTTCAATAAAAATTCAGAAACATTATCAGAAGTTTGCACTTTTGTTTTCTCTTTAATTTTTGATTTTTCATGTTGTTCTGGACTACTGCAGGGAGGTATGCTCGGAGAAGTATAATCAGAATCCACTTTATGTGAATACGTTGTTATTTCTTTAACATCAGATTTAGATGAATCATCTTCCATCATTCCTAGAATTTTACGACAACGCTCTTCATAAGTTTCCCGACGCTCAAGGGGTGGTTTTGGTTTAATTGTCATATTTTCAGACTCAACCTTTTTAAGGTCGCTCTTTGCGAAATTTTTATCTTCTAATGCCGGAGATACAGGGAAGCTAGACGGAGGTTGCTCTGTCGGAGGTAGTTGAACTTTCTCACTCGTGGGTTTCTTAAGCGAACTTTTTCTCGGTAGGGTAGTTTTGCTAGGAGATGGATCTTTTTGAGGAGAGGGGGATCTACAAGGTATTTTAGATGGGGATGGAGGCCTTCTTGCTTCGATTACCTTATTGTTAACACCGGTGATCAGTTCAGATTTTTCTGTATATAAAGTACTATCATCGAGATCTGTGACTATGACGTCTTCTCTTCGTGGTGAACTGTAGTAAACAAAGCCACTTACTGAAGTAGTGGGAGAACTATGCCCAGTTGATGATATATCTTCAACAGGTTTTGATTTTCTAGTGGGACTTGTAGAGGGGGTAATGAGTTCACGTGAACGTCCTTTCGATATAGTATTTTGTTCCTTTATCATGTCTTCGTTTCTCGTGTTACTTTTCTCCGATATTTTCTCAATCAGTATAAAGTCAGCAGTCGTTTCATTTTTTTTTTCTTTAGTCGTCGATCTAGTAGGTGTAATACTATCTCTTGGTACAGATTGACGTTTTGTTGGTGATTTTGGTCTACCTAAATTACTATCCGTTCCTTCTTTCAATTTATCAGTTTCATATACTGTTTTGGATTGATTTTCATTAATATGAAATTGTTTCTTTTCATCAGTTCCGGATTTCGATGGTGAAATTTCTCTGTTCAAATTATTCTTAGGTTGTCTCGAAACATAATTATCTTTTAGAATCAGGTTCTCCTTCTTAACATCTTCAGTATGATATTCTTTATTCAATATTTTATCGATTTTATCATGCTTATAATAATCCTTTTGTTTTAACTTATCTTGTGTAAATGTTACTGAACTTCTATCCGGTGATAACGATTTTTTATCCTTCTTTACTGAGATATTTTGGGCTATTAGAGTTTTATTATGATCAAAGTGAGGATGTGAATGTTTTGTTTCATTAGGAGTATTAATTGCATAACTTTCGCCTTTAATGTTACTTTCATCGTCACAAGTATACATTTTAGTTTCTTCATCAATTAATTTATAATTATCTTCTTTTGTTATTGTAGTTGTTCTTGTTATATTGCTGAATGATTTTTCTTTAGGTGCTTTTTCTGGTGTTTCTTTAATGGGCGATTTTCTGTTATTATCACTGCCAAGTTTTTTCTCTGGGCTCGCATAATCTTTATTATGTGGTGATTTTCGTAACTGTTTATGTTTATGTTCAGATATATTACATTTCGTAGAGTGTTCCTTGTCAGGGCTAACAGAATTTCTGGATGGTTTTTTCAAAGAAATTGGGTGCTGATAATCTGACTGAGGGCTAGGACTACGTCTGCTCTTAATAAAATCTCTATCTGGAGAATATTCGCGAGCTGAAGTTTCTTCAGGGTCATTATCTTCGTTCCTTGGCGCCTGACCAGATAAGAAATATGATGGATGTTCTTTATTTTCACTTGGCTTTGCATTATCTGTTCTGTCAGGTGATTGTTTAGTAGGTGAAAACTCTCTGTTTTTTTTAGAATTATGTTCTCTGTTCTCTATTTGTGGTTTTTTATCAATGGTATTGGACGTTCTATCTACATGTTTCCGTTCCGGACTAGAATGGTATCTAGACGTATCGCATGGCGATTTTTCTGGACTGACCCTTGGACTTGGACGATGGTCTTTATGGATTTTTCTTTCAGGGCTATATAGCCTTTTAGGCGATAATGATCGCAGTAATTTGTCGTCTGAATACTTATTGGTCTTCATTTCAGTTACGGAATGTGTCGAATGAGTACTTGAATATTTTTCAAAAATTCTGTCAGTTGGTGAACTACTATCTGTCTTGGAAGGGCTCCCACTACGGCTTGATGGTTTTCTAAAAGTTTTGTCAGGGCTCCCGGTGCGGCTAGATGGTTTTCTGCAAGTCTTGTCAGGGCTCTCTGCGCAGCTAGATGGCGATTTATAGGTTTTATCAGGACTCCCTCCACGGCTAGATGGTTTTCTATAAATCTTATCAGGGCTAACACTACTTCTTAGCGACGAATTACTTGACACAAATGTTTTGCTTCCAGGAGATGATGCTCTCGTAGAAGGATGGGTCGGTGTATCCGATCTTAAAGAGCTAGCCCAAGCTTGATGAGAAGGGCTCCAATCTGTGCTAATCTTTTTTTGAGTGTAATCAGACTGATAAGTTGTTTGGTATCTGTCAGTACTAGTCTTATGCTTGATAGTTTCCTCGACATCGTTATCGTTCTTAACTTGGTGCAGAACTTCTCTGTTATCGCTATTATACTGCGTTTCATCCTGAACGTCAAGTCGTGTTACGCTTGGGTTATCTTCCGTCGGTATAACTTTACGCCGTTCAAAATCATTAGCCTCCGTCTCATATATCTTTTTGTGCCTGTGATGGTCAACTGACTGGTCAACTTTTGGTTTTTGATTGATTAAAAAATCTTTATTATTTTTAAAATCGTGGTCATCTATAATTCTTTGATGTTCAACTATTCCATCAGTACGGTCGTCAAATGTATCACTTACTATTTTAGATGAAGATTCTTTGACATTTGAGCGATGGGTAGACGAAGAATAAGATGAGCTTTTGCTCTCGCTTTTAGTTTGTTGTGAATGATGTTCTGAACAGCTGCTTTGCACTACCGGCGCTCGAAACTCACGGCGAGTGCTCGTAACTCTCGTGCCATCAGGCAGGCATCTCGTCTCTACTATAACCTTCGTATTCTCATCTGGATATTCCACCTTTCTCGAAACCAAGTCACCATGTTCATTATTATTATTAAAACTTTGTTCGTGGTCGTTAATTTTTGTTATCCTTTTTTTAGTTAAATGCTCATTACGATTGTTGTCGTAAGATTGTCGAGTTACATCAAAGTCGTCGGAAGGCACGGCGTCGTGGGTGGTCGAAAATATTTCTTGGAATTTCGACGTCGAAGTTGAAGAGCTAGTGGTGCTAGAAAAATGCGATCCGTCGTCTGTTTGACGAACGACCTGTTCGTGAGCGGCGGTGTTCGATGTGCTCTCGTTCTTCTTGAGGCTGGTGTTGCCATCGTCGTACTCTGTTCTGGCTTGCTTGTGATGATCTATAGCTGAAAATTGACCCTTTCCGCCTTCTACGTCGTACTTGCCTTCGATATTCGCTTGAACTGTTTTAACGTGGGTGTGCCCATCGTCGGTCGTTCTGTTTTCAGACTCTACGTTCCAACCAGCGTTAGAGAGCTCCTTGAGATCTGGAAAATAATTGAAATACTTTATTGATTTAATAGAAATTCTTTTATTGTTGTTACTGATTAATAGGCGTTAGTTCTGTTAGCGTTATTCCGGTTTAGACGTGCAAGGGCACCTTGGCCGCGATATGTGAACTCCTTGGGCGGAGAGCCCGCGTCGCGCACCTCCTTGCTCTTCATGGATTGGAAGCTTTGGTCCGCGAAAGACTTCACATGTCCCTGCGATGAGGTGAACTCACAACCTGCCGGATTGGTGACAAGACTACTCTAGTAACTTTAAACAACAGTACTTAAATAAATATTTATATATACTAGTATTATTAAATATTAAACAGCACATCATCATCATTCTCTGATGCCTTCTCCAGACCGAAGTCTGGCGTCAGATTGAGAAAACAATTCCGGTGATCAGCAATTCTTAAAAAAAAATATATAATTTTTTGCGTATTTCTTATTCTTTAGAATTTATGAAAACCTAAAGTTTTGTCTCCAAGAAAAATTATGAATTTATCAACACCATAACCATCTTTTCTTGTGCATGTTTACGTCCACTGCTAGATACTGTTTGCTTCAGTAAAACTTACTCAAATTGTGGGATTGCAAAGAAACAAACAGTTTTTGCAGCTGCAGCATATTTTGGATAAAATTGAGATTACTTCTGCACATACGAGTAAATACCTAAATTTGTTTATCTGGTATGCAAATGAGGACTTCACCTTTAGAGTCGGCAGTGGGTTCCGGGGAGTACAGGTTGCGAAGGCGCTCCTCCCGCAGCCGATACATGTGTGCACGGATCTCTTTCTTCCGCGAGAAGTCTTGAGTCTGCTGCCACTGCAAACGCAGACAAAAACATTTACACAATTAGAAATAAACCTCGACGGAGAAGGCCCTGCGTCTGGCCATCATTATTCAATGCAGTTCACCTGATAGTAACTAATATGGTCGGTCCTAACAATCAACGGCCTTCAAACTGAAAAACATTAATGTTTGCACAGTGCTGTTTGGCGGTAGCAACGATAGCGTGGTCTCAACGTAGCGAAGGACATGCACGACACTTCTTTCTTGTATACTGCATCACTACTTTGTTATTGGTGGTTCACCGACACATTTTTTTTTATTCAAGGTTGCGACCAGATAAGCAAGACGGTTACCTTTTGAAAAGTGATACGCCCGCCCATAACAACGTGGTGATAGTTAAGATGATGATGTTAGATGTTGAGACTCGTGACACCAGTAATTACACTAGTCTAGGTAGGTATGCCTAGACGGAATCTGGTAGCTGAGACCTACCAGCAGTATAAGTATAATAAACAATTTGTTCTCACCATGCGGCGCAGAAGATCCTCGTCCTGGATCAAAGAAACGTCGCCTTCAGACATACTGCGGACAAGGGTTTATGTTCAGCACAGTTCAGGTCAATTCAATTAGTTTCAAAGATGGTAATGGATTTAGTTTTGTACACTATATGCCCAACGAAGTCCCTAACAGAGGGCCTAGCGAATGCATCAAACCAAACGCCCTCAGATACAATTACTTGTGGACGAATTAATTATGCTAAATGTATTTTAATAAGAAAATAAATCTTTAAAACACTGCCGACACGTTGTAAAAAAATTAATACTGTGTATCACATTCTCATCATCATCTAACGCAGTTCCGTAAAGACAGCTGGTCCCTTTTGATAATCACATTCCCTTTTATAACAACTTGAACTGATCAAAAGGAATCTTTCAGTTTCTTTTGTGCCAGGACATGGTTTGCGATATCAGTTAATAAACTCGACCCTGACACTATCCATAGCAAGTATAGATACTGCCAGGTTCGAGAAAAGACTATTGGCCCTTGTGTCCTCAAACTGTCTCTTTATAAAAATATAATCGATGCAATTAGCAAATGTCGCAACGTTGCCGTCACCGTATGTCGTATGATACGACACGCGCCCAACACGGCGGCGACACGGCGGCGACACGGTGGCGACACGACGGCGGCAGGACGTTGGCACGGCGCCGCAGTTGCGCGCGCGACGCGCGACGATGGTCAAAGCGAGACGTGCGCCAGCCGAGCCGATCGATGGAGTCACGCCGCTGTACCTGCGCCCCCGATCGCTTTATACCGTCCGGCCGGACACAAGCGACTGGCTTCTACTAACGACGCACGCTTTGAGTCAACTGTGAAACACTCCTGGCAGAGCGATGACCACACGATCGAGGAACACTCAGTCACAAAACGGTTGACAAGAGGCGACGGCTTAGTGATTGCACGCGACGACTCGCAGCACGACACGGAGTGCATAGCCGCGGCGGTGTGCTGGTGTGCCAGTGTGCGAGTGTGCGGCATATGGTGCCCCGGTTTAAGGTCTTGACCGTATACGGCCGGTACCCCGGTGCCCTCGCTCCGGATGCCGCGCTCCCGGGGCTGGCCTGCCTCTATATGGCCAAGTGACCCGGTTTGTCGTCGCCGCGCCGCCCAGCTCCTCGCCTGTGCTGGTGCAGCCTTGTGCACCTCGAGCCGGCGTCGCGCGGCGACCTCCAGCTCAGCCACATTTATTAGCACGTTTACTGAGCACCAGGTTGGTGTGGTAAGACGGTTGTTGTGTACCAATTACCATTTATAGTCGGCGAGTTCTAATTGGAATTGGTTATAGTAGAAGAGACATCACAGCACTTAATCCAATAAATAAATGATCACATGAACACGCAACCGCTGTTATTTCTATTTTCACCAACTACACCTAAACAGAGCCCCTTATCATGAGGGACACCTAAAATAGTGCCTTAATTTATATTCCTTTCACAAACCTTGGCCAGGTGACGTTCAGCGCTGACCCAGCAAGCGAGCAGGACTCGCAGGTGTTTAATTGTACATTAAGTATAACACCAATGTTTTCTCTTGATTCCTATGATTAAGTAATATCTTACTAAAACATTGAAATCAATATCGACGTGTATATATATATATATATATATGTGTGTGTGTGTGCGTGTGTGTATTACAGTTGTATTTATGTAAATGTCTTTCCTTTCCTCAAATGTCTTTTTGCTTTATTTTATTATCTTTTATGCACCTTTTTTTGACTCAGGCGGAAAATTTTCGTAAAGATGCCTAGTCTTCTGAGTGTAAAATCAAAGGTATGTGGAGATTTTTACACACTGAAAAGCTTTCAGTGGTCATCTGCAGCGTTTGGAGAGGTGACGGGATCTCCGCTAAGAATGATGGCAGGGTGGCCCTCTGCTGCGGGGCCGATGATCGCATCTCTTAAATTTAAAAACTTCCTCCCACTGTTATCCACACATAGCTGTTGGTGAAAACAAAACGTTCGCCAAGTGTCCCTAAAGCTTAAGCTTAAGAGAAATTCAAATTTAAGAGGTTGTTGCTAAAAACGGGCGGTGATTATTTAATTTAATAACATTTGAATAATTTATTTTATAACTTCATATGAATAGTTATAAATAAAGGTGTGAGGCGCTGGGGGCGCTGGTGGCGGCAGCCGGTGACGCAGGCTTGGGTCCGCAGAATTCCAGTGATAAGGCATGTGGATGATGAAATCCCTTGTGTTTAATGAACATCGAGGCTGGGGGCACAATGCCTCATTGTGATACAAGTATCTGCGTGTGTGTGTCTGCGATCCTATGAAATATGTGATTGATTTATCGAGAACTTGCGAAAGGAATTTATATGAACGTTTTTAAGGAAACAAAAATATTTGTCATAAAAACCACACCTCTCCCCTTCACCGTAGAATGTTGTTACATAGCCGCAGCAGCAATTAGTGTAGCGGGGGCTCTTATCACCGGGCGCTCTTTGTTGCGTGACGCACGGCGCTGCTCCAGATAACACGTCCCGGCAGCGCATTCCGAGACATCAGGCAACTACCGGACTGTCCTCGGGACTTTACTACATCAGGTCACTGTTTTAAGTTATTTAACTAACTACACCTCGTTCGTGTAATATTAATGCATTGAAAAAGCAGGCGCAGCGAATGGAAAACTACATTGGTCCGATATAAATATTTAGTGGAAGTACAACTGAGTACTTATTACGCACACCGGCTGGTGGTGGTGGCGGCGGCACCACTACTCCAGTTCCAGTTGCCGATACGGCGATCGCTACGTATCGCCTTGAGTCTCACAGCATCACAACGCCGTGCTGCATAAACGTTGATCGTCCTGTTCGTCTCTTACCTACATTCTACATCACAACACTGACTCCAATAAATAACATTCATCTTTTTTACTCCACTAAAGTCCTACCTCCTTTCTACCATACACAAATGGTCGATCTAGCACATAAGTGTAAGTAGTATGACAAGACGAAACATCATACTACAAGCCGGGTGGGCGCACGGGCGCGCGGGCGCAGGCGTCTACATCGCGACCGCGAGTAATTGCTGCAAACGAATGGGATTTAAAATGATTGAGGAGAGGGCCGGCGCCGCGGGAACAACGCGCCATAAATATTGTCATCATCATTAATACAATACTTAACGATCACTCAATTACAGCCGCACTGCCTGCGCAAGTCCTTCAACAATAAAACGAAGTTCTTGGTTCCGCGGGCGAGCGCACCGCCCGGGCTGAGCACCGCACGAGCTGAGCACCGCCCGGGCTGAGCACCGCACGAGCTGAGCACAGCCCGGCTGTGCACCGCCCGGGCTGATTGTTCAACTCATGCAAGAAGCGGACACACACAGCGAGGCAAAGTGATCGCGGCGGAACTTGTCACGGTGTCATGATGATAAACCGTTTTCCTTAAGACAAAAAGTCCGTTATATAGGATAACGAAATATGCAAAGTATGTGCAGATTTATGTTTGGTTCGGAAGTGATTTCTTCTTCAATTATAGTGTTCGTGACAAACACTCGATTGCGGGTGCTTTCAAAGAGAAGTCAATTATAAATGACTTTACGGATTAGAAGCGCAACATTATAGATTAAGTAAGTGCATAACGTATAGGTATATATAGTGGATTTAGGTATTACGATAAGTATTCTATCGCTATCAAATTATTCTGGAGTGTGGCGACATATTAGACTGTAAATGTATTTACAACAAACACACTGACAGACAGAGCCTCAACGCTTTCTCTCAACTTCTTGTTTTAATATCATCAGTTGTTCGAAGTAGAGTTCAGAATCGATGGTCCTTCCTGGTGGTAATAGCTCATAACGAACGATCGTTTGACCATAACCTTGTTTCATAACTAGCTTATTACCAGCTTCTTCGCGACTTGGGTTGCATTTTCAACTTTTTTGTACTAAAATTTTAAAATGTATCGAATTTCTTCATTAAATTCACTCATCTTGACTCAGTACGAAAAACAAATAAAAATCAAACATTTTCCAAATTAGAATTTGGAATTAAGTTCATTAAAATTTAAACTTTCAACGATACCAGAACCAGCAGCAAATACAAATTGTATAGCCAAAGAAATTTTATTACAAGTTCATACATACTATAATGCGAAAAAACTTTTTCCCCAACCTAATATGATAAGGTTGCGATCCACCACTGTCGCCCGCTCCTCCGTCCGTGCAGTGGCGCCGCCGTGAAGGCCAGAAGCCCCAGGGCCGGCGCGTGCACAGCACTACTTCAGCTCTAACTACAAGTGTTAGTAACTTGAGACGGGCCGGTTCATATTGTTCTACTGTTGTATAGTGTGTATAATATCTATTGTTTGAATCCGTGCAGGCGATGCACGCGCAGGGGAGCTTCAGTCGAGCATTCCAGTAGCTGCAGGTAACCTTCGCGAACACATGTACACTTGTGTGTGTGCAGCAGAGATATATTTGCCGCATGCATACAAATAACAAATAAATTTCGGAGGGCAAACGTTACCGTGCGGTGCCGGAGAGTTCAAATCCGGGCGCTCACTGCGACCACTCGATGCACACCCATTCGGAATAATATTAACAACAAGTATTTTCTAAGTGTTGAGCGACCGCTCGTGTGCAACAACAACAATTTTGTCCAACCCGGATTATCGTTGTCACTGTCTTGAAATGAAAAGTTTCAATGCCAACAGATAAACTGGGTGACAATTTCGATACTGAACTAAACTCACCATCGAGGAGATGCTAAAGAGATCTGCAAATGAACCACAGCACAGCACAGCAGAAAGGGTCGTCGGTGAACAGCTGGTACGTTTTCTCGAAGATAAATCCATACTTCCCAATATGCACTCTGGTTTTCGCAAATAACGACGTACTGCTACGTCTTTACTTCATGTCACATCTAATATACTTGAAGCACAAGATTTAGGTATGGGTACTATTCTTGTTTTACTTGATTTCTCCCAGGTTTTCAATATCCTGAATATTGACATGTTAATTTTCAAAATGATATATTATAATTTCGCCCTAGAAGTAATAAAATGGTTTGAAAGCTACCTACATGGTATATCCCAAATTGTGAATATTAAAAACAATAACTTAATGCTGACTTCAACATCTCGTCAAATTAAAAGCGGAGTCTCCCAAGGTTCAATTCTGGGTCCCCATTCTTTTCTCTCTCTATACTGCTGATATTGTCAGTAACATTAAAAATTGTAAATAACACATGTATGCAGATGATATATAATTATATATGTCCTTTAATCCTTGTCCCCTTTTCACTAATAATTAATCCCTATAAGTCAAAATTTATAGTACTTGGAACAGTTAAGCAAATAAAACAAATATTATCATAGCAGCCACAACTTTTTGTGTCAGATAAAGCTATAGTTAGAGTTATTAAAGCTCGTAATCTTGGCCTTATTCTAGACCCTGGACTGCGATTTAAACCACACATAAAAGAAACGATACGCAACTATTTCTATCGTTTAAAAATTTTGTATAAATATCGAAATCTTCTGAATACTCCGTTACCTATCAAGATAACAGATTCTTTGGTTTTATCAAGATTTAATTATTGCAATATGGCGCACAGTCCTCGTCTACTAGTCAAAACACAGCATTTAATTCAACCCGTGTAAAACGCTTGCGCTAGGTTTTGTTTCAACATCCCTCCGCTGCAAGGTGTCACCCCACACCTCAACAGAGAACATGTCTTAAGGATGTCTTACAGGCGTTATGTTCACTACGTACCCTTATGTTTGGCATTATTTAATACTGTAAGACAAAATATTTATATCATAAGCTAATATGATCCAGCAGAGCTCCCCAAAACAATTATATAGCTCCCCGGTTATCATATCATTCATAACAGCCAATTTACGTTCCCACTGCTGGGGCACAGGCCTACCCTCAATATGAGTGCGATTGGGCCATAGTCACCACGTTGGCCCAATGCGGGTTGGTGACTTCATACACACCTTAGAATAAATTCTAAGTCATGAGCAGGTTTCCTCACGATGTTTTCCTTCACCGTTTGTATTTCGCTGTTGTAACTAAAGTTCACAAATGTACGTCATATACATATCATATACTTATCATCATATGCTTATTATAATATATATATATATATATATATATTTTATATCACTTATTGTATTTTTATATCTGCGTGTCTTTGTCACGGATTCTAAATTTTATTCTATGTTGTGTCCATTCTTTGTGTTGATTTTCTTTTAAATACTTTTACATTTGTTTTTGTTGTTACTGGCGGCACCAACTGAACATCAGCGCTGAAGCTTTCAGTTGCAGCGTAACGCTGAGATGGATGCCATTTCGGTGTGTGTAATTTAATATGTGTATGTTAAACTGTTATGTACCGAATAAAAGTTTTTCTTTCTTTCTTTCTTTCACAGCACAGCACAAATGTAGACAACCACGTCGTGGTGATGTGATCTCCAAAGGATGCAAACAAAACCAAATAGATTATATTCACGAAACGAAAATAGTATTACTCGCAAAATAAAATAAAATAAATTATTAATAAACTGTTGAAGTGAACCATTTTTTTTTAAGAATAGTTGAACAATAACAAGTGTAGCCCCCAGTGCCAGCAATGTGTCCTCTTCTATTAACCGGATCCAAGGTTCTACGCAACAATTGTAACCGACATACGTATACAGCGTTCATCATATCCCTCAGCACCTGTTGACCTTGTAACCTTAACCTGCGGCTCGGCGCGACCCGACGCGGGACGGGGGCAGGCCGCTGCCGCACCCCCTCTGCCCCTCGCCCACCACACAATAACCAAAATTTCAGCGGAACTGGTTCCCGCATCCAGCACCATCCGGTGCCATCCCGCACCGTCCCGACATTATAGCAATCACTTATCAACATTACGTAACGTTATTATCCAACGTACAAAATAAACAACCCGGTAGTCCGTCCAATCACCGACAGCTCTTGATGATTTCCTAAGCCTCAAGTCCATACTGTTTGCTAAATAACACGCCACGCCAATCAAACAACGTCGGTATACATTTCCGCGTGTAGCCCGTTCGCCATTTTGTTTTGTGAGGTCGCGGGCCCGGTAAGGGTCAGGGCGAAGTTTTGTGAGAAGTTGTTTAAGTCAAATAAAACCCCTTCGATGTGTCTTTCTGCCGTTGACTATTATTATCAGAGACGTTCAGCCTCCGCGAGGACCTGCGGACATTAATTTCGTGCGATATTTGATAGTAACAAATCTTTTGCAAACTGTTGCTTACCGCGAATTCCCGCTACAGTGGTATCAGTCCACGGGTCTTCAGAGTATTACCAGTAGACCATTATTACTGTACCGTATTTCACTTACTCATCTAAACAGCACACATCCGTCTACTGGAATTAAGACTACAGGAGTCTTATGGTGAGGTGCAGAGATCAGGAACTGATACTTATAATAATAGTAGTCCCTCTCGTAGTATTACGAAAATCCAGAGAGATTAAATGTGTGTACAATTATATACTCCGTAAGGACTTGTTGTCCAAAGCCTTGGCATTAAAGAAATCCAGAGAGCCAGTTAATGGATGTAATTGTATATATCGTAATAACTTGTTGGCCGAAAGCAATATAAACAAAGATGTACGATCCTTATAAGGATTTGCGCTATGATAAACGATAGCGTGATCGATTGCTCATGGTGGCGCCATCTATTAAATTTTTTGAAAACTTCTTGTTACAGTCTCTCAGTCTACGACGACGTCCCGACCAGAAAAAGAGGAACTACTTTTGTGACAGAATTGAACATTATTACACAGGGACGAATAATGGGTGGCACTAATTACCTCATTACCCTGAACTGCTGCAGTTACACACGAGCAACAGCAATTAGGCAAACAGCGCAGTAACTAATGAATACAGTGTAATGACGTTTTGTTAAAACTTTGGTCACAGATGGGACGGCGGCTCTTAACTCCACTACTTCGGTAACTGAAGTTACAACATGTGGTGACGAGCGGATAGTGCTCTCGGTGAAGATACCACGCGTACACTAACTTTTAATTATCGTATAAAATTAGCTTAGCTTCGAGTAGTTTCGGGCCAATCATTTCATATATGAAGATCTGGAACATTCGCTACTTTGTCCTTTACTTTGCTACTTCCTTTTGATTCTAATACAACACACCGCCGTCTCTACTAGTCTACGTCTTCTTACTTCTGTTCTCGTTATCTTTTGAAGATGAAGACGTGCAAAGATTCATTTCATTATTTTCTTGTTTTTCAAAAGGATGGATCCCAGCACTCTAAACTTTTAAGATTATTGATTAAGATTGTTTGGTTGACGAGTTGCGCCGGCCTGCGTATTTCATTTAGCCAACGTATGTGCTGGTGTGGGTTGGTGTAACTAATTAGTTACACCATCCTATACACAGGATGTGGACGAGGTGATGGGCGGACCGAGAGGTTCGTTTGCCGTAAATATCGTCGCAAATGGATACTTAAAAGGCGACCCACGCGTGAACTATTGCGTCTCCTAACGACTGTCCAAGGAAAATCTAAATCGCAGGAGACAAATTGCTGCTCCGCCATTGAAAATAATCTAACTCAAATTTAGTGATGACCTTATCCTTGATCTGCTTCATGCGCGAGGACGCCGCCGGCGCGCTGCTATAGGCGGGGGGGCGTGCCGGGGACCGCGTGTCACTTATGGACCTTCTTCTATTACTGTTATTGAACCGGAGATCGTTTCGAGAGGCGCCACCGTACCACAGCGCATCGCTATGACAATATCCAGTCCATCGTTCGCTGTAAAGTGCTGTAGCTGAAGACGAGCACGACATGGGCTGCAAGTTAAGAAAGTAACGCCTTATTGTTGTGGAATGTCGCATCGGTTGTCGCCGGGTGGACATCCTCCGACTTCAAGTCCTGCGTTTACCATTTTGTCTAATATAAATAGGAATACTTTCTTCTTCCTTTCCACATTTAACCATTGTTCGCCGAGCAGACGCATAACCAGGCAGAGATTGGCAAGTGTTGCTCATGAAGATATTCTCCTTAGATTAGTTAAATTTGTAATAAACATGATTAGTTCCGATCGGCGAGTTCCACAACCAAAATACTTTTAGACTTTTCTCCGCTCATTTCGATATGTTCTCTTTCTTTTTCATAAAAAAATTATAATTTTTTTTATATAGTAAGTCAACCTTTTATATTTGTTATCTTACTGTATCTTTTCGAAACGAGAAAAAAATTTACAGATCACATAACATCGAAAACCATGCCAACGTTAAGATAAAGGTGTCCGCAAGTTCTTGTTGGAGGTCTGCAGGATCGACTCCTTATAATTTGTTTTCCATACGGCAAGCAGTACGCCGTGTATTCCCGGCGGTGACATCAGGCGGAGGCGGAGGCGGCGGCCAGCTCTAGCGAGGATGCGCTGTCAAAACCAATCCACCGTGTTTACTTCACAAATATATGAGGCGTGATTTCACTCGCGCAAGGCCATGTCACAGATATGGCTAATCACACAAACTTATTTACATTGTTTGTATTGTTGTGCGGCGACGGCGGCCACGGACAATGCGCACGCGCTGCCAATATCACTCATATTCATTTGGTTTATGAGACGCGTGACGCACGGCTCGCAGGACACCATCGCGCTGGCGTGCGCAGCACAGCACAGCACAACACAGCACAACATAGCACATGCATCAGTATACATAATATTTTGTTGTCACTTTGTAGCGCTGTAACGCGCGCGGGTCCGACCACCTTTTGCTACATACTGCATTTGTGGGCCGAGCATACTGCAGCCGCGGGCGTGGTGGCAATGCTGTTTTACGCACACCACCACCACGCACGAGGGGGAATGAGAAGTATCTCGTTTCATGGGTCTGTGAGGTGTTAAGCTTCAGAGCAATCAGACCAGATAACCGCAGTAAAACCAATCATTGTGTTGGTTTATGTGCGGGTACGACGGAGAGAAGAAATATTCACCATGATATCTAATTGCGTTTCATGTTGTAGTTGCATTCATTGGACATAGTACAATATGTCGTAAGTCATAGATCCTCACAAGCGTGCCTCCTCCTCACTCCACCACTCACCCCCCGTTCCGACACACACGTGCACCCGCACAGCCCCCGTCACCGGCCGTTAGATATATTGCTGTGCCAAAATAATTCCCTTGCGGCACCAACAGCATATTACCAAGAGCTGGTGACGAGGAACAAACACCCTTTACCCTCCGCAACTGCGACGCGGTTAATTTATTTTAAAAGCGAAATATTGTCAAAAATTCTTTCTACCCACATGAGACAGAAGCTTTAGAAAACCGTAAGCGCACATCATACGAAAGCACAGCATCACGCACCGGGGTCATGTTGTTCAATTTTGTGACTGATAAGCCGCGCACCACAGAAACGACAAGCAAACGACACACGCACCGCCCGCTTGTTGATATCCTGAGGAGGAAAGCGCACTCGTTATATTTAAATCTCTCCGCGCTTGTTCTATGATCTGTTCTGCGTTATATTTCGCGGGATGGCGGCGGCATCAGCCCACAGCAGCCCGGGCACAGCGCGGGTGCACATGAATCTGTATCGAGATATGTATGACGACACAAACGATCTATTCATCTATACAAATTATTATTATTTGTCTATTGAAAAATGTTCGATGCGTGATTAAATACTGAAGAAATAAGTGTACAGCAGTCACTCACCGCAGCACCAGCACCAAGTTTAAGAGTGGACGGGGTAGCGGTAGGCACGGAACGTGACTCTGCTCCACCCTGCGCGACCGCGGCGGAGCGAGCTCTGCAGGCGAGTGCGCGTGCGCCGGTCCACCGCGCCCACCATCGCCCACCTCTGCCCACCGTCGGCTGTGCGACTTTTTGCGAACGGATAAGTGACGAGGTCGCGTGGGAAGCGGGTTCGATTCGTCCGCAGTCAAAACATCGGCTCCTCGGTTCCCAGTGTCGTTCGGTTACATAAACACCGTCTAGAGCGTATTGTTCCGACCGCTCACCACCGCGCGCAGCATCCCAACGAGACGTAACATATTCTATTATTTATATGCGGAATTTTTCATTAACAAACACTGCTGCAGCGTGCACGCCCAGCTCACGTCACAGCCGCGTCCGTGTCCGTGAGCACACAGCGCAATATTGGAAAGAGTTTACAGTAAGATCACGCACAGCACCACCCGTACCTTCGATTGCTGTTGATTCTCAGCGCGAACCCATCCGTCGTGTGCCGTCATGGAGTCATATTTACTCTTTTTTCATGTGTTAGCAGATCGTTATTTATTTATTATGATTTTGAACATCACCCACGTGCTGCCTGGACCTACACGTGTAATAAGGAAGAGCAAACGATGTTAGTTTAGATAAATCCACTTCGCGCTGCGATTGAAGGTTGGCGAGTTACGGCGCATCCGGCGGGAGCTCGTTACTGCACCGGTGCGTCGTCACCACCACCCACCGCCCACCACCCACCACCACTAACCACCGCCAGGTGATGCCACACGAGGCGAGGCCACCTGCTGACTGCTGCGACAACATCCGAATAATGGCCCTGTTCCAGGAATGTATCGAGCACGAGACCTGGATAAGTAGAGGAAATAACTTTCATCGAATTGTCTTTGGTCAGCCGCCGGGCGACAGACTTTGGAGAGCTATCTTCAGCCTTCCTCCAGCTGATCAAAGTTATTGTAACTAAACACTACTACATCATTAAATTACAGTGATATCTGTAATGGAATGATACAGGTTGTTTAGAATAGACGTGTTGTGCGCGCGTGCGTGGGAGTGCGCTGCGGCCGGGCCACGCGTGGGCGGTGGGCGGTGCGCAGCGCGCGGTGCAGTGAGGTCATTAGTGCACCATTAGTATGTGCTGGTCGCCGCCACCGTCGAGCTGCTGCATCCGTTAGTGAAGTGCCAACGTTAGATCGCTGTTATTGAACGTGCGGCGAGTGGCAGCGGTTGCGGCATGCTGTCAGCTCGTGACGCTGATCAGATCGTGAGCATTGCGCAGTAAGCATCTTGTAGCGGCGTACCGCAGTACAACGTGAGGTCGCTTTATGGTCTGCGAGTAGAGTATGCAGACCCGTGCGAGTATCGTTGACATCATCAAAACATCGTAGAAAAACCTGTGCTGTATTAATGCAACCGGATGGCCTTCGGGGCTGTGGCGTTGGGTGCAAAGCCAGATATACATCACACTGGACAGACACTTCATTCTAATAACGTTAGGTTGCGCTCAACGCCCCCGCCGCCGGATGCCGCCGCTACGGTTACTGCCTACCGGTGTCTATGTTAACGTTTCTGGTGCTGAATACAGCAATTACTGGGAAAAGATCTGAACAGGGTGCATCGGTTTAATAACGGTTTTTTTACATTAAGAAGCACCGAAGGTAAGTAACACGCTTGCCCATAACAATGTGTCGCTAATTACAATGTTATACACAGCAACGCATGGTGCTCGTCGCCTTGAGACATTACATGTTGAGTCTCGTTACCCCAGTAATTCCACTATCAGGCCTTCAAATCGGAACACAGTAATATTTGCACAGTACTATTCGTCAGTTGCAATAGGAGCAGCGGTGCTACCCAACAAGGACCTACCACCTATAAAATGTCGATAACCGATTAAATTAGAATCTCATAATGTCCTCCCCCATCCTCATCCCTTCCATCCATCCAATCAGCCGGAAGACGTCCACTGCTGGACAAAGGCCTCCCCCAAAGATTTCCACTCAGATCGGTCCTGGGCCATCCCTTATCATGTAGCAGATCGCCGGCAATTACACCATATAGAATGGAGCCGTGAGTGCGATAATTGACCAATTCCAAAATTTAAATATTAAGTCCGTTCAAAACTAACTGATCTCACACATTTGCCCTGTAGTCTAGGACTAGTAAGAATAGGAAGCTCTGCTTGTCGTAGACGCCGACTTAAAAAGCCTCATTGTCCACTAAGTGAGTGAGAGTGAACGAGAAGTACGAGGTGGTATAGTGCTTGTAGTACAAAAGCGAGGATGCCGAGTAGGGCTATAGCCCTCCTTGGCCCTTCCGTAAAATATTTTAGCCAGACTGCAGAGGGGCACCGGTGCGTTCCATAGGAGATCCCGGAGCCCCTCCTAATGCACTGAAGGAGACTACCGAGGGGGTTTTAGTGGGTAGAAGCCCCACATAACCTTGTCTTCCCCCAGAAACAAGGTATCTTTTAAGAAGATTTCCCTCGCGAGAAAAAAAAAAAAAAAAAGGGGCTATTGGGACGAGCTTTAAGCGTAGTGGACAGGGAGCGGTGCGTTCTGTAGGAGATTCCGGGTCCTCTTACAACACATTAAAGATCATTATCTATAATCTAAGCACCCCCCCCAGAAGCAGTGTATGTTTTAGAAATTCTGACCCACCACCACCCCCCACCTCTGATAACAAAAAACATGTTTACTGGACACGGACACAATGAATAGTTCCAGATAACGAGCTCGTGGAAGGTATGTGATTTGCGCGAGGTCACATTAAATACACATTAAGGGTCCGACGCGACCGCACCTGCAATTAGGTGACGTGTACGATTTATCTATATCTTAATTTGAATGTTATTTGTTTATTAAGTGTTGTATCGATAATCGTCTCCACGACTTCTGCGGAAGGAGGGCCGGCCGGCCGACGGCCCACGCTCGCAGAGTACAAATATTACTCCGATCCAATTTGGGAGTGCTTTCCTTATGAACCAAGGAAAGATATTATAGTAAACCCCTCATGGTATTCCATTATCAGCGATTGCTGTTTCAACTATATTATAATCGGGACATAAAGTGACAGCCTCGAAATGAAACGGCCGCAACGAGAACAGAGAGTTGGTTGTTCTCAAGAGGCAGAGCGTGTACACTGTTGAATGTACTGTACTTCCCGCACATGAGCACCGACTGATACATAATAAAACATCGCAAGCCACGTTGATTACAAATTGAGAACATCTTAATATAATAACATCACGAGCTCGACGCGTGTTCGCACCGAATGGGTGGACAGGGTAGAACAGGAGGAGCGGTGGGAGCCTTCGCAGAGCCCTCGCCGCGTTTACGCTACCCGTTCGTGCGGCGGATGTGGTCCGGGGCTCTTATCGAATTTATTTATTGAACATCTGTACGAAATACACACATCATCAATATCTGCTCTCAAATGGGATCCGCAGCTTTTCGCTTTCACCCACTTTCCACCGCCCGGATGTCGTCAGTCCATCTGGAGGGAGGGTGTTCCACACTTCTGCGTCGTGTACGTGACCTCCACTTCAAGACTTTCCTCCCCATCGGCCATCACTGACATGACATATATGGCCGGTCCACTGCCACTTAAGCTTGCAGATTTTGAGAGCTACGTCGACAACTTTAGTTCTCCGTCGAATTTCTTCGTTCCGGATTTCGTCCCTTAGAGAAATGCCAAGTATAGCTTTCCCCATCGCTCGCTGTGCTACTAAGAATCGGTGGACCAGCCGGAAGATCAGGCGCGATACCCTGCGCCGTAAGTGACGGTGGGAAAGACGAAATTGGTGAAACACTTTCGTCTTAAAACATTGAGATATTTGCGTAAAGAGGATGTGGCGAAGTTTCCCAAACGCTACCCAGCCGAGCCGAATCCATCTATCAATCTCTTCATTGGAGTCACCTCGGCCAAGTTCTATAGCTTGTGCGAGATAGACGAATTCTTTTATTTTTACAATTCACACAAATAATGTTAATTTGAAAATGTTCTGTGTTCACGAATAATTCATTTTACCAATTAGACTTGCGAGCGCAGACCAGGGCAAATAGACTGAAACACAGTGCAAACAGATACCGACAGCGCGCGGAGGAAATGCCTCCAATGAGCGCGTCCTAAGCGTCGGCTGGTGGGACTGGCGCGGCTGGTGCGCGAGGGCACACAGCCAAAGCTGTCACCTTTGACCCAGTGCGACGAGGCCGCCAGCGCGAGGCGAGTGATCATTAAATTGAGCAAGGAAGGGCGCAGGCGCACCCCGCCGCTGCCTATCGCAGAGGATGCGCCCCCGCCGCAGCTTGTTGTTCGCATTTTAATTAACCAAACAGTGAAACAAGGTTAGGGTTTTTTATTATATCAGCATCAGCATTAACATAACATGCTCTTTTGTTTTGAACCTGTTTTGAAACGTGATAAGCGATACAATAATTAGCGCGCCACCGCTGCACATTACCAGCGTAAGTTTAAACACACTACAAAGTCGCGGTGTCCCAAGTTCTCTACTCCCGGTGTGCATGGTGCATGGTGCACGGTGCACGGACGCGACCTGGACAATAAGAGCAATAAAAAAGCGAGTCCCACATTGCGCGCGCTCAGCGCCGTACTACAATTGATTGCTGTTATACCGGATACTTACCTGCTTCGGAATTTGATTATCAGGATTGCATCCTTTTTTAGATTTTACTTACAGGCATAGGCCCAAGTAGCCCTTTGAATTAATAATGTGCTATGCATCTGGTTTGTCATCTTGCAAAGAGACATCATCGGCGCGGGGCTACTCCTGTGAATGTGGTTAGGTATACTGCAGGAAAGCACCAGGGAGGTTCCGCGAGATAGCCTGCCCTCCTCGTAACGTACTTAGGGAAAACTCAGATGAATTTAGAAAACCAGAGTGGTGTCCTATTGGGCATGCCCACAAAAAGACCTTTGTGACCTCGCAGTGCATATATGTCAACTCGCGAAGGTCATTGTAGCTGATGAAATTGTCGCGTAAATAATTGGAACGCACTGAGTAAATATTCTGACTGCATCTTTGTTGAGTTCGGCAGACGAGTCAGATGAAATGAAGTGTAGGCTAAAATTACAGAAATGATGAATTTAAGGAAAAGAGGTTGTTTATTTTGCACAGAATTAATATGTAACCTCCACGTTGGATCACTGAAAAACACTCGTAGATGACGAAATCCAGGATATCGTGCAGGCACGTACGTACACTGCACGACAAGGATAGCCGGAGAGAATAAATGCTTAAATAGATACAGACGCGTTACAATATAGAAAAATGTGTTGGGTTGAAAATATTGCAACCAGTTGCCCTTTAATCAGATTATCCTCTGCGGTGGTGCAGTCGGTCTCCAGTAGGGGAGAAACCGCACCAAGCACCAAGGCTACGAAGGCAAAGAACTTAAGGGAAATGTCGGATTAACTGAAGAAAGCGGGAAGCGACCGGCGCCGCAGCCATGACCGCTTGTCAGTTTGTGCTGTCAGCAGGCTGCGGCGCATACGCGGTGTCATCGTAGTTATAGTGTTAAACAACATACAAGTTGTTATTCAAAAAGAAATGGTGCATAGGACATACCCTTAAGAATACAACCTTTGGTAAATTGTTCGAGTTAAACACGTTCGGTTACGTGAAATCGGTTAATTTATTGCAATTATATGAGGTGCTCGTGATCACGTGACTCGGCAGCGAGTGCTCGCGAGCCTGCGCTGTCCGTGCGCCGGTACACTAGAGACCGCATAACATTGCATTCAACGCGTTACATACGTTTGAAAAAATAAATAAGCATCAGGGTAGATAATGTCGCGAAGTACATCAGTTGACGTATTGGTGCCGCGACTTCGAGGACGCTGTGAGCGACGATTATACTTAACTAAGTAAATGTAAATGAGCGCAGCAATTAATATGTATGGATAAAGATTAGAACATCGGCATTCCGACGTCAGCGCACGGAAATGTCTAACGTCTTCGGATAAATACATTGCGATACAGTACCATGCGATACGATACACAAGCAGCTCCAAAAGACACATGCGCAAACACCCCGCGCGGACGAGGGCGTGGGGGCGAGGAAGCGTGCGCAGTCGGCCCGCTCTCTCCCCGCGATGACCCGTTCCAAGTTGTCGGTTAGGATCTTCAGACCCTAACCGACAACTTGGAAACTTGCGATTAATGAACCCGCACCCGAAGAACTAAATACTTGGTCAAATTGTCTCAAGTGACACTGCGGGTACGCGGGTACGCGGGTACACAGCTGACACCGCTCAACTGTCACGTGGAACCCGTCCGCGATCAGCACGAAGGAGAAATGCAATTATAATTGTACCTACACTCAATTGTTAAGTATAAACATGCAGCGCCTGCGCCATGATCCGCGATAACAAATGTATTTTGTTACAAAGGAGTCGGCAGCCGAGTAGCTCCGTGACCCGCGAGCCGGTGCTTCAGCTAGCTTGCAGCGACACTCACCTGGCGCGGCGACCTCTGCGGCGGGCACGCTGGAGCACCGGGGAACTGCTCCGCCTGGTCGCGGGCTCGGTGGCGGCGCGCTACCTGGCGACGGTGAGCGCGGAGTCGGTTCGTTCGTGTCGGCCGCCCGGCGCGCGTCAGCTCACTTCAGGTCGGTTTGTTTGTTTGTTTGTTTGTTTTCTTGCGAGCGTGCGGTGCGGTGCGGTGCGTGCGGTGCGTGCGGTGCGAGCGGCGCCCGAGCGAGCACTGCGCGGCGGCGCGCTGCCTTGCGCCAGCGCACTCCGGCCCCCCGCCCGCTCGTCGCTCCTACCGATTCGCCGAATGTTCTGGGAAGGCTCGCACCGCCTCGTCACCTCCGTGCCCCTCTCATTGCGCCAAGTACTCACTTACTCTTCTAAGGATGCACAGGATGCCTGCTGCGCGCGGCTGCAGCACCGCCTCCACTCGCAGCGGCGTGCGAGCCTGGCTATTCGATTTCAAGTTAATTTAAGACACTTGCATAGTTATAACAATTATACAAGCGTAAGGCTGGTAATTACTTTATATCTACTGGAAAATTCGACCGTAAACACGATCAAAGTCAGGTTATGCGGAACGTACAAAAGGTGGACACTTTTTTAATTTTATTTTATTTACATGTAAACATATTTTGATATTGACGAAATGCATTAGTTTAAACAATGAACGTGAGGGCATCAGTTCTCACGTTCATTTTTAACCGTTTAACTCCGCAGAATGAATATGTACATTGCAGTCAGATTGCCTCACTGGTCGCCGACAAGACGCGCTGTGTCGCGCTGTGTCGTGCTGTGCCGTGCTGTGTCGTGCTGCGTGCGAGCCGCGAACGATCATGATGTATCGTTAAGTTTTGTGTAAATGATACTTATTGAGGTTCCTTTATTAGGAAAACGAATTTAGAACGCAACAAACACGCTGGCAGTGAGCGTGCGTGCTGGCTCGCGCGAGTCACTTGGCGGCGGGGCCCGCGCTGCGTGGGCGCACCGCTTGCGGACGACATTATTGTTTGTAAATGAATAATGTTTTGGAATCGGTCACCATTGTTCCCAGTGTGCCAAGCCATGCCATGCCCACTGTATGGTAGTTTCTAAGTAGAAGGTCCCCGGCAACAGAGACCAACCCCCAGTAAAGGTCCTGCTTGCCTCATCTCCTAGGCGAATAAAAAGGTGCAAGGGTAAGGCGGAGCCCACTCTACCGTTCGGGCTGACATTGCAAATTTATAAATAAAGTCTTAACAAAAAAAAATAGTTTTTGGTGCATAAATCCTACTCGTCGACCGTGTACTTGTACCTTGACGTGAAAGGCAAATATTTAACCTTTCATTCCAAAAAAAAACTTAATATTAATGTAGGAGTGAGCGTACTTTGCCGTGCGGCGGTTTGAAGGGCGCTGTAGTTTAGAAGTTTACTGGTATAGCAAAACGTACCCTCATGGGTCGGCCAGCTACCGCGTCGTGAATATAATATTATTTATAATAATTACATGACTATTTAATATCTCTCCTCCCGTGTGACCAATAAAACAAGATGTAACAATTTCCTTATGATTAATATTGTCTGTTTACTATCGAGTCGCCGGCCCGAACAATTGTTCTCGGTTGTGCGCGAGCTCGTGGCCGGGCCCGCGGGCGCGCGCCGCAGCGGGCCCCACGGTGCTCGCAGCCGCAAGGGAGCGCCTTCAAAGCGGTCATTTCCAACTCCGCAACTAGTTTAATATATCATCATTATATTTAAGAAATATTTGTAAGAAAGCGGTGCGCCCCGCAGACTGCTCGCCAAGGTTGCGCCGCTGCCGACCGGCGGCCATTTTGATGCAAATACGTGACGTCACCGCCGGCGAGTCACCCAGTGAGCTCACTTGCGCGGGCGCAACATTTTTTTCTCTCGTGAGGCTGTTCTCGAAACCGCACACACACATTACCTTACAGAATAATAAATTATCTCAAAGGATTATAAAATGTCGGTTGCCATTTGTCGGGCGTGTCCTGTGTCCTGTGTCCTGTGCGATGAAACCTATTATTTAAAAAACCGCTGACTGACATTAACAATAATGTTAATGATAAAATGTCATTTTAAAATATCCACGACACCGACCATTTGCGAGCCCAAATGATTTTTTTTTATTGAATATGTCTGAACATAATGAAGAACTGCAAATACTTTAGGATACGCACACGGATCCTGCGGACGCACACAGCTACTGCCTGCCGCACACAGCGAGCTTCTGATGCACTTGTTGTGGGGCGGCGGTGAAATGCAATAATGTTGCTAATTGCAGCTTCAGTTAAATTCATTGAGTCAACCATTATTATATTATGTTTACAAATTGGATCGAAGAAATTTGCGATCATTGAATGGTTTCTCGCGGGCGTGGAATCAAATGGCGAGGTGTTAATTCGCGTCATGGACAACGTACTATACACGTTATTAAGCAAGCCTTGCCGGCGTGGACGTGGGCGTAAACGTGGGCAGGAGAAGGACCACTGGCGGGATAATGAATGTGAAACATATCGACAGCTCCTGTTGTTTGCAGAGACGTCCGTGTGCCAATTGCTCGAGAAATGTGAACACGAGCTCACTTGCTCGTGTGTTGATTAATCTTAGTTAATTAGTGTGTGTGTAAATATTAACATACAAGGAGCTCAACTCCGTACTCGCTGTCCCGCCGCTGTGTATTTATTTTATCTTCGTTTATTCCAATATGGCTGGCTGTTCAATAAACACCTATAACTGTCGCCCAGTAAATAATTTGAACAGTGTAGAAGTTGATACGCTGCTGCTTGATAGCGCGTCACAAAAATATACACGCACAGAAAATAATATATACATATAATAAGCGATCGGATATCGGTGGACCGTGTGCCGGGGGTCCATTGTATCCGAAGCTTTCTAATTCATCATTGTTTCCATATTTCAAACACAATACGATCCAATAATCATAGAATATCCATTTAGTTTAAACAATAACGAAAAGCTCCGCAAACCGCCAACGGTCAGGTGGCACAGCGCGCGCTCAGCAAAGTTCCTAGATGTTAATCTGGATTCTACATAGAACCAAGCACTGTACACCTAGCATGTTCTGCTGGCTAAGCACTGAGACGCCTTTACGCAATCTACCAAACGTACTCCCAGAATTGAATGCAGACATAATTAAGTAACAATTTTCAGCGACTTCTCGTGAACTTTACCGGATTGTTAGTGGGCATCTGTTGGCTCATTATAATGATGATACGACTTACGTAGTAGTAGTAGTATGTAGTCGCCGAAGTTAAAGATTAACCGTTGGCCCAACATTACCGTAACGTACAACAAACATATAGTTTGACAATTTCTATGGCACGTGTTATTGCAGCAAGTGACGTCGCGCGGAGACTGTACTTTTTTTTCGTGTAGTCAAAACATCTTTATTTAAGTTTTGACATCAGCTGGTACCCAGGTCCCAGTCTGTGGTAACAACAGCCGATCGCCGCGGGGGACCGACTTATGTTAATATGTTCAAAAAGAATAATCTGCGTTTATAATTGGCGCGCGCGGGTTCCGGCAGCGCCAGCGGCCGGACGGCGCGCGGCGTGGTCAACGACCCGCGCGACCGGAGACCGGGCGCGGCCGCACAGCCTCCTGGCGCAGGCGCCGCGCTCCCGTGCCGCTTCTATCCCGTTTTCAATTCAATGTTACGTACCTTAACAGCGCCCGGCACCGGGCCGCCTTTAGTACCAGCGCAGAGCTTTACAACAAGCGCATCGCCGTTCCAGAAACATCATGCATAAGTCTACGATATCATGTTCACGAAGTTTTCGCGGTGGGTTTCGCAGGGTGCACCCCTGGCCGACAGGTGAACATTTCCCCTCGTTTCAATCCCACGGGTTTTATGAGCTCTTCGTGTTGTCCTAATTTACGTCTTTGTCAGGTTCATGGCCCGCTCAGCCCGAGAAATTAAAAGGACGCTACAGTACCTGAAATTTAGTGTAGTACATTGTGTACTGAAGCGATGGACGCAAACGTACCGCATCAGTTTTCGGAAACAGGCACACCCGCGCGTGGAAACTAATGGTATCGTTCCCTATTTAACTTTAAACACAAACTCGTTTAGAACCGTTGTCTATTGTGATTAGTGGAGAGTTTTATACAGACGGGCAGGAATAAGAACAGGCCGGGAGATGTGCGGCGAGGGCTGAGTGCCTGGACGGAGGCTCCGACATTATGCACCCTTCACACGGACGTCAATTTATCCTTGTGTTCAATTAAAATGCATTGCTACAAAACGCACCTCGCAGCCCCGGCGCAGCGATCACCCTGCTTCGGCATCGTCCGCGTCATAACTTATAATTAAAAACTCAACTCGGTGAACGCTTAATCAAATGATGATGTATGCCTAACCTTAAGTCGTATTCTATGAATCGACACACGCGTGGGCGTGGGCGTGGCCTTGACGTTGAGCACAAGTTGTACTGTACCTCTCTCAGCGGAAGCGCATTAGTAGTGCAACGCTACGTTGTGCTCTATGCACCGGAACAATAAGCATTCAAATTTCTGTCTCGGGAGGAGTATGCTTCACAGCTCACCTCGTAAAGAGTGACGTCGGTAATACTATTATAAATCGGTAGGTTGACAACAACAGAATGCTGACATTTATTTTTAGTTTGGTAAGTACAGTAATGTACAGCTGGAGCATTGTTCGGTGTGAGCCAGTCGCGAGTCCCTCTGACGCCGCGCCGTGCGAGGCTGTGGAGGTGGAGACGTGGAGCGACCCCGCAGCGTGTCGTCAGCGTGTCGCAAGCTCGCCGCTCTCGCAACGCGTAACGTGACGCCTCAGCCGCCGCCGCCGCAGGAGCCCGTTTGCGGCGCGCCGGGCCCGCCAGCAAGCAGCAGTCTCGTAGAAACACAGCATCCTCATTTGATGTGTGCATGTAGCTACTGCCATATGTGTATCAAAGCGAGTAATAGCCTCGTATAAAATTCCTAACCGACACCTTATCGTAGCTGGCTGCGCGGACCTCTTGCGCATTGTGTTGATTTATGTAAAATATTCAGCTATTAACTTCATGTAAGCGTGTTACAAGTGACAGCGTGATCTGTTAACTCCATTTGCGAGTACCGCTTCCTGGTAGAATGAGTTTCGGAGCGGAAGCTGGGGCGGCAGCTGCCCGTTGCAGCGGCGTTCGCAGCAACGAATGCAATCGCTCGCGTAATAATGAATGATCGAGCGTAACAAGTCGCGAGCCGGGACGGGCCGGGTCGGGCCGGGCGACCGCGATGCAATGAAGTCATTTGCAGCGAGTGCAGGGCCGGCTGCGCTGAGCGCGTCCACCTCACCGCCAAATATGGCGGCGGCTCCGCAACAGGAAAATGGTTTGTTTGTTTAAAGCGGCGCGCTGTGATGTCATCCGGCCGTGGCCCATATTCGACCAGTTTTTATTTATTTTACATATTTCTGCCCGCTCGCCGCCCGCCGCACGCCGCACGTCGCACGCCGCGCACCGACACATGCGACATCGCTTTGCTATAGATATTGTATTGCGGTGCGGACACGCACACATACACAGTCAAGCGGTTGTAGTACAGAGAGCAACAGTTTAACACACTAGACGATCACAACTAAGCTGTGCATACAAAGTACAGCTCCAAAATATCTTTATCTTGACATAAGCACCTTAACCGAGGAATTTAATGTTTCCTAAAAAGGCTAAATGTATCATTGCTTGACAGCCGGACGGTTAAGGCTGTGCGTGGGCACCGCTGGCGCGATGTCCCACCGTCGGGCACGCAGCGACGACGTCTAGGTGACGCTGACGGAGTCGGTGCGAGCCATAAATGTTAAATATTAAAAATCCTGCCCTACGGTCCATAACCGGCTGCACAAAACCGGAGAGTGGCGATGGCGTACACCCTCGTGAGTCAACAGCAGTCGGATGCTGATCCTGTCCAGCTCATGACAATGGAGACGTTGGCCGTCAGCGGCGTGTTGTTGCCTTAAAATAGCATCAAGTGCAATGGAAAGTAAAATAATTGCTTCGCTGTCGCAACCAGAACGGATAACTTGCAGCTTGTTAAGGAGCTGTGAGGCGAGGACATCGCCGGCACACGCGGCGCCGGGCGACCGGCGTACCGACGGACCGACGGACCGACAGACCGGAGTACCGACGGACCGACGGGCAGGGGACGCAATGTTCAGTCGTACCTCGGCACACACGCGGCGGAAACTTTTTTTTTTGTTTATAGTAGCTAGGAGGCAAACGAGCAAGACGGGTCACCTGATGGTAAGTGATTCACCGCCGCCCACGGTCACCAGCGACGCCAGTGCGTTGCCTACCCTTCAGGTAAGAATATGCTCGTTTCTTGAATAACCCAATGTCGCAGTTGTTGGGAAGACCGCTGATGGCAACGAATTCCAAAGATTTACTGTTCGTGGCAGAAAACTGTTTTTAAAACGCATTGTAGTGGAACGCCAACCATCCAGATGGTGCGGATGATAGTTCCAGCGAGACGATCGGTTGCGAAAATCAGCGGCTTCTATTAAATCGAACAACTCCTCGGAACACTCCCCATTGTAAATTCTGTAAAGTATGCTTAGGGAAGATAGATCCCTACGCAGTGCCAATGGATCTAGCCGATCGGCAAGTTCAGGATCGTCGACAATCCGAGATGCCCTACGTTGGATTCGATCAAATGGAGATAGCTGATAACCCGGAGCCCCGGCCCAAAGGCAACAATACTCCATGTGAGGCCGCACCTGCGCTTTATACAGTTTAAGGCGGTGAGCCGGCTTGAAGTACTGTTTGGCCCTGTTGAAACTGAACTAGAGGGATGATAACTCTTTAGACAGTTGATGCAACTTTTTAACGACAACTGTTGTAATAAAGTTTTAATGAGAGTCGGTTCGCTTCGGCGGCTCGCGGTCACCATCACGCGGATGTCCTTGCAGAGCTGCCGGGCTCCGCAATGGATACTGCTGCGGTTCGCATACAACCGACAGTAATAAAATCACAGTTCCGACTTAAATGACTCTTGTGAAATTACTGCGGTAAGCACCGGTAACCGAGGTCGGCGCGCCGGGACGGGTTCCTTGAGGACAAAATAAACTTAAGACAATTTTGTTTTTAATTGGATATTTGATAGCATAAACCTTCAGTTCATTATGATAAATCGTAACGTCTTGCAAAAGCTCCGTGAGGGGAGGGGTGCGCGGCCGGCGGCTGGTCGGCGTGCGGCGGCGTGCTACGGCGTGCTGCGGCACACGAGAGACCGAGCGTGTCGCGGATCTCAGTTCACTCTCAGCTCGGCAACAAAAGACGGTCACATCCTTGCGCACGCTCATCAGTCTTTCATATAAACACTACTACACTAGCACTCGTCCGACGCTTCGCCGGTACCACTCGATGGTTTGCTAGATCGGCTGAGGCTATGCCTCTACGACAACTATTGAATCCCGACGGGAGCAGGGAAATTCGTTGTGTGGACAGGCTTGTACCGCCCTTCGCTGACGTGGAGGAGTCGCAGAGGGAGAGGAGTGTTAGTATTGCGATCTCTCTATCCCTCACTGTCCTCCACAGACATATATCAGTTGGCGGCAGAGCACATGACAAGATCCACCGCAGGGAGACGGGAAAGCTTTTTGTCTTTGCTCCCAAGGTAGAACGCATATTTCTAGCAGCGTATTAATGTAATTGCATTCAAGGCACAGTTAATATAAAGTGAATCGTGATTAGGACTAATGTTTTATTTAAGAGTTTACGTAGCCTCTGGCACACTTTTCATACATTGAGGATATCATATTTTCAAGCAATTACTGTTCTGTGTCAAGGTCTGGTTATCGCGTAAAGTAATATTTCACGAAAGCACTGGGTTTGCTGAACTAGAAATAATAAATATAATGAACAGAAGACATTCATAACTATATTCAATGTACGAAATTCGTGTGTGTGTGAGTAGCTCGCTGGCCTAATGGTTAGAGCGTGCGGCTTTCATTCCGAAGGTTAAACCGGCTTCGAACCTCGGCATGTACCAATGACTTAATATTTAAGTTATGTACATTTGTGAACTTTAGTTACAACAGCGAGATACAAACGGTGTAGGAAAACATCGTGAGGAAACCCGCACACTGAAATCATCTTTTTGTGGCTGTGGTGGCCCCAATAAAGCGGCAATAGGCTCGCCCCCTGTTACATGGGACCTAATCTGACCACATCTGGCGAAATGTAGGTGGTTTATTCACCTCTGCCTATCCCTACTGGGAAAAAGGCGTGACAATATAAAAAAAATAAAATAATGTTAACTCATAACAAACACAATAACAGTTCCCGTGAAGTTCGAGCTCGACTGACACGTAGAGATAAGCAAATGACCTAATAAGTTACACAGCCTCAAAACCAAAACCGCACAGATAAGTTTAATTATAAGCTGACTTTAATTAGCGGTGCAGTCATTAATACCCATCGGAGAACCAGCTACAAGTCCAGCCGGTGACGCGAACCACTCGCCTTCTAGACGGAGCGCAGGCCGACCGAGACATCACCATGTCCTGAACAGGAAGGCACCACGGAATTTATAGGCCTAAACATTAACTTACTTAACTGGTAAAAAGGACGTTGTCATCAAGTAAACTCTCCCTCATAGGAGGAAATACAATATGTTGTAGACGATTTCAAATCGCCTCGTGCGGTACTAAATAAGCTGTTGGTTGGCCAATCTTAGCGGATCTGGCTGATGCCAAGGTGTACCGCGAGCCAGCTTGGTTTCATGTCGATCTTGTCTGTAAACCCGTTCATGTCCCAAAGTTTGGCATAGTTTAGCTAAATGCACGTTGCAAGCTGGTGGTGGTGGTGGTGGCGGTGGGGCGGCGGGTGACGCGCGGCCATATGGCAGCGGGCCCGTTATGGACCGGGCGCGCGCCTTAAGCGGCGCCCGCGCCGGCTTGCGCAATCGCAGATGCCGCGCGAACTAGCGCGAGGATGCGGGCACCGCACCGTACCGCACCACATGTCCTCCAATCCTTATTTATTCAGAATAGTATATAATATTAAAGTCATCGGCACATGCAGGGATTCGAACCCGCAATTTTTCGAATGATGGCCGCACGCTCTAACCGTTAGGCCAGCTAGCTACTACCATTGCTGCTATTTTAAACGTTGCCAATTTATAAATAACAAAAGTAATGATATTGATGTAAAATGCAATATATTTTATTATTGTTTCGATAACGCTGTTGTATTACTACAATAGAAAGAACGGAACGGAACGAACGTCTTGTATTCACGCGGCGAGCCCGCGAGGTGAAAACCAGCAGTTAGTAACATATAATGAACGGAGCTAGGGCAGACGGTAAGGGGTACTTACGGACGTCTCCAAATAAATCCATTATAAACAAATAACATAATAGGTTGGAGAAAAAGAAATCCATTATTTTTATATGAACTTCAGGACTTTATTTAACATGCTTCGGATTGTCCGATTTGGGTCAAATATGCACCGTTTTGTTCTATGATTTGTTGCCATTTTAAAGGTAACTTCATAATGCCTCTCTCGTAGAAGTCCTGGTCTCTATTTGCAATAAACTCTAGTAGCCGATTTTCACAATCTTCCCTAGATGCCAATTTTTTATCACTAAACAAATTTTGTAATGCAAGAAAAAGATGGTAATCGCTTGGTGCCAAGTCCGGACTGTATGGCGGATGCATTAAAACTTCTCAACCAAGCTCCCGAAGTTTCTGGCGAGTTACTGTAGACGTGTGTGGCCTAGCGTTGTCCTGGTGGAACACGACACCTCTCCTGTTGGCCAATTTTGGCCGTTTCTGGTCAATTGCTATCTTCAAACGGTCCAGTTGTTAACAGTAGAGGTCAGAATTTAGTGCTTGGCCATATGGAAACAACTCATAATAAATAATCCCCTTCCAGGCCCACCAAATGCACAGCAGAACCTTCCTGGCCGTTAGTCCTGGTTTGGCCACCGTTTGAGGTGCTTTACCGCTCTTTGACCATGATCGTTTTCGCACAGGGTAATCGTATGTGATCCATTTCTCATCTCCAGTCACCATCCGTTTAAGAAATGGGTCTATCTCATTCCGTTTGGCCAAGGCTTCGCAGATGGAAATTCGATCCATCATGTTTTTTTCTGTTAATTGGTGTGGCACCCAAACATCGAGCTTCTTTTTGAATCCAGCTTGGTGTAAATGGTTTAAAACTGTTTTGTGGTCCATTTTTAGCTCCTAGGCAATGTTACGACTGCCAACATGCCGGTCAACTTCGATCATTTCTCCGATTTTATGGACATTTTCGGCGACCGGCCTACCTGTGCGAGGTGCATCTTTAACATCAAAAATTCCTGAACGGAATCTACGAAACCAAAATTGCACATAATTGGCTGTTACAGTATCGGGTCCATAAACACCATTCACAATTTTAGCCGCCTGGCTTGCATTTTCGCCTTGTCAAAGAAAAACTGTAAAATGTACCGAATTTTCTCTTTGTTCACTTCCATTTTTAACACCCTGTAACTCACAATTGAATGCACCAAACAAAAAACAGCAAAATAATTTTTTTACTGCGAAATGTCACCTTTCCAACGAGCATAAATCTGAAACTGTTTGATCGATACTTTACGAGAAATTTATCACTACAGCCATCTACCGAAAAAATAATGGATTTCTTTTTCTCCAACCTAATATAATATAAGAAGAACGACCTAACGGTAGTGTCGCGTGTCGTGTGTGGTGTGTCAAGGGAGTCGGTGACGGCATATCGAGTTGAAACTATTCCCGGATATTCTAGTCGATAGGTTATGGTCACCTATGCGACCGCGGGGTTAGGTCCCAACGTCCCATTGTCAGGTCACAGGATCGAGTGGACGATGTTTAACTTTTTAAATCTAATGAACTAATCTTAGATTGCGTAAGTTCGTTGCCTATTATTATATTACTTTTTAACATATTTGTTTGTTTCGAATGAAGCACAACGAGAAGATGATATAGGTAGTCGTTGGAACCTAGGCTGGTGCGCAAACACTGTTGGCACAATCGATGCGGCTGCCAGGCGCTGGAGAGATGCATTGAATGTACGCGTGTACGGCTCGTAACCGTTCACCAGGGGGGCGAGCTGCAACAACCAGATCTTTTTATTGGCAGCAAGTTGACGACGCTTAAGGGCAACGGGTACGCAGCCGCCGCGGAACAGCACCGGCGCACACCGCGACACGCACACACGAACACACGCGCACACGCGCACACGCACACCTACTACACCGAACGTTTAGTTCAGCTGCGAATGGGTCGGTGTGTTGCATTGTATTATACAATAAATACATTTGATTTTTAATTTCCACTGTATTTGTTATATTTTAATGTTGTACAAGCAAAGACAACAAGGGTAGCGCAAGGAAGCAGCAGTGGACATCATCAGTCGGTGTTTGTTGTAAAATATTTAAATAAAGTACTTTTAATTTCTCGGTCGCGTTGTGCAAAAAGTAATATGAAACTAATCAACTCTGAAATTCGTTAGTTCTTCAATGAGATTACTGTTGGTGGTTCAGTAAGTTGGGGCGGGGTTTTCATAATAAGAGAAGAGAATGATCATGGCTGCCCCAGCACGTAGCGCTCGACGAACTCCTCGCTGAGGTGCAGCTGGCGCTCCCTGTACTCACAGCTGCGGCGCGCGTGCGCGAGCACAGGCCCCGACCGGTCCACGTCGCAGTACTCCATGAAGGTGGAGGGCTCGTCGAACGTCTTCTGCGCGAGCATCGGCTCCATCAGTACGTACGGGAATATGCCGATAGCCACGAACATGCCGAACATCCTGCTCCCCTCACACCAACTTTCGAACGCTTCAAAATCATAATGCAAACCTCTCAATCTATCTCGCGTCGCCACATTCAGAGCCTCCGAGAAGACATCGTAGTAATGGCGTACGATATCCGTCTCGTGCCGCTCCCTGAAGCGCCGATCGGTAGTTAAATAAAGAAAAGACATGAGATCGAAAGCCGGAGGACCGTAGCGTAGGCACTGGAAGTCTATCAGCAGGGCGTTCGTCGGCTGGTCGCCTTCGTACTTGAACATGATATTGTTTATCCACAGGTCCTTGTGCAGCATCACGTTCAACGTGCCCTCGTGGTCCGCGAGCGTCGCGCACGCCGCGAGGTACAGCTGCACCAGCAATGACTCCAGCTCTCGTGGGAACTTCTCAAATTTGTTAGAAAACTCCTTGAGTAAATTGAAAGTGACTTTGGCGGCGGCTCTCAGCCAAGGCGAGTCGCAGAAGGTGGGCTCCGTGAGCACGCGCCCGTGCTCGGCGAGGGGGCCGCGCGCGGTCGCGTAGTTCGCGAAGGAGGCGTGGAACCGCGCGAGCGACTCCGCGGTTACGAGAGCGTGCTTTAGGTCCAGGGTGTCGTGGACGTTTAAAGTCCTGTAGCCTTCCAGCGTCAAGTCTGGCATCACCAGCATGCTTTCGCTGCACAAGTACACTTTCGCGCACCAAGGATTGGGCCCTGCAAGTAATAATTGTCTAGTAAGTTTTGCAAAGGTTTTCTTTACTCCGTTGGATTTGTTACACTTAACAATTTTTGTAATAAAATATTAACGCGACGCGACTGTACGTAACACTTGTACACTTATCAAGTATGTTAAATAAATATCATGAAAGAAAATAGTACAAACCCTCAGCGCCGCGCATTTCTTCAGCCAGCTGCAGCGCCAAAACCTCGCGCTTAAAATAACCATATTTTTTTATGAAGTCAGCCTTGGGCTCGTTGTGCAGCGGTAAACTTTTCACGAAGAGCCTTACTGCCTTGCGCTGGCCGTTCACTTTTACATGAACGGTAACCCGGGCGTGGTCCCCAAGGAAGCCCACCAGACCCGTCGCCGCCGCTCTTTTGTCGCACGCCAGCACCTCGCAGGCCGCACCTTCATCGCCGAGCAATCGCTTCAATATATGGTCGAATTGTTTCGCGGTGAAAACATCGCAACCGACCGTGCTGTTCACGCATGCCATTCTAAAATTTCTGTGCACCAGAATTCTTTCCTAATGTTCCCAACGTAGACGGTGGTTGTGAAGTGTATCGGCCCAGTAGTACGTTACTACTCGTTCCATTTGCGATTCACATATCTTTATATACCGAAATCGTGACTATTGTTAGAAGTATTGGCGCGGCGCGGGCTGGAGCCGCAGCCGCAGTTGCAGCCTGCCCCGCGAACCTTGCCGCTACGCAAACGTCGGCGAACAATATTTGCGTTTGGATTTCGGCGAGTGTTTGCTAACGGGTGTCTTTGTTCTCTCGCGTGATCGTTACACAAGTTGTAAATCACCGTCATTAGCGGGACACGTTTGCCTATAACTTGCAAGTTGTACCGGCTGGGTAAACTGCAGTTATTCCACTGCACATATCTTGTGTGCACTGTTCTTATCGTCTGTTCTCTCCACCCGACTACAAGATGTCAATGTCGTTTGAAGCAAACGTCGTTTAAAGGTTTAACGGGTACATTAAACCTTACGTAGTTACGTTACGTAGAAGTGAGCATCCATTAAACCAGAACATAGTAACCTTTGCACTCTTCGAAGGCAGGAACAAACGCGGCGACGATGGCCCCCCTAACTGCAGTACACAGGTCAGCACCAGTATAATATAGAAAGAAACAAAATCCTGTACCTGTAGTACAGCACTGGACAAAGCACGGGAGTAGTTCAGCGCGCATCTTACCACTTAGTCCATGGCTTTGTCAGCAACCTTCTTGCTCCCAGAAGTCATTGTCTCTTTCCCAGGATTCTAAAAAAAGCACCAAAATGTACTACCGCGCGACGATTAACTGTTAACAGTTAATACCTCTCAATCCCTAATTCGCTTGATCATATAGAGGTGCCCTCAGTAATGCTCGATCCTTCGAGCAGAATTACAATGGAGACGCTGGCCCGAAGAAAGGCTTTGGCCGTCCACGTTGGAGTCGTTTTATTTTAGTATTGACACCGTGTGTACTTCAGAAGTGGCGTTGGTCCTCATTCGTATATATTGTTTGTTGCCAGAGAACGTCTAATTAGGTACCCCGTAGCTAGCGTGCGTTCTGTAGCGTTCAACAAGCAGTGGCGTGCATTAGCGTTCCGGTGTGAAAGGAACAGCCAGCTAGTATAATTACTGAGATAACGAGACTCGACATCTTATATCTCAGGCGACGAGCGTAATGCGGTGCAGAATAACATCAGCACTATATACATTACTAGCGACACGTTGTTATGGACGGGCGTATCACTTACCACCAGGTGATCGGCCCGCTCGTCTCGTCGCTTTGTAGTATAAAAAAGTAAGATAATAATACAATAAAACAACAGATTCAATTCGAATGTTTTAAAACTGAATTATAATGAATTCAAATAGAGTAACGTAGCGCATTAACAAAACAATATTCAGCAGGCGGCCGGATGGCTGGGTGGCCGGATGGCTGGGTGGCCGGATGGCTGGGTGGCCGGATGGCTGGGTGGCCGGGGGACTTGGTGGCTGGGCGTCGCGCACAGCGACAGCTCTGTTCACGCGCAACTTTCTTTGTGCGCTGTTAGTCAAACTTAAATTATAATTATTTAGCTCCACCGCCATTACAGAAACAAACTATGAGTATTATAACGCGTGGCGCCCGTCCGTTTGTAAAAGTAACCACTCCTCAGCCGCGCCATCCGATATCCCGGCATCCGATAATAAGGTAAGTCGTTTCGAAGCAGATTCGAGGCTCCTCAGAATAATTTAATATTAACACTTTTTGACACTTTCCAAAATATAACAATAAGCAACGGGAAAACTGGACGACACGGTCCCCCTCCCTATAAATACGTCGTTACACTGTAATATATTTACAAAACATGTATAAAGGCACCACTGAGATGATCAAATGTGTAGTGTAATGTAAACACACATTTGTGTATAAAAATTGCAAAAGCACTAAAATTTCCATAGCGTAATATTTTCTTATATCTAGTGTATAATTCAAGTCGCACGCTCGAGTGGTGCACAAGGTGGCGCGCGCGCAGAGCGCCACGATTCACCACCACCCCCCACCCATCCCCTCCGACGCAATTCGTGTCCGCGCGCTGCAACGTACTGATGACACCACAGATTACATTTGCAATGAGAATTGTTATCCTAAACACCCGAAGACGAGGAGGTGTGCAGTGGGAATCGCAACAGACAAATATATCAAATTAAAATTAATTTTTTTTTTGTGAAAAATAAGGTTAAATTTTGAGTGTTCAGATACTACAGGCGCCACGGAGACTACATGCGGAGACACAGCGCCGCGAGCGGCCGCGTTTGGCGCCCGACGCACCTCGCGTAACGTGCACTAACACAAGTTACCAATAATCTTACTTAAACTATTGTATATATAATGCTCACTTCCGCGCAGTGTGCACCACAATATGATGTATACATAGACTCTTACTTATATTATAATTTTTAACAACAGGAAGACAGTTCACATGGCTTTAGTGGAAGACAACAGTGACCTATCTACAGATACATGATCATTTATTCTTATATAAATATAACATCTTAACACTATGGAATGCGACACCAGCATCTGTCTATGGCAACAACAAATACAACGATATAGATAAATAACTTATTTAATTTTTTATATCCTTATTCCTTCCCTCCCAATTGTAACAGTACTATACACAAATAGTATGTGCGGGGCGGCCGTGCGGGCTGCCCCGCACTGAGGGGAGGGAAGACTATAGTCATCTCCTCTGCATTCTGAAGATATGCAGCAAGTTGATAATTTTTCGTCTACAATTGATTGATGAGTTCAAAACTCGCCAACGAAACAATACCACAACCGACATATATCACCTGCACCTCGGCGGCGGTGCGGGCGGTGCGATCGGTGCGGTCGGTGCGGTCGATGCGTGCGGTGCCGGCGGCGCGGGCAGTGCATGGTGCGGGCGCGAAGCGGCGTCGCGCTGGTGCCGGGCGGGGTGGTCGCGCAGCAGCCGCGCCAGCCGGCGTACGGCGGCGCCCAGTTCGTCGTCGCCGCGCGCGTATTGGTGGGGCGCGGCGGGCGGCGGCGGCACGCGCCACGCTACCACGTGCTCGCGGCCGGTGGTGCGCGAAGCGGCCACCGTGAACAGCCGCCGCCGCTCCCATGCCGCGCGGAGCAGCGCCAATACCTGCCGCCGTAAACATACGACTCACCCTTATTGCTTACATTACACAGTGGCTCCGCTATGAAGCAACGCGAAATCGAATGTTAATACACTAGGGAATATAAAATATTTACTGGCCAATAATATATCTAATATACAAAAATTTATTAGAAAAGTGATTCAAGCAAAAACGATTGTAAGGTGGCGGTTTCTATAACAACGCCGCGCCTGCTAGAGACGAGCAGCTACGCTAACTCCGCAACCATATCCACAAAGCGAAGAGTCGCAGCGTATATCGCCGTCAGCACCTGTCGGCCGAGCGGTGTGTCCGGCAGCAGCGTGTGCCGCGGGAAGCCGACCGCGTAGTAGGGCGCGCCGGGCGCTGGGTGCCGCGCCCCCTGCCGCCCTGACTGGAATCTAACGCGGACACAATTATATACGATAATTAATTGCGCAGCATTATTCATGACTTACCCATAATCAACGTGTCAAGAGTTGTGCGAGGGAGAAGTGGTTGTGAAAAAGTGGCGTTAAATACTAGTGTGGCATAATTAAATATCCATATCGCTCATCAAAAATAACATTAATTTAGTAGTGGCAGGTTTCTGTTGCCGGAAACCGTCTAAGTGGATACCGAGGCAGTGCCCATTTCAACCGCCAAACAGTAATGTTTACATTACTGTGTTTCAGTATGAAGGGCGATGTAGCTTATGTAATTACAGCGGCAACAAAACTCATACGTACGTCCCAGGCGACGAGCGCAATGCGGTGCAGTCATTTGACCAGCGCAACATTGTCATGGGCTGATGGGCTGGTGTATCGATTACCATCAGGTGAACGCCCGACACGTCTCGTCGCTTAATTGAATAACACAAAAAAGAAATTTGACATAACATTAAAATTGTTTATTTACGTGGCGTTGTTTTTTGCGTTTAACTAAAGCTAAAGCGTAAATTCGATAATTGTTAAATTTATTTGCCAATCAAATAAAACAAAATGCTTTTAGTTGATGATTAAATATATAGCGCAGCGTTGTTATTTGATATGTCATGTTGCATAACAAGAAGAGCGTTGGACAGGATCCAAATTATTCATGTTAGTTAACAATAAACAACGTGCGCGTTCTGTACTTACGTGTAGGTGACGAGTATGGAGGCGGCGTGCGGGTGCCCCGGCAGCGCGGCGGGTTGCTTGCACCATGCCATGCTGCCACAGGGCTGTTCGCCCTCCACTTCCGCGCCGCTGTCCGCGCCTTCCTCGTATACCTGTCCGCAATCGCCGCAATCGCCGCAATCGCCGCACTCGTCGCACGCGCCGCACGCGCCCCGCTCCAGGAACGCATCCTCCTGATTACACACGACGGAATGAAAAAACCAACATCGGTATTTACAATGTAAATTCTTCGCTTGTGGTCGTGATATAAAAGTTTTTCTCCTACGACTCATGTCCCGTGTCAATCAAATTAAAATGTGCCGTAACCGTACGACGCGGCACGCGCCTACCCCAACGAGCGCCTGCGCCGGCTCCGGCCATCCCCACCGCGGCAGCAGTCCTGCGCCTGCTGCGCCAGCCGTACCCGCAGCGCCGCACCCGCACCCGCACGCGCACGCGCACCGCTCGCCCGCGCCGGCAGCCGCCTCCTCTGCGGCAACAGCACGCGCCCAGTTATATTCACATCCTAACAGCTAACTACAGCAAAATTTATTTCTAACAAATATTTACATTATTTTTGTTTCAGTCTAACGCATGACATTGGCGAAGTGTAATTTATGTGAAGAGTACAAAAAGCTAACCTACGTTGGTTGTTTGATATAACTGGATTTTTAAATTTTAAACTTTTAGTCTGTACAGACGAGTAAATAGTGACAATAAGTTATTTTGACTTTATGACTCACCGCGGGCTACGGGGCCGTCGGCCTGCACGGGCGGCGGGGTGCGCGTGCTCCGCGGCGAACACGCCGGCTCGAACACGTCGTCGCTACCAGTGCTGCAGTTGAGCAGCTCGCCCACCGCCGCCTGCTGCAACACGCGTATCCGACACATACACACTTCGAAGCGATTACCTGGTGCTTTTACCCGTAGACTTGACAGTGTAGTGAAATGGTCACACGATAACAGTCTTATCATAAATGTATTAATAATTAAATAAAACTAATTCATAAAACACACACAAACATTACAGTGATCCGGTGTGAAGTGCGTTTAATAAAGTAATTTACTGCCTTAACGAGGCTTTACAACAACAACGCCAACTCGTCAGCGGACGAGTCGGCCTCGCGCGACTCGCGCGACGCGCCGGTGGTGGCGTTGGTGGCGGCGGTAGCGATCACCTGCAGGCTGTCCTTGCTTTCGTGGCTGAGGTACGTGGACACGGTGTCGACGCTGTGCCGGCGCCCGGAGCGCGTGCTGCCGCACTCATCGCGCGACTCCTCCGCACCAGACTCCGCGCTTGACATCCCGCTACCGCTGTTGCTGTGGTTATTGTTGTTACTATTGTTATTGCCTGAAAAGAAAATCAACAAAAATATATTATCACACTCATCAATAAATTTCAAATCATCACTATAGTTGATAAATTCGAAATGAAAATGTATTGATTGATATTCCGTGAGAGAGTGGGACGAGTGGCGCGGAATGCAAGGTCGTGATTAAATACGTCGGTCGTGTTGTCAAAGTGGTCCCGCCGCCGACACGAAGGTCCCGCTCAACTCGTCGCCCGATTGAAAAACCAATTGCATCACTAATCGATTATTCAAACAAAAAGACATTTTTAGCCTTAGTTTTCCTTCGATCAGAATATTTTTCACTCACTAAATATGTTGAGATTGTGTAGAATCTGTCTCGCGAGTCCCGGCTTCCTGTCGCGCGGGGAAGCGCTGCGCGCGGCCACCACCCCGCGCACGCTCTGCTGTGGCTGCGGCTGCGCGCACCGCGGCGAGCGCGGCGGGTGCGGCGGGCGCGGCGCCGGCGCACAGCTCACCGAAGGCACGGACTGTACTGACTGGACCGAGTGCACGCTGGAGCCGGTGAGTTGCTGCGGAATGCGCGGCCGACGCGCTGCGGGTAGAGCTACAGTTAACAGCAGTATATGCGTTGCCAATGGAGAGAAGCTATACATATTACTTTAAGATGAAACTGAGCCGCGGTTGCTGTTTAGCTGAACTTCGTGACATATGGCATTAGTTTGTAAATAATTGTGTGTGTATTACACTAACTATATATTAGATAAAATATGTAGAGGGGCATACCTTGAGGTGTGAGCGGATAGGGCGGCTGCGTGGCGCGGCGCAGCAGGCGCAGGGCAGGCGCCCCGTGCGGTGGGGCGGCGCGCGCCGTCATGCGCGACAGCGACGCCACCCACCCGTCGAACGCGACGGTTTCGGCGCCGCGCGACCACGCCTCCTCAAGCCTGCACTGTACCTACGAGTACATCAAACATATACCTGCATCACATCACTACACCAAGATATACAGATGCAGATTACATTACAATTGTATCCCAATTTGACTTTGCCACTCCATAGATGTAAAATTGTTCAGACAGCAAATGTTTTTCAGACTGTGCGGATATACTTGTTGCAGCATGTAGTGTTGCCAGTAAAATAACAGTTGATATGCTCATTTTATATTTTGACAAATCTTAGTCATAAAATTATATCCATTACTGTGTCCAATCGAGTAATCTGTTAAAAAAAAATAGATAATTCTTCACTGAGCTATTTGGAAACCACTATGCCGTAGAGGGAGAGAGGCGAGCAGTCACTTGGAGCTGTTTTGTTTTCAATACCTGCATGGGCAGGGGTTCGTACCGCAGCCGCGGCGCGCGCGAGTTGTCCGCGACGCGTGCCCACTCCCAGCGCGCGCCGCGCCCCCCCGGCGACTGCACACTGTAGCACGCACGCCTCACTGCGCACTCCACACCACTGACACCGACACCGACACCGACACCGACACCGGCACCGACACCGACACCGACACAGCCACCGCTCTCTGTTACAACCGAGGAATATTACACCTAACTTTGAGATCTATATGGTTTGCGGACCAGGAACTTATGTCGAAGAATGACTATGCGAATCATGTCGATGGTTTATAAAAAAATATATAGAAAGAACAATATACACAAATATTTATATGTGGTAGAAAACATTTACAACCGTCTACCTCGACAGATTAATATCTAGTAACCATTGCAGCATTGCTTTTTAAGAGCCTAGTTGTTATGTGACATTACTGTAGTCCTCTGCATAAAAATTGTTTTCTGAATATTATAACTGATGTTTTTTTGCAGTTACTTATTGAAAAATATGTCATGCATGCAACACATTGAAAGAAAGAAAGTAGAAAAAACATTTGCAGTATTTAAAAGAAGTGTGAATAATATTATAGTTTTCTAAAACATTTTATTGATTTTTATATAACTGTGTATGGACCTATTTGATCGATTAATCAATGGCCACTTGACTACCATGATAATCATAGTGTAAGTCGGCACCATGTTATTCTGCAGAAGAACCCAAGGTCATTTACTAATCAACAGGGAATACTAACTGAATAGTAGATTTAATCAATACAAACCATGTGGGAGTTGCATCTACTATAATTTTGCTTTACTTCTAGAGGCAGAATATTATTTTCACAATATTCTTCTGATAAAAATGGCAAACATCTAACACAACACATATACAATAAGTAGACAATACAGATATTAAAGCAGCTGTTTTCAAATGGTGAATTGCATGTGTTATTATGAATTTATCAAGCCACCATGTGTAGCAGTTGTCAATTATCCATCATTACAATCAAACATTCATAATTCTATCGCTATTGATGTTAATTGTCAACACCAAATATAATTTTACAATGCTGTCTCAAAGGGAAAATAAAATTATAGTGATATATTTTCTTTGACTGGATGTTCTTATCATCTCATACATTATTGTCAACTGTTGTGTAGTAAGTTATTTTATTTAATAATCTTTAGCTGGTTGTTAGGTAACATTAGCAGATAGCTTATTATCACAATGTTTAAACTCTAAAACCCTTAGAAAAAAAGCACTAATCAATTATAACCACGTAAATATAAAAAAATATATACAATAAAACATACCCAATGCATCTGAAGATTGTGTGAGCGTTAAAAGATTCACATAATGTCCCTTGAGTGCTGGGTCAGCATCCGCGAGCACTACCCTTGTTAGTTTTTTAGCATGTGCACGCTCCAAGGTGCGTGCCACCATTGGGGAGTGCGGAAGCCATTGTCCATTGCACTGCCACTCCCACACCACCACACAGTGTACAGATGACATTGCACCATAGCCTATAAAAGTAATATGTCTATGATGATATATGATACATCAGAATAGGTTTCCTTCTTAAACCGATTGAAATGTGCTCTCTTCATTTACCTCATAGTCACATAATAACTTGTTAAATTGTTGTCTTATATTACCTTAGTGTTGTTAAAAAATAATCTCAGGAAGTCTTCCTATGTTATGAAGGAAAGTACTCAAAGTTAAACTGTTAATATTCTCATGACTATATTTTTGATTAAGTTTAATTTGGACTAACACTTTAAATAATATACAACCACATATTTAACAATGCACCCTCTGATATGAAGAACTAACAAGATATTCAGTGAAGTTTGTATTTTTATTATATAAAGGATTTTATTGTACTAAGAAAAACAACCACATTAATAACTTTTACCAAGAATATTATATAAATGGTAATGTTAATTATATGTTTCTGTTAATTTGCATTAAATACTCCAGCAAATTTTAAGTCTGCATGAACAGATAATAAAAAATATTAAATAATAGTTAAAAAATTGTAATAAAAAAGTAAGTATTTATAACAAAGAGTTATTTTAATCAACATACTAAATTTAAAAAGATCTATTTATCTCCAAAGTACCTTTTATGTAATCATGCACAATATCTAATACCTCTCAAATGTTATTTTTAATAAACTCTCCTTTATAAAATCATTACGGTTTTAGGTGATTTCATCTATATAGGTATTAAAAACTGGTATTTCTTTTTACTACACACCGGGGAAACATGGCTTAATGCTTTTGCTGTAAAAATGCTGCTCCTTGTGTTGAGGTTCAGTTTAAAAGCCTCACATGGTGAAGTTGTCTACACAAAGATAGCTAACTAATCAGACAGCTATCACCATCACATTTTAAATATAGGATTAAAAGTATGCTGGGAGAGCATGATTTACCATTTTTGTAAATTGGTTTTTGGAATTTGGTGCTGGCCTGTTACTTGACATCAAATCAAATTGGTAGCAATGAAGACCACTAATGCACCCTCTGATGTTTACTAATAAGAATACTGTACTGAATTCAAGTGTTATGAACATTATAATTTAATCACCAAAAATGATATAAGAAACTTTATATTGAAGTACACGATTAATTAAGCAATTCAAGTTGTTATCAAACTCGACAATAACTTAGTAAAGTATGAGGTTACGTACAAGCTTCATACGTGACTTCTCGACATTAAGTAGTTATAATAGAAATAATAGAATTTTTTCATTAATTAGATTTCATATTATAAAAACTACTTAAATTTTTTAATTACTCTTAAACAGAGTGTAGTTTAACAAATTTAACGTTAGCACAAGAGTTATTTGAATATCATAAGAGAGAAATAAAACCATCAAACTTGCCTATACTGAAGACGAGTCGTTGCGATCGTCACAAACGTTCAGTTTCATATCAATGAATAATGTTTAATTGCGTTAATTGAACAATTTAAAAACTTAAGCGCAACGCACACCCCAACGATCTCTGAATACATTCATGCGTTCACATTTCTGAGATAGCTGTGTCGTGCACAAAACAACTTATTTCAAATAAAAGGTCGTCGAAATGTCATCGTAGCCATTGGTTTATAGCTGGCTTACAATGGGTGTTTAACACTTCCGCGAGTCAAGCGAGACGAGTTGTGGTCAACCGATCAAATACAAATATACTCGTACTGAACTTCGTATTGTTTTAATGTTGTTTAATTTACAAGGCAAAGGACCAAGTGGCAACATAATCCATAGACTCGGGTATAGACAAAACAAAATTAAATTGCTAAAATTTATGGACAAATATTTTATCTTGATAATAGGTTGGGGAAAAAGAAATCCATTATTTTTATATGAACTTCAGGACTTTATTTAACATGCTTCGGATTGTCCGATTTGGGTCAAATATGCACCGTTTTGTTCTATGATTTGTTGCCATTTTAAAGGTAACTTCATAATGCCTCTCTCGTAGAAGTCCTGGTCTCTATTTGCAAAAAACTCTAGTAGCCGATTTTCACAATCTTCTCTAGATGTCAATTCCCTAGATGTGCTTCACCGCTCTTTGACCATGATCGTTTTCGCACAGGGTTATCGTATGTGATCCATTTCTCATCTCCAGTCACCATCCGTTTAAGAAATGGGTCTATCTCATTCCGTTTGGCCAAGGCTTCGCAGATGGAAATTCAATCCATCATGTTTTTTTCTGTTAATTGGTGTGGCACCCAAACATCGAGCTTCTTTTTGAATCCAGCTTTGTGTAAATGGTTTAAACCTGTCTTGTGGTCCATTTATAGCTCCGGGGCGATGTTACGACTGCTAACATGCCGGTCAACTTCGATCATTTCTCCGATTTTATCGACATTTTCGGCGACCGGCCTACCTGTGCGAGGTGCATCTTTAACATCAAAAATTCCTGAACGGAATCTACGAAACAAAAATTGCACATAATTGGCTGTTACAGTATCAGATCCATAAACACCATTCACAATTTTAGCCGCCTGGCTTGCATTTTCGCCTTTGTCAAAGAAAAACTGTAAAATGTACCGAATTTTCTCTTTGTTCACTTCCATTTTTAACACCCTGTAACTCACAATTGAATGCACCAAACAAAAAACAGCAAAAGTATTTTTTTACTGCGAAATGTCACCTTTCCAACGAGCATAAATGTGAAACTGTTTGATCGATACTTTACGAGAAATTTATCACTACAGCCATCTACCGAAAAAATTATGGATTTCTTTTTCCCCAACCTAATATTAACTCGCATAAACACGTTGATGTCTGACATTGTTTAGTTTGTATAATTTAGGACGCAAAGTGCGGGTTCCCGAGCCCAGTACCAAATGAGCTGAATCCTTCGGTCAGACGACTAGCTGCATTAACCATCGTCATAGAATAGATATCTTACCTCTTTCTCTCATCAAGAATTACGTTCAATCAGATTGTAGCTTTGCTTTTACAGTGAATAAAAATATACATTCAAATATGTGGTTTTAAGTGTTGTTCATTGCGAAAATTTACTAAGTAATATATTTGAAGTCACTGAAATTATTTTTTATTGTTCACAAAAATATTTATATCAATTTTATGGTCTTAAGTGACAATGTGGGCATATAAGTTCAACTGTGCTCGTCCAGAATACTCTGGCTTTCTTGTATCAACAACCGGAACACATAAACGCTGTTAAGGTTCAGATTTACAATACATAGGGCGCAGAATGCTCCACAACCTGAGCTCTCGGAATCGAACCTCATTCGATGGGCTTAGGTAATGGAGTACAGCGGTAGTGAAGTCGAAAGAATATTGTTGCAACTGATATAAATTGAACTAGAACATTGTATTTTTTAAATAAAACAACACTTGATACCAAAGAAGCACATGATACCCAAATCAATACGTTTGTATTCCAAACGAGTTAATAATAGGACACTTGTATGTTGCTAGGATGTCATGCTTGTACATGCGCGTAGGAATTTGTCAAAGGAACAAGGACACGAGGTGTTGTAAAAAAAATGCAACTTAATTAAAAATAAAAAACTGGTATAAATCCAAATATATATATATAATATTTATATACATTTATTAAATAATTATTTAATTTGTATTCCAATACAACAATAAAATTTCTCAAAGACAACATTTTTTAAATCTGTTTATCGTACAAGGATCGAATCCCACAGTACGTGACTTATCGCCGGCGGCCGAGAGGGCGCTAGTGACGCGCGCTCGGTCCTCAGCGAGCCGAATGGCCGTCATATAAAAATATATCAGTTTGCGGCCGGGGGCGCACATATACAGAAAACCGGCTCCGGCGTAACACATAAGATATTCAACGATTGCAATACTGTTTGCGCAAGGCGATCTAAAATCTCTTAGTTACAACAAAACGAGAGCTGAACTCGAATCACAAGTGTGATACGGCGGCGACAGCGAGAGACAAGTTGATAATTCGTAGAGACAAGCCCTTTGAAAGAGCAACTAGTTTCGACCGAAAGTGATCGGCATTAACACGTTGTGCTGAGAGGAGCACCAAAGTACACAGTACACGATCATAATTATCTACATTTATTTATCTAAAAATGCGGTTAGCGCCGTCGGTACAAAGCGGGACGGCGAACAAACGACATAACGACAAAACGACCCGCATATCACATAGAACGTCACGCATATAACTCAACTAACACATCCTCATTAAGACACGGAGAAGAGATTTGTTCAGGGCATCGTGATCGCTTCCCGTTAACAATTCAATTCAATACAAATGGTTATATACAACAACAATAATTATACAAATTAATATAACAAGGTACGGGGCGATTGTGTCGCGTTCCAACGCCGGAATCAGATGGAGCATTCGGCGCGGGTGCCAAGCGAGGCGCGCGTGTCCGCGGAGGCCGCGCGGGTGTAGTCGTAATCTTTGGTATAATAGAAACCGACCGGCTCGGCGCGAGGCGACCAGTCCTCGGGGGCGCGCCATCCCGCCGGACGAGGTGCGTCGCGACGGAGCCTGTGAGCGCGCCGCTGTTGTGCTTACAAAATACCGAAGTACTAAAGATCTACGTATCCGCATATACTTAAAAGCATATTCAAATATATATATATATATATATACACATATATTTATTAATATATTTTGTACACTTAACATTCTACTACATTTTAAAGCTTTTAAATTAAGATTTGTCTTAATTTTCTCAACCTACACAATAAACGGCACCCTCCTTTGTAGTCGATTCATCGCAAACGATTTCGAGAGCGAATTCCTCGAAGCGATGCGCGGCGAGGTGCGACGAGGTGCGGCGCGAGGTGGGCCGGGGCGGGTCGGAGCGAACGCAGCGGAACTTCTCTGCGCTCACTTACCCTCGTCTTGCTCCATCGGCTCCTCGGACCCCGAGCGAGAGCTCTCCGTCGACCGGCTGCAGGAGTAAAGATTATTGTATATTACCGTTAACGTCTATCAAAAGATAGCGATTTCAATTAGTATTTTAAAAGTATTCTTTTAGCCAGACTTTTAAAATTTCTCCACATGTCATTATTAAAAGATATCAGTTCATAATTAAACCATTGAAAGATTTGAACCAGTAATAGCACGTTACAAACTACCTAAGGCAGACGGGCCCAGCGGGAGCGGGTTGCAACGCCGAGCTGGCGGCGGACGCGGCGGGCGGGTGCACTGAGAGCGTGGCCATGGCGGCGGCGGTGTCAGCGGCATCGCGATCGCTCTGCAGACGGCCGAGACGGGAGGCCAGCACAGCGGGCGCAGCCTCCAGTGCGGACATGCCCGCGAGCGCACTGTAGCGCTTCACCTACACATGCGACCTTGCATTGAATGTGTAAAGTAATGATAGAAAGAAAACGAATGGCGGAAACTAACAGGGCGAAATATAATCTTCAATATTTGTGAATGCGGGCGAGGTGAACGAGTGTCGTGCAGCGCTCACCTCGGGCCAGTGCGGCGCCTGCGCGGCGATGGCGGCTCGCAGCGCGGCGTGCGCGTGCGGCGCGGGCGCTCGCGCCAACTCGTGCAGCGGTGGCTCGGGCAGCCGGTCGCCGAGCAGCGCGCGCACGCACTCTTGCGCGCAGTCGCACATCGCTGCCAGGTCGTACCCGCCCTCCAGCGAGAGAACCACCTGCTCACAAACGACCAACCGCCATTTGTTTACAAACACAATATATAACAAATTCTTACTATTATTATAACACTTTTTATAAAGCGGTGAATGAAGAAAAATAAGGAATCTTATTAAATTTAATTATATTTGAACTTATCAAGAAGCGATGGGAGGTCAAACATCGTAAGAGCCAACAATGAAGGACAAAATAGCCCTTTGTATAGAATCTGTGTAACCTGACAACACAGCGCTGAACTAAGGTAGCTGTGTCATATTTATATAATAAGCTACACATCACATTTTTTACCTATGTACAAAATGTCTCCAGTATAAAAATAAAATGTATCAGCACAAATTCGTTTCAGCAACTAGACAAGAACATTGCAGAAAACATAAGCAGCCATTAGCTTGTCTACAGCTATTGATGCAGATCAGGCGTACACGCGAGAGAGACGCTCCAACTCGTGCAGGCGCTTCCGTGCAGTATTAACAACAGATGTAGCTGACGCTGCGTTTATATCCGTTAATGTCTATTTATGTTTAGGTATTGAAGATCACCTTGCCATTCGCGAGCTGCATGAGATCGCGCGTCATGTGCGCGAAGCACGCGGCGGAAACGCTGTAGCCACCGAGTGGCGCGGGGTGCCCGGCCGCCGCGTCGAACCCGCACGACACCAGAACCATTTCCGGATTGTACTCCTGACAAACGTAACATATGCACATACTGTATTCATTTTTTTATCTACACATTCATTTTTTTACCACCACACCACAATTTTACGCTAATAAACCTCATAATTAAATGCATGACTTCTGGAACCCACCGTGTTATAAGAGTAGCTGAAGATAGACAGTAAAGGCGGCAGACAGCGCGTGGCTAGTACGAAAAACCTACATTCTTTCGATCTCCAGGCAGCAACTAAACTCAAGGTAAATACTACCATACTAGCTAGTCTATATTCTTGTTTTGAGCGGGCTGGAAGCCACAGCGGCTCTTACAGCTCATCTGACACTGGGCTCGTGGACCCGGATCCACGGCCTGAAACTAGCTAGTATATTAGCTGCAGCACCAGGAGGCAATTTAAATTTCATTAATGCAGAAATATCCACTTAGCATCAGGTGAACATCTTGCGCCACTGTTCGTTTTGTTGTTTAAAAATCAATAGTTGTATTTAGTGACATTTTGTCGCAAACATCAAAATGGTACAGGTTCGGCTAGCTGCGTACCTTGGCTATGGGCATGATGAGCGAGCGGAAGGCGGCGAGGTACTCGGCATCGGCGAGCGGCGGCGCGCCTGGCCACGGCACGTTCACGGTGTACCCGAGGCCCGCGCCCGCGCCGCACTCGCTGGCTGCGCCCGTGCCCGGGAAGAAATTGCCGTCGTCGTGCCGGTGCAGGCTCATGTACAGCACATGAGGGTCTTCGTAGAACATCTGCTGCGTGCCGTTTCCATGGTGTACGTCCTGGCCACGCACACAATTAACGACATATAGCAATCGTAGAGCTGTTCCTAATACGCGAACTTACGTATATATGTAACTCAAAACTAAATGGTGTTATCATTCAATTGTATTCAATAAGTACCAAACAAATTTTACTAGATTCAGAAAAAGGTTACGTGTGTACTGTATTGAAACCTTCGTCGTATCTCACGGTATGTTAGAGAGACCCCTTAAGCACACGACTTGGCGTAGTAATGCAAAGTTCGAATATAATCATATCCGTGATTAGCTTACTGATAACTTTTCCGTTACTCCAAATTCTTAAAACTTTAGAACTCACCCAGTCGACGATAAGTATTCTCTGTAGGCCGAGCCTTGTATGCAGTATCTTAGCAGCGATGGCCACTGAATTGAAGAAACAGAAACCCATCGCTTGGTTAGGCTCCGCATGGTGGCCGGGCGGACGGACCACGGCGAACCTGCGTCCAAGTATCGGATCAAGTCGAAGTAATGTTAATATATAAATTTGCGGTCACGATCGGTTTGATAAAAAAACTATATAAATTTCACATCAAAATAAAACAATACTGTTTCATAATTTTTTTTATAAATAAACACGTTACAATTATAAACAACAAAAACAATTATAAACACCACGGAATAACATTCGTGTAAAGTCTGATCTCGGTTTCGTGGCTATTTTGAAATAATAAAAGTTTCTTTTGTAAGCGTTGTCATAAGGTCGGCGGCAGTCGGTCGATGCAGCACTTCCTTCGTACAGTTCAAGTAAATTAATAAGCGAGCAGCGGGCCCGCGAGGCTCACCCGTTGCGCAGCTCGCCGCGCGCGGTGCGCAGCGCGAGGTCGAGCACGGCACCGGCGGCGAGGCGCGCGGCGGGCGGCGTGTGCGCATCGCTCCACGCGGTGTCCGCGTCTACGCCGAGCCCGCCGCACGCGAGCCGCACGAGCCGCAGCGCGCGCGCCTCCCGCCCGCGCCCGCCGAAAGCGGCCACGTGCGCATCCGTGTGCACCGACTACAAAATCGAGCGCAACAATGTTCACACCAAAACTGTTCATAATTGTCCTACATTCCTTATTTATAATATTGCAAGGATTGTTTCCGAGACGGAGACGGAGACGTGAAGAGGCTGTAAAGGACGCCGCTGCCCAGCTGTGTCCTGTAGTGTGCTTTACGTAGTGCGCGACAAGTGCGCGACCGGCGCGACTGCTCGGGTTCATATAAACCACAATGTGATGACGGCGTGCAGTTGCATTTTAAAGTAAGCTTTGGTGTAAAAAATGACTTCGTGCGTATCAGGTAGTTATTCGCACACCTGGAGCTCCTCGAGCGTGGCCTTCCTGGGACGTGTGCGCTCGGTGCGCGCAGCCAGCCCGGTCTCGCACAGGCGCGCCCACACAGACTGCAGCCGCCCGCCGTGCTCCGGGTGCGTCGGCGCGTGCGCACCGCATGAACATCTGCGACAAGCGCACGAGAAGTTTTCACCTAAGGCTGCTTTAATTACACCGATCAGTTAAGCCGACGTCGCACAACCGCCAGCCACGCGCGGGCTCGCTTTGGACGCTTCGGGAATATTAACAAATATAAATTAAATAAATATCGGATGAACTAATAAAAAGTGATGTTATTTTAAACATAATTAAAAAACGTACAATTACATACAACTTATATAAACACCGAAGCGATGTAGCGAACGAAATAGAACGAAAAGCAAATGAAATTGCATAAAAGATAAATAAACGAAATATAATCACAGCTGTGCAAGTTACCCATGTTTGAGCATGAGCGCGTCGTACGCCAGGCCGGTGGCGGGCGCGCGCGCGCCCACCAGCGGCGAGCTGAGCGCGCGTGCGAGTGGCGCCGGCTCCAGCGGCGCGGGTGCGGCGGGCGCGGGCACGTGCGGCGCTGACGGGGAGCTGGTGACGGGCGGCGGGCGGCGCGCCGTCAGGTCGATCACCTCGCCCTCCTCTTCGCGCAATTGCGCCGCCGCGGCCGCGTCGTGCGCACGCGTCAGCACCTGCCGTGCCATATACATACACACCTACGTTTTTAATACCATGCGAGTAGCCCAGCAGCAAATATTTATCCACCGCTGCACCAGTCCAGTCGCGTCCAGTTCTTGTCAACTACTCAACTTTAGTGGTCGCTATGGCTAGGGAGAAACGCCTGTTCATAACTACTACTAACTGGATAGCCAAACGAACACCGCGTAGGCGTCCCCGGTCGCCGGCCCACTGCCGCAATCGGTGTGCTTTAGGATCTCAGCCATATTTCAATTTGTGACCATCATCATCATCATCATTATCAGCCGATAGACATCCACTGCTGGACATAGGCCTCCCTCAAATATCTCCACATCAATCGATCCTGCGCTGCCCGCATCCAGCTGCTTCCCGCAAGCTTTACCAAATCGTCGGACCACCGGGTGGGAGGCCTGCTAACACCACATTTTGTGGCCATCACCACATTTTAATTATCAGGGCTTGATGCGTGTCATAGTGCTGTATTCGGTTTGATGTAATAAATAAATCTTTCTTACAGTTTTTCTTATTTGATCTCTCAGGTAGTGGTGTGCGCTGGGCGGCTGCAGCGCGGGATCGCCCAGCGGCAGGGGCGCCGAGTGCGTGCGACCCAGCGGCCGTTTGGCCAGCCGGGCGCTCACGATGCTCACGTTCACCCCTCCTACAGTTGACAGCGCGCCTGGCGCGAGCCCGGCGGGGCAATAAGCTTCCGCCTCGGACACCGGAGGTAGCGCCACCTGTACCTGCGAACAAATATGTTCTGTGACTTCTTATTGAACAAAGTTTCGAGGTACGTTAAGATTTATTGTCTGTAAATAATAGTGGGAAGCCTCTAATATAAACGTAATATGTAATATATATATATATATATATATATATATATATATATATATATATATATATATAATATTACACATTTTTCCTCCCTATTATTTACTCTTTATTCTATTCTCTTTACCCAGAGAGACGACGGTAGGTGGCGAGCTCGACGTAATATTGAAATAGAAAGGCTGGTTGGCGAACCAAATATCATAGGGGAAGCCAAAGCCCACAGACTTCGCTGGATGGGCCACTTGCTCACGATGGGAAACCATCGTAGAGTCAAAAATGCGTTTCTCGGTACCGCAACTGGACGCCGACCTGTCGGCCGGCCCAGATACCGCTGGAAGGATGCTGCAAAGCATGATCTACGCGAGCTTCAAGCAGTGGATTGGCAAGAGCCTGTGCGAGTCAGAGACAAAGCTGGCGCTTTCCTGTGTCGCATGCCAAGACTCACTTTGGATCGCTGCGCCTGAGGAGTAAGTATTATTTACTCTTTCCCACTGTAATTTCGGCAAAAAAAAAAATTCTGTATATGATACTGTAATGGAAGCTGATTCCCGAAATACAGGAAATATTCCTAGTGCGGGAATCACGGATCATGAAAACTGTACGTAGCTGTAACTGTTATAATGAAAAATGTTATAAAAAAAAATATATAAATTGAAATTGAGCGAGACCCTAAATATTGGATATTGAACGGCCATATTGAATGTTTCATGTAATCGAATAACTGAAGAGTTTCTGAAGAATTATGATTTACTAGAAATCGGTTATACTGATAAACTATGTAAGCTACAGGCTTAAAACGTATACGTACCGGCGCAGGGGGCGGCGCATGAGAGTGCGCGTGCGCGTGCGCGTGCGTGTGCGAGTGAGGGAGCGCGTGCGCGTGCACGTGCGGCCGTCCCAGCGAGATGTTGGGCAACGACGGCGAGGAGAACAGCAGCTCGGCAGCGCGTGGACACGACTCCTCCTCCTCGCGGATGGGCGCCGTAGCGCCCGGCGGCGAGTTGCGCGGCGAGCTGCCCTCGCAGTCTGAGAACACATGTGCGAACAGCGCATTAGTAACACGTTAACCACATTACAATGTTATTATAATACAATGTGATCATCGTAACGTCCAACCGAAGTTAGCTGGGGTTGGCCGACGTCAGCCGAGGTGAACAGAGAACCATTCGTCGTCTGTTACGACGAGGTTGCTCGTCTGGCCGCCACTAGCACGTCGCTGATGGTGGACCGGATCGAGCAGCTGGGTCTGAGGGTCTCCGTCACGAAGACGGAGGCCCTCCTCTTCCACGGACCCCGCAGGGGTCCACCCCGGGGCGCGATCATCCCCGTCCGGGGCGAGAGGGTCCCAGTGCGGGGAGCCCTCAAGTATTTAGGGCTCACTCTGGACGGGCGATGGAGCTTCGGGGAGCACTTCGAACGGCTTCTCCCGAAGCTCACCGCCACCGCCGCTGCGCTGGGCAGATTGCTGCCCAATGTCGGGGGGCCGGGTCATTTATGTCGGCACCTATACTCTGGCATCCTGCGGAGTATGGCACTGTACGGAGCGCCCGTATGGGTGGATAGGTGCGAGACCGCCAGGAACGGGCCCGTGTTGAAGAGGGCCCAACGTATCCTGGCGAACCGAGCCTGTCGGGCGTACCGTACGGTGTCCTGGACGGCGGGTACGCTTCTCGCAGGCGATGCGCCTTGGCATCTACAGGCGCAGTCGCTCGCGGAAGTGTACCTCTTCCTGCGGGATGCCGGAGAGCGTCGGCCGGACCCGGCCACGGTCCGCCGGATCAGGCGCGTTGCCCATGACGCCCTGATCCGGCGGTGGGAGACGGAGTTAGGTAACCCTGCCGCCGGCCGGGACACGGTGGAGGCCATCAGGCCCCACCTGTCCCGGTGGATGAGCCGGCGGTACGGGGCCTTGACGTTCCACCTGGTGCAGGTGCTGACAGGCCATGGATGTTTCGGCAAGTACCTGCACCAGGTGGCTCGTAGAGAGATGACGCAGGAATGCGTCGAGTGTGGTGCGCCGATTGACACGGCGCACCACACTCTGGCGGAGTGCCCGGCATGGGGGCCGCAACGCCACGCCCTCGTCGCGCAAGTCGGCAGTGACCTCTCGCTGCCGACTGTAATCGATCGGATGTTGAGCAGCGAGAGGTCTTGGAGGGCGGTGGCCTCCTTCTGCGGCGCAGTGATGCGTCAGAAGGAGGCCGCCGAGCGCACGAGGGAGGCCGACGCCGCTGCCGCACCTTGCAGGCGGCGGCGGGCCGGCGGGAGAGCGCGGCGGCAGAACCACGCCGTCCGCTTCCTCCCGCCGTGAGCGATGGGCCCCTAGCCGGGCACGGTGTGAGGGGGCGTTCGGGCCGTTGGGCGTGGCCCCTTTGGGCCTTTTGTCGTGTTTCCCCTGGGGGTGCGTCCCCCGGGGGAGTCTTGGTTTTTGTCCCCCCCTCCCACTTCGACGAGGGGGGGGAGTCTGGAGGGAGGAGGCCGCCGCCCAATTCCTTCACGGGAGGGCGGCGGCCGGGCACGCGCTCCGTCGTGGGCGCGCTCGGTCGTCTGTGGGGTCGGGGGGCCCCAACGTGCCGGTCCCGCGAGGGGCCGGTACGGGACGGCAGGTGGGTGCCTTTGCTCCCCGCGGGCACCCACCAAGAGGAGTTTTATACGCGGAGGCGCCCGGAGAGTTGCTTGGCTGAAACCCGGGCGTCTCCAGTATGCGTATTGCGGGACAAGCGGTGGTGGTTTTAGTGGGTATGGGGGTCACGCACAACATCTCAGTGGCCCCGAGCCCCACATAACCCGGCGTCCCCCCCCTTGAAAAGGACGCTGGGTATGCGTTAACAGCATTTCCACCACCGATATCAAAAAAAAAAAAAAAAAAGAACCATTCGTCGTCTGTGGGATCGGGGGGCCCCAACGTGCCGGTCCCGCGAGGGGCCGGTACGGGACGGCAGGTGGGTGCCTTTGCTCCCCGCGGGCACCCACCAGGAGGAGTTTTATACGCGGAGGCGCCCGGAGAGTTGCTTGACTGAAACCCGGGCGTCTCCAGTATGCGTATGGCGGGACAAGCGGTGGTGGTTTTAGTGGGTATGGGGGTCACGCACAACATCTCAGTGGCCCCAAGCCCCACATAACCCGGCGTCCCTCCCCTGAAAAGGACGCTGGGTATGCGGTAACAGCATTTCCACCACCGATATCAAAAAAAAAAAAAAGGTGAACAGAGAACCATGCGGAAAGCATTGGGTAAGAAGAGCGTATAATGTGTCGTAGCGTGCGTATGGACGTACATGTGTACAGGTGCACGCGTGGCCGGTGGGCCTGCGCGTATGTGTACTCACTGCGGTGCTTGACGCGTGTCTTGAGCGGGCGGCGCGCGAGGGGCGAGGCGCGACGCTCGATGACGCGCGCCTTCAGCCGCACCTTCAGCATGTTGGGCTCGGACGCTGTTTGCGCACGCGCATGCGGTTACGCCGGCTACGGGCCGCGACGCGCGCGCGCACGCGCACACCCACGCGTACGCGCACACGCCGCGTTGGGCCGCCGAGCCAATCGAACACTTTGCAACCGCTTACGGTATGATCGCAGCTAATCATTTTCAAAATTACCGAATTGAGCCAGAGGACGTTAAAACAAACGATGATAAAGAAATTACGGTATTGTTTAATAAAATGTAAAATGCATTGACTGAGAAATTTTCATAAAGCTAAAATTCCAATGAATTTTGTTGATGATGCTAAAAGGAGGGAAAGCTTGTTAAAGTAACTGCACTTTATAATTATTTCATTTTTGTGCCACCCCCGCCCTCAGGACTCCGCGCGGCGTGTCCGGGTTGTGTCTGAGTTGCGCTCGGGCGCAACCGTCGCGCGGACGTAGCGGTTGCAAGTGTCCGGGCGCCGCGCGCTCGGCTCGTACCGTTCACTCACACACGTTGTTAAGTAAAAAACAATCTATATGAGTTTTAGTATTTGTTAATGGATGCAAAGTAAATGTCAAAAAAATTTATACTAAAAAAATTAATAACACTACTGTCCACGTCGTCATAAACAAAATTTTATGTTCATTTTACTATGTTACGGATTCTGACAAGGGTCCACTGACGGGACTGGACAGCTGGACAGCTTATTGTGCCCTACAGCGTACACTCGCTGAAAACATTAATTTTGCCATTTCTATTTACAATCGCAAATTCATTTGAACCGCCGCTTGTTTCGGGGCAGTGTCCCCGCCAGCGCTCTTTGCGTGCCATATAGCGAGCATTTCGAAGCGGAACTCAAATGTCAGCCCCATGAATTAAATAAGGTTTAAACAATAAGTTTTGTAATTTGTACGAAAAGCGTCTACTTGTAACAATATGTAGGCATCTTTAAATTTGTTAGTACTGTAAATATTTTTATCTACTATACAACACACAACATCACATTTGTTTCAGTGCCACTGCTCCTAGTCCACGTTGTACGTAAGCACCCCACAGGGTTCAAGTGACAATAACCAACGGGACAGTGCGACAGTGCAGCAGCGCGCCGGCAGCGCTCTACTCACCGGTCTTCCGCAGAGGGAAGTCGGCGGGCGAGGGCTGCGGCGCCGCGGCGTTCAGCGCCAGCGGCAGTGGCAGCGGCAGCGGCAGCGGCGCCGCCAGCCTGTACGGGTGCGCGGTCGCGGTCGCGCCGGCCGACGTTATGGACTCCCCCGACGAGGACTTCACTATACCCCTACACACACACATAAGGTCGTTCATGACAACGAACCGTGCACTCAGTGACACGAGGAAATGTGTGCGCGCCTGCAGACCGATCCGATTCTTTTAAACATTTTGTTGTATTTAAATTTAAACAATTGCAACTATGTACTATGGTCAAAAGCACTCGCAACCGACGAGCGTGCATGAAGACGCTTATGAAAGTGGAGGAAGCGAGAGAGGTGTGCCAGGATCGTAGCAGGTGGAGAGAGGTGGTCTCTGCCTACCCCACTGGGAACGAGGCGTGATATATATGTATGTATGTATGTACGTATGCAACTATGTACTATTGCTATATAAATAACACTTTGCAAGGAGTCACACAGTTACGAGTGCATCCATTTTGCAACTTAACTAAAATTGTAGCTCGCTGGCCTAATAGTTAGAGCGTGCGGCTTTCATTCCGAAGGTCGCCGGTTCGAATCTCGGCATGTACCGATGACTTAATATTTAAGTTATGTACATTTGTGAACTTTAGTTACAACAGCAAGATACAAACGGTGAAGAAAACATCGCGAGGAAACCCGCGCACTGAAATCATCTTTGTGTGTGTGTGGCGGTTCCAACAAAGTGGCAACAGGCTCGCCCCCTGTTACATTGGACCTAATCTGACCACATCTGGCGAAAAGTGGGTGTTTATTCGCTTCTGCCTACCCCTACTGGGAAAAAAAGCGTGATAATATAAAAAAAAAAAACTAAAATTCCACACGATAAACCTGAACTCATGTTTACAGACTAACCAATTTCTATATGGAGAACCGGGTACTGTTCCGTTGGCATTCGCTGCAGCTTGTTTTTTCTTTAGGAACTCCTGAAATATTAATAACAGCGATTCAAATAGATTTAAATAAAATGCTTTTCATGAAATTGTACATAACTAGTTCAATACGCAACAGAGGAGGGGGGCTAATGCACTCCCCCTACACGCTCACAGAGCATTGCGCGCGCGCACCTCAATGCGCATCTACAAAGCAGTAGCAGTATATCTGACAACGAGCAAAACTTGTTCATCCGGATTTACGCGGAACCGTTCCCGGCGCGTCCATCACTCACCTGCAGCTTCTGCTTGACCTGCGTGGACGCGTTGGCGCTGTGCTCGTGCTTGTCCTTCTTGCGCAGCAGCTCCACTCGCTCGTGCCGCTCGCGAGCCTCGCGCGCCTCGCGGGCCTCGCGCGCCTCGCGCAGCGCCGCCTCCTCCATCGCCTTCTGCTGCTCCCATAGCTGCAACATATAATGTTTCCTTCATCACGCCCAACACACAAGTAAACACAATGTATATGTCAGGGTGCGCGTGCGCGTACACCGGGCGCGGCGCAACGCAACTGTCAATATTTCCTGTGACACACACACGTAACGATCGTGAGTTTTATTATTATTTGGTGACCATTACCAGATTATTGTTGAACGAACCATCACCAGTACTTGATGGAGTAGACAGACAGGCTAATGCGCGAACACTTGCGGAACAGAGTCGCTACGGTATGCGTGCGTGCGTGCGTGCGTGCTTGCGTTCGTACACGCATGCATGCGTGCGTGCATGCGCGTGCGCGTGCGTGACTAGATCTAATGGCACTAATTGGTGTAGCAAAAGTTAACAAACAATTCCTTTCGCGCAACGTGAACATGGTGGGCCGTAACGTAATTGAACAACTTGATTATGTTGAAAATCTTTTTCTATATACTCAGCAGTGGTGGTTAGCGAAGAGCGCGCCACTACTCACCTTCAGATGGTGCCTGAGCTGCTGCTCGTGCTGCTCGGCGAGCTGCTGGCGCTGCTGCTGGAAGTGCTGCAACAGTATCTCTTGCTGCAGCTGCTGCTGCTTCTTCAACTGCAACAGGGAGCAGCACATATATCGCAATATACCCCGTACGCTTCACTTACTCCCCCTCGTGTTAGAATTCAGCTGTAATTATATTCTACAAACAAACAAGTTTAATACTATTTTCATTAGAAACACTGCCTTCTCAGTGACCGACCGACTGATTGATTAATTCATTGATCTGACGCACTTTCGAGCAGCGCAGAGTTAGTGTGATTAATCACCAGTTTACATTTGATAAAATCACATAGTAATATATTACAGGTTAACAGCATCTAATATATTCACTCCTCCAGACATGATAAGCAGTGAGTGCACCGGCCGGCAGCCGACGCCTCGGTCGTGTTCATGTTGTGCACTGACTGTACCAGCTTCGGTAATCATGATACATGTTATCGGTGAACAACATAATTAACACATATTTGGGTCCTTAGTACCTTATTATTACTAGACTATTATTATTCATATTACGTATAATATTAATATATTAGCTATGAGTGTTATTTATTTAAGAACAAAGCTATTCTGCTGCTAACGTCCGGCACCAATATAAGTATCTACGTATATTTAGTGTTTGGTTGTATGATGGCGGACAATCTGGCGGAGTGCGCCGGCCACTGTCACTGCCGCAGGGCTGCGGCTGCACACCCTGCCACTTCGTTAATCATTTGTACAATTGTTTCCTTTGCACCGCGAGGCCGCGAGCCGAGAAGAGCCGGCGGGGACGTCGTCGGCCGCGGGATGCACACGCACACACACACGCACACGCACACAACATTTTGTAACAAAAGCAACAGCACGTGCCGCATTCTAACGGCAGCGCGGCGATCGCGCACGAGTAGCGTTGTGATTGATTAAGGAATATAATTACGAAGTTAACATGGTGATAAGAACGTGGCAAGTACAACAATAAATGTGTACACAATTGTAAACATGGCCTGTTAATGTTTTCCCGGTATCAACAAAGGATGTGGCGGCGGCGAACCGAAATAGCTGCCGTTTACGTATAGCCACCAATTAACCCGTAGCCGCAGGAGGTAAACGCTGCGCCGACAAATCAACTGCTATACGTAAACGCACAGTGCCGTTTCCGCCCCTCCGTAGCGCACGAACACGGACACGAACACGAACACAGCCAGTCGCAATCGTGTTCGTGTTCGTGTATCACCTATTCCTTTGCAATCACTTGGCCGCTCGTGCGGCACACACACCGTGCGAATATGTAATGGTACACTCACTTGCATCAGGAAACTATTCTCTAAGCTTTGTTTCGCTCTCTCCGCTATATGGCTCTTTCTCGGGCTCTGACTCTGACAAGGAGAGGAGACACACGCATGAGAGCACTGGCGCGTGCGCACTTTTCAAATGCAACAAGTATTTTATTTAAGTAAAGAGTTGTGGTTGGTGGGTGATGGTTGGCAGATGGTAGGACCTCATACCCTTTTGCGGAACTTGCGAGTGAATGTACTGTACTAACGTGCAACGCCACGGCCGCCTTTCCGCGGCGCGACACTGATGCGCTGCACGTATAACATTCAGTGACAAAAGCAATTGACTGAAGTCGGCTAGAACGGGTTGGGGGAGAGGAGTAAGGATGTGGAACGTTGGACGGAAGGCGTCTTCGTGTACATTATTTTGTTTGGATGAAAAATGCGGCGTGCGGTGGAATGCGCGGGCGCCGCGAATAGCAACATGTGCGCGCGCGGGCCGGTTCCGGACAGCAGTACGGGGGCGCCCGCCGTGAGAAACCCACGCCGCCGACTCTCCCGAAAGTTTGTCGGTATAGTAAAACCTAACGCCGAAACAACAAAACAACACGAAATTGTACATGCATTCTTCGTAAACGTTCACGTGCAGCAGAATACTCTCGCACGGCACGTACACGTACGATAAACAGTTAAACACCGTAAGGAGCTGGTGCAGTGGGATCTAACTCAGCTTCACAAGTTTATTCCGCACCGAGAAGCGATTAAACAAAAACTTGTTTATTCATTCATCGAAGTATTATAAAAGCGCGTTAGTAATCAAAAACTTACGCGACTATGAGATACGGCTTGTCCAGCTAACCAGAGTTGGAGTCGATTCAATCGGGCACAGGCGACGGTAATTACTAGTACACCGATTTATATAAACTAACATTCACATACACACGCACGCACACACGCACACACACACACAAACACACACACTAGTATTTTGGCCATCAACGGAATGCATCACCTGAATAACGGAACGACAAACGATCAGATTTTAACTGACTGGCGGCGGCGGTGGTGCCAACCCGGACCGGTCTCTCTTACCAAACTTAGGGACGTAATTTGTCTTTGATCTAGAATGTTGTTATAAGTAGCGGGTTTTTTGGGTTACTGACAATTAGAGAGCAATTTGTTCTTTCGGCGGGTACCAAACGGTAGAGCGCAAATAAACTTCTCGCTTCGAGGACGTCAAAGTTTTAAATGTACAAGCGTTGTTGCACGTAACGCGTTGGCCCGCTAGCTACCGGACTACTGAATGCAATAGACAATGGTACAGCAGGCCTGGAAGAGTATAGGTTTCTTGCGAGCTGGGTCGAGCGGAATGGTGAGACACACGTTGTTTTCGGGAACAAGAGAAATGAGAACAACGGCGAACGACGCCGGCGAGCTCCCCCGCGAGCCACGTGCGGCGTGTCCGTGTCCGTGCGCACCAACCGGCTGCACAGTTTGACCGCAGCACGTACGCAAGCAATGCCCGCGATTGAGCGGAGAGCTCGTGTTTACTTCGTGTGCATGATGGTGAGGCGGGTGCCGCGTACCCCGCGTATCCCGTATCCGAGCTCGGAGCGCGGTTGCAGCGCGGTTGCCACGCGGCGCGACGCGTGTCTATATTTACCGCGCTCGTAATATGCGCATGTAAATATAGTAGTTATGAGACGGACGTGGTTCTTCGGGCGGGCGGCGTGCTTTTTTAATATGCTATTTATTTATAACGCGCGCGGGCATTTTATAAATAGCCCCGTTTAAAAATGCACTGCGAGCGCGCGCGGGCGGGGGCGCACGGGCGCCGGGGGCGGGCGCAGGGCGCGGGCGCGGCAAAAGGTCACGGGTAGGCCGCATGTAAACACGCGCGCGTGCAGCTCGCTCAGGTCCAGTGTATGTGCATCGTGCGTGTATGGGTATATGGGTGTATATATATATACATTTACAAGCTTAGACTATTAACGAAAATAATTCCGACACAAAATAATGTACGTGAACGTTTCGCTTCAGGTATACAAGGAGACGGGGTTGACACGGGAGGGGACGGAAATAAAAACAATACACAATAAATGTATTTAAATACGATGCGCGGGAGATACCGCCAAATGATTGGAAAGAAGGGCGAATGTTTTTAATTGTTCACATTGATAGGGGCACTCGCGGAATGAACCCGGTGCACAGTGCTGAAAGACAGTATACCTGCACGATCTGCTGGTGGAAGCTGGTGTCGGCGTGCAGGCGCGGCGCGTGCGGCGGCGAGGGCGAGGGCGCGCGCCGCGGGGAGCCCGGCGCGCCCGCCGCCCCGGCGACCCCCGCCGCGCTCTCGTGCGCCATCTCTGCAACAAACATAAACACAGGCGCGTGTCAGCGGACAAACGTGTGCGTTTGTAACACCAGTAAGGTGATAACAGTTTTGATGGTAAATGTACACTGCATTAGCGACTCCAGCGAGCCTGTAACGTAACGTCCCATGTATAGGTCTATTGTCAGAGATTATCCGCGCGGTAGTGTTGTAAGTGGTGATGAACCAATAACTTCTGGTGCCCCTAAAGGAAGTATCTTGTGACCTAGTATTTTCTTTATTTACATCAATGATTTATATCAGCTAAACATGCCTAATGCCAAGATTTATACTTATGAGAAGGTAGCTCGCTGGCCTAATGGTTAGAGCGTGCGGCTTTCATTCCGTAGGTCGCGGGTTCAAACCTCGGCATGTACCAATGACTTAATATTTAAGTTATGTACATTTGTGAACTTTAGTTACAACAGCGAGATACAAAAACGGTGAAGGAAAACATCGTGAGGAAACCCGCCCACTGAAATCATCTTTGTGTGTGTGTGTGTGTGGTGGTCCCAATAAAGTGGCAACAGGCTCGCCCCCTGTTACATGGAACCTAATCTGACCACATCTGGCGAAACGTGGGTGGTTTATTCACCTCTGCCTATGGCAGATATGGCCTTAATAAAATTTACTTCCGTTTGAGAAGAAACTTATTAACTCTGAAATGTACTTTCATTAAATTTAATATAAGAGACAGTCATGACCAAAACATTTCACTTAAACTATGTTTCTGTAATCTTTATTTAGAACAACCTTGTTTATGTCGCACGCTTCAAAATTCTAACAGTATTCAATATTTAGGAGTCACGCTGGACAGTAAATTTAATTGGATGCCTCACATTCAGCTAATAACCAATAGAATAAGGAAAACTATGTGGATATTTAAACATCTTAGACATGTAGCAGAATATGACACTACGAACCATTAACTATGCAGTTGTTCACTACGTCCTGGCTTATGGGATCTCGACTTGGGATGGTACCTATAAAACTACCATAATTAGATTGGAAAGAGCTCGGCGACCAGTCTCTGTACTCTAACTGTCAGGTGCTTAGTTTGGGACAACTATATATTTTGTAAGTTACTTGTTAGAAGCATCTTGTCACTCTGTACGTTGTGGATGAGACGAGGAGGCGAGGAGACGAGGAGACGAACTACTAATGTCACAACACGGGTTAATTTTCGAACATCTTTTGCTAAAAGACAGTCATCACAGCACAGTGTATAAACAAACAGACTGATCTGTTTGTTTATACAACAAACCTAATAAGATTTTATTTTTTTAACCAACTTCCTTATCGTAAATGTAGGGCAAAAATTAAGAAGTGGCTTTTGTTCTTGGACTATAAACAAACGGAGGACTTATTGCTGCCTCTTTTATAATTTGATTACGCTCTTTTTTTATTTACTTAATACACATACGTGCAGGTATACACCTAACACACCCACACCCGCCCGCGTATATTCATATACATACACACACAAATATACGCACGCAGGCGACATTAAAAACTACTGAAATATATTAGGTTGGGGAAAAAGAAATCCATTATTTTTTCGGTAGATGGCTGTAGTGATAAATTTCTCGTAAAGTATCGATCAAACAGTTTCAGATTTATGCTCGTTGGAAAGGTGACATTTCGCAGTAAAAAAATTCTTTTGCTGTTTTTTGTTTGGTGCATTCAATTGTGAGTTACAGGGTGTTAAAAATGGAAGTGAACAAAGAGAAAATTCGGTACATTTTACAGTTTTTCTTTGACAAAGGCGAAAATGCAAGCCAGGCGGCTAAAATTGTGAATGGTGTTTATGGACTCGATACTGTAACAGCCAATTATGTGCAATTTTGGTTTCGTAGATTCCGTTCAGGAATTTTTGATGTTAAAGATGCACCTCGCACAGGTAGGCCGGTCGCCGAAAATGTCGATAAAATCGGAGAAATGATCGAAGTTGACCGGCACGTTAGCAGTCGTAACATCGCCCAGGAGCTAAAAATGGACCACAAAACAGTTTTAAACCATTTACACAAAGCTGGATTCAAAAAGAAGCTCGATGTTTGGGTGCCAGCCCAATTAACAGAAAAAAACATGATGGATCGAATTTCCATCTGCGAAGCCTTGGCCAAACGGAATGAGATAGACCCATTTCTTAAACGAATGGTGACTGGAGATGAGAAATGGATCACATACGATAACCCTGTGCGAAAACGATCATGGTCAAAGAGCGGTGAAGCACCTCAAACGGTGGCCAAACCAGGACTAACGGCCAGGAAGGTTCTGCTGTGCATTTGGTGGGACTGGAAGGGGATTATTTATTATAAGTTGTTTCCATATGGCCAAGCACTAAATTCTGATCTCTACTGTCAATAACTGGACCGTTTGAAGATAGCAATTGACCAGAAACGGCCAGAATTGGCCAACAGGAGAGGTGTCGTGTTCCACCAGGACAACCCTAGACCACACACGTCTTGCCAGAAACTTCGGGAGCTTGGTTGGGAAGTTTTAATGCATCCGCCATACAGTCCGGACTTGGCGCCAAGCGATTACCATCTTTTTCTTGCATTACAAAATTTCTTTAGTGATAAAAAATTGGCATCTAGGGAAGATTGTGAAAATCGGCTACTAGAGTTTTTTGCAAATAGAGACCAGGACTTCTACGAGAGAGGCATTATGAAGTTACCTTTAAAATGGCAACAAATCATAGAACAAAACGGTGCATATTTGACCCAAATCGGACAATCCGAAGCATGTTAAATAAAGTCCTGAAGTTCATATAAAAATAATGGATTTCTTTTCCCCCAACCTATTATGTATCATATAACGCACAGAACTTTTATAATTTTTTTTGTTTTTCTTTCGTTTAAACTTTGGCAATATTGTAATTTTTATATTTTTAAGAGATTGCATTTACGTTAAGATGAAACTGGGGACGGGGCACTGTTTCTTGAAATACAGGTTAAATTCCTAGTTCAGGAACCAGGCGCTTCAAGTATTGATGACATGTAAAATAATACAATAAATTATCTTTTGTCTTTTTTATAGGTTGTACTGTGTGGCTGCTGTACCAGATGTATGGCGCCGCGTGTCAGCGGGCGGATGCGCGGTAATCGGAAGTGAAGCCTTCGCACTAGGCACGCGCGGTGCACTGTACCATCTGCACCGGACGCACCGCCGCCGCACTGGGGAGCTGTTTCCGGCTTTGACTGTTTGAAAACTCATTTGGGCGCACGTAGGGAGTCAATGAAACCGTGTAGCCGTTAACGCACTCACTTTATTATCTTATACCGGTAAGAACAGCTCCCGTTTATCTTTCAAATACCTGATAATGCATGTTGACTTACCCCGTAAATATCATAAAGTAACGAGTTTCGATTTAAGGATTTCAACAGATAGAAAATAATAACATCAAAAATATCGCGGCATCAATATTTTTGAGAGAGGGATTCACATTAACATTTAAACGAAAACTTTAGTGTATGTACAACACCAATCGTGTTACTGATTTGGCAACATTCTATTATTAACGCGAACCAGTGCGCTCGGACCGGGCCACCCCGGGCCCCACCCTGGGCCATACCGGGCCACCCCTTCCCGATGTGACCTACATCGACAGCCGCCGCGTTCGAAGGGAATGGAGAACAGGGGGAGGTGTTGTTTAGTCTATTTATAGAAGAGGCTTGTTAAAAAGGCACCAGGGCACAAGGGCGTGCTTCCCGATCAGATTGTGTAAAGCCTTTGGAAACCTTAGTGAGTGATGCTTTTAAAATTTAGTAATTTAGTATTTAAGTGTCATATTGAAATGTCGCTAAATATTTAAAAGTACATTCAGAATTTTAGTTGAAACTATAATTTATGTAATTACACAGAATGATAAAATAACTGTGTGAAATTATACTCATAATATTCGTTTATTATTACATTTTGACTCTAATGGAAATAATTGTCCAGCCCACTCGATCGCCAACAGCGCTCTTGCGGACAACAGCAATAAGAAGCATTTCCTAGGATCTAACTGAAGTATTTTATGAAACGAAATTTAAATATGGATACGCTCCGTTATCCAAACGAACGGACGTCGGGCGTCTCGTCGGTCGTAACAAGGACGCAGCCCCAAATGATATTGCAATATAACTAACTAGTGTGCCCATGAATACTGTTAACACAAAAACTTTTCTTTTGTTCAACTTTTTAATTTATTTTTAATTTGGAACATGTGTATTACTTTAAAAACTTGTTTCGATTTTGCGCCGTTTCACATATTTTTTCGTGTTCAATATCAAATTACAATATGCAAGGGGGTGGGGGTGTTAAAGTAAATAGTATTGCGGTGTTCACCTCGCACACCGTGCGCGTGAAGCCGGTCCGGTCGCTCATACTCCACACACTTCAAAAGCTTGCTATCAGCTAGCTGTTAGAACTACAAAGGCTGTTAATGCTGTTAAAGCCAGAATTCATCGGAACCCCCAATTAGGAAGCGAAAAATCTTATCGATATAAATGAAGATTCCCGCTAGAACTCTTACACGTATCGCATTATAAAACAACACTTGAAGCTCGGTGCTCCGTGCTTATCAGGTGACGCTCGGTATACTGGACATGCCCTAAATCAATCTTTACAATTAAAGATGGATGGAGTTTATTCATTATAACGAACAAACCTTCTGTCGCGATGCAACAGGCATGTGAAAGGCATAGAAATATCCTCGTTATATATGAAAACATTTCCACGATTGAAGAACTAAGCCAACTACAATAAGCAAAATGATGAAGCAAAAAAGATGCAACGTGATCATCATTATCCTGCGTCAGTGATGGATTGGTGAGGCGTGCCTTATCGAGGAGTCTCAAAACTACATTTTTGTGAAAAATGAGTGAAAATTTCAGCCAAAGTGTATCAAGATAGAGTCTTGGATCATGTTATGAAACCTCTCATCAATAAACTTTTTAAAAATATACCGTGGACTTTCTAGCAGGACTCTGCACCTGGTCACAAGGCACGAACTACCCAAGCCTGGCTTGGATCCAACGTCCCGGACTTTATGAGCTGAAGACTGGCTCTCATCTAGCTCAGATCTCAAACCTTTAGACTTCAAATTATGGTCAGTTTTAGAGAACATGGCCTGCTGCCGCTCTAAACGATACGGCGACATTGAGTCTCTTAAAAGATCTTTGGAGTAAGCAGTGGCGGTGGCAGTGACGTTGGCGGTGGTGGAAACTTCCCTTGGAGACAGTGCGTAAATCCATAGATACGTACTACTTGACCAAACAAATTAAAATCCAAAGGTGGCCGTTTTGAATAGAATATTTTTTTTCTTTTTTGCAGAGACTAATAAATATATAGATATAAATATTATTACATTACGTCATAAAAAAAAAAAATCTTTTGTAACAGAACTTATGGCCGCACTAAGTACAATAAATCGAAGAAATCGTAGCTGCGTAACATCAGGAAGGGGACCGGAATCGCGAGAAGGAAACAAAATAGAAAGAAAGGTGTTTGCACAACATTAACGTAGTGTCCAGCCATTTATAAAATTCGATTCGACTTGAATTTGCGATACATCCGGCGGAACGGCGATGAAATAATAATTAGGGTAACGTTTTAATAACGTTTAGTAGAAGTGAGCTTCCGTAGCATGTACCCGCCGCCTACGAGACGTAGCCCGCGCACTCGCCGTGTGCGCAGCGCTACGAGGCCGCGCCTACGCGGCGCTACGTCTGCGATGTAGCGAGCGTGCAGCGATCACTTGCGAGGCACAACGCGTAGTGAAACCGTGAACATGTCAATACAGTGGCTGCTGAGCGGCGTACAGCCAGCGGCGTACAGTTAGCGACGGTGTCGTGTACAGTGCGCGGGACGCGTCGACGCGGCCTGTTCAAGACCCGGCCACAGCAGCAGCAACACAACCGCGTCACTATCAAAAACTGATGTTACTGTAACCTGCCACTACTACTCACACCACACGCATTATACCCACGTCTACAGCAAATCACGAGTTATTAATAAATTCTGACCAATAAAAGCACGTCATATAACTAACTACCAGTAAATTGTAACTTAGCAAATACACTTAGTACACGAGTGCTCCACCTGATGACAAATTACAACAAAGGAACTAACGTGTAGAGTTTCTTTGTGAAAAAAGTACACACACACACACTTGTAATTTTTTACAGTAATCATTGCACTATCGTCAAGTTTAGCGTTGTTGAACAATTCAAATCGTTTATATTTACACGCAATTTTAGGTGCCATGCCTGATCTTAGTACCTCGATGGCATCCTCATTGAAAAGTACGTTGTAATAGTATGACTAAATCTTTTTCAATGAGCTTTCTCACTCACTTGACATTCCGGACTGTGATGAACATCAGGCGCGAGGATCTGTGCACAGCTCCCGCCGCTCGCGCGCCCACGCAACGTCACTACTAAAAATAGAACGCTAAACGCGACAAGTGAAGGACGCGCGCGCGGCCGCACCGCGTCCGACGCGGTCGCACCCGCGCGGCTCCGCAGCGGAGCGAGCGGGCCAGGAGACACCGCGGAGCGAGTTATGATATGGCTCTAAGTATAGAACGCACGCGAGCTAGGAAGCGCGCCGCCGCCACCGCCGCCGTCACGTTTCAATCGCGAGATTAGTGTAATAAAGATTTTGCGCGGATACGGAAGATACCTCACCTTAAATATACTCACGGAATTTCTGTTGTCGTTAGTCCGCGATTTACAAGCTGCGTAAAAACATTGCAACTAACTTTGCAGATGTTAGGTATCGGGTCAACTGAGTCACGGTCAGGCCACGGGGCGTTGCATGGACTATTCAACGAGTGCGGGTCGTTGCTTACAACGTCACTGTACGTACACATACACAGGTGTTACATTTAATAAGTGCAAAAGTAGCGATTTATACTTTTCATTCCAATCATTCGTTGTTGTATTTCATTACTTGTAACGATTAGTTTTTTGTTGCAATCCCATAATGAATACAGGTGAGACTGTCGTCGCCAATGAACTGAACCTCACGTCACGTCTTGCAATGGCTTCAATATGACAAAGATCGAACGCGAGTACAAAGCGGGAAATGCGGGATACTTTCAATGCTATCACATAAACGCAATTAATTTGACGTTGTATAAAGTACATTTTGCAAACACAAATGGGTACATAATGTTTGCCAATTATTAATAAATAAGGGAAACAAGTTTATAGATTTTGTATATGCGATGTGATTAGATCGTTAGTGCACAGAGGGAAGTATGTAGCTCTGCGCAGCACTGGCACAAGTTATTTGCAGTCGACTGGTGCAGCACGGACGACGGGAACAACCGCATCCGTTCGGAGGCCTGCTCCGTGACCGTCGCTTAAAATAGTTGCCCATAAAAGCGAACTCCTGGCCGCTCCAGATCCACAAGCGGTGCTCTATTTCCGTCCAGTAAAAAGTTCACCCGGCTCCGCTCACACGGCCCGCCGCGCCACCGTCGGCTATTTTCGCCCGGCTAAATGCAGCCATCCGCTAACGGAAAGGTTGCCCCGCAATTCCACATACGACTTCACTACTTCCCTCAACGATCATAAAGTACAACTGCGCTGTCAATTCTCTATCCGAATTACATTCTTACTGATTACGATTGATTACCGGCGGAATGGAAGCACCCGGCCTTCCGCAGCCAGTGGCCATATTCCATTATTTGTACGTCGACGTCGTGGCGTGGTAGGAATCTCAGCGTTTCCTTACAACTTTCACGTCTCCGCTATAATATTGCATTTTGTTTTGTTTGATTTCAAATTGCGATGCGGTTCATTGATGCGTCACCATCCACTCGGGTCAACACTTAAATGGAAAAACGTCTGTGTATTATACATCCCACCGTCACTCACAAGTGTATTCATTGTTTTAAGTTCATCGGCTCAACTCAACCATTCAATAAAAAAATTGGTATAATTTTGTGGCGCTCGCGCTCGCGCACGCGCACGCGCTCTCTGCATCCACTGCAGCGCGCATACACGCAAAATTATTTACATCCTCGCGTAGCTCGTCGCATGACAATGTTTCGATTATTCGGCAGGCGGACGTCGGGCATCGAATGGTGCGAACACGCATGAGAACGGATACCCGCACCATATGGGCAATCTGTACTACCACCACCACCAGCAAGCGGTACACACGTTTGAAACAAACCGTGTACTATAACGTGTACTGACTGACTGACACGCCCCACATAAAAAGAACGCAACGATTCGAGAACGAATCAGTCGGTTTAACATATTGTTGTAAATTAAACTTAGTTTTTATGTATCATACTCTGTAGGTTTGTTGACTTGTCGTATTGGACTGTTCTTGAAAGCCATTCATAACGAAACGTACAAATAAAACTATAACAAAATAAAATAAGAGCTTATTATTATAAGAATAAAGCGATTATTTTAGTCGAACGGACTTGCGTTGCCGCTTGCAGTACTGGAGCGGGGCGGCCCTCGCGCGCCGCTACATCATCATTCACGTGCTGTGGTGCAGCGCGCCGCGCGGGCCGGGGCCGAAGCAGACCTATAAGTAATGGACCCGCTGCAGCGGTAGCACGGCGCGGAGGCAACCGGCCCGTGGCGGCCGTCGTGCTTCTAGCTCAATTGTCCCGCCCTGCAGCCTCTCGTCCTCCGAGTGCAGAACACCAGCGAACGCGAGCAGTACCCCGCGCCGCAGCATCGGCTATTACAGGATGATATACAGGCGGCCCAGCGCCTGCGTTGTCCAGGCTGGATCTTACACTAATTTTATATATTATACATTAGGTCTTTACCTATGAAATTGCCGTTTTATATGAAAAAATTTAAACGAACTTTTTTCATGTATTTTTTATTTGTATTAATCGAAGTAACCACCCTTTCAGTCAATGCATCTTTGCCAACGCAGTGGCAGTTTATTGATGTCCTTCTTAAATAAATCAGCTGGACGGGAGGCAATAAGTTCTTCAAAGACATTTTGTACTGCCTCTCGGGTATTGAATTTTTTTCCCACTAAGAAGTTATCCAAATTCTGAAAAAAGTAGTAGTCTGTAGGCGCAAGGTCTGGGTGAGTAGGACGGATGACGGAGAGCTTCCAACCCCAGTTCTTGCAACTTGGAGATCGTCTGCTGTGCAGTATGAGGTCACAAGTTGTCGTGCAGGAGCAACGGAGACAAGGGATTGACCAATGCTGGTTGGAGATGTGCCAGTTTCTCCATCATTGTGTTCAGTTCTTCAAACTACACATCTGCAGTAATGCTCACCCCGTTTGGTAAGAAGCTGTGACGAATCACACCGGCGCTAGCAAACCGTGACCATTACTTTTGTAGAAGTAAGTTTTCGTTTAGGGGATTGTTTAGGTGCTGAACCAGGATCCAATCAACTTGCTGAGCGATTGCGGTTATCAAACAGAATCCATTTTTCATCGCAGGTAACAATGCGCTTCAAAATTCCTTCATTTGTGTATCTGTTGAGCAGTGCAAGGCGCGTCTGGACGCGTACTCCGCGCTGGCGATCGTTGAGTTCGTCGGGCACCCATTTGTTAAGCTTTTTTACCTTGCTAATTTGACGCAAATGGACCAATATTGTTTTGACGCTAACGTCGAAAGCTGCTGCTAATTCAGCCATAGATTGTGTATCATCAGCTCCCACAATCGCATTTAATTCGTCATAGTCGACCAAAGTTTTCGGACGACCGCGAGATTACTTTTTCAGGACTAAATTTCCAGAACGAAAGCGAGCAAACCAATAACAAGCGGTGCGTTGGTTTGTACTGTTAGCTCCGTAAACGTCGTTGATGTTGCATAAAGCTCGTGCCGCTTGTGCCGCATTGCTGCCGCGATGGTGCTCATATTCCATAATTATTCGAATTTTTAACGTATCCATGATGACGAAAAAGATTGAAATTCGATGAAAATGCAACACTAATCAATAAAAAAATGACTAATTTTGGAAAAAGAATTCCATGTTTTTAAAATAAACATAATTTAAAATTAGAATTCTTAGCCAAACAAACATTATTTTGATTGGAAATGGCCGGCACTGCGGAACGGCAATTTCATATGTAAAGATTTATTATATTGGTAGTCGTATTAGTAGATTATACATTGTTAGATTTTACCCCGTAAGTAATTAAGTTTCTGAAAGTGTAAGTAGGAAACAGCTGATTTTCTTTGGACGGCTGAATCTATTTTTTGAATTACCGTTACTTACCGCCGCCGTTCGGGAGGAACAATGCCACTGACGTACACAAACGAGCGCGCATGCTAACGCACACACACTTCGCTGAAAACGGACCGCGCATTAAAATTAAAATACTTTTCCTTTTCAGCGAGGAGTTAAAAATAGAATGCGATCGTCACCCAGTTCTGTGGCAGGTTGACACTTGTTCGTGTTAAGGTGGTCGGTTTTTTGTGAACCTGGCGGCGCTGGTGCCCGCACGCCCGCGCGCCCCCACGCCCCCACGCCTCCAGTAAATCCCTCCCGCCTCGTGGCGTCTAATCTATAAGCGGCCGGGCGCGCATTCCGCGCTCTTTATTTATACACGGGAACTATATTTATATCCTGCCACACCGATTTGGCTATATCCACCCTTTTAAATATTTAAACCAAACCGCTGGGGCAGTTGCAGCGCGCCCGCGGTGCACGCTCGCTGTACACTTGCGATACGAACTGAATCAATAATGAACCAGAGTACGCGACCGCGAAAATGAAGCGATGCAGTGTATGAGTATGCGCAGTGCCCTAACCGCAACATTTACTTTTTAGCTTTAAAACAATACAAAACTGCTCTTAGATGTACAGCTTAGCAGCCATTAACGACTTGTTAAAAGTTAAGCATATCTGTAGGAGATTAAAGCAACCGACATAGCACAGGAGATTGATAAGCTTTTATTGGTTGCAAGTCTGTTGTCAAAAACCGTCAAGGTAGTTACCGCCTCAGCGCTTATTTCTACTGCAAAACAATAGTCTGCTAACGTTAGTTTATTCCAGTTTGAAGGGCGTTGTAGTTAGCGTCATTACGGGAGTAACGAGACTCAACATCTTGTTTCAGTCTGACCAGCGTTACGTTGTTAGCAGCACGCGTATCACTTAGTATCAGATGAACGTTCCGCTTGTCTCGTCGTCTTAATTGAATGCTATGTGGTCTATCTATCTATATATCTATCTAGCTATGTGGTCAGGAGCAGGTCACATCGCTCGAAGGACTGACGGCTGATGAAACAGTTAGGTCCCCGAGCGGCGGCCGAGTAGCAGTAGACGCAGCGCTGGCGGCCGGCCTGACCGACGACCGGGCCAAATTCAAGAAGGCAGAGTGGGACCGATCGACGTGATGGAGCCTCGAGGTGAAGAAGACCTATGCTTCGCAGTGAACGTCTTCCGGTTAATAATATTAAAGTTAGTAAAGCAGACTTATGTTTAGTACCTATAATGACTTATGCAGTGTAACTTTTATATTATCAGATTATTATAACAAAATGTATCACCAACAACAAAACATCGACAATGACGCTGCGACACGCTGCCTAACATTCATGAGTGCTCGCTCGTTTGCTCTTCTGTATCGTATACAATGGTTATGAACAATTTTATATAAAGGGCGTATGCGGCAGCGGGTTCCCATCTCGGTGTCATATGGTCAGTTATCGGAGAGCAGCGAGCGCGGTCCCATCGCCGCTGCACATCCATCAGGCGAGGGGCCCGCGAGTTATTTCCATCCGACAAAGGCGGAGGCGGAGGCGGAGGCGCGACGCTCGTATCCGCGCTATAAATATCCCGCTGGATACTTTCCCACTACGCGGCTATTCTCGGAGTTGGTTATACCGGGTGCTATTTCAGGACTCCTTTTGTTTAGTTTCTCCATTGTAGTCCGAGTGGCGCGCGCACACAGCCACCGGGGGGAAACACAATAGAGGCTTAATATAACTGACGACTTATCATTAACTGCAAGACTTGAGTAAATAAAACCTTATAAATGTCGAAGCTATTGGTACACAGCTAATGTATAAATCGCTTAGGCGATCCATAACGACCAAATGCACTTTGCGGGAGTGTTGCGACCAATTCGGGCAGGTCGGGCACGGCCGTGGTTTATCCCAAGCGACGCGACCGTCGCCGCCATCGTCGGGACGCCCACCATTCGTAATGTAAAATTCAAATAAATTGTCCAGAATTTGATATCGTTTCATTTTGGTTTAGCATGTCTTAAATATTTGCACCAGAGTCTTCATTATTACAAAAATGTAAACAGGCGTCACCACCGGTTGCGAAACCAACTGCGGCGAAAAATTGTATTGTTTTAATAATCAATACGAAAGAAATATTCGGAAGTCACCCGAGCGCTTCTGATTTCTACGAATCTTCGCTTGCTGTACGCTCAGCGGCCGTCTATTTACATCCGGTGGAAAGAATGTATAGATAGGCGGCACTGCAATAGTACGGAAGACAATATTCAAATCGGCAATACTAAGCCCAAAATCTGTTCATTTTTCATTTAAATGCGAGAATAAATACCTGATAAGATAAAGTAATGCGTCATCGCAAGTCTCACATTAAACTGAAATATTCAATAATAGTCTTATCACAATAAACTTGTTCAATGTTTATTCTTGACCTGCACTAAAGTGCAAAGGGTTTGACGGCAGATGCAAGCGCTGCCATTGTCGTGTATCACACAGGTCGAGTCGAGCCGAGCAAAATATTGTAGTTAAGGAAAACGTTTAGTTTTGCAAGAGATTGAGCTGCACAACAACAACAGGTAAACTCTATAAATACACTGCGATTACTGACTCGCCGTTGCCGCAGCGCGCTGAACACTGGTTCCAACTGAAACAATAACATGTTCCTCTCATGGGGTTCTGATAAAGACGCTCGTGACTTCCAGACGAATGGCGGACGACTGACCGGAAAGTCACGACTACTGCATTATATTAACACAGCCCATCCATTTATATTGTGTATGCTAATGCTTGTTAGTTAACTGAACTTTGTGTGTATGAACCAAAAGTGTTTCTCACAATTTTTGGAAATTTAGATTTGCTTCGGATCGGATAGTGACTGTTAATAACTACTGTGTTTTCTGATAAACATCCCTTGACTTTAGATATGGACACATTAATTGCATGCCAATACAAACACGAATCGCCTGTGTGTGAAAACTGCGGCTTTACAAATGTACAATTTTCAAGTCAAATCCCACGTACAATGCGGTTGGAACACTCTTTTCTCGTGCTCGTGGTGGCGCCGGTGCTGGCGATGGTGATGGCGCTCTTAGCCTCACCGACAACTGTTCAGACATTAAAACATATGTGGCTGCTGTGTGGTGTGTTTATTGAATTCGCGCATGCGCACGCCGGCACACCGCGTTGCGCGGGCGGTTGTGCCGGGCGATCGCGAACATGTTATGTATACATTTCACTTAATAAACACCGAATACGGCATGACAACGCTGCCTTAAGTAACTGCTACCCCGGCCCTGTGTAGCTTCGCGGTGCTGGTGGCATTGCTGCCAGTGTGCCTTTTCACAAGTGAGTAGACGAGTGGAGCGCACCGCTTACCATCGGACAGACGCGTTTCCTTTAGCGGCATAAAAAGATAAACAATGGAAGGTCGCGGGGCGGCATGGAAGCGCTATATATAGCCTCCACGAAATAATCTTTCCGCGTACACGGCAAGTCTATTTTAAGCCGTAATAGAGCCGTGTGTCACCGCGCACCGCAGTGCGGCGAGTGCAGCGAGTGCAGCATTCTGTTTCTGTTAAAGGACGTACGTTCGATCCACAGTAAGTCGGTTAGTTGTATGTTGTGGATACAACCACATCCTTTATAAAACAATCGATCAAAGCAAATGAATCACTTTGAGATCGATCGTTATATTACATCCGCACACGCTGCACACGTCGTGCGTTCAACCCGGTGTAGGCACCTAAGTGATTTCTCCAAACTTACACCAGCTAGCTCAGTACGTTCGTAATTGATCGTGTATTCATAATAAAAAAAAAATTGCATGAAAATATACGACTGTATTAGGTGTATGTCATTATAATATACAATATAATGAAATGAATGAATGAAAAGTGAAAGTGTATTCTAGTTGTATATACAACAAGCGTTTCGGATTTAGAGCCGGCTGAGATGCGTGTGGGTCGCGTGGGTGGCGTGGGCACACCTTCCGCCCTTGACCACGAGCAGAGCCGTTATTTTAATATTCGATTTGCACCGTTACTTCATTATTGCTCGATTAGAATTTAAATTGGCTGATGTATAATAAATTAATTGAAACACCGTCAAAACGAAGTCACCTGTACGAGTGAGATTCTATCTCACTACTATCATCGCGCCAACATTTGAGACACAAGACCAAACATTTATTTTGGCACAATCTGTCGGCTGCACAAAAAGTAACCCCAAGCCACCGCGGCAACCGCGGCAATCGCGGCCTGATACACTCTGTGTGTTGGAGATCAATCATTAATAAACAACAAGCGTCGAATTTGGGATCATGTTAAGTTTATTTCATATACCCAACAATCATAATACTTTCCGGGTAGAGCAGCCAGAGCCGACCGGCCGCCGCTAGCTCTGCGCGCACCACGCGCGGGATTCTCGTCGGGAGGGAGCTTCGCGCAGCGCGCCGCTATCGCATCCGGCGGGTTTGTCGTCCTTCCGGCGCGCTATCGGTCAGCTGCGCCCAACACGTAGCACCGAGCGCGGCGCCTCTAGTGCTCAATGGGTAACGCGATCCTCTCTTATTAAAGTTTATAATTCCCGTATTCAATTACGTTAAAGAAATAAAAAATTACATAGCCCCAGTTAGAGTGCCTTCGACGGTGAAAAATGTTTTCAAACCAGAATTTAAATCTTTGACAAAAGAGTAACTGCTGACATTGCAAAGCAGACGACAGACAGTCACAAGTGATTTGCACGGATTTGTCGGACAACCCCTTTATTTCAATTGATCCTACCGTAATAGTGCGACAAAGATAATGAAGTAGAACAAGACATCCCGCCACTGGTACGTGTGTGAGGGGGGTACGGTAGTTAATGTTTTTTTATGGCTAGTTTTCTTTCATTCTTAATATGTATTTTTTATATATAACGAAGATTGCGGGAAGCAGCGGATGCGGGCAGCACAGGATCGATCGATGTGGAGGTCTTTGGGGGAGGTTTACGTCCAGCAGTAGACGTCTATTGGCCGATAACGAATATACAACGAAGCGACGAAACAAGCGGAACGTTCACCAGCCCCTAACCACCTTACACTAGTTAGGATGTTATACACCGCGCCACGTTGTGCTAGTCGCCTAGAAGCGTAATATATTGTCTCGTTATCCCAGTAATTACACAACTACATCCTCTTTCAAATCGGAATACAGTAATATTTACACATAACTCTTTATCGGCTGCAATAAGAGCTGTGGTGGTACCTACCGAGAGGGTCAACGGCAGCAAAGACCTTCCGCCAACGTACTGAATATAATCAGTGATACCGGGAGTTACTGTTTCAATGTAAGGCCTTGCAACAACAGGCAGTCGATTTCTATATCTAAGTAGTCGAGGGGCCGGTGCCGGTGCCGGTACACATCGTGCGCAGCCGCACCTACCTAACTACTATAATAGGTATCAACGACCGCATTCAAATCACACTTACGTATTACTACTCTCTACACCAATTACAACTTACGCAACGGGGGACCTAAATACCTCCACCGTCTGTTGGGCACCATGACAAGTTTACTACACATTAGTTTTACACATAATAATAATAATAATAAATCTTTTATTTGCAATGGTATGGTTTACAATAAGATGTTCATATAGTTAGAGTTTCACATATTCTGCTTAAAAGCGTGCAAATCTTATAACTAGTGCCTAATGTTACAATTGTCTATTACAATTATATAGACATAGGCTCGTTTCAGACTTACTGCTACAATACCAACGTTTTAACTTTTATAAAACTTATTATTTTTGTTTATCATTTATGTAATCATTTATATTATAATACATTTTTGAAATAAGCCAGGAGGTATATAATTAGTGTTTGAAATTTTTTCCCCGTTAGATCTATCTGGTGTACCGGTATGAAATGAGCATTTTTTGTGAAAATAAAACACTAATTACTAATGGGAAAGTAAAAACATTTCATTCAAAGTATTGGCCATTGTTTTCTACACATTGTGACCACGTTTCTACACAATTTGTGGATACCGCGCCAATAAAATTGTTCGTCTTTTAAAGCAAACCAAGCAGACACCCAATTTTCGAGCTCCTCGTAGGAACCAAAGTGCTGCTCAGCCAATGCGTGTCCCATCGATGAAAACAAATGGTAGTCGAAAGGAGCCAAGTCTGGTGAATACGGCGGGTGGGGTAGCAGGTAGCAGGTAGCAGCTCCCAGCCAAGTGTTTTGATTGTATCCTGAACCGGTTTTGCTTTGTGTGCTGGTGCATTGTCATGGAGCAAAATTACCTTGCCGTGTCTTCTGGCCCATTCTGGTCGTTTCTCGATCAATGCATGGTTCAAATTGATCATTTGTTGTCGGTAGCGATCAGCGATCAGTATTAACGGATTCACCAGGTGGGAGTTTAGGAGCTCATGGTACAGCACACCACACACCTTTCTGATCCCACCAAACACATAGCATTGTCTTCTTGCCGAATCGATCTGGTTTTGCAGTCGATGTTGATGGTTGTCCGTTGTCCCGGATTAACCCATGATTGTTTCCGTTTAGGATTCTTAAAATAAATCCATTTTCCATCGCCAGTAACAATCCGATGCAAAACCGATTTTCTTTCGTGTCTTTGAAGCAAAATTTCACAAGTGTTTTTTCGGTTTTCCATCTGTCTTTCATTCAATTCATGTGGCACCCATTTTCCACACTTTTGGATCTTTCCCATAGCTTTTAAACGGTCAGAAATTGTTTGTTGTGTTGTTGTGCAACATTTAACATTTCTGCCATTTGCTTTTGATTCAAAGTGTCATCTCCATCCAATATCGTTTGCAATTCGGCGTCTTCAAACTTTTTTGGTAGTCTTCCACGTTCTTCATTTCTCACACTAAAATCATTATTTCTGAACCGTTGAAACCATCTTTTGCATGTTGCTTCTGATAGACCATGATCACCATATGCCTCGACAAGCATTCGACTCGCATGCGACTCTGCAGCACTTTTCTTCAAATGAAAACAAAAAATTAATGCTTTCCGCGAATCATCACTTTCTGGTACAAAATTCGACATTTTTAACACGATGAAAAAATATGATGTTGTCTGTTCAATGACTTGATGTAGACTAAATATGTTTCACAGATGTCATAGCAAACAAACAAACAAAAAATAAAGGCTCGTTCAAAACAAATGTTCCCTATCGAGACATTTGTATTTTGACGCTCACTTCATACCGGTACACCGTACAGTACATTACTACTGCAGAACTATATCCGCTGTTTTGGTATGCAGAGTTGATTTGGACGACTAGAACTTTTAGTGGCAATTTCGCTTTTTTTTGTTAAAATATATTTGAGAGTTTTTAAATACAAACATGCACATTGCAAAAATACAATAAACTATCATTTCCGTGCCAATATATATATTGACACGGAAATGGAAGTTTATTGTATTTTTTAAATAAAGGTTAACAACTATCTAGGCGGTTGGCTCCACATATGGCTCTGATGCATTTTTTTGGGCACGAAAACATGAATAGAATCTACAGAATTTCCCCATATGATTATACCGTACTTGGTTATGGAAGCTTCGTATCCTTGATATGCTAATAAGGCTGCATCTATAGACACCGTTTCTGCTATTTCCGAGTACATTTAGAATTTTTTCCATTTTTAAACATAAACTATGCACGTGCTCTTTCCAAGTACATTGTTGGTCTATAATTATACCCAGAAACTTAGTGGAGTATACTTCTTCTATTAAAGTGTTTTGATATATTTTTAGAGAGTCACGCGTACTATTTTGTGCATGGAACTGCATTATTTTTGTCTTATTAGCATTGATTGTTACGTTTTTCCAATCTAGCCATTGTATAGTTCTTTCTAATGTCTTATTTACTTAAGATTCATAGTCTACTGTTTTATTATTTTGTATGAGTATGGTAGTATCATCCGCAAATAGTATACATTTGTGTTTTATTGCACTTGGGATATGGTTTACGTATCTTAAAAAAAGTAACGGGCCTAGTATTGAACTTTGGGGTACACCGTACACATACGTATTTGTTTAAACGAAAATTGATTATGTACCAGATTACGGCAATAGTCAGCGGCGGCCTTCATTCCCGAAACGTAATTGTGACGCGACGAACGGAAATTGTCCCGCAAATGTTGTCTGGCGCGAGAGAGGGTGCGTAGGAGACGGATGTAGATGTAACATCACAGCAATGATTAAAACGAGGAGCTACAAATTTCCATACTCAAATATAACAACAACTCGCGTTTGTTTAATATTTAAATTGACATTGTGTTCTGGAAGCGTTCGCAACGAGCAGCTAAATCAACAAATTCACCTTAGCAAACACTGATACAAGTGGCTCCGCGTGCAAACGAGCGGCCTCACTCACTCACTCACTGTGCAGTGCCGTGTCACTACTATTCCACATTTGTTTCGATGGGGTCACGAATGGACTGTTGACATTCTGCCTTACAGTCTGACAGTCTGACTGTGTGACCGTCTAACCCGACCGCTTAACCTGCTGCACTGCGCCGTTATGTTATTGTTCGCACCGCTGCAGTGGCCCGCTGACACTTGACTTCTGTTCCTAAACGCTCGAGGCGTGGCGTTGGAACTTAACTCGTACCCGAAAGATAATCAGTCGTATTTATCTTCAAGTTTTATGACAAATGATTTAAGGGAGAACGTGTTCTCATACGCGAAAATCATATACGGTCATAGACAGATGATTCAGCTGAGAGCTATTCGTGCGGCGTGTCGCAGCGGCGAGCGGCGAGCGGCGAGCGGCCACCGCACGTTACATTTATTTGTAATTAAACTACAAATTACCATATTGTAACCGCATCATTCATTAATTAATTAGTTACGTCGACCTACTTCACTTCTATGTGTAAATAAATATATTACAATATAACATGTTCAGGGCATGATGTGGATTGTTGATGTACCTTTTGTAAATTAATAAATAAATTAACATGCATATGTAATCATTTAGTGGTAATCCCTCAGCCCGTTTCAGGTTATCACCGCAGCGGAATTAACTGCATGATTTTGAACATTCTTAACTAGTCATGTTTTGTGCATTAATGCATGCAATGCATAGCTATTATACGAACAACAAAATGACTTGAGGCAGTGCGCGTGCGCGTGGGCGTGCGACCGGAGCGCCGCGTTTGCGCACACAATAAACAACACAAGTGATGCGGTGTCGCGGTGTCGCTGTGTCGCTGTGTCGCTGTGTCGCGGCGGCACGCGACGTGCGAGTGCTCGGCGCGCGCACCTCCTGTTCTTCTTGAGCACATCAAGCATTCAGCTAATAAGGTGGCCAACAACTGTAATTGGGCAAACGTAAAGCGGCACCGGTCGCGCCGGTCGCACCGCTACGGTGAGTCGGGTGTGTCGGGTACTGTGCAAGTCGCGCTAAATGGCCGGAGGACTAGAAATCCAATAACAGCAAGAATGCGTGTGAATCTATTTCGGTTGCATTCGCGCGCCGCCCGGCGGACGTCACGCCGCCCGATGCCCGCCACCCGCCGCCTGCCGCCCGGCTGTATGTAAATATAATCTATACTATTCATAGTAAAACATATTACATGTGGATACTCGACAACTACATGTGGAGCTGTAGCGATCAGTCCAGTTACCACCAACACTACTCCTGCTTCACCCGGCTCAAGCTCCGCAAATGTTTCCAATGAAAGGGCGCTGCATCGAGTGAAATTAAGAGGTGCGTAGAGGGGTATGGTTGGAGTACTATCGAAGACATCATTTACTTAGAGCAGTAATTCCCAAAGTGGTCTATATTGACCCCTAGGGGTCTATGACAACCTGCAACGGGTCTACGTCAGCGAAAAAAAATTTGGGGGTCCATGAGATGAAAATGTGGGTTCACGATAGTGGATCTCAACACATACACTGATAGTACCTATTTACTTACATCATACTATCTTATAATATCAAAACATATATATTATTTATAAAAGTACCTATGAAGTAAAAAATTTATTATATATTATATGTTTATAAATATTTTTTTTTAATTAAAATCAATTAATAAATGTATAAATTAACATGTGCTTTTACTTTAAGTTTTTAACACTAAACGTCACTACAGTTCGAAATAGTTCGTCTACCCAACACGGAAAAACACGGCAAGGGGTCTACGACACAAAAAAGTTTGGGGAACTCTGGATTAGAGTCTATCTTAGTACTTTATTTTCAGTTAATTTAATACATTCTTTTATTTCTTTTAAGATCAAGTAGGTGCACTTAATCATAAAGATAAATAAACCAATGTATCAAAATGAATTAAATGAACTGATATCGATCAGAACAGGTCGGCCCGCTTGCTCACCACTCCGGCGACGTTCATGCCTCCCCGACGTGTACAGGTGATGTGTGAACATTGCACCCGGATAGCCCTGAGAGCCTTCGATTACAGAGTTAATTCTATGGACAGCACCTGACACAGGTATTTATTTAAATTGGATTATTTATATAATGATACATAAGTTAAAAAAAAATCGTCTTTCTATTCTGTGAAAATTTTGTACTTTTATTTGTTTTAGTTATCAAAAAAGACTTTCTTGTCTGTTGGCAATGAAGATCTGATCATAGATTAGTAATATATTACTTTGTAAAGCCACCAACTAGCGTAGGCGTAACACGACAAACCTATAAACACCAATCCCAAGAGTGATATCCATGCGTGTGTCTGTGTATGTTAGCCGGTCCCCCGAGTTCGGAGACTGTCGAGACGGGTGCCGCCGCGCCGCGTCTGCTAGTGTAGCCGTCTTTTCATGTTTTGTTTCCGAGCCACGGGTATACATATTGTTACATGTTATTTTATTACAATTATCTGAAAACGGCCTTAGCTCCGGCCCGCATTGTGGTTAAATATAATGACAGATTTAATGTTTTCAAATCACGATTATAACGTAGGAAGTTCAATGACTAAACCAATATACACATACACAATACGCGTACGCGAGTGCCGAACTTTGTAGGTCACGAGGTGATGCGCTGCTCTATCCGCGCGGCATTAACTCGCATCCGACCCTCTCCACTCCACTCCACTCATCTCCACTCTGCGCCGCGCGCACCAATTAATCATCATTCAATAACGAAATCTGACATAATATTCTTTTATAGTTTTCTTTTACACGGATAAATACAAAGACATGATTCGTGTTATCGTCGCTCAACAACTCAGCAAGTTGTGTTGCCGTATCGGAACGCGATAGGCTGATGGCACTGGGGACGTCGCGACCACGTCGTTGCAATGGCAGGTCGCCTGTCGCCTGTCGCCTGTCGCCCATCGCCCATCGCCCATTGCAATCTTCAAACAATTAAACATGAATGAACGAACGCGACGAGGTCCGGGCGGGCCGGCGGGCCGGGGGGCCGGCTCTCGGCTGGCGGGCTTCCAATCAGGTACCAACCGTTTGGCCATCTCTAAATATAACCCGGGCCGGAGCTCGCCGTTTATAGACTAACCAGAATAGCGCGGAGAGAGGTGGGATGCGGAAGGGGGGATATGCGCGCCGCTCCACCGACCACATACAAATGTACCTGACCAATTTGTATGTGCAATAGTTAGGGCACCAGCGAAAATAAAAATCGCCGCTGGAAGTGAAACCCACTTCGGTCACAAGTAAACACCATGGAATTATTTAAGTTATATGTAGATATTCCGTAACAAACATTTAACGACAGTCGGCGTTGGCTATTGCTATTGCTACACGTATGCCCAAAGCCTACTTTCTTGACTCTGATCACCAACTTACCGTATTGCATTGCTAAGATGTGGAGAATATCCGTCGATGTCGACAATTGTTGCTCCCTACATTTTAGTCCAAATAAATCCACACGGAACATATACCACCATCTTGGAGATGATTGCCCGTTCACTAGGCAGTATATATGTCAATCGCTGTAAGCAGCTGGCTGCATGTGGCAGCAGAGTATAAGTGACTGTAGGTAGCATTTCAAGCACGATAATACTTGTCTATATGTATTGTTACTAACATAGTTATTAAGTGTCTTCTTACTAATAAAATTATGAGCATGATTCTGCGCTTGAAATAAAGTTATTATTATTATATTATTTGTTTGTTTGTTAAATCTCAGCTAAAAGCCGGTTAGATTTACTCATTGTCGGGGCTTCCCCAAGTAAATTAGAGTCATCTTGTAAAAATTTACGAACAATCCTACACGTATTTAAAATCGCTGCTTTTTGCATTTGAATAAAAGTATTATCCGGAAGACCTAAGAGTTTCAGTGCAGTGGAGAGCTGTTGAGGAAGCACCATGTATACTTTTTCTCGTCTCTATATTTTTGTTATAATAGTTTGGCAAATATCTCCCTCCCGCCTTTTTGTCTTTTGAATTTCGCGGCTATGTACAAAGCGCTACAGAGCTCGTATCTGGCAATACTATACATAATTTGAAAGGTCTTGACATAACCTACAAAACGACGCTATGCATAATTAGTTTGGATATTGCGTTCAACAGTTATAGACGTGTAAACATATAGTTCACTAAAGGCCGAAATTCGCGCTATTTTAAAGTTTTCCTTCGTTAAAAGCAAATCCGCTAGAGAAACGTTCCGTGAGATTAATGGTGTTTAGGGGGATGGTACTCTATCACTTCGAACCGCGGAGGAATGGTTTCGACGATTCAGAGCCGGTGAGAACGACACCATGGATAAGCCAGCCGGCGGAAGACCTGTGACGACAAATACCGATCAAATCATGGACTACATCGAGTTAGACCGGCATGTGGCATCTCATGACATCGCCCAGGAGATGGGAGTTAGTCACCAAACCATTTTAAACCATCCGCAGAAGGCTGGATACAAAAAAAAGCTTGATGTTTGGGTGCCGCATGATTTGACGCAAAAAAACCTTCTGGACCGAATCAACGCCTGCGATATGCTGCTGAAACGGAACGAACTCGACCCATTCTTGAAGCGGATGGTGACTGGCGACCAAAAATGGATCACATACGACAATATCAAGCGAAAACGGTCGTGGTCGAAGGCCGGTGAATCGTCCCAAACAGTGGCCAAGCCGGGATTGACGGCCAGGAAGGTTTTGCTGTGTGTTTGGTGGGATTGGAAGGGAATCATCCACTATGAGCTGCTCCCATATGGCCAGACGCTTAATTCTACCATCTACTGCGAACAACTGGACCGCTTGAAGCAGGCGATCGACCAGAAGCGTCCAGAATTGGCCAACAGGAAGGGTGTAGTGTTCCACCAGGACAACGCCAGACCACACACTTCGTTGATGACTCGTCAGAAGCTACGGGAGCTCGGATGGGAGGTTTTATCGCATCCACCATATAGCCCGGACATAGCGCCAAGTGATTACCACCTGTTCCTGTCCATGGTGAACGCCCTTGGTGGTGTAAAGTTGAACTCAAAAGAGGCTTGTGAAAAGTGGCTGTCCGAGTTCTTCGCAAATAAGGAGGGGGGCTTCTACGAGGGAGGTATTATGAAGTTGCCGTCTAGATGGAACCAGATTATCGAACAAAACGGCGCATATTTGAACTAAATCCGATCACTGTAACACTTTTTATAAAGCATTGAATAAAGAGCAAAAAAGCGGAAGGGAGATATTTGCCAAACTAATATCATCTTTTAAATTTTTGTATTTGTGAATTTTATTCGATATGGTTTTAACTAAATTATGTGAATTGGGTACAGAGATGCCTATTAAATATGTAATTTATCTTGTAGTGTTATGTCAGGTGTATTATAACGTATCGTCTTATCTGTAAGCGTAGGCCAATCGTAGTGCATTTTATGAGAGCTGGATTCTAAGATAGGTTGAGGTGTGCATTTGTAATATGGTATGTACGTGGCATCAATGGTTAGTTGGTATTTGTGTGTAAGCTTTTGGTGAACTATATTGACTATCTGATCTGATTGTGTCTATGGGTGTAACCTGTTTGTGTAAGCGCAGAGAGCTTGCTACGGCATTTATCATTAATAACTGTGGTATCTTCAATTATGTTTTCTGTAATTTTTTATATTTATAACCTGATCCTGAACAGCTATTACAAACCTTCAGTTTCAGGGCAAATTGAACCTATTTTAAGCCATTTATTGGATGCCGTACTATCTACATAAGATTGTTGCAATTCGTGGGGATGTCGACCATGTAAGGATTTACTCTTCCATGTTTCGATTTTCTGGTCTTGTTGAGTATGGTTTATTGTTTCCGGGTTATTAACACAGGTTTCTTTTTAATTGAGAAGGGTACATTTTACATCGTTACATTGTATTGCTTTGTGTATATTACTTGTAAGTGCCTTTTGGTTAAAAAACCTTTGCAAGTTCTCAAGCTGCTTTCTCCATAAGCTTTCTATATCTATAAGACCTCTACACCAAAGTTTTGCCTTTTAATGGTTAGTCTTTCGGTAGCAGATTTTGGGTGTAAATTGTTGTGGTATTTTGTGAAAGTTGTCCTAGTTTTCCGTTCAATTGCTTGTACAACAGTTTTTGTCCATTTGATGATGCCGAATGAGTAAGTAAGTACTGGTATTGCAAATGTATTTATAGACTTTATTAAATTCTTACTAGTTAAACGTTTTTTTACAAATATTGACAATTCTTCTTTTATTTTCATTTTCTAAACTTGTTCGTATAGCCTTATGATCTAAACCTTTCTGTTGATTGTAACCTAAACACTTGTACAGATCACCTGGTTCCATAGCTTTTATTATATCTGAATCGGATACAGGATAATTCGCCGGGACGCAGTTTACCTTTGATAATATGTATGTACTGCTTTACATTTATCTAACCCAAAATTCATATTTATATTTTTACTAAATTGTGTAGTTGAGTCTATTAGTATTTTCATTTGTTTGTCTGTTTTTGATTTTAGTTTAATATCGTCCATGTATGAATGTGAGTGTGACAAGATGGTCTCGGTGTTATCGAGTTTAAGTCTATGTCCAAATTTTTGTGAATTCAATTTATTGGAAAGTGGATTAAGGGCGAGGCAAAAGCATTAAGGGCTCAGGGAATCACCTTGATAAATGACATTTTTTATTGATATCTCCCTTGTTTTTAGTGTAGTGTTATGTGTTTATAAGTAGAGTTGTTTTCCAGTGTTGTATAATATTTTGAAGGAAGTTAATAATTAGTGGATTTACTTTACATAGTTCCAGGACATGTACTAACTAAGAGTGTGGAATGCTGTCAAATGCTTTCTTATAATCTACATACGAACAGTGTAGATTTCTATTGTTGTTTTCTGCATGTTTATGAATTGTGGAATCAATTATAAGCGGTTCTTTACATCCCATATGGCCTGTCCTGCATCCTTTCTGCTCCTCTGCAATTATATTATTAAACTCGACATGTCTGTTTATTTTGTTTGTGATAACAGATGTCAAGATCTTGTATACGGTTGAAAGGCATGTTATTGGTCTATACTGTGAAGGCAATTGTGAGAATCCACTCTTGGGGAGCATGTGTTTATCTTTTGCAATAAAATATGGAATTACTTGTTTTCCTGTCAATATCTTATTTAAAGCTCTAGTTAATGACCTATGAATAGAATAGCAGTGCACCGTTAGCCACTGGTGTGTAATTATAACTATAAGTTGCCAGTGTCCGCCCCCACGTAGCGACAGATGAACGTGCTGGACGTGGTGTTAGATTTATAGGGGGCTTATTATTATATAAAACAAACGGAACAGCTCTGAATCTGCATGTCGGAGTCTAAGTTACCTAGGTGGTTATATTTGAAACGTAACATCCAATTAATATAAATATTTTTCAATATAAATATTTGTCATACGTTCCATTAAAAAACTCACGAGTCCGGTTATGACGGCGGAGCATTATCAGCAGTAATCACTCGGAATGCGGTTCACAGAGTGATCAGATTGCTCGCGACGAACTGCGCACAGATCGATATGAGATTCAGGCGCGATCTTTTAGATAAAACAGCAGCTGAATTTATTTGCTATCTAATCATTGTGCTATCATTGCTATCTAGTCATTGTGTAAAGGTTTTTTTTTATTTTATTCAACGAAGCAACGAAACGAGCGAGTAGTTGACCCGACGGTAAGTGATATGCTTGCCCATAACAATGTGGCGCTAGTTACAATGTTTTACACAGCGACGCATTGTACTCGTCGCCTTGAGACGTAACATGTTAAATCTCGTTACCCCAGTAATGTCACTATCTATTAGGTGGACCGGAAAGTAATGTCGTTTTCTTACGCTAAATACAAACATACATTTTTAACGAGTCTTTATTTTTAATCAATGATGTATTCCCCATCATTGTCAATAACCTTTTGCCATCTAGTGAGTAAATTTTCAATCCCTGATCGATAAAAATTAATTGGTTTTTCGGCAAAATATCTAGAGATGGCATTTTGGATATCATCCAAATTTGCAAATGTTTTGCCACTTAAAAAGTGTTGCAGCGCTCGGAATAAGTGGAAATCCGATGGTGCAACATCGGGCGAATATGGTGGATGAGGCAGCACCTCCCACCCCAATTCATTAATTTTTTCTAGAGTTCGCCTTGCGCAGTGCGGTCTTGCATTGTCATGTTGGAGAATGACGCCTTTTCGGTTGACAATCGCTGGCCACTTTTCAATTAAAGATTGATTGACTCGCTGCAATTGTTCGCTGTAGAGGTCTGCAGTAACAGTTTCTCCAGGTTTCAGTAATTCAAAATGAACAATGCCGCGAATACTCCACCAAACACACAAAAGCGCTTTTTTGGGGTGTAAACCTGGCTTAGCAGTACTCCGAGGGATTTCATTTGGAGAGAGCCACTGCCTTTTGCGTTTTGGGTTATCATACAGGACCCATTTCTCATCTCCTGTGATCAAGCGATCAAAAAACGCTTCTGTGTTGTGTCGTTGAAGCAATAAGTTGCATGTGATTGATCGGTTAGCCTTATTCTGTTCGGACAGATTATGCGGGACCCAAACACCTGCTCTGCTTACTTTTCCAATCTGCTTCAAATGTTCTTGGATGGTCGACCAAGGTTTGTTGAGACTGTTTGACAATTCCTCGATCGTCTGACACGGATTTGCTTCCACTTCCGCCCTTAACACGTCGTTGTCTAACGCTGATGGTCTTCCTGATCGATACGAGTCGGAAAGATCAAAATTACCCGATTTGAACTTGGAAAACCACCTTTGGCATTTACGAATGTCCAGTGCATTTGGATAAACATCGCAAATGTTTTTGGTAGCAACTGTTGCGTTATTTCCCTTGCGAAACTCAAAGAGCATGCAATGCCGGATGTGTACCTCTTCTGGTATTTGGCTGGCCATTTTACCCAAAATTACAAAAAAAAATTGTAATTCAATTGTCTATAAGTAAAGAAATCACTGTAACCTCACAATGTCTTTGGTACGCCTCTGAACAAAACAATGAGCTGACAAATGACAATCAAGTATTGGCATGCGCAGAAACGACATTACTTTCCGGTCCCCCTATTATATAACGCCCTGCGAACCGGAACACAGTAATGTTTGCACACTGCCGTTCTTCGGCAGAAATAGGAGGTGCGGTGATGTAGAACCTAACGTTTAATAATATCGCATTGCTGTGTGGACACGGTTCGTCCGTGTCGTCCGTGTTGTCCGTGTCGTCTGTGTCGTCCGCGATGTTAACATTAACCGAGTGACACACGCGCGAATCAGTTTATGGTTCGTGTGAACGTCAACCGATGCCAAAACGTAGCCCGAAGTCAATGCATGGTAGTAGAGTCACATCACTCACTTCATGATCCAACTTTTGTTTAACAACATGCGGCAACGTGTGTGTGTAACACGTTCTATGTAAAGGGTGTCTGGCGGTAGATTTATATTTTAATTTATATCTCAATAATTATTTAATATCTCAATAAGTTATAAACAGTGCGGGGGTGCAGTGAAGGTGGTGTCATTAGAATCACCGATCGTGCGGATTTCTTAGTCACGATGTCGCAGTGGTGCAGTGGTGCAGTGGTGCAGTGGTCGGGTGAGCATCGCGCGTTCGCTATTGAAGCATTTTTCAATAGTAACGATTCTTACGTACTCGCTCGCCGACAGTTTTGTTCACATTTCAATATTCGACGGATAGGCGATGGGCCGAGTGTGAATTTAATTCGTTCGTGGGTGGAGAGGTTCCGCGCAACTGCTTCGGCTATGAACACACCACGGCCAGGACCTAGTCGATCGTCAAGGACCCCGAAAACATTGAACTAGTTGAACGCAGTTTACGTGAAAATGCACGACTTTCGATACGGAAAAGGGCAGCTTCACTGGGACTTCCAAGAGCAATTGTGCATGAAATTTTGAAAAAAGATATGAAGTTTCATCCTTTTAAAATTCAAATAATTCAAGAATTGAAAAAAAATTACTTTGCGTCACGCAAATTTTTTTGTGAAACCATGTTGGAGCGTTTTCACACTGTGAATTCCATTTTTTGGAGCGACGAGGCTCATTTTCATTTAAACGGACACGTAAACAAGAACAACACACAAAATTGCCGTTACTGGGCTCTAAGAACTCGCAATCCTCGACTGAAGCACCAAAAACCATTACATTGCCCAAGGGTAACTGTTTGGTGCGCTTTATCCACGAATGGGATAATCGGACCTTTTTATTTTGAAAATGCACGGGGCCAAGCGACGAATGTCAATGGTGAGAATTATCGGCTCATGATTTCGAATTTCTTTTTGCCGAACCTGCGAGCTCATTCATCATTCTCATCACACACGTGGTTTCAACAGGATGCGGTACAGGTGCGACCGCACACACGGCCAGAGCTTCGATGGATTTGTTGCGAGAAAATCTCCCTCAAAAACTGATTAGTCGCTTTGGGGACATCCCGTGGCCACCGAGCTCACCCGACCTAACTCCAATGGATTTTTTTTTGTAGGGCTACCTCAAAGAGAGAGTTTACGCCAACAATCCGCGAACTGTTGTGGACTTCAAAGAAAATATTCGGCGAGAAATCAGCGCAATTGAACCAAGTTTACTGCAGCGTGTGGCACGGAATACGAGGCTCCGTTTCGAACAGTGTGTGTGTGTGTACAACAGAATGGAAGACATTTGGATGACATTATCTTTAAAAAATTAAATTCGCAATTGTACTCTATCTTTTAATACTTTTAGTAAAATTATATGTCAAACATATTATTTTTTATTTAAATTTGAAAACATAAATCTGCCACCAGACACCCTGTATTACACCATCACCATTAGGTGCCCGCTTCAAATTGAAATTTGAAGATCTGATTGAGAAAACAAATTCCGTCTTCAGCTATTATATAAAAATGTGAAAATTTTTGGATCGATGTCGGATATCGAGGTTTCTTTACCAAAATCGTTACCCGGATCGAGTTACATCGGCCGGGTGTTAATCTATTCTATTCAGAAAATAAGCTAAAACTGATGCACGCTGCTCACCACACATCGCCAATGTTATTATTGCATCGCAAGGGATGGTGGGAAGTCGGCGCTAGTGGCTCCATTGACTGTTTTTACGATGCGAATATTCAAAAAAACTTTTAGCAAAGGGTAGTCTGCTACATTCGACGTTTGACTTAATTACATTTTAAAAAACAATTAATCTCACATTGAACACAAACGGAATAGCACTCGGACGGTAGAGGTAGTTTAACAGTTTGAATGTCCATCACTCGCCGACACCTACACCCCTAGGGTCCAGCTTTAGTCTAGACACGTGAACAAAAACACAAGGCGAGTGGTGGTACAGCTACGTGTACTCGATATTTTTGCGTTTTTGTAAAATTACAGTATTGCGACAACAAAAGCAACGCCACATATTCATTACATTAAGTGTAACTATTTTTAAACAACATTATGTGCGGATGTAGGATCGTAGCAGGTGGTAGCTGCACAGAGACATTAATACTGCTGTAGATACTGGAGCAGTGATTAGTTAGACCGTGCACATCCGTAGCATCAGTCACCACGAGGAAATAATAGCGAAAATACGATATGGATTAACCTGATATCGTAAGCGAGGTTAACAAACTCCAGAAACCTGGCCAGAATCAGTTCGCAATTTATTTATTGCATGAGGAGTGTATAATTAACATAGCGATGTCGTATGTAGCAGCAGCAGGCGATAAAGATGTGTCTGTCTGTCCTCTGAGTGGGTTCACAAACATAGCAGGCAGGATCATTTTAATATATCTAGATTGTGAGGACTGTTCTATATGAATGTAAAGGAGATAGTTAGGCCACCTGGTGCGCGGCGCGGCAGCACCTCGCACTATCTCCAGCTCTCGCGGGAGGCACTAGGTCCGTGTACGCGGCCACCTAATACCTAAGTAAGCAAAAAATATATAATACGACTTATTCAAAAAACTTGTTACCGCTTTTTTCGCATAACCTTCACAACGAACTAAGAAAATATTTTTTTTGAATTCAATTGGTGATGCTAGAAGTAACATTAATTATTAATGTTATTGCCCATTACCACTGACGTCCAGCCCGCGCCGCAGGGTGGTTGCAACAACACCCTTGTGGTGAATTGAAACTTTAGTTTGAGGACGCAAAGTGGAACTGCCCATAAGGTTATTGGCTACAACATATCATTTGGAATGCCGCGTACAGAAATGAGTTTGAGACCCCCGCTCGCGCTGGTGTCCGCGGAACCTCACCACCGGAAGTGTCAATTACTATATATGCTGGTAAATATTCTTAATCCTCCATTCTGCATATACGAAATGTTGTTGAAAAATTATGCTTTTTATATAATTTTCGTATAGTATAATCCGAATGCTAACCAGTCCATTGCAATTCTCATCCAAATGGCATTGCTCTTGACTAAATAATTTAAATATATTTGAAGTGTTCGTTGTGTATTGATCATCCACTTTCAGTTATACATAGATATTAAATATATATAAAATTAATTGCATAAACGACAACATCGTCATCACCAAAACACGGTAACGGATGTTATCATGTGTACTCAAGCCGTTGCTGAATTCCAGCTTCATTGATCGATCATAATAAAACTTTATATAAGTACGTATTCCTTGTCTCTGAAACATTTTCATATAACGTGCTCCTGTGTGTTTAAATTACAAGACCATCCAAACTGTAATAGCACGAAAATGAATATACACTTGAAGGACAATTTCTACTCGACTAAGTTAGTTAAGTATAAATATGCGGCTGCATACTTTATGTTAACCAGTTAACAAATGCCGTTTCGAAAAGTAGATCGAGCAGTGCGCACGAGCATAATGCGCACACCGCGTGGAACAACTCCTCGCGACCGGCTGATGCACAAACGAATCGACACCTTACAGCATCCGTATTTATACTTTTCTATTTTTAACGTAACGCGTTACGACAAACATGCACAAACATATATCCATACAAAACAACCATTTAAAAAAAAAAAAACCAAGTGTATCGCAATAGATCACAATTTTTACATAGCCTCCTATCATAGGCCGCGCTTATAAACATAAACAGACATCTGCCCCCCGACGCGGCCGGCGTTGGTTCTATGTAGTTATGTATTCGTCGGCGGGGCCGCCCGCGCGCGAGCCCTCCGCTGGGAAGCAGCCCAAGTGGAAAGGAAGCGGCGCGATCCGGTCAGCGCCGGCGCTGCAACCTCTGACACCGCGACATCGCCGCTTCCGGGCCGAGCGCGCCCGCGCGCCTCCACCTCCGCCTCCGCCGCAATTACACCGGACCACAGTCGCTATAAATACAACATTACCAGATAAACGCTCATTTATCGGCCACCGGTACCGACTAGACGCGGTGCACACGAGCGCACGCACACACACATCAGCTCTCACGCGCACGCGCTCGCGCCCACACACACACACGCCCCGGCGGCTGGGTTAAGACGGATCGTTTGCGAACGCGCACACACACACGCGCTACTAAATTATTTACAAAACATTTTTATTGAGCTAAAAATTAGTTATAAATAAAGACGTGTAGCCGTCGGGAGTGACGACGACGTTATCATTTATTAACATGTTCAACTCAACCTCCACAAAGTGTTAAACTAAATATGAAACTATCATATATATATATATATATATACATATACACAACAGGTGTCGGCGAGGTGTACAAAAGCGTTCCCGTGGTCCCGTTGTAAAGCGACGACGGTGGAACATCGTGAGGGTTTTAGTCGGTGCAAGTCCGACATAAACTGTCTTTACCTATGCGAGAGCAGATATACGGAGGCATTTCCCGCATGTAAAACAAAAAAAAGGTTAGTGAACGTACTACACGCACGCAGGCACGCACGCACAGACGCACACACTACTCGCGTTTGGTTCGGCGGGGCCCTATCCAGTTCTCTATAGTCATTCGGCACAAGACATCATCGCGAGTGACGCACCGCACAGGTGATTCGGAGGTCACGGCCGCCGGGTGCTTTTGAAAGTAGACATTAGGTGGTGTTGAGGAGGGGTGACGTAGAAAAATTTGAAAGATTGAAACATACACCACGCAAAAAGTAACAGGAGTGGATGTCCTAAATGTTACAGACATTTAGGGTGGGAGGACGGGTGCCTCGGGTCAAGCAAGAAACAATTGGAAAATCACTCGACTAGGTTATCTTCATTGTAAGCAACGTTTTTGATAAACAATATTGGTTGTTGAACAACTCAAAGCGTTTTTTTTATAATATACTACTGTAGGTGGCAAACAGGCTCGCGGCACGTCTGCTGTTGAGCGGTAACCGCGACCAGTAACGCCAGAGCTATCACTGGGCGTGTTGCCGACCCTGCAGAAAACTTTTCACGGTCTTTTTGAAGAATCTTTTTCAAGCTCTTATTGTAGCTCCTAGGGGAAACCATCGACGGATATCTAGTTCCACAATTTAAGTTGTTCTCGGGAGAAAACATCTCTGGAATCGGACCGTACGTGACCACTCCAGTTCACGGTTACGAGGATAAATTTCCTGCCGATGGCGAGCAGTGCCATAAATCGTGTGTTTGAGTTAATCCAAATAGTTAAAACGTTTAAACTAATGATATGAGTTGTACCTTACTTAAAACATTATCATGACAAATCTGTACTTCGGTATGAATACGTGTGGGAGGTTTAGCTTCAGAACTGGCAAGCATGCATAAGAGCAACTGTTTGAGGAGAGCGCGAGAGGATGCGCCGTACCATTGAACTATATAACGATAACGGCGACTGGACGACATAAGTTATAGTCGTGCCCCGGATCTCGTTGTCCATTTTAGTCTAAACAAATATCCATTCAATCTCACACAAGACAAACAGAATGAATTGATGCCGTTTACTATTTTACCTGGAACCTGGACAAGCGCCTGCAGATTTGAAAGCGCGTTAAATTGATATTGACGATAGAGTCATCGTTGTTTGTGTATATAAAGGAAACAAAGACCAAGAAAGAATTATGGACAAAATTGAAGACTTTGTTCGATAATTCAGGATTTTCGAGGAAAATTACTTTGCTTTTTTTTTTTTTTTATATACTCACGCCTTTTTCCCAGTAGGGGTAGGCAGAGGTGAATAAACCACCCACGTTTCGCCAGATGTGGTCAGATTTGGTCCCGTGTAACAGGGGGCGAGTCTGTTGCCACTTTATTGGGACCACCACACACACACACACAAAGATGATATCAGTGTGCGGGTTTCCTCACGATGTTTTCCTTCACCGTTTTTGTATCTCGCTGCTGTAACTAAAGTTCACAAATGTACATAACTTAAATATTAAGTCATTGGTACATGCCGAGGTTTGAACCCGCGACCTTCGGAATGAAAGCCGCACGCTCTAACCATTAGGCCAGCGAGCTACAGCGAATTACTTTGCTTCGTCATTTAATCTCAATCAGACTTGAAAACTGTGAGAATATGACTAGTTATCTTACACAAATAGTGGAAACGTCGCAACGGTTATATGGCACCGGGTTCATAATTAATGACGATTGGGTTGGGTCCTTATTATTAGCTGGTTTACCAGAAAAGTTTATGCCCATAATCATAGCAATTGAGCATTCAGGGATCCAAATCTTCGCAGATTCCATAAAAACAAAGTTGTTAGACATGGAAAATGCAGATTATGAAATGGAGGGTAGTTGTACCTCAGCATTAATTGCTCGCAGTTGGCAGAAAAAAAACTTGGTAAAGTTGGCAGCACTGGCAAACATGGCGGCCCGATTCCGCTTCGAATACATTAACCCCAAATGTCAATGTCAAAACTATGAAAACAATAACGTGTTACAAATGCAAGCAAATTGGCCATTACCGTAATCAATGTCCATTATTAAACAAAGGAACTGAGAAAAAAAACGGTTTTCTTTAGTGGAAAATTTAATAATAGCGACTGGTATATTGATTCTGGAGCCAGCATGCATATGACCGCAAATGAAAGTTGGTTGACAAATAAGTTAAGTTCGTCAAAATTACCCGAAGTTATAATTGCAAATAAAATGAAAGTACCTATACTTTGTTCCGGTGATGTAAAAATTAAGACAAGTTATGATTACGAAGTCACAGTAAAAAACGTATCGTGCGTGCCGAACATCACTACTAACCTTTTATCCGTCAGTGAGCTAATAAAAAATGGAAATATTGTTACGTTTGATACCGACCGGTGTGTAATAAAGAATAAATTAGGCAGTTTGGTTGCCGAGGGAGAACTGATAGATGGTGTTTAAAAACTTAGTCTACAAACTAAGAACTGTCTGTTGGCGTCATTTACCGTGGATAGCCAGACATGGCACAGGAGGCTTGGACATTTAAATAACAGATATGAACAATATCAAAGGGTAACAATATAGGATTTATGACCCAATGAGTAAACAAATTTTTACAAGTAGAGATGTAGTGATACAAGAGAAGCAAAAGGATCAAGATACTGTCACTATTGCTATAGAGAGCACAGATTCAGTGGGGGAGTCAATGAAGGAATCTGTGGTGAAATTAGAATCTCTAAAAAGTCAAGTTCGAGTGACTCAGAGTATTTAGATGTCGAAGGTGAAAATATACAGTCTGAAGTATGTAATGATAGCTTTAGCACCGAACAGGCAAGTAGAACCCCGCAGAGCATGGAACACACTTCACAAACATCACAGATAGTGTCTGATATACAGGGTGTCTGGTGGCAGATTTATGTTTTAAAATTTAAATAAAAAATAATATGTTTGACATATAATTTTACTAAAAGTATTAAAAGATAGAGTACAAATGCGGATTTCATTTTTTAAAGATAATGTCCTCCAAATGTCTTCCATCCTGTTGCACACACACACACTGTTCGAAACGGAGCCTCGTATTCCGTGCCACACGCTGCAGTAAACTCGGTTCAATTGCGCTGATTTCTCGCCGAATATTTTCTTTTAAGGCCACAACAGTTCGCGGATTGTTGGCGTAAACTCTCTCTTTGAGGTAGCCCCACAAAAAAAAATCCATTGGCGTTAGGTCGGGTGACCTCGGTGGCCACGGGATGTCCCCAAAGCGACTAATCAGTTTTTGAGGGAGATTTTCTCGAAACAAATCCATCGAAGCTCTGGCCGTGTGTGCGGTCGCACCTGTACTGCATCCTGTTGAAACCACGTGTGTGATGAGAATGATGAATAAGCTCGCAGGTTCGGCAAAAAGAAATTCGAAATCATGAGCCGATAATTCTCACCATTGACATTCGTCGCTTGGCCCCGTGCATTTTCAAAAAAAATAGTCCGATTATCCCATTCGTGGATAAAGCGCACCAAACAGTTACCCTTGGGCAATGTAATGGTTTTTGGTGCTTCAGTCGAGGATTGCGAGTTCTTAGAGCCCAGTAACGGCAATTTTGCTTGTTTACGTGTCCGTTTAAATGAAAATGAGCCTCGTCGCTCCAAAAAATGGAATTCACAGTGCGAAAACGCTCCAACATGGTTTCACAAAAAAAGCTGCGTGACGCAAAGTCATTTTTTTTTCAATTCTTGAATTATTTGTATTTTAAAAGGATGAAACTTCATATCTTTTGTCAAAATTTCATGCACAATTGCTCTTGGAAGTCCCAGTGAAGCTGCCCTTTTCCGTATCGAAAGTCGTGCATTTTCACGTAAACTGCGTTCAACCAGTTCAATGTTTTCGGGGGTCCTTGACGATCGACTAGGTCTTGGCCGTGGTGTGTTCATAGCCGAAGCAGCTGCGCGGAACCTCTCCACCCACGAACGAATTAAATTCACACTCGGCCCATCGCCTATCCGTCGAATATTGAAATGTGAACAAAACTGTCGGCGAGCGAGTACGTAAGAATCGTTACTCTTGAAAAATGCTTCAATAGCGAACGCGCGATGCTCACCCGACCACTGCACCACTGCACCACTGCACCACTGCGACATCGTGACTAAGAAATCCGCACGATCGGTGATTCTAATGACACCACCTTCCCCCCGCACTGTTTATAACTTATTGAGATATTCGTTTTTTAAAATATAAATCTGCCGCCAGACACCCTTTATAAGACCGTATGCGGAAAAATAATAGTGAAGCGCGAACAATCCTTCCGGTCGAGGGTACGCACATCAACGACAATATTGAGTCCGCCACGTTGTTGTCGTATTGTTGTTAGCTAGCTCGTTGCGTGGCGCGACGCGGGCCTTCAATTGTTCTCTCGGTTGTTGTATTACGGTCGTGAAACTAATTCACAACAAATGCAACGTTATAAGTTATTAATTTATAGGATCGTTCAGGGGGAAGTCCCGCGCGCGTAGCTGCAATGAGACGCGGACAAACGCTTCAATGATTTCAATTGTACTGAATAGCGTGAAATAAAAAGGTCGCCGCCGCAGCAGCACTTCCTTTTCCGAATACGATGCGGAAGCGGCCGACATAATTTCACGGGCCGGCGCCGAATCTTTTGTTGCAATACCAATGAAAATACAAATAAAATACTCAATCACAATGATATTTTAGATTTTTGATGGTTCCTCACGAAATGGTAAACTGTAACCGTAAGTACTGCACCGATCGTGCAGCCCCACATCATCACCGATGGACTCGTGACTAATCAACAACGCACATTCAAACATAACAAATGGATAAATACGTTATCGTGCAGTACCTCCACTCGTCTACTGACACATACAACCAACCGCATCCTGATTCACGCGTTAGATCCTGGGTTTCGGAGTCGAGCCGCCGCATCGCCACCGCATTGACGTCCGCTGACGTCAACCGACAACCGTCCCGCATTGTAACAATGTGGTATGGATCGTATCTGCTTCGTAAACGGTGGCGGTTCCACGGAAACAGCCGCGCAGGTCATCCGGCCTACGCAAATGTTAGGGGAAGTTTTATAACGTTAAAATTTGTGTAACAAGTTTACCGACTGTCAATTGTCTCTGTCCAGCGGTGGTCGTCAAGCGGCGGGGCCATTTTCTATATTGTCTCTAAGCAACATATTCTCTCTCAGTCTCAGTCGGTCTACCTCAAGTATATCAAGGAAGTTAATGAATTTACTGGTACAATGGAGCGTATATCTCACTTGTGCCCGAGAAGGCAATCCTGAGAAATTGCGAACTGCACGTATTGTCATGGCAGGGCATGACACTGCGCTAGAGTACCGCTGGCGCGTTATCACAACAAAGTGTTAGTGCGAAGGTGATTAGGCCACCGGAACGCAAGAGCGGCGGCAGGCGGCAAAGGGCAGAGGGCAGAGCACCGGCCCGCCCCGTAGCCCGTGGGGCGCAGCGACACTGCAACTGTCACGCGTTATTAGAGGAGCAGCGCTTCCGTAATACGTAACGGAAAAATCTCGAGAACAATATTTGCACATTGTAGTTAATTCATTCAGTTTTGTTTAAAAACACGTTTTATCCGATCGCTGCACAGCCTAGGCTTATAAATTGAAATTGAATCCGAATGTGATTAATACTGTCCATTATTTATACGGTAATAAGTAAGCTCACGTCCCGCCGGTGTACATTTATCGCTGCACAGATAAAAATAGACGGTCAGTACATATCGATCTACGCCGCTCCAATAGTGCATTTTTAGACGGCAAGCGCGTTCATATTGTTCATAGTTATAGGCGATTAATCCACGTTAATATTATTACAACGCCCAGAGAGACCGCCGCCCGCACGCACGCGCACGCACGCACGCGACCGACCGACCGACAAATACTTTGTAATTGCTCTCAAATAGAGCATTGCGATCGTGCGGTACAGCTTCACGGCGGGCGCCGACAAGTTCAAGTGTTAAACGTTCAAAACGCGCTGTAACTTCAAGGAGCGATGTAAATGTATACCAGTAAGTGAACACGCGAGGTAAAAGACAGTTAATAGCTTTAAGGCCAGATATAAATCATACCTGATAATGAGGTAAAAAGTTACCTATAATCTAACTATCCTCACAGTGTTCTGCAGCGCCACCCGCCGGCGTTCGTTTTGTGTATTCCCTTACCTTTATAACTATGTTTATATGTAATTCTTTGTCGTATTTTATGTCCCTGTTCTTTGCATTACTTTGTTTCCCTTTTGTTGGTGGTGACGTTCAGCAGTGTATCAAGTTGGGGCAGTGTTCACGGACGGGCACAATCAAATGGCTGAGCTGATGATAAGGTTTGTGGGTGCGCGCGCGCGCTCCATATGTACACTGAGCGTACTCCATGTTTGTCCATTTATATCGTTTGTCAAATATTTTTTATTTATAAAAATTATAAATAAAACATTTCTTCCTTTCTAAAAAAAATTAAAAAAAAATTTCCTCCAATTGTTTTTGCTTTCCAGTTTTTGATAAATAGACTTAGTTATTACAAATTTCCACGGAAATCCTTGACAACAGCCGGGTCCACGGATGTACCTATTCAACGTATTACCGTTGTGTGTCCCTATTCATAATTAGCACCTATAATAATCAGTTGGTTCACCATGGAAATGTAAGTGAGCCGTACATTAGTACGTCCGATGTCTAAGCTTCACACTGTATTAAACGACTTATTGGTTGTATTCAAAATCTTTAATAATTAACTACATTACGCTCAATTGTTACAATAGCTTCAGTTACGTGTACCTGTTAGATATCCTAGGTGAAAAATAACTTCGTTCCTGTCAGCCTTTAGTAGAACAGTTGTCGGATCAAACTGCTGTTTCCGGACTTTGCCAGTTACTTAACGAGCACAGCCATTTCCTGGATATTCACGATTCACTCAACAAGATCCGCCAAATAGTAAGCGATTTCTATTTTAACAATTGCTAGTTAGAATGCTTGAATTTTTGTATTTTTGTTGAATAATTAAAGACGTAATTGAATTCTTGTAGTCGTTATTGTTAACTACTAGCATTAGATTTTGTTAATGCATAATGTATTTACCTGTAATTGCTTTCTTTTTTTTTTTGTATTTTGCATGTATTCTGTTACAAGTACTATTGTATATCAAACAAACAAAAAATAAAAAAAATTCACATGAGGCGAGGAGACAACGTGAAAAAAAACTTAGCCGGTACATAGAAACAGGTAAAAACCATACTCTTGGAAATTTTCCATCTGTTCATTACACAATGTTCTTTGAATTTTACGACTTAATTATTTTGGGTAAATTTACGTATAAAAATCATAAACGAGGATGATAAAATCTACCACAATGTGAGGCATGTAGCGGAACTTTAAATATTTTTAGGTCAAATTACTCAATGCTGGCACTATTGTCTTTAATTTTATTCTGTAAAACTAGAGAACAAAATAAATACTAGTATTGTACACTGTTAGTTTTAACACAGTATACAAACACGCCAGATAGCTGAAGCCACGATCTAAAATATTACAAAACGAGGAGTACGACCACAAGCATCTACTTTTTTTTTATTAGCATTATCTATATTAGTTGAAAACGTCCAAGGTAACAACTTGTTGCCTTGGCGTTTAATTATGTATGACAATGTATTCACGGCTACTTCGACGCGTGTCAATCTTTTATCTATTGCTGTAGAGACACAGGTAAGTAGTGAGTAGTAAATACAGTTTATTCTTACACATAGATCTGTAAGAATCGAAGCCTAGTCCGGTGAGTAACGAGATAAGCGCACACCGGCGCTGAACCCAGCTCGCGACCAAACTGAGTGCTAAAATATTTTCAATGTTCGGATACCCGCATGTAACAAAGACCGGGCGAACGGTCCACTGTGGGCATGGGATCCCGACTCCCGCTCTAACCCGTGCCACGCTGTGGGAAGACGTGCTTAACGGTCGTGGCCCTGGCAGTTATTAATTATAATATATTATGTTAATACACCAAAACGGTGAGATACAGTGTCGGAGGCAATATTACATAAACCACAATAAATATTGTATTTGCACGCCAATTTCCACGACTATCGGTCACCACGTAAGGTCACATCCACGGACGTACAAAAGGAAGCGGACCTAACACATGGATGGGAATAATTTTATATCTTCATCTCTTTCACTCCAATTACATGCCGGCGCGTGTACAAAGTTCGCGTGCAGGGTATGCATTACGTACGGTGACATGGTGGTATGGTGAATACAGTACAGGAGAGTATGCAGTGCTTATTTATCTGTACGCCCCTGATAACAGGTCAAAAATGTTATCTCTTTTTTAATGTAGCGACATTAACACAGGTAAAATTTAAACTGAAGCCGTTTTTTAATAAAACAAGCTGTAAATAATAGGCATATGGTGTCAACAATAAGTGACCACTTTTTCTTTTGCTTTTAATTTTTGCGAATACTGCTTATGTGCTTAAGGGTTGAAAGGGAATTTATTATATGTGACGTTATATGCACCTTTGTGTAGAAAGTAAGAAAACAGTTCCTACGGGTAAAACTTTTGTACGTTTTATTCTTTCTTATACAATTAGTGATGATAAGTTAATGTTTAGATATTTTAGAGCAATTAGTTGACGCGATGTTAACTACGATTGTAGAGGCTTTCGTTTCATTAGCATTATCAAGTCGACAAATTTACGGTATATTTACCACCGATACGATTAGTTTGACTTTTTTTTATCTGTGTGAGCATGTAGAAAAATTATTTTGTTGAAAAATAAAATGATTCTTGAATGATTAAATATGTCAAGTTTCTTATCTGATATTTTCGATAATAACATCCATATTGGTTGCTATTAATGTGAGTATCGAGATTTTCAAAAGTTTAAAACTGGGTTTATCCACCCTAGCTGGTACTACAACTGTTCTGTGTCTGCGCGCAAATATTCAACATAAATGGACGACAATTTGAAAATCAAATCACGACGGTGGACGCGTTGAATAAAAAGTAACAACAATCCGTGTAAAACGCACTGATGACATTTATTTCTAGTCTTTAAATCCATATCATTGAATTCTATAAGTGTACGTGAATTAGGTATGCGCTAGATTTTGGAAGAGTTTATATTGATATGTTAGGTCTGCTATTCTTGAAACGTGTGTGGGTGTAATCGATGTTTCCTGGTGATATCCTGTGGTGAACCGAAGTGCGGTCTCATCGGCTGCGGTCACTGGTTTCTACTAACAGCCACATTATCAGCCACGGAGCGGTTCACTACTACCAGGGCAAACCGCCCTGAAGATACTGCCATTGTGAGATTCAGTTTTTTCACAGAACCCATTTCCTTCGCCAGAATGTTGTTGTTTCAAAATGCTCCAATTAATTAAGAATTCCATTTGTTATATTCGCACGTGCGTGCATACGACAAAAGAAACTGTTAGCTTCTGACAATAGAAGTGCACGTTGCGTCCACCCGTCTAACGTCCGCGCCACCAAACAACTGTAACCGTTGTGGTTGATAACGAGTGTTGCAGCAACGATAAACAATTATACATTATCGTTATGAAACATTGAAAAGTTGTCGTGCGGGTTTGCGGACGGCTCATTTACAACAACATAAACAATGTATTGTAATCATTACAACATTCATAAATGTTATCAGCTGGTTTAGCTTTTCTTAATCGATATCAAATTGTTAATATTATTATCGCAAATCGCACATTACATTTATGACGTCACGAATTGATGTCGTAGTCAAGAAGGAAAATGAAAATTTTATCTTTTCATAAATAGAAGTATTTCATTTAAACAATAGCATTCCAATTACGTACAATCCCATATAATTAATATTACGGCTTAAATGTAATTGCTACTAATATGAGAAATGTACCAGAGCGGGCGACGCAAGAATTATCAGAACCCTGATGCGAAAAGAACTAATTGACGAACTGCGTATTACAAAAAGGTCATAAACACGTAAAACCATTTGCACAGCACAATTAGATAGTGCATTCAATTTTAACGTTTCAAGCTTTATTCATATATTCATTTGTGCGCGGAGCCATCGCAGGAGTGTGACGTTTAGTATAGAAGAATGTCATGTCAGAGCACCCTCTGCAAGGCGTCGCGCAGGGCACCGTTTTAGGGCTTTACTTACGTGTTAATAAATGCTCTTAGTCATGGTACTTTATCATTATATATATATATATAATGTAGACGTTCCGTACGATGTACGCCAGTTTCAATCCGGTGCGTACACGCCTTTGGTTTATAATTAAAGCGACGATAATAAACTACACTCTACTATTTATTATATAAATTACAATAAATGATAATTACAATTGCCACTATGTATTAAACTTACAAAATTTAGAATTACTTAACTCGGCAAATTTAATAAGCAAAAAAAAAAAGGCTAGAGATTTTTTGCAAATGCATGATGATGATATTAATTATTGCATATGCATGATGATTATACTAATGATTATATTTTATTGAGGAAATCAGTACATATTTTAAATGTTAACTTTCCAAACGTCTTAACGCTGCGTATATTATTAGAATTAGAAAAAAGAAGCGGAAACATAAAGAAAGAGAACACAAAACCCACTGTCTGGAGCAGTTCGAGGTGGTTGGTCACGCAAGGCTGCGCCGCCGCCTCATTTGCATTCAGTGAAGACATGCAAATTTATTAAATATATTTCTGTAATGACACCACCCTACCTGTTCGTGGATATTTAAAATCGAACGGTTAATTTTCAAAACAAGGTACAAAGGACTCAGTACACAGCGTCTAATTTGTACTTTCTTTTCATGAAATGATTCCGAAAAAATAATACACGCGAATAACCTCCGCATCCGCATCCGCATCGCATCAGGCGTGATGGTCCGCGCCGGTCGGCGGCCGTCACGTGATACGTTAATTATAATGAATGCGGTGCGTGTACGTGTACGTTGCCGCCGACCTTGAGCCGGTTGTTTCGGAGCGGTGTAAACACTTCAGACATCATCTGGCGACCCACCATTCATAAGATCCCAGAAGGTGGACACGCATGCGGCCGCGCGCGGTCGTCTACTTTCATGACGTAAGGAATGCTCCGCTACTGCTGGCGGCGGGGCCCCGCGTTGCGTCACAGCACAGCACGGCACGGCACGGCACGCGACCGCCGCCGCCCGCGCCCCTCAATCGAACCGCTCGTGCGGCTGCACTTACCGCTGTTGCAGTTGCAGTGGACACTACGCACGCTCCGCCCCCGCCTGTCGTTGGCGGTTGATGGAAACTTTACTCGATGACGCTCGCAACTCGCGCACATTACCGAAAAATACTACAGCTGTGATCAAAACAAATAGTACACCAAACTATAGCTGCGTAGACAGCTTACCATTTAGTGTTAACAGCAGCCGCGAGGAGGCGCGCCGTTGGCGTCGGTGCGCTGTCGGTCCAACGTGATAAGCTGGTGAACGCGGATACGGCGTGCACGTGCACACACAGGCGCAACGCGTCCACACAGCGGACGCACGCACTCACGCGCACACACGCACGCACACGCGCGCGCTCCAGAAATAGCAACACCGATAGCGCAAACACACCGCGCGCGCGCGCACACTCACGCGCACACACGCGCGAATTGTAATGAAAACATACACACGAGCAGTCCGATTGCGCTGTGAATAGGATACTAATTGAAACGGAATGGTACCCCGCGCGAAGTTGCCCGCCGGCGGCGCCGGGGCAGGCCGGGGCACGCCGAGAGAGAGAAAGGCGGCGGCTCGTGCACCACTACTACTACTCAAACTGGGTCTCTACGCAGCAATAACATTTTCGAGATCCGCGACGAGTCATACCATACCCTCGACGACCGGTTTTACGCGGACGCGGTGAACTCAATGTTAAACACTGTGCACTCACCTAAATTCATGACGTACATGGCCCGGGAGCGCTCGAGCCGCTGCGCGTGCTCCACGGCCTGGTACACTCCGGAATCCACTTTAACCACTGTACGGAACCTTATCACGAAACGCAAACATCTTATGAGAGCACGGGGCACTGGCCACTCAGCACTGGGCACTGCCGACGAGCGGGTCGGCGTCGGACACACTGCACGCACTGCACGCTCCACGCGTCCGTCCCGGCTCGTGGTCGGACGGAGACTGGCGCGCGCGCGGCGCGTGCGCCCTCCGCCGCTGCAACTTCATTCACAACCCGCCCCAGCAGCGCATCGAGCGGCGGCGAGCGGCGTCGAGCGGCGGCGAGCAGCGTCCAGCGGCGTCGCGAGATGTAGAGTCGCTGCGGACGACTAACAACTCCTCTAAAATGTATTGGCATCTATTCACAAGATTTCTTGCTTGTCTAACAAATTCAAAAAGATGCAAGAGCAAACGAACAGGCGATAATATTTGATAATATAGTTTTGCATTTATATATAATAGTATAATAAATATTAAATCCAGCAAATAGAGGACTGCCTCAGCTCACGATTCGCGCGCACGTAAACAACGCGCGCTACGCAAAACGAAGCGGTTTACTTTGCAACGATTTTTAACCTATCATGTCAACCATTTATTTTATACATTGTAAAGGGTGTCTGGCGGCAGATTTATATTTTAAAAAACGAATATCTCAATAAGTTATAAAAAGTGCGAGGGGAAGGTGGTGTCATTAGAATCACCGATCGTGCGGATTTCTTAGTCACGATGTTGCAGTGGTGCAGTGGTCGGGTGAGCATCGCGCGTTCGCTATTGAAGCATTTTTCAAGAGTAACGATTTTTACGTACTCGCTCGCCGACAGTTTTGTTCACATTTCAATATTCGACGGATAGGCGATGGGCCGAGTGTGAATTTAATTCGTTCGTGGGTGGAGAGGTTCCGCGCAACTGCTTCGGCTATGAACACACCACGGCCAGGACCTAGTCGATCGTCAAGGACCCCCGAAAACATTGAACTGGTTGAACGCAGTTTACGTGAAAATGCACGACTTTCGATACGGAAAAGGGCAGCTTCACTGGGACTTCCAAGAGCAATTGTGCATGAAATTTTGAAAAAAGATATAAAATTTCATCCTTTTAAAATTCAAGAATTGAAAAAAAATGACTTTGCGTCACGCAAATTTTTTTGTGAAACCATGTTGGAGCGTTTTCGCACTGTGAATTCCATTTTTTGGAGCGACGAGGCTCATTTTCATTTAAACGGACACGTAAACAAGAACAACACACAAAATTGCCGTTACTGGGCTCTAAGAACTCGCAATCCTCGACTGAAGCACCAAAAACCATTACATTGCCATTTTTTTTGAAAATGTACAGGGCCAAGCGACGAATGTCAATGGTGAGAATTATCGGCTCATGATTTCGAATTTCTTTTTGTCGAACCTGCGAGCTCATTCATCATTCTCATCACACACGTGGTTTCAACAGGATGCGGTACAGGTGCGACCGCACACACGACCAGAGCTTTGATGGATTTGTTGCGAGAAAATCTCGCTCAAAAACTGATTAGTCGCTTTGGGGACATCCCGTGGCCACCGAGGTCACCCGACCTAACTCCAATGGATTTTTTTTTGTGGGGCTACCTCAAAGAGAGAGTTTACGCCAACAATCCGCGAACTGTTGTGGACTTAAAAGAAAATATTCGGCGAGAAATCAGCGCATTTGAACCAAGTTTACTGCAGCGTGTGGCACGGAATACGAGGCTCCGTTTCGAACAGTGTGTGTGTGTGTGCAACAGGATGGAAGACATTTGGATGACATTATCTTTAAAAAATTAAATCCGCATTTGTACTCTATCTTTTAATACTTTTAGTAAAATTATATGTCAAACATATTAAATCTGCCACCAGACACCCTGTATGTAATCACATGTTTGAGTTTAATGACCCACCTATTAGCTCCACGCGAGCCTTCAGTCGAATGGCATTTCTGTAACGGTAAAAGAGACTATTTTCGAGTTAACTAAACAAACGAGTTATGTAGCAGAAAAAGCAGTAATTACGAAATATCGAAGGTGTCACGGTAATGTTGGGCAAACACACGCACATACACGGCACCGGAAGGAAAACGATGCCCGATGACGCAGGCTGAATGCCTTGTTGGCTGTAGCCGGCAACGCGGTACTTCCACAAGACAGGGTAGTGCAGGCTCGACCCACGCTCGCAACACCATACGTATTGCATAACTGGCTAGTACATTTCACACGATCAAGTGAACTCGAGCGACCGAACGAGGCTCTCGAGACAATTCCGACCTTAAAATTTATTATATAAGTGAAATTCGTTTAGACAAGTAGACAAGGTACTTCCGTGGCATGGTAAGGCCAGTTGGCGCCAATCGGCTTCAAGTATAAGTAAACGCGCCGCACACGCTCAGGTCCAGCGCGGTAAATGTTGTTCGAGTTATAATATTTCAACATTCATACATACATACATATATATATCACGTCTCGTTCCCAGTGGAGTAGGCAGAGACCACCTCTCTCCACCTGCTACGATCTTGGCACACCTCTCTTCATATATGCTCGCCGGTTGCGTGTGCTTTTGATCCGGCCTTTCTTTATGACATCTCCGATTTGATCGGAATATGTCCTCCTAGGTCGACCTGCACCGATTTTTCCAATCATTCTTACCTTGTATATTTCTTTCGTTAATCTTCTTTCATCCATTCTTTCGACATGGCCGAACCATCGAAGCATCCCTTTCTCTATCCTTGTCACTACATCTTCAACCACGCCGCACCGCTTCCTTATCACACTGTTCCTCACTTTGTCCATCCGTTTCACTCTAGTTATACTTCTCAGGCTTCTCACCTCCACAGCATTAATCCTACTTTCATGTTTCTTCTGCCATACCCAACATTCACTACCATACATCAGTATGGGGACCAACACGCCTCTATGCACAGCCAGTCGTGCTCTTTGTGAAACGTTCCGGCTATTCATAAAGTTATGAAGTGCCCCATTGACTTGATTCCCTTTTAAAACTCTTCTTTCAATATCACCATCACACTTGCCATCTCTCGTAAACTGTGAACCCAGATATACAAATTCTTTCACTTGTTCCACTTTTTGTCCCTCAATCATAATGTCACAGTTTGTCATACATTCTTCTCTTTCAAAAATCATTACTTTCGTCTTGCTTACATTCACTTTCATTCCTTTACTTGTTAAAGCACCATGCACCATGTCGACCATCGCTTGCAACTCCCTCACCGATGATGATAATAAAACTTGATCATCAGCGTATAGGAGGCACTTGACGGTCAAGTCATTCATTCTTAGTCCATACTCACTATCTTTCAAATCTTTCAAGCAATTGTCTAAAAATAGGTTAAACAGCCACGGCGAGGCCACACATCCCTGTCTAACACCCTTCTGAATGCTAAACCAGTCTGAGTAAGCTCCGTTTATCCTGACACAAGCACTAGAACCCTCATAAAGTGATTTCAATGCTCGTATCAGCGTGCTGTTTACTCCATAAGCAGACAATATGGACCACAATTCATTCTTCACCACTCTGTCATAGGCTTTTTCCAAATCTACGAAAGCGCAATAGACCTTTTGGCTATGTGCCAAACATTTTTCGGTTATGCTACGTAAGGAAAAGACCTGGTCCATGCATCCCATTCCACTTCTAAAGCCTGCTTGTACATCCCAAATTTTCTCTTCAGTTTCATTCATCACTATTTTAATCAGTATCTTTGCATACAGTTTGCCGAAGACGCTCAGTAAGCTAATGCCACGACAGTTTTTGCAGTCTTGCTGTGACCCTTTTCCTTTATATACCGGAACGATTACGGCTTTGCACCAGTCATCTGGCACTTTGCCGCTCCTCCAACAAAGATTGAAAAGGTAGTACAGCTGACTAGCTACCACTCTCTGTCCAGCTCTCAGCATCTCGACCGTAATCCTATCATATCCTGCAGCCTTACCCAACTTCATACTATTCATTGCATCTAAAATCTTTTTCATACTAATGTTACTTTCATCCCCACTCTCAGTTTGACCCCTACCGGGGTTTGGCACATGCATATCCTCTTTCTCGAATAAACTTTCAAAATATTCCTTCCACCTCTTTAGGATACATTCTTCACCTGCCACAAAGCTTCCATTCTGGTTCCTGATTTCGCCATGTGAGCTTGTATTATTAGCTCTGGCTATTGTTATGGCCTTCCAAAAGAACTTAATGTTCGTCCGGAAGTCATCAGATAACCTTCTTTCAAATTCATCTCTATCATTTATTTTCTTTCTTTCCACCACTTCCTTTGTTAGGGTCTTACGTCTTTTATACTCATTCTTCGCATTTTGTACATCCTCTATCGTTGCCTTGTCCATTCTATGATTGGCTTTTGCTGCCAACCAATCCTGCCATGCTTTCCTCTTTTCAGACACCGCCTTCCGAATTTTTGCACTTACAGTCTTCAACATACTTCCTTTTCTTCTCTTGCTCACACCACATACATCAGTGGCCGCATTCACAACTCCATCCTTGATTGACTTCCATAACTCTTCAACCTCACACATTCCTTCTAATCTGTCAAACTTATCAATCAATTTACTCTTATACTTCTCTCTCATTTCATCATCTTGCAAAACCTCGACTTTCACTCTTTCTAGCACACTAATGGGGTCCCGAACATGATGCCGTCATCGCCTAAAGATCCCCCTTATTCGGCATAACACCAGGAAGTGATCACTGTCGATGGCAGTGCCACGGTACACCAATACAATACAAAACCATACAAATATTTCAACATTCCGCGGCGGTTATGTTAGGCAAAACGTAAAATTTCACATGCGTCGGCGAAATGATCTATCTAATGCAGCCTGAAGTGGAAACTGAAAAGTGCAGCGCTCACAGAAATTGTATCGCTCGTCGGAGCCAGTAGTTTATGAATATGCCGTAGTTTTAGTGAATAGTTGTATAGTGGTAAATATTAAACAACCTAAAGTCAGTCGTGTTCGGACCGCTAAAAATTACATTCTATAGAGATATTCGATAGATGGTCGTCTACCAAGGGACTGGGCATGGACTTCGCTCTGCCATATATATCATATTTTCTTGCACGCTCGGATGACCTATCTTAACACTTAGTGTGAAATCCATTACCACGTGAGCTCACTAATATCCTGAGCCATGTTAGAGAGCTGCAAGTGCTTCTCGTAGCCCGATTCGCGACTTTGAGCAATGGCATGTAGTTCCGTTGCGGAGGTATCTCTGGCAGCACACTTATAACAGACTAGTTTTAACCAAATGGCGCCGATGTCGACGATAACAAACACGTATGGAGATCTAAATTTGTCCATTTGCTAGTTGATCTAGAAAACATCAATAGCATAAATGTTTCGAATACGATTTAAGAATGTATAATAAAACGGTGGGTTGGGTCTCTTATTCTCTTCTATTGATTATTGTAGTGAACAGCACCGGACAGAAGTCAAGCCTGTCCTCCACTCTGTGATATAAAAACTGTGCAGTAGGCGGAGCGCGCGACGCACCGTAACGTATTAAGTAAAATTTCGGCGCGATAATTACGAGGTAACATTGGAAGAAATAAAAACGGCTAAAACAGAAAAGGCGGCAGTAACAGATTCTGAGAAATAAACCATGGCCGCTACTTAACTCGTAACATTGTTAATAATTTGCGATGAATTGATTAACGCGAACCGGATTGTTGTAGCTACAAATTGACCGATCGGGTTTGCAATTGCGCATACACGACACAAACTGACACAACACTGCTGCCCGCGACCAAAAGGTGTCGTGCGACCCTCCCGCGACGGAGACGGAACAACAGGAAATCTCTTAAAGGTTGATTATATTAGTAGTACTAATTTGTGCCGCCAAAAACATTTTGTAAAACTGTGCAAGAGTAAGGTGTGTTACTGTTTATAGAGCGATGAGACTAGTTTGAGCCGATAACACTTCACACTTTGTCTTTGTTTAACCTTAACACCTTCGAATTCAAGAGTTTTGACACCATTAACCAAACGACACACTATGTAAAAGATACACTGCATGAGATTTCTCCTAGACGATTCATTCAACTTGTTCGAAGTGAAAACAACGTTCTCAGCAAGAATTTGCTATGGTAAAAAAATTTCCATATGTAATGCATATAATTGGAGGTATTTGTTAATTTATAAAATTTGTCTTCGCCGACTTCATTTTTAATGCTAGAGCTAAAAGCACGTGTGGTACACAAGCTGGAGGCTCGACATCAAACACGGCCGCCGCAGCACGGCGCACGTCGCACGGCGGACACGCGAGTCGGCCGGCCTTCCTCAGACCGGCTTTACTACCGCGGCGGCGTACGGCCGCGTGCTTACGATGAGAAAGCGCCTCCGCGACCGGCTTATTTTTATGCATTTGGTAAATGTCATCCGGTGTTATATTTAGAACGCAGGTTCGCCTCTCAAACACAAATATTGTACATTTCAAGGTGAATCCGTAAAGAGCAGAGCGCTCCGCGTCGCGTCGCGTCGTTTACACTCGCGCTGTACACGCGGCGGCCGATATTCAATGTGACCACTTTACTGATGGTCCGAACTGACACTTTCGGGAGACCACACCGAATGCAGACAGCGATTAGTTTTATAAAGAGCTTCAAGCAGAACGAGTCCACTCTAAATCGTATATCGATGGAGACAACTTTGCATTCATTAGGCCATAACTTGCAATCACAATTCCAAAACGACACTAAGCCACACTTTAATGTTTAGAGTACGTTGTTCTTGTTAATTACGTTTTACCACTACGAAATCTGGTATACATGATCTATGTTCACATTCATAGAAGACCCTAAAGGTCGGGTGACGTGTTTACCCAGTAACCCTACTGTTCTGGAAAATAATGAAAATAGTAGTGGTGCACCGGAAACATTAAACTTTATGAAGCCCTAACGCGAACCTTTTTCACAGAAAAGTGTGTTCAAGGTAACACGGGCGCAAACTTTTGCGTCGTATAATTTTATTTTAAAGTATGGACAATCGTCAGAAGCGGTAAATCTTTGTTAGTAGATGCGGAACTGACACCCACACTGTCCTCGGCGGCGCTGGGCGGGCGCCGGCGCTGATCTAACGGTTTATTTATACGCGTCCCTGTGTGGCAGCCGGCTGCCAGCCATCATCATCATCCAGAGATCGGTTTTATACTCCGAGCTTTCCCATTCTCTTTGTTGTGAGGTGATCACGCCGCGCACCAACGTCGCGTGCTCAGTGCGGCTTACCAGCAACTACTGTAAATACTCACAGTGCAAATTCTGTTTCATGAGTAATGGTAAAGAACCTCGACAATGGATATCTGAATGATTATTATATTTTATAATTACAAACTTATTTATGTTGAGTAATTAATTTGCATCTGTAGTACTTGGTATTTCTTCTGCCAATCAGCCGTAGGGCTGACGCTGTACTTAGTCGATGAGTCAAGTTCCCGCGACGTTTCAGATCGGCTTCGAACGCGGACCCGCGACGTCGCGGAGCCGTCTCTGCTCTATTTCGGTATAGGACGCAGGCGCCCGACGTCTGTCTTTACCAACAATTGAACAGTGGACCTGGAGTAAGACGCGCCACTTTGCTACCTACACACACACCCACCATCGTGAGTACGGACAATCAGTTGGACTGTTTTATTTTGTTGTGATATTACACAATACTCTTCAATTGTCGCAAAACAGCCTGCTCCTCCTACACTAAGAACATGTCCGGTATCATTACTTCAGAGTTCTGATTTTCGATAAAAAAATTTTTTCGTTTTAACAATATAGTGTTCGTGTGAAACTCCCCGAGGTAAATAGATCCGACCTCGAGTACCAACCATTGTTACCATATAATTGCCCGTTCAATATGAATAAAATTTTATCAGATTTAATTTCATCACTAGGGTGAGCGCTTCGGCAGTGTTTTAAAAAAATCAATGGTTTCATTGAATATATTCATTAGCTGAAATAATAACAGAAAGTTCGCATAGTCCTTGACTTTCCAATAACTGGACTAGCAAATACGTGGTCGTTCCCAGCAGTGGGTAGCCGCGGTATTTAATTAAGGAACACAACCGCGAGACCTTAACTGCACAGTTCATCCACTTTGTAAGCTTGTTTTTTATATCAAAGGTGACAATGATTCGTTATAACGTTACTCCTGTGGACGGAGGCCGTAGCTCTCCTTACCTTTGCCGTGTTGCAACTGCTAAAGGGCAGACACATTACTTCAAAGACTGACTACCAATAGGGCATTAAGGCCATCCGCGCGGCGGCCGCGTACTGTAGATGGACTGACAACCTGATAAAAGTCGCTGAAAGCCGCTGTATGCAGGAGTGATCGGAGTGGAGACCTTTGATGGAGGCCTATGCTCTGCAGTGGGCGATTTGGCCGATAATGTGGGAACGGCTACTCTTGCAAAACTGTTATAATTTTGACTAAATATTTAATGAAACTACATTGTAGTTGAAGATTGACGGAGTAATATATTACCATCACGATATCACCGTCCACCCGCAGGACTAATAAGTTATTCAACTCTATCCTTGAATCCGCATCGGCCCGGTAGGCGGGTGGGTGAGTAAGCGGCGCCGGCCCGCCGCGGCCACATTTAGCCGACGTCCGCGGTTCGATGCGGGCCCGAGCCAGCGCCGTTCTCCTCCAACCAGCGGCTAACGTGGTTCGTTTCAGTCCACAATCGATGAAATGTGAAAGTTAAACATTGTATTGGAAACCATTTTATTCGGGCAAATATGACATTACTCTAAAGTGATTTAGTTAACTCCACGGGTTGGTCACATGAATTGATTGAAGAAGACAATGAAGATTTACTCTTTGCTGGCACGGCCGACAGTCTATTTGATTCTTAATCAGGTTTAGAAATCGTCGTTAGTATGTTCAAACCATTCATCATCAGCAGCCGATAGACGATGATGATGATGTTACCGATGTTCAAACCAATGCCCAGTTCTAAATGGTCTCACTGAAACTGCTTTCTGCTCAGGAAAAGCCTACCGTATTCACTACAAACAAAGACGAGATTTTATCTAAAACGACTAGTTTTATAAAAATCAATATTAATTAAAAATGATTATTCCCAATTGAAACTAAAAAAGTAATTGCGCAACCGGAAAAAATATTTTTAGATGTTGTGACAGCAGACGCTGGTTGGAGCGTGACTCAGGCCGGGAAATCCCGTCGGCGGCTGTTTGGGACCCGAACAGAACTTGTACTAATACATGTATGTATTCTCTGCACGGCAGCGATAGCGTGCCGGACTGTAGGTTACTATGGGCTACTGTGCTCCGCGCGCAGAAGTGTAGCGCTGTGTGTGAAGAGTAAGGCGGTACGTCTACTTGCCGCTAGCTATACACCCCAGTACTCCAGCACACGATAGTGTTTGCACGCGTTACAGTTCGGCTAGGTGGTTATCATTATTGCTTACAGGATGTCGGACATGGAGCCTGTGAATATAAAAATATGACTGAAACTGATCACATTCATAGGTATCCTTAGGTGCATTATCTTATGAAAGTGGAGGAAGCGAGAGAGGTGTGCCAGAATCGTAGCAGGTGGAGAGAGGTGTCTAGGAGTCTCTGCCTACCCCACTAGGAACGAGGCGTGATATATTAGGTTGGGGAAAAAGAAATCCATTATTTTTATATGAACTTCAGGACTATATTTGGCAACCTTATATAGGTTGCCAAATATCTCCCTTCCGCTTTTTTGCTCTTTATTCAATGCTTTATAAAAAGTGTTACAGTGATCGGATTTAGTTCAAATATGCGCCGTTTTGTTCGATAATCTGTTTCCATCTAGACGGCAACTTCATAATACCTCCCTCGTAGAAGCCCCCCTCCTTATTTGCGAAGAACTCGGACAGCCACTTTTCACAAGCCTCTTTTGAGTTCAACTTTACACCACCAAGGGCGTTCACCATGGACAGGAACAGGTGGTAATCACTTGGCGCTATGTCCGGGCTATATGGTGGATGCGATAAAACCTCCCATCCGAGCTCCCGTAGCTTCTGACGAGTCATCAACGAAGTGTGTGGTCTGGCGTTGTCCTGGTGGAACACTACACCCTTCCTGTTGGCCAATTCTGGACGCTTCTGGTCGATCGCCTGCTTCAAGCGGTCCAGTTGTTCGCAGTAGATGGTAGAATTAAGCGTCTGGCCATATGGGAGCAGCTCATAGTGGATGATTCCCTTCCAATCCCACCAAACACACAGCAAAACCTTCCTGGCCGTCAATCCCGGCTTGGCCACTGTTTGGGTCGATTCAGCGGCCTTCGACCACGACCGTTTTCGCTTGATATTGTCGTATGTGATCCATTTTTCGTCGCCAGTCACCATCCGCTTCAAGAATGGGTCAAGTTCGTTCCGTTTCAGCAGCATATCGCAGGCGTTGATTCGGTCCAGAAGGTTTTTTTGCGTCAAATCATGCGGCACCCAAACATCAAGCTTTTTTTGTATCCAGCCTTCTGCAGATGGTTTAAAATGGTTTGGTGACTAACTCCCATCTCCTGGGTGATGTCACGAGATGCCACATGCCGGTCTAACTCGATGTAGTCCATGATTTGATCGGTATTTGTCGTCACAGGTCTTCCGCCGGCTGGCTTATCCATGGTGTCGTTTTCACCGGCTCTGAATCGTCGAAACCATTCCTCCGCGGTTCGAAGTGATAGAGTACCATCCCCCAAAACACCATTAATCTCACGGAACGTTTCTCTAGCGGATTTGCCTTTAACGAAGGAAAACTTTAAAATAGCGCGAATTTCGGCGTTAGTGAACTCCATGTTTACACGTCTATAACTGTTGAACGCAATATCCAAACTAATTATGCATAGCGTCGTTTTGTAGGTTATGTCAAGACCTTTCAAATTATGTATAGTATTGCCAGATACGAGCTCTGTAGCGCTTTGTACATAGCCGCGAAATTCAAAAGACAAAAAGGCGGAAGGGAGATATTTGCCAATCTATTATATATATATGTATGTAAAGGGTGTCTGGCGGCAGATTTATATTTTAAAAAACAAATATCTCAATAAGTTATAAACAGTGCGGGGGGGAAGGTGGTGTCATTAGAATCACCGATCGTGCGGATTTCTTAGTCACGATGTCGCAGTGGTGCAGTGGTGCAGTGGTCGGGTGAGCATCGCGCGTTCGCTATTGAAGCATTTTTCAAGAGTAACGATTCTTACGTACTCGCTCGCCGACAGTTTTGTTCGCATTTCAATATTCGACGGATAGGCGATGGGCCGAGTGTGAATTTAATTCGTTCGTGGGTGGAGAGGTTCCGCGCAACTGCTTCGGCTATGAACACACCACGGCCAGGACCTAGTCGATCGTCAAGGACCCCCGAAAACATTGAACTGGTTGAACGCAGTTTACGTGAAAATGCACGACTTTCGATACGGAAAAGGGCAGCTTCACTGGGACTTCCAAGAGCAATTGTGCATGAAATTTTGAAAAAAGATATGAAGTTTCATCCTTTTAAAATTCAAATAATTCAAGAATTGAAAAAAAAATGACTTTGCGACACGCAGATTTTTTTGTGAAACCATGTTGGAGCGTTTTCGCACTGTGAATTCCATTTTTTGGAGCGACGAGGCTCATTTTCATTTAAACGGACACGTAAACAAGAACAACATACAAAATTGCCGTTACTGGGCTCTAAGAACTCGCAATCCTCGACTGAAGCACCAAAAACCATTACATTGCCCAAGGGTAACTGTTTGGTGCGCTTTATCCACGAATGGGATAATCGGACCATTTTTTTTTGAAAATGCACGGGGCCAAGCGACGAATGTCAATGGTGAGAATTATCGGCTCATGATTTCGAATTTCTTTTTGCCGAACCTGCGAGCTCATTCATCATTCTCATCACACACGTGGTTTCAACAGGATGCGGTACAGGTGCGACCGCACACACGGCCAGAGCTTCGATGGATTTGTTGCGAGAAAATCTCCCTCAAAAACTGATTAGTCGCTTTGGGGACATCCCGTGGCCACCGAGGTCACCCGACCTAACTCCAATGGATTTTTTTTTGTGGGGCTACCTCAAAGAGAGAGTTTACGCCAACAATCCGCGAACTGTTGTGGACTTAAAAGAAAATATTCGGCGAGAAATCAGCGCAATTGAACCAAGTTTACTGCAGCGTGTGGCACGGAATACGAGGCTCCGTTTCGAACAGTGTGTATGTGTGCAACAGGATGGAAGACATTTGGATGACATTATCTTTAAAAAATTAAATCCGCATTTGTACTCTATCTTTTAATACTTTTAGTAAAATTATATGTCAAACATATTATTTTTTATTTAAATTTGAAAACATAAATCTGCCACCAGACATCCTGTATGTGTGTTGGTGCATTATCTATAAATACCACTGTTACACTCTCGTCTTCCGTGAACCCGTAGCCCGTTTCAATCTTCTACGGCAGGCTCGTCACTAAGTATCGTATGCTACTGACACAAGGCTGTTATATTTACAAAATGCTAATGACTTAGATCAAGATTATAAAATAACTTGAATGGATGCCTTTGGGCACACATGTCATGTATATACACATTTATATAGATAAATAGTCAAAAATAAGAAAAAACTGATTGCTCTAAATATTCATGGTAACATTATTAATCGTCCCATTAACCTAACCGCCATTTTTTTGCTGGAAGACGTTAATAGTCCTTCAGTCCTGTAGTCTCGGGCTATTAGTAATAGAACTAAAGTATTCCTTGCCAGTCGAAGAAGGCAACTAAAAGGGTTTTGGATTTCACGGAAATTGAGGGTGGAAGCCCTCATTGTCCACTAAGCGATACCGGAATGAACGACAAGCACGAGGTGGTGTAGTGTTTGTCATATCAATGGAAGAGTGCCTACAGCCCTCCCTGGGACGTGCTTTGGTGCGTGGTACCAGGAGGCACCGTTGCGTTCGGTAGGAAATACCCGAACCACCAGCAACGCACTGAGGATGACCACCGAGAGTTTTAGTGGATAAAAAGTTTACATTACCTTGTTTCCCCCCGAATGATATCTTTTTCCCCACGCTAATAAAAAAAAAATCGTACATAGTCGGATCGAAAGCCAATTTAAACTTTGGACTCGCAACACTTGCGCGCGACCACAGCGCCTTTGGTGCTTACATAACAGCCAACGGCCGTAAGTGTGCGCGTGTCCATATACGTATGGAATATAAAACGGATCGTTGGGATTTTCGAGTTCATAAACACGAGGATTTTCCTCAACGGACTTCTTGCGTTCACATTTCCCATGCAAAGTAAACATATTATACATGCATTGAGTTAAGGTGCGAGTCGGCGGGCGGCGGGCGGCGGGCGGCGGCGTTACCTTCACGTGGATATAGGACCGATTCGAAAACACCAATATCTATACATTTAAAATGCATACGTGAGTATCTCTTCTTTCTTCTAAGATACCCCTTTTCCTTTAATACAAATAATGCCGCTGTTATAACTTCAAAACTAATGCCATGAGATTCATATTTTCTTTAGATACAAGTATATAAACCCTTTTGAACTTTCAGTATAGAATTATATTATATTTACAATATTTTTTTTTTTAATAAAATCTATTTTCTGTGGCTCTTAAAAAGAAATGTGGGATGCAGTAGTAGTAGTAGTTATCGGTATGGTCTCCAGTAAATATATATTTTTTGATAAGATCACCTCATAAGTTATTATGTACGGACTTACCAGACGCCTTACAAGGTAAACTTTAGCTTTACCTTTAACGGAGACGGTCTTCGGGTCCGCCGACATGACGCTCGCGTAAATCTTTCTACAGCCGCACGAAAGTTACTTCACTCGAGCTACATTCAGTTTGCAGGACAACCGACATCTCATAAGAGGAACACTTAATAATCATAGAGCTCGTGAGAATCTTTCAGCGCTGCCGTGCACGTTGCAGCGGGCGCAGTGCACGTGCCCGTGTCCGTGCGCGTGCGGCGGCTGCCACGCGCGCTGCTGATCGCATTACACGTGCGAGAGTGCGGGAGTGCGAGAGTGCAGGAGTGCGGGAGTGCGGGAGTGCGGGAGTGCGGGAGTGCGGCAGTACGGGAGGGCGTGCGGTCCGCGCGGCGCTCCCGCTGCGACTGAGGCGCCGAGGGAGGGCGATACACACAGCCTCCGAGCAACAATCATTGCGTAAGTGAATAAGAGGGGTTGCTGCTATTTTTGGAATGAAGGCGTATGAAACACGGGCGGGCGGCGGGCGGCCGGACAACGCGGGCAGCGCCCTGCTGGTGTGGTTCACGGCGCCCCACACTTGAATCTACGGAGCTAACTGTGTAAAGTATGACAGAAATTTGGATTGTCTTCAACAAATACAATAAGCAATAGGCGGGTCTGTCTTTATGACGATGCTGACCGGTAGCAGTGCGACTATAACTCCTCAAATGAAGCAATAAACACATGTCAAAACAACCTTAAACAAATTATACATATAGTTGATATCGAACGACTAAAGAACAAATGTGGAATGCTTAATCACTACTTCTTTGGCTACCTACCTAGTTATCATCAGACGCTGACCTATATCTGTGAAAAATATCTTTCTCCACTTAAATCGTTAGAGGAGCTGTTTTCACAAAAATGTCTTCAATTCATTACACAGTAAACAGCCATAGCAACCGACTTATTAGTCGGATGCGCACGGAAAATGGGGCCGTGGTTGGTGGTTCCCAAGTTTATGTAGTGTAGGTTAGCGGGTCCGGCTGATGCGGAGGAGCGCATTGCAGTAGGGCGCAATGCACGCCGGACCCGGCAGTCGGCGGCCCCACCCGTGCCCCGCGGAACCTCCTCGCCAAGGAGCTACAGATGAGCTTACGTCCCGGAACAGCGCCACAATTCCTGTTATAAGAAGAACTACGTATAAACGGAGAAACAGACTAGGAAACCCTAGTCATCAACGGTCTGCCTGCTCAGCTTCACCGCTAGCTTCTTCCCATTAGAAAAAAAGTATTCACATTTCTAAGACATCTTATTAACTGATGGTAATTCCATCCTGTTGCCAGGAACCGTCTAGTTCCTCTTCCCACTGCCAAACAATAAGGTGCATACATTAATAAGGTGAGGTTTGAAGGGCTGAAGCTACTGAAATTACGGGTGTATTGAGACAAAGTTTTATTCCTCAAAACGGAGCAACCACGAGGTGCAACGTATACCATTCCACCAAGTGCCACGTTGTTGCTTTGTGGTATGTAAAAATCTCATTAAATCATTCAGATCCTGTAGTCCAAGTGCACAAACATTGTTCGAAAGATGTCACCATCGATATTGTGAAACATTAAAATCGGAAAAGGTTTAAACATGTTTTTGTTACAAAACAATGTTAGCTCGGCCAACCATTAATACAGCAATACCTTACCCAATAGGTACGCAGTGTGCCTGCTTTCGAGAAAGTTGTGTTGCTCCCGTGCCCGTGCCCGCGCCCGTTCCCGCGCCCGTTCCTCAGACGTTCGGAGCGGGCGCGCGCGGAGCGGGATACATACCCTCCCCTTTCTCTCTCCCGCCCGTCCGCCAGTCCCCGCCAGTCCGCCCCACTCCGCCCACCACCGCCACTACCGACCACCACCTCGGCGAGAGCCAGCGCCGCGCTGCGTAGGCGTGTGTTGACAAACGGTGCCGCTTAGTCTATTTCTGGCGCTTACGGGGCCCCGCCCCGCCCATGTACAATGTACCTCCACCCCGATACGCCGCCCGAGGCGAGGCCACCCCCATGCCACTTCCTAAAAGCGACCTTGACCTTCCCACATCCGAACGGGCGCAGTCACAACAAGCCGGGGACGTTTAGGTGATTTATTTATTGTTTGTGGTTTCTATATAAATTACACATACATGCACGCTTGCCCAAGTTCTGAGCGCCGGTGACCTGCAATACGGACTTGAGGTATCTTTTGATGAGTCTCTGGTACTGTTAACTTGCAGTAGACGTCGGTATCCGTGCACCTGAAATGGTGTAAACGTTGCCACGTTTCGGTGTGACGGACGCCCCGGCACCGCGCAACGTGCCGCGACGCAGTATAACTAATACTGCATTAATTGTCTGAGTATCATGACCACTTCCATCCGTCACCCACCCGCTTACAACCAGTAAAAAAATCGTATTGGGGGACAAGGAACTGGTTTCCCGTGCCCTATTGGTTAATGATCACCTGTGTTTAAACGAATAGCTTCGCCAAGCACCGGGGTAAAGGAAACATAGTTTTTGAACAAAATTTTAAGACTTATTTGAGAAAATCGGCGCACAGGCTAATGAGAGAATTAACCTTAAAGGTGGTGGTGGTGAATTATTCATATAAACCATATATTTTACCAGGAGCGCTGGTCTGCCGCCTGCGGACCGTCGCTTATTTATTGTATATAAAACCGGTAACTTTAAGATCAACGTATATTTAAGATAAACCTCACACGGTACAAGATTCCACTTTTATTAAGTTTTACACCGCAAGTGTGTAGCTTAAAATCTGTGGCTATATCTTGTTCAACATTGTTTAGGAGTTCCCCGTGCAGCAGCAGCAGCAGCACCGAGCAGCTCGGCTACGAGGCGAGCGTTGCAGGCGCGCTGTACATCGCATCCTGCAACGCATCGCCAGTTTTCCTCAAACAGTTCAGATGTATCTTAAGAGCTCTCTTTAGTTATAACTAAAATGTATGAATCGATGCCGGTTCGTGACTGCGGGACCATCACTTAACGACCGGCATATAGTCTAAAGCCCTTTTAAACATGGAAGATCTCGAAAAAATTATGTGTCATTTTATTTCTTAACATGTGCAAAAAGGTCAGGGTTAATTTTTACAAACGTATTATGTTGTGGAACTGAAAGCTCTAAGGTGGTTGCAGAGGCGCGGCCGTTAGTCGGGCGGCGCACGTGCGGGGTGGCAAGGTCGGCAAGGTCGGACGTCTACGTGGGGTTGCGCGGCGGTTGCGGGGCGGCGCCGCGCGGGGTGTTCACGGGCAACCGGGGCTGGCGCTATTTATACGGAAATCGATACCGGCCCGGCCGTGGCCTTGAGAGCATCGATCCAGGCGCGGGGCCGAGCCCCCGGTGCACCCTCGCGTGCCCGCGGAAACATCACAAACATCGACTTATACCGAATCCCCCTGCGACCAATCCCGCCACCTATCAATGTAGTTGAAGAGGAAAAAGATTGATGTTTAAATTTCCCATTGTAGATAATTTCACATAAGCATTCCTTTTTATAATTTGGGACGTGGGGAGCACAGGGTGTTAAATCACGTTACCCTAGTAATTTCAATAACTACAACGTCCTTCAAACCGGACCGCTGTAATGTTTCTACACTACTTTTTCATTCAATGGCAGCTTTCGACGTCGAGCCACGAAATGTTAGAATGACACCTATGCGCAAATGTTCAATTATTTGCTTCGAAATCATTTAAAATCCATAATCCATCCATGATATAAGGCAATCAAAGGTTTTTATTTATTTATATCCTCCTAACAGTTCATCCTAATTTTTTACACTTTGCACGTTTTTCATTTGACTAACTAATAAGGGTTTAATAATCTGATGATTTCACACACTTCACACGACCGTACCGGGGGCGGTAGCTGAAACTTACTGTTTGAAAGTTTGAAGTACTGCGTGAAAAAAAAACCGAGCACTTACCTTATTGTTAACACGCCGTTGCCGTGCCGTTGCGGTGCACGTGCACACATACACACCCGTCCCCACCCGCACTGGGCACTGAATTCGTTTTACGATGAAATTCCCAGTTTATCTTATAACTCGTGTGTTCTGTTATTTTACAATAAATATATCTGTTCCCTTATCTACTTTTCGGCATTAGAAATTAGAGCTGAGGTGGTACCTATCTACACGATCTCTGTCAACAGAGACCTGCCTGCCTACCTACCTACCTACAGCCATATGCTAATTTTGTTCATATTTTGAGGAAGAACATACAAATGAATTACCTGAGTGTGAGGATGACTGGCCGGGTCCATCGGCCATGTTCAAGTAACAGCCAGTTTTCTGTAATAACAAATAAACATAGTTCACAATTTGACCCAAATGCCATATTTGTGCAATGAGGTTTGATTTTCTTAGTACCACAGCCAAACAACAATACATAAACATTGATTTCTGTTTCTCAAAATCAGTGTAACTAGTGACTTACCATGCCTTGGCTCAGTGCAATCTACAAATTGTAATATTGTCCAAAATCATTTCCCATTGCTTGAACGCATTGCTAGCAAATTCACAGAGAAAGCACTTTTATAACATTTTAAACTGGCAATGGATGGACAAAGTGAGGAACAGTGTGATAAGGAAGTGGTGCGGCGTGGTTGAAGATGTAGTGACAAGGATAGAGAAAGGGATGCTTAGATGGTTCTGCCATGTCGAAAGAATGGATGAAAGAATATTAACGAAAGAGATAGAAGATTAACGAAAGACAAGGTAAGTATGATTGGAAAAATCGGTGCAGGTTGATCTAGGCAGATATATTCCGATCATCATCAGGAGATGTCCTAAAGAAAGGCCGGCTCAAAAGCACTCGCAACCGACGAGCGTGCATGAAAACGCTTATGAAAGTGGAGGAAGTGTGCCAGGATCGTAACAGGTGGAGAGAGGTGGTCTCTGCCTACCCCACTGAGAACAAGGCGTGATATATATGTATGTATGTATTAAACTTTCACTTTCTCTATCTATCCAACAAAAATGATAAGGCAAATTAACTAAAGAGTAGGTCTGCCCTTCAGAGCAACAGTCACCAGAGAATGTCAAATCTCTAAGCAATTCTTTACACCACATCCACATTAACATAAGATGAGAAACTTTATGAATGTCAACAACATCAATTACATCTTATCAGCCAAATAATGCCCACCACAAGGCATAGGTTTCTCTCCAGGATTCTCATTGATGGTTGCACCAGGAGTAGGTGTTCTATTAAATTTACAGTGTGTATTCTGTTCAATTTTAATTTTGTTATCAATATTTTTATCTCTCATCATCATCAGCCGATAAGCGTCCACTGCTGGACATATGCATTCCCCAAAGATCTCTATGTAGATGTGTTCTACATTGCTCACATCCAGTGGATTCCTGTGATTCTCACCAGATTGTCGGTCCACCTTGTGCAAGGCTTCCCAACCCTATCTCCCACATTTCTCTGTATTTGACAATTTATTAATTTTAATTACCATCTATTTTTATTTAAAGGAGATGTATCAAAGCAGTAAAATCATTATTGAATGCAACATTAGTATTTCAATTGTTTCAAATAAAGTTATCTTTTGAATATAGAATTTTTAAAAATATATTACATAGTTTTTGCAGTTGTGATATGCAATATTTTTTGTTTTCATTTAACCTAAACTTTCTGTTTGAAACAAAGATTACAGTTACAACATTATACTTTAAACATGAATATGTCATATTAAAAAAAATAATTCATCCAATAGGATTTCCACCAAAAGTAATGGCAGAGCTTTGATACAATATTCCTTTGCTTAAAAGCAAACATATAATTCAGAATAAGTTTTAACCTTTTGCTCTCCACACAAAATTTCATATCACCCACCAGCAACTCCGTGAAATTTTTTATAAACAGTAAAAATTAAAATAATTATATTTTTTAAAAAAATTGTAAATGCTTGAACTTATATTAGATTATTTTTGTATATTTTATTAGATACATAATTATATTTTTGTTATGTTACAGTAAAAAAAGGTTTAAATTTTGCGCTTATATTCTTACATAGTATGATATCTATAAAAACAATGTTTATTTGATCTGTAATTTGTGTCACCATATAGGTGTCAGTAGATTTGTAGTTAGATTTGGTATGTCACTGTATAGGTGTCAGTAGAGTGTAAAAGGTTAACAGGAGATGATAGAAATTGTAACAATATAAAAGGATTTGAGTCAACCCATACTTATATATTTACTGTTAGATATTTAACTAAGTGAGATAATACTTAGCTCTAGAGAGATGAAAAATTAATTGAAGTATTAAAGCACAAAAATTTATTTACTTTCCTTATGAAAATTGTGCACAAGACCAACTAACAGTTCTAATTTGTATTCTCATTAAAAGGTAATGTTTCTGTTATATTTTTCTATACTCATGCATTTTATATTGTTTAATGCTGTAATTCTTATGAAAAAAAAAATGTAGAATTACAAAAGACTATGTATCAAAGAATATCATATTAGAGAGTACTGAGTGTTCAATACATTAATGAACTAAGCCGACATGATCATGAATTAAGAATTGTAAAAAACATATAACATATTTTCAACCACAGTTGTTTAAAATTGGTTGAGATTGTTATATTGGACTTTTAACTTTTTTTAGTGCTATCATATATGTAATGTGTAAATAACTCGTAATGAGATGTGATATGTTTTTGTCCATATAAGTATGTACAATAAATGTACCGCTTTCTTACGTTATATTTATCTACAAATAACAGTGAATTTCTAAAAAGAAGAATATAAGGAGTAATCACCCGATGAGAGCCAGCAACCAGCTGGATCGAGAAGTATCAATCCCCTCACAAACACTTTCAATTGTTGGTTTTATATAAACACTAATGCACTTTTCATAATTCACATAATTAACACTTTAGGATTTGTTCAAATAAAATTTTACACAAAACATTTCCATGGACAATTTCTTCAAAACACATTCAAACGTATGTTTTGGCAAGACTTTGACGTCTGAAGTTGAGTTGGTTCGCTACGTCGGAGTTTTTTAATTGACCGCATCGCTCGTCACACTGAGCAATTGACCCATTTCTCGGTCCCATGATTCGCCAATAAGAATCCTATAAGAACTTGCAAACTTAATCGGCCAATCAGCTTACAATGTTTTATTAAAAAACGTACAGTGAAAGCATACCGAGCTTAACAATTACTTATCCAATGTATTAATAAAATCGATGGAGATTAATGTTAAAAAAAACTTTAATATTAATATGTAATTGCATAAACATAAACAACGAGAAATAAATATTTTTTAAAAACAAAACATTTATTTATAATTCATAATAAATATTAATATTTATATTTCATTAACGATCAATAAGGTTACACTGTTATCGATTTGTTAAGTGTCCAAATATTGTATCTTATGCACAGAATATTAATGTGATTATAATAATTGCACTAAAAACACGAGATCTATGTACTCTGTGGTATAATTTTTGTTTAGTCGTCCGTAACGTCAAAATTATGTATGAGTCAGACGGGGAAAATTATATTATTAGGTAAAAATGTTTTCTTCTCTTTTTGGTAAACGAAGATCTTCACCAGTGAAAGATGAGGCACTTCCAATACCAGGACCCAGACCTGATGATGGCTTTGTGATAGTTGATCCATCATCTCCTTCAGGAACCGGTCTATATCCTAGTGTAAATGATGTTCCACAACCAAAAAGGCCAGCACCTCCTACACCTTTATTGAAGACGAATGATCAAACGTTTCATTATCTGCAAGGAGTACCATTTGCGTTATCGCACGAGTTGCAACTGTCGAAAAACAAAGAGACTTTTGCCACCGAAATAGGAGACCTGCTTGCATTTTTAACGAGCAAAATTAATATGAGTGGTTATGACTACGATTTTTCAGTCGAAAAGAGCGTTTTAAAAGAGTGCTAGTTGCGCCATACAACGATTTGTCCAAAAATTTTGATTTGTGATTGTTTTGTCTTTTTTGTCTCAAATTGACAATATCTCAATGATAATTGAAAAATAACAAGCGAGTGCCATTTTTACTTACAATCATTTTTTTGCTTTCATTGGTACAGATATGGCAAAGAAAATGTTATATTTACTAAGCTTATTATTGTAAAGTAAATATTCACTGGATGTTTAGTTCTTTGTAATGGTTACATATTGCAGCCATTTCAATGTTGTTCACTGTAATTCAATAAATAAAAATATTGACTCGAATTAAGAAGAACAATTTATTTCCAATTTGATTACAAATTAAAACTATTTGATTACCATTATGAAATTGATTTTAGAACAATCATCAGCAGTTTTCTCTCTTTGAACCATTCAATCTAAATAACTGGTATAATAAATATTAAAATACCTTATGAAAATTACAAATAAGTGGCTGTTAAGTGGTGAAAAGTTAATAAAAAAAGTACTTTAACAAATCTATGTCACCATCGTATTCATCACAATTTTACAGAGATGTGTAGTTTTTAAGCCATAATTTTTATGTTAAAATGTATTATATTAGTAACAATCATATGTACTTCAGGGTTTGGCAATACATCCTGTGTTTACAAATAAAAAATGCTATTTTTGATAAGATATCAATATGTTGTATTAAAATGATAATCCAACAAGTTCTACTGAAAAATTTCTAAGTCCAAACCTTTTATGTACACATTTATTTTATTTCTTCGGCTATCTTAGTGAATAAACATAAAAATGTGATAAAGGTTGAAGATACATCCAAGTTGCACATTATGTTTTATTCATTTGACTTGAAAATCTGGTTTATAATATCTAAGCTAAAATCTTCAATTGTAAAAAATGTATAAGAGGTTATATTTTAGGTGTACAAAGTAAAAATAAAAATTATGAAACAAAGTTTATGTTTATTCCGTACTCATTATAAATTTTAGAAAACGTAAAATAGATCAATATATACAGGTTGATGAGTTTACAGTTTATTTTCAATTATAAGGCATTGGCACTATTAAGTAGTAAATCTAGAAATAACTCCAGATTCATTGGAGTTGTAATAACGCGTTATATTCATGGGACTAAGTTAGCATACTATGGCTTTAGTGCTGAACTTACTGCAACTTACCTTGCTGTTATCATCATCATCAAATTTTTGTGTGGGGATCGAAATGAGGAGAAAGTAAACCAGTTTTAACTCTATTTAAAATCTTTTTCACTGAATTATTAGTTCTTGAAAGTATTTCAGTGAATTATAAGTAGAACAACAATATATTATAAGTAGTATTTTTAAAGAAAAATAAATAGATGGCATAGTTGAAGTTGTAAATCACCACAAAGACAATAGGCCTCAAAGCTGTAGGGTTGATTAAAGTATATATGTATACATACATACATACATACATACATACAGTAGCCCCCAATATAACACGGTACTCTTATACTGCATTTTTATATTACACCATTTCCATCCCTGTTATTAGTTAAGATTGATTTTAATAAAACATACATATTTCGTTTATAATACAATGTTTTCTTAATATGCCATTTAAACCCCCTTTCGCGAATAAAGTAAAAAGGTGAATAATTCATATGTAACACATACGGGAAAACTCCTACAACACTCTTCCCTATAACATGGAAGTAGCCTACCGTATTTTAGGGGGTATTAATTTAATGTATATATTCCACTTGTTATTTGACAATGTATATGTTGGTGATTCCTACTTTCTCTCCTGTACTTCAAAATCATATATAATGAACATTATAAGAGTAAATTTTGTGCAAAAAGTATGCCCAAATATACCACAATAGTGCCATTTTTGTACCTTTATAAAATTAAATCTATTGATATCTTATTCTCATAATACTACCCATTAGGATCTAAGCAGCATTTTACGATGAGGATTAAGAAGTGAAATGTCTATGTAACTCCCGAGGCTCTCCCAGCTCACTTCAACAATAACTTTCCTAATTACATATGCTTAATGAGAGGAAAGAGGGTCCAGTAGCCCTCAGTAAAATGTCTCCACTAGAAGTCATTGATGCTTTTGTTAGCAAATATAAAGTAGTAGTCAAAAAATTTTACAAATTTAAAAATTACTATAATTTTTAAATAATTGCAGCCAATCCGCATATAAATGCAACTATAATAACGAATGGCAACCATGTCTTCAAGAAACCACAAAAACTGAAAAAAAAAAATAACATTATTATTCAAATTCCAAAAAAATATCAATATTTAATAAGAATAGATTATGATTACCACTGAGTGTTGGCAACGGAACAAATTGGAGAAAAAATTTTTGAAGAGGGACTATGTCCAGCAGAGTACTTCTATTTGTTGATGGTAATTATGATTACTCATTGGTTATTTTGGGTAGCAGGAAAATAATTCCAGTATTGTGAACACAAAAGCTTATAAGTTTTGACATTTCCTTGTTAAATGTTCAAAACCATTTCAATATATTCATTAAATTTGTATTATGTGTATAGTATGCATGAGTATCTAATATATATTATTTAATCATTAAACAACAACTTCACATACCTGACATATTTTGAATAAGGGATCATATAGAATGCCAGTTTAACCATATTCCAGTTCTTGCAGCTACCATAATTCATTATGTTAAGCGCAGTTGCCACATGAGAATGACAGTTATCATAAAATATAATATGCTGAAAAAAAAAATTACAATTATGTGACAAGATTAGAGAGATGTTCACCCGATGGTAAGTGCTATGCCTGCCCATAACATGGCGGTAGTTAGGAAAGTCGGTTAACAAGCACATTGCACTACATTGTGCTTGTTACTTGAGACATAAGATGTTGAGTCTCATTACCTTTGTAATTACACTAGCTACAGCACCCTTCGAACTGGAACACAGTAATCTTTGCTTGGTGGGAGATATAGTCATTGTGCTGGTATCTACCTACACAGTCAGTGCAACAGAGACCTATCACCAAATTAACAAAATATGCTAAACTATTTTATATTAAATACAAAATAAACTTGATGACATTTCACATTCTTTCTTCAACAATATATTTTCAAATTGTAATATACATGAAGGACTTCCATGCATTATTCCTAACTTAACCTTACCATTCGTTTTTTGTACAACTCCGAAGCTTCTGCAACAGCTGCGTCCCAGCCAGCCTGTCCATTAGTAGCCTTGTGTGGAGACAGTTGCCAGTACTTAGTTGGGTTACCAAATGCCATAAGATCCTCAGATACAAAATAGGGACCTGCAAAGTCTCTAATAACTCCATTTGATGTACAAATGCCCATATGTCCAAGAAAAGGAAAAATCCATCTGTAACAGAAAACAGAATATTGTGTATATTTAATAAGAACTTAATTAGGGCGATAGATGGGTATTGGCTATAAGAATTAAGCAGTGTGTGTGAAAGCAATGTATCTCAAAAACAACAGTCATAAATATGTAGGATATGCCAATCCACACTTGGCCAATTCTGAATCCTGACAGTCAGAACAATAACAATGGTTTTTATTTAATTTATTTTATAAAATACTATACCATAATTATTAAATATTGTATTAAATATTTACAATATTCGCATGTTTTGTGACAATTTATATAACGTTTTATTTAGCTTCTTAATCTTGTAACTTACGTTAGAACCGGAATGGGCGTCCAAACTATGCAATAAGGGTATCTACATCTTTCGTGATCTATAGGGTCCATTAGTACAGCTTGTTCACGATCGCTAAGATCTAATGGACTGCCAGGGCTATGGTCACCGCTCATGCTTGCAAACAAATCTTAAACAATATTGGCATCCATATCAATCCAAGCTTTTAAATGTTATAAAGAACTTTATATCCGTAACAAAAATATTCCAGTGATCAATAAACAACTACATACTATTGACAGTATGTACGTCACTTAAGTCGAAAATATGACATTTTCACCGAAAAATATTACTATAAATCCTATCAAAATAATATGTTATAATTTAATAAAACTGTTGTCTACTGATAGTGATAGTTTCTAACTATAGTTAATATTAATCGTTCCAAACCATTACACATTAAATCTTTGCTTTTTCTGTTGGAGATGAATGGGAAAAACATGTTACCGCCTAGGCATGGATCGTACTTGTAAAACTCGAAACCAGGTTGCCCTTGTACAATTATTTTTAAAAAGTATAGCTAGATATCAGGTCTTGAAATACTTTTAAAATATTTCTTAAATATTATATTTTACGAAAAAAGTTTGCACCGCAAATTTTATTGTAAGAAACCAAAAGTTATCTCTTGAGAATTGTTCTTATATTTTTTATTATTATAACAGAATTAAAAATGTCTTAACTGTTGTTTATAAAATATATCTATTATTTAGACCCCATATAAATAAATTTTCTAAAACTCGAAATTCGTTGAACAGGTGAGTATAGGATATCACATAATCTGTAACGGCAGATCTTTGTCGTCGTTACTTTGAATAAGCTTTATGTTTTTTGTTATAAGGGTTTTTAGATTTTTTGAATTTTTTATCAATTTCAGTTCTTTATAATAATTTATTTCGTTTTATTTGTTGTTATAGATCTACTAGGATCTGATAACAAAAAGGGAACAAAGAAATTGACGCTAGCAATACTGAGGAAATAGGAGTAAACGTTTTGATACTTTTTTTTCCTTATAGCGGCTGATTCTGTCTGTGATACATGCAAATATAAAAATTTATCCAATCATCAAGGATAATTTTTAAATATCTTACTGTGGCGAATGTGGGGTTTGTAATTTAAATGACAACTCCAATTACTCTGTTCACGAGTTTATTATAGGCTATCAGAACTTGAAAATGGTTCCAAATACTGCACATCCATAAAAAAGTCTTCATCGGAAGAGAAAGACGCAGTATTTATGATAAACCTTTCCTCCTGCAACTCAATTAATCGATGTTGTTCTATGAACTGATTTTCAATTTTTATTACATGTTCACAAGATTTTCGCCATTCGTCGATCCCTGTTTGAGAGAAAGCTTCTTCTGTTAAAGATTTTATATCACTTGCAGGTCTTTTGACTTTTTTACCCGATACTTTTTGTTTCACCATTCCGCAGATTAATTCTATGGGGTTTAACGTACAATGATATAGTGCGAGCCTCAAGACTTCATGGCTGTGTGATTTTAAAATATCATCTATATGATATTTAGGTTCAGATTTATGATGTTTCACTGCTTCCAGTAATTGAAATTTACGCCAATTATCGTCGTAAGGGATATTTGTTTGATTGAAGCCATTCTTTTATAATAGCAATACGGTCGGCTTGTTTAGGCGGTTTGTTTAATTGTACAGAATGGTACTTGGCGTTGTCCATGACAATTAGAGAAGGTTTTGTAAGGTTGGGAATCAACTTCTCCGTAACCCATTTTGTAAAGTTATCTTTATTCATATCATGGTGGTAGTCAGCAGATCTACTCTTCGATCTATACACTAAACAACAGTTTGGCGCAAAACCATTTTCTCCACCAGCATGTACAATGATCTAGGCTCTGCCGGAATACTTTTAAATGGGCCTGCAATATCTTTATTTTGCCAGCATTTGTTCAGATCTAGGTCATCATCGGCTCCTAGATTCTTTTGCATACGCTCCCAATACTTGAATTTGTGTATCTTCATGTCATGTCGCTCCATTAAAATAGTCCTTTTTGGATTGGCACTTCACGAATTCGAATCCGATATCTTTCAAAATAAATCTGAAGACAAAATAAGATTGTTATTTTTAGATTACTATGTTTTTAGATTATATTCAAACAGAAAGAAAATGAAATTAATTTTTGTTACCTTAAGGATTCTCTTCCTCCATTGGAATTGATTTCCTCCCGAAGAATTTTTAGCGATTTCATGACAGTGGGTATTTCTTTCAGTAGCTCGCTGGTCTAATGATTAGAGCGTGCGGCTTTCATTCCGAAGGTCGTGGGTTCGAATTTCGGCATGTACCGATGACTTAATATTTAAGTTATGTACATTTGTGGGCTTAGTTACAACAGCGAAATACAAACGGTGAAGGAAAACATCGAAACCCGCATATAACTTAGAATTTATTCTAAGGTATATGTAAAGCCACCAACCCGCATTGGGCCAGCGTGGTGACTATGACCCAATCGCCCTCATATTGAGGGTAGGCCTGTGCCCAAGCTGTGGGGATGAAAATTGACTGTTATGGGGTATTTCTTTTCGTACAGTGTAAAACTCATTTATCTTGTTTCTGATTAATTCTAAATCAAAACTATCCAAGTTTATTTTTTTTTTTTTGCCACCTTTCCCTTTTTTTAACGGGCGTATTAAATACACCTGTGTTAGATCTGACTTCAGCAACAATTCGTCTTATGGTAGTATTAGAAATCCCTGAAATAAACTAAAGTTTAGTATATATAATATAATGCACACGAAAATTGCAATTAACCAATGTATCAAGACGTGTCATTCCTACTAACCAGTTAACGTTTGCACATGGCTAAATATCGATGATTGTGTTTGTTCTGCACCTTGTTCATCAAGTATTCTTTGATAAACATTGACAATAATATTTCTTGCTTACGATCGAAGAGGTTTTTTCGACTTTTTCATCATTTTTTAAAGGAAATTTGAAGCCAAACAAAAAAACAATTCTTCGAAATTTCAGTTGACAGATGACATTTTTTTTGTTGCCATATGAAAATCGCTTTTTTTAACGTTTTTTTGCTATCAGATCCTGGTAGACCTATAGTATAACATTATACAACATATTCGTTTTAGTACAGTAAAAAAAACTTTTTTCGCAAAAGATTTTATTTAAACTAATGCAGTAACATACTATATTGCCAAAAATATAAAATTAATTCACGTTTGCTGAGTATTTCTAGAAGACTATGAGTATTTTTTAAAATTTAAGTACGTGTTCTTTGTAGTATAAACATGAAATATACACAGTACATTACGGGTTTTGTTAACATTACACAGCGTGAGTACAACAAAGTGCACGCAATGTATAACGCATGCATCTTCTGCGATTGGTAAGCGTCTCGCGATCATTTGCGTAAGTCTATAAAAAACTTAAAAGTATTAAATACTTGATTATTTTGCTCAGACGACTAGTGCACATACTTGAAAACAAATACCTGTTTTTAAAACCTGGTTATGTAAATACGTCGTGCAAAACCCTATTGCCGCCATTTCTTAGTATTAATTTGTATGTAAACTTTAACGTAGCAGTTATGTTGCTTTATATTACTTTTCATACATAGGTAGAAGCATCGTCTTTCAAAATGCCTGCGTTTTTAAAGTATATTGATATGGAAAATTTCAAGTCTTATCGTGGTCATCACCGAGTTGGACCTCTGAAACCCTTTACTGCTGTCGTTGGACCAAACGGATCAGGTAATAAAACGATCTCCCTGATTGTTCTTAATAATATGGAAAACAATGTCTAAAAAATGTGAGATAATATAAAACATTATATACAAAAAAAATATAATCATAACATCTAAACTAAAAACAACCACTATTTAACTTTGACGACTACTAACTTTTACTTCATTAGTAATAACTTAATTCATCAATGATTATTATTTATCTATCGATTGAGGTGATGATTAATGATAGTTTTGTCATTTTCCAAAGACTTAAAAACTAACAATCACTTAACTAAATTTCTTAAAATTAAAGCTAGGTAAAATTTTATTTTGAACGCCCATCGGTTGAAATGATGATGAAAATTTCATTGCAGTTTTCTATTTGTTTTTTCACAAACATAAAATATTAAATAATTTTAAAGTTGACAAATATAAAAGAAAACATATTATTCTGAAATAGAAATCCAGGAATCTATTGCAAATTTAGACTATTTACTTTTTATAACTTGTTAAATATTACTGGCGGCAGTTCTCTGCTGCCAAAGATCATTTAGGTAGGTACCCCTACAGCACCTATTTCTGTCACCAAATAAAAGTGTGCAAACATTACTGTGTCCCAGTTTTAAAGGAGTTGTGTTAAATGTGTAAATACTAGGGCAACAGGACTCAACATTTATATCTCAACATGACAATGTGACAAGCACATTATGGTGCAGTGAATAACATCTTAACTGGCTCCTTGTTGTTATGGGTAGGTGTCTTGCCATCAAGTTAATATCTCATTAGTTATAAAACTTGTGTTATATTTCTTTTTTACTAAAACATACATTGTACTTGTTGTAGGGAAATCTAACTTCATGGATGCTGTTAGTTTTGTGATGGGAGAGAAGACATCTTTGTTGCGAGTTAAGCGGCTCAGTGATTTAATTCACGGTGCTTCTATAAACAAGCCTCTGACTAGAAGGTATTTATGTGATATGTACTGTCTATATTTTTTATTTGGTACCACTTTGATATATCATAAAATACCCAGTTCATCTTTTAATGGGTTTTCAAAACATGCTCTTATTATTCATTGACAGGTTTTATCAATATATTTTGATAAAATCTTTCAGTTTCAAAAGAAATTTATTTAAGCTGTCTTTTTTTCCTCAATAGAGTTTAAAACTTTAAGTAAACTGTGAAGTTAATTAATTTTTTATTGTATAAAGTAATGAAATGAGCAGTATGTTCATCATATGGTAAATGATTCACCAAACCATAATAATGTGGTGCTAGTTGGAATGACAGTAGCACTTTGTGTTTGTTGTCTTGAGACATAAGATGTTAAATCATGTTACCCCAGTAATTAAACAAACTACAGCACTCTTTAAACCAGTACACACTATACTGCTTGGCAGTAGAAATAAATGCTGATATTATATCTACCCAGATGATCTCAGCTAACACAGACCACAAGTAAAATTAATATAAAGTTCTATAATAGTATAGAAAAGATAGAGATTTAATGGATTTAATTCTTTTTAAATTTGGTAATGAGTTTACTAAATTATGATGTCTAAGAGACATTAATTAATAAACAGGTGGAAACTAAGGCTTTCCAGGACTGAACAGATAGTATTAATTCAATGTGTTAGTGAAAATATGTTCCTGATAATTTCCTTTTGAAGGTTTCAGTTGCTTAAGGTATATATTTTTAAATAACAGATGCTTCCAGATATATATCAGAGCATTGAGAGAAGTAATTAGCATTATTTAAAGGCACCAGTTTTTTTAAAAAATAAAATTGTTAGTATCTTTTAATTAGCCTCTTGTACTATTTTCACTAGAAATAAAGACTGCTTATGTACCCATGTTATTAACTTTAAAATATTTTTTAATAATACATTTTATTTACAATCTGGGAGTTATGTTGAAATTCAAAACTGATAGTATTGAAATATATTACTGTATATGAGTATATGAGAAGTTGAATTGTTGATAAACAAAATGACTTGTGGGTCTATTTTGCTTGTGTAGTGCATCAGTAACAGCAACATTTATTTTGGAAGACATGACAGAGAAGCAGTTCCAGAGATCAGTGATTGGACAGTCATCAGACCACAAAATTGATGGGCAGGTGATACTTAAAATAATATCCTATTCTGAACTAAAAAATATTGATCTCAAAATTTGCATTAAACATTTATTTTTAATAATTGTTCTATTGCTCATTTTAAAATAAGGTTCTGTCTTAAAATTTCAGACGGTTTCAGTAAGCCATTATCTAAGTGAACTTGAGAAGTTGGGAATCAATGTGAAAGCCAAGAACTTTTTGGTTTTCCAAGGTGCAGTGGAATCCATAGCCATGAAAAATCCAAAAGAAAGGACTGCATTGTTTGAAGAAATTAGTGGGTAAGTATAAATTTTACATCTTTTGATACAAAATTTCCCAAACTTTATCGCATTATTTCAAATGCTTGCCCATGATCCTATGGCCACGGGACGACCAAGCTCATAGATAATCCGATGATACAGTTAATACAGTTTTTTAATTACTGCTCACAGAATGGCATTTGAGTAAATATAAGAAATAATTAGTTTAATTTATAGTCAGGCCCAATAATTGTTTTACAGAATATTTATTCTATATCTTCTCTGTAGATCTGGAGCTCTTAAAGAACAGTATGAGGCATGCAGGGCAGAGGTGAACCGAGCAGATGAAGAAGCTCAATTCTCCTACCAAAAGAAGAAAGGTGTTGCTGCAGAGAGAAAAGAAGCCAAGTTTGAAAAAGAGGAAGCTGAAAAGTACACACGACTTAAAGAGGAATTGGTATGAAATTAAGATATTGTTAAACATTTGATACCTTGAATTAATGGAGCTACGAAAAAATAAAAGGAGAGGTAGAATGTTCAACAAGCACACAGTGAACAACAAAACAATGTCATTTAGATATCAATGTTTCATTTGTTTCCAGCAAGAGCAAAAGGTAGAGCTCCAGTTATTCCACCTCTATCATAATGAAAAAGAAATACAATCAATTGAAGAGGACCTGCAGCATAAACAAAATGAACTGACAAAAATTGAGAAGAAAAGGCAGAAAGCAGAAGACATGTTGAAGGAAAAAAAGAAGGAATCTGGCACTGTACAAAGAGAGCTTGCTAAGATTGAGCAGGATATAAGAGAAGTGGTATGTTGATAATTTTCTCATCTCTGGGCACATGTTTCACCAGATAATTAATGTAGAATTTTTACCATTAAAGACAAATAATTAGTTAACAATAAATTTATTTATAGTTACTGTTATATTTTTTGAATACAGGAAGCAGAAATTTCAAAGAAGCGGCCAACTTTTATTAAAGCCAAGGAACGAGTCACCCATACGCAAAAGAAGTTAGAGGGTGCCTTAAAAACTCTAGAGCAGGCTCGCAAAGCCCACGAAGCACACCAGACAGACATTAGGAAACTCGAAGACGAGTTACGGAAAGTAGAAGAAGACAAAGCTGCTTGGGAACAAACTATCATTGGGATTGGTCATAGTGGTAGAGCTGATGTGCACCTGGAAGAGGCACAGGTGAGTTCAAGGCTTTATATCATTGGACAATCTTAAGAACTGTGAGCTATAAAGCTAATTTTTATTATTAAACTTATAGACAGGGTATGTTTTATGTGATGTGATTCACCAACCTATGTTAAAAAAGTAAATGCATAGAAACGAGGAGTAACTCCATTTTAAATACCTCTTCTCTTATACTTGCAATATTTTTATCCAATCCAATCAGCCGGAAGACGTCCACTGCCGGACAAAGGCCTCCCCCAAAGATTTCCACTTAGACCGGTCCTGGGCCACCCGCATCCAATGGTTGCCAGAGACCTTGACCAGGTCGTCGGTCCACCTTGTGGGGGGTCTGCCCACGCTACGTCTTCCGGTACGTGGCCGCCACTCGAGAACCTTTCTGCCCCAACGGCCGTCGGTTCTGCGAGCTATGTGCCCTGCCCATTGCCACTTAACGACGGCGACCCTTCGAGCTATGTCGGTGACCTTGGTTCTCCTGCGGATCTCCTCATTTCTGATTCGATCTCGCAGGGAAACTCCGAGCAAAGCTCGCTCCATCGCCCTCTCGGCAATCTTAAGCTTGCGGCCAAGGCCCACAGTAAGCGACCACGTCTCTGCTCCGTATGTCATCGCTGGCAACACACACTGGTCAAAGACTTTTGTCTTGAGACACTGCGGTATATTGGACGAGAAGATATGTCTTAGCTTCCCGAATGCTGCCCATCCGAGTTGGATTCGACGAGAGATCTCTTTCTTGAAGTTGGACCTACCTAGTTGGATTGTATGTCCGAGGTAGACATATCTGTCAACAACTTCAAGTGTAGAGCTTCCAACTGTTATTGGAGTGGGTACAATATGGACATTTGCCATGATTTTGGTCTTGTCCATATTCATTTTAAGACCCACTCGTTGTGAAACTCTACAGAGATCATCGAGCATTGTGTTGATGTCCTCCATGGTCTTAGCCAAAACCACGATATCGTCGGCAAATCTAAGGTGCGTGATGTACTCGCCGTTGATATTGATGCCATATCCTCTCCAATCCAGAAGCTTGAAGACATCTTCCAATGCAGCGGTGAACAGTTTCGGAGATATGATGTCTCCCTGTCTTACTCCACGCTGCAATCGGATCGGTTTCGAGCTCTGGTCTTCAAGGCGGACTGACATGGTGGCGTTCTCGTACAAGCACCTTAGAACATCGACGTACCGGTGGTCTATTTGGCACCGTTGGAGGGCCTGCAACACGGCCCATATCTCAATCGAATCGAAGGCTTTCTCATAGTCCACAAACGCTAAGCATAGGGGCTGGTTATACTCATGGGACTTCTGTATAACCTGCCGCAGCGTATGAATGTGGTCTATGGTGCTGTAGCCTTTACGGAATCCAGCTTGTTCGGGAGGCTGGAAGTCGTCGAGCCTGATTGTGAGACGATTCGTGATGACTCTGGAAAACAACTTGTAGACATGACTCAAAAGTGAGATGGGTCTATAATTCTTCAACTGGGTTTTATCTCCCTTCTTGAAGAAAAGCACCACCACACCTCCGTGCCATGCCCGAGGCGATCGGCCTTCTAGTATGACGGAATTGAACAACTTCTGTAGGACTTCGAGGATCGGCTTTCCACCAGCTCTCAGAAGTTCAGCTGTTATTTCATCATCACCAGGTGCCCTGTTGCCTTTAAGCTGATTCAGAGCCACACTAATCTCGTGTAGGCTGACAACCGGGATATCTTCAGAGTAGTGTCGGGCTAGACTAGCTCTTGGATCTGATGCTAGTCCACCAGGAGAACATGTAGTCGTGTACAGCTGTCCATAGAACCGCTCAATCTCCTCCAGAACCTCGGCCCTTGACGATACGATCCTGCCGTCCTCTGTCTTCAGCCACGTCAACCGGCTTTGCCCGATAGACAGATCTCGTGCGAATACTTTAGAGCCTTTGTTCCGCTCTATTGCCTCTTTAACACTGTCAGTATTAAATCGGCGTATGTCGCGAGTCAGAGACTTAGAGACCTGCCTATTCAGCTGCCGATATTTGGTGGCATCTTCAGGAGACTTCAGGACCAGTTCTCGTCTTTCGGTCATGAGGTTTAATGTGTGGTCGGAGATCGGCTTCTTCTTTCTGGTACGGGGGACTTTAAAGATCTTAAGTTCTGCCGTACGGACAGCATCTACGAACCTGGTGTTGCAATCGTCCACATCAATGCACTCGCCTAAGGATGCAAAGCGATTTCGTAGTTCAAGCTGAAAGCTCTCGGGGTTTTGGAGTTGGATGGGCGCTGGCCGGAGCGTGGACTTCACCAGTCGAAATCGTTCGAGCTTTATGTTGATATTCAAGATGCCTCTCACGATTCGGTGATCGCTGCCCATTTTTAGAGCATTGATCACTGAGACATCCTTGAATATCTGCCTCTTCGTCGACTTGATGAAGTCTATCTCATTTTTAGTGGCTCCATCAGGACTAATCCACGTCCACTTACGGCTGGCCCGCTTCTTGAAGAAGGAGTTCATTATATAGAGGCCCTCCTTCTCCATGAAGTCGGCGAGCATTTGACCTCGTGGATTTCTCTGTCCATATCCAAATTGCCCCACTTTCAGTTCTCCACTACTTCGCTGCCCTAGTTTTGCATTAAAGTCTCCCATGACAACGGTGTACTGAGTTTTGGAACTGTATATGGCTTTAGAAATATCCTCATACACAGTTACCACCTCGTCATCAGAGTGTGCCGTAGTCGGTGCGTATACCTGTATGACCTTCAGCGAGTAACGCTTGGTAACTCTGAGTGTCAGGTACGCTACCCGTGCTGACACACTATCGATGTCGACAACGTTATTCACAAGAGACTTGCGGACGATAAACCCGACGCCACCCTGGGACTGCTGGTCGCCCTCCCGGAAATAGAGCAGGTTGCCTGATTTAAGAGTTATCGTGTCCTCCCCCTCTCTTCGGACTTCGGATAACCCTTTTTTTTTTTTTTTTTTTGATATCGGTGGTGGAAATGCTGTTAACGCATACCCAGCATCCTTTTCAAGGGGGGGGGACGCCGGGTTATGTGGGGCTCGGGGCCACTGAGATGTTGTGCGTGACCCCCATACCCACTAAAACCACCACCGCTTGTCCCGCCACACGCATACTGGAGACGCCCGGGTTTCAGCCAAGCAACTCTCCGGGCGCCTCCGCGTATAAAACTCCTCTTGGTGGGTGCCCGCGGGGAGCAAAGGCACCCACCTGCCGTCCCGTACCGGCCCCTCGCGGGACCGGTACGTTGGGGCCCCCCGACCCCACAGACGACCGCGCGCGCCCACGACGGAGCGCATGCCCGGCCGCCGCCCTCCCGTGAAGGAATTGGGCGGCGGCCTCCTCCCTCCAGACTCCCCCCCTCGTCGAAGTGGGAGGGGGGGACAAAAACCAAGACTCCCCCGGGGGACGCACCCCCAGGGGAAACACGACAAAAGGCCCAAAGGGCCTCGCCCAACGGCCCGAACGCCCCCTCACACCGTGCCCGGCTAGGGGCCCATCGCTCACGGCGGGAGGAAGCGGGCGGCGTGGTTCTGCCGCCGCGCTCTCCCGCCGGCCCGTCGCCGCCTGCAAGGTGCGGCAGCGGCGTCGGCCTCCCTCGTGCGCTCGGCGGCCTCCTTCTGACGCATCACTGCGCCGCAGAAGGAGGCTACCGCCCTCCAAGACCTCTCGCTGCTCAACATACGATCGATTACAGTCGGCAGCGAGAGGTCACTGCCGACTTGCGCGACGAGGGCGTGGCGTTGCGGCCCCCATGCCGGGCACTCCGCCAGAGTGTGGTGCGCCGTGTCAATCGGCGCACCACACTCGACGCATTCCTGCGTCATCTCTCTACGAGCCACCTGGTGCAGGTACTTGCCGAAACACCCATGGCCTGTCAGCACCTGCACCAGGTGGAACGTCAAGGCCCCGTACCGCCGGCTCATCCACCGGGACAGGTGGGGCCTGATGGCCTCCACCGTGTCCCGGCCGGCGGCAGGGTTACCTAACTCCGTCTCCCACCGCCGGATCAGGGCGTCATGGGCAACGCGCCTGATCCGGCGGACCGTGGCCGGGTCCGGCCGACGCTCTCCGGCATCCCGCAGGAAGAGGTACACTTCCGCGAGCGACTGCGCCTGTAGATGCCAAGGCGCATCGCCCGCGAGAAGCGTACCCGCCGTCCAGGAAACCGTACGGTACGCCCGACAGGCTCGGTTCGCCAGGATACGTTGGGCCCTCTTCAACACGGGCCCGTTCCTGGCGGTCTCGCACCTATCCACCCATACGGGCGCTCCGTACAGTGCCATACTTCGCAGGATGCCAGAGTATAGGTGCCGACACAAATGACCCGGCCCCCCGACATTGGGCAGCAATCTGCCCAGCGCAGTGGCGGTGGCGGTGAGCTTCGGGAGAAGCCGTTCGAAGTGCTCCCCGAAGCTCCATCGCCCGTCCAGAGTGAGCCCTAAATACTTGAGGGCTCCCCGCACTGGGACCCTCTCGCCCCGGACGGGGATGATCGCGCCCCGGGGTGGACCCCTGCGGGGTCCGTGGAAGAGGAGGGCCTCCGTCTTCGTGACGGAGACCCTCAGACCCAGCTGCTCGATCCGGTCCACCACCAGCGACGTGCTAGTGGCGGCCAGACGAGCAGCCTCGTCGTAACTCCTCCCCCGGGCCGAGACGAGGGTGTCGTCCGCGTAGCATAGTACCCTCGTCCCGGGGAGGACCGGCTGCCGCAGCAGCCAGTCGTACGCGAGGTTCCACAGCAAGGGGCCCAAGACCGACCCCTGTGGAACCCCGCTCTCCACGCGCCGCCGATGTAATTCGCCGCTGCCATCAACCCAGACGATCGTCCTGTCCTTGAGGTACGCCCCCAACAGCCCGACCATGTAGGGGGGGAGCCGGAAAAACTCCAGCGCCCCCCTGATCGTCGCGAATGGCAGGCTGTTGAAGGCGTTCTCGATATCTAAGGACACCCCCAGGACCACCTCGCCGTCACCGAAGGCCTCCAGACAGAGGCTCTTCAGGTCGAGCAGGGCGTCCAACGTGGATCGCCCTGCCCGAAATCCGTACTGGGCCTCATGGAGGCCCGGTCCCACCTCGGCGAGGTGCCGAACGAGACGGCCGGCCAAGATCTTCTCGAAGACCTTACCCGCCTCGTCCAGAAAGACGATCGGTCTGTACGCGGAAGGGGAGTCGGGGTGACGGTCCCCCTTCCGCAGCAGGCAAAGCCTGCCCGTCTTCCAGCGCTCCGGGAACTGCACGTGCCGAATGCAGGCGTCGTACAGTCCCCGGAGCTCCTCGCGCAGGTGACTCGCGGCCACCCAGAGGGCCCTCGATGGGATCCCGTCGGGCCCCGGAGCCGTACGTCGACCCCGGAGACGACCCAGGGCCACGTCCAGCTCCTCTTCCGTCAGAGGAGGGCCCTCCTCTGTGGCCGCCGCGGGGGCGGTGGTGGACATAACCGGGGGCTGGAATGACGCGTCAGCCCCCGGGAACAACCGGTCCACCACCCCTTGGAGGAAGTCCGGGTCCAGGGCCTCCGTTAAGGGGGCGCCTGCGGCACAGAGCTTCTTCCGTGCCGTCTTGAACGGTCGCCCCCATGGATCCCTGTCGACCCCTGCCAGTAGTTCCTCCCAGGCAAGGGTCTTCGCCCGGACTATGGCGAGCCGCAGGGTCTTGCGGGCTTCGGCATACTGAACCTGCAGCCGCTCCTCCTCCCCCGTCACCTGCGTGCGCCGACGCCGACAACGCTGCAGTGCCCGGCGACGAGCCTGGGCCGCCGCCCGGAGGCCGGAGAGCTCCTCCGACCACCAGTACAGCTGGCGGCGGTCCGCAGGACGTCGCCTCATCCTAGGCATAGCCGCATCGCACACCTCCTGAAGAGCGCTGTGGATGCGACCTTCCAGCTCGTCGACGCCGACGTCGTCTGAGCCTCGGGGCATGTTCCATCTCTGGAACAGCGCCGCCTCCTCGGCGAGCTCCTTGTCGAACTTGCCGAGGACCCAACGAGGGAAGTGGAACCCGGGGCGCGATGATGTTGTGCCGCGCCCCTGAGGAGGGGAGACCTCGAACCTGATATATCGGTGATCCGATAAGGTCTCCACCTCCTCTTCCACCCGCCAATTTGCCACACGGCGCGCGAGCGCCGGTGAGGCAAAGGAGAGGTCCACGATGGACCCCCCGACCCTCGCACGCACGTGAGCGCGTTTCCCTCGTTGAGGAGGCTCAGACCGGAGAGCAGTGCCCATGCCTCAACTGCTCTCCCTCTCGCGTCGGTGGCGGTGCCGCCCCAAAAACGAGACTTGGCGTTGAAGTCGCCGAGGACCAAGATCTCCCTCGGTGACAACCTGCCCGCGGCGGCCCTGACAGAGTCGAGAAACACCTCGAACTCTGCCAGGGATCGGTTGGGGGAGAAGTACACCCCGATGACAGCGTACCTCCCCCAACCTGCCGCCGCGTAGCCGTGCTCCCTCTCTAGTGACTTGAAGAGGGGGCAGGCGCCCGCTCTCGCCAGCACCGCCACCGTGCCGTCCAGGTCCCCAACCCAGGATGATTGGGCGGGAATCCTGTACGGCTCTGATGCCACGCCAATGTGGCATCCCCACTCCGCCAACGACTGCAGGAACAAGTCCTGAGCGCTGGCGGAGTGGTTGAGATTCGCCTGCAGGAGTGAGATGTGGGCCATCAATTAATTGATGACCATGTTCTCACCTCCTGCAGGCGCACTATTCTTCTCCGCGACGCGGGAAGGTGTCCCGGCCGCAGCCTTTCCCTTGACCCTGGGGGGGAGACAAGTTCTCCCCCCCATCAAGTGGTTGGACTTCCGACCAGAGTCGGCGCAGACGGAGCATCGGAACTCCGACTGGCACTCGCCGGCCCTGTGACCCACCTTCCCGCATCGGAAGCACTGATCCTTCCGGCATTTGGGGGATGGGCACGTAGCGGAGGTGTGCCCGATCGCCATGCAGTTGAAGCAGCGCAAGGGGCGCTGCTCCAGAGCCACGATCCTGGCCGAGGTCCACCCGACCAGGACGCGGCCCTTCTCCGCCAGCAGCTTCGCGCCGGCGACCGGACACGTTACGATGGTGGTGCCCATCCCCCCGGGCCCGTCCTTTACGGACAGGGCCTTCACCTGCCCGGCTGGGCAGCCCGTTGCTACGACGACCGCAGCCTCGACCGTCTCTTTGGTGGCCGAGTCGTCCAGCTCGGTCACCCGCAGATCCGCGGTTTTGACCGGCCGGACGACGTCGGCCACCCCAGCCAGCGAAGTCTTCATCTTCTCCGCTAGCTGGTCTGCAACGTCGTGGCCGTGGCTGACACCCAGCTCGAACAGGCGGGCCCCCGCCATAGTGGGCCGCACCCGCACTTGGCCCACGAGGCCCAAGTCCTCGAGGGCGGACGTCTTCACCAGGGAGCTCATGATCTCCCGGTAGGACGTCCCCTCGGCCACCGCCTCGGGCCGCAGCTTGACTATCACTGCGGCCGTCTTGGGCGGCGCAAGCTTGGGCCCCTTCTTGGCGGGGGCCGCCTTCTCGGCGGGGGCCGCCTTCTCGGCGGGGGCCGCCTTCATGGCGGGGGCCGCCTTCTTGGCGGCCTTGGCCCGCGCCTTCCGGCCGACCACCTTCACCCACGAGCCCTCCTCCGTGGAGGGCCCGGGCAGCGGCACGTTTTCCACCTCCATCTCTCCCTCAGCCGAGGATGTTGTTGTTGGCTGAGGGCGGGAGGTCGAGGCCTTCATCGGCGCCCGGCGAGGTAGTGGTGCCGGCGCCGGCGCCTGTCGGGGCGCCGAGGGCGCCGCCGGCCGGGTCCTAGCCGAGGTGGCCGCGTCTGCAGGCGCGGGGGCCTGCGAGACGGGCTTGCCACCCCGCGCCTTCCTTCCATCCACCGCCAGAGGCGGACGGATGATGGGGGCTGGAAGTAGGCGGTCTTCCAGCCCGGCGAAGCGACCCTCGATCATCCGCGCCGCGGCACCGAGCATCTGTTCGGATGCCCGCTCCACGGTCGCGTTGATGAGGGCCGCAAAATCCGCCGGCTCAGGAGGAGGAGGACGAGCCGGAGCCTCCACTGGCACGGGCCCCGCCCCAGTGCGCAGTGCCGCCACCTGCAGGCTGAGCTCCTCGTTGGACTAACTTCGGATAACCCTACTATATCCCATCTTAACCTGCTCAATTCCTCCCCCAGCTCAATTATCTTCTCGTCGGTCCGCAGTGTACGCGTGTTGAGTGTTGCCAGGGCCAGATGTTGTTGGGTTTGTTAGCCTGGCCGCTTCCGGAGATTCTTCGCACCCCTTGCCCCGCCGTTACTGTGACCGCTACCGTAGCCAGGAATAGCGGGGCCGTCGGGGACTAGGGGCCGGTTTTTATTTTGGGATCTCATCATAAGGGGGGAATTGCCATAATCGCCACGCTTGGCAGGCGGCTTGGCGATCGCAGTTACGGAGGCCCTATCGTGAAACGCTGCTGCCCGTCCCACGTCCGGGATTTCCCTCCGCTTCCTTGGATGGATATACCGCCATCGTTCGGTTAACTGATTGCATTTGATGAAGTGTAAATGTACTCAATAGTCATATACACTTCAGCAAATGGGCGGTGGGGTTGTCACTTCCCGACGCCACAATATTTTTATGTGCATAGTATAATATAATGCAATAATAATTAGTGAATAATTTTTATTTTTAAGCTTGTAGTTTTACTAATTCATTTTGTTTGTTCCCTCTGTCTTAACTGATAACTTCCATTTTTCTCTTCTTATAAGTACACTTTATTATAAAGGTGTTGTTCATCATCAATCATTTTTTCATCATAGCACTATAGTGAAATGCAATAATGATTAAGGTCTAATAAGATATTTATTCTAAAGTAAAACATGTTTATGTTCAGATCCGCGAGTATGAAGAGTTGAAGATGGAAGCGTCACGGCAGGCGGCGCGTTACCTACAGGAGCTGGACTCAGTCAACCGTGAACAGAAGGCCGATCAGGACCGTCTCGATAACGAGATGAGGCGCAAAGGCGAGGTGGAAAACAAGCATCGACAGAAAGTAAATCAATATTAAATTTGTTTGGTTTGTCTTCCTTAATTTATATAATAATTTGACATGAAATATATTAGGTTGGGGAAAAAGAAATCCATTATTTTTTCGGTAGATAGCTGTAGTGATAAATTTCTCGTAAATTATCGATCAAACAGTTTCAGATTTAAGCTCGTTGGAAAGGTGAGATTTCGCAGTAAAAAAATTCTTTTGCTGTTTTTTGTTTGGTGCATTCAATTGTGAGTTACAGGGTGTTAAAAATGGAAGTGAACAAAGAGAAAATTCGGTACATTTTACAGTTTTTCTTTGACAAAGGCGAAAATGCAAGCCAGGCGGCTAAAATTGTGAATGGTGTTTATGGACCCGATACTGTAACAGCCAATTATGTGCAATTTTGGTTTCGTAGATTCTGTTCAGGGATTTTTGATGTTGAAGCACCTCGCACAGGTAGGCCGGTCGCCGAAAATGTCCATAAAATCGGAGAAATGATCGAAGTTGACCGGCATGTTAGCAGTCGTAACATCGCCCAGGAGCTAAAAATGGATCACAAAACAGTTTTAAACCATTTACACAAAGCTGGATTCAAAAAGAAGCTCGATGTTTGGGTGCCACACCAATTAACAGAAAAAAACATGATGGATCGAATTTCCATCTGCGAAGCCTTGGCCAAACGGAATGAGATAGACCCATTTCTTAAACGAATGGTGACTGGAGATGAGAAATGGTTCACATACGATAACCCTGTGCGAAAACGATCATGGTCAAAGAGCGGTGAAGCACCTCAAACGGTGGCCAAACCAGGACTAACGGCCAGGAAGGTTCTGCTGTGCATTTGGTGGGACTAGAAGGGGATTATTTATTATAAGTTGTTTCCATATGGCCAAGCACTAAATTCTGATCTCTACTGTCAATAACTGGACCGTTTGAAGATAGCAATTGACCAGAAACGGCCAGAATTGGCCAACAGGAGAGGTGTCGTGTTCCACCAGGACAACGCTAGGCCACACACGGTTACAGTGACTCGCCAGAAACTTCGGGAGCTTGTTTGGGAAGTTTTAATGCATCCGCCATACAGTCCGGACTTGGCACCAAGCGATTACCATCTTTTTCTTGCATTACAAAATTTCTTTAGTGATAAAAAATTGGCATCTAGAGAAGATTGTGAAAATCGGCTACTAGAGTTTTTTGCAAATAGAGACCAGGACTTCTACGAGAGAGGCATTATGAAGTTACCTTTAAAATGGCAACAAATCGTAGAACAAAACGGTGCATATTTGACCCAAATCGGACAATCCGAAGCATGTTAAATAAAGTCCTGAAGTTCATATAAAAATAATGGATTTCTTTTTCCCCAACCTATTATTTATATTTTATTTCCAGGGACATGAGAGGAATGAAGCTATGAAGAGAGTGGACAAATTAAATGAGCATATAAAGAGTTCTGAACAGGCACTCGAAGAACAGAGGAGGCTACGAGCAGAGTTACAAGTAAGCATGTTGTTTTCACATTAAAATTTTATTAAAATAAACTGCATACTCTTGGTTACCACAATACTCATTGCTGACCTAGAAACTATGTTCTTAGGAAATGACATGATAAATTACAGTTATGAGATATAACATTAGTTTGTGGGGTAAGCCATGCTAAAGTTGGCACATTACTGGGAGTTATTTTGTTATGCACTCTGTACAGCAATGTCACAGAAAGGGAGAACAATGGGATGAACCCTCAGATATTGTCTTATATTTTTGGGGAGACCTTTGGTTAGCAGGGGGAGGCAGTGATGATAGCAAAGTGTATAACAATTGTTATTTCTTTAAAATTTTATTTGCACATACAAATAAAAATCATGAAGACGAATTTAACGCCGAAGAATGTTGTTTAACTGTCTACCGTAATATTTTATATGATAGTATAATAATGAGTGGTGCGCAGGCCGATGTGGGCGAGTGCAGGGGGCGGGCGGCAGAGTTGCAGGCGCAGCTTGAGGAGGTGGCCGCACAGCTAGGGGATGCACGTGTCGACAAGCATGAGGAGGCTCGCCGGCGCAAGAAGCAGGAGATAGTCGAAAACTTCAAGCGAGAGATTCCCGGTGTGGTGAGTGAAAAGACAGACAGCGGAGAACATGGCATGGCAACATGGCAATCTCACTGTATTATTGTTATCACTACATTTTGGGTTATGATGACATGGTGATATTTAAAATACACTACTACTCAACACAAATACATTTCCTATTCTACTACTAACTGAAGTGAGATATATTTTATGGTCTTTAATGCAGTATGACAGGATGATCAACATGTGCCAACCAACCCACAAGCGGTACAATGTGGCCATCACAAAGGTGTTGGGTAAATACATGGAGGCGATCGTGGTGGATACCGAAAAGACTGCGCGTCGCTGCATCCAAGTCCTCAAGGAGAGGATGCTGGAGCCCGAGACGTTTCTACCACTAGATTATATACAAGCGAAGCCTCTCCGTGAACGCTTGCGGTATGGGTTACTAATAATAATAGCCGTTTATTTTCTTTGCATGTTTCATTTTATAGAATATGTTATAACATGAGCAACCCAGTGTAATATTTATTTATAAACTTGCATTGTTTTATATCGAAAACAAAATCATAATCTTTTTTAATTTTGTATTGAACGAAGAACCTTTAGGTGCTTTGTAGAGAGAAGTGTGTATTATGTGCTGAATTGTAAACTGCAACAAAGTAGACAATCACAGTTTATGAGTATCGAAATATATATGCATATGCGTATTGCGAACAGGGATATAAAAGAGCCCAAAAATGTGAAGCTGCTGTTCGACGTGCTACGGTTTGAGCCACCGGCCATCCACCGTGCGGTGCTGTTCGTCACCAATAATGCGCTCGTTTGCGAGACGCCTGAGGACGCGTCGCGCGTTGCCTACGACCTCGACCGCAACAAGAGTAGCAGATATGACGTGAGTTAGAGTGGGTGCCCACAATTATAATATATGTATGAATATATATGAAAGCAATAAATAATATATGAACAAACAATAATATATGAAAGCCTTTGGAACTTTTATTGTATTTTATTACGATTTGTGCACGCGCAGGCCCTGGCGTTGGACGGTACTTTCTATCAGAAGTCGGGTATTATTTCCGGTGGCTCACTCGACTTGGCGCGGAAAGCTAAACGCTGGGATGAGAAGCACCTCTCGCAGCTCAAGTCCAAAAAGGTACACACAACATACTTTTAATGTTATTTTGATGTCTCTAAGAAGTCGACTTTAGTCCCATAGTGATCCAATATGCAGTAGACATATTGTTTAGATTATATAAGATGATTGTCTCGATAACGCTATATCAAACATTGCAGGAGAAACTCACAGAAGAACTGCGCGAGTCGATGAAAAAATCTCGGAAGGAGTCGGAACTAACAACGGTGGACTCGCAGATCCGCGGCTTAGAGTCTCGCCTCAAGTACGCGCTCACCGACCGCGACACCACGGTGAGCCCGCGCTTATACCTCCCCCTCGCGTCACACTGCTGCAAATTGCAGAAATGCAGAGCATCCTTCCATTTTGTATTTATATTATTACTAGTAAGTTTTTTGTCAGAGACTTTTACTGTTTGGCGGCCAAGATAGTAGATGTCGCGGTACTTATCCAGAAGGCCTCTAGCAACAAATATCTACCAACAGTGAATAACATGTATTTACTTCACACAGCTGAAGCAGATTAAAGCTCTGGACGCCGAGTTGGCGGAGTTTGAGAGGAAGATAGATATGTTCGGAGTAAGTGTAACACTTTGTGCTTTTGACTGATAGATGCACGCGAGCGTCCATTGATTTTATTACTAGAAAACAAACTTTGCTCATACAAAAGGTTAGTCTTATTGTCCACATGTTTTCAAATTATCTTAAACTCTTGCTTTAATTTGGGCCTCCCGTTCGGAGCGACGCACGGAGTGCTGCAGCGATACAGTGCTTATGTGAAAGCTGTTCATTGTTAAATATAATTCAACTTTGTCAATGGGATTTAGTTAACAACGGTTTAAGCTTTTATTGGATTAAGCTAACAGAAGTTTTGTGTTTGGAGGAAGAGCTTATATTTTGACAGCAGCATATTATTTCCATCGGTTCGTTTTGCTAATTTGCGTCCATATATGGTCCCGTAGCCCCAGATCGAAGAGATCGAGCGCACGATCCGCACGCGCGATGCCAAGATCCAAGAGGTGAAGGAGAACATGAACAACGTTGAGGACGTGGTTTTCCGCGGCTTCTGTCGGGATATAGGCGTTGCCAACATACGGTACCGCTTTCGTCTACAATCCTCAATGAATAATTTTAACAAAATTGCTTTAACAGATACTACACAAATCAAATATGAGTTTTCCTTTGGAAAATATTGGTTTTGTCACGGAGAAAAATTTTTTTTTTAATAGGTCATGTTTTATTAATTTTTTACTACATTTGCAGGTAAATCACTTTTAATTGATTATTCCGTTATAGAGATAAATAGCAACAGGGATCTAGTTGTTCTATTAAAACGCACCGTTGTGATACGACACGTAGTTATTTGTACGCGGTGTTGTGCTCGCAGGCAGTACGAGGAGCGCGAGCTGCGCGCGCAGCAAGAGCGCGCCAAGCGGCGCATGGATTTCGAGGCGCAGATGGATCGCATCGCGTCCAACCTCGAATTCGAGCGCTCGCGCGACACTCAGAGTGCGTACACCACCCGCCACAACTGTTTATATCACTAGCGTGTGCGCATTGACATGACTTTACGGTAACCACCCGTGCTTGATGAGCTGATGCAGGAGAGGAAATAAAGTACACAATGGTTAAATTTTGCTTATTATTCAATTAACTATTTTAGTGTAGTAATATTACTAACTCGATTTTAGTTGCAATTCTACACGTAAAGTTATTGTTAGCTATTTATCTGCTGCTATAATAAAAAATGTTATTTGGTCTGCAGAGAATGTGACCCGGTGGGAGCGCACGGTGCAAGACGCCGAAGACGAGCTGGAGGCGGGGCGGCAAGCGGAAGCCAAGCAGCGGCAGGACATCGACCGCGAGCTGCGCCGCGGGGAGACCCTGAAGTCGGAGCGCGCCGAAGCCAAGCGGCGCCAGCAGCTCGCCGAGGACGACGTTAACTCGGTGATCCCGCACACACTGTGTGCTATCCTTTTTTGACTACAGTTAAAAATATTAACAATAATAATTTGATGTATTGCAAGTGAAGGTCAGGCAAAACAATTGAACTTATTTATAGTTTTCGCTATTCATAGTGGGGCCCTCACGCACCTTAAATTTTAAGCTAATAATTAATGAGTTCTTAAAGAATAATCATTATCGTTATCTATATTTATTATATATCTATATATTAAGACCCCAACAAGATGTTTCAATTTGCATCGTCACAATTAAAAAATGTGGGGATGGCATACGGCTCCAATAACCGGAGCGCGCTCTACACGGTGAGCTCCAACCGCACAATGCGAACACCCAACCATTGGACTTGACATTTTCACGAGTAAATTACACGTTTTTACTTTGTTAACTTTGGCCATGATATGTTATTAACTTTAAAAATTTAAATAATATTTTTTTTATAATCATTAATTTATTCGTATAAAGTAATGTATTTCGTTACAATAGGCACGTAAGGAAGTGGCCAACATCCAGAAGGATATTCAATCTACACAGAAACAGATCGCGAATTTAGAGGCGCGCACAGAGAGCAAGCGCAGCGACCGGCACAACATTCTGCGACAGTGCAAGGTACTCATTGCGTTCATTAATTAAACATAATTTGATTCTATTTAACTAACGGTGTCGATGTGACGTCCATACACGTATACACTTAGGTTTGTGCACCATTTCATATTAATCAATACTCTTTGTGTTCGCTTTTGATTTAGTCATTAATTTTGTAAACGTCGGTCATGCAGCTCGTATAAGTGGGCACCGTGGGCGCAACCCAAAATCTCTCTCTGCACTGATTCTAATAAAAACCATACCAACTAGTCCATCCGCTTTTGGTACAGTTCTTCATTTTGCGTCATTTGTTAATGGAAGGCACGGTTTTAGATTGACGACATCAACATTCCATTGCTGGAGGGCAGTTTGGACGATACCGCTGATACGGAGTCCGAGCAGTCATCCCTGTCTACCACACAGCAGTACCTTCGCGAGTCAAGGTTAGAATCCGGCTGAGGAGAGAAATTGAATGTAGATGGAAACAAATTAAAAAATAAGATAAATGTGTAATATCTATCATCAGCCTAATATCACCTGTTGAACATAAATATCCTTAATTTTTGAGATAAATATCGTAAGCACATGATTTATCTCGGTAAGTAGGTCAGTGAGCGCAGCAGGGGGTACAAATGAATCAAGTTCAATCGAAAAATATCCGACATTCGGTAATGATAACCTGCCCCTCACAAGCTTGGTGGCAAAATATACATACTGTAGTGATCAAGCGCAGTGGCATGTTTATTTTGATTTTATGGCTCTCGAAGAAGTTTATTTAACTGTTCATTACATTAACCATTGCTGGTGATCGATCATTTTTTATTCCAACTGCAAAAGCTGTGTGCGTTGACAGGATACGCGTGGACTATCGCTCGCTGCCGGAGTCGCTGAAGGAACTGGAGGAGTCTGACGAGATTAAGCGCAAGGCCGATAAGCTGCAGAAGGGCATTAACTCGCTGCAGAACACCGTTGACAAAATACAGGCGCCCAACATGCGGGTTCGTACAGTTTATCAGCACAGTGGTCGAAGTACCGTCTTCATGGTACCTCTTCGAGGGTAATGATGGACCGACCATTTTAAAAACCATCATTTACTTGTAATTAACAAACGAAAACAAAATTTAGTTCAATGGTGGAAATGCAATGCCGTAGTGAATCACTGCGCGATGTGTTTCAGGCTATGCAGAAACTGAACGAAGTGCGGGAGAAGGTGAACGCAACCAACGAGGCATTCGTGGCGGCGAGGAAGCGCGCGCACAAGGCCAAACTCGCCTTTGAGAAGGTAAGGGTCCTTCCATGTTATCATTCAAGCACAGGGATGTTGTTCATTTGTAACCTGCTCTGTTAGCACAGCTAAATCATCTGTTCTGCTGTGCTACATGAACATGGTCATTTTTCATCATGATAAGTTCATACATTTAATTAAACAAAATCCTCATGTGTTTTCAGGTGAAAAAGGAACGTCACGATAAATTCATCGACTGTTTCGAGCACGTCGCCAACGAAATTGATACTATATACAAGGTAACAGGAAATCGCGTGTTCAGCGTCGGGTCTGCCGGAAGTAGATTCCCGCTGGCGGTGGCCCTAAACATCCATTGATCACCCACCAAACGAACATTGTTAATGTTGCGTAGCTTAGTTACTTTGTTATCTTAAGTAATCGTAAATCGTTCATTAAACTTTTTTGATTGTGGTGAGTGCAAATGATTTTGTTAGTTTTGTAAAACGAGTAATAATAATAATTTATTAGCAGTAATTACACATAATCATACACTGAAAACCACGGGTCCTGAACGAAGCTAAGCTTATATCTCGGGACTCTGAATCGCAACTTAACAACTACTTATGTGGGAGTTTTATAAAAATGCTAATTATAACTTAACATAAATAGTTTTTTGCAAAGAAGAGTAAATAAACACAACGGTTATAAATAATTAGCAGTTAAATAATGTTTACATACATAACAAGGAATAGCAATCGTCATTTTTTTTTTTTTTTTATAACATCTAAGAGGCAAACGAGCAAGACGGGTCACCTGATGGTAAGTGATTCACCGCCGCCCACGGTCACCAGCGATGCCAGTGTGTTGCCTACCCTTCAGGTAAGAATATGCTCTTTTCTTGAATAACCCAATGTCGCAGTTGTTGGGGAGGACCGCTGATGGCAACGAATTCCAAAGATTTACTGTGCGTGGCAGAAAACTGTTTTCGTCATATTTCCAATTCTTAAATTAATTTATCCTGTAAGTTATCCTGCCACGTCGCGAACTTGATACGTCCTTTATTTTAGTTTTTCTGACATATACGTTTGCAGGCGCTCGCGATGAATCAGTCTGCGCAGGCATTCCTGGGCCCCGAGAATCCAGAGGAGCCGTATTTGGACGGCATCAACTATAACTGTGTGGCGCCCGGCAAGCGCTTCCAGCCCATGAGCAATCTGTCCGGCGGGGAAAAGACGGTCGCCGCGCTCGCCCTGCTCTTTGCGATACACAGGTGAATGCGAGCGTGCGGCGTGCTGCTTAACAGCTTTTAGTTTGAAGTGTGCACGATTTTGGCTAATGAAATAGTTTCACGTCAAGTTTATGCAATTCACTTTCATACTAATGACCACTTACAATCGAGGCATCATCTCTGCGTGATCGTTACATAAATATTTAAGTTTGAGTTAACAATTGTATTTCTTAGCTATCAACCGGCGCCGTTTTTCTTGCTGGATGAAATTGATGCAGCGTTGGACAACACCAATATCGGCAAAGTGGCCTCCTTTATCCGCTCGAAGAAGGGCAGCCTGCAAACCATCGTCATCTCGCTCAAAGAGGAGTTTTACGGTTGTGCCGAGGCGCTCATAGGCATCTGCTCGGAGGTGAGTGAGGACCTCCGTCATTGCTGTACTAACTGTGTAAGGCGACGAGCATTATACGGCTAATAGACATGGTGGCCATTAAACACATGAATAGTTTGCTTATAGCACCTCCTCATACCTGAACTGAACGCTGTCTACTTATATTATATATATGATATTGTTTATATAATGGCATCTCACCAAGGGATACTTAAATTGTTTTAAAGCACCTAATGAATTCTTTCTTAACACGTTCACGTCGGTGCGTACCAACGGTGGCCCGCATTTGATTGTGTTTTTAAACGTTAAAAAATTAAGGTTTATGAACTAAAAACACGTTTTTCAAATTAGAAAAACCTATTAGAATCGCTCTCGTGTTATCCATTATTTAATAAATCCAAAATTAAAAATAAATTCTATCTTTCGAGTTATACTTACTGGAAGAAATCTGAGGTTAAGTTGAAAATACCGCACAAGTTACACAACATGCAAAATAAATTATTGCTATAACATAACAGCCAATTTACGTCCCCACTGCTGGGGCACAGACCTACCCTCAATGTGAGGGCGATGGGGCCACAGTCACCACGCGGGCCCAATGCGGATCGGTGACTTTAAACACACCTTAGAATAAATTCTAATTCATGTGCAAGTTTCTTCACGATGTTATCCTTTATTGTTGTTACAAAAGTTCACAAATGTACATAACTTAAATATGAAAGTCACCGGTACATGCCGAGATTCGAACCCGCGACCTTCACAATGAAGGCCGCACGCTCTAACCGTTAGGCCAACGAGCTACCTACTGATACTGCTACGCGCTATACTATTAGCAAACGTAAAACTGGTACAGGTCTGAACAGGCGAGGACCGCGCGCCGCCAGGTGAATCGCGGCGAACATTCGCGCGCCGCGTCATGCTGAAGAACATGAACGTCGGCTCCGGCGTTAACGTGTTAATTGTGTTACTAGACGCGACCGACGCCATCTCTCATCTGTATATTTGCAAGTACGATTTGTGTAATTACTCTTGCTTTCGCGTCCGCTTTGTCTGCAGCCGGCGGACTGCCTGGTGAGCGACGTGTTTACCATCAGCCTGGAGCAGTACCAGGACTAGCCGCCGGCGCGCTGCCCGCCGCGTTTTGGGCGCAGCGCCGTGGGATACGCGGGCGCACGAGCACTCGCGTAAAGACGCGGAGCGCGTCCCAAACACATTGCACGCGACATATATTTATATATTGTTTCCATTTCAAATACTTGTCTCATTATAAGTAATAGAAATTGACTTCATAAATTGTTTTCATTTCTCTGTAAGGGGCGAGCTAACGAGATACCTGAATAATAAAAAGAAAATGAAGACTGCTTAAAGAACTTCAAATATGTTAAGTGGTCTCTGTTGCCGGAGACTGTCTGGGCAGGTACCGCCCCAGCGTTTATTTGTGATTACATCCTACGTCTTAAGGTGACAGCACAATATCGTGCAGTGTATATACAGCCTAACTATCGCCACGTTATAAGCTGACGTATTACTTATATACTTCGTAGAATAAAAAAAGTTAATAATATAATAGGTTGGAAAATATCTCCCTTCCGCCTTTTTGTCTTTTGAATTTCGCGGCTATGTACAAAGCGCTACAGAGCTCGTATCTGGCAATACTATACATAATTTGAAAGGTCTTGACATAACCTACAAAACGACGCTATGCATAATTAGTTTGGATATTGCGTTCAACAGTTATAGACGTGTAAACATGCGAGTTCACTAACGCCGAATTTGCGCTATTTTAAAGTTTTCCTTCGTTAAAGGCAAATCCGCTAGAGAAACGTTCCGTGAGATTAATGGTGTTTTGGGGGATGGTACTCTATCACTTCGAACCGCGGAGGAATGGTTTCGACGATTCAGAACCGGTGAAAACGACACCATGGATAAGCCAGCCGGCGGAAGACCTGTGACGACAAATACCGATCAAATCATGGACTACATCGAGTTAGACCGGCATGTGGCATCTCGTGACATCGCCCAGGAGATGGGAATTAGTCACCAAACCATTTTAAACCATCTGCAGAAGGCTGGATACAAAAAAAAGCTTGATGTTTGGGTGCCGCATGATTTGACGCAAAAAAACCTTCTGGACCGAATCAACGCCTGCGATATGCTGCTGAAACGGAACGAACTCGACCCATTCTTGAAGCGGATGGTGACTGGCGACCAAAAATGGATCACATACGACAATATCAAGCGAAAACGGTCGTGGTCGAAGGCCGGTGAATCGTCCCAAACAGTGGCCAAGCCGGGATTGACGGCCAGGAAGGTTTTGCTGTGTGTTTGGTGGGATTGGAAGGGAATCATCCACTATGAGCTGCTCCCATATGGCCAGACGCTTAATTCTACCATCTACTGCGAACAACTGGACCGCTTGAAGCAGGCGATCGACCAGAAGCGTCCAGAATTGGCCAACAGGAAGGGTGTAGTGTTCCACCAGGACAACGCCAGACCACACACTTCGTTGATGACTCGTCAGAAGCTACGGGAGCTTGGATGGGAAGTTTTATCGCATCCACCATATAGCCCGGACATAGCGCCAAGTGATTACCACCTGTTCCTGTCCATGGTGAACGCCCTTGGTGGTGTAAAGTTGAACTCAAAAGAGGCTTATGAAAAGTGGCTGTCCGAGTTCTTCGCAAATAAGGAGGGGGGCTTCTACGAGGGAGGTATTATGAAGTTGCCGTCTAGATGGAAACAGATTATCGAACAAAACGGCGCATATTTGAACTAAATCCGATCACTGTAACACTTTTTATAAAGCATTGAATAAAGAGCAAAAAAGCGGAAGGGAGATATTTTCCAACCTTATATTTAGTTAAAAATCAGACCGAGTATCGTGCGGGGAGCGCCAACCGTGCGCGTGCAATGCGGCTGGCACGTGCATTGCGGTCTAGGAATAACTTCTTATGAGCACGCATATGGTTTTATCTTCTCTTAATGTTATTCCTCATCACCCCGCCTAATTAGTTGTCTAGGTTTTTATATATACAACCATAACGTGTTTGCGACACGACGGAGCTCGTGCGCGGGGCGAGCAGCAGGGTAATTTGGTGTTTGCGGCGTCGGGCTCGAGTAATGGATGAGCGCATGCTTCTGGAATGAACAGCCTAATGTCAATCTACCAATCGTTGCCAGTAAATACAGCAAGGTCTCTTCGCAAGGGAACGACAAATAAAAAGTTTTGCGCAGTGATAAGCTCAAGATCGCCTCTATATATAGTTATTTATTGTCGCTTCTTAGATCATCATTTTTTATTTTTTTTTTTAATTGTCCTCCCTGCGTTTTGTAGGTCAGGGCCTTTATTTATCCTATTTTATTCACATACCATCTTTAGTTTACATTATTCTATTCTAGCTTTATATTTTTTTTATTTCAAATTTTCTTTACCTTTATTTACATTTCGTTTTCATTTCATTTCTTCATACCTATCTTTCATACCTCATAGTACACTTTCATTCTCCAATCTATTTCCTTCTTTCATCCCTCCTCTCTGTGTGAAGACTCATCGCACTTGTTCAGACGGGGGGGGGGGGGGACTGAAAAGATCATCCCTTTTGTAGCCTAATTTCTTTTCTTCTCCCGGTTTTCACTTTTTCCTATACTTACAGTTTTTGTTGTACAATTAAGAGTTTTGCAATTTTTAATTTTAATAGCTACTACTTTTCTGCAATACCCCAGAAAGGCGGTACGACTTTCGTCCTCACTCAGAGAGGCGATGACTCCACTATCTATCTTATCCTCGATCTTCACTTCACATTCCATCCTTTCCCTTACATACATGGTACAGGAAGTTAGGATGTGCACCACGGTCTAGTCCACCGTCGGGTCACAGAGGCACGCGGGACTCTCCTTGAGCTTGAACCTGTGAAGGTACTCGGAGAATCTCCCGTGCCAAGTGAACAGCTGGACCAAGACCGTGTCGAACTCGAGCTGGCGAAGCACGCGATATGCCGATCTGACATCAGGGAAAAATATCCTCGTTGTTGAAGCCATTAAACCTTGCACATACCTCCTGTTCCATTCGTCAAGCGTCCTCAGCATTAGCTGACGCTTGACGAAGGAAACGGAGCAATCCTCGTACTCAGGTCTTCTTTTACTCTTCAGAGCCGCTTCCTTGGCCAGTTGGTCCGCCCTTTCGTTACCCTCCATCTTAGATCATCATTATCATCAACCGATAGACCTCCACTGCTAAACCTCCCCCGACATTCCACGTCACATAGAGGACACAAAGGTGCTGTGGTTAAGAAAACACAAGTTACAAAATAATTATTTATTTCTAATAAAAAGGAACAGCATAATTAGATCCCCCGCGCGGCGCACACTGCCCCCACCACCCGTCGGTGAGTACATGCGATGGTACCAACCGGACGTTCAGCTGGTGGCTGGTGTTACGCCGCCCGGACAATGAGATGGCAGTTAGAATATTTACACCGCACCACATTACTTCGGAAGTAAAGTTTAATCGTGACATAGATAGTTTATTTTCATTCAGCTAAATATTAGTTTGGGGAAAAAGTGTTTTCGCATTATAGTATGTATGAACTTGTAATAAAGTCTCTTGGCTATACTTTTTGTGTCTGCTGCTGGTTCTGGTGTCGTTGAAAGCTTAAATTTTAAAAAACACAATTCCAAATTCAAATTAAGAAAATGTTTGATTTTCATTTGTTTTTCGTACTAAGTCAAGATGAGCGAAATCTAATGAAGAAATTCGATACATTTTGAAATGTTTACTACAATGAAAGTAAAAATGTAACGCAAGCCGCGAAAAAAATGTTGCGATGTTTATGGAGTTAGTGCAGTGTCTGTGAGAGTAGCACAAATGTGTGATGTTTATGGATCTAGTGCAGTGTCTGTGAGAGTAGCACAAATTTGCGATGTTTATGGAGCTAGTGCAGTGTCTGTGAGAGTAGCACAAATGTTTGATGTTTATGGAGCTAGTGCAGTGTCTGTGAGAGTAGCACAAATTTGCAATGTTTATGGAGCTAGTGCAGTGTCTGTGAGAGTAGCACAAATTTGCGATGTTTATGGAGCTAGTGCAGTGTCTGTGAGAGTAGCACAAATGTTTGATGTTTATGGAGCTAGTGTAGTGTCTGTGAGAGTAGCACAAATTTGCGATGTTTATGGAGCTAGTGCAGTGTCTGTGAAAGTAGCACAAATGTGCGATGTTTATGGAGCTAGTGCAGTGTGTCGTGTCTGTGAGAGTAGCACAAATGTGCGATGTTTATGGAGCTAGTGCAGTGTCTGTGAGAGTAGCACAAATTTGCGATGTTTATGGAGCTAGTGCAGTGTGCAGTGTCTGTGAGAGTAGCACAAATTTGCGATGTTTACGGAGCTAGTGCAGTGTGCAGTGTCTGTGAGAGTAGCACAAATTTGCGATGTTAATGGAGCTAGTGCAGTGTGTCGTGTCTGTGAGAGTAGCACAAATTTGCGATGTTTATGGAGCTAGTGCAGTGTGTCGTGTCTGTGAGAGTAGCACAAATTTGCGATGTTTATGGAGCTAGTGCAGTGTGCAGTGTCTGTGAAAGTAGCATAAATTTAGTTTAAGCGTTTTCAATCCGGAAATTTTGAAGTCATAGATGCATGTCGCTCCGGTCGCACTATTACGGATAAAATGGATGTCATTTTTGAAAAAGTGGAGCAATATCGGCATATCAGTAGTTACGACGTAGCTGAAGAACTGGGAGTTGACCACAAAACAGTTTACGCGCATTTGAAAAACACTGAGACCACGTTTGTGATTCTTTATTACGACGCAATGAAACCGAACCATTTTTGAAGAAGCTGATAACTGGTGATGAAAAGTGAAAAAGGTCGTGGTCAAACGATCGGGCCGGTCAGACGGTGGCGAAAGCCGGGTTAACTCGCAACAAGGTGATGCTGTGTGTGTGCGGTGGGATTGTAAGGGCATTATTCATTATAAGCTGTTACTACCAGGCAGGACCATCGATTCTGAAGTCTACTGCGAACGACTGATGAGATTAAAGCAAGAACTTGAGAGAAAGCGGCCGGAATTAATAAACAGAAAGGGTGTGGTTTTTCACCATGATAACGCTAGACCTCACACATCTTCAGCCACTCGGCAAAAATGAGAGTTTGGCTGGAAGGTGATAATGCATCCGCCGTATAATCCTGACAACAACCTTGCACCTTCAGATTTCCACCTGTTTCGGTCTCTTCAGAATTCTTTAGGCAGTGTCAGGTTAAAATCACGAGAGGACTGCCAAAACCACTTGTCGCGGTATTTTGATCAGAAGTCCCAAAATTTCTATAGCAATGGGATCATGTCCCTACCCCCTACCTACAAGATGGCAAAAAGCTATCAAACAAAATGGTATCAACATACTTTAGTTAAATATAAATAACTATATTAAAATATGTTTTAAATTTTTTAAAAAATGCGAAGAAACTTTTTCCCCTATCTAATATGTTTTAGTTCAAATCTTTAGGAACACTGAAGAGTTGGTATGGATGTAAATTCTTAAAAAAAATGTAATTATTTCAAGTGATTATTTATAAAAATACATAATTTTGTATTATTGCATAAATCTTTATCATCATCCGACAGACGTCCACAGCTGGACATAGGTCTCCCAAAAAGATCACCACATCGATCGGTCCTGTGCTGCTCGCGACCTTCACCAGTTGTAGGACCACCTAGTGGGAGGCCTATTATTCCATACAATTAATTAATAATATAAATATAATGTACCTTTGACAATATACCTGCGCACGCCCGTTGCGATCACATAAACCGGATAATAATTACTCGACGTTTGATGCAAAGCCCGCAGTACTTACCATGTAACCCCTGCAATACTTCCTGTGTCCCGTTGCGTCCGACTGTGCTCGCGTTCGAGAATAACGACACAGTTAATAGTTGAGCTATATCTGTCATACGTTTAGAGTTTTATTCGCATTGTAATAAAGTTCTTCTTATACACAGGCTGTTAGGAGATCGCGTCCAAAAACGAAAACAGACGATGGCACTAATGACATCTTTGATAGGACGGAAAAAAAATCTATTCTAATTACAAAAATTCATATTTTTAAAATGTATCATTAGCATTATTTACGCTCCATCATATTAGTACAGCTAAATGAAAAAAAAACAGCAATGAAACACAAAATCAAAAACAGCTGATGCTCAGAAACAGCAGATTTTTTTTTTTAGTAAAATAATGTATTCTTTCCGTCCCATCATCAAAGGTGTCATTTGCACTATCGTCTGTTTTCGTTTTCGGAAGCGGTCTCCTAACACCAAGTATTGACACCGTAATTAGCCAGTTCTTGAAAACCGACAATGCGTTGTATTTTTTGCCTTAGAGCGACCGGAAATGATTTCACTACAATAGACTCCTCGCTACTAGGCGAGGAAATACTGCGAGCCGATGTCTGGCGGGCCGGCTGATAAAGGTATGGAATGAGTATTATATAAATAATAAACCGCTACGGAGACTGACTGCTTACACTGGTCAGAACAGATTCTGCGACTCCCTCCGATCAGGCCCCAATTTTCATAAAGAAAATAGATCGAATAACTTGAACGATGGCGAGGAGGCGACGCGACGGCTGCAAACTGACTAAGCGGCACCCCTCTCGTCACGGATTAAAATTATTTCTTGCAATAACAGTAACATTATCACTGTCAAAATACTTAGAAAATATTTTTTTCCTGCGGTAAAAATCGTTTGAAATCTAATAAGGCGAAGTCGTAAAATCCGTCGATCGAGGCAAGTTTGTGGTAAGTCAAAGTTATCAAAAGTAAACGATGAGGGTCGAGGAGACCTCGCTCTGCGTATCGAATGAGACGCGAGGGCGCTCCGCCTTCCTGACGCGAGGCGCAGCTGCCGCGCTTAGGCTTAAATGTTTAACCATTTAGCAGTGGTAAAGTTTAAAGAAGCCCGCTGCGAGGTGCCCGGGGCGGCGCGCGCCCGCCGTGCTCACTGCTCGACGTCACTCCTAGCGCCGAGTCTTACATTTGAACTGTATATCAGATAGTCTATTGCATCATGGAAATCTTCATATTATATTTTATTAATTTCTTATCTGATTTCAATAAATTCTACAGAAGTAACAAAATGTTTCCAACAGACTATTAAAATGAGAAGAGACAGATGTAAACAATAATAAGTTGACAGTGCTGATGTCGGCAGGCTGCGTGTCAGGTGTAGTGCTGGCGCGGCGCGAGGGCGGCGCGCGTCACGCACAGTCTGGCGGGTCCAACGAGCTGCAGCGGCACGTGCACGAGCTCACCGGGCACTCCGCGTGCTCGCTGCAAACAACCGGTGCGCCGGTGTTACGGACCGCTCGCGAACGCATCGTCGTTGGCGAACACGTTCTACGCAATACTTTTTAACTCATCGAAAATAGAGACAGAAAAATCGGTACTAAGTAAAAATTTTATACCTATAGTGTTTTTCGCGACTAGAAGTAGCTCATTTTCTTTTACAGTCTTTTTTCTCCGTACAAAAAGATTATAAACATTAAAACCAAAAAATTAAATGAATGAATGAAAAGAATATTTGAACAAATCAAATTACTACCCTGTTTCTCGTGGATTATTCTTTACCTGAACCAAAGCAGCAGGTGCGCGGCGTGGCCCCCGTGCCGACACGCCACGCACCAGCTGAACCAGCCCCCGAACTGCGACCCGCCCGCGCCGACGCCACCGCCTACGCCCACGCTACCGACTCCCACGCTCACGCCGCCGCTAGCGGTGCCCAGATGCAGCAAGCACACTCCGCAGCGCGGCAGGGGCTTGCGGCAGTTCGGGCACGCGGATATCTGTGCCCACATTACACAGCTTATGTATTTATACCGGTCGTCGACCGACCGCTGTCGTGCGAGCGCGACACTAGTACGTTCTATACGAGAATATTGTGGAGACGATGGGGAGTCGTTTCATTGCGTTTTTTTAATAATTCGTAAACATTCTCCCGAACTCTTTCCATTTACCACATACTTGCGCCAGAAGTTGCACATACGGTGACGGGACTGGTATAAATATGACCTCACAAGTATACAGCGCAAAAAGTCCGTGATCAGCGAACAAGATGGGACCTTGTGAGAATAAACTTATTATTGTCATCAGCCCGAAGCAGTTAACTGTTAGAACAGTATCACGGGGTATTTAATATTCTTCTCGAATTGCAGTAATTTATTACCTCGTATTTAATGCGGGAGAACAAGTGATAACACCGTAGCGTATAGCCTGCGGAGTCCGAGTGCGCGCGCGTTCGTTTAGTTACAAAAGTGTTAGTGAAATTGCTATCGACAGTAAACTTTATCAAAAACGCATTCTCATTCATATAAATATTAAAAAGAGAACATTGTATGAAGCCGCTCATCACCTTCATCTTGGCAGCGGGCGGCGGCAGGCGGGCGAGCGCGGCGCGTGGTCGGGCGCTGTGCGCGGGAGCGGCGACGCACTTGCCGCAATAGCTGCAGGCCACGCCCACTCGGCGCGCCGTCGCGAGCGCCACGCCCTCCTCCGCTGCGTCGCCCGCGTACGCGCACACACACGTGTCCAGTGCGCAACGCGCCCACCACATGCGCCAGCTGTCCAGCAACGTGCGGTAGCTAAATGCAAAATGTACAATACATAAAAGGTTTGTAATTTTAATTCCATCTGAGTAGGGATGGGTAACGGCAGAACCCTTTGAAAGGTCTCATGATCTAATAAAAGTAAGCTGCTTAATACGGGCAGGGCATGACTGATGTGTGAGAAAATAATAGAAAAGCTTAATTTCAGATGTTGCTATAGTTAGCCGTATGATGACGAAAAAAAAATTAATCGTTTGAAGATGTTTTATCTGAGTTGGGAATTATTATAAGGTAATATAGCAACGTGCGTGCGTCACCTTTCGAGCCAAGCGAGCACACGCTCATCGCGCAGCAGCTCCGGCGGGCAGCAGCGCGCGGCGAGCAGCGCAGCAGATTGCACGTCCCCGCTCGCCTCCACCCACCGCTGCAGCAGCGTTAATCCTTCGGGGCTCACCCCTGCACACACATACACATAAATTTCGTTGCCATAATTTTTAAGCGATGACTTTCAACACAAAATAATTATAAGTAATCCTAAAAACTACGGTCGATAGTAATTAGGAAAATGTACTGTTCGTCCAGATCGCATCTTTGTGATGTTCTGAAGTGGCTTTTGTTCTGGAGTATGTGTGTGTGACTGTGTGTTTGTAGGTGCAGGTTCAGATTTAGTAGGTGGAACAGGATCTAGGATAATAGGATAAACAAGGACTGGGTTGTAATATTTGTAGGTGAATCATCAAGTACATAGGCTGGTTTGAGCCGGTCTATCGAAACTGTCACTATTTTCCCTTTGCTCAAAATCTTGTAAACCTTATCTCCTCTCTCAATAACCTCGTAGGGACCAAAGTATGGAGATTGTAAAGCACCACGATCCGAATCGTCTCTTAAAAATACGTGAGTTGAGGTGATCAAATCATGATGCACAAAAATTTTGTTTTTATCATGGCGTGCAGCAGGTCTCGGCTGCGGCTTAGCCGTAAACACATGTTATGCGCATGTGTACGTACCGGTGAGCAGCAGCCCCGCGAGGTCACCGCGCTCCACGTGCGCGTCGCACGTGCGCCGCACGTACTCATGCAGCCGCGCGTCCGGCAGGAAGGTGCACGCGAACGCGACGCGGTCCTCTAGCCGCATCTCCGTCTCGTTCTGCAGAAAATATTTCAGTTATACTCCACCCACGGTAAAACCGTGGGTTGAGTATAACTGAAATATGAATGGTGCTAAAAGCACCAGCTCAACGTGAAGGCTCGTGCTAGCTCTTTTATATTTGGCCTAAGATAATAAATTAGCTAATAATTCGTATAACATCTAATACCCATACTTCATACAAATATCAAAGTCCGCATCTATTTTTAACACCGAGGCAATTACAAGGACGGGTTGCAGAGACGAACTTGGCCATTGAACAAAAATCAAAATTTTTGTTCAGTGGCCCATATTCGAAGATCAATACTTATGTAATGGTGCGAATGGTGTCGTTCTGATTGTTGTCAGACTCACCAGTACTGCGGCGAGGTCCGGTTGCGCGGTGCTGGTTGGTGCGGTGGCCGCCAAGAAGTATAACAGCGCGCGCAGGTAGGGGTCGGGCAGCGCGGGCGCAGCGGCCGCGAGCGCGTCACGCCACAGCCGCTCGTCCGTGCCGGGGCCCGCCAGCGCTGCGCGCGCACACCAACAGATTACACGACGATTTAATAATTATTGGTGTATCACAAAAAGCCGTGATATCATTAGCTACTTGTATACGCTAAGCGTCTATCTGTACCACTTTCAATAAAGGAAGGTATTTTTAGGTTATATTATTGAAACTTTGATTCTCTGTGTAAATGTGCTGCACTGAGTGCTGTGAAAGTTGAAAGAATGGACGAAAGAAGATTAACGAAAGAGGTATACAAGGTAAGAATGATTGGAAAAATCGGTGCAGGTCGACCTAGGCGGACATATTCCGATCAAATCGAAGATGTCCTAAAAAAAGGCCTCGTCAAGAGAACACGCAACCAACGAGCATGCATGAGAGCGCTCATGAAAGTGGAGGAGTGCGAGAGAGGTGTGCAAGAATCGTAGCAAGTGGAGAGAGTTGGTCTCTGCCTACCCGATTGGGAAAGGGGCGTGATATATATGTATGTATGAATGAGTGCTGTGTCCACAGTTCAAATAGAGTTACGAGAGTTAAGTGAGATGACAGATTAAAAGCTTTTTTGTAAAACCACAGTCATATTTAGGTACCCTACATATGAAATTAGCGTTTTGTCGTACTGACCAATTCGATCCGAAATATCTCCTCTTTGGTTATGAATTCTAAATTCAAATTTATAAATACATTTAGCTGCTATATTTGAGTTTTGAACGACAGTCATTAATTTGTTTTTCCTCATTCTTTTTTTTCTTTGGCGTCGCTTATTACCACACAAATGTAAACATGAAATATCGGTATATTTACGAGTACGAGTTGCACCGTGGCACCAGTACCAGTGGTGCAGAAACAGCTCGAAGGATTAATGATGTGTGCGGTGCTGGTGTCGCAAAAGAAAGCACGGTACGTTTTTGGTTTCAACGTTTTCGTTTTGGATATTTCGACCTTCAGAACCAACCCATGGACGGCCGGAGACCAAAGTGGGACATTAAGAATTAAAGGCTATTCTGGAAGCGGATCCACCACAAAGCACTTCAGATATAGCTGCAGGCTTCGGGTTAAGTTACAAAACTGTATTAATGCATTTGAAGCAAATCGGGAAAGGAAAAAATCTTAAATGATGGGTACCTCACGAATTGAGTGAATCGAACTTGCAAACACGCGTCGACTGCTGTGTTACTTTGCTCAACCGACACAATAATGAAGAGATTTTAAATCGAATTATTACTTGAGATGACAAGGGGATCCTGTATGATAATCAGAAGCGCTTGTAGCAATGGCTGAACCCTGGAGACCCAGCCAAAACCTGCCCTAAACGAAAATTGACTCGGAAATAGGTATTTGTGAGTGTTTGTGTGGACCAGCGCCGGTGTCGTTCACTACAGCTTTCTAAAATCTGGCCAAACGATTACAGCAGATATCTATTGTCAGCAACTGCAGATCATGAAGGAAGAACTAGCTGCTAAACAATCGAAACTGGTCAACCGCTCGAGGCCACTGCTGCTTTACGACAACGCAACACAACGCAATGCACAACAAACAACCGCTAAGTTAGTTGAGTTACAATTGGACCACCGTGCTCCCCGGACCTTGCCCCAACAGATTACTATTTGTCCGGAATTCGAACAACTTCTTACAAGGAAAATAATTCAACTACGATGCGGCAATCCAAACCGCCTTTAAAGAGTTTATTGATTCTCGTCCCCATGGTTTTTTTAGTAATGGGATCAACAAACTACCTATGAGATGACAACGGAACAGTGCATAGATTACAGCAGTGCATACTATGATTAATTGAATATATTTTCCAAAAAAAACATTGGCTTTATATTTCTCCGTTAGAAAGCTCAAATTTAATATTTAAGAAGCTAATATTTATTTTTGTATTCATAAACGCGCATGGTACGTGATGGGGGGCGTAATGCGCGCGCGTGTGTTACCTAGCGCGGCGACGCGCAGACGCGGTTCGCGCGCTCGCGCCAGCACGTCCAGAGCGGCGCGCGTGCGCAGGTGGAAAGCGGCGAGCGCGGCTGCGCGGCACGGCGTGCCCTCTGCCTCGGCACGCTCCACGCCCACGCCCGCGTTCTCCCAGCCCCAGCCCCAGCCGCACAGTTGCAGAGCGCAAGTGCGCTCCGCACTCCTGCTCATTTTCAAATATTGCCATAGAGTAAAAATATAAAATAGAATAATACGAAGTAAAATATAAATGGAACTGTGCAAATGTGTACCTGTATACAGTGACTTTGCGATTGGGCATGTCGGGCAGCAGCAGCGGCACCGCCTCGGAGCGGTAGCCGCCGTCGCCGGGCGCGCGCAGAACCGTGCGCACGCCCGGATGCTTCCACGGGCTGTTGCGGAAGCAGCCTGCAACAAAATTGGTAAAGTACATGCATTATTATTATTATTAAGACATATGTCATACGAGACGAATTACGCAACGTAATAGCTTGCCTCACCACGAGGTGAACATTCTGCTTATCTCGTACATATCTCGCCTGCTTCTTCGATTCGTAAATAAGAAAAAATTGATAAAATTAAATGTTTAACAAACTATTTTTAATATTACAATGTACGTCGCTCACCATCTTCAACCAGAGATTTGCTCAGCGCCAGGAAATGCCACAGACCGCTCAGGGCCTCGTCCTCGGCGAGGTCAGCGTTCTGCCATAGATCCGGCTGCAAACCAGTAAGACGGATTGCGCGATGAAGTTGAGCTCGACGTTCATCCATAATATGTTATATCTTAAAGAACCAATTGAAAGATTTTATATACAAACAACTAATAACGTACTGAATGTCACATATGATCATAACACCATGTTTGCATTTTTTACCTAAACTTAACCAACACATCAGATGTTAAGTTATACTGTAGTCTTAAGTAGTAAACCAACTGACTATATGTTACTATTCACTTATTGTCTTCACTCCCATCAAAAGCACACTGAAGTATTTGGTTGAAGAAAGCGGTTGATGTGCGTTAAGTAACAAGTTATTTTATCGCATGCAAAAATTATTGCGACCATAATAAAAATTAAAAGATCACAATCCCAGGTTGTTAGAGTTTGCACCGCGATCACCTTGAGGCCGTAGTCGGTGCTCGCCCGGCGCTGCATGAGGTGGGACACGTCCTGCAGCGAGCTGTAGAAATCGTCGTTGAGCAGCCGCAGGGCGCCGCCGCCCGCCCACACCAAGCCCCCGCGCGCGCCCCACCCGATCGTCACGCGCTCGCACACCGTGTGCTCCACCACCGCCCCTTCAACACAAGTGATATTATAGATAAGATAGATAGATAAATTAGTTTATTTGTCCACGCAGTACAGAACACTTATAAAAAGACAAAAACATTACATCAAAGAACACAGATGAACAAAAATATATTGACAAAGTAATATTTTAGGTAATCAATACTGCCGTGTGTACTGCAATGGTACAAAACGGCCGTAGCTCAATGTAACTGTTGCCACGTAGTGAACAACACACTGATTTTCAGCTACCGCCCGCGGCGCGATCGCGAAGGAGATATGTTGCTCTTATTGGTAACCATAGATCTTTATAATTGTACTTGTAATTGTAATTGTAATTGCAATAGATTCATGTGAATAAATATGTTATATGTATGTTGCTAATGACATAGTCAAGAGTGCTACTACTAACTATAGATTTGAATTATAAGCCACTATCAAATGTTTTTGTTTTGATTTTCTAATAAAAATTGTTTAAAATATTTTTTAAAGCTGAAAAGAGAGTTACATTGCCTCACAGGCGGAGGTATATTATTCCAACATTTGGTGGCCTGATGTCGAAAACTGCCGGTAAATGATACAGTTTTATGCTTATAGTAGGAGAGATAGGTACGCGCACTTCTTGCGTTTAATCTGTCTTGGTGAGGAGAAAACTTTATTTTAGAATATAGATATTCTGGTGTCTTATATTTTAAGATTCCGAATAAAAGAGAAGCTAAGTGTAATTGCCTGCGCGATTCCATGTTAAGCATGGACGATTTATAAAGATGTGGAGAGATATGACTACGAGCTGGAACGTCGAAACAGAATCGATAGCAAGCATTTTGCACACGTTGAATTATTCGGCGTGTCCTAGAAAGAAGACGAGGTCCATAAACAACATCGCCGTAATTTAATTTTGAGAGAATTAAGGATTCGGATAAGTGAATACGAGTTTTAATGCAAATGAGATGACGGATTTTATACAAGACTCTTAAACGATAAAAACAATTTCTGGCCACATTATTAACGTGTTTTTCAAAACGTAAATAACCATCAAAGGTGATGCCTAGATTCCTGGCTTCATCTGTAAAGCCTATTTCTTTTCCCTCGATTACAATTTTAATATTTTTAGCTAAAATTGTGTTACGATGATGTTTGTTTCCAAGAACCATAGATATCGATTTTGAAGGATTTAGAAGTAGAGAGTTTCTGCGTGACCATTTAGCAATACGATCGAGGTCTTCATTCATTTTAAGAACAGCATTACCGATAGCTGATGGTTTTGCCGATATGTAAAGTTGGACGTCATCAGCATAGCAATGGAATTCACAATTATGGATAACTTTTGCGAGATCTGCAGCGTATAAAATAAAAAGTAGGGGACCAAGAATTGAGCCTTGAGGAACTCCTCGTTCAACTATCCTTGGATTAGAGAATGCGATAGAGCCATCGCTTCTAGTCAATTGTACCGCTTGCGATCGTCCCGACAAATAACTATGAAACCAACTCAAAGTATTATGGTCCAGCCCATAATAAGCCAATTTAGATAAAAGTAACGATATATCAAGACTGTCAAAAGCCCTGGAAAAGTCTAATAACGTTAAAATAGTGCCTTCGCCAAGGTCTTGGTTAGCAAGGATATTGTCAGTAACGTCAAGCAAAGCAGTAATTGTACCTCGGCCTTTACGGAATCCTGATTGGTACAAAGGTAAAATATTATTTTTTTCAATGTATTTTGTAAGTTGAATATGCACTGCCTTTTCCAGTAATTTTGACAAAAATGGTAAAATACTAATGGGACGTAGATCTTTGAGATGTTTAGGGTTTTCTGTTTTAGGTAGTGGTGTCACAATTGCCTCCTTCCATTGACTAGGAACAGTAAAAGTAGACAATGAAAAATTTATAATATGTGTAATGACATCTAATGTACGAGGAAGCGTCAAAAGAATCATATCTCGGCTTATTCCGTCCTTTCCTAGTGAATTAGATTTTATAGATTTAATATAAGAAGCAATATCAAATTCAGAAATGCATTGAAACTTAAAAGTGTTGTTACAGAATCGATGGAATTCGTAGTATGTCATATCTGAAATAGAGATATTGCTTGTAGAAGGAATATTTAAGAAATAATTATTAATATTAGTGCAAGCTACTATTACGCAAAGAAGCGAAAAACCAGCTATAACTGAAATGTGCTATTAACTGGAATGATCACATCACACATCGCTTTTGACATTAAATCGGTGAATGTCTACAGAATAGCAGAAGTCGTTCTGTGAACTGGAGCCTGTCATCGCGAAATAACGTTAGCACGCTACTAATTTGCGGTGAAAATGAGCACCGACTTTGTTGCGCATGTGGACTATCTGATCTGATTGACTGAAAAATAACGGAAAATCTATTAAAAAATATAAAATTTATGGTCCAAGTCGCAGAGCTGCACGCCGCACTCACCGGACATGCACACGGCCAGCAGACGCGCCTCGTGCGCCGGGTGCCAGCTGAATGAAGCGAGCGGCTGCGAGGCGGGGCAGACGTCGCGCTCCAGGACACTGGGACCGCGACCGTGCTGGTCCTCTAGCTCCTCCAGTGCTGGAGTTGCAGACATCTGAACACAAACATCAGTTGATGCCAAATCTCTTTTACAAAATGAATATTTGAATTTTCTTCCAATATAAATGGTTTTATTTAAATTTCTCATTTTTTTTAAATTAAACCTATCCACGTAAAGTTAAAAATATTTAAACATACAGAACTGTCAGAGGACTGAGTGAGTTTATATTCTTGGGCCTGCTGTATGTCGTGTAGGCGCAAAGTGCTAGAGTCGCGCTGCAGCGACAGCAAGAGGTTGGGTCTGGAAACATTAGAGATTATATCATGAATAACGTAATAACGAAAACATTATGATAATTATCCAAGAACCAGACAATGTCCTTAGATGAACACAACAGTAAGCTAAATATGCCGCTACGAAATTTACCGACCCGTGGATCAAAAACAACACTGACCAGGTCTGTTACAAAAAGGTCGCAATTTATTGGACCGTCAAAACTTATCTAACGCAATGGATTTTCTTTTTTTTATACAATTAAGCGAACCGACGAGCGGCACGCTCACCTGATGGTAAGTAATACCGCCCCCTGCCCATAACAATGTGGCGCTTGTTAAGATGTTATACAGAGCACCACATCGCGCTCGTCGCCTGTGCTATGAGATGTTGAGTCTCGTTATTACAACAATTACACAACGCCATCCAAACCGGACCAATGTAATGTTTTCATACTACTGTTTGACGCCTGACGTAGGCGCTGCAATGGTACCTACTTAGACGATCTTTGGCAACAGAGATCTGCCACCGGTAAATATTAGTAGTAGATATATTATCGATATAGGTGCATGTATGGATGCAAAAGAAGTGAGTGGAGCGTGAAGTCGGCCCACCTCGTGGGGCACCACTGTATCTTCCTCGGCGCTCGGGCGGCGGGCAGCGTGAGCAGCGGCCGGGCGAGCGCGCGCGCGTCCCACACGCACACGGCCGCGTCGCCGCGCGTCGCCAGCTGCCAGCCGCGAGCCGCCGCGCACACGCCCAGGCACTGCCGGCTCGTGGCGACGCTCGCCGGCGCGCCCGTCTGCTCTGCGCCCATACGACAACCTCTCTTGCACAAGCTGCACTTGCTGCTTGCTTTCTCACAAAACTGTTCCTAACATTACTTTTACTAATAGGTGGACCGGAAAGTAATGTCGTTTCTGCGATGCCAATACTTGATTGTCATTTGTCAGCTCATTGTTTTGTTCAGAGGCGTACCAAAGACATTGTGAGGTTATAGTGATTTCTTTACTTATAGACAATTGAATTACAATTTTTTTTTGTAATTTTGGGTAAAATGGCCAGCCAAATACCAGAAGAGGTACACATCCGGCATTGCATGCTCTTTGAGTTTCGCAAGGGAAATAACGCAACAGTTGCTACCAAAAACATTTGCGATGTTTATCCAAATGCACTGGACATTCGTAAATGCCAAAGGTGGTTTTCCAAGTTCAAATCGGGTAATTTTGATCTTTCCGACTCGTATCGATCAGGAAGACCATCAGCGTTAGACAACGACGTGTTAAGGGCGGAAGTGGAAGCAAATCCGTGTCAGACGATCGAGGAATTGTCAAACAGTCTCAACAAACCTTGGTCGACCATCCAAGAACATTTGAAGCAGATTGGAAAAGTAAGCAGAGCAGGTGTTTGGGTCCCGCATAATCTGTCCGAACAGAATAAGGCTAACCGATCAATCACATGCAACTTATTGCTTCAACGACACAACACAGAAGCGTTTTTTGATCGCTTGATCACAGGAGATGAGAAATGGGTCCTGTATGATAACCCAAAACGCAAAAGGCAGTGGCTCTCTCCAAATGAAATCCCTCGGAGTACTGCTAAGCCAGGTTTACACCCCAAAAAAGCGCTTTTGTGTGTTTGGTGGAGTATTCGCGGCATTGTTCATTTTGAATTACTGAAACCTGGAGAAACTGTTACTGCAGACCTCTACAGCGAACAATTGCAGCGAGTCAATCAATCTTTAATTGAAAAGTGGCCAGCGATTGTCAACCGAAAAGGCGTCATTCTCCAACATGACAATGCAAGACCGCACTGCGCAAGGCGAACTCTAGAAAAAATTAATGAATTGGGGTGGGAGGTGCTGCCTCATCCACCATATTCGCCCGATGTTGCACCATCGGATTTCCACTTATTCCGAGCGCTGCAACACTTTTTAAGTGGCAAAACATTTGCAAATTTGGATGATATCCAAAATGCCATCTCTAGATATTTTGCCGAAAAACCAATTAATTTTTATCGATCAGGGATTGAAAATTTACTCACTAGATGGCAAAAGGTTATTGACAATGATGGGGAATACATCATTGATTAAAAATAAAGACTCGTTAAAAATGTATGTGTTTGTATTTAGCGTAAGAAAACGACATTACTTTCCGGTCCCCCTAATATATCAACTCTCACACAAACAGATCTTACCATACCATAACAGCCAGTTTACGTCCCCACTGCTGGGGCACAGGCCTACCCTCAATATGAGGGCGATTGGGCCATAGTCACCACGCTGGCCCAATGTGGGTTGGTGACTTCACACACACCTTAGAATAAATTCTAAGTCATGTGCAGGTTTCCTCGCGATGTTTTCCTTCACCGTTTGTATCTCGCTGTTGTAACTAAAATTCACAAATGTACACAACTTAAATATTAAGTCTTCGGTACATGCCGAGATTCGAACCTGCGACCTTCGCAATGAAAGCCGCACGCTGACGCATAATGGTTGGCCAGCGAGCTACTTCCACACAGAGCACAGGTCTCCCCCAAAGATCTCCACATCGATGGACCTGCGCTGCCCGCATCCAGCTGCTTGCCGCAACCTTCACCAGATCGTAGGATCACCTGGTGGGCGGCCTGCCAACACCACGTCCACCGGTACGCGGTTGCCATTCGAGGACCTTAGTGCACCATCGGCTATCAGTCTTAACGATGTATCCTGCCCATTGCCACTTGAGGCTGGCAATGTTTTGGACTATGTCAGTGATCTTAGTTCTCCTACGGATCTCCTCATTTCTGATTCGATCACGCAGTGAAACCCCGAGCATAGCCCTTTCGTTTGCTCTCTGTGCGACTTGAAGCCTTATTTCGCGGCCCGCTGTAAGCGGCCACGACTCGGTGCCATAAGTCATCACTGGCAACACGCACGAATTAAAGACCTTTGTCTTTGGACACTGGGGTAGTTGGGACGAGAATGTGCTGTGTAGCCTCTGGAGCGCTGCCCAGCCGAGTTGAAGTCGTCGATTGACCTTATTCTGGAAGTTGAACTTACCAAGCTGAACTATTTGTTCCAGGTAGATATATTCGTATATCTACCTGGAACAAATATACATATATAAAGTAGCTCGCTGGCCTAATGGTTAGAGCGTGCGGCTTTCATTCTGAAGGTCGCGGGTTCAAACCTCGGCATGTACCAATGACTTAATATTTAAGTTATGTACATTTGTGAACTTTAGTTACAACAGCGAGATACAAAAAACGGTGAAGGAAAACATCGTGAGGAAACCCGCACACTGATATCATCTTTGTGTGTGTGCGTGTGGTGGTCCCAATAAAAGTGGCAACGGGCTCGCCCCCTGTTACACTGGACCTAATCTGACCACATCTGGCGAAATGTGGGTGTTTATTCACCTCTGCCTACCCCTACTGGGAAAAAGGCGTGACTATAAAAAAAAAAAAAAAAAAAAAAAAAAAAAAAAAAAAAAAAAAAAAAAAAAAAAAAAAAAAGATATATTCGTCAACAACTTCCAGTGTAGAGCCTGCATTCATAACCGCGTGGGGACAATATGGGCATTTGACATAATTTTTGTCTTCTACATATTGATATTAAGGTCCACATGTTGAGATGCTTTACAGAGGTCATCGAGCATTTTGCCAAGGTCTTGCAGGGTCTCAATTAATTACTAATAATTATAATTCAGTATGAAAAATCAAAAATAAGATAGATATGTGAGAGAATATCCAATCAAATGACAATGAAGAAAAGATAATTAAATAAGAATCCCGTTATTGTCTTACATCATGATAATTTATATATGATCATGATGTAGTACAATAAAGGGACAGTGACAGTAATATTTTATTAAGGTTATGCTTACGCCTTAGATCAAAAATTTTTATATGTTTCAAGTTCATGGAGGCTGCAAGGGTTCGGTTACCAAAGTTTGTCCAAGCAACACTGTGTGCATTTTCTGATAATGCAAGCTCGGAAATGGGCCGAGCATACTCTGAAGTAGGTGAAGATGATGTATCTAAAATAATTAAGGTACAAATAATCACTGTCAAGCGACTAGAACTGCTTAAACATACTTTAACTTGTGTAATTATTTTATTCTAATTGTGATGTTACATGACTAAATACTATGTGTTAAGACCATTTTCTTTCTTTATTATAATAATTTTATATATTTGAAATATAAAAAATGTAACCTTTAAAATTCAGTTTTGCATACAAAAATGTGGTTAAATATGGTTGTATTAATTAATATAATAGTGAAATCATCTTTATTACTCATATTAGCATATTAATTTTAAAAGCTCCAGTTTTGTAGAATAGCAATACAAAGCTAGTAAAGTAAAATTGAATTAATGCATGTGTTTAATAATACAATTCTACATTGTTACATAGATGTTCGGTAACTAAAAAGAATATAACTTTTATAATACTAATTTTACATTCTCAATGACAGGTGACTATCGCAGCCAGACCTGACGATTCAATGTCAATCACTGATGAGTGACTTGGCTTTCAACATGTTGATTCTTAGTTGCTTTATAAATGTGTTGAATGACAGCCCAGTATACTACATAATTGGAATTAAAAGCACATCTCATGTAATAGAATATGCAAAATGTTTATGATTTTTAGAATACCTGTAACTTCATCACCAGATATAGAAGATCGATTTACATCCCACACTTGTATGCAGTTATCACTACGATGTTTGTCCAAAGCTACAGCAAGAATATTACTTTCGTCATGGTTCCAAGCCAATCCATTGCAGGGACGAACATATTTGACCACTGAAAAAGAAATACTCTAACTAATAATGTCTATATAAAATAATATCTTAAGTTCAGTAAGCCATTTTGCAAAAAACAATTCACATAGAATAATTTTAATTGTTTAAAATAATAATATTAAAGTATATAAAAATAGTATAAATTATAAATCACATGCTTAATGTTGAATTAATGATATATTCATACCAAATTCCCTTCCAACCAGTCCCAGTGGATCATACGTCTGCTTAAGGCTAGCAAGTGTAACTTTGCCACTAGCATGTCCCAGTGCCAGAAGTGGATCTGGCTGATCAGCTATAGAACTAATGTCGACACAGCGCACTCCACTACCGCTCTGTGAAGCTACTACAGTGGCCCCTCTTGTTGTAGATATCTGGGAAACTGAGAAAATAAATTTATACATAACATTAACAAAATATTGGATTTGTTAACAATTTTAAAACAAAAGTAATGAGTTGATAATATTAGATCGATTTTTTTCATATTTTAATTATTCATTAATAAAGAAATTGTTGAAACTCTTTTTAGAATAACGTATAGTATTTTGTCTGTGTCACCTTAATGAAAATTGTATTCTAATAACAACAATTTAAAGATAGAATTATCACGTACATGAAGTTTTCTTTTCTATTTCTTTGAGTCTGGCCACTTCGTGTAAGGTTATATCAGCCCCCCATATAATAAACTTATTATGGTGCACTGGTGACCAAATGACATCTAACTTTGTCCCCGACATACTTCTTATTTTAAAGATTAAAACCACCAACTAAGAGTTTATATTTAAATCATTAAATACCAATGAAGTAATCTTCTATGTGTACATAAATCTCTGTTTTGATTTGTTTACGTCAAGTTTGACATTGTTGTGAAGTTTCACAGTGGGTTGTACAATAATTATATTGTAGATACAAAACAATCAATACATATTTACTTATTACTTATTTTACGATTTTTATTATGTGCACTAATAATAAGCTCCAAATGTAAGTCAAATACTTGTAATGCACTAAATTATATTAAATATTTATCTCTAATTAATATTCATCTTTCGAGTAAAATATGCACTATTTTATTATGAACTGTCATGATTCCACCAATTTTCTTCTTTTAGATGGTATGTAACTATTTTATTATTAAAATGGGCTATATTTTATAAAAGTTACTCGTAGCCATTGAATACGAATGTCCGAATGGTTCTCCACAGAGGTCGCTGGTGCGGCACGCTGCTCTGGATTCGTGTACAAGTTATTGTTGCAGTCAATTTTACGTTCAACTTTACCTCCCACTTCGTTCCGTTCGTCGTATCTGACAGATTTGCGACATTACCCCTGGAAGTGAATGACCAGTGACGAAATCAGTGAAATAATTGGAACTAGTAAACCTCCCCAGCGAATTCTTGTGGATCCAGTGTGTGTGTAAGTTCTATAATATGGCACAGCTTTATACAGAAAGTTTAATTGGTCCGTATTTAAGTTCAGTGACGTGATTGTTTACAACAATGGCAACGCCTCTCGGTCTCCCACAGTTTCACGCGTACAGTCCCACGGGTCTCGCGTGTAAATGCGCTGACACCGATCGAGCCGAGACACTGCTGCTGTCGTGAGCCAGTGAGTGTCTCCAGTACAATCACGACCGCCGACCCCGTCTGCCGACGTCTGTGACTCACTCGCTTCTGGATAGGTTTTCGCGAGTTTCTTTATAGTTTACGCTCCTATTTCTTTGTATACGGTTTACATACAATTACTATTATTCTAACGATAGCCATAATCTTTGTACCAAGTGACGTTAGCATGGGAGCCGTACAGTTCGCGTGTACGTCTGCCGTGGGTGCACAGTAATGTTTTCAGCTATTGCATACAAATTGTCTACTACATTTCTTGAAGAACAAAAGGTGAGGATGTAGTTAATAACAATATAAAAAGCAATTGTACATAATATATCTGAAATTATCATTGACAATTATGATTGACATTTTAATTGGTGACCCAATGTAAATTAGTAATTTAGATCTTTGGCCACTTATACACAAAATCATATTGAGTAGTAATGATTGTTTAGTATAGATAAGTATACTATGTGGATAAATATTTTATGAAGGCTTTTTTTTAATATTGATTAATGTGTGGATGACATGCAGACAAATCCTAAGGAAATTTCCTATATCACTTAGCTTTATCCATGTTGATGGTTTTATTATTTTAATGAATGTACCAATCTAGGTACAAGCTGCAAGCATTAAATATTTTGTAAATATTTAATCCTAGATTTATATGCAACAGGTTGTTGGAAGACATTTTTTGTGTACTAGTATAATTTTAACCACTTAGTCTTCTTAAACATTCATTTACTTAGAAGTACTTTTAGACAGAAATAATTTTAACACTCTGTTTGTTTGGTGTTTGTGTTTGATAATTATAAGACTTCATTACAAGAACCACGAAATAATGGTGTAAATATTTAACATTATCTTATTGAAAGTTTAACAAAAAGTAAGCCTTCTGATACAAGTGGATTTCACTGTTCGTTCTGTCAAGGGTCAGCAAGTAGACTATCAACAATAATAAATAAAGTCTTGTGTATACATACAAATCCCCACATTCATATTCCCACCCGAGTCATTGTTCTTGAGGATTTCTATTTCTTAGCAAGCCAAGTGGAAAATGATGTGTTTTTTATACGGCATTCGCCACACAAGTCATCTATTTGTGACCAGTTAGTCATACTTGTCTTTACCCACAAACACTTGTAAGTTTTACTGTTGGACAGTTTATTTTATCTTAAAAAAAAATTACAAATTTAAATTTTGAACTGCTGTAGGCAGTTAACGGCAATATACTGTTAGTTCCGTTTATTATCGTTCTCATTTAATATTTGCCTATGAGCTTGAATAATTTTGTGTTTTCTTAAAATAACTATTTCTGTTCCAGTCATTTGGGGTCTTGGTATAAAGGCCACACTTTAGTGTCATACATTTCTCTATACTTGCAGCTTGTTGTATGTTACAAAAAATTTATTCTGAATAATGATTCTGGTGAGCTAAGCAATGATTCACAGACCCCATCATGGCTGTGTAATACTGATAACATCAAATCAACTCACTGAGCAGAGAACTGTTTTCATTTCATAGTTTTTACATTTAACAAATTACTCATTGTAATAGGAGGACCGGAAAGTAATGTCGTTTCTGCGCATGCCAATACTTGATTGTCATTTGTCAGCTCATTGTTTTGTTCAGAGGCGTACCAAAGACATTGTGAGGTTATAGTGATTTCTTTACTTATAGACAATTGAATTACAATTTTTTTTTGTAATTTTGGGTAAAATGGCCAGCCAAATACCAGAAGAGGTACACATCCGGCATTGCATGCTCTTTGAGTTTCGCAAGGGAAATAACGCAACAGTTGCTACCAAAAACATTTGCGATGTTTATCCAAATGCACTGGACATTCGTAAATGCCAAAGGTGGTTTTCCAAGTTCAAATCGGGTAATTTTGATCTTTCCGACTCGTATCGATCAGGAAGACCATCAGCGTTAGACAACGACGTGTTAAGGGCGGAAGTGGAAGCAAATCCGTGTCAGACGATCGAGGAATTGTCAAACAGTCTCAACAAACCTTGGTCGACCATCCAAGAACATTTGAAGCAGATTGGAAAAGTAAGCAGAGCAGGTGTTTGGGTCCCGTATAATCTGTCCGAACAGAATAAGGCTAACCGATCAATCACATGCAACTTATTGCTTCAACGACACAACACAGAAGCGTTTTTTGATCGCTTGATCACAGGAGATGAGAAATGGGTCCTGTATGATAACCCAAAACGCAAAAGGCAGTGGCTCTCTCCAAATGAAATCCCTCGGAGTACTGCTAAGCCAGGTTTACACCCCAAAAAAGCGCTTTTGTGTGTTTGGTGGAGTATTCGCGGCATTGTTCATTTTGAATTACTGAAACCTGGAGAAACTGTTACTGCAGACCTCTACAGCGAACAATTGCAGCGAGTCAATCAATCTTTAATTGAAAAGTGGCCAGCGATTGTCAACCGAAAAGGCGTCATTCTCCAACATGACAATGCAAGACCGCACTGCGCAAGGCGAACTCTAGAAAAAATTAATGAATTGGGGTGGGAGGTGCTGCCTCATCCACCATATTCGCCCGATGTTGCACCATCGGATTTCCACTTATTCCGAGCGCTGCAACACTTTTTAAGTAGCAAAACATTTGCAAATTTGGATGATATCCAAAATGCCATCTCTAGATATTTTGCCGAAAAACCAATTAATTTTTATCGATCAGGGATTGAAAATTTACTCACTAGATGGCAAAAGGTTATTGACAATGATGGGGAATACATCATTGATTAAAAATAAAGACTCGTTAAAAATGTATGTGTTTGTATTTAGCGTAAGAAAACGACATTACTTTCCGGTCCCCCTAATATTTGGCCTTATTATATGAACTTATTATTACTTTCTCTGTAATTATTAAATGTATGTGGTAAACATTTCTATAGCCCAGTAGAAGGTGTGCTGTAGCTAGTAATATATTGGGGTATTACTACATTCATCATTCAAGGTGGACGACTGAAAAGCGATTGAAAATGCGCCAAATTTTTAAGAACAGATGTAATGCTTAATATCACGTTTACCAGATTAAGACGTTTTAAACGTTCAAGTCGCTTGTTGAAAAATTATTTTATTTTGTCGTGTTTCATTATCGCGGCGATGCGTTTAACGATGCTATGTACAAGTCGGTAGATAGATTATCAGCACAACATCAATCCAATACAGGAAACGCTCAGAGCGCGTGACGTCAGCAAGACTTGATTTTAATACAGGGTCCTCGCTGCAAAGCGGCATGCATGTTCGAACAAAGGCTTGCTACCTGCGCGCGTACCCGCCACCGGCGCGTGCTGCTCTGGTGCGCGTTGACGCGGCAGACAATACGCATTTCCGTTAGTTGGAAACCCGTGCGGGAAAGCCGGTGGTCGCGGCAGTTCGTTGCGTGTCGGTGTGCTGTAAAAGCCCCCGGGGTGGCCCGGGTCACGGGTGCGTCCGCCAAAATGTAGAGCAGCAGTGTTTGGAACTAACAAAGCTCACAATGGCATTACTTAGTTCTTTTAATTACTTAATTAACGGCCTCGGCGGGCGCGGTGCTAGGCGATTAATGGAGCTCTGCGGGATTAACCTATAGCACGCGTACTACATGCACATTGAGCCGTGTCCACTGCTGGATACGGCTCTGGTGTTCCACGAAGCACGGCGTAGCATTGTAGGAGTCCAGTGTCCCAACCTACACTAAGGATAACATAATAAAATATATAAGGTGTGTCAGGTTACCAGCGACATTAGACGCAGTAAGCTGTCAGCAGTCACATCATCGCTGTGAAGGTGTAGGTAGGCCGGCGCAGGTTACACTATCGCATTACGCTCATTATGACACTGCTGCATGTTACGCACGAAATAACTCTTATTTTATATCGACAAGGTCAGCGCTTGACCACGACCTCACCTGATGTTAAGTGATGATGTGATTTAAGAATGGTAAGGAGCACTAATCTAGAAACAGCGTAGTCACTCTATCTCGAAGAGACCAACGTCGAATTTTGACAGGAACAAAGAAACCGGCCAATTGATACACTTCTGTCCTCATGGACAACGAAGAGTTCAGCTCTTTGTTCGCAAATCGGGGAAATCGTATGATGTGTGCAATGTTATGGTGACCGTTATACACGACTCTCCTGGCTGTGACCAGGCTGCCGTTAAAGCACCTTGTATTTATACTTTAAATGAAAAAAAGTAACATTATAAATTGCATGGATGCAAATTCATATTCCTTAATCACAGGGGCCCTCATTTCGAACACCAGACTAGTGAAGGATGACTTTGTTACGGCTGCGGGGCGCTGCAGTTCGTGGAATTACTGGGCTAACTAGAGGTGTGGTCGTGGCCGTGTCAGGCCGTGGATCCGGGTCCACGTGCCCAGTGTCAGATGAGCTGTAAGAGCCGCTGTGGCTTCCAGCCCGCTCAAAACAAGAATATAGAATAGAGGTGTGGTCTCGTGCAATGAGCTCAATGTGGTCTTTATCTTAATAAAGTAATACAACGTGGAGGTCGTCGTAAGTAAACGTCGCCCGTGTTGCCGGTCGTAAGCTAACACCGGAGATCGATATCCGTCGCTCGCCAAATGCTGTAAGTTTGATGTGACACGTATTGACGCTCAAGGTGATGGAGCAACGGTGAGGTGACGTCACCACCGGCACACTTCAAGTGAGACGACGTCATATTGTGAAAATGAGGCGTCGTGCCACCAGCGCGCCTTGAGACAGTTATTGATTCTTCACTGCTGGTAGGTCTCCATTACTACAGACCGTCTGGGTAGCTACCGTCGCAGCGCCTATTGCAGCCGACGTATAGTACTGTGCAAACATTACTGTCTTCCGGTTTGAAGACATTTTATGACTCGAAGCGACAAGCATAATATGGTGCTGTTTATATAATCTTAAATAGCACCATAACAGCCAATTTACGTCCCCACTGCTAGGGCACAGGCTTACCCTCAATATGAGGGCGATTGGGCCATAGTCACCACGCTGGCCCAATGCAAGTTGGTGACTTCATAGACACCTTAGAATAAATTCTGTCATGTGCAGGTTTCCTCGCGATGTTTTCCTTCACCGTTTCTATCTCGCTGCTGTTACTAAAGTTCACAAATGTACACAACTTAAATATTAAGTCATCGGTACATGCCGAGATACGAACCTGCAACCTTTGGAATGAAGACCTCACGCTCTAACCATTAGGCCAGCGAGCTACAATCTTAACTAGCGCCACGTTGTTATGGGCAGACGTGTCACTTACCATCAGGTGAACGTGTCTCTCGTCTCATCAACTGAATGAAAAAAACTCAATTTTCCACCAATTTTTCTTGAAAGCGGTTTTTGATCTCTTTATTATAATTCAAAAATTTAAGTAGATTGTCAGCTACTGACGGTTCCTTATTCCGGCAGGTTTGGCCCTCGAATGTTCCACAGACGACGGTCAGACGTAGATGCAATGTTTGCCCACAAGCGGGACCGACGCTGGTGTTAAGTTCGGTGGATGTAGGCATCGGAGGGCTGATCGCTGTGAAGATGATGGAGATGTTCGCTAGTGAATGTCTTTTGGCTGATGATAATGATGACTATATGATACGTGTTTGTGGTTGTATTAACGATATGTGTGTGTGACCGTGGTGACCCCGCAACATCTCGGAGTGGTTGGGTATGGGTGTGTACTGCGTATGTACACCTGTGGCCTCGTCGGGGTTCTCCTGGCGTCGCTCGCCCCGTCGCACCCGCTACGAACGCCTTTGTGTGTGAGGGTGATGCGGCCGCTTGCGTGTGCGCAGGGCGCAACGCTGCGGCCCGCGTGTTAGTGCAATGCTACCGCCTACTTTAAATGTTTTACTTGAAAAAGATGTTTCGTCGGATATTCTGTTTATTAAACATTTGTGCACACAACTTGTTACCAAAACGGTCTCCTTGACGGTCTGTACAAAAAAATCTTATAAATCTGCTTGTATTTTTAGTAAGTAAACTTTGCGATTGATAGCATTTCTGTTATCATCAGATACTATAAACGACGCAGTCTATAAAGCAGTAGTACCATCTGATGGCAAATTATGACGAAATTATAAGCCTCCATTATTATACTAGAATTTCTTTTAACCCTTTTTACATAAACGTGTTTGTTTAAATTGATGTGTTTGATTAATTCATAAAATTTCGATAAAGCGAACACAAGTCGTGCGGTCGAGCGTCGCCAGTTCCCCGGTCAACTCGTGACAGCTCCGAGTACCGCACTCTGATTCCCCCCTCCGTCTGTTGATGTCTGCGATGTCTCACGACAATTTCAATGAACGAAATATCGACAGCCGTAGTTAAAGTGTGGATAACATTGCTTAAAACCTTACTCTATATAAGTGATTCCCAAAGTGGTCTATATCGACCCCTATGGGTCTATGACAACCTGCAAGGGGTCTACGTCAGCGAAAAAAAATTTGAGGGTCCACGATAGTGGATCTCAACACATACACTGATAGTATGTATTTACTTACATCATACTATTTTATAACATCAAAACATATACATTATTTATAAAAGTACCTATGAAGTAAAAAATTTATTATATATGTTTATAAAATTGTGTAAGTTGTAGGATGTAGATGTTGGTATTCGCTTTGTGTGTGTGTGTGTGTGTGTCGCAATACATTTTGAACTTGTAAAAACCTGAGAGTCTCAGAGCTTCGCTACCTTGCACTGACTTGAGTAGGGGGTCTACCCAACACGTAAAAACATGGCAAGGGGTCTACGACACAAAAAAGTTTGGGGAACTCTGCTCTATATAATATTTGTAAAATGTAAATGTTTTTAGTTAGAGGCGGAAAATATCGCAGTGCAACCGGCTGCGGTTGGGTCGCGACGCGCAGAGTAGGCTGAAACGCGGCATGAACTTCCAACAGTTCTTTAAATGTTTGTGAAAAAACGCGTGTGTTACCTTTTTGTTACTAAGCGTTGCTTTCACCTGTTCACCGCAACAACAAGCGAACGGAAGAAGAGTGCGGTGCGCGGTTTGCGGAAATGAAGTAATACAGAAATGTTCAGTTGAAACTTGCGGTAGTTCGTTGCCCCACGTGTGGCGACGCACGCCGCACGCACGCCGCATGCACATCGCACGCACCCCGCACGCACGCCGCGCGGACGAGTGCGTCGCGTTGTGTTTTTCACCAGTCGTTTGTGGCGCATCGACTGCGCAATGAATACAAACGTTTTTATTGTTGTTGTTGTTGTTTAGGCGAGACTCGCGACCGTCCGCGCGCGTCGCTCTGCAACTTTCCATTTTGTATCATGCGATTGTTGTTGGCCGCGCTAAGGATGCGAGCTTGTGTTTTTTTTATGAAGCTCGCGCCGCTAGTTTTATTGACAACCGTAGCAGCCTCATCAAACTCCCGGTAGCCAAATAAAAAATAAGACAAAAAGATATAACTGAAATCAAACAACATCGCAAATATAAAAACTAAACACAAACCGAAACATATACATGTATAATATTAGATTGGAGAAAAAGTGTTTTCGCATTATAGTATTTATGAACTTGTAATAAAGTCTCTTTGGCTATACTTTTTGTGTTTGCTGCTGGTTCTGGTGTCGTTGAAAGTTTAAATTTTAAAGAACACAATTCCAAATTCAAATTAGGAAAGTGTGTGATTTTCATTTGTTACTCGTACTGAGTCAAGATGAGCGAATCTAATGAAGAAATTCGATACATTTTGAAATTTTAGTACAAAAAATTTAAAAATGCACAGCAAGCTGCAAAAAAATGTTGCGATGTTTATGGAGCTAGTGCAGTGTAGCGTGTCTGTGAGAGTAGCACAAATTCGCGATGTTTATGGAGCTAGTGCAGTGTATCGTGTCTGTGAGAGTAGCACAAATTTGCGATGTTTATGGAGCTAGTGCAATGTATCGTGTCTGTGAGAGTACCACAAATTTGCGATGTTTATGGAGTTAGTGCAGTGTCTGTGAGAGTAGCACAAATGTGCGATGTTTATGGAGCTAGTGCAATGTATCGTGTCTGTGAGAGTAGCACAAATTCGCGATGTTTATGGAGCTAGTGCAGTGTATCGTGTCTGTGAGAGTAGCACAAATTTGCGATGTTTATGGAGCTAGTGCAATGTATCGTGTCTGAGAGTAGCACAAATTCGCGATGTTTATGGAGTTAGTGCAGTGTATCGTGTCTGTGAGAGTAGCACAAATTCGGATGTTTATGGAGCTAGTGCAGTGTATCGTGTCTGAGAGTAGCACAAATTCGCGATGTTTATGGAGTTAGTGCAGTGTATCGTGTCTGTGAGAGTAGCACAAATTTGCGATGTTTATGGAGTTAGTGCAGTGTCTGTGAGAGTAGCACAAATGTGCGATGTTTATGGAGCTAGTGCAATGTATCGTGTCTGTGAGAGTAGCACAAATTCGCGATGTTTATGGAGCTAGTGTAGTGTATCGTGTCTGTGAGAGTAGCACAAATTTGCGATGTTTATGGAGCTAGTGCAATGTATCGTGTCTGAGAGTAGCACAAATTCGCGATGTTTATGGAGTTAGTGCAGTGTATCGTGTCTGTGAGAGTAGCACAAATTCGGATGTTTATGGAGCTAGTGCAGTGTATCGTGTCTGAGAGTAGCACAAATTCGCGATGTTTATGGAGTTAGTGCAGTGTATCGTGTCTGTGAGAGTAGCACAAATTTGCGATGTTTATGGAGTTAGTGCAGTGTCTGTGAGAGTAGCACAAATGTGCGATGTTTATGGAGCTAGTGCAATGTATCGTGTCTGTGAGAGTACCACAAATTTGCGATGTTTATGGAGTTAGTGCAGTGTCTGTGAGAGTAGCACAAATGTGCGATGTTTATGGAGCTAGTGCAATGTATCGTGTCTGTGAGAGTAGCACAAATTCGCGATGTTTATGGAGCTAGTGCAGTGTATCGTGTCTGTGAGAGTAGCACAAATTTGCGATGTTTATGGAGCTAGTGCAATGTATCGTGTCTGAGAGTAGCACAAATTCGCGATGTTTATGGAGTTAGTGCAGTGTATCGTGTCTGTGAGAGTAGCACAAATTCGGATGTTTATGGAGCTAGTGCAGTGTATCGTGTCTGAGAGTAGCACAAATTCGCGATGTTTATGGAGTTAGTGCAGTGTATCGTGTCTGTGAGAGTAGCACAAATTTGCGATGTTTATGGGGCTAGTGCAGTGTCTGTGAGAGTAGCACAAATTTGCGATGTTTATGGAGCTAGTGCAATGTATCGTGTCTGTGAGAGTAGCACAAATTCGCGATGTTTATGGAGCTAGTGCAGTGTATCGTGTCTGTGAGAGTAGCACAAATTCGCGATGTTTATGGAGCTAGTGCAGTGTCTGTGAGAGTAGCACAGATTTGGTTTAAGCGTTTTCAATCCGGAAATTTTGATTTGAAACGACCGGGCCGGTCAGACTGTGGCGAAACCCGGGTTAACTCGCAACAAGGTGATGCTGTGTGTGTGTGTGGTGGGAAGTTGAGAGAAAGCGGCCGGAATTAATCAACAGAAGGGGTGTGGTTTTTCATCGTGATAACGCTAGACCTCACACATCTTTAGCCAGTCAGCAAAAATGAAGAGAATTTAGCTGGGAGATGTTAATGCATCCGGATTCAGATTTCCACCTGTTTCAGTCTCTTCAGAATTCTTTAGGCAGTGTCAGGTTAACATCACGTGAGGACTGCCAAAACCACTTGTCGCGGTATTTTGATCAGAAGACCCAAAATTTCTATAGCAATGGGATCATCTCCCTACCCCCTACCTACAAGATGGCAAAAAGCTATCAAATAAAATGGTGTCTACATACTTTAGTTAAATATAAATAAACTATATTAAAATATGTTTTGAATTTTATTAAAAAATGCGAAGAAACTTTTTCTCCAACCTAGTATATAAAAAAGGTAGGAAAAAGGTGGGACATATATAGAGAAGTATACGTATAAAATGTTAGACTAAGTCGCGCACAGCTCGGATGCCGGCGACTCTACACGGGGGTGGTGCGTTATACGGTGCGCCCATATGGGCGCAACACCTCTCGACCCGTGGCGTGACGCAGCTGCGCTCGCCGCAGCGCGTCATGGCCATACGGGTCGTACGAGGTTACCGTACCATCTCCTTCGAGGCGGCGTGCGTCCTCGCCGGGACGCCGCCGTGAGAACTCGAACCGGAGTCGCTGGCGCGCCTCTACTGGCGGCGGAAGAGGGCCCTCGAGCGGGAGGGTTCGCTTCCGTCGCCAGACGAGTTGGAGAGGTGGCGCCGAAAGGCGCGTCGAGAGGTGCTTCGGGGATGGGAGCGGCGACTCCTCGAACCGTCGTAAGGTCGCCTCACCGTTGACGCCGTCCGGCCGGTCATCGGTGACTGGCTGGACCGGGACTTCGGAGTCCTGAGTGTCTGCCTGGTGCACCTGCACCACAAACTCATGGGGCATGGTTGCTTGGGAGCTATCTGCACCGGCGGAACTCTACGAGTAGGACGGACGAGGCGTGCGACGAGTGTGGCCACCCGGTGGACACATCGTCCCACACCTTGGCCGATTGCCTGCGATGGGGGGAGGGGGGGACAGGGCCGCGCTCGTAGCGGCGATAGGGAGTGACCTCTCGCTACCGTCCGTGGTCCGGAACATGGTGAGTGGTGAGGCGTCATGGAATGCGGTATCCCGATTCTGCGACTCTGTTATGACGCAGAAGCGGGAGACCGAACGTATCCGAGAGCGGGCGCCGAGAGGACAGGACGCGGTCAGAGCGCGATGACAGCTACCCGCTGCAAGGCGGGGCCGAGCGCACGACCGCCGAATGGCTCCTCGGCAGGAACCTGGCGCCGCGACCGACAAGGGCCGTCGGGCCGGTGCCCCCCTTGGAGAGGGTTCCTGGGGTGCATGTGGTGATGCGTCTCGTATTCCGACGCGTCGCCACGTAGGGATTTTTAATGGGAAGGGTGCTTCACACCCCTCCCCGAGGTGGGCCCGGTCATTCGGGCGCCGTTCGAGGGGTCGCGGATGAACTGCAATACTTTATCCCGCGGCCCCACGAACACGTGGATGAGAGTGGAATACCGTGTGAAGCTTTTTAGTCGGTTGGAGCCCGACACTACCAAAGTCGCCGTCCCAATTTGGCGAAGGGGTGTGCATTTCCGTTATCATTTTGTTATACACGTTAATAAAAAAAAAAAGTCGCGCATAGTGCGCGTCGGCTGCCGGCGAGGTCTACCAGGTGGTCGGAGGAGTCCGAGCCTGTCGTTACTTTGCTCTCATTTATTTATTCTCTAAGGCCGAGCTCTCTGAATGGGATCTGAACGAATTCAGGATCGAGCTAGATTTTTTTTATCTTAATACAATTAAGGGACGAGATGATAGGGACGTTCACGTGATAGTAAGGGTTATGCACGCCCATAAGAACGTGGTGCTAAATAGGATTACGTACACTGCACCACAATGCGCTTGTCGCCTGAGACGTAAGATGTAGAGTGTCGTTACTCCATTAATTTCACTAGCTACAGCGATCTTCGATCCGAAACACAGTAATGTTTGAACACTATACAGTTTGTCGGCTGCAACAGGTGCTACGGTGGTAGCTACCTAGACAGGCCCCGGCAACAGAAACCCACCAGCATCAAATATCAGATCTTTCATGGCTGGTGATGGTTTTTTTCTAGAACACCGTCGTACAGAAGGAGGCCGTGAAACGCAATCAATAGAAAAAGCGATACGCAGAGGGGTACCGGTGCGCTCCGTTGGAGATCACGGTTTCCTTCCTAACGCAATGAAAGAGATCTCACCGAGGGGGTTGTAGTGGGTAAGAATCCCACATAACCCTGACTTCCTTCTAAAAGCAAGGCCTCTTTCGAAGATTCCAGCCTAGCTATAAAATTACGTAAGTCCGGGGTGTGCGAACGACCTCGAGAATAATCATCGACGAATTCATCTGATAGACGTAAAACAGTGTAGTTTGTGCATCACGCGAAAACAGGGAGTCATGCGAACTTTATTACCCACTTTAGTTACTGATAGTCTAGTGAACATCCCACCCCCTGTGTTAAGATGTGGTAGGTAATTGGCACGCAGCACCGTCGTTACGAGTTCGATCAGTGCCCTTACACCACTTCACACACCACCATCGTAAATTGTGTGCGTACAGCCGATTTGAAACGTGATGGAGCTGGTGGTATTACTGTGCTAACCAGGCAAACAGGATTATGTTTTATCGTAAACAAAACAAATACCTTACCCACCCACGCGTCAAACTAAAAACGTTACACCTGTAAATGATTTTGAAGCTGAGCCGACGGCGCTCAGCTCTCCAGATATGTGTGTATTCATGACAAAGGGCCCCAGGGCGGGGCTCGCCGGTGCTGGCTGGTGTTGCTCCGCTGCATTCCTCACGCGAGTGGCTCTCACGAAGTCTCGTGAATTGCACGCATTGTCTCGACGGGAACGGAAGGCAGCGCCTCGGGCTCCGCTTGCACTCAACCTAATTTACGTGCCTGGCTGACGGAAGTTTCTACGTAATGTAAACGCACGGACAGTAACGTATAAACGTATACATACATGTCGCATGTCGTATGGCGCACGGTTTCTACGTTGCATTAAGGAATATCACAGACAAGAAATATCTCGTTTTGCTAACGGCTAAAAAAGTGCGATGTGGACAGCGGTGAAAGGTACGCGACGGGTGTTCAGGTCCTGCCAGCGTCCGTGAGGATTCCATTGCGACTGTAGGGTTAGGTATAAAAAGTTTAATGGCTTAGTGACAGGTTGCAGGCGCGGCGGCGTTCATGAGCTCGCTAATTGCAGTTTGATTGCGGCGGCCCGGCTGAGACGAGAACCCACGCGACTGTCGCTCGGTGCACCTGTCTCTCTAACGGGTTGCTGTTACAGCTCGCCCAAGTAGCTGCTTTATGCAATTTCTAGTACCCTAGCAGATACTACTACAATGGCCGTAGACGACGTTCAGCTATTGTTTTGTATGGAAGTCGAGTCGACGATGATCTTTGTTATAATGTTTCCAGCTATTTGAAGATAACCGACACTTCTCCTAATTTCTTTTATCTATCCCATGTTTATATAATAGGGGGACCGAAAAGTAATGTCGTTTCTGCGCATGCCAATACTTGATTGTCATTTGTCAGCTCATTGTTTTGTTCAGAGGCGTACCAAAGACATTGTGAGGTTATAGTGATTTCTTTACTTATAGACAATTGAATTACAAATTTTTTTTGTAATTTTGGGTAAAATGGCCAGCCAAATACCAGAAGAGGTACACATCCGGCATTGCATGCTCTTTGAGTTTCGCAAGGGAAATAACGCAACAGTTGCTACCAAAAACATTTGCGATGTTTATCCAAATGCACTGGACATTCGTAAATGCCAAAGGTGGTTTTCCAAGTTCAAATCGGGTAATTTTGATCTTTCCGACTCGTATCGATCAGGAAGACCATCAGCGTTAGACAACGACGTGTTAAGGGCGGAAGTGGAAGCAAATCCGTGTCAGACGATCGAGGAATTGTCAAACAGTCTCAACAAACCTTGGTCGACCATCCAAGAACATTTGAAGCAGATTGGAAAAGTAAGCAGAGCAGGTGTTTGGGTCCCGCATAATCTGTCCGAACAGAATAAGGCTAACCGATCAATCACATGCAACTTATTGCTTCAACGACACAACACAGAAGCGTTTTTTGATCGCTTGATCACAGGAGATGAGAAATGGGTCCTGTATGATAACCCAAAACGCAAAAGGCAGTGGCTCTCTCCAAATGAAATCCCTCGGAGTACTGCTAAGCCAGGTTTACACCCCAAAAAAGCGCTTTTGTGTGTTTGGTGGAGTATTCGCGGCATTGTTCATTTTGAATTACTGAAACCTGGAGAAACTGTTACTGCAGACCTCTACAGCGAACAATTGCAGCGAGTCAATCAATCTTTAATTGAAAAGTGGCCAGCGATTGTCAACCGAAAAGGCGTCATTCTCCAACATGACAATGCAAGACCGCACTGCGCAAGGCGAACTCTAGAAAAAATTAATGAATTGGGGTGGGAGGTGCTGCCTCATCCACCATATTCGCCCGATGTTGCACCATCGGATTTCCACTTATTCCGAGCGCTGCAACACTTTTTAAGTGGCAAAACATTTGCAAATTTGGATGATATCCAAAATGCCATCTCTAGATATTTTGCCGAAAAACCAATTAATTTTTATCGATCAGGGATTGAAAATTTACTCACTAGATGGCAAAAGGTTATTGACAATGATGGGGAATACATCATTGATTAAAAATAAAGACTCGTTAAAAATGTATGTGTTTGTATTTAGCGAAAGAAAACGACATTACTTTCCGGTCCACCTAATATATTAAATGATATAATATTCAAATAATTTTAAATGTAAATCTATGCGGTGCGGCGCAATCAATTTTACGACGTTGTCTCTTTATGGCTGCGGATGCTGCTTTCCCCCATGGGGCGCGCCGGCCAAAATCTGTTCATTTAATTCGGAGAAAGTATTCAATAAGTTGGTGAGCGGTCTAAGAATGGATAATTTGTATGCGATGAGTTTTTACTTTTCACTTTTATTAGCGCTAAGTAGTTGCGTCGCGGCGCATTAGCAAAACTCGCGCGGAATTCGAGCCCACAATCGAACCGGTATTGGCCGTCGGCGGACGTTGGCTTTGCTACTTTCCCCTCCACCATTGCCCCGTTTATGTCTGATAAGAGAGACGCAATTATAGTTTCCTTGAAGCTTCATTACTTTCTTTAACGTTTTCCGGTCGACGTCGATCGCTACGACATTTGAGAAGCAAGCGTACATTACGGTCTCGGTGGCGCGGGGTAATACACGGAGTTCTCTGGTTCAATTCCTATACACATGGACCAAAGTATTAACCATATTCAAATAAGAAATTAACACATTGTAAAACGAAAGCATTTTTTCTCTTTTGAATGCGTTTCTGATTTAAGACTTCTGAGAGAATTTTAGTATATGGAGGCAACAATTTTATTTGTCCATAACCTATTTTCTTTTTTTATGCATATAAAATAATTTACACACAATGTAACTAGACAAACATGAACTACGCTCAGTCTACATGTGAACATGCACCCATAAAACTGATATTTAGCACAGCCATTTGATTGTGCCCGTACACACTACCCTAACTTAATACAGTGTTGAATGCAAGAAATACCACCAAAACGAAAACAAAGCAATACAAAGGATAGATACCTAATTATTTTGTATACATTCATAATAAATAACACATGAAAACAAACGTAAAGCACACAAAACAAACGCCAGCGGAAGGGCTGGAACTTACTCTGAGGATAGTTAGACTACAGATTTTTTTTGCTCTATTATATTGCTATGATTTATATCTGGCCTTAAAGCTATTAACTGTCTTTAAGTCTATTGTCTGTCTAAGAGGAGGGATTTTGTTCCAACACTTCGTACCGTTACACTTAAAGTTGCCGCGGAAGGCAGCCAGGCAATGTGAAAGTACTCCGAGCATATGAAAATCAGCTCTGGTGTTATATGAAGTATTCTGGTCATGCATCCACTTAAGGTTTTTGTATAAATATCTAGGGTTTTTATTTATAATGATTCCAAATAACAACATTGTGAGATGCAAATCCCTACGTTTGTTCATTTTGGGCACATTAGCGCTGTTAAGAAAGGGCGTTACATGAGAGCGCGGTGGAACATAGTAACAAAAACGAGCGCACGCATTCTGCACCCGTTGAATTAGTCCCTTTGAATGTGATTATAATCAATTACCAGTGACTCCGTCCGTGTAGTTTAATTTGGATAAAACGAGAGTGTCACTTAACTTACTGAGCAGACTGGTATTGATATATTGTCTTGTGCCATAAAGTAATTTAAGCCAATAGAAACAATTTTGAATCACGTTCTGGACGTGAGTGTGAAATCTTAATTTTGTGTCAAAAGTCACACCCAGGTTTTTCCATTCATACACTCTCTATTTTTACACCCTTTATTTCTATCTCCGTATCATAATCATTTAAATAACCTACCTGTTTTTTAGGACCTAAAACCATAAATTTTGTTTTTTGTGGATTCAACGTAAGTGTACTTTTGTCAAGCTACCCATTCTAAGTCCGCATTTAATTTTGTTACAACTTCCTTAACATTATTTACTTTAAATTTATGTACACATGCGTATCATCGGCATAAATAAGATACTTACTGAACTCAAAATACTTGTACATATCCGTGCTGTACAAAAGAAATAAAATAGGCCCCAAAATGCATGCAGCCCCGGGGTACACCCCTTTCTATATTACATTCTTGCATTCTGATTTTGTTACTGTGACATCGTTATTTTCCATTACAACTACTTGTTTTCTATTGCTTAGGTAAGAATTAAACCAACATACTGATTCTACACTAAAACCGTAATTAAACATTTTAGAAAAAAATACTGATATGCAAAGTATGATGATCCTGATGCTGGAATAGTTATTAACATATCAACGAATTTTTACTTTATACGGCTGTACAAGTTCAGTATTTAAGTATTTTTAGATTAAAAACATAAAGTAACTTTATTCGAATAAGAGTAACTTTGGGTACTTTCGACTCGTCATGAAGTTGTGACCTTCAAGATAATGCCCAAATAGTACAAATGTTAATACGAATAGTTTAAAACACAATGGAACCACCACCAGTAAACAGAAATTGGTTGTTGATATCACCCTTGACACCGCTACAGGTCACGGATGTTGTCCTAATTATTTTTCTTTCTGTTATGTTATATTTTCACTTTAACATTGTTCACGTCGAGCTGTGCACCCGCAGGCGTGCGGCCCAGCATCGAGCGCGATGTCCAAGCGGCCAGCGGCGCAGCCCACGCTGCACAAGGTGATCATGGTGGGCTCCGGCGGCGTGGGCAAGTCCGCGCTCACGCTGCAATTCATGTATGACGAGTTCGTCGAGGACTACGAGCCCACGAAAGCGGATAGCTACAGGAAGAAGGTACGAATTTAATCAGCTTCCTAATCTTTAAATGAAGTATTTACAAAGTATAATGTGAAACAATGATAACAGTTGATAATTATATCACGTACATTATCATCAGCCGATAGACGTCCACTGCTGGACAAAGGCCTATCTCAAAGATTCTTACAGGATCAGGTAAGGATTCATAGGAAGGAGTTTGGTCCAATTCCCACCACGCTGGCTCAATGCACGATGGTGGGGTGTCAAAGCCTCGTTTGTTGATTGGCAGGGAGCACTACGTGCAAATGACGTTGGCTTGGATCCCGTGAGTTGTACGGGGGGAACACTTACACCCCCGTGATCACTCAAAGTGACAATTAAAACAACTAATTACAAAAACGTTTATTAAAGAAAAAAAACTTCATAGATATAACTTAAAAGAAAAACCTTAATGAACCTGTTTTGAAAAAAGATCAACTCTATCACGTGGACCGTGGAAAATATTTTATCCTTATTTTAGAAAGGACGTCACTACAATCAACATCACCGCTTATGCTCTTATGCAGGAAGCACATGTCGTGCATAAGGCTTCCATTGTGCAATGATATCACGTAACATTTTTTAAACGCTGCTCGTGGCGATGCCTGTGAGAAAACTTGGGAGTGCAGACTGCCAGGTGCTTACTGAACGAGCGCTGTACTTGCAATCGTCCTAAATGCACGGTGGAAGGTTCCCAAGGTAGAATACCATATCCAAGGCGGCTTCGCACAAATGTGTGTGTTTACACTATCGATGTGACCCTCGGCATTTCTTTGGGCGCCAGCTTTGAAACGATGAGAAAACTAGATCAAAAATGTTTTCATGGGCCAGCCCCGGTGTACGCATGCGCATGCGGCCGTCCGGACAACGCGGCTGTGGTGCACCGCGCGCGCCGGGCACCGATCATACGATTTGCTCTGCAGTGACGCGTGACCAGCTGCCGGTTGCAGTCTGTCTACATACGGTGCTGATATAATTATTTAATAATGCAGTTGCAAAATTGACATACCCTGAACTGTCGACAAGGGTAACGGCTCAATAACTGAACCCACTGATACAAGAGACATTCGCATGAAGAAAAATTCAAAGCAACGGGATAAGCTTCGTTCCACCCAATCGTGCTCAGGCGCAGACCAGAGGTCCAGAGATGGCCACGGTGCGCTTTGTAGATGCCGAGGTCCCTCTTGTTGCACTTTCGGCATTAATCGAAGCGGTTTTGATGGTCATGGTTCCTTAAATGTTTTTCAAAGGTTTACTTTCCAATACTACAATAAGGCGAATAATGATACGTTAATGCGGTTGGAAGTGATATAACAATTTTCATTGGTTTATTAACACTTTTAATAAGGTAACAGACACGCAGTTTTTCTAATATTGGTAGACTTCTGTTGCCGGAGACCGTCTAGATAAGTACCACCGTAGCTTCTATTTCTATGCAAACATTAATATGTTTCGGTTTGAAGGGCCCTGTAGCTAGTGTAATTATTGGAGTAACGAGATTCGACATCTTCAGTCTCAAGCGGCGAGCGTGATGTGGTGCAATGTACATCATCTTAACTAGGGCTACGTTGTTCTTGGTGAACGTACCACTTACCATCAGTGAACGTCCCGCACGTCTCATTGGTTAATTAAACAAAAAAAAATTTTCGTGGTGTTGTTGGTGATTATTATTGGTACAATAATATTAATATTTATAATAATATTAATATACATATACATATATATATATATATATATATATATATATATATATATATGTATACATTATATCACTTATATGAATTGTGCAATGGTCATGGTCATAGTATGACAGCGGTCACCGTCTTCCTTTCGGCAGGTTGTACTGGACGGGGAAGAGGTGCAGATCGACATACTCGACACGGCCGGCCAGGAGGACTACGCGGCGATCCGCGATAACTACTTCCGCTCCGGCGAGGGCTTCCTGTGCGTGTTCTCCATCACCGAGCCGGAGAGCTTCGACGCGACGCAGGAATTCAGGTTGCTCATGTTTACTCAAAACACCCAAACTGTGCTCACACTCGGCGAAGTTTACAGCTGCAAAACCAGTCGCCACAAACTGATTGACTCCTTCCGTGAACAGGTTTTGTGAACGGAATTTCACTAAAACATGCAGGTACCACCTAGCCTTAGCCTGGTGATTCATGCTCGAAGACTGCAAAGTGTGAGTCAAAATAAGTAACGGGGATTCTTTCTTATCTCAACTCCTGAACTGCAAAGTGCCGCTGTGGGCACATACTAACAGGCGTTTGTCCATAAATGACGTACATAGTATTGCAAACATGGCTCATCGCACGTTGCAGGGAGCAGATCCTGCGCGTGAAGAACGACGAGAATATCCCGTTCCTGCTGGTGGGCAACAAGTCTGACCTGGGCGAGAAACGGCGCGTGCCGCTCGACGCGTGCCGGGAGCGCGCGCACGCCTGGCAGGTGCCCTACGTGGAGACCTCCGCGAAGACGCGCGACAACGTCGACAAGGTGAGCGCACGCGCACTTATGCACGCGCGCACACAGGCACGCGCACATACGCGCGCACACGCACGCGCAGAGATCTCTCGCCCACTAAATAGGCAATTACAACTTCTACCGGAAATCTCTAATCTATCGTTTATCCCATAATACTTCTGTAGACACTTAACGGCCGCCGATGATTAAATCGTGCACAAGCTTCAGTGTGAGGAGTAAGTAGCAAGGCTTAAGTGTACGATAGAGCTGTGCACCGGGCCGCACGGCGCCCCGCTTCAGCTGCACCGCTTCAGGCCGCCGTAGCTAGAGCGCCTGCCGCTGCCGTTTTGCCAAATTTTCCATTTCTCACCGCGAGCTCCGGCACACGCCGCTGATTCCCTGTGTCATTTTAATTATATTCTTTTAAATATTGTTGAAAGTAACATTTATTTGTTATTGTATTACTTTAAAGTAGTTTCTTATTTTCACTTTATCCCTGTATTGACCTGTGATCTGTGCAGCTACTGTGCAGGGTGCATGTTATCTTTGTGGTTAATCACGCCATTGTGCGTTGGATTTACCTGTTTCGTTTAGTTTGTTAGATCAGTATTTGAATTAGTATGATGAACGGCATAACACGAGGGTAGAGATTACAGCGGCGTGTACCGGAGTTTAGTTTCGGCCGTAACGCAGTCGTGGTGCAGCGGCGTGTGTGCACGCGCGGTCACGACCCGGAGTCCTACCGGCTGAGTCTCGAGTACGATGCAGAAACTGTCGTTTCTATTGTGATGTCATGCGCAAAAACCAAACAGCCTGCGCTGTGGAGAACACGCCGATCAGTAGGCGCGTTCGCTTGGCTCGGTAGATTCGCGATGTAACGTATGAATGTTAATTTTGACACAACGCACTTCATGCTACTGAAATTATGTAAACTCACAGTCGGATTGTGTATAATCGCATAAAGTTCACCCCGTGTAAAACAAACAATGTGAATAGTAAACATTGTATGGACCTTTTTGGAATGTTATATATCACAATGAATTGTTCTAGAGGAAAGTTCTGGAGGATTGTATTATTTGCTGGAACGTTCCAGTGCAGGAGGTAGTAAGCAATAAGCCGTCGGCGTGAGTACCCCAGCACTACTTAGTCCTACCGCCGAACAGTGAGGCACTGTAGCTGTAGAGTGAAATTACTAAAGTAATGAATTGTACCGACTCATTACCTGGTGACCGTCCAGCCTAGATGTCGCATAAAAGTAATTATTTTCCCAAGTACAATTTAATATTCCGTTAGAACCAATAGGACGTGAAGGTACTTTGTGTGTTGGTTGTTAAATTAATATTGTGTGTACAGTGGCAGGCACCCCTGCTGCAACACAAAGAATGTTTTTTGTAAATTGGTAAGTGTTAAGTTAGTCTCCCACTGTAGGCCCCGCTGCCGAGTGAATGTTGTTCCTCCCGTGGACGTCCGCACAAAATGGCTCCAAAAATGACGCAACCGGACTGTGTTACATACGAGAATCTGTAATATGTTTTAAATTAATTTATGGGTGATGTTTCGGTGTTTGTGTTTCGCTAAATCCTATGGGCACTTGGTGAAGGGTTCCGATTGCTTGTCGTGTGTGCGCGTTGTGTGCGCGTGTGGGTGCGTGCGTGCGTTCGTGCGCGCATGCGTGCGAGCGGGCGCCGGTTGACACTGCGTGTGCGTGTTCCCGCAGGTGTTCTTTGACCTGATGCGGGAGATCCGCTCGCGCAAGTCGGACGACAGCCGCGCCGCCAACGGGAACGTGCGCGACAAGGGCAAGAAGAGAAAAATCAAGTGCGCGATATTGTAGGGCTCCGCGCCCGCCCCGCGCTGCACCGCGCCCGCCCCGCGCCGCACCACGCCCTGCTGCTTCCACCGGAGGGTGTACACGCCACGCGCCCGTTAACTGTGTTAATTGTATCAGTGACAGTCGCCCGCCCCGGTGTTGGTGTTGCTTGGAATGCTGTTCCCTGTGAGCCGGCCGCGCCTCGCGCGCCCACCCGCCCGCTGCGAACAGAATTCTGCAATAGTCTTTACAATCGCGAGGCGTTGCGTCCGCGCGACACTTTGTAATTATGTTTTGAGTTAACATTGTTCGATTTGAACTCGAACCGCCGCTGCCTACTGCGACGTACGCACTCGCCGTTAAAGATCTATCTTTATTCAAAATAATTTTATTGTTATGTAAAAAGATAGGCCTTTGTTGCGATCTGCGTACGTCAGGTCCAGTGAGAGCTGAGCGCTGCCGCCGGCCCCTCGCGGTCTCTCGTAGCACGGAGGCGCTGGACGAGCCGTGTCGTGGATGGCGTCCTGTCTGCAAACAGTTGTAGAAATATTTTTCTAATATGTAATGTAACGTGTAAACTGACTGCACGAAAATTAATGCATGCGGGCGTTTTGTCATATTTTGCATTAAATAAATTATTATATCCGGCCGCATCCACCTCTGGGCAATGAAAGATTTCTATAAAGACTGCAATTGAACGCGAGCGCACCGCCTCCGCTCGCTCGTCACGTTAGAATTACATTATGTATGCGTTTTCTTATAAATACGTTTATTTATTGAGAAATATTATGAAGACATTTGAGATGCACTTAATCAATTTTCCCCCGGAAAATTGATTTTGTTATTAGTTAATAATTTATAATAAAATAGAGCGATAGCGTGCTGGGCGGGGCCGGGTGCGCGCCGCCGGCGGCTTCGGGATACCTACCGCTTGTTGTTTGCGTTTGTGCGTACCGCAGTGTCGCGGGGTGGGTATTACCTCAGAACGATGTCTTTCTACTTAAAATTTAAATATCCTCTTAAGAGTTTAAATTCTTCCAATACACGAGTAATACAACAGTTGTTATAAAGAACAAAAGCATAAATAAGCATATACAAAGTAGTCACGCATTGAAGCGGAAGTCCGGCAGGGCTGTGTGATGCTGAGAATGTAGAAATTGAAACTGTGTAGCCGGTGAAAGTGACATCGAGGTAATACGTAACCGTGAGCACGTGGCTGGGGCCCGCGATGAGCGCACGTCGCGTCGCTGGCGGCCGGTTCGCTTTTTGTTGTAAATTATAAAATTATATTTATTGTTCGTGAGGAATAATTTTTCTCTTTATACGCAAAGTTTAAATATGTGTTTGTCTATTTATATAGCATCATTAACGGTACGAAACCTTACATCATTCCTACGCGTTAGATATTTGCTAGTAACTGTATTCATAATGAACTTGTGCTCCTCCTCACCGGCGTCGATTTGTGCAAAAGTAAGGCGCGGTCACTTGCGGCGAGTGTCCAAGTAAATAGTTATTGTATATTCATATGTAATTTAGATGTAATAACGTTTATATATGTATCAAACGAACAATGCAGATTTGGTACACTTGAGCTGGCCTATCTGCGCCGTTCCGCGTGCATTATCGCCCGCGGAACCTTCGCACGCCGCGTCTGCTGACGCTGAGCATAATAATTGCCAAATAATAATAAAACACTTGCAAGCGATTACTTTACAAGGTGTACACTATTTTACCTTTTTTGTATGGCTCTAATGTCGACAGCTGTGGAACGGGAACCCTCGCCCGAGGCGTGCGCGGCTCGCGGAGCCTGCTTCAGGCGAGGTGAATAGTTTGGATGCGTCGAGCGTATAGATCAGTATAAGACTACCAGAATTAGGTACCGGGCGCGTCATGCTCACCAGTGGGTAAATCTTTACATCAACTGAGTAACAATTATGAAGACGTGTTTTAATAAGAATGTGAACATTTTGTAAGGATAGTGGTTCCTAAGTAAACCTGCGTGGTGTCGTTATGCTTTGCGAACCACCCGCGTTGTCTGTAAGTTAGGTCTAGCTGTACGGCTAAATGTATTTCCGCTGCGTATGTCCGACGGCACCAGAATAAATTTACTATTATGGTAATCAAGACGAGGAAAAATATACAGATTTTTGAAACTACAGATCCGTGCGTATCATTTGTTCCAGAATTATTATCATTTATTAATGTACCCTCTCCTCTATCTATGCTATCACAACATTTTTTTGTAATTGTCCACGATGGATGGTCTCCGCCAAAAATATTAGGCCATTAACACGCGTACATCTTGAATTCAGGTGAGTTTATTTGCTGTTTTCTTTAAATATTTGTTCGAGGTATATTTTAACTTTAACCTATCACGTGGAGAAGAAACTATTCATCTTAATGTATTAATAACCTGTTCGCATATAACCTACTGTTTACTGCATAGCATGCTTAAGTCCGACAAATTTTGGTGACACAATAAGATTTACTATTTTTGTACCATACAAAGATACGTAGGAATAAATCACTTGCAGTAAGATGCTCCTGCCTTTCTTTTCTATACTTCCTAACTTCAAGTTGATTTTGTTTCACTTATAAATACAATAAAGTTTTCGTTATCGTCATGTTCGCCCGAGAGTAGTTGCCCTCGCAGCTCACATAGCCGCCGCCGAGCAGTGCTGTGCGAACATCACTGAGGTCTGTAAGTATGAGATGAACGGCACCACGGGACTTAACATCTACCGTCTCAAAGCACCAGTGTGGTGTCCGTACCATGTTACCAACTTATGAGGCGGGGGTAATATTTACCATCGCTATTTTTCATTTATCACATTAAAACCATCATTTAAATATTCAAGAGAGGACTAGTGGGCACATATTGACACACGTACGCTTTTTGTACATAATTTCAGATAGGGGATGTAAAATCAATGTTCCACTTCCGCAGGCCTTCTTAACACTGATCCGTACGATGTCGCAGCAGAAAAAGGGTCTCGCCGCGACGGAGCAGCCCGGCGATGAGCGCAAGCAGCGTTGCTCCGTGTCGTGCTGCCGCCTCGTGTAGTGGCCGAACTTTAAACTAACGGACTTCCCGGGGTACGGTCACGTCGGAGCTCACAGAACATACCCACTCTCCCCCAACCCACTCGCACCCTTTGACGCATTTTGTTTCTTAACCTTTTCTGCATAAGTTTAAAAATCTATGCTAACCTGTATATACGAGATTGATAAATTCCAACACCATAGGACCGAACACGTAGTACGTGTACATGTTCAAATTGAGTTCTTACCAGCCACCAGAACCGCTGCAGCCCGATTCTGTTGGGCGTCATGTATAATAGATATCCAAAGGCGGCATAACGGCTGTCAGGCGCAACTAATTTATAATAATTATAAACCTATTTCTATTTGCAATAAAGTATACATTCCAAGTGTACAAAAACATCCGGGACAAGTATTTGCATGTGTTCATATGTATAAACTTATAAGAGCTCATCAGTGAAGAGTTTACTTTTCTTTCGAATATATAGCGATCTCCATAATTACACAAAATTTGTTGTATATCGAATACGTCTAAGTGAGAAGAAACTAATAATCGCAACATTATAAGAATTCATTTTATGATAATGAACCAAGTATACGTTCACTTACATAACACGCTTTACTGCTGAACGGGCGGCGCGCGAACCGGTTGCGCGTGCGCAATCCACGCTCTGTATAAACGAACAGTATTAACTATTTAAGTTGTAAAGGTTTATGTAAATAAATAATATTAATGTACATAACAAAGGTTCTTTTATTATTCGCTACACTGTAAATAAAAAAATATTAGCAACTCTTCAGAATTATTTGTAGATTTTATATTGATAATAACAGTGCAATGTTAATAACAAAAAATATATATTAACCCATTTGCATTACAAGTATATATGAACAATACCTCATAGCTTATAATAATATAACAAATCTATATATACATATAATGAAAATAGGTTTTGTTTGTTCGCCAATCACGTGGACATTGGTGAAAGTATCGACATCGCAACATGAGCATTCCACGCGGAATGATTTGTAGATGGTTGGTTATAGGCTGTTTATTTTAGAATTTCATAGATCCTTCGTCATTTTATTTTTAATTAAGTTTTATAAACATTTTCCTTTGGTAATATTTATGCGGTTACTATAGGTCAGTTGCGGTTGCTCTCAAGGAATATTTCGGACAAATTTAAGGTCTAATTTTCTATTACCGCCAGTGAACATAGGATGCAAATGTGTTAAACAAAGCTGTACTAAACCTTAACAAAAAAAATATCGCTAAATGTGAGTGTTTAATAAACTTTTATTATGAACACGTTATCCGTAGATAATCCCAACACTAGCTCTCCCAGACAAGAATTGCTCTGCACAGTGATGAAGTATGATGTTCTGCCGACCACCTCCGCGCTTTGGTGCATACATATTATATATATATACATTATAGACTAGACAACAACAATGTCGAAATATTAAAAACCCAAGTAATATTACGCAGGGTCACACCCAGGAGCCTGTACAGACTGTTCCATAGATACAAATATTGTGTTAGTGTGGTTACTATGTCAACGTCTGTGAGTATTTACAGATACAGCAAGTGTAGACTTACTAGGTATCATTAGTCATATGAATTGTCCCATATGGGAGTCCTACAAAGTCTCTAAAATTGGTTAGTTTCTCTCTCAAGTATTTTTTACAATGTATGAAAAACCGTTGTTTTCTTCTGATTTACCCAGTGGATCGGCGCGTCCATAACACTACAAATCAATTGAATACAATTCTCTACGTAACTTCCGAACATAGTGGACTGCAGTGTATTTACCATACTGTAATATGACGATTTCTCCCCGCCGATGGCGCCGTTCACCCCAGCTGGCAGTAGTGACCGCAGCCGGCGGGGCAGATCCGGTACTGCTGCATCCAAGCGCGCATGTGCTTCAGATGCCCGCCGTGCGAGCAGCCTTGGCACCAAGCGTACAGACCGCGCACCACCTGCAATCACCACACGCCCGCACATTTATAAAATTCTACGAAGTAGCGGCTTTCGTGATGTTGAGTGATCACCGCAGCCATAGACAATAGGAAAATTTAAGAAAATCGTATCCGGCGCAATTAGAATACGTGAGGCACAATACTTGGTGGCAAACGGCGCAGAGATCAGGGCGGCGCGGGGAACAGCGCTCGCAGGGGGCGCGCGTGCGTGTGCGCCGCCCGCAGCGCCCGCAGCACGCCGCCACGCTACTTGACTGCTGCGACAGCGACCACACGCTGCTCAGCCACGCGCACCGCACCACCTGTACGGACACGAAGTACAGTAAAACTGTCGGTACGATCTTCCGCCTTCCTCCTCACGGGGACTCACCTCCGTGGCGACATTCCAGAGTTTGTGTCGCTGTAGCAGTTCGATGTAGCCAAGCAGCCATTGCTCCTGAAGAGTTTCGTCGATATATGTAAATAAATCACTTCTGTGAACAAAAATATAAGTTTGTCAAATATCTCCCTTCCGCTTTTTTGCTCTTTATTCAATGCTTTATAAAAAGTGTTACAGTGATCGGATTTAGTTCAAATATGCGCCGTTTTGTTCGATAATCTGTTTCCATCTAGACGGCAACTTCATAATACCTCCCTCGTAGAAGCCCCCCTCCTTATTTGCGAAGAACTCGGACAGCCACTTTTCACAAGCCTCTTTTGAGTTCAACTTTACACCACCAAGGGCGTTCACCATGGACAGGAACAGGTGGTAATCACTTGGCGCTATGTCCGGGCTATATGGTGGATGCGATAAAACCTCCCATCCGAGCTCCCGTAGCTTCTGACGAGTCATCAACGAAGTGTGTGGTCTGGCGTTGTCCTGGTGGAACACTACACCCTTCCTGTTGGCCAATTCTGGACGCTTCTGGTCGATCGCCTGCTTCAAGCGGTCCAGTTGTTCGCAGTAGATGGTAGAATTAAGCGTCTGGCCATATGGGAGCAGCTCATAGTGGATGATTCCCTTCCAATCCCACCAAACACACAGCAAAACCTTCCTGGCCGTCAATCCCGGCTTGGCCACTGTTTGGGACGATTCACCGGCCTTCGACCACGACCGTTTTCGCTTGATATTGTCGTATGTGATCCATTTTTCGTCGCCAGTCACCATCCGCTTCAAGAATGGGTCGAGTTCGTTCCGTTTCAGCAGCATATCGCAGGCGTTGATTCGGTCCAGAAGGTTTTTTTGCGTCAAATCATGCGGCACCCAAACATCAAGCTTTTTTTTGTATCCAGCCTTCTGCAGATGGTTTAAAATGGTTTGGTGACTAACTCCCATCTCCTGGGCGATGTCACGATATGCCACATGCCGGTCTAACTCGATGTAGTCCATGATTTGATCGGTATTTGTCGTCACAGGTCTTCCGCCGGCTGGCTTATCCATGGTGTCGTTTTCACCGGGTCTGAATCGTCGAAACCATTCCTCCGCGGTTCGAAGTGATAGAGTACCATCCCCCAAAACACCATTAATCTCACGGAACGTTTCTCTAGCGGATTTGCCTTTAACGAAGGAAAACTTTAAAATAGCGCGAATTTTGGCGTTAGTGAACTCTATGTTTACACGTCTATAACTGTTGAACGCAATATCCAAACTAATTAGGCGTCGTTTTGTAGGTTATGTCCTTATTGTACCTTTCAAATTATGTATAGTATTGCCAGATACGAGCTCTGTAGCGCTTTGTACATAGCCGCGAAATTCAAAAGACAAAAAGGCGGAAGGGAGATATTTGACAACCTATTATTTTATACCTACCTCAATAAATACGTTAAAATAAAATTAATCTTCTTTATTCTAATGTATCGTGTGCTTCGCTTTTCCGGTTTAGACGGTAATATGGTTATAATGACATATCTATTTGAACCGGCAGCGGGAAAGTGTTTCACAGTTTATATAGTGCAAAGAACGTGCGACGCCGTGTTGGTACCTGTGCTCTTGCAACACGATGCAAACAACAGCCGCTGTCTGCACGTCACCAAGGTCCGCGTGCAAGCGCAGTGCCTGCGCCAACAGCGGCGCCACGTCCAGCTGTCCGCTGCGAGTCTCGCCCACGCGCACTGACAGCGCGCCCACCTCACCTTCCTCCATCTGCACAGTACAGCTCTATTATATAAAGACAGGTATTACGTATTATTAATCGAAGATACGCAAGTATGTGCACAAGTGGTCCACATAATGTTAAGTGATCACCATTGCTCATAAAGCTGCTAACCTAAGAGTAACAACCTAGTCGTTCATACTTTCCCAACCTTAGAGGTCAAGTAAGCTGTTAAAATTCCAATTTGTGTTTATTTTTCTAATAACTCTCATAAAATAAGATAAACATTTGCTATCTCATTGGCAGTAAAGTTCTCTTGTCGGAAATAATTCCGTGGTTGGTCCCAATGTGGTAACTTTGCTGCGGTATGATGAAGTTATGACAAGTTTTTATATAATAATTTTACTTTACCGCGAATTTTGTGATAGGGATATACATACTGCTGTCATTGAGTTCTGATGCGTATAAACTTTATGTGTGGCATCTTGCGCGCCGGACGAACTGGATGCACCGGAGCTTCCCGAGCTGGAGCCGCTCGGTGACGAGCCGCCGCATCCGCCGCCGTTGCAGCTGCCGCCCGCGCAACCTGTCCCCGCGCCCCCAACCGCGTCGCCTGAACCATTTCATATTCAAACGAGATACTTTAAACAATATAAAAATTATTCAACAATAATTACAAGTAATGTGAACCTCTACTAGTCCTCGGAAATAATAACATCTACGTGATATAGTATAAGCATATATTATGTACTGAATCTAGTGCAACGGAAGCATGTACGGAAGAATGTCGTCCGAGTGGTTAGGGAACGTACAATGTTCTGTGCAATGTACCGACCGTCGTGCTCGATGTCGTCGTGCGCGTGGTGCGAGTGCGTGTGCGGGTGCGGGGCGGGCGGCGCGCTGCGCAGCGGGAACGCTTCCTCGGGCAGGGTCCAGTCCACCGCTTCCACGTCTACATAGTGCGCGGATGCGGCGGATACCCAGCCGCAGCCCGATTCTGTATCAGACATTTTCATTACGTCCTCATTCTTCAATACACGCAGAAAGTCTTATGTAAGGTGTGCGACTTTGGACATGGATTATAGAATAGTGCCGGTCCTGTTGTGCCTTCATTCAACAACAATACTTAAGAACTCACCAACTCAACACGCTCTTGCATGTGCATCATGACAAGTACACAGGATAACGTCTCACCGTCGTCGCGCACCTGCTTCGCGTACTTAGCCGGCGGTATATAGATGCTCTGCGTGGGCAGGCCAAGCACGCCGCTATTGTGGAACTGGTTCTCCTCCCACTCCTCCTCTACCTCACCCATTGGCTCCTCCTCCACGGCGCTAACAATACAAAACTGCTTAATTACTTTAACTGATCTGACCATTAATCTTAATATACATGTTTAGTAAACTGACCAGCACTTGACATATCATGGGACAACGCTGTACCGATGGTCGCGGTTACGCATGAAAGTTACAATTGTTGATGTCTTCACAATCGTAAATGTAGAATTCATAAATCCGCAGATAAAATGAATCTTGTATCCTGTGTGATTTGAAAACAGCAGAATACAGTACATTTCAATGTGCACCAAGTTTGTGAACTATAACATGCTAGGTGTTTGAACGGCTCCATAGTGGAGCGTGATTTAACGAAGCGTAGACATTCGCAGGGGTGTGTGCTTGTGGGCGTCGCTATTGTATGTGTGTATATCAGGTGTACCGGTATGAAATGAGCGTTTTTTTGTGAAAATAAAACACTAATTACTAATGGGAAAGTAAAAAACATTTCATTCAAAGTATTAGCCATTGTTTTCTACACATTTTGACCACCTTTCTGGCAATTTGTGGATACCACGCCAATAAAATTATTCGTCTTTTAAAGCAAACCAACCAGACACCCAATTTTCGACCGCCTCGTAGGAACCAAAGTGCTGCTCAGTCAATGCGTGTCCCATCGATGAAAACAAATGGTAGTCGGAAGGAGCCAAGTCTGGTGAATACGGCGGGTGGGGTAGCAGATAGCAGGTAGCAGCTCCCAGCCAAGTGTTTTGATTGTATCCTGAACCGGTTTTGCTTTGTGTGCAGGTGCATTGTCATGGAGCAAAATTACCTTGCCGTGTCTTCTGGCCCATTCTGGTCGTTTCTCGACCAATGCATGGTTCAAATTGATCATTTGTTGTCGGTAGCGATCAGCGATCAGCGATCAGTATTAACGGTTTCACCAGGTGGGAGTTTAGGAGCTCGTGGTACATCACACCTTTCTGATCCCACCAAACACACAGCATTGTCTTCTTGCCGAATCGATCTGGTTTTGCAGTCGATGTTGATGGTTGTCCGTTGTCCCGGATTAACCCACGATTTTTTCCGTTTAGGATTCTTAAAATAAATCCATTTTTCATCGCCAGTAACAATCCGATGCAAAACCGATTTTCTTTCGTGTCTTTGAAGCAAAATTTCACAAGTGTTTTTTCGGTTTTCCATCTGTCTTTCATTCAATTCATGTGGCACCCATTTTCCACACTTTTGGATCTTTCCCATAGCTTTTAAACGGTCAGAAATTGTTTGTTGTGTTGTTGTGCAACATTTAACATTTCTGCCATTTGCTTTTGATTCAAAGTGTCATCTCCATCCAATATCGTTTGCAATTCGGCGTCTTCAAACTTTTTTGGTGGTCTTCCACGTTCCCACGTTCTTCATTTCTCACATTAAAATCATTATTTCTGAACCGTTGAAACCATGTTTTGCATGTTGCTTCTGATAGACCATGATCACCATATGCCTCGACAAGCATTCGACTCGCATGCGACTCTGCAGCACTTTTCTTCAAATGAAAACAAAAAATTAATGCTTTCCGCGAATCATCACTTTCTGGTACAAAATTCGACATTTTTAACACGATGAAAAAATATGATGTTGTCTGTTCAATGACTTGATGTAGACTAAATATGTTTCACAGATGTCATAGCAAGCAAACAAAAGAATAAAATAAAGGCTCGTTGAAAACAAATGTTCCCTATCGAGACATTTGTATTTTGACGCTCACTTCATACCGGTACACCTGATATATATGTTGAAGCACCTGTAGACAGGTAGCGCGGGCGGTGGATCGGCGCGCGGCGGCGGTGCTCGGGGCGGCGGCGGCGCGGGTGCGCGTCGCACGCACGCTCGCGCGCCGCACACCGCACGCACCACCTCCCACACGTGCCCCACCTGCGAGGCACACACAAAGTACATTGGACGCATCAGCCTAGGGGCTGCGGGTCAGGCACACGCACACACTCGAATGCAGTGACGCATTACGCACGCAGTGACGGTTGGCGTCGCGCGCGACCGCCGCGTTGTGCGCGGCGAGCGCGTGCGCCGACCGCCCGCGCATGCGGTACCGGCGCGCGCAATGCAGCAGCGCGGCGGCGGGCGCAGCGAGCGGCGCGTGCCGGGCGAGCGCGGACGCGGCGCCACCGGGGAACGCGCGCTCGAGCGTCGCCTGCGCGCCCGCCGACAGCGACCCGGCCGTCGGCTGCTTGCGTCTGCGGTACGGCACACATACACGTGATCATATGTAAACGACTACGACCTATTCTATTACTACGTTTACGTATCCGTCGGGCATACGCCCAGTTGCCAAATTTTGCCTCAAGATATTTTGGTATTATATATGATATCGCTGTGTATTATTCAAAATTTTGTTATTATGTACATATTTATTTATTTATTTTGGAAGTAATATTTTTGTGTAAATTGTTTAACAATAAAATTGACTGCCCCTCACTTCTATCTAGCTTAGCAATATTAGGGTACCTATTAGATTTCCTAGATATGAGACTAATTCTCTATTGCCGTCACTGCGGACATCTGTGCTCGTTGCAACTCTCCAGTTTTCAGGCTTTACAAGCTATTGAACTGCTGCAGTAAACTTGTTCACATCCATGCGGACTCATCGCACTCACGCTCTTGCAAATCTGGCACATTTACTTCTTTGTGACTGCAATTACTTTTATTATTTATTCTAAACTATCTTAGCCATAAACTGTGAGTACAATTAGTAGCTCGCTGGCCTAATGGTTAGAGCGTGCGGCTTTCATTCTGAAGGTCGCAGATTCGAATTTCGGCATGTACCGATGACTTAATATTTACGTTATGTACATTTGTGAACTTTAGTTACAACAACGAGATACAAACGGTGAAGGAAAACATCGTGAGGAAACCCGCACACTAAAATCATCTTTTTGTGGCTGTGGTGGTCCCAGTAAAATAGGAACAGGCTCGCCCCCTGTTACGTGGGACCTAATCTGACCACATCTGGCGAAAAGTGGGTGTTTATTCACCTCTACCTACCCCTACTGGGAAAAAGGCGTGATAATATAAAATAAAACAATTAGTAAATGCTGTCTACTTCTTAACAATCATGTACTAAGATTTTCTACTTTAAATTCTTTGTTATTAAAAATCTACACCACACCACCCCACACTCTGCTATTGTGGAAAATATTGAAGCCTCAGGCAACAAAGTCCGAGGTGAGATAGTAAATGCTCGATTCGGACCGGATAAAATCCCCACTTCTACTTTTTTTGTCAACTTAGAACCTCACCCAAACAACAAGTTTGTCAAAGACATTAAATACATATTCCATCAATCAATAAAAATTGAAGATGCCCGCAGATCAAAGATAGTAGTACAATGTCACCGTTGTCAGCAATACGGTCACTCCAAAAATAATTGCATGAGGCCATACCGCTGTGTGAAATGTGGCGAGGGTCATAAAACATCAGATTGTCAGAAAAAAACCAGTAACTCCCCAGCTAGATGTGCTCTTTGCTCTTGCGATCACCCAGCAAACTAATACAAAGGTTGTGAAGTATATAAGCAGATCCAAGCCAGGAAAACTGAACGAAATGTTAACTTTGTTAAGGATCCGATTCCATCATCAGGCACAACTAATCAATCTACCACACTTTTTTTTTTTTTTTTTTTTTTATCGGTGGTGGAAATGCTGTTACCGCATACCCAACGTCCTTTTCAAGGGGGGGGACGCCGGGTTATGTGGGGCTCCGGGCCACTGAGATGTTGTGCGTGACCCCTATACCCACTAAAACCACCACCGCTTGTCCCGCCATACGCATACTGGAGACGCCCGGGTTTCAGTCAAGCAACTCTCCGGGCGCCTCCGCATATGAAACTCCTCCTGGTGGGTGCCCGCGGGGAGCAAAGGCACCCACCTGCCGTCCCGTACCGGCCCCTCGCGGGACCGGCACGTTGGGGCCCCCCGACCCCACAGACGACCGCGCGCGCCCACGACGGAGCGCATGCCCGGCCGCCGCCCTCCCGTGAAGGAATTGGGCGGCGGCCTCCTCCCTCCAGACTCCCCCCCTACTTCGACGAGGGAGGGGGGACAAAAACCAAGACTCCCCCGGGGGACGCACCCCCAGGGGAAAACACGACAAAAGGCCCAAAGGGCCACGCCCAACGGCCCGAAGGCCCCCTCACACCGTGCCCCGCTAGGGGCCCGTCGCTCACGGCGGGAGGAAGCGGACGGCGTGGTTCTGCCGCTGCGCTCTCCCGCCGGCCCGCCGCCGCCTGCAAGGTGCGGCAGCGGCGTCGGCCTCCCTTGTGCGCTCGGCGGCCTCCTTCTGACGCATCACTGCGCCGCAGAAGGAGGCCACCGCCTTCCAAGACCTCTCGCTGCTCAACATACGATCGATTACAGTCGGCAGCGAGAGGTCACTGCCGACTTGCACGACGAGGGAGTGGCGTTGCGGCCCCCATGCCGGGCACTCCTCCAGAGTGTGGTGCGCCGTATCAATCGGCGCACCACACTCGACGCATTCTTGCGTCATCTCTCTACGAGCCACCTGGTGCAGGTACTTGCCGAAACATCCATGGCCTGTCAGTACCTGCACCAGGTGGAACGTCAAGGCCCCGTACCGCCGGCTCATCCACCGGGACAGGTGGGGCCTGATGGCCTCCACCGTGTCCCGGCCGGCGGCAGGGTTACCTAAATCTACCACACCTTTTTTTTTTTTTTTTTTTGATATCGGTGGTGGAAATGCTGTTACCGCATACCCAGCGTCCTTTTCAAGGGGGGGGGACGCCGGGTTATGTGGGGCTCGGGGCCACTGAGATGTTGTGCGTGACCCCCATACCCACTAAAACCACCACCGCTTGTCCCGCAATACGCATACTGGAGACGCCCGAGTTTCAGCCAAGCAACTCTCCGGGCGCCAAATCTGCCACACCTCAGTTTACCCTTGATAACCCTACTCAACAGAAGCAATCAAGCACAATAAGTAATAAAACCTACGCTGAAGCTGCGTCTAGTGCTCACATAGCCCCTAAGGACCCGCCTGATAGAACCGAAACTTCTGACAACCTTAATCCTATAGAAAGACTACTTATAAAACAAAGCGAAAAGATTGAAGTACTAATCCAACAAATAGGTGCACTTCTAGCCCTACTAACAACACTTGTTTCAAAACTGTCACCATGATTTCTCTACGCATTGCCACGTGGAACATTAATGGCCTCGCATGTAACACACTGGAATTGGAAGTTATTATTAAAATCAACAAATTAGACATAGTACTTATTTCAGAAGCTCACGTCACGTCAAGAAGTAATATCAAAATCCCAGGGTACTGCGTATATTTTACACCCCATCCTGATGGCGGAGCGCACGCTGGTTCTGCTGTCATCATTAAAGCATGTATAAAACACTGCCCCCTACAATCTTACGTAACTTCCCACATCCAAGCTACAACAGTAAGAGTTGAAGAACCCTTGAGTGCTTTCAACGTTTCAGCCATCTATTGTCCTCCAAAGTACAAGATAAGAGATACTATGTTTACGACCTACTTCAGAACATTGGGTAAACGTTTCGTTGCTGGCGGTGACTGGAACACTAAACATACCTTCTGGGCTTCGCGAGTGACTACCACTCGCGGTCGGGCGATGAAATCATGCGTCGACATAAACCACCTACTACCTTTGTCATCAGGAGAACCAACTTACTGGCCCAAAGATGTTCGCAAAAAACCGGACCTACTAGACTTCTTTGTGACAAAAAATATATGCAGCATGTATACGAGCATCGAATCATGCCTAGACGGTTCATCAGATCATACTCCTGTAATTCTAACAGTGAGCCTAACTATAATTAACAACGAAATCAATAAGGATTTTTTAAGCAGCAATAGAACTGATTGGGATTCGTTTCGCGAATACATAAATTCGAACCTCAACTCTAACATATCCTTGAAAACCGAAATTGATATTGACGATGCCTGTCTTCATATAACTAATACTATACAATCTGCGGTATGGATGAATACACCTGAACCCAATCCTCGCAGTCACTCTAATGTTCCTACTGAAATTAGACAAAAAATACAAGAAAAACGAAAATTGCGCCGTATCTGGCAAAATTCACATCACCCTCAAGACAAAACCGCCCTAAACCGTGCTATAAAGGAGTTTAAATTACTCTTACAAGACTCTGCCAATGAAACCGCACGAGCACACATAAACCAGTTGTCTTCGTCAGGTAAAGGAGAGCAGTCCTTGTGGAAAGCCACTAAACACGGTAAAAAACCTCAAAAATCTTTTCCTCCGCTCAGAAGAGGGTCATCTTGGGCCAGAACGAATGAAGAAAAAGCAGATGCGTTTGCTAGACATCTTGCATTAGTGTTTCAACCAAACGAAGCCACAGATACGAGCGCTGAAACTGAAATTGATAAGATACTAAATCAAGACTTACAACTATGCCTTCCTTTGAAACCATTCTCCCCTAAGGAATTACTTAGAGAAATTAGTAATATGGACATAAAGAAAGCCCCGGGATTTGACTTAATCACGCCTAAAATCCTCAAAGAACTTCCAAAAAAATGTTTGGCGATGTTAGCAAGTGTCTTTAACGCTACGCTTAGAATAGGCTACTTTCCGGCTCTTTGGAAGATCTCACAGATCATCATGATCCACAAACATGGTAAACCAGTACACGAAACAGCATCATATCGCCCAATTAGCTTACTACCAGTCCTCTCGAAACTTTGGGAAAAAGTTTTTCTATCAAGACAAGCGAATAATCCAGGAAGCAGATATTATACCTGATCACCAATTCGGCTTTCGTCAACGACACTCTACGACCCAACAAATGCATCGTGTTTATAACACTATCAGACAAAGCTTTGAAGGGAAAGAATACTGCTCTGCCGCATTCTTGGATGTACAACAGGCTTTTGATAGAGTGTGGCATAAAGGCTTACTATCAAAAATTAAGACTCATTTACCTCATGTGGTGTTCCCTATTCTGCAGTCCTACCTAAGTGAGCGTTTCTTTCAAGTTAAAGAAGGAGATGCAAGATCATCTCTCCATCAATGTCTTGCAGGCGTCCCACAGGGTTCAGTCCTGGGCCCCATATTGTATAACATTTTCACATGTGACCTCCCACAGTCGCCCAATGTTACCTTGGCATCATTTGCTGATGATACAGCTTTCCTCACCTGCAACCGTGACCCAAGTGTTGCTTCTTCACAGCTGCAAACACAGTTAAATGCTACTGCTAAGTGGTTCAAAAAATGGCGAGTAAAGGCAAGTGCCTCTAAATCTCAGCATATAACATTTGCTCTCCGAAAAGGCGACTGTCCACCTGTCACATTGGGTGAGGATGTACTGCCGCAGTCTGATTATATAAAATATCTTGGATTCCATCTGGATCGCCGAATGACATGGAAGGAACATATCAGAAACAGAAGGGATGCTATCAACCACCGTTTCCGCAACCTACTCTGGCTGTTGGGCAGGCAGTCCGCACTTTCTCTGCACAATAAAACTATGATCTACACATCAATGCTCAAGCCCATGTGGTTGTATGGCATAGAAATCTGGTCCACAGCAAGCAAGACACACATTCAATGCATTCAGCGAGTTCAAAATAACATCTTACGCACAATTTGTGATGCGCCTTGGTTCATAAAAAACAATGAACTGCATGAATATCTGCAAATGCCAACTGTCACTGAAGAAATTCAGAATTAAAAAAAAAGCACAAAGAACGTCTGGTTGACCATTCTAACCCGCTAGCCAACAATCTTCTTATACAAGGTGCAACTAAAAGATTGAAACGAGCTGACGTGCTTGACAATGTGTAGACATTGTGGTGTTGACTACAATGCTCTAAAAGCTCCATAATAAACTGATCAAATCTGATTAAAGTCTTCCGGCTGATGGCAGATACAAGTGCAAAAAAAAAAAAAAAAAATTCTTTGTATGTTTTTAGCGAATGTAATGGGGTATGATTGATTGTAGACCTAATAAATAAATAAATCTAAATAGACTCGTCGACCGCTAGCATAGTTATAAATGTGCGCATCGATGCTACTGACGATTGGAGATCTCACCCGAGTCCGGGCACATGCCGATCGGCGGGCAGCATATGATGGGCAGAGTGGGCAGCGTAGGCAGAATGTGCAGGCGGCGCGAGGGCGGGCAACGGGCACTCAGGCGCGGCGTGCGTGATCTCGCCCCGCGCGGACACGCAAACGCCCTGCGGATTGGCCCACAACACCGGATGGGCCGCCTCCGAAAACCTATGCCGGTAGAGGCTGCAGTCCTGCGCACGCAAGCGTCCTTCCAATTACAATACGCATAATTAGTAGGAATTAGTTTTGTTAATTAATTTGCAATACAATTTTTTTAAATCACCTAAATCGTTGAGAAGAACAACATTTGTACACTGCCGGTTGACAACATAAAGACTTATCAGCTATGATAAAACTTTGTTGTTTGACCAAAAACAAGCTGAAACTTTTAATGCACATATACAGCGGTGTAAAGGGCCACGCATAACAACACAAGGGACCCACACCAACCTCACCTGCTCGTGGTGCATCCTATTAATCAATAAACGAGGTTCTGGCTCCCACCAACCCTCAATGGGCTCGCGTGATGGTAAATTGCCCATATCCCCTCAATATTAACCTCTACGGACGACGACTCCTATTGCCTGGCTATTTTGCAGTAAGTTCAGGATCAATCGATGTGCTTTCGGTTAGGCTTATGTCCAGCAGTGGACGTCTAGCGGTAGATGATGACAGCGGTGACGCACCCGGCTTGTAGAGAGGAAAGCGGCATGCGAGAGCCACGCGATGGCGGTGGTGACGTCGCGGTGCTCCGCAAACGTCGCGAGCGGCACGTGCGGGCGGCGCACGTCCCACACGTGCACCGCGCAGTCCAGCACCAGCGCGCATGACGCCACCTGGTACCTGCGCGCGCACACCTATATTGATTGATCAATTTCTTTAAATATTAGATATTGTGTTAAATAAAATATTCTTCTTATTTTTTATTATCTTGTGTTTTTCGATGTCACAATGAGCCAACTGGTGTGAATTTTTTGTCAAGATACAGCTCAGGAAGTCAAGTGCAACTGCCTGGTATTGTATTTCTACCGGTGACTTACTTCTTCTGCGGCCGCCACTTGACGTGCCCGACTGATGCGATCGTGTATATGGTGTGCTCCAGGTTCGGCTTGCCTTGCATGTCCCACACCTGAATTCAAAGAAAAATTACATAATATAATTTCAGCAAAACTTTAAGGTTTTTAATAATAAATTATTAAGAGGAAACGTTACTACCGCATTATGGTCGCTTCTCTAAATTCCACGTGTCTGCACTGAACAATTTAAAAACAGGCAGAAGGTGACTTGCTATCTTAAAACAATAACGTAAACGATACACAAATATGTATGTTCATATAATTACAACTAAACGACTTGAACTGTATCGGCGGTTGGAATGGATTGTTGTTATCTGTTACGGGTCATTGTTATGTTTAATTACCGGCCTGCACTATTTTAACTTACATCGAATAGTAATCACATGTCTAGAGGATGTGATGTAATATAGAACAATGAGGTAACCAGTCGGCCAGCTATTTATATCTATAATTAAATATATGGTTCATGAGAAAGAAATTATGTTATAATTGCAATAATTATTTAACTTATGCGATATAGAATCTGCAATTACATTTGGCCGTTTGTAAAGTGGACCGTATGAACTTAACACAACAGCTGCAATAGCGGCCGACGTACGATATCGTACAATGAGGCTTTTGGCACAACGGCAGCGGGCGGTCGATCAGCGCGAGGCGAATACGGCGGCATCATCACGCCGCGTCAGCCGGCGTTATCGCGGCGACACAGTTCCGAGCGCGCGGCCTGCACGCTGACCGCAGGCTGGTCGCACTCTCGCAAATCAGTCGGCACATTGTCTTCTTCACCACTATCATATCATTATGAGCTGACAGACGTTACAAAATCTAGTTGCGTTTGGGAATTCAATATTCTTGGTACGAAAAATACACGCGAACAATTATCTTAGGTGCATACTTTTTGTATATATGGAAGAGGAAGAGATGCACCTTTATAGTTTTGTCTCGAGAGGCGGTGGCCAACCAGGGCACGTCCGGGTGCCAGTCGCAGGCAAACACGGGCCCCGAGTGCGCGGTGAACTGCTGCAGGCAGCGCTCACTGCGACGTGAGTCCCACACTTGCACAGTGCCGTTCTCAGAGACCGCTGCGAACGCGTGTGGCTGGTGCGGACTGAACTGCACATCGCGGATCGACTCTGTGTTGCTGCAGCAGAAATACGTCCATAACTGTGTTTTTGGCTTTATTTCTATTAAAAGATGCACCTCCAAATAGATAATGATATCTGAGTTTTACATTCTACTCTGCATCTGGTTACTTGTTACATATCAAAAGTTATTATGTTCTATTGTAACAAAAAAATCAGAAACAACAATCCAAATGTTTTTAGTCTTTGAAATATTTTAAATTTTGATGAAGACAACATTGCATTTGAAGCATGGAGTGCAATCAGTTCTCTGTCAGAATCTAAATAAAAATGGTTTTTCTCTTTATAGTTTATTATTAGGTTATAAATAAATTTGTTTATTGTAAATGTTTTCATCCTACTGACCTGATAAATGTACGTGCCACTTCCTTCATACGAAGGTCAAAGCACTTCATCATGCCATCCTGAGATCCAGAGATCAAAAGGGCTGGTTCAGTCAGGTGGAAACTAACCTAGTGCAATCAGTGCCAAATATTATCAATTAATAAACACAATGTTGGTAATATATTACTTATAAAACTTTTTAATTTTACTTGTTCTTTTATCATAAGTCAATAGTTCATACATAACAGTAATCAAAAGTTGAAGGATCATAGTGCAAAGTAGTTACCAATTGTTGGTTCTCTCAAGTTTCAGCTGTCTGTATGATATTTTAATAGTTTTTATTTTGAATATTATGCCTTAATACCTTGTTAACAGTTCTTTTGTGATCAGAGAAGACATGCTCTTGTTTAGAGCGACCAGACCTTCCAAGATTCCAAACTACCACTGCACCATTTGTAGCAGCCGTGGCCAGGGTATTCTCTGGTGAAATTATAATGTGCAAACTTCTTACATTTATAATTAAATTAGTGTTCCATGTACATATAAAAAGAAACAGGAATTAAACAATGTACAAAGATATTATATTTAATATAATTGTTTAAATATTGAAATTTTAATATTAAAAAATAGGGAAACAAATAACCATCATTTGTTGGTCTAGGTAGAAACTTAAACAAAGACTGACTGACATGATGTAAAATCATTATACTTTTCATTTAACAAGTTAAAAATATAGGTTTCTTACAAGGTTTTTATTGATTATGGCTTACCTTCAATTGCACTCCATGCGACATCAATTGAAGAAAAATTTAGATTCAAGTTTTTGCCCACTCTTAAATTAGATACCTCAGAGAAATCGTTGTCGCCTATCGAGAACACTTTGAATACTGAAAAATAAATATAGTATAATAAAATCTTATGAAAAAAAAAGTGGACTGTGAGATTATTCTCTTACCGTTTCTTCCGGCTATTACAACTTGTGTACAATCTTTGTTCAAGGCTAATGCGTTTGCAGGACCCTCCTGCGACACGCAAATTGTGTTAGATGGAATCATTATTTTAATCCGAAATAGACCTGAATTTCTGCTCTATAAAGTTGTACTTTAATAAGGTAATACAATTTGCCGATACACAGACACGTCACCTATTAACCTAAATAACTGAGGCTGCACATGACACAATACAAAAACGTTGTGAAGCATGTCCGGCCAATGTTGTACACAAAATGTTAGACAAAATACAAGTTTATTTAAAACTTGCGAGACCGCTCTCCGATCTGTTGTCAATAATCGACCGAGTGACAGTGACGTGAGCGCCACAACTAAGTCTAGATAATAAAGGAGGGGTTTAGACAAATCCGACAACAACAACTAACACTTAGAATCACATATTTAAAATTTTATACTTTTGTAATTGAATAACTACATCTAATTTTACCAAACCAAAGTACACGATCCATATTTTTAAAAACATTCAATAAAAATATAAATTATAAAAACGTCAAAAATGCGAAAAGTCAAAAGAAATATCACTTGTGGACTTATCAAATTTTTCATCACACAGAAGTTATGAAGTACGAGTGTTTTTTATAAATATTATTGGTAAATGTGATTGTAAGTGTAATAGTTATTATGTGAGAAGTCTCGATTGTATGCTGAGACAATGGACAGCGGTGATAGAATCCTGGTGGCTGCAGGGCTAACGGCGGCAGTTGTTGTAGGTGCTTTCGTGTTATGGGGACCTGGTGGTGCACCGCGCGTTCGAAAACGACGGGGACAAATAGCGGGGTTGCAGAACCTAGGACGAACATGTTTTTTAAACACGTTACTCCAAGCATTAGCTGCGTGTCCTATTTTCATAGAATGGTTGAAAAAGTATGCGAAAGCCGATGCACACAATAGTATGATTACGACCTTGTATACGGTTATTGAAGGTTTGTACTGTTTATAACTTTTTTCATATTACATAGTTAAGAAATAAACATTTGGGTAAATAATCATAGAGTATTTACATGTTTCTGTTTCATGAAATTGTTATGATAGAGAAGCACTGTTGAAATGTATAACCCAAGATTAAAAGTTGTATGAAATATAGAAATTAAGTGATTTTTTTTTTCTTTTGTTGTCTTTTGTTAATTAACAGTGAATGTCTATTGGCCAATAATGATGATGACATTAACAATTACATGAAACTCATTATTTTTAATTTTTATTATATAATATATTTTGGTAAGGCAGATTGTTTCATTACTGTTAATTAATATAGTATTTTATTGAATTTGTATGATCATAATGTTTTTTTATTATTTGTGTTTAATTAGACTTGGGATGATTTAAACTCTAGTTATTTAAGTTTAATGTAGTACAAATGAATATTTTACATTTTAGTGGTCAATGGTACACATGAATCAGCGAGGGGAACTCCAGTATGCCCACTTGGAGTACTGCAGTCACTGCGTGCGGCTGGGTGGGTGATCCCTGCAGACCAGCAAGATGCACATGAGTTGCTACATGTACTTCTGTCTTGCATTGAGGAAGAGACCACTGCTATGGCAAGGAAAGTAAGTTTCTTGTCATATTCAGCTACATGTGTAAATATGTATTTTTTTAATATTACTGGTGTTAATAAATTGAACATAAAGACTTTTTAAAAGTTATTAAAATTCATAATTTATTGGTTACTTTGTTATGTGAATACTAAAATTTGAATTGAATTAAATTTTCAAGCCAATAAAAGAATAAACTTTTCTTTTCCATCTATAAATATATACTTCTATAAATTTAATGAGAAGTTTAGCTTCATTAAGAAAAGGTTATAGTTATGCAAAATCTATAGTTATTCAAAACATGTAAATTACTATCACAGCCCGGCTGTCTATCAGATGCATTAGGATTGGGTGCAGGAGGCCGCGCCTGGTCTGCACTGGCATCACCTGCCTCACCTCCTGCTGCACCATTGTCTTTGCGACCTTCTTCAGCTGCACCACCGGATGAGCCTGATCTTGCAGATCCAGGTGATAATTTATTGTAAAAAGTAATTTCACTTTCAATTGAGAAAATGTTTTTGTCAATTGATAATTTTATTTACTGTTAGGAGATATTAGTATACACCTATTATTTTACAGCTGTGATATTCTGCCAATGATCACTTACTACTTAATTGTTCTGGTTAGATGCAGGTAGCATTGGTTCAGTAGAACATTGATTAGGTTAGTGGCCATTATATATTATATGAAGTTGACGAGTTATTTACTTCATCATCATATTCACATCATAAGAGCCCGCTCCAGAGCCTGCTCGGTTGTCGCGGGGCGTTTCGCGTTCACTGTGCCAGCTGGGCACCGCTTCCCGGCGTTGGGCGGCGGCACCAGCACGTCCCGCTCCTGCACCGCCCACACGCGGCACTCTCGCCTCGCGCCTTCAGTGCACTGCCTGCTCCTCTAAGGTGTGCATTTTATACATACTTCTCACTTCAGTCATATGACCATATAATTATTATTAATCTCAAGATAGTGCATTTGTAATAAGTAATGCTTTTTAACCATGTCACCCACAGAGCCCTGTCCGGTATGACAAGTTTGATAGTATATCCTTGTCTATGGCGAATGCAAGCATGGGTCGCACTGGCAGCTTCAGTCTTCCTGGTATGTTGTATATTCAATTACTATTACTTATATCAGTAAGAACTCTTCACTGGAAGTGATGAAGATAATATATTACTTTATTTTATGGTTATAACGACCAAATGACTATCTCCTACTTTGTTACATTTACTTCTGGTTTTGTGACATTATTTTAAAGGTCAAGATATAACTAATAATAATAATAATAATGATTTATTAGCAGTATTTACATTTACATATACACTGAGAAACCGCGGGTCTTGAACGAAGCTAAGCTTGTATCTCAAGACCCTGAATCACAAGTTCACAACTATCTATAGGGGACTTTTATAAGTATACAATTTAAAACTAAACAAAAATCGGTTTTCGTAAAGCAGAGTAAATAATCACAATGGTTATAATTGATAAACAGTTAAATGGTGATTATATACATAAAAAGGAGCAGCTATCTTGTTATATATTATCAATACCTAGATTAAATTGGGTCAGTATTTGGGGTGTGTTTTGTGTGAGGTGTGGTGTGCATGTGTATGCGTGTGCGCTTGTGTGTATGTGTTAGGATGTATTACACCTTGCGATGCTATAGACGTTATCTAACAAGCTCTTCGGTTTCCTCGTAGTTCAGTTTGCTTAAATGAGTCTGTAGTGTTTTCTTGCAGGTGTACAGGGATCTATCTTTTATATCAATTTCTCTTTGAACATTGTTGTACACTTGGCTTTGTCCATACCGTGGGCTCATTTTGTATAATTCCGATTTGGCCACTTGCATGGTTAATCGAAATGTTCGTTTACCTGTTAAATCTTTGTAATCTTGTCGGTTTTTAATTGTCTTATGTACTTTTAGCGTAACTTTTAGGATGTAGAACTGGCGCACTCTTAAGACTTTGAAATCCTTGTATAAAGCGTCTGTTTAGTACTTGCTCGGTTTTTTGAGCGCCACCTTGATCAAGGCACGTTGAGATTTTTCTAGAGTTATAAATACCGTTTTTCCAGCACAAGCCCAGACACCAATGCAATATTGGATTATCGACTGACATAGGGCGAAGTAAACAATTCGCATGGTGTCCAGAGGCGCAGTGTCTCGTATCCTCCTAATTGTGTAAATAAGACTACGCACTCGAGAAGATAAATTTAAGATATAGCTGCTAAACGTAAGGTTTTTATCTAATATCACGCCGAGATATTTTATTTGTTTTACTCGCGCAATTTCACTACAGCTGCAGTCGCGATAGGGGATGTCAAAAGATGAGCAGTTATGTATTTTTAGAGTGACGGCGACTGGCGGATCTAATCGGATTGATTTAGAGAAAGCTAATTAGGCTGTTTTTTGGATGTTTAATGTCAGAATGTTGTTATTTAATGCCCTGGCTACTTTATACATACCTTGTTCTGCAGTGATGAATAATTGGTCCCATGTTGAGTCATGGAAAACAATAGCAGTGTCATCAGCGTAGACTATGTCGTTTACATATAAGTTAAATAGCGTAGGTCCAAGTATACTCCACTGTGGAATCCCGTAATTTACCTCTATCTCGGCGCTGGTGTAATCACTTATTTTTATACACTGTTTTCTGTGCGTTAGATAAGTTTCAAACCACTGGAGTGCAATACTTCTTATGCCCGCGGCTTCTAGTTTTTTTAAGAGTATGCCGGTTGAGACAGTGTCAAAGGCTCTAGACAGGTCAAGTAAGACACCCAAGCAGTGCTCACCTTTGTTTATGTATTCTGCAACCGGATTTACCAGTAACGAGACTGCTTCTTCGGTTGACCTACCACGGCGAAAACCTAATTGCTAATTTGATATGATGTGGTATTTTTCCAAAAATCGAACCAGTCGCAGATTTACGACTTTTTCTAGAATTTTTGATATCACGCAAAGCAAAGCAATCGGTCTATAGATTTCTGGGTTGTTATCGAGACAATTTTTATATATTGGGGTAATTGATGCCATCTTCCATATTTCCGGAATAACTCCAGTTGTTATGCTTAGGTTAATAATGTATAAAAGGGGAGAAAGAATGCTGGAAATGGTGTTTCTAAACAGAGAAACTGTGATACGGTCCATACCTGGAGCGCTATCAATTTTTAGGCTAAGAATTACTTGCCTTAAATCAGTCTCGTTATTGGGGCTCATAATGAAACTGAACCCATTCTTGTTGTAGAATAAAAAATAGTAAGTTATAGCTTCATGTCTCTATTATAATCTCGTTAATACAAATATTATTATTAATTTTTAGGACTGCTGCGAGCATTCACTGCCCCCGAGATGGTGAAGGGGGTGCGATGCAATAAGTGCGCCACCCCCGAGGATGGCACTACTCACACCAAACACATACGCACAGTCAGCTTTGGGAAGGTACAACAACAACGCATATATATTATATGTAAACTTTGTTTAAAATACTTGTTGAGGACCGTAAATGATGACATGAGCAGCTTGTTTACTTGGTGCTAAGTGACATGCCCGCCATCATCTCAGTACTTTAGTAATTGCACTAAGTGCCGCTACCTTCATATTGGAAGGAAGTAATGTTTGCACAAAGTATTATGCAAATCACATGTAAACACTTTGCTTATACATTGCTATAAAAAAAGCGTGCGAGTTTGTTAAATTGTGTTAATGTTAAACGACGCATGTGACCCGCAGCTGCCGTGCTGCCTGTGCCTGCACGTGGCGCGCGTGGAGTGGTCAGGCGGCGAGCTCAGCAAGCGCGGCGAGTTTGTCGCGTTCCCGGAGACGCTCAACATGGCGCCGTACGCCGCTCGGCAACAGCCGCAGGTCTATCAAACTGTCATACTATTCATCTACATTAACACTTCTTTTCGACATGTCCAAGAAAAGAATAAACAAAGAGTTATTGTCTGTTAAGTAGTGAGCAGTCCTATGATGTCTCCATGTGGTACAGTCCTGGCCGCCATCATCTTAAATAAATATAATTACGGTGCGATTAGTTTAGTTACAACAGCGAAATACAAACGGCGAAGGAAAACATCGTGAGAAAACCTGCACATGAATTAGAATTTATTCTAGTGTGAAGTCACCAACCCGCATTGGACCAGCGTGGTGACTGGCGCGATCACCCTCAGATTGCGGGTAGGACTGTACACCAGCAGTGGGGACGTAAATTGGCTGTTATGGTATGGCGATTAGTTGGGTTTACATAAGAATACCCACAATATTATGTACTCTGATGTAGGGCAACTTCCCCTCTGTATCACGGGTAGTTGAAGGTAGGTGTTAGTCCATTGTCAGTAAAAAAAATGATCTCGTTAGTCCGAGCTCGCGTCGCTGATGGCGGAGGGTGGGGTGCGCGGCGGTTTGGCCGCGCTAAGCGCGGGGAGCGCTACGGATAGCGAGCGTGCTACGTACCGGCTGGTGGCGGTGGTGGTACACGTGGGAGGCCCGCGCTCCGGCCACTTCGCCACGTACCGTCGTGGAAACGGTTTCGAGAGCAAGAGGTGAAAACTATAACTCCCGTAGTCAACAAGATGTCCAACTTACAAATAAGTTGTTTTTAAGAGTTTGTCGTGATGTGTTATCATAAAAATTACAGCGAGAAAACATTAAAATATTTATATTCAAAGTTGCGGACGCGGCAAGTCGTCAAGCTGATGGTGAGTGATTGCTTCCAGATGGTGAGTGATTGGTTCCAGATGGTGATGAAAAGCTACCTAGCGTGCTTAATTAGTTTTACAATGTTGTATGATTTTGATAGCAACTTTATTAAACTCCTTGTTTCAGTACTCCATTAGCTGCAATGCTTTATAATTATCCTTGTAAAGGTACTACAATTACATATAACTAGACAATCTGTGGCCACAGTAACCTTAACCAGTAAAATAAAATTAACAACATAAATCTTTTTCAATATCAGGCTCGAAGGATCATATAGTTTATAACAATAAAGCGTATTTTGTGTCAAATTGTTCAAGTTCAATTAAACATTTGGAGTTGTGTCGGCGTTCGTAGGTGGTGGTACACTTCGGACACGCTGGTGCACGAGGTGAGCCTGCAGGAGGTGTTGCGCTGCACCGCTTATATGTTGTTCTACGAGCGCGCCCGCGCAGATCCGTTCGTGCACCACTTCTAAACCTTCGCCGGCGTGGCGCGGCATGCGCCAGAATTAAATGAAATAAAAGTAGGAGACAGGTGTGAGTTTGTAATAAAGAAGAGAGGTGGGCGGATGTAGGAAGAAAGACTACTTCCGTCTTACGATCACTCCTCTTTCAGTGTTGATGTTTCCGTATGCACTGCATGTAGCAGCGAAATCACCTCCGACACGTTTTGGTCTCGTGGTATGCTCGTGTACCAGTGCATTCAATATTTATATTCAATGTCTGCCATTGCAACAGCAGAGTTGGTGGATTGTAGATCAGTGTGACGATGGCCGTGTTAGCAAGGGAAGCGATGCGAGTGATAAACGATGACAAAACAATTTAATGAGCACTGCCCGATACAAACTTTATGGTACTCCTTTTTAGCGAGTATTTATCACATTATATGCGGTTTTAGAAACGTGACAGTTTAAAACAGTAATGACGTCACATTTGTGGCCCCATTCGTTGACCCGGGCAAGGGTTGTCGTGACGGTTACAAGGTTTGCAACAAGGTATTGGTCACTTTGTGTACAAGTTGTGGTTGTGACGCGGCGAGCGGTGAGGCTGACAGCGGTGAGACCTGTAGACATTTGGTGTTGTGGAATGGAACCATTTCAATTCATATGTATTTATTTTGTTCAAAGTATGTAATTGTTTGTTTGTTGGTAAGGAAACATCACAAGGCCATCATATAAACATATATCATCATAGAAAAGCTCGAACTCAGAGTGGGGAAAATAGCAAATATTAATTGGGCACTTTCTTTTTATTGTCGGTTCCAGTTGTGAACACGTACCAACGTACGCGGTGTCATGTATTGGTGGATAAGTACGTGTGACGTTTGCCATTTCGGTGTTGCCATTGTAGAGCGGTAATAAAATCGCACATATTTTTGTGTATCTGATAATTACCGATAAAGAAGGTTTCTCTTTCTTATCAACACTTCAGTAAAATTTAATATTTATTCCACCTACTGTTTCGTGGTACAGTTGTATGCCTGTTGCACCCAGAGTTAATTATATGTAGTATTAAGAATATGAAGGATTCCTAAAGCACTGCAGCATTCACTGGCACGTGCTACCCGATGCACAATACTGCAATCGTGAAACTGCAAGATGTTTCATTATAATAAGATACATGAAGAATGATAGTATTTTAAGCCGTTTTATTATCAGTGTGTGTCGGTCATTTACTTATTATAATTCAACTTTTTCACATATTAAATTGCATTTATATCTTTCTTTTTCAATTTTTTCTTTAAATCTAGGATTTAAAACGCTCTATCGGTAGTGCCGATGTGCACGAAGTGTGTTTAGTTTAATCATGGTACGAAAGTCTCTAAAAGGGTGCAGTGCACAAGTAGTGGCTGTGCTCAATGTGCATCCCCTTTACTTACCAGGCGGCTGATGACAACTTTTCTGACTTGGGCTCGTGTGGACAGGTTATAAATGTATTTAATGTGCTAGACTCTCATGCAGGGGTACAGTCATTGTATATCTATTCTGATTTAGATAACACGGAAGCAAAATGTGCTAACTCATTATATTATAGTACATTGGTTCCTCATAGGAGTTTTTGGTTTATATAACAGCAATTCATCAAATCGTAATGGTAAGCCATTTTTGGAATGTGTCCTTTGACAACTGTTCTGACTGTATCATTAAAATTATTTCTTTAGGTAGATATTGCACAACCTTCTGAATACATTTTGTCACACCTCTATCGAGCTCACCTGTTGAAAAAATTATTCCCCGCGCTCGGCCCGCAGTTAATACTTGTGAGCTCTTGGTTAAAAGGTGCTAAATAAATATATTATACTTGCAAAGTTTCTCTTAAGAAAGCATTAAAACTTATAGCTCCTTCTATCAGCATAACTGATACATTGCGAGATTACAAATAACTTACCTAAACCTACTGATGAACTGTTGTAGGCGACTGCGTTAATTATACGCATTAACCACAACAAACCTGCTGATGCTGAACGCAATTTGTGTGGTCTTATTAAATCCTGTTATAACATATGATAACAAGCGCAATCTTTGCTCTTAATTGTAAATAACTTATACTAATGGCGACGATATTGTATAGATGTTAAAGAATAAGACTAAACGATGAGGCTTATAAAGATTAATTAAAGAAAGAGTTAATTAATGTTTATTAACGTGTTGTTTATTTTAACTAAATATTGTCGGCGAGCTGAAGCGGTCCGGTTTCACTTATTAGGCAGTTCTAATTAAAATGAATTTCAAAGCGTTGGAATTTATCGTTTTTAAGAATTCCTTTATTATGTGAGTTATAGGAAATAATTGAACTCTTTAAATTTGCTGCTTTGGTACGATAAGTATATTTTTGCAAGAAAATGTTAACGAAAATGGTAACAGTTATATTTCGGTATTGATACTTTGATTTCTAATCTTTACTCGCCTCCAAAAAGTTTTTAATTTAGTCGTTTTGTTATATTTATTAACCTCATGTTCAGCTTATAATAATAATAATTTATGTAATACTTTAGCTAAAGAATGGAGAGGAAGCAGTGAATGACTAGATTAGACTAGAGTTAACAGAATTTTATCAATCGTTCCCTGCATCGCTACCGTCTTATATCACAAATAGACTAACAATAAGTTATATCGAAGCTTACTGAATTGTTTTCGCTCAACTAGTTAGCGGCTGCGATGGGTTGGTTGGTGACGTGTGACTTCCAGTGAAACGATGTGGCAACTGTAGGTAGGACGGGTTGTTTGTGTTATTAACAAATGTTTATATAATAATAAATTGTAATGAAGTGATGTTGCTTTCATTTCTTTCCCGAGTATCCAGTATGCTGTAACGGCCACAGGGGAAAGCTACTCCTTTCCTTGGCATAATTCCCCTACATAGCGTCTTCTACGACACACAAGTAAGGTGGAGTGCGATATTGCAATAAGTTTGTTTTTCACCCTATAATATAATAAGTTTTTTTTGGTGGCCCTAATAAAGTGGCAACAGGCTCGCCCCCTGTTACATGAGACCTAATCTGACCACATCTGGCGAAATGTCGGTGTTTATTCACCTCTGCCTACCCCTATTCGGAAAAAGGCGTGACAATATAAAATATAATATAATAGGTTGGGGAAAAAGAAATCCATTATTTTTATATGAACTTCAGGACTTTATTTAACATGCTTCGGATTGTCCGATTTGTGTCAAATATGCACCGTTTTGTTCTATGATTTGTTGCCATTTTAAAGGTAACTTCATAATGCCTCTCTCGTCCTGGTCCTGGTCTCTATTTGCAAAAAACTCTACTAGCCGATGTTCACAATCTTCCCTAGATGCCAATTTTTTATCACTAAAGAAATTTTGTAATGCAAGAAAAAGATGGTAATCGCTTGGTGCCAAGTCCGGACTGTATGGCGGATGCATTAAAACTTCCCAACCAAGCTCCCGAAGTTTCTGGCGAGTCACTGTAGACGTGTGTGGCCTAGCGTTGTCTTGGTGGAACACGACACCTCTCCTGTTGGCCAATTCTGGCCGTTTCTGGTCAATTGCTATCTTCAAACGGTCCAGATGTTGACAGTAGAGATCAGAATTTAGTGCTTGGCCATATGGAAACAACTCATAATAAATAATGCCCTTCCAGTCCCACTAAATGCACAGCAGAACCTTCCTGGCCGTTAGTCCTGGTTTAGCCACCGTTTGAGGTGCTTCACCGCTCTTTGACCATGATCGTTTTCGCACAGGGTTATCGTATGTGATCCATTTCTCATCTCCAGTCACCATCCGTTTAAGAAATGGGTCTATCTCATACCGTTTGGCCAAGGCTTCGCAGATGGAAATTCGATCCATCATGTTTTTTTCTGTTAATTGGTGTGGCACCCAAACATCGAGCTTCTTTTTGAATCCAGCTTTGTGTAAATGGTTTAAAACTGTTTTGTGGTCCATTTTTAGCTCCTGGGCGATGTTACGACTGCTAACATGCCGGTCAACTTCGATCATTTCTCCGATTTTATCGACATTTTCGGTGACCGGCCTACCTGTGCGAGGTGCATCTTTAACATCAAAAATTCCTGAACGGAATCTACAAAACCAAAATTGCACATAATTGGCTGTTACAGTATCGGGTCCATAAACACCATTCACAATTTTAGCCGCCTGGCTTGCATTTTCGCCTTTGTCAAAAAAAAACTGTAAAATGTACCGAATTTTCTCTTTGTTAACTTCCATTTTTAACACCCTGTAACTCACAATTGAATGCACCAAACAAAAAACGGCAAAAGAATTCTTTTACTGCGAAATGTCACCTTTCCAACGAGCAAAAATCTGAAACTTTTTGATCGATACTTTACGAGAAATTTATCACTACAGCCATCTACCGAAAAAATAATGGATTTCTTTTTCCCCAACCTAATATATTGTTTTTCACCGCATGTAATTGGTTGATCGGATATCGAACTGGTCACCGTGTCAAATAAGTATTTCAAGTATTATGGAGCCGTGTTCATGTGCAGTGCAAGCAATCGTCGCCGAAGCTGTAGAACATTCGAGGTGCAGGGGCGGGGGTGAAAAGAAATCACAAACGCTTCAATATCGGGATCTTTATTATTTACAATAAAATATATTTATTATACAACAAGTTGCGGCGAGCGCAGCGCCGCCCCGCCCCGCCTGCTTAGCACTTTGCGTTATCACATGCGCGCCGCGCGGAGCGACCGGGGGTCAGATGAAGGACGCCATAAACCAAACGGTTGCCCCGGTCGACACCGCGATACTCCGCCGCGCAAACTTACAACCTAACTATAATATATTACATACACTATATATATCACCTCCGTCGACCCCGCGCTCTACCCACCAGCGCGTACCCACGCGACGACGCCCGCGTTGTGTCATCACACCTCACAAGGAATCACGTGGTGATAAGATGCCTGTTCACAACAACGGGGCTCAAGTTAACATGTTCTCGAACAGCAACGCACTATGTATACATATCACTGCAAAGCATGGGTTGGTTCATCTCGTTCACTAAAAAAGTGTTGGGGACTTAATTGTTTTATCTTCAATGACGACAGATGTTTGGACCTTCATATCTAATTCAAGAATGGACATTCTCCAGCACCGAGCAGTCCTTTGCAGTGAACATTAATGCGTTGTAACGCTGTGTTTAAAGTGATTCAGAGTCGGTATGTCCCTATGCGAGTACGAGTGCGCGCGAGTTGATGCGGTCCGGAGATGCGCTAAAGCCGGCTTATCTACCACCGAGTGACCTGCGCGTCCACGTGCGTGTGCACGTGCACTCAGTGGGGCGGATCAGTGCTGAAGTAGGGCGCGGCGTGCGGCTGCAGCAGGGTGCGGCACACGTTGCAGACGCGCGAGGGCGCTGCGCGCGGCCCGCTCGCCACCACGTGCGACACGCACGCGCCGCAGAAGATGCGCCCGCAGTGTCGGCAGTGTACCTGCGCGGTCACGTGCACACTTACTACTTGCCGAAGCGTGACGGTGTCACTTTATAGAGTAATAATGTGTTTATTTACAAACAAATTTCGGACAAACTTCTCAAACATTGTTGATGGATAAATTTAACACTATAAGACTACACTGCCACGATGACTATCATATTAGCTTGCCTTACATAATAATACAGGCGGTGTAATGGTTCCCGCACAACAACTCACGGGAAACAAGCCGACCTCACCTGCTCGTGGTGCACCCTGCTAATCAACAAACGACGCTCTACCTCTTCTCAACCCGCATTGGGCCAGTATGGCGGGAAATAGCCCAAATCGCCCTTTATGAATCCCTACTCGATCGTGTGGGAACCTTGGAGAGTAGCCTATGACCAGCAGTGCACGTCTATCGGCTGACGTGTGACGATAGAGTAAGACATAGCTTTATTCGCGAAGGGCGCAAGTTTGATTCCGTATTCAACTATTGTGTAAATTATGTCTTATTACAAATCAAGTTTTGTTTTCACCGTTAATAACATTCAAATCCAACAGTACTGGCGCCGCTCGCGAACACATGTTAAGTTTCAATATTTGTTAAGTATAATAATTTAAACCACAGAAAAAGAACAAAACATTGTACAATAACAAATGTATTGCTCCTTACCTTTTTCTTGGTAGGCAGCGTGGTGTGGCAGGCGGGGCACTCGTTGACATCCTCCTCGTGCTGCCACCGCACCTCCGTGTCGGCTTCGCGGATGCGCTGCAACTGCACCTGTACATCGAAACAGAGCGAATCAGTACAGCACTCGCAGCTCAATTGTTGTGAAATGACAGCAGCCGCTGTATCACAAACTCACTCACCTGCAGCGACTGCGAGAGGCGCACGAAGTCCTGTTGCACTTTCTCGCTGTTGTCGAGCTCCTGCTGCAGTGCATGCACACGCCCACGCACCTCGCACACCTCGCCTTGTAAACGTTTCTGCAATAACAACAACAACAACCATTACGATTGACTGCCTTATGCTGGTGATAGAATCATATCAATATTCTTGCACTTGTGATTTTTTTATGACGACAGGTATTTTTCTTTGTCCACCTTGAAATGTGTTTTCTATACAATGCGAATTACAGAGAAAACAGTCACATAAAGTTTATGTCACCTTGTCCTCCAGCAGCTGCTCGATCATGTCGTTGGAGTGCCGCAGCTTGTCGCCGAGCTCCCGCATCTGTTCGCGCTCTGTTTGCAATCGATCCAACTCCTCCCTGTGCGCACATACAAACACATGAAGAATGGTTCGGGCGTACTATACGATACAGGGTGCTTACTATCCGTGCTCATCGTGTGTCACTCACTTAGCGCCGCGAAGCTGCGCACGCGTTGCTGCAAGCGCGGTCTCCTGTTGGTGGAATAACGTGCCGTGCTCGAGCAACTGTGCGCGTAGCTCGCGCTCCGCCGCGGCTGCCTCTTCACGACCTAGCTGGCACACGATTAGCTGTTCGCGCAGCCGCAGCTGCTGCTCCTGCAACTCCTGCACAAACAGAATTACAGTAATTTTAAGAACATTATTTTTGAGTTTTAATATTATTTTAAGAACATTAGTTTTACGCAACAGACGAGCGTGCATGAAGACGCTTATGAAAGTGGAGGAAGCGAGAGAGGTGTGCCAGGATCGTAGCAGGTGGAGAGAGGTGGTCTCTGCCTACCCCACTGGGAACTAGGCGTGATATGTATGTATGTATGTATTTTTGAGTGTGTGAGAGAATACAGATCAGAATTATATAGATGTTCATCATTTGGTTGGTATGTAGAAATGAGGATCATTGTTCACAGAGTGCACACTCACAACACTGACCTCTACGTTATCGGGCAGGTCTATTATCTCGTTTTGTATTTCGGCCGCCTTCTTTGTATACTGACCGACGAGCATCGCGTTATCTCGCTCCAAACTGTAACCAAAATCATCCTGAAAACAATTGTATTGCGCACACAAAGAACAACAACGCGGTATGATTTTATTAAAAAAAAAAAACATGTTCTCACCACTGCAAAGTGCATTTTAATATTACAACATTATATATATTGGCACGTTGCACTGATTATTAGTACTGTTAAGTACCAGGTTTGATGTATATTCTGAGCTCAGTGAATGCTGAACTTGCAAAATAGTCTTCTGGTGAATTGTGTCAGACACAAGGCAAGTCCTAATACAAATAATCAGGCGTAATCAGTTGAAAAGCGTGATGTGTACTAACGCGTCTAGCTTCCGCTGCAGCGTCTCACGCTCGACGGTGAGCGTGGTGACGTGGTGCAGAGCGCGCTGTTCCGCTCCACGTGCAGCAGCCTCCTTCTCCTCAACAAGCTGCGTGGCCGCCCGCAGACGTTCTGCGAGCGTCTCTAACTGCGTCGAGCGCTCCGCCCGCCACGCCGCGATCGAGCGCACCGTCTCGTCGTGTATCGACCTCACACCCTCCAATTCCTCAGTTGCCTAAGGATCAAACTGGACTATCTAGGTGGCTCCACCACAACAGAACAGGTGTTGCAAATGTAGCACATCAACTTTAATGCGTTTCAGTTCGAAGGGCGCAATAAGTAGTAAATTTTGGAGTATTTTGAGAACAACGCGGTGCGGTATAAACATTTCAGATCTTTATTGTTATGCGCATGCGTATTATTTACCGACAAGTTGGCGCCGCTCGTCAAAACACTTGTTATAATGAGTTTGCATTTGCAAGGATATCCCTCGTCTTTATAATTACTTTAAGACTTTATTATTTCAAATGAATCAAGCTCGAAGGTATGATCTTGATCAGTTCAAGCTCAACCACCTCACTAACTGGGGCCGGCCATTAACGCGTACCAGTTTAAGAGCCTGGTCGAGCTGCCGCGCCCGTTCCCGCGCCGCGTCCGCGCGCCCCTGCTCGCCCACCAGCTGCCGCTCGTAGTTCGCGCACATGTCGCACCGCCGCGCCGCCTCTGTTACCGTATCATTATTATACTACTGTCACATTACATTTAACACTGTTTTACTAGCAAAGATATACGTTAAATAAACAAGACTTTCTGTGAGTGGAGTGTATTGTAAGTTTCATAAGGTAGGACAAAAGGATTTTGATATATTTTCGCTGGAACAAAGACTCCGTTCAATATAATCAGCTGTATTAGGCTGTGTTTACATTTAAAAGTGATTAATTACTCTTTCATTCAGGTTTGTCCGTTTCTATATTGTTGTACACATTGTTTCATATTATTTAAACTAATTTACATCTAGATAATTCCTCACCGGACTCCTGTTTGATGTCTCCGCTAGATCCGGTCGTTGCGGTGGCGGTGGCGACGACGCCTGGGGTGACTGGCCTCGCTTTCTAGTGAATGAACATTATTATTACTTTGACAAAATGTCCATTAACCTAAACTAGGCCCTGGGTAGTGGATAAAAGGTTGCGAGTTCAAGCAGTAGAAACATCAAAAGGTCTATTTATTGACTGATAGTGTGAGTATATATATGTAAAAACCTTTAACTGAAAACATTACATAGGTTCAACCTACTTAAATGCCACTAACTGCAGCCGTTATATTTCATGTAACTGAATATAAAAGTGGAAAAGCGCTAAACAAAGCCGCACCAGAGCGTCCTGCAGCTGCGCGTCCGTCTCCCGCAGCTTGTTCTTCAGAGCGGTTATTTCCATCTCCAGCGGTTGAACGATGCTGTTCATCAATTCGCTTTCTTCTATATTCTGTAATATACAAATATTTAATATTATCAACAGCAATATCGATATAAACTGATTTAACGTAATATTCTGCATCAATTTGTGTTAGTTAAGCGCGAGGTGTTCATGAGTCGACCTGACCCATCATTAAAGTGAAATTTAATTTAATAATTTTCAAACTATGCTTAAAACAAATCAATTTATTTGCGAAAATGTGGTGACAAAATGAAGATGTTTATAACACCAATAGAGAGCGCACATTCCACTTGTTGTAAAGTTTACAAATGTTTATGTATTCACTTAATACACTTGCATTAAATATTATTACGCTGCGGAGACGCAATTGTATATTTATTATTGTAGACATGTATAGTTTATAAAGTTTAATTAAATTAATAAGGGAGGGTAGTTTGCAAATTAAAGTAGAATGAAAATATGACGTTTCGTCATCTCCGTTCGTCGCGAGAGTACGCTGGTGTGCGCATACGCTTTATATTATTTACATGCTTAATCTCAGTAATATACTTTTGTTTTATTATATGTTCATTTAACTAAATAGTAAAAAACACGTATTTCGTTATTTACCCAATGTTTAGGTTTTTAATTCAATTTGCAACAGGCAGTGTAAATACGAACAAATATTCACCTTCTTAGCGGACGGCTGCTCCTGGTCGGTGTCCGCGCCCAGCTTGCGCGCCAGCGAGCGCACCAGCGTGGCGGGCACCAGCGACACCTCCTGCCACACGCGATACACCAACTCGCCGTTAACTTCCATCACAACTCTATTACGATATCTTCTATCACACTGCTTTACCATTTATATTACTATTAGTAGTCGTTGATGTATTAAAAAAACTAAAATTTTAAAATCGTATCATTATAGCTCAAATATATTAATTAACCGGTCACACTATTAATTACATCTCCCTCTCTATTGACACTACCTATTGAGTGAAACTTAAGTTATTTTAGCATTATAACAACATTATAGAGTTAGTCTGAAACGAGATAAATTCTAGAATAAATTAGTGCTTCTTAAAAATAGACATATTGAATGTTTTCTAATTTTCTTGTGGCATTATATACTTATCAAACAAAACTAATACAACACATTATAATCACAAAGTATTTAAAATGTAATTGACAATAGTCTGTCAATTAAGAAACAAACTCTTCGTCTCCAAACATGTTATACATCTATTAAACGAGTCCATTACGCAAACACTGGCCAATCATTACATGATGATATTTCAATTTTGAATCAGCACCCCACCACCAACAGTACATTTATTTAAGTTACAATGAATATGAATAGGATGTCTATTCATAATATTTGTACTGAACCATTTTAAACGTTGTTTGCATTGTGGATGTAAAGGAATATCGTTAGCTGGTATCTTAAGGTGTTTAAAACGTAGCAAAACACCAAAATGCACTTTGCAATTTCGTTATCGCGTCCAGTTCCTGTGCCCAGCGATAAGAGTGAGCAGCGCCAATAGTGTACCGCAACATGCGGTGGTATGATTCAAACTTTTGGGTGAATACATAAACAGACAATTTTAAAATTCCACACAAAACAATATATTGTAAAGTGAAAACATTACTAAACATTAAAGTTAAGGCTGTTTGCACAGTTTCATGTTATTTCGAAATACGGCTTAGATACAGAACAACTGTAGTTGCGCAGAAAGTAGCTCAATATAAATGTACATTGGTTATTATTTATTTTTGTACAATGTAAGTGCAAGAGGAAGTGATGTAAGAACACCTCCACCAATACTATACTTTGTTGTCTTATGCAACTAAAAGTAGAATAATTCAATGGAAAGGATGCCAGCTTTCTGTAACTGTCACAAGGTTACTACATCTGTCAATTCCCACACTAACCATAGTGAGTACTGAATAGGCCTTCTTTCGAAGGAGGCCTGTGGCCAGCTGAGATTTATTAATTAGTTGAAGAGATGGTGATAGAGTATCATCATAATGTATCAAAATAAATTATAATGGTCTTTCTTTTTAAGGTATCAACTGCTATGAGAAGTGAACTATCTATTATATGGCCTGAACCTAATTTTAGAGACAAGCAAAATAAACAAGGTAAATAGTATTTAGGTTACCTGTTGCCTGAGTTGAGTAACCTGGTGTTCCAGCTCGAGGTTCTTCACACGGAGGCGACGCACCTCTTCCGTACCAGAGGAGGAAGCTTCCACAGTCTCTGTTAAAATAAAAGTGTATTAGAAAAATTTATAGTGAAGATGATAAAATGATGATAGAGAATTAAACTACCTTTTGCTCCCCATGGCAAACAGAAAGACAGCAACATATTGCAGAATGATTCAATTCACTATACAATTTACTGTACAACTATTTAAAAATGTTTACCATATCACAGTCATTATTAAAAACCTGTCATTAATTAAAAAAACTGATAAGGATTATTAATACCATTCCATTTATTATTCATTATAAACAATAATCTTTCATCTATATAATTGAAGTACCTAATGAACTTAACTAGACTCACCACTAACAAGGAGTTGTAGGCTTTGTATTTCTGATTTCTGGTTCTCGCTGAGTGTCTGGAGCTGTTGCAGAGCTGTGCGTAGTCCCATCACTTCAGATTGTAGCTGCTCACACTCCTGTACCATTTTCCGCATGTCTTCTGCAGTGATAAAAGAGGTATGTTATCTATTTAGTCTTTTTAAAAAATGAATGCAAGATATTTTGTAATTGAAAGTCAGACCACCACCTCAGACCATTTTTTAAAACTTTAACTGGTTACCTAGTAACCTCATATAAAAAATATACACTACAATATCAATGAATACACAAGCTGAAATAAAAGGAAATTTTAAATACTACATTTTTTTTATAATAGTTAGAATCACTATCTAATAGCAAAAAAATAAAAAGTTGTTTAAATTATTAATATGAAAAACAATAAATTTAAGAATTAATTTCCTATCCAAAAAAAAGAAAAAGAAAGAATATTAATGTTTTATTGGAATATGTTCAATTTGTTAATTGTTACACAAACATGTTATATGTTTGTTACATTATGTGAAAGACATAATAGGTTGGGGAAAAAGAAATCCATTATTTTTATATGAACTTCAGGACTTTATTTAACATGCTTCGGATTGTCCGATTTGGGTCAAATATGCACCGTTTTGTTCTATGATTTGTTGCCATTTTAAAGGTAACTTCATAATGCCTCTCTCGTAGAAGTCCTGGTCTCTATTTGCAAAAAACTCTAGTAGCCGATTTTCACAATCTTCCCTAGATGCCAATTTTTTATCACTAAAGAAATTTTGTAATGCAAGAAAAAGATGGTAATCGCTTGGTGCCAAGTCCGGACTGTATGGCGGATGCATTAAAACTTCCCAACCAAGCTCCCGAAGTTTCTGGCGAGTCACTGTAGACGTGTGTGGCCTAGCGTTGTCCTGGTGGAACACGACACCTCTCCTGTTGGCCAATTCTGGCCGTTTCTGGTCAATTGCTATCTTCAAACGGTCCAGTTATTGACAGTAGAGATCATAATTTAGTGCTTGGCCATATGGAAACAACTCATAATAAATAATCCCCTTCCAGTCCCACCAAATGCACAGCAGAACCTTCCTGGCCGTTAGTCCTGGTTTGGCCACCGTTTGAGGTGCTTCACCGCTCTTTGACCATGATCGTTTTCGCACAGGGTTATCGTATGTGATCCATTTCTCATCTCCAGTCACCATCCGTTTAAGAAATGGGTCTATCTCATTCCGTTTGGCCAAGGCTTCGCAGATGGAAATTCGATCCATCATGTTTTTTTCTGTTAATTGGTGTGGCACCCAAACATCGAGCTTCTTTTTGAATCCAGCTTTGTGTAAATGGTTTAAAACAGTTTTGTGGTCCATTTTTAGCTCCTGGGCGATGTTACGACTGCTAACATGCCGGTCAACTTCGATCATTTCTCCGATTTTATCGACATTTTCGGCGACTGGTCTACCTGTGCGAGGTGCATCTTTAACATCAAAAATTCCTGAACGGAATCTACGAAACCAAAATTGCACATAATTGGCTGTTACAGTATCGGGTCCATAAACACCATTCACAATTTTAGCCGCCTGGCTTGCATTTTCGCCTTTGTCAAAGAAAACCTGTAAAATGTACCAAATTTTCTCTTTGTTCACTTCCATTTTTAACACCCTGTAACTCACAATTGAATGCACCAACCAAAAAACAGCAAAAGAATTTTTTTACTGAGAAATGTCACCTTTCCAACGAACAAAAATCTGAAACTGTTTGATACTTTACGAGAAATTTATCACTACAGCCATCTACCAAAAATATAATGGATTTCTTTTTCCCCAACCTAATAATATTGTTTGCTCATGTGACAAGTGCAATATAGTGCAGCATATCTATTCTAACTGGCGCCACTATATTATGGGTATATGTATATCACCATCATGTGTATGTCCCAATTGTCTCATCACTTAATTGTATAAAGAGAAAAAACTTTAAACTATATACAAGGAAAAGTTTGATGCTGATTTAAAATTAAAACCTTATTGTGGCATTTGTACTTTACCAAGATGAACTAAAAAATAAGATTCACACCCAGCTTATATGCAGTTATAGTTATATAGTTAACAGTTCTATAAAAAAAGAATGCATATATTAATATGTTATATAACATATATTAGATTAGAAAACAACACATTAAGAAACATTTTGTTCTTACAAATAATTTTAATAGGGCAGAAAGCTTCAAGTATAGCATAATTACAAATTAATTGTATAACAAAGTAAAATATATTTTCATATGTTTATTAAATGTAGTCCCAATGTATTTTTGGAACCATATCTGTTGAAACAATGTTATTTATAACAATAAGTTTCGAAACGAACCATTAGCATTTGCAACAAGCATTGTCATTAACCTTAAGCTACCAACCTTCTTTCTGTAAAAAGAGCTCTTTCATTTTCGCTCTTTGGATGTTAAATTCTTCCTCGAGTTCTCGTCTCGCCGCGTTCGGTGACGATGCTCGGCCAACACCGTCATCAACTTGAAACAAAAACACTACTCAGCCGCCTGCAGGTGTTGCTGCACCACAACCACCAAAAGATGCAGGTGTGGAAACAAAGCACGGAAGCAGCTTTAATAAAGCATAGCGTTGGATAAACGACTTTCTAAGAAATATAAAAGTCAACAGATGCTTTCCATTCGCTGCTTGTCCAACTTACAGCTCACGGGATGCACTGTGCCTGAATTACAAGTAAAATTTATAAAAACACACCTGCCCCAGTTGTCTCGCCGGACATCTTCGATTGGTCGTTCATTGCCACCAGCTGTGTAGTTATAGCTAACAAAACTCTGGCTTTCTGCTTTTTACCATTTTTCTAAGGTTCGCAATATTCAATCATGTAGACATTAAACGTCAAATTAGAAGAGAAAATAGTTTGACGTTTGTCATAATGACAGAAGTTATATATCTACAGATAGTAATAACAACTTACCTGATTGAAAAAGAATTTAACATATATTTCTTGATTAAAATTTATAGGTTTTACATTATACAGTACTTAAGTAATAAATGTTTTATTACGCTGACTATTAATAGCAAGCGCAAAAAATATTAACTCATTGATTACTATTACTTGTTTTAATTATATATGTACATATATATTATACATATGATCAACATGCCTTTTTAGAACGTCATAACAATATTATGACAGTTTAATAACAAATTAAGAGGCACTAACTTTAAATATTTATTTCTTAGTCCATATTAAAAGAAAACTTTATAGAATTATTTTTAATTTATGGTTTTCATAATATTTATACCTCTTTGCATTAAATTAAAACCATTATAACTATTGGAGCAAATATAGTAAATGTCATGCCGATTAATATGCAGAATCGTATTTTTAAGTAACAATTGCAGCTTAGCTATCATTTCGAAACTGAAAACTGGATGGAGGCTTGTAGTAATAATTAATGTCAATGATTAAATGTTTTTTTGAACAAATATGCAGTGACTAGTTATATAACAAAATTAAAATCTGTTTATTTACAGCCAAATATATTTAATCCTTAGTAATTGTGATGTGTAAAATCTAAACAAAAATACAAGGGAATCCAAGATAAATTACACAAATACTGTGTTATAGCGTAATGAAATCCATTTCGCATGATTGACCGGTAAAAGTTGAAATGAAAACAGAAAATTCCTGTTAAATAGATTTATTTGGTATAATTAATTCACATTTATTGCTTTGTAGTTATTAGATAATCTAACATTTCTTATTGCTGCTATATTAAATTAAAATGATATTTAACCAATATTGAAAGAATATGCAATGGGGAAAATAAATAATTCTTAACTATGCATTTGACTACATTTAGAATTGTAACAGCGCCATCTCTCACATATAATATAGAACATTTCAAGGCACAGACATATCACAGGTATAAAATCTAATTAATTTATTTATAAGAATATTTGATAATATCTAAAATATTTACACGATTACCGCACACTTTTTATGCAATAATATATAGCATAACAATAAAATAAAACTGTGCGAAATACTAAAGTTCACGTTCGATGGCGCTGTGAAACAGTTGCACTATTCGCCGCTAGAAGTCACTAAAAGCCTTGTTTAGCGTCTCTGAACTGGCGGCCGATCGGTTTGTCCTCCAGGCAGGGGACCTGCACCAGGTTGAAGTAGATGTGGCCCATGAGGTGAGCGGCGGAGGTGTTCGTATTCTTGAGACAGTCGAACAGCATGTCATCGCAGGTGCAATGAGACTTGCTGTAGAGAGAGTTGTTGGTGAGGTTGTACCGGCGAGAGAACGCGCGCACCTTAGTGGGGCAGAGGTCATGCGTACGGCAGCAGCGGTCGAGCGCGCGGTCCGCGCCCAGGTCGTGGTAGTCCGCCGCTATGTCGCCCGTGCCGCACCACTTGGTACCTGGCCGATGATACATAAGTACGGTTTACTTAACAACGACATATACAGCATCAGCTCGTCTGTGAAAACCAAAAGTATCAAAAAGTTTTTCTGTATCTAATAAATGCATAGTTGTTATAGTACTTGTCCCGGACCCTCCGATTATTCCATAACTGTTGTTACGTCTCTATGAAAATGTAATATAATTTAAAAACTAATTATATAATATTTTTTCGTGGTTTTTAAATTTGATTAACAGAAGTCATTTCACAATGCGATTGTTCGGGCTGTGAGTTGCATACCGGGTATGATGCCCTGTAGCAAAGAGAGCGGACTGCCGCCCAGTAAGCCTGCGTGGGCGCCGCCCGCCCGCAGCCTCGCCGCCGCGCCCCGCTCCCGACCCGCGCCGCCCTCCAGCTGCCCACTGTCCCAGGCTTCGATACCCTCCACCTAAAATTGTAACATTTCCATTGTGTATACGACATCAGTCATTATTAATTATATACCTTTATTATAAGCAGAACATCGTGCAATTGAAAGTGTTAAAACACCAGCCTCGCGTAGTATGAAGGTAGCTGAAACTGGCAGGTAATTCGCAACATCTGAACGGTACATTTTTTAAATACAGCTGATCTACCTTCAGTTGAACTTGTCTTTCAGACCCGTTCCATAATTTCACGTAAACCGTGGACGGCGAGCTCGGCGAAGGAATTGAAAAACAATGCTGTTTCCAAGTACCAGCTTTGTGCCGTTGTTTGTCGACAAACTGCGCATTGACATGCGCCATTGTATCTGACGATTAAACCACATCACCATTGTTTCAGTGCATCAATGTCGCTGCTATCTCATTCGTTTGTGCGCGTTTCATAATTTTTTTCACAATCGTAACTATTATCGTATACTCGGAGTTAATTTATTCACTGCACCATTAGGCTCAATTAAAAACTAGATCTAGTTCTTATTACAACGATAAGTATTTGTATCAGAGTATATGTTTATAAATCTAAAACTATCTCGTACCGATAGACATACAACTTAAGTGTTGCAATCGGTGCTTGTGCGTCCGGTACATCATTCGAGGGTCTGCATATTCAAGTCGTGCTCTCTTCTCTATGTATAAACAATGATGTGCGGTAAACTTCTTTTATCATAATGACTACTTGGCATTCAAAGGACAGGGCCGCTCGACTTTTGTACGGAGCTCGTCAAAATTTTAAGTGCATCTTAAGCAGCGCTAGCCAAGGCTTTTGTCATCTGTACTTGGATATAGAACTGTTTCCATACAAAGCTTATATGTTCACAATAACTACCCCTGTTCCCATTTTTGTTTATAATTTTAAAATATTCGTGACAAAATTTCATGAATCTATAAAGCTGTAGAATACCTTCTAATCGTTAACTTTTATTAAATCGTTATGCGAATTGGAAAAGAGGAATATTTTTCATCATAACCACAACCATCATTTCAATCCATTGTCGCCCACTGCGGAACATAAGCCTCTCCGATATTTTCTAACGAAACAATATAGTCGTCCTGCAGTGTTGCTTCTCACCTGCTGACATTGGCTCATCAGCCTTATCATCTGTGGGAAGGTGACGCTGAGAGGCCGATTGATCCTAGTCAACTGCCGCAGGAGTCGGCTCGTATCATCTTCATCGCTGAAAGTATAAAGTTATCGTTAAAACATTATTGTGTCTCTCCGATCGATAAGACTTGCCTTATTGAATATAGAAGTGTTCTATGTACAAGCAGGTTCTTTAGTACAAGCAGATGTGTTATGAACGAAGATCCTGTGACTTCCTCAAATACTGAGGATGACACTCGTTATGTGTACATTTTTTTTATTCAACGAAGCGACAAAAAGTGCGAGACGTTCAACTGACGGTAAGTCACTCGCCTGCCCATAACAACATTGAATTAGTTAAGATGGTATTCACAGCATCACACTATGCTCATCGCCTGGGACATAAAATGTGGAGTCTGTTACCTCAGTAATTTTACTACTTACCGCACTTTTCAACCCATAACACAGTAATGTTTCGACACTACTGTTCGGCGGCTGCAATAGGCGCTGCGGTGGTACCTACTTAAACTGTCTCGGGCAACAGAGACCTACTACCAGTGAATATAACCTTCACGAAGATTTTCCCCTCAATACTAAAAAATGGTTCCGTTATGAGACTGATACATATAGATATATTTATCTACAGGAAATACCTAATCAATAACTTTGTGTGTCGTCCTGTAACATTTATGTGACATTATATCATCTATCGCTATCTACCAATATCATCCATTCATTACAATCAATGCTTAGAGAAAGCTAATTAGAGTTTGATTAAGATACGTCAGCGCATGAAGCGGATGTAAGATCTAACGCAACATTATGTTGCAATATCCATTTCCTCAAGGTTTAGTGAGGGGCGGTGTCTGACATTGGATCAAGTACTTATATTGTTCTACACCTCACGAGTTACGCGTCACGCAAAATTGTTTAAAATTATCATTTTTTTTTTAATACAACTAATATATGCAATAGGTAGAGAGTAGATATAATACACACACACACACACATATATACTATCTGGTCTGTCTTTGCTGGCCGTCGTAATATAGAATTAGAATTGATACTTCATTGAAGTATTCCTTGAGAGCAACCATAACAAAATGAAAGGTTTTGGGAACATTAGCAGTAAGAACTGTGATATTAAATAAATGTTATTTTTTTTGTTATAAATAATAAGAGATATCATCAAAATTTTTAACAAAGTTACTGTACACAAAGTTAGGGTTAAACTAGTTTAAAGTTTTTTCTTATCGCGCGTATAACATCGCCGAGCGTAACGGATTTATTTGTAAAATGTATTCTTTGATAGGGAGTAATGGGTTCCGCATAGGGCATCACGGGACTTAAGGCAACCTCACCCGCTCGTGGTCCACCCTGCTGATTAACAAACGAGGCTCTGGCTCCCACCAATCTGCATTATTGGACCAGCGCGAGCGGAAATGGCCCAAATCTCCCATATGAACCCTTACAAACGATGACGCCCAATGCCCGGCAAGTCGCGGTAAGCCGCTGGATGTGGACAGCACAGGACCGATCGATATGGGGATCTTTGGGAGAGACCTATGTCCAGCAGTGGACGTCTGTCGGGTGATGATGAGGATGGTGAAAATACTTTAATACTACGAATTTGCAATCAGAATAAGTTATGCCGAAACTTAAGAAAAACATTATTGAATTACAAAAAATACAATATTTGACATGAAAACGTTTATATCGCGTTTACTTATTATCCATTTTTTTATGTGTTTCGCAGTAGGTTTGAGTTAGGGGAGGATTTAATTTTTTAAACTTAACACTAGTTTCGTTGGTTCTCTTATTGTTTTTTTTTATTCAACAAAACGACGAGGCGAGCGGGACATTCAACTGTTGGAGCCCATGACGCTGTTATGTCTCTTTACCCCAGTAATTTCACTAGATACAGTGCCCTTCAAAACAGAACACAGTAATGTTTACACACTACTGTCTATGGTGGTACCAATTTAGACTGTCCCCGGAATCAGAGACCTACCAGCAGTATAGTCACCTTTTCATCGAGCGAGGCTGCGCCGCGAATCAGCTTCGACGGTGCACCGCGTAGAGGAGCGAGCCGGCCAATAGATGCAACATTACGTAGGGTCATTCCTACAATTGGCATGCAATTGTCCCAATTCCATTGACCCATATTCGGTGCGGGGTTGGAGGCCGACGTTGCGCAACGGCAGCCGAGCGCCGACCTTACTTTCTCCGGGCAGCGCGGCGCCTCCACTCATTGTTGAGTGCAGAACTTACGCGCTGTCACGGACACGCTCAGCGCCAGTACACGATTACTAACTAGACGCCGCTCCACCCTGGTATCCGGTTTCCACGCGATTACCATTCAAATCGTAATTAAATAAAACATCTGTAAACCACTCCGTACTTAGATCCACTCGTAGAGAACTCTATTAAAGTTAAGCCCATTTTCATATACCTTAATATCATTGTTTTAACTCCATACTTTTGATATAACTCTATGTACTACAAAATAAATAAATAAAAAAACCTGTCAGAAAGAAAATTATCTTCAAAATCTCTATAACACTTCTGGGAGACCCTCGTTGAAAACTGAAAGATTTGTGATATTTACTATATTATATTAACTACAGTCACAATTGTGTACTATAAACGAAAAAAAACGTTCAAAATCACCTTAGTTACAGACAAATATGCAAGTAAAAATTGTAATATATCTAAATATATTAATTAGTTTAATGTAATATGTATGTAATATTGACGTAGAGATCTAAGTCTAGCAACGACGGTCCATCGGTCGAGATCATGATGAAAAACTTGAAATGCTGTAACAGGTGTTATTTGTTCATCTTAAAGAACGGCAACGCAACTGCGGCTCTCCGGCTTTAACAGCAGCCAGATCGGTACACGACGGTAACCACTTAACATCACGTGACCCACTTGCCCAGTTTACCACCTAATGGAATGGACGTGATTCGCACAACAGATAACAAGAGGACCCCATGCGCGCGACGTAAGTAGATATTGTTTAAAAAAGATTAAAATATGTATTTGCGAAGAGAATGATAACAATATTTAGATATTCAAATAGAAACAGAATGTAACCCCGTTGCAAAAGGAAACGTAGCAGCGAAATAAACTTTCTCGTGCGATGTCAATGATAATTAGTATCGGAAATCGAACCTGGCACCCGAGCGTCACACGCGGCCGAGCACACGCGCGCGCGCGCACCTACACACACACACACCGAGACAGAGATTGTGACGTATCCGCCAGTAGCGGAAATTTCAACACTTTTTAAAGAGCTACAAAGGATCTGGATCTTTAGAGCCTACTTACAAAACTACTTCGCTATTAAATTAAATAGACATTTGGTCATAATTTCATGCATTTTTTTATTAAAATCCTGTAATAATCGCGTAAATATAGAAAATCATCAAATTAAAGTCTATGTTATACCTTATGGGTTCAGATACCTTCAAGTGAAAAATTCGACTAATTTCGTTCAGCCGCTTTGGCGTTTGGTCTAGTTTTTTTCTATAAGTTTCATTATTCAGTATTAGCACAGAAAATGAAATAAATCATCTTAAAATGATATCTATAAAAAATAATATTTTTTTTAATATTTCTGCAAGTGACAATGTTTTCGCGCCCAGTTCATTGGAAATGGTCACGGCGGGATTACGACGCCGTGACGATTACGTACAGATTACGTGAAGCGCGCGAGATGTGTGCTTGTAACATACTCCGCAAACACGTTGACATATATGCGATTTATTTGAATGATTTCTCTTTACCATATGTTATTTTTTATTTTATTATAATATTTAATAAATGTTATGAAATAAATATTCTTAATTTTTGACAGTTAGTAGTAATAATTTTTCTGTGAACACCTAGTAAATGTTGATTGTAATTGTCTAACATAATTATGTAGCAACGCAAATATATTATTATCAAAACAAAGGATAATATAATTACAATAAAGAAGTGATAAGGAGAAAGTGTTCAAGTTAAAGTAGTCTGATTTTTGCTTAGTGTCTCATGGAGGCAATTTCTTTCTTGGTAATTATAGAAAGGGTTAGAAAACACTAAATGTAGAACTGGTGTGTAATGCACGGGTACGCATCGCACACTCACTATAAAAGAATTTAGAAAGTGTCATAGGTACTTTATTCCCTTTGTTAAAACATCTTAAAGAAAAAAATTATGTAACACGAGTACCATTTATGATTGCATATTGTACTAGCTCCCATTTTTTCTATTAGAGAATAATCTACCGTAGTAATTAATTTTAAATGTAAAAGGAAAAAACATGGTTTAAGAACGTTTTGTTGCGTATTTTATGATGAGTAAAAAAAGTATCAAATAAAAGATTGGTTTCGCCGGTAGTGATCGTTACAAGACTCTTGCCGGCATCCAACTTGCAAAACCGTAGGAGATCTGGCACAAGGACGCTGCGCACGCGCAATCCTCGCCACCGTGCTTCAATTCGCTATATTTTAGTGTAATATACATGACACTGTTTTATTGTCATTTTATTATATTCAAATTAGGCTTTTGATAAAATTACTGAAATGTATAGTATGATGAAAGAAAAGAGATTTGATACTGACGTTTGATTATAAACATTATAGATATCAATAAACAGGAACTAGATAACCAAGTGAAAATAAAAAGAAAACACACATCCTTGACCCCACACACAGATAAAAATGATGTCCAGAAACGATAATCGCAAACTCAACTGCAACTAACTTCTTAACAAAGTTATCCCTAGGCTATGGAGGAACATTGAAAATAGAATTCATCAAATTTTCTTGAATGAAAATTCGCTACTGTGAAGTATAATTGATATTGGTGCAAGAGATTTTCTTAACAAGATAAGTAAAATTTCTGCGATTATACATTGCATGCCTGTTCATCGGGCTTGGGGCAGGAATTAGCGTGGGAGTCGCTGGGGCGGGTGTCGCGGCCGCGGGCGCCTGGCCGCGCCGTGTGCCCACCGGGTGCCCGCCCGCAATCCGCGCGTCGCTCGCGCGCTCCCCGTTACGGCACGCTCGCGATTCACCGATTTATTGCCACCTTTATGCAAGAAGTCAACAGGAAAGAACAGCTGATATATGTTATTACATCACTTCTGGTAAGTTTCTATTACCGAAATGCATCGGGGTAGGTACCACTGCAGCGTCTATTGCAGTCGACAAACAGTACTGTGCAAACATTACTGACTTCCGGTTTAAAAGGCGCTGTAGCTAGTGTAATTACTGGGGGTACCAGGCTCAACATCTTATGTCTCGGGTGACCAGCACAAAGCGGTGCTGAGTATATCTTCCTAACTAGCGTCACATTATTATGGCATTATGGGCAGGCATACACTCACTATGTCTGCCAATAATAATGTGACGTGACGATGTTGAAAGAATGAATGAATGATTGGATAAATCGGTGATGACCTAAACGGACATATTCCGATCAAATCGAGGATGTCCTAAAGAAAGGCCGGGTCAAGAGTACTCGCAATTGACGAGCATGCATGAGGACGCTCATGAAAGTGGAGGGAGCGAGAGAGGTGTGCCAGGATCGTAGCAAGTGGAGAGAGGTATTCTCTGTCTACTCTACTGGGAACGAGGCGTTATATATATATCTATGTATGTATACACTTACTATAAATTGGACGTCCGGATCGTCTCGTCGCTTAATTGAATAACAGAAAAACAATAGTATGAGATAAACGATGCAATCATCGCATGGATGATGCTTGCGCGTGCTTGAGAGACGATGCGCGTTTCTATAAATATAATTAAGTAATAGTGATCAAGATTACATACGCATGCGCCTGTATAATTACATAATTTTCTTTCGTATTGTTTAGTGTTGTTCACAGATATATTTATGTCACTTGTTTCTTTTTATTTAGCCGGTAGGATAGGGGTTCGTCCCTGTGGCATACCGCCATCAACCATGCGCAGACGCATGCATCAATTACTCAATGATCCAATCAGGGAGGCCGGCGCGCTCCTCCCGTCGATCCTTCTAGAGCGAGCGTTAGGAATTGAACCGCGAATAGCAACACAATGGGCTTACAATGTAAAAATGGACATCGGCAGTAGTTTAAAGCAGCGCGCGAACAAAATGCAACTTGTTACAAAGCCGAGACCATTGTTATAAGTCATAATAAAAGAGTACTTACAATTTTCAGTCTTTGTTGAAAATAGCGAACGCTGTATAAAAATCCTTAAATTACATTTTTTTATAATATATATTGTATTGAAACAATATTTAACATGTAGAATAATATTTTATTATAGTTATACAATTAGCACATACAAAAGTTAATCAAGGAATTTAACAAAACCTGAAAAGCTAGATACACTCAACCGATGCCACGCCATACGAGCATAAAATACAAATAATTTATTTATGTAATGAAGGAAACACATCTTACCAATTATTACGAAATCTCTCACTCGGCTAATTGCGCAGAAGAGAGATTTTTATTTACAACTGGTATATCTTCACTAATAATGTAGTCAATCCACTAGTATAACGGTGTTCATAACACGGAAATGTAATGGCGTTCGAGAAGGTGACCTACTGGGATTTATTAGCGCCAGTTTAGTGACTATTTGTACTATTAGAGCAGATAACACAATTTCCGGCGAATTGATAATTAAAAAGTATACCCTACTGAATCAAAAAATCAATTTTCAATAAGCTGTTATTTCTTACTTGCCCGGGACGAAGAATAAACTAGGTGACAGTATTATGAAATTGTAGAAGATTCATGTGTACTAATATCGATTTTCTGTGGTCCTTCCTCATGTAAATAAGGATGATTTAGTTTTTCTTGAGGCTTTTAAGGCATACTGAAGACTTATTCTTCGTGTCACAATCTGTATCCATCATTAAAACTCATGTCAACCTTTAAAGAAGACACAGTTGTTCCGCGTGGCAGTCACGTGCGCGGGCTACACGTGTGGAATATTGAAATACGCTACAAGTGATTTGCATGTTTAACGAAGAGTGGAATCGTGTGGGAAGCCGCACTGCCCCACGCCGTCACCGAAGCTGTGCAAGTGCGCAGCTAGGCCGATCCGACAGTCGAGGACCATGGAAACAAGCGGCGGAAAATTTATTATATATTATTATAAGAAATGGTTCAAGCCAGCAGAGCATTCAACTGATTGCAAACGAAATGCCCTTCAATAACAATCTGTTTTATTACGACGCAACACATACCTACGTGGGGAAAGTGTTGTGTGTATTAACTACTGCACTGGCAACATGTAATCTAGGAAAAGGCAAGACACGAGTTGCTAGAATCAAATCATGTTTCTCGTGTGGAATATATGATAAACAATTAACAATGGCGTATCAAAAGTTCACGAGCAGAGTTCACGACGTCGGCCGTATTGGTTCATTTGGTGAATGAAAGCGGATCACGCGTCCTTGCGGGTCGCGAGAGTGCTTGCGGTGGCGGCCGTTAACAACTAACAATCTGCCACAAGCACGCCATTGTGTCCTTTGTAACGCGCAATGGACGACGGGATGTGGCGACGAATTCGAGTTCCGGCAACTTCATTGTGCACCACGATCCGCACACTACGGGCTGGAAGTAATACAAGATATACTACACGGACAGGACGTACATTGGAAGCTTTTACACCTTGAGTTATACGAGACAAGTCTTTGGTAAGTCTTCTTCTAAGGGACGTACGTATAGATCACATAAACGCTTCATTTTTAGACTAGGTCGTTTCAGGTGAATTATTTTTTAAACAAAATGGATTTGATATTAGTTCCTCTATTGCAGATGTACCACACCATTGGTAGACAGTTCAAAAAAGAAACTAGTTAAATTTATAACATCCTACATTCTGAAGCAGGAATTAAAAATATATTATCAAGTCTGATAATTCAAGATAGATAAATTGTTATTCAGAATTTGAAAGCTTCGGAACTTAATTCTAGCACGTTATACATACACGTAACTAAAACTATGGATAAGCATAAACATACTTCAAGCTTCGATCGCTGAGCCTGAGGCTATCATCCGCCACCGCACCAAGTTCTAGTATAAACGCAGAGCAAACTACTAAAGTTGCACGGAAGTATTTGCGAGGGATGATAAAAGATGACGTGTCGTAATACCAAGCAACAAATTTATATGTACTTCATGTGCTTTCAAAGAAATACTCGCACTCTTCTTCCGTAGATGCGGATGTATTTAAATATATAATACTTAAAAACTACATACGAAGCTTATTTAAACAGTTTTGAACGCAGAAAGAGTTTTTTCTAACTAGTCACCTTGTATTTTAAGTCTCCGACTATAACAGCATACAATATGTGATAGCCAGAGTTTTCTGAGCGAGCATGCAGGCCTCATTGTCACATAATATTACTTGAGGTCAAGTACAAGTCTATTGTTAATAAAAAGTAGCGCTGAGTGCAGTATTCAATCTAATCTGTTGAAGAGTGGTGTGGTGCGGTAATCAGGATGAGTATGCGTAACAGCTCAACACGGCGATAGCAATATTGTCGTAACATTCTTATTCGCTGGTACTAAAAGAAAGAGAGGAGGCCGGAGCGTATCACCAGAAAAATATCCTGCTTGCACTGATGACTGCTGAACTGTTGCACTTTGTTGAAAACAATTATAATTTAACTAGTAATCAATGATGTCCGATGAAAATCACATATTAAATAAAGACAACAGCACTGTCACACTAGTTGACAATTCATATAAACAAAAATTAACACGAGGAGCTTACCTGACGTAGTCAATCAATCCAAATGAAGAGGAGGTGCGAGCTGATGTAACTCATAAACAAAACGTGTAATGCGGAGCTATTGTCCGCCGTTTCGTTAAGGCAACGTTAAACACTAATATAATATTACATTTGTTTTGTCACAGTGGTCATTCATCGCCTCGTGTCGTCATCGCCAAGGCGTTTTTACATTAAATTAAAACTATTACTCAATAGATTGCAGAAAGAATTGCAAGTTCTTAAATACGCAACACAAAGATGTAACATAAAGTCTGTACGTCGTTGCGATATCTTATTGATTGTCTTACACGCTGATTGAAAGCTTCGTTTCATAAAAATTGTAATCGCTGAAGGATATTTTTAAAAAATAAAGATAAGCAGCGAGTTATCTTGTAGTTACTTTCCCAGTTAATTACTAATATCGTCATCACATTACACTGGCAACTACTGATGTCAATAATGATGAAATACGGTTGACGTTTACCCCAGTATAGTAAACGGTACTTAAATAGGTAGAGATACTTTAAGAGAAGAAAAGCACAATGACCAAAAATAAAGTTAACAAGTATCACAGCGCTAACAATATACACAGCGAACTCGTGAGGCGCGTGTTGTGAGAGTGCACTTGAATTTGCAAAGCCTTCGAATGAAACTGAAAGTGGCATTGAATTAACCCACACCGTGTTTGCGAAGCGATGAACATGTAGTATATAGGATATGAATGTTAAAGAGATAAGACATGATCATACAAATTAAAACATTGAACAGAATTTAGAAAAAAAAAGTACCGTTTGGGAACAACACAATGTTTTTATGCTGATAAAGGTAACTGTGTCGAGAAACCGGTTGAGGAGAAATAAAAAAAAACCGTTTATATCACATGAAACAATTGTTACAAGAAAGTCACCATAGCGTCACTTTCGAAGGCGGAACAATGTAAACAACGAACTACTTTCACTTTCACTGCTACAATACACTTACAGATGATGCTTTAAGCTATACACCGCAGGTGAAACGGATGTGGCGTTGCGGCTCACAGGCACACGTTGAACATTACAAACTTTATCAGCCGGAATTTGCCCACATCTGAACAGAGGCTTTCTTCGAAGATTTCTACTCCGATAAGTACTACATCCTCGACCAAGTCGTTGGTTATACTTATGCCTACCAATACGCGGCCGCTACTCCAGATCCTTTTCAACAATAGTTCCTGTCAATTTCCGTTTAAAACTTGGTCTTTTAGGTTATGTTAGTCACCGTAGTATACTTTTTTTTATTCCTTCAGATCCTTTACATCGTTTTTGTCATTCCAATGGCTCCTGTGCGATATTGAGCTTCTTTATAAAGCTTAATGTAAGCAGCCACGTCTCGGTTTACGTGTCTCATTTTCTATTTCCAAATTGCAAAATGTGAACTGTCTTCATCATATTGTACTGTACGGCTGGTAAAATAATTTATATCAATGATTTTATTGGCCTTCACCACCGCGCTATATGATTCTAACATACATACGAGTACACGTCACGCTATAGTTTCATTCGGACAACACACAAGCGATCGATAGACGGTGAACTGTTATTTGTAAACCATCATTATCCGACCACGCACCTTGACCCACCACCCACCGTTTCACTGAACGTTGGGTGCGCATCAAATTGTCATCTTTTATGTATATTAAAATCGATTTCCATTAACTATTTGAAAGGAAATGTTGTATACGTATTGTACTGTTCAAAGCAGGCACCAATTCAAAAGACATGGAAAAGTGTATAGCTTTTTTTTATGCGGAATGTGTTAAAAGTAAGAGAAAGATAAAATAAACATATACATGGCAATCTACGATCTTCAATCATCTAAAACTCTTGTCAATGAGCTACTGGACGGTCACCGGACTGCTCCGGCCAACTTATCGCTAATAGATAAGAACAGTTAGTAATTAATGTTCATTGGCATAGAAAATCATGCTCTCCACTCTTAAATCTGATTTAATTCTGTCTACCTCATGAATATATTGTGTAACTACCATATTAATATTATATCAATGTAACGATGAACTGTTTGGAGTTGTAAACTCTAAAACCAAAGGAGAAATTTGTGATACATTTATTAAAAAGATATGTAACGTACGGATCATGTTTTTCACTATTTCAATAAAAACTAGATGTTTATTCTATTGCCAGTTACATTGAAACAAGTATATAGTTTAATTAAAACCAACATATTTAATAAATAACTTGAGTAAATGTTTTATACTTTATAGACGTTTGTATTAGAAATCCACTCTAAATGTTGTTTATTAGTAATAATTAACATTCACTGTGTCTGTGTGTGTGGTACCTACATATCGTTAAAACCGCGTTACCAAAAGAGAATAGCGATCAAACTGTCTGCCTGTTCGTTCATTAATTGTATTGTGTAAGTAATTAGTATTCTCAGATGCAGCTGAATGAACGTTTATATAACAGTTAAATTTATTAGTTGTAAGGAAGCGCCTATTGAAAAACCGAAAGCCTTAAATACTGTAAAGAACATAAACTTTAGTACGGAGGTCACTAGTGTTGGTTCGTGGACCGATAGCAATCCGCGTAGAAATATCGGTGGCCCGCAGCATTATGTGGAATGTACTCACTCATCATGTTATGTTTTAAGATCCATTCAAACATAATTTCATTATTTGGTTATTATAAACTAGGTACATTTTTTGTTCTTAGATGACATTTTTTTTTATAAATATATATAATTATTTTATTAATACAGAGATTAAGGAGAACCATCTAGACAAAGTCAGACCTTTCGAAGATATCCACTTGCTGTCCACGAACATAAGGAAGACAGTATTTAAGACAGCTAACTTCCGGCAGGACGTGGCACCTTAGGAAAGAGTTAACGATTTAATTTTGTGTAAAAGTATTTGATAGTATAAGAAGTCTAATTCAAATTAACGTATAAGCGACTTTGAATTTTTTGTTTGCAGTTGTTGTTATGTTGAAAAATTATATCACAACGCAGTCTAATAAGATAAAAAAAATTAAGTTTGTCTTTTATATTTAAGAGGAAGATGAATTAACAAACATCTTTATTAAATGTGTTACAAATAATAATGCAGTCGATTTCAATAAATATAACGCTTATGTTGTTACATGAAATAAGATCATGCCACGATAGCTGAGTAGCTCCTTTACGATTGCCTACAGCACCTTTCAAATAGGTACACCCTGATACTACCAGGTCACACTGACAAAAATAGGTACTACAGTAGCAGACAAGATGTATCTAAACAATAAAAACTTTTAATCATCAACATCAGTTTCTGAAGAATTCATAAACGAGACTCAAGTCCTAGGAACTATTTTTCTTAAACGCTACAAAAGCTCAGCAGTTAATAGTTTTTTTTATACTAAAAAGAGACGAATGAGCGGAACGTTCACCTGATGGTAAGTAATACGTATACCAAAACAACCTGGCGCTAGTTAGGGTGATATACACTGCACTACATTGTACTCGTCGCCTTGAGACATAAAATGTTGAGTTTCGATACCCCAGTAATTACACTAGCTACAACGTCTTACAAACCAGAACACAGTAATGGTCGAATACTGCCTGTCGGCTGCACTAGGAGCTGCGTGGGTAGCTACCTAGACGGTCTCCGACAACAGAGTCCTACTACCAGTTTAATAAATAAATGTTGAGCTGAGTGTTAGTATTAATACTTTTTGCTTCTTGGATTTGCTTCAATGAAGCAAATTTAACATTCGGTAAAAGTCGTTGGGTTTGTTGTGATACAATAAGAAAAGATAAATTTCAAATAGTATTATATGCTATTTTGCTTATTTAGGTTTTAATAACGGACCTCCACAATTATGGGTATCTGCTGCACTCGTCACTCACATCTTTGGCAAAACTATTTCGTAAAGAACACAGGAAAAGCTACTGCTGTTTTTGCCATTTGTCTCCTCTCAATCGATTTTTACTACACACCGAAAGTAGAAAAGCGGTGTGAGTAAACACTAAACCTGCTTCGAAACCTGAACATCCCACTCTTGAAGCATATATTATTTTATTCCTGGTATACAATCAATTAAATACAAAGGGAGTGTAAGAGTTTCCACACAACAACTCACGGGATCCAAGCCAACTTCACCTGCTCGTGGTGCACGGTGCTAATTAACAAACGAGGCTCAGGCTCCTACCTACTCGCATTGGGCCAGCGTGGTGGGAACTGGCTCAAATCCTGAATCTTTATCCGATCGATGTGGGAATCTTTGCCAAGGCATATGTCCAGTAGTGAACGTTTATAGGCTGATAATGATGATGATGATGATACAATCAATCAAAGCCAATTCTGTACGATTTTTTTACCATAGATGGCAAGATAAAATTGATGAATTGATTATGACATTAAAACGCAATAGATTTTAATTTCCATGTCGGCCAACGCAATTACTATTATATATAGACGCACATTAAATGTACATAAAAGTAAAATATATTACGTCAACAACAACAACATTCCTTTAGAATTATTGCTTAATTTAATTACTATATCAAGGATAAAGAGCGACTAACTTTCCGTTTCCTTAACTAAATAAATTAAATATGAAGTTGAAATTCTTTCAATTCACTTGTTCATTAATTATTAAAAAAAACATGATAAAACAAAAAATGTGTCGCTAGCGATATATTATATATTATATAAAATAACACAATTTTTGGACGATTTAAAATATTTAAAAACTTTTTCTATGAATTTCGGTTAAATGGTAGCTTTTCCGCCTTCACGGACGTACAGCGTGGAGCGCGCCGAGTTAATTTTCCAATCAATGGTCAAAGGCATCGACGTCGCGCGGCCGCAGTTTCAATTAATCACAATTGCCTATGAGAGTGACACCTCGACACTGCCAACTGCCCACAATGGACTGTTCAGAGCGCTGGACCTACTCCGTATCCAGGATTGATTACTGCTAACATATGCAAATACTGTTCTATCATTTCAATGAGGAAATGTTTTATATTAAACTGCGCGATTTTTTACTTTTGCTCTTTAACATTTCTATCAATTGATTAATTTCTACTTAAGGGGATTTGTACAAGTTAGTTCATAAACTGTTTGAGGAAAAAAAATAATAATATTAGAAGTACATACAAAAATAAAAGTTATGTCATGATACTACTAATACTTGCTTATTGACATTAGTATTACATATGCGATTTTTTTTTAATTTTTTAAGCCTATTATAGATATATTTTAGTCTGCTAATAATTGTCTTGAATAACTTATATAAACTGAACGATTTTCATAATTATCAATAGATTATTAACATATAGTTCAACTTGAGTAGGTAATTTACCCGTTGATATTATTTTTTCATATACAAATATTGTTACTTATAATCTTATTATAACATAAAAATATCGCAAATCAAAATGGTATACGCACTAAGTTTCGATGAGCTCGCAGTTAAGCAGCAGCTTGCCGGGACCCAGCTCCACCACCGCGACCGTCTGATCGTGGTGGTACACCATCCGCAGCGTGTCGTTGCCCACCCGGCGGCCCGTGTAGGGTTTGACTCCGGCGGCTGGCTCTCGCCGTTCGGCGTCCTCGGACCTCGTGCCCACGGTACCCACCAACCCCGCCAGGGACCAGCCCGCGGGGAAACTGAACGCGAACGGCTTAGCAGAAACCGACTGCGGGGAGGAGACGGCTATGCAGCAGATCACAACGAGGGATATCAAGGACTTGAGGATACCATCGGCTAACGGGGCGCCCCTGGTGAGGGCCTCCCTTGCGGTGCGCACCGCGCTGAGCAGCCTTCGAAAGGACATGGCTACACGTGCTCGTCCATAACGTGCATCCACTACGACCGCCCGCTGTCGACTGAGCCGTCCAGAAGCGGCCAGCGCGGGCCGGCCGAGCCGCGCCACCGCCGCGCCGCCGCCGCCACCGCCGCCGCCACCACAGCCGCCGCTAGCCCGCGCTCGCACTTTCTTCGAATGCGATGTCATGTGCGAATTTCACCCCGGGTGTCCTCGTACATCCGATGCTGCAGGACAATACCGTACAAATCATCTGTACCCTCTATCTAATATGTCATTTATGAACTGGTTTGAGTATTCAATAAATAGAACTTTCACTTGGTTACGTCGCTATTCAGGATTTTTAAATGGCACTCCATGGCATTTACACTCTATAAATAACACCTTGTGTACTTCGCCCACTACTAGTTAGCAGCAGCAGTTTGCGGTAGCTTTTCCCAGGCCGCTTCGCTGGTTGCACTATAAAATTTGACTTGAAATTTATCTCAAATATTACTTGAGAGTAATCACAACCGCAAATGATTTTCTGCAGCAAATAAAAATATTTATATCAGATGATAATAAATAGCCTATAACAATCTACAAATTATTCCGCGTCGAATTGTCATGTTTCCATGTCGGTACGATCACTAGTTTTCACGTGATTGGCGGAAAAACAAATCCCATTTGCATAGCATATATATATATCAGATCAAGAAATTATCTGATGTACATTGTAAAAGAGAAAAGATGAATAAGTTCTTGTTAGCAAAAGTCTCCATTGTATTATCTTTTCCTTATGACCATAAGACCTAAAGGTGGTACTGACGTGTGTAATATACCACGTAAAATCAAGTGCGTATCGCGGCCGACTTGTCGTATAACAATAGTAATGTGATGTTATCTCGTAGACAGTCCGATTACAGTGAACATGCGTGGACACCGGCCCGTAGGCCGGTCTTACCGAACGTAACACAGGACCGTGACTTAATTCTTGGGAAATCATATCATCAGTGACAGTGCAGGAGTATTATTTAATTAACAAAATAGAAAACAACTGCGGAGAAAATGTTTCGGGTACTTATATAATAAGTATTGTTTTTTTTTAATAACACATCTTACTACGGTCCACTCCATCATTGATATAATGATTTTGAAATTTTTGCAGTTGTTTTTCTATGTATTAATTAAATTCTCCTTTGTTCACTCGTCCAATGTAGAATGTAGATTTTACCGAAGATGACTTCCCAAATTTCCATCCCATAATTCCGAATTTTGTTCTCACCTTGTGGCGCACACGCAGGTAGACCCTGGAGTGCACGTGCCATAGTGGCAATGGAAAAGGCAATATTTTGTATAGTTTAATTTTATATTGTTTTTTATTATTTTAGTCTTACGTGTATCCGTCCGATGCAGCTGGAATAGTTGTCAATAAATTTGCGGCGCAAACTTTATAATAAAAAAAAACAATATTTTGCGCTATCCTAATGCTTTTTAATTTCGATCTGTTTTTTTTTTCCTTATAAGCTATTCTAGATTATATATAGTATATAAGTTTTATTCTATTGGATGAAATCTTTATTGGAATAAGTAGTGCCTTTGCACTTATTTCTATGTATGTTACATGTTCATTGCAATTTCTGTGTGCATAAATAAATCAATTTGCCTAAGAAAGGTTCGTATAATATTCATTATACGATATATATATATATGAACTATCTATCTACTTATGAACGTTTACGTATAAACATTTTCCTATTAAAATATGTTTTGAGTGAGAAATAACTCGAGCAGCTCATACAATAACACGAAACCTTTAAGTATATCCGGTGCGTAGGTAGGAAGGGTCATTGTGATCGACAACGTATATTTATAAAACAACTAGAACCCGGAAATATAACGCAAAATTAAAAGCTAAGAGACATACGTTGCCATTGTCTACAAATAATAAATTTCTTTGTCTACATACTCGATCTAGCAAAATCCTGATAAGTATCTGTTATATCATATATCTCAAGTTTTTGGTCATTGATAGGACCGTCAAAACATTTTGAAATGTTCCCGAGATTTCACGGAAAACAGACAAGCAGACAAATATCTTAAAATATGCTGTTTCAGCTACTAATGTACCATGATAAAATTCATATGAATGAAATAAAGAGTTGTAGTTTTGATGTTACGAACAATCTTTATTTTAATTTTAAACATTCCGTGTTACTCCACCGAAAGGAGTTACATGCAGCAAAAACAACAGCTCCACGTTCCAACTTAGTCCGGTTAACTGCATTTAGAGGTTTTACTTAATATATGCCTTCCATCAGTTCAACTAATTCTTTATCCGTAAAAAAACAAACACCGTGCGCACCGGTGCGCGGACACTCCTCTGACGCAATAAATTAGATTTAGAGCGATAAATCGCTTTACGTCCGTTGTTATAACATCGTACAATAACATCTTTCTGCAACATTCAAAACACTGTGACGTTCATTAATATAATTAGATTCAATGACATATTCACGTTTTCACTTAGAAATTGTCTCCTTTCATTTTTATTTCATAGTTCTAATGTACAATAGTTCAGCTGAGACTGGTCTGTACTAAGACATTCAGCCCCAAGCGAGCATTTATTAAATCGCTATAGTAATCATAATTACACAGAAAATAAGTTAATGTAGGTGGTATATTTTTTTATTTTTTTTATTATATCCAATTATCCCTGATATTATTATTCAGGTCTTTACATTATCTTATTATTTACAACATTTTCACGCAACATATTTATAACATCTACACTACTATAGGCTATATACACTAGATGGTATATTGAATCCACCCTAACAGGTTTTCGCCTTGGTCCTGGCGGTGAAGTAGGGTGAAGCTAAGAGAAACCTTGCCGGTCGGCTCGTAGCATAAGGCCGGCCCGAGGTGGTCGTTCCTGGTGAGCTCCGTAGGCTCACTTCGGATGTGTGCTGGTGGCCTGTGGGGACAGGCTTGCTCTGCCCATTGCAACCGTGGTGGAGCCGCGGAAGGAAAGAGCCGATATAGAGGTTCGCCGCTTTATCTAAACTCCGCAACTAATATAAATAATGCCGTACCGCTGATATGGTGGGGCCGCTTACAGAGGTGGAAACGGGGTGGTCTCTTCCTCCGAGATGGAGCTGCGCGGTGCCGCCGGTGCGGGCGGGGTCGCAATGGTGTGCGAAAGCGGTTCCGTGGCCCCGCCGTAAAGCGACGTAGGTGGAACATTGTGGGGGTTTTAGTCGGTGCAAGTCCGATATAACGTTTCTTTACCCCCGCGAAGACAAATATGCGAAGGCATTGCCTTCATGTAAAACAAAAAAAAGGTATAGTTATTAAATAATCCTTATTTTTAACATTGAAGTTATCACGCGCTACTCTTAGTCATAAAACAAAATATAGTGATTAGGATATGGTATTTAACCCTACGTGAAATTGTATTTATCACTAAACTATGTAAATAAAAAAAACAGTGTAATAACAACATTAGGATGCTGAATGACTGTACTCTAGTAATGTCACTACGAGGAGGGATGAAAAAGTAATGAGAACGACATATGTACTCCTTAGTAAGAAATAAAATAAATACAGGCAACAGAAGCTGAGATACATATTTGTAATATTAATAAAGAAAAAAATCTCCGATTGTCTTGTTTTTTTCTGACTGCAATCATTTGTTTGCTTCGTGTTGTAACGTGTTCCCGAAAATGGAGAAAAACAAAGTGCGAGCCGTTATTAAATAACTCTGTTTAAAAAAGTTAACGACGCATTCATTGCGATTTGGAAGCAATATCAGGAGAGTCTGCTCCGCCGTATTCCACTGTCCCTGGCAAGGTGAGCTTCTCAATTTCGAGTAGGTAGAACAAGAACGGAAGACGAACATCGTTGCGGCCGTCACCACATCCATCGACGTCAGTCACCCAAGAAAAAGTCGAGAAAATTATATTGAGCGATTGATGAGTTACCATCTGATACTTGCTCGTAACTCAAAAAACAGGTATTTCATATGGAAGTATTTAATCCATATTGAAACAATCTTTGAATATGAGAAAAATCTCCGCAAGATGGGTGCCGAGAATGTTAACCGACAGTGAGAAACAAAATCGACTTGACATTTCGAAGATACGTGTATTGTTGGACAAGTTTCAAGAAGATTGTGAAAACTTTTTGTCTCGTTTCGTAACAATGGACGAAACATGGCTGCATCACTTTGATCCCGAGACAAAACAGCAACCTCCGCAATAGAAATGGAATCGGCTATCATCACCGACCCCGAAGATGTTTCGTGCCGTTGCATCGGCTGGGAAGGTTATGGCCTCAATATTTTGGGACTAAGAAGGGATATTGTTGATTGATTGCCTGGGGCGTGGAACCACTATTACAGGCCAATATTATGCAGCTTAAATTCCCAAGATGAAGTATGCCATCAAAGAGAAAAGGAGAGGGAAACTTCGAAGGGGCATGCTGTTTGATCACAACGCACCCGCGCACAGGTCGACAGTTGCGATGGCTGCCATTCAGCAAGCTGACTTGGAGAAGCGCTGGACTCGGTATGTAGAGAGACTCGGAGACTGTAGAAAAATAAATTATTAAGTTTTCAATACTCATTATATTCTACCTCATTCTCATTACTTTTTGATCCCTCCTCGTAGCTACCACGTTCTTTAAACAGATACACACATGATCTTCACAATCTGTGATAAGTAGACGGTTCAAGGTAGTTTTTATTAATAAAACCAAGTATCAATCTCATATTATTTATTGCCTACGACAGCATCAATCCATGCTGCGTGCGTGGCCAGGGAGTAGGCATATAGCACAGTGTCTCTCGCAGCCCCCTCGAATTCAGCAACGGCTAGGAGGCGCACCGTGTTGTCTTGCTTCACCAGCACAGGCCCGCCGTAGTACATCTAGAGTAAAGTTCCTGAGTGTAGTTCATGACAAATCATTGTTATTTTGTGCTCTCTACAAACTAACAATTTAAGTTGCGATTTGCGAATTGCGATTCCCAAGAATCTTCGTACGTCTAGCAAAAGGCTACGAATAGCTAAAGATAATCATCTTAGTCATAGCGCAATAGCAATCTATTGCGCTTTATAAATGGCTTAATTTCTTTTAGTGGTACTGGAAAATAATTGATTCTCTTTATTGGCAATGAGGTAATACATCATTTCAACTTCACGTGATGTTTAGTGATAATGACGACGAATGATTTCAAGCATGCTCGTTTAATTATGCTGTTTCGGCGGCAGATTTACATTAATTAGTCTACGATATATATTTCATAAAGGGAAACAGCTGTCTAATAATACTAAAAATTAAATGACTATCCCTGAGGTATGCAAGAATATCTTTATGTATACTTAATACTATAAAAACCTTTGCAAAACTTCGTCCATACCCCAATAATTATTACAGCTTAAAACACAATCATTTAAGTGTGATTCTAAACAAAGATTAAATTTGATCAAAAATATTTACTTGGGCTATACGAAGCAAGAGCAACCGCACACAATTACGGCCGCTCCAGGTTCGAGCACCGGTTGGGATAACTGGAGCTCACAGGAGCGGCCGGGGGCGGCTTTATGCTGCCCCCTGCGGCCGGCTGCAAGGGCGGTTTTGTACCGCCTTTGCACGTCGCACCGGCGATGCGGCGACGGTGGGGCCGCGGAGGAAGAAGAGTGCCGGTATAACGATGCGCCGTTCTCCCTATCCTCCGCGGGCGCCAACGGGTAACGGTGGGCCCAACATCTGTCCGCCGCGGGGAGCCCAGAGATGATATCTCCCGGGGCTCCCGTGGCCTCTGGACGACGGTTCGGGGGAATCCGTCATCCGCACAAAGGAGGCCGAGGTGGGGGCGCGCAGCATGTTCTGGCAAGCCCTGCAGGGGGGGTTTATGCCTTTCTACCCAGGTGGGGCTGCGCAAGCGGCCAGAGCCGGTGAAGGTTACGGACGTAGGCACCGAGCCATACCCGTGACTCTTGCCATATGGCGACGAGTCGGGAATATCGTAGCGGTTTTAGTCGGTGCGAGTCCGACATAACTCGTCCTTGCTCCCGCGAGGACGGGTATGCGTAGGCATTTCCCCCACGTAAATAAAAAAAAAACCGCACACAATTATACTCTTCTTGTACACGATAAATAAAATAAATTTATTAGCGAACATAAGTTCCGTATATTTGAACGAACCTTTTACCTGATTCATTTTACTCTCAATGTCATTTTGCGCGGTCAGGCAAAGTATCGAATCCGGATCCGGGTAGGTCAAATTAGCTTTACAGTCCTCGGACGGTAAGGTTTTAGCTGAAAACGATGCTACATTCATTACTTCGCTTCCGGTCACGTTCTGAAATTTAGATTATTTTTTATACCGCCATCTATCATGAAAAAGCATTAAACTTATGTTTTATTGTTAGTGACTTACGTTAACTAAGAACCAGCCATAAACTTGAACATCTTCTACTTCCTTTGAATTACTCCTGAATATTGGCAACGTTTCAACACTTGCAGCAGGTTCTATTCTCAATAAGACTACAGTAAGATTCTTATCGTGTTTGTTTAGTTGTTTTGTTTGATTCCAGGTTTTGAGGGTGCTTACATTTAAATTTTTTATAGTCTGGATCTCATCAGGTACAAACACCATCTCCGTGACGTGATGTGCAAAGCCGTCTTTGAACGGATTTGAAGCGCCTATTATTATTGTGTATTCACTTTTACTTGGTTTTTCTTTTTTTATACTGAAAAAAGACAAGTTAGTAATATCTGGACATTTCACCTTAAAAATTCTAACAAGTGAAACAAGAATATTTAATGTATAATTTTTTTTGGCCATGATTAAAGAAGACAGGTATGTTTTTAAATATTAGCTCGTACATAATATTGTGCGTAGATGTGTTTCACATCAATTTAACAGTACTGTTTATTCTTATCAGATATTAGCATGTGTATACTCTTTAACAAACACAGTCCTCTTCTTATTATAGTTGCCTTTTGCGGTCCTTTACTTTACTTTTGTATCAGTTCCTATTCGCTTGTATAAAATATTATAATATTATATAAAACATTGTATCACACTACAATAAAAATATATATTTAATGCAAAACAAAATTACCTGTCGACGTATAAATTAGAGAGCCATCCCAAACAACTGGCCGCCGTTAAAACCCAATGGCGGGATACCAGTGTGCCTCCGCACGTTTGCGCGGTTACATTTAGTAACGTTTCAAACATGGCGACCAAAAACGGCGCATTTTCAGGAAACTTGTTAATCGTGCTTTTTGAGTTTCTAATAATTGTACTGTTGCTAGTATCAGAGACGTTGAGTTTGCGTGTTATTATTCTGTTTTTTAAAAATTCATCATCGTTAGTGATTACAGATGCTGACTGTGTTGTGATTTCATTAAAAGTATGCCCTAATACCACTGCATTGATGTTATTATTCTTTTCAGTGGTTTTATCGAATACAGTTTCAATATTGTTAGGTGTTTCTAGCGACTGTTCATTATAAGCTCCTTTATATTCACTGGGATGAAAAATACCACCTGACTCTTCTTCACTGGCTTCATCAGATAAGTTTTCCTGTACGATGTTATTTTCAATTTCGTTTAATAGGGATTGAGCGATGATTGGATTACAGTTATCCACGTGAGATATGTCCAATGAAATGCCATCTATCTGGCGCAGAGTTATTAACGTAGTGTTTAAAGCATTTTTGAAATCTGAAGCGCAGTAAATGTTTAGTAGTAATATTAAGTTACAATATATCTCTTAAACGATTTTTAAGTACCACTAAGGAAATAAGAATTTTCTTCAAAACACTGGTTTAGTTTTAATTTACATTTGTTAGGATTCTGTTCAATAAAACTAATACGCCTTGAGCTAATAGCACTTTACAAGGTATTAAAATCTGCTAAATTTATAGTTACATATTAAAATTCCGCACTATTATCGCGTTAAACAATCTTCTAGGAAAGGAAAAATCCTTGTTAAAGACAGCGTCAGGAATTTTAATACGGTTAGTACCATAGACCATTTTTTTAAAAGTAACTTACCAGGCAAATTGTCAAGTAAAAACAGGAACACTGTCGCACTGGACATTTGTGCTTGTACATGCGGCATGTTCACGTTAAACAATGCTTTGTTGCCGGTTTCCGTTGCGTAAACATTAGCAAACATAATGTCATGATTTTAGCACAATATGCGCTTGCGCGTAACTAGAATTACTACTACATCTTGCTTGTTTGAGAAAAAAACATTTAATGAGGTTGATACCCATTCTGCAGAGGTAACATATATCATTTATACACCATAATGATTAACTTATAAAGAAAAAATTTAAACTTGCTTGTTGATGATTAATGAAATGGAAAACGCTGGAGGCGTATGCTCAACATTGGGCGTCGTCCCAAAGATAATGATGATGGTGAATATAAAGCAAGAAAATGTAAAACGTGTTTACTGGTGTAGGTGCAAACATTATTATTACTTAAAGCGACGGGCTTAGCTTAATATAGGGTTATATTATTCCAACAAGCGCCACGTTATGTGGAGAGGTAGTAAGTGTACAATTGGTGGATTCCCGTTTGTACTGTAAATTATATTATATGATATAAAATGGAGGACTAATTGACTTTCATATGACCGCATATATTATATACTCACATTTATTTACTTTTACAAATATGTAGGAATTGTAGAAACTAAAAAAATTACATTTATTACATCAATGAAATTTATGTTTATATAATTATTTACAACCTGTTTAAAACATTATTATTCAATAATTAAAATTGATTCTAATAATTATGATTCCCAAATACATGTTTTACAATGACAATAAATTTAAACTTTTTATATATTGTTCTCTATTTTGAGTACAACCCTTCAATGTATTGCAAAAAATTAAATCATATATTACTATACAATAATGTTAAAAATAAATACATACAATGTATAGAGACATTTATATATATTGACAATGTGATAAATTTTGAAAGTTTTTAAAAGTGCCTCATCTTTATCATTCCTCTATAGGTTGTAGAGTTTATATATATGTAGTGTATATGATGTCTTATAATCTAATCTTGATTACTATGACGACAAAGATGCTGCTTCCATCACTTGTGTACAATTAGTACTTTTATTACAAATGTTCAATTAAAATGTAGATATGAATAATCATTTATTTAGGAATTCTTGACGAATTACATAAAGCATAGGCAAATTCTCAAATGAAATAAGTGTGAAGTTTCATATATTAAAGGAAATAAATTAATTTCTTCAGTCATCACTAGAATGTGAAACGAAAATGCAATAGTATACAATATTATTCTTGCTTGTCAAAAAAATTACGTTTCATGAGCAACACAATCAGTATAACTTCCAAACGAAACATAAGATCAAGTAAATAAAAACATCTTTCAAAATATCAAGCAATATTTTATATTACTAAGTTTTAGTTCAAAATATATTTTTAGTTATAATATAACAAAAATTTGTAAAATTATCTAAAATTTTACACAAACTTAAGGGCATACATTACATTGGTTTGAACAAACCTCGGCTTTTGAAGAACTACCAATATGTCAACATACAAATAACTCATTAAAATGCATGTAAATGGTGATTTAAAAATTCACTAAACATAGATCTTGAACTTTACGATAATTTTATTAACTGACTAGTTTATGTGCATGACTATTATAAGTAAAGGAAAGATTTTAATTGTGACATTGTCAAAATTTGCTGTAATCTTAATAGAACATTAATAAAATCAAATCATTTCCATCACAATTTATCCAATCACATCATTTAATAGCTCCAATGTTCCTCCCTTAAATTTTGACTTTGGTTTTCTGGAACATATCCAGATATAAATGGCAGGCCTGTGCCCACTTTCTTCTGATACTTTTCATACTGAGGTCCGAAGAATGCAAGTAGAGTCACCTCCTCAGCAAAAACTCGCTCGCGGAAGAAAGTCCAGGAAGCCAGAGTGTAGATCAGCACACAGATTGGGTTGAGCAGTATTAGCTGCCGCAAATAAATACTTAACTAAATAATTAAATTCTTCTATGATATATGGCTAATCACGAAAGCCAATAGTACACATGGTAATAGACCCAAATCATGGTGATTATATTTAAAGTATTTTATTTTACGTTCCAATTCAATGAATTTACATAAAAGTAAATTTTGATATACCTGTGTTCCAATAGACCAATAGAACCATCCCACATAGCTTGGGTGCCGGCAGAAGGAGTAAACCCCGTAAGTCACTAGTCGATGCTCCGGACGTTTCACAAATTGAACCTATGAGTAAAATTAAAACATATTTAAAATGTAAATCAATATTCTATACTTTGAGCACAATTCATAACTGTCCTCTGATATATCTATTATAATATCCATTAATTATTAGAATCTCTTTTCTATACAATTCAAATGTAGACTACATTCAAAAGAAAATATATCAGACTCAAGAGTGCACAGTTTATTATGGTAATTTCAGGGGATGGCAGAGTATGACCTTTGGATCAATGAAAAAACTTTTCATACTACAGACTAAAGTAAAGTATCTTATATTTACATACAAAATCAATTTCCCATTTCATTTATAAGTCTTTGGTAACCAATATGTTATATGATTAAATGGAGAATTGTAATGCTCAACACAAACAGTGTATTGAAATGTTATATATTATTCATTTCAAAACAAATTTCTTTTTTTTTTTTTTCATTTCAAAAAAAAAAAAATAATTTTTTGGTATTAAGTGCTTTTCTAAGACTTTTTAGTATACTAAGTAGCAAAGAGAAGACACATATTGTGAAGATCATTTAGAAATTTTTTGGGAAGGCCTATGTTCAGCAGCCAATGGCGGTTGACTAAATTGATAACAAAGAGCAAAAAACAAAATTTGTACTACTGAATGTATTTATTACATAATCTTTTATATTTCATGTTGTATCATTAACAAGGACTACTTACAGTGTGGGTAAAGTTAGTCTTGGCTGTGAACATGGCAGTTTTCCGTAGAAGCTCTCCACCAACGCACATTATTACTCCTAAACTTGACAACCCAAAGTAAGTTTTCATTCCTGAAACATTCATCACAGTAATAAGTAAATATGATATGTAACTTGCAATTACTTCAGATTTTATTACAATATTCAATAATAAACATTTTGCACTCACTTCAGATAATATAAATTATACTGATACTGCAATTCTAAGCAGTTAATATTTTTTTCCATCATTCTTTACTTTGTATTGCAAATTTGTAAATGATAGTTAAACATATTTTTCAATATACTAACCTATGTTATAAACATACCAGGAAAGAAGTAAAACTCCACTGCCCACTCAATCCAGCTTGCAACAGCTGCCACTGCATACTGCACACTATGATTTAGTATAAATGAGTCTATTGTAACTGTCTTAGGATTGGACAGTGCCACCGCAACAAATTCAGAGAAATGGAAGAACATCAAGGCTACAGTATATAAGCCAAAAACTTTCCAGCCATCATTCCATGAGGTCAGATACAACCCAACAGCCATTCCTGCACCTAAACCTGCTGCTCTTATTGACACCTACAAAGCAATCAAATCAAGATTCTAATTCTAACAATAAATACTTTTTTATAGTAATTATTCTTAATGCAATTATTTGTAGTTAATGTTACATGACTGGTAAGTCTTATTCAAATTTAAGTCACATACAATTATTTTTTTCCTTACATAAAATGACAAACAAGGAAACAGCTCGTGATTATTGTAACAATTAAAGAATAGGTTTATATATATATATAAGTTGTTTACACTAACCTCATACAGGAAACCTTTAAAGGAATATTTAAGCACAAAATTTATTAGACAAAAATAAAATGCGGGGCCCCAATATTTTAGAGCCCATAGCTCTGATGCAAAGCCCAATACTCCAGATAGAAAGCACATAATCAATGTAACATTTGTAAACAGAAAACACACAATCGCCAGTTTAGCAGCAGGTATAACCTCCGCCATTTCGTCTTCTATGTGTGTATTAATTCACTAATTAATGCTTAATAATAGTTTAAACAGATATCATTTAGTTTATTTCGGTATAAATTATCGCTTTAACATATTTCTTTATAAAACCTATATTTTACGTCAAATTAAATCATGAACTGGCAGCAGGAAGCAAAGGGCTCTATGTCACAGCCTACTGTCACATTAGTTTGACGGTTCTTTATTGATCTTGTTCGCGCTGAAGATCCTATTGTCATTTTGTAAACCAGAAACCTTTGTAATCAAAATCATTCAGATATTGATTTACGGTTGATGAAAAACGATATTAATGTTTTTACTCAAACTAACATTCTTGCGCGAAGGCTATGTTTAGCAGGGAACATCTATCGACTGATAGTATGATGTGAAATTTTAAAAAGTTTTAATATAATCTTTTTCTTTTAGATTATGCATAAAAATTTGATAGATAACCGAAGTACTAAAATTCAACTCAACTAGCGCTTGGGAAAGTTCATAAACTAATTGATCCATTTAATTCACCACATTAGGAAATATGTGACATTTTCTTACAACCGTTGTATATTATAATCTGTCCTGTAGTTAGTGGTTACGAGCTGTTATTATTTTTAGTCTATTCAATAGCTCTTTGCAGCCTTGAGAAAACAAAACAAACTTTAATTTTGAAACTACAAAATTTGCTGTGATTTTAATTATTAGCTTAAAATGTAAAACAATATAATGTAATTATTTATATGCTTAAAGACCAGCCAATTAAATAAATGACATAATCGACCGTGACATCGTATTTATTAAACTCGAGCACGTTTTGCAAAACTATTATCTCGTAAAAATCAGACTCGGATTTTATTCAGGTCCTGGTTAAGTATTAAAGCTTCTAGGTATAGTAATACGTCGACCGGTCTCGCGCACAATGATGTCATAAGTTTCAATTGTTAACTTAGGAACGTTTGTTGGTCTGCGAGCGAAGTTAAATGTGATCCGAAGAAAATGAACGACCCGTGGGACGTGAAATCTGTTAGACAATCTAGTTATTATACGTCCTGTATGAAATTAAATGGTGTGCCGCTTCTACCGCCAGTTGTAAGCATATACATTGAGATATTGTTTCTTTTTTGCAAATAGATTATAAATGGTTTAAGGTAAAACGACATTTGCAAGTGCCGAGTATAAAAGCCTTCATATAAAATTCTAGTATTTGTACTTGTATTCTGTTTATTATTTTATGAACAAGAAAGTAAAGCAGAAAGGTAGAGGGTTAAAATAAAAAACCTTTACGAATTTGCTTCTAATAAAGCTGGTATGGATAAAAAAAATTATATTTATAAACAACAGTAACTTAATAAAATTGTTTAAAAATGTTGAAAAATAACGAATTTTAGTTATTGCAGTGTATTAAAATAATGAGATTATTATAATACCACTATTTAGTTATTGGTAGAGAAAATTAAAACATTTTTCACTTTAATTGTGATAGGTTTTAGGCACCATTCAGTATTAAGTAAGAAAAAAAAATATTTTGACCTTTTTAATCATTAAACAAAGTCTGAATATAATTGAATAACATTTTGTTTCATTATATTTTTGAGTGTTGAATTATAGGAATGAGAGGTACACCAGGTAACATAGAAGTGCAAGTAACAAGTCCATTGCTACTTATGAAGACACAATACATATTATTACTAACACTACCTGATGACAGCTGATGTCCAGCTTTTTTTAGTGCTGGGAGACATATTTGCTATTCTCATGACTATGTATAAATTGTTGTTTTTTCCTGCAGCTATCTAAAGAATGCCGTAAAGAGATGCAGTACTATAAACTTCTTGCTAAGGAGGTTGAGAAACGGATATTACTCCTCAAACCCTTTTCATCTAGTAGTGATTCGGACCCCAATGAAGACAAGACTGATGCACCGGAACTACCGGAATCTGAACAAAACTATGAATTTCCTTTAGAAGAAATAACCTCTTTTACCAATGAAAAAGTTTTAAACACTGATAATGAGAAATCAATAAACCAGTCATTTCCAACTTCTCCAAAATTCAGTTCTGTGTCTAGTAATAATTCAGAAAAAAATTCATCAAATTTGTCACCAACAACTGACACAGCTTTAAATGAAACTTCAAAACTAGTAATCGATTTGAGTTTTAGTTTAAATCAAAGTGTGGAGAGCACCATGCATGATAACAAAGCAAAGGTCAATGATACTATTCTAGATATACCTGAACATGATAGTGAGACACCAAAAAAATCTAAAGAAAAACATCCTTCTGAAACAGAAGTAACTAAAAGTGTGATTAAAGAAGAAAGAGTGGATAAGCCAAATATCAGAATTGATACCAAGGAGAAGACTGTAGATGAATTATTGTGTTATATTTATCATGATGGCCCACCATCACTCAGTGCAAAGAGTTTTACTGGTTCCCTAAATGATCTTCACAAGGATAGTGTAAATAACACACAAACCAATCCATTAATAAGGCAAAGATCATACACTGTGTTGACTCCGAGTCCTTTGTTGTTAGCACATTTGCAAATACAGTCTTTGAGTACTGGAGTGGATATGACTTCAATATCAATGAGCGAGTCTCTGTCTAATCTAAGCTCACCGAATAAGAAACGCAGAAGTTGGGATTTGGAGACAGCTAAAGCGAAATGGTCTAACATGGCTCTGGAGTTAAATAAAAAAAATATTTCTGTCAATGTATCTATGGCGAAGAATAGCGATAACAAATATACCAGCTCAAAAAAACGTGTAATTTCAAATTATGATGCTACAAAGACGCCATCCACAATGTCAAGATCAAAATCCGTGGGGCATAGGGCTATGCCCGGTTACGGGAATTCAACCTTGAAACCAAAATCTGAATCCATTCAAAGAAACAGAAGAAATCGAAGTCCAATAAGAAACATAAATGATAGTCTAATTTCTCAACAAAAATCTGTCTCCAAAGATGTCACCACCGTACCGACGCTGCAAAAGCCTCAATTAATATCTGAATGCGAGGACCCTGGCAGACGTGTGAGGGAACTTTACGAAAGAATACAAAAACAGCAGCTCATGCAGATGGCAACACTTGTAGAAAAACAGAAGAAGGAACAAATGCTATTGCAACAAGTGTTTGAGGAGCAAAACAGTTTGCTTTACAATCAGTTGAAGACTATTTGTCCTAAGGCCCCCGGCGAAGTGAAGGAAGCCTGGATCGACAAAAACGAAAGCCCGGAACGTGGACCCGTCAGCCTGAGTCAGTTGATTGACACCAAACAGACACCGCTGGCGGTTCAGGACAGCCCGGCTTCTTGTACGTTGACTGATACAAAGAACTATTTAAACCGCTGTGAGAATATTCTAAAAAAAAGCAGAGATATAACTGGCAGTATCAAAAAGCTGCAGCAGGACTCCAGAAGTGAAAATGACAGACCGAAAGCAAGCGCCACTGCTAATGGCGAGGCCGGCAAGGTCAGAACGCGTTCCCCAAAAGGTCGAAATTTGAACACATCGAGGAAACTCACGTACGAGACGAGCGCGTCCTCCGACCGCGATTACGAGCTCATACTGACCGATAGAACTAACGACACGATGGCTGATGTGAACGTGACGTTCCCTTCCGACCACAGTGACAACTTCCGTCCGGACAGTCCGAACAGCCACGTCGTGAGCCACTTGTGTGGAAAGGAGGTGATTTCAGTTCATCAGACGCCAGTACGGACGAAGGAAGTGCCCTGCAGGTCCAGCGAGAGCGCCATAAGATGTGTTGAAGATACGATAAAAAATTCAATCCTGGACGTGCGGGCGCGCTTCTACAAGAAAGACATGTTCTGCTCGCCCACCGCGCACGAGGTAAGCACACTGCTGCAGTGAGCACTGCTTTTTCATCATCAACCTTCAGACCCTGTTTGATGCCACTTTATATGGTGATTTTCCATTCTATTCCATTCTAATTACAAATTGCCGGCCGCCATTTTCTTGCCGATCTCTTGCTTACTCCACTCTGTCGTGCTGTTCGCTTCCTTGGACATTTTTATTCCTAAATGGAATTTTTGTACCACTTGTATTTGTTCTCACGGCTTTACTCCTGTTCGTTTGTTGTCGACTGCATCGTCATTTTGTGCACACTTTTATGTACTTTCCCGACCGATGGTTGTAGCGAGCGGCGGCCACAAAGATAGTAGCATACGCGAAGGGTTACCTGGTGCGGAGGCTCATGAAGACCGAGCGCGTTCAGAGTACGGTGCAGACCATCAGGGACGCGCTCCTCTGCGCCTTGCAGCTGCACCAGGACCGCGAGGGCATAAGAGGAGCCGACGTTGATCTGCACAGGCGGCTCATACAGCAGGTGATCATGAGTTCTTGGCAACAAACAAACTCACTGGCAAATGATGACGCGAAGTTTATTGTTGAAACCGTTAGTATTTAAGTTGGACAAATCTTTGATTGCTATGTGAAGTTCTGCAAGCGTGTTATATACATGTTACGTTAATTTCTTGATGGTTATATATCTTAATATTTTATCTATGATGTTCTGATAACATTACTAGGAAGATATCACGATAGTATAAAGAAATAGCTCGTGTATCTACGTTCCGGTATGCTGCGGCGGTAGACCATCTGTTTCAAGGCATTCGTATGCACCAAGGCGTATGGTCGCTGGCTACAAGTAACAATATAATAAAATAGTCGATGGTGAGTGACTGGTGTGATGAGATGATTGATGCGCGTGCGCAGATAACGGCCGCGTGTTACACGCTGCACGACACGTTCGTGGGCAGCACGCCGACGGAGCGCTGCGCCCTGCTGGCGGCGGACCGCAGCCGGCGGCGCGCGCTCTCGCTGCGCCCGGTGCACCAGCCCGCCGCGCACCAGCGGCACTACCGCCCCACGTGAGTACGCACCACGGTACATTATTTGATCACCGACACAAAAAAGTGGGCTGTTATAAGTTAATTTCTACCTAACGTGATGTCACGGCCCTCAAACTGTCGCAATGATCATATATTTTTAAAAGTAACTTGAAATCAATTAAATAAAGATAAAGGACTTTTTTTATAATAAACCTGATAAAGTGTACAACTTGTAAGTCCTCGTTTTGTCTCTAACCATATTAATGGATGTTCTCAGAGAAAACAGACTAAAACTAGCGCTGCAATCATGACCTAAGGTCCGAGGTGTTGCGCAGCACATGTAAATTAAATTTCGGCTGCATACTGGTGCTGGTTGGCCAGCGCGCAATTGGTAACAATTATTTTACCAATTTAGTATGATGATGCTCTACGCTGAATCGGAGAGTTGCAGGGAACGTTGCGATGTCCGTATACAAAGTGCTAACGTGTGCCCGCGCATCAGGGACATTATGTCGCACAGCCACACGGGCTCGTTCCCGCAGCGGGCGCGGCGCAGCTCGCCCGGCCCCGGCCCCGCCATCGCCATGACCCAGTCCCACCACGGTAACGAAGTGCTTTGAATGTCCGCGCGTGCGCCGCCGCCGCCGCCGCTTGTCCGTCCGCTTGGCACGCATGCGCCGCACCCAGCACGTTGCACACAGTGTTTACACGCCAGGGGTTTTGAACTTTGTTTAGAATCCATCGTATCTTTCAATACGTTTAAGGTGTCCACCAGGGAAGGAAAATTACAATCGGAATTAATTAAAGCATGCTGTAACACAGTTTTGTCCGGGCTCTCTTTAATATCTCCCTGTACGCTTTCGGGGCCCACAAGAGGACGTCTTCCTGTGTGTTTGCGGGGCCCACAAGAGGGCGACTTCCTGTGTGTCTACGAGGCCCACAAGAGGGCGTCTTCCTGTGTGTGTCCGAGGCCCACAAGAGGGCGTCTTCCTGTGCGTCTCCGGGGCCCACAGGAGCGCGTGGCCGCTCGCTGACATAGAGTACTGCTTCAGACAATAGAATGCATCTGCATATAAATGTAGCAATCGTTGCACGTTACGAATATTGTGGTTTTAAATGGTTTTGCTTGAAGATTATTTTGCTGTGGAATCCAAGCACTGAATAGTAGACTTGTGTTTGTGTGTTTTATATTGGTAGTACCGCGTGATTTAATTGCTAATTTCACAAAAAAAAACCTAATAAACATTTGATAGTATGTCAAATCATTATTAACTGGCGCGAATTAGGCTGGAAAAGCAGTGACCATAATTAGCCATGAATAAAAAAACAGACTAAAATTTCCGGGTAGGGCTTCCAAAAGTATATGTGATCCTGGCGCCACCTTTGGATTATTGCATTGAAACCTCATATTTCTACCCTCGAGCACATGTAGACGAATCAATTGAAACAGCTTCAACAATATTTTACGTAAGTGGTAGAAGTGAAGTGTGGAGGACGCGGTGAATGGGGTAACTGCCAGGTTTCGATAAATACAGTACGATTATCAGCATCTCGACCTAGTGCTCACAGGTGGAGTAAATGTACCCCGGGGTCGAGCAGTGTAGTAGTTGTGCGTCAGGTGCCGTCGGTGCGGCCGTCGGCTACATGATGATGTTTGTCCCCAGCGTCGGCAATGACAGGACGCCACCGGAAACGCGCTCCGGCGCTAGTGAGTTAACACTCGCCGGACCGGTTAGTCGTCAGTTGGTTACTTCTTAGCAAATTTCGCAGACCGTACCCATTTTGGCTATTGGCGCTTATCTTAGTGATCAAGTGCATCGACGCGGCGGTCGCCCTGTTGGCTAAAGGATGGGGGACCCGTCGCCGCTGAGGTGACTACGTAGATATAGAACCATCACCGCATTCTCACGCTAAACGCCGCAGTGGGGGGCGGTGCGGTCTCGACCATACTAAAAATTACCTTTGCCGGTTATGACACCTCCTAAGTTTGCAGTTCATTATAACATATTAAAATTAAAGCATAAATAGTTAATATACCAGTAAAACGTTTTATGCGTATTTATTCGGAGAATAGAAGATCTCGAAACCGCACCCAGTGATAGCACGAGCCCCGCGTTACCGCACCGTACACGTGTTCACTCTACAACAAACTATTTCCGGCGTTTAGCGCTCAATTAGTATAGTTACTGCTGATAGATACTCGCAGGTATTATCGATTAGAACTAACAATACACGTTTGTTTTTCAATGTTCAGTGCACGCTTCGGTCCGCGTGCCGCTCACCTTGTCGTCAGCACCAGTTGGTCGTTACGTTCATTGCATACATATTGTCACTAAAGAGTTATCCGGTAGCATCACTTAGTGGAGCGTAGGTAGATGCGCCATACCGAATGACGTAGACTTGTCAGTCCATGTTCACCACCAGTTGAATGCGCCTAGATGTAGATAAAGACAATCAGCCATTCGTAGCTTAGATGATGAGGAGTACTGTATGAACGAACACAGCGTGATTGCTGCAATGTGTATGCCACAAGTAGCATCCCTTAGCAAATCTCACCTACATAATGTTAAAGCTTTGGTGATAAATCACCTTACACTCAGCATCACTTCATCTGGTTTACTTTGACTTTATTCCGACGTGTTGGTAAAATAATTGATATGATGTACGTCGCAGAGAGCTTTAGCGGCGAGAAGGCGAGCGTGCGCGCGCGCTGCGTGGGGAGCCCGCGGCGCCGCCCGTGGCGCTGACCGGCGCGCGGCCCGTCCGGGTGCTTCGCCCTCTGCTGGCGGCCGCCGACCAGCGTGTGATCGCGACACTGCGGCGCGGGCCCCCAAGTGCCTGATGAGCGATCCTCTAGAATTATTGCAAGCCACTACATGAGCTTACATACTGTTAACACTTCGTCTGCAATTTTTTTAAATCAGCGGTTCGCCGGTGTTAAGCATTGCACGTAACGGCGGCGCACCCTGCTCTCCGTGTCGCTTCTTTAAATAACAGTCGCGGTATTCAAATTTCCCTTCAAACCTCTACGACGTGATGATATAACATTAAAACACGTCACGGCAGCTGCATGTCTCCACTGTGTACTCCTTTATGACGATGTAATTGTAAACTCATTGCAGTGGTGACACCTGAACATGAACAGTAGCAACGTTAAATGTAAGCTAAGACAACGGCGCAATGGTTGTAATGGTTTTTTTTATTTTAAGCCGCAGAGTGAGTGCATCAATCACTCGCTGCAGATACGTTTCTGCTGTGCATCTCTACGTCTGCAGGCTGCAGCGATACTCGAGTGCAACGTACGAAGTCGCAACAAATGACAAACCAATGTTATATATTCAACGCGTCTAATTCGCGACGCCTCCGTCGCCGCAGCGCCTGCCGCTAGGTTTAACGTGAGGATGTGTGAATGTCGGTCGGTCTGTATCGCCGCCCGAATATATGAGATTATTTTTACGTAAGCGTGCACATGTTTTAACTGACGCTTTTAGAGGGTTAGCTGAAAACTGGTCGGTGGTGCTCGGGGTTAAGATATCGACAGTTTGTAATTATAACTATGTAGAGCTTATAAGCGCGACAATTTACATCGACTGTTCCTGTAACGTAACAAAAAAAAATGTACAGTCATGAAGAGGCGATTTATTTATTATGCAGTCTTGAAACTTTTTTATACGATTTAGTTATTTCAAATGTTAACCATATATTCTGTCCTATTGTTGATAGTGTAAAAAAAAAAATCAGTAAACTCTAGTCACTTATAATTGCAGAGTGAATATTTAAAAAATTTGTATAACAGTATGGCAGAATGATTACTTTAAGCCTTTTCAAACAAGCTAACTAAGCTACAAGCCAGGGTGAATGTGCTACCCTGTACTCCGGCGCACTGACACATCAAGTACGCTGGACACGGGAATGTTGGTTAAACCAATTTCAATTAAACATGGATATGCTCGAAATGTTTATTTATTTTCCATCCATATACAGACCCATCTAATTGTACTAGAGATAACGTTCCGACGGGATGCGCGTGCGTCGAGTGCGAGGGCCGAGGTCCGAGCCCGACGGGGCCCGAGTTGCAGCGAGCAATTAATATTTTACTACCATAAATATATGTAAGATAACCAGTAGACAATAAAAGCGTGTCTCGAAGCACAAATCAAAGAAAAATGATCACACAGTTTACTCTAGCACTGTACAGTTCGACTGTCCGCCGCGCGGGGGCGGGTGCGCCCGCGCGCCTGTATGAAAACATCTAGAACCTATCAGATGTAATTTAAGAATACCCTCGTGTTGGTGGCAGTCCGCAGTGCAGGGCGAGCCCGGTGCCCGGTTAAGGCAGCGTGTACTTGACGTACGGCACTTCAACGTCATTGTCGTCTTCGTCGTTGCAGCACAGCTCGAACACTAAAGCGCGCACATGAGGCTCCAGCTTCCGTTTGGACACCGCCGTCACGACCTCCGACATGGGCAGGTTCAGTCGCTCCTGCTTCTTCGCCTTCATCATAAAGAACGAGTACAACATACAAACACCCTGTGAGAGCATTGTGATCTCTAGCTTGTGTTCATTCTTGAAGTAATCCAGGAACTCTTGAAGAGTCATCTCGCCCTTGACCTCGAACCTGTCCCACAGGGTCCACTTCTTGTCGTAGTAAGAGTTGACCGGCGCCGCTATTGGTTCGGAGAAACCGAAGAAAGGTAGAGCCAAGTTGACAAAGCCATTCTTGAAAGTTTCGAGGCTGTTACAGCCCTGTGCCAATTTGTACAGCTCGAGACACACGAGGCCAGCCACCACGCTGGTGGTCGTGGCGATGGCGGGAATGATCTTGCCCGCTATCAGCTTGGACCGATGCCGGTCCGCGGGCGGAATCTTGTAGTTAGCCGCGCGCAGATTTGATGCAGCCACGATGAAGTCCATGTGGAAATTGGTGTCATCGTCTTTCTCGAACTCGAGCGGTGTAATCTTGAGGCCACCTAGCGCGGAGGGCGGCGGCAGCTCCGTGATAATGTCCTTCGCCTTGTCGTGGTCCATCTGGTCGTTGTTCTCTGCTGCATAGTTCGCGTCCGTTACGGCGATTTTGACGTCATGGCGCGGCTTGAAATTCGGCACCTGAAATTATAAATTATCCTGTCAAAACGTGTTTTGGTTCCGAGAGTGGGTCATTCCAACTAAAGGCTAATAAAAGCTTCATACATCAATGCTGGCAGCCATTTGTGCAATAGCTTCCCTATCGACGCACGTCGGCAGCCCATACACTTGCGCGCGCAGGTTGGCAGCGGCCACGATGTAGTCAAGATGCAGTTCGTCTTCAGGATCGAATGTCAGCGGCGACGGGCAACGCTTGGGTCCAGACCAGAATGGCGCACCATTGATAGTACACTGGTTTGGAGGGAAGTTGAACAGCAGCTGCTTGATTTGGTTGGAGTACTGCGTCTCCCAGTGCAGGCGCGCCCACTTCACGCAGTCCACGAAGTTGAGAGGTCGTTCCGTGATCGTGTTCTGAAGAAAGATGCAAAATAGTTCTTTTTAAAAAAAATCTTTCTATATAATAGGTTGTCAAATATCTCCCTTCCGCCTTTTTGTCTTTTGAATTTCGCGGCCATGTACAAAGCGCTACAGAGCTCGTATCTGGCAATACTATACATAATTTGAAAGGTCTTGACATAACCTACAAAACGACGCTATGCATAATTAGTTTGGATATTGCGTTCAACAGTTATAGACGTGTAAACATGGAGTTCACTAACGCCGAAATTCGCGCTATTTTAAAGTTTTCCTTCGTTAAAGGCAAATCCGCTAGAGAAACGTTCCGTGAGATTAATGGTGTTTTGGGGGATGGTACTCTATCACTTCGAACCGCGGAGGAATGGTTTCGACGATTCAGAGCCGGTGAAAACGACACCATGGATAAGCCAGCCGGCGGAAGACCTGTGACGACAAATACCGATCAAATCATGGACTACATCGAGTTAGACCGGCATGTGGCATCTCGTGACATCGCCCAGGAGATGGGAGTTAGTCACCAAACCATTTTAAACCATCCGCAGAAGGCTGGATACAAAAAAAAGCTTGATGTTTGGGTGCCGCATGATTTGACGCAAAAAAACCTTCTGGACCGAATCAACGCCTGCGATATGCTGCTGAAACGGAACGAACTCGACCCATTCTTGAAGCGGATGGTGACTGGCGACCAAAAATGGATCACATACGACAATATCAAGCGAAAACGGTCGTGGTCGAAGGCCGGTGAATCGTCCCAAACAGTGGCCAAGCCGGGATTGACGGCCAGGAAGGTTTTGCTGTGTGTTTGGTGGGATTGGAAGGGAATCATCCACTATGAGCTGCTCCCATATGGCCAGACGCTTAATTCTACACTCTACTTACTGCGAACAACTGGACCGCTTGAAGCAGGCGATCGACCAGAAGCGTCCAGAATTGGCCAACAGGAAGGGTGTAGTGTTCCACCAGTACAACGCCAGACCACACACTTCGTTGATTACTCGTCAGAAGCTACGGGAGCTCGGATGGGAGGTTTTATCGCATCCACCATATAGCCCGGACATAGCGCCAAGTGATTACCACCTGTTCCTGTCCATGGTGAACGCCCTTGGTGGTGTAAAGTTGAACTCAAAAGAGGCTTGTGAAAAGTGGCTGTCCGAGTTCTTCGCAAATAAGGAGGGGGGCTTCTACGAGGGAGGTATTATGAAGTTGCCGTCTAGATGGAAACAGATTATCGAACAAAACGGCGCATATTTGAACTAAATCCGATCACTGTAACACTTTTTATAAAGCATTGAATAAAGAGCAAAAAAGCGGAAGGGAGATATTTGACAACCTATATTATCAGCCAATAGACATCCACTGTTGGAATTCGGCCTCCGCCGCAAGTACCAGTTAGCGATCAGTTATCACTTTTACACAATTTATTTGTCTGTGTGCATGAAATCTCTGAGTACATTAGAAATTGAATGTAGACTGTACATAATTTACATGTACACAACAATGCATAAATAATTCTGCTGCAGCATCATCCAATCCAGCATCTGAAGGTGCCTCACAATTTTTTTATTTTTCATTGTTTTTTTGTATTGTGTTGATGCCATATGAATACAACCAGAACAACACATGCTGCTGAAACATTTTAACCAGCATGTCAAAATGTTAAGCGCATTGTTTTGAGAAATTAATTCCATTAGTTTATTCACCATTCCCTGAAAGTGTATATTATTTTTTAAGTGACAAAAACCCTACCCTGACGCTGAGGATCGCCTCGAGCGGCTGATTTCCAGGCAGCTTGATAGTCCTCTCGAGGAAGTGCGAATCACTGAGGTACTGAGCGGCGTGCTCTGCACTTTGTCGGAACAGCCCCTCAAACTCATCGCGTGCCCACTGCAGCGTGTGCTCGATCGCGTTGGGGAAGTTCTTCAGCGTGCAGATGGGGATGCTCTTCTCTGGTGGGTCCTGCGACGAGCTATACGACTCCGTCAGGAATGGTACCACAACCTGTGTTCCAAATACGTGATTATCAATTTTTTGTTATTGTATTTCAGGCCACAGTATAATACTTTAATAGAATTCATTCTTATATAACTGCCGATGTGACTATCCGACTGTCTGTTACATTTAAATTTAAACTGCTGAACAATGTAATGACTTTTAAATAAGAGAAAAAATTCATCATGCCTAAATATTCTTCTCTATAAATACTATAAATAGGGTTATATCCAAAATTTATGTGATCGAAACTATTTGTTGAGTAAGAGTTGAAATTGCCGACATACATTATTCGCATATTCATAAGCAACACCTTCATAACGCACCTGTGTATTTCCCTTGGTGCCAAGAGTACCACTCTCAAGCAGAGGCTTCCTATAATAGACGCATCGGCGGTCCATGTAGATCCTAGCGTCCACATTGTCGAGCGCATTAGCAACGCCATCCAACTCTTCGAAGAACTTGTCGTCGTACACACACTCTGTCTCAGGGCATACTCTGTTCTCGTGGGCGACTACATTCATCAAAGGATTCATATTCTTGATAACCTGAAATTTAACAAACATGTGTTACATTTTCTTTTATTAAAGATCCAAAAAGAAATAAACGGGAAACAATTAAATGATATTAAGAGTTCATCATGTCCCCATTGCAACAAACATACTTAATTTTAATATTTATAAATTGCATCTTCTCTACACTATATATTTACAAAATACAATTTCATGTTAAAAAAAAATAGAAAAAGGACTGTACAAAAATTAAACAAAAACCGGAAACATTGATACCTTGGCAGCAGTACTAGATTTGGGTTTCTGGACATCGTGCGGACGGAACAGGAACTGACGGTTCAAATTAGACTTTTCAATAAGGTCCATGTCCGTGACGGTAACGCGGCCACCGTCTGCGCCTATACCAATCATAGCGAAGTTCTTCATCAGCTCGCAGCCTATGGCTCCAGCACCTTAGCAAAGAAAATAATATATTAATAAAAAAAACTGTTATCGGAACTACTAAAAAATTTTTTTTAATTGTATACATTGCCGAATAGAAAAATTAGTAATTTAAAACTCTAATATTTTATTTTTTATATTATCACGCCTTTTTCCCAGTAGGGGTAGGCAGAGACGAATAAACACCCACATTTCGCCAGATGTGGTCAGATTAGGTCCCCTGTAACAGGGGGCGAGCTTGTTGCCACTTTATTGGGGCCACCAACACACACACATGAAGATGATTTCTGTGTGCAGCTTTCCTCACGATGTTTTCCTTCACCGATTGTATCTCGCTGTTGTAACTAAAGTTCACGAATGTACATAACTTAAGTATTAAGTTATCGGTATAAGCCGAGACTCGAACCCGCGACCTTCGGAATGAAAACCGCACGCTCTAACCATTACGCCAGCGAGCTATCCGCATGTAATAATTCTAATAATTCTACCAGCATGAATAATACTCATTTAAATGTTATATGGTCAATACCACTTTGTGACACTACATTCTTGGAAAACGTGCACCTGGTAGACAGCGTAAGAAATGGTTCGACGACATAAAGGCCTGGAACAGGTTTAAATACCACCAGTTAAAAGGGATAGTCGTGGATCGAGTTGGTTTTCTCAATGTGATCACAAAACGTCAGTATGAAAAGGGCACATCATGATGATGATTCCTTACACGCCATTAAAACATTTTTACTCGTATTGGATGACGCACTTAACTGTTGAGCAGTCGGTGCTAGTGACATCTATTAGTCTATTCGCTGAACAAATTTGCATTGTTTCTTCAAGCATAAAACCTATTGTTAGTGACCTCGCGTGATAACGACCAGCGATTAAAAAACCAAGCGGCCTATTGCTTTTTTGTAGTGTCGTACACAAAACCTGACACTGTCAAAACAAGTTACTGGACTTTAATATGACATGTTGAATCAATGTAATTCATATGCCTTAACTTTACATCCTTTCAACATTATCTTTTATCTTTATGAAATATTGTAATATATAATGTACCTTAAAATACATAATCATGTCACACACTCATCATCCGATAGACATCCACTGCTGAACATAAACCTCCCCCAAAGATGTCTACATACAGTCTGCATGAACGCTACCACTGGGCACTAGGGCCTATCATATGTAGAAGTTCATATGGGGAATTTTGAGCCATTTCCCATCTTGCTGGCCCGATGTGGGTTGGTGGGAGCCAGAGCCTCGTTCCTTGATTAACAGTGTGCACCAGAAGCAGGTGAGGTTGACTTGGGTCCCGTGAGTTGTTGTGTGGGACTTCTTACACCCCTCATATAATTTTTGTTTTATCATGTCAATATGTCAAATGATTTATTGAATGCAATTCTTTTTTAAGACTAATAACCCCTTACCAACAATAAAGTATTTCAATGCTCCAAGTTTCTTTTGGAAGTCGCGGCCGAATACGGCTACCTGGCCGTCGTAGCGAGACCCAATAGGCTTGCAAGCTTCCTCGGTGAGAGCAGAAAGATCTTTGGGCAAGCACTCGATGGCATCTAAGTACAGCCATTGAACTATCGGATGAAACTTTCCAGAGCACGCCTTCATCACCTCCTGTGCCACTACGCCACCTATTGCAGCATTCATTGGGTTTAAGTCACCTGATGATATCTGCAAAAAATTATTCATATTGAATAGTTGTACTTTTCGATAATAGCTAACTGTAACATTAAATTTATTTCAAATAATTACAGTAACACCAATGGCCAGTATTCAGTATTACCTATGTCTTGCAGTGGACATCAATCAGCTGATGATGATTATGACGAATGACAGTAACGTAATTTTGACAGTTAAAATACAAAGAGCTTTATGTATTTACATTACGTTATATAGTCATGTTTAGTAATGTTGGGTAACGACTTCACCAGCCTTGTAGTCTCGGGCTAGTAATGCCTAGCCTTGCCTGTCTTAGGTGACTAAAAGGGTCTAGGAGTTTCCAAAGAAAGGGTATATGAGATACCGAAGTCTTTCAGAATGCACTGATACAGACCACTGAGGGGTTCTTAGTGAGTGAAAATGTCACATAATATTGACTTCCCCCAGAAGCATCTTTCAAAGATTTCTCCATCGAAACAAGAAAAAAGAGTAATGGCTTCATATTTCAAATGCTATGTATGCATATTAAGGGAAGATGCATTGGTGACTGTAGTCTGCTTATCGTGAAAAGATATGATTCTTTGAAATGTGTACAAACCTTACAAAATGTCTCCAACAGCTCAGTATTTAATTCGACATCCTCTTTGAAAATCTCATGATCTTTAACAATGCCTTTTACATAGTCCAAAAATTTTGCAGCGTCAGCATCGCACCAGGGTTTCGGCATGCGTCCTTCCGCATTCTGGTATTTATGAAGAGCAGCAAATGCTAAGTGCAATTGTTGCGGGTAGTCAAACTTTCCAAAATCGGCAATAAGAAATTCTGGTTCCTTGATTGAATCATTGAGAGGTTTAAAGGTAATCTTCTTGGGCATCTTCACTTGTGTAACGATTCCGCCGCGTTTATATTTCGAGAAGTTTGTCGTATCTCCAATACTGAAGGTGTATGGACCAAGCACTTTGATCTTCCGTGGTTCACAGCCATTTAACTCTGTCATACCTTGCACCTGCAAAGTTAAATAACTAATATACTCTTTTGACACTAAGATATTGAAATACTTGAACATATATGTGTATTCTTATTTTAAATAGCCCATACTAGGGTTTCAGCTACAGGTTCTGAGTTAATACAGCAACCAATCACCACCACTGTTCTTCTATTAGCAAGGGTAATAGGCCAATTTATAATGGATCTGGTACTACACAAGTTGAAACCGTACATGTCTGATAAGAAGGAGCTATATTTAGCATTCAGTTGCCAATAGTGTAATCTTGGAATGTGCAAGACACAATGTAAAATGAACGGTAGGCCAGCTCAGAATTTATTTCTTTTTCAACTATGCAATGAGCATCAATTAATTAACACATTTAAACAGTGAAGGTACATAAAACTAATAAAAGCCATCATAGCTACACAGCAGCTAAGCAAAAGACTACTGTTTTATGGCATAAATATTTTATTAAAGTGTAAAACTTAAATTACTAGTGTAGGTCTGTTGCTAAGACCATACTAAATGTTTCAATGCAATGAGCACAATGTGGTACAGTGTATATCATTCAAACTAGCACCATGTTGCTATTGGCAGGTGTATCACTCAACATCACATGAACATTCTGCTTACTTCACTATTTTGTGGAATAAAAAAAATATTATTATGGATTACTCTATTTGAATGCAAATCAAGTGAATGGGGCACCTCATAACTTTATGAATATATGGAATGAATCACAAGCGAACAAAGCTGATGGACAAGGTGAGGAACTGTGCGATAAGGGAGCAATGTGGCATAGTTGAAGATGTAGTGACAAAGATAGAGAAAGGAATGCTTAGATAGCTCCACTATGTAGAAAGAATGGATGAAAGAAGATTAACAAAAGAGGTATACAAGGTAAGTATGATGGGAAAACCGGTGCAGGTCAACCTAGGCAGACATATTTCGATCAAATCAAAGATGTCTTAAAAAAAAAAACATGTCGAGAGTACTCGCAACCGATGAGCATGCATGAAGACGCTCATGAAATTGGAGGAAGCAAGAGAGCTGTGCCAGGATCGTAACAAATGGAGAGAGGTGGTCTCTACCTACCCCATTGGGAACAAGGCGTGATATATATGTATGTATGTTAAGATAGATCCATTCACACAGCAAAGGCCTTGTAAGATAATATGGGGACCGGAAAGTAATGTCGTTTCTGCGCATGCCAATACTTGATTGTCATTTGTCAGCTCATTGTTTTGTTCAGAGGCGTACCAAAGACATTGTGAGGTTATAGTGATTTCTTTACTTATAGACAATTGAATTACAATTTTTTTTTGTAATTTTGGGTAAAATGGCCAGCCAAATACCAGAAGAGGTACACATCCGGCATTGCATGCTCTTTGAGTTTTGCAAGGGAAATAACGCAACAGTTGCTACCAAAAACATTTGCGATGTTTATCCAAATGCACTGGACATTCGTAAATGCCAAAGGTGGTTTTCCAAGTTCAAATCGGGTAATTTTGATCTTTCCGACTCGTATCGATCAGGAAGACCATCAGCGTTAGACAACGACGTGTTAAGGGCGGAAGTGGAAGCAAATCCGTGTCAGACGATCGAGGAATTGTCAAACAGTCTCAACAAACCTTGGTCGACCATCCAAGAACATTTGAAGCAGATTGGAAAAGTAAGCAGAGCAGGTGTTTGGGTCCCGCATAATCTGTCCGAACAGAATAAGGCTAACCGATCAATCACATGCAACTTATTGCTTCAACGACACAACACAGAAGCGTTTTTTGATCGCTTGATCACAGGAGATGAGAAATGGGTCCTGTATGATAACCCAAAACGCAAAAGGCAGTGGCTCTCTCCAAATGAAATCCCTCGGAGTACTGCTAAGCCAGGTTTACACCCCAAAAAAGCGCTTTTGTGTGTTTGGTGGAGTATTCGCGGCATTGTTCATTTTGAATTACTGAAACCTGGAGAAACTGTTACTGCAGACCTCTACAGCGAACAATTGCAGCGAGTCAATCAATCTTTAATTGAAAAGTGGCCAGCGATTGTCAACCGAAAAGGCGTCATTCTCCAACATGACAATGCAAGACCGCACTGCGCAAGGCGAACTCTAGAAAAAATTAATGAATTGGGGTGGGAGGTGCTGCCTCATCCACCATATTCGCCCGATGTTGCACCATCGGATTTCCACTTATTCCGAGCGCTGCAACACTTTTTAAGTGGCAAAACATTTGCAAATTTGGATGATATCCAAAATGCCATCTCTAGATATTTTGCCGAAAAACCAATTAATTTTTATCGATCAGGGATTGAAAATTTACTCACTAGATGGCAAAAGGTTATTGACAATGATGGGGAATACATCATTGATTAAAAATAAAGACTCGTTAAAAATGTATGTGTTTGTATTTAGCGTAAGAAAACGACATTACTTTCCGGTCCCCCTAATATAATGGAAAGTAAAAAAGAACATGTTTCTATTATTATAATATTACTATGGTAAGAAATATTGTTGAATGACAATAACTGCGAGTTAGCTACAAAATATTTTTCTCCTTTACTGTACAACATGATAACTCATAACAATGAATCACTATTTAGGATGTTTACACAGTAACGAAATTGAACCCAACATCTTAGACAAAAAATGTTAAGGCTTATTACATCCATAATTTTACTGGCTATAAGTTGGTCTGCAGCAATTGGTATATCTCTTCAGCCAACACTGAAAATGTACTGTGTGGAAACTATTGTAAAATAAATAAATAGTATGTGTGAACCATATTGCCTTCAATGTAAACAGAATCTTTATTAACTATTATAATTATATTGCAAACAAAATTAATTTCTTTAATAACTTCTCTTAGATCATATTATTTTATTATTTGTTGAAATTGTTTAATTATATTGAAGGTATTTGTATATGGTATCAGGAGATAGCATTGTTATAGTATATTAATATAACATAAAAGTGTAGACAAAATAGTATGGTGGTTGAAAATTAATTCTTAAATATAAAAGATAATAGTTGAAATTGTCTTATGTGAAACCAAAATTAGGCAATCATACAACAGACTTTTAACAAGGTTAATAAAAAAAATAGAAAAATAAGTTAAGCTCAAGACATAAGTACCATAATTACTTCCTTTTTCAATGTCTTCTTCATGTTAACTTGTGCTATGCTTACACATTATTATATAGGTTAACACTGTAACTATAACCAGATATCTTGAGTTTGGTGTTGAATCATAATAATTATGGAAATGTAAATGTTACACCTGAATAGGTGTACAGAAGTCATAAAAAAACTGCTGGGAGCCATTGGATTCAAACAGCACAAGACTGTGGTTCATGGAAACATTACAAGAGAGCTATGTCCAACAGTGGAGCTTCATCAGTTGAAATGTCGAGGATTAAATGCTACAATTAAGAAACTAACGAACCTCACTAAATGTTACATAGTCGCCGTCTTCCAAACCATGGCGGGTGTCATCTAAGCAGGTGACGACCGCTTCGTACTCGTGAGTGATCACTGCGACCATGGCTGACGCTGGGTTCTCGCCCGTAACATCTACTACAGTGAACTCTGGACCAAAATCGCAGAATACTTGTGAAAACAAGCCCTTGGTATCAGCGATGATCAATGCGATGTTGTTATTGTGTGTGATTGCCGCCACGCGTTCCTGCTCAGCCCATGTCGCACCTGTCAGCACTACAACACGAAATTTCTTTAAAAATTCTTCGGTCAAAGGGCCGGTATGCGCAGTAGTCGGCACGTAATGATTCAGCTCAGCTAATTGTCCGCATGACGCGAGGGCTCTATTCTGCCCTATAACACTTTCGGATAGGTAGAATTGAGAAGATAGGTCTGCCATTGTGCAAACTCGATCATCGTGAAGAGTGACAGATTTAACACCTCCGAGAATCACGTTTTTCGCAATTTCCACCCCGAGCCCACCGAGGCCCGAGATAAGAACATCAGAGCTCGCCATCCTACGCATAGCATCATGTCCAAGCACGTAAAGCTGTCTGGAGTATAAACTTTCGTCAATTTCATCTTCAACACGCGTTCCATTGTTCGCCATTGCTGCAGATTTGCAACGGGTCTCCTCTGTATTTAGCTTCCGCTTTTTCGCCGGGGGGTCAACGGAATTATCGGCGACTTCAGCACTAGACATCGGGCACGAACGCGCACAATTTTGATAGAATTTTGCTTTGTGTTCTCTGCACAATTAAGAAATATTCTTCAATTAATTGAGAACGACATTCGCTCGCCGCTTCGATGGAGGCCCGCTTACTCACTGTCATGAACTTAGCCACAAGGCAACGTGGAAAAATGTCTACGGAAGTGACTATTATTGTTTTATTTTAAACAAGTAAAAAATTGCCGAAATAAATATAATGGTTCATTAATGCCAATATCCACACACGAAATGCTTAACTCGAACAAGAGACATTTTTATACGTTGTCGTCTTACATAGTTTACTAAAATTTAAAAATGACGGGTCTGTTAGAATCAAAATTCAAAAAAGAAAAATTAAGAAGATAACATTTATTTTTATAACACTTAAATAATGAATACTTCTTCATGAATTAATTATATGAATAATTATTTATTTATATTATTATTTATTACATTTTACACAAATTAAATTCCGAGTATTTTGAAATTTTTCTTTTATAATTTTTTTTACATATCAGTTTTTTATAACAAATTTACAAGTAACTTTAAATGAAATTCATATAAATTATCACTATTGTAAACATTAATAAATACTTTTAATGGTAAATAATTAATAGGATTTAAATTAACTCCATAGAGAAAAATAAAGTGTACTGGTTGAATACAATCGAAAAAAAAATCGATTTTTTGATCAGTTCCTAATTGTCAAATATATCTGACCCAGAGCAAACTTCAGGCTAAACACTGAATTTTCTTCGTTCATCGTCATTCACTGTCTCTGTTGTTCTGGTTGCGTTTTGTGAATATTTGACATTCGTTTATTTTGTTGTCATGTGTTATCGGGGGTGAAAGGACGTTGTTATAGATAATTTATTTTGCCATACGAATTTTCTGTGAACAGAATGACTGTCGTGTAAACAAATAACAAGTGGAAAGGATCTTTAGATCTCCTTTTTATTTGTAACATAAACTTCTAAGTTCGGAATCATGGTGCAGGAATATGTATCTCCTGTCAGAGTTCACAAATATCCGTTTGAAATGGTGATGGCCGTGAGTATTATATCTCTAACTATCATTTCTGACCTAAATAATATATGGAAGAAAAACTTTTTATAAATGTGAACAATAAATATAAATGTTAAAAAATTTTGATTGATTAATGAATAAAGTTGTAGTTAAGCTAAGAGATCGAGATATTTTATACTATAAATATTTTTTTGTAATTACTTTATGTACTTTAAGGAAATATTAATTCTTGTTGTTACTGTCGTCTTACGACGCTAAAACATTAAAAATGCTTTTTAGTTCGTTTTTATATTTCCTTGTGTATTATTTGTGTCATGCCAAGTCATCTATAAATTTTTATAAAATACTCAAGGATAAACACTGAACCCCAACTTTTAAGAAAAATGTTTTATGTGTGTAGTATGTAATAGCTTTCTATTAATTTATCTTCTTGGTACACAATTAATGATATTTGTAATCAAACATATACCATAACAGCCAATTTACGTCCACACTATTGGGTCACAGGCCTACCCTCAACATGAGGGTGATAGGGCTGTAGTCACCATGCGGTCCCAATGCAGATTGATGACTTCACACACACCTTAGACTAAATTCTAATTCGTGTGCAAGTTTCCTCATAATGTTTTCCGTCAATATTTGTATTTGGCTATTTTAACTAAAGTTCACAAATGTACATAACTTAAATAATAAAGTTATTGGTACATGCCATGGTTCAATCCCGCAATCTTCATAATGAAGGATGCACATTTTAACCATTAGGCCAGCGAGCTACTTATCATAATCTACTGTCATCAAACATATTTTTATTTAAATAACAAATAGGTGCATTCTGATGTTAATTTTACAATTGTTCTATAAAAATATATTTCAAATAAAGTGTATGGTGTAAATGCATTAGAAATTTCCTTCGTCATATAGTCTATTTAACTAATTATATGCAATCCTATAATTGACTTATAATTAGTGAAATAGTGTACATATATAAGTATATCTATTAATTACAGTAGTTAATGGCTTGTCTTGAATATAAAGGCCACTAATATAACTCAGGGGCCATCTATAATAATTTTTCGCAAGTCGTGATAATATTTTATCTTCATTTACATTAAATCCTTTTACCCTGGCTAATTTGTAAGGAAAACATGTTCTTGTAACTAAAGTTTTTTGATACATGGCTATTATTTGTTTAATAAGTACATTTTACGTATTTTAAGTTTTGTCATTTGTCAAGGTAATACTGTAGATGTACTGTTCATATTTTAGCTTGAATTAGCAAGATTGAAATAATAATAATAATAATAATAAATCTTTTATTTGCAATGGTATGGTTTACAATAAGATGTTCATATAGTTAGAGTTTCACATATTCTGCTTAAAAGCGTGCAAATCTTATAACTAGTGCCTAATGTTACAATTGTCTATTACAATTATATAGACATAGGCTCGTTTCAGACTTACTGCTACAATACCAACGTTTTAACTTTTATAAAACTTATTATTTTTATTTATCATTTATGTAATCATTTATATTATAATACATTTTTGAAATAAGCCAGGTGGTATATAATTCGTTTTTGAAATTTTTCCCCGTTAGATCTATAATGTGCTTTGGAAGCCTATTAAATACTGACACCGCCGTACAGTGTGCATTACTACTGCAGAGCTGTATCCGCTGTTTTGGTATGCAGAGATTATTTGGACATCTAGAACTTTTAGTGGCTATTTCACTTTTGTTGTTAAAATACATTTGAGAGTTTTTAAATACAAACATGCATATTTCAAATATATTAGGGGGACCGGAAAGTAATGTCGTTTCTGCGCATGCCAATACTTGATTGTCATTTGTCAGCTCATTGTTTTGTTCAGAGGCGTACCAAAGACATTGTGAGGTTATAGTGATTTCTTTACTTATAGACAATTGAATTACAATTTTTTTTTGTAATTTTGGGTAAAATGGCCAGCCAAATACCAGAAGAGGTACACATCCGGCATTGCATGCTCTTTGAGTTTCGCAAGGGAAATAACGCAACAGTTGCTACCAAAAACATTTGCGATGTTTATCCAAATGCACTGGACATTCGTAAATGCCAAAGGTGGTTTTCCAAGTTCAAATCGGGTAATTTTGATCTTTCCGACTCGTATCGATCAGGAAGACCATCAGCGTTAGACAACGACGTGTTAAGGGCGGAAGTGGAAGCAAATCCGTGTCAGACGATCGAGGAATTGTCAAACAGTCTCAACAAACCTTGGTCGACCATCCAAGAACATTTGAAGCAGATTGGAAAAGTAAGCAGAGCAGGTGTTTGGGTCCCGCATAATCTGTCCGAACAGAATAAGGCTAACCGATCAATCACATGCAACTTATTGCTTCAACGACACAACACAGAAGCGTTTTTTGATCGCTTGATCACAGGAGATGAGAAATGGGTCCTGTATGATAACCCAAAACGCAAAAGGCAGTGGCTCTCTCCAAATGAAATCCCTCGGAGTACTGCTAAGCCAGGTTTACACCCCAAAAAAGCGCTTTTGTGTGTTTGGTGGAGTATTCGCGGCATTGTTCATTTTGAATTACTGAAACCTGGAGAAACTGTTACTGCAGACCTCTACAGCGAACAATTGCAGCGAGTCAATCAATCTTTAATTGAAAAGTGGCCAGCGATTGTCAACCGAAAAGGCGTCATTCTCCAACATGACAATGCAAGACCGCACTGCGCAAGGCGAACTCTAGAAAAAATTAATGAATTGGGGTGGGAGGTGCTGCCTCATCCACCATATTCGCCCGATGTTGCACCATCGGATTTCCACTTATTCCGAGCGCTGCAACACTTTTTAAGTGGCAAAACATTTGCAAATTTGGATGATATCCAAAATGCCATCTCTAGATATTTTGCCGAAAAACCAATTAATTTTTATCGATCAGGGATTGAAAATTTACTCACTAGATGGCAAAAGGTTATTGACAATGATGGGGAATACATCATTGATTAAAAATAAAGACTCGTTAAAAATGTATGTTTGTATTTAGCGTAAGAAAACGACATTACTTTCCGGTCCCCCTAATATATTGGCACGGAAATGGAAGTATATTGTATTTTTTAAATAACGATTTACAACTATCTAGGCGGTTGGCTCCACATATGGCTCTGATGCATTTTTTTTGGGCACGAAAACATGAATAGAATCGACAGAATTTCCCCATATGATTATACCGTACTTAATTATGAAAGCTACATATCCTTGATATGCTATATAATAATAAGTAACACTATTGAATGTTTCCATTTATTTATGTATCCAAAAGCTAGTATGTGTACTTATAACTGAATGAGGACACCAAAGGAATGTCTTATGACTAGATTTTTTGTTTTACACTAATAAAAAGAGATTTTAGTCTGCATAGGCCAAAGTGGTACTTACAAAGATTATGGTGATTAAAATTCAGAGTAATTGCAGTACAATCAACATATTATTATAGAAAGGTTGTACTGCATAATTTTTGACATCATCTGAATTAGAGTTTCGGTTTGAAGGGCGCTGTAGCTAAGTTATTACTGGAGTAACGAGACAACATCTTATTTCTGAAGACGACGAATGCGATGTGTTGCAGAATTGAAAATAAAAATTTCTACCTCGTCTTTTCGCTTCACGTAATTAAAGAAAAGAGTCTTAAAAATACCATCGTTTTTTTTTTCCAACATCATCAGTGCAATATCTACTGGGTTTCACCAATGATTTATGTACTTCCGTAATATTTGCGTCCAGATATTTTCTTATATAAAGTAAACATTTAACAATTCTGTTCAGTAAACACAGCGCCGTGTAAACATTTTCATTTACAATAAAATGCTGGCGTAAACTTGAGTTGTGTATAGAGAAACATTCAGTCCAGGAAAATCAAGTGTGTCTATCTTTATATTGTTTCGCAGGATGTGGTGTTCGCGTGTTACTGTGTAAACTGTGTTTATTTGTTTGTTTGGCGTCGTGTCGGACGTGAAACAGTCATGTGCCGTTTTCTTGTTTTATATTTTGTATCAAAATAGCCAAATGGAATCGGGGATTTCGTCTCGCGATGAGAGAGTCAAGCCCATTTATCCACCACGCAATCTACGAATAAAAAATATTTTTTTGAAACATTTCGTTTTCCTTATTATGTTTTTCTTCAAGGTTAGCTCAAGTACAGAGTTCATCGACAAGTTGACTAGTGAAACACTTGTTAAAGCCATGATAGCTATTATTTTATTTTGAGATATTCAGTACTAATCAAAAACACAAACTAATTAGTTAACATTTGCAGGAAAGTGAAGTGGGATATTTTTTATTGTACGAGTCCGATACGACTCGGATTACATTGACCATAAATAATGTTTAAAACAATTGATTACTTTATTAATTAATTTTTGCGCATGAAGTATTTTTTTTTTTAATATAATAAAAAGTACCTTTGTCATTTAATAACCGTTAGGTTAGAATGGCGTCGCGTTATCCCTATGAACTGGTTCTTGCTTCGTTGTGGTACGGATCAGAAACCGCGCTCCGTTCTTAAAGATGAGGTGAACCTATATATCCCGAGCGGCTTGTGTGTTCTTTGGAGGCATGCATTGCTCGAAGGACTGATGGCCGATGGGCAGTAAGGTCCTCGAGTGTCGCCCGCGTACCGGTACACCTAGTATTGGGAGGCCTGCCACAAGGTGGACCGATGATCTAGTAAGAATCGCGGGAATCCACTGGATGTGAGCAACGTGGGACCGATGGATGTGGGAATCTTTGGGGGAGGCCTATGTCCAGCAGTGGACGTCTATCGGCTGATGATGGAGATGATGATGCTGAAGGCGCTGGAGTAATCAATGGTATCCGTAGCGTTTAATATTTTTCTCGACGCAACTGTGTTTAACCATACTAACTTCCTCAACTAAGCGGTGTTGTATCGGAGGTCGGTGGTTTGGCCCTAGATCAGATTTGAGCTAGCGGCTCTTTCTGGCCTCGATGTGGCAAATAGAAATCCGTCGCTCAAACAAGAGAAAAGTTTTAAAGCGTTTTATGGATGATGAAACGAAAAAAATCTTCGATGGAGCTTCATGGTGGGATCGCCGCCGGCCAGGCAGCGCATTTACGTGAGTACGTTCCCGTGGTCAGTAAAATCGGAAGTCTTGTGCAATCTGTATGTACTTTTGTGTGTTTCCTAAACAAGAACTAATGGTTCCAGGCGAGATAATTTAAAACTAATTAAATCGTAATGAGTAAACATTTACTGTGATAAGACTTTACTTTACTGGGACGTTAGTGTTCATTTTAATCACGAACTTATCATTAACCGAGGACGAGGTCAAGCTTCACCATTCGTCGCGTCTGTTTCATCATCAAACCTCCTAAACAAGGCGTATTTCTCAGCAAATAAAATATTGTTACATATACATATATACAATATATGTATATATATATATACATCTCATAATTTCTTATGTTCTATGGTTAAATGAAGTTTATGTTGAAAGAGGCTACGGATGTGGAGACTCACTGGTCGATCATTGTTCTTATAAGAATATAAAAATACCCGCACAGCAGAAGGTAGACCATAGCTCATATACACATAAATGACTCTGTCGTTTGTTGTGTTGTTTCCTAATTGATTTGTGGCTACGCATATCTTTTTACATTAGGGAGGTAAAAGTATGAAATTTAAAAAAACAAATAAACACGTAAAATATTTTTGTATGGTTTTTTATGCTTTCGAAGTCTAGTTACGATGGCCCCTTAAAAATGTTGCCACTAATTTTGTTATTGTTGCTCGGCAAGGCTATATTTATATCCTGCAGGACTTTTCATTTAAATACCTGAAGCTGTTAGTTAGTGTCGGTATGGATGCGTGACATAAACAATTGACATTCTGTTATAGTCTTTAGCACACATTCGAATTCATCATCATCATCATTATCAGCTGACAGATGTCCACTGGTAGACATAGACCTCCCCCAAAGATCTCTATATCGATCAATCCTGCGCTTCCCGCAACCTGCAACAGAGCGTCGGACCACCTGGTGGACGGCCTGTCAACATTGCGTCTTCCGGTACGCCATTCGAGGACCTCGATGCCCCATCAGCAGCCAGTTCTTCGAGCGATATATCCTGCCCATTGCCACTTGAGACTTGAAACCATGTCGGTGACTTTAGTTCTCCTGCGGACCAGCTCATTTCTGATTCGCAGGGAATCTTCGGGCAAAGCCCTTTGCTTTTAGACATTCGAATTCAGCAGTTAAATGGCCCACCATCCAACAGTTACAAAAGTCGCGTGGTTTCATCGTGCTACATAATTAATCAATTATCCTTAACCGTGCTATTCTTAAATCTATTATATGAAAAGAGAAATCGATTAATGGCAACACCAGTTACTGTCAAAGTCAAATGATCTCTGTCGCACCGCGCCATGGTACATTATACATAGTACATATTACATAGTACGCTAAGCGGAAATTGGCGGGAAGGATCTCGCTACGGTTTTCACCGCTGAAATATTACAACCGTACTATTATGCTGATAGAATTTCGATTTAAATTCTTTCATCTTAAGTTTTATTTTCAAGTGTTAACATCGAAAATAATTTTATATTCTGTATGCATTGTTATGGCGACTTTCTTTTGATGGATATTATTTATACGTATCTTAAGAGAATTATATTTTAAGATCTCTTCGTTATGGTTGAAATTTTGTTGAATTACGATAAGTTTCGGTGTTCCGGTGATTCGGTGCTCCGGTGCGGTCGCCGACCCCGTACACTTGGTCGAGGCTATTTATCTTGGGAAATGGGGCGGCGCCGGCGCCGGCCCCGCTGGTGTTGTTTGATGCGAAAACATTGACCGCACCGGAACACGACGCTGCGTGTAATGAGCTCTTGTTAATTGTAATCTAAGCATAGTCCGATGTTGTTGACTTAGAGGGATCTTTGGTCGAAAATCGTCGGTCAATTAGAAGAATTAGGTCATGAGACTAATAAGTCCAAAAAACAGCGTCTATTATGGTTCCTCTTATGGCTCCAACTAGTTAAGATTGGACATTAGTTCCGTGAATCCCTTTCTATGTACACCGATTGAGGACCTGCTGCGGTGCTCTTGATGTTGTCTAGCCATGATTTCATTATGCTACCAATCTTTTTCTTTCCGGCTACATTCCCTATTATTCCTGTCTGTTATGATTTGATTTAGCTAAACGAGAAAGTTGGAAATTATTCCTTCGAAAGCGTACACATAAAAAAGTTGGTTACCGAAATCTAACTGTCTATTACTATCAAAAGTTAAGTTGCAAGCTTGCAATCAAAATTTTAAAAACAATTGCCTAAATATTAATATGCCTTAGAATTTTGACGACACATCGGATGGAAAAGTAAACTATATACTACAGTCATCAGTATATAAAGAATAACAGCTAAGCCTACATTACTATTGTGGTTAACTTACTTTTATAATATACAAAGAAACGCTTTATATTTTTGAATGGAGTATGAGGTATCAAGTAAGGTTTTTAAAGCGTGAGATGTGTCTTAAAAATCTTGCGTTTTAAGTTCATTAGGCTATTGAAGTGACCGAATTAAAAATACCTACAATGTATGTATCTATAATAGGCTACATAAAACTCAGAGGATAAGGAAGTAGCTTTCAGCTGACGTTCATAAAACACCTTTCTCAATCTATATCATCAGATTTCATTTAATTAGTTAAAAATTATGTTCAATTATTATTGTATATATTTCTGTATAGTCTAAACATTATATACTACATACGTATGTATAACGTATAAATACATGTGTGTAAATACAAGTAGATCCTTAGAGCCCTGCGTCCTCGCAGTCGTGTGTTTTGAATAAGTAATGCTCCGCGCAGCCGCCGCGGTCTTTGTGGTGTACAAGGTCACTGTAACATACGTATTTTGTTACTTTTTAAGTTTGAAACCGAGCTCCGCACTATCTCATAAGCTCCATCAGTTCGCATCAGCCTCCCAATTTTACGACATAGTTATCTACAGTTACTTCCGCGAACTTAAATGCAAGATATATTTAAGAATATCCTGTTGGTAAGTTTTTGCGCAGTCTGAGTGAGTATCACAGTAACGCCAGTTTGTGCAGTCAAGAATAAAGCATGTGGTTTTATTGTGAAGAAGTTTGATATTACACCTGTGACTAATTTCCTGTTGATTATTAAAAAAATAAAATCCGAGCGTTATCACACACGCGGTAGAAGCGAGAATATGTTTTCTGGTGTAACTTGAGAAATATCGAGATGAATATACTGCCTGTGTGATCAACAAAGAAAGAGAGTGATTTATCTATATGATAGACGTTGAAGAGCATAAAAGGGAGAAGAATAATAATTGGTATATAGCAACATTACTTCACGTAAACCATTTATCTATCTAACAATATTGGAAAAACTTCAGAATGTTTCGCGGACGGTCAGTCTGGAGTCGTTCGGATATTGCCTACGAAATAGAGAGGATCTTTTTCGTCTTAAGGTGGCTTCTCCAACTAGTGAAGTTGGCGGTCAGCGTGGTACAGTTACTTCCGTTTTGAGATGGTCATGTGGATATTAATTATTTTAAGAAATTTGCGGAATTTTACTGTACATTATTATTAAAATCGTAACCATCTATTATTATTTGTGCAACTGGAAATGATTCCAACAGCACTACCAAACTATTGATGCTGACTTACAGTATACTGTACAAAGCGATCACTTCCAGTAAATATTTGCTCCAGTAAACTTAGTATCTTAACGGCGGTCGTTATGAATAGATAATTGTTTATAACAGTATAACGAGGACAGTATCCCGATTGCGCGCGTATGTTATTTAATAAGTTATACATGCGATAACTAATTGTGTAGTTGCGGCGATATGCTTTCAATTTATGTCCGACTGTCTATTATTATTTTTTCCTATGAAAGTCTTGTACCATGACACTGTCACGTTCATGCCTTTGAAGTATGTCAGAGTCTTTTCCATTAGTAATAACATTATCTACTTTGATAGGCCATGTAATAAAACATGTCCATTATATTTGCAGTTATTTAATTAAAACGATCTTTTGTCTTACCGATACGATGTCCGACGTATAATATTCACTTCCTCTATACAAAGAAAGGATAGCGGATGTTATGTACTTGGTACGAGAGAATGCTAATTCAGCAGGGGTACGTGAATTGTTTCTGTAAGAAACGATCTGTAAGCTTCTGTAGCTGTTAAAACTAAACTCATCTCGGGATAATCCCTGCTCCGTGCACTTTGCTAAATGCGCTAGTTCGTTTCCGCATTAGACAAGTTTAGATGACTGCATTTTTTTCCAATCCATCTCCTGCCATCATATCGCCGTTACTGTGATTCTGGCTGTCAATATGCCAAAGCCTGAGTTATCAGGGCGAATACCTTCCATCCTCACTCTCGTTGTCGACAACTAGGCGCTAGTTGGGATGATATACACTACACCACATTATACCCATCGCTTTAAGACGTGAGATGTTAAGTTTCGTTACCGCATTAATTTCACTAGCTACAGCGTCCTTTTAACTTGAACACAGTAATGTTTGCAAAAGTTAGGTCTCTGGCAACAGATCACAAGCCAGTTTCAGAGATGTTTTAAGGTTTTAGTTAAATGCAATGTTACTCAGCGTTTGGTGATTGTATGATGCATACGATTGGCCAGACAAACGACCTAGCTGGTACATCCAACATTTTTAGGAGGAATCCTGGTCATCTAATCTGGCCGGCGAGGCGTTTTATGTACCCATCAAACTGCTCTGGATGATTATCGCGAAAGACGACCCTTGCTAGTCGAGGCAAGCCACGGTAACTTTTACGACTACGAAGCATATTTAAGAACATTTTTTTGTTTAAAAAAGTAAAGTTTTAGAAATCGTTTTGATTTTAACAAAAAATAATAGGTTGTCAAATATCTCCCTTCCGCCTTTTTGTCTTTTGAATTTCGCGGCTATGTACAAAGCGCTACAGAGCTCGTATCTGGCAATACTATACATAATTTGAAAGGTCTTGACATAACCTAGAAAACGACGCTATGCATAATTAGTTTGGATATTGCGTTCAACAGTTATAGACGTGTAAACATATAGTTCACTAACGCCGAAATTCGCGCTATTTTAAAGTTTTCCTTCGTTAAAGGCAAATCCGCTAGAGAAACGTTCCGTGAGATTAATGGTGTTTTGGGGGATGGTACTCTATCACTTCGAACCGCGGAGGAATGGTTTCGACGATTCAGAGCCGGTGAAAACGACACCATGGATAAGCCAGCCGGCGGAAGACCTGTGACGACAAATAGCGATCAAATCATGGACTACATCGAGTTAGACCGGCATGTGGCATCTCGTGACATCGCCCAGGAGATGGGAGTTAGTCACCAAACCATTTTAAACCATCTGCAGAAGGCTGGATACAAAAAAAAGCTTGATGTTTGGGTGCCGCATGATTTGACGCAAAAAAACCTTCTGGACCGAATCAACGCCTGCGATATGCTGCTGAAACGGAACGAACTCGACCCATTCTTGAAGCGGATGGTGACTGGCGACCAAAAATGGATCACATACGACAATATCAAGCGAAAGCGGTCGTGGTCGAAGGCCGGTGAATCGTCCCAAACAGTGGCCAAGCCGGGATTGACGGCCAGGAAGGTTTTGCTGTGTGTTTGGTGGGATTGGGAGGGAATCATCCACTATGAGCTGCTCCCATATGGTCAGACGCTTAATTCTACCATCTACTGCGAACAACTGGACCGCTTGAAGCAGGCGATCGACCAGAAGCGTCCAGAATTAGCCAACAGAAAGGGTGTAGTGTTCCACCAGAACAACGCCAGACCACACACTTCGTTGATGACTCGTCAGAAGCTACGGGAGCTCGGATGGGAGGTTTTATCGCATCCACCATATAGCCCGGACATAGCGCCAAGTGATTACCACCTGTTCCTGTCCATGGTGAACGCCCTTGGTGGTGTAAAGTTGAACTCAAAAGAGGCTTGTAAAAAGTGGCTGTCCGAGTTCTTCGCAAATAAGGAGGGGGGCTTCTACGAGGGAGGTATTATGAAGTTGCCGTCTAGATGGAAACAGATTATCGAACAAAACGGCGCATATTTGAACTAAATCCGATCACTGTAACACTTTTTATAAAGCATCAACTAAAGAGCAAAAAAGCGGAAGGGAGATATTTGACAACCGTATACTATAGTAATGTTTTATCTAGTGTCAACGTAACTTATAACCGGAGCGGAGAGAAAAATTTAGTTTACGATATAGATCAAGAACAATGCAATAAATGTTCCAATAAGTAATAATAATAATAATCTAAGTTTTTCATTCCATTACTTTATCTTAAATTTCATAAAACCTTTACAAATTCCTGCAAAACGGATTTGAGTTATTTTCAATGCGAAATTTTTTCAACAGGATTAAGCTCGTAACGTTGGTACGCCGAAGCGAGCACAAAGTCAGTTGACTGGTTTCCGGCTGTGGCCACCTCGTCCGCAATATACCGGTTTGATTTAATCGCAGTAGCAATTATATTCATCAATATTCCAACTCTGGCAGGTGCATATGTAAATTAATAATGGACGAGGTTAACATCCATTAATCTACGTAGAGCAACTTGAGTAAAATTATTGTTTTTTTTCCTAACAGCGACGAGCAAGACGTTCTCCTGATGATGAGTGGTATGTCTGCAACGAGGTGGTTTTAGTCACGATGATATACAGGACGTCAAAAATGCTCGTCCTCTCGCAACGCTAAGTGAAATTTCATTATGAGGGATTTGTACCCACTAAGACCCCTTGGTAACCTCCTGTGCGTGAAGACGGACTCTGGGATGTCTTACGGAACATACTAATACCTCTTTGGCTTAGTACATCTTAAGGAAAAACAAGCCGTTTAGCACTATCACTTTGCTGTAGCAAATACGACACCACTACGTATTCGTCCTTCAAGATTGATTATTGAGGGATGAAGGCTCTCACCTCGAAATAGATGCTCATAGTTGCTTTCTGCTGCAGCCAAGACTTTCACCTTAATACTATTCAAACTACCCTATAACTACAACACTGGGTAGAAGACCTACAACCTGTAAAGTTGTTATACTAATAAAGTAGAACACTAACGGTTTCAGGCCATTCTTGACATGATCCTGAAACTTGTCAGTTGGCTGTAGTGTAGCCTGCAGTGCGGCTGTTATTACTTCTTCGCAAGTTTCACGTGAGAAGCTATAATCTTACGTGATCATCTAATGTATACATGGTTGAAATGTTATGTATGTTTGCTGGAGGTCGCTTGGAGAGCTTTAACGCAAAGATACTTCAGCATCGTGATCGTCAACAGCATGCAGCAGTCAAATGATGGACGTAGGTCTCTCCCAAGGGATCTCATTTAACTCAATCTTCTTTTCTTATATCTTAAATCCTATTACATGTTATAAAGATAATATTTTAGCAGATAAGTCTGTTTCCTGAATTCCTATAGACAATTGAAATTAGCTTTTTTTTTAGATACATATCTTTGCTATAACGATACATTCCAGTTTTGAGGAAAAAACTAATGTCTAAATGAAACGAACGGTTTATATTTATCTACGTAACAATGCGTAAAGAATCTAAGTAAGATTGACCTTTAGCGAGCTTTAGCAAGGGTCCGCAGTTAAGCGACGACGCCCACATATTTTTACATAGTACCCTTATTTATCTATCTATAAGCGACAAACGTTTAAAGCCGTGATTACTGTGGACTTAGATTTGGCATCATAAATTTTATTGGCAGCGAATGAGGAAGGCAATTTTTACGAAACAAGTATTATACGTATTACATTAAATTATATTTCAGATTATCTAGTGCTTCTTCCTCCTGCCCTTTTCCCAGCTATATGGGGTCGGCACAGTATGTACTTCTCTTCCACATCCCTCTATCAGCTGTCATAACTGAATTCACACTCTTCTTACGCGTGTCATCTTTGACACAATCCATTCACACTTACTTCGGTCTTACTCAACTCTTATAACCATCCACGTTCATTCTCATCACATGCCCGCACCACTCTAACCTTCAGATTTCCTGCAATATACTCATTCTTCATCTATCTTCGTCAGATTCTTTTTTGTCGTATGGTGATTGAAATGTCTTCGGTAGTTTTAAATTTTTTTGAGATAACTATTGTAACAGTTATATAACTTGGTTTCAGTTTAATATTACTGCCAAATGATATAAAAATGTTCCTTATCCTAGCGTAATTAATGTAATTATAATTCATTATCAGTTACCCGTAGGCTAGCGGTCAGCGGCCTTGCCTCGCAGAAACTGGGCCCAAATTCTTTTATCTGTATTGTAAAGAGTTGTTCTTTGTAACAATCTTATATCTATTTTAATTTCAGTCTTGTAGCGACCAAGCTGATGCTGCTCCTGTGGATTATCGATCTTTGAATAACACTATTCCCAGCATACGGCTAGATCAGTAGCTTACTTGTAATATGGAAAGAAAGTAATAGAATACCTTCCGAACGTAATCTCTTCTTGTTAATAATTACTGACACGAGTAAGGACTTTTATGTTCTTCAGGTTTACTGTTACTCTATTGTAGTTATGATTAGCTTTTAAGAATTATCATTGTATAAATTGCGATTGAGTTTACTCAGATCCTATAGCTGAACAGAATTTTCAATAGAATAAAGAACAGTACTCTTAAAGGGGTCAACTTTGAAACAAATAAACTAGAACGAAATCGGTGATACAGTACGACAAGGATACAAAGATACAAGGTTTAAACATTAATTTCTCTGTTGTATTATGGGTTAAAAATTAGGTAGGTTCTAAGTTAGTCGACAGTTTTTTAAATGTTACCTCTTCTGTTCAAAGGCGCAAATCTACCTACAAACAAGATTGAGCAAATTTTTTACTTTCTCCCATTTTCTTTTTACTTTTAAAACGAAACGAAGTAAGCAAGGATATGTTATTACTGTCGTTTAAAATATATATTATAAAATTCCGCGGGAATTTCATATAAAGGTTGGTGGATATAGCACAAAATAGTATTTATATATTTTGATATGTTACAAATGTTTAGGCTTATGAGTGCACGAGAACGCAACATGTTGCTAAACTAACCGGTGCCGGTAATAGGTGATCCGCTGCAGGCGTTGCTCAACTGCAGTTACGGATATATCTCGATACCTGCACGAACACATACACACATATATGCGTAAAATACAAACGTTGAAAATTCTGAGGGTGTAATTATACCTAATAAAGTGATGCCGACGATTGGAAAACCGATAGCGTTGAAGACGGTTGTCATTGGGAAGTCCTTGGCTGACCTTGAACGAATATCCAATAGAGGCTGGCGTGGGAATGCGAACACTTGCTTTTATGTAACATACTCGAATGAATTCAACGATCTGGCTATATTTTAAAGGGGCTATCTGTTTGTTACCTATGAGAATATTTACTATATAGAGACATTTTCATTCTTAAAGTAACTCTCCAACTAGTGAGGATTGGAGATCACCGTAGTACAGTACTTTCTGTCTTTGGTTCGGCTAAACAATTCGGACGACGCAGATATGCTAATCCATTCCCTGATATTCCTCAACCAGGACTTTGTCTTTCTCCATACCTTTCGTTTTCCAGAAACTTTAACCATTATAATTAGCTGAAGCAGATATAAAGACGTTTAGAGACATTATAATCTTTTTAACCCGTTGATGTCTGCTACTGACTTTCCCAGTTTCTCTGTCATCTTTACTATTTCAATGCAGTCCCCGCTTAGTAATACTTCGTCTACAAATTAAGAAAACCGATGAAATTTGGGGAAAATAAGAGGCTAAGAACTTAAAGAGCAGACCATTAGCATTTAAGCAAGATTTTTTTTTATCACGAACTATAATCTAAATCGGTCCCATTGTGGCCAAGTGGTCGCGCGCAACAATCGACTTGAACGCGCTCATTGATACATAATCAGCTGACTGGCTGTCGTTATGTAAACCACAATCTATTTACATAACGCAGTAGACGGCCGCCGGCCATTGTATATACTTCTACTTTTTATTTATGTTGCTTAATAACTTCAGCATCGAAAGGTACTTTAAGTATTCCAGCATTTATCTTGTCGATACATTTAACTTAAGTTGTGTTGAAATAGTGTAATTGCTTAAGTTTTACTAGATCTTTTAAAATATCCAGCATACGATTATGTTCGGATGCTGCTGCTAGGCATCAAAGGCTCTGCCGTGGTAAGCCAATAGACTTTGTGAACATTACTACAGGCTCGGCCTTCGCACATTCTACTTTCACACAATTTGCTATTTCACATAGTTTCATTAATTTAACTGTTTAGAAAGATAGCATGATACAAAAATCTTCATCACGAAAAGATATTTTACTGTTGCTGGTGATCGTCTAGGTAAGTACCACCGTAACTTCTACAGCAGCTGACAAATAGTACTTTCCAAACATCGCTATGTTTCGGTTTGAAGGGCGTTGCAGCAAGTGTAATTACTGGAGTCATGAATCTTAACATGTTAGTGCTGAAGACGAGGAGCACAACGTGTGCTGTGTATATCAACTCCAACTAGCGTCACGTTGTTACGAGCAAGCATGTCGTTTACCATCTAGTAAAAGTCTCCCACGTCTCGTGGCTTCGAAATAAAAGGGTGTTATTCAATTTCACGAAAATAGTTAGCACATCTCGTCTCATACTCTGATTAGATTATGGATTTTTTTTTACATATACTCATTTTGTACATTCAACTCGCACCTACTTTCAGGAACCAATTATGTACGAAAGTCGAGCATCAACTGTTGTAACTAAACACCGCTGTTAAGAAATGTCTCTCAATATAAACTCCAAGCAAATCTACAACTATCTAATAAATTAATATCCATACTATTGGGGTGAATTCAAATCATGTTCACTGTTCTATTCGTACAGACCTTTATACTTCCTAAAATCTGGGTTTATATTAGATAGAACAACGCATGCCATTGATGTCTGCCTCAATCGAAAGCCCGCCCATGTTGCATCATTTTTAGTATTCCAGTGGGACTTGGACTTGTATGTCGGTAATCACAGGTACCGCGCGTGGTGGTTGCTTTATCTTGGTACTTGGTGTAGGCTGTGTAAAGCATCTAATAACTAACACGTTTACTGACGTGCTAACTTTGTAATAAAATTATTAAACTATCAGGCCGGCGCCAAGTGCTGGAATAATATACAATCTGGTACATGGTGGGCGTGGACTATTTGATTGTGGATGCCGGAAATGTACCAATTATCACATGATATTAATAATGATAAGTAGCTCGCTGGCCTAATGGTTAGAGCGTGCGGCTTTCAATCCGAAGGTTGCTGTGTGTTCGTTCAGTGGTCGCGGGTTCGAGTCTCGGCATGTACCGATGACTTAATAATTAAGTTATGTACATTTGTGAACTTTATTTACAACAGCGAGATACAAACGGTGAAGGAAAACATCGTGAGGGAACCCGCACACTGTAATCATCTTTGTGTGTGTGTGTGGTGGTCCCAATAAAGTGGCAACAGACTCGCCCCCTGTTACATGGGACCTAATCTGGCCACATCTGGCGAAATGTGGGTGTTTATTCACCTCTGCCTACCGCTACTGGAAAAAAGGCGTGATAATATATAAAAAAAATTAATAATGAAAACGCACGCTGTTGGACGTAGGGCTCGCCCAAATATCTTCATTTCAATCAGTGCTGCGTTAACCGAACCCAACGGTTTTTCGCGACATTGACCAAATCGCGAATCCACTTTATTGATGGTATTCCAGTACTATATCTGCCAATACCAGGCGGCCACTCTGTGTGGTCCAATTGGCCACTCTAAGCTGACAATTCGAGCAATGTGCCCTGTCCATTGTCATCTTCGATGTTTCTCGGTGATTTTATTTCTTCTATGGATTTCTATCTTGGATCATGAAAATTGTAGAATACAATAGGCTCATAGTATAACGATGTTCTATTAAAACTCATTATGGCAATGTTTCAATGTACTAATGATCATCTAAGCAATTTCAGCTGATAACAGAAATTATTGTTGGACATTGGTTTGAGGTTTAGACATAAATAAACACTTAGAGTAATTTGGGTTTAACCTCAACTTCTAATGTGGTAGGGTTTTAATTTTTTCCACTGGATAAATTCTAGTACTTGACGTAGTGACCATGAGGCTTTCTGTTACTAATTCGTTATAGGTGTTTATTCATCGTCCGTCTGTCGTAACCTCGTCGATTTCACGTCCGCTGACAGAGGTCGTACTTCTCTATTGCTTCGGTCTGCGCGGATACTATCGACATTTCGGATACGTACGTCGGTCGGTCACCGGATATTGCGATTTCCATACTTTAATCTATAGTATAATCTCTCTAAAGAGTAAATTTTTTATATCCTGGTTTTATGAGGTTTCTGCAATTCACCTAGTGGCCTGATGCCGAAGTCCACATAAGTGCCAAAGTTATGTCCATATCTGTCGCCAAAGGTGTTTCCGTTTGAAGTGATTTGTAGCTATTAAAATTGTTGCGGTACCGAGTTTTACCATTATAGGTCCCATGAAGAAGGAATGTCGTGTTGTTCAATAAAATTCCAACACTTTGCTACAACAGCGTAGATGTATTCTGGTAATAATACATATTATTCTTCGGCACAATTGTTACTTAATATCAAGTGAAACCGAGGTCAATTGGTAAAAAAACATGTCCTTCGGCGTATATCTTCTATTTATGTTATTCATGTTTCTAGCATTGTTATTCACATAAATTACTGAAGGAAACGATTCGCTTCCAAATATATTTATCCGGTAACTGGTTCAGGTGATTTGCGATATTTCTACGCGGTCTGTGCCATTGCGTCTCATCCAGTCGGGACTCACGCACCGGCCCATAGAGGAAGCGATGGACTCCGACTTGAATGTAACCTCTGCTCCGAATTTTGTGCCCCGCGTGCGTCGTTGGCAATGTTGTGGAGCATGCTTTGAGTTTTCGCATAATATCTACGTTTCCGCTGTTCTGTTTGCCTAAATAAACATTTATGTATAATTCATTACAAAAATTATCTTCTGTTGCGGAAGCGCTCCCAACATGTTTATTTTAACGGCGGAAACTGTAACAGATGTGTTGAAATTATTTAAATCATATTTTACTAGGCTCTACCGCAACTTAACTGTTTCTGATTTATAATATCCTATTTAAATATTTTTTATAAGATTATCATTATTTTTTTATATTTATGTTTATTATGTAGCTCGCTGGCCTAATGGTTAGAGCGTGCGGCTTTCATTCCGAAGGTCGCGGGTTCGAACCTCGGCATGTACCGATGACTTAATATTTAAGTTATGTACATTTGTGAACTTTAGTTACAACAGCGAGATACAAACGGTGAAGGAAAACATTGCGAGAAAACCCGCACACTGACATCATCTTTGTGTGTGTGCGTGTGGTGGCAACAGAATCGCCCCCTGTTACATGGAACCTAATCTGAACACATCTGGCGAAATGTGGGTGTTTATTCACCTCTGCCTACCCCTACTGGGAAAAAGGCGAAATAGTATAAAAAAAAAAGTATTTATTTACCCGAACAGTTGCCGCCAACTGCTTGCATTTATCTTTTGAGACTTATTTGAAACGTTTCCATCGGTTGTGATTTCATCACAGTCATCATCATCAGCCGATAGACATCAATTGGCTAGACTTAAGCCTCCCCTAAGAGATGTACACTTCGATCGGTCCACAGTCAGCATGACCTAGCAGGGTGCACCACAAGCAGGTCAGAGGTGGGTTAGCTCGCGTCCCGTGGGTTGTTGTGCCGGACCACTTACACCACATGTTTGGTTGTGATTTACGTCATGATTGTTATTACGTATACGGTTCATTAAATGTAACTTTTAAAACTATATATGAATTTGATGTTATACTTGCTGTATACAAGACATACTCTCTTATAAAATCAGTTATTACGAAAGACAAGTACACGCATGCAATGAGAACGATTTCTGAGGGGGACCGGAAAGTAATGTCGTTTCTGCGCATGCCAATACTTGATTGTCATTTGTCAGCTCATTGTTTTGTTCAGAGGCGTACCAAAGACATTGTGAGGTTATAGTGATTTCTTTACTTATAGACAATTGAATTACAATTTTTTTTTGTAATTTTGGGTAAAATGGCCAGCCAAATACCAGAAGAGGTACACATCCGGCATTGCATGCTCTTTGAGTTTCGCAAGGGAAATAACGCAACAGTTGCTACCAAAAACATTTGCGATGTTTATCCAAATGCACTGGACATTCGTAAATGCCAAAGGTGGTTTTCCAAGTTCAAATCGGGTAATTTTGATCTTTCCGACTCGTATCGATCAGGAAGACCATCAGCGTTAGACAACGACGTGTTAAGGGCGGAAGTGGAAGCAAATCCGTGTCAGACGATCGAGGAATTGTCAAACAGTCTCAACAAACCTTGGTCGACCATCCAAGAACATTTGAAGCAGATTGGAAAAGTAAGCAGAGCAGGTGTTTGGGTCCCGCATAATCTGTCCGAACAGAATAAGGCTAACCGATCAATCACATGCAACTTATTGCTTCAACGACACAACACAGAAGCGTTTTTTGATCGCTTGATCACAGGAGATGAGAAATGGGTCCTGTATGATAACCCAAAACGCAAAAGGCAGTGGCTCTCTCCAAATGAAATCCCTCGGAGTACTGCTAAGCCAGGTTTACACCCCAAAAAAGCGCTTTTGTGTGTTTGGTGGAGTATTCGCGGCATTGTTCATTTTGAATTACTGAAACCTGGAGAAACTGTTACTGCAGACCTCTACAGCGAACAATTGCAGCGAGTCAATCAATCTTTAATTGAAAAGTGGCCAGCGATTGTCAACCGAAAAGGCGTCATTCTCCAACATGACAATGCAAGACCGCACTGCGCAAGGCGAACTCTAGAAAAAATTAATGAATTGGGGTGGGAGGTGCTGCCTCATCCACCATATTCGCCCGATGTTGCACCATCGGATTTCCACTTATTCCGAGCGCTGCAACACTTTTTAAGTGGCAAAACATTTGCAAATTTGGATGATATCCAAAATGCCATCTCTAGATATTTTGCCGAAAAACCAATTAATTTTTATCGATCAGGGATTGAAAATTTACTCACTAGATGGCAAAAGGTTATTGACAATGATGGGGAATACATCATTGATTAAAAATAAAGACTCGTTAAAAATGTATGTGTTTGTATTTAGCGTAAGAAAACGACATTACTTTCCGGTCCCTCTATTATTTAGCGTTTTTTTATGTACGCACATTACAACCGGAAGTTAGTCATTGCGTTCATAGGTAATGTTTCAACGAAAATCTATGTGTTTATTTATTTATATATTATATTTATTCGCGATGCCAGTACTTACTTAAGTTAATTGTATAATAAAGCAAATTTTAACCAGTTTGCAGTATATCTTAATGATCTCCTATTTGTGCGCAGGCGTACGAGATGCGGTTTCCAAACTGTCCCCAAATCCCTGTGGTGGTGGAGTGCGTGGTAACGGAGGACAGCTGGACCTCGGACGACTCCCAGCGGTTCACCACGAGGCGCTGCCAACTTAATGCCGATGCGCCATATTTACTTAAGAAGGTAATGCTACAGTTGCCATATATACCTCCAATTCAGAAGTAAGCAACTCTTTATTATAACTAGACTGATTGATGTATGTCGCCAACAGATGATCGGCGTTGACTACATATACTTCATACAGAAGAACCACCTGGATCTTAAGAATAGAGTCTTGGAGATTGAGGCAACGAATGATACCTTCTCTTCTAGGATCGGTGTCCTCGAAAAGTGCCGATATTTCGTAAGTAATCATTTTTATTATAATGTACCATATATTGTTTACTTCCTGTAGTGATAGTATCCAAAAATTATGTAAACATAATTTTTGGATACTAGGCAACAGCTTATCACGGTTTAGAAGAGATATTAGCCCATCATTATCAACAGCCGATAAACGTCCACTGCTGGACATATTATAGCTTCACTCACAGATCACCGCCACCGCATAGATCGGACTGCGCTACCCGCATCCGGCGGTCTCCAGCGACTGCCGCATGTTTATGAGTAGGCGTATCGTTTACCGTCAGGTGAACGTCTTGCTGGTCTCATCACTGTCCAATTAAGTAAGTAGTTTTTTTATTCGACAGTGATGAATTTGAGCGGGTTTTTTGTTGGTGAAGAGTGAGGCATGATTGAAAGTTATTTGTAGTTAGCTCGCAGCACTCCGCACTCCGCACTCCGTACTCCGTACTCCTCACTCCTCACACGTCACCGCGGAATGTTTGCTGGTACCAAAATACTATCGGGTTATTTATACTACTCGTTAAGTTTACTGTTATAAAGAATGACTGGAATGAATGGTGATCGGAATTCGGCTGTCTTTTCCTATCTACAACTATTTAATATCTCACTTCGATTTCATATCATCATCATCAGCGGATAGACGTCCACTGCTAGACATAGGCCTCCTCCAAAGATCCCCACATTGATCGGTCACCGGGTACCAGAAGCCGTCGTTTGTAGGGATTCCTAAGGAGGGACTTGGGCCATTTCCTACCACGCTGGCCCAATGCGGGTTGATGGGATTACATATACTGAATAAAAATGGGTCCGAAAATAGTAAAATGTTCCAAAATACTTCGGGATCTTCTCACATTGACAGACGGACAACAGCAATATACAGCATTAGATATATTATATAACATTGATTGTAGATATAGTTAAAATAATTAAACTATAGTATTACAACGTAGCTGATTTCCGGCTGACAGCACATAAGAGCCAGGGGACCCCAGGTGGACGCGTTTAAGCCTCATTGTCATCTTTAAGTACAGGAATGGCTACAACCATACACCAACATAAAGGGTGTCTGGCGGCAGATTTATATTTTAAAAAACGAATATCTCAATAAGTTATAAACAGTGCGGGGGGAAGGTGGTGTCATTAGAATCACCGATCGTGCGGATTTCTTAGTCACGATGTCGCAGTGGTGCAGTGGTGCAGTGGTGCAGTGGTCGGGTGAGCATCGCGCGTTCGCTATTGAAGCATTTTCCAAGAGTAACGATTCTTACGTACTCGCTCGTCGACAGTTTTGTTCACATTTCAATATTCGACGGATAGGCGATGGGCCGAGTGTGAATTTAATTCGTTCGTGGGTGGAGAGGTTCCGCGCAACTGCTTCGGCTATGAACACACCACGGCCAGGACCTAGTCGATCGTCAAGGACCCCCGAAAACATTGAACTGGTTGAACGCAGTTTACGTGAAAATGCACGACTTTCGATACGGAAAAGGGCAGCTTCACTGGGACTTCCAAGAGCATGCGTGCATGAAATTTTGAAAAAAGATATGAAGTTTCATCATTTTAAAATTCAAATAATTCAAGAAATGAAAAAAAATGACTTTGCGTCACGCAAATTTTTTTGTGAAACCATGTTGGAGCGTTGTCGCACTGTGAATTCCATTTTTTGGAGCGACGAGGCTCATTTTCATTTAAACGGACACGTAAACAAGCAAAATTGCCGTTACTGGGCTCTAAGAACTCGCAATCCTCGACTGAAGCACCAAAAACCATTATATTGCCCAAGGGTAACTGTTTGGTGCGCTTTATCCACGAATGGGATAATCGGACCATTTTTTTTTGAAAATGCACGGGGCCAAGCGACGAATGTCAATGGTGAGAATTATCGGCTCATGATTTCGAATTTCTTTTTGCCGAACCTGCGAGCTCATTCATCATTCTCATCACACACGTGGTTTCAACAGGATGCGGTACAGGTGCGACCGCACACACGGCCAGAGCTTCGATGGATTTGTTGCGAGAAAATCTCCCTCAAAAACTGATTAGTCGCTTTGGGGACATCCCGTGGCCACCGAGGTCACCTGACCTAACTCCAATGGATTTTTTTTTGTGGGGCTACCTCAAAGAGAGAGTTTACGCCAACAATCCGCGAACTGTTGTGGACTTAAAAGAAAATATTCGGCGAGAAATCAGCGGAATTGAACCAAGTTTACTGCAGCGTGTGGCACGGAATACGAGGCCCCGTTTCGAACAGTGTGTGCAACAGGATGGAAGACATTTGGATGACATTATCTTTAAAAAATGAAATCCGCATTTGTACTCTATCTTTTAATACTTTTAGTAAAATTATATGTCAAACATATTATTTTTTATTTCAATTTGAAAACATAAATCTGCCACCAGACACCCTGTACATTCCCTGCTTCACCATCGTGTTTTCTTTCGTTATAATATGGCACGGGTTCATTTCTGAGCTTCTATTTTCCCTTACCAAAAATTCATGACAGGTTTACTATAACATAACACAGACATAGTTTTTTTACATTAATAATATTAGTATGTATGTATTGTGTACGTATCGCCTAAATCTGTAATAAAGTACGACGACACTGGAATCCTTATAAAAAATAACGAATCTAATTAGACTGTGACAAATAGGGTGCTTACATTGGATTATCCAGCGCGGCAGGCTGTGCTGACTGATAGGGCTTGCGACCAGGAGGCAGCGGCAGGGGGTCCAATGGGGAGGAGTCGCCGGAAATTAAATATTCTACCGAAAGTAAAAATACTGTGGACGTAAACATATTGCTGACGGCTTGGCTATTTGGATGTTCCACGTGGCTTGGTGTGGAAACAGCCTCAGCATCTTTCGGCTTTGTTACGCGGATACTAATGGCCCAAATGGCCCAAAATTATAACCTGTTTATTTAACCTCGACTATTACATGTTTAAATGTAATGCATTTACAAATTATACGGTGCGGGGTTGCCGGTCCAGCCATTCCCGCCCATTGCCACTTCAGCCTCGCAACTCGTAGGGCTATGTCGCTGACCCTGGTTCTTCTGCGGATCTCCTTATATCTGGTTTGCTCACGCAGAGACACTTCAAGCATCGCTCGTTGTGTGACTTTGAGCTTTCTTATGAGGCCCATAGTTAGCGACAACCTTGCGAAGATCTTGCGAAATTTACCGAACGCTGCTCAACCGACTTGGCTTCGGCGGTTCACCTCTCGCGCGAAATTGGATCTATCTAATGGGAGCTTATTGTCCAATAAGTTAGTGTATTGTGTCTCATAAATATGGATTGGAGGTATTGTCCAGTACGCCGATTCCTGTGAACATATCTTTTATTGAAAAACAGATTTACTATTATTAATAATGAATGTACATTCATCATCATCATCATCATCGGTTGATGAATGTTTCAATAGTAAGAAAAGGTTGAATGGTTAAAGAAATTTATATCTGTTATGTTATGATAGTGTGGAATGCACAGTTACCAGTAATAGGCTCGCTGTGCGCATTGTGTGCGCGGTTCAGAGAAGCGCGAGTTGTGGAGGTGCGACAAGTGTCGTTGTCGTACGTAGCTTTTGAATGTTCATTGAACGGCAACAACAAGTGGAATGTACCGCTCCTCGTTTGTCTGTATCAATGATTTCAAACAACGCATACCATTTTCCCTCCAATAATTATAAACAATAGGTTCTATATTAGCTTAACATTATTCTACTGCATAGGGGCGTACATACTTTTGTTACACTATAAATAAATTAATAAATAAACATCCCGCATAATATTTCCATTGCTGCTAAGAGGAGGCATCCTTCCCGAAGAGAAAGTCAAGGGTATTTATTTGTTCCGCTCTATATTATTGATTAAATATAAAAAGTCTTCTGCTGTATCCACATCGTATACTAAGAGATCCTGGATAAGGCGATAGATGGTCTCATGTCCGTCGTAGCACAGCATTTACAGAAGCTTATGCTTTTCCCTATCACCTGTAAAGACGTAACGTGGAACGGCAACAATGTTTTCAGTAGGCTTCTAACCGGCCGGTCTTTATGAATATAGGTCTCACAGATCTCTCTCTATCCATTAAGTCCGGCTGGGATCTGTGCCAAGCTGATTTCTTTACAGAAGCGACTTCCTACCTTATAAAGAAGAACCTTTAGAACATAAAGTTTATTTCGTTTTTCTTTTAAATGTTTCGTCTTTCATATAGATGTACTCTATATTTTTTTATATTTTATACGTTATTGTAAGAGGTTGACAGCCCTAGTAACGATAAAGGTAATGTATGCAAACGCAGCCTTGCAAGTTGTGAGGAAACTGTTCGATTGTGTTCCTCGACAAGGAACGCGTAGAATTTTATTAGTCCTTTGTATAGGATTAAGTGACGAGATTACACAGGTAGGTCGTTGTTGCCGGAGACCGTCTAGGTAGGTACCACCGCAGCGCCTATTTCTGCCGCCGCGAGGCACTAGGGTGCAAATATTACTGTGTTCTAGTTTAAAGCGTGCTATAAGTAGTGTAATTACTGGGGTAACTTAACATCTTAAGTCTTAAGACAACGAGCTCATTGTAGTGCAGTGTTTGTCATCCTTACAAGCTCTACGTTGCTATTGACTAACGTATCTCTTACCATCAGGTGAACTTCCCGTTCGTCTTTTCGCTTCGTAGAATAATAAATTATTGTCTAGACAGGTGTAGGGAGCCAGGGTATGCAGTGCTTATTTGCATATTTGGAGCGCACGCCTCTGGTGTACCCGAAGAGCGCGGACGGTGAGGAGTGCGAGCCACGGGGCACCGGTCCCCGTTGTACTGTGATCAGACAACTTCACGCCGGCGACAAGTGGCCTCTATGTGTTCGCATGACATTGGATCCGCTTTATTTCTGTCTGCGAACTTGTCGGCACATCTCGTTTCCGTGATAACGCGCCGGAATTAGTTGCCACCACATACCGCATGTTTATTTTAATTATATAGTATTTATTTAGTTAAGGTCAAGCTGCGCGCGCATACTGTTCTTTATCCGCCCACAACTAGAAGTGGGTAAATTCTACTGCTATCCAATACAAAAGGTATTTACAAAATTAGACGGTATTATCTTAAGTTTCGAAGACAACGATAGTAACATTTTGTTAAATAAACATCTTATTGTTGGTAGATCAATGTTGCCGGAGACTGTCAATGTAGATATCACTGCAGCTCCTATTCAGCCTGACAAACAAGAATTGGCAAACATTGCTGTTCCAATATGAAGGGCGTTGTAGCTAGTGAAATTATTAGGGCAACAACACATCATGTTATGTTTCACGACGATGAGGTCAATATGGTGCTGTGTATATCATCATAACTTCCTTGTTGTTATATGCATACACATTAAGTTGAGCATTTCGTTTGTCTGGAAACCATACACCATAAACATACAGAGTAATTTCAATATTTACAATGCTCTTCAGAACGGAACACAGTAATTTTTGTATTTGGTAGCAAAAATAGGTACTGCGGTGGTACTTATGTACAGTTTATTAGTTTCTGTACTGTAATGATAATAGTACAATTAATTATGGAAAAATATCATTATCATCATCGTTTAGACAGAGTATCAGACGTTCACTGCTGGACATTGACCACCAAAGATCTTCACATTCGCGTTGGCCGCGATCACCAGATCGTCGGTCCACCTCGTGGGAGGCCTACCAACACTACTTGTACCGGTACGCGGGCAAGACCCAAGGACCTTACTGCCCCATCGGCCGTCGGTCCTTCGACCAATGTGCCCTGCCCTCTTTACACTCAGATCGGTCCTGGGCCATCCGCATCGGTCGCAATCGCAATGGTTGCCAGCGACCTTGACCAGGTCGTCGGTCCACCTTGTGGGGGGTCTGCCCACGCTATGTCTTCCGGTACGTGGCGTGGAAACTCCAAGCTTTATTACTAATTCAAATGATGTTTATTGAGGAAAAATACCCGCAAATATACTAAGAAAGGCAATCGTTACAACGCTACACCGTTCCCAGTTCAAGTTATATTTACATTAAGCCCGTATGTATTTACATATATATAAGGTTGTCAAATATCTCCCTTCCGCTTTTTTGCTCTTTATTCAATGCTTTATAAAAAGTGTTACAGTGATCGGATTTAGTTCAAATATGCGCCGTTTTGTTCGATAATCTGTTTCCATCTAGACGGCAACTTCATAATACCTCCCTCGTAGAAGCCCCCCTCCTTATTTGCGAAGAACTCGGACAGCCACTTTTCACAAGCCTCTTTTGAGTTCAACTTTACACCACCAAGGGCGTTCACCATGGACAGGAACAGGTGGTAATCACTTGGCGCTATGTCCGGGCTATATGGTGGATGCGATAAAACCTCCCATCCGAGCTCCCGTAGCTTCTGACGAGTCATCAACGAAGTGTGTGGTCTGGCGTTGTCCTGGTGGAACACTACACCCTTCCTGTTGGCCAATTCTGGACGCTTCTGGTCGATCGCCTGCTTCAAGCGGTCCAGTTGTTCGCAGTAGATGGTAGAATTAAGCGTCTGGCCATATGGGAGCAGCTCATAGTGGATGATTCCCTTCCAATCCCACCAAACACACAGCAAAACCTTCCTGGCCGTCAATCCCGGCTTGGCCACTGTTTGGGACGATTCACCGGCCTTCGACCACGACCGTTTTCGCTTGATATTGTCGTATGTGATCCATTTTTGGTCGCCAGTCACCATCCGCTTCAAGAATGGGTCGAGTTCGTTCCGTTTCAGCAGCATATCGCAGGCGTTGATTCGGTCCAGAAGGTTTTTTTGCGTCAAATCATGCGGCACCCAAACATCAAGCTTTTTTTTGTATCCAGCCTTCTGCAGATGGTTTAAAATGGTTTGGTGACTAACTCCCATCTCCTGGGCGATGTGACGAGATGCCACATGCCGGTCTCACTCGATGTAGTCCATGATTTGATCGGTATTTGTCGTCACAGGTCTTCCGCCGGCTGGCTTATCCATGGTGTCGTTTTCACCGGCTCTGAATCGTCGAAACCATTCCTCCGCGGTTCGAAGTGATAGAGTACCATCCCCCAAAACACCATTAATCTCACGGAACGTTTCTCTAGCGGATTTGCCTTTAACGAAGGAAAACTTTAAAATAGCGCGAATTTCGGCGTTAGTGAACTCCATGTTTACACGTCTATAACTGTTGAACGCAATATCCAAACTAATTATGCATAGCGTCGTTTTGTAGGTTATGTCAAGACCTTTCAAATTATGTATAGTATTGCCAGATACGAGCTCTGTAGCGCTTTGTACATAGCCGCGAAATTCAAAAGACAAAAAGGCGGAAGGGAGATATTTGACAACCTATTATATTTGTATATAGAAGAAACAGAAAAAAGGGTCTCTGTGTAGATGAAACTAGTAAATAAAGAGATATCTCAAGTACTGCTTGTTGAGATCACTATTACCCGCGTGATTATTATGTAGCTGTGTAATTTTCCACTATTATCGTTAATCGTTTGCAAGCTGTATAATAACTCGGCTAACTAGAATATTAGCAGGTTTACAACATCTCCTACATTATTTACTTAATGAGACATAATATTGCTGACTGGTAATCATTTCACGGATAGAGCTCATAAAGAAAAAGGAAATATTATCGAGATTTTTTTGAATTCTACGATAAGACGAGTGAGACGATTATATGATGGTAAGTGATACCAGAGACAAAAAGGACTGTACCATGCTGATTGCCATCCTTCACTTGTTGGAGAGGCACTTTAAAAAGAAGTGATACGACCATAACAACGTGGCGCTAGTTATGATGAGAATACACTGCACCACATTTTCCTCGTCTCCTTGAGACATAAGACGTTAAGTATCTTCAAACCAGTAATTCCCTTAGCTACAGCGCCCTTCTTCGCTTTGAAGTCGCTGTGGTGCTGTCCACCTATACGGTATCCAGCAACGGAAACCTGCCAAGAGTAGATTCTTGAGAGAGACTTATGTTCAGCTGTGGGCAATATTCGGCTGACGATAATAATTCGCAATTAATACTAAATGGGTGTAAGGGGTTCCGCACAACATCTTACCGAGTCGAAGTCAACATCACCTGCACGCGCTGCACCCTGATAAACAACAGACTAGGCTCTTACCACTCACCAACTACGCAGTAGGCCACCGTAGTGGCGCTAAGGCTCAATATCCCTTAAATGTTAATCCTTGAGAGAGGCCTATGCCCAGTTGTAGCCATTATCCAGCTGATAAGAATTAAAGGTCAAAATGATAACTATTTGGTGTAAAACTTTTTAGTTTCCATTTATTTTGTTAGAAATCTTAACGTCTGGTTATTTATTTTGTTAAAAATCTCGTCTTAATGTAAACCTGGACCATATTTGAGATAAATCTTTCTTCACAGTTTTGCGGAAAAAATGTATAATCTAAATATCCACATCCACGTATGCACTGCAATATAATAACTTCTTGGTTACTTATAATAACGGAATCTATGTAAACATTTATGAATAATATTTAAAGAAGGCAAAGTACTTCCAAATGCACGTTAACTAATCCCCGGTTATTCATGTCCACTGCTGAACGTACTCCTCACTCGCCACGTTTAGCATGATAGATGGTAAGCGCAGTATGTTGCCAAATGTTACCAGGAAAGTTGCTGCACTCCTCCCAGAATTAGACAGAGAACACCTTAATCCTTTAGCCTCTTATGGCACTTAGGAAGGTGTGATAGTAGCAATATTCTAACCCGTTTCCCACAACAAGTATTCACTAATTAAATAGTTGAATATTCTCCATGTCTGCATATAATCGCTGAGTATAACGTTTACCGCAATTACTTGGCGAGGAATGGAATGCCTTAATTAGTCGACTAGGCGGTTATCGGCACAAAGTTGACGCAACCTACGCGGTTGCAAAACATCCGCCGCAGTAAGTTTACTGATACTTTTTATTCAAAACTGATGATAGATCGGAACAAAGTTTGAACAGAATATAGTAAGTAATAAATCTATTCTTTATCTTCTCACTCACAGATATCAAATCTAGGAAGAGTCGCATAACTGGAATAAGTCTTTTTGGACAATACAACAAAAAAATTTAGATCTATAGCAACCAAGTTTAAAAGATCAGATATAAATTTTTTCTGTTATTAATATATTATAACGAAGGTCGTGGATGGTCGGTATTGTAGAATCGATCCATGGTGTGACAACGAGTAGACTTTCTTTTGGTTGTTGACGATCTCATTTTACCCCGACAGGTACACCCCGAGAACCCGGAATGGACCTGCTTCGAACAGAGCGCCCTCCTCGACGTGAAGAACTTCTTTGGATTAGAGAACACGGTTGAGAAGATCGCCATGAAGCAATACGCCGCTAACATTGCAAAAGGTACTGAGCAACGTCCTAGTCAACATTTCCGTCTTAACTGTTTTATCGTTCAAATGAAGAAACAAAATTTGATGATGGTACATTGTCGAAAGATGACTAAGTATTGATATGGGCTACAAGATATAACTCGTGATGAACAGCCATGATTTCTAGATCTTTATGCGTTTTATCGACTGTGACGTCATCACTTAACACTAGGTAAGATTGTGGTTAAGCACAAACTAATGTTAATGCATAGACTAAACAGTTATTCGTGTAAATGTCCGATAAAATAAGCATGTTAAAAGGGTATTACATATTCGAACGAAGACTAGGTCTAAGCGCTAGTCTGATTCCCAGGTAAGGAACTAATCGAGTCCTTCATGAAGCAAGTGGAGGCTGAGGGTGTAAGGGAACTGCAGAAGTGGACGGCGGGCGAGGTGACCCAAAACAGAGAGTTGCGACGCGTGGTGTCGCGCGGCGTTGAACCCCTGTCGCCCCGCGTGCCGTCCGACCTGTCCAGACTCTCGCAACCAGGTGACACAAGAAATGTTAATGCATTGATATTCACACTTTACACATTTATTATATGGAAGTTTAAAAGCATATCAGGAAATATCAATACCTCTACAATGTAAGAGTAATGTACGGGCAAGGCAGTCGCAAATTTTGTTTTGGCCCTACTTCCGCTATTATACAAACGATGTTAACTAAAATTTATAAATCATTGTAAAATATCTTCACAGCAAAACGAAGACGATCATGATTTTTTTACGCAGGCAGATATTCAAGTAATTAGATTTACGATATAAACATGCCGTTGCTTAGATTTGATAAATATATCATATGAGCAACTAGCTACTACCTGCTACCAATACTTATCTTGAGGTCAAGTGGATGCGTATTTTATTTTATTATGTACAGGGCTACTGCTAACGTCTCCAGTTATGTTGGTAGCCAAATTCCTAGCATTAATCACTTAACGTCAGTGTACGTACAAAATTGTCATCATCAAGTTGTTCGCGAAATGTAAACTTCGTTATCCTTATTACTCACCAATAGCATAAATGCGAAAGCGCACGTCCTTTACCTTTTCAAATCTAAACCTCTACCATATTTGATCAGTTTCATCATAAATATAAAAGATTGGAGATACACTTAGAATATATACTTTTCGTCATAAAATTATATTTGACGAAAGGGAGGGGAGTAGGTGTATAAGAGATTGAAAGCTTGCCCGAGTGAGTAATCAGAACATTTAATTTGGAATTCACCGTGTGTCCGTCCGCACGCTCGTTCCTCGTTCACTGCTCGAAGTCGGCGCGGGCGTCGCCGCCGTACGAATCTAATTCATCAAGTAGTGCCTTATACTTTTATTGAGGCACTCAGTGCGTCGTGTGAAAGTGCGGCCCGTTCAATGTCGACGTCGCCGGGAGGTGGCGGGGAGGTCGCTGGTGGAGGGTAGGAGTGCAGGAGGCGCGTGACATCTGTCCGGTTCCACACGATTATACTGCGCACGCCGATCTAAATTGTATTCAACTTTAAATAATTGTAACGAAATGGCAGTTGCAACGACAGACGGTCGCCTGGACTGGTGGAAGACGAGCTGAATGAGATTGCATGGAATGTTTGGAAGCGAGGGAAGAGGACTGACTGTACTGGAAATAGAATAGGAGGAACACCTGCGTTAAAATTCTAATTCAGATTACTACTTCATCCTATTGAGTCCTGTGGACATAATTATATGTGTATACTGTGAACATGAAGAGTGGCTAACGCGAATCTTCTTTTTTTTTCCTTTCTCTATAGTCGTTAAAAGAAATAATTTTTTAGGGTAATAGAACAAGAACAACAGGCCGGAGTATTGCAAGTTATTCAGGTTTCTGTATTCCCTTGAAACACACTAGACCGATATATTCTAATAATAAATAAATCTGAGTTGGTGGTGCAGAATTTTTGGCGAAATATCAAAACGTTGCAAGACGCGGCAGGCACGCTTGGAGCCGTATGTGGGTCAAACTTATTCGATTTATCTAAGTAAAGTGCCACAATAGAATACCTTTCTATGTAAGTTAATCACCGCGTATTAAGTAATCTGGTTATCTGTAATTCTAAGCAAAAACTGCTGTCTTTAACCTATTGTTATATATACAGTTAATTGTTACTTTATAACCCACCAACTCGCACTGGGTCAGCATGGTGGGTTACGGCCCAATTCCTCACAATTAACTCCACCAAGAGACGGTTTCAAGTACCCGGCGGGACTGGTGGCCATGCCGTGCCGATCATGACGGAGGGTCGATCGATGTGGATATCATGTGGGGAGGCCTACGTCCAGCAGTGGACGGCGATCAGCTGATAATGAATTAATGAATGATGAATGAATCATGTTATTACATGTTCAAGTTCGGAAGAGAATCCTCCTGATATAACATGTATTTTGTGTGTCAGGTGGACAGGTTGTGCGAGATGTTCACCTTGTATTACACTTAATAACACAAACAAAACACCACACAAACCCATAGACATAATATTTAAGCTTTTTATTATACAGTTCTGCACATATTGCTTCGGGATTTGATGTCTTGTTATTCCGATAATGTTAACTTAGATCAGTGATTCTCAACCTTTTTTTTGTTGCGGCACACTTTTAACAATTTCAAAATTTGGCGGCACACAGAGAAAAAAATAAGCTTAAATATTATTTATGTTCTCTCTTGCCCCCACCGCTACGCTCGTCGCTTTACTATAACCCGGCATCCAGCACTATCCAATCCAATCAGCCGGATGACGTCCACTGCTGGACAAAGGCCTCCCCCAAAGATTTCCACTCAAAAAGAAGGAACGCGTTGCCAAACAAATAATCAAATAATTTAAATAGTAATAATTTTATTTAATAATATTTACATTATTATTCATATAAAATTTGGCGGCACACTTTTAGAATATCGCGGCGCAGTGGTCGAGAATCACTGACTTAGATTTTCAAGAGCGGTGGTGTCGAATCGAAAAAGAGTAATATTTTGCAATGCCATTGTTTTTGTAAAGGTGTATGTCTTTCGTTATTTCGTCGTTGTGAATAATTTGTAATTAATTTGCGCCGGATGGAGGTCGTCCAGCGTTAACGTCAGCAAATAATTAAAAGACATTGTTGTACAGTATTCAGTCTGGCTATCAATTTACGCCATTGTACCTACTGGTAACCCGGTAACGTCCAAAAATTAGGTCGACCATTTACACACGAATAAAAGAAACTAAACATTCTTTGTCAGGAGCTATTTGTAGAAATTTACCATTATTAGACAATTTTTAAGTATTAAGTACATTAGGATGAATACACAACGGTTCTTTTTTTTACCAGAACCTTACTAGGTATGTATAGTGCGGTAACTATTGCCGTTACCAAGCAGTAGTGTAATACATCTAAATCATGTAAATACAAAATTTTTTATTTAAAAAACTATCATCGTCATCAGCCGATAGACTTCCACTGCTGTACACAGCCCTCCCCTAAAGATCTCCACTTCGATCCAGTGGGTTCCCGCGATAAAAAAGTTTATATTTACTTACAATCCCCTGTAGCCATTGCTTATGAAATTAATGAACGTCCAATATCGTAATTATCTTACATTTAGTTTTTGACCAGCGCTTTATTGTTATAGTTATAGACAGTGATGTACAACATCACTTACAACCAGGTGAAAGTATGTCCTGCTAGTTCGACGCTTTGTCGTTAAAAAAACAGCTCCGATAGATATTAATATGCAATTCCATCAACAATTCACAATTTCAATGACAAACCCACCCCCCACAGCTTATGCGGCCACAGCAGAAACGCCGGTGGTGTATGCATATTTGATACTCGCAAGGCTCCCTAAGTCAAGCGACCCTCAAGGTCGCGCCCTAACAACCATCAACGCATAATTATTTATAAGTTGACCTGCGGTCAGCCGGCAGACGGCAGTTTAACGAGTTATCATTTCAATTTTAACGATTTACTTTGTAACCCGTTTGAGAAATGATGAACCTAATGTTTAGATATTGGATTCAATGAATAATGATTGCATGTTAACTAATTTTTCATTATTCACATCGTCACTAGTCTACTGCATTCCACTGCTAAACAAAAACCTTCCAAAAGAAATTGTTTCTGCCATATCCCATTCGGAAACGGTATGTTAAGGGTTCGTTCATTTATACGAAATACGAAGAGGTGTGATGGATCCCCCGTATAACAACCCACGGCACCCAAGCCAAACTCAACTGCTGTGCCCTGCTAATCGACAAACGATGCTCTTCCTTCCACCAACCCACAATGGGCCCGTGTGATGAGAAAAAGCCCAAATCCCTTCCAATATGAACAAACGACGACCCCCAGTGCCTGGCGGTTTTGCGGGCAGTAGGGGACCAATCGATGTGGAGATCATTGGGGGGAGGCCTAAGTCCAGCAGTTTTATTAGCAACTTGCTTACTGGAACAGTAACGCGAATTATTTTGCCGAGCCGGTACAATGATAATCATTTAAAAATATTATACTTACGTAAGAATTGTCTTTACCACGTCGTAAAATAAAGACCAATCACGCGAAAAGTTGAGGTTTTAGGTTTATGGCCAACATCTCCGTTTCTGTGATGATATATCCGATGAAGGAGTTAAACCTCATCGCTCTCTCCTCTATCTCCACCTCTTACCTTTACCTCGTTTTAAATAGCTTAGTTTCAAAAGACGTCTTTGTCCCTTATCTGAATCCCTTATTAAAAGCTAATCCGTCCATAATCCCTTCCTGCCTAACCTCATCCTTTCCTCCCCCAGGAACTTCGCGCTACAACCAAATCGCAGACAAACCTTTGCAAGAATCAAGCAGAAACTTGAGGAATAGGAGCAGCAGATCAGCCACGAGAACCAACTCGGGGACCATTCGGGAGACGTCAGATTACCGGCTTAGATCAAAATCGTCGAGCAATAAAAAACTGTCCTCATTAAACACGGCAAGCGACATGGACTTAGACAGAAAAGACGTCCAGTCTTCCTCATGCTTGCGACTACCAAACGAAAGAGAACCAAAAAACAAATCGTCTCTCTCCCTGGAGCCGAGGCGCGGGGTCGAGGGCAGGAAGGTAACGGTCAGCGAGCCAGTTCTAAGCTCTAACTCCGACATTATGAACAGACTGGAGGCCATGAAATCGTGCGATTGCGTCCTGAACCAGGACACGACGGTCGGGGTATTCTTGTTCCAGAACTGCGTGGGGGTCCTCACGCTAACCCTCGTCCTGGTCGTGCTGTTGCTGACCGTGCCCGCGAACCTGTGGGGAACACGGCTCTAGTTAAGTGTAACTTATTTAAAATATACATTCTGCGCTACCGTTTCTTTTTTCTTTCTGCATTGCACGCTTCTTTTGCAGTGATTGTGATATTGCTGCGGCGCGTGTTGTAGCAGTGATTGGGGTGGGGGAGGACCGGATCACGTGAATTTTGATCTCGACGTTTGCCAACGCGTAGGCGTCGTGCTGCGCAACGCCCACCGCGCCGTGACGTCACGGCGCCGTGACCAGGATACTGCCAGACTACTAATGTCTGCAGTGTAACTTCGTTTCACAATATAACAATTACATCTCCTTGTAGCTGTACGTATGCGTATAAATTTAACAGCACATATAAGTTGACGCTGAAGACATTTATATTAATATATATTAGATCTCCACCTATATACAGCCTCATTACGATATCTCTGGAACCATAATACTTAGAGACTTGAAATTTGGGAAGAATATTTCTTTTGCCTATTATTAGGTCAGTTCGGCCGGATTTCACAAAATTCCTTCTCCTAAGGAGTTGCCGGTACGTTACGACCACCAAAGCGAGCAGCGGATCAGTCAGTACACTGATATAATGTTATTTTATTGAAATGCTAAATCTAAATCACCAATCGGATGATAATCGTATCCTATGAACTAAACTGTGTCGGAGTGGTTCACGGAAGTGATAGTAATTTGCTATGGATTTAAAAAGAATGGTCCGGAAGCAGTTTAATATATCCTAAACACAAGTGATAAGAGTTATTACTTTTATTTTTTAACGTTTGCCTTGTGATTTATTAACTTGAATTATTTGTAGAGGGTGGACTTAGTAAGTCTTTGTATTCGTTTTTAATTAACAATCAAGTTACTAATAAGTACACCTCAATTATTTGGCATAACGTTTTAGAGCTTAAGTTTAAGCTTTTGCTGAACTTTACAGGAGCAATCTTCTTCTTCTTAGAATGCCTCTCCAACTAATGAAGGTTGAAGATCAGTCTGGTACAATCCTTTCTACCTCTGGTCTGGTGGAACAATTCGGACGCAATTCTCTGATATTCCTATCGTTTTATAGGAGCAATGTAATGTTTTATCATAAGACCTTTACTTACTAATGAATGATGAAAAATGTCTACATAAAACCGTTTATGTAGAAAACAATTTTTGTAGTGTTATCTGAGAGAACGTGTCTCGAGGAGATCATACCGCACCTCTTACAGTAGAATATACGCGTCGTGGGTATTAGCAGTAGTTCAATATAAAAGACACGTTTTACTTGATTAAAGGGACTAAACAGCAATAAAAGGAAAAAGTCTATTCCGCCAGTGTCCCCCGTTGCCGGTCGTAGCCTTGACCCGGACACTTGTGCAGGGTTCCATGTGCCCTCGTGATCTCTTAGACGAAACCTTGTCGCGATACAATGGTCGCTCCGCTATGTCCGTATGCCAGAAACTCGTAAGATTTTTCAGTGTTATTATTGTAGTGATCTTACGGTATACTTATTCTAGAAGTTTCTACATGTTCAGCATATTTGTTTTATTGCATGGGTTAGTTTTAAAGCTATCCGTGTATTATACATGGCATCTATGATTTTCGACCGTCTTCTGGTGTTTGTTTTGCTGTGATTTATAGGGAGAACTAAGATGTAAAGAAAAGCTGGAGGTAGAGGCATGATAAATGCGTTCACTGGAGATTTTTAGACCTACTATTTACTATAAATAACCGAAGCTTTTGAAAGCGAAAGACCGTACGTTAGATGTTACGCGATTATTCCATATTACCAAAAAGGTAGAATTCTCAAAGAATGTAATATCGGAAAACATGCATACCGGAACATCGTAATCTTCGGAAGATACGTATGCAGCAGAATGTTGTTTGCAATATCGTTTGATTTTATTATTACGTTTAAATTTCATACTTGTCTAGGTAGTTAGACGGTTTCTGGCGACAGATCTGCTACCAATAAAGCCTACTGTATCCTAGGTTTCAAAAATCAATTGACAGACGAGACAATGTTAATTGTGTTTTAACTTGTCAAAAAAGCGAGAAGAATTTCATTCTTACTAATTTCTGAATGTGAACGTCGAAATTCAGTTTGAAGTGATTGTGACTGAGAGACGTGACGCTGAAAATAAAGCGGACGCGTGTGTGGCGACTGTCACGTTACATTCGGTGCGTCTTTTGTTGCCGTCGAGACGAATTGGGAATTCAATAAGTCACGTTAGTGATGTTTGTGTGCGGCACTCATACGTCTTTGTTAAACCTCGAATAATAAAAAGGTTTTTCTTTACTATTTTGGAGGATAGTTATTAGTCTAAATACAAAGAGCTGAGCAGGACGTCAGGCACTGTAATTTGAAAATATAGAGTCCAGTGCTCATAGTCCATAGACATTACATAGCATTGGTTTAAATGGCATTTCGTTTTCCTAAATTGGAACAGGCAAAGGACCTACAGCCTGCCTGTTAGTAAGCAGTTACTATAGCCTAGCCTGTAATATCTTCAGCACCACAAGCCTATTGCCAACGCCAGGGGAGCTTCGTAATACTGTTTTTCGAAGAATTTCATTCTGTAGGTGCTTTGGAAAACTAAGATAATGGTTTTATTGATTTAGCAATAACCCATGAATGTCAATTGCACGGCAACTTACGCAAAAGTCCTGCGATCTTGATTACCCTTTCCTTGTCACATAGTAATAGATTGAAAGTATAATATGGGCTATAATTTAAATCAATTATTGCTGCGCCAGTACGTAGATGGTATTCGGCGACGGATATCAACCATCAGAATAGATAGTTCGCTAATCCTCGTATTTAAATTCAAATAAATACCAAGTTCGAGATGTCACGGGAAGGTCGATTACCAGGAAGGCCCAGTACACAAGAATAATCTCATTTACTTGAAATATCTGTTTAGTTGTCCATAAGCTCTTCCATCCGGAATTCGGTCCGTTTGTCCGACCCGCCGCTCTCAATGATACGCAAGTTTCACTCGAGGGTTACGTGACCAACGATATTTACTAACGTCATGTACAAATTTTTAGCCATAGGACATACCCAAATTTCTTTTTATCGTTCACTTCAATATACTTGCAAGTTTTCCTGTACTGCTTTAATTTATCTAAAATTACTTTCCGGTTAAGAAAATGATATTCATCATCATCGCCATCAGCCGATAGACATCCACTGCTGGACATAGGCCTCACCGAAACCACATTGATCAAATGTGGAGATCCGCAGAAGCACTAAGGTCACCGACATGCCCAAAAGATTGGTAGATTTAAGTGGCAGTGGGCAGGGACATTGCTCGAAGTACCAACGGCCGATGGAGCAGTAAGGTCCCCGATTGGCTTCCGCGTACCGGTAGACTTACTGTTGGGAGGCCTCCTACAAGGTGGACCCACGATCTGATGAGAGTCGCGAGAAGCCACTGGATGTGAGCGACGCGGGCGGACTTCATAATATAGAGTAATTTTCTGCTAATTAATTTAGGGGTAGAGGTTTATAATGGTGTACGAAAATTAAATTAAATATAAATTATAAGTATATACATCATACTTTACTTAGGTAAATATAGAAGAAAGTCAGGAATTGTCACTTAACAATTATTCTGGACTGGTTCTACCGCAGACCAGTACACGCTGGACAGTGAGTACATCAAGCGGTACCTGGGCGAGCTGACTCCGATGCAGGAGTCCAGGCTGTTGCAGTTGCGCAAGTGGATTGCCGATCTCCAGAAAGGAAAGGTAACCTATCAATTATTTTAGATATGTTAATTGTTTGATTTCTCTTATCGCAGATCATCTGATTGAGTACCACCGCAGAAGGTACTTCTATAGCCAAGCAATAGCATAAACATTACTGCATCCCGGTGCCATAAATGCCCAGGGATGAAACAACATCTAACTAAGACTATAACGCGTCATCTTTTTGGAATGTTATAAAAGTACATAACAATGTTTTTACATTAACCATAATTACTAAACAAATAATTATTACATTGGATAGTTTGGTGGGCTGGTCTATATATCTCCATCCGGTGCTTACACACCAGGTACCAAGCGACACAACACTCCTTCGCTTCCTCCGCGCCCGAGACTTCAACGTGGAGAAAGCCCGGGAGATGCTTTCTCAGTCGCTCCTGTGGCGCAAGAAGCACCAAGTGGACCGGCTGCTCTCTGAGTATGAGACTCCAGAGGTCGTGAAACAGTACTTTCCCGGCGGCTGGCACCATCACGACAAAGGTAATTTGGCTTATAAATATAGCATCTAAAAAAATTGAAACATTTAAGTAAGCGTTAATGAGATTACTAATAGCTGGTTGACATCCCTGAAGATTCCCACCAACGCACGAACAAGCTTTATCTTTAGCTTTATATTATTATCTTAACAAAAATATGTCTAATTGTATACACGGTACAGACGGTCGTCCACTGTACATCCTGCGCTTAGGCCAGATGGACGTCAAGGGTTTGCTCAAGTCCATTGGCGAGGACGGACTTCTGAAATTGGTAAGTGCATGATATTACAGCATTCGCTTTACCAAGTGCACGATGGTCTAGGGACATCCCTAAACCAGTGGCGCGGATAAAAAAGATCGAAATGTCATCAAACAGCTCCGTTAAAAGGAGAAGGTTGGAAGAAGTCCTCAATGGCTGCGAGCTTAAACATAGAAAAGATCAAAGTGTCAAAAAAGATTTAATCGATTGAAACGTAGGTTTAATGCTCAGGCTGTGATTTAAAGCAGTAACTTAGCAAACTTGTGCAAGTGTGACTGCGATGAGGTACCAAGTCCTGCGATCCAAGACGCGCCAGGTGACATCCGGCTCTCGTGTGAAATTTTAGTCTTGAAGAATTATCAGATTTTTGCAGACCTTGGAAATTTTAATGAAATGTCAAAAGGTTTAATATTTTCAGCCGCGCTGCGTGTAGTACCTTCGCACGTCTTTAGTTTATTATAACTTTCTTAATAAAATATTTTATTGTAACTTCTACATCATCATCATTATCAGCCGATAGACGTCCACTGCTGGACAAGGTCTCTCGCAGAGATATCCTTCTTAGAATTTTGTTGAGGTGTATTGGGCCTTAGCCCACCACGCTAGCCCAGTGCGGGTTGGTGGGCGATCAGAGCCACGCCTGTAATAGCAGGCTACACCGCGTGCAGGTGAGTTTGACTTGGGCTCCGTAACATGTGAATAGTTTTTGATAATTATGTTATTGTTACACATTTGTTAATCAGTTTAGTTAAAAATTTATGAGATTTCTCACAACTTTCATCAGTTAAAATAAAACTTCAAACCCAAGCAAATTGGTAGTATGTTCATAAACTGAAGAAATTTTAGAACTTATTTTTGTAATTCGTACATCAGACGCTTCACGTTTGTGAAGAAGGCTTGAAACTGTTGGAAGAAGCGACCAGGTCGTCCGAACACGCCGTGCAAGCTTGGAGCCTGCTGGTGGATCTGGACGGGTTGAACATGCGCCACCTTTGGAGGCCCGGCGTGAGGGCTCTTCTCCGCATCATACAGATTGTAGAAGCCAATTACCCGGAGACTATGGGTAGGGTGCTCATAGTAAGAGCACCTAGGGTCTTCCCAATCTTGTGGACGATAGTTAGCACCTTTATCGGTGAGTTAGAATTTTGGAATTGTTGTTTACTTATAGGCGTTTGGGTAACCTGTGATGAGAAAAAATGCTTCAACACCCTCTGATGTTAACTTGGGGACATCGTATATTTCAAACAATAAATTATAAATATTAGTTTATGGTAAAAGAACTATTATTCTATCTGTGTAGATTAAACACAGAGCTATCAAAAAACGTATTTATAACTTCCTTACTTAATTATAAGTTATTGTATTTTCAGACGAAAATACTCGCAGTAAGTTCTTGTTCTACGGCGGCAAGGACTACCTGCAGCCCGGTGGCCTGCTCGACTACATCCCGAAAGACCTTATCCCGGACTTCCTCGGCGGACCCTGCAAGGTATTAGGACATATTATTATAATTCAACGCTATAATGCTTTATTCCCTTCTTACTTATGTGACCATTAACCAGATGAGATAATGTATATTATAAATATTTTAATAAAGTATTTAATTAAAAAACTACCGGATATTACCTTTTTCCTTTTTCTACAACCTTCCTCTTAGTTCATAGGGATAATATTGGCGTTTTTCTGTTTCCTGACTTTTGCTTCTGTATCATCATTTTTACGAAGTATTCACTTACCATTAGATTAATTTTGTCTATTTTTCTTAATTTAAATACATGACGTACGGGTCTACACTATTTGGTTTATACTATAAGTGCATAATGAATGATGAATTTATCGAGCGGTTTCGTCTGTTCCTTTTGATGACCAGGTACAACTTAAACACTGTGAACGTTGTTCCCCCGCAGAGTGACATTGTAGAGGCGTGGTTCGTGCCGCAGCGTTATTACGACTCGGTACGCCGCCGCAGCCACTGTACCACTGTACCTCTCTGTACCGGCCGTGTTGAAATGCTCGATTCTTTTATTCGTATATATATCTTAACGCCGTGCCAATATCACCAGGTCGTACTAAAATAAATACTATGTGTTACTTGCACTACTCTTTGGAGTCCTTCATCGTTGTGATAAAATATTACCTCATCTTCCTTTATATTTCGATATTATACTTTAATACTAATGTCATAAATATCGAAATAAAGTTCGACTGAGTACATTGTTTATTTTTTCCATTCTAAAACATTTATGGTGGTGATAGGCCTGATCATAAAACTGTGGCGGTATGATCGCAAAATGTATCCAAAGTATCATTAATTATTTGTACCGTAAGGATTTCAATTTTTGTTTTGCAATTTAGTATAGATTGTGTTTTAAAATCTAATGTTAAGATAAATGTATTTTAAGTAATCCATTTATGTGCTTCCATACATCACTCACGATATAATTAAAAGTAGACGAAAGTCAATTTACTTATTTTTTAGATAAAATCAATTGAGTTGATTTAAAATGTTTTCATCTCTAAGAAAAGTCATGTCAACGCTAATAAAATAAATTATGGCTTTACGACGTTTTTCGTAGCCCATTACTGTAGAATCGAGCATTTCAATTAAATATAAAAAAAGGATATGAAAGTAAGAAGTAAATCAATTAAATCATCGAAGTGTATGTTCGTTCGTTCGCACGGGGCACACTGTGCGCGTCGGTGTACGTGCGGTCACGCCCACTTTGCTGTGCTGTATCGTATCGTAGCTGTGACGTGTGTGCGTAGAATTTGTCATAAAAAAATTATTCAGCTTCAAATACAATATGCTTATATGTACGTTTGTAATATCGTTGGTGTAAATATTAAATGCGGTGCTGGTGTTATTTCAGAGTTTCGTACACGAGGGCGGGCTGGTTCCAAAGAGTCTGTACGTAAGCGGCGCATTCACGGAGAGAGACGGAGATCCGCTTAGCGAAGACAGCATCTATCGCTCCGTCAGCCTAGCCAAAGGGCAGGTGTGTGGCGTAACATATTTATTTTATTTATTAATTTAATAAATCTGTTACATATTTAGCGCAATGTAATAATATATATAAAGATATATTTATAATATCCACAGATGTTTTGCTATCAGAAAATATGTGACTCACCGTGTGTACAATCGCAGGTTCACGAGGTGGTCGTTCCCAACAGCGACCCCCACAGCGTGCTGACGTGGGACTTCGACGTGTTGCGGCACGACATCGCCTTCACTGTGTTTCACACTGCGCGCGAGATGCCCGCCCCGAACGATCACACTGCTAACGGTACCCAGGCTTGTCTTACACTCCAGCGTGCACCTTGGACACATCTGTCTTTCTCTTTTTTATATATTCAATGTTGCATTGTAAACTTTATTGCTTTAATTTTAAGCTGCTTTAAAACTTAAATTTAAGTAATTTCTAAATAATATATACCGATATATTCACAACTGCCAATTAAATTTGATAATTATAAATCTGAGTGCACGTGACCTGAAAAAGCATGTGTCGTGTCCCCAGCGCTGTGCGTCGGCGGCGGGGATGAGCCGCGCTCGCTGCTGCAGCAGCTGGAGGCGCGCGGCTGGTGCGAAGGGCAGCACTACTCGCGCGTTGAGCCTACGCTCGTCTGCCACGACGGAGAGAGCATACAGGTGCGCTCTACATCTAAAATATCCCACCACACCATCCATCTTATTATGACACCAGTTCATGCACACTCTACAGTAAAAGAGCGTCTTGTCAATGGCCACGAATTATAAGAGATTTTCCGGTGTTGTACATTTAAGTAAATTTTTATGCTAATAACTTAAGACTAGTATGAGTCGTAACTGATAGTAGATTTTTCCTTCTGCCGAAATATGTACAAACAAAACTATTTCCAAGTTAATTTTTTTTTATTTAATGAAGCGACGAGACCATCCGATCGTTCAGCTGATGGTAAGTGATACGCATACCAATGATAACGTGGCGCTAGTCAGGAATGATATACACTGTACTACATGGCGTTCATCGCCTGAGATATAAGATGAATCACGTTACCCCAGTAACGTTACTTTAGCCACAGCGCCATGCAAGCTGGAATACAGTAATGTTTTTACTCCACTGTTTGGTGGCAGGAATAGGGGCTGCGGTGGTACCCTCATAGACGGTCTCTGACAACAGAGACCAGCCACGGCATTGATAGAGATATAATATATCTACCCATCGATGAACGCAAGGTTTTTCAATTTACATTAGTTATGTTGCGGTGATGGGCACTTACAGGGATCGCACGTGATGTCGGAGTGCGGCAGCTACGTGCTGCAGTGGCGCTGCGAGCTGCTTGACAGCGCGCACCGCGCCGCCCAGCTCATGTATTTCCACGAGACCCTCGCTAGCCACCAGTACAAGTAAGACGACACGCACTTTCGAACGTGGACACCACACCAGACCGCTAAAATATAAAAGTGATAAAGAACTGATACCGCGAATTTTACCCTGTGAACATCCTCTGTTACCGTGAAGGAAAAAGTGTAAATATTAGTCCATGTTCATTATTCACGTCGACCTAATACACTAAAACAATTTAAGTAAAAACACAGGCACTGACATAATTGATAATGAGGGACCAACAACTTACCCGGAATAGCAGATCTTTTTTATTCATTGGTGCAACTCGACGTATCCATCAACTTACCGTCAGGTATAACGCGGTAACATGTTGCAGGGGGTCTATGTCGAGCTTGCAGTCTGGCACGAGCGGATTCTCCTGCCTCAGCGGCAAGTCCGCCGCGAGCTCGTGTCCATCGCGGTGATGCCAGCCCGGGCCCGCGCGGGCCTCGCCGCTCACATAGGGACCGCCATACACACACCCACACATATACATACGTATATGCATAGTAATCATCATGAGTCTTTACCTTCACGCCATGATTGATATGAACGCTCTGATAGAAGGCGCGAAGGTGTCCATTCATAAATTCACACATATATACAATCTCTCTCACTACCATCTCCAGCTATCACCTGTAAGCAATGTTTGATAAGTATGCCCAGATAAAAGGTGCCAAGGTGTGGTTAGTGATTGACACAAATACATACACTTATATACGTATAACTGACTATCTGGAACCACCTACTCACACAGCTCAGGCTTTCATTGTCACATTCATATACATATGTGTGCATACGACACACATTCTTACAATAATCTTGAGCGTTCAGCTTAACCAGTGGAGTACTGGGCACGCGATTAACGCCTTGAAAGACGAAGCTAAAGATTTATTTGATACAAATTAATCTTCAGATAGAATTATATCCATCCCGCGTTGTTCTTAATCTCTCATCTGTCAACTTGCTAATCTCTTAGTTCTCAAACATTAATAGTACCTTAGTTATTAACACATTACCAAAAAACTGGTAGATTGAAGCGCTGAAGATGCGTGGATATACCTCAGTATTTAAGCTTAGTGTCGCAATACCTGCCAATAGTCACTATTTTGACTATATAGTTTGAGTGACACCGATAAGAGTGTTATAGGACAATCGCTAAACAAAGGAGTAGTTAACTTGTAAAGGCTAAGGTTCGTTCCACAATAGATAATTTAAATAGATTTACAGCATGTGTGCACTGGAGCCTTACATAATATCTTCTTCAGTTAATTATCATGTGTAAGGATATGCACATAAGTTCCGTATCTATGTAACATGCTCTAAAATCTAGACTAATAAATATTAACATAGAACATTAGTATATGAAACTCATAGTTACTACAGATGAATAAAATTCAATCTGATCAATAAACCTAATGCAATATTTTAATGTGCGTGTGTGCGTGAATAAAAAAAAACGAATGTCTATAAATTGAAGTAATCGTGTCATTGAATAAATTATATACATACATTACTTTAACAAATGGAATTGATATATAAGTAATAACAAGTATTTAGTGTATGAGATAAAATATCAGAAATAACTGCATCTCTCCAAACGGCTTGCTTTAAATTAAAAAAAATCATTAAGATATTAACAAATTATAGTATATTTTGTAATAAAACTTATTCTATAAGAACCTATCGTCCTGTCGCACTGGACGAAGTACTAACTCGCGTAGTCTTAAGATGATCGGATGTTCGTTGCGCTGGTTGTGTGGCCGGAGTAAAGGCGCGGCCGCTAACCGGCGGAAGTGGAGCTGAACGCCGGTGAAGTCTGTGTTAAGTAGCAAATTATACTGACTAGTTAAGTAACTTCGCGGTTTACACGATTAGACTATTATATTTTTAATTTATGTGTAATTAGTTGTGACAGGTTTAGAATTTTTTTTGTAGTTATATTTATTTTTTGATTCTACGGAGCGACGAGACGAGCGGGACGTTGTTCTGATAAGTGATACATAATAACGTGTCGCCCGTTAGGATGTACGGCACCACATTGCGATCATCGCCTTGTGACATAAGATGTTAGCTCTCGTTACCGTAGTAATTATTCTAGCTACAGCGCATTTCAAACGGGAACGCAGTAATGTTTGCACAGTACTGTTTGTCGGCTGCAATAGGCGCTGCGGTGGTACGTACCTAGATTATATCCGGCAAGAGGGACCTATCTCCGTAATTTTAATTCTCAACCCACACTTGGCCAGCTTGGTGGATAAATATATGGCTTTGAATCCAATCGGAGGAAAGTTCAGAGTTCCAGTTGTGGGAATATAAAGTGGATTGTTTAACTTTTTAGTGTTATTATTTCCAATAGGTACCCCTGGCCATGTCCCAAGGCTGACTGTGTGTGGGTGTAGTGCGATTAGATCTGAATTAGTTTAATTTCATAATGTTTAGATAATTTTCATTGGCCTAGGATTGCTACAATTTTAATTATTAGCTTTTCACCCATTATTTAAAATTTACTGTCCAGTTAAATTACTGGTAATTGTCCATCGAGTAAGTTTGCTGTCGAATGTTGGTACAAATCCGTGTTAGGATTGAGGCAAACGGAAATGGTCTCTCTCTCTCGTTTTGTTGCGTCGTCTAAGGCGTGAAATTGAATTATGATAATATAAATTTCATGATATTAAGTACATTGCAAATTGAAATATTTTTAGAATACAATTGATATATCAGTAAAATGCTATGAGAGAGATAATCACTTCAAATATATATAATCCGTTCAAAATCCATATTAATAGTAAAAAATCTCTATTGTTAACGTATAAAATTGCTGTCCGTTCATCGATAGTATACGTGTAAGAGTAATTTGGGGCATCCCCTTCTTTACCAGTTTCAAACTACACATCTCAGTGAAGAGATGATTACAGAAGGAGATTGTAGATCTACGATCAAGATAACTATCTATTAACTTTCTCTACTATGTTCGTCTGTGAAATAGAATTTTCGTGATAATTTTACAACATACTCAACTTAGTTGTTCTTAGTTTAGCTTAGTCTTAGTATCTATTTCAATTTAAAAAAAATGTTTTAATTAACGATTAGTGTATTCAGTAGATAGGAGCAAAGAACTATTATATTTCCTGTTGTCTTTGCACGGATAACTTTTTTCATACTTTAACATTTGTGTGCACAAGGTGTGCGCAGTGTTAGTGTAATCGCGTTGCCAATGTAACAATACAAATGGATGAACTCATATTTTTTTAAAACATAACTGAACGTAAATATTTGATCGTAGTAAATGCAAATTATTTTAATGCCATTATATGTGTAATTATGTTTAGGCTAATGAATATATAGATAATGTTATAAATACATATAGATTATAAGGCGGTTGCAGTCAATGTTGTACGTCGGAATGTACCGTGCAAGTATTATATACACGTCATAATATGTTACAATCCGTACCTTGACTTTAATGAACCTTTTATTAAATAATTTTCAAAGATTTTAAAAATGATATAATATTATTTTATTTTTAATCTAGACTAAAATTAACAAATGTTGAACCGCAATTCTTTACTATCCCTAAAACATTCAATACATGCGCCATCATAAAAACTTGGTTGAAATCTTAATGAAAGTTAAAATCATCATGATCTACATAATAAAATTATTATAATATACTACGCTATAGAAATAATTAATAAAAATAAATCTTTTACAAAAAAAAGTTCTTATTGTCGATTGTGTCGACGAAGTAAACAAATCTGTTAAGTTTCACGATCATGTTCTATTGTGTATCGTCGTATGTAATAGCTCGTGGCCCGGCCGCTCGCCAACGACGGTTGCACCGCACCCACGAAATTCATTGTTTTTAAAATTGTATCATATTCAAAAAAATATAAATAAAAACTGTGCCTGAAGTGGGAATGTTCACTCTTACGAAATACAATTTAAAAATAATTAAATTTAGAATTGCAGGCAATATCAAGTAAAATCTTTCTGTGTATTGTTAGACGTCATCAGTGACATGACTCTCAGGAGCACGAGAGGTAAGTATCTGATATTGTTTAAACTCATCTGCGCTTTTAACATCCTGTATGTAGTGTGGTCCAACAACCAATGATTTTCCCTGTCACCGTGCTGACGTGGATCGTTTGAGCTCAATAATTTTACTTTAAATAAATTTCTTCGTTTATAAATAAATCAATTCTTTACATAAAGCTTGTGTTTTATTTATATATAATTTCCATTTCTAAGTCTCGCGATTACATTCAAGATTTAAGCTTATTGTCTTATCTATTGTAAAGTTCTTTTGCTTGTGGACATCGATATAGATTCCACCTAAGTTCCCGCATTAAAATCATTTAGATCAAATTATGAGACGATCCATCGTGTTCAAAGACTGTTTCCAGACTGTCGACGAGCGAAGTAATATTGGTAAAAAACCAGATGTTCTGCGGCTAGAGTTATACCCTTTTAGTCGCCTTTTACATTGATCCGTGGGTGCATTAATAAATATAACTCACACGAGTAACAAACAATTCAATTATATGTAGCTATAAAAATTGGTAGCAATATATGCAAGTTCATATGCCACAAAACGAAATTACATCATATTGGTTTTTAATACATGTTTACGTGGATGTATATTATCAAATGACCTCACAATGTAGGCGGTACGTAGAAACAGTCGTTATGTGCATAACCTAAGTGACACGTGTAACGGCGGCGCGGCTGCGGTGGCGGCGTGGCGAATCCACTCCGATTTACATATTTTCAAAACGTTCATTGATCGCGCAAACGCAATTATTTAATGTCCTATTTAAGATAATTGTTATTTAAATTTTTCAAGAATTATTATGAATTTATAACAAAACTATAAAATTCTTTTGAGTTAAAATATTTAAATGAATACTCATCAAATAACAAACATACATTCATATTTTTATTAGACGGTGTACATGTAATAGCCATAAACTACCATCGCCTAAAAAGTTATTTGAAGTATTGAAAAAAAGTTACGAATATGCAGTCCGTCACGAGCACTTTAAAGGGCTGCCTTTTGGATGTTGATGGGGAGTTAAATACCAATATTAAAGAGAACCTGAGGACCGGAATATTTTTCTCAATCTATCCGTCAAACTTCAGATTTAAGAAGACACTTCATGTTGTACGCATTATACAGGCGCGCTAGTGTGACGTCATAACATATTATGGCGTTCAAGCAGCTGCAGTTATTTACTTTTAGAGTCCCTCCAGAATATTTTAAATAATTAATAAATATTAAAAACTTGCTTCACTTTATAATATAATTAAAATAAAAAAATAAATTGCGATATATTTCCTAAGTGGTAAATTTTATTAAAAACATGTAAATCATATAAGAATCATTTTATAATTTTTTTATACATCGCATATTTATAATTATTCATATTTCTTCCTCGAAACAATAAGAATAGGAAAACGTTATAACATGCCTACAACAAGGTGATGCTGATTAGGATGACAATTACTATACCACATTGTGATTACCGTCTTTAGAGGGATATCAGATGTTGGTCTTTTTACCCTAACATTTTAACCCCTACAGCGACCTTTTAACATAAACACGCAATGTATTCACACTACTGTTTCGGGGCTACAGTACCAACCTAGTCAGCGTCTGGGAACAGAATCATACCACTGGTAAAATAAGGTGATCATCTGAAACGAGTAGAAGTATGTACGAGCATACATTTCACCTGTTGTATAGAAGTACATATATGTAAATAGTTCATGTGAACTATGTTTGTGTATCACAACCCCTAACGTTACAGGTGGTCATAACATATACCATAAACGCCAAAAGCTCGATAACGGACCTCGTTTCACAATATCAATCGCGCCTGAAAACACTGCGTTTGATTAAGCATGCTGAAATAACGCGCCGGCGGCAGCCATTTTATGGCTCCTCGAACGATTCCTTTCCCCACTTGCAATTTTTTTTATAGCGCCGATAAGCACACAAATTTTCCGCTGTGGAAATTAGCTTTTTTCATAAACGCTCCGGCGTTTTAATCTCGGAACAGATTATAAATGCAATTCAATTAAAAGTACAATTTTATTATCTGTTTTTACTACTTTCTACCTTTACTCTCAATCAAATCTCAATTATGATGTATCAAATTTCCTAATATCTGAAATTGTGTCATCCGGTTAATAATATTTCATACATGTTTTTCTTTTAATTTAGTATTCTTTACCAATTTTTGAGGTCTTTGTGTTTGGTTATGTAATATTGAGCGCTATTCTCTAATTGCCTTGTGGTATGCTTAATGTATCTTTGTACATCTAAGGACAGTTTGAGCAGAAACACGCATTTTAAATTTAGTTGTAATACGAAAGGATGGCTCCGGTCGGGTAAAATCTATCCTTTATATTGTGGTATTGCTATTTTACAGACACTGTACATACTAATAATCCTTTTCCCTAATGTAAAACGTCTGTGAATTTAGATATATATTCGTAGGAAATATGTCTATATATATTATATTTATAAATAAAATGGGTTTTGTTTATTCGCCAATCACGTGAAAACTAGTGAATGTATAAATATAGGGACATGAGCATTTCACGCGAAGTGATTTGTAGGTAGTTAAAGACAATTTATTTTTTGCATTTCATAGATCCTTCACCATTTTATTTATAATTAACGTTTATAAACTTTTTCACTTTGCAGAAGTATATGCTGTTGCTATGGTACCGGTTGCTATAGATAGTTATTTGCGGTCTAATTCTGTATTATTGACAGCAAACCGGGCGGAGAATAGCTAGTTTTCTATATGTTTTAAATAATGTCTGATGTTCCGACATTAGGCCCATTATTTATTAAACTTTGAGCTGCGAGTATACTTTTAGATTTTATAACCCTCTTTTGCCGGAGACCGTCTAGGTATGTACCACCGCAGCGTCTATCGCAGCCGACAGACAGTACTGTCTTCCGGTATACAGGGAGTTGTAGCCAGTAAAATTACTGAGATAATGACACTTAACACCTTATGTCTCAAGGCGACGACCGCAATGCGGTGCTCTGTAATCATCCTAACTAGCCTACTACTACTACATTGTTATGGGCAGGCGTATCATTTACCATCAGGTGATCGTCTTCTTCGTCCCGTCGTTTCGTGTTATAAAAAAACCAGTGATACAAATGGGGGCAGGTCGGCGCGCGCGGGGCGGGCGCGCCCTACTTGCGCACACAATTTACGAGCTCATTGTTTCCGAGGAGAATTTTTCGAAATGACCCGATAAGCTGCTCGCCGGGCGCAGTGTGCCGCGCTCCTTAATTAATACTTTTTACCTCACAATTACTAGTATATGTTAATAGAATGCTTCTTCTGCTGGTAGGTCGATGTAGCCGGAGACCGTCTAGGTAAGTACCACCACTGTGCCGATTTCTACCGCCAAACTGCGCAAATATTACTGTGTTCCGGTATGAAGGGTACTGTAGTTGGTCTACTGGGACAACGTAACTTAACATCTTATGTCTCAGAGCGACGAGCTTGAAGCGATCCAGTGCATAACATCTTAACTAGCTCCAAGTTCTTATGTGCAGGCGTGTCACCATCAGGTGAACGTTCTGCTTGTCTTCACTTCATCGCATAAAATAAAAGAGATGGTTTCCATGAGCAGAACACCACTGCACTAATGATAGTACTGATAGCCTCAACTGTACTTACAAATGCGAGTTTTGTTAATTAACCCAAAAAAATTATATCTTGTATAACTTATAATAAGTACTTATTATGGAGGCCGATCAAGTAGAGATACTTAATTATAGTTTTAAACATCTGAATCAATTGGTTTAGACGACCTTCGATATTGTTATTTAATACGGGCGTATACTTTAGAAATGAGCCGAGAAGCTGTTCACTAGGGTAGTGACGCCATCTCAATGTACTTTACATTTTCATTTCAGTTACTAGTACTGAAACAAGAGTGGTTTTATAAAAAAAAAAAACATCTTTCTCCTAAATAAAACCAATTTGCAATTTATAATATGCAATACTTTAAAATATAATTACAGGAGGGCTATAACAAAACTAAAAAATATCCTAATTCTGCGCACAGATCAAAAAGGGGTATTTTTTCGTAGAGAAAAGATGATTTAAAGAATAAATGAATCTATTGATCTACACAACCTTACATTTTTTAAATAAATAAGCAATTGGACGAACTGATTTTTCACCTAGTGGTAAGTGATGAAGATAAGGGTAGGAGATGCAAGCTATGATGTTAACAAAGCATAAGTTATCTAAAACGCGTATGTCTTATAATAAGAATATTCTCTGAAGAACAGCAAACGAGAATTCATGATATTGGTACCGCTCAGGAAATATTTACGTGTGGTCATATATAAAAGGAAAAAATCAAAAAACATGCGCAAAAGTCCGATTGAGACCTTGTTCAGTGGCTTTGGTCGTTGGTGGTTAATTAACGTGCAAAGAAATAATTCATCGGCACGATGAGTCACATCAATACCCTGCCCTCTGACTAACCAGCTTTCTCTCGCTTTAGAGGAAAACAAGTTCTGCATCAGATAGCAAAGGCAGAAAGTTTCACAATTTTCGAAAAATTACGTGTGAATTAGTATAAAGTTGGTCCATCAAATCATGTCCTCATTAATCAGTCCACAGTTGGACATGGACTTTCCTTTACATTTCTACGCCAATTGCTGCGCGTCCAACGACTTCCTGCGACCTTCACCAACAATATTATCTACTATGAAATAATAACAATAATTGTATTTCCTTTTTATATAATTGTCTAAGATATTTAAAAACATTAAATTTATGTATATTCCTTAACATATTAGTAGTCTTCCTTTAATATACATATATAAACCAATTTTTTTAATAAAACTATTATTTTTAATCTACTTCAGTATAATTTTCTTTGTTGTTTATGAAAATACACTACTAATCCAATTTGTTATGTTTATAATATAATTATTAATGGTGTTAGTATATACGTCTACATTATATATTGACTATATAATAATATGCTCTTATTGTGTGAACACAAGAGGTGTAACAAAAGCCACTTGAGGGATTATACGAGTACCATCAATCATGGGCGCCGCAAACAATTGGGACAACCAGGGGCCACGAGTAATTGAATTTACCGACAAATATAAATATTATACAGACAAGACACACAGAAAGAATAGATTCTATATCAAAACTTGGAAATAATAGTTTGCTACTGTAGTGTAGGAGATTACATGTGGCCGGGATGCGAATGTTAAGATGGATGTGCGGTGTGACGAGGATGGATAGAATTAAGAATAAGTATATTAGAATAAGTGTAAAAGTTGCTAGTGACAGAGGAATTGAGCAGCAAGAGGACAGCGTGGTACGGGCATGTTGTGCGGAGGGATAAAGGAAATATAACAAAGGAAGTAATGAGAATGAACGTGGATGGTTATAAGGATAGAGGAAGACCGAAGAAAGAGACGATGGATTGTGTGAAAGATAACATGTGTAAGAAGTATGTGAATTTAGATATGACGGCTGATAGAAGGATATGGAAGAGAAGTACATACTGTGTCGACCCCACATAACTGGGAAAAGGGCAGAAGACAGAAGAAAAAGAGTTGGCTACTGTCTTACCACAGCAGGCCACATCACGAGTTTACACTATGATAGATCATATTAAAGTATTCACTTATATTGATTGAAAATAAAGTTTTCGATTACGCTATGGAGACTTCATAATTAAAATGCAGAGAGAATATCTTTAGCCATTTTATCTACAATAATTTACCTTATATACTCGACCTGCAGATTCATTCATTAATTGACCAAAAACCACTGTCACCAAACTACACCACACGCGTAATGTGATGCAAGCGAGAGAGTTGTAAGTAAACGTTGTAAATAAGGTAAAGCCCTAAATGATAATATCAGAGAAAATTAGAAATAAATTAAAAAAAATATGATGAAAGCGAATCAGAAACATTTTCAAGATTTTTTTCTGAGTACGAGTAACAAATATTCAACTGGGGTTCTATACGATTTATGAAAAAAAATAGTTTTTTACATAACGCTTCTTTTATAAATAAAACAGTTCATTTAAACATTGTATGAAATAAAAAAGTACACATATATTTTTGTTATTCATACTTTTATATGTGTAATAACTAAATGGGGAGAAAATACCACTTAGATCAATTATGAAGTAGAATATAAGTTTCACTTAGAACGGTTCATGTATTTTAAAGAAAAAGATTAAATTTGTGTCATTTTTTTTAATGTATACCTAAAAGTTGCTCGCATCCAGTGGGTTCCTGCGATTCTCACCAGATCGTCAGTCCACCTTGTGGGAGTCTACCCAACACTACGTCTACGTCTATGTGGAGGTCATTGGGGGTGGCCTATGTCCAGCTGTGGACGTCTGTCGGCTGATGATGATACATAAAAGTTAATGTTTAACTAGCGACAAGGCATACGTCCAAATTTTAATCATAACCCATAAGAAATCAGAGTTACACATCATATTCGTACTTATAACTCGGATTCCACTCTGATATCAGTATACTAGTGGTGGATTACTGCCAGAGACCGTCAGAGCAGACATCGCACAAAGCGACAAACCAATACTATCAGTGGAAAAAAAGAGCATAAGAAGATTGAACATCGAATTAACTCTCTTAACCTGATCGCCAAGGCTTGAAGAACTTACCGCGTGATGATGAATGCAACAAACGTAGGAAGAAGAAGACTTAAGAACGCTTCCGAATCATCTTTCCAATTACCACAAACAGAGAGGACTCAAAATGGTTCAGCTATTTTATACATACTAAGCGACAGACGGATAAGTTGGTAAATTTATTGGAGAAAGGTATAAATGATTATGTGAACCCCTGCTGAAGAACTTCATATTCATTTTCCTCTAATAATCTCTTTATATATTGAAATGTACTACGATATATTTGTTTTATGCTTTATTTAACATGTCAAAACATATCAAAGTGAAATTTAAAAAGTGTTTGAGGTCGAAAATCTCCGCACCGGTTCTTATAATCATCTAAAAGTTGGTACTCGTATATGAATTTTATCATGGAGATGCATTTCAAAATGCCACTTTGTTATAAAACATGTTTTATATGTGTAAATATGGCATACGTTTAGTGAAGTCGTGGATGGTGAAACATGCGCAGCCAGAATACTTTGGCTCTCAGATGTTGACAGCTGAAATACAGCAAGTGCCATCCTTTATCATTAACCAACTCCACAAAATGTGAGAGAACTTCAGTGTCATAAGACAAGCACTTAACTATTCTATCATGGAAATTTTGATAGTTGGTAATGAATATAATTCAATTTCAGTAAGACAGTGATTGAGTCAATGGAAACAAACTGTACGTCTGCGGGTTTTCATTTGGATATTGCTTTGAGTCAATTTTGAGGTTATTTCCTTTCTTCAACATTGCCGCTCTGGATTTTGTAAATTAGGTACATAATTATTAAGATGAAATGGATTAAAAAAAAAACAATTTTCCTCTGTAGTAAGATTACTGCGGGGAACTTAATTTGCTTTGATTTTTTATCGTTTTAGTACAGCGACGCGACGCGTACGCGGCTTCAACTTTATCGCCACGTACTCGCAACGAGTATGTCGCTACGTTAGTGATTTACTTTCGAACAACTTAATAAAAGTCAACAATTTAAACAAATTTTCTAAATCACATAGTAACAAGTGTTTTAAATAAACAAAAATACAGATTTTAATATTTCTATAAAAATTTTGGTTCTAACCTTTAAAGAAGAAATGTTTGTATTTAGTCTGTATTTAAAAATACCTGTCATTTAATGCAATAAAAAGTAAAAAGGTAACGTACGCCATTGCGGAGTCCGCGAGCTCGCGCCGATCGCCGGCTTGAAGACTACGCGAGTCGGGGCGAACAAACTAGCTAGCTTAAATAGTTTGCTCATACCGCTCGGGTGGTCTTCCCGCCGCTGGCGCCTCTCCCAGCGCTGGCCGTGCCGTGGGCGGCGGCTGCGCGCGCGCCGCGGCCCAGCACGGCGCGGCTTGGCGCGGAGGTGCGCGCGCGCCTCCATCCGCAACCGGACTACCGATGTAAAACTATATTGTTTGTGCAAGTGTTTTCAGTAACTATTGTTAAGGACTTTTCTACTATTACCTCTGCAATGTCGCGGTGCAACCGCGCGATCGGCGCTTTCGCGTTTTTATCATTTAAACACTTTGAATTATTAATAGCAACTAAACATTATTGATCGCTATCCTGATTTTGTTACAGCATTGATTAATAGTTTCATTTCTCATGAGTCTTGGTTTTGTTAACAATATGAGAGAGAAGGCTTACAACAACACAACTCCTTTTTTATAAATAATCCCATTGAAACTAATTATCGACAAGGATGAGAATATTAATCTGCTGAAATGTTGACCGCAGTGTCTAATACTAACAACTACATTGTGGAATCAGTTTTAGTTTTAGGTATTTCTGATTTCAAGTCCTACTAGGTACTACTTCCACTAACTTCTCAAACGTTGGCAATCCACTGTGCAACATAATTACCGCTACAAAGTTATGAGCAAACGTGTCTCTGTGCAACAGAGGTAAATGACTTTCAAGTTCATTTTTAATATAATTATTGGGATAATAGGACTTAACATCTTAGGTTACATAGCACGGTGCACAGTGCGGTGTATACCACATTAACATTGCTATGGATGAATGCATCATTTATTATTAAGTGAAAATCTCGCTCGTTTCGTTGATTCATCGGATAAAAATGGACTTAAAGCGTAAAGTAATTGAAACAAAAATAAAAACTGGTCAATAGTTAAGTTAGATGGATTTGCAGCGTTGCGGCGGTGGAGCGCCGACGGTGGCGACCCACATCGGAGGCAGGCGGCCACCTTTATCAATGTTGATAAACTTAACTGCCTCCCTCGCCGAGAGCCGCGCCGCCGTGTAATCGCCGCGTGCGCAACGTGCGCAGCGTGTGCAGCCAGCTTGTGGCGAACCGATCGCTTCCCGATAAATTATTGAGCCTCTAACGATCTCTTTCTATTAATTAGCTTTCGTAATCACAACCGCCGCTACCACCAAGGCTCTACTACTGCCCAGCGATAAGGCTATACGAAACTATGAAACGGAGTCTTCTCACCTTATTTAACCGCAAATCACTCCATGAATTACTTTGCTCATCCGAAGCATAACCTACAACGACGTTCTTGGATGCCGAAACTGTAATTGCGGTTACAACTACTATTACTACGACTCATAGTTTAAACAATTACTGCGATACAAACGTAAAATAGTAATATCTACTATGATCATCATAAGCCAAAAGACGTCCACTGCTGGACAAGGCCTCTCTCGAAGACCTACATATCTAGGAATTATTTGCGAGGAATTGAGCCGTAGCCCACCACACTGACCAAATGCGGTTTGGTGGGTGGTCAGAGCCTTGCCTGTTATTCAGCAAGATGCACCGCGTGCAGGTGAGGTTGACTTGGGCTCCGTAAGATGTTGCTCAAAATTTCCAATGCAGACAAATGACTTATTGCCCAGTAACGATAATACTGATGTTATGCCTTTGTTGAGTAAACAAAATAAATAATATTAAAGTATATTATGTTTTGAAAACCTAAACATATTAAATTTATCGAATATACGTCGATAGCTCATAAATAGTTATGTATTAATTATTGAAGTTATTCCGTCTTATGAACAGCTATTACAATTTTATCTAAGGTTTTTGGATAATTTGTTTTGCACAATTGTCGTCGTATCAGATTTCGAATCTTAGATATAAGATAGTAGCTATAAAACATACATAATATATTTAAAGTTTTAAAAATAATAGCATAACACTGCGACAGTTAAATATTGCTAAAAATAAATGGCAGGCGCTAAATTATAACGACCATTTTATTTGTTGTAATAAAGGAAAGTGAAAATTTTTTCAATACCTTAAAACTACTATTACTACATACTAAATATTTTTTATTTGTTTAGCAGTAATTGTTTTTGTTCTTTATTTTATGCTACATTCCCGCAGAGGGCACTGTCAGTTAGTCTCACACACCGTTCATCTCATATTCATTTGATTCCGCGCTTGCATTGTAACACAAAGTTCCTTAGTTCGATTTCTGGACTGCAATATGGAGTGTGTACCACTCTTGTACTATAAAACTGCAACTGTAACAGCATTGACGTGTTCTGGTTGTCAACATCTGAGACGCAGATTTTGATCTGGCTTTCATTGCCGTCCACTGTTTCATTTTATATGTTTTTTATTCAACGAAGCGACAAGACAGGCGGGACGTTGACCTGATGGTATGTGATATTCTTGGCCATAATAATATGGCGCTAGTTAGGATGATATACACAGCATTACATTGCGCACGCCGCCTTGAGACATAGATGTAAATTCTTATTATCGCAGACATTTCACTAGTTAGAACGCTCTTCAAACTGGAACACAGTAATTTTTACACACTATTGTTTAATTACAGAAAATAGCGCTGTAATGGAGCCTCTGGTCTCTGGAAAGAGAGACTTATCACCAGTAAATTTTGCAAAAAATGTGAAATAAAGTCTAGTGACAGCACGTACAAAAATAAATTTTTGTGTATTCTCTTTCACGGCAACATGTACCGAAGTAGATTATTTGGGGATCCAAAAGACATCGAAAAAATACTTATGAACAAAGAAACTAGTTCTATTTATTGTTATTGATTTCTTAGTTTAACGAATTTGTAACAGGTATGACATAGATGCATTATAACCTGGAGCCAACAAGTTTCGTGCAAGCAGTACTAGTATGTAATGCCTTGCATTGAATAAATAGCATCAAAATAAAAATAGAAAGGTAAGAATTGAATTCTTTGAGTTTGTGCCAACCGGCGGCCGGCGGGAGGTAACGTGGCGCCGAAAATATTTGTATCCCATTCATGTTGGCACACTTGCTGACATCTTTGTAAGACGTGGATATTATAATGAACATCATAAAAAGCGCAATAAAAAACCACTTTGCTTTCTTATTTAGTAATAAATAATGTGATAAGCTTCAGTATTAGTCTTGTCGTACTTGTCGTAGAAGGCGACTAATAGGGTTGTCGGGGTCGTGTACTTTGAAGGAGGTGGGGCCCTCATTGTCCACAAGGTGAGCCCGGAATTAACGACAAGTACAAGGTGGTCTAGTTCTTGTCGCACCAAAGTGAGGGTGTCGCGGAGGGCTACTGCGTTTCCTGACAAGTGCTTTGGGCGTAGTTGCTTGAGGCATCGACGGTGTTTTAGTGGGTTAAAATCCCACATAACCTTGTCTTCCTCTTAAAAGCAGAGTATCTTTGAGAAGATTTTCCCCGATAACTAAAAAGAGTCTATGATGCCGGAGACCATCTAGATAGGTGCCACCGCAGTTCTTATTGCAACTGACAGATAGCAGTGTACAAACATTAGCGTGTTTCGGTTTGAAGGACGCCGTAGCTAGTTAAATTACTGCGGTGACGAGACAACGTCGTATGTCTCAGGAGCACAATACGGTGTTGTGTATAAAATCCTAACTAGCGCCACTTTAGTTAGCGTCTTACTCGTGTTGTGCAAGAGAAGGTGTAAGTTTAGTCTTTCCCGTTGTTCAAAGTTTTTTTCAATTTAAAAAAAAAACAACGACGACTATGATTTTAAACAAAATAATCATCAAAGTCAGATGATGATTCAAATATGTACGCAAAAAAGTATCGAAACGACAATTTTTTTAATCATTAATTTTGATGAAACTCTTCATTTATCCAGGGCTGTTATCGAAATAATGTTTAAGATGCAGCAAAACTATATATTAGTTTATAATATTTATAATTCCTTTTGTTTATATGAAATTATGGTCTTTAGAATAAATTCTTAGTGTGTATTCTTTATGATTGTTTACGATTTTATGAATCATATAAATAAAACCACACTTGCATTTATGTGCGTGATAATGATTCTCTCGTTTATTACATTACTCTATAATTATTGTAAATCTTTTGTTGTTAACTCAACAACACGCTATAATTTATTTATCAATATTTCTATATGTATGTTGATGCGTTAGTCTACTTAGTATTCCGTTACACTTGATTTTACTTTAAGATATCTAACGGGAAAAGCTAACGGCCCAGTTTTCGCGCAAATCATAAACAAAAAGTACATTAACAAAAATCTAAGTACATTTTTTATATCACTGAATGACCTCATCAACGCATAATATTAAGTGACAATGCGTCTATAGTTGGCATGCTCTCTCAAAATACTCCTACCGTCATTTTTCTCTATTCACGTATGTTGAAGGCCGGAATATAGCGATGTTGTTATGGTAGTATATTTACAATTTAAGCCAGCACGGCTTGCCAGCCGTGTTCGAATAAACTAAACCATCACCCAAACCACACTTGTACCTCCGCAAACGAATCAGGGACCTTCGTATCCTGGCCAGCGGTTAGCCACTGCGCACGCATGCAGTTAAGTTGTGCGTGTGGTTAGTGCGTCATATCCTGGATATCATCAACGAAAATAGGTAACAGTTTGATTTGTTTACATATAGTTAAGTTTATAAACGTTGACTTTTGAAAATAAATACTTATTCACATGTTGTTTAAATGTATTAAACGTTCACTGTACTGTTTCATATATTATATTTACATCACACAACAGGTTTTAAGGAATGCCAATAAATTATTTTAAGATTTTTATTTTGTTATTCGAGGATGCGACGAAGTGAGCAGGATACTGCATGAAGGTAAGTTGTACGCTTTCACATGATAATGTTGCGCTAGATAAACGATATACTCTAGTTATTTCCCAAAATATAATAACCTTTAAACTGGAATGAAGCAACATTCGTGTACTACCGTTTGTCGGTAGAAATAAAGGCTGCGGTGGTACCTGCCCAGACGGACTGCAACAGAGACCTATCGCTTAGTAACCTATTTGGATATACAGCTCTAAACGAACGATAATAAGTACAACGTTGATTAAGTTGTTTCAAATATAGTTATTTGCCTTAACGTGAAGCGGCTACATCACGACATGCTATCGCTCTAGTACACCTTGTTACACACAAAACAGAGATTCTCGAACGGTAATACCGGATATTAAGTCTGACCTAAGAAATCATTCCATTTCTTTCTAACTTATCACGCACGCCGTATGTTGCTTTGATAAGCATCATTCTATCCCACTCTAACAAATCGTAAGCTGCTGTTTCTTCGCGTCTGTGGTGTATTTTGAAGCGAGCCCTCGAGTTGCCCTAATCTATTTAAAAAATAGCAAAATTTTGTGAAATACTTTTTGGTATTATGAATAAATTTTCATAATTACTGTTAGGTAAATTATTGATATTTTAATGTTAATTCATTTATTGGTACTAAAATCAGTTTTTGAAATATTAAAGTATATTCATTTTTTACAATGGATTATAAGATTGAGATTCATATTGTTGTTAAAGCAATGAGTATTGTATGATATGTTAATAATGATACATGTTATAAAATAATGAGTGCGCTAGAAACATTAATTTACAAATGTTTTATGTTTTGGGAAAAATTTCTTCGTATGGTAACACTAAGAACGCATCAGTGGTGGTAAAGCATTCGCTGTTGTAGCGTTGTGCAGTCGTGCCAGCTCTGTAGTGGCCGGGTTCGGGGCGGTGATCAGTGCGCGAGCAGAACACCGCGAGTACTGTGAAGTCTGGAGATTCGGCGGCGGCGAGCGCACCAAATGAAACTGTAGTTTTGTTTGTGAAGTGAGAATATATAAAACATTAATGCCTCGATGGCGCGAGGATGCCTGCGGTAGACCGAAAACTTGGAAAGTTTCGAATGCGCTTTTCAAGATGCGTCGCCTTTTGTAATACATTCAAATTTATATCCTGTGCTAGTGCCCGTTGACTGGTGAAAATGATAACCCGCCTTTGTTTCGTGGACGTGAGTAATTGCAGTTTTAATATTGTGTCATGATTTCTAAGAAGTTTATATGTTTTACAACTTTGTAGTTTGTTTTTATATTATTCTATATATTTTCCCTTTCCGGCGGGCGCGCGCCGCGCTCAATGTGTGCCCGTAGAAAGTCCGTTTGTTTTTCTTTTGCATACAACTTACACAAAGAAATTGCGTGCGTCGCGTGATTTACTTCAAATGTTTAACGTTTAACTTAATTTATTACCGTCTTTGATGTTTATATTTATTTATATTCGCTCATTGATTATATTGTGATTAATTTGCTATAAGAGTCTAGGTTTACGAATTTTTATTATAGTTAATATGTCACGTCAATTTACATAGGAATTTCTTTTGCGATGGAGACAGAAGCACTCGTCGGTTGTTGTTACTTTTTTCTGTAGCTACCTCGTTATTATACACGAACATCTTACACCTGGAGTCGATGTGGTGTAGTGTAAATATTCTATCAATAGTGCTTAAATCCTTTGTCAATGTATTTGGAATAGAATTAAATTACAAATTTGAGAAAAGAAAGGAGGCGTGTTTTCTCCACAAATTTCTTTTATTGCAAACGTTTCTATGTTCCAGTAGTCCATTATTTTGAATAGCTACATTAGCCTTCAAACTGATACCGTTCAGCTAGCCTGGACGGTATTTAGTTGGCAGGCCGTAGCATTAACATAAATACACGAACGTTAAAACACCTTAGGTTTTATGGTGTGGCTGAAGTTTCATTTCTGTTTATTATTATTTTTTTATTCAATTAAACAATGAGACGAGCGTCCGGTTAACCTGATGGCAAGTGAAACGCGTGCCCATAACAACGTGGCGCTAGTTAAGATGATATATACTGCACCACATTACTCTCGCCGCCTAAGACAAGGTGTTGAATCTCGTTACCTTAGTTGTTACACTAGCTACAGCGCCTGTTGAACCGGAACACAGTAATGTTTACACCCTGCTGTTTGTCTGCAGAAATTGGTGATGCAGCGGTACAGTCTTCGTAAAATAAATCCACTTCTAATTAAAGCTTAAGTTAAATAACTTAATAAGTACAAACAGTAAAATAATATTAATAGTAAAAATTTTCTTTAAATACTTAGGATGTATTATTTTTAGTATGTCTTGTAGCTGGGGATTCACTTGTACACTTATCATCGTCAGCCGATAGACGTCCACTGCTGGACACAGGCCTCATGTAGGAAACCGATAAGTCTAAGTAAAATTTTATTATTAAATGTTTTATTTGCGTAACTTAACGGCGAAACTAATATCCGGTTCTATAATTACATTCCGTTATACAGCAGCGAATTACATTTGGTATGGAAAATAAAAATAAATTACTCCATAACAAGATTTTATAAATTGTTGCCTACTGGTTTACTAGCAGTTAAATAAATGCTTTTGATGTTTTATCATCATCATCGTTATCAGCCGACAGACTGACATACGCTCACTGCTGAACATACGCCTCAACAAAGATCTCAACATCGATCGATCCAGCTGTTTCCCGCAACCTTTACCAGATCGTCTGATCAACTGGTGACGGGCCTGACAACACTACGTCTTCCGGTACGTGGTCGACATTGGAGGACCTTGGTGCCCCATTGGCTGTCACTCCTTCCAGCGATGTGTTCTACCCATTGCCACTTCAGGCTAGCAATGTTTTGTTTATATAAGTAAAACTAGACTAACATATAACCTAGTATTTTTAGTAAGCTATGCCAAAATGTAGATGTTCAGGGTATAACGCGTCTGTCTGTACTTAACATGACAGGACTGATATGCTGGTAGGTCCTTGTTGTCTCACTCACACAGTACTCACGTATCGCAATGACCGGAGATCACGTCCAGCCATTGTCATCCTCAGGGTGAGACCTAACGTCCAGTCTCCATGCGACGAGCGCAATACGGTGCAGTGTATAACATTCTAACACATATATAACATACTAATTCATGAACGGGCGTATCACTTACCATCAGGTGAACGTCCCGCTCGTGTCGTTGCTTAATTGAATAAAAAAAAATCTTAAGTATATTCTGTTACCTCTCTAAGTACTCGCACGAATCAAGTTATTGTAACATTAAATTGCGATGACTGACATGGAGTAAGTTTTATAGCTAGTTAACATACTTGCGTAGTAATAAATGATTGTTGTATGTAACTATGTTAATAAGTATATGCGCGTTATATATTTATATATATATATATGTATATGTATCTTTACATATGTGTATAAATATGTATAAAAGCCCATCGTAAACATTGTTCCGTTCTATTTTAGTCCTTACTGATGTCATTAGTATCAAGTTGCGGTTTGTGATTTGATAAAGAACACACACATTATAATGCGTGATGTAATGTTTACTAAGTGCTTACACCCACCCACACACGCACACTCACACGCACACGCAGACGCACACGCACACACACAAGCACACACGCGCACGCACACGCACACGTACGCACGCACGCACGCACACACACACACACACACACACACACACACACACACACACACACACACACACACACACACACACACACAATTATTTTCCCTAAGTCAACCAACCTTACTTTTACTTGAGATTTGTTATTCCTGTATCGATGGGGCAGTAAGCAAGTGACTTGTTCACCTGATGTCAAGTGATACGCCCGCCAATAACAACGTGATTAAGATGTTATACACTGCACGATATTGCGCTTGTCGCTTTGAGACAAGATGTTGAGTCTTGTTACTCCAATAATTTTACTAGCTACAGCGCCCTTCAAACCGGATATCAATAATGTTTGCACATTACTGTTTGACGGGTGCAATATGGGGCGATGAGCGTAATGTGATGCAGTGGATAACATCTTAACTAGCGTCACGTTTATGTTGGTGAGCGTAACACTTACCCACAGGTAGATGTCCCGCTCGTCTATTCGCTTAATTGAATTAAAAAAAAAAATACCTAAATTGTACTGGTGGTAGTCGTGCCGGAGACCGTCTAGCTACAGCTACACCGCAGCTCCCACTTCTGCTGATAAGCAGTAGTGTGGAAAGTTTACGCTGTTTAGGTTTGAAGGACGCTGTAGCTAGTGAAATTACCGAGGTAACGTGTCTTAGCATCCTAATCCTCAAGACGCCGAGCACAATGTGGTGCAGTACGCTATCGGCACGATGTTGGGGGGTAACGATTACCAAGGTCTCGTTCGTCTCCTTGTTGTTTCTTAGAAAATGGGAGTACCGTTGATGTAGTGTATAACACTGTGGTCTTGGTCATGATGATGCAACCAGTTACCGTCGTAAACAATAACCTGGCAGTCGGGCATATGTGGAGACCTACCGAAACCGTATCGGTTTCTATTGTAGATACCAGAAATGGTTCTCGATTAGCTAATGATCGACACAATTATATGTCCATTATGTTAAGTATCATTAAGTAACACCATTAACGGGACACGGGACATTTGTACTTACTGCTCTTGTACAGATGCTACCCTGGACTGGTCTGTGACGGTGCTGGTTAAGGATATGCCTCTCACTGGGATGAGCTTTCGTTTGGTACAGCTTGTATGTGCTATTGCGGGAACCCACTGGACGTGAGCAACGCGGGACCGAACGATGTGGAGATCCTTTGGCGGAGAGGCCTATGTCCAGCAGTGGACGTCTATAGACTGATGATGATGTACTAATGGTGGCCACTTAAAATATTTCAATGAGACTAAGTCACCCAGCGCTAAGTGGGTCTTCTATGTCAGAAGCCGTTCGATTAACGCTCTCTTCTATTGCCAAGCAGCCAAGTGAAAACTATCTACTGTCCCAGTTGTAAGGTTACTTAAGGAATTAGGATTAATGAGGAGTAATATGGTGCAAATGTACGACGAGTTACTTTTATCATAAAGTCTTACTCATTTTCTCACTTCATTGTTTTAAACTAAATAAAATCCAGGTTCAAAAAGTTTATATTGTTATACTTAAGACCTAGCTAGGGATAAAATGAACAAAAGACAATCGTCATTCATAATCATTATCAGCCTTTGCTTATCCACTGCTGGCTTTTCCCAATGTCTTCCACTAAATGCGGTCCTCAGCTTCTCGCATGCACCTACTTCCGACCGCTCTGATGATATGGCTCCATCTGGAGGGAGGGCGTTCTACACACCTGCGACCTGTACGCGGCCTCCACTCAAGACTTATGTCATCGCTGAGATAAGAACTGATGAGGGAAAATTCACAGTCACAAATAATTTATCATTCCACTTTAATCAGTGGTGGTTAACCGGAAGTTTACCGAACTGCTGGTCTATATAATTTAATAAAATACCAATACTGCGGGTCCTGGCGGAGGAACTCTTTTGTTGCATCATTACTGTCCTCTTTTTCTGGTTGTAGATCAAGATGTCATTTAATATCCGTGTCAAACATCTCGTGCCCCGAAACCATTAAATAATGTGTAAATTATGCACGTCCCGATGCATGACGCGAGGGTCGTCTCCGCGAAGTGAAGGTATGCATAATCATGCCTGACCTTCATTATTTTGTGTGGACACGAGCGAAATTCTAATTTGATGTTTAGAATAATGAATCCAAAGTATTATGCACATGAATAAATCTAAAGACCAAGTCTATATGTTTTCTACATCTGAACAAGCATTATCTAGGCTATTTGGAACTGAATCCGTTTCTGATACACTTTTTAAATGTTTCATCATCATTATCATCAGCTGGGCCGTTTTCCTCTACGCTGACTCATCATCATTATCAGCCGACAGACGTCCACTACTTGATATTCTCCAAAAGATCTTAACATCGATCGATACTGCGCTGCTCGCATTCAGCTGTTTCCCGCAACCTTCACCAGATGGCCCAGTGCGGGTTGGTGGGAGCCAGAGCCTCGTTTGTTGATTAGCAGGATGCACCACGAGCAGGTGAGGTTGGCTTGGATCCTGTTAGTCGTTGTGCGGGACACCTTACACCCCTTGGGTGTTTCAATAGTTTATACTTGGATACAATAGTAGTTATTTATATTAGGTTTGTCAGAAACTCTTTATTCATCTCTCACATGTCCAGCAACCATACAGCGAACCACATATTAGCCAAAATCCACGAGTGTATGCTGCAGCAAATGCTATATATATATAAATGTATATGTAGGTAAAGGTAAATGCATTCAGCGCGGGCGGTCGCTGCGCAACGGCTCCGGCTCCGGCTCCGGCCCATTCCTAACGGCGCGCGACGCCGCCGGAGCGCGTGCAGCTCGCAGCAAGGCTGCACCGTAACTACACGGTGAACACTGTGTAGTTATGGTGAACTTGTAGTTATATTTAAACAACACTCAAATTTACTTAATTGAAAGTTTTACGCGGTGTAAGGGCCTCCACAACAACACACGGGATCCAAGCCAACCTCACCAGCTCGTAGTGCATCCTGTTAATTAACAAACGAGGCTCCGGCTCTCAACAACTTGCATTGGGCCGACGTGGTGGAAAGTGACCCAAATCCCCTCATATAAAACCCTACAAAATTGGATACCTTTGGAGAATCCTATGTTCAGTCGTGGACGTCTATGGGGTGATGATGATGATGAACCTTTTAGAAAGGAAACTTCCAATAGTTTAATTTCCTAAGTGTTTTGTGATTAAAATTGAAACGAGCTCCGTCAGCTTTCTATTTTAACTCGTTGAAACTTGTAATTGGATAATAACTACAGAGTTCTTGAGACCCGTGGCAACATCTATAGCCGTTACGTGTTCTTTTTATATAAAAAAGCAGACAAACCCGCGGGGAACAATTACACAGCGCCGTGTACCCCGTCCGGTGCACCGCGTGAACCCAATCCAGCGGTCCCGACCTGACTGAGCAAAACGGTTGGCAATTTCAACTCCCTCTTTGTCAGCATAAAGGAACAAACGATATAGAAATTTTAATGTATGGGCAGAGGTAAACTTAACCTTGGTCGAGGTTTCTTCCAGCAACGTTAGGAAAAACTAAATCTATAATAATAAATGTAAAAAGTATATAGCTATAGCGTGAGTAGCTCGCTGGCCTAATGGTTAGAGCGTGCGGCTTTCATTGCGAAGGTCGCGGGTACGAGTCTCGGCATGTACCGATGACTTAATATTTAAATTGTGTACATTTGTGAACTTTAGTTACAGCAGCGAGATAGAAACGGTGGAGGAAAACATCGTGAGGAAACTCGCACATTGAAATCATCTTTGTGTGTGTGTGTGGTGGCCTAAATAAAGTGGCAACAGGCTCGCCCCCTATTACACGGGACCTTTTTTTTTTTTTTTTTTTTGATATCGGTGGTGGAAATGCTGTTAACGCATACCCAGCGTCCTTTTCAAGGGGGGGGACGCCGGGTTATGTGGGGCTCGGGGCCACTGAGATGTTGTGCGTGACCCCCATACCCACTAAAACCACCACCGCTTGTCCCGCCACACGCATACTGGAGACGCCCGGGTTTCAGCCAAGCAACTCTCCGGGCGCCTCCGCGTATAAAACTCCTCTTGGTGGGTGCCCGCGGGGAGCAAAGGCACCCACCTGCCGTCCCGTACCGGCCCCTCGCGGGACCGGCACGTTGGGGCCCCCCGACCCCACAGACGACCGCGCGCGCCCACGACGGAGCGCATGCCCGGCCGCCGCCCTCCCGTGAAGGAATTGGGCGGCGGCCTCCTCCCTCCAGACTCCCCCCCCTCGTCGAAGTGGGAGGGGGGGGACAAAAACCAAGACTCCCCCGGGGGACGCACCCCCAGGGGAAACACGACAAAAGGCCCAAAGGGCCACGACCAACAGCCCGAACGCCCCCTCACACCGTGCCCGGCTAGGGGCCCATCGCTCACGGCGGGAGGAAGCGGACGGCGTGGTTCTGCCGCCGCGCTCTCCCGCCGGCCCGCCGCCGCCTGCAAGGTGCGGCAGCGGCGTCGGCCTCCCTCGTGCGCTCGGCGGCCTCCTTCTGACGCATCACTGCGCCGCAGAAGGAGGCCACCGCCCTCCAAGACCTCTCGCTGCTCAACATACGATCGATTACAGTCGGCAGCGAGAGGTCACTGCCGACTTGCGCGACGAGGGAGTGGCGTTGCGGCTCCCATGCCGGGCACTCCGCCAGAGTGTGGTGCGCCGTGTCAATCGGCGCACCACACTCGACGCATTCCTGCGTCATCTCTCTACGAGCCACCTGGTGCAAGTACTTGCCGAAACATCCATGGCCTGTCAGCACCTGCACCAGGTGGAACGTCAAGGCCCCGTACCGCCGGCTCATCCACCGGGACAGGTGGGGCCTGATGGCCTCCACCGTGTCCCGGCCGGCGGCAGGGTTACCTAACTCCGTCTCCCACCGCCGGATCAGGGCGTTATGGGTATTACACGGGACCTAATCTGACCACATCTGGCGAAATGTGGGTGTTTATTCAACTCTGCCTACCGCTACTGGGAAAAAGGCGTGATAATATAAAAAAAAAAAAAAAAAAAATAAATATAGCGTGAACCATTAATAATGTTTATATCATCACCATCATTATCAGCCGACCGGCGTCCCCTGCTGAACATCGGCCTCCCCCAAAGATCTCCACATCGATCGATCCTGTGCGGCCCGCCTCCAGCTGCTTCCCGCAACCTTCACCAGACCGTCCGACTCCCTCGTGAGGGGTCTGCTAACTCTACGTCATCTGATACGCGGTCGCCATTCGAGGTTCTTAGTGCCCGTAAATATATCGTTGACAAAGTAACGTACGTGACAACCCTAAGATGCTATTGTCCAGTTCCAACAATGGACAGAAGCTGCTGGGCGACGTGACCGCATGGGAATAAGTAACAGGATAAAAATGGTTAAACGCGAATAGTTAACGCTTCTGTATATAGATCATATATCTGTATAATGGTCGCTGGGGTGACATTTGCGTGTGTGGTGTGTGGTGTGTGGTGTGTGGTGTGTGGTGTGTGGTGTGTGGTGTGTGGTTACGCATCGGAATATTACCCGGGAATTCCGTTTGATAATATGAAAACAACAAAAGTTGGATTTTATATAGAAACATAGATCCATTATTCACCATTAATATTTCAATTCACTATATAAACCATTACTCGAGCTTTCATCGTTATAGACCCGTTACTCCGATATGGCAGCAAACGGTTGGAGTATGTGAATCTGAAGGATTTCCTCAGTTCACAGGCATTGGTACAAGCACTCCTCTTTATATTCCCAGTGTTGGTACTGGGGGCATTCACTTACTGCATATGCTGATTAAGTGCAGGTTGGCGAATATCGCGACCCCGAAAGTAGTGGTTTTTTTTTTTAATTAAATGACTCGACGAACAGGACGTTCACTTGATGGTAAGTGATATGCCCGTCTCTAACAACCTGGCGCTAGTTGGGACGTCATACACAGCGCCACATTACGCTCGTCGCCTGACACATTATACTATACCTACTGCATCACCTATTTTTGCAAACAGTAGTCTACAAATATTACTGTGCTCTGGTTAGAAGGTGGATGTATCTAGTAACACTACTGAAATACTTCAGTAGTCATCTATACAGATATATAACATTTTATCTGTGTACCGGAGAGCACTGATGCTGTAAAGACATCTTAATGAGTATCATCACATTGACGTACAGCATGTTATGAAAATGTCCTATGTTACCATTTAAAAGATCTTGCGAGTGGCAATAAATATTTTATATAATACTAGTTAAGTTAATGCAAATTACTGCCGTCAATATTATAATTAACTTGGCGAGTAAGTAAGCACGTGTTGAATAATGAACATTTTTTCTAAAGTAACATCTAAAAACTACATCGTTTGACGTGGGGTGCATTAAGTTCAAAGTGGCAGCCGTTGGGCCATGAATCTCTGCTGCGATTCAATTCCCCGGTTTGAACCCTGGCGGCGGCGGCGGGTCGGGTCGGGTCGGGTCGGGTCGGCGCGGGTCGGTGCGGTTCAATTGGCGTCGCGTGCGCTTATTGCTTTAATTGCTTTAACACTTTGCTTTCGCGCTTAGCGAGTAATTATTTTAACGCCTTCTGTGCACACGTTGGAGATTTAAAGATTTATTGAAATGGCACCAGATCGTAACGGAGCAGATCGCGAGCCACTGCTCAGGATTCCTAACACATCAGACCAGCTAGCTACATTTAGATTATGATGATCAGACTTAATAGCGAAGTTACACTACAACTATGGCGCATTTCAAATAGTTGCACCTGATTGTGGCAGCTATTAACACTACTTCTTCAGAAATAATCAATACAAACATTTCTACACAGAGGCCGATTGTGTAATGAGTGCGATGTGTTTATGTAAATATTGATCACTGGGGATGGAGATCTTTAGGGGAGGCCTGTGTCCAGCAGTGGACGTCTATCGGCTGACGATGATGATAATAAATATATATTCTCTGATATATCTTTTCTCCATTTTACCCTTGAGCTGTTCGTATGTTACTTTCTAAAGCTTTACTATCGCTCCAATCACATTTAACATCTATCGGTTTGTTTTATTCATATATTTATCTATCTTTCTATCTATTCGGTCGGATGAATCTATAGGCTTTAAGACTTTAACAGTACCAAGTAATGTTTGCACTGCATACTGCATACTGTTCATCAGCAGCTGATAGCCATCCACTACTGGACATAGGTCTCGCCCAACGATCTCCACACACAGCACAGCCTCCGGTACCATTGGGCACTAGGAGCTGTAAAGTAGTAAGGGTTCACATGGAGGGATTTAGGCCATTTCCTAGCACGTTGGCCTAATGCGGATTGGCGTGAGCCAGAACCTCGGATGTTGATTATCAGGGTGTACCACAAACAGGTGAGGTTAGCTTGGGTCCCGTGAGTTGTTGTGCGGGGGACCCTTTAAACCCCTTACGCTATTGTTCGGCGGTAGCAATGAACGAATAATGCAGGGGTGCTTCGATAGTCTCCGGCAATAGAGACGTACTGTCAGTAAAATCAATTGAAATTAAGGTGAAAATGCCGTAGGAAAAAAAAATCATAACGTCGTATCACTAGAAAAGGCATTGTTTAAATTATAATATGTTACAATAGGAGCGCGCGCGGCTCGCGGGACGGACGGGCCCGCATAGACACCGCGCCGGGTCCCGCGGCCATTTTGAATGTTCAATGGTGTCATCAGTATTCTGCGGTGCTCATTGCCGCGTATCCAAGCGGGTCTGGTACCGCAGCGCACCAGCACACACCACACCACTACACTTCACTGTAGCGACGCATTCGCTTACATCTTCCCCGAGCTGTGTTCTCAACGAGGTTTTTGGTTTCCTCATTGCAACACTTTAAAAACGCATGACCTATATCAAAGATGGACTTAATGCCTACAGAAATTGTCACCAGCCACCTTTGATGAGATGTTAAGGTTGATGGAAAATTATTCATAGTTTAATTATTAATATAATCTATATATTATATATAGAGATTTCCACCCACTTAGCCATTCCTAAGGCGTGGAAACTTGAAATTAGGTAATTATATTACTTCTTCCGAGTCTAGGTTAGCTAAATTTAGAAAATTCTTTCCCGAAAGTGAGTTGCAAGGTGTTATGGCTAGCAAAACCGATACGGAACAGGTATCACTAATATCTGGGTTGATGGCAGCGGCGAATTACATCGGCGGCGCGTGGAGAGCGGGGTTCCACAGGGGTCGGTCTTGGGCCCCTTGCTGTGGAACCTCGCGTACGACTGGCTGCTGCGGCAGCCGGTCCTCCCCGGGACGAGGGTACTATGCTACGCGGACGACACCCTCGTCTCGGCCCGGGGGAGGAGTTACGACGAGGCTGCTCGTCTGGCCGCCACTAGCACGTCGCTGGTGGTGGACCGGATCGAGCGGCTGGGTCTGAGGGTCTCCGTCACGAAGACGGAGGCTCTCCTCTTCCACGGACCCCGCAGGGGTCCACCCCGGGGCGCGATCATCCCCGTCCGGGGCGAGAGGGTCCCAGTGCGGGGAGCCCTCAAGTATTTAGGGCTCACTCTGGACGGGCGATAGAGCTTCGGGGAGCACTTCGAACGGCTTCTCCCGAAGCTCACCGCCACCGCCGCTGCGCTGGGCAGATTGCTGCCCAATGTCGGGGGGCCGGGTCATTTGTGTCGGCGCCTATACTCTGGCATCCTGCGGAGTATGGCACTGTACGGTGCGCCCGTATGGGTGGATAGGTGCGAGACCGCCAGGAACGGGCCCGTGTTGAAGAGGGCCCAACGTATCCTGGCGGTCCGAGCCTGTCGGGCATACCGTACGGTGTCCTGGACGGCGGGTACGCTTCTCGCGGGCGATGCGCCTTGGCATCTACAGGCGCAGTCGCTCGCGGAAGTGTACCTCTTCCTGCGGGATGCCGGAGAGCGTCGGCCGGACCCGGCCACGGTCCGCCGGATCAGGCGCGTTGCCCATGACGCCCTGATCCGGCGGTGGGAGACGGAGTTAGGTAACCCTGCCGCCGGCCGGGACACGGTGGAGGCCATCAGGCCCCACCTGTCCCGGTGGATGAGCCGGCGGTACGGGGCCTTGACGTTCCACCTGGTGCAGGTGCTGACAGGCCATGGATGTTTCGGCAAGTACCTGCACCTGGTGGCTCGTAGAGAGATGACGCAAGAATGCGTCGAGTGTGGTGCGCCGATTGACACGGCGCACCACACTCTGGCGGAGTGCCCGGCATGGGGGCCGCAACGCCACTCCCTCGTCGTGCAAGTCGGCAGTGACCTCTCGCTGCCGACTGTAATCGATCGTATGTTGAGCAGCGAGAGGTCTTGGAAGGCGGTGGCCTCCTTCTGCGGCGCAGTGATGCGTCAGAAGGAGGCCGCCGAGCGCACGAGGGAGACCGACGCCGCTGCCGCACCTTGCAGGCGGCGGCGGGCCGGCGGGAGAGCGCGGCGGCAGAACCACGCCGTCCGCTTCCTCCCGCCGTGAGCGACGGGCCCCTAGCCGGGCACGGTGTGATGGGGCCTTCGGGCCGTTGGGCGTGGCCCTTTGGGCCTTTTGTCGTGTTTCCCCTGGGGGTGCGTCCCCCGGGGGAGTCTTGGTTTTTGTCCCCCCTCCCTCGTCGAAGTGGGTGGGGTAGTCTGGAGGGAAGAGGCCGCCGCCCAATTCCTTCACGGGAGGGCGGCGGCCGGGCGTGCGCTCCGTCTTGGGCGCGCGCGGTCGTCTGTGGGGTCGGGGGGCCCCAACGTGCCGGTCCCGCGAGGGGCCGGTACGGGACGGCAGGTGGGTGCCTTTGCTCCCCGCGGGCACCCACCAGGAGGAGTTTTATACGCGGAGGCGCCCGGAGAGTTGCTTGGCTGAAACCCGGGCGTCTCCAGTATGCGTATTGCGGGACAAGCGGTGGTGGTTTTAGTGGGTATGGGGGTCACGCACAACATCTCAGTGGCCCCGAGCCCCACATAACCCGGCGTCCCCCCCCTTGAAAAGGACGCTGGGTATGCGGTAACAGCATTTCCACCACCGATATCAAAAAAAAAAAAAAAGGTATCACTAATATATATTTTTATTTTTTAAGCAATTACTTTCTGGAACTGTTCCGAAGGTGAAGAGTTCGAGAGCAGTCGAGCTTGAATTGCATTATATTAAAAAATAAGCTTCCATAGATCCCACATATGTGACAGGAATAAATATATTATTTCAAATAGAAGATCAAAGGTATCTACTACGGCACTAAGAGAGGTAATGGAGATAGGAAGGAAAAAACGGAGTTACGGTTGGTACATCAAAAACAAAATAAAATAGTGTTGCTAATGCTGAAAATTCTTCATTCTTATAAAGTTTTATCTATAGGTTAGACAAACACACGATAAACTTGCAAATAGGAGCGTTTACAAGTGAGCACGGCAAACACGGGGCAGACGTCAGCCTGGACAAAGTGGGCAGGGCTCGTGAACAGTAGGCGCGCCGTACACGTGCACAGCAGTAGCTTTATGGACCCATTTACTTATCTGAATAGCATGTTGCCGAGATATGCGGCCGCCTGTAACAATTTAGTGACAGTTATGTTCACAGGCGCTAAAGAACGGGCGAGGCCGAAGTACTAGAATAATATCCGAAGGTATACAAAATAGTTTGTTAATACAAAACCATTATGCTTTTATCGCCGTTGATTTAAGATGTTCCTCAGGACGGCAGCAGTACCCTTCATACTTTACCACCACTTTCGCTCAAACGTCTAAATGATATTTAACAAGACTTATCTTGTAATATAAATGCGGTAAAACTTGTGTTACAATCTGACCTGTACAAAAAGTAGCTGTATTTATATATAAATTCAGATTGGTATCGCGTCGCTATTTTCAAGGTTTCATACTCATGACTATACCATCTTATAGCTATATTTTATTATTAAAAATATATCTACCTACATATGTGAGTGTATGTTTGACAGCGTTGATCTTCTAAACATATGGATCGATCTTATTGCAATTTCGCGTGCGCGCGTATGCTTTATCATGGATTGTATTTTTTGGATAACCCATTTGTAGATACTTATCATCAGTCTTCGCAAATCATTGAAATATATATAATTCATTTTAATACGATGATAAACAGTAATCACTTGCGAATAAGACATAATACCTGATGACGCGGCTCGTTAGCTTCTATACAGATAGGATATAGACTAATACGCTCCAAGATACTGAGATTTAATGCAAAATAAATATAACCAGGGGAGACAACGTCCGCCGGATCCAGTGCTTAGTAACACGTACATACGACATACAGAAATGAATGTATGAGATATTAATAACCAGCGACGTGCCAACTGCATCTCACTCAGCGGCCGTTATATTCATTCGTTCATCTGCTTACTACTATGTCTGATGTCTCATTCGACGAAGCGACGAGACCTTCACCGGTGGCAACTGACACGTCCACTCAGAGCTGATAGTAATGACAGGCTTTTTCTAAAATTGGATAAAAATGTTATATATATATATAATATATACTAGGAGAAATAAAAAAAAATAAACAAAAGTCATAATGTAACGTAGATAAGAAATGCAATTACGGAAATTGAAAAGTGATAAGAGAGCGCCATGTCAAATCATTGAGACGACGGATGAAAGAGTGTATTTCCTAGATCGTGATAGATGAGTAGAGGGGAAGAGAGAACTGGAATGAGAGAAGGAAATTGGAAGAGAGAATTAAAGTAAAAAAAAAGAGAAAAGGTTAAATAAAATACATTAACAACCAAAATAAAAAATTGTAAATATAAATAAAATTAGTGCAGGTTTAGTTTAGACACCCTTTTTCCCTGAGGGGGACAATGGCTGGACGTGGTCTCCGGTCATTGAAGTAGCACTCACGAGTCTGGTAGGGTCTGCATAAAGCAGTCCCCGGGATGGGCTATCCCAGCATAGCGTTGGCGAGGCCACGGTTGTGTTCCGAACGGAGATCCCGTGACCTCGCCAAACGTCGGAGGTGACCACCGAGGGGGGTTTTAGTGGGTAAAATGCTCGTCATAAATCTGATTTCTCCCCAGAAAGTAAAAAGCAAAGTAACTTTTCAAAGATTTGCTCCCCGAAACAAAAAAAAAGGATCTTTTTGTTATACAAATTCTTTACACAATATAACAGTAAAGTACTTGTGTACAGTAACAATTAATTATATTATATTAGTTAGTTAGTACGATTCTGAATAGCAAAAAAACGAGGAAAACATCTCTTAGATCGATTCTTCCGTACAATAGTTAAGATGAAACTGGAAATGGATTAGTAATCGCAATACGACTGTATCGATTTAGGTATGGCTAAGTATAGGAGAGCAGATATAGAGATTGTATCTCTTAATTGTGTGCGTACTGTTAACATTTCTAATTATACAGAACCGCAGAGTGGTTAATTAAAGTTCCTCACAATGTCAACACGACGGCGGGACGACTGTTCTGAGCAGGCGCATCGCGCATTTGCACAGTGTGAGATAAATCCGTCAGCGATAAATCACAGGTCCACACTTGTAGTGTAAGCCCAGGTTGTTAAGAGCCGTAGTAGTGTGTACACAGTGCGGCACGTTACGGTACGGGTATCTTTCTATATACAGATAGCAGCGGAGCGCTGCGCAAACGGAGAGCACCTCGCGAGATAGCGGCGCCGCTGCTCCGGCAAATAACATGTTGTTTTCCCTTATCAGCTGACGTCCGCGCCCGTCTGCGCCCGCCACAGCTCCCACTCTGTATCTGATATTTATTCAAATGTTGCTGGGATACAGCAACATACAGGCTTAGTTACATACAACTGTGCCCACGGCCACGCCCGCTGGGAATGTAGATAGTATGAAAATAATGCAGCGATACACCTATTAATTTAAAACTGAATACAAGACGAATGAGGTATTCATCATTGTAACGAATTAAAGGAATTACCTCATGGTGATGATGATGATGATGAATGGATAAAAGAAAATCTTATACTTAGAATAATAACATATTAATGAAGAAATTGTTGGTATAGTAAAATTAACAAGACGTTTTAAATTTAGTCCGTACTTAAAAATTTATAATGATGGTTTATATGGTCGACTACCTTATTAAAGAAATTCTTAGTTTGTAACAAATGTATAGGTTATTGTTCTTAAACCATGCTAAAGGTCATCTAGGACCAACTGACGGAAGATTTACAACGTTTACCGCTAACTTTTATAAGAATCAGCATTTCATTATCTTCTTTTACTTATTTATAAGAAAACTTGTCATAAAATTGCGTTTGTCATGAATTTGTTTGTTTGTTGATTAATTTGGTTTATTTCATCAACTGTGGTCACAAGTTCACAAATTAATTTTGTCAGACTAACATGGAATCATTATCATCATCAGCCGGTAGACGTCCGCTGTTCGACATGGGTCTCCCCCAAAGATGAGCACAATCATCGGTCCCGCGTTGCTCACAGACCCGCCGGGCACTAGGAGCCCTTGTATAGGGGTTCATATGGGGGGATTTGGGCCATTTCCTATCACGCTGGTCCAATGCGGGATGGTGGGCGCCAGAGCTTAGTTTATTGATTAGCAGGTTTTTTTTTTTTTTAGTTTTACGTGTGGGAAATGCCTACGCATACTCGTCCTCGCGGGGGCAAGGACGAGTAAAACCCCCACGATGTTCTCGACTCGTCGCCATATGTCAAGGATCACGGGTACGGCTTGGTGCCTTCGTCCGCGTCCCTCACCGGCGCTGGCCGCTTGTGCAGTCCCACCTCGGTAGGGAGGGTTAAACCCATTCTGCAGGACGCGCCGGAACATGCAGCGCGCCCCCACCTCGGCCTCCTTTGTGCAGAGCGACGGATTCCTCCGAATCCGTCGCCCAGAGACCACGGGAGCCCCGGCAGATATCCTCTCCGGGCTCCCCGTGGCAGACAGATGTTAGGCCCGCCGCTACCCGTTAGCGGCCGTGGAGGATAGGGAGAGCGGCGCATCGTAATACCGGCACTCCTCTTCCCCCGCGGCCCCACCGCCGCCGCATCGCTGGTGCGATGGAGGCACCGGTTGGTCGCGGAGGATACGTCCTCCGCGACCTCACCTCGGCTGCAAGGGCGGTTTTATACCGCCTCTCCCGCAGGAGGCAGCAAAAAGCCGCCCCTTAATTCCCGGCCGTTCCGGTGAGCTTCAGTTATCCCAACCGGTGCTCGAACCTCGAGGCCGCTTCGGCCGGCCCTTCGCCGCGGACCGACCGGGTGGGTTCTGCTTAGCTTCACTGTGTTGGGCCCCACGGTTATTAAGCCCCTCCGCCACGACAAGGCGGAAACCTGTTGGAGGGGTGATTAGTAGGGTGCACCACGTCCACTGCTGAACATATTTATATTATTTACTTGACCCTAATTTCAAATTGTGTTAAGAGACAACAAGCCCGGCGATGGTGAAGTCTACGCATAATATTGTATTCTAACCATATATTATGATGTTATTTTCGGTTTAGCCGCTGTGGCACGGAAGAAATGAATCTTCACTATCAACGTTAACATTTTGTCTGAAATCCTTGAGAAAATTCCATTTTTTCTTTTAAATCGTCTATAAAGTTCATTCCATATGGTTACTTTTGAAGTAAACGATGTTTTCTCCGTTGAGGACTTCATCAGCGATCCAGCGGCAAGTTAACGTCGTTTATTCAGTTTTCCAAATATGCGGTGGAATATTTTATTTATCTGGTGTAAGCAACATTCGTTACACGATTAAGCAGTGATAAGTTATCACGGCAACGTGTTCGACGGCGCAATATAAGTTATTTTCATGTTAGCGGTGCCAGCAACAAGTGGTTTGCACAGGAGTGACAATGACATAATCAAATAATACAGAAATAGACGATCCGTATTAATGTTTTAACTACAATTAGACAACACTCGGTTACAATTTCACATGATTTTCAGTGACGATTAGGTGATGAAGTATACTCGGTGTAATTGTTCTAATAACATTAAACGTACATGGCAACGTTACGTATTGGAATAGCAACTTTTGGAGGTAGTAGTCATATCACTGAACTGAACAGTCATGTAGCCCTGAACTAAGAACCTCCGTCTTACATGGAAATAATAATTAAAAATGTATATATGTAACTTTAGCTGAATACATAGGTATCGTCAAGTAATCTAGCTAACATGTCTAATAGAATATTTCTTACTTTCAATGGTATATTTTGTATGGTATAAACAGAATAGTAGATCTCCAAAAAGCACCTGATCAATTATGTTAAGATATTCCTCATTGCTCTCCTGGTTGCTGCTGGATAATTAAGTATAAATATGATAGCTTAATACAGGAAGATCCGTCCGTCAGCTTATTACTGCTTAAATAACAACTAGATGACGGTGCGCGGCTCTGGCCGAGATAAATAGGTCACAGCTGTTGCCGATAAAGTTACGTTTTATGTGTCTTATTGTTTGTGTGTGTGCTTATTTTGTGGTTGTGCGAGTGTGTCAACTTCTCAATATTTCAACGATAATCCTACGAAGAACGCATAAATTGAAAGCATCCTTTCATCCGCCAAGGAGAAGCACTCAACGTGATCATCTTCGAGTCCTCGATTTGGTCACTACAGTAGGAGACTTTAATGGATCTCCACGTGTGGAAGACATTTCGCAATATCTATGCCGCCACCAGATAACTAAAGACATGAGCTGCTTTCCCTGTGGCCGTTTCAAGGGTGCAAAGCGGGGCCTAGTTCTGTAAGAATGTCTTTTTGAGACCTTCGGTTGTTTTTATTCGGATTCAACTGACAGAAGTTGGATGCGGGTAGCGTTGGATCGAACGATGTGGAGACCTTCGGAGGAGGCCTATGTCCAGCCGTGTACGTCTATCAGCCGATGATGAAGATGATTCAAGTGACGTATCTTTATAAAGAATCTGAAATATTGGTATTCATGAAATCTATAACAACTAACAATACTGCAAATAGTTTTGAGACAATGTTAGCATAAATATGAAAAATGGAATTACCATACATTACGGTCTTGAACAGAAAGTGAACAAAGATGAATTACCGCATTAATTCTGTCTCACACTACTATATTATTTGATATATATGAAGAGTGATGTACAAGTATGTACATGTATATCAAATACAATATTATTCCTTTAAGCTATTCCACATCTAAAGTGATATTACAAACGCCAATTAAAACGAACCGAGAAATATAGCGATTTTAAATACAAAGTTATAGTTAATGTATCGATAAAACTATTCAACTACTATCATCATCATTAGCCAATAGACGCCCACTGCTGGACATAGGCCTCCCCCAAAGATCTTCACACCGGTCGACCCCGCGCTGCCCACGTTCAGCCACTGCTATTAACTATATGCGAATATAACTTGTCAACATATAATTGTATATTACACACAAACTGTTCTCTGATGATGTGTAGCTCTTGGTAGCCATTTTGACTCTTACAGCTCATCTGATACCTGGCTCGTGGACCCGGCTCCGACACAGGAAGAGAAAACAGTTCATAGACATGCGCAACACCAGAATAGTTTTGTTCAAGTATACCTGAGAACTTTACTGGTGGTAGATCCCCTTTTTTTAAATTCCATATCATGTTCCCCGGCTATTTGACGACCTGGGCCTCGTTCTTATACTCTTTTACAATTTTTAATTTCTCTCTTTCCATCCTCTTCTTTTACTCCGTTCTAATCTTCCATTGTTATCCATCTATACTCCATCCTAATTCCTTCTTTCATTCTTCCCTTAAATGAGTTGAGCTACATACTTTTATTTATTTTTCATCCTTATTTCCACTTCCAATACATTTCTTTGTTTAGGTAGGTCTCCGTTTTCGGAGACCGTCTAGGTAGATAAACAACGCAGCTCGCATTGCAGCCGACAAAGAGTAGGGTTTTAAGGGCACTGAAGTTAGTGAAATTACTGTAGTAACGAGACTCTACATCTAATATGATGTAGTATATAATATCCTTACCAACACCATGTTGTTATGAACAGGAGTATCACTTACCATTAGATGAAAGTCCCTTTCGTCTCGTTGCTTTCTTGAATTAAAAAAAGGAGGACAAGTCTGCTGCTGCTGGACAAGTCTTTTGTGACACCTTGATTAAATCTATATTCACATTCATTTGTGGGTGTTGTAAGGGTTCATTAGTGAAGTTCTACTCAATGATCCTCAAAATAGACAAACTCTTCCCACGTTCCGCGGGCTGGCCCGGCCCGGTCGGACCGCACGCGAGTGGCGGCGTTCAGTTCCGGCGTCGGCCCAATTATCCAATGTACCGCATCCTTTCTTACTCAGCCGCGCCGAGCTGCAGGGCAATTGTCTTCAAGGAAACCCAATCTTAGGTTTGGTGACGTACTTTACTGAACATTGGCATTTTTAGCACTGCCAAGGGGGAAACGTTCGATAATATAACCTGCCTTCTGGAGGGAAGTCAGGGTTACGTGATGAGTTTTATCCTCTATTAAATCCTTTCGGTGTTCGTCCTCACCGTTTGGATAGGTCACGGGATCTCCAGTCGGAACACAAACGGCGCTGGACATTGGTCTGCCCAATATTGGGAATTGCCTTGGCAAACGGAGAAGATGAAGTTGCTTCTTATTAGTTGCGTTTTACGATACGTTGGGGGTATACAGCTGGCGGGGATTAGTTGACGAGTTTTGTAGTATACAGGCTACACTCACCGGGGTATGTACTATTGTTTTAAATAATTCATTTGTTAAAATTCACAATTTTTCTTTAACACCTACATTGTAGTTTTCGTTATTGGTCGTTCTGAAATTAGAATTCGGAATCATTTATTCACAACATCTCATAAGTATGAGCTTACCATCAGCGACAGCAATATGCTGTCTTCGTATATATTTTTTGACTTTTTTCCTAAACCATCTGTTCATCTCATCATCATGGTTAGCCGATAGACGTCCACTGCTGGACACAGGCCTCACCCAAAGATCTTCACATGCTTTAGGGGTTTTAGGCGTTTTCCACCATGGCCGGCCCAATGCAGGTTGGTGGGTGCCAGAGCTCCGTTTGTTGATTAGCAGGCTGCACTACGAACAGGTGAAGTGTCCTTGGATCCCGTGAGTTGTTGTGCGGGGACCCCTTACGTCCCCTCTCCTATGGTTATTAGTTAGTTATTATTTATTAACAATAATAATAACGATACGAGCTATTTTTATATGTCGAGAGAGAAAATCTTGCTTTATTAGTAATAGCTTTATCGTGAAGAACAATAAAATAATATTGATATATGTAATAAAGTTTACTTTATTATACTATAAAACTTACGTAGGAACGATGTTTGCACATATTTATCCAACCTAAGCACATCTTGTTGGGGTTATCAGGTATACGGAGGTTTTGCGATGGACACAGTAATAAAATGAGAACGTAAGCAATTTGTTTATTATCCAATCAAAACATAACGTGAAGCTAAACAACGTGCAACTTTAAAGTGATCGTAATAAGGTTTATTTTACTTTGTATACGAATATGCATAAACAAACTATGTTTACTTGCATTTAATTACATCTCATTTAGCTTTTGATGTGTGCTGACTGTTGGCTGCACGTGCGCAATGTGAGCAATGTGAGCAATGGTTAAGTGGTCGCATTGATATCAGTTAATGCGAGCTGGGCGGGTTCGTTTCCCACACCACATTAAACGCTGAACTTATTGGACCCGGAATATATTAATCGTAACATTGCTATCAGGAAGAACACTCGCGCTCCAACGACGGAATGTTTTCGGGGAGACAGGTTTATATCATTGAAGCCCTCCTTTTTTTGTTTTTAACGAAACGTCGCGACGAACGAGACGTTCACTTCATAGTAATAGGTGCACCGGAAAGTAATGTCGTTTCTGCGCATGCCAATACTTGATTGTCATTTGTCAGCTCATTGTTTTGTTCAGAGGCGTACCAAAGACATTGTGAGGTTATAGTGATTTCTTTACTTATAGACAATTGAATTACAATTTTTTTTTGTAATTTTGGGTAAAATGGCCAGCCAAATACCAGAAGAGGTACACATCCGGCATTGCATGCTCTTTGAGTTTCGCAAGGGAAATAACGCAACAGTTGCTACCAAAAACATTTGCGATGTTTATCCAAATGCACTGGACATTCGTAAATGCCAAAGGTGGTTTTCCAAGTTCAAATCGGGTAATTTTGATCTTTCCGACTCGTATCGATCAGGAAGACCATCAGCGTTAGACAACGACGTGTTAAGGGCGGAAGTGGAAGCAAATCCGTGTCAGACGATCGAGGAATTGTCAAACAGTCTCAACAAACCTTGGTCGACCATCCAAGAACATTTGAAGCAGATTGGAAAAGTAAGCAGAGCAGGTGTTTGGGTCCCGCATAATCTGTCCGAACAGAATAAGGCTAACCGATCAATCACATGCAACTTATTGCTTCAACGACACAACACAGAAGCGTTTTTTGATCGCTTGATCACAGGAGATGAGAAATGGGTCCTGTATGATAACCCAAAACGCAAAAGGCAGTGGCTCTCTCCAAATGAAATCCCTCGGAGTACTGCTAAGCCAGGTTTACACCCCAAAAAAGCGCTTTTGTGTGTTTGGTGGAGTATTCGCGGCATTGTTCATTTTGAATTACTGAAACCTGGAGAAACTGTTACTGCAGACCTCTACAGCGAACAATTGCAGCGAGTCAATCAATCTTTAATTGAAAAGTGGCCAGCGATTGTCAACCGAAAAGGCGTCATTCTCCAACATGACAATGCAAGACCGCACTGCGCAAGGCGAACTCTAGAAAAAATTAATGAATTGGGGTGGGAGGTGCTGCCTCATCCACCATATTCGCCCGATGTTGCACCATCGGATTTCCACTTATTCCGAGCGCTGCAACACTTTTTAAGTGGCAAAACATTTGCAAATTTGGATGATATCCAAAATGCCATCTCTAGATATTTTGCCGAAAAACCAATTAATTTTTATCGATCAGGGATTGAAAATTTACTCACTAGATGGCAAAAGGTTATTGACAATGATGGGGAATACATCATTGATTAAAAATAAAGACTCGTTAAAAATGTATGTGTTTGTATTTAGCGTAAGAAAACGACATTACTTTCCGGTACCCCTAATAAGTGATAAGCCTGCTCATAACAACTCGGAGATAGCTAGGATGTTATACTCTGCACAATATAATGCTTCTCGCCTTGATACATAACAAATTGAGTATCATTACCTCAGTAATCATATTACCTACTGCAATTTTCAAACTAGAACACAGTTATATATGCAGACTGCTGTTTGGCGGCTCCAATGGGAGCTGCAGCGGTACTTAGATAGTATATAGCCATCTGGGGTTATATCCTTGTCCTCACTTTATATGGGAACGGTACTGTCTATTGATCATCGCTAGTATGGAATTATAAGGACACGAAGATATTCTTAAAAAAAACTTTCGAAAATCTTCGTCATCAGCAAGGAAGCTTTGAGTCCTTGCCATAGTACAATGGTACCTCACACGGGGGCAGCTTCTTATACTGTACAAAGCGATCGTATGTGGTGTATTGCTGCCACATCTGGGCAGGTGCTGCCAAATATCAACTGACTGCTTTGGACTCGATAAAGAAGCGTGCCGTAAGGATAGTGACCATCAGTTGATAAGTACTAAACTTGATAGTCTGACTCACCGAGCTCTTTTACTGATTGCATTTTGGGGAGTGTGCCCAGGAACTATATGATTTGATTCTGCCATCGCCCTTCTACCACCGGAGGTACAAATACCGCAGGCTACCCCTACGTTATCGAGATCCCACGCATTAGGATGAAGCGTTTCGCTTCGAACTTATTAATGCGAACAGGACTGGAACAGTCTGCCGACGTCAGTATTCCATCCAGGTATGTCGTGAGGATCTTTAAGAGAAGAGTGATTAGTTCTTCTGCTAGAAATAAGTCTAAAAACTTGTGAACTATTTGGTTATTACATAAAACGGCAAGAATGTGGAATGGTTACATTGCAGCAGGTACGAGTATAAACAGAGTTCAGTTGCAATGCGTTGCGGCGTTGTGCAATAGCGGGCATGCGCACGCGCACACATTGCACACGGACGCGTACCGAAGCGCATATTGTAATACATTTTTTTTGCAACAAGGTCACGATAAATCAATCCGTCCAGGTCATCGCTTACCTGCCACCGTTGGACTTTAGCCATCCGGTAGGACGGAAAAGACACTATCCATAAGTTTCTCCCATATAGCCAATTACACTTGTGTAATTTAATGCACCTTTTTTATTTAATTAAGTTACGAGGCGAACGAGACGTTCACTTGATAGTAAGTGACACGTCCACCTATAACAATGTGGCGGTAGTTAGATTTGTATACACAACACCATAATGCGTTATTGCTTTCAGATATAGGATGATGTCTTATTACTCCGGTTCATTTCACTAGCTACAGCGTCCTTCAAAACGGAACACAGTAATGTCTGTCGGCTGCAATAGATGGTACCTGCTGAGGTCTCCGGTAACAGAAACTTACCACCAATGAAAAAGCTTACATCGACATCTTTTGTTTTCACGTGAATTTGTTGTTTTGCGGAGCCATTCCAGAAGTTGAGGAATTGGAATAGGTGTTGAGAGGTGGACCCTCCATAACGTGGACCGACAATCTCGTGAGAGTCGCCGTAAGTCACTGGATGCGGGCAGCAGAGGATCGATCGACATGGAGATCTTTGGGGAGGCCTTTGTCCAGTAGTAGACATTTATCGGCTTATGCATCATCATGATGATGATTATTGAAACTGAGTGACATGATGGAAGAGGTTCCGCACAACAACTCACGGGATTCAATCCAACCTCACCTGCTCGTGGTACACGGTGTTAATCAACATACGAGGCTCTGGCTCCCACCAACCAGCGTTGGGCCAGCGTGGGGCGGGTAATGGCCTAAATCTTCCCTTAAGAATCCCTACAAACGACGGCCTTTAGTCGCCGGCGGTACTGGAGGCCAAACTCGGGAAGGCGATGGATGCAGGCAGCGCAGGACCAATAGATGTGGAGATATTTGGGGTAGGCCTTACAGGGTACAGGAGTGGACGTCTATCGGTTGATGATGATGATGAAAAAGTGACAGAAATTTGTGTCTTATTCACATTTAACTGGATAACCAATAAACAACAGTGTAGCAAGAGTAACGTCACCTATTAATAATATTTACTGCCTCGTGACGGAGACACGAATAATGAAGTAAGAACTTGAAAAATTATTAAAGTACAAAAATACTTGTTCACATATTCATCGTTGTTGATTATAGGGTACAATAAGGTTACAGGTCAGTCCAGGGTCACATCCATACGGGCTGATATCAATGAATAAAATAATGGGTGGGCGGTGTATCGCGCGTTATATTATAATGCGATCGGGAAAATTCCACCATGCGAACCATCGTCATTGTGTAATGTTGGCTTGTGTGTTGAGGACGAAAGTCCTTGCTGCGTTTCCTGCTCGCAGTCTTCTGTTTTGGGACATACGATCCTAGTAGATCCTCAGCTTTTGTTGCAATTGATACTCTTGCTCATAACAACGTGGCGTACAGTATCACATCGTGCTCGTCGCTTTGAGACGATAAGATTGTGATTTTCGTTACTTCACTAAATACACTAACTACAGCGCTCTTCAAATCGGAATATAATAATGTTTATACACTACTGGTTGTCGGCTGCAATAGGTGCTGCGGTGGTACTTACCTAGTCGGTAACAACAAACATTTACCATCATTAAAATGTTATTGATAAGTAACAATGAGCCTTATGATATATGCAAAGTGGCCAAACCAGTCGGCCTAGCAGTGCGTCCGCGCGAGGTGCAGGAGTCAACGTCCGCCGTGGACATAGGCGCATAGCTGGGCAAACCTGTTGGGTGAAAACGCGCAGAGAATTCGCATCTCTCTAAGTAAACGGGGCCGCGATAGTCTGATACTCATCGAACAGTAATTTACATATTGTTTTTAATAAACCTTTCAACACTTCCGGTTGCTTTTTACACTTGAATTTAGGTACAATAGACGGTATACAATTCTCGAAACGAAACCTGCTCCTGTCTAAAGTCGTATTACATAGGGTCCCGGAATACAACCGGGAGTTGTATTGTCCCTATTACAGAGCAATTAACCACTGCGCCGCCGACCCTTTTGAAGTAGGAGGAGTAAAACTTATTTCCTCACAAGAAAATTCCAATTTCATTCAAAGGCTATTTAAAAAAAAAGGGGTAAACCGTTCAATCCAACTAGGTTGAGCACCGTTGGATTGAGCGGCCAACCGCACCAAGGTCTTTTCGTCCAAAATCCCTGTGCCAAAGTGTTCCATCAGTGTTTATTGACAGTGTTGACCTGCGGCTCCGGAACGTTGTCGCTAACTATCAGTCACACAGTGGGCGATGGAGAAAGCGATGCTTAGAGTATCTCTGTGTGATCAAATCATACATGAGGAGATCTGCAGAAGAACCGTGCTTATCGACATAGCCCTACAAGTCGCGAGGCTCAAGTGGCAATGGGCGAAGCATATAGCTCGTAGAACCGATGGACGTTGGGCTCTTAAAGTACTGGAATGGCGACCCCGCATCGTAAAGCGTAGCTTTGGCGGACCCCACTCTAAGGTGGACAGTCGACATAAAAAGAATTGCTGGGAGCCATTGGATTCAAACAGCACAAGACCGTGCATTGTGGAACACATTACAAGAGACCTATGTCCAGCAGTAGACGTCCATCGGTTGAAATGATCATAAATACAATAGCAGCAGCTACAATCGAAATTAATAATAAGGTTAACTATACATTAAAGTGCTTTTGCTTTGAGGGCAGCGTCGTGAGATATAACACAAATCTTCCAATGTGAACCTCTATAAACGTGCAGGTGTTTGGGGGAGGCCTATGTCCAGCTGTGGGCGTCTATCGGCGGATAATGAAAAAAAATAAAAATACAAAACAATGCAATCGTCAGGTATTAGTACCCGCTACCTCGGAGTCTGTTCCTACCTTCAAGCTTTACTATGCGTATATTACTGCGTTACGATACGACGACGAAGACGACGTCTTTACTTGCGATAGAAGAAGGAATTAGGATGGAGAATGAGAGTAGAAAAGAAGTGTGAAAGAAGAACAGAGTATGATAGAAGAGATGGTAAGAATGATGAGTATGTCATCAGTCGTTGCTGGATATAGGCCTCCCCCAAAGATCAACATAACCTCCGTTAACGCTGGGCATTAGGGGCTGTCTTATGTCGGCGTTCATATGGGGGGATTTGGGCCATTTCTCACCACGCTGGCCTAATGCGTGTTGAGGGGAAACTATACAGGAAAAAACCGCTCTAGTGTGTAAGCAACATATTTAAGTTACCCGAGTCGGTTAGTTAGATTGAAATAACTTTGCACGGAGTAGGTTTAATTATAAAGTTACTGAATACGGCCTTGCGGCACGCCGTGCGCGTCGCTTTCAACTTATTCATTACTTAATAACTTATTGTGAACTTATCGGTAGTGCTTCATACAATACACTTTATATCATTTTATTTACTCGTATATTTTACTGCAGTACAACTGCCGTTAGAACATTATTACTACCATTACCTTCAGCGTGTAGGAGGCTGTTACGAGGAATCCTCACCAGGTTAGAGCAGCTACTTTTCCCGTGACTTGTACCATCAGATTGCGCTTGGCAAGCAAAATGGCAAGCGCGGTGACTATTGCAATTATCTACAACTGGATGGTTTTTACTAGGTGTACCGGTATGAAGTAAGCGGCAAAATACAAATGTCTCGATAGGGAATACATCTCTACATCAAGTCATTGAACAGACAACATTATATTTTTTCATCGTGTTAAAAATGTCGAATTTTGTACCAGAAAGTGATGATTCGCGGAAAGCATTAATTTTTTGTTTTCATTTGAAGAAAAGTGCTGCAGAGTCGCATGCGAGTCGAATGCTTGTCGAGGCATATGGTGATCATGCTCTATCAGAAGCAACATGCAAAATATGGTTTCAACGGTTCAGAAATAATGATTTTGATGTGAGAATTGAAGAACTTGGAAGACCACCAAAAAAGTTTGAAGACGCCGAATTGCAAACGATATTGGATGGAGATGACACTTTGAATCAAAAACAAATGGCAGAAATGTTAAATGTTGCACAACAACACAACAAACAATTTCTGACCGTTTAAAAGCTATGGGAAAGATCCAAAAGTGTGGTAAATGGGTGCCACATGAATTGAATGAAAGACAGATGGAAAACCGAAAAAACACTTGTGAAATTTTGCTTCAAAGACACGAAAGAAAATCGGTTTTGCATCGGATTGTTACTGGCGATGAAAAATGGATTTATTTTAAGAATCCTAAACGGAAACAATCATGAGTTAATCCGGGACAACCATCAACCATCAACATCGACTGCAAAACCAGATCGATTCGGCAAGAAGACAATGCTATGTGTTTGGTGGGATCAGAAAGGTGTGTGGTGTGGTGTACCACGAGCTCCTAAACTCCCACCTGGTGAAACCGTTAATACTGATCGCTGATCGCTGATCGCTACCGACAACAAATGATCAATTTGAACCATGCATTGATCGAGAAACGACCAGAATGGGCCAGAAGACACGGCAAGGTAATTTTTCTCCATGACAATGCACCTGCACACAAAGCAAAACCGGTTCAGGTTACAATCAAAACACGGCTGCTACCTGCTACCTGCTACCCCACCCGCCGTATTCACCAGACTTGACTCCTTCCGACTACCATTTGTTTTCATCGATGGGACACGCATTGGCTGAGCAGCACTTTGGTTCCTACGAGGAGCTCGAAAATTGGGTGTCTGGTTGGTTTGCTTTAAAAGACGAACAATTTTATTGGCGCGGTATCCACAAATTGTGTAGAAACGTGGTCACAATGTGTAGGAAACAATGGCCAATACTTTGAATGAAATGTTTTTTATGATACTTTCCCATTAGTAATTAGTGTTTTATTTTCACAAAAAAACGCTCATTTCATACCGGTACACCTAAGTATATAGGGTAGAAAAGTTTAGATATGTACGTACCCCATTCAATTCCAGGGGTGAAAAGGTCAATGTTTATTAGCAGATGTCTGTATATGTGATAGGGTAAGGCTTTTGTTTATTCCATTGCCGATTTTACATTGGTGTATTATGGTGAAGTAGCAGCTGACGTTACGGAGGTAAAAGTCTTAACGTTTCGAGGCGATGAGGTCAAATATATTATTGTATAAACATCCTAACTTATGCCACCCTATTACAGAAAGGATGTTCTTGATTGCAATCTTTCATTCGATTAGTAACCAACCCGCAATGGGCCAACGTGGCGGGGTAAGGCCCAATTCTCCATTAATGAACTCCAAGGAGATCTTTGGGAGAGAACTATGTCCAGCAGTGGACTATCGACTGATGATGATGATAATTCGATTAGTATGCTTTCAACTTTCACATTTTATTGGAGTTTTGGTATGCTTTCAACTTTCGCCTTCAACAAAACGTATACATAAAACTGCTCATGATGACTGCACCGCAGTAATGACTCGTAAGAATGTACTCGCGCAAAGGAATTCCTTCGAGATTTTTATCGCTTGTGTATCGGAGTCGGGCCACGAAGTATTTAAGTCCGGATTCCGTTAACTTATCAACCAATCTACCGGACATAATGAGATTTAACACGAGCTTTGCACGTTTCCGCTTTACTCGGCACAGCGTTTCATTCGCGCTCAATTAACGTCAGCCGTGTAAGATGAGATGAGATGAGATTTTGGAGGAAAAAATATAATTTTTTATATCATTAAGCAACGACAAGCCCACCCACTGAGAGAAAGAGTAAAATAACAGTAAGAATAAAAACAGCTTTACACGTAAATAAGTGTTTAATTTACAACTACCACAGGTAAGTCTCTGTTGCTGGAGACCGTCTGGGTAGGTACCACCACAGCTTCTGTTGCATTCGAGAAGCAGTACTGTGCAAACATTGCTGTGTTCCGGATTAAAGGGCGCTGTAGTTACGCGCGTGTGAGTGTGTGTGTGTGTGTGTGTAAGTGTAATTGTGGTGGTAATGTCTTATAGCGACGAGCACCATTTGGTACTGTGTATATTCTAATTAACGCTAGGTTGTTAGGAAGGTAGCTCTGTAGTCTCGGGCTAGTAGGAATAGGACTAAGGTAAGCCCTATCTGCCGTAGAAGGCGACTAAAAGGGTCTAGAAGTTTTGCGGGCCCCGAGGGTGAAGGCCCTTATCGCTCACCAAGCGAACCAGTACGGTGTAGTAGATCAGCGTATGGCTCAGCGATGGTGCCTAGGAGTGTTTAGCTCCTCCTCAGGGACGTGTGACACAAAGTCTACAGTGGCACCGGAGCGTTCTGTAAGAGATCCTGGTGCCTCTCCGGACGCACTGATGCAGAGCAGCGAGGGAGTGTTAGTGAGTAAGAATTTCCGACAGAGAAAAAAAAGGTTGTTGTGAAGGAGTATTAGTTACCGTCAGATGGACGTCTCGGTAGCTTCATAAATAACGTATTACAGCCGCACTCTGGTGAGCGTTAGCAAAAAATAATAAAATATATTGCCTTTTATATAGTTATCATTATTTTTTTTTTAATTAAAAGTTGACAAACTTTAAACTATGTCGGCACGTAAGGGACGCGCGGACAAGATGTCGTCGGGCTGTGGGGGAGGCGTCGGAGCGTCAGCTGGGGAAAGCGCGGGTAGTTGGCGTTAAGTGGTTCCGAGAGTATCGTGTATATTTCATTGCGCATTGATTTTAGGTTGTAAGTAAGATCTCGACCATCTGTTGTTTATCAAAGTGGAGCATAAGCTAATACCGTCTTGAGTTAAAACTGATCTGTGATACTGGATTGGTACCTACCTACCTATACATTGGATATCTTTGAATTATTTACGAACGCGCACGAACTCGTGTATGCATAATAAAAAGTATTGATTTCCATACAACAGAGGTCTGCTCGCTTTATACATAAATATTTACTTAGTTTACACAACGCATACCAAAAACTAACTGAAACATTATAAGTTTATACCGAGCGATCAGATCCTGAGCAGAGTAGACGTCCACTTGTCTGTGCGAGGCATCACGTGGAATATAAATGGACGGCACAATTTGTCAAGGGTCGACTTACGAAGGTGTGAAGTGCTGCTTCACCAACCCTGTACAAAGAGTTGGAGTAAGGCAATCTCTGTCCGTCGTATAAGCTAAAAGTGAACTGATGGGTGTGTCTTGAAGATGGCAGTCTTCATATAAAAGAGCCCAGGCATGACAAATACAAACCGATTTCCAGTTTGTGGTAGTATGTACGTAGTAGGGTATAGCGCGGGTGCAGGGATGGGTTGAGGTCCTCGTAAATATGATACGGAGTGTTGCGTAAGATATCTCATGGTCCCTCCTAACTCACTGAAGATGTTTACCAATGAGGGTTTATAGGTAACAATCCCATATAACCCTGATTTCCTTTTAGATGTATTTTACCTTTTACTGCATTTTCCATGACGCCATGCTTTACCGGAAGAGGCTATTGTTATATGAACCGCGATTTCCTCAAACGCTCTGGGTGACCGGCAAGAGGGTTTTAATAGGTTAAAATCTTTTCGTAACACTGATTATATACCAATACAAAAAATGTATACTATAAATAACTGTCCGACAAAATAAGTATGGTATAATAGCTCTAAAGTTGGGATGACCTCCGGCGCTGCGGGTTCCGCGAAGCGCCAAACTTGATTTATGTGCTGTCGCGTTCGAGGTCCTTTGATGCTTTACGTCATTGTAATAGCTTTATTTGTGGATAACTTTCGCTAAGAATCTGTTCAGCCGTTTCAATTATCAATCGTAATACCTAAGGTAGATCCTGAAAGCTAAAATTGTCGAAAAACAGTGCTTCTGGTATACAGCGGAAGAAATCGTTTGATGATGTAAAGGATTCCAGTCTGCTCAAATAGCGCTCAGCAGAAAACATCAATAACCGGATGTGATTGAATCTTACAACATTTACTCGAGAGCGCTTGTTCTAAGTCTAGACTAGACTAAGAGAACTGTCGTTATCAAATTTTATATAGATGGTATACTAAAGGTTTGTTCCGTCCGACAGGTGACAGCATGGTGCCTGGTGGTGTACCTGGCGTGGCACGTGCCGTCCATCGAGATGCGAGTTGATGATCTAGAGCAGCCCTCGTTGAAGTATAGAGAGGTAACATGATTCCTTTCAAACACGGTTATGCTGGTGCTAGGTCTCTGATGCCGGAGACTGTCCAGGTAGCTACCACTGGACTATACTCTCTAAAACGATACACAGTCATGATCGCAATATAACAGGCAGGAGTAGGAGTGCGCTGGTGTGACAGTGTGCTCTCGTATCTGATGAAGAAGGAGCACACCGACCTGATCCCTACTTCGGCAGAGAATCCGAAGTAATTTGTACCAAAGAAAATATTAATGGAATTTCAGTATTATTGAAAGTAAAGTCGTTTTCTTGGAGCCGCCGCTGTGCCGCCCCACCAGTTATGGTCAGGTCCTTCCGTCCGGGTTTACATCCTACTCATCGCGCTGCTTCTTTGAACACAAACAAAGGCCGACCGTGCCCGGAACAACCTGTACCATATGTCCCATGCATCACCAATGGCCATGAAATATTATCAAAATGAAACAAACGTTGCATCTCCGCTCTAGGAAGCTGTTCGTTCTTCCACAGGGCAGTAAAGGTAACTCTGGCAGAAGAATCTGAATATGACTTTCATATTATCTTTTGGTATACATCCATAATCATGCACTGTATAGCAATGAAACGATGATGATGAGGAACCCGGTCTGTTGACTTCATATCTCAATTATATCAGTCATCAATATAGCAAAGTCTTTATAATCCCAATGTAAATATAAAGAAAACTGTATGGCCGTTGCAGCAGCCGCCGGAGCCCACGCAGCAGCCCGAGCCCCCCAAGCAGGAGCTGAACCACGGCAAGTGTTTCCACATGCCGCGCTCCCGCTGCCCGACCGACGCCAAGTGCACAAGGGTGGACTCCGTCTCCGTGTTCTGCTGCGACGTCGACAGCTTCCGGCTGAAGGAGGCCCTCGCCATTGTTAGTGAGTGCTCCTCTTTGTTGTACTCCACCTCATCATACCTCTTGTCAGCTGTAAAAAAATTTCTTCCGCCAGATGTGGATAGATACACAAAATATACATATAGTACTGGTGGCAGGACTCTGTTGCAATAGATCGTAGAGGCGGGTATCACCGCAGCGCCTGTTGCACCCGACGAACACTGTTCCGGTTTGAAGGGCGCTTTAGCTAGGGAAATTATTGCAGGAACAAAATATAGCATGTTATATCTCTGTGAGAAGCACAATGTGGTGCAGTGTATATCATTTTAACTAGCGTCACGTTGTTATGCGCAGGCGTATCACTTACTATCAATTACAACGTCCTTCAAACCGGAATGAAGTAACGTTTTATTTTTAATCAATTAAGTGACGAGACGAGACGTTCTGCTGGTAACTGATACGCCTGCTCATAACAACGCGGCGCTTGTTAGGATTACATACATTGCACTACATTCCGCACGTGGCTTAAGGCGTAAGACGTTGAGTCTCGTTACCCCAGTAATAACTTAGAGCTACAGCACCTTTCAAACCGGATTATAGGTGTTGCTGTGGTACCTAGGCGGTCCCCGGCAACAGATAGCTATCAGTCAGGAGGCCGTACTCGAGTTATAGTCTACACGAGGACTATCATAGTTGAACTGTTTCACTGGTCAACCAAACTAAAGACTATTTCATAAAGTGATAGGCATTGCTAAGAAATGCAACGGAAACAGTTTGAGTTTAACGGTTCCGTTGTCCACCCAGTGGGCCAGAACACGACCAACCTCCACGTGTCCAACGCGAACATCGAGGAGCTGGACGTCTCGCAGGCGGTGTTCCGGCGGCTCGCCTCCATGGCCTTCACCGACGGCAACATCGGGAAGATTGTCGGTAAGTGTTCTGATGGTGCTGACCATACACAGTTTTGTTCAGCTGCTCAATATTCCAGCTGCATTTCTATCTTCAAGAATGCACTTTTGGTTTTAATTTGTACTTCTTTGTTCTAACAAGCCGACGATGTTGTACTGGAAGAGAAGAGAAGCAACAGCAGCAGTGAGTAACATCGACTGTCTTGGTGTTGTGTCTGCGTTAGAAATTTCACGTTACTAGATGGCAGTAAGGATTACTATGCTCTGATGTGGGTTGCCGGTTCGACAGGTCAATTCCCGAAGTACTCGTCGATCGCGTGCCTCAACATCTCCAACAACAACCTGACCACCGCCAAGCTGCAGCCGTCCGTACAGCAGCCGTCCATATCGCGGCCGTTCGCTTACCTGTTCAACCTGACGATGCTGGACGCCTCCGCCAACAACCTCACGGAGTTCCCGCTCAGCCTCGTCCAGAGCAACCGCAAGATCTCCGTCGACCTCTCAGGTAGGTCGCACCGGTCGCCTTACTGTTACCAAATAACTCCTCCTCTTCAGATAACAATTCGTAGCTTATTCTTGTTTGATTACATCGTTATAAACAAAAATTTTGGATTAGCAGGTACACGCCACCTCACCATCATGAATCCCCCGCACAATCGCCAAGGTCATTTAATTTCTAATCCTTGTGTAAACATATCGCGCAGGCAACAACTATCTGCCGTGCAAGCACTTCCAGAAGGCGATGGAGACCAACAACAGCTCCCTGGTGACTTTCGTTAACTACAAGCGCACCTTCTGCGCGCTCGACCTGCGCTTCAACTGGTTCAAGGAGGTGCAGATCGTCAAGATCGACCATCTCCGCGTGCAGAAGGAGGTAACCCATTATGCGACTGTATTTACATGGAATAGAGGTCCTCCGGTTATACTTCAGTATAGCAGTACGAACTGAAGCGATTTGTTGACCCTGGGGAACCCTCAAAGGGTGACCGGAAATAGCCTCGAAGTATCAAGCAGATAGAACAGTTGCTTAGTTAAGATTCTAAGTTATAGTTGGATGTAGAAACATGTATTGAAATTAAAAAAAAAATAAAGGGTCAAGCGTGAGTATTCTTAAATATGTGTAACCGTGGCGCAGCTGAACGCGCGCTGCCGCAACATAAAGCCCCCGAACATCAATTGCACCTGCGTGCCGGAGCGGCTGGAGCTGCTGGGCAAGGGCGTCACCAACCTGGTGGCGGTGGACTGCTCCGGCGGGCACCTCACGCAGCTGCCGACCAACCTGCCTCCCAACACTGTCAAACTGAACGTCTCCTACAACAACGTGAGTCGACCAATCTTTCTTCATTGAGCTTTATGTGTGTATTAGCTGTCCAAAATGTGCACGAAGGCTGGTGAAGCCATCAGCTCGAGATACCGTCTAACACAAACAACCCCCGTTTGATTTGGAGCTGATGCCCTCGGGTTGCCTGTTGCAGATAACTTCGCTGCAGGCGGTGAGCGACGACCCGTCCTACGAGCACTTGCGCCAGTTGATTGTTGATCACAACGACATCGAGAGCATCATCGAGCTGGAGGGCACCAAGTTCATCGACAACTTCATGTACTTCTCCATCAGCCACAACAAACTGAAGACCGTATGTATGCCTTAAACTAGTCGAATGCGGCGGGAAGAGTTAGATGTTCAGGTGGTGGTAAATGACAGGGCACACCAGCTGCGAGTGACGCTAGTTAAGATGGTGGACACCACACTACATTGTGTTCACCATCACCATGCGTTTTATACTGTCAATAATTTTGACTGTGGAATATTGTACAAGTGTTGGTTCCTTGCAAATTCAGTCGTTACCCTGACCCTGACCCGTACCGTTGGTTCCGGCAGATCCACACGTACGTGCTGTCCAACAAGTTCGACATGACCGGCATATACACCACCTTCTCCATCGGCGGCAACTACATACACTGCGACTGCAACACCGAGAAAGTGCTCAAGGTAAGCAGTACGTGCAAATATTTTACGGGTGGTAGTGTCTCTGCTGCCGGAGACCGCCTAGGTAGGTACAGGCAAACATTATTGTGTTCCGGTTTTATGGGCGTTGTAGCCAGTGTAATCACTGGAGTAATGAGACTATATGTTATGTCACAGGCGATGAGCGCAACGTGGTGCTGTTTGATCCTAACTAGCGCCACGTTTGTTATGAGCGGGCGTATCACTTACCATCAGGTTAACGGGCGGCGCCCGTCTCGTTGCTCTATTGTCATGGGATAAAGAGGTATAAGGGATCCTGCCCATCATCTAAAGGAGCTCAAGTCAATCTTATTTGCTTGCGGTGCACCCTGCTGAACAGACTAGTCTGACCACTCGCCTTCGTCCACTGGGCTAGCGTGGTGGGGCTAACGCCCGATTGCCTCACAATAAGGATCCTTGGGGTAGGCCTATGCCCAGCAATAGCCGTTATCCGGCTGCGGAAAATTTATTCAAATACATAGACACGTCCGTGTGTACGTGTACGTAACAATGTATTGTGATTGCGACACAGCCCTGGCTGCTGGAGAACTTCCGCAACATTCCGGACTACCGGGCGCTGCAGTGCGCGCGCGGCGGGCCCGTCGCCGAGCTGCTGGAGGCGGACGTGTGCCACTCGCCGCGCGACTGGACCGACTACATATACTACATAATCGGCCTGGAGGGCGTGGTGCTGGTGCTGCTCGTCAGCAAGGTCTCCTACGACTACTGGGTGTTCAAGAGCGCCGGCTACCTGCCCTGGCCCGCCAACAAGATGCCGCGCCTGCCCTGCGACTGGCTCTGCGAGTAAACGCGCCTCCACAACGCCGCTCAGCCCCATACACTACATGTACGCGTCTGTGCTCATGTTCACACAGTTGCAGTGTATAAACACTTTGGAACTATCGGAAGCATCGGAACCATTCAACTTGCCCACACGTGGACATCTAAATTATTTGTAAAATGTATACCGACAAAGTTATAATGAAATCGGTGTTTATTTTTTTATCATTAATGTTTACATGATATAATATTTTCAGAGCTATGTTTACATTTAATCATTTATCATTACAATGAATCAAATGTTGTGTATATATTGATTTAATGATATATTTATATATATATGGCAATATTGATATTTTCGGATGAATTTATATGTAAATACTATAAACAAAAACTATGAATTTGTTATTACAATTATACAACGCGAACAGCGCAAGGCGACGATGTATACGCCCAGTATATCAGATAGTTGTACACGCCCAGCTGTGGGAATATTCTTTTTTGTTTCCTCTTCAGACGTTAACACATTACAGCCGCCATGTTATTAAAAACAGTGTATACTTTAACTTAACTGTGTGGAGATCTTTACTAAGTTTAAACCCACTCGTAATGCCAAATAGTCGCAGACTTAACCTTCGACCGACAATCTCTTATGTATAATGTTCACTACTGGCCAAACGCAGTTACCCTGGGGCAGGGGTCCGCAACATTTAACCCGCGAGACATTCACTAAACACATTTAATAATTTCTATTTAAAATAATATATAAAATTATTAAAATTAATTAAGCAAAACTTGACCTGGCTGGACTCCTCTAAAACTAAGTGTTTGATTTTGACCCGCTGCTGAAATTGCCGACCACTGGCCACGCGTGTAAATCTTCTCCAGCGTTCACAGTTGACACGCCCCACATACAGCCCCGTTGTTACAGACATCGTATACCGTTGGAAGTAATTATAAAAATTTTATTGCCATTGTGATTATTTAATAGCATAGGAATCTCTTTTAGTTTTCATTATTATTTACTTACATAATAAATTGCATAATAATGAATTTATATATAATTAAGTTATATGGGGTACAGTAATATGTAATTGGCCGTTTCAGACATCCGGTTCAAAGTACATATGTTTAGTTGCTCAGCATTCAGCTGTCAGGTTCTGTTATCTCATTTATGGTAGCCTAGGTATTTTTAGATTATTGGTGAGTATAGATTAATGAGAAAGAGGCTTATACTTATAGTTAGAAGTAGGGATAGATGTATCTGGACGTTGGTCAGCTGTCCACGCGGGGCGAGGGGCGAGGTGAGCGGGGCGCACCCAGTGCCATAAGCGCCGGCTTCGTTTTGTATATAACGCATTGAAGACTGTGTATATTTTGTAAATTTTTTGTTTAAGTAAACAAATTCAAATAACATTTTGTTTGTTTGTCTGTTTCCAACTCCCGTGATACATCATCAGCCTCTGTCGATCCATTGCTGGACATACGCCTACCCCACCAAATGCTAACGTCAACTTTTCGCATTCACCTTCTCACAGCCCAGATGAGGTCGTCGGTCCACCAGGAGGGCGTCCTACACTACTGAAGTCTCCACTCCAAGACTCCTCCCCCATACGCGTACCATGTCACTTTCGTTATACGGTAACAATTACAATTGTTGATGCCGGGATTCGAAGGGGAAGCGGCGCCCGCATTCTTCATTCATTGTGAAACGTACGTCCTATCATTCACTATCTTGCATTCATTCATTTATCAACGTATACTGATTCATCCACAGATTCACAAACGAATTGCCGTTCATTGTCGTACATTCATTCGTTCAGTCGTAGTCAATTGGCTTTTCGTATCGACATTATTGTAAAGCAATCGGTTGAATACCAGAACACAAACGGAAATGCTGTTTGTTTTAAGAATGCTTACGTTATATTTGCAATTCAAAAATGTTCAGCTCTGTGGTGCAGTGTAAATTTCCTAACTCTCATTGTCATAAGCAAGCGTAATTTCTATATCTAACATCCGAAAAGAGTAATCTGATTACGTTTCTTAATAACACTGACTACTGACTTCAAGGAAAGGAAACAGAACAATAGAAGATTATATTTTTAATATCAACTGGACGCAGCGGGCTTCTTGAACGGCTTCTTTCTTCTCTTAATCACTTTACCTCTCTTTTTTTCTTTGTTCTTCTGTTGGAACGTCTGCGTTCTCTTTATTCGCGCTTGGTTCTGATCACCGTTTGCAGTTTTCCTCTGTTTCTTGCTTTTGGAACTTTTTATGTTTTCAGTGCCGTTTGTCTCCTCTATCTTCTCGTCTTGTAATTTCCTCCTGTAAGTAAGCAAGAAGTTTCACACCAAATTTTTTTCTATCTTTAGTTTATCTATTCTTGTTTTGTCAGCAATAAAGAATGTTTGAATATTTGTTTTTATTCAGCTAAGCAACGAGACGAGTGGAACGTTCACTGATGGTAAGTGATACGCTCGCCCACAAGAACGTGGCGCTAGTTAGAATGATATACACTGCACCACATTGCGCTCCTCCCCTTAATACATATGTTAAGCCTCGTTACTCTTACTGGAATTACTATTGCACTAGGTACAACGTCTTTCAAAACGGAACACAGTAATGTTTGCATTCTAATGTTTGTCGGCTGTAATAGCAGCTGTCGTCGTTCCTACCCAGACCATCTCCGGCACTAGTAATCTAGTAATAACCAAGGATTAGAAAATGGAGTTTTAGCATATCTGAACTGCTTCACCAACCACCAAACTAGATAAGTCATATTTTAAGGTGGCAGGTTCAAACCCTGGACACACCCTGACTTAGTCTTTGGGTAAGCGATACATTCGTTGGATATTCTTTTCTCTCATTGAATATATACATATGCTAAGGTAATGTGGTTTCCTTCGAATTGGGTGTACCGACTTGGCGGGTCGCTCCAGGACCGTCGAGATCTTCTCCCTATGAGGTGCTTTCTTCATTAACCGCTTTCTCTGGTTGCTGTTCTGCTTCAGCTGCAGCATGTACTGCGGGACCTCGCAACCGGACTGCTTCATCACAGACGCTATGCTGTCGGTTGTAATAATTGTTAATATAGTAAATAACATTTTTGTATCCGACGAGAACATATTACCCTTCTGGTATACAGGGTGGCTAGGGATAGTAGCTTTAATAATTAATTAGACACTTACGATGTTTACTTTAACTTGTCCTAATAGTTCTTTTAGCATATTAAGATGTTTATAATCTGGTTAGTGCTGAAATTTCATCAGTGACTGCTGATCACCCAGGTGGTGTCATGGCGTTCAGTAAGAGATCATTCTTTGGTTTAAATGTTAGTACATTGTAAATAAAGAAAGGTCATTAATCATCCATTGGAGTCTAATTTCAAAGCACTGTGACACCAGTGTGTTGACGAGTTAGAACATGAGAGCCATGATATACCATCAACGGTGTAATGGCAATTGATTTACCATATGTAGATGGTAATTAACTAGGCAAGTCTGGAAAAGATGGTATCACCACTTATACTTTTACGACTTTGGAATCGGAACCAGTAGCTATGTGTGCAAGGTAACTCACTGAGCCACTAGTAGTTGTAACACTAATACCACTTTAACATCGTTACCTCCTCAAGTTGACGACGTCCTCTTGCGTAAAGAATGTGATCGCGCGGCCGCTCCGTCCCGCGCGTCCCGCCCGCCCGATCCTGATGATGATTTCATTAGATGGGTTAACCACGTCATTATAATGCTACAGCTTCAAGCATAAGTACGTGGTGCTGTAGACGGGAATACACAGGTGTTATTGCTTTGCCTCTCAGCATTGGTACAGAGCGATGTAACATATAGGCCTGTAATGTTGCAGCAAAACTCCTCTGTCGTTTAAGTTATGGTGAGGTTCCTATGACCATCATCATCACGGGATACCAAGTGTAAACAATCTCTGCTGTCGATAGTTCAAGTTTCAGTTGCGGCCTGAACAGCACAGACAGAACGAATGGGCCAGTCTTACAGAGAGAAAATCGATGACGGTGACTGGCGACGACAGAAAAATATATACAGTGGTCGTGCTGGAGATGGACTGAAGAACCTTTCGTGCAGCAATGGATAATTAATTTATATACCAAGACGTGCAGTGTAAACATTTTAAGGTAAACCTGTGAGCACACGTGACATCTATCTTGGTCCAGCCTGTAGCGTACCCACCTGTGTATGTACGAGATGGCGGACGGCGGGAAGTCGTAGTTGATGACGAGGTTGACGCCGCGGAAGTCAATGCCGCGCCCCATCAGCTCTGTGCAGATCAGCACCCAAACGCGGCCCGCGCGGAAGCTGCGCACCACGTTGTCGCGCTGCAAAGCGAAGCGGTGTCGGTAAAGTCGTAGCTATTATATAAAACAGTGTCGGGACGAACCGGATGTTCACCTTAAGTGATGGTAATGAAGATGTTCACACGACATGACATTGTGCTCACGTCGAGATGCAGAAAGTCTTGTAGCTCTAGTAATTTTACAAGCTACATCACTTTTCAAGAAATGTTTGACAAGAGAAAAAGATATAGCGCTGTATCTAATCCTTAGTCGACTTTCACGACACGCTGATGGTATTTGGAATAGATAGTGGCGGGTAACCTCATTGGCCACATGTCCACATACGTACCTGCGCCTGCGTCCTGTCCGCGTGGATCGCGTCCACGTTGATGCCGTCGTAGATGAGCTCCTTGAATAGCTGCTTGGCGCGCTCCTTACTCTGCACGAACACTGCACGCACACGGAACATGACACTGAACAGCACAAAAATTGACACAACATGTCTTTTTATGGAAAGGTTTTTGTTACCAGTAACAGTCTAGATACTACAGCACCACAGTAAAATCACTGTCATATTTAGATTTAACATATTATTTCAAAGTAATGAATGCTCTATGTTGCTGTTGATATCATCTTGATTAGCGCCACCTTGTTATTTGGAAAACCTGGTCGCTTTGTGAAAAATAAAGTAACTTCACCATATTGTGGTAGGATATTTGCAGGATTGCAGTTACATGAATTATATCACAAGAGGTTGAATCTACATGCGATGGATACCTAACACGGGCGGCTTGAGCCCCTCCTGCACGAGCTGTCGGAACGCGACCAGCTTGCCGCTCTCGTTGCCGCAGTACAGCAGCTCCTGTTGCACCAGGTGCGTCGCCGCATTCCTACACGAGCATAAGGGTTTTAATAATCCGTTGAAACATTTTTAAAAAATAAACAAACATTAAAACATAAATCGCAGGATGCGAGCAGCGCAGGACTGATCAATGTTGGGATCGTGGGGGGAAGGTTATGTTCAGCAGTGGACATCTATCGGCTGATGATGATGAAGCAAACATGTTTCCTTGTGTGTCATCTATTATTCAATTTATGTATCTCAATGTAAAGGTTAAGCTAGTCGGCTAACCAAAGCCAATTATTTTTTTTTACTTACCTATCTAGTTAAGTCTGAATAATCTAAACTAAGATGCGGGTTGTGAGAATGGTCTCTAAAAAAAGTATGTCCATGATAGCTTCTTACTTACTACATGATAATCTTTATGTCGGTACTACTTACCTCTGTCCGACAGTTATGGATATGATTCCTCTGAGATTGTGTCTGCACCACTTGGCAACGGCGGGTGTGTGCGTGGCGCTGAACATGGCAACCCTGCGCTGGCGCCCGCCGCAAGCCCCGAGCACTTGCTCCAGCTGCTGGCGGAAGTCCGATATCTGTTCAGCGGAGCCCTCAAACATTTTGTCGGCTTCATCGATGATCAACCATCGGACCCTTGAAAAAAGTTTTCACGTTACGTTAATTTCTTTTATTTTTCTTCATTATCATTTCAGCCTTAAATTGTCTCTGCCTCACTTTGGCGTAATTTACTAACTACTAACAGTAACTATGATGATAATTGCAATTTCGTCATGCTAAGCATACTAAGTGGACATATATTTGGAGTCCACCAAACTTAAGACCATCATTTAAACCAAATAATGGTTGTTAAAAACAACAAATTCACCTTAAATTGTCTAAGTTAAAAAGAATAATTAAATACTTTTAAAAAATTTAAAAAAAAATCAAAAATTATTACATGATGAAAGGAACTTACTTGTCCAGCGATATGTTCACATTATCACGATTCAGTAAATAACACAGCCGGTTCGGGGTGCTTATAACAATGTCTGCAAATAGAACCTGGAGTTATTTTATGTTACAGTATATATACATAAAATCAAACTAAACTTTACTGACAGGTCTCTTATTCAATATGATGTATAAGTATAGACATCTTGTTCCAGCTTCAAGAAATTACACAAGTAACAAAAATTGTTATCAGCTGTGACAAAGTATAGACTATTTTATTAGTTCTATTAGCTGAGTAGAATATATCTATAATGTGGCTTTGATATATATTAACAAAAGACCAATTTAAAATATAACAGCTGAATAAAATCTTACCACTTTTGCGTATAGTTGCTTCACGCTCCTTCACTTTGTTCTCTTTTATACTCCTGACCACAGAGCATCGGAGTTGTGTAGACTCGCTTAACCTGAGAGCCTCGCTATAAATTTGTTGAGCCAGCTCTCTCGTGGGACACAGTATTAAAGCTCTTGGTCCACCCTGAGCTCCTCCCAGGATGTGGAACAAGGGTAGTAAAAATGCAGCTGTTTTGCCAGACCCAGTTGGTGCACATGCTAAAATTTGTCGATCCTATATGGTAGATAAATAGTAGAAATAATATCAGAAAAGGACAAATAGCTTATCAATTCTTACTACAATTTTAAAGTGCAGACAAGCATTCATAAGTCTAGCATTTCACTGTGAAGCAACTTCCACAAAAATTCAAAAATAGATACATATATACAAAAAAAATTTAAATGAATTTAATCTCTAGGACATTTCAATTAAAAAGACAGACAAAGTTAAATTACAAGCAGTAAAAGTTATAAGCCTTCACCTAATTACATACTTTATGACAATTTTTTTTAATCAACAAAGTCTAGGGAGAATTACACATGTTAGTAAGTGATACAACTGAACATAATGCAACATTAGTGATAATGATACAAACTTCACTACATTGAGCTATTTGCCTTCAGACATTTGCCATTAATATTTAAAAAGTTAAGAACATACAAACCCATCCGAAATAAATTATAATTTTTCTTCTATTACTATTCCTATTGATACATCAAGAAATTTACCTCAAACATGCAGGGCAATGTTTGCCTCTGCACTGGAGTTGGCTCAGTGTAGCCACACTGTGTTACAGTGGCGACCAAGGCTTTGTTCACATTGTAACGGGTACACAAATCAGTGAAATCCTTGAGAGCAGCTGGCACATGTCTCCCTACTGCTTTGATACCATGTTCATTACGGAAGCGGTTGTGCTAAAATTTGAATATTGAAAATGTAAATTTTATGATTTTTAAAAATTTCATATATTAATTATGAAATTTATTTCAGAAAAATTCATCTTCCACTCCTAACCTCTTCCATTTCCAATTTATGTTGTAAATCTTCTGGTTTATCCTTTTTCTTCTTCCTTTTCTTTTCACCCACTTTAACTCCTTCGATAATTTGTAAATCTTCCTTTTCGTTTTCAGATTCATATTCATTATGAAAAGATACACTTTCTTCAATATCGTTTACTTCCTCCTTAATTTCCCCAGTGTCATCTTTTTTAACTTTAACCTCTTTTTTCAAGGTATTTTCAGCGCGATGTCCCTTTAAATTAAATACTATTAATTTTATATTTTCATACCGCTATTACCACTAAATATATCAAAACATTGTTAAGGTTATGAAGTACGTACATTATTTTTCGCGCCTAAAACCTGATATTTAAATTTTAAACCTTTCGTAAGCTTTTTAAAAATGTCATACGCATCCATTATCGCAGATTTTTATATAAATAAAGCAAAAAGTATTATATTAACATTCATAAACACACACGTGACAATGACATTTTTGACAATCTGACAAATAGACAACTAAAATGGATTAAGTACGCTGCCAGATACGGTTTATTGAATTTTTTTTAGTCATATTTTTTAAATATTTTTCAAAAATTCTCGGTTTTTTAGTAAAAAATTCGATGATTTTATTTCTTACTTATTCTACACAAATTTTAAGGTAATAGTTATTGTTTTATTAAATTAAATTAATAATCATCACTTAGCGGTTAAAACTTTTAAATTAGGTTCTTTGAAAGATGTGACAGTAAAAAATAAGGCGTCATACATTTTTATTTAATATTAAATGAAATTTTTATTTATAAAAAATACCGGTAAAGCACATAAGTAACCTGACTTCAATACCTATCCGACAAGGTATAAGAAAGTACATAGTTTTTAAATAAAAAAAAAAAACACTTTTAAGAAAACCAAGTACCATGAAATATACAACTGTAAAGACTCTAAAGTAGACGCCGCGCCGGCTCTTAATTTGACCATTTTGTTTTTGTTGTAAGACATACGAGCTTGTTGTTGTCGTTTTAGATATTGAGTTCAGTCATATGTATATATATATATATATAAATATATCACGCCTCGTTCCCAGAGGGGTAGGCAGAGACCAGCTCCCTTCGCTTGCTACGATCCTGGGACACCTCTCTCGCTTGAGCGTTTTCATGCTTGCTCGTCGGTTGCGAGTACACTTGACTCGCCTTTCTTTAGTACATCTTAGATTTGATCAGAACATTGTTGTTTATAAATGTCCTCCAAAATAAAGAGGTACAATGTTTTATGTGATAAATAAGGTTGTCGATCTCAGGTACGCTAGTCTAGTATCCGACAAGTTATAAGTCTAATAATCACTAGCAAGACAATATAGAGTGATTCAAGCCTAACTAGGAGTTAGTTACTGACGTTAATTTGTTGATTGCCAAACTTTTTTATTTTGTAGAAAGACAAAATTTTCATCTAAATGAATGGATGGTGCAGAAGACAACGGGAAACCACTGCACTATATTCCCTAGTATTCAGCACGGAAAAATCCAAAAAAAAAAGAAAAAGGACTGTGTTACGCTGATCGCCAACCTTCATTAGTTGGAGAGGCACTTTAAGAAGGAGAAAAAAAATGGATGAACTTTAATTTATATTAAATTACTTATATTTTTCAAAGCTGAAGTGTTTTTTTTTTCGTTCTAATAAAAAACCTTTATGTGTTGGATTATGCTTCTAACACGGTTATTTATAAGATGAGGATATGGCGGGTTATTAATAAAAATGCATTGCATCAATGGAATCGCTGCGAGTTTATTTAATTTTATACTTTTATTACATCCAACTGTTATTCCGCATGAGACTTTCGAACGCAGATTTTACAATAAAACCGAGAGGACCGCTTTAAACAAACCAATTGCAATCGAATATCCCTCGACGTCAGACCCGAAGATACTTATAGTACTAAGTTCATCCGACTTTTGATATGTACTGCGCAGCCCGAGTTGATTCCTTAATCACATATATCAACAACATCAAAACAAGTATAGACGCATTTGCCTAACAATTACCGGCAAAATCCTTAGAGGAGAATAACACAGATGGCAGAGGAGATAAATTGCTTTAGACATTTAAAAAAAAGTAATGGTCAAAAGTTAAGCGCTAATGAAATAGACAATAGAAATGGCGGCAAGATTTAACTGTGTAATCAGCAAAACCGGCTATCGAATCAAGAAAATGAAACCAGAAAACTGACATTTAGAATAAGAATAAATTAAAAAATATATACTATAACCTAACTTAATTGTATATTTAAAAGGTAATGAAGTTGTGAGGTAATCATTTTTAGTTCATTATCGGTAAGTACTTTTTTATTAAATGGTGTTTGTTCAAAATAGGCTACAAGTCTGTGACCCCGTCGCCAAGTTTGTTTTATTTATTCAAACATCAGTAATTGTTAGGCAGCGTCAATATGTCGTTAATCGACTCACCACTTACAACAATAGTACTTTAAGTGTCTCGACTGAAATGGATCTTTCAACTTACAACAATTCTCAAAGGAGTCCTACCTCTCTACGGGCCCGCATTACACGGGCCCATCACACCTAAACCTTATCGACCAATACACAATATTATGAAACAATTTTTTGTACACCTCTCCCGCTCCGACACTTTCCGAACATCAAAGTATAACAAAACTCATTAACTAAATGTATTTAAAACATATTTCATCCTCTTTGATCAACGATGGCAAACTATAACTTTTACATAATAGTAACACAATATTAGTTTAGGCATTATAAGGCGGGCGGGGGCAAAGGTCGCGAGCGCGCGCGGCCACCACCAACACCCCCACCCCCACCCCCGAACTGAACGAAAACGAAAACGAAAACCGTTGCTAATAAACGCATAAAACGCAGATCGTGCATACATTAAATTACGAAAAGTATAAAGACAAAAACCTAATCCTAAGTGTGTCAGCAAAAATATAGTGCAGTTAAAATTAGAATTGCCACTTAATTAACATTGACATATAAATTGATTTTCATAAAAAAATATTTCTGTGTATAAAATGTGTCACCAAAGCGTAACAAGTTAGTGACGGGACTCTGCTTAAACCGTTCTTGGGCCTTTCCATTATAAAAGTTAACATTTGGTAATTATAAAATGAACCTACATTCCTTATTACTGCAAATACCACAGGAGGCGATTCTATTTGAAAAGTTGCACGTTACAAAAATAGCTTTGAAAGCCGGAAACAGCTTGGGCAGAATCCCGCCGCCGTTCTTCATTATCTGTAGATAAAAAAGTTACTTTCTAGTAATATAACTGTAAGTATATTGTATGTCGTTAGTGAATAGATAAATTGTAAATACTCTCATTTAGTTGCTGCGAGACTGTCCGTCAACGATAACGGCTCGACCGGAGAAGCGATTACTTAGTTAATAATACTTATTTTTACATAGAGATTGTAAGTGCACTTCGAGATACGGAACAATATGTAACGAGTCGCTGCGGTACAGTACGAGTGTAGCGGCGAGCACTGGCAACACCGCCTTACAATAAACATTAGCAATATATCATCATCAACAACAACCATTTTATCCCTACCGTGAATATTAAGCTCGTGTCCTGTTACGAGAAGCACATCGACTGAACCCTGGAAACTGAAATGGACAATCTACTTTCAATACGGAGAAGTTCGAACAGAAATTTCGACAACTGCCAAGGAGTGAAGGTATGAAGGCATGAAGGTATGGTATCCATTGAAGGATCGATGCTTACTCTATTTGCTGCGGAGGTGCTTCAGGAGCCCCCGCCGGGCCCCGGGTAAACTATCGTAGAACGTTAACAACAATAACTTTTAACAACTAAAATACTGCGTGTAACGTTGGCGCTACGGGTGGATAGCGTGAAGCGATCTCGTGCTCATTGTTACGTACAAATGTTATAATTACTGAGGTACTGTGGTAGACTGAGGACTATTGCTACAACTGGTATATATAATATATATATATATATGTATATATATATATTATACGGGAAGATACTGTATATATTAAAGCTATTGACTTAAGAATAAAACGACTTGTTAGCATAAAGACGCTTTGGACTGTTGGGCACTGAGGAGTATCGAATGAACACTGAAACTGTAAAGCGGTTGTATAAAAATATAGAAATGTATAACATACATATGTATACATAGACATCTGTTCGACCACGTTCTCACTGGTAAATGGAATATACGGGAGCGGAGCGCCGCCGCGCCGCCGCGCCGCCGCGGTGCCACACGTCACGTTGGTCAAGGGTTTTAACTAAAATACATCGATCAGTTACATTCTGTTGTCTTTAGACATAGTCGATTTATCCTTAAAAAAGGCTTTCGCTTCTTCGGTCGAGAGATTTTATTTATTTAATTTAATTAACTATTGTATGATCTGGTCGTGTCCCGGCCTGCGCCCCCGGCGACGCGCGCCGGCGGGGGCGCAGCCCGAGACAATAAATACTATTGCATTTTAAATATGGTAATGGTTTAACAAAAATAATGTGTGTATGGGAAGAACTATTAACATCTGCTATAGCTTTGTTCGTTTGTCGATATCTATAATTATCCTTTACATATAATATATGTTATATGTCACACGCGAGCCGAGTGGGCCGGGCGCGGCGTGCACCGCGTGCACCGCGTGCACCGCGTGCACCTCGCGTGCACCGCGCGCCCGACCCGACCCGACCCGCGTTGGAAACGTATCATTCACAATATTCAATCCCTGAAAACTTATTCTACCCCGTATACGTCATATCTATCGAAATAAATATATTTTAAAGTATATCCGCGGCGGCGGCTCGTCGGGGCCGCCGCGTTACGTATAGTTAAACAAACTAAACGATTAAACTGGAGGTAATACTTAACATTATTGGAGGTAATACTTACGATTTAAAAGAGCAAGAATTGATTTGTTGAACGGGTTGTGAACGTAACTTATATCTATTTAAGAACTTCCGCGACGCTACAAGGGCGGGCGGCTCGACGTCTGCAAGGTCCGCTCCGTGTTGGCAGTTTATTAGCATGTTTGAGAGTTTGATTAAAGAAATGTTTTGTGTTGCCGACATTCAAAAACTGTATCACGTGGTTTAATATTTCACACAATTTAATTCCGTTTTACTTGCACGAATGCTTAATATTTAAATATAACCGTTAAGCGGGTTGTAGTCGGGCAAGTCCCCGGGCAGTGTTGCCCGCTGCCTATTCCGTTTGATGTTCCCTCACCCCCCCATACTGGCAATATTTACGGTATTCTATACATTTACTTAGTGTAGGCTATTGTTATAGTTGTACTGTTACGAAGGCATCCCGTTGTTGTTTATTTTGTGCGTCACCTTGTTTGGTAACACAGTCGGTTAATTTGAAGTAATCCGTTAGTAACTTAACGATCGGGCGAAGAAGCACAAAGTATAGTCTCAGAAAAATATTACGAAGCAGAAACGCTATAATTTAGAATTAAAAGTAAAACTCTCACTTATCAACTTAGTAATTAAAAATGCATTATTTTGGTATACATTGCTAAATATAAAATATTTTTTTCCATTGTTTCGCCGCAGTTTGCCGTCTACGTATCCGAACGCCGTTTCATTTTTGGGCTCCTTTTGAAAAACTTTTGCCGACACTTATCCAAACTTAACACATAAGACCTAATTAACAATCACCAACGGCCGTCTCCGAAGTCGATGTAGTTCGCAGCTGTACTCTGAGATCAAAAATTTTGAATCACGAAATGTTAACAAACAAAAATGGCGGGAAACACAATCGGATCGCTTTCCGCCCACCGACGGCTCAACCAACAACAAGCTCACAAACAGCCGAACAAATAAAAATAATTGCACAGCGAAAACAATAAACGCAAAAACACTAAAAACGTTATGGAGAGACTAAATCTAGGTTTCACTATCAATAATCCATTAGTAGAATATATAAAAATCCCTTCCATTAATGATTTCATCTATTTACTATTTAGTTAATAATATCACGAGGCGTATATTCCCAAACGTTGCCGCGATACTTTACTCGAGTGTTTATTACTAGCTTATAACATATTTACAATTCATACTACCCGCTTGCGTTCCACCCTAAGCTCCCTAACGATACGGCGCCGGAAGTGCGCCGGCGCATGGGCGCACCGGCGAACCGGCGAACGTCAACATTCAAATAAAAAAATCAAAAACAAAATAATATATTTGAGGTATTACGAAAAATAAACACGGAGGTATGCGCCCCGTTGGGCCTCGCCCCCTCGCCCCCTTCCGAGGAGCCGAAGGTCCCGGGACGAGCTGAACGTGAACGTGTAGCTTTATACCGTTAAAACTATTTGGAAATATACCAAATAACGTTACAAATGTAAACTGATATCACAACGCGCGGATAGACACATTCCGAAACCCGGCGGCGCGGAGCCTGGCGCCGCCCCTACCGTCCCACCCCTACCGCGGGGATAAATGCAAGGAAGTCGCTTCCGTTGGACCGCCGAGCGGCGCGCGCGGGCCCGGCCCCGGCTCCGTATGGCACAGCTCAGCCCAGCTCCAGCTCCAGCTCCAGCTCCAGCTCCTGCTCCAGCTCCAGCTCCAGCTCCAGCTCCAGCGCCGGCTCCAGCTCCAGCTCCAGCTCCAGCTCCGGCTCCAGCTCCAGCCCCAGCTCGGCATCTCTTCGTTCAGAATGTTTTATCCTACTAGATATAAATGCAAATTGGCAAAATATTATCCCCATTAGTTTTTCTTTGGCTTTGTGAAATATCACGGTGCTGAGAATAGTCCCGCTCCTCGCGCGGCCCCTCCCACTACAGATATTACGTTTGATTGATATGTTGTCACGTCGCGCCACGTCGCGCCACGGCGCGCCACGTCGTGTCGCGCCGCGTGTTCACGTTTCCGCTTACTGTGTCGCTCGCATCGCGGTGTGCACCCTGAGTAGTTAGATATGTATACCTTAATCTGTATGCCGAACGCGGTAGCAATTTCCTATAATTATAAGTAAATAAAAATATTTTTATACAATCTGCAGCCATCTTATGGTCGATCCTAAGAATTTTGAGAATATAATAATAATAATAATAATAATCTAATAAAATTTCAATAACGAGACGTCCGCTACGTTGGTCGACATTTAAATAAGAACCACTATACACTCATAGAGAGAAATCCGAAAATGGATACTGATTAAATATAATTACGTTAGTTATTAATACCTAATGCCTACGTCATTTACACAGAAGATACTGCTACTCCTCGGTTCATGAGGCGCGTGAAGGTCGCGCTCCCTCTTAACCCTGTGTCCCGGGAGGCGCCGCGCGACGCGGCAGCCCCTCGGAGGTGCTCCCTTCCCCTTCGTCAGATAGATTTCCGTTTGCCAACTGTAAGCGCACCCCTCGCGAGCGCGCACTGGCGCCGCGCTGTAACGGCGTGGAGGCGAACGGAGGCACGGCTACTGGTACGATGCTGGTAATCCTAAACGCCTTAAAGCATACGTCGCGGGCGCGGTGCCCCGGGCGCAGGGCGCACGGCGCGCCCCACGCGCTCGCGACCCGACGCACCCACGCCCCCACGCCCCACGCCCCACGCCCCACGCCTCGCGACGCCGCTACCGGTAAACAATAAAGCCAAAACGCACTTCGATTACAAACATTTGATCGATCAGACGTTAAATTTGTACTTTCAAAATCAGATTCTAAGAAGTCTTTAATTTTTATTCAACACCAACTCCTTTTTTTTACTTTTTATCATTTTTATCTAAAACATTTGGTATTTAACCCCTAAATAATCTGTATTTATTTATTTATTTATTTTTAAATTTAGATTTGGCAATCCGAAAAAAGTTTCCTTAAAAAATATTTTCTTTGAATTTTTCTCTTTTAAAAATTACTGTTTAAAATTTGTACGTTTCATTTTGTACAGTTACCGAGTCCAATGTGACGTTAGACATCCCCACACCCACGCCCACACCCACACCCACACCCACGCCCACACCCGTCCCTATCTCCTGCAAAATACTTGTTATTACAAAATGTATTTTTTTTTAACTCTTTAGAATACAGTTGGCATTATCTGGCAGTACTAGAAATATTAATACTTTATATAGTATTGCTCTGGATTACATTGTCACCATGAACACTGACCACTGTCTCCTGAGAGCGCCCCGAGCGCGGAGCGCGCGCCCGCGGCGGCCCCGGCGCCCCCAGCGCGCCCCCGGCGGACCCCCGGCGGGCCCCGTGCGAATACTGTTCACGTAACTTTAAACCTAACCTCAATATTTCACTACGCCCTACGCCGCGCGACCGCCGCGCGACCGCCGCGCGACCGCCGCTCGGCTCGGCTCGCGGCGGGCGCGCGGTCGCGGCATTGTCCGTATGTATATTGCACATGTACGCTACGCTATGCTATCCCTCTCGTCGGAGTCCGGTGCCGAGCTCCAGGCAAACCCGAGGCGGCTCAAGTGTGCCGGGAGTCGGTTCAAGCCATGGTCTGAGGTCATTGGAGGCCGGGCGGCAGCTGCGCGCCGTGCTCGCCGGCGGCCAGGTCGAACAGGTGGTGCGGCGCCGGCGCGAGCGCGCTGTGCAGCGCCGACGTCTTGAGGAGCCGCTTCAGCATCCCGCTGGAGCCGCGGTGCTGCAGGCTCTTGTGGGTGGTGAGCGAGTTCTTCGTCCTGTATCGCCGGTGGCAGAACTCGCAGACGTACAGCGTGTCGGACTGCTCGTGCTTGTCTTGGAAATGTCGTTTCAAGGAATAGTAACAAGAGAATGTCCGGCGGCAGTACGGACACTCCTGCGGCTCGTTGATGCCGCCCGCGGTGGGCGGGGGCATGCGGAGGGGCGGTACAGCTGAAAATTGAAAATGGCCCTCCTTCATCAACCGTGCCGCACAAACGGAACTTTACACTGCTAATATGCAACCCTCGCCAGGCCTCGCCTCCCCCCGGCGGCTGCACGTCGGAGTGAAGCGGGATATGTGTGAGGTTATTAATAGTTACAATAATACTAATAATACGCACTGTACACATTGACTAACTACACAGTAATCACGAGATCGTATCCAAGTCATAAGGAAACTGTTTCAACCACAATGACACAGAACGCGTGACAACATAATGATAGAAGCATGCTCCAAGCAACACAACAACGTCAACACTGCGACGCCCGCGGGGGCCTCTGGCGCGGGATCATCGGGGCAAAACAAAACGTCTCGTAAAAAATAATAAGGAAAAAACAAAACCATAACATAAAAGGAACCTTAAGTGTTATCTTAGATCTAGCTCGTCCCCTGGTTAATGTGGCCTACCCTAGAGCATGGGTGGGTCTATAAACATGTTCTAACCTTTTCTAGTGATGTTATGTACGGCGGCCGGGTGAAGGTTGGCCCGGTGGAGGTTCTCTTTGCGAGAGGAGTTCTGCCGCATGCCGCACCAACTCCGCCCGAGTAGTCACTAAAAAAATCGGATCTGATCCGTCTCCCCCGGCCTCGACTTGTGGTAGGTGTATATATGGGTCATCAGCGAGTTCCGCGAGCAATACACGCGCTCGCAAATCGTGCACCGGTACTCCTCCTGCCTCTCGGCGTGCTTGTCCGCAATATGCCGTTTCAGAGACGCCTTTGAGCACAACACTTTCCCGCATAGAGAGCACGAGAATAACTTTTTACCTGCAAGCAGATCCAAAAACAAAACAAATGTGGGGGTTGCGCCCCGGCGCGGTCGGACGGGCCGTCGCCCCCGGCGGCCGCCGCTAAACTTAAACTTCAAAGTTAAAACAAATAACTGACGGAAACAAAAGGTGGCTCAAATTATTATAAAATAAAATAACCAAATAAAAACAAATAAATATAAATGATGGCGAAGCTACAGTGGCCGGTGATGTGTTAGAACAATTCACATGCGGAAGTTGCGGGGGAGGTGTACCGAGGCACAGGAAGCGGGCTGCGGACTGCGGGCTGCGGGCTGCAAGCGGCGCGCGCAAGCTGCGGGCCGCACGGGGTGGTGGTGGTGGTGGTGGTGGCGGTGGTGGCGGTGGTGTGTGTGTCAATAAAACTAGCGAGATTGTATATTTGTTTTTATTAAAAACGCCATTATCATCAATATTAGGATTTATGAAGTTCCGTTTAACGATTACAATTACATTTTATGAGTAGTTTACGTCAAGAGTTAATTCTTTAAAAATTATAAAAGGGGAAAGAACTACCGAGATACACATACGCAGCGCGGTGTGAACATGTTCCGCTACAAAACAGATCCTGCAGCCCATTATCGGCGGGCGGTGGCGGTGGCGGTGGCGCGCTTCCCTGCAGGAGCGGGACCACCACCACGTCGCCACCACGTCGCCGCCAGGTCGCACTAGCGTCCGTCCGGGCGGCGCGCCGCGACCGGAAGTCAACGGGTGATGGAAATACTGAACGTCTGATAATGGGCTGCATTACATACAGATGCGCCGGTCATCAACAAAAACAAATCCAATGATTAGTATAGTATAATAATTTAAGAAGAAAAAATAATAAAATTTCAATACAACAACCAATAAATTAATTTAGATTCCTTATAAAATAGGTAAATAGCCAACAAGAAGTATAAGAACACATCGAACAGGGGCTGCGCGCCCCGTGACACGTTGGAAAGATACAAAAAAACTTAAACAGGTCACAGAAACAGTCTTAAACTTGCTAAGGTCCTAACTAATGTAGTTTCAACAGGGATGTGTCCTGCTCCCTAGAACACGGTGAGGCCGTCGCGACCCCGACCCCCGACCCCCGACCCCCGTTCTGCCGACCCCCAGCCTCCGGCCCGTCCGCCTGAGATCCCGTTGCACTTAGCAGCTACGAAACGAACCAAACTAGAACCCAAACCAAACGTCCGAACATCACAAACGAAATTTTGACAAATCACCGAAACATTTACGCTTCAGACTCTACGACTTCCGCTTCATATAAAGTTACCAGTTAATTTAGTAAATAATTGTACAATTTTTAATCTAGAGAATACGCCTAATAGTGTACAATTCAAACGGGCACTTAGTCTAATCAGTCTATAGCGTTTTTTACTTTTGGCAAAAATCATTTTTGATTGGAAACAAACAAAAACAAAAACAATCGACTCGAACACGATAAGATCTCTCTCAGCTACGAAGGAAGTACCCAAATTACTACCGAACTGCCGCGCTAGCAGCACATCCCTGTAATCGGAAATTAAAAAGTACAATCAATCTATTACCTAACAATTCAGATAAACCTTAAGTCTAAGTAGTCAACTAACTTAATCCCCAAACCCAAATTAACAGTAATAACTATACGCTAGGTTACGAAGAAAAACAACAATCCTAACTTTACGAAGGCCTGCGGTCGGTTTGCAAAGAAACAGAAGGATAACTTAGCCAGCGCGTCGCGCGCGGAATGTTGCGAATGTTGTGCACGCGGCCGACGTGGCCGACGTGGCGACGTGGCCGACGTGGCCGACGTGGCCGACGTTGCGAAATGTCTTACAGAATTTTGATTCCTTTTTGTATTTCCCCTCATCCGTTTTGGCTTAACGATTTGCCTAACACGAACGACCCCTCCCCTTTAGCACCAAATCACTAGTCTTTCCAATTAGTTCAACGTATTACAATAATAATAATAATAATAATAAAGCTTATCAATTAACTAAACAAAGAGTAATGGCGAAGCGTTGCTGCGCCGAGCGATAACAACCTAAGCCTACAACTGGAACCTACAGTCTAGCGCTAGGTATAGGTCTAACTTTAGGAAGCCTCTCGTGCGGAGGCCGCCGGCGCGGTGCCGCGCGGCGGCTCCGTCCAGGCGGATGTTCCGAACACCGCTCCTGGACCCTTCGGAAGGTCGCGCAAAATATGTCTTTTTTTTCGTTTTTCAATAAAAAACACATAATGATAATTATGTAAAGCAGGCACTAATAATTACTTAGAGTGTATATCGTTACAATAAATTATGTTTTACATTTACACTTAGATAAGAATTTCTTATGGCTACGAAAGGGAAAAGGAATAGATAACAATAGTACTGCCGACGCGCGGCCTGTGAGATGCGGTGGCGTTGCGGTGTGTCCGCACGTGTCTGCACGTGCGTGTGCGCGTGCGTGTGCGTGTGTACACGCGGCGCGGAAGTCTAGATCCAGAGGACAGTTATAGCGGGAGTACGGTTACTATAAGCGATGCGATTGTACAAGTGCGGCCCTCTGCCCGCGGCTAGCCTACGATATATATATACGTATGTATGTATGTATGTGTGTAATGTATATGTATATATTGAGTTACCTGTCTAAACGAACAGAAAGACAAGATAGCGTCGCGACGGCGGACAAAATTGACAAACGTCGAATTTATTTCATTTAACACCTATTTTATATTAATGCGAGCATTCTGAATCTAGACTAGTATATAAAACGCGTTGAATTGCTCGATTTGAAATAGTTATAATATCGATTAAGACTATTTATGGCAAGCAGGATGACGTAAATGAAAAATATTCACTGTTCAAATTTAGGAACATTTAACACTGAGAGTTATCATAATGTATATATATATATGTATATTTATGTGTGTATATATATATATATAGCCTAAACGTAGCTATCTGTATGAAGGGTGCGCCGAGCGGCCGCGGCGCCGCGGCGGGACCGCGACGCGAGCGCCTTAAACAATTTAAAATATAGAAACGTGAAAAGAAAAGTCAACGAATAAAAAAAAATAAAAACGAACACAGGACAGCGAAACAACTTACGCTCGAAAGTAACTAAACATCTACATCAATAATAATAATAATAAAAAAAAATATAATAAAATAGCCATAATTCTTTCGCTTAAATGGCACCTTGCGATTCACTCTGCTAAGCAACGCTTTGACTGTGCTTCGAGTTATAACGAAAAAAAACATAAAAAAAATTGATAGCAAATGACAAAATATAGTCGACTAGAAAGAGAAGCCATTAATTAAAAAAAAAATATTAATTGAAAACAGGACGTCGACTTTACAAATACAAGGGAAAAGTAGTTTTGTTCTATGGGGTGTGTTGTTGTGGAGGATTCATGTTCCGGTCCGGATTCGGTATTGTTATTGTTGTTGGCTGCGTGTGAGTCTGTCTATATGTCTGTACGTATACTATCTGTCTGTTGCTGTGTCTGTGGGTGTGTGTGCGCGTGTGTGCGCGTGTGTGCGCGTGTGTGCGCGTGTGTGCGCGAGTGTGCGCGAGTGCTGAGTGCCTGCGCCCCTGCGGGTACTCCGAAAAGGAAACCTCGTCCGAGTGGCCTAACGGTGCTACGTATTCTCTGACCGTATCAGTCTTAATCAATGAACAAAAACAAATCACCTAAATAAAATATAAATTTGAAGCCTCATCAGCCGATTATATATCTGTGTATATAGTTTTCCATAACTTTAAATAGAATTTTTAGTAATCTCGTATAAATATCTAAGCGTGAGATCATGAAGGTAAAGTACAGAATAAATAAAGTTGCGAAACGCCGAAAATGAACACAATGTTACAAACAATATGCCTCTTTTGTCTCTTATAAAGAACAATGTTACATTTTTTTTTTATAAATTTAAGCCTAAATATATAAATTTACAGCACCAAGATTTTTCTCATTTACTCAAAATATTTTTTTTCTCTTCGCCTTATTGTCACACATTAACATAGTGTAAAATCAGGAATACCTCGCAAGTCGCGCCGGCTTCGCGGCCTCCGTAACAATCCTCCAAATATAAACAAGCACCCTCCTCCACCCTCCCTCCCTTCCTCCTCTTCCTCCTCCTCCTCCTCCTTCTCCTCCTCCTCCATCCGAACCCTTGGAATGTGGTAGTTGAAATTGTGATGATGAGTGAGTCACCGCCGCCCCCATCGGCCAGGGCCGACCTCTACAGTTCAAAGAGGAAACAAGTGTTGCGTCTGTAGAGTGCGGAAGAGTGGTTACATTGAAAATAAGAGAAACGCTGAAAAGGCCCGCGGAGCTGCCGGATGGTTGCCGGTTCGATGCCGGATGGGGTCCCGCCGCGGGCTTACACGTTGAACTGGTCTTTGAACTTGTAGAAGTCGACGTTGTGGGGGTGCTTGGGGTCGCCGGTGGAAAGGTTCTGCGGCTGCGGCTGGGGCTGCGCGGGCAGCGCGCGCTGGCGCCGGTGGTAGATGCTCTTATGGTTGTTGAGCGAGTTGAGCGTGCGGAACACCTTGTGGCAGAGGCTGCAGCGCGCCGAGTGCAGCGGCTGCAGGTGCTGCTGCTCGGTGTGCCGCTTGAGCGTGAGGCGCGTGGAGAGCAGCTTGCCGCACACGTCGCAGCGGTGCCCCGCGCCCAGGGGGCCCACTGCGCCACACATAACAACCAACATTAGCGCATTAGTCAACCAGCCCCCACGCCGGGGCGTACCAACACCACTGCGAAGCTCCAACGGGTCCCATTCGTTAGGAACCAATTGGCACGATTCGGTGCCACTCTGTGTTGTGTGGCGGTCCTGCGAGCCGGAGGGGCTCGTGAGGCAATTTAACGTGATCCGTTTGTCTTTCCGGTCTCTGAATCGAATTTGACTAATGCGCTCGAGTTTAATTTGCAGTTGGTGGTTATGCGTGTACCGATCAAAGTTCCAATTGGTTCCAGACGCTCGCTGCGCGGCGAGCAAGCGCGGCGAGCAAGCGCGGCGGCGGCGCGGCGGCCGCGCTTGCTCGCCCGCGGGCGTTAGTAACGGTCTAGGTCTAGGTCTAGGTCTAGGTTACACAGGGGTATACATGGGTGTAGATGGGTGTGGGCGAGAGTGGGCGGGTGTGGGCGGGAAGTGGGACTGGCTGTGCGCATGCAGAGTACACGTATATCTATGCTATGTACAAATGTTAGGAACATGTAGTGTCGCTTTACAAATCGGTTCTCGTAAACTTAACAATCGTCTAGGGGCAAGACTATGGCGGAGCTAGGTGGTAAAGGATGGCAGCTTAAGTTCTTCGAATGGCAAATTATTCGGCGACGGATACGGCGGGCGTCAATTGACGGGGTAGAAGGGGCCCTGTCCGGGGGCGGAGGGCGGCTGCTGCTTGCGGTGGTAGATCGACTTGTGGTTTCTCAGACTATTCAGGCTGGAGTATACCCGGCGGCAAATGTTACACACGGGCTCGCGCGAGGGCCTCATGTGAACGTTCTGAATGTGGCGTTTGAGCCGCGTGAGGGAGGACAAGCTCTTGTTACAGGGCTCGCATCGGTAATCTTCCTGGGGGGTGCGGGCGCCACCTGGTCACAACACAAGCAGTTAGCCCCTCGGAAGCGTCCGTACGCACTTTTAATGCACTCTCATCGTCGCAGCCTCTCGATACGTCTTTTGGTTTGGGTTTACTTTAAGCACCGCCACCCCCCAATTTACAGTTTGATGATAGCCATCCGTCGCGCCGTAAACAATGCGAAGCGATATTAGTAACGCATAGTGTCTCTGTGCCCTAACGCGCCCTAACCGCGGCCCCGGTGCGCGCGCGCAGCCGGCAGCCCGCTCGGCGCCGCGCGCCCGTCCGGCGGGTCCGAGCGAGCCCGAGCGGGCCCGAACGGGGCTCGGGTTTCTCGAACAAAAGCGTTAGTATTCTTCAATGAAACTGGATGTCTGTGTGTGTATTTTTTTTTAATATAACTCGACACCGGGGTTACCATTACTACAAATTCCATTGTCCGATCTCGGATGTCCCGAACGTTACGTTTCCCAAGACAATAATGATTAATAAGGCAATTCGAAACTGTTTTTAGAAACATGAATGAGTCATGGGATCCGCGCGCGTTTAAAGTAAATAGCGCGTTAGCGGAACGCGAGCGCAGCCGCACGACGCCGCACGACGCCGCACGACGCCGCGCGACGCCGCAGCCGCGCCGCCGCCGGTGGTGTCGGTGGTGTCGGTGACCGTGCCGCAACATGCTCTCCTCGCTACTTCCCATTCCCCCCCAGCCGATCGAACGGTATATGTATATATATATATACAAGTGCATTTGCTGTTATCGTTAACAAAACAAACAAACAGGGCTCTCAAATCAACTGCACGGTTTAATGAAAAAGAACAGAAACGGAAAGTAAAATGGAAATTAAAAGTTGGAAAGTGGGGACGAGGGATGTCTCACCCAGCTGATTCGGTTCAAGTCACATCTACACACAAGCCGGCATACCTCCTCGCGCGGGGTACATACATACATACATCTAGTTGCAATGCGAGTACAGTAAACATGCACGCCACGTTGGGTCTTGGCTCAAAGGGTAGCGGGTTCGGGTCCCGGCGCGCCACGTCGAACCAACACGCAAAAAGCGACATCAACATCCAATACAGAACACAGAGCACAGATGAAGACATACACGTGTTTGTACATATATAGATAGGGGTTAGGGGAGGTGGGTATACATACGTACATACATACATACATACAGGTTACAATACATACATTAATAATATAGCTCACGTGGTAGTTGCCTCATACATTAAATTTTTGGGAAAAAATATAAAACCTAGTTATGATAAATAAACCTAATAATGACAGAGCAGAGAGGAAGCGGTGATGGTGGCATACGACAGACAGTGCATTAAAAATATCGTTTGTTTCAAATATATGTAGGTAATGCATAAAGTAAATCTGCTGCTAAACAAGCCGCGACTTACCTTGCGAGGTGCTCGCCATGCCGTCCGGCGCCAGCGGGCTCGGCAGACCTGCAACCATCAGCGCTAATGCAGTGCCCGCGTACACACGCGCCCCACGCCAGCCCACACACACACGCGCGCCGGCTAATAGACTCCCTCACCCGCTCAAGTAGTCGATTGATTGAGCATGGGACAGAAGGTTTCCCGTCGTGGAGAGTCCAACTTTGACAGCCATTGGCACAAGAAGTGCATGGAACCTCAAGAGATCAGCGGGCTGCGTGTGTGTGTGTGTGTGCGTGTGTACATATGTAATTATTTTTCTCTTTTTTTTAATCTAATTTGCCTTACATTCCGAACAACATACAGCTTGAGAATCAACCCTTTCAACCCCCACATACGGTGGTAAGTCTCTGTAGCCGTAGACCGTTTAGGTACCACAGCAGCGCTTATTGCAGCCGACACACAGTACTGTGCAGGCATTACTGCGTGTTTCTACTTTAACTAGCGCCACGTTGTTATGGGCTTGCGTATAACTTACCACCAGGTGAACGTTTCGCCGCTGCTGAAGGCTTTGCTGATTGAAACTTTAAATTCATCAAGCGGCAAGTGTAAGAGAGTTTGTGGGATCTTATTATAGAGCTCGCGGAGTCTATGAAAGGTTCGATCCCTGTGCAGACAACAACAAGGATATATTTACCAGCCAAGGAGGAGTGCTCGGTGAGTGCGGCCATGCTGAAGTTGTAAGTGTTAGACGGTGCGAAGAGCTTGGTGTCGGCGGGCGGGATGAACGGCGAGGGCGGCAGCTGCGGCGGCGGCGTGCGGTCGTCGGCGTCCGCGGAGCTGCCGCGCGACGGCGGGCCCCCGCCCTGCGGCACAACCGGCTCTGATTCACACTGACAACGACACCTCGACCTACCACCAAGCACTAGGTAGACCTAGAATACACGCGGTCTTCACGTCCGCTGGCCACGATGTCTATCATATACAAATACTAAAAGACCGATGCAGACACAAGTTGATTCTACTGGTGGTAGGACTCTGCTGGTGACCGTCTAGACGGGTATTGCCGCGACTTCAAACAGTATTGTGCAAAAATTACCCTGTTCCGGTTTGAACGACGCTGTAGCTAGTGTAGTTCAGTAATTTAATCCAGTGGGTCGACTTAATATCTTAAGTTTCAACGCAACCACTGATGTAGTGTAATGTATATCATCCTAACTAGCCCCGCATTACGGACAGGCGTATTACTTACTATCGGGTATACGACACATCACAAGTATTTAAGTTATTTTCAGCTCCATCTATGTTTAACTTAAAGAAACTTATTTATGTGTATGTTTAACATAATCTACAATTTGCGGTCACGGTGAGCGCTAGTAATAAGCAGAGCTAAAACTAAAACTTCCCCATTGAAGATAGAAGATAGAAGATAGAAGGCTACTTATAAAGTCCAATATTCAAATGGAAGTGCGTTGTTTAATCTAAGATTAGAATAACTTAGTTTTTATAAAACTTTTAATAACTTAATTTACAGTTATATTAAGTTACTTAAAACAGCGATAATGAGAATTAGAAACGATCCTGTAGTTACTACCGATGTTAGGTTTAAGTTATTTTAACTTTATTGTACTTAGACATTTCCGTTCTATGGCTGGACTACGACGAAACGGCATTTTTACTGAAAATTTTATAAACAAATATGACCTTTGTTTTTGTTCTTTTATCGCTTTGGGTTACTTAACTTTCTGTTCACGAGTGCCGTTTCCTTCCGATGATTTCGGAGAATGCCCCTCTCGAACAGCTGATGCCGTCCGTTTATAAGTTACATGAATAGATAACTTAAACAAATCGTCCGTGCGGGCCGTCAGCGCGCAGTAACGGCCGTCCGTCACCGGACACTCGCCGAGTTCCGGGTACAGTATCTAGTTCGCTAGACTTCTTTCTAATACCCTCGCCCGCCCCTCCACCAGTATTGTCGACGTGATGACAATAAAGTGACGTCACGGCGCTGGTGCAGCAGACGGTTCGGCTTACGGCTCGCGGGAGGCGTATGGACTGCTTCCTGAAGGTAATAGTTTGCGGCGCGGCCGTGTCTATGTAAAGATGCGCGCGCGCACCTTAGTGCAACGTGATATGCAGGAGTGAGAAAGAACAGACAGAAGAGAGAACGGTTTATATGTGCTGTTACTATCACGGTAATATTGTTCGGTTAACCTTCAATATCTAATAATTGGTAATGGTAACAGTGTGGAGATTGCGTAGGCGCAGGCCGGCGGCGGCGGCGGCGGACTCACCATGGGCCTGGTGTGCGAGTGCGGCGGCGTGTCGTCGGCGCTGCGGTCGATGTCGGCGTTGGAGCCGCATATCATGTCCACCGGCTCGTTCTTCACCTCCTCGAGCCTCGGCGATGGCGAGGAGCTGCTGTTGGATATCCCGTTCCCGTTGCCCTGGTCGTGGGCCCTGGCGTTGTTCACCATCGAGTGGTTCTTGGTGGAGAAGTCGGCCGCGTGTATTTGCGGTTGCTCGTTGTTGTTGTCGTGGCGGGTGCGCTTGATGACGTCGGGCGAGTTGTCGGCGGAGCGGCTCATGCGGCGCGGCGGGAGCGGAATGCGGCGCATTATCTGCTGCACGCTGGAGGTGGGCGGGTGCGAGTGCAGCGCCTCCTCGAGCTTGTCCGTGTAGATCGGCGTGTGCGGCGTGTGCGGCGTGTGCGGCGTGTGTGGCGTGTGCACCGGGTGCGGCGGGGTGTGCGGCGAGCTGGCGGCGGCCGCGGCGGCGGCGCGCGTCAGGTTCTGCAGGAGCGGCTGCCGGATACCGTAACCTCGTTACCTCATTCTCTAATCTCATTTATAATTATTCGACTACAACTAGATATTAAATACATATATATTACATTCGAACATATTACTCTCGACTACTTAAATAACTTAAATGAGCACTGCACGTCATCCACCTGATGCTGGAGACGCAGAGCTGCACCGACTCACCCCCTGAGCGTCGTCGTTCTGCGTGAGGCCGGACACGCGCAGCACCTCAGCGGTCTTCAGGAACGAGGAGAGGCTCCTCTGGTGCACGTTCACCTCACCGTGATATATGAACTCGACCAGCGCGTTCAGGTCCGTGAACGCGACATCCTGCAGCACGATGACCGGATGCTTGCACGGCGTAGACTGCGGACGAACGAAACGTTATTGTACTTGTGTGCATTAGTTTAACATCTCTTACTCTCCTCTTTGCTCTCATGATAAATAGGTTATTTGTAACATTTATTTAGAGATCTACAATAATTCTAGATAATTGTATCATATTAGTATTGTAACAAGTATGTCGTGTATATTTTCTGTCAGCTGTGCAAACACAGCACACATAGGTATTAAAGGAAGCGTGTCTATTCTAGCTTACTTACGTATAACTGAAAAGTAGTTTAAATATGCTGAAGTATCAGGAACGAATGTGAGCGACTGTACCCGGATACACCGGAAAACGGAACAGCAATGTGATAACAAAAAAAAAAACCTATAAAGTTCTCTTCAATAATCTCAACTCCCCACCCATATATGGGTGAGGTTGTGGAATATGATATTATGCATCCTGTGTGTGTGTCTCTCACAAGGAGAGTTAGCTTCAAGGTCATGTGCTCATCACAGCGGTCAAGTGCGAGTCGGGTATATTTATTGACTAGCCATGTTGTATATGCGAGCGCTTATGTTGCGACGCCGTCGTACGCGTCAGGTTGGCCGAGTGGTCTAAGGCGCCAGATTTAAGCTCTGGTTCCCGAGAGGGAGCGTGGGTTCGAACCCCACACCTGACAAATAATTTTTCTTTTATAATTTTTTTTATTAATATAACCACATTTTTTTTTTATATCTTGAAGAATGTTAATATTTACCCTTTTTGTGTACCGGAAGAATGTATATAAATAAATCGCGGCAAGCCCACTTACTTTTAACAGCTCCCTGAAGTAAGGGCTGCACGCCGACAGCACCACCCTGTGGGCTTTCAGACTCCTCCCGTCGCATGCGAGGGTCACGTCCACGAAGTCCTCGTCGTCCCTCAAGTTCTCGAAGGCGCTGGTGATGCTGCTCTGGTAGTTGTTCCACCGTAGGCAGAAGTGCTGTGTGTCAACCATTTTGTACGTTCTTGCTTGTGTGGGCTGACTTGCGTGGGTTACGGACTCATGTGTCTCGGCTTGCAATCTGGGGGAGATGAAGTATTTTTTTTATAGTTTCCATAACTTGTACATCGAAACTGTAACCGTACGATCGTTATGAAAAGAACCAGGTGGATAAATAAAGATTTTTTACGCAAACAACTTCTTTAAACTTTATAAAGGTTGTCGTATCAGGGTCTACCTTACAAGGTAAAACTTCCTATTACATATTAATTTGATAGCTGCTGCAGTATGGAGTGCAGTAAGAAATCCAATAATGTTCATGCTGAAACCAATAATGATAAACAAAGTAAAGTAATAATGTAGGTTCATACAAATTAAGATTAAAAGATCAATTCTAAACAGTCTCATACTTCAAAACTTGACGCTGAGTTAGGACGGTATTCACTGCACTGTGATCGTCGCTTTGAGACTGAAGTAAAGTCTCGTTACCATAGTAATTTAAGAAGCTACACTACTCCTTTCACAGTGCCGGTGCAGAATGCAACAGAACAACTTAACGAGATATCTTAAAGGATATTGATTCTTCTATTTTACATTACTTTTGTTAACCCCCTCCCCACCTTGGTGAAGCTACCCTTCTAGAGGTAAGTCCAGGTTGTGTGGAGGCTTTTATCCTCTGATATCCCTCAGTAGTTCCGTATCTTCGTGAGCCACACGACCGTACTCCCGCTTTGTTTCACGACTGCAGGTTCGCCGGTTATCGCGTGATCCGTACCCTTTACAGATAAAAAAGTGTCCGCCGGTGGCGGCGCTGCTCCGCGTGTCCTTCGGCGGCGGGCTGTCCGTGCTATCCATCACGTTATCGTCAGCACCTAGTTTGTGATTGTTCCGTAAATGGGCACAATAACTGCGCATGCAATAAACAAGTGCTGGATGCTTCACATTTATCACCAGCGACCTGATTTTTTAATGTGCTCTTTCCGTTTGTGCTTTTTATTGTATTTATAAGTTGGTAAAATTGAGCGGTAGTGTAACAACTCTAACGACTACTTCTTCTTCTTCTCGCTAGACCTTGGCCCATCTTTACTCGGGGTCAGCTCTCCTGGTCTTTCGTCTATCTCTAATTTTTGTCATAGCTTCTGTCATATCGTTATTTTTTAGATCTATATTGATCATCCTCAACCAAGTAGTCGGGTGTCGCCCAGGGCCTCTCTTTTTAGTTTCGAGATCCAGTGCTATCCTGACCATATTCGTTTGATGATCTTCGTATAACATCCTATTATATAAATCACCAAGGTGGGCATGCGGGTTGGCGGAGGATGGGTAGATGTGGGAGGAGTGCAGACTTTTGAGAGGATACACTGGAATAGCAGATAATGTAGGATGGTACTACGTTATATTATATATTGTTGGGGGAAGAATAGTAACAGCTGTTCACAGGTCTTCGCGGGCGCGAACCCGTCTTCATCGGACAGATGAACCCACTGACAGACTAGTAATGGTCGCAGAAGTATTAAGGTGCATTTTCCTGGATATTTCCTTCTTTAGTCGCCTTTTATAACACGCCAAAGGTAGGACAGCGGTGGGGATGTTCTAACCCGTCTCACACATGGGGTGATTTGATTATTCATGGTTAATAAAATAGCGCTCAATCATATAAGGTTGGAAAATATCTCCCTTCCGCTTTTTTGCTCTTTATTCAATGCTTTATAAAAAGTGTTACAGTAATCGGATTTAGTTCAAATATGCGCCGTTTTGTTCGATAATCTGTTTCCATCTAGACGGCAACTTCATAATACCTCCCTCGTAGAAGCCCCCCTCCTTATTTGCGAAGAACTCGGACAGCCACTTTTCATAAGCCTCTTTTGAGTTCAACTTTACACCACCAACGGCGTTCACCATGGACAGGAACAGGTGGTAATCACTTGGCGCTATGTCCGGGCTATATGGTGGATGCGATAAAACTTCCCATCCAAGCTCCCGTAGCTTCTGACGAGTCATCAACGAAGTGTGTTGTCTTGCGTTGTCCTGGTGGAAAACTACACCCTTCCTGTTGGCTAATTCTGGACGCTTCTGGTCGATCGCCTGCTTCAAGCGGTCCAGTTGTTCGCAGTAGATGGTAGAATTAAGCGTCTGGCCATATGGGAGCAGCTCATAGTGGATGATTCCCTTCCAATCCCACCAAACACACAGCAAAACCTTCCTGGCCGTCAATCCCGGCTTGGCCACTGTTTGGGACGATTCACCGGCCTTCGACCACGACCGTTTTCGCTTGATATTGTCGTATGTAATCCATTTATGGTCGCCGGTCACCATCCGCTTCAAGAATGGGTCGAGTTCGTTCCGTTTCAGCAGCATATCGCAGGCGTTGATTCGGTCCAGAAGGTTTTTTTGCGTCAAATCATGCGGCACCCAAACATCAAGCTTTTTTTTGTATCCAGCCTTCTGCAGATGGTTTAAAATGGTTTGGTGACTAACTCCCATCTCCTGGGCGATGTCACGAGATGCCACATGCCGGTCTAACTCGATGTAGTCCATGATTTGATCGGTATTTGTCGTCACAGGTCTTCCGCCGGCTGGCTTATCCATGGTGTCGTTTTCACCGGCTCTGAATCGTCGAAACCATTCCTCCGCGGTTCGAAGTGATAGAGTACCATCCCCCAAAACACCATTAATCTCACGGAACGTTTCTCTAGCGGATTTGCCTTTACCGAAGGAAAACTTTAAAATAGCGCGAATTTCGGCGTTAGTTAACTATATGTTTACACGTCTATAACTGTTGAACGCAATATCCAAACTAATTATGCATAGCGTCGTTTTGTAGGTTATGTCAAGACCTTTCAAATTATGTATAGTATTGCCAGATACGAGCTCTGTAGCGCTTTGTACATAGCCGCGAAATTCAAAAGACAATAAGACGGAAGGGAGATATTTTCCAACCTATTATATAGTTGGTTAGGACGTTCACACAGCATCCAATTGTGATAAATGCTTTGGTGAACGATATAAGTTTCCAAAGTACTCTTAGACCTTGCAAAGTTATGAGAGTTACGATATCTGATGTTGCTGTTCATGGAGACGAGATGTTTCTCATCTCATTTAAGAATTGTTTTTGTGTAAGTTATCGTAAGGTTCTACAACAAAGTTTTTGTTTTAAAAAAAATGTCTGACTATCATCATTGCTCCAGCGTTTTGATGGCGATTACTGATAGTAGACTTACTCAAATGTGGAAAAGTGGAGATTTATCGCACTCGTCGCTTTTAGCTTGTGATCTGGCAGGAAGTATAAAGATTAAGTTTACTCCTATAAAATTGTTTTTTTTTTTAGTTGGGTAGAAGAAAAAAATCATGGCTGAGAGTGAGAATTGTTGCGCCGAATCAGAGACAGAAAGGACTGTACCACGCTGATTGCCAATCGTCACTAGTTGTATTAATGTTTGCATATTACTCTTCGCAGATCAGCTGATGCACAGGCACACGGTTTAACATAAAAAATGTAACCCCTACTTTTTATTCAAGGGTTACAACTTGACTGTGTTACGACGACTTGGGGAACTTTACTGAACTCCATTCAATATCTTGTGCGAGTTTGTAAGACTTCATCGTTTCAAGCGGTCTGCTGCGTCACGTTCAGTTGTATAATCATTGTGTGTACCCACAAATGGGGTAAGTATTTCGAGTCGTAGCTTACGACACAGCTGTTACGAGTAATTATCTAACTAAGACTTCCAATTCGACTTTTATAATTTTCTGTTGTGCAACAAATCAATAGATTTAAGAAGGTTACTCGCTCCAAAGGAGATGAGAACCAATGGAGGCTGGAAATGAGATTGAATCATTTATACTTTAAATGGTAAAAAAGACTTCGAAACTGATCACTGATGACGAAGTTTGTATGCTACTCTCTTGAGTTTCTCTTAGAATCATTATCTTCGTCATCAGCCAACCATAGAATATTCTTTTTAAACCTACGTATAGGATGAACAAGGTATAAGGCTCTCTAAACATGTGTTATGACAACACCTGAAACGTTTTCAGCACGTCGCGATCTTTAACTAGAAGACATTAGTCCAATCAATACTTCAGTCTTCCAGCTGCAGCAGACAGCGACGAGACGACCTGGACGTTCACCAGATCGCAAGTGGTACGCCTGACTATAATAACGTGGCCCTAGTTAGAATGACACATGTTGCCTACACGCTCGTCTCCAGAGACCTCAAGTCAAGTCTTGTTACCTCAGTAATGGTAGCTGCAGCGGCAATCAAACCGGAACACAGTATAGTTTGTTGGCTTTAATAGCCGCTACGATAGTATCTACCTAGACGCTCTATTAGAGACCTAACACTAGAAATAGTACTATGAATGATGATATTATCATTAACTAGATGGATCTCTATTACATTTGTGTACATTATGAAAATGTTAAGTGTTCCGCTGTTCAGTGATGGAGTGGATGATGATGTGCAAACAAGACAAGACAAGACAAGACAACAGAACACAACAGCAGCAATCGTGCAACAAAGCGTCGCATAGTTCTAATGTATTCCTGAAAATCATTCGCGAGGCCGCACGAAACGTCCGCAACTTAACTTTGGCACTTACCTCCAAGTAATAAGAGTGCTTAAGTTATTTCTGATCGGCTGCAATCGGACGGTATTCGGTTTGAAGTTTTTTCAACAAATCGTAGACAATAGGTCCCCGTGACCGAGTGGAAACAATGCTGATCAGGTTTCCACTCGGTATGCGAGCCGGCCGGCTGCCTAGTGAAGTTTTTAGAAGTCGATTTTCGCCTTAAACCGCTCCCCCACCAACCGCCCGTTACCTTTTACTTTAATTCTAATTAGATAAAGAACACTTCTTTTTAACTCTATATTTATCTAAACTTGATCTACTTGCAGCTATTAAACCTATTAGTTAAGTAGTACAACATATATAGTAGTAAAAACTAAGTCATGAACGTATTTTGGAGCGCCTCATATAGGAGAATGTATTAGACAAAGATTTTTGATTAATAAATCGGGTTTTAGACAAATATACGATAATAGCTATTCCGAAATCTAATTTATTTCTGTTAAAAGTAGATCTAGAACTTAGACGTAACTTCTAGATCTAACGAGGCACCTAAAGTAAATGAACTGGTAATAAGAGTCTGTTTTCTTAATGTGTTTCGGCAGAGGTTAGTTTAACTACCTCAGTGTATGAATCGTGGTTAACACGTTGAGTGATCAACAGGGTCTCTAGGATGACTAGGACAGGGTTATAACACATAGATCAATCAATACAGATCTAGGCTAGACATTTTACATGCGAAGAGCATAATTGGACTAAACGTTACATGACCTCTATAACGGGACCAATAAACGGTGAAGATCTCCTCCTTGAGCGCAAGGTATGGTAGAAGGGCATAGCAAACTAAACTAAGTATGGAAGATGTGGAAAATAGGAATTTTTGTAAAGTAGAGAACATACGATTATTACTCAACTCCACTGTACTGGGGATCGATTATTGAAAAAAAATGATCCCTGTACAAAGTGATAATATTACGACCATGCGTAATATACCTTGTACGTACGTAAGAACAATTAAACTATCTCCTTTCTCGATGCAGGCGTTAACAGGACAACGAGGCTGATTACCTGAGTACCTCCATACATACATACACACATATATCTCACTCCTCGTTTCCAGCGGGGTAGGCAGAGTCCAGCTCTCTCCACCTGCTACGATCCTGGCACACCTCTCTCGCCTCCTCCACTTTCATACACGTCTTCACGCATGCTCGTCGGTTGCGTGTGCTTTTGACCCGGCCTTTCTTTAGGACATCTCCGATTTGATCGGAACATGTCCGCCTAGGTCGACCTGCATCGATTTTTCCAATCAGTCTTACCTTGTATATCTCTTTCGTTAATCTTCTTTCATCCATTCTTTCGACATGGCCGAACCATCTAAGCATCCCTTTCTCTATCCTTGTCACTACATCTTCAACCACGCCGCACCGCTTCTTTATCACACTGTTCCTCACTTTGTCCATCCGTTTCACTCCAGTTATACTTCTCACGCTTCTCATCTCCACAGCATTAATCCTACTTTCATGTTTCTTCTGCCATACCCAACATACATTTCCTCCTTATCAATACACGGTTAGTAAAAATACAATTTAGGACAAACAATAAATTTCAGCATCGACAGAGTCAGATTACCAGGTATATAAGAAAATTGGAGACATATTCATCCAATATATAGAAATAGTAGAACACTCAGTAAAGAGATATAAAACTCCATTTGCTAATGGTAGTCCTTTGAAGCCAGAGACCGTCTAGGCAGAGACCGTCTAGGCAGAGAGCACCGCAACGCCCTTCTCCGCAGCCAAACAGTAGTGTGCAAACGTTACTGTGTTCCGGAATGAAGGGCGCTGTAGCTAGCGAAATTACTGAGGTACCGAGATTCAACATCTTTAGTGTGAAGACGACGAGCGCAGTGTGGTGATATGAATATCATCCTAACTAGCGCCACGTTGTTATGGGCGGGCGTATCACTTACTGTCAGGCGAACATTCCTCTCGTATCGTCACTTCGTTAAATAAAATAAATAATTGTTTACTTTTAACAAAAAGATATATTTTTTTCTACTTGATATTAATCCAGTGGGCAAGGCATATTGCTTGAAGCACCGACTGGTGAGGCAGCAAGGTCCTCGAGTGGTGCCCGCGTACCGGTAGACGTGGTGTTGGGAGGCCTCCCACAAGGTGGACCGACGAGCTGGTGAGAGTCGCGGGACCGATCGTTGTGGAGATTTTTAGGTCTATGTCCAGCAGTGGATGTCTATCGGCTGATGATGACGATGACTGATCCACCATAGCAAAATCATCATCCATCCATGACAAAAAAAAAACACTAAAGTGTATATGTGAATGGAAACAGTAGAAAAACCAATCCTGCTTTGAACACGTGAATAAAAGATATCTAGTTAAAGACTCAGATACTACATAGTTTATAATTTTTAGGGTTACCACGGATTGAACGCTTGACCATACCTATTTACACCCCACACTCCAACTGGGGCATAATCTATTAAGCCCCATTAATCTCAAACGCCACATAGAAATTGCTTCGGTACTGAAAAGGGAACTAAAGGCGGTTTAGGTATCATATCGATATGGACTAAGTGATAAGCTGTTATATTAGTTTCTTACTCTAGTAAGGGCTGGTCTGTTGCACTTAACTCAGAGCTGGATGGAGTCAGGATATACACCGCAGCACATTGTACTCCTTGAGAGATTAGTTCTTCACACTCTTTAAGGAGAAGACAGAAGTATGATTCTCTGAAATGCTCGTGCTCTCATGTATTGTAATGGTTCATCAGTTGCAGTAAGAAATCATGGTTAGACAACTGGGAGTGGACCATCATCAGCGCCGCAGCGGATCCACCGGCTGTAGAAAGGGATTCGCAGAAAGAAGAAAATGTAGATAATCAATGTAGCCAGTAGCTAGTAATGCGGACTCGAAAGAACATTTCTTCTTTTTGTTGCCCTCGAACTAATGAAGATTGGAAACCCGTTCTGCTAATCCATTCTTCTCGCGCGCTAGGTGAAAAAGCTGGATGGCGCTTTTGATCTTAGTCCACACCATGAGCTCGTTCAGCTCTGCCTTGTTTCTGCGACCTGTCTTTCGATCGAAAGAACACTACCATCATCCAAACTCTGACACATTCTCTAGAATCGAACGAGATATTAAGCAGCAAGAGGTCATCTTGCTGCTTAATATCTCATCTGATGGTAAGTGAGCGATACGCTCGCCGTTAGGATGGTATGTATACTCATCACCTCATTGCGCTCATCCACTGAGACACTACATGGTGAGTCTCGTTACCCCAGTAATTACACTAGCTACAGCAACCAGCTACCCTTATAAGTGAAACCTGGTAATGTTTGCACAGAACTGTTTGTCGGCTGCAACAGGGGCTGGTGCCTCCACTGTCTCTGGCCACGGAGATCTACCATCAGTCGTACTTTGGTTACTTAATTCTATGCATTAGTGACTTCGTAAAACCATAATATATTTATTCAAACTTTGTCAAACCCTTGGTACCTCTTAGGTCCAGAACACAGCACATAAGCACAGCTTGTATCTCTAGACCCTAACTTATTCTCGTACTTAGTCTCGGTATGTCGAACGATTTTTCTTAATATGTAAGGACTGCTAGCCTCAAGTGGCAATGTGCAGGACACTGACGACTGACAGCCGATGGGAACCAAGGTCCTCGAATGGCGACCGCGTACCGGTAGAGGTAGTGTTGGCAGGAATCCCGCCAGGTACTCCGACGATCTAGTAAAGGTTCCGGGAAGCAGCTGGATCTTTGGAGGAGGACTATGTCCAGCAGTAGAACTCTGTCGGCTGATGATGCATTACGCGTCTGATATTGATAGATCTTCTTAAGATGCTTCTCCTAGTTGAAGGTTGAGGGTCATATCATGGTGTTTTGCTTGATCGCTAGTAGATTTAGTTTGATAGACTCAAATAAGGACCTATTGTTTTGTTACCTATTGCGTTGGTCTCCAACCTTTTGTATAGCTCCAGATCTTTGCTGAGGTGATCCATTAAGTTCCCGTGACTTGTTTTATGTCAGCTCACTGCTTTATTGGTCTTGCAACACTTCTTTTGTACGTTAACATTTTAATGTAAAGAAATACATTTTTTTTTATTAAACAGTCTCGCATTTTATCGTAAACTTTTTAAAGTTTTCGCTCGGAGCTTCTAAACTTGTTGTCCTGGAGTACCGAACGTCGAATTATTTGCAGGATTCACAATTTAAATATTGTTTATGAAAACCGATAGAAGAAATATGCTTTGAATACTTCAGAGAATTACTTCGGTTCTAGATTCTAGGTGTAAGTACTAGATTTTATATAGTATAAGAAAATATATAAGCCGCGATAAAACAAAGGATACAAAAAAGTTAGCGTGATAAACCATCGGCGAACGTTCTCATCACTTGTTACTTACTTAAACCTGCAGTCTCCATAATTATTTAAACTTAGCGGAAGTAAATAATAAACATAAGTATATAAATAGTATAAATAAATGTTCAAATCTAGATTATAAGTTAAAGAGAATAACTAAAGTTAGATTAATCTGTAAAAAGTTATATGTCTAATTCGCAACCTCCTTTATTTCGTCGGTTAAAAACAGACGTCTACCTTTTAATAAAGTTTACATAAGTTATTTATTTTTAATCTATATATGATCAGTTATCAGGTAAAAATTTTTTTTTTTAATTTTTCTAAGCAACGACACGCGGGGCACGTTTACTTCATGGTAAGCGATACCAGTTAGGATGACACACACAGCACCACACTGACACCACAACATAAGATGTTAAGTCTAGTTATCACAGTAATTTCACTAGTTACACCGCCCTTCAAACCGGAACACAGTAATGTTCAAACACTACGGTTTGTCGGCTGCATTAGGAGTTGCAGTGACTTCAACGGTTTTCTTTCACCTAACATTAATCCTAACTTTAACTTACCCTTGCATAATACGGAACATCAAACGGGTTACTTAACAACCGCTACGCGCTCGTAACTTAAATCCTCTTAACTCGCGAATCCTGGCCTCGGAACAAAATGGCCGTTTTGTCAACTTACAGCATCAAAGCGATCCGTCTTTGTCGCGGGCATAAAACACCTTTTGTCTACTAATACCTTGACGCGTATGAACATAATGAAAAACCTACGATATGTGCGCGTTTCCTTACAAATATCGCCCGCCCTATATTTTAAAACTTGTCTCAACAGGCAAAAGTGAACTCTAACGTGTTCAACTTAACAATTGAAACCGCTTGACCTCTCGCGTTGCAATAGAAACGATAGCATTATATAAGCAATGCATTATCTTTTGCATTAAATAGCTGATAGCGAATAATTTATAGGATTCGGTGTTCGCATTGAAAAAAAAAAAACATCTTTTGTTCTCCTATAAAAATGTATAAATAGCCCACTTAATGTTCCCACAACTGGGACTCGGGGTATTTCTTCATAAGTCACGGTCATTTATATATTACACTTACCAATCGAAGTGTCTCATATGCATGAAAGCTGTATTTGTTGATCATGACGGTTTCCTCGCGATTGGTTTCCTTCACCGGAAGCTCTAGCTCATTGGGGATCGAACCCGCGCCTCTTCGAAACTTATACCTCATTACAAACTAAGCACTATAACACAGCTTTTTGATTTAACTATTGCCTAGTAAGCGAGTGTGATTACGATACTATACTACAGTTCGATAAGAACCTTTACTAGTATTATTTTAGTAAAACTAATAGCGATTTCTAGTACAAATACTGGAACAATGACACGTAATATGAACGCTTCAAGATGCGCGTCTTTGAATTCTGAAGACTATACTCTGAAACGTGAACAGTTGAAAATCAGTGACATTCCTATGGAAGCAGAGCGGTTAGCCGGGGGGTGTTGGGGGAAGGGGGTGGTAGTGACCACAATTTTAACTTGGCCATATTTGACCTTGTAATAGAACTAGATTTAAGCGTTACTTGTCGCGCTACGGATGTACTAATAGAAACTGGAATAACTAAATCTGAAACCGAGTCCGACAAATGAAACAATGTCGATACGGAACCACTATGTTGTAGTGAAGGTTCACGCTTTGCCGAATGTTTTTTTTCGCGTTTTATCAGGTACACTGTGTGCAGATAATAATTTTAGAAACCTATGATAAACTGTATTAGTTCGATATCAGCGCAGCGCGCCACGTCTTGTTGAAGACGACGAATATCAATACATCGCATGAATCGCAAGGGGTTTTTATACATAAAAATAAAGGTTAATATACATTAAAAGAATAGTGTATATACACTAACATTGCAATAAGTAAATATTCATTACATATATCAACGTATTACAGTTATCTAATACTTTGAATTCGCCGCCGTGTGTTACAATTGATATTCAAATATGAACCAACTGTTGCTTGCGCTGTCGGTCGCGGCGTGGTGGCTGGGTGTCCGCCCGGCAACAGGTCTCCGGTCTCCGGTCCCCGGTCCCCGGTCTCCGGTTCCATTCCGGGATCGCACTGTCACATGAGAGCCGGCATTCTGAGCGAGCAATTCATAATCATCACTGTCATATAATACCACATGCAATCTCAATCATGCGCTGGACTATTGTGGACTAGATGGAAAAGTGTCCCATTCTATTGTTGTCCACTGCTGAACATAGATGACCACTTTATCGCTGACTTTAAAGTTTGCGAAGGTGCGGGTGGAAGTCGATGGAGAATCTGCTGCTGCTTATCTGAAGACGATTCCACTTAGTCGCCTTTTACGACACTTGGACGACGTTGGAGTGGTTATTATCCGTCTCCCGCTCGAGCGTGTGGCTATACGGAGTTTTTAAAAATCCTTCTGAATTTTATACGAACCCGTTATGACTCAGTGCGTGTTTACGCATCGGGAAGACACAGGTTCGATTCATATTAAACTTTATCTAGTAGCTATGGACAATTTTGTGAGAGAAACGATATTCTTCAAGAACGAACCTTTTACAGATATTATACATCCACTAACCTCATTGCGAATGTGAGGATATCCCAGAGTCCCAACAGTGGGAATATTACGACGGCTATTGAATTGTTACGTACGAAATGAATAACAGTTTAAACGTTATTAATGCCGCATGTTCATTAGAGGAGAAGAGCTGATGGAAGTCCTGGCGGAGGACACGACCGCCGCCTGGACACTTGCGAGTATAAAAGTCCCACAACGGAGCCACGTCGGCACGCGATAGCCCACACTTATCGCCGCATTTTTATATAAATATATTTAGTCATTTATCAAAAGACCTAGGCCACCTGATAAGTTATCAACGTAGTTTAGGTTTTTTTAGCGCTACAACTAACTTGGCATCGTTTGCGAATCCATTTTGTTTTATATCAAAGGTTATCTGATCGTCTGTTGCATTTAATGCTCAATATATACATTTTTTGTTAATTATAAAAAACAATTGGATCGTCTGGTGGTAGTTTTTCGAACCCCCTTGTTAGTTATCACCCTTGTACTGTAAATTTCACAACAGCTTTATTCCGACTGTCAGGCTGAGTACCCTTTACCATTATTACCATCAGGGATATTTTAAAGAGTTAATTGCAGAGGTGAATACCATCGTGGTCGTAAAGTAAACTAACATCTTATGTATATTACATTACATTATATTATCACGCCTTTTTCCCAGTAGGGGTAGGCAGAGGTGAATAAACACCCACATTTCCATCGCCAGATGTGGTCAGATTAGGTCCCGTGTAACAGAGGGCGAGCCTGTTGCCGCTTTATTGGGGCCACCACACACACACACACACACACACACAAAGATGATGTCAGTGTGCGGGTTTCCTCAGGATGTTCTCCTTCCCCGTTTGTATCTCGCTGTTGTAACTAAAGTTCACAAATGTACATAACTTAAACATTAAGTCATCGGTACATGCCGAGATTCGAACCCGCGACCTTCGCAATGAAAGCCGCACGCACGCTCTAACCACTAGGCCAGCGAGCTACTCAGGCCAGCTATATGAATATAGGTAGCGGTTTATTCTATCGACTCTTACTCCAACGATATTTTGATTGTATTTCAAATAATCTTCGATTGCTTTATTTCTTTAGGATATATATAGTTTCCTTAACGCTTTGCTATTCTAGGGTTTACTTTACATACTAAATACATCAATATAATATAGTGAAGATATATATGTATATGTATACGTAGCTGCGATTGCACTTCAAAGGTTGTGAGAGACGTGTATCGTAAACAATACGATAGCGATAAATATTTTTTGGTTGTCTCATTGGTGCATGCTTTTGAAGCGATAGATTAAGAAAAAACAGGTACTTGTTTTTTCAAGTTATTAACGAGGTCAGTTTTTACGTTAACCGGTAACATAGTAAGCGATTAGATTATATTTTATTTTCAAATCTCTATTTGATTATAACGTATCTATAGGTAGTAAAAAATTGCTGTCCCTGCCCACGTTGCTGGCTGTAATATTAGGTGGACCGGAAAGTAATGTCGTTTTCTTACGCTAAATACAAACACATACATTTTTAACGAGTCTTTATTTTTAATCAATGATGTATTCCCCATCATTGTCAATAACCTTTTGCCATCTAGTGAGTAAATTTTCAATCCCTGATCGATAAAAATTAATTGGTTTTTCGGCAAAATATCTAGAGATGGCATTTTGGATATCATCCAAATTTGCAAATGTTTTGCCACTTAAAAAGTGTTGCAGCGCTCGGAATAAGTGGAAATCCGATGGTGCAACATCGGGCGAATATGGTGGATGAGGCAGCACCTCCCACCCCAATTCATTAATTTTTTCTAGAGTTCGCCTTGCGCAGTGCGGTCTTGCATTGTCATGTTGGAGAATGACGCCTTTTCGGTTGACAATCGCTGGCCACTTTTCAATTAAAGATTGATTGACTCGCTGCAATTGTTCGCTGTAGAGGTCTGCAGTAACAGTTTCTCCAGGTTTCAGTAATTCAAAATGAACAATGCCGCGAATACTCCACCAAACACACAAAAGCGCTTTTTTGGGGTGTAAACCTGGCTTAGCAGTACTCCGAGGGATTTCATTTGGAGAGAGCCACTGCCTTTTGCGTTTTGGGTTATCATACAGGACCCATTTCTCATCTCCTGTGATCAAGCGATCAAAAAACGCTTCTGTGTTGTGTCGTTGAAGCAATAAGTTGCATGTGATTGATCGGTTAGCCTTATTCTGTTCGGACAGATTATGCGGGACCCAAACACCTGCTCTGCTTACTTTTCCAATCTGCTTCAAATGTTCTTGGATGGTCGACCAAGGTTTGTTGAGACTGTTTGACAATTCCTCGATCGTCTGACACGGATTTGCTTCCACTTCCGCCCTTAACACGTCGTTGTCTAACGCTGATGGTCTTCCTGATCGATACGAGTCGGAAAGATCAAAATTACCCGATTTGAACTTGGAAAACCACCTTTGGCATTTACGAATGTCCAGTGCATTTGGATAAACATCGCAAATGTTTTTGGTAGCAACTGTTGCGTTATTTCCCTTGCGAAACTCAAAGAGCATGCAATGCCGGATGTGTACCTCTTCTGGTATTTGGCTGGCCATTTTACCCAAAATTACAAAAAAAAATTGTAATTCAATTGTCTATAAGTAAAGAAATCACTATAACCTCACAATGTCTTTGGTACGCCTCTGAACAAAACAATGAGCTGACAAATGACAATCAAGTATTGGCATGCGCAGAAACGACATTACTTTCTGGTCCCCCTATTAGAAAATTAGACAATCGCAAATGAATTTCTGTAGCAACCGTTACCATAGCAACCGCATAAATAATACAAAATGACTGTTTACGACTTAATTTAATTACAAATAAAATGATGAAAGATCTATCATACCCAAAACAATAACCTACAACCATCTACAAATCATTCTGCATAGATTGGTCATGTTCATATGTCGATACGTTCTTTAGTTATTTATATATATATATATATATATATATATATTATATAATTAGTGAACTATTTATTAAACACCTAATGTATCAGTAAGTAGTGGTTTGACTTCTGATATAAATCAAAAAACTATGCACTATTTAGAGTATTGCTTGGCGACAGTTTGATACGTCCTGCACTTGAAGTTACTATTGTAGTTAAACTTAGAATATATCAAGACGGTAGCCATAAGGTATCTGCTGCAGAAATCTTCTAATGCTTCAACTAATATCAAAGAAAATATTCCACTTCTTCCTGTGTGTCGTGCCTCTCCTGGATTATATCAGTGGAGCACCAAAGCTCTGGTTTTTGCCTATCCTGGCGTATGCCCTCTCTACTCCGGTGAGTTTGCACTCCGACGTATAATAAAATGTAATGATTACCCAATTACATTACAACGCTACAGTTCGCGTCGCTTATCAAGCGAAGAACTAAAAAGTTAGGCTTTATCTAGCTTAGTGTCAGAGCTATCTGCCGGCGGGTGCCGGCGGGTGCCGGCGGGTGACCTACCTACAGTTTATCGAAAATCACATTTATATTTTTTAATGTGTTATATCTATTGACTAATCGTACGTCCAGGCGCGGTGTTGGTACTTTTATACGTATGGTATCTTCCATGGAAAACTTCGAAAAATACCCTTTCTTCTTGAGACCCCATCTATTAGCTCCTCTACGAAACGAGATCTCTAACAAAACGCTTTTGCTTGTGAATTATATATTAGCATAGCTATTTAAAATTATACAGAATTTTTAATTATAAACCCTGTAGAAGTAACTCTATGAAGGTTGATACGACATTGCAAGCAATCTTTTAAAGGCTAACTTAACAGAATGCTACTTCAGCAGCTTGGGACATTTGATGTTTGAATGCTCATAGATGACTTGTAACTTTATTAACATGCTAAAGTTACTTACCGTAATGCTTAACAGGACCTTCTTAACCAACTGCTTTTGTTTTAAATCTGTAAAAGAAAAACGTTTTTTATATCTTGTGTATTGATTCGAAACATAAGTAATAACTTATCTCTAATGTTTTCAGCAGATATTAAATGGATTGTTTTACAGTGTGGACTAGATTTGTCTAAGTCAAATATGTTCACAGCTATTACAGATCAATGCAGATTAGTTTAAGGGAAGAAGCTGTTGTTTCATTCATCTTAAAGCTATCTAATGTCGACCGCCGAACGTATATATCATTATCATCGTGAGACGGATTCAGGCAAAGCTGTGGCTTTTGCTCTTAAGCAATCCTTTTACAACAGTAGTAGAGTAGTAGTGTAGTAGTGTAGTAGTGTAGTAGTTCGGAATGTAGATGTCTTTCTAAAGTCTTCAGCAATGAGTCAGGACATTTATTTTTGTCACAGACATTTTTGTATCCTTCGAAGGTGTTTGCAGTAGTTTTACAGGACGATCGTGATGAGTAGAAGACTTCGAAAGGCAGAGAGAAAACGACAATAGATTGAACAGATGTCGGCTACACAGTAGCTACTAAGTAATAAGTCAGTCAGGTTGCGGGGAGTATGATTCGGGTGGGGCTACATTAGGAGTTACTTGTTGATATTGGAGTCCTCACGTGATTCTCGACAGCCTCACATGATCGCGTACCGAGTGACGGACCAATGAGTGTCCACGGCGCGTGAACAGCGTCCGCGCGATGGAATTGGGAGTTCAGTAATTGAAACGGTACGTGCGGCGAGGCTCACGTGGCGCTCCACGCCGCGACGTACCTAACGTTAACCGGAAAGTGGGCTACGTCCCGCACGGAAGTAGGTACATTATGTCCGTAAACATCGGGCACATAGAGCGGCGCGGGCCAATCGCCGCTAAGGTCAAACGGGTAGTGGCCAATGGGCGCGGGCGGTGCGCGCGGCGCGAAAGTGAAAGTGCGCGAATGGGGCCCGCGCGGCGCGTGTGTGCGCGTGTGTGAGTGTGTGAGCGCGTGCGCGACGTGTCCGCGTGCACACACGAGCCGCCTTGTGAATGGAGCCTCGGAGGCTTTCGGCGGGACGGCGGGATGGCGGGACGGCGCCGCGTGCCACTTCGCGCCTATGTGCTACACACGCTCGAACTAACCATTTACGAGCTCTCGATCGGAGCGTGCGCGTGAACTCTACCAAACAATCTACATCCGGCGCCGCGGCGAGGACGAACAATAAATAGTTTATATACACCGTGAAGGCTTCTCGATACTCGCGACCTCTGGCTTGGGACCTTAGGTGATAACGTTGTCCCTAAACAGTCATATGGATGTATGATACATACAGTGCCGTATACATATCCACTGCTGGGCTTAAGGCACGATACTAACTCCCCATTCTATTACAAATTCGATTTGTACGGGCACCTGATCAATGGCCACCAGTGACCCACTTTTATGTATAGTTCTTTAATAACTTATTGTTATTGTATACACCAGTATGTAAATATGTATACATTATATTTACATAATTCTATTTTCTTATATTGAACTGCAACGTTTCGTCCGCAAGATGGACTAGCTGTGGATCGATATTTGGTAATCATTGGGCATGATTTATGTCCAGCGGTGGACGTCGTAAATATCTAGAATCGATGTGTGGAAATCTTTGGGCAAGACTTATGTCCAGCGGTAGACATTGTCGAAGTCTAGAATCGATGTGTGGAAATCTTTGGGCAAGTCTTACGTCCAGCGAAGGACGCCCCTCTCCTGATGATAATCAGGACTACGCGGTACACCACAACCGTCCAGGCAATAACAGGGTTGTCACAATTAAACCGCTAATGGTTTGCCGGCCAGCCGCTTACGTTATTCAATGGTGCAGGTTAATTTTGTCCGCTGGCAACCCTGTCCGTTAACAGTTTAGTTGGCACGGTGTGACCAGCCGTGATTAACTGCAACAAAGGCCACCCCCCGGAGCCACCCCAAACTTTGAAGCTATTATTAAAACTGATCAACTAAAGTAAAAAAAATAGTAACACTTTCATCTTTGATGTGGATCAGTTACGGAAGGTAGTAATTTGTGAAAAGCTCCATTAGCCTTATGGTAAGAAGAAGAAGAAGAGTATGAAACTCCGCATTGGGCTAACGTGGTGGGAAATGGCTCAATTCCCCCGTATGAACCCATACGTACGAGTGCCCAGCTGTATATGGAGATCTTTGGACGAGGACTATGTCCAGCAGTGGACATGTATCTGTTGATGATGATGAATTATCTGCACGTAATAATCACTGTGGCCACCATCAAGAGAGACAATTTTTTTTTTATTCGACGAAGCTATGAGATATGGAAAGTTCACCTGATGATGCTTCTCTTCGTAGCAAAATGGCGCTAGTTGGGATGATATACATTGCACCAAATAGTGCTCATCGTCTTGAAACATAACATATGAAATATCGTTACTTCAGTAATCTCACTGACTACAGCGCCCTTCAAACGGGATTACATTAATGTCTGCACAGTACTGTTTGTCGGCTGCAATGGGAGCTGGTGTGGTGCCTACCTGAACAGTCTCTAGTAACAGGGACCTACCAGCAGTGAGACCTACGAGACAGTATGTTCATCTGATGGTGGCTCACCTCATAACAACGAGGCTAGTTATAGTAGTAAATTCCAGCACTACAACGCCTTTCAAACCAGACGGCGGTAAAGTTTGCACAGTACTGTTTTGAGTTATGGTGGTACGTACCTAGACAGTCTCCCGCAACAGAGACCTACCCGCAGTGATAATTAAGGGTAGGTTTCCTTTATTTAGTTCCACCTAAATGTAAGGGGGCGCTGTAGGTCACAGCGCCGGCGACCTTGGGCAACGAGACAACGTGAAAGCTGAAGAAAAATATTTTTCAGCGTTACGTAAAAATAGTATTATTGTAGGGCCGATGACCTACAGTGGGGGCGTTGACCCCACGCCGCTAAGAGCGGAGCTAGTAAACAAATACTACATTCTCTTATCAGCAGAAAAATTCTTTACATTTATACATAACTTATGTAGTCTATTTACTGTCCATTCTCGCTTTAAGAACAGACGGTATCGTTACCATCAGATGGTGATCGGTGGTGAGGCTGTCAATCGTTGACAAGATATGGACGCGCCAGTCAGCATATTTACACAACAACTCAGTGTTTATCGGCTTCAGATATATAAATGTAATGTCTCGTCAACGCAGTAATTTTAATAGTAATATATGGATTTTTACTCGGTGTTAGAAAATTGGTTGTCCACTCTGATGGTAGACATTGATTGTCGATCATTTGGATTCGAACCCGGGTACTAAAGGCTCTCCTTAAAGAACGAAAGAAGTGTGTTAGAGAACAGAGCGGGTAAGATGAGACAGTAAGAAAGAAGAGAATATAAGAACTGATGGTGAATGTAATAGCGAATAAAGGCCCTGACCCAATACTCGCTCGGGGAACAATTAAAAAAAAAGGCTTTCCTTAAACTATATACCTTTAGCTGACTTCCGGAACAGACTGAGTATTTGTGTAATTTATTATATAAAGAGACTTTCCCTTATAAAGTGCGATTTTTTTTAACAGGATTGATATAGTAGCTGTTTCCTGGCTAGCACCCCCCGGACACTTTACCGTTATAAAAACCCCCACAACTCTCTTTGGGGAAGGAATTTCGTAGAGCCATTCTTACCTGACCTCTAAATGGCTGAAGCAATATCTCCACCAAATCTGAGTGTTTACTTTTAATAATTCCAAAGACCTCGTGATGAGTTAATGAGTCTCTGAGTACTGAGTGTATACACATATATGTTTATATGACGCAATAAATTCCTCATAAATCTACTGTGTAGTGGTAATAGATAAAAAATACTGTACTCTTCCTTGTGCTAAGGGTTTTGACCCGTTCATTGCCACCTACTTGTGTATTCAACTACACCAGCGCCACGGCTGCACTCGCGCTCATATTCTGTACAACTTTGGGTTGTCATCATCATCGGCCGTTGAACGCCCACCGCTGGGCGCAGGCATTACTACGGGTAGTACAAATAAACCATTACGACTGACGAATATTTTTCTATACAGAATTTAATTGTTTCGTTTAAAATGGAATCTAGTACAGTGATAAGTTACAACGTGTTTCAGAACAAACGAATGTAGCTAATGATATCGTAGTGTATAAATGATGTATTATAAACAGAGACGAAACGATGTATTTGTAGCAGTGTGCAAATATTACTGTCGTCCTGAAGGGCGCTGTAGCTAGAGACATTACTGGAGTGGTAGGAGGTAGGAGTTAGAGCGACGTGTTAGAGCGACGAACTACTGGCGGTAGGTTTCTGCTGCTGGAGACCGTCTAGGTAGGCAGCAGCACAGCGCCTATTGCAGCGACATACAGTACTGCTCAAACATTACTGGGTTCTGGTTTGAAGGGCGCTGTAGCTAGTGAAACACTGGGGTAACGGGAGTTAACATCTTATATATGGCGACGAGCGCAATGCGGTCTGTGTATAAGATCGCACCCAGCGCCACGTTATGGGCAGGCGTATCACCTTCCATCAGCCTCGTTGAACGAGGATGATGAAGCCGAATTTGATATATCGAAAGGAAGCGACGGATGGACAGAATAACAAAGTTCGTGCATTAAATAGCTCTAACTAATCTGAACGGCTAATAATAAAAGTTAACTTAGTCAGACTGAACTGATAACGGCGCCGCGGCGTGCGCTAGGCGGCTTTTTGACGGTCACCGCCAGTTATATCTATTTTCCTGTCTATATATATATGTATATGTTTTATTTGTTGCATTTTTATACGTATTTATGTTCTATGTTTACGTGTCTATAAATCTAAAGAACCGCAAAGGAGTGGAACAGCTCGGTCGGTGTTGCCCTCCAAATACGACGTAGGTCGTCTTCTAGAGTGAATAGACTGTTACCTTTTACCCACCACAGACCACGTGACCACTTAATATAAGATAAGGTTGTGGTCAAGCGCTGACCATGTAGATTTAAAAGAAATCTGATTATTTCACAGAGGGCACTGCTTTCTGCACAGCGTAAGTAAGCTAAATAAAGCAGGAGGCAGACATTCCACTTCTTTAATGTATGAACCTAGCAGCTCTGGTGTCCGGCGTTCATAGCAGCGTAGGACCGATAAATGTAGAGATCTTTGGAGGATGTATGTCCAGCAGTGGACGTCTATCGGCTAATGGTGATGATTCTATCATAAATCTAGCATTAACACTAACCCGTTTCCAACTAAGGTCAACGGTAAGTACTTAGACGGTCTCTGATATAGACTCGTCGCCAGCAGTGTTCGTAACAAAGGTTTACTTATATACACATACAAATAATAGTTTATATATCATATATGTTTGAATAAAAAAAAAGATATATATATACAAAGAAAGAGTGAGAAAGTGAGCGAGCGTGCTGGTCCGTGTTAGCTGAGCAAATGTTTATACGTTGTATTAAAACTGACTGCGATAGCGTGGGTGCAATAACTGTAGTGATGTGCCGCCGCGTGCTCTGTCGATGATTTACCATTAAACTTATCGCATAACTGCCGGGTAGTTCGACGATCGAAGTCAAGGGTAGAACAACGTTCAAAATTTAACCTAATTTCATAAGCAATAACCGTCACTAGATTCTAGATATTCTGAACTGTAATTAAGAACTGAAGTCTATATTTCTCATTTGTAAGAACTATTCGAAAGTTTGGTTTCAGATTGAGGAGAGATAGCGTGGCTTACGTAACGCGATAACATGGCCTGATATGGAATGTCAAGGCCGCTTCCGGCTTATCGACATCGGCCGGCATAGGCGCGTCACATCACTAACCTAGGGCAGGGCCACTTATCAATGTTGCAGGAGATTGCTAATATGAAAATATCGAGTCGGCCGATAGATAGCGCGCCGAATTGTGCTAGATTACATTTCGCAGGACGAGCTAGTTCCAGTGCTTGCTTTCAAATCTAGGATAACAACGGGTTAGTCGTTTTATAGACGTGTCCTTTCAGGAGCGGAGGAGACAAGCAGGATGTTCACCAAGTAACTTATACGTCATTACATCGTAGCATCTCTTGCTAATTAATGATCCAATCTGACGCTGATGCTATTGCGGCATACGGTACAAATGTCATTACTCAAGTATTGCTTTCATCATCATCATTAGCCGATAGACGTCCACTGCTGGACCTAAGCTTCTTCCAAAGACCTCCACGTTCGTAGGGGTTCATATGGTGGTTTGGACCATTTCCCACCACAAGACATAGGTCCCGTGAGTTGTTGTGCGGGACCCCTTACACCCTTTGAATGCTTTCATATCACATAAAATCTGGTGATGTGTTTCTCTTTGATCTTTTTACTTAAAACGTTGAGGATGGTGATGGTTGGACGTGGTCTTGGTAATAGTCGGCCGGGCACTATTTTGTACAGACGAGAAGAGGAAGCACAGCATTAGATATGTCGTATCGGCATCGTAACGGAAATTCAATGGTCTCTTTGAACACCAAAGACGGAGTCTGTTAACCCTGGATTTTCTTCACGTAACGGGGTGTATTTCTTTTCAAGATTTCCTCGAACAAAAATGGTCTTCGGTCGACCTGCAATGTCCTACGTCGGATGCAGTATAAACAAAGCTGCTAGAAATTTCCCTAGTGTTTATATGCGCGCGGGTATGTGCCGTAGTTATTTTGTTTACCGCGCCGACCGGACGCACTCTGCGATCGATCATTACACTACTTAGTTAAACATACAATTTGTATATCATAATCAGTTAAAACACAACGGTAAAAAACAACAACGATCGAACGGCGCATGCGCGAAACTTCGCGCGGAATATGTCGCGGAGGACATCATCATAAAAGATACCTTGCTTCTGAGGATAAGACAAGGTTATGTGGAGCTTTTACCCAATAAAACCCTTTCGGTGGTCTACACATGGGCTACAGGATCTCTTACCCCCTGCATTCTGGCTAGAACATCCTACGGAAGGGCAAAGCCCTCAGCATCCACGCTCTGCTACGGCAGATACAAGACCATCATACATTTGCCGTCCTTCTAAGGCTCCCTTATTGAGCTCTGAGGGCCCCCACTCTCAAACCCGAGGACCTTTTTAGTCGCCTTGAATGATTGGTAGGGAATACCTTAATCCTATTCTTAATAGCCTGACTTCAGGGTTGAACGTTTAACCATCTGCGGTACTGTAGTAAGTTAGAAATGAACAATGTTTAAGTTATAGAAGAATAGTTGTAGTAACAATCGACCTAAACTTCACGTGGTTTTAAGTGACAGAAAGTAGCTCGCTGGCCTAATGGTTAGAGCGTGCGGCTTTCATTGCGAAGGTCGCGGGTTCAAACCTCGGCATGTACCAATGCCTTAATATTTAAGTTATGTACATTTGTGAACTTTAGTTACAGCAGCGAGATACAAAAACGGTGAAGGAAAACATCGTGAGGAAACCCGCACACTGATATCATCTTTGTGTGTGTGTGTGTGTGTGTGGTGGTCCCAATAAAGTGGCAACAGGCTCGCCCCCTGTTACATGGGACCTAATCTGACCACATCTGGCGAAATGTGGGTGGTTTATTCACCTCTGCCTACCCCTACTGGGAAAAAGGCGTGACAATATATAAAAAAAAAAAATTAAGTGACAATGAGGCTGATGAAGTGTTACATACAGCTCCAACTGTTTTATATAACCGGAATACCTCAATGTTAGCAGATTTACAATACGAAGTTAACAGCTTGTTTGTGGACCGGAAATGCACATGGGACCTCTGTGTCTAGAAGGCTAGAGTTTAACCAGTGAGTTAAGGAAACAGTTAAATTATCAAAATCATCGTTCAGTTTGAACCGTTGCACCGAGGAGTCACGTCCAGGTATTGTGACAGACGCAAACTGATGACGGCGCGATGTAATTGTTGCGCTTCCAAAAAGATTGCATATGAATCGCTCGGCGGCGGGGCACCAGCCAAGTTACCTCCTCGCGGGGGTGCACCGCCACGCGATTGTCCCCCTTACTGCTCGCAATATAACACACGTTGCTGTCACTCGCGAGCAGCTCGCGGCGTTACCGTACGGTGGACACAATGGATTGTGCTAAGTCGACGTTCCGGTTAAATTATTGGTTAATTTTTAACTGTACGAGGAAATCGGCGCTGTGTCCTCGATGTGATGGCTTGATTTTAACAATAAAACGATTACCTGTCGAAACGATCGTATAGATATTGCGTCATCGTCAGCCGACAGACGTCCACTGCTGGACATAGGCCCGTTCCAAAGATCTCCACATCGATCGGTCACGCGACTCTCACCAGATCGTGAGTCCATTTTGTGGGAAGATTCCCAACACCACGTCTGCCGGTACGCGGGCGTCACTGGAGGACCTTGCTGCCCCATCGGCCTTCGGTCCTTCGATCAATGTGACCTGCCCACTGCCCCACTAAGTCTAGCAATCTTTTAGGCTATGTCGGTGAGCTTAGTTCTTTTCCACATTCCTGATTCGATCGCGCAGAGGAACTTCGAACATAGCTGTCTCCATTGCCCTTTGGGTGACTTTGAGCCTTTTGATAGTAGGGGCCCGGCCACATATCGGTTTCATTTGAGGGGATTTCGGCCTATTCCCACCACGCTAGCCCAATACGGGTTGGTGGATGCCAAAGCCTCGTCTGAGGGTTAGCAGGGTGGACCACGAGCGAGCGAAGTCGGCTTGACTCCCGTGAGTTGTTGTGCGGGACCCCTTACACCCTTCACAGAGAGATATACATAAATTCAATAGAAAATAAAGTAATCTCATAACTTTAAAAGTTATTGTAATAGAATAAGAGACTTGATACATGTTTGTTCCTCTACAACTTATCTAACCACATCACTCTTCAAGATGAAACAGAAACCGTCCGAGTCCTCGATAATAAAGCTCCGGTGGCGCTCACCGATGTAGTCTAGTATATATAACCGTAATATACTTAAATATACAATTAAGATCAACGTGATCGTGAGATGACTTTCTCAAACTGAGCTTTATTGATCTTTTCATCTGATGGTATTCAGAACCGGTCCACTCTTTCATATCGTAAAACCATTCCTTCCGCTGTCTAGCAGGAGAACAGTCAGGCATTACGAAACAGTTAAGAAGATTAGAAAAAAAATTACATATAGATATTTAGTTAAAAAAAAAGACGCCATAGTTCAGATTGTAAACGCGAATTTATGCGGCTCCATTAGGTAGAGTCGCAGATTCTATCTAGATCTTGAGCTTCTAATAAAAAAGCTTTTGTGGACATTTGATATCCATCTAACTTCTCTGGTGTGGTATATAGGTCTTGACTCTCCCCTTGTGCGCGAAGCTCCAGAATCCCAGCAGTGGGATGTTAGGAATGTATATTCACGTAAAGCTTTCACAGTGCAATCTTATAAGATCTCTAGATAGATATCTAAGAATCTGATATATCAGATCAGCTGATATTGCTTTATGTAAAAAGTTAGCGATGTTTGTGAATCATTTGTTAGGACCAATGCGGTGTCGAAAGGAATTACCGGTAATTAATTACGGGTGGTCCGTTCGGCGATGGTGGTGGTGCGTCGATTTTGCAATTATCGAATGTCCTGGTGGTCTTCGTTCATGCAATCCATTGTTTGCAGAAATCACGTGTTGTTCGTTGAAATAGGGAGCATGTTAAGAAGCCGGTTGCTGGACGACGGCACCCAGTCAATTATCAACAAAAAGCAAACTATATAATATAATTCAATAATTAAACACTAATATGTAATTATTAAGTATACATAACTGTTATTTTTAGTGATTTTTTTTTAAATAAACAAACAACAAATTGTTGTTATCACTCAACATGTTATTATTGGTATCGCAGTAGGTAGTGGGCCGTCTACTGCTACTTATAATATTAAAGATTTCGATTATTCTAGCAAAATCTACTACTAGTACTACTACTACGTCAATTGATAACGTTTAATAAATTGTACCTTAATTATAGATCATTAATAACTATGACCTCTTGGCTAAGAGACTGCAAAAGGAACAAAGGAGGACAGAGTAAACAATAATGATAATATGAAAGAAGTTTCTGGATCAGATTTTATTAAACAAGGTGAGAAAATCTTTGGGAGAGAAGTTTGTCCAAAGACGAGTATTTAAAAAAAATCACATAGAGTTTAATAAATATTTTTTTTTATTTGACAAAACGACGAGACGAGCGGGACGTTCGCATGATGCTGACACGCTGCCTCATAACAAAGTGGCGCCTTGAGAGATCTAAGGTGTTGTAGCTCTGTTACCACTGAGCAGTGGTTACATTAGCTACAGCGCCCTTCGAACCGTAACACTGTAATGTTTGAGACCGGTTTCAGTAAGAACTAAGTCTTATTGTCTGATTAAAGACGAATGAAATAAATCAGTACGACGACTTGAGACGAGCTCCTGAATTTTTATGTGAGAGTAGACTATGCAAGACTGTACGGCATCGGCTGATGATGACGACGAGACCGTGCGAGGGTTTCCCGTGCGAGGGTTTCCCGTGCAAGTTGTAAGTGTGCAAAATAAGTAAGTGCCTTTGTATATCTTGTATATGCTATTAACGAGTTTCCAAGTTAGAAATAATTAGCAAAAGAGAATAATTAATTGAATAGGTAAATTAGTTAGTGTGCGCTATCGCATCGCCGCTGCACCGTTCAGCCAAATTTTCCTTAAAAATATTTATAGCGGCCATTTTGTTTCGACGCGTGCTCGTTATCTACTGTACATGCACATGGAAAATTCTTCTGATGTCACGCCGTCTTCGGCCTGACCTAGAGAGAGGACAGTAGGTGACCAGTCCGACAAATTATATGGGCCACTTGTTAAGGATGGGAGACGAAAGCATAAAAAAGCGTTCATCAGAACATCTGGTGGCTGTCAACATATCAGCCGGTCTAGATATCGCTGGAAGATACCTTAGAGCACGACCTACGACAGCTCCCGGCAGTGGGCTGTCATGAGGCATGGCATGACAACGCTGGCGTCCTCTTGTGTCGGAGACCAGGACTTATTTTAACAAATATTGTTAATTTATTAATTTTTTGTTCGTTAGAGACAAAACTACTGGTGGTATTTGTTAGGTACCACTGCAGCTCCTATTGCAGTCGACGGACAGCACTGCGCTAACATTACTGTGATCCGGTTGGAAAGGCGCTGTAGATAGTGAAATAAATGCGAAAACGATATTCAACATCCTAAAGCGATGAAAATAATGCGGTGTAATGTATACCACACTAACTAGCGCCACGTTGTTATCACCAAGTGAATGGCCGGCTCCTCTCGTGCCATAGATAACTATGGAAACCATAAACAAAACGTTGCCATAGAATTAACAACAATGCTAGATATATAAACATTCGTAGACAGTTGAGCGCTCGCAAGTACTAGACTGTACCCGCGGCAGACTAGGCTAGACTAGACGTCACTGCGGGACGCCCGCCGCGCGGCGGCGCTCGTCTCCGACCTGTTCCGCTCATTTGAATGTTCAACTCTTTACACTACTTTCCGTCTTTAATTAAAACCGATAATAAACGATACATACAAATATTTTGTAACAAGTCTAATGACTGATTTTTTTTCGTTATTTAGCACAAAGGCGCCGTTTTTGTTGATAAAAAAATCCAGTTAATAAACATATCTGTTTCTAGATAGGTATCCCGTATGGTCATGACATCAGCGTTCGTTACCTATTCATTTCTCTCTGTCTTCGACATCGACATCAGTCACACTGTCATCGCGCATGTCTGTATATCATATATAGCTTTCTAGAGATTCATTGACTCATCTCGAGATCTACCCAAGTATAAAGCGTAAACTCTCAAAATTTCGTAGTGATACTGCTTCGGCTATTTAGAGGTCAGCCAACCAAATATGGATTTGCCGCTGGATGCAGGCAGGGTGGGACTGACCGGTTGGAGATGTTTGGTGGGGGCCTACGTCCTGAGGTGGACGTTTATCAGTCGATGATCATGTAGAATAGGTTATATTTTTTTTTTCCCATAGGGATTTACGAGGGTGTCAATAACAGCCTAGTAGCCCAGCATATATTACAGCCAGCAAAACGGGCGGGGAATAGCTGGTATGTGTACATATATATGTACACGTATACACTTGTTGATAAAGAATATATAAATGAAGATATGTTGTCGTCGTGTTTGAGACAGTGAGCAGAGAGGGTCGCCGCGGGCACGGCGTGCACGGAGCCGGCAGCAGCACCAGCTCGCAGCAGCAGTCCCCGCGTGCAGCTCGCGGACAACGAGCGAGGGCTGAGTTGTTGGCGCGGCGGCCGCGGCCGGTATCATTCAAATGTTTACAAGCGTTTTCTACGCAGTTGCTGTCCAGTTATGATTCATGCGGAGCCTAGCTAAAGTTAACAGGATAAGTATAGACTAATAATTACTCTTCTTAAGGTCACACACACACACACACACACACACACACACACACACACACACACACACACACACACACACACACACACACACACGCACGCACAAGTACAGAGCTCCTTTCCGTAACTTTGTAAAAGATAAATAAACGAGTCTCGTTGTTTATAGATCATTTAAATTATGTACTTTCATCTTTTTAGGTTAATAAACAGATATTATTGCAAAACACTACATATAAAGAAAAACCCAGGTCTCAGATACCGGAGACGTAGGTACCACTGTAACCCCTACTTCTGATCCTGTCTGTAGGGCGTTGTAGCTAAGTTACTAAGGTATCGAGACAACGTCTTACGACTCAAGACCAGCGCAATGTCAAACGCATACATATCATTTGCCATCACGTGAACTTTTCGCTTGTCCGGTTGCTGGGATTTTAATCAGTTTAACTTCAAATAAAAATATTATATGGACGAATTCGTATTAAATTTTAGTTGCGTTGATACCGAGAGTCGAACCCAGATAAGTCATGCACGTGAAACGAGAACCTCGCGATATCCATTTGTGACGGTTGTAAGCTAAAATAGTTATTATTGCGTCGGCACAGGACCGCTGTCGCAGGACACTGCGAGACTGGGACTGGCACTGGCACTGGCACTGGCACTGGCACTGGGGCTGGGGCTGTGCGCGACACAAGCCCTAGGTATTGAACTTTATAAGGACAAGGCCGCGTGGATGTTTACGCGGAGCACTCTATTTGCGGCGGGGAAATTATATTGTTTATACATTAAATAGTACGTATGTTTATACTTTGGCACTAATTACGACTATTGTTTCTACATTAAAAACTAGAATTTCATACATTAATAGAATCTTTAGCATATATGACTATTATATCGTTATTACATAGTGTTGGGAGACCTCCCCCAGGGTGGACCGACGGTCTGGTGAGAGTCGCGGGACCGATCGATGTGGAATATGTTTTTTGGGGGGGGGGGGGCTGTGTCCAGCAGTGGACGTCTGTCGGCTGATGATGAAGCGACGATACGAGTGAGGTGTTCACCGGATGTTAAGTACTTAACGTCCATAACAACGTGGCGGTAGTTAGGATCGCTTACTACACCGCATTGTACTCGTCGCTAAGATATAAGATGTTGAGACTCGTTACCCCAGTAATTTTGCTAGTTATAGCGCCCTTTAAAAGCTATATATGCTATATAATGTTGTCGGCTGCAATAGGACTTACTGGTATATGGTATACTTCGACAATAAGGAGCTTCCACCACCAATGCAATAAACTACAATTCTTACTCATAGGTAATGACGCTTTTCGCTTAACCGATTTTCAGTCCAGTCACATAACTGGAATAGGATGAGAGTGAAAGAGTAAAGAGTACCCTTTACCAGCAGCACATTGTCAAGGTGCGTGTATGATTTAGTTTTTTACCAGCAGTGTGACCCGTTCAATATTTTCAATCGGACGCGAGCGCGAGGTTCGTGCAAAAGTACTCCGTCGATATCGAACTCCAACCTTCAGCTTCCCAGTGCTATAAATAAATAACGGCACTACGTTGTCACAATATTTTCGTAAACAACAAAGAAATATAAGTCCCTGGAATGATTGTACATTGCAATGAACAACAATCTAATGTATTAACTTAATAATTACTTGAAACTTTAAACTAAACCGGCGGACGCGGTTCAGTCGGAGGAGTTAGAGTGCTACTCTCGCTTCAATAATATTATAGTTATTGGATATGGTTTAGTTTAACTTTTGGACAGTTATTTGAATACGACACCCGCCGTGATAGGCGTGCCGGTATGAATGTAAAATATTCAATGGGAATAGAGAATTAAATCAAGAAGACAGCAGTGGGCAGATCCTATTACTCCAGACGAACTGCACTGTGCAAATATTACCGTGTTCCGCATTGGACACAGTTGCAGCTAGTGAATTGACTGTGGTGATGAGAGTTGACAAATTATGTCCTAAACCGAGAAGCATAATGTGGTGCAGTGTGTATCATCGGAACTAGCGGCAAGTTTGCGCATCTTAATTACTGTTGAATATCCTGCTCATCGCGACATATTGTCTATCGATAGAAATATTTAGTACTTTCTACAGCCTACGAGCCTGGTGTGCAGGCAGCTGTGCTCAGATGAGCTAATGTGTCAAGAGGAAAAGTCTATTGACAGCACTATTTTATTTAATTTAAATCAGTAGCGAGTGATAGTAAAAAGTGTTAACTACTAGCCGATAAGGCTAGCCTCTTGGAGTTTTCAATTAATAAAATACTGATTTGTTCTTATTTGAATGTCTACTATACGTAGTAGTTACGGTAATGGAACCTCTTCCGATTGAAACAGATGGAGGTAGTCTAGTCTAATTCTACACAGGTGAGAAATATACTTGATTATGTATGAACCTGTCTAGTATTCATTTTGTTATAAAACAATTAAGTTCCTTGTTTAACAGATTTAGGTAAAATAGAGCTTTGATTCAATTCAGTTTCCTGTTTTTTTTTTAAATATTTTCACTATTTTATAAAAATGTATGTCCACGAAACGCTTCAAGCGAACCATTTGCATAATTACAAAATGTTCCAAATCTGTCTAAATACACTAATTAAACAAAGAGCTTGCCGTTTTGTTTTATGTTTCAATTGTATTATCTGCGATATTAACAATTTACGTTTGACATTTATGTTACGTGTCATTCGGAATGTCCAAGTTATTTTTGACTTTAACGTTATTAAGTATAAATTGTGAGACTCGTAATGATAGTTTAAACTATTATGTACTCAACTTCTTTCCACTGACAAATTTTCGCGCCATTTTGTCACACACGAGAAGTGTTTCCGTCCTCGTACGGCCGCGGGCCGCTGGCGTTTTGTGTACAAAAAAATATGTTATCTTTTCTAAGAACAAGAAATGCTACAACACAACAGCGCGTTCATTAATAAACTAATAAGAGTGTGCGTAGAAAAACGCGCAATAATGGCATCCGTTGTCCTAAAACGAGGTTATCCGCGGCGGTCTAGCACAATTTTTGTGCAAATAATATTATCATTTGGCACGACCTTGCTCCCAGCTATCACCGAATTTTGTCATTTCTAACGTCATGAATGATAACCGAGAGGAAAAAAAAAGGGGGGGAAAATAAATGAACGAGCAACTCACCCGGGTTTGCGCAATCCTGTCAACACTTCACTTCACTGAATGTAAAAAAAAAACGAAATGTCAGAATTGTATATTAGAGCAGTCCGGTCATGTCAGCCGCGTGAGTGCAGTGCCTGTTGGCGGAGTGTCGCGAGCGGCGTGTTGGCGTGTTGCACATCGCGCGGTCGCCGGCGGTCGCCGACTGGCGGCGCGCACGCACCCGCGGCGGCCCGGCGCGCACCGCGCCCCGCGCACCGCGCACCGCGCACCGCGCACCGCGCCCCGCGCACCGAGCACCGAGCACCGAGCACCGCGCGCCGCCCGCCCCGCGCGCGCCCAAAGTACAGCGGGGAGGGGGCGCGTAAAAAGTGAAGGGGTGCCCTGCGGTCCTCGCGCGAGCCTCTATGCTAATTAGGGCTGCAACGGATACATTTTCGCATTAGTTCGCGTTCGCGCCACGAATTTCCGCAAGCGAACTTTTCGCATTACAACAGTGTCCAGCCGGAGCAATGTAACCACAATAACTACGAACTAAACACTGGCGAGGACAGTTTTAATTGCAACGGAACCCAATCGGGCCGGCACCGCATCGCGCGCGCGCGCGCGCTTTTGGCGAAAAACAAAATGAAAAGATGAAGGGTCGGCTCGGGCGGGCGGCGCTTCCCTCGCCTCCTAAACGAGTACTCACGTACAGCCCTATGCTAATCCATCGTACACTCGCCCTTTTTTCCGGGGTCGCGGCGGCGGGGGCGCGCGGGCGGCGGCGGCGCGGCGGTGCGGCGGTGCGGCGGCGGCGCGGCTGAGCGGCGGCGCGGCGACGGGGGATGCAATTAAAAAGCCGCGCGTGCGTGGGGGACGCGATTAGGATGGAGACGGAAAACGGAATGAGTCTGTCACCGTTTTTTACTTTTTCCTAGTCTGCAGCTCCATGCGCGAATGCTCCCCTTGCAGATAGGCGCGGAATCGATGGTCGTCTGGTCCCGCGATCTCATTACCGTCGCCTGCTTTCCTCCTTTTCTGTTTAGACACTTTCGTCGCTGCCTCCGATTGAATTGAAAAAGTTAGATTTTAGAAATGTTTACACACTTAATCACTCGTTAGTGATTAATTAATAATTATTGTAAACTGTGTCTACGACTGAGGACTTGCATTACTACTGTAGGTTTTCATACGGTCACAGGTTGCGAAGGATGATAAGTTATTACATAAGTAAAATAATTTACGACTTGAAATATTTAGAAATCTTGCGATATTTATAAATGGCTACAGGGAACGCAGTGACCATTTAAATTACTTACGTGAAATTTACTACAAATTGTCATGCAATATGATGACATTGAACTGTTAGTTTCTTCGATGATGTCTATTTGCGAATCTCGTTGAGAGCGACGGTTGCCGGTCAGCAGTGGCATAGCAGCATTGTGCACGTTAGAATAACTCGCTCCGCGGCGCCGGCGGACGCGGACACGAGCACACAAAAGCAAACAAACGCACGCCGCGCACGGGGGCCCTACGGAGCTGCCGCGTTCGCGCGCTTTCAGCTGCGCCGTGCACGGGGCGCGCTTTTGACGCGCACCGGTTGCGCACGCAAACGCGCGAACGTGCGCCGCGGCCGGACTAGTTTCGGCTGTTGTTTTTTTTACTTTTTTTTAGCGCAAATCGTTTCCGACACGTTCAGCCAGTTTAGGCGCGAAATATCGTTTAGAAACATAACAACAGGCAAATTGTTATCAGTTTTATTCAACTATTTTATTTTTTTTGAGCTTTAGCTGTTAATTAAAAAAAATAGGCGCGGTATTGTTCCCGCTGCTTCGGCTTGGTTCTTCATAAGGAGTCGACACAATGTTTGTTAACGCTTTTAGATGGGAACTACACTAGACTACGCCGACTCATACTTATAATCTCATTTTTTTCTATACAATCAAGTGACGAGATGAGCGGGATGTTCATCTGGTGGTAAATGTGTGAGACAAGATGTTAAATGTCGTTACTAGGTACAGCTCCTTTCGAATCGGAACAAAATGCTGTGTGTCGGCTGCTATGGGCGCTGCGGTGGTATTTACGTAGACTATCTCCGGCAGCAGAGATCTACTACTAGTTTTCCAATTTGACTTTTATAGAAGATTTGTGACTTGTGGAATGGAATAAAAATCGAACACACAGAAAACTCTTCATTTGTAAAGACCACAGAGTCATAGCTGATTTTACAACTTCCGTTATTTCCTTATTAACTTTTCTGTCTGTTACGATGTAGTTTACAATTGCAAGAAACCTATGTTGTCTATTGTAAATAGAATGTCCTGTTAAATTATGATAACCACATCCTTGAGTATAACTGAATAGTTCGTGTTAATGTGGCGAATCTAGGTTTGAGTATAAGTAAAGTATTATTAGATTTACACGATTGCAACGTAGATGTGGACCATGTAGGGACTCTTTAAACCATTGCCGCTGAGACCAGCAGCCTAGTCTATGGAATCATACTTTACATTAGTTATAGGTTCTTGATACGGAACACCGTAACCATGGGTTAAATATTTGCATCAGCTGCAGCATCCCCCACATCGAAAAAGTTTCTGAAATATTATAGCAGCAGTTACAATGTGTGGTTCGTCAGCGACCTGCTTCAATATGGATTTAACTATGATGTAACAATTTGAACTAGAATGTATATCTGAAGCTGAAGGTTATGGAATCCAGGAAATTCTACAGATGTACCACAGTATCAATAATGTTGACTTATAAACACTAGATCGCTGAATTAAAAAAGGTAGTCTAAAGTAAATTAGTATATTTGTTTCCTAAATATCTTAACACTTTATTTTTGTTATACGTAATACGCAAGTTCAAGTGTCTCGTTGATTTTGGTTTTTTTTTCTGGTTATGGATTTACTGTTGAGTTCATTTAATGGTGATTTTATCAACTCGTGCTGTAAAATGCAGCAGTGTTATGTCCAGATCATTCGGTAATCAGATGGTGGAAGATAAGCGTTGATTCTGTGCATGGTGTAGCTGTGGAGTCTGTTTTCAACGATTTCAACGGCCCAACGACACGCACCAGCTCCCACCGCCACTTCGAGGGTACAATCTGATGAAGCGATATAATCTAATAAACACTTCCCAACAATGTATGCACTGTATTCATTATAAATATATTGTAGAGAGTATTTTAAAGGGATCTTAATGATATGTTTTACACGAGCGAGAAAGTAGATATTGAGTGACCTGTGATCCAGGGGAAGGTTGAAGGTACCTGGCCACGAAATAGAAACCCTATGAGATGATGGAATGACCAGATAGTGGCAGTAAAGGGCTCTTCATCATTACCACTATATGAATCCACTAAGAACGCGGTCACGACCACTCTGTCAAGAGTGATACTGACGAAGAAGTTGACACGAGCGAATGACTCGATGGTAAAGGATAAGCTCGTCAATAATAACGTGGCGCTAGTTAGGATGATATGCACTGCACTACATTTCGCTCTCCTTGAGATATAGATGTTAAGTCTAGTTACCTTAGTAATTTAATACCTACAGCGCCTTTCACTACACACAGTAATGTGCTGTATCTGCCTAGATGGTCACAACGATTCTGCCACCAGAGTAGTTGATGGTAGAAATCTATATATGGAGTTATCGAAATTGCATCAGATATTAAATATTAATTATCGGACTTCTGGTCTCCGGTCTCTTTGCCGTATTTACTTTAAGACCGTGATATTTAATATAACTATTACAAATAAACTTTATAAAATGTATCGTATAGTCTTTTAAAGGAAGCTTAAAGATTCAGAGAATCGATGTAATATGGAGATGTTTATTTAATACAGCAATACAGCAATACAGCAATACAGCAATACCTGTAATAACGTTTCAATTATTGTTTATCATGCTTTATTAATAACAGGAAATGGATAAACACATACATTTATGAGGAATAGTCCTTAAATTTTGTTACTTTTATCAAAGTAAATAGATATCCTGTAGTATATCGGAATCATTATCAAATTTAATGATGACATTGCTCAGATTGACCAAAAATTTGATTTGTCTATATTCTTAATGACATTTAACAACTAGTTTAATTAATGGCTAAATAATTTTAATTAAAAATTAGTGACAGTTATTTGTATTGTGATTGTCAAATCTGAATCTAAACTGTCAAGTTATTATATTTTTGTTAAGCGGTGTCTATGTGTGCGGCGGTAACGCTTCGCAATGCGACTTCGACGGCTAGCGGCTAGCGGCTAGCGGCTAGCGGCTAGCGGCTAGCGGCTAGGCGAGGGAGCCGTGCGTTATTCGGTTTTGGTGATTATATATGCAGGCAGATCCAATGTGGAGCTCGCTGCTGGCTTGCAGCTCGGCTGGACCCTCGGCGGCCGGCTGCCATTTGCATCATAATAGTTGAACGCGAAAGGGTTGCACTGCCCCCGTACACAAAGCGCAAATTGACAACGCCACTTGTGACCAGTCACACGATCGTCCCGCATACGTACGTATATCATGTACGTACACTTGTATCACACTTAGTTCACTTAAATGGACATCACAACATTTTACGTCACTGTTCAGAATTAAATGAGATATTAAGTACAGGGCCTTCGTTAAACCTCTCCCTTATCAGTTTCAGTTGTAATCATTTCATAATTAATAAATAGTTATGAAGTATTGTAATGTAGTATTTGCACAGATATCCGCACGGTGTATATTACTAAATGTATTACTTATGTAACATAGTATATATCTACGGCACTGTTACTTTTATTTACCAATAAAAGTAAATCCCCGCACAACATTACACTGCACCGTAGCCTCGGCAAATAGTAATTAAACATTATTTAATTATAATGTTTAATTGTATTTATTAGCGTTTAATTGTTGAAATATTTGTAATTTGAAAAAAAAAAAAGTACTAGGGTAGAAGTTTAAGGGTTGATACGATTGATATTATTTACGAATAATTGACGTTGTTTTTTTTGTTCTAATTAATTTCGGTGTATTAAGTTCGGCTTACAACAGAGCACTCACCTGGTCCTTGTGCGTCTCGTTCAGCTCGTCAGCGTGGCAGCGTGGCAGCGTGGCAGCGTAACAAAAACAACGGGCATAACAACAACAAACGCACTAGAAGCCGGTGTCCGGTAAGGTGACACCGCGCCGGACAAACAAACTCGCGACGCCGCGCGGCACCACTCCGCCCAAAGAAAAACAAAAGAAAGAAAACAATATATATATATATATATATATATATATATATGTTCGTGGAACGGCTACGGCGGGCAAAGACCGTAGGTGTCCGTGCGTGCGTGCGTGCGTGCGTGCGTGCGGTCGCACGGTGCGAGGCACGCTCGCAAGTAAACTTGATCGCGGAAGTTTCGGCGGCAAGTTTCGGAGCCGCGTCCGGTGCCGGTGCCGAGGGCGCGGGCGCGGGCGCGGGCTGGGGCGCGGGCGCGACGAGTATTTCGAATTCGGAACGTCGCCGCTTCAAGAACTAAACCGTTTACTGTTTCGTCAATTCTAGTGGTAGTGGTAGTGGTAGCGGTAGTGGTAGCGGTGGTGGTGGTGGTAGCCGGCAGCGGTAGTCAGTGGTGCGGTCGCCGGGCGCGTGTGTCGGAGCGTCCGCCCGTCCGGCCGGGTCCGGCGAGTCTGCAATATTAACGCGGGCCGCGTCCACCTTTTGTAATGAAACGTTCACACATGCTTCCGCATTACCGTACCGATGCCATCAATAATGAAGCCGGGCGGGTAAAAAACAAAACCGGGCTCTACTCCCGCCGAGGCGCCCGCCGACACTACAGCCTCCTCGTCAAAGATCAGAATTGCATATCTGGGTTGCGTTAATGAGAGGGGCCGGGGAGGGAGTGGGCCCCTGTGGGGGGGTCGAAAAAGTGGCACCGCTCGCGCGCGAATATAAATTCATCGCCAAAAAATCATTACGCGGGGGGTGGTATTACGGGGTTCCGCGCGCGGAGCTTCGCCCGTATAGTTTTTAAATCGGGCGCTCACTCGGCGAGGCGCCGCGGCGGGCGGAAGCCGCGCCTTCACTGATGCGGTGCAGCGTCTCGAGACGGTGCAGGCCGGCTGCAGCCTCGCGTCTCGCGAGCACGCATGCGAGCGCAGCCGCCCGCCGCCCGCGGGAACCCTGCACTCGCAGCACCACCAGCGCCACGCGCTGCCGTGCGCCACGAGCGTGCAAGCAGATCCTGCTTTGCGCCGTAGAGCGCAAACAATTTGTGCGTACGGAGCGGGCACAGCTTCGCACGCACACGCACACACACACGCACACGCACGCACGCACGCTCGCGCACCACCCCGCATGTGCGCGTGTGTGTCAAATTAAATCTAATACAAGATTGCGTTTCACGATCACGCCGCTGCACGCATGTGTGCGTTGGGGCACAGCGCGCGCCGCGTACACTCGGCGCAGGCGATTTAAATTAAGAACAAAAAAAAACAAGATCCATTATCATTTTAATAAAAACAATCACGGCACACTGCGCCATTGACGTACGTACGACATACGACCAATACTTAGTAAAGGGTTTCTGATATGACAATCATAACAATGGAGTCGTTCGATAAAAAACACTTCAATATGCTACTTTTAATTAATTGCAAAAAAAAAAACTTAAAATCTATTTAATAAATGTATTAGTTTGCTGCAGTAATGGCCGATAACGTGATATCGGCCATTTTTTTTTAAAAATACTAAAAATTTAATTACGGTTCCTAAGACTAGTTCCCGCCGCTCGCGCCGGCTTCACTCACCTGTCGCCTTGGCCGAGTGTCTGCAGCGCGTTATTAAAAAAAGTAAGCGACCGCCGACCGCCGACCGCCGACCGCCGACGCGTAGCTCGCGCGCGTCGCGTCCCGCTACGTACGTACGTACATACGTACATACATACGTACATACATACGTACATACGTAGGTACGTACATTAAGGTAATGCGATCGACTGTACTTTAAACACTCACACAAGTATAATGTTAAAAATGAATTACCAACACAGGCTCCGCTGCCTCCCCGCTACACTCATTTTCATTTCGATGTTTTTGGGTTTTTGCGCAGATGGGGGTGGGGGCGCCCACCCCCACGCCGTGGAGGCGCCACCCTCGCCCTATGAAAATAGGATATATTTTTATGTTTTATTTGCCGGAAGCCCGTAGCTTAGTTGCATGTTTATTAGAACTTTTTATTAGTAGAAACAATACGGTTCCGTTTTATTCTTTTTCGCATTTCGGCGGATCGGCCGTTAGGGTTGATTTGTGAGGACAATACCATCGGCGGCAGTCACGGCAGTCACGGCACCGCCGGCCCTGATCGGGTTTTAGTTTCCATTTCCCATGCAACCGTCGCGCACCGATTGCATGGGAACGCATCCGCTCTTTGGAAACAGCCCCCGCGGCCTGCGAACGGCGGTCACGAACACAATCCCTTGTTTTAGTTTCTTACACGGAATCGATTTGGCGATGCGTCCGACGGAAGTCTAAATATTGCTCATTGTAACTCTCTCGTTGCCTGTCCACCTCGCCAGCACTCCTCCAGCCCAAGAGTGGGGCGACGGCACGACCTCGACGGGCGCGCTCCTCTCCGAGCGTGACCACGGTGTGCCGGGGGTGCGCCGCGGGTGTGCCGGGGAAGGGCTGCTTACAATACTAACTACGCCGCGAATTAACTTCCGGTTGAATTATAATCAAACATTAAGTATAATATTACTTTAAATCCTATAATAAAGTATTACGTAAACTTGATTTTGTTTGAGTTTAGTTGCCTGTACTACACACTACGGTACTACTTAATAATAAATGTATTTAAATGTTGGATTTGCAGAAGACATTTGTTAGTGAGTGGTAGTGTATAAACATTAACTAGAAAGATAAGGTTTTTTTCCTCCTTTTTAATTCAGCTGATGTTATTGTGTGTTGTATTTTTTAGAGGTTGCACTGTTCAAAGAGGAAGTGATGTTACAGTTATATATTGTTTGCTCTGGCGGTGTTGCCAACTGTTTAAATAAGTAATCAGTTGTACAAGGGAGCAGTAAGAAACCACTACCGTCTTACACAAATCGATAGACTCGCCAACAGAAATTCACCATCTCTCTCCCTCATCGATATAGATGCTAATTTAATGTAGAATAGTCATATCGTAAATCGTTTATTGGAAGTCACACCGTACTAGTACAGTGTTACTGTAACAGTTGTACCTGTTGAGCGGACGGCGCAGACGTCGCTACATCATTTGGTCAAGGTCAAACTATAGACGTTTATTTGCTGTGACGTCACGCGGAGTTCAATAAGGTGTTTGATGTAAAGAAAATGTACTATATTGAATAAATAACACAAAAACCTGGTCTTGTGCGGATTGGTTCTATTTCCGTTATAACCATAAAGCATCCGTTATCACATGATCAATATTCTAAAACATCTATGACTATTCACCGCGTTACAACGGAGAAAAAGAAAGGAAGCTGACGAAGAGATTTCATCTCGAGAGAGAATGGTAATTAGTCGCAAGTGTAACGGTGAATTAAAAGATGTTCAGCGTCTCAGCGGAGACGGCCCGGGGGCTCGGGGGTTTGTTTTTTTCTTATTCCTTTGTCACAGGAAACTCACTGAAGAGTTTGATGTTTATCCAAAGAGACCTACATTCATGATTCTACATCGCTTCTTACTTTTTACACGACGGACGTTTGATGAGTTGATAATTTGTTATCTGTTTGGATGTTCGCATTATAACAACTACGATGATCACCATGAGATATCGTCCTCAATTGGAAGGTAGGTGAACAATGTAGTTGACACGGTAAGTAGATTGAGTTATATATGTACATAAACTGGGTGAAACGTGACTAGATTTATCGTAAGTAGTATAATATATTATATATCTCCAGAGACGGTTTCACTCATCATCAGATCTCCGAAACTATTAAACGTAAACACTCAAAATTAGGTAGAGACATTGCTTCTGCCGTTTAGAGGTCAACTTATAATGGATTTTAAAAATTTTGATTACCAAAAGGGAGTTGCGGGGGTGTTACGGCCAGCCAAAGGGCGAGCGAGGAATAGTATCACGTATATCAGTATCTATAGTACGGTGTATAAATTACCAGTAACAAAGAGTCATTTACTGACTGGCTCATTAAATAATGACGATCGTTGGTGTTAAAGAGCTTTTTAATTTGGATTACCAGTAAGATGGATGTGAGGGTTTGCGCTCCTCGCGCCTTGCGTAGGCGCGTAGCGGCTCTACGCTTAGCGCCGCGTAGCCGAGACGCGCGCCAGCTACGACACGTGTAAACGTTAATTGTTAAGTTACAAGTTTTCTACTGCCACATAACTTAATGTTATTTAGACGCTACTTAAATATTATCTTAAATTTTTCAATGTATATCGTCAAATTTTTCTTCACACTTAGTTTGTTATTTAGCATAATTTACCACCTGTACCAATAATACTATGTTAATATTTAATTGTGTATATCTTACATCTCCCAGTGAGAATTAAAAAAAAACTGTATTAGCTACTTAATAGTTTATAATTGTTGTATAAGTCGTTTCTATATTTCTTAATTATTAAGAAAGATATGGAAATAATTTTGAGATAGAATTTTTTAGTCAACTGAGAGAAAGTTCTACATCTTATGAATCTTATGCTGCAGGTCATAAATCGGACCCCAATTCTGAACAGCTGATAAAGGCTTAGGGTCTCATCATCCAAGTGACGAGGTCCCCTCTATAAGTTCGTGCTCGCGCGGACCGAGCAAACCCGGCGAGCTCAACGAGTACGCGATAAAAAGAGATAAAAGCAACGTATATGAGGAGCAGACATTTTTCCACCAATCGGCGAATTATTGGAAAAACTAGCAAATGAATTTATTATAGCGACCACGGGGTGCCTACCCCTACCTCTCCACCCCCCCCCCCCCTCCACAATAGAGGTATTATTTTATACTTATTATGGCGATATGATGTGATGGTTTTAAGCCGATGCATACAATGGCAGAAATCCACTTTGATTGTGACGTGATCCTGTGCTCTTTGTTAATTGTATGTAGGAGTGCTTTAGATTTATTTTTTGGATTTCCGAAAACCCTCAAATATGTTCGATCCTTTTATAATGAATCTTATATTGTTATAGTATATTATATATTTATATGTATACAGAACTGATAAGCGATTTTGCTTTGACTGGAACGGTGAGAAAACGCAGGACGTTCCGGGTTCAGGGCTACTTGCACAGATCGTCGCTCCTGCTCTTTATATCCTGATGCACATGTACACAAGTCCTGATCGTGGTCCCATTAAAGGCTTTACCTGCTCACCTGTACGTTTGCTTAAGCGTTACCTCCACCTTGATACAATACTTCACTACAGTCTGTTAATGTCTACTTCTCAACATAACCTTTGGCTTATATGGCTTGGGAAGTGGAATATGTTAGTAGTGGTAACAAGGAAAGCAGCTGCCTGTTTCATAGTGTTGTTCCGTATTAGTCGCCTTTTACGACTCGTCGAGTATAGAGCGGTGATAAAGATACACTGATTGTGAAGGCGACTGCATGTAATATCGTATTAATAAACACTTCTTCTTAAAGTGCCTGTCCAACCGGTGAAGGTTGGAGATCAGCGCAGCGTGGTGCAGTCCTTTCTGTCTCTGGTCCGGCGGAATAATTTGGTCGCCCTAGATATGCCAGTCCATTCCCTGATGTTCTTCAGCCATGACTATTTCCTTCTGCCCACCTTTCGTTTTCCAGAAACGAAAAAACACTGTGATGTACATACTGTATAAATATGTCAATGCAATGGTTACCGTGACTTATATAGTTAGTCAAGTTAAAGCACACACTGAACTGGCACGCAGTAATGTTTGACTACTGATTAACAGTAAATTAGAGCTGCGGCGGTTTACTCAGCTCGTGGTTTTATGATGTGAATTCTTACCTTGTTGCCTCCTTAAATCAGATGAGCCTGTAACAAGGGAACAACATTTAGATATATTGCAACAGTCAGGGGGATGGTTTCTTTGTATAGAATAAAGCGATGAATGGATCTAGACGTTCACTTGATGATAAGTGATAAGCACACTAACAACGTAGCGCTTATTAGGATGTTAAGTACTGCACCATATTGCGCTCGTCGCCTTGAGATCTAACACGTTAAATCTCCATACCCCAGTAGTACATAAGCTCCAGCGCCCGTCAAATCGGACGATAGTAATGTTTGCAAAGTACTATTTGTCGGTTTCTAGCTACTAACTAGCTACCTACAATCTGTACGTTTTGAAAGGTACATTTTTGTGTTAAATGTACATTTGAGTTGAGATCTTCAGCTGGAGTACTGAAGGGCGAGCGGAGAAGCCGTCACCAGTCCGCGGCGCCGCGGCCGTGGCCGCGCTGTGTTTGTAACATAAACTCTCTGCACGTGTATCAACTGTGCACATAAAATATTCTTCAGCTCTATTAGAATTAAGTTCAGCTACATCCATTTGTCATACGATCTGGTGAAGATTGCCGGAAGCAGCTCATAATCGATTGATGAGGAAGTCTTTGATGGAGGTCTATATCCAGTTGTGGATGCCTATCGACTGATGATGATGATGATGAAATCAATGGTAACTTAGATGGTGATATTTTCATAATAATGACGGAAATGATGGGGGGTGGATGTCAACAAGGTAGATAGTCATTCTCTATTCTTTCTATTCTATAAAAAAAAACTACTTCTGATCAATATTCCGTTCTACGCTTTAGTAAGAGACATTCCCGCGTTAATTTAATTCCGTTTGTTCATCTAAAGATCTTTGACTATCCCTTCCAAAGACTTCCAACGGCATTCCCAAAGTTCCAATGGAAGGGAAACTCTATCTAGAGTTCCTTTACAATTCCTAGATTTGATTTTAATAAGTAAATGTAAAGTTCTTAAAAACGAAGGGTGGAGAGAAGGAAAAAGTTATGATTGAGGAATGTCAGGCGATGGACCGGCATATCCGGGCCGTTCGAATTGTTCCGCTGAATCGGAGACAGAATGGACTGAACCACGCTGACCGCCAGCCTTCACTACTTGTAGAGGCACATTAAGAAGAAGAAGTACATTTTTAACCACCCAAAATTAACTAACGCAGATCTTTAGAAAAGGTCCACGTCCAGCAGTGGACGTTTAGCAGCTGATGATTCAGGCCAAAGTTATCTTCAGCCCCCCCCCCCCGCCCCTCCGCTGTTCCACAAAATCCGCTCACATTGTACTACAGACTTCTTTTTAGTTTTGTGAGTTGTGGGATGTTTTTTTTTAAATGGACTGATCTAGTATAGTAACGTATGGGATAGGGCCTGGATTATCATGTAGTGAATGTGGATATATGATAAGAGCATCAGTCTTTTAACCCGTTGTGTCACTTTACTTAAAAATACATACTATGCGAGTTTTTTTTATACTCATCTCAAGAAGAAATACGAGTACGTAGATTTATTTAATTTAATTTGATCGTTTTCGGTAAATCTATAGAGAATTTGTTCACAGGTTTAGTCGACTAAAATATTCTAGCTCATACATTGTTTTATCTTTTCTATCTTCTGTACTTGATAGATTTTTTTGTTTCCTGATAACTATAGACAGCGTTGGAAATGGGCTAGAATATTCTACCGCTTTACCTTTAGTATCATAAAGGCGAACTAACGAGAGAAACTTCCCAGCGGAGGAGCTGCGGCAGATAGATCAGTGTTGCACATTATCAGGCTGTTGAACAAAATAAAGTAATTTTTGATCTTTCTTAATAGCTTATTACTTGTAATTGATTAGTAATTGTAATAACAGTTTATCTATTAACCGTGAACGACCAAGAGGTTGAAGTTTAAGGATATATCGGTGGTGGAAAAGTGTAGCTGAACCGGTTTCCGCTCGCGATTTAAATTTCAAATGCATCCGGCGGGGCTGGCGGGGCTGGCGGGGCGGGCGGGCTCACTTAGCGCCTCATTGGCTACTTGTAGTCATTTTTTATAACTATATTACCATGTCACAGGAATATTTACTGTCAAAAGGAAAAGGTTGATGGTTCTATACTTTCTGGTACTTTATATTTTTAATAAGCGAATAGGTCGACGTAGCAATAGAGAGTCGCAGGTTCGATCGTAACTCCTCCGTTTTTTTTAAGCTTCAGTACCAATTTGAAGAATCAGCTGATCCATATATAATATCTTAGTTACTAGCGATGGAACGTTTGAAGTTACTTATCAAATATAAAATAGAGAGAAGGAGATATAAGGAATAAGTAGATGTTAAACAAAGTGAAGAGATCGGAATATATATTTATGAAAGTACCGGTTTCTTTATATATAAGCATTATTTACAACTGTTATATAAACACCGGCAGAGCACTCGTATACAAGTGTACGTTGTATTTCATTTTTAAGTCATTGAAATAGAAAAGTACGCGGAAACCCATATGGAGACAATATGAAGACTCCAACGAACGTTGAAAGTGGAATTTAAATATGTAAGGAATTAGGAGAGCGGGGTGGGCTGAGGCGGGCCGGGGCGGTGGGGCTGTGTGTACGGAGGGTGGGAGGTGAGGTGCGGTGCGGTGCGGTGCGGTGCGGGGGGGGGGGAGAGGGTTTTTCAAAACTAGAAAGAGATGAACACGCTTTAGTATCGCGATCTGAGCCGCGGCGCAGCTTCCGTTCGCACACGCGATGACGTTAGAAGGGATAGATCTTAAGATAAACCTCTAAATAGAAAAGTATATGTGAGAGAAAATATATGTTTTTAATATGATCTATGCCGCTGTTAGATTAAAAGGATCTCAATTTTAAATGAAATCAAGCTGAAATAAGGACGATGGGGATAAAAGTTGTTCGGTCGGAATAATTTCATTCTCATCCCAGTTCCAACACAACAACACAACATCACAACAACACAACAATATAATTACAGCAAAAGATTTATAATTATTCAAATGAAAACATACACACACAAGAGTTAAATATAAAATAAATGTTTACCATTACTATGTAAATATTAACTATTTTGTTACCACATTTTATTCTTAATGTGATGCTGTGTACATCATCCCAACCAGCCCCATATTGTTAAGGGGAAGCACATCGCGTATGATCAGGTGAACGTCCCGCTCGTCTCGTCTTAAGGCGACGATTACAATGTGCTGTTTTCAATCATCTCAACTAACGCCACGTTGTTATGGGCAATGGTCAATTCATGGTGTGAGCTGGTGTGTGTGTGTGTGTGTGTGAGGACATGTCCTGGCCGCCGGTGCCGTGTGGCGCCCACGCACGCGCTGTAATGAGCGCCCGCCGGGTGTGGGTACTTAGACAATTTTACAACTGCGCCGCGCCGTTTTTTGGGAGCCGCGCGCCCTCAGCGCCACAGAGCAACGCGTGCACAGACGCGGCACGAGCTACTACACTAGTAATAATCTACCTAACCAAACCTTTTATATAGGGAGTAAAGGGGCCAGCCAACCTCACTTGTTTCTAGTACCCTACTAATAACAAGTAAGGCTCTGGCAACCACAAAATCGAATTAGGCCAACGTGGTGGGAAATTGCCCAAGTTCCTCCCATATAAATCTCTACAAAAGACGGCGCTTGATGCCCAACGATACCGGAGACTATTCCGACTGTGACGGACGTAGGCAAAGCGCCAATCGATGTGAAGCTTTTTAGGAGAAGGCTTTGTCCAGCTGTGGACATCTATCGGCTGATGATGATAATAGACCACACACTTGAACCCAAATGATACCCTGCTTTTTGGGATAAGTCACCCTTAATGATATGTAAGAGACCTTGGTATCTTCTACGGAATAAACTAGTCCGGCTACGACAAGTGCGACTATCTTATACTTGTCGTTATCCCGAGCTCGTTTCGTGGACTATGAGGATACCCATTTTCAAAGGCTGCAAATCCAAAAATCTTTTTATTTAGTCCCCTTCTATGACAGGCAGTGCTTTCCCTAGATATATCCTTACTAGCTCGAGACAAGAGCTCTGACCTAAGTGATCCTTGAGTACCATCTAAAGCAATCTATTCCTCATCGTCCTTCCTTATCCGAACAGCGAAGGATTGGAAAAGTCTACCAGCATCAGTGTTCCCGTCTGAGTGTAACATGAGTAGCTTTAAGAGAAGAATGTTTAAGCTTTGCTTAAATAAGCTTTAGATTATTAATTTTTCTTCTTCTTTCTCTTTATTGTAGTTTACCAATATAATGATTGTAGCTTAATATGCCACTGTTACAAATATTCCGGCTGACACTTGGCGAGGTAAGAAGAGGTTGAAAACCGGCGCTGATGGGTGTTGTCTTTCCGGTCATCAGCAGCATCGGCTGAGTCCTTTCCTGTTGCCTCAGCGAAAGATCATAGATAAAAATGTAAATGTAATAGTAATGTAGTAGTACGCGGCACGGTTCGATGAGGAGATCTTTGGGAGAGGCCGATGTCCAGCTGTGGACGTGTGTTGTCTGATGATGATGAATAGTAATTTAAGAGAATAAATTCGTTTTTTATTTTTATTTAAAAACCTCGAAATAAATCCATTTTATTGTTAATGTGATTACATTCATAAGATGGCTACGCGGTCAGTGAGACAATAGGAAAGCGAGAACTTTAAAAGAACAGGAAAAAACGTGCACCGGAAATATTCACGATTCATACAGCACTAAAACACGAAGGAGTTGGTGTTTGTAGTAAAACATTATTAATTTAAATAGTTGTTTGAAAACGTGTTCATTTATTGAATACTAAAATGATAACATCCGTATATAGGATATAATGTTTAAAATCATTTACGTAAGTACTTCAGCCTCTGTCTACCGATGAAACGTTAGTCTGTTTCGGTTTGAATGGTGCTGATCCATTAAATGTCAGGACCCTTGATGAAGAGAATCATTTAAGATAACTGAATGTTAGTGTTGATTGAACCCAGGTCCATATAAGTCGTAGAGCGTATAGTTCCGTCGGGTCTACGAGCTGAGCTACGAGCTGGTTATAAAGCAGTAGCTAGATAAGAGATTGTTAAAAACACAGTGTCCAAAGCTCGAAGGGTATATATGGTGAGGTTTTTTACTATACTCATATTATTCTGTCGCCATACACATCATCATCACCAGTTGATAGACGGCCACTGCTGGATAAAGGCCTCCCCAAAAGAGTCCCACATTTGTAGGGTTTCTTATTGGGAGCGGGCAATGCAGGTTGATGGGAGCCAGAGGCTCGTCCGTTGATTAGCAGGGTGCACCACGAACTGGTGAGGTTGGCTCGGGTCCCGTGAGTCCCCACCCATACACATCATACCCTCGCAATGCTTCACCATCATCATCAAAATAACATGAAACGAAGATCGAATGCTAACTCAATATAGACAAAGAGACACAGATAGTACGCCGTCCCTTTTTAAGTTAAAGAAATATATAATATAATAAGCAGTGTGTCCTGTCTGCGGCGTGTACTCCGCGGGTTCTGTAGGTGAGTACAGATCTGCATACGTCGAAATAACTTAGGGGGTTAGGAGGGACGACGGGGGTGGCCCCGGTGGCGCGTTAATGTGTGCGCGTTCCGCTCTAACTTAGAATAAGAAAATTTCGTAGACGTCACAGGAAGTCATTAAGTTAAGGTAACACTGTAAGATATTGACAGCCTCTTACATAGACCGTGGTGCGGGGTTGGGGCGGGGGACGGGGGACGGGGAGGACAGGGTGTGACTTTACCGCGTACGTTCTAATGTAATACATTTACTTAAATTCAATTTCACTCGAAACATATCGTAATGATTAACTTACATATAATAGTTTGGCAAATATCTCCCTTCCGCCTTTTTGTCTTTTGGATTTCGCGGCTATGTACAAAGCGCTACAGAGCTCGTATCTGGCAATACTATACATAATTTGAAAGGTCTTGACATAACCTACAAAACGACGCTATGCATAATTAGTTTGGATATTGCGTTCAACAGTTATAGACGTGTAAACATATAGTTCACTAACGCCGAAATTCGCGCTATTTTAAAGTTTTCCTTCGTTAAAGGCAAATCCGCTAGAGAAACGTTCCGTGAGATTAATGGTGTTTTGGGGGATGGTACTCTATCACTTCGAACCGCGGAGGAATGGTTTCGACGATTCAGAGCCGGTGAAAACGACACCATGGATAAGCCAGCCGGCGGAAGACCTGTGACGACAAATACCGATCAAATCATGGACTACATCGAGTTAGACCGGCATGTGGCATCTCGTGACATCGCCCAGGAGATGGGAGTTAGTCACCAAACCATTTTAAACCATCTGCAGAAGGCTGGATACAAAAAAAAGCTTGATGTTTGGGTGCCGCATGATTTGACGCAAAAAAACCTTCTGGACCGAATCAACGCCTGCGATATGCTGCTGAAACGGAACGAACTCGACCCATTCTTGAAGCGGATGGTGACTGGCGACGAAAAATGGATCACATACGACAATATCAAGCGAAAACGGTCGTGGTCGAAGGCCGGTGAATCGTCCCAAACAGTGGCCAAGCCGGGATTGACGGCCAGGAAGGTTTTGCTGTGTGTTTGGTGGGATTGGAAGGGAATCATCCACTATGAGCTGCTCCCATATGGCCAGACGCTTAATTCTACCATCTACTGCGAACAACTGGACCGCTTGAAGCAGGCGATCGACCAGAAGCGTCCAGAATTGGCCAACAGGAAGGGTGTAGTGTTCCACCAGGACAACGCCAGACCACACACTTCGTTGATGACTCGTCAGAAGCTACGGGAGCTCGGATGGGAGGTTTTATCGCATCCACCATATAGCCCGGACATAGCGCCAAGTGATTACCACCTGTTCCTGTCCATGGTGAACGCCCTTGGTGGTGTAAAGTTGAACTCAAAAGAGGCTTGTGAAAAGTGGCTGTCCGAGTTCTTCGCAAATAAGGAGGGGGGCTTCTACGAGGGAGGTATTATGAAGTTGCCGTCTAGATGGAAACAGATTATCGAACAAAACGGCGCATATTTGAACTAAATCCGATCACTGTAACACTTTTTATAAAGCATTGAATAAAGAGCAAAAATGCGGAAGGGAGATATTTGCCAAACTAATATATATTATATAAGGTGTAAGGGGTCTCGCACAATAAGTCACGAGAGCTCACCTGCTCGTGATGCAACCTGCTACAACTAACGAGGCTGTGGCTCTAACCAACCCGCATCGGGCGATCATGGTGGGAAATTGCCCAAGTTCCTCCCATATAAATCTCTACAAAAGACGGCGCTTGATGCCCAACGATACCGGAGACTATTCTGACTGTGACGGACGTAGGCAAAGCGCCAATCGATGTGAAGCTTTTTAGGAGAGGGCTTTGTCCAGCTGTGGACATCTATCGGCTGATGATGATGATGAACCCAAATGATACTCTGCTTTTTGAGATAGGTCACCCTTAACAAATTGTAAGAGTCCTTGGTATCTTCTACGGAACACACTGCCCCTCTCCCCACCTAACCTCTCCAAATGTGGAACTCTTTGGGAGAGGCCCATGTCCAGCAATGGACGTCTATCGGATGATGATAGATATATACGTAAAGTCGTTGCGGGATGTCTGTACGCTAATTCATTGTTAGATCCTCTTGTTACTCGATCGCAGTGAGCATACTTTACTGTGTCACAGTTGTAGGTGTGTGGAGTGAATAATGTAGTCACTGCAATGATAACTCAAGTTATATTTCCAAGCTGCACAATGGTCACGTACAAACTTTATAACTGTGTTATTAATGTAGTAGCTTTGCCAGGAGAATAAATTACATTGATAATAGAATGTTTACATTGCGTCGCATTGTGATCACGACCTCTTCAGATGTAGTACACGAGGAGAAGGAATGAAAAGACTGAGGACCGATCGAGATGTTCACTTAATGGCAATCGGTCCATATCAACGTGATGCTAGCTAGGATGAAATCCATAGCACCACATTGCGCTCGTCGCCTTAACATAGAAGGGTAACATTCTATGCGGGGACACAGTACCTCTATGTCGGCAGAAGTAGAAGCTGTGGTACTCATCAGAGAGACCTCCACGGTGCTGTTGGTCAAAAGAAGTCAAAGGTTTTTCCATACAGAAACGTCGCGTGACGTCAACGCCATCGGCGCTGCAGTGTTATTGAAAAAAAAATGTTTAAAAAAAGTGGAACGACCTTGAAAACCTATTTCACATGCCCCATGGTCGGGGGTGAATTTACAAAAAAAACGGACGTATTTTTATTCCGGGGGCGCGACACGAAAAGTGAGAGTGTGGGCGATTTTTAGTTGCGCCTGTTTTTTCTTTTTTTTTTCAAGAGAAAAACGCGGAACAAATGAATGAAAAATATTTTTTAGGGTTCGAGCGCAAATTTTAGAGACCGCGGTGTGTTTACAGAAAAAACACGGGATAAAAAAAAAAAGAAAAAAATTTGGCCATCGACATCCGGCGCCGATCGTCCTCTATCGGTCTCTATTTCGCGCTGAAAGTGAAATAGATTTCCGTTTCAGGCCCGTGCGTCTAGTTTATTGAGCTTATAAAGCCTCCGTGTTTTTTTTCCCGGCCATTCATTCAGGGTTGCCAACAGCGCTGGTAGAGTTTATGAAACAGTTTACCAATCAGCCTGTCGATTGGTGCAGTAGATCATGACCAATGGACTCACTAGAAACCTGATAGTTTCTTGGTAGGATTTGCTGGTACTAGATCTCCGTTGCCGGAGACAGTGTAAGTATCACCGCAGCGCCTATTGCAGCCGACAGACAGTACTGTGCGAACATTACTGTGTTCCGGTTTAAAGGGTGTTGTAGCTAGTGAAATTACTGGGGTAACGAGACTCAACATTTTATGTCTCAAGGCGACGAGCACAATGTAGTGCTATGTATATCATCCTTACTAGCTCCACTTTGCTATGAGCGGGCGTATCACTTACCATCAGGTGAACGCCTTGCACCTCTCGTCGTGGAATAAAAAAACAACTATACACCATAACGCGGCGACTTGAGATGTAGGTAGATTTAGTTGTCGTAGCATTATTAGCAGTAACTGCCACGTAGTAATAATATGTAGACTTACTGTGTTACAGTTGGAAGAAGGTAAAGCTATATTTTTAATTTTTACTCTACGAAGCGTCGAGAGTAGCGGTACGTTCACCTGATGTTAAGTGACGCACCCGCCATTAACAACTGTGGTGTTAGTTAGAATGTTAACTGCACCATAGTGCGCTCGTCGACTTGAGGTGTAGGTTAAATCTCGTTGATCCGCTAATTTTACTAGCTACAGCGCCCTACGAATAGGAACACGGCACTGTCGGGTATAATAGCCGCTGCTATAGTCTCCGGCCATAGAGACTTACCATCAGCTCCAGAGCACAATGTGGTGTTGTGGTTATCCTCACTAGCTCTATATTGTTATGGGTCATATCAGTCATCCTTATGTAAACATCTCGCCGACAAATAAATAAGTGGATTCTTAAAGATCTCCAGCTGGAGACGGCATCAGTAAGTAGATACCGTCGTCATCGTCGTCGTGGGGGGGTGGTTCATCATACTTAAGTTTGGCGGTTTTGATATGTACGAAAGTTACTCAAGTTAAAAGGTATCGCATAAGGAATGTTAATCAATGAATAGTATTTAGGGTAATACATAAAAGAGTTAGTAATCTAGTAATGGGATCTAGAGACAGATCGGTAAGGTAGATCCCACTAGTGGGCAGCTCGTTTTGACAACTCCGGCAGCGCGCGGCTCACACGACGAGCCCGTAATAAAAATTATATGCTCCAATTTACGATGGTGGGCCGAAGAGGGGAGGCCGAAAATTCCACTCCCTCCTCACCACCCCTCCTGATTGCGGGATCGAATCTCGCTAAACGAACGCCGCGGCCGGGGGGTGAGCGAAAAATTCCGCGGCGAGGGTGCGGGGTGTGCGGAGGTGTGCGGGGGTGTGCGGTGCGCGGTGCGGGGGTGCGCGCCCCCGCGGACAGCGCGATACAGTTTTTTCGCCATTATCCCGACTCGCGCCAACTACGCGCCGGAAGCGGCCGGATCTGCCAGTAATTATTGAATTTTATTCGCCCGCCGCCGCCGTGCCAAGCGGGCACCGGCCAGCACCGACTAGCGCTGTCCCCCGACAACGCTCCGAAGTGAAATGTATCCGAATTAGCGCGCACTGCCCCCGGCGGCGTACTTTGTTTTCGTTACAATACAAAACATCTCACGAACACCGCCGGAAATACCAACTTACTTCCGCTCAACTTGAACTATTATACTCTTTCAACTTAATAGTAAATAGATTAATAAACATCTGTAGATGTCTGAGGGAGACTGAAACACATCCTTTCTATAACGCAGCACGTAAAGTACTTAAAACAAGATATAGGGCATGCTTGAAGCATATATAGGTCTCTGTTACTGGAAACCCTCTGGGTACCACGGTAACTCTCATTACAGCCGCCAATGAGTACTATACAAATATTACTGCGTTCCGGTTTAAAGGGCGCTATAAGTAATGAAATGATTAGGGTAACAAGATAACATGTTACGCATCAAGCGTCGAGCACTGCTAATACTGCACTATATATTGTTCTAACCAGCGCCACGTAGTTACGAGTGAGCGTATTCACTTACCATCAGGTGAACGTGTCGCTCGTCGCACTGTTTAATTTCAATTACACTGGTTACAACGCCTTTCAAACCGGAACGTGCTAATGTGATACCGTGGTAGGACTTTGTTGCGGAGAGCATCTCCGCAACTCTTTGTTGTGACTTTGTTGCGGAGAGCATCTCCGCAACAAAGTCCTACCACGGGTAGATAGATCTTCTACCCTCGCCACCTTCACTAGTTAAACCAAAAGGTAGGTTTCTTATCAACAGGTACGTAAGTTACAATAAGTTGTTATCCCAAATTAGTACAACTCTCCATATGCTTATCGCTATCTCTTTCTCTCTTCGTTATTTCAAAGACACCGAAGTCGTTGCCCCAGTTACCTTGGAGACAGCATTTCCGACTGGACGGGACCAGAGAGAACTTCCTTATCAGAATGATCAATGATATCATTTATTCAGCTTCAGAAAACTTGGCTTGGTTATTTCCCACCGACGCGCGTAAGGGGTCAACAGAACCTGCCGTAGAACCGGCTACGTCGTAGCGTAGTACTACGCCGTAGCGTGCCTAAATTATTATTACTACGGAATTTGTTTTGGTCTATCCCGACGCGAGCCCGCTGAAACTTTGCAAAGTACACGAGTTCATTACCAGACTTGATTCTCGATTATATTAAGATCAGATCGTACTTGACACTAAGTTACTTCACATGATTACCACTTATCGGAAACTATATATATATATATATATATATACTTCGCAAGGTCTTTTCTTTCAAAATCCCCTACTTCTTGAAGAGCAAAGTCTTCGAACAATGCCTGCTGCTAGTGATGACCAACGGCTTCGAAGCTTGATCGCTAACTATGGGACTCATAAGAAAACTCAGCGGGCGTTGTTTGGAGTATCTCTGCGTGATCAAATCACAAATGAGAAGATCCCTAGAAGAACCAGGGTCAAGGACATAGCCCTACGTCTCCAGGCTGAAGTAGCAATGGGCGGGGTACATAGCTCGTAGAACCGATGGATATTGGGGTCTTAAAGTGCTGGAATGGCGACCCCGCACCGGAAAGCTCAGGGTTGGCAGACACTCCACCAGATGGACAGAGGATTCACATTACAAGAGACCTATGTCCAGCAGTGGACGTCGGATTCTGCCTACATATATATATATATATATATATATATATATATATATATAGATTTTCACCTATGTAGACACTTATCCCGATATCGCTGAAACTATAACATCTGGTCACTTGAACTTTGGTAACAATATTCGTTTTATCTAGGTTAGTTCTACGGCTACGAATTGATTTTACGAAATTCTTTCCTTAAAAGGAATATGCGAGGGGGTTACAGCCACCAAAGCGAGCTGGGCAGTTCTTTTAGATAATCAAGTTCTCACTTAATGTTTACATGCGCCATTCATTTTAATCTAATATGTTTAACAACTACAGCACCCTTCAATCCATGTAAAAATAGTTCCTTTTAACGACTTACATCATGGATCTATTTCTTCATTCTTCTATTCTAGAACTTACATCTTATTCTAGAACTACGTAATGTACCGAGGAAGCGTATAGCCTTATTATCTCGAGAAATGAATCGTTATGAATTTAAGAGTAAGCGAATTGGGCCAGAAGTAACTCGGTCAAGGAGAGCAAGATTTGCTTCCTTACTGCGCAACACGCCGCCGCACCCCCTCCATTTGCTTAATTTAAAATCGTATATTTGTCTTAGCTTTAACTTAAAATCATCACAACTTTCTTAGACAAGTACATTAATTGAAGTATTTATCTCGTTTTATAACATGAAATTATTTATAACGAGTCCATATACTTCCTCATCTCTAGAGTACTGATTGATGGACTTTGGACTCGCCCCTCATGTTATGGTGTATACTAAATAACAGTTAATAATTACAGTGTATATAGAACTGTAATTCCACTCATATGTGTCCACATTATAAAATTATATATCTGAATGTGATAGTATAATTATAATATTATACTATTATATTATATAGTATAATATTAATATTATACCGTATACCTTATAAATATAGAAAAGAATATATATCGCTACAACGCTGATTACCATGTTAACACTTCACCATATTATCACCACATTGCGAACTGTTACCAAGTAAAAAGGCAGCTAAAAAAGATATGTAGTTTATATTTGATCAGTTCTGACATATTGTTGCTGTCGACCCTCTTCCCATGAGTACAGTGGTTACCCTCATGATTGGGGGTGGAGCTTATGTTTGGCATTAGACATCAACAAGATAAAATGATGATGATGGATTGAAAGAAAATTGACTAAGCACAACTTGCTACTCAACGAGTATAGCGATCACCTGGACATCCACAATGATTCACCCAACAAGCTGCGCCAAATAATTAAAGAGTTATTATTAAAGAGTTCCTAGTTCGGAACGGCATTCTCCTACAGTCGTTATGTAATATACAATAACTGCCAGTGTTAGATTATATCAATGTGAGATGTGTTTACCTGTAATTGCCTTGTTACATTTGATTTAATATAATTGCATGTATTTTTGTTAAAGAATTAGTGTATTAATTAGCGTTGGTAAATCAAATAAATAAATGAAAAAAAAAAAAAGCGTAAAATATCACTGGAGTAATTACACTTAAGTCACAACCCTTTCTTATCGTATACGAGGAGAGCCTCGTTTGTTGCTAGCAGATATAACTAGAGGGTTACTACCAGCCCGCATTGGGTCAGCGTAGTGGGTAATGGGACAAATTGGCCAAAAGATTGACACCTACAAACGTGGAGATTTTTGGGGGAGGCTCATGCCCAGCAGTGGACGTCTAATGACTGACAACGATGATGATGACGATTACCTATCGAAACATTCCCCGTAACCGAGTCCTGCTGCCGTTAAAAACTCCTCAGAGTTCGGAAAATGGGCAAATTATTATCTTCTATAAATACTTTTACTCTCTCTAGTACAAACATCTGTCTGTTTGTGATCAGGTTTTTGTAATGTGCTCGGTTCGCGAACTTAGATGAAACGCGCCGGGGGTGACGAGCCCCCTGCCCGTGCACCCCTACCTCGCAATTATTTAATACGAAACGAATTCGGATAATACTTATTCACTAGGACTGGAGCCGCAATAAGTACAAATTAAAATATTCAGGTTCTGTATAGATGAAGAGTTGTTTTCTAGATTCTTAGCTCCGGTTTGAAGGGTCAAGTTATATAAATAAGTAAATTTTCGCTTAGAAACTTTGAACACTTGTCTTTTAATAAACATTCGAAGATATTTCACACCACTGACACCTATCATGGTTCTACACCGGATACTTCCTAGAGAAACTATGATACATATCTAAACCGTATTAATGATCTAATAATGACTGTAATTTAAACTTAGTAAGCAATTTAACTTGATATTTACACAATAAACAATAACAGTTAAGTTAGTTTAAGAGGATATTCAATTTAGTAATATTATTTTCCTATACAACGAAGCTTTATGTTCATACATAAGGCGTAGCACCAACTTGCGTGTTAAGCCTCAGGACTTGGACTTAGGCCTTTACTCTCACGGCCTCACCACTTAGTTGGACTATTAAACTGGGATAAAGTAACTGATAAGGTAATGGTAAGATCATTCTGGTTAGGTCAGGTACGTGCCGGTGCGCTTGTGACTGCGACGTCAGATCTCAACGCGGTCTCGGTGAGAGAGATTGCTGTAAAGCGGTCGAAAGGGATACTTAGTTATATTTCAGTTAATGCAATGAGCTGCTCGATGGCACATTTGAGTGGTGAAGAGCTGTGTAAATTGGAAATGGTGATGTACCACCAGCAAAGGGAGTGCGGGACACAAAGCGGCAAAAGGCCCGACTCCGCGCCGCCCGCGAACGCACAGAAAGACAATTATATATTGTACTCATTTCAACATATAATGCGTAAACATGTATGTATGCATGCGCGCGTGTGCGTGTGTGCGCGCGTGTGCGTGCGCGCGTGCGTGTGTGTGTGTGTCGGAATGTAGGCGTCACATCGGGGGCCCTGATTAAAAATCATGACATGCGCAGAGTCATTTAAAAACTACCGGAGGCTGGGTTAATTTTTAAGTATTGATCAAAAATTGCGTATATGTGCATACCGGGGGTGTTGTGCGGGGGTGTAGGGTAGGGAATGGTGGCCGGGGGGAGGGCTAGGGGTCGTGTGGAGGGCGGCGGCGGTGCGCGGCGGGCCCTCGCTGCGTGAATTAGAATTTTTTGCTGGAAATTTGTCATTAGAAAGTTCTTTTGTTGATGCGGGTCGGGTTTTATTATTTCTCTTTTGGACTTTCGCGGTATTTTCTTTCTTTTTGCCAGTACGCTACGCCGTAGCGGTCGCGTAGCGGCGCCGCCGCACTCGCTGCGACCCCCGAAGTTGCAGCGTAAGATGAGACTGAAGACGACAGCTTCGTGCCGCCCGGTCGTCGGGCGGAACTGATTTTTATCATAATTAGTTAAACTTGATACGACGCCACCTAAGCTACACTTCCGGGTTCTTCGCGAACTGTCGGCTTTGAACTTATGGAGCATCAATTCTAGCACATTTTCTAACTAAAGTTAATCAATATAATTTATTGTATTTATGTTACTATATTTGGTCAATATCACTCTTTTGATAGATATATACATAAACACTACAGTCGATTAACTACAACTAAACTTATGACTTAAATGAATAAAAAGGCGACCTTAATGTTATATGTAATCTCTGCCTGAAAACCCTCTAAAAAAAGATAGGGTTAAATAAATAAATAGAGGCGTAGCAATAAAAGTCCATTAATAACAATAAAGATACAGAAAGTAAATGTAACCAATACATATAAAAAATGTATCCTTATGTATTAGTACAGTACCTTTGCCTTTTTCTACTGTACGAAACGACGAAACAAGCGGGACGGTTCAACTGGTATGAAGTGAAACGTCCGCCCGTAACGGCCGCGTTAGTTAGGATGATATACACTGGACCACGTGGTGCCCTTCCCCTTGAGATGTCAGCTGTTAGGTCTCCTAACTTTAGTAACTTCATTAGCTACAGCATCCTTTAAACCGTAACACAGTAATGCTTTCACAGTGCTGTTTGGCTCCTGCAATAGGAGCTGCGGTACTCGTGTTGTATCCATACATTATAGTGATGGTCAGGAAAACTTTCATCATCAGCCGATAGACGTCCACTGCTGGACATCGGTCTCACCCAAAGATCACCAAATACAGTCAGCATGGCCCCTGATACCGTAGGGGCTGGCTTATGTAGGGGTTCATATGAGAAGATTTGGGCCATTTCCCACCACGCTGGCCCAACGCGGGTTGGCGGGAGCCAGAGCCTCGTTTGTTGATTAGCAGGGTTCACCACGAGCTGGTGAGGTTCGCTTGGATCTCTTTATTGTGCTGGATCTTTACATCCTAGGAAAACCTTTAAATACTATTTCATGCATAAACTATTAAATCAATCATAATGAACACCAAAAATAACTGCATTAAGTTGATGTAGTTGATGAAGCTAATTAAAACCGGAAGCGGAAGTGTTAATAACGCGGACCATTCACTTAACATATTAAAATGTACATAAATTATAAAGCTCTATGTACGTGTGAAGTTATCTTTTTTAGTAAAAATACGCCTTTGTTAGGCTTTCATATTCATCAAGAATTTGTTGTCGGTACAGCATCAGCTTCAGCATCAGCAGCACAGCTTTCTCCATCAGATAATAGTGACTTTTTTCATCTTTATTCAGTCAAGCGATACGAGATTGAACCGGTGGTAAGTGATACGCCTAGGGTGGTATTCACAGCAATGATACATAAGATATTAAGATACGTTACACCAGTGATCAAACTAGCTTCAGCTCCTTTTAAACCGGAACACTGTAACGTTTGCACGCTGTCTGTCGGCTCCGGCGGACGTCGCGTCGCGGCGGTGCCTACACGGTCTACGCAAGCAATAGAGATCTACCAGCAGCAAAAACTTATTTGTCGTGATGTCGTGTAAATACATTAAGATAGAATAAAGGCTCTTGTAAAGCAGACGTACAAATTGGTATAATATGAGCATTAGATGTATGAGGTGTGTAAGGGTTCCGGTACTACAAGTCACGGGCCCCAAGCCCACCTCATCTGCCCATAGTGCACCCTGCTAATCAACAAACAATGGTATAGCTTCCGCGAACCCACATTGGGCCAGCGCAGTGGGAAGTGGCCCAAAAACCCCCTCAAAATGAAACCCTACAAACTCTCCTCCTCTGCCTGCTCCTGGCGCCCGGGGATCTCAGTCGGCTGATGATGAGTTAGACTCCTTTCGTCGCTTTGTTACATAAAATAGATGCTTCAGGAAATTAAGAAGAAGTTAAGTGGGTCGTGTGTTAAAAAATCAACTCCCCGCGAGTGGTGGGTATGGGGAGGGGAGGTGGAAAGGCAACTGACGCACCCCTTATTTTCTCATGACATTTGCAGTGCGTGCTTCTTAACGATCCTCTCGTCCGTCGGTGGAACATTCTATAGGATTTTATTTTATTTCATTAGAGCTCGTGATTAATATGATGATGATGTGGTGATACTCACAAATACCGGTAATATATCGGTAGATTAAAAAACGTTAAACAAGTTCAACTATTTAATTTTATTATGTTCGAAGGGTGAAATTAAAGAAGAGGGAGTAACCCTAAAAAATTACTAAGGGTACTTTTGTATTGATTTTCGTTAGCAAAGAGATAAAGCTCTTGGAAGCTGCGGTGCAACAGACGGACAGACATGGCAATTTTAAATAGACACAGTGAAAATATATTTTAAGGTACCATATTAAATTGACGACCGAATTAAGCAATAGATTTCCGGTTCCTTTAGCTACCAGACTGCATTAGAGTTTTAAGTTATTTACAATTGAAGTCTGTAGCTTCTTCCCACTAGGTGCCATTTGTGAGTCGCTACAGCCTCAGTTGTCTATCCAACGACAACCCTCGCGAGACGCAAAAGCAACTTGAGAAATGATTTTAAGCTACCGCAAGTTGAAGTTTCATCTATATTTGAAATCTTATAAAAACCTCGAATCTCTTGGTTTGATTGAGATGCTAAGTTATTTAACTTGAGCTAGGGAAATCAACTGTATTCTAATGAGGTTTGATTTTAGAGCAACTTGAATAGTGGTAGGACTTTTCCGCCTGGACTTAGACCTAAGTCTAGACCATCTTCAAGGTCAATCTACAAGATATAGCATCACTGCGTTCCAGCGGAAATATATATCAAAGTCAGACTAAAAAAAAAGGCTGGCTACGCTTCATCATCTACATCCTATCACATTGTATCAATCATGTGAAATTTAGATGTATCGTGAGATGTTCAACAAATTACTGGGTTAATTACACAGGTAATTATGAATATTTTAAAAATAGGCTTCTAAGACAACCACGACATTTTATACTTAAGTTGGAGTTAAGATGTTTACATAGCAGGACGATGCAGGCACTGTGACGTAAGACAGTCGTCTCATTACTTCAAACACTATACTGGTTTGAATCAATCTATCGTGATCTAAGTAAAGTAAAATAACCTTGTGATTCGTTAACTCATTCGCTGGTGAGTCGAAGTTATTCTTCAACTTAGACTTATAAGTTATTTAGCAAAAGGTTGACTATTTCGAGCACGTGTTCCGGCACGATAGAAACCATCTATCAACTTATTATGATGGCCAAAGTTGAAGGGAAAAGAGGGGACTCCGAAAAGTCCTGGCTGTGAAACAAGAGAGAGTGGACCGGTATCACCTGCGCTGGGCAACCGTTCCACTGTTGGGCCAAAATCTAGTAATGATGAGGAACTTTAAGAAGACAATAAATTATTTCTATGATCAATTTACAAATTGTAACACTTGCACCTAAACAGTTCCGATGATGCTGCAGCCGGATTAAACACTACGAGGTGATCTTCTGTTCTCTCCTAAATATAACGTTTGCTTGTGTTCCGTTCCAAATGGCCGTTACTGAGAAAAATGTAGTCGCGCAAAATTACATTGGCTTCTAAACGTCACCATATATCTGCCGAATGCGGCCATTGCGAGGCCTGACCTGATTTAAAGTCCCGTAACAAGATCGCTTCTAATTTGGCAACGTTTTGGCATACACACACACATACACACACACACACACAGACGCACACACATGTATGTAAAGCACGCGACTTGTGCCAGGGAAGTTAGGCTCTTATAATTTTTCCGGCCGCCCGCAGGAGAGTCCGGAGGTGACGGCGCGGGTGAGTCATTGCAATCGGCTCAAAGCTTTGTTTCATAACTTAATAACTTACTGCACTACATTCAAGTAACACTATTAATGTATAAACTATGTTATGTTAATAATTAATGATGCAATATGAACGTTGACGACACGTAATCCGCTGATAATTAATTGAACGCGAATGATAACAAAATGGCGGTTTGTATTGTAGCGGCGGTGTGGACGGACTCCTTACAGGCGACGTGCTGGTGTAAAGAAGAAATTATTGATTGTGTTTGTAATTAATGAAAATTAGTAATTAGCGCATAATGTTGTTAATAAAGAGTAGCACGGGGTGTGGGGATGTGGGGGTGGGTGGCGGTTAGAGGGATGCATATCGATCCGGTTTGTTACAGATAACACAATAAGCAAACGGATGGGGTCGCGCCGAATCCTACTAAACGTCCTACAACCGGCATGTGAGGAATAATTTAAAAATACGCAAAATACAGGCACTTCTAACCGAGGGGGTGGTTTGGGGTGGCGCGCGGCGCACTCGCCCGCCCCTGCTGCCGTCTCCTCCGCCCGCCCCTGTTTTACGTATTTTTCGGTATGCGTGGCAGGTGGCGGCCCCCCCGGGGTGGTTCGTTAAAAAGCTCCCGAGTACGTAGTATTATAAAAGTTGCGCCTACCGCGTGTAAGTAGTGGTGGTGTGGGGGCGCGGTGGGGGCGAGGGGGCCAGGGCGCGCGGTGCGAGAGCGGGGCGGGCGGGCGGGGGGGAGGCGCCGTGCCACCTAGTTAGACAGTTAAAAGTATGCGGTATTAACGGAACGGAAATGAATATACGAGTAGGGGTAGCTACAGAGTTTTTGGGAGGCTGTGATGTGACGCCGCGCGTTAGGTTATGAGACGGCACCAGATTTTATTTTGTTGTTTTTTCGTTATTTTTTTTTTCGTGTCGTTGTTGTTGCGCCCGTCGCCGGCGCTTCTGTTAGCCACCCGCCGAGGGCCCCCCTTGTTTCTAACTTCGTATTTATGGTGTGACGGTGCAATGGTGCACTCTTTGTCTTACGCCACTGCTTTTTTTTTAAGACATTGTCTGAGAAGAATAGCGGTGGAATCTCGTTCGCCGAATAGATTCAAACTAGAATCTCATCCGTATACATTTCTATGTGAATAGCTGTCGCGACTGTACCTAAAGTATTACAGATTTATCTCATTTAACTTAGAAGTTACGTACCGTTATACTGTATACCATACTTAATTGTTTTAGCTATGTAATTAATACTACTTAGTAGTTAATTGTTATACGTGTCTGGATAATTTACTGGTGGTAGGTCTCGGTTGCCGGATATCGTCTAGTTAGGTATCACCGCAGCACCTATTGTAGGCGACAAACAGTAGCGTGCAAATATTACTGCATTCCGGCTTAGAGGGCGCTGTAGCTACTGAAATTACTGGGATAACAATAATACAATGTCCAGGCGATGAATATAATGTGATATGTATACCATCCCAACTAGCAGTACGATTACAGTACTATTAGGGGAACGTATCAATTGCCAACAGGTGAACCTCTCGCTCGTCTCATAGAACAAAAAAAGATCGGAGATGAAATATTTTGTATACACGATATTTATACACATATCAGTAGATTTTCCAAAGCATAAGCACTTTATTGAAAAACACAAATACATTCTCCTATTCGCAGTAAAAACTAGAAATTGAACTTCAAGTGTGGCGGACAATAATAATTACTTGTTTTTTTTTTTTAATCTTGCAACATATATTTTATGAAAAACTTGTAAATTTAATTGCATTTAATATATAACTATAACATTTTTTCCAACTTTCAGCATCGGTCTATAGATTTGAATGAATGAACTTATTCTTATGGCTGATATTAATCTGTTGATAAAGCCTGCAGCGGGGCGGGCGCTGCAGCACAGCACAATACAGCGCACGCTCGACTCGGATCCGGATCCGCTAAATTTAATGTTCTCCACAGCTATTAATCCTCTAACTGCGGACCGAACATAAAGCGAAGCGCCTGATATTTTACAATAGCAACGGTAATTGTTGCATTGTATGAGAAGTGCTATTAAGTTTTTGCTAGGCGCTACGTAAAATTGTGTGACTGCTCGGTTTACGCAGTTTTTTTTTTATTAAAAGGAACAATATAGAATGTATAGCGTTTTATAATAATAATAAAACCTATAACTAATTTTAATTATATACAGTAATAGATGGAAGGGAATAGTAGTAAGGAAATAAATTATCAGGAATTTAAATGATCTTACTTCTTCTATAAAAAAAACGTTAAAGTTTTGTAACAGTACACAATTTGTAAGATGAAGACTCGATAAGTTTAGAACAGAGTCTTCTAGTACGATATTTTGGAATAGATCGAAGTTACGGTATATTGGAAAGTTTTAATAAACGTAAAGAACATCAAAAATAATTGATACGTATGGATATACTACTTTTGCAGTTAAAATTGACAATAAAAGTAAATATCTATAGAGATGAGTGTTGACTGTATAAACTATATCGCGATATCTCTAGAACCAAAAGGCTCGAAGACTCGGAATTTGGTAGGAATATACCTTTTTCCCAGTGTAGACGTCAGCTAAGATCGGATTTTACAAAATAGCTGTCTCAATGGGACTTCCGGGGGTGTGACAGCCAGCAAACCGGACGAGGAACAGTTAGTACTCTAATAAAAGAGAATATCGGTCACGGTGACATATAACTAGTTATTACGCAACACCATTATTATGTCATTGTATTTATTTTAATTAATGAAAAAAACAACTACAAAGACAGATTTCATTAACGTTAAAGTTGCTCAACTTAGTAATTCAACTTAATTGTTAAAATTAACTGAATCTTAGTTAAATGGAAACTAATCAAACAACTGAGGTACATATATTATTTTGATCGTTTCTTTGCGCTTCCAGGTCCGCGGGCCGTGAGCTGGACGGCAACGTCAGTCGTGAAGACCGTCTGCTTAATTTGAATATGAAGCAGCCTATTGAAACCGGAAATTAACAAGCCTAAAATATATTTCATGTAAGGGATATTTAACAATAAGGTTTCCTACAACAAAAATTAATTAATATTTGACTTCTTTTTGTACCGATAATGCTTAGAATAATAAAACTCTTCACTTAGACTGCTGGAAAGCAGTTAAGTTATTCCGTTGACATATTGATGATGTATAAATACTACTTAGCTAGATGGGTTCGAATAATAATAGGAAACTAAGAAAGACACGGAATCGAACCCGGAGCGATAGCGATACGTTGATATGACGCGTTTGATAAGTATAACAAAGTATTGAGAGAACAGTAATGAATAAACTTTTATCAGACATTGTCAAGATGGCATCAATGAGGGTACCACCGCAGCCCTTATTTCCGCCGACAAACATCACTGTGTGCATTGAAGGGCGGAATGTGGTGGAATTACTGGGGTAAAGATATTTAACATGTTTCAACGACGAGCACGATGAGGTGCAGTGTATATCATCCTAACTACTGCTGCGTTGAGGGCAGGAGTATCACACCATCAGTGATAAGTGAATAACCTATCATGTTGGTAATGGTAAATATGGCAACGCGGGATCGATCGATGTATAGATCTTTGAGAGATGATAATGATGATGATGATGAATGGTAAATAAATGAGCGAACGGCTGAGCCGTGGCAGCAATGTGCGCGTACAGCAGATAAGATTTTGTTAAAGATTATATTGTATTACATTATCGAGTAATGAAATTTAATTAGTAAAAAGTCCTCACTTCCGTTGTGTCGGTGCACCACAATAGGGCCAGTGGGAACGTAAGAGTGTGTGAGGGGTATAATCAGCGGGGGACGCGACCCCCGCGCCTGTCTCGCGGGCACTGTGTCACTAGTCGCGCTGCCTCGCCGCCACTGCTATTCTCTTTAAAGGTTATAATGTCTATTGCTATTACTAACACGTACGTGCAAGGTGCAGATGGCTTAGTGGTTTAGATCGGCGCTCGCTAACTTCAAGTCGTAACTTTAAACTCTCTATACAAGTATTATTTTGTTTTAATAATTAAATTATGTTAGAATGAACTATAGTGTGTTTTTTTCGATGACGGAAATGAAATACGCTTGTCCATAACTACTGTTTTATCGGCTGCTATGGGAGCTGCAGTGGTGCCTACTTATCGTCTTTGACAATATAGGCTTATCACCTAACATTAACTTATCCCCGTACTCCAAACGGTTTACTTAACACCCATTACGTGATACCTCCGTAGACCTAACAATAGAGACGTACTATCAGTAAGTGTTGCATAGGATACCGATGTTTCCTCAATGGATTAACTTAGATGTCAAGTCTTTTGATAAAAGATATACTGAGGTGTATGTTATGGTTTGAGACTGGTACAGCCGGGAGGCCGGCACGAAGGCTGTAGCGGTACGACGGCGTGTCCCCGCGTCCGCAGCACCGCCGTGCGCGCTACGTTCAGATCGCGTAGCAGCTCGCCTACGGCTGCTACGCGATTATGTAGCATACAAAATGCTAGTGCCGCCTCGCCACGCGCTCGCCGAGTCCCGTGCGAGCCGCGCGAGCAGACCGGAAGTGGAATCGTCCCGGCGCTCGCCCCCCGGACGCGAACAATAAACTCGACATCTTCCTACGCACAAACATCGCAGTAAAACAATTTATTACAAAATGTAAACAGGAAGAGACCGTATTTTCATTAAGAATACGAATTCTCGATACTAACCCCCTCCTTGCCCCCTACCGCCCCTACCGCCCCTACCGCCCGCTCGCCTCCTCAGCGGGACGTGGACCGAAAATACCCAGTTATGATTAATTCCAAATGCGGCGCACATTGATCAAGGAAGCAAGGCTTTTTACTTGAAACTACCCATCTCTCGCCATCTCTGGCCGCCCCGCGCCCCTGCGCGCCCCCGCGCGCCCCCGCTCCCCCGCCGGCGCGAGAGAGACCCGCCGTGCCGCGTCACCCCCTCTCCCTCTAAAACAAAGATGCTAAAACTTCTTTCGCTAGTATGAAGATTTTAATTTCATATTTCGTCGGGCGGCGGCCGACAGTGCGCCCTGCCGCGCCCCGCACAGCGCACACTCTCTGCCGGCGCGCGGCGGCGCTTGCTTCCGTCTTCTAATGCCGAATTAGTTTCCGAACTGGAAGGATACAGCCGGAAGGGCGAAGTGAGCCGTGCGCGCGGCGGCGCTCGGTCGCGGATGGGTCGGCGCCGCGCCCGCGCCCGCGCGAAATAATTCTCCAGTTGTACCCCGAAATTAGTCGAATGAGGGGAAAGGGGTTCATACGACGGGTGGTTTTAAAAGAAGAAGGCAAAAAGGTGGGGATAGAAAGATGCGCAAAGACTTAGTTTGCGAGCGGGCGGGGGCGGGGGAGCGGGCCCGGGCGCGACGGAGGCGGGCGGTGTGATGGGGAGGCGTTATAAAATATATAATTCTATACTTACAATACTTGTAAATACGGCACGCGGAAGTACCGCGACCCGCACGCCTTGGTACGAGAGCGGCTTCGATTAGAGGGCCTTCGTAACTTGGCTGCGCGACTACTTAGTAATCATTTACTTAAGTGCACACGGACTGCTGGGATGTAGCTGTAGATAGTACTTAAATAGTAACTTTCGTGATCAATATTGTCAAGGTTACTTTAAATATGTGAGAGATGGTGAAACAAACGAACACTATAACCGTAGAAAAGCCTCGCTTATTAATAACTTGACATAGTATCATCTAACTTAACTTTTTCGCGTTGCAACATGGTAAAACTACACGTAAATTCGGTTATGACGTAATCAACAATATACAAAATATTAATTAACAATAAGTTTTGGATATCCGGTTAACGAATGTGGTCTGATGTGGTTTCCATAGTAACATTAGGACATCGGCCAGGACATGACTATAACTATTATCGCAAGGCATGTTATCAACAATAACATACCTACTAATTGTGGTAGGCCTCTGTTACAGCCGATGAACAGCAGTGTGCAAACATTACTCTGTTCCGGTCCGTAGGGCGTTGTGACTAGTGTGGTTACTGGGGTAACGAGACTTAAATTATATATCCTAAAATGAGTGAACGAAACAATGTGGTGCTGCGTATATGATCCTAAGTAGCTCCACCTTATGTGCTGGGCTGGGCGGTCACTTAGTATTAGGTGAACGTGTCACTTGTGCAGTCGCTTTGTTGAACAATAAAAAAGTAGTATTGGATATAACGAACAAAATTATATTATCTATTAAATTATTTAATGTTGGTATGTAACTGATGTTGGCGGGAAGTATCAAGTGCTCGCGGTCGGCGTACAGCGCTACATTCGCTGATATTTAGTCGCGAAACAGGATGTATTATAAGACGGTAGTTGTTTAAAATAAGAACGGGCGCGGGCGCGGGCCGCAGGCGCGGGAGCGGGCGCGGGCGCGGGCCGCAGGCGCGGCGCCAGGGCCGGCGGCTCCGCCAGGGCCCGTCCGCGGTTCGATTCCCGCTCCGTGTTAGATACACGCCGTTAGATAATAAACTTATTCGCACGTGTCCTTGCATGTGCGAATTAAGTGTACCGTTACCTAAAATTTAAGTATTTATTTATATATTTTTATTTAAGTATTTAGTACGTACATACAATTAGGCAGTAAGTACATACAATATATCACTAACATGTATAATTTATAGTCATTCATATCGTCATATATTTATATATTTATTTGCAATATAATTGAAATATAAATAACTTAAAATTTTCGTACAGAAACTCATGAAGTACGTAAAGCTGTTGTTTATAATATGTAACTTAATGAACATTAAGTTATTACGAATAAATCTTAAGTGAAGCTACTTATGTTTTATCCACTCATTTCGCGTGGTTCTTAGTAAAAAGTAACGCGGGCGCGGGGTGCGCGGCGGCGGCGGCGTGCCGGGTGCACCAGCGCCTACGCCGTAGCCGCTACGGGCGTAGGCCTCGTAGCAGGGCTGTTGCTACTCTAATCGGCATCGTAATATTTAATTGGCGGCCCCCGCGGTGACCCGCTGCCGGCGGACCGGCACCGCGCGTCTCTCAAAGAAGTTATATATATATATATATATATAAACATTTGTGTGTTCATGTATATATGTAATATTAAAGCTATAAGATAACTTATTAGTCGTGTGCAGATGAGGAGCGGTTCATACGGCTGCGTATAAGAACGCAGCGCTAGTACGGATGACACACACTGCATCACATTGCACTCGCTGCAGAGCCCTCCGGAAGTCACTGTAATGTCTGCGCAGTACCGCGCGTTACAAATACACACAGCTGTCACCTATAATAAAGTGTGTTAGATATAATGATGAGTACGTGTACGATAATGTTAGGGTTGTTTTAAATGTTTACATTAATTAAGTCACCGACGCGGTGCGGGGGAAGTCGAAATAAGAATACACATTAAATATGAAATCCGAGATGCGAATTGGTGTATGCAAAGAATTCTCCGGGAGTACTGGGGGTGGTGGGTGGAGGAGGTGATGGCAACGGAGGGGGGGCAGCGAAGTCGCGAAACTACACTTAAGACCCTTACAAGAAACACCCTAAAAAGCGAAAAGTTCATTAGCCCCAGCCCTGCTGCTTACTATCTTGCACGTTCCTAAGACGCGGCCCCCCTCTCGCGGGAGGCTTTAAAACACCCCCCGAGTGGTGGGGTCTGGCGGTGTGTGGGGGGTGGGGGTGGGACGGCGGTGGCAAACGCGGAAATATGAAGGGAGCACTCATTTATCAATACACCGAGACTGTTTCTTTCTCTCTAAGAATTGATTATATTCTACTAAGAATATTGACGGGGAAAACTTGCGAGGGGGTGCGGGGGGCGCGGGGGGCGCGCGGCGGCGGGGTCGCGGGGACGGGGACGGGGCGAGGGGTCGTTATGTTTTGATTAGAGTTTTTGATGTTCCTGCCCGTGTACACGTATATGTTAATTTCAAATTCGCGAGCTGGGGGTTGCTGGGGTAAGGGCGGGGTAGGAGAGGAAGTTAGTTTTTGCGCGCGCGGCGAGAGGTTTATGGGGTTGTTAATTTTTGTTACACCCTTCCACGTTTCGCTTCGCATCGACTTATTTTTATGTAAGAACAGCGCCGGTAACTACTACAACGCGGCGGTGGACGGAGACGCGGATACTGGAGATATAATACGAAGCCACTTCCTTCCGGCTACACTGATGATGTCTAGATTAATACAGCCTTCTCTACAATGTACTAATTAATGAATGACCTAATTTCATCCTATTATTAAGTGCGAGTGAGACGGATGGGCACGCGGGCCCGTCGGCGGAAGCCTTGGAAACAGTTGAGAGTATTATAAACAATCATCACGTTTCAAAACACGAGGAACACAATATGCCTTATCAGATTTCGATCAAGTGCCCACTGTTGGACGTAACCCTCACCTGAACATCTCTACCCGGAACCCACGCTGACCGTATCTATCGATTCTCCGTTTTCTCCAAATTGTCAGTCTATCATACGGGAACTCCTCTCATGGACCTCACTACCTCGGCAGCATTCAGTTCTTCGAGCTATATTCCGAGCGTATCACCAATTACGTCTAGCTATCATTTAGCCTGTATCGGTGACCTTAGTGCCCCTACGTATCACCTCATTTCCGACTCACGCAGAGACACTGCGATCATAGTCTTCTTTGTATCTATTTAGATAACTTTAAGCCATTGCAAGTGACCAAACAAGTTAGTAAATATAACTTAAGTATGTGATTAAATATACTAAGTATTGTAATGGAGGTCATTCAGAATTGTGCTGCATCTCACTCCATCTCACTTAGAGCTGACGATAGCAGTTAGCGAGGAGCGATGCGTTGGTGCAGTGTAAAAATCCGAACTAAATCTTCATTACAGCTATGACACAGAACACCTCTAACAGCATCAGTATCTTAACAGATTTATTTTAAATTTTAATATATTAGTCCTTTTTCTAAAGAACTATGCGGCAGAATGATTGTTAAGTATTCTCTTAGAAAACTTCATAGAGTTCAACTGAAAAATAAGTGACATTAAGTTATAATCGTTTCTTTACACAACTACATTTCTATTATTTCTCAAGAGCAATGTTCTGGGGATGACTTTGCAATGAACTCGATCTGTGATGAAATAGAAAATGAGAAGGTCGATGCATTACATAAGTAAGCAATTAAGTAAATTATAATAACTTTAAGTATAAATCTTTCCATTTAAAAAACTATACGTAGAGAATTGTTGGTGAAATTATATTCTAATTACAGCACATCTGTACTAAAGTTATCCAAGTTCCGCCTGCTGCAGGCTGAGGTTTAGGTTCAGGTGTGGTCATCAGTAACAGATGCTATAAATCATGAAGTTGCGTGCGGCAGTAAAGTTTATTGTGAGCCGATAAATAAAAGGAGTGCGGCAAGTGGGGCGCAGTAAAATATAACCCGAACGGGCACAAGTTTAGTGCGGACCCTCGAGAGCGGAGGCAGCTCAAGAAATCACTGACGCCACATCCTAACCCTCGGGTAACGGCAGCAGTTAAAACAGATCCATAAAGGGAGGTGAGCTGCCGACCCATCTGCATAGGCGGAACAGCCGGAGCCGCGGCGCGCGCCGCACGCACGCCGCGGCACACAGCCGCGCCGGCACGCGGACGCGCAGCCACACAGCCACACAGCCACACAGCCACACAGCCACACAGGCACACAGGCACAAATAAGCAATAAAGCACACCAGTAATATAAAACTAAGAAACATCAACATCTTGCCCCCCATCCGCAGCCACCCCCACGGCCACCCACTCCGCCGGGGGGTAATTTCCCCCTAAACTTACTAAAATACTAAAAACGGAGATACGAAGGGGCGGCCCACCCCTCGACGTTTTCTTATGCAAGATGGTTATATTTTAACCTAAATGTTACAGCCGCGGAATCAGAGCCGATTCGTTTCTTTGGAGCACCAGCTCGGCTCCAGCTTCCGCTCGCCGCCACCCGTGACACGCGCAGCGCGTGATTGATACACGTGAGGGCAACACGGTCACTCCGCTCCGAGCTGGCAAACTGCCCGGATAATATATGTAACAAACATACATCACCAGCACCATCGGCCGATAGACGCCCACTGCTGGACATAGGCACATAAAATCTAGACTACTACTATCTAGATATGTAAAACAATAAATAAAAGATATTTTTAGACCTTCATTAATTCATTCATCTCAGAACTTGTACAGGGTCATACGACATATGAATGTATTCCACGTGTGGGATGGCAGCATGTGAAGGTCTGACAGTGGTCTACCAGCGCTGGGCTGAGGTGCAAGGAATCAGTAATAAAAAAATGAATTCTAATACAAAGACTGCAGTTTATTATAACATATATATAAAAACACTTCAGGTGATAGTAACCAATAATAATTAAATTCCAACCCTCATATATAATCTTAAAAATCCCTCCGTGACTATGTTGACTATGTTGAACATCACACAGAAGTAATATCTTGATGAGAACGAGGGTTAGGAGGAGAAAGAAACACGTGATGTTATTTTATGCAGATTCTTTTATAAATAGATTATCTATTTCATTCTTGATCATCATCATCATCATAATCAGCCGATATATGTCCACTGGTGGACATAGGCCTCCCCTAAAGATCTCCACATACAGTCAGGATGGCTTCCGGAAGCGCTTGGCATTAGAGGCTGTCGTATGTAGAGGTTTATATAGGGGGATTGGTGCGGGCCAGAGCCTCGTCTGTTGATTAGCAGGGTGCACCACGAGCCGGTGAGGTTGGCCTGGGCCCCGTGAGTTGTTGTGCAGGACATTTCCATCTATTTTATCGATATAACCCAAAAATCTTTAGTAAATATAATGTCGTACTTTCACACCACACTCTGATAAACACCCTCATCTCCATTCAGTTGTATTTCAAGATACCGAAGATGGTGAATGCCAAATATTATTACAGCAGCTGATTTACGATGTGAGAATGACAGTTAACTTATAGTATTAATTATCACTAACTAGTGAAGAGAAATAATAAATCCTTTCTCAGCGGACTCAATCTCAACGAGTTCTCAGTTACTTCGGTCATATTGCTCTGATAAAACGGGAATAAATGGATAGATGAAGGTGAGAGTGTAGAGTAGACCAGGCACCAGCAGAGTAACGACTCAATTATCCCATTATCTTCAGAGGGTGGATTTTGGATGCATTTGACTGACACGTAGTAAAGTAATTTAGATGTAAACATATTCAGTAATGAATAACACTAAATAGAAGAAGAACAACTAAATCAACTGTACAGTATTCGGAGGAAGGTGGATGGATAAGTAACGTATCACTTTTTTTTCAGTGTTCCGATATTAGTTTAGACATTGATGAATAAGGGAAGTGAGCCGCGGTGGTGGCCGCGGTGGTGGCCGCGGTGGTGGCCGCGGTGGTGGCCGCGGTGGTGGCCGCGGTGGTGGCCGCGGTGGTGGCCGCGCGTTACGAGAGCACGGGCCGGCGCACGGCGCTGCGCAGCAGCCGGGCCACTGCCCCACCTTGTGTGCGAGGTACGTTTACAGCTTTCACGTTTGTTTATATTATTTACATAACTTTACGCATCTAGTTTATTTAATATCTATCGTCTTCATCGTCATCATCAACAGCATACTAATTAATTTCCATATTTACACATAAATTTATCAGAAATATCCACACGAAGAAAGTTTTTTTTTTTTCGAAGAGACGATCTAGGTGTTGATGATAAGTGATATGCCTGTAACAACATCGCCCAAGTTAGAATGATTTACACAACACCACATTAGATATAAGATGTTCTCACGTTAACCCAGTAATTACATTAGCTACAACGCCCTTCAAGCTGGGTCTTCTTCTTCGTCTGCAATAGGCTTTGCGGTGGTAACTAGACGGGTTCCGGCAACAGAGACCTTTTTTTATAGCGAGAGAAATCTTAAAAGATACCTTGCTTCTGGGGGAAGATAAGGTTATGTGGAGCTTCTACCCAATAAAACCTTCTCAGTGGTCTCCTTCAGTGCATTAGACGGGACTCCGGGATCTCTTTTGGAATGCACCGGTGTCCCCCTGCACTCTGGTCAAAACATCCCACAAAAGGGCAAATCACTAGCAGCCACGCTGCGCTACGGCAAATACAAGACCATCATACATTTGTCGTCCTCCTAAGGCTCGCTTACTGAGCTCTGAAGGTCTCCACCCTCAAATCTCACGAGCCCGAGGACCGTTTTAGTCGCCTTGCACGACAAGCAGGGAATACCTTAGTGCTATTCTTAACAGCTCCAAACTACAGTGTTATCAACAGAGACCTAACACCGATAAAGTATATGACAAAAGTTAGTCTTTAGTGTTGTATACTACCATCGAGTAGATCTCTTGGAGTAAACACCGTTTGTGATGGCTCTGGTCATCCTAACTCTGCCAGAAAGCAGGAAATGTATGTATATTTGTATTACAAGCGCAATCCTTAATATCCTGTAAGTGTTAACTGCCCTCGTAGCGCAGTGACTAAGCGGCGGTAGCACGGGGGACTTGCTCGGTTCCAGGGTCACAAGCATACGAGGGTGGGTTTCTTCACACCCACCTGTCCAGGATAAGCATATGATGTAAATTTGGTGCCATTACAATACCAATGTCTTCCGACTGTGAACGTTTGGAAACCAGAGTATTTAGTGCTGGTGATGAGCAGAACAAGACCAAGGTGTACACAATCACGGTTATTGGTCTTGGAATTCCTATACAGTCTTGTAGTGAACACGATGAGTGGTCTTGGTCTTTCTCGTGTGAAATTGGTCTTGTTGTTTCGCAAGACTTCTAAATCAAGACAACTTATTCACCACCAGCCAGCACGTTGCTCCGTCCAGGGTCTCCTGGTAACTTGACACCGTGTGGAATTGAGGTCAAGTGCGAACAACATGACACACATAAAAGCCACTGGAGTTTATAAAAACTAAAAAAACCAATAGACTTCATCAAAGCGAAGGTAAAAAAAAATGTTTGAATGAAAACACCGGAACGTAGTGTTGTGTAATCGGCGCAACGGAGCCGGCGGGGGTGGCGGCGCGGGGGTTAAATAAAATAAAAAAATAGAAAAAAGAAAACAAATCAATAACCGTTGAAAACGAGCGGGAAAAATATTCAAGCGGGTGTTTTAGCGATCCGGTGTTTGGTTTTGCGCGGGAACGGCGGGCGCGGCGGGAAATACGTCACTAGTGCTGTCGTGCGGGCTGTTGGTGAAAATAGAAAAAAAAAACGGCGTCGGACGGCCGTTGAGAGTGAGAGTACTATTTTCAAATTGCCCGCGCGCCGCCGGTGCCTTTTTATTTTATTTTTATTTTTTTTTCGTGCACTCGCACCGGACCCACATTCGACGCGTCCACACGATCGAAACGCACGGGTTGTTGTTGTTGTTTTGAAAGCAACATCACACAGACACCGCGCTACACGGTAAACATAGTATTTAAAAAAAAAATAATATCTAAACAAAATCCACGTACTCCCTCTGCTGATTTATGTCGAATTAGTATCAAAGCTTGTGCTGATTAGTCTCGGAATTCTAAGTCTATCACCTCACACGCACATCACCACGCGGGAGACTGTCACCATCACCTGATGGATAGTCCGTGAATGCCTGAACCCTAAAGCTGGTAGGTAGCCTTGTTGTTAGAACCTACCCTAAAAAAGTCATCACGCTGGGAATGCAGGTTGGCGACTGTCAGATATATTAGTGGGGATAAGGAGATGTGGGAAGAGTGCAGACTTGAGAGGATACACAGGAATAGCAGGTAATGTAGGATGTTACTACGTGGAGTATTGTTGGGGGAAGAATAGTAACAGCTGTGGCGTTCGGGGGCGCGATCCCGTCTTCAGATGAACTCACTGACGGCATGCTGGTAATATTCGCAGAAGTATAATGCTGCAATAGTCCCCTTTAACGACACGCCAAAGGTAGTATAGCGGTGGGGATATTCTATCCCTTCCCCCACATGGGGTGCTAACCGGTATAAGTTAATGTATACTTGTATAAATATCCAACTTAACTCGGTAGTACATATGCAGTTCGCGAAATGGATTTAGTCTCGTCAATTAAGCCTTTTCATCAATCAGACTGATAAAAATAAATGGTGGGGTCCGGTGGGGTAGGATGGGGTTCGGTGGGGTCCGGTGGGGGGTTGAGGACACATCGCCGATGCAAATTAGCGTCGGGGCATAGAACAAATATATGTCGGAACAAAGTGCGGTCGGGAGCGAATATAAATATATAATGGTGACTGCATTTAAAATGGCCGAACAAAAAACATCGAGCCCGATGATTGAGCGCGCGGCGGCTAGCGGCGAGCGGCGAGCGGCTAGCGGCGAGCGGCTAGCGGCGGCGCGCGGCTGCGTTCCAAATTCAAATTCATTTTTTAATTTTATTACGCGATTTGTTACCTTTTTTTTTGTCGCCTCCACTGCTTTTGTGGCAGTGTTTATAAAAGTTTTTAAAGCCGCCCAAAAAGTAATTTAGTTTTACTACAAAATGTTACGTTCCCCTGCAATTAGTAAAGTATTTATACAAGTAACAACTTTTAATATCATCTTGAACAATGTTATAAAAGTAACATTCAAGTTGGGAGTGAACGCGCACGTCACGTGTTACCAAATTATATTTATTTTACTTTGACGATTGTTTGGTATCTTTAATGTTTGCATTGGCGACAAACGGACGAACGGATATCCGGCCGGTTGGTCGTTATGAAGCGGCAATTCGAAGCGAGCCATGTACAAAGTATATACAGATTAAAGCTGTACATAGAAAAAAGTAAATAGTGATAAAAAAGCCACATTTTATTATGAGCAGATCAGATGAGAGAGGAAATTTCGTGATTGTGTGTACGGAACCCGCCCATTATACAGGGTGTTCCAATCAAACAAAAAAAAATCACTAATGTTTTATATGCAAATTTTATTACATTTTTAATTCAGATTAAGAAAAAATGATGTTGTAAGTAATTTCGATAACGGTACATGTTGGTACATCAACTTTTAGTACATTTTCGTTATAATTATATTAATTATTTGAATAAGCTTACATTATCATTTACTACTAATACGCGTTGAATGTTTGAATCAAACATTTGCAATGGAAACGTTGAATGGGGCAAAACATGACGTTTGGAATAGAGTCATTGGAAATATTTTTAATAAACTTAATCGCGATGTAATCACGAATCCGAACAGCCTTTTTATGAACGCGCGCGTGTGTGCGCGTGTCCGTGCGCACGGCACGCACGCACACACGCGCGCCCTCGCGTGTGTGTGCGTGCGTAACGAGGTCACATTGCAGCGAGCGGGCTCGTGATGCAATCCGCGGCCGAACCGAGAGAGAGAGAGAGAGAGAAAAAAAAATACACAAATTGCCCGCCGACACTTTGGAAAGTTGAGTTTTTATAACTCCATTTCACCCGCCCGATGTAATGGACTGAAGCTGTGATCACCACAGCGGCAGACCACGACAGACTCCACGCACTCATACGTATTGTGATCTAATACTACCCTCATGGGACCTCAACATTAGGTGACAGTAACGCCGAAGGAAGGAACGCCTGATGAATAATCTCATCTGTCTCCATGGCACGGCATCTACGTGCTCGCTTTCACACAAAGATCAGATTCTGAATCTTGTAGACTTGGTAAACCACCAATTGGTGGTAAGATTTTCCCAATATCCGTCTGATTAGCTATCGTCCTCTTTATCCGCTGTGATGGCGTCCGTAAGTTCCGGCCGTGTACACATGCGGGGGTAAGGGCTTTAGATGAATATTCTTCACTATGTACCCTCTTTCTTACGGCGCGGAGATATCGCACCTGATCATCGGGCTGGTCCACCAATTCAAAGTAGCGCAGCGAGAGATGGAGAGAGCTATGCTTGACGTTTTTTTAAGGGACAAAATCCGGTACAAAGAAGTTCCACGGAGACCTGAAGCTGTCGACGTAGCTCTCAAAATCTGCAAACTGAAGCGGTAGCGCGCCGGCTAGGTTTGTCGTGTCGGTGACGGCCGTTGGGGGAGGAAAGTCTTGGAGTGGAGGCTGCGCACAGGTCACAAAAGTGTAGAAAGCCCTCTCTCCAGATGAACCAACGATGTCATCAGGGCGATCGGAAGTGGGTGGATGCCAGATGAGGATCGCATTTGGTGGAAGACATTAGGTAAGGCTGAGGCGGATCCAGTAGTGGATAGACAAAGGCTGATATATCTTCGCCCCCATTGTAAAATTCAGCTCAAAGAGAAGTCCATTGTAATAGAAGGAATATAGAGGAACAGCTATAAAGAAGAAGAGGAGATAAGGAGAAGAAACTGAAAATATTGGTAATAACAAAAATTTCTTAGAGCCTTACTATGAGATTAAGATCCTACTTGTCTAGACGTTTCATTTAAAAACAACAGATCTAGACCGCATAGCTAAGAATGTTACAAACAAGACGTTAGGATGCCAAATAGTCCTTTGTAAATGACCTAAGTAGTGCCGTATTTTCATAAGCAGGTGCATCACCAGCAGGTGCATGTAGGCTGTATTATTCGACAAGTGTCCCCGTGACACAGTTATCCTTGCAACACGCAGGTCCCTGCTTCAATTCCATTTCTGTGCATCTTCCATCAGTCACGCATATTAGGGTGAGAGTGTAAGAGCATCGTGTGAAGTTTAGATCGAGTGTTAGATTAAATTAAAAATCAAAGTTCTTTGCATACAAAAGGTTAAAAGTGGAAACATAAATGATACACAATGGAGGTTTACTTGAAGTTATACCAAGTTGTAACATAACCTCAAGAGTTGTTTTTGAAATTCGCGCTTACAACTTGTCACTTAGCGAAAGCTTATTAAATGTCTAAACGACAAAGTGAAAACTCCGCCTTCACTTGGCTGACATATTAAAAAACTTATCAGGGCGGATATTGGCGTTACTTGATCAAATTAATTTACTTACAGGGTTTTATTTCAAAGTTACCACATCATCATAAGATACACGGGGTGAAATTGTGTCATTGCTTACTTGATGGGTTTCTAAGTGCTGTTCAGCCTCAAGGAGTTTTGTCTTTGTGAGCGAGTTCACTAGATGATAAACGATAACCTCTTCATCCTGCAACACTACATCGTCATCGTCACCTTCAACTAGAAATCTGATTTCATCAGTAAGTTCAGCAGCTGCGACTCCATTCAATTCGGGACCAATTTTTAAAAATCAGCTTTCGATTCTCCTTTCCTAAAACATTCTACATCAGCATCAGAGAGATCAGCCTGAAGAATACTGGATGCAAATATTTGAGGAGACTATAAAAGCAATAGACAGAGCCACGTTAGAACTTTTAATGACCTGTTTGTTTAACAGGGAAGGATTTTCCTATTGTCTCCGTACCTGACCTGACGGACTGCTGGGTATGAACTTCTCTGCAAACAATAGTTTCAATATTGAACCGACGATCTGATGAGGATCGCGAGAAGCAGCTGGATGCGAGCAGCGCGGGACAGATCGATGGGGGATCTTTAGGGGAGGCCTATGTCCAGCAGTGGACCTCTATCAGCTGATGATAGGAAGATATTTTTATTCTACAGACAAGACTCGTTGCTTTGAGCTAAAGGCAAGTCTTGTTATCGCAGTAATTTCACTAGCTACAGCATCCTTTATCATAATACTGCTTGTTAGAAATGAGAGCAGCAGCTAGACCTGGATGGACTCTGGCAACAGAGACTGGAAGTCCCTCAAAATAACTTACTAACTTACTGTTGGTTTCAGTAAGTCAGTAAGTTTTATCTTCTGTATCAAGTGCGCTATAACTTGGCACCGGATGTCGCTGCTGCACTAAACACGATCGAACCAATCGCCACTGCTGTTGTGTACCACATGTGCGCTGAACATCCTCTTGATAAGAAACGGCAATTGAGTTTTTTTTCTTTACCAGGACTTCTCCGGAAGGTACTCATAAAATTTTTACTGCTATTAAATTAAGTTATTTCACTATTAATAAGTGTAATATAGAGACGTGCTTAAGCAGAATTCGAACGGAAATGTTCTAGAAGTTTTTATTTTCATGTAATGAGCGACGGGAAGAGTGTGATGTTCACCTGATGGTGAGTGATACTCCTGTCTATGATAACGTGGCGAGCCTTAGAATGATATACTCAGCAGCACATTGCGCTCGTCGCCTTGAGACAGGCGATGTTTAATCTCATTACTGCAGTAATTTCACTAGCTACAGCGCCCTTCAAAGCGGAACTTAGTAATGTTTGCACAGGACTGTTCCTGGGCGGCAATAGGAGCTGGTAGCTGCACTGTCTCCGGCAACGGAGACCTACCATCAGTCGTATTATACTTTATATGATACAGCAGCACATAGTACTCGTCGCCTTCAGACGTACGCTGTTGAATCTCGATAGTCATTAATTATACCAGCTACAGCGCCTTGCCAACCGGAATACAGTAATATTTTCGCAGTACTGTTTGTCTGCTGCAATAGATGCTGCGGTGATGGCTAGACGGTCTCCGGCAACAGGGACCTACCACCAGTGAAGAGAACAAGAGAGGTCTCTTCCCTTGAGGACTCCTGCGTCGTGTCTGGATGGAGAACTGGTACGGGGCGCTCGTGCAATGTCCGCTCCGTTAGATGTCGTTTTAATAAAAAAAAATGATTAGTCGTAAGTGTTTGGCGGCCATTTTAATCGGAGGCGAGCGGGCGCCCGCCCTCAATTCGTCTTGTTTAAACACGGCGGCTGGTGTCGGCTGTCCCACTTCGTATACGAATTTGGGTCACGCACTTCTGCGTGTTTATTGTTAACTGTTTGTTCGTGGCGCACGCGCACGCGCACGTGTCGTGTTCGTGTGCGCACGTTAAAAAAATAGGTCGCCGCGAAAATAACTTAAGCGACTATCCGATACGAGCGGAAACACCCGCGCCATCTTGAATTGCATTACGATTTGAATAATTAGAACGAGCAGCGTGTGCCGCTCCGCCGGAAGTGAGGATATCTCTATAGTTTAGGCTAAAACCTGACTACGTTCGCTGCTGACAGGTAGCGATGGCCTATTCACTCTTCTCTTAAAAACTCTCTCATCGCCTTTGTACGCGGACACCGACGCTGACGAGTTGCTCCACTGCTTCGAAGGAATCTTCTCCAATGCTATCAGGAATGAAAACCTGAACCTCTTTGTTGGGGAGTTGGGGGGGTGTGAGCAAAATTGTTATTTTAAAAATATCTTCATTTAACTCCCCGCGCGGCGCTCATCCCCAATTTCCAAAATTGCAGACTTGTCGCTACATACATTAAAAATCAACAGTGCAGTGTGCGTCCCCCCGACGAGACTATTAATTAAAAAATTTTAAAAGTAACGCTCACAACCATTTTAACCGTTATGAATACCAACGAAATTTAATTATAACATTTATATATAAACGCATGCATCGTAGAAAGTGTACAGGTGATCAGAAGTAATAACAAATCGAACACAAACCGGACGGTACGAAAGTGACTATCAACAAAGCGAATTAAAGGTACAGTTGTATAAAAAAAAACCGGCGTAGTCGCTTAATGATGCCATTTGGACGAAAATTTCACCAATAACGACTGTAATATATCGATACAACTCGGATAAAACCGATTGCGAATGACTCGAGGAACCTGTCCCGACGACCTTTGGTCTTTAACGCGCCGCTTCCACCAGCGCCGCGAGCGCCGCGCGCGCAGACAAACCGCGCCCGATGCGGACGAGCTGCACTTTGCAGCGCTCGCCGCGCGCGCTCATTTCCTGCGACTGAAACTCGCATAAATTACGAGAAATATGTGAACGTAATCGAATACTCTCTGTTGGAAAACAAACATAAATGTATCCTTAACTTATAACCGCAAATTATTACAATTTATGTTTATAAAAAAACACTACAGGATATCGATCGAAGAAAACAAACTGAATTGTGATCGATAACTCGTACCTAGGACTATGCGTACATAGATTCAGTCTATAATGTATTTTAATACTTATTACATATTGTTAATTGGAATAAGAACCAAATTGTGCATTTTTGATACACTTTGATAAATTGCCTTCTTTGAAATATTTCTTAACAGCCTCAGGTATCTTGGTAGAGCCTATAAATAAATTACAAATTACCAGTATAAGTTTATTCAGTATGTTCAAAAAGTTATAATTAACCGAGTGATTCCAAATTCAGTAATGCCATTTACATAACGGAGGATATTGGATATTGGATATGGAGAAGAATCGAGTTGTGGACGAGAATAACGTCTCCGGCGATAGATGGCGGAGCCGAGATCCGTCACGAGGTTCAAATACTCGATGGCACTTCGTAAAAATGCTAAGTTATTAAGTACTTCACTTCTTTCACTTGATACCACGCGCTCTGTAAAAACTTGAACCGGCTGCAGTTGATTTAATTAACTCGATACGATTGTATGTTTCATAATTTTGATTTTATACATACGAAAACCGATGAGAGGAGGTAGCCCTTTCAAAAGCAACTGTAATTTAGGTTTTTCGCGACGTTTAAGGCATTATAATTGATTATTATCTTCCGAGGTTATCTCGTTGTTGAATGCATCAAAGGCGAACACGGTACCACTTCATTTATTTCAACGGCTTTATTGCTTTAAGTAAAGAGACGCTCGCGGCAATATGAATGACGATTAAAGTTTTTTATTAATGGTTGTATATTTTTTTTATTTAATTAAGAGTTAAGTGAGAATAAGATAAAACATTTAAATAAAGTTAAAAAATAAATTTTTAGAAGCATGAAGACTAATCCCGTTATATTACAGTATCAACCGCAAGACTTCCACAGCTGGTCATCTCCTCTCTCTCTCTCAACTCTTTATATAACCCGTACCTATTGGTGCCGCGGGTCGGTATTTGTTGAAAACTTTCGAAAATTAAAAATTAATTATTCGTATTCAGTTATATATATATATATTGGTATTATTATATTATAAAATTTACAAGATAAACGTTATGTAGACTTTGTATTGATATTTAAAAGATTCCGTGTGGTCACGCCATCTTAACTGACATCATGTTAAATTCGTGTACAACTTTGTGACGACGTGGTGTTCGCGTGTGTGCGTGTGTTCGTGTGCGTGTGCGTGTGCATTGCGTCGAGTTGTATTAGTGTGTGTATGATACAGGTTGGATTGTCAAGTACGGTCAGATGATACATTAAAAGATTCAATTAAACATCTACAATTAATTATTTCCGATAGTTTTTATTACTAATTACTATCATTTAAACATTTGAGTTATGAACAGTGCGAGTATGAACATCATTTGTACATTAAAGGTCACGGTACTCGTAATACAATGTATGCAGATATAAGACCTTCATATTTTTCCTCGTTTGAGTTTACCATGTTACTTTTTTTTCTTAAGACACGTAACATTGAGTGTTGTTATCGGTGTCTTGATCATATTCGAATGAAACAAAAAGCGTGAGTCGTAATTAAAATTTATTAAAAACGCATCTCCCGCGCTGACCGTACGCCTCAATGACAAGCGATATTGAATTGTGGCGTGGCGGCCATGTGTGCGTGTCATTCTTTCACACATTTTTGATCGGAACATTTTTATTCGCTACGCTTTAACGTGTGCGTGCGCGTGTACACGGGCCGCGGCGCGCGCGCGCGCCTGTGTGCGTGTGCGCGCTAATTGCGATAGCTACTTCATTTAAATTTCGAATGTCAGCCGGCCCGCCGCTGAAAGTGCATAAGTAAGTTTTAATCAATTACTGCGCGTGCTCAAGTTGAGCTACATATACATCGGCGCAAGATAAGCTGGCAGCGGGCTAACTTAACATCACTTCGAATGCGTCGTTTGCAAATGGCGCTATTCACCGTGACACAAGTTTTTTTTTTTATGAAATTACCGAGAGGTGTAAGTGGTTCCGCCTAACATCCAACGGAGCCCAAGTCAACTTCACCAGCACGTGGTGCACCTTGCTGAATAAGAGACGAGGCTCTGACAACCTTCGAACCCGCACTGGGCCAACGTGGTGACTTTCAGCCCAATCGCGCTCAATTAACTCCAACAAACGATGTGGAGGTCTTGGGGAAGGCCTATATCTGAGTACTTATACCTGATGATAAGTCATACGCCTGTCTACGACAATATGGCGTTTGTTAGGACTGCACCACATTGCGCTCATCGCCTGAGATATTAGATATTGATTCTCGTTATCCCAGTAATTACACTAGCTATAGAGCCTCTAGACCTGAAATACAGTAATGTTTGCACACTAGACGGTCTCCCGCAGCAGAAACCTACCACGAGTAAAGTGTTTAACCGCTACAATAAACATTCTAGTGTTTATATCAGCAACTTTGATTTATAGGTCTAGTTGTGAACTGACACTTGACTTCAACTACACACGGACTTAGTAACAACTAGGTCGTGTATCTAGAGTATCCTGACCCTCATAGGGTTGCCAGCAGGATAACAACGATGCTGTTAAGGCGGTAATATAACAAAGCGAAGGGTAGGGGCGGGTTCGGACAAACACTATCAACGTTCAAACTGCAGCGTGGGGCCTCGGAGTCGAAACAAGGACTTCCGTGTTAGCAGGCAAGGGTCCAGTCTTTGCATCAGAAGCAGTCAGTATGCAAAGGATGAATACGTATGTACCTGCACCTGATGGTAAGTGATACACTCATCCATAACAACATGACGATAATTAGAATTATACACTACACCACATTGTGCTCATCGTTTTGAGAGATAAGATTTTATGTTACTCAAGTAATTTCACTAGTTACAACCCCCTTCAAGCCGGAACACGGTAACGTTTGCACAGTTATGGTGAAGTCTATACGGTCTCCGGCAAAAGAGATCTAATGCCAGAAAAAGTTAGAACTACTTATAGCTTAAGACACCGTCATCATCGGCCGATAGAGGACCACAGCTGGAGATAGACCTCCCCTAGAGATTTCCACATCGATCACTTCTGTGCTGCTTGGTTCCGGCGTCTTGATGGATTTAACATGGGGTGAGTTTAGGCCACTTCCCACCACATTAGCCCAATGCGGGCTAGTTGGAGCCCGAGCCTCGTTTGTCGGTGCACCACGAGCAAGTGAAGTTGGGCTCGGGCCCCGTGGATCCAACCGAAGACGGACGGACATTAAATACATTTAATTTTAATCAACTAACCGTTTCCGGTTTACCGTATTGTAATTATTAATTATTATTATTATTAATTAGCAACCAATTAATTGTTATTTGGATGTGATTAATTTATCTCAAGGCATTTATCGCGCCGTTGGTTCGACACACGACGTCCGCGCGGGGAGCTGGAGGATTCGTTACGAGCTTTCACTCCGCGAGTAGAATGTTAATGTCTCAACTGTTTATCAGTGATCAGACGCAACTCGAGTACAGGTGTTTCGCATTACTCAATTTAAAGTGTATTGGTGACTTGTCAAAAAAAAAATAAAACAAAGTGAAAGTTGATCTTGGCCATAGCTGATAGCGGTGACTTTACTGGTTGCAGTGGCTCTGTTGTTGCAGACTGTATAGGTAGGTAACACCGCAGCGTCTACCGCAGCCGACTAGCATTGCTGTAGTCCGGTTTGAAGGAGGCTGTACTTAGTGCAATTACTGGGATAACGAGACCACATCTTACGTGTTAAGGCGACGAGCGCAATGTGGTATATTTCATCCTAACTAGCGCTTTATTGTTATGGCCAGGTGTATCGCTTACCATCAGGTGAAGGTCTCACTCGTCTCCTCGTTTCGTTGAATTAAAAAAAATAATAGATAAACAATTTCAAAAGTTCTATATATTATTTGCTATTATACTACTTCAACCCCCGACACGCTCCTGGCTGTTTGCTGCAGGACCTCTTATCAGGGAGACGGGGGGCCGCGGTGATCGATCGCAGTCCTGGCTAATGCGTTATTGGAGTAGGACTCGCTGCTGCTCGATAAGCTGATGGTATAATTCGCGATTGTCAAGCGAAAACATTCCATCTTTCTGTCCGTTTGTTAATCTATTTGAAGGAACAGTATCAGCGTGTGTTACATGGTCACAATGGCCATGTAACATTAAGCAAACTGACCTTCCTCTGATAAGTTTAAGTTAAAGTTCTATCGATTTGTGGTTAAGAGTTTATAATGTTTTTAAACTGCTCATATACTGAACCGAAGGAAAAGGAAAGAAGTCGCGCTGCGTGCTCGAGTGTAACATTAATAATGCTGAAGCTCATTTTATACTGGACATGGAATTATCTAGAAGCATAGACTGGAAGAGCCATGACTCACAGTCAACAGGAAAGTCCACGTGTGCACCTGCTGCACGTCCACCAGCTGAATATAACTTGACAAATCACCTAGACTGTCACCTATAAACTGTTTATGACGATTGGTTTGAAAACTGTAAGGTCTGTGTATCATCATCACCGTGTCAACCGGTGCAAGTCCAATGCTGGATGTTGGACTCTTGTAATGAGCTCCCAGTGATTCTTTTGATATCCTCTTACCTAGTGGGGGATCTGGTGACGCTCCGCGGCTGCTGGTTTTGTTCAGCGTAATAAACAATCGTTTTACCAACGCTGGGACATATCTATCTCCAATGAGAAACGATTGAAGAATGTGATCCACCACACTGCTCAAGTGCGGGCTTCTGGATGAGACAGTATGAAAGCTGTATTTAAATGTTCCTATGTTCGAAGACCAACTCATATTTCCTTACAGGAACACGGTTTCCTCATGATGTTATCCTTCATCGAAAGCTCGACCTATGAGGTGATGGATTCCGCATATTCTCAAGGCGGTTGCCTCACAGATCTGCCCTACTTTCGAGAATTTAAATCTATCCATCTCCATATCGACATGAGAAGTAGGCAGAACTGGTTAATATTATTACTGATGAAGTAATTATTATAACTGAAGATATTCTAAGTTAGTAAAGAAAGAGACCATAGAGACAACACCAGCGTGGTGGAAGATGACCTAAGTCCATCCATATGAACCTCTACAAACGACAGTCCCTGATGCTCGGCGGTGGCGGAGGCCACGCTGACTGAAGGTCGCATCAGCCACAGGATGTGGGCAACGTAGGACCGATCGCTGTAGAGATCCTTGGTGGAGGTCTATGTCCAACAGTGGACGTCTAACTGCTGATGATTGAATTTGATTAAATCGAATTCTATACTACATTAAAGTATCTACATCAGCACTTCTTCCGGTATTTAAATAGTTTACTGATGTACCAGGTGCTGCTGCTGGAGCAGACTGTACAATGAATTGAGATTGTGGTTAAGGAAAAAAAAAACATTTGAAATGCATTAACAGCGGAAGCATTAAGATGTTTGACTTCATCGGAGCATGAAAATGTTGCTTAGTTCGCCAAGTTACTGCCGAGTTAACTTGATCTCTACGTTAAGTTGCTTTTGTTTAACTGCAGCAAATTTAATTACGTGTATTTCCTTGAGCGGCCATTTTTTTTTACTGCACATGTAATTAAATTATTAAAATATATACGCGGCCTCTAATTGGCTGTCATTATCCTGCCGTTAGATTTCACATCGGTATGCGTTCGCACGGGGCCCACCGGTGCATTACACTTCGCGATCATGTTATAAAAATATTATTTATTTCTCCGCCGAAAACGTCAGGACGTTCACTTGAATATAAGTGATGCGCTATTAACAATTCTACGATAGATAGGAGGAGAGGATACACTGTCTAACATTGTGCTCGTCGCATACAAACTAGATGTTGCCCTAATTTTTAAAATCAGCGAGTTCAGCGCTTGGCCACGCTCGCACCTGATGTTAAGTGGTGATGCGGTCTGTGGCGGTGAAGCGCACTGACTTAGTAGCAGCCCATTCACTCTTTTCTTGACGACACCCGCCTTGTAATTGTACGGGAATACCGACGTCGGCAAGCTATATTCTTGTTTTTGATCGGGCTGGAAGCCACAGCGGCTCTTACAGCTCATCTGACACTGGGCTCGTGGACCCGGATCCACGGCCTGAAACCGGCAAGATAGTCCACACCTATGCTGTTCTTATGAACAACAAGGCGCTGAACCTCTTTTTTCCTAGTTTTTTAATGGCGGGAAAACGTGCCCCGGTGATATAAGATAGTCATTATCAGCCTATAGATCAGATTTGACACAAGCCTCCCTCAAAGATATCTCCATCGATCGGTCATCGTTTGTAAGGGCTCATATGGGAGGATTTGGGCCATTTCCCACCAAGCTGTCCCAATGCGGGTTGGTGGAATTATAAGACAGTATCCGGCAGCAAAGACCTACCATTGATAGAGTTACACTAAAATAATATTGAATAAAAAAATCTGCAATTGCTACGTTATCGCACTTTCCCGATGGACGGACACACGATAAACGGCCCATGCAACCGGACATTACGCCCTCATTTTTATTTGGCACATAGACAAAAACACCCTTTTTATTTTATATAACGCGCACGCACACTGGCCGGACACGGAAACGAAATTATGTACTGCGCGCGGTGCACATGGGCGCGGCCGCACGTGCCCGTGTGCCCGAGTGCCCGTGTGCACGGCGCGCAATAATTAGCGAATGTTTTTTAAGCAGGATTCCAAATTTGAAATGAAGTTTTATTTCGTGCGATTGCGTTTTTTCAATTCGTAAATCGGAACGAGCTTTTACAATCTGTATTCCGTTTCACGCGCGACGCGCGCTGCCCCTACTGCCTACTGCCTACTGAATGATTACTGGTGGTGGGTACTACCGCAACGTCTACTGCAGCCAATAAACAGTACTGTGCGAACATTACTGTGATCCGGTTTGAAAGGTAGCTGTAGCTAATGTAATTACTGGAGTAATTACTCAACATCTTATGTCTCAAGCGACGAGGGTAATTCAGTGCATAACATTCTAACTAGCGCCACATTATATCGGCAGGAGTATTACCATCACATGAACATCCCCGTTCATGTTGTCGCCTGATTGTATAAAAAAAAACTATTCGTTTATAGAACAATGACAGACCGCAGATCATTCAAATAATATACACTGTGTTAATTAAATAAAATTAAATAAAGGTAGCACGAGACAAAGGAAAGTCCTCGCTCTGTGCTCTGGACTGTACATATTACACAAACAATCACAAATTATTAGGCTAAAGTCATTAGAAACAGGAATCCTCAAACATTTCCTATAAATATCTGTGAAATTTCTAAACAATACATACATAACGATAAATGTTACTAAAAGATTATTTAAATATTTAGAATATAAGTAAAACGTATAACTAGACACCGGAACAGTTGTTACTGCTAACTAGTTAAGTAGTCATTTTTGTCAGGTAAAGAAACCCACTTAAAAATAATCTTATTACTTTTTGGTAGACAAACAGATAATATCAATTTGGCAGTACGATCATAATACTTTCGTCCTTTCCTTTAAGTAGTTTCTAGACATGTTTAAATAAAAAAAAATAACGTGAATAGGACAGACGGCGCCTTAAACAACATAGGAAAAAAAAATACACGAAAAAAAATAAAATGATGATAGTAACTTCCGAATCGACTTACAAAAGTCGGCTAAGAGTGCGTCTCTCGGTCCTCATAAAGTGTACTCCGAGCGGCCAGTGTAAGCTGACCCGCCCGCCGGGCGCGCGGGCTCGCGCGCGCAGCTCCCGCCGCCCGTATTCGCGCAGCAGAGGGTCTCCCAAACCGGTCGGCGTGATAAAAAGAACCGAGGGCCCTTGTGGAACTGTTGAGCTAGCTGGGAAGGACACGGGGTCGCACAAACTGGATTCCCGCGCGCACGCCGGTGTCTATGGTTAAATTTAAGTATGACGAAAAAAAATCAAGGTGAACTTGAGTTTAATAAAATTCATTGCTATATTACATTGCGCTCGTTGCGTCTAGTGCGGGCTGCCGCTCTCGTGTCCTGGGGGCCTGATGTATGTTTGAACAACACTGTCCATCACTCATTTACTGGTTACTGGATAGGTCTGGTCTCTGTTGCTTTAGACCGTCTAGGTAACCCCGCAGCATCTATTGCAGGCGACAAACAGTACTGTGCGAGCATTACTGAGTCTATCTGGTGTAATTACTGCAGTAACAAGACTCGACATGTTATATCTGATGCAACGAGCACAATGTGGTGCAGTGTAACACTACTAACCTAACTAGCTGTACGTTGTTATGGGCAGGCTGGTCACTTACAATCAGGTGAACCTGCTCGTGCAGTCGCAGCAAGTGATACTATTTGTAATTATTACTGCAATATAATATGATCTCAAAGCCAGCATAATGTAGTACTGTAATTACCGCCGTAATATTATATATATGACGTATTTTTTTCAACTGATGAAATTGTGTTCCGGTATGAAGTGCGCTAGTGAAATTATTGCGTTTAAAAGCTTTTACATTGTACGTCCCAAACGATTGTTATGGACGCGCGTATTATCACCATCAGACGTACGTCTTCTTAGTTTAATGTCGCTCAGTTTTAACCGTAAGGGTGAAAAGGTTAAAACATGAAGTGTAGCCGCATTGCCGCGGGTTATGTACGTAACCTGTGCGGTCGGCTGTAAACAAACAAACCATAGAGCGGGCGCGCGCACCGCGCCGTGCACAGATAACAAACAAAACGTCGCGCGTAAATCGAACTCTATCGGGACGCGCGCGTGTGTGTGCGTGTGTGCGCGCGCGTGTGTACAACTAACACTATGAACGCCGCCCGTGTGTGCGTGCTTGCAAACTATCACACATGTGTGCGTCTATCCTTCCTTGACCTAGAGCGGCGACTATCGTCTCTAGGTCAGGAGCACTATGCGCCGCGTCCACTATCGCTTGAACCGGCGCGCCTCCCCGCCGGCGGGTGCGCGCCGGGCGCGGGCGGGGCGTCACTGTTGAATTGTTCGGCTCCGCGTACAGTGGACGCGCGCGGCGACTAGACGAGTTGTAGACGGATCACGCGATCTCAGTAATGGCGGTCGGAATGTTCCTGTTCCCTCCTCCGGGAGGTTTCAATTTGTAATTTTGGGGATTTAGTGGTTATTAGTTGGGTTAGCTCGTTAAGCAACTAGTGACGTACGCGATACGCGATACGCGATACGCGATACCCGTCGACATTTAAGTAGGCAATACATTTATTATCTTTTGTATATAATAAAAAGAAAGGTTATTGTTAGGGAAACTTAAGAATTGCACATTTTAATAGAGTATTAAACCAATAACTTCACAATTTAGGATAATATAATATGATGCAAGGCCACGATGGATCCAACGGTCAATGCTAAACTGTTGCCAGGCAACGGTTTAGCTTAACGCCGGTTCCGGTTTACTTTCATCAGATAAGTAGTCTATTCTTAGGAATTATACGGACCCATTACATCCGGCTGGAAGTTTTAGTTTTGGAGTTATATAAATATTATAACATAAATGTTTGTTATAATCTGTATTAATTTTCACAAAACATCTAATTAGGTACTAAAAAAAGCACTAAATCTAGATTGTAGCTCAGCCTACAAAAGTGTTTTATCTCTTTAAAATTAAATTAGATTTAATGACGCCATCATAGTGTCGTTCGGTGTAACGAAACCTTTGTAACGAAACATGTTATCTTTTCAAAACCTCCGTAACTTAAAGTTCAAGTGATATTTGCCCAGGGCGTCCTTCACACGAGTAGTTAAAATCCCATTTCTTTTAATCGATCCTCCGCCGAAAGGAGGCCAATGATTGGCATTAATGAAACATTGCGACAGCCGTCTTTGATATTTTGAGCGGTCATCTCGCGTGACCGTGTACAGATGAACTTCCTCCGGCTAATTGCAGCATCGGATCCTTGACTTTTCGCCGAAGCCGGGCCTCGGCGCAGGCGCGTGAGGATCTCCATATATGTCACAGGTAATTGGTCACGGCCTGCTGAACTTTGCCCGAAGCTTCTTTACGACGGTGGAAATCATATTGAACCGCCTATTGTACGAGAAACTTAATGGGCCTTAAGACCTCATAGACAATCTGCTGTTCCGGTTGACCTCCGAGTACATAACTGCTTCAGATCTCTTCGTTGTTGTCGATCGATCGAAACGATCAAGACGATCACCTGACGGTAAGTGATACGTTTACCCATAACGACGTGGCGCTAGTTAGATTGTTGAGTCTCATAACTTCCAATAATTGCACTAGCTACAGCGCCCATCAAACCGGATTATAGATACAGATCCGTTACAAAATTAACAGACGTTCGCTACAGTAGTTATCTTTATGATAATAACATGGCGTATGCATTGATTGAAGATAGATCTTCACTTCTAATAATGCATAGGAAAATTCAAAAGTTTTAAGCACAGAGTGGACCGCGCAGACGTGAGCTGCAGTCGACCTCCTGCTGCCCGCTCGGAGGAGCGGAGGAGGCAGTTCGGTGCCATTATGTTGTAACCAGGACGAGCCTGCGAACACTGTACCGATTGAGAAGAATGCATACAAATTTTTAAGCGGAAGAAAGAGAACAGCGAAGAGGTTTCTAGACTGAGAAACTTTAAGCTCACCATCACGTGAGCTCGTGGTCATGAGCTGGTCTGCGTTAAATACCATAACTGACGCAAGATCAGTATTTGAGAGCCTTTAATTGTACTTCCACAAAGTTTTATAGATAGCCGTGTAAATACCTCAATGTTAGATATACGGATATGAATACGTAAGTATATCCGTGATGCCGTAGCGATGGATGGGTGTGCAGCGGGTTGAACGACCGCCGAAACGCATCGCGGCAAGGTCACCCACACTAGCGCGCGTCTCCCACACACACACACACACACACACACACACACACGCCGACCGTGAAATTAGAAATAGTAGTGATGTGTGTCGCCGGTTATCGATATATTTAATTTAATTTATCAAATAAATTTTTTGAACCTAGATGATGACTGAAGCTAGACCTAGCTAGTTTTTTTACTACATTCACATATATCGGTAAAGTAACATACTACAGTAAAGCTGCTGCTGTACATTAGAGAAAGTGATCACTCACCGACACTTACTCGTAACCGAATAATAAAATTAGTGGGTTGTTAACATCTATCAATATTTATAAAGTTTCCGTAAATATTAATGTTTGTAATTGACACGAGTTCATTACACAACCGCGATGCGCCGGCGCACTGGATACTGAAGCGAACAATTAAAATAATCAATTTTAACATACAGTTCAATAGCACTTTGTATACAACACATCAAATTGAATAATTTTTTTTTAATCTACATTGTGTAAATTTTTGACCTTATCATGTTGGGGAACATGTTAGGGAAGAAGGTTGATGGTGGTAGCTATTTGATTGCCACAATACAGAATCGAACCGGGGACTATGTTACTATGCCCTCGGTGGTGAAGCAGCTCGTAAACAATGTATTTTAATTGTTATTGTGACGGCGGCTAAGTCATGAGGTTATTATGATTTTAAAAGCATTTCGTTAGTTCGTTGAACCCTTTGTAATGTACGTGGCGCCATGTAAATAAAGTCGGATAGCTGAACCAGGGTCCAGAGCTCTCGAATTAGCAAACGGCGCCAGGTGAGTGCTAACGAGAACAGCGTCCACCGCCACCTCGAAGAAAGCGTTTCCCGGCACCCACTATGTCACACATGCTAATATTTAACTGCCTCCGTAGCGCAGTGATTAACCGCTCGCTTTGCTTTTCAAGAAGTCTCCGGTTCGATCCCCATCTAGGTACAACCGACGATCACGAAACAGCATCACTGTATTATCAACGTACGAGAGGACGGACCGTCACCAACACCACTCATCGTCACTTAACACCCATCCAAATTGAGGTCAAGATTTAAGAAAAAAACTTGCGGACCTCATGATGCATATGAAAGATAAGTGCTTTATGCACCTTATGGTCCTTTAAATTCAGTATCGACCTTCATCTTCTCGCCAAGCTATTGTATGACGTAGTGTATGGCGATAAGGGCGAGAGTCGCGTCGCACGGTCGTATTGTAACCGCCATTTTAACGACAATGAACGTAACGACTTATAAGTACCATTGTCTGCTTATTAATCGCATTGTAACTTATCAAACATTACAAAACAAGAAAAAGAAACACCTGTCACCCCCACGCCGCGAATTTTGTGTTTAAGTTTGTTAGACGACTTAATTAAATATTATATAATTGTTTTATATGTTAATTGTCATGTAAAAGAAGGTGTGATAGTTATTATCACAGTGCTCCGTCCTCTGTGCGTTTATTTGTTGCATTGAAATAAATTAAACGTAACGAACGTTTAATGTTTTATTTAAATTGGCGCGGCGGATAAGTTTTATAATGCAATTAAGTTTGTTGTTGTTGAATTGTTGGTCACGTTTCGTTCTGATGGTGACCGTTGGTGCAGACGGTGGCACCTCTTGTACACTGTACAAATGTTAACTTTTAAACTGAGTAATCAAAAAGGAGGCTGTAAGGACTCCCGCGTTATAACTCATAGTATCCAAGCCAACCTCACCTGCTCGCGGTGTACCCTGCTGAACGACACACTAGGCTCTGGATTCTAGCAACCGGCACTGGGTCAGCGTGGCAAATGGCTTGAATTCCTCCATGTGAATCCGTATATACGACAGCCCCTAATGCCCAGCGGTACCGGAAGCCATGCTGACTGTATGTGGAGATGTTTGAGGCCTGTATCCAGCAATAGACGTTCTATCGGCTGATGAAGTAATCAAAATACATTCGAGACTTTCTCCACATTAGAGAAGTCCCAGCTGTGGGAATATTGCATAATATATCGACAGAAGACGCACATCACCATCAGTGCCGCAGCACCAAATCGCGACTGACTTCGGTTTCACCAGTGGCATGTTCGCTTGGTTTATTTTCGTAATGTTAGTTTCGGACGGCGGCCGCGTTAGGGTTGTCACACACTGGGTGCATCGCGGAACTTAATTAGACATATCGAATCATATCGTCATACTAGTTAAGATATTTACACAACACCATATTAAAATAATACTGAAACATAACCTATTTAAATTCCTAATTTCACTAATTGCAACACTAAAGCTAATTTAATGGTCGGCAACGTAGCCGCTACCCTTTCAAGTGTTGCAACTGTCTATGGGCGTCAGCGATCACTTTCCACCAGGTGGACTGTTCGCTCGTTTGCCCACCCTTCGTATAAAAAAAATTGAAATCAATTACAGTATCCCCACCCTGCAACTTTGTCCGCTCTAACTGAGTTTATTAAATCATCATTTTTTTATTATGATTAACACTAAGTGGGTATATATGATAAATAGTCCACGCTCATGTCCAGCAGTGGACGTCCATCGGCTGACGACGAGGACGATATAAATAGTCGGGTTGAGGGTAAACAAGCGCAATGTGCGCGCAGCCTAACGCGTGACGTAGAGTTCCTGTTTTAGATCTGGCTGGTTTGTTTTGCGCGTGTATTTCTAGAACGGCCAACGCTATTCCGATTGCCTAGGTCATGGAAGTATTCTAGATAAAGACTTAGTGTTTATGTATAAGCGAACGCGTAGTAAGCGACATTGCACAATGATTACGGTTCATGACTAACTCGTGTTATTGCGTATCAATGTTTGTTAAGTCGTAGTGAGTAGTGTGGGTAAACGGCCCACTGTGTGCCCCCACGGCTGGGACTCGGGATCTTATCGCAAAGGAAGAGTCGGGGTTGGTTTCTTCACCATGGGATCTTTTAAATTATGATTTCTGATAACATTTTAGATAATATTGTTCAGATTTACTTACATGTTTGTTTTAGCCGCGAGCTTTCTTGATACTTGAGTTATTCATGTGAATGTCTTCTAAGGTTCTATTACCGACATTATTAACGAATGTAGTTTAAAATCAACAAACAAAGTTATCTAATTCGTTAATTAACGACTTGTCGTACAGCCAGCACACAAAAAGATCTAGACCGGCTGCAACTGCCCAAACGCATGAATACCGCCATTAATATTGAAGGCTGTGCAACAAAAACAAAATTGCAAAAAGCCCTCTCCGTCTAGCTCACCTTCAGTAATAAGTCTTCATTCGTCATCGCTGGAGTCGCCGACCCATTCTTATCTTTAGCGCCAAAGGTACAAGATCCAAAATAAAACAATTTGAAAGTAATACTTAAAACTTTTTCGGTTCGCTAAAATGAAACTTAAACTCAAGTTGTTTCGGCTTAAATTCCTGTAATTGTTTTTATGCGATTCGCCTAACTCCTTGTTAGTTTTATTTCGATTGAAATTCTACCTTATGCCGTAGTAAGGAAAGTCTAAAACCGTCTGTAGTGAATCGTGTCGCTTACGCCCGTCCGCGCCGGTGCTGGACTGCCGAAATGCATCGGAAGGTCTACGAACCTTGCCCGCCAAGGACAGTGCATTCCGTTTTTAAATTTAAAAGCTAGCGCGCCAATAGAAGGCAGGATCTAAATAGGGCGGCCATCTTGCGTCGTCATTTTTCGCGGGAACACTTTTTTTTTTAATTGCACCATTTGCATTTTTCGAGTTCGGTTCAAAAAAATTTTTTTCGGACCAACAATGGCCGACGTTTCGGTGTATTATTTCGGCGTAATTAGGGAGCGGTAACGAGATCGCAATTTTCCGACTGTTCGCTTAGTTTGCGTTTATTAAAAAAAAAAAAAAAGGCAACGCTCGGGGAAAAGGCCGTATGAAATGTTTAATCTTTTTGCTTTATATTTATGAACATATTCCTTTTGATAATATAACATTATGTGCGAGATAACAATTTACCTCATTCTGTCTGCTTGTTTAATTTAATCTCCGAAATGTCCGTACATATATTAACAAGGCTTATTGAAAAGAAAATTTAGAATAATAGTTTACATATATATGTAATAAGACAATAGCCAATTTAACTTTGAGCGTATAACATAACATAATAAATATATGTAAACGAGCTGCTTAATGTTCATGTTACTGTTGAGGGAGTGAATGTCATTTATGCAACAATCTGGCCAAGTGCGAGTTGGTACGTAAACGCACAGTTTGCATGCACGTATAACGCTGCATGAGACAATTGTTTGATTCATAGCGGTGCATCGGCAATGCAGCCGTTTTAATGTAGACATCTCACAAAGCGATACGAGCCGACTGAAGGACGTCGGCTCCGTCACGAGCCGTGGCTTTATTGCTTCAATTTATCTCCATGAATATACTACTCATCATACTAAATAATACTAGACAGTATTCAAAATAATCTTTGACCAATAACTACCTTGATATATATGTATATATTATGACCATTAGCGCCAAGATATAACTGAATGTTTACTCAAATTAGAACCGTTTACAGTTATCAAAATAACTACTAATGTTATGCTTTATGTTTGCCTACGTGACAGTGAACGTTGTGTCTGAATAAATCCAGTCGCTCCGGAAACTATCCAGAACGAACTAAACACTGACTTTTATCTATAAACGTCCCCTAAACGTTCATATGAATATATTAAGCAAACTTTTAAATCTATGTCGTTGGGTTGAAATCTGAACATAAATTGTTAAATTTCAACCCAACTAACTACTAATGATAATAATTAATGATAATTATAAATATCCTTCGTAATGTTTATGCTGCTGAGCCTGAGGTATTCTTTGAAAAGGAAACGGCCAAGATATCCTTCACTCTGACTAGGTGAGTAGTGGAAAAAAATGTGTATTTCTATTTAGAACGTAATGCCTAAGGAAATTAGGTGAAAGTTATTGAAATGTTTCCATTGCTGCTTACTACTTGGAGATCCACATTAAATGTAGAAAACCGATACTAGGTACGGTTCAGTTAGCGGCTAGTATACAAACGTTGGTCGAATAAATTTACATATTAATGGTGAAAGAATGTTTTCTCCATAGGTAACTCCACTTCGTTAGGACACAGCCTAACCACGTAAAGATGTCATTGCAGATGCATTGCAATGGAAATTAGCCGCCATTTTATCAGCAAACAATTGAACTAAATTTGATATAGTGTTAAGTGAGAATGGGTTTATGGGTGGGGAACACTGAGAAAGCCAGCTAGATGGATTTAAATAACCCCACCACTAACCAAACTCCTCAAGTGCCCCGAAAAGGAAGCAAAGACCTTCGCCGCAAACTTATATGTTTTATTTACTTCATACATTTTAAAATAATGGGATTATTATTTTTTATGTGTTATCTATTTTACATAATACTATTACCAACATTAAAAAAAAACCAATCCAAATTTATTTTTAAATTAGTCAATCGAAATGTCGGACGCGGGTTTGTTTGTGCGCGTGCGCGCGTGTCGTTGTTAGGTTGGCAGCGCGCGGCGCGCGGCACGCGGCGGCGCTGCGGCGGAACGTTGTAGTATTTGAATGTTGCCGACAACGTGATGACGATTAATTATCTATTTGCGATGGCACGTGGCGCGCCCCTTGCTCTCCCTTAATCCGCCCCTACCTCTACACCACCAGCAACTCGCTGCAGATTACACTGGAAACGTTTTGAACGTGAAGAGAGCCGAGCGGCCCGCGACGTCAGTAAGCCGCTTTTATTTTTACAATACAACCTCCCGAGCGGTGTATTTATATTGAATTATAATAAGAGCGCCGCTATAAATAGGCTTTACATAACGGATATGGAAACGCGTGGGGGTTTATAATTGTACAGCGCCTAAACTGTGCGCGTGTTTTAATTAAATGAACATCGCAAAAAATCATTTGCAAATGTTCATTTGTAAACGTGATTATGATGAAATTAATGTTATACTGATGGTAGGCCTCTGTAGGCAGAGACCGTCTAGATAGTACAGTGCAAACGTTACTGTTTTCCGGTTTGAAGGGCACTGTAGCTAGTGTAATTATTGCAGTAACGAGACTCGCGACCTCGTGTCTCAGGCGATAACCACAAAGCGCGAAGTTGTTGGGTGCGCACGCGTATCACTTGCCGTCAAGTGAACGAACGTGTCGATGATTAGATTTAAAAAAAAAAATTAAAGCCTTCTCCCAGGCAGATATTTTAGTACTAAAATTTAGTTTTAATGCTCGCTATATTTTGTGAAAGACTAAAATAACAACCACGGAGCTGATCGGTTCCAGTATAAACGATCCCCGTGGCTCTCCTGTTTTCCTTAGGCACGTTTGCGTGCTGATGCGGATGTGACGTCACCGTCTGGCCTATTGACGTCGCACGATGCCACAGATAAAATATAGAATTTGATGTCCCATGAACGGACACGAGCAAAACGTTTACTTGATAGCAACTGATGCTGATACCGTTTAGGATACTCTTGGGATTAGGATTGGGATGACGTACATTGCACTATATTGGGTTCTACGGTTTGTGATGTTGTCTTATTACTACGGTAATTTAACCGGGGGTATAAAGGGTCTCGCACAACAAGTGACGGAATCCTTTTTTTTTGAGGCGTGGTGGAGGGATAAATCTTCAACAGACAAAACTTCGAAAGGCAAGGTGTCTTTTGGGGAGAAGTCAAAGTTTAACACAACTGCGAACTCACGGTATTCAGGGCCAACCAGCTCGTGGTGCAGCCCGCTAATCAACTAACGAGGCTCTGGCTGTCTGGCTCCTGTCAATCCACATTAGGCCGGCGTGATGGGAAATGTCCCAGTCCTCGCGCTATGATCGCCTACCCGATCTATGTGGGAATCTTTAAGGGAGGCTACCACACTGACCCAATTCAGGTAGGTGGGGAACAGAAAAGATATAATTTTCTTTTCCCTATGATGTCTGAAAACTTGTTACAGTGCGGTTATTGTGCGTTAAGTAATTAAATGCGATATTAATTTTATTATTTCATCATCATCATCATCAGCTAACAGACGTTTACAGCTGCACAAAGGCTTCTCCGAAAGATTTCCATATCGTATTGTAAAGTAGTTCATTGAGGGGAATTGGGCCGTAACCCATCACTCTGACCCAGTGCGGCTCGGGGGGTGGTCAGAGCCTTGTCTGTTATTCAGCAGGGTGCAAGGCGTGCTGGTGAGTTGGACTTGAGCTCCGTATGATGCTAGGCCGAACCCTTTACACCCTCTATCATATACTTGTAAAAATTATGGAATTTTTTTTTTATATTATAGAAATTATAATTACTCCTATATTAGTTTTCAGTAGCAGAAGACCAGATATTTATGAATTTAAGGGTCGAGGGGATCTCATTCCTCAGTCACATTCACGTATTGAAACGATTTATTTTTTCAATCGTACGATTAAATTATTTGAGGGTTTACTTGCTGATAACCGACACATGGGCCTGAATATATTGGCAATGAAACACTCAGCTTCATCATGCCTGCCAGACGGAGGAGGGGAAGACCGAAGTTGTGATGGCTGAATGTGATGATAAAGTGCAGATAAAGTTGCTGTCATCTCAAATAAAACGATGTCCCAGATAGAGCGAAGTGGAGTGAAAGAAGTAAGAGAGCAGACCCTGTCATAAAACGGGGCAAATGCTAAGAAGAAGTAGAAGAAATGATAAGTCGGCCCGGAGATGTTAGTTCAGATGTTTGCACATCCACCACTGCGTTCGTCTCCTGGGTGTGCATCATACAAATTCAGTAGTGAAGGTTTCACGTTCGTACGTAAATTGCAGTGTAAATGCAACGTGTACGCACGCGTGCAGTCATCGGCATCCATCTCGGGTGACCACCAGATCGCGGTGGGGTGGGGACGCGGTGGGGACGTGGTGGGGCGGCGGGGGAGGAGAGAAAAAAATAAAACGAGCAATAATAATAGTGTATGCAGAGCGAGACAGACGCGGATCGGGGTCAAGGCGACGCATTTGGTGCAACTTTCGAAATGCACCTCCCCTCCATGTGCGTCCTCACGTACCCTCCCCACCCCGGGCCGCTCGAGCCGCTCGACCCGCTCACCGCTCCCACCGCCGCCCACCACCGTCTCCGTCCGACAGGTAGGGTCACCCGCCGTCCGAATGTTCGCGGAACGTCTCCAACGCCGGATGTTGATGAATGTATACGTTTTCAAACACAATGACGTTTCATTGAGTTATTTTCATCGGCGATGTTATCAATATTTATTTATTTATCTCTTAAGGTCTCACCAACTGTACCCCTGAAGGAATATCCACCATCAGCTTCCGGTGGAGGACATCAACATGAGGAGACCGATATATACCTAGAACAATACCATTCGTAGACTCGAATCCACCTTCTCACACTTGGCCTTTACAGTGTCTTAGTAGGCATGACATCTTGTGAGAAGAGCCCGAGTCCCAACAGTGGGAAGATTATGTAGCTTCTTACATCCAGAATGAAACATTGGCAGCACGCAGTCGTGGCTCCTTCCGGTACTGACTAATTTAAACGCATTATATGTTATTATAACGTAGTATATTCATGTACTTACTGGTGGTTAGGTCTCTGCTGCTGGAGACCGTCGAGGTATCACCACAGCTCCTATTGCACCCGACAGAAAATGCTGTGCAAATATTACTGCACTCCGGATAGAAGGGCGCTGTAGCTAGTGTAATTAGAGTAACGAGACGTGGCATCTTCTGGCGCAGTGTATGCGATTCTAACTAGCGCTACGTTCTCATGGACAGGCGTATCGTTTACCATCGGCTGTCCCGCTCGTCGCGTCACTTAATTAAGTAATAAATAACAACAGTATTCAAATGAGGTACAATTAAAAAAATTCAAATAATTAAAAGATTTTTCTTTTGTTTAATTACCTTCGTCGTTAAAAAAAGCGAGAGCAAAGAAATAATTCTAAAAATATATAACTTTAACTTATCGTTGATGAGATGGGCGAGCAGCAACTGTAACTTGACGACCATATAACTTAACGATATCATCAGCCGATAGACGCCCAGTGCTGGACTTAGGCCTCCCTCAAAGATCTCAACATAAATTGGTACCGCGTTGCCGGCACCCAGCGGCTCCTCGCGACCTTCGTTTGTAGGAGTCATATGGAGGGATTTGGGCCAAATCCCATCATGCTGGCCCAATGCGGGTTAGTGGGAGCTAGAGCCTCGTTTGTTTATTAGCAGGGTGCACCACGAGCCGGTGAGGTTGGTTTGGGTCCTGTGAGTTGTTGTGTGGAGCCCATTACACCCTTACACCCCTGCGGACTCGAACCGAGGAACTATTAACTTAATAAAACAGCGACAGTGACAGCTGAGGACGGCCGCGGGACCTGTCCCCGCCGGAGGTAACCGCATGGTGTTTATACACGAACGCAGTATCCTTGTGACGTTCAGGCTTTGTTATTTATAGCGGGTAGGTATTATAAACATACTTGTAGGCTTTTAATGATCGCGGAAGGCTAGCGGCTCTGAAATGTGTTTACACGCGGCTGTGTGCGCGGCTGTGTGCGCGCCAATATGCGCCTTATATGCATGCAGCAATAAAGGTCACAGCGGCGCGCGCGCCCGCGACCGATGCAATGTAAAAAGAAGTAATAGTTGCATTTACCACAAATCGTGTGAATATACGCACACGTTTTTTTTTTAGATATTTCTCTGTGTGCACAATTCAAATGTTAATTTTATTCATGTTTTACTTTTTTTTTCAACTCAACAAAGCAAGGACTTTGTAATTTTTTTTTGTGCGCAGTTATAATTATTTCAAAGTTGACTCGCTAATGGAGAATAAGGCAAAATGTTATTTTTTTTCTTTGAAAATATAAAAAATAGAATAATAAATTTTTATGAATTTTAATCTCTTGATAAATAACATAAATTACTGCTTTTTATTCGTTTGTATATTTTTATATGTTTACTTGGCTGTACGGCTCTGTCCTTCGGCGTTTTGTCATTAGAGCGGGGAGAAGTAAGAGAGTATTTTACAGTGACGATTTCTGTCAGAGGAAACTGTATAGATGTTATTCGTTTGCCTTTCATATTACAGAAGTATAATAGAAAGGAAATATTGATTGATCTATATTTATTCTCCTGATTTATGTGTAAGATCACAGTTCACCTCGGATGAACCCCGCTGCCTGATTTTTATCCGCTAGTCGGCTATATTGTGTGAGTTTATCAACGCGAATCTTGGCGCTTATCAGATGTCTACTTGCTAATTTGGGCCCGCGCTGCCAGCCGCCTCCACGAGCCATTATTGCAGACAATTCTAAAGGTTCACACTGTGGTAGTCGCGGAGCGAACAGGCAGACAAGTGAACACGAGGCGCTCTTACTTTATTACTTTAAAGCAGTAACATTTTCATTTGAAAGTACACGAAGTGTACTAGTAAGTCTCTTAAAGAATCCTCCGAGAACTGACTGGAATGAATCAGTAAATGTTCCTGTTTGAAGGATACTGTAGCTTATAAAATAATTAAGATAATGAGACAATGATTAAGCACGACTATAAGCTTATTATCTGAATTTCATATTTTGATTGAACATTTATATTTACTGGTAGTAGGTCGTACGGAGCCTCCGACACCGCAGCTCTTATAGCAACCGACAAACAGTACTATGTTCCGGTTTGAAGGTCGCTGGAAGTAGTGTAATTGGGGTAGGGAGACTTTACATGTTAAGTAATCAAAGCAACGAGTACAACAAAGTGCACTAGTATTTATAAATAGTGCTATATTGTTATAGGTAAGCGTATCACTTACTATCAGGTGAACGTCGTGTTAAGTCATTTCGTTCTTAAGTCGTTCCGTGCGTTTCCGTTAATATGATGTCCTAACGGGGATAAAGATCCGGGTTTTAATGTCGCCACGTCATTAGCAGCACGCGCCGCCGAAGCAGCACCGACTGCGCGCCGTTGGAGTGTTGCTTGTTTTCTTTTTATTTTGTACAATTACAACTTTCGCGGAACGTTTTCACTTCATCTCGTTCGATTGAAGCACGCGAGGCGCACCGCGCGCAGCACCAATGCGCGCGCAATTATTTTACATGAGTCTCGCTATCACAATAGTTTTACAAGCTACATCGCCCTTCAAACCGGCACATAATGTATGCACACTACTTAGATGATGCTAATGATTTTAATAATAAATCATTGAAAAGAAAAAAACCTGGTGTTGTTCTGTTTTAATGAAAGCACTGCATCGTGAGCAACGCTTTACTGCGGGTAGGTCTCCGCTGCCGGAGATCTTCTCGGTACCATTTCTTCTTAAAGTGTCTCTCCAACTAGCGAAGGTTGGCGTCATTGCGCTCGTCGGCCTCAGACTTAGATGTTGAGTGAGTGCAAACCGGAACACAGTAATGTTTGCACTGCGCGCTGCGGTGGTACCTACCTGAACGGTCTCCGGGAACAAAGAAGTTTTTTTATGGTATCGGTAGAGAAATCTTTGAAAGATACCATGTTTCTGGTAGAAAGTCAGGGTTATATGAGATTCTTACTAGCTAAAACTAGTTCGTTGGTCTGCATCAGTGCATTCGGCGAGGCTCGGGGATCTCTTACAGAACGCACCGGTGCCCCTCTACTCTTTGTGTGAACACGTCTCTGAGTTGGAGCCTGACCTTCCTAGCCACCATCGCTGAACCGCACGCTGTCCCTCTCAGATTCGCTTGTCGAGCAATAGGAGCCTCCACCGGCGAAACTCCTAGACCGTTTTAGTCCCCTTCTACGACAGGCAAGGCTTACCTTAGCCCTGTTCTTACCAGCCCGAGACTACTGGGCTTTGCGCTAGTAATTCAGCTAGGCTGTCTCCAGCAACAGAGATCTACCACCAGTTAATATCATTGGTTAATTTGTGACTTGTTTAGGTCAAGTGTCAGAGCAACGACGTCCATTAACTATTTGCCGCGCTCGCCGCATTAATGTACCAAGGAAAGCCGCTGCCTCCCCCTCACGAATTATTTGTATCTCCCCGTGGCATAGATTAAAAATAAAACATCAATATCAAAATAGTAAAGTGCACGGAATAAATACGAAACAGAAAAAACGGTGGGAAAATGAAAATAACTAAATTATCCTCTGCCGTCGAAAACGGGCGCGAAAATCGGTTTGACAGTTTTCTTTTTTTTTGTGCCTCGCCGCCGATGGACAGCGGCCAGTAAAAAAGTGCCCGGTAGGTAAATTGAATTCTATCGCGTCCCGCGTCCCGCGTCCCGCGTCACGCGTCACGCCCACCTAGCGCGCAGCGTGAAGCGTGCAGCGTGCGGCGTGCAGCGTGCAGCGCGGAGCGTGCAGCGCGGAGCGTGCAACAAGTCGCTGGACCAGTGCGGCGGGGCTGCATGCGGCGGGCGTCCTTGGGCGCTTAGCGAGATACAGGAAGTGGTGGAGTAGTCCTTAGATTCGTGAGGCTGAGCGCCGCGCGTGCTTTTGCCCGTAAAACATTATTTTCTTTATGCATCCGAATGATTCACGCGGCGCGAGGCGCGCGGCGCGCGGCGCGCGGCGCGCACCTGCCGGCGGGCTGCTCCGTGCGCGCAACCAGAATAAAACTATTCCGTTTTTAATAAGGAAGCTGTGTAATTATTCTACGCGTTAAAAAACATGAACTGCCGCGACCTCTTAATAACTAGGCGTGCATTAAGTTGACTTTGTATTATATATTTATAACTAGTCGATATAAACATCGATAAACAGCATAGCAGCGACGTGCACATCATCATCAGCCGATTAACGTCCACTGCTGGACGTAGGGCTCCCACAACGATTCCCACATCGATCGGTTAGGGAATCATATGAGAGCCAGAGTCTCTCTTGTTGATTAACATGATGTACTACGAGCAGGTGAGGTTGGTTTGGGTCCTGTGAGTTGATGGGCGGAACCCTTACACCCTTATGGAATGTGATAATTGATGCGGAAACAAATAATGAGAATATAATACGTATTACTGTTTTTGTATAGGCCACAACATAGAGGATATATATATATATATATGTGTATGTATTTTTCATTGCCGTACGTAGAGGCTGCGAGGGTACTATGGAGGAAAATCGACTGCACGTTGCAAGTAGTTTCGTCACTCATCGCAACCTTGCGGCGCACGCTGCCATGCGACCCGCGGCCAGCCCTCGAACACCTGGAGTGGGCCCGTCCATCTGTTGCGCCCACCCATTCCGCTCTACGCGCAGCTCGTAAATATTGTAAAACCTACTTTTCATGTTAATACTATTTCTGATACATACAAACCGCCAATAGATTTAGGCGACTAATTATATTAGTTAATATCTTCGATTCGATCAGTTAACAGCTGTTCCTATATTTATTAATAAACAAATATGCAGTCGTTGCAGTTTTTTTTTTTTTTTTTTTCAACAAAGCGAAGAGTCGAGCAGCACCTTCACCTGACGGTAAGTGACACCCTAACTAGGATGATATATACTGCACTATATCATGCCATTCGCCTTCAGATACAAGATGTTGAGACTCATTAGCCTAGTAATTATACTAGCTACAACGCCTTTCAAACCGGAACACGGTAATTTTTGCACAGCACTGTTTGTCGGCTGCAATAGGAGCCGTGGTGGCACCTACCTAGACGGTCTCCAGCAGGAGAGACCTAACATCTTCTAGTTGTTCATACAATACTTTAATTACTATGTAAGAGATAACTTCTTCAACTCGCCTTTCAGTAAAAACTCTCAAAACACTTAAACACATTCAGATCGGTTTAACCACTCTGAAGTAATATACGTGGTTGAGGAATATCAGGGAATGGACTGGCATATCCGGGCCCTCCGAATCGTTGAGCCGGATCGGAGATACAAATGACTACACCACGCACATCGCCAACCTGCACTAGTTGGAGAGGCGCTTTGAGAAGAACAAATATACAGAACTTAATTCACTTAAACAGCGCGTAAATTTGAAGATTGAACAGTACTTATGGAAGTGATGCAGCTCACATACTTCAGGAACCTGTTTCGCAAATGTCTTTATTAGAGGCCCATTCAACTTTATGCGGGCTGGGGTCCGAGTGCGGACCCACTTGTGGAAAAAAAAGGATTTATAAAACTTTTAGATTGATCAATACTTAAATTTATATATGTAGGGAGTTCCTCATCATCATCATCATCAGCCGAAACATGTCCACAACTGGACATAGGGGGATTGGGGCCATTTCCCACCACGCTGGTATAATGCGGGTTGGTGGCAGCCAGAGCCTCGTTTCTTGATTAGCAGGCTGCACCGCGAGCTGGTGAGGTTGGCTTGGGTCCTGTGAGTTGTTGTGCGGGACCCCTTACACTTTCTGATTGTTGCATATGTATATATACTTAAATTGGTAGATCTGATGGGAAGGATCTTCGACAGTTATTTAGCAATACACCTGATAACGGATGAGTGGTTGGTTCGGACATTTACACAATGTAAACTTTGGTTTGTCATTTAAGTCTTTACATTTTAAGTCTCATTACCATATTAACTACACTTTAGATCTAGAAAAAGCTATTACCTAGTTGCTTCGCTGGTTGTAACACCCCTGCTACTTCTTTTTGGGAAGGAGTTTTATAAAATCCGTCCTTACCTACCCTATACTCAGCAAAAAGTACATTCCTAACAAATATTAAGTCTCCAGGCCTTACAGTTTCAGAGACGTCGTGATGAGTCTCATCGGTGGATATCTTTTATATATTGATAGCCAAGCAAATTCAAAAAGAAATCCTTTATTCAAACCTATTTAAGGCACGGCAATTAAATGTTGGCCATAGCGCCTTTCAGTATAGTAATTAATATATGCACACTGCTGATGAGTAAAATTTTTAAGACAAGATGACACGTGTAAGAAGAGTGTGAATTCGGATACGACGGCAGATAGAGGGATGTGGAAGAGAAGTACATACTGTGCCGACCCCACATAGCTGAGAGAAGGGCAGGAGGAAGAAGTGATGAGTAAAATAGGTTCCTTTTTCACCAAGACCAAAATCAAAATCAAGACGGACCTATCAGGCAAGACCAAGACCAAATGTGCAGGACCAAGACTAAAACCAAGACAGACCTACTATACAAGAAGAAAACCAATGTGCAAGACTGAACGAAGAAAGAAAATGTCGTTGAAATGATTACCTGAAATATTTATCATTTTCTCCTGCAAACGAAATATTTACTAAATACTATATAATATTATACTAAATATGCAAGACTAAGATTAGAAGTATTTAAACAAGACCGAGACCAATACCAATGATGGACGTCTATCGGCTGATAATGATGTTGATGAGACCAATACCAAGAATGTCCAAGTCTTGGCGATGTTCTTGCTTCGTCCATAACTATTGAACATCGTAACAATATCCAAGTAGTTCGCTGGCCTAGTGGTTAGAGCGTGCGGCTTTCATTCCGAAGGTCGCGGGTTCGAACCTCGGCATGTACCGATGACTTAATATTTAAGTTATGTACATTTGTGAACTTTAGTTACAGCAGCGAGATACAAAAACGGTGAACGAAAACATCGCGAGGAAACCCGCTCACTGACATCATCTTTGTGTGTGTGTGTATGTGTGTGGTGGTCCCAGTAAAGTGGCAACAGGCTCGCCCCCTGTTACACGGGACCTAATCTGACCACAACTGGCGAAATGTGGGTGTTCATTCACCTCTGCCTACCCCTACTGGGAAAAAGGCGTGACAATAAAAAAAAAAAAACAATATCCAATGCAACGAGATCGGAGGAGGAAATCATGAGACCGGAGCCGGCGGCGGAAATGTAATAATGTCTGTTGTTGATTAAATTATAAAGTCTACGTTAATAGGTAAGTTATATACAGAGGATCATTTGTTATATGTTTATATGTATAATATATGTAGACATGCGCACCGTGCACTTACGCATCAACAAACAATTTATGTGCTAATTCCGTCATGAAGTGTTAGCGCGCGGGCCGGCGCCGGCCTTGGCGTAACGTTACTGCCCTGCTGCCCGCGCGATACGTTCAAAATGGCCACCGTTCCGTTTAATTTATTAAAATACGTCGCAAAACATCGGCGGGCGATCGCCATCTCCTATGATCTTTGTAACAAACAACATTCAATCTCTGCGCACGAACCGATCCGGCGGCGCAAACAAACACGGCGCAGCGCGCGAGCAAAAAGGCGCTTGCAAAGCTAGCACGTTGGTTAAAATAAAAAGAGCTCCGATCAGGAGCGCGGTGTACCGCGCCGCGTGCCAACTAAAACTGGACACGATAACTGGTTTATACCTATCACTCCTCATAAAGCGTTTTCCAACTAAACAAGTGCACAGCGCCGTTCCTGCTGTGCAGCGGCACTGTGTCGCCGTGCCGCACTGGTACCGCTCACTAGGTTACGATCATTGTAAGCTCTGTGACAAAAAAAGGACTATTGTACTAGAATGAAATTTCCTTTGATAGGAGATATTTTTTGTACTAGCAAACTCGTCATAGCTTAGGATTAAAGTATATATCTCTACGATGCACCTTTGATCTCTAACTGAAGTGCTGTGAAGAAAAACATCCTCAGGAAACGAAAAAGTTCCAGTAGCATATCACTTGAATATAACATGCATCGACCAGCACTTTGCTAGCACGGTGGGAAATAACCTTAACTATCTTCTTGTCAGTATACTTGGACTCCCAGCAGTGGGAATATTAAAAGAGATGCTTATATAAATAACAATAGTAATTGATTAATTTCTATTTCCTTATCCATGTTTGTGATACGTTAGCGGGTTGACAACAAATATTTATATTTATAATTAAATACTATACTACAGCTTTCAAAAGCTTCTAAAAGAAGCGAGGAGTTTAGCCAGACTTTCACCTGATGGTAAGGCCTCACACTCTGGTACACACCGGTATACACATGAGATGCAAAATCTCCTTAACCTTAGTACTGATTTAATACAACTCCAAACCATAATACTAAAATATGCAGTTTGAGCCACGCCATACAATATTATATATTTATTGTTTATCTAACTAAAAATCAAATGGTTATATATCAGGCATATCTGTGTGTCTGTGTATGTATACATGTGTATGTGTGTGAGTGTGAGTGGGAGTGTGTGCACTCGTAACTAATTGAACTGCTTAACTATGAGTGCACGTGCGCTGCATAGACGGGAACTTTACCGATCGTTCCGTAACTGCGTAGAGGGCCCCAACATATACATGTATATATATATATATATATCTATGTATGTATGAATATATCCCGTTTCCACCGCTTCAAACTTCTTTATTAATATATATACGCCAATGATGTAAACTATTAACAAAGAATGTTACTGATGATAGATCTCCATTGCCAAAGACTACTTACTTTCCACCGCGGCACCTAATTCTGTCATCAAATAGTAGTGTTGTAGTCGATTGAGCTGTAGCTAATGTAACATCTTATACCTCAAGGCGACTAGCACAACGTGGTGCAGTGTATCTCATGTAACTAGCGCTACGGCATTGTGTGCTTACTTATTTACCATTGAGTAAACGTCTCTCTCATGTCGACAAATATTAAAAAGACAATACAACCTTTATTGTATTATAGTCTAAGAAACAAAGAGTGTTTAGAAATAAGCTACCATCAAGTGAATCTCTTTCTCGTTCCGGTAGTAACATAGTAGACAATATGATAGCTATTTAGTTTACAGAAACAGAACGCGTAAAAAACAAGCACCGAGTACTCCACGACTTAATTAATTTAAGTAACATTCAGATGCGGTTATGTAGGAGATTACCAGTAATTACTATATAACAGTACAAATCCAGCAGTCTAGGTTACTGTTAAAATAACTATCTGAAATGGATACTTGAAAATCTATAAAAACCTCAACATAGTAAGCAGCAGCTTCTTTTTGAGATTGAGAAAATACTAAATAACTCCTTAAAAAAATTAAAAAATACAAATAATTAATTACTAATGTTCTCTTTTTGTTGCATTGTTTCAATTTGTTGCTATTTCGATTTAACATTTCCCATACAAATAAATTCTTACGACGCCATCTTGATTTTCCATCTGTCATTTGACTTCTTCAAATATGGCGGTGTGATGCACAAACATGGCGGCATCAATGTATTAATATGAAGAATACTATATAGTTGATTATAAAATATTAATTAATTGTAGTTGTTTATTAATCAATTAATAATTAAATAGCTTTGGTAGCTAAATATAACGAAACTGTGGAATTTTTGTGTCGCGTAGTTGATTGGAATGTCGTAGTCTTAAATTATTATACTCTTACTTCTATTTTTTAATGACAGAGACAAACGTTCAGAGCAATTCGTCCAGTAAGCCACTTGCAGTGTTCTTCTTTATCCAAGTCCTACGTAAATATTATCTAGATACAGTTCGAAAGGTGATGTATTTTTTATGAGGAGGAAGAAATAATAAGTTGAGAGATGGAGAAATGGAGTTGTAAGATGGTACACCTGAAGCGTCGTTGGGGAACTGGAATAATATGATACCCCAAGCATACTCTATAAATTTTCACTAAGATTTAATTATTTTTTTTGTATATCACATTAGTATGATCTTTGATGATGAAAAAGTGTTATAATGAACTGTAGATTTATTAGCAGTATATGTAGTAAGTTCGGTTTCCCTCAAACTTAATATAGTAGTTTTATAGCGAATAAAGTCATAGTCTGATGGTCACAGCCAGCCGTGTCAGCTACTCTCTATCTGCTGTTAAATAGTACTGGGGAAATAATACTATGGTCTAGCATATAGCAACCTTATGAGACTTAAAGCCTTAAATTTTAATATATGTCGATAGATAAGTTGTGATGTTTAAGAATAACTATGCACATTGTTGTGATCTTAAAGGTTATTATTAATAGAAAAATATCAAACGGTTTGCCATGTTAATATTTAAGCGACAAAGTATACATTTCAAGTTAACAATATAATAAAGAAATTACTTATATGTTGTAATTTGTTTCTACAATATAAGATACAAATATGAAATTGATCTATATTCTCATTAAACGGTACGCTCGCATGAAGTTCGAAGCATGTACAACATTAGTATTAAATTTAATGTTTGGCATTGAAAAGCATACTTCTAATATATAATAATCGTTATTAATAAGAATATGTGTCAGTTTTTTGTTTAACTAAAAAATTAAATTAACCTTTAATTTTCATACAATGGCGTGCATGCTCGGTGTTGCCATAAAAAAGTATAATTTCATCAGGTTTTCAAGTTATTGACAGTGTTAAATCTCTTCTTGTGTGAGTTTTTTAGCACCTATGTTATATTTTTCGGTTTCGCACTTATAACTTGTTATTCCAAGTTAGTCTTAGGTTTTTTTATTACAGCGTTTCGGAAATTTTTGGTGTAGCTTTATACATATATGTAATAAATTCATTTAACTTTCACGCGGGTCTCGTGGCTCATTACAAACTTAATTTCTATACAACATAAAGGAAACTTGAAATAAATTTTATGACATATACAACTATCATATTAGTATATTTAAGTTATGTACATTTGTGAACTTTAGTTACAACAGCGAGATACACAAACGGTGAAGGAAAACATCGTGAGGAAACCCGCACACTGAAATCATCTTTGTGTGTGTGTGTGTGGTGGTCCCAATAAAGTGGCAACAGGCTCGCCCCCTGTTACATGGGACCTAATCTGACCACATCTGGCGAAATGTGGGTAGTTTATTCACCTCTGCCTACCCCTATTGGGAAAAAGGCGTGACTATATAAAAAAAAAAAAAAAAAAAAAAAAAAAAAAATACAACTATCAACAAATATCAATTTTTTTGGTTACATATGTGAAATATTTCATCAAAGGAGTACATACATAACATTCTCTAAAGTTAGGATATTTAATAGGATTTTTAATAAAATGACGTTTTTTATCAAATTGCAATGGTTCTCTTGTTCAAGAGACGATAGTGTTTAATTTAATATAGTAATAATCCTATTTAATACTACGACATAGTAGTTATGTAGTATTATCTAGGTTTAATATCTATTTGCATGCGTACGCAGACATGGCGATTGCGCCCGCGCACTTAGTAGGCTTCGAAAAAAAGTACAAAATCAAGATGGCCGACTTTCTCGGCAGTGCCTAGGGACGCTGACGTCACTGGACGACGTGCCCTTGTGTCTAGTCTAGCCCAGTTTTCAGATAGAAATGCATTATTTTACTAAACTTTAATTTTACTTAACAAAGCAGTGTTATAAGTGTACGCGTTAATCGTTGCCGATGAGAACAAATTGCGTTTCGTGTGCCCCGCGGCATTACCGTGTGTATTTATTTAAATACGTAATTAATTTATACAATAGGTTATTAATGAATCTATTATTAAAAATAAATTGATGAAAAATAATTCATATAAAATTAAAAAATTATATATATATCGTTTAAATGGATGTAAAGAAATTAAAACAAAAAATAAAAAAAAAAGGTACTCACCAAAAACAAAACCGATAAAACACCAGAGCGTCCGAACAAATAAAATATCTAAATAACGTATTAAAATAAATCACTACACGTCACCAAACACTAGAGTCCCCCGTTGTAAAGTGAACAATAAAATCTTGAATTCGTTACGTTAACAAAAATAATATAAATAATAATTTATGGCATCGTATGACTGCAACAGAAATGTGGTGGTGGTACCGCGGCCGCTGCACGCTTGGCACAAAACGCCCGAATAACAATTAAATATAGACGAGGAGCTGGGGAGCCGAGGAGCTGTTCAGCAGCAGCCGAGTGCGGACGGAGTCCAGTTGGACTCCGAGCGGAGCTCGCGGGGCCGGGTCCGACTGCCGTGCCGCTGCTGAGGGTGCAGCAAGAGTGTAGTGCTAGCTCCGCCGAGTGCTAGTGCTAGTGCTAGTGCTCGAGGGGCAGACATCAAATAATTCTCAAAAAATCCTCAACGAGCGTTTTGAGCCAAAAAATCTAACCTAACCTAACCCTGGCGGGCGGACGACTGGCGCGTAGGGGCCGCATTGCCAAATATTTTTTTTTGCATCTCGGCCGAAATATGCACTTGTATGCGACTTACGTCGTCCCTTCATTGTAGTGGTGCGACATATAGCGATTGGGCATTTTTACGCGGGCGCGCGTGTGTGCGTGCGGGCGGGCGCACACGCGCGCACGCGCACACGCGCACACACGCGCGCACACCGGCGGGCGCGAGCGGGCGCGAGCGGGCGCGCGCGGGCGGGGCACGGGCCCTTCGCCGCGCGCCCTCTCTGCCCAAATCCGCGCTGTTATGTAAACATGGCGATTTTTTTATTTCAGTCCGTCGCTGAAACATTCAGGTGGTGCCCCTTCGTGGGTGTCGGCAGCAGATTTTCGGGAACTCTGACTAATTTCGCTAAATGAGTCTGCTCGGGTCCGCGCGCGGGCGCCCTTCCGCAGATATCGACGCGGGCGCATGCGCTGCTGTGCGCACTTGTGCGCTCCTCATCCGCACTGGAAACTTCCTGTCCGTGACAATATATGGTTAATGCGCGCTGATTATCCTATTTTTGTTAATATAATTGTATTATTCCCGTGTGTTTGTGTACGCTTCGCTCCAACAAAGCGCGCGTCGCCGCACCGCGCCGCCGCATCGCGCCGCCGCACCGCGCCGCCGCACCGCGCCGCCGCACCGCGCCGCCGCACCGCGCCGCCGCGCCGCGCCGCCATTAATTTGTACAACAGAAGTGAAATGCTTCTGCAGTATCTAACCCTCGGCATCGGCACACGAACACCCGCGCACCGCACACACCTCGCACATGTAACCTTTCCTACGACAAATGGTTGAACCAAAGGACACTCAACAATTTATTTCAGTACAATCTTAGTATTAATTACAAATTTTGTAAATTAATGCTAAATTCTCAATAAATGATTGAAAAGAAATACAATTTTTGTTGCTTCATTTCAAGTTTAAAACCTGAATGATTTCGGTGATTAAGTGAATCAATCTCTGAAGGAGTCAAATTGTGCAGATGCCTTTAGCTTTAAAAATTTATGCCAATAAAAAGTTATTAGAAATAAAAAAAAAATTGCCAGGTAATAAACGGAAGTCCTTTACTCATTAGCTAAAATATTTCTCTATGGTTATTTCGTTGGAGTTGCAGCTCTAATTGGTAATATGTATAAAATAATAACTCATCCGAACATCAGAAACCTTTATTTATGGAATTTATTCTTATTTATTCTTAGAGCGCCTATCCAATTAGTGAAGATTGGCGAGGAAGGATGGAATTTAGTTGTCATCATCATCAGCCGATAGTAGACATAGGCCTCCCGCCAAAGATCCCCACATCGATCGATCGCTCGATCCTGCGCTGCCCGTATCGCCAGGCACTACAGATCGTCGTTTATAGGGGTTTGTTTACATGAGAGAATTTCGGCCATTCCCCACCACGCTGGCTCAATGAGGGTTATCGGGAGCTAGAGCCTCGTTTGTTGATTAGCAGGGCATCACGAGCAGGTGAGGTTGTCTTCGGCCTAGTGGGTTGTGTGGGAACCCTCACATCCCAGGAATTTAGAAATGGTCTGAAATCATGTTGAATTACCGGGGTTTGACAGTTTGCATAGTAATGCAGGGGACCCTGGTACGATTCCAGGGTCACCAGTTATAGAGTGTTTGGTTGGTGGTTTACTTAAGCTAGGCTGTTATCATAACGGCATCAGTATGTTCCCGCCGACATGCAAGTGCTTTCGGTGAGCTCCTACATCCACTGCCTCATCGTCATTGTATGACGTTGAGGTCATTTGTTGGTCCCTATTATATAAATAAAAAGTTTATTAAATCCTTATTCATCAATGAACCGCATAATTATATATTCTATGTCCAGCAGTGGACGTCTCTTGGCTGATAATGATGATAACGATGATGATGATGAATTATATATTACATTGTTCATAATATGAAGTAGTGGAACAAAGTATGTAATTAATTTCACATATTAAGTACAATTAGTAATTATAACCTAAAAATTGTTATCTTAGGTCTCTTGTAAAGCTAATTAAGTAATTATAAAAGCATATACGTAATAATGAATATTTTTGATATATTTAACTGGGTGAAAGAATAATAATAGTAGATTAGTAGTGAAGTTACTGGTGGTTAGGTCTATGTTGCCGGAGACCGCCTAGGTACCACAGCAGCTCCTATTGCAGCCGACACACATTACTGTGCAAACGTTACCGTGTTCCAGTTTGAAGGGCGCTGTTGCTAGTGTAATTACTGAGGTAACGAGGGTGAATATCTTATGTCTTAGGCGACGAGCGCAATGCGGTGCAGTCTATATGGTGCTAACATATCGCGACGTTGTTTCATAACCTGCTCATGCAGGCTGTTACCACCAGGTAAACGTCTGGCTCATCTTGTCGCTTCATAATCATCAGCCTTTGTTTTGTCCACTGCTGGTTATAGGCCTTCCCCAATGTCTTCCACCAAATGCAATCCTCAGCCTCTCTCATCCATTCACTTCCGACTGCTCTGATGTCTTCGGTCCATCTGGAAGCAGAGCGAAAAATAATTATTTATAACCATTTTAATACTCAAAATATAAAAATTTAAGATATCTTAAATAATGTCCTAGATATTAGTATTTAAATAAAAACGATTAGAAAGAACCTTTCAAAGGTCACCAGGTGCACTGGTGCCCTAAAAATAGTATAAAACAAAGCTCGCACACACAGGGACTGACCTGAGTCCGCCGCAGGTTAGTGCGTTAGGACCAAGTTGTAGCGCTTTAGTGTTTAAGTATTTATAGTATATACTAATGAAAGCTTTTTGTACAATAATAAGACACCATCTGTTCTAGCTCTGCTGAATATAACACCACTCCAACTACCTTCGGGGAAGGAATTTTGGTAAGCACATTCTTATCTGGTCTCTAAAGGCAGAAGCAATATCTCCACCTAATTTTGAGTGTTTAGGTACGTATATGTGGAAGACCTGATGGTATACATATTAGTATTGGACGGCCAGGAAAAACTCACAGGATCCAAGCCAACCTTACCTGCTCTTGGTGCACCCTGATAATCAATAAACGAGGTTCTTGGTCCCACCAACCCTCATAGGGCAAGCGTGGTGAGAAATGACCCTAATCCCCCCTATGAACCCCTACAAACGTTGAGGATTTTTAAGAGAGGCTTATATCCAGCAGTGGACCTCTATCGGCTGATGATGATGATGGACAATCGAAATTAATAGAACCGTTGAAAGCCGGTTGAAGCTTTTTTGCTGGTTTTAGGTCTTTGTTGCTTCAGACCGTCTAAATACTACCGCAGTCCCTATTCCTGGCAAACAGTAGTATACAAACATTACTATGTTCCAGTTTAAAAGGTGCTGTAGCTAGTGGAATTACTGAGGCAATGAGAGTGCAGTATACATCCATCATTCTCACTAGTCCAACCTTTGTCATGGGTCAACGTAGCGCGTGACATTAGACGAACGATTCAGTCGTCACGTTTTATCAAATCAAAATTTACATTACAACGGAGATTTCTAGTGATTCAGGAGTGGAGGTGATGATGATGATTCTCTTCATCCTTAAAATGCCTCTCCAATTAGTGAAGGTTGGCAATCAGCGTGGTGCCGTCCTTCCTGTCTCCGGTTCGGCGGAACAATTCGGACCTCCCAGATACGCCAGTCCACTCCCTGATGTTCATCAACCATAACTTTTTCCTTCTCCAATTTAAAGGTCATGATCATGATCAATTCATCATGATGATAATAAAGTCTTTAAATTCTTTAATTTGAAGAAGTGACCACACGAGCGAGACTGTCGCAACGATGGTGAGTGATACGAACGCCCATAACAACGTTGCGTTAGTGCAGTACATTTTGCTCGTCGCCTCCAGACATAAGATGTTAAACTACAGCACCCTTCAAACCGGAAATCAGTAGTAATTACACAGTATCGTTGTTGGCTGCAGTAGGAGCTGCGGTGATATCTATTTTTTTCGCGAGCGAAATCTTAAATGATATAATACCTTGCTTCTAGGGGGGGCTTCTACCTACTAAAACCCCCTCGATGGTCTCCGTCAGTGCAATAAGGGGGGCTCTGGGATCTCTTACGGGACGCACCAGTGCACCCCTGCACTCTGGTTAAAACACCTCACAAAAGGGTAAAGCTCTCCTCAGCACCCACGCTGTGCTACAGCAAATACAAGACCACTATGCATTTGTCCTCATGAGGCTCGCTTATTGAGCTCTGAGGGCCCTCAAAGCCCACTAACCCTAGGACCCTTTCAGTCGCCTTGTACGACAGTCAAGGAATACCTTAGTTCTCCTCTTAAAAGCCCGAGACAACAGGGCTGTAGATAGATGAAGGTGAAGAAAAGGTGGTGATCTAACAGAGACTTATCACCAAAAAACGTATATAACTTTACTTTTTAAAATTTTATATATTTGTATGTAATGAAATGATTAAAAAAAAGCGGAACAGCTATCGCTGGTGTAGCATGTGACAGTGATAACTAGCTTCCAGTTAAACTAAAAGTCACCCTGCGCCGCGAGCAGACGGCGCGCGGGCACGCACACACGCACACGCGCGCACACACAGGCGCGGTGCGCGCGCGCATTAGATCGATAGCGCAGGGTTGTCGGCCGCGCGCCCTTGTTAGAAAAAGGACGAATCGTATAACTACACCGGCGCACTGCGCAGACCGCGCAACATTCAGATGCGCCGCGCAAACATTACACACATACAGAACTCTTCCTCAGCATCGTCACCATCACTAGATAGACGTCCACTGCTGGACATAATCCTCTCCCTAAGATAACCAATTTTGTACGGGTTCATGTTTAAGTCATTCACGGGATTTAAGTCATTTCCCACTTAAGAGAATTCTCCTCCTAAATAACACGCGCCGCCATTTTGTCGTCATAAAATTATATAACATTCCTATTGACGTTTGTTTTTTTATTGTACAAACCGACGATACAAGCGAAACGTTCACCTGATTGTTAGTGATACGCCCACCGATATTGTGACTCTGGTTAGGTTGATACACATCACACCGCATTGCGCTCGTAGCATTAAATTTCGTTACCAGTAAGTACTTACATCAGATACAACGCCCTCCGAACCGGAACGTAGTAATGTTTGCACACCGCTGTTTGTCCGCTGCAATAGGCGCAGCAGTGGTACCTAGTAGGCAGTTTTTGGAAAACGAAAGGTGGGGAGAAGGAAACCGTCATGATTGAGGAATATCAGGAAATAGACTGGCGTATCTATCCTTCTTCCGCCGGACCGGAAACAGAAAGGACTGAACCACGCTGATCGCCAACCTTCACCAGTTGTAGAGGCACATTAAGAAGAAGAAGGTGGTACCCAGAAGATCTCCGGCAGTGGAGACCTACCCGCAGTAAAGCGTTGCTCACGATGCAGTGCTTTCATTAAAACAGAACAACACCAATTTATTATTAAAATCTTTAGCCCCATCTAAGTAGTGTGCAGACATTACTATGTGCCGGTTTGAAGGGCGATGTAGCTAGTGAACTTATTGGAGTTATGAGACTCATAGCTCAGGCAACGAGCGCGGTATGGTGCACTGTATTCATCCAAACTAGCGTCATGTTTTTATGGGCAGGCGTAACACTTACCATCAGGTGAACGCCTCGCTCTCCTCGGCATGACGTAAATAAAAAAAAAATTGGTGGAGTAACGTTAGTCTCGCTCTTCGTTATCATCATCAGCTGATAGATTTCCACTGCTGGACATAGGCCTCCCCCCAAGATCTCCACATCGGTGGGACGTGAGGAGAGCTGACACTAAACTATTTCAGGATTTACTTCTGAACACTCTTACCCAAAGAAGAGTAAGAGTGATACATTCAATACTTAGACCGATCCTGGAGGACCAGATCTCCTGAACAAACAGAAGGAGAAATTGTAATGGTGTGATAGGAGAAATTTGTGATAGGTCTCCGCGCCCAAGGTCAGACGGTCTACCTATCTTCGATAGTATCAAACTATACTCGTGAGTACCACCGCAGCTCCTGTTGTAGACAACAAGTAGCTGTATGCAAACATTGCTATGTTCCGATTCCAAGGGCGCTGTAGTTATTAAAATTAGCTAATAAAGGTATATCTCAAAGCGATGACTACAATGTGGTGCTGTACATAGCACTCTCACTAGCACCAAGTTTATGTAAGCAAGCGTATCACTTAACATCAGGTGAACTTCTCATTCGCCTCATCCCTTCTTTGATGTATCTCTTTTTATATTGTAATTAAAAAGTTATTCTAAGATGTCGCGTCTACATACTTTGCTCGTCTTACACGAAGCAGCGTTGCTTCGCACACACACACGCACGCACACACACGCGTGCGCGTGCGCAGCTCCGTACGGACCTTTGTTTAGAGACCTCTGGGGTCCTCGTTATGACCTACAACATATTAACTTGTAACGATTAATTGCTTTTTTTACTTGTGTACTTTATTAAGTAGTACCCCATTTAGTTAAGTTATTGCTTCACTTGTACGTTTATGGCGTAATTTAAAAAGTAAGTGTAGACTAAAGTTTAAGTTAGTATATAACTTGATGTTAATTATCAATTAATTAAATAACAAATATTTTAAAAAAATTGTTTAAAAGTTCTAGGTTATATTTGCTTCCAGGTGGCTCGACACAGCTGGATGCGAGCAGCGCAGGACCGATCGACGTGGAGATCTTTGGAGGCCTATGTCCAGCAGTGGACGTCTGTCGGCTGATGATGATGACGATGATTATCTTCATTTATGTAAACTGAGTATTCCAGGATCGTGTGTAGTGTACATATATGTATATATAATATATTTCAAGTGATACTCCAAGGCAGAGCAACGGAATACCAATTGTTTACACAACATTAAACTGAAACGTAGCAATGGCTTTATTTGTACGTGTAATTTATACAGCAATGACGTCCTCTGAACCGGAATAAGCTAAGTCAAATTTATTTCCAGCAACAGGTAACTATTAGATAGGGGAAAAAGTTTCTTCGCATTTTTTAAGAAAATTCACAACATATTTTAATATAGTTTATTTATATTGAACTAAACTATGTTAATATCATTTTGTTTGATAGCTTTTTGCCATCTTGTAGGTAGGGGGTAGGGACATGATCCCATTGCTATAGACATTTTGGGACTTCTGATCAAAATACCGCGACAAGTGGTTTTGGCAGTGCTCTCGTGATGTTAACCTGACACTGCCAAAAGAATTCTGAAGAGATCGAAACAGGTGGAAATCTGAAGGTGCAAGGTGGTGGTCAGGACTATACGGCGGATGCATTAACACCTCTCACTCCCAGCCAAACTCTCTTAATTTTTGCTGACTGGCTAAAGACGTGTGATCTAGCGTTATCATGATGAAAAACCACACCCCGTCTTTTGATTAATTCCGGCCGCTTTCTTTCAACTTCTTGCTTTAATATCATCAGTTGTATATGTATCCGCAGTAGAGTTCAGAACCGATGGTCCTGCCTGGTGGTAACAGCTCATAATGAATAATGCCCTTCCAATCTCACCGCACCCACCACACAGCATCACTTTGTTACGAGTTAACCCGGGTTTCGCCACAGTCTGACCGGCAGAAGCCGGACCGGCCCGGTCGTTTGAACACGACCTTTTTCGCACGTTCTTGTCGTACGTGATCCACTTTTCACTTTTCATCAGCAGTTATCAGCTTCTTCAAAAATGGTTCGGTTTCATTGCGTCGTAATAAAGAATCACAAACGAGTACACGGTTCATTATTAGGTTAGGTTTCTTTCAGTGAGCTCGTGAGGTACCCAAATATCGGGCTTCTTCGTGTTCCCAGTGTTTTTCAAATGCGCGAAAATTGTTTTGTGGTCAACTCCCAGTTCTTCAGCTATGTCATAACTACTGATATGCCGATCTTGCTCCACTCTTTCAAAAATGGCATCCATTTTATCCGTAATAGGGCAACCGGAGCGACGTGCATCTTTGACATCAAAATTTCCGGATTGAAAACGCTTCAACCAAATTTGTGCTACTCTCACAGACACTGCACACTGCACTAGCTCCATAAACATCGCACATTTGTGCTACTCTCACAGACACTGCACACTGCACTAGCTCCATAAACATCGCAAATTTGTGCTACTCTCACAGACACTGCACACTGCACTAGCTCCATAAATATCGCAAATTTGTGCTACTCTCACAGACACTGCACACTGCACTAGCTCCATAAACATCGCAAATTTGTGCTACTCTCACAGACACTGCACACTGCACTAGCTCCATAAATATCGCAAATTTGTGCTACTCTCACAGACACTGCACATTGCACTAGCTTCATAAACATCGCAAATTTGTGCTACTCTCACAGACACTGCACACTGCACTAGCTCCATAAATATCGCAAATTTGTGCTACTCTCACAGACACTGCACATTGCACTAGCTTCATAAACATCGCAAATTTGTGCTACTCTCACAGACACTGCACACTGCACTAGCTCCATAAATATCGCAAATTTGTGCTACTCTCACAGACACTGCACACTGCACTAGCTCCATAAATATCGCAAATTTGTGCTACTCTCACAGACACTGCACACTGCACTAGCTCCATAAATATCGCAAATTTGTGCTACTCTCACAGACACTGCACACTGCACTAGCTCCATAAATATCGCAAATTTATGCTACTCTCACAGACACTGCACACTGCACTAGCTCCATAAACATCGCAAATTTGTGCTACTCTCACAGACACTGCACATTGCACTAGCTTCATAAACATCGCAAATTTGTGCTACTCTCACAGACACTGCACACTGCACTAGCTCCATAAATATCGCAAATTTGTGCTACTCTCACAGACACTGCACACTGCACTAGCTCCATAAACATCGCACATTTGTGCTACTCTCACAGACACTGCACACTGCACTAGCTCCATAAACATCGCCAATTTGTGCTACTCTCACAGACACTGCACACTGCACTAGCTCCATAAACATCGCACATTTGTGCTACTCTCACAGACACTGCACACTGCACTAACTTCATAAACATCGCAAATTTGTGCTACTCTCACAGACACTGCACACTGCACTAACTCCATAAACATCGCCAATTTGTGCTACTCTCACAGACACTGCACACTGCACTAGCTTCATAAACATCATAAATTTTTTCGCGGCTTGCGTTGCATTTTACCTTTTTTGTAGAAACATTTTAAAGTTAAGTCTCTCTTATACAGTCCTCACGAATACTATGTCAATGGCAGGAGACTACATCCATCCATCCTACTCCTCTGAGTTGCTTAAACGCGATGATATCTCCTATCTTTACCGCCTACGTGACAACAGAAGTAATGTTTTTTATTTTGGGTGAGGGAAATGCTTTTGCATACCAGTCCTCGCAGGGACAAATACAGGTTATGTCGGACTTGCACCGGCTAAAACCACCATGTACCATTTCGTACAACTCCACCGTCCCGCCAGCGCCGGTCGCTCTATCTCAGGGGGAAAGACCCCCACACTTCCCACCTGCCCTACGGATCCCTCCGAACCCGTCACCGCGAGAGATCATGGGAGCCAAGAGGAAAAACTTTCCCAACTCTCTGCGGTAGATCTAGTCTAGCGCTCCGCTGCGTAGGGTAGTGAGAGCAGCAAACCGCAATACCGTCACTCCTTTCCCTCTGCGACACCACCGCGACTCCGAAGGGTTGTACGGACCTACCCTCGCAGCCCACCGGAACACATTCGAGGTGAGCTCGCGGAGGTCACATGGAGAGTCCACCTCGGGCCTGCCCTACCCTCCAGTAGTTTCCGCTTAGCTTCACCGTGGGTGACCAAGCCACAGCAACCTAATATTCTGTAACATACAGACAGACACGCGGGACAAGGCTATGGTATGTATATATATATATATATGTATTATATATATTTGAACATGTTCTTCATATAAAATTCGTAAACAGGCGAGTCATTCGCTTTAACCTAAAAATTCTTCAGCTCGCACACACACAAACACGCGCGCGCGCACACACGCGCACGTACAGTACGTGCACGTGTGCGCGGGCACGCGTCCGCGCCGTGTGGGTTCAATCACATGCTGGGTGATCGTGGAAGCGGTACCGATCGAGGATATTGATCCTAACACGAGCGGTGCCGTTCGTTTGCATAGATCTAGATTATGCCGAAGCTCAGGTCCAAGGTCGTCGACTTTTGAGTTTTCCTACAATAGCAACAGTATATCTATAACAGTAACTCCAAGTCTACTGTGTGACAGTTAGCAACACAGTAAAGTTCTCAAGAAGCCAAGAAGATAAGATACCAATAGAAAGATTAAGAGGGAAGCCGTTGACAATTCAAAACCGATCGCACCCTCGAAATGGACTTCACTTCTCGAAAGAGACCTTTGTCCACCTGATGATAATTTCTCACAGGGTTGACGTCTGTCATGAGCACTAGTCACGTATTACTTACAACTACACCCAAAAGCCACAGTGGATCAGTAACTTGATAAGCTACAGCTTCCTTCAAACAGGAATAAAGAACGTCACTTCCTGATATAATCTACTAGTAGCCTTCTACTTCTTGTGCCCCTCCATTAAATGAAGATTGGACACCAGTTTTACGAATCCATACTAGTAATAGCCTAGTATTTGTAAAAAACTAGGTGTAGTATGCATATATCTAGATTAGTCCTCGAAAAGATTTTTTTTTATAAAAAATTACAGATTCTGACCAGCGGCCGTCACCAAATCCATTCTCAGAACAAGCTTTTAATAATTTCGTATCATCATCTCCGGCGATAGACGTCCACTGCTGGACGTAGGCCTCCCCCAAATATTCCCACATCGATCGGGTGGGGATTTATATGGAGGGATTAGGGCCATTTCTCACCGCACTGGCCCCTATGCGGGTTGGGTACCAGAGCAGGTGAGGTTGGCTTGGGTCCCGTGAGCCGTTGTGCGGGACCCCTTACATCTCGTGTATTCCGCTACAATGGAACCAGTTTATTTGAGACGTAAATTTTCCATGACTAACACTAATACATTTAGTAATAGATTAATGTAGTACTTAAAAGAACGTCCTAGCCGTGTCCGCGCGGATAGTTTCGCCGAATTATCTAGATTTCCTAACCTCTCGCACAAAAGTCTAGGACGAACGGGCGAATTCATTTGGCTTGCAGTCATTGACATTAATGTATTTACATCTATCGACTTCACTCGTAACTGATGGAAGCTGTAATAGCTCATAGATAGTATACGATATTATTAGCCGAGGTCCGGGTTCGATTCCCGCTGACCTTCGGTTCCCGATAAAGAAAAACATCGTAAGGAAATAGATATGTTACAATTACAACAGCTTTCGTGAACATTTAATTTAATCAACTCGCAATTGGTAGCCGTGGTAGCTCCGAATCCCAACAGTGGGCACTATATATATTAAGATTGTGAATCAAACAATAACAACTGAATTACAAATTTAAATATAACTGTTTCAATTTCCATATAATTTTTGTGTAAAATGGCGCGAAAGTAATGACGTTTAACTATTTTTTTTTATTTGACGAAGCGACAAGACGACCAAATCGTTCACCTGATGACAAGTGATACGCTTACCCATAACAACGTGGCGATAGTTGGGATGATATACACTGCACTCGCCGCTTTGAGATATAAGATGTTGGGTTCACATTAGCTGCAGCGCCCTTCAAGCCGGAACATACTAACATAACAAACATACATTTGACTTGTGCTCCCGTTTTTCCTCAATTTCACATGGTGTTAAATCAACAACGAAGCAGTAGTTGCAATACTACAGAACACTCTGGTTCCCAGACGAGGAAAAACTGCAACACAACAATACTGTGATGTTAGTGCCGGCCAGTCGGATGAGCAAAAATCTCTTGTGGCCCCGGAATCGAACCTTGAGCACTTATTTATTTGTGAAGCGTTCCGGTACATTTATCTACATCACCTACAGAGACAAACAATTTAATGCACGTTAAAATTAAAATAAACAATTTGGCTGCACGGACATTAAATCTTTGCCTTTCGTGTAAGAAATGAAAAATAAAGGAAAATTATTTTGAATCTGTTCAAATTTGCCGCGAATTAGTTCGTGTGCGGACCGGACAAGTGTCGTAATGTTTCTTAAAACTGTTACCGTAATTAATGCGGCGGCCGGTAGTTGGAGCTCGTCGCGATGCGTCGCGGGCGAGGTGCTCGAGGTGCTCGAGGTGCTCGAGGTGCTCGAGGTGGGCGAGGTAGGCGAGGTGGGTGAGGTGGGCGAGGTGGGTGGAGTGACCGTGGTCGGTGGCCAGCCAAGGTGATGGCACCAAGGTCAGCCGAACAAACGGCGCTCCATTGTTTGTCACTAGAAATATAATATATTGGTTAGTGCTACAAGTTCACAAATACTTACCGGCGGATAAATGTTGATAATATTACGATACAACTATTTGCTTTCAAACGAAACAGGTATTCATATATCAAGTGGATATCATTTTCTTTTATACATGCTCCGTGATAGCAAGTAGTGCAAGTAGCGCTTGGTAGTGAAGATCCTAGTTTGGGTTATATACACTACGCCACATTGCGCTCGTCGCTTTAAGTAAATAAATCCTTATATAAGGCTAGGAGTCCATATAAGATTTGTCTCGTTATCACAGTAATTTCACTATCTATAACAGCTTGAAGAGCCGGAACCGGAACCGGAACCGGAACCGGAACCGGAACACAGTAATGTTTGCACACTACTCTTCGGCGGTAAAAATTAATATACAATTTTGTAACATCACAATCGCATTATCTTTTATCTTCGCAACATTGTTATTGCTCCGATTATAAATCATTAATAGATTATAGACTATTGGCAAGTCTTCCCGCTTTAAAACAAGACAAAAGCCTATACGTCATAATGCCAATATATATTTTATTTTAATTCATTTAATAAATTTAATTAATTACAATAGGAGTATTTAATATTACGTTGTTATTTTAGATTTATCTCGCACAGACTATTTTAAAATGGTTGATGTTCTATTTAAGTGTATGACTTGCACCATCCAAAATCGTTTCGTGTCCCGCATGACACACTGGCGAATATTGTAACCTACCACAACGTCCGTTCTAGTCGTGACTAACACTGACCTTCAACATCTAGTGGTCGTTGACTCTAACGCAATAGATTGGCCGCGGGGATGCACACTGCCGCCTCTCTGTATGATACTCACACTTCAGTGTGACCTCGTACCCACTCGTGTCTGATGTATTTATATTGTAACTTGTTTATATCAACTTTTTAACGTATAATATTTATATCATTTAAATAATGTATGATAAATATGGAAAAAAAAACTGAAATATAAATTCATAAGCAATTCATAAATATAACTAAAAGTGAACAACAGAGAAAGAGACGGCACCTTATCGTGCCGACTTGCGCTCGCAGTGGCAATGTATATCATCCGAAGTAGTTGTTGCGTTATGGTGATCGTCCCGCTCGATTGGTGTAACAATAATATAATCTATTTATCATTAACATTGTATTGTTTAAACAAACGCAAAGCGCACCGTCGCCTCTAACGTGTAATGGTATATTTAAATGCAGGAACAGAACGTGACGAACAGTCAGCGGCGGTGCCGTCGGCCGCCGCGCACCAAGGTTATTAGGTCGAGATAGACGGCAGTTGACTACGATGCGAAGTTAAAAACCTAGGATATATTTATCAATCATTATTTTATCTACAGTTCATCATCAACATCATCATTATCATCGTTCTCATGCTATCTCTTTCTTCGTAAGGTAAGAGACGGAAGACAGGTTTACACGCGATAGATCTCTATTGCCGGAGACCACCTAAGTAGGTCCCACAATAGCTCACATTTCTGCCGACAGATAGTACTGTGCAAACATGTGTTCCGGTTTGAAAGGTGCCGCAGCTAATTTAACGACAGGGATAACTAAATCCAACATCTTATGTCTGAAGCGACTGGCGCAATACGGTGTAGTGTATACCATCATAATTAGCACCACGTAATGGGCAGGCGTGTCACTGACCATCAGGTGTACGTCCCGCTCGTCACGTCGCTTCTCTGAATATGCTCTGTAATACAAACCTCACCCTTGTATTAAGTTATATATGTATATATATATATAATTGTACGGTCTGTCCGCCGTTCTGGTGCAGTATGGTCACCAGCCGCGTATCTATGCGGGAGTGGACGGCATCAACCAGAATACGCTTCGAGGTCAGTAACAAATGACGCACGCTCACGATTCTAGCTGCTGCCACAATAATGGTTGCATTGCTATCTTTATATAAATCACGTACACGGACACTTTATAATCATCATCACCATCATCATCATTATCATCGTCATCATCATAGGCTTCCTCCAGTATTCATTCATCAGGTGTCCTCTTCAAACTGAAGTTTGGCGACCAGATTGAGAAAACCAGTTCGATCCTCAGCTATTCTTTTTAGCTGATGGTGTGTAAACCCGGTCCATTCCTTAATGTCATCAAACCATTTCTTGCGCTGTCTGCCAGGTGCACGTTTGCCACTAATTTTGCCCTCCTGGATCAACCTTGGGAACTCATAAAGGGAACTCCTCCAGTATTATAGTATAGTAAATAAAAAAGGGTGTCTGGCGGCAGATTTATATTTTAAAAAACGAATGTCTCAATAAGTTATAAACAGTGCGGGGTGGTGGGGAAGGTGGTTTCATTAGAATCACCGATCGTGCGGATTTCTTAGTCACGATGTCGCAGTGGTGCAGTGATGCAGTGGTGCAGTGGTGCAGTGGTGCAGTGGTCGGGTGAGCATGGCGCGTTCGCTATTGAAGCATTTTTCAAGAGTAACGATTCTTACGTACTCGCTCGCCGACAGTTTTGTTCACATTTCAATATTCGACGGATAGGCGATGAGCCGAGTGTGAATTTAATTCGTTCGTGGGTGGAGAGGTTCCGCGCAGCTGCTTCGGCTATGAACACACCACGGCCAAGACCTAGTCGATCGTCAAGGACCCCCGAAAACATTGAACTGGTTGAACGCAGTTTACGTGAAAATGCACGACTTTCGATACGGAAAAGGGCAGCTTCACTGGGACTTCCAAGAGCATGCGTGCATGAAATTTTGAAAAAAGATATATTATGAAGTTTCATCCTTTTAAAATTCAAATAATTCAAGAATTGAAAAAAAATGACTTTGCGTCACGCAAATTTTTTTGTGAAACCATGTTGGAGCGTTGTCGCACTGTGAATTCCATTTTTTGGAGCGACGAGGCTCATTTTCATTTAAACGGACACGTAAACAAGAACAACACACAAAATTGCCGTTACTGGGCTCTAAGAACTCGCAATCCTCGACTGAAGCACCAAAAACCATTACATTGCCCAAGGGTAACTGTTTGGTGCGCTTTATCCACGAATGGGATAATCGGACCATTTTTTTTTGAAAATGCACGGGGCCAAGCGACGAATGTCAATGGTGAGAATTATCGGCTCATGATTTCGAATTTCTTTTTGCCGAACCTGCGAGCTCATTCATCATTCTCATCACACACGTGGTTTCAACAGGATGCGGTACAGGTGCGACCGCACACACGGCCAGAGCTTCGATGGATTTGTTGCGAGAAAATCTCCCTCAAAAACTGATTAGTCGCTTTGGGGACATCCCGTGGCCACCGAGGTCACCCGACCTAACTCCAATGGATTTTTTTTTGTGGGGCTACCTCAAAGAGAGAGTTTACGCCAACAATCCGCGAACTGTTGTGGACTTAAAAGAAAATATTCGGCGAGAAATCAGCGCAATTGAACCAAGTTTACTGCAGCGTGTGGCACGGAATACGAGGCTCCGTTTCGAACAGTGTGTGTGTGTGCAACAGAAAGGAAGACATTTGGATGACATTATCTTTAAAAAATTAAATCCGCATTTGTACTCTATCTTTTAATACTTTTAGTAAAATTATATGTCAAACATATTATTTTTTATTTAAATTTGAAAACATAAATCTGCCACCAGACACCCTGTATTAGTTGCCGTTTACGATATATCCTAGGGTAATATAGGTGTAGATACTTTAACCCTTCTCACTATCATACTGAATTGTGGTGTGGGGTAAAAATATCTCAACAAGTAGATTCATCTTTTGATACGAGCGGGACGTTCACCTGATGGTAAGTGATACGCCTGCCTATAACTTGGCGCTAGTTAGGATGATACAGCACCAGATTACGCTCCTCGCGTAGATGCGTAAGATAATATATATTAAATTTCGTTACCTCAGTATTTACACTGGCTACAGCATCTTTCAAACCGGAACTGGGTACTGTTCGTCGTCTGCAATACACGGTACCCGGCAAGCCTTCTCGTTCTCCGTCATTACTGTTGACGGAGTGGTAGTGGTCGTCAGGATAATATTAGTGGCAGGCTACGAGTAGATTCATCATCATCGTCATCAGCTGATTCTCATCAGATCGTGGGTCTACCTTGTGGGAGGCCTCCCAGCACTACGTATACCGGTACTCGAGGACCTTACTGCCCCATCGGCCGTCGGTCCTTCGGGCAATGTGCCCTGCCCACTGTCCCACCTAAGTCTAGCAATCTTTTGGGCTATATCGGTGACCTTAGTTCTTCTGCTGATCTCCACATTTCCGGTATCGGCCGCGCAGAGGAACTCCGAGCATAGCCCTCGAGTATAAATACATACAAAATAAGATATCTGAATATTAAACTTGAGGCCCATTAATATTGTAAAATAAGGCTTTCGAGCTCCAAGGGAAATCGTTGAAAAACCTTTCCAGGAAAAGTTATGTTGTGCTCTGCTCCAAAAGTTGAATTAATGGTTTCCATGAAGTTCCACTTCTTAGCAACGGCTTCGCCTGTTGGAGCGAGATATTGGATTACATTTCATTAAGAAAAAAAAAATTAAACTGAATTTATGAAAATGGTTGTACTTCCGGTTACAGTTTTGTTGTAGTATTGGCGATTGGGAGACAGAGCCCCGTTTGTTGATTAGTAGGATGCAGCACGAGCAGGTCAGGTTGGCTTGGGTACTGTGAGTTTTTTTTTTAAATTTCTTTAGGCGATTAAACGAGCGGGGCGTTCACCTGATGGTAAGTGATACGTGGCGCTAGTTAGGATGAGATACACTGCGCCATCGCGCTCGTCGCGTTCATATATGAGATATCAAGTGTCGCTACTGTAAAGTAATTATATTAGCTATAACGCCCTTCGAACTGGATCACTGTAATGTTAGCACAGTACTTTTTGTCGGCTGCAGAAGGAGCTGCGGTGGTACCAACGTAGACTGACCGGCGACAGAGACCTACCCGTAAAGTTGTTACGCCGGAACTCTTGGATCCCCTAACATATCAATAACAAATAAACATTTTGCATAAGTAACACAGTTAGCTTGTTAGTTAAATAACATTAAGGTATGCGTGAAATATATTATTTGTTGAGGAAAATGGACGGGGTGTATTTATAGTTATTAACTATATCATAGTGGTGATGAATAAACAAACATGTTTGTTGTTCGCGAAGCCACGAAGGTGAAGGTCAGGCGGCGTTTGTCCTAATCGCGTCGCGGTGACGTCACGCGTTGTCTATGCCCCGCCGGATAATGCCGCGCTTTTTCCGCTCACACACACACCCATACATCAATTAAAACAACGCTATACAATTAAATATATCTAACCTCTACAACGAGAGACAGAATGAACTGCAGCACGCTGATCACCAACCACCAGTTGGAGAGGCGCTTTAAGAAGAAACTATTTATACCAAACAATCCGCCGATAGGAGTAATGGAGAAAGTGATTATATTAAAGTAAAACAAAAAAATTGTAATGATATATATAAGGTTGGCAAATATCTCCCTTCCGCTTTTTTGCTCTTTATTCAATGCTTTGTAAAAAGTGTTACAGTGATCGGATTTAGTTCAAATATGCGCCGTTTTGTTCGATAATCTGTTTCCATCTAGACGGCAACTTCATAATACCTCCCTCGTAGAAGCCCCCCTCCTTATTTGCGAAGAATTCGGACAGCCACTTTTCACAAGCCTCTTTTGAGTTCAACTTTACACCACCAAGGGCGTTCACCATGGACAGGAACAGGTGGTAATCACTTGGCGCTATGTCCGGGCTATATGGTGGATGCGATAAAACCTCCCATCCGAGCTCCCGTAGCTTCTGACGAGTCATCAACGAAGTGTGTGGTCTGGCGTTGTCCTGGTGGAACACTACACCCTTCCTGTTGGCCAATTCTGGACGCTTCTGGTCGATCGCCTGCTTCAAGCGGTCCAGTTGTTCGCAGTAGATGGTAGAATTAAGCGTCTGGCCATATGGGAGCAGCTCATAGTGGATGATTCCCTTCCAATCCCACCAAACACACAGCAAAACCTTCCTGGCCGTCAATCCCGGCTTGGCCACTGTTTGGGACGATTCACCGGCCTTCGACCACGACCGTTTTCGCTTGATATTGTCGTATGTGATCCATTTTTGGTCGCCAGTCACCATCCGCTTCAAGAATGGGTCGAGTTCGTTCCGTTTCAGCAGCATATCGCAGGCGTTGATTCGGTCCAGAAGGTTTTTTTGCGTCAAATCATGCGGCACCCAAACATCAAGCTTTTTTTTGAATCCAGCCTTCTGCGGATGGTTTAAAATGGTTTGGTGACTAACTCCCATCTCCTGGGCGATGTCACGAGATGCCACATGCCGGTCTAACTCGATGTAGTCCATGATTTGATCGGTATTTGTCGTCACAGGTCTTCCGCCGGCTGGCTTATCCATGGTGTCGTTTTCACCGGCTCTGAATCGTCGAAACCATTCCTCCGCGGTTCGAAGTGATAGAGTACCATCCCCCAAAACACCATTAATCTCACGGAACGTTTCTCTAGCGGATTTGCCTTTAACGAAGGAAAACTTTAAAATAGCGCGAATTTCGGCGTTAGTGAACTCCATGTTTACACGTCTATAACTGTTGAACGCATTATTCAAACTAATTATGCATAGCGTCGTTTTGTAGGTTATGTCAAGACCTTTCAAATTATGTATAGTATTGCCAGATACGAGCTCTGTAGCGCTTTGTACATAGCCGCGAAATTCAAAAGACAAAAAGGCGGAAGGGAGATATTTGACAACCTATTATATAGTAATATTATAAGATATAATAGAAAAAAGAAAACTGTAGCAGTGGTGAGGAAACTGTAAATTGGAGAATGCAAATGAAAATTGTGTTGTCCTAATTTATGAGAGAGGGATGAAAGAAGGAAACGGGATGGAGAATGATAGGAGAACTGAAGTGTGTACGAGAAATCGTATGGAAGACAAGAGGAATCAAAGAAGAGTATAGGGGGAGTAGGAAAGATATTTAAGAAAAAAAAACTGTCGAGATTCTAGCCTCACACATTTGGGGACATAAGATGCTCAGTTTCCTTACCGCAGTTATTTCATTAGCTGCAACGCCCTTCAAATCGGAACGCACAGTTTCCGCACTAGTGTTTGGCAGCAGGGACAGGCGCGGCTGTGGTGCCAGCCGGAGCGGCCTCCGGCAACAGTTGTTCGGCTCGTCTAAATTAACATTGGCACAGCAGCTTCCTATCTCCAATCGAAGACCTGGATGTAGATCTAAGATAAGGTGGAAAAATGTATGGGAAGTGTGAGAGTGCTGAACGACTGAGGACAAAGCGAAGAGAAGGAGAAAAATGAGCGAAGTTGGCAAATGACTAAAGAGAGAGACATTGCCGGCCGCGTTAAACGAATCGCTATATATGATAAGTGTACAACGCGCGGAGGAACCTCCTCACCGCCACTGCCGAGGGTAACCGGCGCGCAGCAGCTCGGCACTAGACACCCTGCCCCACGTGTCACGGTAATCACTAAACTACTGCGTCTAAACAAAGCGGAAATTATAACATTGATTGTTGGTTTATTTACGTCAAATATTTGCCGAATCACTCGTCACTGCTTGTCTGGTGCGAGGTGTGTTGTTGGAGACCATCTAAGTGGAGCGCCAATTGCAGCCGACAAGCAGTTCCGTGTTGTGCACCTGAAAGGTGTTGCAGCTAATGAGATTGCTTGAATGGCGACGAGCGCAATGCGGTCAATCATCCTCACTTGTTGCGGGCGGGCGCATCACTTATTATCGGGTGAACGATTCAATTAAAACTATAACAATTTTGTTATGTATGTAAAGACTTTTTTATTGGCTTTAAATTAAAAAAAATCAAAATAGCCGATCAAATTTTTAAAAGCAGGACGTGGATTTGAGTTACAAGACCAGTATTAGATGAGCTGTGTCAATATGAGAGAACAGAGGGATGTGATGATGATAAGTTTCTCTTGCCGGAGATCGTCTAAGTCCCAACCAACGCAGCGTCTAGCGCCAAACAGTAGTGTGCAAACATTACTGTGTTCCGGTTTGAGGGGCGCTGCAACTAAATAAATTGGGGTAACGATACTCAATATGTCACATCTCAGGCAACGAGTACAATGTGGTGCAACCATTTTAACTAGCGCCGCGTTGATATAGAGCGGTCCATTTACCATCACGTCGTTTAATAAAAAAAAACATAACAAGTTGAGAGAATTGTATTTGTTATTAGGGTATGTTTAAGTATCTACGAATGTATTCTCTATTACATTTGCAACCTGCGGCGGCGCGGCTTCCCGCCATAACGATCTGACAGCTGTCAGTTGTGTCTAAGCGCGCGCTCAGTGAGGCGAAAAGAATATGTCGCGCGCTGTCCGCGTTAGAGATACGAGCATATCGAGTGCATCGGCGCATACGTACGCACGTATGCGTGTGCGTGCGTACACGTATGTTGGATGTGCGCGCGTGTGCAGCCACTGATGTTAGTGTGCGCGCAAAACCGAAAGCTTCCTTTGTAGCGCTCAAGGTCCACATCTGAAACCGAGGGTCACGGGCGGTCGGTCGTTACCGCTTCTAAGATCGAGTACCTACTCGTCTCGATAGCTCCGCCGCGTGCGCACACGCACACACAAACGCACACACGCACACTATATTATATTTAGACGCGCTTACATTCGTACGGCGTGATAAACAAGTTTTATTTGTTTATGCAAACGAATTCGTTTTATAATAATTTATAACGTTAGTAATTATACTCGGTTTTTTTTATCACCGCTGATAGATCGCTGCATCCGGGGACCGCTTAGACACACACCAGCGCAGCGCACAGCGGACGACAAATCTTACGGCTCAAAGGACGAGCGCAATTTGGTGTTACCTCCATCCTTACTAGCGCCTGTTATAAGCAGGCGTATCACTTAACATCAAGTGAAAGTCTTGCTCGCTTCATTGCGTAATTGTATTAAAAAAAAAAATTATAAAGCGTTTTTTATTAGCTTTCTACGAAGGCTTTTTCTCTATGCTTAATGGCGATACTATTTCAATATCCGGATTAGATCCTGTAACCTTGAAGCTCACATCCTGCATCTTTATGCATCACTAAATGAAGACAATGTTAGTTGATATACACAACAACCGGCTTCGCGTGCCGACACATGTATATAACTGTCGGTTTGTGTGCTCGCACCTCCAATACTTGGGATTAGGACAAACAGGATTTGCGGAACGTGCGGCGCCTAATAACTAACCTAGGTTTAGGCTTTGCGTTGAGGTCACAGGCCCCCACCGGCGCGTCGCCATCTCCGACAGACGCGCTGCTAACTTCGTTTTTTTTGTTGTTGTCGCCGCCCGGATAGAATTTCAATGTTATTGTAATGCCACGAGCTAATTGACTGAGGTTGATCAGTATTGGTGAGGCAGCGGGCGCGGCGGGCGCGGCGGGCGCGGCGGGCGCGGCGGGCGCGGCGGGCGCGGCGGGCGCAGCGGACTGAACAGTATCCAATTGTTTGTGTACTTAAGTTATATGTAAGCTATGTTAAATCTATGCTAATGAAACAGATAAAATCGATAAGTTCTTTAAGGTCTCTAAAACGGAAATCGCGAACTAAATATAAAACGACCTCTACATACCGGAAGCCATACTGACTGTTGAAGGTCGCGGGAAGCCGCTGGATGAGGGCAGCGCAGAACCGATCGATGTGGAGATCTTTGGGGGAGGACTGTGTCCAGCGGTGGACATGGATGATGAAAGGAGATGATGTAATCCCAATGTCACTAATTATAGCCGCACTAGGCTATCTTGATGGGACTAAGAACCAATATCCTCTCAACGGAGTTCTTTGAGGGAGGCCTGTGTCCAGCAATGAGCGTAATCAGGCTGATAAGAAGACTATATACACTACACACACTAGAAAATCTGAATTTTCTTCCGGCTCTCAGGTCGAAACACGGCGGGTACTGCGCCAGCAGTAGATTTACTAAATTAGCAGCAGGATTAGAACCTATGCTTTTGTATTACAAGTACTTAACCGCTGCGCCATAGGGGCAGTTAAGTGTTACACACTAGAAGTAGGTCTCTGTTGCCGGAGACCGTCTAGGTACCTCCACAGATACTATTGCAGCCGAAAAACAGTACTACATATTACTTTGTTCCGGTTTGAAGGGCTCTGTAGCTAATGGAATTACTGTAGGCAATCAGACTTAACATCCTATATCTCAAGGCGACGAGCGCAATGCGGTACAATGCATAAGGTCGTAATTAGCGCCACGTTGCTACGAGCGGGCGTAACACTTACCATCAGGTGAACGTCCCGCTCGTGTCGTCCTTTCGTAGTATAAATAAAAAATCATGACAAAAACAAAGTTTCCAGCAAAGAAAACAATTTAAACATATACAGAGTGCATTCTGTTGATTTTTTGCTATTACAATTCGTTTGTAGGAGCGCCTAACACGGCCGGAGGTTTGGGGCAACGCTCTGGCCGTCCCCCAGCCGGAGTCAAGGTCGGGCGGCAGCGGCGTTTGAAAGTAAAATGTGGTAATACCGATAGATTATCATCCGCTCACCAATTCCAGGGTAATGGCGGAGCCGTTCTGATTATTCATCATCCGTCACATTATTCAGGGTCGCGGCACTGGGAGCGGTGTCCGGAGGTACCGTTACGGGATAGACGAATCGCTTATGCAGCGATCCAGACAACGGCCCGCCAGCCCGCCGGCCCGCCAGCCCGCCGGCCTGCTAGCCCGCCAGCCCGCCGGCCCGCTAGCCCGCCAGCCCGCCGGCCCGCCGGCCCGCCAGCCCGGAGAAGAGACGACACGTCACCCCAACGTCTATGACATTACAATGAGGCAAAACATGTCGGGATGCAGGAACACGGAAATACTGCTACGTTGACAATGCTGCCACGTTGGTAATACTGCTATGTTGACAATGCTGCCACGTTGGTAATACTGCTACGTTGATAATGCTGTCATGGCGGTAATACTGCTATGTTGACAATGCTGCTACGTCGATAATATTTCTATGTTGATAATGCTGTTATAGCGGTAATACTGCTACGTTGATAATGCTGTCATGGCGGTAATACTGCTATGTTGATAATGCTGTTATAGCGGTAATACTGCTACGTTGATATTGCTGTCATGGCGGTAATACTGCTATGTTGACAATGCTGCCTCGTTAGTAATACTGCTATGTTGATAATGCTGTTATAGCGGTAATACTGCTATGTTGATATTGCTGTCATGGCGGTAATACTGCTATGTTGACAATGCTGCCACGTTGGTAATACTGCTATGTTGACAATGCTGCCACGTTGGTAATACTGCTACGTTGATAGTGCTGTCATGGCGGTAATACTGCTATGGTGACAATGCTGCCACGTTGGTAATACTGCTACGTTGATAGTGCTGTCATAGCGGTAATACTGCTATGTTGATATTGCTGTCATGGCGGTAATACTGCTATGTTGACAATGCTGCCTCGTTGGTAATACTGCTATGTTGATAATGCTGTTATAGCGGTAATACTGCTACGATGATAATGCTGTCATGGCGGTAATACTGCTATGTTGACAATGCTGCCACGTTGGTAATACTGCTACGTTGATAGTGCTGTCATAGCGGTAATACTGCTATGTTGATATTGCTGTCATGGCGGTAATACTGCTATGTTGACAATGCTGCCTCGTTGGTAATACTGCTATGTTGATAATGCTGTTATAGCGGTAATACTGCTACGATGATAATGCTGTCATGGCGGTAATACTGCTATGTTGACAATGCTGCCTCGTTGGTAATACTGCTATGTTGATAATGCTGTTATAGCGGTAATACTGCTACGATGATAATGCTGTCATGGCGGTAATACTGCTATGTTGACAATGCTGCCTCGTTGGTAATACTGCTATGTTGATAATGCTGTTATAGCGGTAATATTGCTATGTTGATATTGCTGTCATGGCGGTAATACTGCTATGTTGACAATGCTGCCTCGTTGGTAATACTGCTATGTTGACAATGCTGCCTCGTTGGTAATACTGCTATGTTGATAATGCTGTTATAGCGGTAATACTGCTATGTTGATAATGCTGCCACGTTAGTAATACTGCTATGTTGACAATGCTGCCACGTTGGTAATACTGCTACGTTGATAATGCTGTCATGGCGGTAATACTGCTATGTTGACAATGCTGCCACGTTGGTAATACTGCTATGTTGACAATGCTGCCACGTTGGTAATACTGCTACGTTGATAATGCTGTCATGGCGGTAATACTGCTATGTTGACAATGCTGCCTCGTTGGTAATACTGCTATGTTGATAATGCTGTTATAGCGGTAATACTGCTACGATGATAATGCTGTCATGGCGGTAATACTGCTATGTTGACAATGCTGCCTCGTTGGTAATACTGCTATGTTGATAATGCTGCCACGTTAGTAATACTGCTATGTTGACAATGCTGCCACGTTGGTAATACTGCTACGTTGATAATGCTGTCATGGCGGTAATACTGCTATGTTGACAATGCTGCCACGTTGGTAATACTGCTATGTTGACAATGCTGCCACGTTGGTAATACTGCTATGTTGATAATGCTGTTATAGCGGTAATACTGCTACGATGATAATGCTGTCGTGACGGTAATACTGCTATGTTGACAATGCTGCCACGTTAGTAATACTGCTATGTTGACAATGCTGCCTCGTTGGTAATACTGCTATGTTGATAATGCTGTTATAGCGGTAATACTGCTACGATGATAATGCTGTCATGGCGGTAATACTGCTATGTTGACAATGCTGCCTCGTTGGTAATACTGCTATGTTGATAATGCTGCCACGTTAGTAATACTGCTATGTTGACAATGCTGCCACGTTGGTAATACTGCTACGTTGATAATGCTGTCATGGCGGTAATACTGCTATGTTGACAATGCTGCCACGTTGGTAATACTGCTATGTTGACAATGCTGCCACGTTGGTAATACTGCTATGTTGATAATGCTGTTATAGCGGTAATACTGCTACGATGATAATGCTGTCGTGACGGTAATACTGCTATGTTGACAATGCTGCCACGTTAGTAATACTGCTATGTTGACAATGCTGCCTCGTTGGTAATACTGCTATGTTGATAATGCTGTTATAGCGGTAATACTGCTACGATGATAATGCTGTCGTGACGGTAATACTGCTATGTTGACAATGCTGCCACGTTAGTAATACTGCTATGTTGACAATGCTGCCTCGTTGGTAATACTGCTATGTTGATAATGCTGTTATAGCGGTAATACTGCTACGATGATAATGCTGTCATGGCGATTAGACTGTTGTGTTAACAGCACTGCTACGTTGATGATGTTGTTATAGCGATAATACTGCTATGTTAAAATTGGTGCTACTACGTTAATACTGCTGTAATGGCGGAAATTTTTTTTATTTTATTTTCTCTATAGGTGACAAACAGAAACAATAAGTCCAAAAAATCACAAGCGAAAATTGATAGAAATATTTACAATTACTTCCTTAAGTAGTCTCACTGAGAACATTCTAGATTTGCGCAACATGACAACACGAGTGTAACAAACAGTCGTTTGGAGCGCGGGCACGGGCTGTGGGCACGAGTTAAATCGAATCGAATTTAATATGAAGCCAAAAATTTACATAAATTAAAAACTACGTGAGACAGACGAACAAATCAAACGGGAACATTTATGTATTGTTGCACAGTATTTTTTAATTTTGTCCTTATAAGCAGTGCGGGAGCGTGAAGACATATCCAGGTTACTGAAAGATTTATTGTGGAGGTCGCACATCCTGTATCGAGGGTCGCGTTTACCTGTATTGGTTCGGGTAGTCGAAACATGAAATAGATGTTTGGATCGTGTGACCTTAGATGGCACTAGAAACTTTACGTTGGACAGCAATGCAGGGCTGTTCAACTCTCCAACACATATGTTCCTGAGAGTGTGTGCGTCAGACAAAGATCGTCTATTTTGGAGCGAGAGCATTTTATGTTTTGTTAATAAGTTTTCGTAGGAATCGCGAGTACAACGCACTCCATAATTGAGTATATGTAAAAATTTCTTTTGCACACCTTCGATTTTACGAGAGTATATTGTATGATATGGACTCCAGATAGAGCTCGCGTATTCTAATTGCGATCTTACTAATTAATTATACAAAATAATGAAAGTATCTTTACATTTAAATGGTTTTGCAACACGAGTGATAAAACCCAACATTCTGTGGGATTTCTTTAAAATTTGGTCGATATGCCTATCAAGGGTTAACCTCGTATCAAGAATCACTCCCAGCTCCCGAATAGTACATTCCGAATCGAGCTTATGTGCGCCCAGATGGAAGTTGGTAGTTAATATGTTTTTATATTTTTTAAAGTTACATGCTTGCACTTTTCGTACGCCAGATGTAGTTTATTTATTTGACAATAGTAATCTAGCCTGTCCGGGTCACTTTGCATCATCTTTGAGTCGTTTACGTTTGATATTGAATGATATAATTTTAAGTCATCTGCGTATAACAAAAATTTGCAATGTTTGAAGCACGATGAGATGTCGTTAATAAATAGGACAAAGAGCAGTGGCTCGATGATTGATCCCTGTGGTACACCGGAAGTGACCTCCACAGGTGAGGAACAATGACCATTGATGACTACAGTTTGTGTGCGGTTTTGTAAATAAGAGGCAAACCAACGAAGAAGATTCCCCGTGATGCCGTTAAAGGAAATTTTGTGTAGCAAAAGTATGTGATCGACTTTGTCGAAAGCTTTTTGAAAATCAGTGTAGGTGGTTTCTACTTGTGCTTTATGATCTAAATTGGTAAAGAGGTGGTTAGTAAAAATAAGAAGATTTGTTAAAGCGGATCTGTTCTTTACAAACCCATGTTGCTTGTCCAAAATCTGATTTTTAAGTGTTTGGTACATGTGGCGGTGAATAAGTCTCTCAAATACCTTTGGAATTGCTGAAAGGATCGATATCGGTCGGTAGTTTTTTATGTCGTTCTTAGAGCCTGCTATATTAGAAATACTGCCACGTTGATAATGTTTTTATGGCGGTAATACTCTTCTGGTGGAAATACTATTACGTTACAAGTATTCCTAGGCAGAATTGAATTATGTTATCAGATATACGATATATGTATAATGGTGGCCGTTAGCCAGGCTGCTTTGGATGTTCTGTTTAAATTTGATGCGTTTTTCTGATGGTGGTGGAAATCGTTGTGCAATTTTCCACCATCAGAACGCTCGGCAGAGATCAACGTCCGGCGGGCGTTGGGCGCGGGCGCGTCGCTTGTACAGAAATAAGCGGGGCCTACGAAATTATCTAGATACGTTGCAGCGGCTGCAATAACGCGACGTAATTCCTTAGCGTGTCTGTGTGCCTGTGTGTTTGCGTGACGGAAGGCTGCTGAACCTCATCTCTACGGCAGCACGTTCACGTCCACTTCACGACACAAAAAACTACCCACACATTTAATGTAACTAAATTACATGAATTATTTACTACCGCGATATTCCTACCGCTTTGGAGTATCCATCGGTCTTAGGACTGAGCTCACATCGCAGTAATCACGGACTACCTACAATTCTTCAATCATTACTCACAGTTCCATCTACGGAGAATGAGTTTACTGTGTCTCTAAGTCTTCTATTATTATGCTTGGTGTTTGATTTAATTTTTTTTAGCATAATATTCTCATGCTGGTGGTAATATACAACCATTGCGTTCATTGAAATTAAGATAATTTAATGGCTCATGTTCAGTAGTGGACATATCATTTACAGAGACTAGTCTATATAAACATCCTTCGGCGATTGAGAATAGTGTTACTTTTACCAGTTGGTGAACTCATAAGTTCATTTTGAAGAAGGCACCTACTGATGATAGCGATAAACTCATCTCTGCTGCTTCATTAATGGAAAGAAAAACAAATTAATTTTAAAAGTGAAAAAGCTTGAGTAACGAGATGTAAGTGATCCCGCACAACAACTCATGGGGCCCAAGCCAACCTCACCTGCATCTAATGCATCCTGTTAATTAACTAACGAGACTCTGGCTCCCGCCACCCCGAATTGGCCCAACGTGATTGGAAATTACCTAAATTCCCCCATAATAACCTCTATGCAGACTGTGTATGGATCTTTGGAGGAGGTCTACGTAAAGCAGTAGACGTCTATCGGCTGATGATGATCGGAGTGTATCACACTCAAAGCTGAACACAGACTTCTTTTAAAGATCTCCATTTTAATCAGCACTGCGCCGCTCGCGTCGAGTGGTTTTCGGTTACCATCATAAGATCGTCGGTTCACCTTGTCCAAGAACTTTACCGTACCATAGGCTGTCAGTCCTTTCAATTAAGGTACTCGTCTAGCGCAGCGAAGTGTATCTTGGTATCTAAAAGAACGTTAATGCTGTATGCCTCTGTTCCCACTTTTAATTTGATATGGGTTGTACTAAATACCATCATCATCAGCCGATTGACGTCCACTGCTGGACATATGCCTCTTCTAAACATATCTACATACAGTTAAAATGGCCTCTAGAACCGCTCCTCATTAGGAGCTGTTGTATATAGGGGTTCATGTGGGGAGATTTGGGCTATTTCCCACCATACTGGCGCAATGCGGGTTGGTGAGAGCCAGAGCCTCGTTTGTTGATTAGCAGGTACGCTACAAGCAGGTGAAGTTGGCTTGGGTTTTGTCAGTCGTGCGGAAGCCCATACTCTTATTAAAAAAAAAAACTTTTAAAGACCGGCCGGTTATTTTGCGCTGCAGTGTAAAGTGCATTGCACTGAACATTTGCCAAATATTTTTTTCTAAATATGTAACCGGCGGTCGTTCACTCCGGCGGCCATTATCGCGGCCGGCGGAGTGTTTTAGATCGGCGCCGGTGCTTGTTTGTGTGTTTGCACACGATTGCACGTTTGTGTGTGCGCGTGCGTGGGCAGCGCGGCCGTGCGTGTGTGCGCTTTAATGTCTTCACTTGTAATTTCGAAGGTTAATGGCATCCTTGCAACAGCATCTAGATCCACCGGCTGCATCCGTAGCGAGCGCAGCACAAAGCGACATACAAACATTATTCCCGAGGTGCGGCGCTCTGCCGTCATTGTCCTAACCACCGACCGAATAATGAGTTCAACGGTTGAACCGATTTTTAGCTATATCAATCAAAATGGATTTACTATAGTAAAAATCGGTTCTACCCTTTTTAAATATTCCGCGTCTTGTAAAGTTTCCGTTCTCGCAACGGAAATCAAAATAATATCATAGACCTATTTCAATGTTTTTAGTTATTATTCTGTAATAATAAATATCCGGTTTGAATGTATTCAAATGATAATATTGTAAATATCTCATAATGACCCCTGCTCTAAGAGACTCAAGGAGAAATAAGTCTATGGCAACTTATGGAAATTAATTAAAACAGATAAGCGTATTCGAAATAATGTTTTTCTTTTACAATTAACCGATAAGACGAGCTGGACGTTCACCTGATGTTGAGTGATACGCCCGCCCATAACAGTGTGAAGCTAGTTAGGATGTCATACACTGCACGACATTGGCACATCGCTTGAGTCATGAGATGTTGAGTTTCGTTACCCCAGTAATTACAGTAGCTACAACGCCCTGCAAACCAGACCATGGTAATGTTCGCACGGTACTGTTGGTCGGCTGCAGTAGCCGCTGCTGTGGTACCTAGGTGGCCTCCAGCAGGAGAAACCTACCACCAGGAACTATTTACATATTAAGTAGCAGGGGAGTATTTTGCTATAAGCTAAATATTCCTGTGAATATGAAAAAAAAACAGTTATTTTAAATGAAACAAATTAATATTTATAAAGAGTACTGTTATGAGGGAAGGCGGTGACCTCACCAGGGGTCAAGAGGGGTGTCGACAATGGTGTCTAGACACCCCAACGTGGGTGACACCAGGTGACGCCATTGTCCATTGTCGACCCGAACTAGTTCCGTACGGACGGAGAGCTGCATTGTTACACATTCACGCCGCCAGTTCATCTCCGTCCGTCTGTAATCGCTTCCGCATTAACTGGTTACTATTTCCGGTTAAATTTAACTATTTCATTATTCATATAAAATGTTGTGTATGGAACAGTTCAAGTTTCCCGAGAGAATGAGTTTGAACGGTTTCATTCATCCCTTAAGATGATATTACTATACAAGAAGGGACTTTACTTCTTTAAATTACAGAGATTCCAACTGGTGGTGAAATGATTACACAGCGTATAAACCACCATCATCCATTCACCATCGTGAAGCGGAGTAACCTAATAACAGTCTACTTATAGTTGCATTTGGAAATTCCCACATCACAACACGAACATTGACTTCGGCAAGTTGTTCCATGTACCACTTGGCCTAACTCACCGGATACTAGCCAACTTCATCAGCTCGCGGTGCACCCTGCTGATCAACAAACGAAGCTCTGGCTCCCACCAACCTGCTTTAGGCCAGCGCGGTGGGAAATTGCCCAAATCCCTCCATATAACTCCCTAACCCATTAATGTAAGAATATTTGAGGGTGGCCAATGTCCAGCAGTGGACGTATAACGGCTGATGATCTTACTCCTTTGTGAGCAACTGGTGGTAAGTCTCTGTTGCCGATGACGGTCTAGGTGCCACCGTAATTACTATGCCGTAGTTCCGGTTTAAAGGGAAGTTGCTGGTGAATACTGTGGTAACGTGTACAGTGCATCAGCTTAGCCAGCGCCTCGTTGTTATGGGCAGGAGTATCTCTAACCATCAAGGTGCTCGTGGTGATATGTACAGCGTAAGGATAGTGATTCAAAGTGCGTCTAATCGTTTGACGATGAAAAGGCAATGGATGGTAAGTGCATCTGGTGTGAAGTCTTGCAGCTATTGAGACTGTCAGATTTTTCTGATGGTGACATCAACGCCTTGTCCTTGTCGATGTGGTGGTATTAGATTATTTTATAAACGCTTAATACTTTGACCTGATGGTAACATTGATGTTAAGTTGCTCGCTCGCAGCATTGAAACGTTGAAGTACACATGATCATGATAAACATTAAGTCCACTGGTGATAAGTGCCTGCATCAGGAGCGCAGCGGCTAACGACCTGCTGGAGACAGTAGTCCATAGTCGGATCCTAGAACGGTTGATGGTGTTAAGATGCTGATGATGATACGTCTAGGTAGATACCTTCATACCGTACTGGTAGGTTTGTCACTATAGTCATTACCATCATCAGGTTTTCCCAATATCTTTCACCAGATACAATTACGATGTCGTCGCTCCATCTCTTCATCGTCATTCCTTCATTCTTAATCTAGACCCTTAGTTGCCAAGGGTAGCGCTCTCACTGCGCAACTTTAAATGGGTGAAACAGTCCGATAGTTGGATGTCGTGTCTCTACGCCTTAGCTGATGGTAGGGAGGACGCCAGGAATGGTGTAATGGAGACATTGGAGTATTTGCGAGGTGAGGATGTGGCGGAGTTTCTCAAATGCTGCCCAGCCGAGCTGATGGCGTCCATCGATTTGCTTGTTGAACCTAGCCGCTGTAATGGATTTGGGCAAATGTTGGACTCCTTAGTACTTCGAACCTGAAACTTGTCGTGTCAAGTTGTTGACATCATCATCATCATTATCAGCCTTTGTTTATCCATTGCTGTATTCTGTCGTCTTCCACAAAATGCGATCCTCAACTTCTCGCATCCACCTTCTTACGACCGCTCTGATGATTTCGTCGTTTCATCTGAAGGGAGAGCGCCCTACACTGCTCCACCCCAAGACAAATCTCGCCCCCTAATGCTAATTGTAATTAAAAAAAAACTTACTGGAGATTGTTCGAGAGTACCACAAGGTAAATTCTATCGCCATTCTGCTTTTCCATTGTCTTTACTATCGCGAAGTAAACAATCGTTACTCCAAAAATTCTTCTAGCATCACCATGTCATGGAACCCGTCCGAACAACAGTAATGTCTGCTTACTACTAGAAGCACACTGTGTGGTAGTATACACGTATATGGCCACATGCATCGGTCAGCCCTCACCGCGTTAATGCATGTATATTAATAGGTTTATACTCCATTGTTCCCGGGTCGGGTCAGATAGGGACCTCGGTGTGGTCACCGACCCAATTTCCACCCATCACCGGGCAGCCTGGCCCGTTATGGACCATATCCCCCCGACAGCCGGGAGCGGCGGTCACCGATCACTTGTTAAAGTGATTCAATTTTTTAGGTCCGTCATATTTCAGATACAACACCAACACGGTAATGTGTATTAGTTAAATATATAGCTCACTTTTTGTTCCCACTGCTGGGACTCGAGGACGAAGGAAAACGAAAGAGACAAAGCCATTATATATCCACGAGGGTGTCTTCACGATTTTTTTTTCTCCATCAGAATGTTTGAATGCAGTGGGAGTCGAACCCGTTCCATTCCGAGTTGTCCAACGTATACTGAGCCATCGCGACTTTTCTTCAAACTGTGCTTTTATATAAGAAATATTTGATTCTATTCTTAAAATTAAAATTAAAATAGTAAAGAGGGAAAGAAGAAAAAGGACAGGTAGGTATAAAGGGAGAGAGAGAAAGAGATAGAGATACCTGGAGCAGATCCGCTTTGAAGTTTACCACCATACATGTCACCAGCATATGCATGCATACATATGCTGGTGACAGCCAAATGGAAAACTTCTGCTTTTCACTAGAGAGAAGCATAGCAAGATCTAGATCTTCGTGGAAGGCCTATGTGTAGCAGTGGACATCTATCGGCTGATGATGATGAAGCAAAGCAAGTACAAGAGTAAGACTCGGACAATCTTGGTATTGGTCTTTTGGTCTCGTCTGATCGGTCTTGGTCTTGGTCTAATACTTCTAGTCTTCGTCTTGCTTGTGTAAAGATGGTCTTAGTCTCGGTTTCGCTATACCAGGAGCAAGAAGGATTTTACTGATGAGTTAAAATACTACTTTGAACTATTCTCTAGTTAGTCGACTTTCTCAACATGCCGTTGAATTAACACGGTTGCGATACCGCTGCTGAAGAATATCATTCGGAGTACTCTGGATGAGGACGTTTCACCACCAGCGTTATAACCACTTCAACACAAGCGACTAACGCGAAGCGGACAGACCTGATGTCTGCTCATATCAACGTGGCGTTAATAAGTCTCGTTATTTCAATATTTTTCTTCGCTACAGCGTCCTTCAAATCGGACTTTGTCAGTCTCAAGAAACACAACTTTTTAAAGATATTGTCGCTTGATTAAGTTGTCTGCTTAGCTAAGCGCGTGCCGGCCCCTTCCGTGCGAGTCGGTCCGGTTCGCGGTGCGCTGGCGGTGCGGCGCAGGCGGGGGCCCGCCGTGTGCCGCGCTCCCATACAAAACCCGTCCGAGCGTGCTCCTCCACGTGACCTTGGTCATAACCGTCTTGACTATCAATAGACGCGCTGACGGCGAGCGGGACGGCGAGCGGGACGCCGCGGGCGGGCGCGCCCGTGCGTGCGAGCGGGACGCAGTAACAACATAAGAAAAGCAAGGTCGCCGGGCAGTGGGTCAGCGCGTCTAGGCGGCGTCTAGTACACACACCACCACCGCGTACCGACAGCAAAACAATCTAACATTTATTTATTGCAATCTAACCTACCCAACGTTCCACATTCCTCTACTTCTACAGTGCCAAGTCAAAGTATTAAAACATTACTGTGATACGGTTTGAAGGGCGCTGCAACTACTAAAATTACCGCAGTAACGAGACTCAAGACTTATGTCACAAGGCGGCGAACACAATATGGTGCAGTATATACCGTCACACATAACGTTGTTATGTGCAAGCGTATCACTTAAAATCACGTGACGGTCGCGCTTGTCTCATCGCTAAGTCGTGACCCCGGTGGCGATCAATGTGTCTATTGTTATAGGAGCATTCTCAATATTAACTTAGATATCTATAACTATATACATATACATATATATCTGTCCCTCTCTCTCTCACACGCACACACACAGATATGTATATCAATTAACAATAAAACACATATTTGCATACTGTTAATTAAAGAACCAGTAAAATGTTTAACGATCATAACGCAGTAAATATCTGCGGAGGAACAGCTGCAGCCGTCGCGGCGCTACCAGCTGTTTACATGTAACGGAATGTCTTCCAGCACTCCACTAACGAGGTGTGAGAATTTATCAATCGGAAACCTGGTGGTAGGTCTTCGTTGCCGGAAACCTGCTAAATGCAAACATTACTGTGTTCCAGTTTGGAGAGAGCTTTAGCTAGTGTAGTTACTGGGGCGACGAGACCGTAAATCCATCTTAAATAGCGTCACGTTAACATGGGCAGGCGTATCACGTACCATCGGGTGGACATCCCGCTGGTCTCGACTATTACTTCTTAAAGTGCCTCTCCAAATAGTGCAGGTTGGCGATCAGCGTGGTACAGTTCTTTTCGTCTCTGATCCGGCAGAACAATTCGGACGGCCCGGATTTGCCAGTCCGCTCCCTGATATTCTTCAACCATGATTTTTTCTTCTGCCCACCTTCCGTTTTCCAGCAGAGACACACGCCTCTCCCAAACATCTCCACATCGATCGGTGTACAGCCAGCATGGTCTCCGGTACCAGAGGTAGGCACCATATGCCGTTCATATGGATAGATTTGCGCCATTTGCCACCGTGCTTGCCCCATGCGGGTTAGTGGGAGCCAGAGCCTCGTTCGTTGATTAGCAGGCGAGGCTGCGAACTGGTGAGGCTGGCATGGGCCCCATGAGTTGTTATGCGACAACCCCATACGAGTACCTAGTTAAACATCTGCTAATGTACACTGGATACTTTTCGTATGTTTAATAATGTAAGGTATATAAAGGATATCCTAACGTCATATCCTCCTACAGCCAAGGATATGTGCTCATTGATACACCTAACACCTAAGACCACAGTCACCGAAATAACCATCATTTACTCTCCACGTCGGACATATCCGCCATCATACCACTCAACTAAAGAGAAATAGGTACAACTCCTCGATTCACCTAAGAGTAAGTGATGCACCAACTCATATACTTAGCGAGATCTTCACACAACACCTAAGTGACCTCGCGCTTATTGCTTCGAAACCTAGATATTTGTGAGCATTATTGTACATTCGGTGCGTAAGGGGTTCCGCCCAATATCTTGCGGAGCCCAAGTCGACCTCACCTGCACGCGGTGCGCTCTGCTAACAGACCAGGCTCTGGTGACACACCGACCCGCACTGGGCTGGCGTGGTAGGACTAAAGCCCAATTCCCCGTCAATTATCCTTAAGGGATGCCTATGCCCAGCAGTTACAGGCTGATAATAAGGGCACATTTCATTTCAGAATTTTAAATTTCTTTTGCAATACTCAATCTTGTATCTTATCTACCACAGCATCTTCTTTCACTCTAACTAACTTTCTTCTGTTATTACCATCATCATCCGATAGCCTCTCAAATAGGCATTTCCAAAGATCTCCGCTCCAATTGGACGAATATGTTATACAAAATAAATAATTGTATAGTAAACAGGAATTTCTCTACCATCCGTACCCACAACTACATCGCTTCGTGACGTACGGAATAGTGAGGTATGCGCGCGCACACACGCGCGGCGCCGCGCCAACAGCCGTGTGTGGACGTGACGTGTGTGCATGTGCGCGTGTGAGTGGGGAGGAAATTATGCGGAACTATTGCGGCGGGGCGCGGCGCGGCGCGGCGGGTGCGCGGAGACTTTTCTTGTTATTGTTAGGTGACGCAACAGGTCGCGGCGGCGCGGCGGCGCGGCGGCGGTGCCGGGCGGGCGCCGGTTTGATTCCCATACAACTTTACTGAAGGAAATCGTCCCGACGCAACCGACAAGTTCTACTGGTGGTAGTTCTCCGTGTCCGGAGGCCGTCTAGGCACCGCCGCAGCTGACAAACGATGCCGTGCAAACATTACTGTGTTCCGGTTTGAAGGGCGCTGCACCTACTGATAAGAGAGCATCTTAACTGAAATGTGAAAGCGACGAGTACTCACGGTGCAGTGTTTACCATCCCAACTAGCGCCACCTTATAGACGGACGTATCACTTACTATCAGGTGATCGTCTCTCACGTCTCTTCGCTTCGTGAAATTAAAACATAAACGCAAAGTTGACAATACGACGTACTACAATGTATCCGCACTTTGTCTTGTTACCTTAGTCATTTCACTAGCTACAGCGTCCTTCAAACCGGAACACAGTAATACTTGCGCGTTGGTATACAACGCTGCAATAGGCGGTCTCTATATACTACATATTAAACCCTAAACAAAAATAGTGTATTAAAATAGGTTCAATTAATATCTAGATCCAGCTTTAACAGCACACCTCTTTTTCTCGTCGACGGTTAAAGCAGTTCATCCTATTCATGTCATAACCCTGCAGAGTGGGGTAGCCGGAGGGGGTGACGGCAGACAGGCCCGTGATACGGGGCGCGAGGGTTGCGGCGGGTCACGACATGACACAAGGTCAGGGCACCTACGCAGGACACCTAAAGCGCGCTTAGAAGTACCAACAACAAAACAAGCACAGGCCGTGGATCCGGGTCCATGAGCCCAGTGTCAGATGAGCTGTAAGAGCCGCTGTGGCTTGCAGCCCGGTCTACATCAAGAATTAGGAAAACAAAACAAGTACTGTTACGAAGTTAACTGCAACTGTAACTGTATGCCAGTTAACTATTGTAATAAAACTTGCGTTTGGAGGGTGTGAAGGGGTGTGATGGGGTGTAAGGGTTCCCGCGCAACTGACAGGATTCAAGCCAGCCTCACCAGCTCGTGGTGCACCCTGATAATCAACAAACGAGGCTCTAGCTCCTGCCAACGTGCGTTGGACTAATAGTGGGAAATGAGCAGAATCTTTGGGGGAGGTTTATGTCCAGCAGTGGATGCAGCTGTCTGCAGCTGATGGTGATAGAGTCCAGGTTATGACCGAATGAGCTAGAACATTCTAGTACTCCCTATCTTTTGTACTATCTGCGCATGATCTTCACTCTCCATGGTACATACTGAACCCTCAGGATCAGAAGGAGTAAGGGAAACGTGGAAAGTAGGGCACTGCTGCAGAGACCAGGTAGGTACCACTGTGTTCCGGTTTGAAAGGCGGTAGAGCTGGTGAAATGACTGAAGTAACGAGATTCAACATGTCTTAATGCGATCAGCTCAATATGGTGCTTCATCCTTCCAACTACCGCAATTTTTTATGGAAGGGCGTATCACTCACCATCAGGTGAAGGTGCCGCTTTTGTAGTCTTCGTCGTTCTTCCATTAAGCATCTTATTACTGCAGCCTGATGGAAGAAATTCTTCCTCTTCATCATTACATTACAGTTCGTCTCCCTGCGAAAACTCGAGAAACCATTTCTTCCTTCTTTGCTGACGGTACTTACAGCTTGAACGCGTGAGATCATCTATGTAGATTCGCCCCACTGGTGGTGCGAGGAGGCGATGTTACGGTGATGGTGCATAATGAGCGGTCTGATGGTGACGTGCCGGTGCATCTAAAACTGAATCCTTGTTTTTCTGAAATAAGACAGGATGTGGAGGATATTGACTTCCGTGTCAATAAAATTCCTTTACAGAACAAAGTTTTTTTTTATTCTACGAGGTGACGAAACGGGTTGGTCGTTCACCTGATGTTGAGTGATACACTCAGCCATTATAACGTGGTCCTAGATAGCATGATATGTACAGTCGTCGCCTTGAGATATACGATGATGTCTCGTTACTCCAGTAATTTCACAAGCTACAGCACCTTTCAAACCGGAACGGAACCGGCAGGCAGGGCTTACCTTAGTCCTATTCTTACTAGCTGGAGACTACGGGGCAGTGCGGTGGTACCTAGACTGCCTCCGACATCAGAGACCTACTACCAGAAAAGATAACAAGTGAGCTGATGGTGATGCATGATTACGCGGATAGGATAATATACCATCACCACCATCCACCATCAGCTCGTCGCTTCGATACATATGATATTAAGTCTCATTACCCTCAGTAATGTCACAAGCTACAGCACCTTTCAATCCGGAACACAGTACTGTTTGGAAGAAGTTGGAGCTGCGATGGTACCTAGATGATCTCCGAAAACATTGACTAGGAGATCTAAAATGACCTAAGTTATTCAATGCTATATACTAGTAGAAGAGTGATGCACTGGCAGACGGAGGAGGTCGAGGTTCAGAAACAATACAGTAGTAGACCGGCATCACATCCTCCGAGGAGCTTCCCTACCTTGCGCAGAATGCCCATATTATTTTCGAAGTTAACAACCAACCTTCAGGCATGAAGAGGCAGGAGCAGAAGAGCAGAGCAGCACCTTTTTCTGTCTGCCAGCAGTAGTGTACAAGCTCCACCGTGTGCCAACTTTAATGATGCTGTAGCTACTGATTACTAAAGCAGTTTTATCCAGCCGGATGTGAAAATGTAATTTTTCTGAAGCCACGGAATCGAACCGGAAACCTAGACGTTATGAAAGAGTTAGCTGTTGAGTTAATGAAATAGTTCTTCTATAAAGGTCCTAAGATACGAACCTTGAAACTATGGATGTAGGGGGTGTAAGGGAACCCACAAAACTACTCACCGGACCCAAGTTAACTTCATCTACTCGTGGGGTACCCTGCTAATCAACAAATGAGCACCAACCTGCATGGACCCGCATGGTGGCAAGTGGCCCAAATTCTTCCATAGGAACCTCTCTACAAACGAAGGTCACAGGAAGCCGCTGGATGCGGGCAGCGCTGGACTGTCCGAAGTCGAGATCTTTGAGGGGGCGGCTAAGTAGTCATACTCTATAAATATAATATAATAATATACATATGTAGCCTGAACCGAATGAAACCCTCGGGGGTGTTCTGATGAGGAAAGCGAAGAGTCATCGAGGGTCGTTGCAGGAAGACCTGTGTACAATAAGACGTATATAGTTCCGACCACTATACGACATGGACAAGGCGTAAAGACATTCAGCTCATCTGATGAGAAGGTGGCCACAACCATAGGACATATGTAGGGATTCTGGAGAGACCTCGAAGACCTTAACATTCTCCAGCTCCTGATTACCCTGCGAAGGAAGTTCATTTTACGACATAACTATTTTTCGGTTTCTAATTATGCTCCACAGCTTACCCTTAAAAGCAACCCCTGTAAAAATTTAGTAATTAAACCATTCATTAAAACCTTATTATTATTGCTGATAGGTCTCTGCCGGAGACCGTCTAGGTAGCCAGCACTAGTGTGCAAATATTACTGTGTTCCGATTTGAAGGGCGTTGCAGGTACTGTAACTACCTGTGTAACTACAATATAGATCTTATGTCGCAGGCGATGAGCGCGGCGCGTTGCAGTGTCTAACATCGCAACTAGCGCCTAATCGTATCGCTTAATGTTGGGCGAACGTCTCGCTCGTCTCGTCGCTTAATCATATAAAAAAAATCAATTTTTAGTCTAATTCTGAAGTGACGTGTACTTGAAGGTATCGTTATACGTTATAATGACATAAAGCGAACACTGCACGTCATCTCATTCACTTGGTATTAAGTGACAAAGTGATGCCAACCAGAATTACACCAAAACAGCATCACGCCGCGCCCGTTACTTCTTATAACATGTCTCAACTACGAACTGTAATATATATATATATATATATATATATATATATAGTTCAAGACAATGTATTCCATAAACGTATTATATGATATATTCTCTAACATAAGAATATTTTAGAATACCAAAATACTTACAAGAGTCAAATTTCTTTTAAACATCTTAAGTTTAACATTTTTTCATAAATTACTACATTTTATGTTTTGTATATTTATTTAGATAAAAATATATTACAGTATATTATAGTACAGTACAGTATATTAATATATTTAAGTTATAGTAAGTCTCTGATCTAGGTACTTAAATGCATTGTCTGCGTTTCCCACTTCTAATCGTTTAAAAAATTTAAACTTTCCAGTGAAAAAAAAATTGGTATTGTTAGGTTATTGGATGTCAGATTCACGGAACTCAAGCCAGCCTCACCAGCTCGTGGTGCCGCTAATCAACAAACGAGGCCCTGACTCCCACCGACCCGCATTGGTTTGGCCTGATGGGAGATGTCCTACATTGCCCCAAATCAACCCCTACATACGACGACTTCTACTGCCCGCCGGTACCACAGGCCGTGCTGGCTGTGGACAAATTGATGTGGATATCTTTGGGGCAACCCTATGTCCAGAGGTGGACGTCCATCGACTGATGATGACAATAGTGATGATGTATATAGGATTTAATAAACGATTGATACTCACCTATTACGATAACTAAACACTTAATTAAAAAATTAAATTATTTCTTAATGTACAGCAGAGCAGCGGAAGACTAAAAATAGTATACTATCAAAGAGCATTTAAGAGAAAAAGGTAATTTTTTTGCCGCCAGAAGTCCATCGCTTCTATTAGTATTAAATTAACGCTGTATCACAAGCAAAATCGCATTAATGCTTAATAATACAGAATTTAGAAGAACCTATGTTCTGGTGAAGGTCCCAAGAAGCCGCTGGATATTGAATAGATAAGTGCAGAGATTGCCCAATGAGGCATGATGATGTCCAGCAGTGGAGCCATTCCGGCTGATTATGAAAGAACAATTTAAAATGGACGCCGTGTACAAGTTGCGTACAAACAAACAATGATAATTAAAAATAATCAAATAAACAGTAATGGATGTACAAAAACGTTCGCCGGCGTTGTGTGTAATTTAAAAAAAAGTAATGACGTCCCATTTCGCGCGGGACGGGAGGCTCAAAAATTAAACGCCCCTCTCTGTGTGCCGGCGTGGAAAAAAAAGAAAAAGGCTGCAACACAAACGCAAATCCATCGTGAGCACGACGAAAACGCGCGCACACCGTCACGCGGTCACGCGGTCACGCGGCTCCACACCGGCGCGCGGCCGCAACACACGCGCGATATTGCGCAGAATGCGTTTATAACTACACACACACATGCGCACGCAAACCGGTGCACACACGCGCGAAATTCGGTGTTCCTACAATCCAAATTTCTGCGGGTGTGTGTGAGGCCATCATTCCCACGCGTGCTGATTGTGTTCACATGTTAGTTTTACAAACAATGTGTGTACATTTAAATTTAAACTTTATGAAGTACAGAATAAGATTGAAAATCGTTCGGCCGTAGTTAATGATTGGGCTGCATTTGTTTGGTAGTGTGCGGCAATACGATTCGTTCGTTTTGTTCCTTTTTTAAATTTCACCGTTTAGTTCAATCTATTTATTGGTTGTGGGCGTGTGTGCGGCTGCGGTCGCGTATGCACACGCGCTCCGGCGCGCGTGTGTGCGGCCGCGAAAGTGCGTAGAAAAATTGGCGGATATAATTATATATTATCGGCTATGTTTTACCCGCGGCGCCGCTCGCTCGGTAGCACCGCATCCGCGACCGCCATGTTTGGAGAAAGTTTTCGCACGGGCTACGTTCATCATCGTCAGACATTATCGCCTCCACACTCTAAACAACTGTTACAAAAAGCAACGCACTCCAACAAAGACCCCACAATTTTTGTTATAACATAATATTCGGCTGGCGGTAGGACTTTTCACACCGCAAATTTCCCGCCATAACAGCATCGCTATTGTGCAATATTATATGCAAGAACTTATCGCAACCACGCTCCCACCGTCGCACAACACCATGTGAAATCGAGGTCGAGTTTTAACTTACAAATAAAATCATAAAGCTTAAGTGCGCGTATTGAGACACAAGTCAAGCTAAGTCGCAATCCGAGAAGGATCATTTATTTGTTTAAATTAATTATTTAAAGGGATGATGATTAAACAAAGGTATGATGAAACATAATGAAATCGTGTTATCTATAGCAACCACTTACTATTCTTATCAATGAAGTAGGCCTGCGTGGCGATACACTAAAAGCGTGGACCATATCATCTGTAACTGACTGCTATCTCACAACAAAGGAATCATTTAGAAAGAGCTAGAGATCAAGATGAAAAGCTAACAGCTTTGTTTTATTCTATTAAGCGAGAAGACGAGCGGGATGTTCACCTGACGGCAAGTGACACACACACAACGTGGCGCTAGTTGCAATGGTATTGGTATTGTCGCGAACATAGTGTAGTAAAGTAACTCGCTTGGGCATCATGACCCTTACCGACCTACAGTATATGATACGCTGCACCGCATTGCGCTCGTCGCTTTGAGACATAACTTGAGTCACGTTACCCGAGTAATTACAGTAACTGCAACGCCCTTCAAACCGGCGCTGCGGTGGTACCCACTTAGCTTACTAGCGGTCTCCTGCGACCGAGACACCACCAGCGGTAGCAACATTATATATCAGAACTTGACTGTATCCAACGGGATAACGTCTGACGAGACTGTAGCCGCTGTTAGAAAGCTATATCCTGTTACTCATGACAAAAGTTGAACAGCTGATTCGAATGTTGGACCCTAAGCAATCATGGTGCGAGAGGGTGGCAGGGTAGGGGTGGGGTTGTAGTGCTCTCTACACATATATTTATTTATTTACTTACACACAGTAATGAATGTGATCTCAATCAAAATGTAAGTAAAGTTAACACATTGTTTCATTATGGTAACTTATTTTAATCATCACAATAACTTTCCGGATATAAATTCTAAACTTAGGATACAGTTAAACTTAACCGCATTCTAATTTCACATGCACTTGAACCGATTAAGTAACGCAACGGTTACTGCTAAGTAATAACTTTCATTTGGTTTTTAAAGGCATTCGTTTTAAGTAACTTCTCACTTTGCTTCTTTACTTTCTCGTCTCCGTGGTGCAGTGGTTAAGTGGTTATCTAACACTGCGGTCCCCGGTTCGAGTCCGGGAACTTACTTAAAGTTTGTACGGTTGAAAGATTTTTTCCAACTTGTTTAACTTATTGTAACTTTAATGCCTATATATCATGGCGCTAGTTAAGATAATATACACAGCATCACATTGTATTCGTTTTGAGATTTAAACTGTTAAGTCTCGTTATCTTAGTAATTTCTCTAGGCGTGCTTAAAACCGGATCATATATATGTTTGTATACTAGTGTTTTATAAAATAAGAGCTGGGGTGATACTTAGACCTACCATCAGTTTATTTTATTCACGTTAAAACGTTTTTGCTATAACTTAACAGTAAAGTTATTTAAGTTAAATGCGAATGTAAAGCTCATTACAGCTTTTGTAGCTTTGAATTAATTGTTTGTGTTAAATGAATAAATAAATAGAGCATTAACCGAGTGCACCCCGAGAGCTCTGCACACGATGGCTCGCAAGATGAGTGGGGGTGCGCGCGGCGGTGCAGCCGGATCGCTGGTAAACTCTAAAGCAATTAACTTATCCGTATTGCGAATCCTTTAACCAACTGCTGGCCCGGTTAACTAAAGTACTCGTATTACAAGTCCGCCATAGCCTTGCTAGGTTTCAACTGTCACCTAGTAACAAGTGTAATTGCGAAGCAGAGCAGTCGTGGTCGAGGAATATCAGGGAACGGACTGGCATATCCGCGCGGTCCGAATTGTTCCGCGGGACCGGATACGGAAAGGACTGCACCACGCTCATCGCAGACCTTCATCAGTTGGAGCGCTTTAAAAGGAAGAAGGATAAGAACGCAGCAGCTAAAGAAATTACTGAGGTTATGATATACAATCTTGTCCCTATGAGTCGTGTAAACATCCTAACTGGCGCCTTCGTGCTACGAGCGGACGTTACGCCAACTACCAGCGGATGCACTGTCGCCTATTGGACTAATAGACAATTTCCGTTTTTCTTTATTCATTTCTTTCTATCTTTTATCCATTCTTTCCTAGTTTCTTTAATTCTTCCTTTTTTCACTTTATTCATTTCTTTCTTTCTTACATTCGTTCTTTCCTAGTTTCTGTAATTCTTCTCTTCTTCATTCTATTAATTTCTTTCTTTCTTGCTTGCATTCTGTCCCGGTTTCATTAATTCTTATGTCCTATGTCCTTCACTTTATTCATTTATTTCATCCATTCTTTCTCAGTTTCTTTAATTCTTCCATTCTTCACTCTATTCGTTTCTTTTTCTTACTTTCTCGCTTGATAACACAAAATAACAATTATCTCTTTAGACCTTTCTCCTCCTTTAATGTCTTCGTCTCCTTATTTCTTTCTTTCTATCTATCATGAACACCTCTCGGTTCATATCGACGTTAAAAAATTAACTAAGACGTCAAAGTGTAACTTTAATTCACAGAGCTAAGTTATAATGCACAAAGTTGGCTGGAATCGAACTGAGTGTCTACTGTAGTTAGTAATTAGGCTACGAGCCGATGATGATGTATTAGTTATGATATAAAACTCCTTTTGGGGTAATGTGGATGGGGTTGCACGAAACGAAAATGTGTAACGAAAGAGAGACAACTGTAAATATATTTATCATTTAGCCTATGAGAGAATGAGATGGAACACGTTTCTGTATAGTTTCCTCATCCTTCGTCACCACTTTGTGGAGACCAGTTTCCATGATACACATTACACATACTACTCGAAGTATATGGAGAAAGAGAGAGAGAGAGAAACGGCTTTAATAAGAGTATTTTATAGCACATTATTTTAATCTTCTTTTCTCTCTTTCTTTCTATCGTAATTTCATCAATTAAATTGTCCATCAATAGTTTTCTCTGTTTACCGCGTCTGTAGGGTATTCCTCATTCTCTTGCAAATCGACTGCAACACAAAGTATCAGTAGTATCAGTTGTATCGCGTATCGCAAGTATCGCAAATATCATCATCATCAACCGACAGACGAAGATCTGCACATCTTCGTCATCTCTCGATTTTCATTTGTAGGAGTCATATGGACCTGGGCCAATTCCCACCACGCTGGACCAATGCGGGTCGGTGGAAGCCAGAGCTTCGTCTGTTGATTAGCAGGGTGCACCACGAGCTGGTGTGGTTGGCTTGGGTTCCGTGAGTTGTTATGCTTACTTAGAATGTAAGCTCTTCGTCCTAAGTTGGTGTTAAGTTTGCGTTAAATAAATTTTAGTTCGCGCGGTGACTGTTAAACCCCAAAATTGAGACCCCCGCCGGCCAACACATTGAATCATTCTCAAATGTATAAACATAAGTACACGCTACTGTGTGCGTGTGCGTGTGCGCGTGCGTGTGCGCGTGCGCGTGTGTGCGTGCCGGGTGAAATTCAACTTGTTCTAAGGAGTAGTCGATGCAGGTATCAGCAACATTGTGGAAACTTAACGTTACTTATTAACTTACAAATAAGTATGGTGAAGAATATTGTAATGATCTTGAATAGTATTTTATAATAGTAGTTATTTAGTATTCATACTACTTATTATACTAGTTTTGAGGAGTACTGTTTTAGGGTTAAATTTATGTACATTGCCTCTCATTTATGTATACATCATCAGCAATAGACGTCCACTGTTGGACATAGGCCTCCCCCAAAAATACCCACATCGAAGTAGGGATTCATATGGAAGGATTTGGGCCAGTTTCCATCACGCTGGCCCAACGCGGGTTGGTGGGAACATCTATGTATGTATATTTAAAAAAAAACTCTTCTATAAGCTGATGAAATTAGGCTAAGTCAACGAGAGAAATCTATTGTTGCTTAAACGTACTAAGTAATTAACAATAATTCCTAACACCAATGTCTATCCGGAATCGAACCAAAAACCTTTGGAATACAAATAACTACTGGGCCATAGCGTCTGTTATACCATATATAGCAATTCTACTTAATCTGTAATGAAGCTTTGTTTTATGTTGCAGAATTCCAATAAAGAGACAATCTTGTCAATGTTCCCACTGTTGGGATTCGATACTCTCACAAAGAATAAGCCCGACAACCACACAGCGTGGGGTGTCGGTGGATATCACGTTTCCGAAAGCCGTTATAAATATGAGTGAAGATATATCAGAAAAAGTTCAGTCCGATCAGGAATCGAACCCGCGCCTCCTGGTCATATACAGCGCGTACTGAGCTATAAACCCTTCCATATGTTAACTTGATTTTTTCTTTCTACTTGAAAGGAATAGTTAAGTTATCACACAAAATGTCTCTGTGACTTTTTTTTATTTTTTATTAAATTAAGCGACTAAACGAGCGGGACGTTCACTTGATGGTAAGTGATACGCCCGCCCACATCGCGCTAGTTAGGACGACATGCACTGCACCACCGCGCTCGTCGCGGTGAGACACAAGTTGAGTCTCGTTACCTCAATACACTAGCTACAGCGCCCTTCAAACCGGATCACAGTACTGTGTGTTGGCCGCAATGGGTGCGGCGGCGGTACCTCCCTAGACTGACCGGCAACAGAGACCTACCACCAGTCATATTCTAGATTTATCTTAGAATTCTTATATTATATTATTATTATAAAAACAAATTCAATTGTCTAGATATATTTAATGGTAGTGGTCTAGGTATTGCCGCAGCTTTTATTCCTACTAAACAGCAGTGTGCAAACATTACTATGTTCCGGTTTCGAGGACGCTGTAACAATTTTTTCATTCCAATTACTAATGAAACAAGCTATACAATTGCTCGTAACAAGTATCCGGATGATATATCGATATATTTTACTCGTACCGTTTAGTCATGGTAAGCCTTGTTACTGCAGTAATTCCACTAGCTATTACCAGTGAAATTGTTAAGACATTATCTCATATAGCCACGAGCAGCATCATGTGGGGTACATCGTCTGAACTAGCGCCACAGTTGTGAATATCCACCTGAATCCGATGAAGCCGCTATGGCCGTCGAAGTAACTGGCCGCGCGGTCTTCATCGTAAAAAGAATGAAACAGCTGTTATGTACTCGGTCGATGGCATGGTGTGAACACACCGTTGTGTGTATATAATGTAACATTGTGAAATGTTCGCGGCTCCTGCGATAGAGTAATGTTACACGAGCAACAGGTCCGCGGCGGCCATTTTGAAATAAGTTTTTTAGTGCTTTCGAATTTCGGGTGCGCCTAGGCCGATGACCCCGCCGCTCGGGACCCGGTAGGGCCGCGCCGCGCCCGCAAGGGCCCCTAAGCATTATTACCTTACAAATTACACACGATCCGCAATACATTGAGACACCCGACACATGCACACCGCTACACTACTGTTTTAAAGTTATACATGTAAGTGATTTCATTATTAATACATATATATATATATATATATATATATATATATATATATATATATATATATATATATATAAGTGAGTGTTTATTCACCTCTGCCTTCCCTTACCGGGAAAAATGCGTGATAATATAAAAAAAAAAATAATGTATATAAATACATAATGATAACATAAACATAGACACACACAACACCGCTTTCTGCATAGTAATTAAGATCAAATTCTATCTTTAAGTTATAAATAAGTAATATGACTTTTACTTCTGGGTAAATACCAACACAACGCCTGTTCCAAACGAGAAACAGTAGTGTGCAATTACCGTGTTCCAGTTAAAAGAAAATTACTGAGGTAACGAGACATATCTCGAGGTGAAAAGCTCGATGTGGTGCAGTGTATATCATTCTAACTATTGTGATATCATGCCACAAAGCTGGTTGTGTATGCTGTGCTCTGTGATAGTATGTTATCTGTGGAATTGTAACTCTAGAACTAATCAAATATGAACTAATTTTAATTAGCTGTAAACCCATGAAGACATCTTTTAAATAGTTTACCATCAGCTCTTCCAGTATCTAAGTTTCTTTGATTACTCACGCACATACATAACGAAAGCGAATCGTATGTTGGGCCCACATCCTTGTGTGGCTCCTGGCTTCTTGTAAAATTCTTCTCCAGATATCAATAACACATTCGGAATATGTATCTGTCTTTTTACACTCGCATGATACTGCACCCATACTTTTGCTCCCTGCTTAATCCCAGGACAGACTAGAAGAAAATGCTTGTAGGCATTATGGCCGCCTTTTTTAATTTTTTAATATGTGCAAATAAAGTTTAAAGTAAATAAATATCTTCGATGTCGTCTTCTATACTATCGCTATGAAGGCGGCAGTACAGGAGAAAGAAGAGAATCATAGTAGAGTAACATTTAAAAATAAAATTAGAGGATATAATAAAACGAAAAGAGAGGTCGACATTATTAAAAAAGAAAACAGTAGTGATATTATGGAGAAACAAAGATAATTAACGTGATCACGATTATAGAGAGAGAGATAATTGACGTGGGTACAATTATAGAAAGACAAAACTGACTAACGTGGTCATGATTATAGAGAGAGAGATAATTAACGTGGGTACAATTATAGAAAGACAAAACTGACTAACGTGGTCATGATTATAGAGAGAGAGATAATTAACGTGGGTACAATTATAGAAAGACAAAACTGACTAACGTGGTCATGATTATAGAGAGAGAGATAATTGACGTGGGTACAATTATAGAAAGACAAAACTGACTAACGTGGTCATGATTATAGAGAGAGAGATAATTAACGTGGGTACAATTATAGAAAGACAAAACTGACTAACGTGGTCATGATTATAGAGAGAGAGATAATTAACGTGGGTACAACTATAGAATGACAAAACTGACTAACGTGGTCATGATTATAGAGAGGGAGATAATTAACGTGGGTACAATTATAGAATGACAAAACTGACTAACGTGGTCATGATTATAGAGAGAGAGATAATTAACGTGGGTACAATTATAGAATGACAAAACTGACTAACGTGGTCATGATTATAGAGAGGGAGATAATTAACGTGGGTACAATTATAGAATGACAAAACTGACTAACGTGGTCATGATTATAGAGAGAGAGATAATTAACGTGGGTACAATTATAGAATGACAAAACTGACTAACGTGGTCATGATTATAGAGAGAGAGATAATTGACGTGGGTACAATTATAGAAAGACAAAACTGACTAACGTGGTCATGATTATAGAGAGAGAGATAATTGACGTGGGTACAATTATAGAATGACAAAACTGACTAACGTGGTCATGATTATAGAGAGAGAGATAATTAACGTGGGTACAATTATAGAAAGACAAAACTGACTAACGTGGTCATGATTATAGAGAGAGAGATAATTGACGTGGGTACAATTATAGAAAGACAAAACTGACTAACGTGGTCATGATTATAGAGAGAGAGATAATTAACGTGGGTACAATTATAGAAAGACAAAACTGACTAACGTGGTCATGATTATAGAGAGAGAGATAATTAACGTGGGTACAACTATAGAATGACAAAACTGACTAACGTGGTCATGATTATAGAGAGGGAGATAATTAACGTGGGTACAATTATAGAAAGACAAAACTGACTAACGTGGTCATGATTATAGAGAGAGAGATAATTGACGTGGGTACAATTATAGAATGACAAAACTGACTAACGTGGTCATGATTATAGAGAGAGAGATAATTAACGTGGGTACAATTATAGAAAGACAAAACTGACTAACGTGGTCATGATTATAGAGAGAGAGATAATTGACGTGGGTACAATTATAGAAAGACAAAACTGACTAACGTGGTCATGATTATAGAGAGAGAGATAATTAACGTGGGTACAATTATAGAAAGACAAAACTGACTAACGTGGTCATGATTATAGAGAGAGAGATAATTAACGTGGGTACAACTATAGAATGACAAAACTGACTAACGTGGTCATGATTATAGAGAGGGAGATAATTAACGTGAGTACAATTATAGAATGACAAAACTGACTAACGTGGTCATGATTATAGAGAGAGAGATAATTAACGTGGGTACAATTATAGAATGACAAAACTGACTAACGTGGTCATGATTATAGAGAGGGAGATAATTAACGTGGGTACAATTATAGAATGACAAAACTGACTAACGTGGTCATGATTATAGAGAGAGAGATAATTAACGTGGGTACAATTATAGAATGACAAAACTGACTAACGTGGTCATGATTATAGAGAGAGAGATAATTAACGTGGGTACTATTATAGAAAGACAAAACTGACTAACGTGGTCATGATTATAGAGAGAGAGATAATTAACGTGGGTACAATTATAGAATGACAAAACTGACTAACGTGGTCATGATTATAGAGAGAGAGATAATTAACGTGGGTACTATTATAGAAAGACAAAACTGACTAACGTGGTCATGATTATAGAGAGAGAGATAATTAACGTGGGTACTATTATAGAAAGACAAAACTGACTAACGTGGTCATGATTATAGAGAGAGAGATAATTAACGTGGGTACAATTATAGAATGACAAAACTGACTAACGTGGTCATGATTATAGAGAGAGAGATAATTAACGTGGGTACAATTATAGAATGACAAAACTGACTAACGTGGTCATGATTATAGAGAGAGAGATAATTAACGTGGGTACAATTATAGAATGACAAAACTGACTAACGTGGTCATGATTATAGAGAGAGAGATAATTAACGTGGGTACAATTATAGAATGACAAAACTGACTAACGTGGTCATGATTATAGAGAGAGAGATAATTAACGTGGGTACAATTATAGAATGACAAAACTGACTAACGTGGTCATGATTATAGAGAGAGAGATAATTAACGTGGGTACAATTATAGAATGACAAAACTGACTAACGTAGTCATGATTATAGAGAGAGAGATAATTAACGTGGGTACAATTATAGAATGACAAAACTGACTAACGTGGTCATGATTATAGAGAGAGAGATAATTAACGTGGGTACAATTATAGAATGACAAAACTGACTAACGTGGTCATGATTATAGAGAGAGAGATAATTAACGTGGGTACAATTATAGAATGACAAAACTGACTAACGTGGTCATGATTATAGAGAGAGAGATAATTAACGTGGGTACAATTATAGAATGACAAAACTGACTAACGTGATCATGATTATAGAGAGAGAGATAATTAACGTGGGTACAATTATAGAATGACAAAACTGACTAACGTGGTCATGATTATAGAGAGAGAGATAATTAACGTGGGTACAATTATAGAATGACAAAACTGACTAACGTGGTCATGATTATAGAGAGAGAGATAATTAACGTGGGTACAATTATAGAATGACAAAACTGACTAACGTGGTCATGATTATAGAGAGAGAGATAATTAACGTGGGTACAATTATAGAATGACAAAACTGACTAACGTGGTCATGATTATAGAGAGAGAGATAATTAACGTGGGTACAATTATAGAATGACAAAACTGACTAACGTGGTCATGATTATAGAGAGAGAGATAATTAACGTGGGTACTATTATAGAAAGACAAAACTGACTAACGTGGTCATGATTATAGAGAGAGAGATAATTAACGTGGGTACTATTATAGAAAGACAAAACTGACTAACGTGGTCATGATTATAGAGAGAGAGATAATTAACGTGGGTACAATTATAGAATGACAAAACTGACTAACGTGGTCATGATTATAGAGAGAGAGATAATTAACGTGGGTACAATTATAGAATGACAAAACTGACTAACGTGGTCATGATTATAGAGAGAGAGATAATTAACGTGGGTACAATTATAGAATGACAAAACTGACTAACGTGGTCATGATTATAGAGAGAGAGATAATTAACGTGGGTACAATTATAGAATGACAAAACTGACTAACGTGGTCATGATTATAGAGAGAGAGATAATTAACGTGGGTACAATTATAGAATGACAAAACTGACTAACGTGGTCATGATTATAGAGAGAGAGATAATTAACGTGGGTACAATTATAGAATGACAAAACTGACTAACGTGGTCATGATTATAGAGAGAGAGATAATTAACGTGGGTACAATTATAGAATGACAAAACTGACTAACGTGATCATGATTATAGAGAGAGAGATAATTAACGTGGGTACAATTATAGAATGACAAAACTGACTAACGTGGTCATGATTATAGAGAGAGAGATAATTAACGTGGGTACAATTATAGAATGACAAAACTGACTAACGTGGTCATGATTATAGAGAGAGAGATAATTAACGTGGGTACAATTATAGAATGACAAAACTGACTAACGTGGTCATGATTATACAGAGAGAGATAATTAACGTGGGTACAATTATAGAATGACAAAACTGACTAACGTGGTCATGATTATAGAGAGAGAGATAATTAACGTGGGTACAATTATAGAATGACAAAACTGACTAACGTGGTCATGATTATACAGAGAGAGATAATTAACGTGGGTACAATTATAGAATGACAAAACTGACTAACGTGGTCATGATTATAGAGAGAGAGATAATTAACGTTTAATATTGGTATTTCTTTGTAAGTTGAGTAGTAGACCATAAAAGGTTGGCAACCCATTATCTATCTTTTCCGTATTCCCTGATATTAAAACCTTATTAATTCTAATTTGTTTGATGTTAAACTTAAGTTTTTGCAATATTGTTAGCTTAGGTAACTTCTCAATCTTCAGCTATCTGCTGGTGTAACTTACTCCAAGATCGGTTCAACCGTTGCGGAGATTATCCGGAATAAGCATACAAGTTTATATAAGTGTTTGTATTCTAATAAGTTACTTTGATATTACATTCAATTTAATATAACTGGAAACATTTATATTTCTTTGATTAGAATTATTTTAAGATCAACAGTAGTCGGTGGATGTCCACTGCTGGACGTAAGCGTCCCACGAAATTCACTATGCGATTTCCATGTTTGTTTTATAGATTTGGTATTAATATAATAAAAAGAGGAAGTAATTTGTTTTGATATCATAATTCTAAACCCCTAAACCTCAATGCTTGTTGGATATCACTTATTTTCGAGTGAACTCATTGCGTTTTACTTTACATAATAAATTATACAGTAGAACATTTCATTAAAAGTACGAGTACTCATTCGGAAGGTGGACTATTATAATCTGACCTTTCGCAAACTGCTCTGCGACCGGAGAGCCCGGCACATGTTTAGGGTAAATAGAGCGCGATATATAAAACGCTGGGGTGGGGGTGTCAGGGTCCTAACTTTTCACTTTAAAGGGTTTTTTCGATGGACCTGCGTGTGGGGGGCTAGGTGTGGGGGCACGGGGGCCCGCTGCGGGCGGCGGTCGCCCGAACAAATACGTGAAAGTAGAGGAGCGTAATTTGATTCAGTTGTTACGCAACTGTCTAATGATATTAATTTTTTGAATACAAAATTTACATATTAACAAATATGCGGGCGCATTACAGCTTCCGGTACCCGCTGAAATAAATCAATAGATAATGAAAAATCTATCATTTGTTTTCGAACTTCCATCGACGTCAAGTTCTAAGACCACTAGCTACAATATCAATGACGAATGATGTTCACTAACAAAACCTAAACAGAAACAATTTTTACTAAAATCAAACAAAATACTAAACAGTTCCCGGTTTCCTTTGTTTGGCTTAACAGAAATATAAAAATATTATTGCGTTTCAATAAATTACTGTAATAACAAAACTTGAGCAACTGGTGGTAGGTCTCTGTTGCCGAAGACTAGAGCTACCACCGCAACACCTCTTGCAGCCGGCAAATAGTACAGTGCACACTATGTTCCAGTTTGAAGAGCGTTGTAGCTAGTGTAATTACTAGGGTAACGAGACATCATGTCCCAGGCTACTAGCCCAATATGGTGCAGTATCTATCATCCTAACTAACGGAACATTGCCATGGACAAGTGCACCACATATCATCAGGTGAAGGTCCCGCTCGTCCCATCGCTTAATTGAATACAAAAGAAAGATATAATGTTCATAAGTTTGATTTTCCATCATGTGTGTGCTCGTTTCTATTCTTTTTTTGAAAGGAAATACTTCCTACCATATATTATTAGTATACAGTAACTTCCGCCTGTGCGTGTTACACAACACGGTGTAACACGCACTTGAGATAATTTACACAAACGCAGAAGAATCCGGCTGAGAGAACATTATTGGCGTGCGTAACGACACCTCCGGGCGACATCGACCTGTACGTTTCGGGCCACATGTTATCCGGTGTAATTCACGAGCGGTAGCGTTTTCATATTAATCACCAACCAGAAGAAAAAGTTTTCATTCAGAGGTACACCGTGGGGTAATAACCGGTAAAAGGCCAGTGTAACCCCTCTGTTGCCCCCACAAAAGCAATGCAGGATTTGCCCACGGAAAAAAAGGCACTATGACCCTCCTCAGGATGCAAAAAATTCCTATCTGTTTTTGCTGACTGTATATTTTAAACGGACAAACAGATGTTAGAAAATAACGAGGACAATACTTAAATATACACAAGTTACACGATACGATTCACTCATCCCCTTTTCACCACCTGATGACAGGTGTCTCTATACTTAGGTTTTGGAAATTCCCATTGTGCAAATAAAGAGGTTCAGCTCCTCGATTTGCTTTAGGACAGCCAAGGAGTGGACCATCTTGCCGGCGTCAGTGTTGCCGTACCAATACGACGCGGGCGTCTTCGAGAGAAGAGTTAATATGCTGCTACCTGGTCAGTGTTCCTTAACACCACAGGCCACTTTACCACTTAACATCAGGTGGGATGGTAGTCAAGAGCTGACCACGATCTACGACTAATATGATAAACAGGGAGTGATTGATTAACAATTTTATAGAATAAAGTAGGAAACACCTCTGCGTACCCCTACTGGGAAAAAAGCGTGATAATATAAAAATAAAGTAGGAAATAACCTAAGAGATTATTAAAAATTAAATACAGATTTGAACATCTCTCTCTCTCCCTCTCTCTCTCTCTCTTCTTCACATATTTCTTTGGATATTTAGAGTATAGAGTATAGACTAGCCGTCATAGTATGCACAAAGAGGAGATCACGCGTCCCGTCTCATTCTCTACAGCCTATGAATACATTAACAACTATCTATTCGTTACAATTTTTCGTTTCATATAAGTAATTATATAACTTAACGTTATATACATAAAGTATATGATATATTTTTCTATTGCATTAATAACTAAAATTACTTTCACATAATATTAAGTGACAATTGTAGCGCGTGATCTATATTTCATATGGTTATAGAACATTATTACTAACGCTGTTTTGTATTATAAAAGTAGTACCTATCTCGACGATATCCACCATACAAACTTGACACCATCTGGGTCTGGTATTAGGGTCTCTATGTTACAAGCAGTAAGCGCTGCTGTCAAGTTTACTGTATGCAAGTAGACACTGACAAACATGACGTATATTGATCAGATAGTTTCCAATATATTTTTTTACTTCCTAACCTAATACTTTGATTTGTTTTCATCCAAATTTACCGCAATATAACTACTCGTGATAAATAATATAGTAGTCAAGAACTCACGGAATCCAAGCCAACCTCAGCAGCTCGTGGTGCACCCTACCAATCAAAAAACGAGGCTTTGGTACCCACCAACCCGCATTGGGCCAGCGTGATTGGAACTAGCCCAAATCATCACCCGATCGAGGTGGGCATCTTTGGTGAAACCCTATGTCCAGGAGCGTACCTCTATCGGCTAATAATTAAGTAACTGATTCAGACAGTATTTTGAGTAATAAATATAAGTTTGCAGTAAATTAATAATATGTAAAAATAACTTCCCTTTCGCCGGAAACCGCCACTGCTTCCGAATATTTTATAACGATTCATACTGAACTATCGAGGTATCTAATTCTGTAGAAGTCTTAGTTGTGAAGTGAACTAGCATAACAATCCTGTGTAAACATCCTAACTACGATATTATTGTTAATAACATCTCGGTGCAGGTTGTTGTGTGGACGCTTTCGTGTATTATTATCGAAACGCCGGACCCCCGTGCCGCGGCCGCGGCCGCGGCGGAGGCTCGCGCGCGCACCCCCTATCTAAAACCGTTTTAGAGAAATAAAACGCGAGTAGAGAGCTCCGGCTGGAATTACAGAGGGATTCAAACAACTAATAAATCGAAAAATAATAACGGGCCTCCGAGCCGGTGCCGGTTTAGCCGGCATTGTTTAGAAAGGTTCAGCCGGGCGTATGCCCGCTGGCGGCGATAACGCACCCCGAAACCGGGCCGATCTTATCACCGAAGTAGATAACAGATTATTCCGTTCCAATATATATATATATATTGTTTAGTTCAATTTGGTGTGTTTAACATTAACCAGGTTTTAATACATTTTATCTATTTCTTCTTCTTCTTCCTGCTGTCCTTTGCCCAGCTATGTGGGGTCGGCACAGTATGTACTTCTCTCACGTATTCCTCTATCAGTCGTCATATGTGAATTCACACTCTTCTCACACATGTCATCTTTCACACAATCCATCCACTCTTTCTTCGGTCTTCCTCTACCCTTATAACCATCGACGTTCAAACTCATTACTTTCTTTGTTATATATCCTTCATCCCTCCGCACAACATGCCCGCACCACGCTAAACTCTTGCTCCTCAATTTCTCCATCACTGGAGCAACTTTGAGACTTCCTCTAATATACTCATTCTTAATTCTACCCATCCTCGTCACACCGCACACCCATCTTAACATTCGCATCTCGACCACATGTAATGTATTTTGTTTCTAATGTTATTATTTTATTAGAGAACAACACTAAGCAAACCTGTCCATGTCATGGTAACATTTGTATTACTACAGCACAGTTTCACCATATCCAACTCGGTTGAACAGCATTCGGTAGCCCACGCGGTGTCTGAAGACAAAACTCTTCAACTCGTGCGTGTTACTGTCGGCTTTATAAAAAGGCTATACAAAGCTATGCTCGCAGTTTCTCTACGCGATCGAATCGGAAGTCTAGAGATCTGCAGGTGGACTAAGGTCAGCGACACAGCCCAAAAGACTCAAGCTGCAGTGGGCAGGGCACATTGCTCTAAGGACCGACTGCCGATGTGGCAGTAAAGTCCTGGAGTGGCGCCCGCGTACCGGTACACGTAGTGTTGGGAGGTCTTCCGACAAGGAGGACCCACGATCTGGTGAGAATCGTGGGACCAATGACGTGGAGATCTTTGGAGGACGCCAATGTCCAGTAGCGGACATCTATCGGCTGATGATAACGATGACAGTTGTACACTTTATAATTTCTCATATGTATGAATATACATACATAATACTATTCATCCCGTGCATTATTAACGTGATATTTAATATAATATTCAAAACATGTTCGCAGGGTTAGTCGACGATTTGGAGCACATCTATTTTTAACCGTAACCCGTGACCTCAAGTAATTGTTAAGTTTTAAACAAGTTAACACCTGTACATCCCTTTAAAATTTAACTTTAAGCTAGTAAAATAATAAAGATTCTAGTCTAGATATTTACTTGGGTCTTTTATTTCGTTTAATCCTTTTGGTGACGTAAGAATTCAAAAGAAATATACATATACTTCCGCTACGACATGTTCACTACGGCATTAATTATAATCTATAGTTATATATTTAATGAGCTCATATATACAATAGAATTATATGTTCTATATGTTATTACTTCCGCCAAAAAATATATTCTAAGTATAACAAATTCCAACATAGCGATGCAACTAAGCAAAGCAAAGTTTGAGTTATAACATTTCTTAAAAAGCACTTTTTTAATATACAACATAGTCTACGTTTCGTATAACATCATCACCTATTAATCAGTGAAAGCTTCACCAAATTTAATTCACAAATTCTATAGATTATTCTTAACAAACATACACATATATATATATATATTTAGATATATATAATAGGTTGTCAAATATCTCCCTTCCGCCTTTTTGTCTTTTGAATTTCGCGGCCATGTACAAAGCGCTACAGAGCTCGTATCTGGCAATACTATACATAATTTGAAAGGTCTTGACATAACCTACAAAACGACGCTATGCATAATTAGTTTGGATATTGCGTTCAACAGTTATAGACGTGTAAACATGGAGTTCACTAACGCCGAAATTCGCGCTATTTTAAAGTTTTCCTTCGTTAAAGGCAAATCCGCTAGAGAAACGTTCCGTGAGATTAATGGTGTTTTGGGGGATGGTACTCTATCACTTCGAACCGCGGAGGAATGGTTTCGACGATTCAGAGCCGGTGAAAACGACACCATGGATAAGCCAGCCGGCGGAAGACCTGTGACGACAAATACCGATCAAATCATGGACTACATCGAGTTAGACCGGCATGTGGCATCTCGTGACATCGCCCAGGAGATGGGAGTTAGTCACCAAACCATTTTAAACCATCCGCAGAAGGCTGGATACAAAAAAAAGCTTGATGTTTGGGTGCCGCATGATTTGACGCAAAAAAACCTTCTGGACCGAATCAACGCCTGCGATATGCTGCTGAAACGGAACGAACTCGACCCATTCTTGAAGCGGATGGTGACTGGCGACCAAAAATGGATCACATACGACAATATCAAGCGAAAACGGTCGTGGTCGAAGGCCGGTGAATCGTCCCAAACAGTGGCCAAGCCGGGATTGACGGCCAGGAAGGTTTTGCTGTGTGTTTGGTGGGATTGGAAGGGAATCATCCACTATGAGCTGCTCCCATATGGCCAGACGCTTAATTCTACCATCTACTGCGAACAACTGGACCGCTTGAAGCAGGCGATCGACCAGAAGCGTCCAGAATTGGCCAACAGGAAGGGTGTAGTGTTCCACCAGGACAACGCCAGACCACACACTTGATGACTCGTCAGAAGCTACGGGAGCTCGGATGGGAGGTTTTATCGCATCCACCATATAGCCCGGACATAGCGCCAAGTGATTACCACCTGTTCCTGTCCATGGTGAACGCCCTTGGTGGTGTAAAGTTGAACTCAAAAGAGACTTGTGAAAAGTGGCTGTCCGAGTTCTTCGCAAATAAGGAGGGGGGCTTCTACGAGGGAGGTATTATGAAGTTGCCGTCTAGATGGAAACAGATTATCGAACAAAACGGCGCATATTTGAACTAAATCCGATCACTGTAACACTTTTTATAAAGCATTGAATAAAGAGCAAAAAAGCGGAAGGGAGATATTTGACAATCTTATATATTTATATATAGAGAGAGAGAGAGAGAGAGAGAGAAAGAAACATCTATTGAGGGTTAATACTGTATAAACATTTATTTGTTTTAAGTAAAATCTGATTATTTCATGTAAACTGATACCAACTTTTTATTTACGTGTGTACCATAATTAACCCTTATAAAGTATGACGTCACCACTTCATCCGACGTCACTCCATTAGCGGCAGTGACGTCATAGTCAAGCCAGAGTCTATATAAAATATATCTAATGTCTACTTTAATGTAAACTATCATTAGCGGCTAACAGTAATAAATGATATGATTTTTTCTTCAATTAAATCACTCGATATCAAGTGATATTATTAAATGGCGATGTTAACAGCTTACTCGCTCTTTGAAGACGCCCACCTCAGACGGTGCCTTCAGCACGATGTCATAATTCTTCGCTGTTATTATCTAGAACGATGAACTGTTTTTTAATGGATAAAGCGAGGGGATGAGCACGGCTCACCTGATGGCAAGCGATACGCTTCACCATAACACGATCCTAGTTAGGACGATAAGCACTGCATCATATTGCGCTGATCATCTTGAGACATGAGATGTTGAGTCCCGTTACTTTAGTAATTTCACTAGCTACAGCGCCTTTCAAACCGAATCACAGTATTGTTTGCATAGTACTGTTTGTCAGCTGCAATATGCGCTGCAGTGGTACCTGTCTAAATGTCTGCAACGGAGCCTTACCGCCAGTAGAGCTGACCTCCTTTGTTTGATATGGGATAGTAGTCTTATAGTTCTTATATGAGCCCTAGGCGCTAGGCATCATCTGAACTTATAGACGTCCACTGTCGGACGTAGGTCTCCTGTAAGTCAATCCTCTGAATATGGTCACCTATACCGAACCCGCTCGTTACACGCAATCAATACAGCCTGCGGGCTCCAGCCGCGCCGGCGCATGCACTCAGGCGTTCGTCGTGAACTGTCACAATCGCTTATCAAAGTCCTCGCAAGAGGGTTAATGGAAGTCTGCACATCGCCGCGCCACATCCGGCAGTCGGCGGCGCGAGAGAAAAAAAAAGGTTTTTTTTCCCTCCCTACTAATGATTTGTATTTCGCAAACCGTTTTAATGTGTGCCTTCGGACATATTTAAAACGCAAACTTTTCCGTGCCCACCCACGCCCGGGGGCGCCCACATTTCGGTAGTTAGCGAGGGGTGGGTGAACCGGGGAAAAAAGATCCCTCTGGAGTGGGGTAAAAAATGCGTAGTTTTAGCTAATCTGCATGAGCGTGCGACGGGGGTAGGACGAGCGGGGGCGAGGTGTTGAGGGGGTTTGTTTAAACTGGGCCGGGGGGTGGTTTTAGGGATTTTTAGCGATGTACAAAAATGAGGAGAGCGGGTGCGGAATCGGATGTATTATGCGAGGATCTGTTTATACGTGACGCGGGCACGCGGCGTGACCACTCGCGGCACGCCGGCGGGCGGGACAGTCTCGCAGCGCGCCGCCATCGCGCATGTTGAAATTAAAAAAAAATTACACAACAACACATATTAACTACGTAATTAAACATCCCTCAAAAGTACACTTTGAAAGAATCATATATAACATCCTCAGGGCTTCAGCATTCTCCAACAATGGAGTTTATCCCCGAAGCAAATAATAATAAAAAAAAACAATTTGATAAATAATAGTAATAATTATAAATAACACATATATTAAATAAAATAAATCAATTAACTGTTATAGCTGGCAACAATCATAATATAAGTTAATATAAGTTATCAAAATCGGTTCAAATGTACAGAAGCTACGAGGACCCTGTCAGATTCGCGGACTCACCATTGCACCTTTTAAAGGAATATCCTAATAAAATCTGCACACTACAACTTAGTAAACTCACCTAAAATACGTTTAATGTAATAGAATTAAAAAAAAAAGGTTACTAAGTAGTTATTTAACATTAAACACGAGATACCTTAAAGAAATTCATTGACCCTTTGCAAATATAATATATGTGAGCTCTGTACGTTCAAACTGATTTTTGATAAAATATTACCAAAGTAATCGCTTTTTGATTACCAGTTAATTACCACGGAAAAATATGCCTCGTGACAGAAAGAAACTTTTGGTTCTTCTTTTACTTAATTCATTACTATGGGATAATAAATTCACCCTTTAAGTGAAATCATGTACATAACTAGACAATAATATATATGTGTCTGTGTATGTGTAACTACTTATTTAAAAATTGAAATATATCTTGTTCGAAAGGCGTTGTAGCTAGTGAAGTAACTGCGGTAATGATATTTAACATATTTTGTCTCAAGCCGGCAGAATGTGGTGCTGTTTTTATTTTGTTTTATTCTACAAAATAACGAGACGTTCACTCGATGGTACGTGACCACCGCAGCGCCTATTGCAGCCAGCAAACAGAACCGTGTTCCGGTTTGCAGCTCGTTGTGGCCAGTGTAGTAACTGGGGTAACGAGACTGAATATTTTATGTCTCAGACGATGAGCGTAATGTGGTGCAGTAGATATCACCCTGACTAGCGCCATGCGGTTATGAGCAGGCGTATTGCTTACCATCAGGCGTGCCGCTCATCTCCTCGCCTAAATGAATAAAAAGACATCTCGTAGCACGTCGTAACGCATCGGCTACGGCGGTCCGCAACGATGTCTATCGCTGCGTAGCATAGAAATGCTACGCCGTAGACAACACGGCACCGATAACTACGCTGGTTAGTTTGCTTTTCTCTTATAATATTCCCAGTTAGATGATATATTATGTATATGTTTTCAATAGAGAGGTATTCTTACAAAAATTATCTTGGTCGAATGTATTATAGAACATTCGAGATTAATAAATACAGCGACGCCGATCACGCGTCCGGCGACGAGTTTATCATATATCAAGCGACGAGTCATTGCTAATTGTTAACGCGTGTTACTTCTGAGAAAGAAGTTCCGTGGAAGTTTCTACATTGGTATTCTCTCGAAATTTCTAGAATAATATTCTCTTGAGTTTTTTAGAATAATTTTCCCTGGAAATTTATAGAGTAATATTCTCTTGAATTTATTAAAATCATATCAGGAAATATCCAGAGTTGCGTTCTCATATAATTTCTCCCGAATTAATTAGACTGGTGTTCTCTTGAAATTTCTAGAATTGTCTTATCTTGTAACTTCTAGAACGATGGTCTCTTGATCTTCTAAGAATGATATTATTGGGAAACATCCAGAGATGTATTCGCTTGTAATTTCTTGGCTGGTGGTCTCTAGATATTAAAAATTAATAAACGTTTTCATGTTGAATTATGTTTTTTTTAGTACAATTGTTTCGTTTCTACTTTAGAAATACGTTTAGATATTATAGGGTTATCAAATAGTTGCGATGTAGGGGGCGATTCATTTTCGTGATCGAAACTTAATTTGGATACTAACCGGCACGCCCACACCGTCGCGTACAAAGCTTCATCACTGGACGTCCATTGTTTATCATTACCGGTTGCAAAAAGGAACTATAATACAGAAAGAGGCCTAATTAAGAACGAGCGGCTGCGACGCCGCGGGACGGTCTCGCTCGTGCATGCACCCTTGGTTACATTAAACACACACAGCCTCCGCCTCCGCCTCCGTCCCCCCCCCGTCAGCCCGTTCGGCCCCTCCCGCCCCTCTCGCGTTAATATCGGTAACCATGACAACCGGGCGATTACTGCATCTACTCGATTTTTCGCCGCTTTTTCCGTTGTAATCAAATGAGGTGCGACGTGTGTGGGGGCGTGTGCGGAGGATGGGGGCCCGTGTGGGGGTGCCCCCGTGTGGTGGTTGAGAGCGGGGGAGGAGGGGTGGATGACGGGGGGGGGGGTGTCACGCGTGTACTCAATTATCCGCAGTGAATCAATAGCGATGAGATGAGGGTAGTTCGGCTCGTGACGCACGCGGAGGCTTTTTAAAATTAAGTTCGGCAGTATAATGCGCTCTTAATTTTTCGATCGCGCTCCGCCGAACCCTCCAGAGGCAGCCGTTTCATGGCTCGACGGATTATTCCGTACGTACACCGATCCGCCTGCCGCATTAATCAGTTTATATACATATATACATAGAGATTATCAATCTACTTACCTTTACTATGCATTTCTATTTACCCTCATGTCGTACAGGTTGTTACTGTTCGGAGGGCAATCGTGACAAAGCTTCTGCCTCATTATTGTTAGTCTTCAGGACTGACCATCATATGAATCTTCTCAATATTTACTAGTATAGATTATACTTTTTAGCGCTGAAATTAAATCGGATATAAAAATTAGAAAGTAATACTTTAGATGGTGATAGGGTTAAACCCTCACTTGTTTCTACTTACATATCGTAACATAATTTCTTCTGCCATCATCAATATAAGAAAACCTTCTCCTGCAACGGCTTTATTGTGAAATGGAGGTCAAATAGTGCAAAAGAACCTAAGTTAATGTCATCATCATCATCACACTGCTGGACATAGGCCACCCTAAAAGATCTTCAAATCGATCGGTCCACAGTCAACATGGCCTTTGGTAACGCCGAACACTAAGGGCGGACTTTTGTAGGGGTTCATACTTGAGGAGATTTGGACCATTTCTCACCACGCTGGCCCGATGCAGGTAGGAGGGAACCAGAGCTTCTTTTGTTGATTAGCATGATGTACCACGAACAAGTGAAGTTAGCTTGGATCCCGTGAGTTGTTGTGCGGGACCCCTTACACCCCTTACACCCTTTACACTTGGACCTTAATGTTTCAAACATCAGCCTACAGACGTTCCTATGTCCGGTCTATGACCAACTTTAATATTAAAGAACAAAAATATATAAAGTAGTGTTTACTTAGAAGTACAGCCTTAAAAAAATACTTAGTCTTTAAGAAGATAACTTCCCGCAAAGGACACCTATCAAAGTTGTTTGATATATAATATTACTGGCGCTACCAACGTAACTAACATGATTACTGGTAATTAGTGAAATAGAAAATAAAGTACAGGGTATAGAAATAAGGATACATTAAGGACTAATGTAAAATAATAATGTATAAAAATAAGGACAAAGATACATAATAGAAATAAGGATGAAAAATCAATAAAAGTATGTGGCCCAATTCATTTAAGGGAAGAAGGAAAGTAAGAAATAGGATGAACTATAGATGAGAGGAATATGAATGAAAGATTAGAACGGAGTAGAAGAAGAGTATTGAAGAAGAGAACGAGGAAGTAATCAAAAATTGTAACAATTAATGGACCGAACTCCAGGTCCACAAATGTGGAGTAAAACGAGCCAAAAAAAGTCTCATTACCCCTCCCATAATTTCACTAGCTACAGCGCCCTTAAAACCGGAACGCACTAAAGTTTATGCACTGCTCTATGGCGGCGGAAATAGATGCTGCGGTGGTACCAACCCAGACGGTTTTTGCCAGAAGCCGCCAGCAGTAAAGCTTCAGAAACTGAAACTGGATGAATTAATATATATACAATTACCCCTGCGTCATCTGTCGGAAGCTCCTTATACTACTTGAAGGATATGTATTTTAAAATTGTAAATAGGGGTTGAATAATAATCGTACTTCTTTCTCCACCCGCTAGATGTCGCTGAGAGAGATAGGTGGCTGTACCTAGCAGGTCTAGATTACAGCGTCATCTTTATAATACTGGCAGTAGCTAGCAGAAGGAAATAGGAGATGGATGTGACAGAGAATGATAATATGGAAGAGAGAACTGGAATGAAAGGATAGGAAGAGTGGAAGAGGAGAATGAAGAAATGGGAAATTGAGAAAAAGATGGTAAGACTGTGTAAATAGGCCCCAGCTCAACAAAACAGGAATGATGAAAAAAAGACGTACCATCAGCAAAGCAAGTTCAGGGTTTAAAATGCCGGTGAGGTTCTGTCGCGGTGCTTCCCTGCCGTAGAGGAGTTGTGTATTTCGTATAGAAGAGTACGTAGTGAAATATCCACGATGAGAATATTACTAATATATGTATCACCATTTTAGTACACATAGGGAGGAGATGAATACTGTCATTACCACCAGGTTGTGAATTTTTTTTTTTACGAAGCAGACACGAGCTGGATGTACACTGGTTGATAGTATGTAATACGCGCAGAACAATTCGCTGGTAGTGAGGATGTTAGGCGGCAGTAAATGACTCATCATCATTACCACTATATGAATGACCTAGCAAGGTCATCAGGCAGGAATGGCGATGTGTTGTTAAGCTTGCGACGAACACCTGAACCACCACGACCACTCTATCAAGAGTGATACCGACGAAGAAGAGGATGTTATACACTGCACCACACTGCGCTCGTCACCTGAGACATAATATTTTCAGTCTCGTTACCCCAGTAATTATACTAGCTACAGCGCCCTTCAAACCGGAACACAGTAATGTTTGTCGGCTGCAATAGACGCTGCGGTGGTACCTAGACGATCTCCGGCAACAGGGACCCAACCTCCAATGTATTACCTAAAACGTTTATTTAAATGGACCCTATTACATAGAACACATAGCCTAAATTTGTTTGAACGAACTTTGCTTTATTAACCGACCAAGTGCATATGACGTAGTCCTGTTACTAGTGGATGGACCGACCGACCGATGGACGTTGCGGCCAGTTTAATTTGGCCGTATAATAATTCTGCCCGTCGTCACGGTGACGGCGGCGCGTCGGAACGTCGGCCATTGTAGTCTAGTGTAAGAGTAAACAAACGACTTTCGTACGCGCAAATAACTTTATATTTATTTATAAAATTCAAATTACAAACGTAACGTAAACAAAACAAACGTAATGATCTAGCAAATACTTGACAAATTAATTATATTAATTATTTATTAATCTATTTATATATAATTCAAATTGTATTCCCGTTGATATATGATATAAAGCAATGGCGTTATGAATTTGTTTGGCACGTTGTTCGTTTGTTCAGGACGGCGCTGACTACTGAGGGAGAATTCATGCAGTTCACATTAGACATATTACTTTATGCTTTATCATATATATACGTATATATACGTATATATACGTACAATTGTAAATATTATTTCATTATTAAATAAAAAGCTATTAAATTAAATTACAAAAATAATACTAAAATCGACATTTTATTTACATTCGATTGTCTTAAAATAGTATTACTTGTATTAAACACTTTTTCATACATTTCACGCGTTATATGGAAACAATGAAAGAGCGTAAATTGAAACATATGTTCTTATACAAATATTGGGAATAAAAATCTTAGTTATATATTTATATATGAGAAAGATTAGACTGTAATTGAACTGATTATTTATTAAACGCCGTATGAAAAAGTTTTTAACCCTATCTTATATTAAAGTTTCGTAAAAGCAGTTAAAATAAATAAAATATATTTTTTTTATTTCTAGAGATGAAGTAGCTCGTAAATTTACATATATAAATATACATACAAACAGAAAAAATATTCACTGCCTCCTTACGGCTATTAGGTAAATTGGTGTATGTTTTGGCTTGGTCGATGGACTCATACCATTCATGCCTTACTGTCTGGCACGGTGGCGGTCACTACCGCAGAGGTATCCGGTCCAATCCAATTAAAATCAAGATATATAAAACATACTGTTAATTAATTTCAAGCATTAATTAACGATTGTGTTAATATATGATAGAATATTCGATGGAGCGCTTATAACCACTTCCAATATCGTCGTCAGTTTAAAATCGTACATATTTGTGGTCAATTGCGAGTCGGCAGTTAAAAAAGTAAGTAAATATATTATAAATTGTTACAAATATTCAATTAGTAAATAAACAATTTCGTATCTCTCGTGGTGTATATTTAAAAAAGAACTACAGGCGAGTTCAGACCGCGCGGTGGCCGCTACGTTAACTACGATTACACAGAGAGCAGGGCTTTTAAGATATTATTGATTACCACTTTAACTACAATATAAACCCACCGCGGCCGCGGCCATGTTGATTTAATCGACGATAAAATTACTGGGCGACAGTCAGATATATTAAAGACAATGTCTCGTTAATTGTATTTTCTTTAACTTATAATTTTGTTATCAACAGTTCACAATTTGTGGCATTTTGTGACTAGAGGCTATATCATTATTACTGGAAGCAGCCGCGGCAGTCAGCGACCAGCGGCTTATGATGATGAGGAATTATATATCTCTTAATATTTATCTTTAGCAGATGATGCCACCGAAGCATTGATTTGAAGGTCAACTGAGAATGGATTTTACAAAACTCCTTCCCCAAAGCAGTTGAGGGGGTGTCACGGCAAAGCGGGTGGGGAGCAACTGGTACGACACTAATAGAATTCTTACCAACTCCAAGACTATTAAGAATTTTTCTTTATCATCAAATTGCGATGATCACTTCATAGATATTAACCTTTGTAGGGGTTGAGGTGGGGTCCAGGGTCTCTGGTGAATGACAACGCAATATCAACACTATATTGATAATGAGAGAGCGCCTTAAAGTACGAAGGATCCAGGGAGATCCAGTTGATGTATACAGTTGTAAACTCTGTAATAGGCTTACTGTATCGATTCTTGGTATTACAAGGATCCAGTTAATGGATGCAATTGTATAATACTGCTTAACGACTTAATGACCCAAGTCCTAACATCACGAAGATCCAGAGAGATCCAATAATCGGATACATGACTTGTTGACCGAAGTCAATGTAAACAGAAATGTACGAAAATTATACGTGTTTGCGTTATGGTAAATGAAAGCGCGATCTATTGTTTGTGGTGGCGCCATGTTCTCAGTTCCTTTAAAACCTCTTGTTACACCTTGTTATTAGACAGCCTCTGTTCCCACCGCACTGTGAACGCTGCGAACAGATACATCGAAACATATTTCCAATCTAGCGAAATACACTCACTGTCACCTCATACACATACACATAAAACTTTTTTCATGATCTAAAAACTATAACCTTTGTTTTATAATATCTCACCTTGAAGAAAATTACAAGCGACTACAATAAATTAATTATCGCAAAAGAAATCGTTATCAAAGGTATTGTATATACTAAACTCTATATATAACATATGAAATTTATAATTTAGTGTTCGTCAATCACGTGAAAGTTAGTGATCGTCCGACGCGGAATGATCTGCAGATGGTTATAGGCTATATCTTATTTAATTTCATAGATCTATCATCATTATATCTCTAATTAACTTATATAATTCATTTGGTGTTATTTATGCGGTTGCTATAGCAACGATGGTTATAGAAAATATTTATGATTGCGGTTGCATTAAATTATCTAATATAACGCGGAGCCAACCGGGCGGGGAACGGCTGGTTACATAACATTTACAAACAACAATGTGACAATATCACTTCACCGGTCTTTATCAATGCGCTGTCGTGGGTCTCCCCTAATGACTTCAACCAAATGCAGTTTCCGTATCGGTCACGTACGGTTTGATTCGATCGACCTCGCCGCGCGCCACTTAAAACTATGCGATATCCTAACTTGGCCAATCGACTACCAAATAAAACATTTCCTTATTTATAAATAGACTGCTATACAGTTTAGTCAGTTCACTACATTAGTGACTACACTGTTAGTTTTGTGAATGTGTTATAAGATAGTTTATCTGCGGATAACAAACTCGGCGGAGTTCAAACGCTACAGTTTATTTTAAACCTTACACGAAGTATAGCGCGTTTAAAAGTAACCTCAAAATTAGAAGATGATAAACAGAGAATAGAGACTAGAGAAATATGAACACGTGGCAAGAAGAGATGGGAGATGCGAATAGATAATGTTTATTCAATTTAAAAGGCAAAGAAGAGGAATTCTTGAAGAAGCAGCATTGAATCAATTCCACACATACCCTATGCCCATACAGATGTAAGTAATGACGATTTAAATGAAAATACCATTAACAAACGACTGTAACCGCGATTGCATTGGGCTTTGTATATATTTTTTACGATTCGTATGTTTTACGATTGTTTTTTTTTTATTTCCCTACAAAAATTAACTTTCTTATGGTTTTCGTATAAAGTGCCCGATAAGCATTTATGAGCAGACGTCGCACCGGATAACAATTTACAAGCATAATTCACAAGCGTAATAAAAAAAAGAGAAAACTGGATCCTCGCAACAAAATAAAAGCAGGATTCGATAATTGACAAATGGACAGATTTTTTTTTAAATATTAACGTGTAAGGGGTGTAAGGGTTCCCGCACATAGCGCAGCCTTACATCATACCTGAACACCCTCGCTGGTTTGGTGACGATACAGGCTCTGTAGCGATCTACTGGGGCGGCGGAGATGGTGCACGACCCTGCTCCTTAATCAGAGGACGGGGTTACGTTGCAGTGCAATGGGGAGCCGTAGTAGTAGTGGGTTGCTACGTGTCTTCCAACAGGTCTCTCGCCGACTACGAGGAGTACCTAGACGAGGTGGCAGTTTGTGTTCGTAGTTACCTACCTCGTCCGGTGATTGTTCTGGGGGACTTTAACGCTCACAACAGAGCATGGGGAAACCCCATAGATCATCAAAGGGGAGACACGGTGTTAGAATGGGCGGCTGGATTGGATTTCCGTTTGGTAAATCGGGGGTCAGTTAGCACATGCGTGCGATGGCAGGGGGAGTCGGTTGTGGACCTAACATGGGCGACTCCTACTGCAATTCGCATGTTATCGGGCTGGAGAGTTGCAGAAGAGGTGGTTACTCTTTCCGATCATCGCCACTTCGTCTTTGATGTTGTAATGCGAAGGCCAGATGGTAATTACTGCCGCAGAAAAAGCAGTCCAACGCGACACTGGTGCTTAAAACGACTTAACCGGGACATGGTTATGGCCGCCTCCGATATGGCGGCATGGCCTAATGCCGAAGAAGGCTCATCGGATCCGGAGGTGGAAACAAAATAGTTCCAAGACGAAGTGACGCAAATTTGCGAAGCTTTAATGCCTAGGGCCAGTTGTTTAAAGTACTGGTGGTCTAAAGAAATTGCGCTCTCTCGAATCGCGAAAATGCGAGAGCGTTTCACCGTAGACGCCATTTTACGCGTCCGCTCTTTGTGTAAACAATCTGTAGGCAAAGGTGGTGGAACGTTGGCGATAAGCTTGAACATCGTCAAAGCCTTTAATTCTTTGCCATGGAACGCGATTCAAGAGGCACTAATCCATCATTAAGTGCCTCTCTACCTGCAAGACGTGATCGCGGACTATTTGCGTGACAAGTACATTACGTACATGGATCAACACGGAAATACCATCCGAAAGGAGATTCTGCGAGGGGTTCCACAAGGATCGGTCCTCGGACCAGTCTTGTGGAATCTGGCGTATGACGCAGTTTTGCGAGTTAGTCTCCCTGCAGAAGTAAATGTCGTCTGCTACGCAGACGACACTTTAGTGATTGCTAGTGGATACAACTTTGAAAGGGCCAAGGAGCTCGCCGAGCTTGACGCGGAAGCCGTCATCGCTAAAATACACGAATTAGGATTATACAAATAGCGCCACACAAGACCGAGGCGCTATGGTTCCACAAAATGCCGAGGTCTAGGGAACCGCCTAACTGGTGTGTCCAAGTAGGTGGATACGATGTGCAAGTGAGCCGGCACATGAAGTACCTTGGCCTGACGTTGGACAGTCGTTGGGGCTTCGAAGAACACTTCGAGCGTCTAGTACCCCGGATCGAGAGGATAGCCGGTGCAATGCACAGACTGCTACTCAATCTCGGGGGACCAGCAGAAGAAGTTCGCCGCCTCTATGCGGGAGTAATACGATCAGTAGCCTTATATGGCGCGCCAGTATGGGCTAAAAGGCTAGCCATCCGACGCTGTAGAACTAAAAACTACAGCGTTCAGCGAAGAATGACCATAAGGATCGTACGAGGATACCGTATAATATCCTTCGAGGCGGCGACAGCCTTAGCTCGATTTCCACTTTTGGATATTCTGGCGGATGCAAGGGTATTCGACCGCATCCGCGCCATCCGCCAGAGCGGTGGGAGTGAGCAAGACGAAGTACTCAAGACGTCTCGACGCCAGGAGCGGCGCAGGGCTCTTGCAGCGTGGCACGATAAGCTCTCGGAGGAGAGGTATGCGCGCAAACGCGTTGTGGGGGCGATCTTGCCGGTCTTCGATGCCTGGATGCAACGACGCGGAGGAAGTCTCACCCATAGACTTACATAGATACTCACCGGGCACGGGTGTTTCAGTGATTATCTGTGTAAGATTGGACGAGAAGCGACGGCGAATTGCTTTCACTGCGAAGGAAGAGAGCAGGATTCCGCATCGCACACGCTCGCGGTTTGCCCGGCGTGGGAACCGGATCCTAAAAAACCGGATCGGACGGAACCTCTCTTTGCCAGCAATCGTGTCGGCGATGCTGGGAGGAGACGTTGCATGGAGGGCCGTAGCCTCCTTTTGCGAAACTGTAATGGTACAAAAGGAGGCTACCGAGCGGACTAGAGAGAGGACAGATCCCGCTCGGAGAAGAAACCGTCGTGGCGCTACCGTGCGTCAACACGTCGCCCCGGTGAATAGTGCTCCCCTAGCATAATGGGGACTTTGGAGTTGTTGGTGATCAGAATGGGGTTTCTCATCGCCTTCTAAACGACCCTGAGAAGGCCAATGGCTGGACGTGGTCTCCGGTCATTTACGAGGCTGGTAGGGTCGGTATAAGCAGACTCCGGGACGAGCTATGCCAGCATAACGTTAGCGATGCCACGGTTGTGTTCCGAACGGAGATCCCGTGACCTCGCCAAACGCCGAAGGTGACCCAGAGGCCGATGATGATGATGATAATAAATTTATTAGGATTTACTGAAAGAAAAACCCTGCTTTATTGTTGTATTCCTCCATTCTTTGTATTGTACTAGTTAATAACTCTTCCCATTAGTTTTTAATATTATTTATCCTGTCCATTAAAACTTATTTTGTGCATATTTATAACAAATTCATTTAATTCCGGAAATACAGGAATTCTTAATAAAGTCATAGACAATAATTATCTATAACTTTACATGACTTAAACCCTACGGTCTAAGAGCAGAGATAGTCTTCAACTCGTATATATAATTATACATTTAATCACTAGCACTAATAAAATGAGAAGATTCAGAGAGCTATGGCTTCTCTGGTGGAATATGATCATCATCATCACCAACCGAAACACACTCATAGTTAGACAAAGGCCTCTTCCAAAGATCTTAGCTCCATTAAGTCTTGCGCTGTCCTCATCTAACGGATTCCCGCGACTTTCACCAGATTATGAATCCATGTTGTGAAAGTTATTCCAGCACCATATCTTCCAACCTCCAGATACTATCACAATGAACCAAAGCAGAAAATTTGAATTACTGATGTAACCTTAAAATGATGTTAAAGAAGTGATGAATGGAGTAAATCTGTTGTCGGATGTGACAGATCTGAATGACGATGAGGCTGATCGCGTTGAAGTAAAAGTACCAAACTTCGATCAGATGGAGTCTTAGCTATGTGCCGTACCTTGGGACAGGTTTATGTCCTTTATTGGCCTTCTTGAAGAGGAAGCCTGATGTAGTGTACAAATTTCAAACGACGTGAACTGTAGAGAAGCCCCATCATAAATATACTAGCGATCACTAAACATAGAACTATACGTTTACAATATTTAAAACTACGTTAGAATTTTAAAGTTAGGCAACATTAAACTTTAACGGAAACGGAAATTAACGCAAAACAGCAACACCGAATCTTAGAGCATTGTATTTTATATCTATCTTTAGATTTAAAGAATTTTACAAAATTACCTCTAGCAGTACTTCTAGATGTCAGCGATCTTATTGCAGTAAGACAGGAAACCGGATGTAAAGAAATAGCAATAAATAAATAAACAAATATGATTAACAAATCAATGATTTATCTTTTAGACATAGAAACTATAGTTGTGATCCAGAAAATCGCCATCATCATCGAAATCATTCCGTTCATCTTTACATAGATCTATTTACAGTGAAACTTAATCAGCTCTAGCTGGTGCTATCAGACTTCCCGGACTCGCTCTCCTCCGTGATGGTGATCATCGGCGGCGGATTGTCAAAGTTTAAACATTCCGGCGATATTTCGTTTTGCAGCTTCTCAAACTTTGGCGGGCCCGTCATAATCACTTCCTTAACCGATTCGTACACATCCGCCTTTATAGTCGGAAGCGACGCTCTTTTACTTTTGACGACGTCTTTTAAAGGTAAATCTTCTCTTATCGAATTCATTACCGCTTCACCGGAAACAGATGGTGTTTCCTCTGCGTTCGACGAAACACTTACAGCTCTATTCAATTTCTTCTCCGGACTTTTTTTCTCAGCCATCGGTATCGCGACGCCGTTTTCCATCTTCTTCTCTTTCTGATCGTGCAAGTGTTGTAAGCTATACTCGCGGGCTTGGACGTCGGACAGTAGAGGTCCGTCGCTGGAACCTTCAATGCAGTAGCCTGGACCCTGCAGAGCATCACTGCCAATGATGGAGTCCTGCTTAAAAATCGCTGCGGTAACGAATGGTTTGTCGGGGTCCGTTGGGGTTTTACCGATAAGTGGTTCTTGTGAGTTATCGTGCGTAATCGCTTCGGTATTATCCTTAGATATCTCGTAGCCAGCGTACACCGGATACCCGAATGGACCTTGCTCGTACCCCATCTGGCTTCCGTAAGAGTAACTCACGTTATGGGATCCCATAGAAGACATGCTAAGGTCCGAGATCGATAGACCAGTGCTCGACAAAGCTAACGCTTGCCTTTCATACTTCTCGCTACTCCTCTCGCTGTCCTCTTCGGTGATTCTCCGCTCCAACTCTTCGGGAACTCGGTGTATGAGGGCCAGGTTGGTGGATATCTGCGGGTCGTGTCGCGGCGAGGTGTGAATCGACACGTTGGGCCGGTACGCGGCGGACTGCTGCACCTCCACCACGAATATGCCGTCGTTGTCCGGAGAATACTTCATCTTGGTTTCGCGGCCGTTCTTCGTTATATCCTGGAAAGAGAACTTATTTAAATCCTTTATTGTGATAAAGATCACGAAGTAGCAGTTACGTATTCAGAACCATACGATTCATCATCACCACCATCATCGGCCGATAAACTTCATGTTGTATTACGTACTATAAAGTATCATAAGCGGCATGCATATGTTTATCTGTAATTACTGTTTGTGTTATAAATTAAAAAAAATATGGATATGGTAATCAACCAGGGTTTTAAAGAATACTAGCACCATAATCAAAGACAATAACACACATCCGGAAGCGGGATATCTGTGTAATAATGTCCACGGCCGTAGCAGCGGCTCCACGGCGACAACCATATTTCTAAGAATAGTATTCGTAAGTGCACATCGGTTCTTTGACCCCACCAAATATTCCCCCCACTTGGCAACAATGCGGACGATAAAACGCAGCGAGCTGTTAACCCGAGCTTTACTGCCTCTCGACGAATAACAATAGATATTAAACTCTTTATCCTGTTCGCAGTCCTTCCGCTTATGGATACGTGAACAATGTCGTCGCGATTCCGGTTAAACTTTAGGCTGACTGCTCGAGTACTAAATTGTATGTGGGAAATAAATGTTGTTGTAAAAACAACCTTCGGGATGATATGTTCAACAGTGGGCAACGGTGGGCCTAAATTATGGTAATCAATTTTATGTTGGGAGGGTACGCAGCATCTTTTCGTATCAGACACCGCAATGTCTGAAAACAAAAATCTTCAACTCGCTGAGTGTTGCCAGTGGTGACAAACGGAACCTAGACGTGACCCCTGCATAATCATCAGCCGATACAGGACCACTGCTGGACATAGAACCAAAGAGTAAGGGAGGAATTGTGGGAATCCACTGGATGTGAGCAAGGCAGGACCGATCGATATGGAGATCTTTGGGGGAGGTATATGTCCAGCAGTGGACGTCTATCGGTGAATGATGATGATGATGAAACTTATCTATTACCATAGTATTTGTAACTGAAGATTAAGTCAATCTTTATTAGATATTCTCTCACAAAAAGTTACAGTAAATAATAACTCAATATTAACTTAACGTCTTGCTTTTATAGCTAAGTTTAATACTTAAGTAGTTAACTATAACTTTAATCTAAAGCTATACAGAATCCGAGTAACTGCATCTTGAAAGTTATCATTCAAACGATTTTCTACCTTATTCCCAACGTCATAAAGTTGCTTATATAACTTAATCACTCAAAGTTCGTGTATTTAATTACTTGTGTACTTATTTTCCTCGAAATATTTCTTAAGAATGTAAGTAAACAGTTGTGTAAAGGTTTTAGTTGAAAACATGACCTTTTTTTTTCCTCAATCATGAGTAACGCGAGAGCAGTCACTTTCATTTTACACTTAAATAGGACGGTAAGTATCGTACCGAATTCTCGGTACCAAAAACAAATTATGCACCATTAAGTACCGGAAGTGAAATTTTGCCGAGGAATGATTAGGTATTTGTCTAAACAAACATCACAATTGTATGAAGATAGCACAGTTAAGTAAATACATTTTTACTTATCATCATCATCATGATCGTCAGTCAATAGATGTCCACTGCTGGGCATTGACCTTCCCCAAAGATCATTCTTCATTCTTTGGTGGAGGCCTATGTCCAGCCGTGGACTTCATCGGCTGATGATGATGATGGATCCAATAATTCTAAAAGACCGGTCCCCTTTCGCATAACATTGTCAATGTCAACTAGTGCAAACATGTACATCACACGCACATTCCTCTCCTCCGTCTCCACTATGAGGTGGTTGTTCTTGAGGGTCATGGTGAAGATGGAGCCGTTCGCCGGCTGCGGCCCGCCGCGCTCCGCCCCCTCCACACTGGCGCCGTCTTCGGCCGTCTTCAGCTGAAACATCACATTACTTAGACTTATCCCTTTTCACGTGTTTAGACTATATCCAGGAGTGTAAGGGGTTCCGTCTAACATCCTGCGGAACCCAAGTCAACCTCACCAGCACACGTTACACCCTGCTGAATAGCAAACGAGGCTCTGACCACCCACCAACCCACACTGGGCCAGTGTAATTAGACCAAGGCCCAATTCCCTCTCAATGAAGCTCCTAGAGGTAGGCCTATGCCAAGCAGTGAGCGGGATCAAGCTGATAAAAAGACTATATACACTGGAAAATCTGGATAATTCTTCGGCTCTCAGGTCGAAACACAGCGGTACAGCTCCAGCAGTAGATTTACTAAATTAGCAGCAGGATTTGAACCTATCCTTTTGTATTACAAGTACTTAACCGCTGCGCCCTAGAGGCAGTTGAGTGTGACATACTAGAAGTAGGTCTCTGTTGCCGGAGACTGTTTAAGTACCACAGCAGCTCCTTTTGCAGCATACAGTACTGTGATCCGGCTTTAAGGGTGCTGTAGGTAATGTAATGTAATTGTGTAACGAGACTCAACATTTTATATGTAAAGACGCCGAGCACGATGTGGTGCTGTGTATACCATCCCGATTAGCGCCACGTTATGTGCAGTTGTATCACTTACCATCAGGTGAACGTCCAGCTCGTCCCGTCGCTTTGTGTATGTGTGTGTGTGTGTGTGCGAAAAATTCTAAAAAATGTTTTATGTCCATTAGCGTCGCCCGTGGGCCCCGTGAAGGTGTCTCCGGCGGTGAGTAACCCTGGCGCGACACAAGGGGCTGCGGGCTGCGGGCTGCGGGCTGCGGGCTGCGGGCTGCGGGCTGCGGGCTCCTATTTGCTTGGGCGCATTTTTTGGAGGTCGCCGATGAGCCTCGTAATCGACAAATCGTTCACCCCTCACCCACGCGAGCCGGGCGCGTGTCATAAGACGTAGCGGAAACTGCAATATAATGCTATTTCATTTCACGAAACGACGACATGATACAACTGTCTCTAACTTGGCGCTGTTTAGGATGATATACACTGCACCACCTGCTCGTCGTCTTAATACCTATTATACTAAGTCTCATTACCCTCAGTAATTTCACTAGGTACGGCGCCCTTCAAACTGGAACACAGCAATATTTGTACAGCACTGTACGGCGACAAGAATAAGAACTGCGACGGTACCTAGACGATCTCCGGCAATAGGCGCCTATTTCTGCTGTCAAACATTATTGTGAAAACTTTACTGTGTTCCGGTTTTTAGATTCTCCATTAAACATAAAGCCTACGTAACCCTAATTTCTTATTAAACATATAACTTCTTTAAGGGGGCGTGTAACAGTATTCTAATTCGCGAATTAATAATCAAACACGCTGCGATACTATCGCTTGCAACAGTTATAATAACCAGATTAAATTGATCCTCACGGCCGAGTCTAAATCCTTTCACGATGTAAGGGAGATTAGAGGTGTCGCGGCTCACGGCGGTTCGGTTACGTCGTTCCGCGTCATAAGAATTTGTACAAAGCAAATTTTAATATAGCGGTCAGTTAAACAAATTCAGACCTTAATGCTAACAGAGTAAGGTTTAAATTTGTGTATGCGATTAATGTATTCGATGTTGCAAAAGATTTAAAAAAAAAAATCGTTTGGTATTTCGATTTTGATAACGCACCATGTCCAGCGCTGGGCGTAGCGTTGGGCGACGAATAATGAGTTTTCATTTTAAATTAAATTTGTAAGGCTTCGTTCATACTATAGTCATCGTATGCTGACAAGGAGACTTTCATGATTGACAAAAAAAAAAACCTAAGTTAATTATGTATTAAATGTAATCATAACTTTATACTTAAAATATCTTTTCAAGTAAATAATTAAAAAAAAAATTATACATAGTAAGTATATATTTACTGCTACAGTCGGATCTGTCGTCACGCGCTAGTGCGCAAGTGTTACCGTCTCTTCAAGACGTATTTATTAATTGATGAATAAAAATTAGTAAATATTCTAATGAACTCCTTCTTCATGAAGTTCCTCTCCATCAAACTGACCCATTCCCAATGGGGGTAGGCGGAGGTGGATAAACACCCACTTGTCGCCAGATGTGGTCAGATTAGGTCCCACGTAACAGGGGGCGAGCCTGTTGCCGCTTTACTGGGACCACCACACGCACACACACACACACCACGATGATGTCAGTGTGCGGGTTTCCTCGCGATGTTTTACTTCACCGTTTGTATCTCGCTGCTGTAACTAAAGTTCACAAATGTACATAACTTAAATATTAAGTCATCGCTACATGCCGAGATTCGAACCCGCGACCTGCGTAATGAAAGCCGCACGCTCTAACCGTTAGGCCAGCGAGCTACTTCTATCTAAATCTAACAGATATCTGATGATGACGATAATGTTGATAAAACATCAACATCATCATCATCATCAGCTTATAAACAACATCAACATAATTTACAAACAAAATCTTTTTTATTGTTGAACGAATGAAGTGACGAGACGGGCGGGATATTCACCTGATAGTAAGTGATACGCCCGCCTATAACATAGCGCTAGTTAGGATGGTCACCGCACCACATTGCGCTCATCGCGTGAGACATAAAATGTTGAGTTTCGTTGCCTCAATCATTACAATAACTACAGCGTCCTTCGAACCGGATTACAGTAATTTTTGCAATATACTGTTTGTCAGCTGCAATAGGCGCTGCGGTGATAACTACCTAGACGGCCTGTAGCAAGAGACCTGCCACCAGTAAAGGTAAATGTGAGAACTATCTAAATTTAGGCAGCACAGGACAGATGGAGATACTGGAGATGATGGAGATGACGATGATGATGTTGAAGATGAAGAACACCATATAATAATAATATTAATACTAACTAAAGCGAAACATTTCAATAGTTTTCTTGTCAGTACAGTAGAGACACATTTGCCATGGTAACGTTACGAGACCGGAAGTAGAGAGCACATTTCACTAAACCTTTAAATGAAGCAGTAGTAAAGAGCTTACTATTTATATTACTGCAAACATTACTGAGTTTTAGTTAAAATGGCGTTGCAGCTAATCAAGTTCAATACGAGATTTAAAGATACATGTCCCGAGGCGGGGAGCACAATGGGGGGCAATGTACATCATCCTAACTGGAGTCATATCGTTGTGTATCACGTACAAACGTGTGAATGTAACACTTATTTTGAAAGCGTAGTTTGTTTTAACTTAGGCCCACAAGTGGGAACTGTGTGTGGGCTTTACCCAAGCTCAGTGCGAATATAGTAATCGTGAATAATAGTAATGCACGAAGTGTGCTTAAAAGATTATTTTCGTATGCGTAAGTGTCCTCAATTAGTGCCGAAGCGACAAAAGTCACCTTGGGGGGACCTAGGTGGAAGTTAGGTCTAAGCTGGTCCCGCGTGGGGTCGACGACCGGTCGTCGCCCGCGGATTTCGGCCCGTCCCCGCCGCGCCCCTCGCGTCACCCCGCCGCAATCGAGTTGCACTTTTTAGATGCACCTACTCTTGCTGTACCACTATCTAACGGCACAGCGGAAACCGTTGAGCAGTTCTAATTTGGTAAAACATATACCAAGCGTTCGGCTAAGCCAAACTTAGCGGTACAACCGTTCAAAATTAATAAACCAACTGGGAAGACACCGCAGCGCCTATTCCTGCCGGCAGTGACCAAACATTACTGTGTGCATTGAAGGTTCCTATAGCTGTTGAAATTACTGAGGTAACGAGACTAAACATTTCAAGTCCTTACGCAGGTACAATTGGTGCAGTGAATGTCGTCCTAACTACCGCTATGTTATCATCATCATCAGCTGATAGACATCCACTGTTGGACAAAGGCATCACCCAAAGAATCAGGTATGAATTCATATGAGTGGATATATCCAACACAACAACTCACGGGATCCAAGCCAACCTCACCAGCCCGTGGTGCACCCTGCCAATCAACAAACGAGGCTCTGACTCCCACCAACCTGCATTGGGCCAGCGTGGTGGGAAAAGACCCAAATCCTCCTATATAAATCCCTACCTTTTATGTTATAGGTAAACATGTCAAACACATCACGTAGTTTTATGTGACCCCATTTACTGACTGCTGATATTTTTTATCTGTTGATTATATATTGAAATCTATTGTAGCTTATTAGATAAGAGTATCTTCCTCTCCTTCTTTCTTTCTTTCGGATTAAAAACAAATAACTCATAATAAAATATAACAAATCTTCAATTTAAGGTTGAATATTTCTTCTAATGTTTCCTTTGCGTTTTTATCTAATGTCTCGTTTGCTGGAATATTATAATCTTTATCATCATCATCATCATAATTATGATTAACCTCATCATCATCAGTGCCTTCACAAACTTCTCTTCGAGAAAACTATTCCAGTGTTTGGTTTTTGCTGATTCAAAACAAGCGACAGTTCTTTGTATGAAGGGTTTCATCGGCCTACGTTTTGCTGATAGATTATCCAAGAACTTGGGAATTTGGCAGAAATACTTACATCACTTATTAATGCTTAGTTATTTGTAAGTTTATGTTAAGAAAGAGCTACTTTATAAGTTCGCATATGTTATCGACAAAATATTCGTAACTAGTTCTAGGTACAACTCGTCTCCACTTCACTCCTGTCCACGCATGCATGCGTCGCCGAAGCCAGTTTGACTAGATTTTTGGCAACGGGCGAGTGGGCTGCTTCGGTCCCTCCACATGCCTCCCCTCCTCCTCGCAGCGCAGCCACCACCGCCTCGCCTCCGCGTCTTAAATATCTTAGAGAATGTGCTCCAACGAAATTCCGCATTGAAATATTGCTCAATACAACCTAACCCGCCTACATTTACAGTTCTCATTTATTTCTTGCAAATTATTAACTTGAACTGAATTAAAATGGACATGTTTGTTGTAGACAAAGATATTATAAAGTTTCAAGTAGCATCAGTTGAAGATATTTATCAAGTAGAGGATGATTTGTAAAGACGGAACAGGCTCTTCAAAGCATAAACTGAAACTAAATGTTGTTTAAAAGGATAAACTCATAAAGCATACGTTTCAATTATTTAAACGAACTTAGGTTAAACATCTTGTATTATAATTTATATCATCAGAGAAATTTAAATATTATGAAAAAAATAACTAATCCAAGCAAAGATTAACAAATACTTACGAGGACTTTTTTTTGTCCATTACTGTTGGATTTTGATTTCTGTTTCAAATATACTTTATCATCATCATCATCAGCCGGTTGACGTACACTGCTGGACTTAAGCCTCCGCAAAGATGAATGAGTAGGAATTCATACGGGAGTATTTGGGTTATTTTCCACCGTGCTGGCCGAATGCGGGTTGGTGAGAGCCAGAGCCTCGTTTCATTATCAGGGTACATCACGAGCAGGTGAGGATAGTTTTGATCTCCTGAGTTATTGTGTGAGAATCTTTACACCCTAAATATGCTGTGCATGAGAACATAAAACGGTTATGATCTATAATGACATAAGGTTAGCAGTAACTCCATGGAGGCAGCTACCTTAAACCCACCACCAGAAATTCATATTGAATCCTGCAAAACAGGGGAAAGGATTTCTAGGTATTGAATTTCTTCAACACGTTAGAAAAAGCTACAACATGTGTGGATCTGGCAGTAACTAACATCGGACAGGAAACTACATTGTCTTTCTAACCAGTCCGCGACAATGATTTAGGAAATAAACAATGGATGCTGTATAAAGTTACTCCTGATATAATGGTGCTAATTCTCGTACTGAGTCGTATTTATCGTCTCGAATATTAACATGTAAACGTTCAAGCTTACTGACCTCTTAGCTCAGTGGTTAACTCTCAGCTCAAAGGTTTTTAAATCAATCCTATTTTTAATCAAGAGATATGTAAGTAGTGAAAGCATCCTTTAACTGATTCCATTCCTCTCCTCCCGGCACATCTGCTTCTTATTATGTCGCAACTCCATCGCTTTTTCAACCTTCATCTTATTGTGTTCTCGTCTATTAGACGTCAATTTATCCACCACAGGTTCATCTTTCACTTCCTCTAAATCTCCTTCTGTTTCCGTATCAATTCCGTTATTTACATTATAACCTCTTGTTTGTTCTGTTTTTATCATTTAGTTTAGATCCCATGTAATTTCTTTACATTTTCCTCTGATAAACCTTTGCATTCTTCAAACAAGTCTCCTTAACCTGTTTCCATTCCCCACTTCTTGGCGATCTCCTTTGGACTATTCTGATGCTATTTCGTCGCAACTCCATCGCTTTTTAATCTTTGTCTTATTCTGTTCTCATCTTTAGATGTCAATTTATCCATCACTCGTTCATCTTTCATTCCCTCTAAATCTCCTTCTATTTCCATTTCAGTTTCGTTATTTGTATTATTACCTCTTTAAGATCTTGTTTGTTATAATTTTACTATTTAGTTCAAATCCCATGTAATTTCTTTACATTGTCCTCTGATAAACTTTTGGATTCTTCATGCAAGTCTACTTAATTTGTTTCCTTTCTTCTCCGCCTAACAATCTACTTTAAACTATTCTGAACTTGTTATATGGTAACCCAGTCGCTTATCCGGTCTTACTCTTCTTCTGGTCTAATTTATTTTATTTATTAGATATCAATTTATCCACTTCCGTCCATCTTTGGCTCTATCTTAATGTCCTATCCATTTCCATTTCAGACTCGTTATTTGAGTAATAACTTCTTTTTGCTCTTGTTTATTTTTCTATTTAACTGCTTCTGTTGTTTCTTTTTCTGAAAGTGCCTCTCCGATAGATCTTAAGCTTATTTAAATTGTATGATCATAAGCTAAGATCCAATAATATAATTTATTTAGTTTTAGTTTTGTCTCTAGTGATTTTTGGCTTTTCGTCAATCTGCGCTATGTGAAATTGTGATCAAATTTTAGTCTATGGTAATATTTAAGTAGCGGCCATTTTGCATACCGATATTATGTACTAGTAACTTACGAATGCACCGAAAATAACCGTCGCCGATATTTATAACTGGATGACGTTATCTTATCAGTGAATGCTGATAACGCGGCGGCTGCGGGCGGACGGTTTCAGGCTTTCACGTCTCGCGTTCAGGTAGTACTTACGTAACGGTGAAAAGTTTCAACTACAAGTGTATGAAAGCGAACCGGAAGTAGCTATTATTAAGTTTATGGTTTTACGATTTATGTAGTGTATATCATCTTTATCATCAGCCGACAAAAGTCCAGAACCGGACATAGCCTTCCCCCAAATATTCCCACGTCGATCAGGTAGGGGTTCATATGGGGAAATTTGTGCCATTTACCACCACACTGGCCTAATACGGGTTGTCGTGAGCCAGAGCCTCGTTTGTCGATTAACAGGGTGCTCGAATAAGTGAGGTTGACTTGGGTCCAGGTGGATTTCTTATTCAACAGCCAATATCCTTGCAATCTTTTCCGATGCGCCCGTTTCCATTGCGCCGATTTCTGCAGCGAAGTGGTGTACAAATATTACTATCTTCCGGTTAAACACCCATCACTTTTTTTGCCCCAGAAAGACAAAAAGCGCAATGTATACATTCTAACTCATCCATATTTCCATGAGCATTTTTACGAAGTTCAATATGCTCTCTTAGTTGCGTCAAGTCCTAAAGACCTGTCGTATATATTAATATATATAATTTTTTAGCGACCTATATAATCCCACTGGTGGGACTGTGGTCTCGTATACAAGGAGGACAGTTAAAACCATCACATAGTCTAAGTATGAAATAATAGATTTAACTGAATGTTTTTTTGTACATATTTGTTTACCGAAAGCTCAAACTCAACGTGGTTAGAACCCGCGCCTCTTTGACAAGGACGCGCGCATTACAAACTGAGCTATGGCGTCATTTTAAAAATGCTTATAAATATATATTTAAATACTCCCTCAGACACACTTTATCCTTTGGAGCAGATGTGACAACATATCTCCAGGATTAGCGCGTTAACTTTGAGGAAACGGTAAATAGCTTGGTAACGGTAAGCCCTCGGGGCGACGGTACCGTCAGCAGATTAGACCTAATTTTTATCGATGGGAGAGATCTACAGATAATACTCTGCGTCTGGGTAAAAGGCAGGCTTCCGTGGGCTTACCCACTTTAACCCCTACCAAGGTGATAAAATAGAGATGTATTTAGAAGAATGACCAGGAGGACTAACCCCAAGTAAAGATGGGACAAGGTCTAGCAAGAAGAAGAAGACCTTTAATTGTGATGGTGACAATAATAGAAAGTATACACCATTGTATCATATCAATCACGGTACTGACACATAAGTGTATCATTTCAATGATTTGAATTCAAATATAAAACCATCATCATCATCATCATTATTGACATAGGTGTACCGTCTTACACAATACATTCATTATCAGCCGACAGACGTCCACTGCTGGGAATAGGCTTACCCCGACAATCTTTACATCGATCGATCGTGCGCCGCCCGCATCCAGCTGCTTCTCGCAGCCTCAACCAGATCATCGGAGCTACTGGTGGGGCCTGCCAATATTACGCTGCCTTTTTTGCTTCCGGGGGAAGAATCTTCGAAAGATACCCTGCTTCTGAGGGGAAGTCAGGATTATATGATATATGATATTGTTACTTACTTAAACCCACTCGATGCTCAGCATCAGTGCATTCGGGGAGGTTCCGGGATCTTTTATAGAACGCACCGATGCCCCTCTACACTTTGTGTTACACGTCTCTGAGGAACCTGACCCTCTTAGGCACCATCGCTGAGCGACACGCTGTCCCACGATAGGCAGGGCTTACCTTAGTCCTTTTCTTACTAGGATAGACTCAGCCTATATATCTCCGCGAAAAATATTTCTGCTGACCGTACAAGAGTAAGCCCTTAAGGGATTATCGTAATCCTTCATCGGGGTGACCCCGATGAATGCGGATGAAGTTGTGCTGAATCGAAGTTAAAATACTTTGAGGCGATGGACATCTACGTAGTAATATAAGAAGCTATACCTTTTCACCTGATCATGGAGCAGTATCATCTGGTGGAGATGTATAGTAATATATATATGTGTTGATAGAATAGATGATAGAAGATTAACGAAAGAGGTATACAAGGTAAGAATGATTGGACAAATCGGTGCAGGTCGACCTAGGCGAACATATTGCGATCAATTCGAAGTTGTCCTAAAGAAAGGCCGGGTCAAGAGTACTCGCAACCGAGAACCACATACATAAAGACGCTCATGAAAGTGTAGGAAGTGAGAGAGGTGTGCCAGGATCGCAGCAAGGGGAGAGAGCTGGTCTCTGCCTACCCCACTGGGAACGAGGCGTGATATATATGTATGTACGTAAGATTTTCATCAAACAATATGGCGATGTGTCTTGATACATACCCAAACGTGTGAGGATCAACAGGTAGCTATGTATAATGGTTTCTATTGATGCTGTAGCTAATTAAAACTACAAAGCTAATAACAAGCGATGGTTTAGTAACGGCTGAACCATTTCGCAGTTATATACAATACCCATCTAATTAGTTATTAAAAAAAAAATTATAAAGAATTCTGTCGAAGAGAAACTGCGATGGGACATGAAGCTGCGAAACAGAAAAGATCTCCTTTTTTAGGTGTTGGTTAAAAATGTAGACATTCAGCCAAAGTTTGAACCGTTTCGTTCACCATGACGAGCATTCCGCGAAGTCGCCGCGAGGGGTCACCGCGAGCGGTGCTTTCACTCGTCAGCGTCAGGAATCGAACCGCGGCCCGGCGCCGGCATCAACTCAATATCACTGCTCAACGAATATATGTTTGTATATATCAGTGCCCGCCGGTACGGAGATATATACTTTGGAAGAGGCCCATGTCCAGCAGTGGACGTCTATCGGCTGATGATGATGATAATGATATATATTATATATATATAACTAGGCACATGATGTAATGACTATTATGTAGTACTTTAGCTTTATAGTTCCGGGCTAGTAAGAATAGGACTAACGTAAGCCTTGCCTAAGTGGAACAGCGTATGGCTCAGCGATGGTGTCCAGGAGGGACAGGCTCCTCAGAGACGTGTAACACAAAGTGTGGAGGGGCACCCGTGCGTTCTGTAAGAAATCCCGGAGCTTCTTCAGATGCGCTGATGCAGAGCACCGAGAGGGTTTCAGTGAGTAAAAATCTCACATAACCCTGACTTTCGTTCAGAAGCTGGTTTCAAAGTTTCCCTCCCGAAAGAAAAAAGAAAAAATTTGGAATCATTAAAAATAAAAACCCCAGATATTTGTACAGAAACCTTAAGTGGATGCATGACCAGAACACTTCATATAACACCAGAGCTGGTAGGCTCTGCTCGGCTGCCTTCCGCGGCGGCAATCAACAATCTCCCTCCTCCGTTCAGAGACTTGAGGGCAGTTAAGAACTTTAAGGCTAGATAAAAGTCATGGCTGATGATGGGACAGAAAAGTTACCCATAATCCAGCTATCCTCAGGGCATGTAGCAGCACTTCCCGCTCCCGTTTGTTTTATGAGCTTTGTTGCGCTCTTGTTGGTGGTTACATTCAGCAGTGTACTAATTAGGGTAATGTGACACAATCAAATGGCTCTGCCGATGAACAGTTTTCTGGATGCATATCCTACAGGATACAGGATACATGCTATCCTGAGCATCCGTTTGTCCAATCACATTGAATGTGAAATATCTCCATTCTCTCTTTCAAATATTTACTAGTCACTGGGATAACGAGACCTAATACCTTATATCTGAACGCGAGGACATAACGTGAATAAAATTAACATCACCGGGTGAACGATCTCGTCCTTTCACCTCTTTGTTAATAAGAATGCAAACAGAACCTTCGCAGCGCGAAATGCGACCAGCGCAGACTGCAGCACGCACACTGCAGCACTTACACCGAGCACGATCAATAACATAACACGAGAACAAATAGCGTTTCCGAGAACAATTTTACATAGGTGGCACACCAAACCAGATTTACCGTTAGGTCGCGAACAAACGGACGTGTAACAAAGATGCTGCGCGACAGCGTCCCCGCTGACACCAGTCAACTGGCACGCAGCACCTAACTGCACGGCGGTAAGGTGCAACATCGATCAGCAGGCAGTGCGCGGGCGGCAACCGGAAACGGCGCCGCATTAAGGTTGCGGTTACGAAGCAAGACAATACCCCAAATGGGTTTCCAGCCCGTGGCGTGCCGTATGCTGTCAGAGCGCTCGGGCACAATGCTCGCGCCGGAAATAACTCCGCCCCAGTTAAAGCTGATCTCATGTTATCAAACAAACAACAGAAGCAACACTTTTCCGGCGGCCGTGTTAAACGGACCCGCACCATCTTACCTCCTTCCTGCTGGGGCATAGAAGAGTTAGAAGGAGGTGGAGATTTTCCTTAATCTCCTAAACATACTCCAGCTGATGAAAGATAACTAGACTTAAGTGGCGGCCGATCGCAAGAGAACAGACGCGATAGTGATGTGGTGCTGAACGTATCCTGGACGGAGCACAGGACCAACGTCTCCATCTCAACGCAGCTCCAAATCCAAATGAGCCAAATGAACCTTTCAACCGTCGAGATTTTAGGTCATATTACCACAAAAAGGGGGAAAGTTATCAAATTAAGAATCAAAGTAAGGAGCTATGTACTTTTTATTGTTACTGGCAAGATTGATGGAAAGAGGCAGCGTCGACGGATCCCAGAACTTTGGACTGACCAGGTGAAGGAGACCATTGAAACATCTTCATACGACGCTATACAGCATCAAACAGAAGTAACTGGTGTAACATTATTAAGAACTGGTTATCGGTAAGGAGTCACGACCCTCAGCATTGAGAAATCGGTTTAAAGAGAGAGAATTAAGTGTCAGTGGGGAGGGCACATTGCTCGGAGGACTGACGGCTAATGAGGCAGTAAGGTCCTGGAGTAATGGTATACCGGTAGACGTACTGGAACGATCTGGTGAGAGCCGCTGAAGCTACTGGATGCGACGGTAGCGAGACTGATCGATATGGAGATTTTTAGAGGAGGCCTATGTCCTTCAGTGGACGTCCACCGGCTGATGATGATGATGTTGAAGCTGATGAACTTAGAAGATTGCTTACCTTCTTTATTAAATAGACGAATGGTGAGTGATATGGATGCTCACAACAAATTGGCGCTGGTTGGGGTGACACACAGCACCATGTGATGGTCGCCTTCAGACATTATCAAGTCTCGTTAGCCCAGTAAGAGCAACCTTCAAACGCAGTAAGGTTTACACCCAACTGTTTGGCGGCAGATGTAGGAGCTGCGGTGGACGGTCTTCTCCAACAAGAAACCTCTTTATATGGTAGGAAATCTTTTAAAAAGATACCCCGCTTCCGGGGAGAAGATAAGGTTGTGTGAGGTTTTTACCCACTGGAACTCCCTCCGTGGTCATCCTCAGAGCGTTGTGGAAGACCCAGGGATTATCTATGGAGCGCACTGGTGCCACCCTCCTCGGCACCCTCGCTCTGATACGACAAGCACTAGACCACCTCCTACTTGTCGTTCATCCCGGACTCAGTGGACGATGGGACTCCCCACCTTCAAATCCCACGAAAACCCTTTTAGTCGCCTTTTACGTCAGACATGGATTACCTTAGTTCTATTATTGGTATGGGCAAACCACTTGCCTGATGGTGCGTGGAGCTACGTACATTTTAATACTAGGAACATCCCGCTTTGGAGAATAAAAAAATAATGGAGGTAGACGAAAAAAAAACAGTAGCATGTAGTCTTAACAGATACGATAATGCACTACCCTCATCCATACTCCATGACATATGGTCACCAGAGTAGAACTGGTGTCCTCGTGCTGGATTAGAGTTCCTTACCTTCCTCACATACCAGGAGATCGTGCTCATAGCTTTTGGACGTGAGTCGGAACGTCCACCTGATGTTAAGTGATACGCCTGCACCTAACAACGTGGCGCTAGTTAGGATGGTATACACCACATTGCGCTCGTCGCGTGATACTTAAATCTCGAGACTCGTTACTCCAGTAATTTCATTAGCTACAACGCCCTTCAAACCGGATCCACACCTCACACACCAAGATAATACAAAATTTTCTCACGACTTCACCAAACTACTACAAAAAATCCATAAATAATTTTAGTACGAATATTCGGTACCACCGCAGCGGCGGTCGCGGCGGACCAACAGCATTGTGTTCCGGTTTGAAGGGCGCTGTAATTTGTGATATTACTGGAGTATCGAGACTACATCTTTTGTCTCAAGTCGATGGGCATACTGCAATGTAGTGCGTAACATCCTCACTAGCGCCGTGTTGTGGTCGGGCGCATCACTCATTATCAAGTGAATGTCGCACTCGCGTGGTGCCTTCGTGAAATAAAAAAAATATATTTGTGTGCAGTGTAAAATATTTGTGTAAATCATCACCGTAAGGAAACGTGAAGCCTAACAACGATTATTTCCAGCTCCAGGTCCCATTCGGAGCGGGATGCTGCCCGCATTTTAAGCTCTCGAGAGAGCACTAAATTCGGGCCTGTGACCTAACTTACAATGAAAAGGCCACAAAAAGAGCACAGCGGCGGCGCACATACCTATAAATAGGCTCTAAGCCATTACCAACACTATAGGTACCCTAAATGTACTTTCCAGCGAACCGGCTCGCGCGCACGCACACACGCACGCGCGCCGCCGCCGTGCTACATGCGCGCGTGCGCGTGCGCGCGTGCGCGTGTGCGCGTGCGCGTCGCACACACACACGCACACGCGCGCGTCGGAAGGGCAAAGGGAAATTTTGGCAATAATTTGTGGTTTATAATCCATGCGAATATAATCTGTGCGACTGTTTACTTTTACTGCTGCTAGGTCTCTCTCGCCGGAGACCTAGGTAGGTACTACCACGCGTACTTTTACCGCCAAGCACTATTTTAAAAAGATTACTGTGTTCCCGTTTGAAGGACTCTGTATCATGTATAATTACTAGGATATGAAACTCAATGTGTACAAATGTAACTAGCGCCACAGTGTCATGGGCCGTACCATCAGGTAAACGTCGCGCCCGTCTCTTCGCTGAATAATAAAAAACAACATTATTTTTTCAAAGTAAAAACTATATCAAGTCGGACATATACTTAGATCAGAAACTGTTTCTCATTCAATTTTAATACCAATATTCATTTTTTACAAAAGATCTGATGATGATGATGATGATGATGATAATTACTCCTGTGTACTGTTTGTAATATTTTTGGTATGATCATAATTTTAATTTAGCTAAATTAGCTAATTTAAAAAAATTACTAGTATAAATACTAATACACATATGAGCGCAACTTATATTATGATGATGAGGACCTACGAGCCGACCCAGAGATGTTCACCTGATGGTAAATGATACACGTCCACCCATAACAACATGGCTCTAGTTACGCACTGCACCATACCGCTTGAGGTATACGGTCTCGTTAGCCTAGTAATTACACTAGCTACAGAGCCCTTCAAACTGGAAGAAGGTAATGTTGGCAAAGTACTGTTGAAATAGAAGCTGCGGTGTCACCTACCCGGACCGTCTGAAGCATGTCATACTTACCACCAGTAACTAAATGTGTCGATGTATAATATAAGCAATTGTTACTTATTACATAAAGCATAACTTAACGTAACTTACATAAAGGCATCGAACGGCAACTTGGCGGCGTGTGATCCTCATCGACGGCCGCTGAAGGTGAGCGTCTATTAAATTATGCGGAGACGTTTCAAGGCGACCCGGTTACACCGTTTTCGACTCTCGACTCCCTCGAGAAATACTTCCGGCACTTTACACACGGGCACCGAGCGCACAGATGAGTGACGTTTACACTTAAATACGAGTGAATTCATTAAAAATTTCCGCATTGCGACACATTTAGAGTAGCATTAAGTGGTGATTAGACTCTGATGCCGGATACCCTTTAGATACGGCCGCAGCCCCTACAACAGCTAACAGAAAGTACTGTATAAATATTACCGAGTCCCGGTTTGAAGGATGTATTAGCTAATAAAATACTGGGCTATTTATTATCTTATGTTCAATGTGGTATTGTGTATGTGATCCTAACAAGCGGCATGTTGTTATGAACAGGCGTTTCACTTACACTCAAGTGAACGTCCCGCTAATCTCATCGTTTAGAATTAAAAAAATAATAAGAAAAGTTGGTAATTTCAGTTATTTGAAACGTATTTTCTGGAAAACTTCTTTATAAAAGTCGCACATGTGTACGCCGTATGGCCTGCAGTGCGCCAGCGCGCGCCGCGCGTGTAGTGGTGCGCGCCGTGTGCGCGCGCGCTAAAGGCAGTCATTATTTGTAAGTACTAGAGGATAGGCCGCCTGTACATATAGATTTTGGGTGTACAGCGCCGAAAACGTGAGAGGAACGCTGCGAAATTTTTATTTAATGCAATAATTATTAACATTAGTCAGTTAGTGAGACCTTCAACTGACTACGAAACTGAACAACTGAACAACGGAGCGCTGGCTTAGTGGCGAGAACGTCATGCCTTGTTCTGTCTGGTTCGATTCTGAGCTTGTTGAATTTTAGTGAATTTGGTCAGCTGATTTAACGGCATCGCTCTCTTCCAACTGTGAACATATGACGCACGGAATATTCAGAGCGAGCTAACTTCACTGCTTCAATGTCACTCAAAACCATGTGAAATTCAGTTCGTGTGTTGCTACATTGTATATAAATAAAGTACAATTGAGACACCGACAAATTAAACCCGATACATAAAACTGTTGTACACCGGGCAAAAAAAGTTTTCGAATTACCTTCATTAGGACTAGAAACAAAACTTCAACAAAATGTGGTTCCGTAGCTACCTCTACTACCTCCGCTCAAGCGCGATTTCATAATACAAAGGGCTTCAGTTACATAATTAGTCTAGCAATGACTTGGCTCTCTCGTCCTGATGCTTAACTCTGCCCTCAATTTACCTAATTAAGTGCTTCAAACTCTAATTACTTAATTAGCGGTTGAAGCGCTTCAACGCAGAGAATTAAACCAGGTTTTAGTCTCTACCAATTTTAACCGAGGACGAGAAGGTTCATTATTTGACCCATTTTCTTTTCATCCTTCTCTGATCTATCTCGCATAAATCGTGGTCGGATTTAGAAGATTTTTTATTGAACGGAATACACTTCTGCTTTTGCTCATGAAAATAAAAATAAATGTTTTTGAATTGACAATCACTGTACAAAATCATCGATGCTTTTAAGCGGACGTTGCCGTGTTCAGGATTGATAGACGCTGCAGCTAGTGTAATCACAGAGGTATCGAGATTCCACATCTTACACATAAAAGCGACGAGTACAATATGACGATGTAGCACTTACTATCAGGTGAACGTTTCAGTCGTTTCATCGCTTTATACAATTAAATTTATTTGTATGAGAATCGGAGCGCTACCATGCATCGAAATCAAACCGCCGAAATAAGCGTTGGCTGCGCAGGCGCATAGGTCAAGCGCAGTGCGTGCGTCCCGCTCGCACACGCTGCGCCTGCGCTCTCTAGAGCTTGCAGCCAAAAATGCAGCCCGTCCCGCCGTCCCGCCGGCCCGCCGTCCCGCCGGCCGCCGCGAAGTATGCAATGAGAATTTTTTGGCAACTCTTTTTTTTCTCCGTGCGCGCCATTTTGTTGCGCACATAGATTAAAAAAGAATCGCCTGAGGCCCCGCGCTCAATTATGTATTACAGTGATCAGTGCGGCGGCCGGCGTATTTACTGCGGCGCAGTAAGTTTACTGCGCGGCGACAGTAACCTAGCCCCGCCATCACTGCAGTACATAACACCTACAAGGAGCTGACGACATTGCAGAAACATCTTTTTGCTGCTGTCGAGACAAACACTTGATAATAAGTGATACGCTTTAACAACAACGTGGCGCTAGTTACAATGAAATACACCACACCACATTATGTTCGCCGCTTTAAGACATAGGACACCGACTCTCGTCGCCCCAGTCATTACACTAGCTATAGCACCCTTCAAACCGGAATACAGTAGTGTTTGCACACTGCTGTTTGAACCTAGACGATCTCCGGCTACAGAGACCACAAGTAAACTTCGTATACTACAATGGATATATGTTCCGGTTTGAATGGCGCTGTAGCAAGAAATGGCTGGGATAGCGAAGCGCAAGATCTATAGCAGACCAGTTAGGATGTTCAGACAGCATCACATCGTTTTCTATTTGTATTTGTAACCTCATCCCACGTACCCTTACCTGTTGGTTGCTGTCGTGCTTCTCGCTGCTCTCGGAGACGGAGGAGCTGGCGGGCTTGCTGCACCAGCCGGGGCACCGGCCGGGGCACCAGCGGCGGCACATGCACCTGGAAACAATATTGATGTATACATAAATATATTACCAAGATTATGGACGGTGGGGGCGCTGGTGTCCGAGGGTGTACGACACCCACGCGCATTTGGCCGGGTTATACCACGAGTCCAGACAAGAGGAGATCCAAGGAGAATCAATGTTCTAAAAAGCCGAGACGCGCCAGACGTTCACCTAAAAGTAAGTGATACGCCTGCCCGTAACAACGAGGTGTTTCAATTATATACACTACATTGCGCTCTTTACACATAAGATATGAAGTCTCGCTAACCCATTAATTTCACTAGTTACAGCGCCCTTCAAACCGGAACATAGTTATATATACAACTGTTTATCAGCAGAAATAGGCGCTGCGCCTTCGTTGTGCGGCGTTAAAGGTATACCTTTCTTTTGTAGATGGCAACTGAAATGCTCTCCGGTTTCAAGGACTTTCATGATGGAAATCAGCTAAAGCCTATAGTATATATATAGTATGTTAAACAAATATGACGACCAGGAGACGAGTACTGGTGGTTAGGTCTCTGTTGCTGTAGACCGTCAAGGTACCAACGCAGTCAGCAGCCGACAAACAGTACCGTGCAGACATTGCTGTGTTCCGATTTGAAGGGCTCTGTAGCTACTAAAATTGTTGTCTTAAAACGATGAGTACAAAGTGGTGCAGTGTATATCATCCTAACTAACGTCACCATTTCGGCCCGTCCCCGGGTACCGTTGTTGCCGGTTAAAACTCACCCGGTTCCGTTAGTGCCGGATATGCAGCCGTCTCGACCGGAAGCAGGTCGAGCGCTGTAAGCGTTCTCTCAAACTTCTGCAGTACGCTTCAACTTAAATACGCGCGGGCGTGCAATGGAAATGTTTTTATTAAAACAAACACCCCGTCGGCTCAGTGGCTAGGCGCCGGCGGTCGCGGGTTCGAATCTACTGTACATAGAGCAAATCAAACATCTCATAATCTAGACCTAAGATTGAAGAATACTAAGTAGAGTATCTGCATTAAGATCCCTACTGGTGATCAGGTCTAAGTATCACCGCAGCGCCTGTTGCAACTAACAAATATCACAGTACTGTGCAAACATTACTGTGATCAGGTTTGAAGGACCAATAGCTATCACTGGTGGTAATATCTCTATTGTTATAGACCTTCGAGTTAGGTATGGCCGCAGCGCGTATTGCAGCCGACAAACACAGTGAGAACATTACTGTGATCCGGTTACAAGGGCGCTGTCGCTAATGTAATAACTGAAGTAACGAGACTCAACGTCTATATCTCAGGCGACGAGCGCAATGTGGTGCAGTGTATACATCCTAACTACCGCCACGTTGCTATGGACAAGCTCATCTCGTTGCTTGATAAAAAAATCTCCATATATACATCACTATCATCATCATCATCATCAGCCGATAGACGCCCACTGCTGAACATGACCTACCTAAAGATCTCCACATCTATCGGCCCCGCGTTGTGTATATATGTGTGTGCGTGGGCAGCCATTTTGTTTTAGTTATAATACTAATAACAGATGAGCTGAATACTAAAATCGGTTCAAGTGTACACACTGTATCATTGATCCGATCGGTGAACAACGCACGTGCATTCACGTCGCGTCCGACATTCGGAATTTGTTCGACTGCGGACGGAATCCGTTGTCGGAATGCGGAACCGGTGCCGTGTGGTGCTCGCAAGTATATCTAGGATGTATACACAACGCGGACGCCTGCCGCACCTCCTAAACGCATGGGAGTACGCGATAAGACTTTGCTATAAGCTAATTCAATATAATGATGTGACCCCCGTGGCGCAGCGGTTAGCGGCTCAGTGGTCTCTGGTTCGATTACACTTCAAACCACCACGCCAGCTATTAACTTCTAAATCTGCCGCCCGGAACCATACACACGAGGTTTCCACCTGTGTAGAGCCTCATCACGATGTGTCTGGAACCATAAGACCTGGAGACTGGAATTTGATAGCAAAATTCCTTTTGCCCAGTATAGAGCAGCTGATGCGGAGTAAGGGTTCCCGCAGAACTACTCACTGGATCCAAGCCAACCTTACCAGCTCCTAGTGCAGCCTGCTAATCAACAAACGAGGTTCTGGTTTCCACAAACCTGCATTGGGCCAGCGTGGTTGGAAATAGCCCAAATCCCCCCATATGATCTCTTACGATAGCCCTTAGTGCCCAGGGGTACTGGAGGCCATGCTCTTTGTGGGGAGCCTATATTCAGATTTGAATGTCTATCGGCTGATGATGATGATGAGAGTAGGTCAGAATTTTATGAAATGTTACTACCCTCAAGGGGTTGCAGGGGTGTTACGGCCAAAGCGGGCGGGGACATATATTAATAATATGTTTCTTGTCAGAATTTGGGAAAGAGGTGAGCTGATTACTGCTGTGAAGCATACTTCATATCCTCTCCGTCATGACTTCAAAAGCTGCTAGAATTCAACTTGCCCAGCACTGTGGGAAGAGGTCGAGGAGCTTAATTGGAGACACAAGCCACCACCATACACAGCTGATATACTGGCAGTATACCACCAGCGAATTTACCAGCTTCAACCTCATATATCTCTTTGTCATAATATATGGAATATACTTAGAAAAACCGTAATAATCTTGTCATCATCATCATCATCATCGGCTGATAGACGACCACAGCTGGACATAGGCCCCACCGATAGTACTCCACATAAATCCAGCATGACATCCGTTACCGCTGGGCACTAGGGGCTGTCATATGTAGGGGTTAATCTAGGGAGATTTGGGTCATTTCTCACCACGCTGGCCTAATGCGGGTTGGTGGAAGCCAGAGCCTCGTTTGTTGATCAGCAGGGTTCATCAGGAGCTGGTGAGATTGGCTTAGATCCCATGAGTTGTGCAGGATCCCTTACAGCCCATAATCGTGAGCGGTAATAAATCATTGGTCCTGGACCGGTGCCTCAATAATCTCCCCCCCGACCGGTGCTGCGCGTAGGTTCTCAAATTCAATACATAACCTCGTTATACGTTCATCATCAGATGTTCACGCTATTCTACTTAGAGCCAAGGTTCAGACGCGAAGAAGAACGAGAAGAAGAAGAGAAGTAGATAGAGTTTTGATGATCTGTTACTAATAGTATTTAGTTCATGTTGTATATACTATATATATTGTATTACAGAGTGCGACAGCTTGTGCTTCATGACCTGGATGCGAGGAGTTCACGGCTCACGAGTGAATAAGGTCAGCAGCATAGTTTCCCGGTTTAAAGACTCCACGTACTCCAATGACGCAGTGTTTACCAGCTTACCTTGTTGGACTAGGGTTTAATACTGGTAGTAAAGTTTGGGTAGCAGTAAAGTTTTGACTAGTGGCCAAGTCTCTATTGTCGGAGACCGTCTAGGTACCACAGCAGCTCCTATTGTAGCTGATAAACAGTACGATGCAAATACACCTGCGTTCCGGTTTGAAGGGCACTGTAGTTGATGTAATTACTGTGGTGACGAGACCTAAACATCAACATTATCTGACAGACGTCCACTGCTGGACACAGGCTTCCCCCAAAGATCTCCACATCGTTTGGAGTTCATTGAGGGAAATTGAGCCGTAGACCCAGCGCGCTAGCCCAGTGCGGGTTGGTGGGTGATCAGAGCCTGGTCTGTTAGCAGGGTGACCCCGTGATGCTGAGGTTAACTTGGGTTCCGTATGATATTAGGCGGAACCTCATACCTAAACATCTCATTGCGGTGCAGTGTGTACCATTCTAACCAGCGCCACGTTGTCACGGGCGGGCGCATCACTTACTATCGAGTGAACGTCTCGCTCAATCCTTATAGCAATTAATAATATTTGAATGGGGAGTTATCACATAACTATCTAGTGCTAGTTGTCATATCTCGTTATCCCGATAATTTCAGTAACTACAACCCCCTTCAAACCGGAACACAATAATTTTGGCACAGTACTGTTCGTTGGCTGCAATGGGAGCTACTGTGGTACTAACTTGGATTGTCATCGGTAACAGAGATCCACGTGTCACCAGGTCGCCTCCATTTTAGTCCAATCACACTCACCCCCTGACTACCCAATTTAACCCCATTTAACGAATAAAAGTCTATACTCGTAGCATCTGGCAAATTGATAGAGGTCACAAAGAAAAGCTGCGGAGGCGTTTGAATTATGGATAAACAGTCCACTTTATATTCCCACTGCTGGGACACAGCCCAACACTTCGCTTACAAGCAGAGAATCGTATACGTTACATTTATATTAACCTAACTTTACACCGCTACGCTGAAGTTACCGAGGTAATGATTGGACCTGAACGTATGAAACCACGAAAATTAAATATTAACTGAACCTGGTTTAACTCTACCCTTTAATTAAGAGTTTACAGAGGGGTGGGTTCAAGTTAAATTCAACTGAGAGGGTATAACTTTCATTATATAAAGTTGCAGCTTTCTTCGTTCCGGTTACTTTACTAACTTTGCATTAATAATATTATATATTGATAGTTAAACTTTCAAATGTATTATACGAATGCTCACCTGACGGCCAGGGTGGCGCAGAGGACTCCCAGCAGCGGCAGCAGGGTAGCGAAGCACGCCAGGAACAATGTCTGAAGGTCCGTGAATCCTGAGAACAGAGAGAGTACTGCGACAGGTCATATGCCAACACTTGACCTACAGGAGTTGCGACTCCAGCGCACCAAAAATTTATAATAAGCACAGCGTACCTAGGCTCCGTAAACTAGACTAAGTTACTCGAAAGTCCCGAATTGGGATTGGTAAGTTTGTTAGTACAGATAAGCACAGAGGTATCGGATGCGGTGTGCTCCACGGTAAGGGAGGAAAGTCTTGGATTGGAGGCCGCGTACAGGATGCAAGGGTGTAGGACACCCTTCCTCGAAATAGACCGACGACGTCATAAGAGCGGTCGGTGGTGGGTTGATGCGAAAACCTGACGACTCTGGTGGAAAATATTGTGCAAGGTCTACATCCAGAAGTGGATTGAGAAAGGCACATGATGGTGATAACGATGATGCTTGTCGTCACAAATAGGAGCTGCGGTAGTACCTACTTATACAGTCTCTCTATTAGCTCGAAACTTGAACGGATCCTATGCGAGCAGCGGCTGATACCTTGTCTTGTAGCACGGAGATCCCTAGTTCGATTCCTAGGCCACATGTGAAGGAATCAGCCTGACTAGTTATCACCATTATATTGTAAATCTACCGCCATCACACCTCTTTCCGTCTATCGACATCTAACAGCCGGAGTACGCTTCACCATCAGCCCAATTACCAATTACCACCATGTGAAATATGGACCAAGTTTAACCGTAGTGGATAAAAAAAAATCGATAAAGGAGACTGTATTAGTTACTGCCAACCGCGGTACGGATGATATTGATCAAATAAATCAATTCGCCATCAAACCGCGCACCGGATGCGAGAGGGCCCGCTACATCCGGTCCGACAGCGTGTGCCTTCGCACCAAATTAATTTTCACACGCCGACCCAATAAACACAACCGTTTGATAAATCCCCCCACAGAATTTCCGCCTGAATCCCGCACATTCAGGCTGTACCCACGTACCACAATTATTTGATGACGACAGACTATATATATATATATATATATATATTTATATGCCATTTTCGCCATTAATACCAGTTAATTTAGCGGTGGGTAGCCTTCTTGAGTACCCTAAATCTTTACCCTAAAATGTTTTTAAACTATGTTTTTTTACTCTACGTTTTATTATTTAGAAAGCGAGTGGACCTTTAGCGCTTAGGCTCCGTTGACGTCCGTCCGCCATTTTATTAAACTTTTTCCAATTGTTGTCTTTCTTATCTGTTCCCTCGGCAAAAAGTTGAAATATAATAAATATATAAAGGAAAAATATTTAAATGTAAACAAATATAATAGATAAACGATAGTAATTAAATAACATTATTTTCTAATTCATTATCCCGCTGTACTTTACGTAAGTGACACCGGATACGGCGACGCGCCGGACGCCATTTTTATTTGACAAGGGTCCGACGTTAATATTCAGTTTGTTTCCGCATTTTAAAAGAATTTATTGACGATTTTTATTTTTACTACATTTTTAAAAGTATTTCAATTATTGAAGTATTTTTAAATAGATATTCTTAAATAAATGATGATAAAACAGGCCTCCCCAAAAATCTCCACATCCGACGGTCCACAGTCAGCACGGCCTCCGGTACTGCCTGCCACTAACACTGTCGTTTGTAGGAGTTCATATGTAAGGATTTAAGCCATTTCCCACCGCGATGGTCCAATGCGAGTTGGTGCTAGCCAGAGTCTCATTTGTTGATTAGCGAGGTGCACCGCGAGCTGGTGAGGTTGGCTTGAATCCCGTGATTTATTGTGCGGAATTCCTTACACCCCTAAATAAAACACCCTTAACAAAAATCTAAAAATGAATATGGCGGGTTAAATCATTTGACTTGTAAATCGATAGCTTTATCTGGCGAGTATTTTCACACCCCTCTACCCAAAAAGACGGGTGATATTAATTTAATATCTAAATATTTTACAGTTTAACGAGGGCACCGGCAACAGCACCATCTGAATCATACTCTAACTCACCATCGTTGAAAGCAATCTTTACCATAATATACTCACTTGTATCCGGTGCTATGTCGTTCTCCACCTCGTGACTGGTCATATTGGCCACGTTGTACGCGCTCTTGTTCTCGTTGGAAGGCTTCAACACTTCCACTAATTCCACATAATCGACCTTTCTCATCACATCACTGACTTTCTTGTCCACTCTCTCCAATGTATTGTCACTAACACCTGAACCCTTGCTGATCAAAGTTGTATTGGCGATATCACTTTCGTTAAACTTCGTCGATAATAAGTATTCAAATTTCGGCGCTTCTTCTACAAGTTCCAACTCTGGTCTGAACTGGATATCTGTCAGGGTCTCCTCCCTGTTAGTTTCTGAATCTATAATTTTATCTAACAGCGAGCTTGATATGTTTAATTGTTTCTCAAATCCTTCGACGTCATCTTTATGCATTTCTAGGATGCTAATTTGATCTTTCATCACTTTCTCTGATAGTGCTTCATCTCTATCTTGTTCAGCATTAACTATATCGTCTAACTGCGTTTTAAAACTCTTAGTGTCTTCAGGAGTCTCGTCATCGCTCGTCACAACTAAAGTATCTAAATTTGGATCAACTGGCAATGTGAAAGATCGATTATCGTTTGTGTTTAACGACGAAACGTCAGTCGCATTCAGGCCGGAGTACGGCTTAGCTTGCACCACTTCCGGTGATAGTACTGCGTTCAGTATAAAAAACATTAGTTTTAACTTGACATTAGTCATTTTGTGCTTGATGTGTGTTGAATCAATTTTAATTGTAAATTGTTATTAACTTATTTCTCCTCGCTTCGTTCGGAAGCATTATAGTCGGCGAGCTCAGTCCTGCGAACAAAGGAAACTTTTAAATATCGCAGTCTACGAGTAACCAGGTTCAGGGATGAAGGCTTTTCCGTGAGGCGGTCAACTTTTATTTTTCACTTTATTAAAAGTTTTAACTTTGCCAATTCTCTTCGAACCGCAGTTAGAAGGCTGGATCGAACCTGACTTTTCTCTGGCGCTTACGACAAGTTCGAAGAAGCTATTCATACACTTTTTGCAGGCAGTGAACTCCATTAAGAGTTTTTAATTTTAATGAAACTAAAATTTACAACGAAGTTATACACCTAATTATTTTTAAAATAAAATCAAATTTTGTTCTGTTATTACACAATGTAAACTTACACTTTCAAAGCTTTGAAAAGCCTGTAGTCATACCCACGCACCTAAGGTGCTCCTATCAAATGGAAACCCAATTACTTACAATAAAAAACCTATCACTACAACCAGACTAACCAGATTTGGTATAAACACAAGCTCTATAAATTTACCTCGCTGGCCTAATGGTTAGAGCGTGCGGCTTTCATTCCGAAGGTCGCGGGTTCAAACCTCGGCATGTACCAATGACTTAATATTTAAGTTATGTACATTTGTGAACTTTAGTTACAACAGCGAGATACAAAAACGGTGAAGGAAAAACATCGTGAGGAAACCCGCACACTGATATCATCTTTGTGTGTGTGTGTGTGGTGGTCCCAATGAAGTGGCAACAGGCTCGCCCCCTGTTACATGGGACCTAATCTGACCACATTTGGCGAAACATGGGTGGTTTATTCACCTCTGCCTACCCCTACTCGGAAAAAGGTGTGACAATATAAAAAAAAAAAAAATTAAATTTACAGCGTAATTATAAACGCCTGTTTAAAAATAATAGCAAGTAATTATTATTGCACATTTGCCATTAATAAATATTAAGAACTTAAGTAAGTGCAGTCATCGTGATCATTATCATCAGCCGATAGTCAGACACTTCTGGTTACAGGCCTCCCCAAAGATCTGCACCTTTGTATAGGTTCATATGCCAGGATTTGGGCCGTTTCCAACCACGCCGGCCCAATGCGGGTTGGTGGGAGCCAGAGTCTCGTTTGTGCAGTCATAGTACATGGTAAAGCTTTACAAGAAATCATTTTAGCCGTACGGCGGACATATTAAGCTTACCATCAAGTAAACATCTTTAACGAGCGATAAGTCCGCAATATGGTACCGTGTCAACATACTAACTAGCACCTCTTAGTCATTTGACATTTGCTCAGTTTCTTTTATTCAAAGAAGTATCGAGACAAGCGAATCGTACACCTGATAAAAAGTGAGTCATATATGTTTATATACAGTACGACGTTGCACTCGTTTCCCTGCTAAATAAGATCTTAAGTCTCTTCACCTCAGTAATTTCACGAGCTACAGCGCCTTTCAAATGAAATACGGTAAATTTGCACGCTATTGTTTATCGGCAGAAAAAAGAGTTCCTCGTCTATCCCAAACTGAAAAAAACTGCTTCTTCATCCAAGCCAGTAATTTAAGGTAGTTAAAGATAAATGAAATAAAATTGTATTTTAAAGGACTAGTTCAATGTACAGGTATTCAGTAAAAGGTACAGAGCTAAAGCGAACATAACTGAAAGCACTTAAGCGAACCATCTCGCAGTCGTTAAGGTGGCTGCGGGTGCCACATCAAAGGCGCGCCGCCGCCCATCTATCGGAGAGGCACTCGCCTATCTTTGAGCATCGTTAACGACATCAGCACACGTTCACACGGGCCCGTTCTTATCTGTGACGTCATAAACATCCACCTACCTAGGTTTAGTTAATTGCATCCTATAAAGAAAAGTATGTCAGACGCGATCGATGCTGCGTGGCCCGTATCCAGCTGCTCCCCGCAACCTTCACCAGATCGTCGGACCACGTGGTAGAGGGACAAAGACTTAAATGAATCAATAAATTTACATCCTGCTATTTTTTTTTTGTTATTTAAGTATTTATTCTAAGCAATAACTAAGAATTGAAATAGAAAAATTTCTGTCTAAGCTAAATTTGAACTTGAAAAATATATGTATCAAACAATGTCTCTATCTGTCTAGATTATATGGGGGATTACACGCTTGTAAAATTGTTGAACGACATATAACAAAGAAAATTATGAGAATGACCGTGGCAGATTATAAGGGTAGAGGAAGACCAAAGGAAGTGTGAGTGGATTATGTGAAAGATGACATGTGTAAAAAGAGTGTTATTTCAGATATTACGGCTGATAGAGGGGTATGGAAGAGAAGTTCATACAGTGCCGACTCCACATAGTTGGGGAAAGGGGGAGGAAAGACGCTTGTAAAAGTTTTGCTAGGGTAAAACAATCTATTTCCTCTGTTGGGTCTGCACTAGAAAGTAACAAGATATTTTTTTTAATAATTTATATATTTAATAATGGTATAGTGATAATTTTGCTACTATTAAAAATATTAATGGCAAATATGCGGAAGTAGTGCATTGCTATTCTTTTTTCCACAGGCGTTTTTAAACAGAATTCGACGTTTCTGTTTATAAAGGTTTAAGTTTTTATATGCACCATTATTCTATTTTTTTTTTTTTTTTTCAAAGGAATTTGTAATTTAATTTTTGTTTTTAAAACTAATTCTACATAATTTATTTTGACAATTTTGAGTAATGTTTAAAAAAAAAATACTAACGCTTAAAAAATGTCAGTTATGTTCAAAGGAGGTATACAGAAGTGCTTTATAAAGTTCAAATAATACTAATGCAAATTACTAAGTATTTGTATACTGATTGTTACGTTAAGAAATTCGTCTTAAATGAAAAACAAATATCTCTTTTTAAACATATATTAATCTTAGAATAACTTTAATGAGAAAATTAATAAGTATAGTGGAACAATAGTGTGCAAATAACACTGTGTTCCGATATTAAGGGTGGTGCAGCTAATGAAATTACAGAGGGTAACAAGATTCTGCAACTTGTATCGAGTACAGTGCAGTGCTGTGTTACCACCTCGTCATTCCATTACAGCAAAGATATGGAATGTTAATCAGAAATAAAAACATCGAATCGTTTCCGCTACAGCCTGCATTTCCTTTCACTTAGCGATTCCAGTCCATTCAACGAATCACCGACTCGCTTTCAGCGAAGGGGTGAATTGAAACCTTAATTACAACTGTAGCAACATAACGAACGATTATTAATTGGCTACATGGTGTACTACACTCCACAAACCTCTTTCAAAAGTAAATGTTCATATTTTGTCAGTATGTATAAATCCAACCCTTTATTGCTCTTGCTATACCCTTATCGTTTTTTTTTAATCATACTCAACCCTTTTGTGTCAATAGCACCTGCACGTGGTACAACCTGCTAATTAACAGACGAGGCTCTGACCTCCCACCAACCCGCACTGGGCCAGCGTGGTGGGCTAAGGCCCAATTCCTCTCAATATACTCTAACAAGGGGATCTTTGGGGAAAACCTATGTCCAGCAGTGGACGTCTAACGGCTGGTGATGATGATGATAACAACAGTACGTAATGTAATATGAATATAATGTGTTATTTCTATATACCTTATATTTTTTAAATAAGAGTGAAAGGATATATTAAATTATGTTTTACTGTTTTCCTTGAGGAAAAAGCTCAAGGGTATCAATTACCGGATGTACAGCCATACTAATACATTAATTATTTCTTTCTCTTTTCCTTAATTATGTTATCATTACATTTCCATTATGTTCTAATTAGTCTTATATATCAATATCTATTCTATATATATGCAAATTATTTGAAGTTAATGTGTTCGAAATATATCACAGGTGATTATACTCTTAGTGCTAATTAATTAATATTTTTTTACTTTATTTGCAAAAAATTATAATAATGAAGAAACTAATTATAAATGCTGAGTGGATATGTTACGCTGTGAACTTGTGAGTCTCGTATGCAATGTGTTTAAAGAGGAAACAACAGCGCCATTTCGTTTCGCAGCACATACAATAACGTAAAGTGCGAAAAGCAAAAGAACCACTCAAAATCCTTGTGCCAATCGCGCAAAAGGCCCGCCGCGGCCACAAGTGTTTCCTTTTCACCCGGAAACGTCAACACCGCCATTGCAAACGAACGCGTGGGTAAGTAGCGAAAAATACGTTGGCATCGTATAAATGAAATATTATACAGATAAAATAAAAAAAAAAATAGTGTTATCATTATCGAAAAATAATACAATAAATTGTATTAGATGTTGGTAACTCTATTTTCATTAATTATAAATTGGCAACACTGTAGAAACGTCTGAAAGTATCGCGCGCGGCCCGCCCGGGCTCATTCGCGCGTTAGCTGCGGAGGCGCGAGGATCGTTGCTATTAAACTATTTCAATAGGATTGCAGTGTATGTTCTGCGCGATGCCTATTGTTTATCCAACCAAAGGATATTCCATCACTAGAATATGCACTGGTTGATATACTACTAACTGTCACTTGGAATAGCTGATGATCTTTATACACGAACCTTGTGTTATACAACGATCTTATTCGGAATGTACAAGAGAGAGAGAGAGAGATATATACACAAAGACATGTGTCATAAATATATTCTATTATAAAAAAATAATAATAACGATATTAAAAGAATCATTGCGAGTGACTTGATTGGACTTGGAGATCTTTGGAGGAAACCTATGTCCAGCTGTGGACATCTCTCGGCTGATGACTGGACTTAAAAAGCACTAGATCGTGTTTTGTGTAATACCTTGCTAGAGACCTAAGTCCTACAATGGATGTCCGCTTAAAAGAATGATGATGAAAAACTAATTAATGGTCATCAGAGCGGTCGGAAATGGGTGGATACGAGAAACTGAGGATCGCATTTGGTGGAAGACATTGGTGGCTACATCCAGCAGTGGATAAACAAAGGCAGATAATGATGATGATCATCATATCACTGGTACTCACTACCTATAAGAAAACCTACCACCGATAAAACGAAATTTTTAGTAGTGGATCCGTATCCTCAAACCCTGGGGTCTGATGATGCTATCATTGTAAGACTTCATCAGAAAAAAAGTCCTAAACGGTCGTGTCTGTCTACAAAAAACGATAAAAGCGGTGTAACAGAACCAGCTCCAACTGATGACCCAGTTCCCCCACCCAGCGCCGCCTCCGCCGAATCAGTTCAGCGCTGAACGCCGCGAATACAGATGAGCCGTCTAATTGGCCGCTTTCAAAAGTAATTTCAGCGGCGGACGGAATGCTAATAGCCTAGGCAATCTAAATAGCCTGATACCTAACGGATGTCCTATCATAGCTGATTGATTAGGACCTAACAATTTTTATTCTATATAACAATTCGCCCGCTAATAACATGGCAATGGTTAGAATGATATACACTGCCCACCATACATCATCATCATCAGCCGATAGACGTCCACTGCTGGGCACAAGCCCCCTCCGCCAAAGATCATACCATACCATATATACCATCAGTTAAATAGAATAGCTGAGGATCTAATTGGTTTTCTCAATCCCAAACATCAGTATGAAGAGTGCACCATGCTCGTTGCCATGACACATAAGACTGGTTACCGTTACCACAGTAATATCGCCACTTTCACACTTCCACAGCTGAACAAGTATAGGAAACAGTAATGTGCAAACGATGTGTTCCGGTTTAAAGGGCGTTGTATCTAGTGAAATTACTGTGGTAGTGAAGCAAGCGCAATGTGGTGGTAGTGTATAGTATCCCTAACTAGCTTTAAAAAAAAGTATATTCTCGCCAGTTGAAAATGTAGGTGTTCGCGGAAGTGTTTAGCGCGGAACGCTTTCGCTTCCGGTGGCGTGCAGCGCGTGACCTGGTGCGGCTCCAGCTCAGCGGCGAGCTGTGAGGAGGCTTACAGCTCGAAGGCGCTTCAGGATCTCGCCGTTAAGCATGAACATGATTGCGCTGTAATCGCTACAGAGTTCGCTGCTGCGATGCAATGAGCTTGCTTTCAGAAAGTCTCTGGTTCGATCCCGACCCAAACGGTCAAGTTATGATGATGGTAAGATTATTCATATATTTTTTTTTCAACGATACCATGGGACGATCAAGACGTTCACTTGATGTTAAGTGATACGCTTGCTTTTAATAACCCGGCGCTGGTTAATAATATATGATGTATAAAGCACTGCATTGATTTCATCGCCTTGCGACAAAAGATCTTAAATCTACCTTCAGTAATAACACCAGCTACAACGTCCTTCAAACCGGAACACAATATTTTTACACTACTGTCTATCACCTGCAATATATCCTGTACATAGACGTTCTGTAGCAAAAGTGAATATTGCCCAGGGGAAACAGACCTGGTGTGGCTTTCGGAAAGCTGGATGGTAGTGTTGGGTCGTTCAGTGTGAAGACCTTCGGAGAGATCTTCAAGTATTTTGGATGTGGTCAATGACCAAGCGGGGGACGTTTATCAGCTGATGATGATACGGATAGTCGTCTAATGATGATGATTTTTTAGTTGCTAAGCTTTCAAAGATATATCCGATAGTAAAACAGCCGGTGATGAGATCAGATCATTCTCTTCCTTTGTCCTCTCTGGACTGCTCGTTGTCATGGTAACTTAATACCACATAGAACGAAGCTCTTCAGGAATCGATTACAATTAAAGGTAGGATAAATTTGTCACTTGTCACTTGTGACAGGTTCAGAGAGACGCGCCCACCACTGCTCGTGACCATCGAATGACAAATTGGCCAATACGTCATAGTTTCGTAATTATTTTTTTTTTATACAAATAAGCAACGAGTGGAGCGGGACCTTCACCTGATAGTAAGTGATACGCCGGCACATAACTATGGGGCGCTATTTAGGATGTTATACACTGCACGACATAGCACTCGTCACCTGAGGCATACGATGTTGAGTCTCTTTACCCCCACTAGCTACAGCGCCCGTCAAGCCGGAACACAGTAATGTGTGCACAGTCCTATTCGTCGGCTGCAATAGGCGCTGCGGTGGTACCTAAGCAATCTCCGGCGAGAGACCTACCACTTATATATAAGTTAAGTCTGCTTATTCCAGTGATCGTACTAGCTACGGCGCCTTAATAAATGAATGATTGAACGAATGCATGAATTGATAAATGAATAGATGGAGGAATGAATGGATGCATGAACGATAAACGAACGAACGAAGGAACGATCGATTGAATGAATGAACAAGAATGGATGGATGAATGAACGGGTGAATCAATACATGGATGGAAGGACGAATGAATGAATGTAAGGATAAATTAATAGATGGATGGATAGATGAATAATTGGATGAACAAATGAACGAAGGAATGAACGATTGAACTAATGGATGAACGAATGAATGAATGATTGGATGCATGTATGAATATACACTTAGTAAGACATACAGATTTGACATTGAGTCTCGTGCGAGCTGTCAAGGTGGAGCGCGGATTGGCGATAAGAAATACTTAAATGTGGCGGAAGTTCCACTGAAGAGATTACCGAGTGATGTTCTGTTAAGAGATATGATAGTATTTATTTATTGAACGGAGCGACGAGAGCAGCGGGACGTTCACTCGATCATCAGTGATACGCGTAGGCTTACGGGGCGCTGTTAGGCTGGTACACGCGGCGACGCAAGCTCGCCGCGTTCACACATCAGACGTCAAGTTTTGTTACATCTGTAATTTCACTAGCTACAGCGCCATTCAAACCGGAAAATAGTACTGTTTGTCAGCAGCAATAGTCACTGCCTTGCACCCAGACGGTCTCCGGCGGTGGAGACTCACCATCACTGCTACGTTTAGTGTTATACCGAGTGGTGGATCCTGTGGTAGAGTATCCTCCGTTTCTCAGTGCTGGTGGAAGGTCTACATAGTCAGAAACCGTCTAGGTAGCTACCACTAGCCCTGTCGTCTCAGATTGTTAAGAATAGCGCTAAGTTATTCCCTACCTATGGTACAAGGCGACTAAAACGGTCCTCGTGTTCGTAGGCTTTGAGGGTGGGGGCCGTCAGAGCGCAATGAGCGAGCCTCAGGAGGACGGCAAAAGCATGGTGGTCTTGTATTTGCCGTAGCACAGCGTGGGTGCTGGGAGCTTCGCCCTTTCGTGTGATGTTTCAGCCAGACTTCAGGGGGCACCGGTGCGGTCCTTGGGAGATACCGGAACTCCTCCTAATGCACCAAAGGGGTATTAGTGGGTAGAAGCCCCCCATAACCTTGTCTTCCCCCCAGAAGCAAGCTGTCTTTTAAGATTTCCCTTGCAATAAAAAGTGTAGCCACAGCTGCATACAGTATACAAACACTACTGTGTTCCGGTTTGAAGTGCGCTGTAGATAGTAAATACATGCGATAACGATACTCAACATGTCAAACCGATAAGAACAATGTGGTGCAATGTACATCATACTAACTAGCGCTAAGTTGTTATGGGCACGTGTATTACTTACCATCGGGTGAACTTCCCGCTTAATTGAATAATAAAAAAACACACACACACGCACACACACACACTGAAGGATAGAGCGTAGTGAATTACCGGTTCGCGTTCGTAACAGTGCGGGGCCAATTTGTAACTAAGCAAAACAAGTTGGTAACAAATGAAGTAAGATTACACTTAACGTCCTGCTGACACGTCGGCAGGAAGCGGATACGGATTATATATTTATTTATATAATATAAAACCTACATACGACCTACAATAATAATAATAATGATTTATTAGCAGTATTGACATTTACATATACACTGAGAAACCGCGGGGCTTGAACGAAGCCAAGCTTGTATCTCAAGACCAAGACCTATATACATATAATATATATACAATACATATAGTTATGTATGTGTATAACATAGGTATGCCGTCCGTGGGTGAGAGTTCACCTGTTTCTGTAGTCCAATGAGCCGGACAGCGTACATTTTAGTTCACTTACCCGGATAACCGTATCCTCCGAGCGGATACTATTTAGTTATATCTGTACGGGTTTTTTCTCGACGTTCACCTGATGGTAACTGATACGCCCGCCCATAGCAACGTGGCGCTAGTTAGGATGTATACACTGCACCAGAATATTCTCGTCACTATGAGACATAACAGATATAACTAGATATATACCTTAATATTTTATTAGCTACAGCGCCCTTCAAATCGGAACGCAGTAATCGTTGCACAGTACTGTTTGACGACACCTTTTTTTTTGTTTCGATAAAGAAATCCTCGAAAGATACCCTGCCTCTGGGGGTAAGTTAGGGTTATGTGAGTTTCTTATTCAATAAAACCCCCCTCGGTGGTCTACATCAGTGCATCCGGAGAGGCTCCGGTATCTCTTACAGAACGAACCGATGCCCCTCTACACTTTGTGTGAACATGTCTCTCAGGACCGGAGTACGAGGATTGCCCAGTTTCCTTCGTCAAGCGTCAGCTAAGACTGAGGACGCTTGACGAATGGAACAGGAAGTACGTGGAAGGTGCAGCGGCTTCAACAACGAGAGTTTTCTTCCCCAGCGTCACGTCGGCATATCGCTTGCTTCGCCGGCTCGAGCGCGACACGGTTTGGTCCAGATGTTCACTGGGCACGGGGGATTCTCCGAGTACCTTCAGAGGTTCAAGCTCAAGGTGAGTCCCGCGTGCCTCTATGACCCGGAGGTGGTCCAGACCGTGGTGCACATCCTGACTTCCTGTTCCTTGTTTGGGAAAGAGAGGTCAGATTTACAGATGGTGTTAGGAAAAAGGATAGAAATGGGAGTCGTTGCCCCTCTGATGAGTGAAGACGGAAGTCGCCAAGTATTTATAAAATATAGGAAAGAAATAGTAAACAAAATAATAGAAAGGAACAAAAAATGAGATAGAGAGTAAAAATAAAACAAATAAGAATAAATAAAAATAGTAAAAATAATCAACGAACCAAAGAAAATGTAAAAAAATTGTTAAAATTGTTAGAATAGTTAAAAATAAGTAAAGTAAACGAAAGAGAAGGAGAAGAAGCAAAAGAGAAAAATGGGATGATTGTTCCAGGTTGCTCCAGAAAAGGGATGCTTGTTTCAGGAGCAGCCACTGCGGTCTTCACCTACTGCGAGAGGTATGAAAGAAGGAAATGGGATGGAGTATGAAAGTAGAAATGAAGTGTGAAAGATATGATCGGAAAGAAAGGTAGGAGTGAATGAAAGAAGAGAGTGTTGAAAACTAAATGTATATAATAAAGTAGATATTAGGTGAAGGGAAATGTAAACGCCCTGACCCGAAATAAAAAAAACACGTCTCTGAGGAGCCTGACCCTCCTAGCCACCATCGCTGAGCCATACGCTGTTCCACGCAGGTCCGCTTGTTGAGCGATAAGGGTCTCCACTCTCAGGGCCCGCGAAACTCGTAGACCCTTTTAGTCGCCTTCTACGACAGACAGGGCTTACCCTTAGAGTCCTATATTTATTAGCCCAAAACTATAGGGCTGACGGCGGTTCCTACCTAGATGATCTCCAGCAACAGAGACCTACCACCAGTGGTAGTTAGATATAAACTTGACCGTGGACTTAGACCGTTATCTGACTAAAAACAATCTTAGTATGTACTACACAAGAACTTTGTATATTTCTGTAGACAAATAGTAGTGTGTGTGCAAATATTACTGTTCCAGTTAGATCACCTGTAACTATTCAAGTAATTAAGGTAATGAGATATCTTGTCATGTCTCATTGACTGGTGGTAGTTCTCTGATGCTGGAGACCGTCTAGGTGCCACCGCAGCGTGTATTGCAGCAGGCAAACAGTACTGTGTTCCGGTTTGAAGGGCGCTGTAGCTCTTGAGTGATGTAAGGGTTCCCGCACAATAACTCACGGGGCCCTAAGCCAACCTCACCTGTTTGTGGTGCACCCTGCTAATCAATAAACGAAGCTCTGGCTGCCGACAACCCATACTGAGCAGCGAGGTGACGGCGCCTGGTGCTCGCTGTTGCAGACAGCGGAAGACCGATCGATATGGAGATCTTTGGGGGAAGCCTACGTCCACCAGTGGAAGTCTATTCCTTGATGATGATGATGTAGCTATTGAAATTACTGGGGTAACAAAATCTATTATTACTCATTAAGTTACCTCTTATGTCTCCGAACTAGCGCCACGTTGTGATAAGTAGCCGGTAGCACTTATGATACCGTCTGGTGATCGTCTTCCTCATCTCGTCGCTTGTTCAAATAAAATAAACACTCGGGAAAAAGAGAAGACCATTCTATCGTTTTTTTTTTTTCATCATCTGATATTTGTTTTTATGTTTAGTATTAATTATATTTCAACGGATAACACATCCGGTCAAAACTATTCTCCCCATCACATCACACTGCACTACTTTCTCTAGAGAACAAAGGAAGGCCTGACAAATATATATAAAACACTCTTGTTAACGAAACGACTAGAAATATTTATCTAGTACTTATCTATAATTGGAAAACCTATAGTTTTTTGTTTCTATATAATTTTATGAGTATTACTATTACATTTGTATAATAATTAATTATAAAAACAGCTGCTCTTTATGTATATATATATTTATACTTCTTAAAAGGTTTAATATGAAACAATTGTTTTGATATAAAACAATAACGTAATGAAACCTATTGTAAATAGATTAATAATATAGGTTATTATAAACATACAGGTATGTATTTGGGTGTGTCAGTTAAATATTATTTTACTTTCAAATATTTGTTGGTGAAAAAGAAATCGTAAGTTATGTTAAAAGTTGAATATGTTTTAAACGGATGAAGTATGTGCTATATATATTATTATAAGGACTTACCTGCGTTCGAAAACAATTTAAAAATTCACCATCGTCACTCGAAACACGGTGAAGTGAAACAGTCACGGTACATCGTTTAAATAGTTAAAAATTTATCACGGTCGATGTTGTGTCGTGTCGGTCACACAGCTTCCCCTCTCGTGCGTCGCCGCCGGTTGCATTTTGACAGCGGATCAGAGTCCAACTCAAGGTCATACGACTTTTTTTTTAATTCATAATCTCACAGAGCAAGGCACACGGGCACCGGACCGCCGCGACCCGGGAGATGGCCGCGTCTCCAGCCGCTGACTCCCCGCGATCCGCCGGTCGAAGCTGCGTAGCCCCGCACTACCACCCCCCACCCAACACCCCCACCCCCCCACCGCACCGCACCGCACCGCACCGCACTACGCTCCCCCTGCACACCTCTTGCGTAACTATTGTCACAAATTGGATAATACTATAACACGTTTACACGGAACCAGCTCGGTACTTTTCCATCGCTTTCAGTTCATAAGAACACCAACTACATCTTAGTTATATCGTATATACCGACGAACCTACAACGCAATACATTAATCCATTGTTTCAAACAAAAATATTATAAATTATTAAATATCATGTAAAACTACGATAAATCCGTTTTGCGCGATAATATGCCGCGTAAAATTATTCCGCCTTTTCGCAACATACGAAGCTTCGACCGGCCCACATCTTTTAGGAAAACCGTAGAGTGCGCATGCGCGAAGATGAAAATTGAAAAGAGACAGAAAACAAGAGGCCTTAGTGCGCGAGGGACGGATATAACATCGAAAGTAAGTGCATATAATCAACTCCATCTGTTGTCCGGGCACGTCTGAATTTTAAAAAGGCGACTTTTCAACAGAACTTTTTTGCCTATTTGTCGTCCGCAGTTATATAATAAAGACATAAAATAGACTTGAAACGTTTCCATTGTGAACGAAATAAACTTCCAGTATGCATAAGTAATACTACTTTTGTAGGCTGTCGGGGTAATTACTGGTGTAGCGAAATGAATGATTCCAGATTCTGTGCGACCTATATAACTGTGTGCTGGATTCTGAAAGGGACAGAGGTGTTAGTGAGAGGCTGACATATAAGTCCACGAGTGAACATTATCGGTTTATAATGATGATGTATAAGTCTTTTAAAAACCATCTCATTGTTAAAGACAGCCTTATTCGTTTCATTAAATTAAAAAAATAGTCTTTACAAATTAATAGATGAAACTCCGTATATTATATAATACGTTTCTGAATATTGTATAATCGAAAGAAATGAGAGGGAGGACTATTTATTCGGTGTCACATCACTTAATGGAGACTAATTAAAGGCTTAGCGCGCTCCGGTGCCTTTAATTACACAAAGTTTCCGTGTAGCGCCGCTACGAGCCGAGTGCCTCCCTGTATATACATACAAATGTTTTATTAAGTTCTACTTGTATAGATATGACACCCAAAGCATTCTGAGTGGACAAGGAAGTTAAATTGATGTTAAACTGTTAAAAAATGGATAGAAAACTCCGTGTGTTTTGAAAGAAAATTATATGTTTATTGGTTCATAAAATATAGTTTATTATATATCGTATGGAGTGGCAGACGGACAGATAATAGTTATTTATAAGTATGATTTACTCCTTCCGCTGTTTGTTGCGTTGTGAGAGTTCAGTCGATGTACAAACGTTTGTCGGATGTCCCCTACCGCGTACACAGCGTATTGAATTTACTTACGTCCATGGTATTATAAAATATACACAAGCTATAGATATTATGTAGAAAAGACCTACTTAGACAAACCTGTATATATACTGACCTACTTATATATAGATATTAACCATAGAATATTAAAATACAAAAATATTTTTCTTTTTACATTACAAGAAAGTTTGTTGCCTAAAAGTCGTTAAAAGGACAATGAATAATTTATCTTTCTTATTGCTTCACTTACCATCAGGTATGATCATTGCCAGGTACTGGTCGATAAAAGAAAGCTTTAAGGTGATCTCCGATATTCGGAAGCATCCTCTCCGCTACGGTTGATTGTTTGTGCTATCATACATTAGTGTACTATTTATTTGAAGTAATGCATATAGTAGAATTACTACTATAATTAATATCTTACCTATCAAATGTTTAATACGATGGGTGCAGTGTAAACAGCTCAAGTTCACAATTTTGTAGGCAGACACCGTTGGAAAGTGCTGGTAATCTCGTTTTATTTGAATTATAAACCTCTTGCAGCACACAGGTATGCCTCTAGATTTTTTCAGTCACCTTACATAGCTATAATAATCTTATTCTAAAGAAAATAATAAATATTTTAATAAAATTACAACCTCTCAGGGGTGTCAGTGAACCCACACAAAATCTCACGGGACCCAAGCCAACATCACCTACCCTACCTGGTCGTATGTGTACCCTGCTAATGAACAAACGAGACTGGCTCCTACCAGCCTGCGTTTAGCTAACGTGCTGGGAAATAGCCCAAATCAACCCCTACGAACGTGGAGATATAGTATTTGCGAGAGGCCTCTGTCCAACAGTGGACTTCTATCAGCTGATGATGATAACCTCTTAAGAGCATAAACTTAAGTTATTAATAATGAAATATTTAAGCTATTGCATTTTTCAACGAACGCAACTATGGTAAGGGCGATATGAGATGTCAGCAATTTGTGGTACGAACGCTCGCCTCGAGTCCGGATGCCGCTAGATCCAGACAGACAGAAATTCAATCACCGCAAACATGTTCAAACTACTCCCTGCCGCTGCTGCAGTACGAACTTCCAGAATATTCTCGAGTACATTCCAAACACACGTCTTTTACTTGTAATACTTTGAAATATATTACATAATTTTTATAACACTAACGCTTAACTAAAACTTCACTTATTATTAAGTGACAAATACACGATGACGTAGCGAGCACGCACAACATTCCGATTAACATATTCATCGCTGTCACAACAAAATGATAGTGTTATGTCAGCGCATCGTTAAGGGTGGTCACTTAGTTTATTGGTGGTAGGTCTCTATTGCAGGAGACCGTCTGAACAGGCACCACCCCAGAACCGTGTTCCGGTTGAAAGGTCGATGTAGCTAGTGAAATTACTTGGATAACAAGACTTAACATATTATGTCTCAATTCAGCAACAAGTGGGTTTGTAATCGAACCGAGGAGCTCCACGTTACAAGAATAGTCGATTCACCTATTGGTGTCAAATTCAGGTCGACCAGTTAAAAATATTCCGATAGACTGGCGAGTTTTTCATCGTAAAGTATCTATTTCCATCACTTATAACTAAGTGAAAATTTGTGGTGTACAGTAATGAAAGACTCCTCTAGACTCTTTCTATCTCTCTCTTACAGGTATATGTATAGACTTAATGTTAGCATGTAACGTTTCTTTCAAAAGCCATTTTCCCCGTAGAGCTTTATCTGGCTACGTCGTAAACGTCGGTTCGCCTATATCGGAGCATATTGCTACGCCGTAGCACTGCGTAGCGCGACAATTTCTTTCACTCGTAACTCTTTAATTCTTGCTTACAGAATTATAATATACAGATATAAAAAGATAATTTTATTTCATATATGATAATTTAACTTAATTAACCATAGAGTACGAATACATTTAGACATGTGTATTATATTTATTATATAGTTACGTTTAATAATTTTCATACATTTATAATAAAAGACATTCAGTTTTTTTTTTCATACTTTAACTTACACCTAATATCTACGAGTCTCAACATCATATGTCTCAGGCAACGAGCGCTATGTAGTGCATTGTATATCACCCTAACTAACGTCACGTCGTTAAGTGCAGGCGTATCACTTAGGAGTACCACTAGGTGAACGTACCACTCGTCTTATCGCTTAAATTAATAAAAACTTCACTACATTCTAGTACAAGTCAGGGTGTTATGGAACTGCAACTAACGAAGATCACGCCTTCAGCGTAACAGCTGTAAATGAGGAAACGACTGTGGGTACTTGGGAAGCTGAACCGAGATTTGTATACTTGATTGGAGCACCGACAAGTTTCAAGCTTCTAGTTTAAAACTTCTCGCACCGTAGTTGGAAGCTAACTTGATTACTTGAAAGAAACTTGAGCGCTGAGTGTGACGGGTGGATGGAAGTTGAGACCAGCTCGTCACTTTGTATGCGGTGCTCCATCCCGCAGTACTTGACTGCGCGGAGATATTGTATTATGAAAGTTTTTAAAGAAGGCTTTTACTTTTGTAGCGGTAAGGCGCTAGTAATGATGTCTACACGCTATTTACTGCTGGTAAGTTATTACTCTGTTGCCGGAGACTATCTAAGTAGTGTGCAAACATAACTGTATTCAAAAGTAACTGTAGCTAGTGAAATTACTGCGGTAACGAGACAACTAATGTCTCGAGGCGAAGCAAATAATGTGGTGGAGTATATCATTCTAATTATTGCTACATTGTTAGGAGCAGGGGTATCACTTAACATCTAGTGATCGTCGTCATAACCATCATCAGCCGGACATCTATCGGATATAGGCCTCCTCCAGATATCTCCACTTCGATCGATCCTGCGCTACCCGCATCCAGCTGCTTCCCGCAACCTTCACCAGATCGTCGGATCACCTAGTGGGGGGTCTGCTAACAATACCTTGGTATCGCATCATCTGTAAGTCCTTCAAGCGATGTGTCCTGCTCAGTACCACTTGAGATTAGCAATCTTTTGAACTACGTCGGTGACCTTGGTTCATCTCCTATAAAAAAATTAATGTCCGCCCACTCACTTGTCAACGTCGGCACCGGCTGGCGGTGATATTGGCAAATTGGTTGGCGCATTGTCTCGCACCGGATGCAGTCGCCGTGTGCCGGTACTCGTCAGGTAACCGCCGCTTCATACGATACTTACACGAGACACTAACATTACCAATGTATAGAGATCTACTATATCATTATCATCATCAGCGAATAGACGTAACTAGACATATTTAACTACGCCCTCCTTATCTCTCCCTCTATAGCACTATCCATCTGTTTAACCCTTCCACATCCAATATTATCTCACCTTTCTCTTCCCTCTTTTACATACAACTGTATCTTCATATATACGAGGAGGGATCAAAAAGTAGTGAGAACGACATATATACTCCTCGGTAAGAAATAAAATAAATACTGGCATAGTTCATATATATTATATATTGGTAATATTATTAAAGAAAAAAATCCTCGATTCTCTTTTGTTTTTTACTGAATGCAGCCATTTGTTTGCTTCGCGTCGGAACGAGTTCTCTAATATGTAGAACAACGAAGTGCGAGCCGTTATTAAATAGCTCTGTTTAAATAAATTAACGACGCAAGAGATTCATTGCGATTTGGAGGCAACACTAGGAGAGTCTGCTCCGCCGTATCCCACTGTCAATGGCAAAGTGGGCTTCTCAATTTCTAGTGGGGAGAACGAGAACGGAAACGAACATCGTTGCGGCCGTCACCACGTCCATCGACGTAAGTCACCCAGGAAAATGTTTGAGCGACCGAAGAGTTATCATCCGATACTAACTCGTAATTCAAAATACGCGTATTTCATATGGAAGTATCCAATGCATATTGAAACAATCTATGAATATAAAAAAGTCTCCGCAAGATGGCTGCCGTGAATGTTAACCGACAGTCAGAATCAAAACCTTCAAAAACTTGACATCTCGAAGATCTTGTTGGGCATGTTTCAAGAAGATTCTGAAAACTTTTTGTCTCGTTTCGTAACAATGGACGAAATATGGCTCCATCATTTTGATCTGAGACGAAACAGCAACCTTCGCAATGGAAACGGAATCGGCCATCATCACCGAACCCGAAGAAGTTTCGTGCCGTGGCAAGGTTATAGCCTCAATTTTCATGGACTCAGAAGGGATATTGTTGATTGATTATCTGGGGCGTGGAACTACTATTACAGGCCGATATTATGCAGGGCAACTTCGGAGGGGCGTGCTGTTTCATCACGACAACGCACCCGACAACGCACCCGACAACGCAGGTCGACAGTTGCCATGGCTGCCATTCAGCAAGCTGACTTCGAATTGATTGACCACCCCCCTTTAGTCACCAGATCTAGTGTCTAGCGATTCTTATCTGTTCCCCAAATTGAAAGAATACTTAAGGGGAAACAGGTACGAAGACGATAAAGAGGTGATGGACGCCGTGGAGAGCTTTTTGCAGGACCAAGACAAAACTTTTTTTTTAAAGGGATAGAAGCCTTGGAGAAGCGCTGGACTCGGCGTGTAGAGAGACTCGTAGACTATGTACAAAAATAAATTATTACGTTATCAATAGTCATTATATTCTTAGTCATTCTCACTACTTTTTGATCCCTCCTCCTGTATGTATATATTAACTTTGTTTTCTTATTTTTTTTATTTCTCCTAAGTCCGATGAACTTGCTATAGTTATAGTTATCTTATGAAACTTGCGACGCAAACTGCATAAAAAAAATAGATCATTTAGGTTCGTATTCCTGTTCCCAAACAGTATTCAATGAACTATACGATGAGGAGATCCTTGAGGAAGAGCTATGTCCAGCAGTAGAAGTCTATCGGCTGATGATGATGAACACAACGTACATCCCGTCAACATGACTGCTAGCAGATCAATGGGCGCAGAGCGTCTAAGTAGGTGCCCCCGCAGCTCCGATTGCAGCCGACAGACAGTACTGTGCAAACATTTCCGTGTTCCGGTTTGAAGGGAGCTGTAGCTGATGAAATTACTCAGGTAACGAGATATAACTTATGTCTCGAAACGACGCGTACAATGTGCAGTGTACATCATCCTAAACGCCCCGTTGTTAGGAGGGAACGTGTTACTTATACATTCCATGGATTTAGCTAGTCTCTAGGGTCATCTCATGTCTGAAGATCGTGGTCCATGCTAGGGTTGCTCTCTGGAGCACATCATCTGCTTCCACCGGTTCCTATCCAGCGCGTATCTTAGGACTGTGTAAAATTTTAGAGGACGATCAGTCTTTAACCCGATCGCTCCGTAAAAGCTGCAGCGCCCATCAAACCGGAGCACAGTAACGTTATCACAGTGCCAGTGGACGTCTAAATGCGATAAGCATGTGTTGCAGTGTATAACATCCTAACTATCGCCATATTATAAAGTTTATTGGAAATGTCTACCAAAATAACCATCGTCAGCTGATAGACGTCCAGCACTGGATTAGGAAAGAAAAAGATAATTGTGTAAGTACTTTAATATGTGTTGCGAACAAACGCTGCATATTTAGTTACTGTTGAATTCAGTTCCATCGCGAGGTCAATCGACGGTGACCCTGCTGACCCTGTAAGCATCCCCGACCACATTATCGGAAGTGTGACGGTGGAAGAACTGACTCCTCAGATCCAAACCCGTCTGCCCGCTCGTCCCGTCAATAGCTGTGATCACATCGTTCGTCTTCCTCCCGTTCTTCGGGCCCAGGGTCAGGTTGTACCTGGTGATTTCCAAGCCGGTGTACCTGGAACTGAAGGTCCTGCCAAGCGACTTGGTCCTCTTCACCGCGAATTTGTCCTTTGGGATTTTGATGTCGTATATCGGGTTGATGATGCCGGTGCAGTTAACGGATCGGTTCAAGTTCTGGTTCAAAGTTAACCGCGATTTGACCTGTTCCAGGTACTTCAGATTGTCTTCGAGATCCTGAAGCCGTTTCGAAGGTACATAATCTGGATACTGGTTTATTATCTAGAAAGAAATATTCATATGCCTTGATTGAAAATAAATGATTATTAATATATTCAATTTAGATTAAAAAAAAACACTTTTAGTCGACTAAAAGCATCATCTACTTCTTCTTCGGAGTGGTCGTAGTCATCACTTCAGGTGTCAATCGCAAGGTTAACAATACGTCGCCATTCCTCTCTGACGATGATGATTTTTTTTATTTTTTTATTTATATATATTACATATTATATTAGGGGGACCGGAAAGTAATGTCGTTTTCTTACGCTAAATACAAACACATACATTTTTAACGAGTCTTTATTTTTAATCAATGATGTATTCCCCATCATTGTCAATAACCTTTTGCCATCTAGTGAGTAAATTTTCAATCCCTGATCGATAAAAATTAATTGGTTTTTCGGCAAAATATCTAGAGATGGCATTTTGGATATCATCCAAATTTGCAAATGTTTTGCCACTTAAAAAGTGTTGCAGCGCTCGGAATAAGTGGAAATCCGATGGTGCAACATCGGGCGAATATGGTGGATGAGGCAGCACCTCCCACCCCAATTCATTAATTTTTTCTAGAGTTCGCCTTGCGCAGTGCGGTCTTGCATTGTCATGTTGGAGAATGACGCCTTTTCGGTTGACAATCGCTGGCCACTTTTCAATTAAAGATTGATTGACTCGCTGCAATTGTTCGCTGTAGAGGTCTGCAGTAACAGTTTCTCCAGGTTTCAGTAATTCAAAATGAACAATGCCGCGAATACTCCACCAAACACACAAAAGCGCTTTTTTGGGGTGTAAACCTGGCTTAGCAGTACTCCGAGGGATTTCATTTGGAGAGAGCCACTGCCTTTTGCGTTTTGGGTTATCATACAGGACCCATTTCTCATCTCCTGTGATCAAGCGATCAAAAAACGCTTCTGTGTTGTGTCGTTGAAGCAATAAGTTGCATGTGATTGATCGGTTAGCCTTATTCTGTTCGGACAGATTATGCGGGACCCAAACACCTGCTCTGCTTACTTTTCCAATCTGCTTCAAATGTTCTTGGATGGTCGACCAAGGTTTGTTGAGACTGTTTGACAATTCCTCGATCGTCTGACACGGATTTGCTTCCACTTCCGCCCTTAACACGTCGTTGTCTAACGCTGATGGTCTTCCTGATCGATACGAGTCGGAAAGATCAAAATTACCCGATTTGAACTTGGAAAACCACCTTTGGCATTTACGAATGTCCAGTGCATTTGGATAAACATCGCAAATGTTTTTGGTAGCAACTGTTGCGTTATTTCCCTTGCGAAACTCAAAGAGCATGCAATGCCGGATGTGTACCTCTTCTGGTATTTGGCTGGCCATTTTACCCAAAATTACAAAAAAATATTGTAATTCAATTGTCTATAAGTAAAGAAATCACTATAACCTCACAATGTCTTTGGTACGCCTCTGAACAAAACAATGAGCTGACAAATGACAATCAAGTATTGGCATGCGCAGAAACGACATTACTTTCCGGTCCCCCTATTATGATGAGCCAACTTCCGCCTCTACCTGATCATCACCTACTTAAGAAGACTCTTTTTGGTAATCCGCCAAACTAAAGTATACATAACATTCTTTGAGTAACTTTTATCTATCACGTAGTGTATGACATAAATTATAATAATCCTCACCTTATCGTTAGTGTGTCGTAAAAGTCGACTAAAAAGAAAAAAAATCCATGGATGAAGCGGCATCATTCCTTATCATCATTATTCAATGTGCAATCAGAATAAAACAGCTTACGTGTCGAATATACGATCACCCACTACAGATGTGATCCGAGTCCAGCAGTGGACATCAATACGTTGGTACACGTTGGTGCAGCCGTCAACTTGCAATCACCTGGTTGGTTTTGCTGACGCTCCTGGGCAGAGGCGGTGGCTGCGGGGCTTCGTCACCCGACACATCATCGGGAGCCCGCCGGCGGTACCTCTGGGCCGGTTGCCCGACTGTCTCCACAGCTTCTGGCAACTTCCATGTGCTACAACGAGAGGTAAACGTAATATTCTTAACGGGAGAGTACATACATTGCTATGTTCCGGTTTAAAGGACGCTGTAGATAGTGAGATTAACATATTACATCTCAAAGCGTCGAGCACTATGTAGTGCTGTATATATGACCTTAACTAGAGCCAGATTGTTATGGGAAGACGTATCACCTAAGATCAGGTGAACGTCTCGCTTGTCTCGTTTCCTCTCATACCTCTCCAGAAGATGGCTACTCACTTTGTGGCCCTCTCGCTGCTCCTGGAACGGGCCGCCCGCGCCAGCCGGTGCAGCGCGAACAGCGCGCCCTCACCAGCCTCGCCGAGGAACGAGCACAGCTCCTGCAGGATCTGGCAAAGCGAGAAACAGAACAAGATTGGACACAGCAATAAGAAGAAATTAAAAACTATTATCTGAGTACTCACAGTGAACCTGCCACGCCGCAGCATAGCTGCCACCAGGTCTCCAAGCGCCAGGTGCAGTACGCAAGCGGAGCTCCGCGCCGCCAGCAAGTTCGCGGGTGACCTCGCGTTCAACAACCACTCCTCCTCGAAAGACCATCCGGAGTCCTCCGCGTCGGAGGTACCCGACTCTTCTACTGACGTAAGGAAAACGAGGATAAACATTACTGTGTTGCAGTTTTATAGTAAAATTACTAGGCTAACGAGGGAACCTTACCGTACAGAGCATCCTTTATACCGTTGATGAAGTCCAGCGTCTCCAATATACTCGGTCTACTCAGTGCTTCTTTATTCCTTACCGTGGACCCCGCAGACCTAGGTCGCTGCTTCAGCTCTTTTAAACTCTCCACCGGCTCCGTGTACACCAAGCTCTTCAGGGTATGGTACTTCCGTCTTAAGGTCTTCGTGTCCGATTGGTCCGTGATGGAGATTTCTGGGAAGCCGTACGACGCCGGTCTGTTCCTCCTCGATCTTCTCCTCACCCTCGCGATATTGTCGAGGGTGGAGACGTCTTGGACGGAGTGAGCGGGAATGATGTCCGGTTTCGTGCTGTTCCTCCAGAAGTTTCCGGACTTCACGCTGTGGAGGATCTCCTCGGAGCTCTCGTGGCGATTGATGCGTCTTGATTTGAAACTGTCGTGGAGGAAAACATCTTTTATTTTCAAACCAAAATGGATACGTTCAACTAACGGCTCGTCCTCGGGTCATCAGGTTTAAAGTCTTCTCATCGTTACTTCTTCACTTAAGCTATGGCGCCTTTCAAGTCGGTACATAGTATTGAATCGACAATCTTTACATTGTTACAGAAACTGTCAAAATTCTCATCTCAATATCCTCACCTTCTGTCCCCGACGAGAGCGGAGTTGAAAGCTCCGAGGACGCATCTCCTGGCCAGCCGCAGCTTGGCCTCGGCCTTGTCCCTGCGGTTCAGGGTGAGCACGCGGGCGGAGCTGTGCTCGCGGCGCGACGGCAGCCTCACGGGGTACGACACCGCCAGACCCTCGCCAGTTGGGAACACCAGGCGGAACTCTGAATGGATTAAAGTTCAATAGAAAGCTGCGCTAACATAGCTTTCATCTGATAACACTTCTTTTACCACATCACCTTTCAAACCGGAATCTTGCCACAATAACACTTGAAGACAAAGTGGACCTACGATCGTATGAAGATTTTTTTTTTTTATTTAATTAGCCGATGACACAAGCAGGACGTTCTCCTGATGGTAAGAGACAAGCCCGTCCATAATAAAATGGCGCTACCCAAGATGATACACAGCACCTCATTGAGCTCATCACCTGAGACAAGATATTGAGTCTCGTTACTTCTGCATTTACACTAGCTGCAACGCACTTCAAACCGGATGACAGTGATGTTTGCACAGTACTGTTTGTCTGCTTCAATAGGCCCTGCGGTGGTACGTACCTATACCTTATCCGGCAACAGAGGGCTACCAGCAGTAAACTGCTCTCTTAGACCTTGGACAGTTTACATCGGAAAGGTCACAGGTTTTGTAGTAAAAGTTGACCACGATAGACGTTCACTGCTGGACATAGGCCTCCCCCAAAGATCTCCACATCCATCGGTCCTGTGCTGCCCGCATCACCGGGCACCAGGTACCAACGTTTGTAGGATTTACATGGAGGGGGGTTTGGGCCACTTCTAACCACATTGGTTTAATGCGGATTGGTGAGAGCCAAAGCCTCGTTTGTTGATTAGCAGGCTGGAGCACGAGCAGGTGAGGTTGGCTTGGGTCCCGTGAGTTGTTGTGCCCCCTTACACCTCTTTCATAATAATCTTTAATTACTTTTCGTTGGACCGTTACCTCCTGATGGGCAGACGACATCGTCAGAGCGGTCGGAAGTGGGTGGAAGACATTGGGGAAAGCCTATATCCGGCAGTGGATAAACAAAGGCTGATAATGATGATGACTTTTTTTTAAATGGAGAGGGACTACGCTTGGAGTTTCGCTGCGCAATCGGATTAAAAATGTGGAGACCAGCAGAAGAACTAAGGTCACCGACAGAGCCTAAAAGATAGCTAGACTTGAGTGGCAGTGGGCAGTGGCCAAGGACCGATTGATGGGGCAGTAAGGTCCTCGAGTGGCGCCCGCGTACCGGTAGACGTGGTGTTAGGAGGCCTCCTACGATCTGCTGAGGAACCCATTGGATGCGAACAACAAGGGACCGATCGACGTGGACCTCTATCAGCTGATGATGATAATAACTTCTACCTAACTAATTAATTAGTCTAGCTGTTTATCTAGTATCGCGTGTAGCTCCGACCGGGGGTGAAGTATCTTTAACGCTACATTTGCGAAGGGAACGCACGTAGCGAATGAGCTCCGACAAACACTACATTATTTATTTATACAAATGACTACATTAGACTACAGTACAACTGATATTTAACCTCAACTTCGATATTAATTGACCATGAGGTCAAATAATATATATATTTTTTTATTCTTCGACGTGACGTGACTAGCCAGACGTTCACCTGATGGTGAGTGATACTCTTGCCCATAACAATGTGGCACTATTTTAGATATTATACACCACCACCACATTACGCTCGTCGCTTTGAGACGTTAAGTCATATTACTCACTAGCTACAGCACCTTTCAAACCGGAACCCAGTCCATACTACTGTTTGTCGGCTGCGATGGTACCTACCTAGACGGTCTCCGACAGAGACCTGTCACCAGTAGTAATACTAGCAGCCATGCTGAGACAGTCAGGTTCGGCAGAGACCCACCACCAACCTAACAGCACCACATCTGAACCAAGAACCACCGATCGTAAAGGCATGTCTATATATTACATGCTACTTCTAGAAATTAAGTTAAAGCCCTTGTTTAAAGTTATCTTTTTTATGTTAAAGTAGAATAATCTCTGGGCTTAACTTGGGGCCGGAGAAAGGACACAGCTGGATATTCACAGCTGGATCTGGCAAGCGAACTGACGACAGATGACCAGAACAACCGTAAACAGTTAACTATTAATTAATACGGTTAACGTTTAACTAATTTATTAACCCATAATACATATAATAGTTACATATAATAGCTACAGCGTCTTTTAAACCAGAACACATTAATGTTTGCACCCTACTATTTGGAAGTAGTAATAGGCACTTCGATATACGTCTAGACGAACCCTAATAGAGACCTACCACCAGTAATCTCTCTAGACTTTCTGTGTTACGAAAGGGCAGGAATCCCAGCAGTGGGATAATTACGAAGTTGTTTATCCTTTATTATATGTGATTGGTAGTTATTATTCAAACGTAAGAAATAACATTATGTTAGTTCACGAAATTAAGCTCATTCTTGAAGTTTCGTGTTATGACCATCATCAGCCAGAAAATCCCCATTGCTGAGCATAAGCTTCTCTAAAGGATCTCCAAACCAATCGATCCTTTCCTGCATACATCCACTAAAGTGTTACAATGTCTAACAGTTTTGGATATAAATAATTTTATACATATAACAATACATGAAATTAATTTATTTTAATAAATATTCCTAAGACGCATCCAGTGACTTTATATCCGTACACTCAGCCAACAGTTAATGCCTGCTAACCAGACAACTTTGAACCCCGCGAACGGAACAAATTCCGAAGTCATGTTAGCCGCGGAAGAGACCACCTTACTCTGGTCGAATTAAAATGTAAACGCATTCTCGTACAAAGCAATGCTGTGTTGAAATTTTCATCCCCCGGGATACGAACCCGTCACCCGGACTACGGAGTTCGGAGCTGGTGATACCAGTTCAGCCACTTGCGTTGACCATTTTTAAAATCATCATTAATGATAAGTTTCTACTGTCTAGATAGGTACCATCGCTGCTTCTATTTCCGCAGTGTACATCATCCTAATTAGCGCTTACTTATTGTGAGCAGGCGCATTACTAAGTACACTAGGCGTATTACTAAGTGTGGGACGCCTACCATCCTGATGAGCAGACGACGTCATCAAGACCGGAAGATCGGAAGTAGGTGGATTCGAAAAACTGAGGATCTTATTTTATGGAAGACATTGGGGAAGGACTACCTCCAGCCATGGAGTAACCAAGGCTGTTGGTGAAATATTACTATTCAGGTATAAGTTCATCTCGTTTGGTCCATCAACGAATAAGAAAAACTCTGTACCTTTAACTTTTTTTTATTACATGGTATTCTGTTAAACCTTTGTGAAGATTTGAACAGAATTATATATCCTGTTAAGGACCTTAAATGACTCTTTATTTTTTTTCTTTATTCATATATAACGTAACAAAAGGCCTCCGTCGTCGCTAACAAAGGCTGCCGCGGAGTTTGCTCAGGACTTGCAGCCGGTGCACAGGCGTTCAGAGATATCTGGGCCAAATCACAAAGAGAAAGAAAGTCCATTGTGAGGAGGACGAGGAAAAAACAGAGGTTTATTTGACTAGTACCTCACAGACGCATCACCGACCTCATTCTTTTCGCCTTCACGTTTACACAAATATAACAACTTAGCTACTTAAGCGACGAAACTAGCAAGACTTTCACCTGGTAGTAAGTGATACCCCAGTCCATAACAACGTGGTGATAGTTAGAATGATATTCTGCACCCCATTGTGTTGATGTTGTCTCGCTACCCCAGTAATTTCATTAGGTACAGCGTGTTTTAAATCGGATCACAGTAGTATTCGCGCACTACCGCATAGCGATAGAAAAGAGACCTACCCGCAATAAATATCTTTAAGTGTTAAAATAACAAAAAAATATATATAATCTGTATTACAATAAAAAAATGTGTTATTTAATACTAGATATAATACTTTAAAATATTTTTACTAACCGATATGGCGGAACTTGTCGACGAAATCGACCACAGCTTTCGCCCAAGCCATCTTCTTAGCAGCGTCCAGTAACCCCATGCACGGCTCAATCACCCCGCTGTGAACACCCAAGCAGTACTCCTCCAGACCCTCGCACTCCACCTCGCACTTCCTAGCGTCGAACTCCTCTAAAAACCAACAGTTCTCTATGGAAACGTTGAACAGACCATCTAAATAAGGTTTCAGAACCGGTCCCAGATATTTCTTGTCCTCCTTCGCGCCTTTGTGCAACCAGAGCAGAACGTTCTTCATGAGGTTAGTATCTGTGAGTTCTTCCCTTCTAAGTTCTGGATCCCTCCTGGCTGCATCTATCAGGCAGGCTGATGAAGCGTCGTAGTAATCCTTAAGTTTGTTCCATTTCTTAGATCTGCTTGAAAACGATGACATACTTAGGCTCTGAAAGTGTTTACTTAAAATCTAGACGAAGTTATTCAGGTAACTCAGATTATATAGTATACTGTTTACCAATCAATCCAATCCAATCCAATCCAATCTGTTTACCGTTATACGATAATATTTACTACTATTTAGCTCTCTTTTTAGATCGTCATTGGGACTATGAGACTTTATAAATAGTTTGGACGTGAGGGGTGAAAGGGGTCCCGCACCACAACTCAAGGGACCCAAGCCTGCCTCACCTGCTCGTGGTGCAGCCTGCTAATCAACAAACGAGGTTCTGGCTCCCACCAATTGGCATTGGGCTAGCGTGATGGAAAAGGGCCCAAATCCCACTATATGAACATCTACAACCGAAGGTCGCGTTAAGCTACTGGATGTGGCAAACACAAGACCGATACATGTGGAGGTCTCTGGTGAAGGCCTGTGTCCAGCAGTGAACGACTATTGGCTGATGATGATTTGGACTATTGTTATTATATATTCTCCAAGTGTACCTGTAAATAGTCAGCTCCCTGTCAAACTCTCCGAAATTTTTGGTGTGATAAGAGTTCAGATAGGCATCTCTGGCTTGATCCAACATAATGGCGAGAATATGGATCAGATCTTCGATAGACTCCCGATATTGAGATGTTGCGTGGATGAGATTCACTTTGAATGTGTTTTGGTCTTCCTAAAACAGAAAGCTTAATTGGTTTTACAACGGGAGAAGGCTGTTATTCCACTTGAGGGCTTTGAGGGTAGGATAGTACTTGCTCTTTGTGAAGAGGAGCAAATCTCGTTCATGACATTTATTAGTATCACAATGAGGTGTACTAGATTGATGTGTTATGTGTCAAGTAGCAACGTTGTCTGACCGTTAACGTGGAACGTAGAACGTTGTCTGTGTCTAACAAACACCTTACTGTCCTTCTTAACAAATTGTTACTGTCATCATCATCATCATCATCGTCATCATCAACCGATATACTGTTTGCACTTTTTAGCTTAATACTTTAAGTTTACGGCCTCATAGGCGCTGACATTACTTTTTGCGACTTATTTATCATGATCAGGAACCGATAGGTCTACACAGTCCGCACCCGTCGGTTTCCAGCTTCCTTCACCAGATCGTCGGTCCGCTGACTATGGAAGATCTTCCAGCATTAAGTCTACTAATTACTTGCTTAACACAAACTTACATAAAGCATTAAATTCTTGCACTTGAGCAACTCGTGCGCCACTCGACTCAAGTAACGTAGCTGCCGCTTACTGTAGCTCCGCGCGGTGAGCGAGGACCTCGCCTCCCTGTTCATACTCTCCCATCGGCTGAACAGAGCTGTCTCTAACGACTCCGAAGGTGTTTTAGGAATTTCCTCACCAGCTAAAAAAATTACCATCAAAATAAATACCAACACGAGCTACAACTGTGTCCCATTATCATCGATTAGCTCCATGCACATCTATTTTGGAGTTCAGTGAATTCTAAACAATTATATGTATAAAGGTAAAGTATCTTACCGGCCAAGGAGTGAAGGTATTCCAGGCAGTGTCTGATACAGGCTGCGTCCGGCGTCCAGTCTCCGTTCCTAGTGCCGCGCCGGGTGAGCGCGGCGCGCTCCACCGGAAATACGAAGCCCGCTGGCCCGCCGCGCTCGCACACGTGCAGCAGCCTACCAAGAATTTGAAGATCCACAAAATATTACGAATGTGTATTAACATAATGAGTAAATATTTATGAAATATTTAGCAATTGTATAACAAATAAATAATAATAGTGTGTTGGCTGGTCCCCTACCAGGCGGTCCGAGATTTTGTGAAGGTTGCGGGAAGCAGCTGGATGCGGGCAGCGCAGGATCGAACGATGTGGAGATCTTTGGAGGCCTATGTCCAGCAGTGTACGTGTGTCGGCTGATAATCATGACGATGATAACGAATAATTAACGTTCCCGTGCTTTCTGGTATTAACTGGTACATAACACCATTCTAGAATAATTTGTATTTAGGGCCCTGTGTATCTTCACTTAAAATGGGTGTGAAGGTTAAACAGTGCATATCATCTTAACCGACCTTATTGTCAATATACTGAACGCGTCTAACTGCAGCAGCGGAGAATTTGCAGCCGTGGTGCTCTCTGTTACGCAACAGACGAGGCTATGATAATAGACCTCCTCTGCTGGACATAGACCTACCCAAAAGATTACCACACCGATCGGCCCCGAGTTGCTCGAATCCAGTAGGATACCGCGACTCTCACCAGATCGTCGGTCCACCTTGTGGGAGGCCTCTCGACCACATCTACCGGTACGCGATCGCCACTCGAGGATCTTACTGCCCTATCAGCCGGCGGTCCTTCGAGCAGTATGCTCTACCCTCTGCTACTTAAGTCTAGTGATCTTTTGGACTATTTCGGTGACCTTAAAACTTCTGCGGAGAAGATTCTACAGAGACTAAATTCACAAATATACCATTGAAGATCTAGCGTAAAAGACAACAGAAAACCACTACGTGTGGCAAAGATGATGCCCTCATCTGTGCTAACATAACCACTCTGCTAAGAACGCACAACGTATAAGAGAAGATCCAAAGTGGTAATAAGCTAGCATCCTGTGAACAACACATTACTCCTACTCACGAGTCCAGGACGAGAAGGAGGTGGTGTGAAGCGTGAGTCGCCGCGAAACACCTCGCAGCTGTAGAATGGAGCAGGGAGCAGCGCAGCAGGCGCCGGCGCAGTGCACAAGACACCATGTAACGACTCAGCAGCCGACTGGAACCCTTAATACGAAGACAGCGACTGTTCTATTACAAACAATTGATCTGGTGGCAGGTTACTAATGCGCTAGACCCTCCCATCGAGCGAACAGTATAAAGACTACTGGTTTCGGAATTGAAGAATGAAAAAGTTAGCAGGAAGCCGAACGAAATACTAACTACCGAATTATTTTATTATCATCGCTTATCAACTGATGAACATCTGGGATATCTCGCAGCTCGCTGTACCGGAATAAGATGCTACGCATGAAGAAGACCTACTAGTGGACATTGGATTCTCCGTCATCTATCATCTACATCCTTCATTCATAATTATTAATAACCCATGAACACGTACCTGATAAAATCCTTCCCTCATGTTATCCATAAGAACATTCAGAGCTCCTGCCACTCTGGCCATAGTAGACAGGTCAGAAAGATGCGAGTCCAGCACAGCCTCGAGCGAGGGCTGCCACAGCTGCCACAGCACCCCGCGTTCGTTGCTCGTGATGGTTGATGGTGGGCCTACAGCTGTTGCATAATAACCCTGGAGAAGAAATATATTACTGTATTTTTGTTATAAGGGATCCCGCACAACAATTGGACCCAAGCCAATCTCACCTGCTCGTGGTGCACCTTGCTAATCAGCAAACGAGGCTCTGGCTCCCACCAAGTCGCATTGGGTCAGCGTGGAGGGAAATGGCCTAATGGTCTTTATATGGAGGATAAACCCCTAGAAACGACGGCCTCTGGTGCCCGGCGATGCTGGCGGCGCAGGACCGATCAATGTGAAGACCTTTGGGGGACGCTTGTGTACAACAGTGGACGTCTATGGGCTGACGATGATGATGCTGATGATGTTTTGTATTATTATAATATATATAGTTGAATAGACTAAAAAAATCACGTATGTAAAGCGAAGATGAAAGAAGTTTTCACAGCTCAGTTAATAAAATGATGTTGCTCTTGAAAAGGCGCAAGTTCGGTCTCCATTAGCTCGAGGAGAAGGAAACGATCGAGAGAAAACCGATATGTTCCAAGAACCGGTTTCTATCATCATGTCATGAACCATTTTAATAGCTGTTTCATTTCCTGTGTAGAGCTGTAGCTAATTAAACACAAGCAAAGGTTACAAAGATGATGAGAGTTTCATTCAACCTGGATCGACCAGCATGTTAGACCGCGAATATTTAGCCAATGAGTATGAATCAGTATAAATCTAATTTTGAGTCTACTAAAGGCCTTAACAATGTCTATCATATGATAAATTCTCTTGAGTAACTCCTTTCCATCTTCTATCCTATCTTATATATGGTAGTAGTACTACCTTCTGAGCGGCAGTGTAGTGGAGTAAGGCCATGGGATGTGTCAGGGGTACCCTAGCGCTGCAGGCGGCGGCGCTGCAGCCGCCGACTCGCACACCCAGCATCAGCTTCGCTTCTGCCTCCCCAGCGCCCACCCGCACCATCACCCATGCCGCCCCCTCCACTATAGCGAGGCGACGCTCCATGCTCTTCTGTTGCGATACTGTCACACGTAATTACAAAACGATAAAATTTCTTTATTTATCACTTCAATATCATCATGATGAGGAGTGCATGCTCAGAATACTTCAGCTTTCGTATGTTGGCAAGTGCAACACGGCGCTGCTGGTATAACGACACATTTACAATGTGAGGGGGGAAACTAGTCAGGCCAAACTTCTATTTGAAGTAGGCACCTCACGATTATGAGACCCATGACAAAAATCAAACTCCACAGGATGTGGCTCCGGAATCAAACCAGATTACCCGTAAGCACTTGGTAAGTTTTATGAATGATCTTGGCTGTACATTAGGAAAAAAAAATTTACTTCATCTAATAAATCTTTTATTTCTCGGTACGCCCGAGAAATAAAAGATTTATTAGATGAAGTAAATTTTTTCATCATCATTTTCAGAAGATTAGGGAAGGACATATATACAGGTTTTATATGTTCTACAATCACGTGAAAACTAGTGAACGTATCGACATGGGGACATGACCATTCGACGCGGAACCCCTAAAAACGACGGTCCCTAGTGGCCGACGATGCGGGCAGCACGAGACCGATCGAAGTGAGGATATTTGGAGGAGGCCTATGTCCAGCAGTGGACTTCTATCGGCTGATGATGACGATGATATACGTAATAAAATGTTATATACATTTGCATTTGGTATTATTTCCGCGGTTGTTATAGTAACTGTTGCTATAAAAAGTTATTTGCGGTTGCGGTTGCTCTCAAGGAATATTTCAAGTCTAATTCAATATTCCGGCTAACAAGGCGGGCTGGGAAGAGCTAGTATTTATATATATAATCACTAAACTTAACTATTACTAACTTTACAATATGTAAATAAGAATGACATCCAAACTTTCAGTTCTCGTTGGAGAACACAACGCGGAAACTGGTTACAGTTTACAGTTCGGAATACGCGGCTGTAAAACTAAAGTTACGGCACAAACTAAGTTCAATTGTGTTAGTTGTGAAGTTAACATACGATATTGTAATATACATTGCTGCACATATAAATAAATATATATGTAGATCTAGCAATCGATATTTGTATCGGTAACTTAATCCGTGTTATCTAACACTAAGAATAAATGCATAATAAGTACAACACAAGTTTTTTTTCCATTAAGCGACGAAACGAGTGAGACCTTCCCCTGATGGTAATTGATACGCCCGAACATAACAACCCGGCACTAATTAGGATGAACAATACTAACATTACGCTCATCCCCTGCGATATAAGACGCTCAGTCCTAGTCTTACCCCAGTAATTACAATAGCTACAGCGCCCTTCAAACTAGAATACAGTAATATCTGCACAGTACTGTTTTACAGCTGCACTAGGTAGTCTCCGAAAGCAGAGACATGCCACCAGTGAGACAAGCATTTTAAAAATATATAATACATATCTAATAAGGACATCGCACATGCACTAAATGGCATTAAAATAAATACTAAATCTTGAATTGACATAAAAAAACATTAATAGACATGTTGAACTAAGTTAATTGAACAATGTTAAAATTGTTTAATTCATTTATAAGGTATAATGCTACAGACGACTAAAAAGATTCGCAGTCGAGTTCATTAAAGGTCTCATGGTCTAATGTTGACCGTGTAACAGCGTGGGTGCTGAACAGGAATACGCCCCTCGGTCTACCATCCGTTTCGTGAATGTGAAAGTAAATAAAAAAGACGTATTTTAACCCATAGATTTCTGTTAATTGTATTTTTATGCATGTTATAATATAAAATATTTAAGCATCTATGATCGTGATCGCCGTCCAATAGATGTCCACCGCTGGACATACGCGGCGCAGTCACACAATTAGTAGTTGAGTACATTACCCGCCTCTAAGTAGCAGTAGCGGCGCGGGCGCGCGTAGTGGGTAGCGCATGCGCAGTGCGCGCGCGACGCCCCGCCCGGAGCGCCGCGCCCGCGCCCGCACCGCGCCGCGAGCTGCACCCAGCGCTCCACCACCTTGTCTCTGCACACAGTCCTTTGTTTAAGGTGCGTTTTCACTAACAATAACAACACCACTGTAATAGGCCTTATTTAATATAATTACCTAAAAAAGTTACAGTGAAAGGCGGGCTTAAATTTCATCGTATCTCAAAATATAATTAATTGAAAGAAATACTGTTTAAATGCAAAACTTTACATTAATTTACTTGTTTGATTTTTTTTTACTCGCATAAAGAGTAATATTAAACGTTCGGCTCAACTCAACTCACATTGTGTTTTCTCCCAGCTGACCTTAGTTGAAGAGTAAGGTTGTTTGTGTGTATTACTCCACGTGTATTAACTGATTAATGTAAGTAGATAATGAAATGTGACAAACAAAAAATAAAAAAATTGTAAAAATTATAAAAAAGCCTGTCAATGTTTGATTTTAGTGAAGACATTGTGCAAAAGCATAGAGAATTTGTATGGTGTAGTGTCTCCTATTTCCAACCTGCACAGGTATCCGCTGGAGGTTAGAAACTCCGCCCACTTGTCGGCCTCGCTGCCCGTCAGCTTGATCTTCCCGTAGCCGGCGGAGCCGTCCTGCAAGCGGCACTCCTCGCAGTCCGCGTTGAGAGCGGGCAGGGAGTCCAGTGTCACCAGGTACTCTAGAGACCTCGAACGTACCTGACATTACAATTATCTATATAACGGTATACAAAGGAATTGCTCTCCTCGAAAGCCTTCAACAAACGGAGTCTTGAGAACTATGAGCTGTAGTGTAAATATTTCATCGAACATTTTAATTGGTAAGGCTACATAAGTATTTGATTTCCTCATCATTAGGTGCCTTTTTCCAAAATGAAGTTTGGCAATCAGATAGAGAAAACTAATCCGGGTTTTTTTTATTCAACGAAGCGACAGGACCAACGGGACGTTCACCATAACAACATTAAGACGTCATAGACTTCACCACGTCGCGCTCGTCGCCTTGAGATATAAGATGTTGAGTACCGTTGCCTTAGTAATTACACTTGATACATCGCCCTACGAACCGGAACACAGTAATGTTGCATGTTTGCAGAGTACTGTTCGGCAACAGTAACAGGCGCTGCGATCATATCTACTTAGACGGTCTCTGGCAATGAAGACCTACGACCAGTAAGTCTTCAATTCTTCAGCTCTTCAACTGATGGTATTTAATCCAGCTCCACTCCTTTACATCACGTCAACAGCGTTACAAAGAGCCAGCATCAAATTCACCTTCTTATGTCTATGCAGTGCGATGAGGTGACAGCATCTGAACCTGGGATCCCTCTGCCCCGCTCCGTCAACGATCCGCTGCACTATCCCCTCCACCACGCTCTCCATCTCCGTTGACATATGACCTACAGCAGTTACATATACAAGTATATTCAGGAAAAGGCAAACATTTAAAACTCACTCTACTGGTGGCAGGTCATTGCAGCCGGAGACCATCTAGGTAGGTATCTATGCAGCTCCTATTGCAGCCACTAAATAATGCTGTGCAGACATTACTGTGTTCCAGTTTGAAAGACAACGGAGCTAGTGTTATTACTGGGGTAACGAGACTTCACATCTTATGGGGACAAGCACAATGTAGTGATGTGGAAACCATTCTAATTGGCGCCACATTGTTATGAGCTAGCGATCCATGATCATCAGCTTACCATCAGGTGTCCTGCTCGTCTCGTCGCTTCGTATAATAAAAAAACTTGTAGAATATTTAGTCTGCAACTATAAACCCTAAATCTATTGCCGATTGCCTGGATCAGCTATATTAGGAATAGGTAAGAAGCCGTCCTATAATTCTGTAGTATCGTTGGTAATTTTGATACCTCTGACAATACCCTGAGACCTTAGAGACATGGAGGGTTACGATATATAGAAATTCATTCCAGAAAATTCTTGATCCGACTCTTCCATTGAGACAGAGGGGTATACGCGAGGGGCCGGTACGGGACGGCAGGTGGGTGCCTTTGCTCCCCGCGGGCACCCACCAGGAGGAGTTTTATACGCGGAGGCGCCCGGAGAGTTGCTTGACTGAAACCCGGGCGTCTCCAGTATGCGTATGGCGGGACAAGCGGTGGTGGTATTAGTGGGTATGGGGGTCACGTACAACACCTCAGTGGCCCCGAGCCCCACATAAAAGGACACATGAAAAGGACGCTGGGTATGCGGTAACAGCATTTCCACCACCGATATCAAAAAAAAAAAAAAAAAAAAGATAGGAATCACTGCAGCTGCAATATTACTGTATTCCGGTTTAAAGCGAATTGTACCTGTTCACCCTGGTAAGCAACAAACAAGGCTCTGACTCCCATCAACCCATATTGGGCCAGCGTGGTGAGAAATAGCTTAAATCCGCCCTATGAACTCCTTCTAACGACAACCCCTAGTATCCAGCGGTACCGAAGGCGATGCTGACTGTATGTGAAGATCTTTGGAGGAGGCCTATGTCCAGGCGAGCGAGCGAGCGAGAGGCGGCGAGCAAATGTGCAGTTGTGTATAACGTCCTGACTAACGCCTCCTTGTATTGGGCAAATAAATAAAACTCGTTAGATTTCCTTTTTTTTTCTAAGCAGAGCGAACGAGACGAGCAGATCGTTCACCTGACAGTGATTATAACGATATACTTTGAGCTTGTTTCTTGAAGACATCAGCCTGGCTACTCCAGTGACTTCACCGGCTACTTAACCCTTTCAGCCGGAACACAGTAGAATGATTATGCTGCTGTTTGACATTGGAAATAGGAGCTGCTGTGGTACCTGCTTAGTATCTGGTGATACATCCACCACCAGTAAGAAGATATTTTAACCGACATCCAAAGAGATGCAACTAAGTTAAAAATAAGTATAAGTATTCCGTGACACAACATTAATCACGATGTGCCACAATAACTCATTACAGTAACAACCTCGGCCCTCGTGATTACTTTGTCTAGTACTTACTACTCAGTCACGAGTTCGGTTCGTCTCTGCATATCATTACATAGTAAATTGACTGTTTATTGAATAGTAAACAGTTCACATTGACATACATTTTAATAAAACAGTTCTATAAGTTTTCACCGGATACTAACCGAGCAACATAATATAACATTTACCAACAAGTTATTCTATGGTCTCTGTTGCCGGATCCCAAGTATTTGAGATTCCTCATCATCATCAGTCCAGAGACCTTCATAGCTGGACAAAGGGCTCTCTTAAAAATCTGCACTCTGTCCTGCGCTGTCCACATCCAGAAATTTCCCGCGTCTTACTTTACCACTGGCAGGTCTCCGTTGTCGAAGACCGTCTTGGCACATTGTAACATTACTGTGTACTAGTTTGAAGGGCGCTGTAGCTAGTGTAATTACTGGGGTTAAAGACTCAACATCTTAAGTCTGAGGCGACGAGCGGAATGTGGTGCATGTCGTCATCCTTATGGGCTGACCTATCCGTCTAGCTCGCCTCGTCGCTTCGTCGACGCAAAAAAAAGTTACTGTGTTCCTTACTGAAGGTTTATGTAGCTAAACCGGTGGAACTAGAGACTCCATCTTCTGATGAATACAACAATGAGGTTCCAGTGTATACATGAACTACTGATGATGTAGCTCACAAGCACACTGTTAAAAAGTTTCAAATCTAATACTATTTTATACCGCTTACCTTTCTGATCTTCATCGTACAACATATCCACTTGGGAGTTGAGGGCACGAAGTTGGTTGACGGAGAACCGAAGACCGGAAGTCGGTAGACGAAGGTCTGTGCCTGGATTCTCAGCAACTAAACCCGATGCTCCGGACCCCATTGCTGTTCACATTACAGTTATTAAGTTTACACTGCAACCGAACAGAAGATATATCGGATGATAGGTCACTGTTGTTAGGTCGTCTAGGAGTTTCGTGGGCGTTGAGGATAGGGGCCCTTATCGCTCAACAAGCGAACAGCGTATGGCTCAGCGATGGTGCCTAGGAGGATCAGGCTCCTCAGAGACGTGTAACACAAAGTGCGGAGGGGCTCCGGTGCGTTCTGTAGAGAAATCCCGGAACCTCTCCGAATGCACTGATGCAGACCACCGAGGGGCGTTTCAGTGAGTAAAAATCTCACATAATCCTGACTTCCTCCCAGAAGTATCATTTTTCGAAGATTTCCCCTCGAAACCCAAAAAAAATTCCTACTAGATAAATCTTAACAATAAAAATTACCAGTAATCAGTTCCGGTTACGGTTAAAGCGTATATCAAAAATCGATTATCGATAAAGATCAAGATCGGTCGGTCGGCCTAAGTGGAAACTACGCCGATTGTCCGACTTCCGGCGGAAGCGCCTTTATGTGCCGCCGGTCATGCGCACAGGTGACCGTGAGGGGTGCGGTATACCTTTACCCAGCCCAAACACAAATATTATAATGGATTTGTTTCTATGCAATTTTGTTATTCAATCGATAATCGAATTTTATCACGAACCCCAAAAATTACTCACACCCGCTGGGGAATATGTTTTTTTTTTATAATTAGGTAGTGAAGTTACTGTGGTAATGTGACTTATCTATTTTTAATGACAGCGCCTGTTGCGGCCGACAAACAGCAGTGTGCAAATATTACTTTGGTCCGGTTTGAACTGACTCAACATCGTACGGCGAGGAAATCAATGAGGTGTAGTATATCCATCCTGGGTGTAAGGGCTCCCGCAGAACAACATTCTGGACCCAAGCCAACCTCACCTGCTTGTGGTGCACCCTGCTAATCAACAGACGAGGTTCTGATTCTCACCAGCACGCATTGGGCCAGCGTGGTGAGGAATGGCTTAAATTCCCCCTATGAACTCCTGCAAACAGCCCCTAGTGCCCGGCGATACCGGAAGCCATACTGACTGTATGTAGAGTTCTTTAAGGGAGACCTATATCCAGCTGTGAATTACTACCGGCTGATGATGATGATGATCATATCTATTCTAACTAGCGCCACGTTTTTATGGGCGGGCGTATCACTTACCATCAATGTCGCTTATTTGTATAAAAAATTGCGTAAAGAGACGGCACAGCGTGGTGCAGTGCCTGTCATCCTAACTGGCGCTATGTTATGAACAAGTGTATTTCTTAACACCAGGCAATACTCTCGTCTCGTCGCTTTCTAGTCTCCATTTCGAGTTGTAGTTACGGATAGCTAAATACAGCGGTATATAGATACAGCCGCGTATAAAGCGTCAAAGTAGGTTAATGAGGTACATAAGCACGCGGCTTACGCGTGATCAGCTCCCGTGCGCCGCCCCGGGGAGATATACACTGCACGACGTACACCAGCTACTCCACTAATGATCCAACCTGACACTTGACATACGAGGAGTTTTACACAAAAAAAATGATGAACAGAAATGTTTAACATGACTATCGTCTAGTAGTTTTTACTGGTGGTAAGTCTCTGTTGCCGGAGACCGTCTTAGTGCCACCGCAGAGCCATTCGCAGCTGACAAATAGTACTGTGTAGACATAACTGTGTTCCGGTAAGAAGGGCGCTGTAGCTAGTGAACTGCTGAGTTATCGAGATTCTACGTCATATGTCTTAGACGAGCAGCGTAATGCGGTGATATGTAACATCCTAACTAGCGCCTCGTTGTTATAGGCGAGCGTATCATTTACCATCAGGTCAACATGCCGTCGTATAGTAGCTTCCTAGAATAAAAAAAAATCATGTAAAACAGGCTGCTATATCAAATTACCATTACGTCATTCCCAACAACATCATACAACAATAACAAGACGGTAAAGCGATGGTCGCGCTGTCGCCGTCCGCGGCGCGCTAACAAATCACCACAATTACCGTCGGCGCCGATGACGCGCCGTTTACGACTCGGACAGTGGAATGGTGGAAAGTCACCAGCCACTGGCTCGTGACGCGCCGAATTCACTAAACTTTGTTAATAACGCGACTGTGGACGTTAACAACTTGCTCCGTTCACAGCGTGAGCCTCTCGTACACTTGTTACTATCGCGGCGTTGCTCGGTTTGTTAATAACGCGACTGGGGACGTTAACAACTTGCTCCGTTCACAGCGTGAGCCTCTCGTACACTTGTTACTATCGCGGCGTTGCTCGGTTTGTTAATAACGCGACTGTGGACGTTAACAACTTGCTCCGTTCACAGCGTGAGCCTCTCGTACACTTGTTACTATCGCGGCGTTGCTCGGTTTGTTAATAACGCGACTGGGGACGTTAACAACTTGCTCCGTTCACAGCGTGAGCCTCTCGTACACTTGTTACTATCGCGGCGTTGCTCGGTTTGTTAATAACGCGACTGGGGACGTTAACAACTTGCTCCGTTCACAGCGTGAGCCTCTCGTACACTTGTTACTATCGCGGCGTTGCTCGGTTTGTTAATAACGCGACTGGGGACGTTAACAACTTGCTCCGTTCACAGCGTGAGCCTCTCGTACACTTGTTACTATCGCGGCGTTGCTCGGTTTGTTAATAACGCGACTGTGGACGTTAACAACTTGCTCCGTTCACAGCGTGAGCCTCTCGTACACTTGTTACTATCGCGGCGTTGCTCGGTTTGTTAATAACGCGACTGTGGACGTTAACAACTTGCTCCGTTCACAGCGTGAGCCTCTCGTACACTTGTTACTATCGCGGCGTTGCTCGGTTTGTTAATAACGCGACTGGGGACGTTAACAACTTGCTCCGTTCACAGCGTGAGCCTCTCGTACACTTGTTACTATCGCGGCGTTGCTCGGTTTGTTAATAACGCGACTGGGGACGTTAACAACTTGCTCCGTTCACAGCGTGAGCCTCTCGTACACTTGTTACTATCGCGGCGTTGCTCGGTTTGTTAATAACGCGACTGGGGACGTTAACAACTTGCTCCGTTCACAGCGTGAGCCTCTCGTACACTTGTTACTATCGCGGCGTTGCTCGGTTTGTTAATAACGCGACTGGGGACGTTAACAACTTGCTCCGTTCACAGCGTGAGCCTCTCGTACACTTGTTACTATCGCGGCGTTGCTCGGTTTGTTAATAACGCGACTGTGGACGTTAACAACTTGCTCCGTTCACAGCGTGAGCCTCTCGTACACTTGTTACTATCGCGGCGTTGCTCGGTTTGTTAATAACGCGACTGGGGACGTTAACAACTTGCTCCGTTCACAGCGTGAGCCTCTCGTACACTTGTTAATATCGCGGCGTTGCTCGGTTTGTTAATAACGCGACTGGGGACGTTAACAACTTGCTCCGTTCACAGCGTGAGCCTCTCGTACACTTGTTACTATCGCGGCGTTGCTCGGTTTGTTAATAACGCGACTGTGGACGTTAACAACTTGCTCCGTTCACAGCGTGAGCCTCTCGTACACTTGTTACTATCGCGGCGTTGCTCGGTTTGTTAATAACGCGACTGGGGACGTTAACAACTTGCTCCGTTCACAGCGTGAGCCTCTCGTACACTTGTTACTATCGCGGCGTTGCTCGGTTTGTTAATAACGCGACTGTGGACGTTAACAACTTGCTCCGTTCACAGCGTGAGCCTCTCGTACACTTGTTACTATCGCGGCGTTGCTCGGTTTGTTAATAACGCGACTGGGGACGTTAACAACTTGCTCCGTTCACAGCGTGAGCCTCTCGTACACTTGTTACTATCGCGGCGTTGCTCGGTTTGTTAATAACGCGACTGTGGACGTTAACAACTTGCTCCGTTCACAGCGTGAGCCTCTCGTACACTTGTTACTATCGCGGCGTTGCTCGGTTTGTTAATAACGCGACTGGGAACGTTAACAACTTGCTCCGTTCACAGCGTGAGCCTCTCGTACACTTGTTACTATCGCGGCGTTGCTCGGTTTGTTAATAACGCGACTGGGAACGTTAACAACTTGCTCCGTTCACAGCGTGAGCCTCTCGTACACTTGTTACTATCGCGGCGTTGCTCGGTTTGTTAATAACGCGACTGGGAACGTTAACAACTTGCTCCGTTCACAGCGTGAGCCTCTCGTACACTTGTTACTATCGCGGCGTTGCTCGGTTTGTTAATAACGCGACTGGGAACGTTAACAACTTGCTCCGTTCACAGCGTGAGCCTCTCGTACACTTGTTACTATCGCGGCGTTGCTCGGTTTGTTAATAACGCGACTGGGAACGTTAACAACTTGCTCCGTTCACAGCGTGAGCCTCTCGTACACTTGTTACTATCGCGGCGTTGCTCGGTTTGTTAATAACGCGACTGGGAACGTTAACAACTTGCTCCGTTCACAGCGTGAGCCTCTCGTACACTTGTTACTATCGCGGCGTTGCTCGGTTTGTTAATAACGCGACTGGGAACGTTAACAACTTGCTCCGTTCACAGCGTGAGCCTCTCGTACACTTGTTACTATCGCGGCGTTGCTCGGTTTGTTAATAACGCGACTGGGGACGTTAACAACTTGCTCCGTTCACAGCGTGAGCCTCTCGTACACTTGTTACTATCGCGGCGTTGCTCGGTTTGTTAATAACGCGACTGGGAACGTTAACAACTTGCTCCGTTCACAGCGTGAGCCTCTCGTACACTTGTTACTATCGCGGCGTTGCTCGGTTTGTTAATAACGCGACTGGGAACGTTAACAACTTGCTCCGTTCACAGCGTGAGCCTCTCGTACACTTGTTACTATCGCGGCGTTGCTCGGTTTGTTAATAACGCGACTGGGGACGTTAACAACTTGCTCCGTTCACAGCGTGAGCCTCTCGTACACTTGTTACTATCGCGGCGTTGCTCGGTTTGTTAATAACGCGACTGGGAACGTTAACAACTTGCTCCGTTCACAGCGTGAGCCTCTCGTACACTTGTTACTATCGCGGCGTTGCTCGGTTTGTTAATAACGCGACTGGGAACGTTAACAACTTGCTCCGTTCACAGCGTGAGCCTCTCGTACACTTGTTACTATCGCGGCGTTGCTCGGTTTGTTAATAACGCGACTGGGGACGTTAACAACTTGCTCCGTTCACAGCGTGAGCCTCTCGTACACTTGTTACTATCGCGGCGTTGCTCGGTTTGTTAATAACGCGACTGGGAACGTTAACAACTTGCTCCGTTCACAGCGTGAGCCTCTCGTACACTTGTTACTATCGCGGCGTTGCTCGGTTTGCTTTATTTCAAATTAGTTTTTTTATATAAATAGGTTCACGTGATGATAAGACATACGCCGACCCATATCATCGTGTTGTTAGTATGTTATAAACTGTACCACCAAGGGGTGTAAGGGGTCCCGCATAACAACTCACGGGACCCAATCCAAGTTCACCAGCTCGTGGTGCAACCTGCTAACCAACAAACGAGGCTCTGGCTCCCGCCAAACCGCATTGCGCCAGCGTGGTGAGAAATCACCCAAATCCCCCCATATGAAAAATGTCATATGACATACGACAGCCCCTAGTGCTCAGCGGTACCGGAAGTTGTGCTGACTGTATGTAGAGGTCTTTGGGTGAGGCCTAAGTCCGGCAGTGAACGTCTATCGGGTGATTATGAAAGTTTAACCTAATGCGCTAGTCACCTGGCATATAAAATGTTGTGTTTCGTTACACCAATGATTACACTAGCTACAACACTCTTCAAACCGGAACTCGGTAATGTTTGCCTGCTGCTGTTTGTCGGCTGCAACAGGCGCAGCGGTGGTACCTACCTAAATGGTCTCCAGTAACAGAGATGTACCATCAGAGATCATCAAGATCAAGTCTTTCACTTGTAACCTTTTGATAAAAAGTTAATTCACTTAAACCTTGTAGGATCATCACTCGTTGCATAGAAATTATGTTTTTTATTGCTCTAAATGAAGGTTGTACTACCTTCTTTAGTATTCAACGTTTAGTATTTACCATGGTTTTAATTTTATTCTTAACTAGCTGCTCCCCACCAGCTTTGCTGGCCGTGACACCCCAGCAACATAAGTTGGGGATGCAATTTCATAAAGTCTACTCTTAAGTACCCTACACTCGGCAAATGGAATATTCCCAACGATTTGCATGGACGCTCCAGGTAGTATAATTATTGGGTTGAGATTTAAATTCTTTTCTCTGAAATCGATGAGCAATGTGGTGCAGTATATATCATCCTAACTAGCGCGATGTTATGAGCAAGCGTATAACTTACCATCATGTGAACGTCCCGTTCGTCTCGTCACTCAATAGTATAAAAAAACATAGTGTTTTTATCTATTTCAGAATTCTCGTTTAAAAACCTCCAACATGTTTATTATCTATGACACTATTATATATGTAATTGTTCATTGTTTTATTCTCATTTCAATATACCGGGGTGAGGTTAAGCAGACATGAGTCCTAATGTGTTATGAATTATTATTTATTATACTATAGACTTTTATTGATCTCTTATAATTTATTCACTTTTTATGAATAAATTAAAAGAACTGGTGATAGGTTTCTGTTACTGGAGACCGTTTACGTAGGTTCTACCGCAGCGCCATACTTCTGCTGCCCAACAGTAGTATGCAAACAATACTGTGTTCCGGTTTGAAGGGACGCTGTAACTAGTGTAATTACCGGGGTAATGAGACTGAACATATTATGTCTCAGGAAAGGAAACAAGTGAAATCTAGTGCAGAATATATCCTCCTACCTAGCGCGACGTCGATATGAGCAAACAAATAACTTACCATCACGTGAACGTTCCGAATTTCTCATCGATTAATTGTATAAAAAAATTATATTATTTTAAATAATTCAACTTGCTATAATAAATTTTAATTTACTTTTTAATTTTTAATTAAAATATTGTTATGCTAATACCATACCATATAACAAACCGTTTCCAAAAAATATAAAATTGGTCTCTTTCGTTCTAGGTCCTTATTTTTTCAAATTGAACGAATAGTATTAAAAAAAAAAAACCCTCACCTGTTAAACTTCAAAATTATTTCATAAAACAGCAACAATTAAAATTAAAACTAGCGAGAGAGTAAAGTTTTCATTTTTGTTGTAGTCAGTTTCGCCGCGCGAATTAACTTTTTTTTATGAGCAATGACAATGAAGCGTACAGCCCAACGCGAGCCGCGGCGCGGCGGCGAGTGGCCGCGCGCTCGCCGGCGGGCCCGCGGCGGCGCGGAGGCGCGGCGGCGCGGCGGCGGGGGCGGCGCAACGGAAGCGACGTCACTCGGACAACTATTGTGCGGCACGGGCGCCGCGAACTGTGCTCCCTATTACTTTTTCATTATCGCCGTACACGTATCTTTGTTGGAACCTTAACGGTTAATTAAGTTAAGACTCATTGATTACCTTTTCAGTTTCCAACACATTTTCTAATACCACCCAATGGACGTCCACAGCTGGACATAGATCTATTTAACTGTACTCCGCAAAACGCAGACTTGCGCTGTTTACTGTTTTTTAAAATATAATATCGCGTACTATTATGCAACGAATCGTTACATTAAAAACATAAAATATATATATTTACTACCGTTTAGATAGGCATCACTGCAACGCTTATTTCTGCCGCCAAGCATTACTGTGCTCCAGTTTGAAGGATGCTATAGCTAGTGTTATTATTTGCGTAACGACTCGATCTTATATATCAGTCGAAGAGCGCAATGTGGTGCGGTGTATACAATCTTAACTAGCACCACTTTGTTATGGTATAAATTATCATATTTTTTTAAATTGACGAAGTGACGCTCGCTTATAACGTTAATGGTTAGAATGTTATACACAGCGGCACAGTGTGCATGTGGCTTAGTATACAAGATGTGTCTCTACATCGACGATTTCACTAGCTACATCGCCCTTCTAAGCGAAGCACAGTAAAACTTATTGACTAGATATCTACTGTTTTTGAACCGTGTAGAGAGCAGCGACTCCATCCCGAGACGTGGTCACATCAAGGCCTCTCGCTGTTGAAACCACGGTTGTGTGCGAAAACGTTACTGGTGGTTCCGGCCAAATTAGCCAAGTGAGAAACCGTGGGGTTTAGCCGGTGAAAGTCCAGCATAACTCTTCTGTTTGCAGGAATTCTGTATGTTTCCAAAAGCAAGAATTCTGCACAAAAAAGTATCTACTATTTGATGCCAAAAACAATTTCCAACAACAATGACGTACCACTTACCACTAGTAAAACATAGATCTTTCATGATCATCATCAGTCAGATCAGATCAGTCTGGCGTTGCTCGCATACAGTGGGTTCCCGCGATTCTCCCCAGATCGTTGGTCCCCCTTGTGGGAGGCCTTCCAACACTACGTGTACCGGTACGCGGGCACCACTCGAGGACCTTACTGCCCCATCAGCTGTCGGTCGTTCGAGCGATGCGCCCTGCCCATTGCCATTTGAGTCTAGCAATCATTAAATCTTTCATTAATCAATATTTATTTAAATAATGAATTTAATTAACAAGAATTACTTAAGAAAAGTTGAAGCGAAAATGATGGAATTTTTTTAACAATTGAAAATAAAACCATTACCCCTTGCCCGGTGACAAAGTTCTCCAAAGAAAATTATAAGAATTTGTAAAAATCACGTTACAATGGAACCCCGACATAACTTTAACAAAAGGCTTATCGAATAGATCTTCGGAACGAACTCGTCCATTGTTCCTGCCGCGGAGTCGTGTCAGGAATCCTGTTATCAGGAGGCCAGGTTGTTATCAGTAAAGTTTCGTACCATCGCAGACCTCGCGAGCACAAATTAAAAACCTATTAAGGCGGCCCCACTTCCAAATTCTTGACGCGCTATATACAATGCACATACAAATGTACCAAATTTAGTTTTTCATAATATATATTTATAAGAGGATATTTGTGATTATACTTTTCTTTTAGTATACATAAAAAAATAGAAAAAAATCCACGATATTTGAAAAAGGTGATAAATAGTATATTAACAAAGTTTATCATCACCTCTCAGTCCTATTGCCACTTTAAGTGAGGCTGGTGCACTCTCTTTATTACCCCTCCAACGGGTTCCCGCCTTGTCGTGGCGGAGGGGCTTAGTAACCGTGGGGCCCAACACGGTGAAGCTAAGCGGAACTCACCCGGTCGGCCCGCGGCGAAGGACTCACGGTTCGAGGACCGATTGGCATCACTGGAGCTCACCGGAGCGGCCGGGGGCCCGAGGGCGGCTTTATGCTGCCCCCTGCGGCCGGCTGCAAGGGCGGTTTTATACCGCCTTTGCAGCCGAAGTGGGTTTGCGGAGGACGTATCCTCCGCGACCAACCGGTGTCACACCGGCGATGCGGCGGCAGTGGGGCCGCGGGGGAAGAGGAGTGTCGCTATTACGATACGCCGCTTTCCCTATCCTCCGCAGCCGCTAACGGGTAGCGGCGGGCCCAACATCTATCCGTCGCGGAGACCCCGAAGATGATATCACCCGGGGCTCCCGTGGCCTCTGGGCGACAGGTTCGGGGGAATCCGTCGACCGCACACAGGGGGCCGAGGTGAAGGCGCACTGGATGCTCCGGCGCGCCCTGCAGGGGGGGTTTATCCGTCCCTGCCGTGGTGGGGCTGCGCAGGCAGCCAGCGCCGGTGAGGGTCGCGAACGAAGGCACCAAGCCGTACCCATGACTCTTGCCACCCGGCGACGAGTCGGGCACATCGTGGGGGTTTTAATCGGTGCGAGCCCAACATAACCCGTCCTTGCCCCCGCGAGGGCAGGTATGCGTATGCATTTCTCCCACGTAAAACTAAAAAAAAAACTATTAGGTATCTACCTTGTAAAAAAAATGGTTGGATATCTGTTCTACGTCCACCTAATATGAACACGCTTTGAAAATGCTAGTGATAGAAGTAGAAACGCTGACGAGCAGCAATATTCCATTTATTAAATAATACATTGTTAAATATCCTGAAACCTTTATCCCTTAGTCGATTCTTACGACACCCACGATGAAAGGGGATGATACTGTTCTGCTCCGTCACCTCCACGCAGCTTCATTTTTAATAACTTGGGTTATATAATACTAGTTATAAACAAAACAATCGTAAAATATATTATATTAACGGTCTTCAGAAATCTTATAATCTATTCAAAAGTCAATAGTTGGTCGTCCGAACAGGATGGCCTTACCGGAGCTTTATCAAATACCTTGATAATCCTTTATTCATCGTCAGTCTTAACTTCGGTAGGATTATTACCTAATCTTTCCACAAATATATTTTTTTCATCGAAGTGAAAAATAATTGAAACAAGTACTGAAATGTTTCTTCAGATACAGTTTAATTTCTTCTTGTGATTTGTAATTAGATACAAGAATGAAAATCCATTCAATAAGTTCTTAAATACCTTTTTTCTTGTACAAAATAAAGGCTTGATTTTTTATGATTACATTTTTTCTCTTCTCTTTTCCAGATTTCATTAGATCAGACGTCATCTCTTAATATGTTTAGTAATCATTTAACCCGCTGCCTCTACAGCTTTACAACGAAAGACATCTTAAATATTTGTAAATATTTTTTATATGCCTTTGCCTTTCACTTGAAAACTAGTATTAAACGGATTATCACGAGATACCCTGTAAGCTGAAGTGATATAATAATATCGTTTACTCATGAAGAGGCCTATGACCAGTCAGGACTGGACACGCATTTAAGCACTGCATGCCCTGGCTAAACCTTAGGTAGTTAGTTAGTTAGTAGGTACACAACTAGGTTTTAACTCTTAATAAATTGCCTAAATTGCTAAACAGCTAAGTTTGTTAGATAAGCACAGAGCTTTCAGGTAGAGCAATGCAACTAGATAATGATGATGATACAATAAGCTCATTTATTTTCTTCTGTTTCTAAGTCGCAGTAGTGTTATTTTAAATTTAAACCTTATGATTTTAATTGATGATAATCTAAAGAGTTTCCAAAGACCAGGACACGTCTGCACTAGTCCTCTTCTCATTCATGATACTGACTGTCAGTAGCTTCTCCAATAGAATCAGATGTAATTTTTTTGGAAAAATAGATAACGCTGACATAATGAGTAAATTGCATTCTTTTTTGTAAAATGGTAATGATATTTTCACATCTCTAGTTTAAAAGCAGAAGGACCTAAATAGTCCTTATATAAATACAGAATACAAAAAGAAACAGATTAATAGAAATATCCATCGTCATGCAAAGAAGAAACGTAGGAGTGATCCTTCATCACATTAGATAAATAAACTTGAGATCTTTTGCACAAAGCAAAATCTTTATAAAATGTTAACACACCTGTACATAGTTATTAGCTGCTAGATGATGTGTTCTTCACCATTAGCAAAAAGCATTTAGAGTACCTACTTAAACGTAAAATGGAAACACCTTTATCAGCTTATCAGGAGTTTTATAACCCGGTTACCAACTTGTCACTTGACACAGGTATTAATCCTCAGCCGACGCTAAACTTCTAACACCTTAACGCAACTTATTTACACTAATTACACCTATATAAATCTAAGATTATAAATATAATAGAAGTCTATAATTAAAATAATTAGTTCAGCAAAAAACGTCTGAGTCTGCCAGAGGAGAAGTGTAGGACCTTGGAAAGTATTATAGCTACAGCTTCCTTGTTACAAACGAATCGAAAGTTATAGGTTTCTTATTACTAAAACGGTTTAACATTTACATTTACTAAAGAAGGAAAGAAAATATTTAAATATACAATTTCATGAAAAGGATTCAGAGTACAAGGAAGGAAGGAAACTTGTTGTCTTCATCTTTAGAAGAGCTGATAGATCAATAGCTTAGGCAATAATACTAAGCGTAGACATATAATATTTCATTATGAGCTAATGTTATAGACAAACTCGCTATAGATCAAGACTACAAATAGTCAAGATATATTCATGGTAAGTAAAGGTAGTAGGTAGTAAGTAAAAGTAATCAATTATTAATTCAGTTTAGTCCAAACAAAGAAACAACAAAAAGGTTCATTATTATTATCTATGTAACAAAACGACACGAGCGAGATATTCACTTGATGATAAGCAATATTGCTGTTAACAATGTCGCGCTAGTTAGATTGATATGAACAGGATCACATTGTACTCTTCACCTTGAGCCATGAAATGTTAAGTCTTGTCACCGCAGTTATTTCACTAGCTACAGCCACGTCAAACCGGAACATAATAATGTTTGCAAAGTACTGTTTCTCAGCTGCAATAGGAGCCGCGGTGGTAGCTTCCGGCAAAAGATACCTACTAGCAGTATTACTTCGATCCCAGTTATATTATTCATTTAATGTTTAGTTACGAAACTTACTACAGTTCATCACTAATGTTAGTGACAACCTTATCATTTTATAGACCGGAAGACGATATAGACGATCGGAAGTAAAACCTGTCGCCGAAAAGTTTGTTAAAATTACATAATAACAAATTGTCAACTTGCAGCGTGCAGACACGAGCTTACGGCCGCATGTTCCAGACAATTCGGAGAGCTGCATTCGTTACCGAGATCTTATTCAACTTCCGCACAACTCCACTGCGGCGCTGATAACTTCTCCGGCGTGTGACTCAAGTTTGTTAACTGCTTGTAAGTTAAGTTATAAACGATTATATTTAGTTTAATGCAGTTTACGTGTTCAACTAAATATTTTGCTAATATACATTGTACAAGTAGATGAAATGTTGCACTACTATTTCATTTATTGCACTGGTGGTAGGTTTCTGTTGCCGGAAACCTAGGTACAACCGCAGCGGCTATTGCAGCCGATAAACAGTACTGTGCAAACATTTCTAGTAACTCGTAACTAGTGAAATTACTGGAGTAACGAGACTCAAGATTATATATCTCAAAGTGATGAGCCAATGTGGTGCAGAGTGTATCATCCTAACTAGTGTCAAGTTTTTATGGACAGAAGTATCAATTGCCTGTAAAAATAGGAACATGTGAAAGTTTTTTGCAGTGTAATTAACGCACGCCGCGAACAACCCCTAAGGTTTCTCTGTGCAAGTGTTTGCAGTGTGCGCGTCTCGTGCCCGGCGCCCGTTACACGGGTGAATTAAAAGTTGTGCCACCGCGCGCCGCGCGAGCCCGCGGATTGATACAACCCATTAAATAACTCATTTCTTAACCCTTTGTTTACACGATACGGTTATTTCCTACCCCAATAGGGAAATAGTAATTACCTAACACCCCCGCCATGCACGAAAGTCAGTTTTAATATAGGAGTTAATTAAACTATCAATATACATCCAATAAAACATATGAATCTATAGTTTTAGAACATGCATAGAATTTTTATTGGTAGGTCTCTGTTGCCGGAGACCGTCTAGTTACCACCGCAGCATCCATTGCAGCCGACAAACAGTACTGTGGAATCATTACTGTGTTCCGGTCTGAAGGGCGCTGAGGCCAGTGAAATTACAGGGGTAACAAGACTCGACATCTAATGTCTTAGGCGGCGAGCGCGATGTGATGCAGTATTTACCATCCTGACTAATCATTGAATTTAGGTGAAGGTTTCGCTTGTCTCGTTGCTTTCTTAATTAAATAAAAAAAAGCCAAGATTGAGCCTACTAATAAAGTACTACGATACTACAGACGTATTTCTTTTCTCGTATTCCATTAGATGTAGTAGAATCTTTGTTCTAAAGCTATTAAAAATAGCACTAAGATCACCTCCGTCCATCATAAAAAGCCACTAAATTGGATTTTGAATTTTGGGAATACACCTAATGGTAAGTGATATGCCGGTGCATAATGTGACGCTAGCTAAAATGGTATACACTGCACTACATTGCAAGACATACGATGTTGAATCTCGTTATCGCATTAAATACACTAGCTACGGCGTCTTTCAAACCGAAACACAGCAATGTTTACAGAATACCGTTTGTCGGTGGAAATTGAAGCTGCAGGGGCACCAACTTACACGGTGTCTGTGACAACAGACACCACCAGCAAATTACAAGTTTCGTAGTAAGTACTAATACAAGTGAATCCAGGGAGGACCACGAATACTGATTAGTCTAGTGTTTTTGGGCGTGTTCACTCTAGGTGGTAGAAAAGCGATTGTACTAAGGTTGTAACTCAACCTGGGACATCTTAAGCGCCCTGCAGCAAATAGGCAGATTCCGTAGAAGACGATGAGGTTTTCACCTGTATTCCACGAAGCAGGAAATCGATAAATATATGATAAAGATGTTTAATGGTAAGACAAATGGCGCCGTAATTAACTATACATTATACTTATAACGTGGTATACAAAGGGCGGGCTTTGTGACTGTTGGCATTCTCTGCCAGCCTGATTTTGGTCAGGTGATTTTTGATCCAATCATCATCATCAGGTGCCCTCTTCAAACCGAAGTTTGGCGATCAGATTGAGAAAACCAATTCGATCCTCAGCTATTCTTCTTAACTGATGGTATTTAAACCCGGTCCATTCCTTAATAGTAAAAAAAACCCTTCCACCAGCCGTCTGGGTAACATAAATGAAACGCATCATAGCAAACAGTACTTTATTAATATATACAGAGGTGCGCAAGCGTCGCGCTGGCTCGTCTACCCCGCGGCTGATCAGGACCTTCACATCACATATAAAGAAATCAATTATTTACAAAACATTTTCCTTTTAAATACTCTATTATTTATTGTTAGAACTTAAATATTGCTACAGCGCCATCTTTGTTTTCATTATAATACCATATTGGTTTTGTTTTTGTTCATTCTTATTACACTTTTTCATTAGCTTCAATTTGTAAATGCATCGAGAGGATCTTAGGGTTACCAGTTAACTTTTAGTTCTTCACTTTGCAATATGAAGTTTATCACATAGCAGTAAAGGTTACCCGCACCTAGTCCGCTACGCGATAGAACCAGCACTAACCACGTACAGCGCACGACATTACGGGAACGTACGTAGCAACATCAGATCGATTAGTAGAACTAAGTTCACCGTTAGTCCAAATGGGTACCTTAAGGGGTAGAAAGGGTACGCAACGAGAGTAGACCGGCAATTATGGTCTAAAATCTGAAGAAGCTTGCAGGAAACTGCTGGAAGCATCTCATAACTGATCCTTACGAAAATCCTTAGAAAAGAACTACATTCAGCACTAAGTGTCTATCGACGGATGATGGTGAAAGACGATATTCCGTTGCAACCTTTTTCAGTGCATCATAAAATCCTATCTTTTCCAGCCTACTACTCCCATCGACTTCTCTTGCCGCTCTTGCGAACTCTTTCTGGCTTGTCGTCGGCGCTGCTGTCTCGGGCTGCTTGCGCGGCGGGCGCGTTTACGCCGGGCTGGAAGGTCGGCCGCGTCTGCTCCCAGGAGTGGTCACTGGACGCGGTGAACTACCCATACAAATAATTTTTAAGCACCAAATCGACAAAAAATTATAACATTTTATAATCCTGCACACACCTGGTTATACTGCGAACGAAAGGCCTGCTTAAGCGAAGCCAGCCGGTCAGTTGCGGGCCCGTGTCCTTTGTCAGTCGGCACTACGCTGATTGGTTCCTCTGAATAAGCAGGCAGTCCAGGCCGCTCCTTATAACTGGTGACGGAGGAAAACATATAGAAATCGGTGATAGAATATTATAGATAGTAGATACGATTGTTTTCTTTTTTTCAATACAGTCATAAAACAAACAGATAGTAAACGATACCACTAGTTCATAACTGTTGTAATAATAATATTAGAGTAAAAAGCAAAACGCAGGTAAGGAGTCCCACACAACAACTCACGGGACCCAAGCAAACCTCACCTGCTCGTGATGCAGCCTGCTAATTAACGAACAAGACTCTAGCTCCCACCCTCCTACATTGGGGTAGCGTGGTTGGAAATGGCCCAAATCCCCTCATATGAATCCTTACTGATGAGGGAATTTTGGATAGAGGCCTATGTCCAGTAGTGGACGAGTGTCGGCTGATGATGAAGATGAAAAAGCAAACTTATGACGAAGTTATTTAATAGCGAGATTTACCATTATGAGAGAGTCGAATGGAAAACAAAGTATTGATGTACTATTAACATAGTGTTGTACTAACCGATAAGTGGTAAAAACATTCTATTACAACAACAACTCACCCCAGCCCGCAGCCACCTACATTCAAATTCTTGCCCTTGCTCTTTTTGAAGCGAGACTTGCGGAACCAAGCGGACTGCATCGCAAGCTGCATCAGCTCGTCAGGCACCTCCTGAAATGGACGAAATTTTTTTAAATACAAAAATTATAAAAATGAGCTAGTAACACGTGTGATAGGCGAGATAAACAAAATTAGGATATTTACAGCATCGTATAGCATTCGTAGGTCATAGACGAATCCCGTTGTACCAATAATTTCACTAGCTGCTACTCCCTTTTGAATCGGAACTCTGAGATCTTTACAAATCATTGCTTGACGACAGAATCGCTGGGAACTCTATTATAGTGACAAAATCTAATCGTATAAGGCACAGGTTTATCATAAAATATGCCACGTTGTAACCCACCTGCTGCACGGCCTCGAGACTCCGAAGCAGATGCGCGGCGAAATCCCTGTCGCGGTCGCGCGCCAGCAGCGTGTGCGCGTCACCACGCACCCCGGCACGGCCCGTGCGCCCCACGCGATGCGTGTGCGTGTCGATGTCGCGCGCCACCGTGTAGTTTACTACGGTGCGCACGTGAGGGATATCCAGCCCACGTGCTAGTAGAAAAAGATAAATATCCTACCAATTATTCTAGGAAGCCAGTGATAGTTCAATTTATAATGCGTGATGAGGTGCAACTTCTCCACTAACGTGGAAAGTGACACAAATTCCCCCATATGAAACCCTACAAACGACGGCCCCCGATCGATGTGGCGACCTTTGGAGGAGGCCCATGTCCAGCAATGCATCAGCTATCGGCTGATGGTACTGTTCAATGAAAACACAAACAAGCTCTATATACCACATAGATTTTCATAGTTTATAATATTAATGAAATATCATTATTCTCCTTTGTCATTGACTCGCATTAGTTGCCAACAAAAGAACTTTGTTGATTTTTTTCCTCAAGACTCCTAAAATAAAGACGCGCACCAGCCACATCAGTTGCCACCAGTATGTTGCTCTCCTGCCGCTTGAACGCCGTGATCACTTTGTTCCTGTCCGCCTGGTCCATGTCACCGTGCAGCAGCAGGGCCTCATACTGCTGCACGCATAGGTTAGCTGCGGTCTGCTCTGCTTCTAACTGCGAACAACGCTTCCACATTACTCACATCTAAAAATATCGTTGGAATCTCTTCCTCTTAATCTAGTAGATTTGTAAGCATGATCGTGGATGCCTTTGTTGCTTCTATTAAAAAAATATGAAGAATAACATACCTTTTTGGTAACAAATATAATGACGCTCCCCGATGACAGGAACTCTACTAAGTTGTCCAGCAACCATGGCCACTTGTCCTCGGGTTTGTTAAATATTCTGTTGAGAATACATCATCACTTTCATGGTAACGTCCAGGACATACAATGTACACAAATATTACACAATTGATATAGTTTTAGATACAAGTATCTGTTTTAATACTTACCAACCTGCACTGGACCAGTATAATAGGTTAAAGCCCAATTCCGTCGAATGAACTCCAATATGATGTGGAAATCTTTCAAAAAGGCCTGTATCCAGCAGTGGACATCTTTACAGTATGACATCACAAACCATAGCCATCCATATAAATTAATATTTAAGGATTTATTTGAAATCTTAGAGCCAAGACTCATCATAGTAAATTTCGTCATTTTAGCAGATACATAAAAAGTAGGGTCTGGCGTCTGTGTTTGGTTAAGGAGACAAGAGGTATCAAGGCCTTCGTATGGTCACCTGACATGCTGCGTGACAAGCTCGCATGCCTCGCCGGCGGCGCCGTGCTGCACGCGCACGGGGTCTCGGAGCGCGTCGCGCGCGAGCCGCTCGACGCGCCGTGGGAATGTCGCTGAGAACAACAGCGCCTGCCGCTCCGGGCGCACGTGGTTGCAGATCGAGCGCACCTGAGATTCTGCGGCAACCAAAACTCTCAACATTACCAACACACATATCTCTTCTTTATATCTGCAACACAATCAGCGACATTGTAGACATCGGTACTATTTTATATCGCGCGGCCGCACCTGGGATGATTAATCAGGTTTAGTGGTGGTAGGTCTACTGCCAGAGACCATATCAGTCAGAGCCACTAAACAGTAATAAACATTAGTGGAGTCTCACCTTAGTTTAAAGCAATACCCATAATGTCGTGTAGTTATGAGCAGACGTATGATCATCATAATCGTCCTGTTAATAAAAAGGCCCTTACACTTCGTCAAATCAAAAATAAAACCGCCACTAACCGAAACCCATGTCGAACATCCTATCCGCTTCGTCCAGCACCAAATATGTGACTCTCTTCAGATTCGTCGCCTTGCCCTTGATCAGATCAATCATGCGACCGGGTGTGCCCACTACTATCTCAGCGCCTCCTGAAATTTCGTACTCTTCAGAATATATGTAATTGTTATGGCCTTATACAAAATACCACATTGCGCTGTCTCAATCCTGCAGTTGCCTCACCTACTCTTCGATCTAGCATGGTGAATTTTTTGGTACCAGATAAATGGCGAATTTACTTAACCTATCTACTTACTATCTAGATTATCTAGAATCTAGATACTACCGTATTGCAAATATAGTTCCCCTATTCAACTGCCATTATCCTTGTTTACGTTAATTGATGGTTAAATGATAATAAAAACTTTTATGAAATTAAGAAAGCTATCCTAACCTTCCAAAGCTTTAGACTGCTCCCACTTGGAGCCGCCGCCGTAACAGCATACACACCTTATGTTGTACACCTTACCAAACCGTTTTGCCTCCATGTAGATCTGTAAAAACATGCTTGGTATATTTGTTAAATGCATTTTAAAAGCCATAATAAAATAATGCTGTTATGGCAATAGATTTACAATATGAGTGTGGTAGATGGAAGAATTGGAGAAAAATCCTACCAGCAACCAAATCTTACAATGTACAAAATAACGAGAATGAACATGGATGGTGGGAGAGAAACACGGAAGAAATTTTGGATGGATTGTGTGAAAGATAACATATGTAACATAAGAGTGTGAATTCAGATACGACGGCTGATAGAGGGATATGGAAGAGAAGTACATACTGTGCTGACCCCAAATAGCTGCGAAAAAGGCAGGAGGAAGAAATTCCTCATACAAGTCAAAGTTACAAACTGAGCAGGTAAATTTTTCATAGGCCCCATAAACTCTTAGAAGATAGAAAAGGGGCTCCCTTGAACAACACCTCTTAAGCGTTTTTTATATTAAGCGAGAAAAACTCACTATTGTCCTCTATTTTTATTCATGTATGTTAAACTTGGCCAGTTGCACTTACCTGCTGTGCCAGTTCCCTCGTCGGTGCGAGAATTAGTCCGATCGGACCATCACCAGGCGCCAGTTCCTTCTGGTCCATGATGTGAACGAGAAGTGGCCATAAGAAGGCCGCGGTCTTACCGGAACCAGTGCGAGCAATACCTGCAAGGAATTTGAAATCAAATAAGAACTTTATAAAAGTTAAACTATTTCCGGTATTTAGTATTGGGTAAGGGTGAAACATGTAACGTTTTACTAGGGGTAGGTCTCGGTCACCAGAGAATCTTCTTCTTAGTCTCTCCCTCACTGCTGAGGATCGTGACCACGCACAAACAGTGTCCATTGAGTGTGGTCGTACGCAGAGTGGACCACACAGTATATACTGCCACCCACCGCCTTTTTAACTGCTTCCATCCATGTGGTAGAGGCTATTCCTTAAGCACGTCTGCTCCTAGTCTGCCCAAAGTAACTTGCCTCTCGAAACACTCCCTTGTAGAACACATGATGTACACGAAAAAGATAAGGGCTCTTTGTTGGCATAATGAAGAGAGCCTAGTGGTTATTTTGAGTTTTTTTAGGATGGTTTTGATGTTTCCTTTTTTCTTTCTATGGTATATGGAAAATCCTTCGCCAGCACCACATTTCAAAGGCTAAACAGTACCATGGTGAAATAACTGTTAGGGTTTGAGTGTTGTTGCTCCTAAAATTGTTGTGGATACGAAACTTAACATCTTTTGGTATAGACTTTATAATATTAACACCACAATATTAGAAATAGGCATACAACTTGACAACAGGTGAACATCTTAAACTTCTCATCAACGCAAGATTAAAAAAATGAATGTCTCCTTGTCGTATCAAGCGTACCAATAAGATCTCGTCCGGACAGAGCCGCGGGCACGCCCGCCGCTTGCACGGGTGTGGGCTGCGTGTACTCCGAGCGACGGATCGCCTTCATAAGCTGCTCGTCGAAGCCAAGGTGTGCGAAACTACTCACTGGCCGCGGCGGATCTGGGCCAGTTATCTAAGAGATTTGTATAGAATAAATTAATTGTGTTTGTTTCAAAGACATGCCTCATGATATCATTCTTTACTGGAAACTAAGGCTCCAGGGAAAGCTTCTGTGAGAAATATAATCCACCTTACAAACAGAACTACTACAGCTTAATTTTATCTATTCTCATATATTAACATTTAATTACTATTTATTTAAATAATAATTTGATTTATTATTCATTAATTTAAACTTTTTAAGATTATATATAAGTTTTATAAATCAAATTCATTCATGAAGTATCTGAAACTCTGTGATTTACTGTATGTAGAGGCCTTCAAGAATAAATTATCAATTCTCTTTCACACAGAGGGTCAGAAACAGTTCTCATTTATATCAATATACAGAATGTTTAATAATGTTAATTCTTTGGAAGTTTTAATTTGCATCACTGACCTTAACACCTAGATTCTTCTTCAAATCCTCAACTTGCTGATATGTTAAGTTTTCAATTTCTTCATGAGGCACATAGAAATTCTTCTCGAATGGGTCATATTCTATTTCTGAATGATCTATAGGAGGTAATGGATCTATTATCTTTTTCTTTGGTGGTGCAATCGGATTGCCATCCTCATCATATTCAATTTCTAGATCAGATTCATCACCAGCATTCGAAAGTGGATTTTCTTCCATGTATCTGAAAAATTTATAATAATTAAAACAACATAATATCTAAAAAAAATTAAGAATTTATTCATATTTCTCAGAATGAAGTTTTTTGTAAAATTTTATGAAAAATTAAATTAACTTTTATTCTCCAGAGAGCTAGACTTATAGTCAAGAAAACAAATTACAGGCATTAAATATACTCTGATTGATCATAATTTGTAACAGTCAAAAAATTTTAGTGTTTATGATGTGTACTTACTTATAGTAACTTTCTTCATCATCCAACTCATCTATATCACCTCTTGTACCCCTTCCACTATCCCCTTTTCCAGCAATAGCATTCTCTTTACTGGTCACAAGGTCTTTGGCTGCTTGCTTCTCCAAGCCAGCCATGTATGCATCTAATGGATCCTCTTCATCATCATCTGCCTAATAAAATAATATGAAAAATAATTAAAAAACTCTAATATTTTAAGATATTAACTCAGTGATAAAAGATATTCATTATTAATGAATAGACTTCTAATTACACTTCACTAATATCAACTGTACTGAATGTTTATCTGCTACTTCTGTCTGATAAAAAGAAAATAGATATTTAAAAGTCTAGTGAATTAACAAGTTTGAAATGTTTTCAACTAGTTTCAATTTACTTTAGAACTTGATGCTGCTTCATATGTGGGACTGCCAGGTGCAGGGATGTATGCCAGGGCTGGTGTTGGGGGCTCGTCATCCTCATCAAAATATCTACAACAAATAATTAATATAAACAAAAATATAATAACACAAGTGGAATTTAAAATGAATCAACCATTATTGCTATTAACCACAAGAGTAAATATTTAATGATTGTTCAATGCATTAACTAGTTTGCATGCCTTGTTACAAATTATACCTTGTTAAATTTTTTACAAGACATTCATATAATTACTTTATTAATTAAATTTATGTTATTGGCCTGAGTAGTTTGTAGGATATCTAATTGTGATTCTAATCAGAACTTACTCATCTTCGGTTTTAGACCGTTTTTTCCCAAGGGTTCCCCAAGTGCCGGTCACAGCGTTTTGAGTAATAGAATTCATCGTCGAATAACCCTGCTTAGAGAGACCCGATGTTGGAGGAGGTACTGCATGCATAGGTGTTGTCGGCGGCGGAACTGCATGCAATGAAATATTCGATGGATTCCGCTTAGGCATCGAAAAGCCGGTGAATCCGAACCCTTTGCTGCTATTTCCTCCGGAGTTATAACTCATTTTGTCCAGTTCAAACTTCTTATATAGAACAAATCGCAATTCCCTTAATTTATCATAACAACTAATAGGTTATTTACAATAACAACGTTTAGAGTGTATTATATACTGTATCCGTTTAAAGCAATATATAACAATAAAGTATATCGATTTTTCTAACTGAATAACGATGTAGTTAAAATTTACAATTTGAATAATTTTAACACCATAACATCAACAGCCTACGAACTCATACAAAAATGTCATAAATTTACCTCTTAAAATACCAGAGAAACACAAAATCCACAGATTAATAAATACTTAAATATACAGATTAAAATAATATTAAATGCAAATGGAACTTTATTAAAGAAAGGCAAAATAAACCCATTTATTTTTATTTCTTGGATGTTTAAAATGTCTAATTGATGAAATATTAGTAAAATATTAAAAAAACGTCTACCGAAGCCTTAACAATCATCAAAATAAACAAGTTATAAATGTTGCTGCAACTATGACATTAGTAATTGAACGTATCAGATAACGTAGTTAAACAATTTACATTTTATGCTTTAATTAAATATTAAATTGATTAGGTACCGTAAATATCCAAATCAAAATAATGTATCTACAGTTTTGTGCACTATTATTCGCAATACTAGCGATCAGTAATGTTGAAGCGTCATCAGGCTATGATTTTGGTGATTTTCTGGCCACTGTTATAGGTGTCGTTATTACTGTCGTTGGAATCCTGGCATGCTTGGGCAATTATGCGAGACAGAAGGCAAGGAATGAATTCATTTAAAAGAACACCAAGTAAGTAACAGTTACCCCAAGTTTATCTAATGTATATAAAACCGATACAGCATTAATGACTCAAAAAAGATGTAATAAATACTGCGATATATTTTATATGTTCACCAATGAATTTTTTTAGTTTTTCTACACAATTTTATACAGCACTTAGATTAGGGTATAACAAATATTTTTCAAAATCCTTCAATTTAATTATGGTTTAAAATCAATTATAATATTGTTTTTGTTACATAAATTAGTTATAAATTTCTTTACAGATACCTAAAATGCAGCCTACTCTCGAGCTCAAAATATTATTCCTACATCAGAGATTTCATAAATTTTTATGGTATTGCACAAATTTAATATTGTTTCTATAACATATATAGTAGCCTTCGAAATTTTATTCCATTAGCTTTTAAGTTAATGTGCATTGCTGTCTATGTATTAAACACTTATAATTAACATTTACAAAATAAAAATATGTATCTCATATATAGATGTGATCTAGAGTCTTAAGTTAATCTAGACCAATAAGTTTTAATAATCATCATCATAAATAGAAAACTTAAATGGCTTAAATCACTATAATCTCATAATTTAATATGTGTATGTTTGATTTTATAATTATTGATACCAAATAAAGTTTCAAAATGCAATTGTAATAATGATATTCTTTTATGTTCTCCTTTTTGTATGTTTGTGTTGAACAATCCCCTTATTCTACATCAAGATGGGTGTAATTTTAACCGAACAAACAAGTCCGATATTAAAATCCCATGGGTATATAACAGAATTATATTTTCATTCAAAAAGAAAGAAATTTATCAACCTTTCATCTGACACCATTCAGCAGCAAAAACTTCCCTTTTTGTTTATTTTCAGACTTAAAAGTATGATTTTATTTAGTAAACTAAAAGATGTGAAAGGCTTGGTCATAAAAAAACATCAGGGCAGAATTGGTGCTGACACAACAGAATTAAATTTATAATACCTTTGTTGAACAAAACAGATTCTACAATGAATTATTTAATCAATGATGGATTGTTTGTTTGAATCAGAAATGAGGAGATCCGCAGGAGTACCAAGGTCACCGACATAGCTCGAAGGGTTGCCGTCGCAGTGGCAATGGGCAGGGCACATAGCTCGCAGAACCGACGGCCGTTGGGGCAGAAAGGTTCTCGAGTGGCGGCCACGTACCGGAAGACGTAGCATGGGCAGACCCCCCACAAGGTGGATGGATGACTTGGTCAAGGTCGCTGGCAACCATTGGATGCGGGTGGCCCAGGACCGGTCTGAGTGGAAATCTTTGGGGGAGGCCTTTGTCCCGCAGTGGACGTCTTCCGGCTGATTGGATTGGATTGGATTGTTTGTTTATATCAAATCTTATGTGGTTGTATTTTGTGATAATTAAAGGCATGTGGGGCACATTGCTCAAACAACCGATCGCTGATGGGGCAGTAAGGTCCGTGGGTGGCACCTACATATCAGTAGACATAGTGTTGAGAGGCCCCCCACAAATGGACTATCTGGTGAAGGTCGCGAGAAACCACTGGGTGGGGGCAGTGCAGGATGGATCGATGTAAAGATCTTTGGGAGGCCTATGTCCAGCAGTGGAGGTCTACCTGCTGATGATGTGATGACCAATAGTTTAACAACGTCATTTAAATTATTAGTTGTCCACAGCTGAATATAAGATCCCTTGCAATTTAATTCAAAATACAAGTACTTATGCTATTCACTTTCATTTGCTGCCAGCAATTCTTTTAAACTCCAAATGGCTCAAAGTCACAGTAAGCAATGGAGATAGCTATGGTTGGAATTTCTTTATGATATAATTTCTAAAATCAAGATATTTGATGAAGGATTAAAGTTGTTAATCTCTAAAAATGTGTCAAATCATGTTAATGTTCGGCTGATAGAAAGGACTCTTAGTGGATGAGTACAAGACATAAGAGGTTACGGATGCCCTTTGTGCCAGATGGACTGATAACATCTTAAGAGTGGTTGGAAGTAAGTGAATGTAAAAGGCTGAAGATCACATTTGGTAGAAGACAGTGTGATTGCGCTATATACAGCAATGGATCAATAAAGGCTGATAATGCTAATGAATTCTTTTAATGTTGTCTGTGCACCTAGTAGCACCAAGAGAGGAGACGAAAATTTCTAGGACGCCCTCTCTCTATACGTACCGACGACATCATCAGGGCGATTGGAAGAGGGTGGATACAAAAAACTAAGGGCAGCATTGGGTGTGCTGAAAATGACCAGGTTTTCATTCATGCACTTGAATTCCTAAACTACTAGCTGCATACTACCAGAACTGGATTATAAATATTAAAAAGATTAATATTAAAAAAAAGATTTATCACAAAATAATTCAATTTGATCTGGCATTGTCAAATAAACAATTTAAAATATATTCTAAATAAACCATTTTTAATGTAACAAGTTTTTGAATAATAGAAGGTAAATAATCACCATATCATTTTTCTTCCTCAGTGTAGTCACTATCAATTTTTTTTTTAAATAATTGATAACAATAATAAAATAATATGAACAGCTTTCATTTACATCGCAGAATCATATATTTAAGTGCTAGTCTACAATATCAATGATTATGGAAAAGTGCCTAATAATAATCATTCTCCTACAACAAATGGAATCACAGTTTCTAATTTGTACTCCAGTTTCATTTTAACAGCCTTCTATGAAATCGAACCGGGATTATCTTCTGTGAAGTTACCAGACTGGTGGGGACTTTAAGGCAAAATTACCAATACCTGGCTTATCATTGCTTTCTTTATGTGAACCACAATTATTTATATAACATTTTATATAAATTAAAAATTTATGTAGAGAAAGTAATGAAATAATTTTTAATGGTTTGAACAAATTTTGAGGGTTTTATAAAGTGAATATTTTTTTATGTTAATTTTTTAAAAACAAAATCATTTCCTGCCTTAATAACACTTATTAACTATTATGTAACAATTGATTAATTTATAAATTGCTCCTCAAATGTGATAATAATATTCAACAAATAGAATTTGATAGTTTTAAATGATGAGAATTTAAATTTAATGATAAGATTCCAGGTAGAGCTGTAAATTACTGGTCTTTATATTTTTAAATATTATATCTTGCATTTCATCAAACATGTCAATGTATACATGGAAAATGTGCAGCACCAGTATAATCCACATTCGCATCTATATAAATGTCTTTTCATCGTCATACATGGGTGTTGTAAATGATTGCAGCATAGTGGACGGTTGTAAATAATATATAATTGAATAAACTAACACAAACATTGTTGTGATCGTCATTTCAGGCAGTGTCAAAGTAATTCCATTCACAAAATATCTTACAGTGTAATTCCTTTTGGCATAACTTAATCACTAGCTTTCTCTAATTTCTCTATTTCTAAAACTATGTCAGTTTTCTTGGACATTTTCTCTTTTTGATCCTTGTCTGGGGTGTTGAGAGCACCTAACTTTATTTTCTCTTCAAGGATTTCAATTTCTCTTAATTTCTTTTTTAGATTCTTTAACCTCTTTGCAGGATCAGCACCCGGTGTGGAATTGTTTGATGATGAGTTTGGTGTGGTAAATGTAGGTTCAGTTATTTCACATTTAGATAGTTTCTCAGCTGCTTCATCTACACCTGTAATTTTGTCTGTATTACATTATATATTTGTCAAGTGTAAAAATAACTACAAATAAGTTTATATAACTAGATAGATTTTATGAATCTTCTAGTTTATGTATATTTGTTTAAAAAGATGAGAGAAAGAAGAGAAAACAAACCTGATTTCTTTTTCTTCTTTTTCTTGTCCACATTTATAATCATGCCAGGAATAGGCTGTATGGTTCCCCCATGCCCTTTCTTTTTCTGGGCCTGTGCTACGATCTCGGGAGTAAGCCCTACAGGTAAACCAGTGTTTTGGCGAGCTTTAAATTGTTTTCCTTTACTTTCATAGAGAGGCACTTCTTCTTGAGGAACATAACCTTCCCTTATCCTACGCGGCTTTCGCCAGGTGCCATCAGGACGCTGTGTCGCTGGTATAAACTTACAACCTGATGAAAGCATAAACAGGTTACTGCTATATTTTAACAACTTTGTTACATATTACGAAGTCATAAATGATATATTGCCATTTATCAAATAAAAATAAAGCTCTCACTTTCGTAAATAATAACATTATAAGCGTATTAAAACAAATGAGACATAATACCAAGCCCAGTTTTAACTACTAAGTAGTTGCAATAGTCGTTAAACAAGTTTTAGAGGCTTCGCGAGGTTAAAAAAAATATCTACTTAATGCTTACCATCAGCGTCATGCTGGTAAGCTGTAGTAGCCATTCTGAATTTGAGATTGCAAATATGCAATCTCTAAATCTCATAAAATAGTCATGAATTTATCATACGGGGAATCACTTCCCTTAGCTATTTTCGTATCTGCAATACATAAAACTATTTTGACATTTGTTACTAAATGATAACTGAAATACGAATTTGCGTTAGTGGAGAATGTTTCACAAAGAGTAATATCAACAAAGGTTTAATAATAAATATAACTCTTGTAAATTATACTTATCGAACTTATAATTATTTATTACTAAAGTATTAGTAAAAAAGTCTTATTTTTATTACTTTGCTGAAATATGAAGTAAACATCATCATTGTACTGAAGGGTTTATCTAATTACTATCAAAAACAAACAAACAGCATTGCAAAGCTTTAATGTATGATAAATGTATATCTTATTTTTATGCTTTGTTACACCAAATATAATTTTGTGCAAAACATTAAATGTTGTTATTTGCATTACAATTATTTTTATCAATTTTGGTTACAGTTTTTTAATCTGTTATGTTTTAACATTCTGTGTGTTTTTATTTGGTTATGTCAAAAAATTTAATACTAATGTCTGTTGTAGTTTTGGCGATAATTTCATTAATTTTTTTTATATGATCGTATTATATTATATTAATATATAAATTTTATATTTTAAGACAATATTATATTAATAATGTCAAAAAGAATAAGATTACTTACACAGAAAAACAAGTTAAAAACTAATAGTCGTAGAGATTACGAGGACGACAATGGTAATAACTGTTCTATTAATGTAAAACGTTTATCTTGTATTAAGGTTTTATTAATAAATATATAATAATAAAAAAAAAAAAAATTGTTATTTTAGATGTATCCACAGCCCGCGGTCGACTAAAAGGCGCTTTGATGGAGGCTTTGGGGGATGAATCGGATAGTTCCACAGACTGCAACCCCTCTAAAAAGGAACGGTAATATTTTCTCTATCAAAAGGTACTAAAAATGCTTATTTTGTGTAACAGCTGTAATTTTTTGTATGATAATTGAAAATACTAACTATTTTTAATTATTTATTAAAAGAACCTCTTTTAACATAATAGCATTGTTAGTATTAACAGAAATAGGCAAACATTTAGTGTACATATTTAATTTTAAGCCAAAACAGCTGTGAACAAACAAACGAATACACATCTGATGAAGATGACAACCCTAGAAGAAAGCGGTCTCCAGCAAGACAGTCATATGTGTTAAAACTCTTCGATAGGAGTGTAGACTTGTCCCAGTTCAGTGAGAACTCCCCTCTATACCCTATCTGTAGGGCATGGATTAAAAATCAACCGAAGGCCAACTATAATGAGATTGGGTAAATACATCACTTATTTCTGTGGTTTATTTTTTATTGCAGATGTTACAAATACCATGACTTAACAAATATAGGTAATATATAAATAATCTACCAACAAATATATGACCACATAATGAAGTACTTAATAATTTTGTCTACTTGAGTAAATCTATAAAATGGAGCCTTGCATCACATATAACCATATTTAAAATAAAGTATATTGAAAAAAATTAATGAATGCTAGTCTCTTTGAATTTTACTATGATCCATATTCACTTCAGGATTTTCTTTCTAAAACAACTAAGCAAGTACTATAAAAAGGAAATTGCAGCAATGTATATATATTGTATAAATTTAAATTATTTTTATTAATTTAAATTATTATATAAATTTGTCATTAATAATGTTAGTAAAGATGTTCAATTCTACATATGGTTGGCAATTTGTGTAATGATAAAATTCATTGACAAAGTAATTTCATTATTTACAGCACCTATCAAACTATAGAACAATAACATTTGCATGTAAAACAATCACATATTGGCATATGTTACTTAAATACATTCATAAGCTCAATGTGATAAGCAATTGAGGTGATGTTGAAATATTTATTAAGCTGCTATCTGGAAAATACATAATTACTGAATTGTTTTCTTTTATAAATGTCTAATAAAATACAAACTATATAGAAATCTTTTGATCAAGACGTATGAAATTCAAATATTTTAGGAAAGTAGTTAGTGAACCAGTGCAATCAGAGGACTACATAGAATTACCGGGACCTGAAGGACTACCTGTGAACAGAATACCAAACCTCACTCCAGAACAGAAAGCAAGCAGCAAAGACAAAATCAATCTAAATTATGTAACTATTTAATTAAAAAAAATTCTAAGCTAATTACTTTTCGATACAAAATGCAAGTTTGTGAAATAGCTGGCTTCCTAGTGGCTGCCATGTTTCGTTTGGTGAGTGAGAGAGCCGGATGCCCATTCCTTTTCCTTTCCTTCAGACCACCCGAATTTTGATGGTTGTTAGATGGACCGGTGCGACGTTGCAGTGTTTTAGGAGCTGTGATGTTGCATTTGGTTAGAAACTAACTGGTGTCTGGTGGTCCGTCCCCTTTTATTCCTACTCCTGTTCCTCCGAAACCTATCCTATATTTTACCCCTCCCTTCTTTTAAATGTTATGAGATGGCAACGGCCCAGTAACACTTTTGTTGTTATGTGCGTCTGTGGGCAGCGGCGAATTCACCTACCACCAGGTGACCCGCTAGCTCGTTTGCCTCCGTTATAATATAAAAAAAAAAAAAAATTAATGATGAATAAAGAAACATTGCAATATAAATTATTGAATAATATATGCTTACATCCTAACTATTCATATATTTGAGGGATTCCAAAGTACAATCTGTAAAAAGTGTGTTAACTGAATATTGCTCAAGTATTCCTTGTAACATTATTGATACGTTTTTTAAATGCACTATAGCTATGAAGTTCTTGAGAGTAATGATACTTAATATTTTATTTCTTAAGGTGATGATTATGATGTGATGCAGCATATATTATCACAAGCAACTCGAATGTCATAAGCACTGTATCGTGTTACTACTGTGGTTAATATACAGATTGACATATAAGAACTATTAATATTATGTTTCATTACAATATGGTAAGTAACGAGTCCTTTTGTCCAGCGCGAGGCGCCGCCCCCGACTAGGGAAGAGCTAATTGAAGACAATATAAGGCGGTGGATGGGTGTCCGGCAGGCGTGGTTCGAGCAGGCCTCGAAAGTGGAAGCGCGTTACGCGAACACTCAGCAAGTGCTAAATAATATTAATGTCAAGTAAGTTTTACTCTCAGTACTTTTAAGTTTGTGGGCTGATGATGATGATGATGATGAAGTTTTACTGTATTCCAGAATAAATGATTTTTTTTTCTGTAACAAGAAAGACATTCATTCACCTGATGGTATTTGACTATGTAGGATGATATATATGACTGTGTCGTCACGTTGACGTCTCGTTACCCCAGTAGTTTTACAAGCTTTGTGTTTTTCATTCCAGCATGTGGTAATGTTTACCCACTACTGTTTATTGTCAGTGACTTGTCATCAGTACAAGTTGTTTTACAAAGACTTGGATGTATGAAATGCACTTGTTATACTAAGTAAAAAAAAAAAAAACAATCTTGTTTACAATGTAACATTTAAAATGTAAATATTTACATTGACCTCTTTTTCTCTTTTGTTCATAACCTTCCATTCAGTTGACAGTACTATGAAAGTATTTATTTATTTTTAAACGTCATACACATCATGTAAAGGTGGACTTAACGCCATTGGCATTATCTTGCTGTCTATTTTGGTAAATGTAGAGATGATGAGATAGGTGCATCAAATAAAGTACCAGCCAATATGAAGTGTGCTGAATGAATAACACCATTCCATATTCATTATTTAGTATACATATTGCTATAAACTGATTGATATTTGAGTAATGTTTTGTCAATTGTTCCAGCGCTTTATAATTAAAAAATGTACCATAACAAGCAATTGAAAGGTCAAGGAAGTCAATCAGTATGAAAAAGAACGGAGCAGCGGTCTAAAGCCATAGCATACTTAAGATGCTACAGACAAGTAAATTAGACATGGTGCAAGAAGATGTCTCTCAAAATTTGGTAGAGATAATGCTTCTGCCATTTACATGATTTTTTAAATACTTCGAATAAGCGAAACCGAGCTAAAGGTAACATAGCTGTGACACTTCTGGTGTTGCGACTGCCCATTGGCATCAATGATTATATTCCACCACGTAGATTGTTCGCTCGTTTACTCACTCTTCTTATAAATCAGTATATTTGAGAAGTGACAAGATAAGCAGCGAGTTGATCTGATCTGATGGTAAGTAGTAGTTACAGTTGTTACAATTGCCGATTGCGGCCGGCGCTTGTCCGTGGTCCGCACACGGTTGCGTTTACGGTTATCAAACAAAGTTTTTAAAATCATTTATTTCTTGTGTTGTGGTTAATTTATTTTAGGGAAATAATTATGAGAAAATCAATGTATTTATAGATTAATTTTAATTATTTTTCGTCGTAAAAACCCTCACTATCTTCGAAATCGCTACTAATAACAAATTCAAAGTCCTCATCAAATGAATGTTTTCATTTTCAACTTTTTCTAAGTGCTTGTGTGTTAGATGTGTGCGTGTGTGTGCTTGTGTGATTAATGTTGATTAACTCCTGATATATTCAATTTTGTACTACAGTCATATTTGGAGCAATATTTTTCGTGGGAATTTGGTTTTTTAAAAATACCTCAAGTGTTCTCGATCGCGTTTAGCTCGAGGATGATATGGTGGCTACCCTAATTATTACAAAGGCCTCACTTCTCACTATTTCATCGTGAGTCATGAATATTGTAAAATGTTCTTTATTCTTTTTTTATTAAATCATACAGTCCTATTTTGCGCGAAGTTTCTTCAAAGTGGATACCATTTTTTGTCAGCCATTTTTGCATGTCTACCTTAAGGGAATCCGGAGTAGGTACAATTTTGCGCTGTTCATCGGGATTCCCATGCTGACAGTACCTTCGTGGCTTTTAGCGTCGCGACAATAAAATAAGTGACACGAACGACAGGCCGCTGACGCGCGCGCGCACGCACACTGTCTCACACGCACGCACGATGTGCACGTACATGTTAAACCACATTCAAAGGCCGAGCGCACTCGTTAATTGCAAGTACTGTAGCACGATATAAATAACAAGACTTCTACCTTTCAATATAATGCCGTTGTACGTTTAAGCTGATGATTGAACTTAATCGAAATGAGAAAGTGTAATTTCAGACTTGATTAATAATAATAAGTAACAGTAAAGTATATACAATTACTATATTTTAAGTTTAACGGCCTTTCTACCTTGTAATATTCAATTTACGATTGTTTTTAATGTTATATATATTTTTTTCACTGATTTGTAAATATTGATCATGATTTTATATAGCAATGATTTTATGTAATTAATAATTATTAAGTTTATTTTAAAAAAATTACAGCTGATTTTTTTAACGTTTAACAATGACTGTTTTTAAAAAAAAATCAATTAGGTTTAAATAAACTTTTTTTTATAAAATACTGTTTTGATTTTCATTTTAGATAGTAGAGGTTTTGTGCATCTAAATACATTACATGAACTATTTATAATCAAAGCAATTAAACTCATTCATATGCAGCTTGTGTGTCAGTTAGTCACCTACAGCTTGTTGGTTTCCTGCGTAACAGTTCCAGCCAATGGAGTCAACTTGGCACGGTATTCGAATAATCCACATACATTGATAATAATTAGAAGATTTTAATTTTACTGGAACAGCTGTCAATTCTGTTAACTGCTGGATTTTTAGTTATTCCTATTGACCTTTTCCCAACTACGTGGGCTCGGCACAGCACGCACTCTTCTTCCATATCTCTCTATCAGCCGTCATAACTGAATTCACACTCTTCTTACACATGTTATCTTTCACACAATCCATCCACACTAGACTGCTGATGACTGCTGGGCTTTTACTAGTAATATATATTTATACACAGCACACTAAATGTTTTACACTTCTGGGATTCAGACCCTTCTCTTAAATGTAAAGATTCAAGGCTCTCAATCTGCAATGCTTGCAATGTGTCTTCCGATCATGTTCGACTTTACAAAATTCTATTAGAATTATTTCACTCAAGATAAACAATTATAGTACCCAATTACGTTTCAAGCATTTACATATTTCATGACATAGATAGTGAATGAGGCTTGACCAGAGACAATAATTAAAAAAATTATTTCATAATACATTTTTATTTCATTCATATAAAAAATATATAATCTAAGCATTTTTACGTTTCTTCTTTTTCTCACTCTGTTCTGCGAGTGGACACTGGGATTGTTTGTGTCCTTTTTCATTACATTTGTAGCATGACTGAAACAATTTCTACATTTTATATATATCCTTTTTATAGCGAGATCAAGAATGGTATGTGCACTATTCGACAAAAAGTATCAAATACATTAGAGCGCTATATTAAAAACTTGTAGACATACACAAAAATATATACATAATTTAGAGTACAGTTACAGTGAGTATTTTTTAAATAATTTGTTTATCATTTATTTAAATTTTAACTATTATAAACTAGAACAGTGTTATTTATTGATGCGGTGACATTCGCGGGACCGATAGATGTGGAGAACTTTGGGGAAGGCCTGTGTCCAGCAGTGGAGTCTATCGGCTGATGATGAAATAAATTATTTTATTACCAGTGAGAGAATATGGTTAACGAACATTATTACTAATACTCATTTGATGATCCCTTTCATTGTTATAGGAGAGACTCCAGGATTTGTTATAGAACATACTGTTTGCCTGCCAAGAATGTTGCCTCTGCAGTATCATCACCCACTTAATATTTGTCATACACAGTCAAACTACCTTAATGGGCATTGATGGCATCCCCGAAATCTTTTAATTACCTTTTATGACTAAAAGGATCTTCATTAATCCTACTCTAATAGCCCAAAACTGCAGAGCAAACTGACTACTACGTAATTTACAGATGGTATTTTTTTTATTCAACGATACGAGCGAGACGTTCAGCTGGTGGTAAGTGATACGCTTGCCCATGACAACGCGGTGCTAGTTAAAAATGTATACTCTTGCACCACATTGCGCTCATCGCATTGAGACATAAAATGCCGAGTCTCGGTATCCTCGTAATTTAACTAGCTACAGCGCCCTTCAAACTGGAACACAGTAATGTTTGCACACTGCCGTATGTCATCTGTAGTGGCACCGGCTTAGACGGGGTCCAAAACCAGAGACCTAACATCAGTAGCAGTAATTTGGTACTTTTCACTTGGAACGATAAAGCACTATTAAAATAAACCACTTGAATTTAAAGTACCACCATTAATTTCTCACCTGCGGTTCTACCACAGCGCCGCATTGATGTTTCACGTGACAACACCGTTCACAAGTCTTGCAATGCTCGTAAGTGGGCTTGACGCACCTCTTGCACTGGTTGCAGTGTTTATATGTGGTGCCGTCCTTGCTGGTACACTCCCTGCATTTAGTGCAGTGTGCGTTGCTCTGCGATACCCAGTATTTACATTTGTCGCAGTATTTATAGTTGCTATCATTTGATAGGTCTATAGTCACAAATGGGAGATTTGTGAAAAAGCGCACCGGCGATCCGACCTTCCGCCCACCCTTCTGGAACTTCTTATGGTTTTGATATTCAACCTGAAAATAACATGAAATTTATTAATATTCTTGTTCTAAGTATTATGTAACCGAGATAGTTAATAACCGTGATAGTTCAGTTTATAAGGCGGTTGCATGCTTCATATGTGTCAAAGAGACACAAGTTCTTTTCCCACTATGCTTGAGATTCTATTAAAGGAAAAGATCAGGAGGAATCCGATATATACTAAAAACAACTTTCAAGGACATATGAGATATTCATTTGGCCCACATGGGGGAAAAAGGACCCTGGTACCAACATGTGAGAAGACACCTCAAGTTCCAAAAAAAATATGTGTATCTAAATAAATAAAAGTGATATGCCGCCCAAGGACTTTTTATTTTTAAATTTTATTCACCATCTAATATTAATAAAACAAATAAATTACTTTTGGACGACATTTAATTACTCAGAAAGATCAAGTTTAACTTTTTAATAAGAAACAACCAGACTAATATTTGTTTTTATGTAGCTAATGTCTCATATGTATATTTTAAAAAAAATATATTCACCTGATAATCATGCATCTTGATCTCTGGAGCAATGTTCTTTATATAGGGTTCAGAGAAATATGGAAATGCCCATATAACAGGAAGCAATCCCTCACCTTCACACACCTTCCTATAGGCGGCAGTTAGTTCCTTGATTGTGTGCACCAATGGTTCCACTCTTCCTCCAAATGGAGGATCAATTACTATACAAAGACCTTTAGCTCTGAAAATAATTAATAATTTTAAGTAGGTAAAACAAAGAATTAAATGACGAAAAGGTGTTGAACGAAACACACAATAGGTGCTAGTTAAGATGTGTACAGAATATAGCACCAAATTCATTTCTATGGTTTACCTTACAATGATTGTTTTACTTCATATATAACATAGTAATATTTGCATATTACTACTCACTAGGCAGCAGTAACATAAGCTGTAATACAGGGTGTCTGGTGGCAGATTTATGTTTTTAAATTTAAATAAAAAATAATATGTTTGACAAATAATTTTACTAAAAGTATTAAAAGATAGAGTACAAATGCGGATTTCATTTTTTAAAGATAATGTCATCCAAATGTCTTCCATCCTGTTGCACACACACACACACTGTTCGAAACGGAGCCTCGTATTCCGTGCCACACGCTGCAGTAAACTTGGTTCAATTGCGCTGATTTCTCGCCGAATATTTTCTTTTAGGTCCACAACAGTTCGCGGATTGTTGGCGTAAACTGTCTCTTTGAGGTAGCCCCACAAAAAAAAATCCATTGGAGTTATGTTGGGTGACCTCGGTGGCCACGGGATGTCCCCAAAGCGACTAATCAGTTTTTGAGGGAGATTTTCTCGCAACAAATCCATCGAAGCTGTGGCCGTGTGTGCGGTCGCACCTGTACCGCATCCTGTTGAAACCACGTGTGTGATGAGAATGATGAATGAGCTCGCAGGTTCGGCAAAAAGAAATTCGAAATCATGAGTCGATAATTCTCACCATTGACATTCGTCGCTTGGCCCCGTGCATTTTCAAAAAAAATGGTCCGATTATCCCATTCGTGGATAAAGCGCACCAAACAGTTACCCTTGGGCAATGTAATGGTTTTTGGTGCTTCAGTCGAGGATTGCGAGTTCTTAGAGCCCAGTAACGGCAATTTTGTGTGTTGTTCTTGTTTACGTGTCCGTTTAAATGAGCCTCGTCGCTCCAAAAAATGGAATTCACAGTGCGAAAACGCTCCAACATGGTTTCACAAAAAAATTTGCGTGACGCAAAGTTATTTTTTTTCAATTCTTGAATTATTTGAATTTTAAAAGGATGAAACTTCATATCTTTTTTCAAAATTTCATGCACGCATGCTCTTGGAAGTCCCAGTGAAGCTGCCCTTTTCCGTATTGAAAGTCGTGCATTTTCACGTAAACTGCGTTCAACCAGTTCAATGTTTTCGGGGGTCCTTGACGATCGACTAGGTCCTCCTTGCGCGGAACCTCTCCACTCACGAACGAATTAAATTCACACTCGGCCCATCGCCTATCCGTCGAATATTGAAATTTGAACAAAACTGTCGGCGAGCGAGTACGTAAGAATCGTTACTCTTGAAAACTGCTTCAATAGCGAACGCGCGATGCTCACCCGACCACTGCACCACTGCACCACTGCACCACTGCGACATCGTGACTAAGAAATCCGCACGATCGGTGATTCTAATGACTGACCACTGACCACCTTCCCCACCACCCCGCACTGTTTATAACTTATTGAGATATTCGTTTTTTAAAATATAAATCTGCCGCCAGACACACTTTAGTTACCGAGACAGGCTGACAGTTTCTACAAAACCTACCTCTTAAACTATTTTACTCAAACTTTCTATAAAAAACTGTACAGACTTATTTTGGTCAATAACTTTTAGTAAAATTTAATATGAGGTATTAAACGTGATAACACATTGAAGTGATAATGGTTCAAAAAATGTGTATGACTTATTATAAATTGTGACACAGGTTGAGCTTCACACTTCATCCCTTTGTTATACATATAAGAAAGGGATGAAATGTGAAGAAGTATGATTACATGTGCATTAATTAGTTTATTATTACTAAAACCACAGTCCTAAGTAAAATGGAACTCCTATCCCCTGGCAAACTAATAAAACTGCTACCAACAAATTAATATCTGAAACTGTTTATAATGAAATTTGGTATATCTATATTTTTCATATACTCAAATTAATAACTTTATGCATAATATTTTAAAGGATAAATAAAATTATTGCTAAACAATTATTCATATAAACTATAGTATCTCATTGAATCAGTAAAATTTTATGTACAGTGAATATTACAGAACATTTGTAGAGAAAAAGTATCCAAAATAAAAAAAAATAGGAACTTACTTAGAGTTTTTGAAGAATTTCTTAAGGATTTTTTCATCTTCATTGCCATTGAACAAGTAATCATTAAACATGTTGTACCATAGAAACTTATTGGGTGCATTAAATAGATGGTGGCGAGTGTCATAATCTAGGAGAATAGACTCAAAGTCTGGATGAGCTTGTGCTGCCTCATGAATGGAAGGTGTGCCCACACAAAGTATATTCCTGAAAATGTTAATGAAAAACAATGTTGTTTTAAGTATTCTTTGAAATGAGGATACCTATTTTAATTTATAAGATACTTTAAGCATAGGCCACTAATACTACAACTTTATACACTAATGTATAAAGTTATAGTATTAAATATTATATTAACAGGTTGATGTGCTTTATCACCACATAACACCAGATGAGTTCATGGTCAAGCACAATCCAATTTAATTTTAAAAAAATGTTATAATATAATAAATTTATCTAAGATGTAAGCCTGTCCATACAATTTTTGACAAATGAACTTTGCATATTTACCCTATTTTGTTATTTTTCAATATTCCGAGAATAGTGCTGACAGATTTTTTTGAAAATAAATATTGGGCTTCTCTTTGATCATTTTCAAGTGGAGGCAGCCATGTACTTGCATTTGTAAGCTGCTCATCTGTCAGAGACATAATAGTTTTGTGATCCTTCAAATGCTTTCGGCTCTGAGACATTTCATACAGTTCTTTACATGTGTCACAGTATGCCCTAGTTGTTGGATGTTTTGATTTAATCTGTAGACAAAAAAAAATGATATTAACACATATTATAAAGTGTAGATGGGGGTTAATAAATATTTAGAGTTAAGAAATTTGCATAAATGGATACTTCAGAATATATCTATAACTTTTTTTCGAACATTAATGTCTAATGATTGTAAAACTTTTGATGATTTGAGACCACATACGAAGTTAAGAGTAAAAAAGGGTTTCATTAACTTAATAAAAACTCAATCAAACCTCCAAGTGAAGAAAAATTATCAATAAAAGTGTTTTTTTTAAAAACTCTAATAAGATGTTATATATAAACAAACAGCACTAACTTCATTAAAGTTTTTCCATGCTGCTACTTTATCCAGTTTCGTAATTAAGCTGTAATACTTCTCATTTCGCTTACGGACGTTCTCTTTTTTCCAGTCTTCTTCCTCAATGTGCACTGTACAATCCTGTTTTTTACGGCACAAAGAACAAGAAAAATAGGAACCTTTTCCTGAAGAAAATAATAAAGTCGGGCCATGAAGACAGAGGGGGTGGTTAGTAACATCTTCTGCAATAACCTCAACGGATAAAGATTTTTGACTCTTTGAATCGATAGCTTGCTCACTAAACTTCCTCTTCTTTGCCATTGTGTTTTAAAATAATTCTGTGGTATATAGTCAATATCCTAAATCTTTTTTAAAGTTTAAAAGTACACGTGAACTTGACAAATGACTAAATGTCATTGACATTAAAGTTTAACATACATATACAAATTTCAAAACGTATTTTTATAAAGTAACTTATTTCTTGCATAAAAATAGAATTTAATTCTATTTTGTTTCGTTTGTTATATCCAAAAATTTAAATGTAAATCGAAAAATGTAATACTTGTTCCCATAAACATGATATTTCAAGAATGTAGTATTCATATAATTATAATAGTTTTATATAATTAAACTGAACTTGTGATTTATTACGCTAGTAAAAATTATTATGTACTATTATTTAAATTAAATTAAGTTCAGAATAGTACTGGCAACTTTACCGGTCTATTTTTTATTTCATTCCAGTGTAATGAACAATTTAGTTCTTTTTGACAATATTTGAATATCCTTAATTTTACGGAGGAATATCAAAAAGTATAAAAATGAACGGTTTAGTGAAAACAGCGCAAAGAGTAATTCAAAATTGCGTTAAAACAACGAGTTTAACCAGCAGCTTGGTATCTCGTACGCAGGCTCCGGTAAAACGTGATTTTACAAGAGGAATATGGCACATGAGCTGCTCCAAGCGTTTAGACGGCACACCCGCCACAACATTATTACACAATCATTCTAATACTTGCAGTTGCGGTTGTGGTCTGAAGACATTACATACAAAAGGTAATTATTTTATTAGCATACATTTTTAGGTTATGTCTTCATCCATGCTTATTTCATAATAAATTAAAGATTTTTTTTGTTTTTGTATATCACATAAATATGTTTGTTCTTTAATTAAACTGGAATATGTTTTTTAAACAGACCAACAAAATGAGCGTGATAAAACCAAACCCCTTGGTAAGTTCCCGATCCTATCCCTACCTGGTTTTTCTCACCTTCCAATATTCAGTAAATAGTGGCACATTTGAATATTCATAATTTTTCATGTTTTACTTGCAATCATCTTATATTTATGTAGAATTATTACGACTTAGAAATAAATGTAGCCTCTAAATATCAGTATATAAAAAAAACATGTTTGTTATGTTTAATAGATTAATTTTAGATTGTCAAATGGATTTTTAGTTTTTTTTATTACATTTATAGAAAATTAAATCATAAAATGTAATGTATGTCCTAAATTTACAAGTAATCACCTTAATTATTTTTGTTAAGTGGAAATTCACACACACATCACAAGTATAATTAATTATGGATATAGAACTGAAGACTTATTTAGATCTTTCTGTTTTCCCTGTACAATATTGGCCTGGGGTATTTATAATTGCTCAAGGGATAAGTACAGGGTAAAGAAATATAATATGTACATCCAGAGACGAGAGTAGTTCTCTTGTTTCTGCATAAGAATATTAGACAACTACACTTTTTTTTTGTTTCATGTATATGTTTATTTACATGTTTGAATTTCAACAATTTTTGTTATGTACATAATTTTGTTAGGCAAATGTTTTGATTGAGTTGGAAATACATTTCTATAAAATTTACATATCACAGAAAAGTATAATTTTTATTATATATCAAATATTTTTTAATAGTCATGTTCCCACACTATGTTCAGTAGTTTTCAAGTAAATGGCAAGCAAAGAAAACCTATTTTCATTATATATATGGATGTTGTAAATTGTTAAATAAGTAGACAAGTAATTAAAACTTTAATCATTATAAATGAAAATTAAATACTACACTTTCAATAAAAAAAATATTTATTGGTGCTTGTCAATATTCAGGTGAAAGGGAGTTAGTGGAATTTCTTACCGAGGAGATTGTTGCTGAACGTAAAGCACAGAAGCTGAAGGTCCTCCCTAGTGATGTTGAAGGTTTTGCAGTAAAAGGTGATGGTGCAGAAGTGGTGCTTACTAAGCAGCTCAAAGATGAAATGTAAGCTTTTAACCATATCTATTATATATTTTTCTTCTTCTTTAGCTTAATGGTGAGAGAGACACAGGAAAGACAGTATATTTTGTAAGTTCTTATAATTCTGTACTCTTGGCATGTCAAAATGTACTTTGATAAAACTTATTTATATAAATATAGCATTTTAATTAATCTACTGCACATATTTTGTTGTTTAATAATTATTAATAATGTAAACCTTATATTTTGTTGATATAATTGTTTTACATCTTTACTTAAATTAAAAAATGTGCATTTTTTTCAATATTACAGTATAAGAATCACATTCAATGTGAACCATACAGTAGACTCTGAAGATTTAGGAGATGGTGAAGTACAGGCTGAGAAGCAGGAGTTTACAGAGATGCGTTCCAAACCACAATTTGAAGTGGATTTGGTTAGAGGTGATAGCACTCTTGGCTTCACTTGCTCTTTTTTACAAGAGCCACCAACACCTGGTGATGAGTACAGTAAGTTTGACTTTAATCCAATCTATTCAAGCATGATATAAATTACGTCCATTTGCCAATTAAATTTCTTTGTACTAGTATCTGTGACTTTATGTTCACACAATACAAAAAATGCCACAAAAAAAACCTATGTTCTTCAATGGACCTTCTCATTTCTGATTTGCACAGAAACACTGTGGATTTCTGTGTGAATGAGCCTTTTTATATGTTTCATTACAAGTGATCATAATTGTTTCATCATCAGCATCATTTCAATCGATGGACAATCACTGCTGGACATAGCTCTCTTGTAATGTGTTCCACAAACCATGGTCTTGCACTGTTTGAATTCAGTGGGTCACAGAGATTTTTTTTTCATAATTGTCTGGATATATTGAAATTTGGTCAAAAGAAATGGCTTATTCTAAAACTTCTTACATGTATATTACTCTTTCCAGATGATGTTTTTGGTATTGACGAGGTTACACTGTACCAAGGGGAGTGGTCTGACAAAGTGTATGCTGTCGCAGGAGATGTTCTTGATGGGGTAGGTTTTGGATAAATAATATTTATTTGTGAAATTAAAGGAAATCTGCAAATTGGTGTTGCAAATTATAAAATTAAAATATTTTTTCATTTGTACAAAATTTTAAATTAGTGATATATTTGGATATTGCATATTATATGGATTGAAACAATTTTTTTCTATTAAAAAATAAAAAATTCTTTAGGATTTATTTCCATTTTTTTTTCTATTTATTTACATTGCGTGGTTCAGTACAGTCCAAGTCGTTTAGCCAACAAGACAAATTCCAAAAAGTATTGTATTGCCATATTGGAACTAAACGTGTTTTCATAATTTAAAAAAGTTTGGGGTTTTTTTCTGTACCATATATAGATCCTTATAACTTTTTCTATCTAACATATAATTGAAACCCTATTACTACTATGAAACTGTATATAATATATTCACCTGGATACTGTAAGGCCACATGGCCTATTGGCGCAGTGGAGCGCCCGCAAATGTCGGTGTTGCTGGTTCAAATCCGTATAAAAATTTCTAATCGCTTTTCACGCCCCATTTATTACGCCACACTTGATTCTATAACACATGTAGTTGTCAGGTGCCGAAAATGGGGTAAACAGACATCATTGATGTGAAGCTTGGACTTTGTGCGTATGAAGTTCATTCATTGACATGAGACAATTTTTTATATAAATATATTACCTTAACAACATACATTTTTATTAAGAAGTGATAATGGCACATGTAATTTTTTGATGCTATTATCTTTATTTAATTTTACTTAAACAAAAAAAATATTTTACAAATGTTGCTTAGATGGTTTAATTTGCTTATAGATAATAAAACTATGTCAAACACTGTTATAAGTAAATATTTATATCGTGTAATTCTACAGTATTTTTTTACGACGAGACGATCTTAACGTTCACATGGATTGCAAGTGATACGCCCACCCGTAACAACGTGGCACTAGTTAGGATGTTGTACAGTGCACCGCATTGCACTCGTCGCTTTTAAACATAAGATGTTAGCTATCGTTAGCTCAATAATTACACTAGCTACCATCATCATTGGGTGCCCTCTTCAAACTTTGTTCAAAATTATTTGGCGATCAGATTGAGAAAACCAATTCGATCGTTAGCAAAACAGCAACCTTCAAACCGGAAAACAATACTGTTTGTCGGCAGTAATATGAGCTGCGGCGGTATCTACCTAGACGGACTCCGGCAACAGGAACACTAATACCAATACCATTTATAGAAGCTGCTTTCTTATTTTATTACATTACAAAGAGAAATAATTTTACTGAATAATTTAATAAAAAAAAAATTGTTGAAATATAGTTTAATGAACATTTTTCATTTTCAGTATTTGTATGACCTGCTGATGAATCTACTGGAAGAGAAGGGTGTGAGCAATGAATTTGCGCAGAAGCTCTCCGACTTCAGTACGGCTTACGAGCACTCTGCTTACATCAACCTGCTCGAAGGCATCTCCAAGTTTACCATTGGCAAGCAGTAGATCAGTCCGTCGTACAAATATGAGTGTCTGACTCACTATGTTGACAAATTTATTTTATTTATGTGTTATCCTATCAAGTCTCCATTAAAATGTCCTTTTAACAAAATTTAATCAAACGATCAATATGTAAGAATTGATAAATATTCGAATTTATCTCTTATGTTAATTTTTGATCTAAAGAAATCATTACATTGTTTTAGTTGATGTCAAGACGTTTATTTACCAAAGTGAGCATAAGTTGGTGATGCGTGTGCCGCCGCCACTGGGGGAGCATTTTATTTACTAGGGTAGCTTTAAAGTGTAGCATAGTGCACAATGTTGTCTGTTGGAGCCGTTTAGTTGGTAATTATAATTAGTTCTGAATAAACAATTTCTCAATGTGATAATGTTTTAATTACAATTTGTTATCATCATCATTACCAGCCTTTGTTTAACCGCTGCTGGATATAGGCCTTCAATGTCTTCTACCAAACGCGATCCTCAGCTTCTCACATCTACAATAGTCGTTCAATAGTCTACAAGTTTAATGTCATACAACAGTATATACAGGGTTGGATGGCTGGGGCGAATTCGAAGACTACTAACACCTTCCAGAGTACACCACTGTGTAAATCAAATTTGGACTTGTTTATGATGGTCGTGTACCATTGAAAAGTACACGACTGGAATTGTAACAAACAAAGTTATGAAAATGATTGATTTCGACGTGTGACTAGTTAGAAAAGAAACGGGAACAGGAAAGGCGACATTTTTATATGAAATTATTTCGAACTCAAACATTTACACTAACAGTCACCATATTAATATCGCAATATCGGGTGTCTTTAGAAGCATTAGATTCGTCATGGCGTAACATATTTAACCACTAGACACTGGAATCTTTATCATCATCCTTACCCAAATTATATCCACTGCTAGAAATAGCTTCTCGCAAAGATCTCCACATCGGTCCTGCACTACAGTCAGTATTGACTCCGGAACCGCCGGGCACTAGGTGCCGTCGTTTGTAGAAGTTCATATGGGAGGATTTTGGCCGTTTCCCACTTCGCTGGCCCAATACGAGTTGGTGGATGCCAATGCCTCGTTTGTTGATTAGCAGTATGAAAATCTATATAAAATGATTAATTTCAAATTGTATATTAAAAACGCACGCAATAAAAAAATCTCGAAAATGTTATCTTTAAATTGCAAATAAATATCAAACGAAGTTGAAAATCGATATTTACAAATCGGCAACATTTTTAGCTAAATAAACACTACATTCTAATGAACACTACTATAAATTATTGATTTTTAAGTCTTAATTCAAAAAGCAACATATTTTTTAATATATTTGAGTAAAACATGGATTACTAGTTCTTAAAAAAACCAAACATCATGTATACTTGCCCATATTCGTATGTGTGATATTTAAATCCAGAAGATAGCGCTCAGTAAATATTGTTTCAACCGAGATAACATTTGCGAGTATAAAAAGGAAAATACGTATCTTTTTGTTATTACTATTTAAAGTTTCGCGCGGCCGTGATCTCGACTGACATTAGATTCATATAATCAGCTGTTTGGTTGAAGCATAAACATGCCGGCGTATATTTATCCTTATCTGGCGCATTTTATTTCGTACTACATCACATGATCCGTTGGAGGTCTTTTGTTTTCTATACATAAAGATTCCGAAATTCAGCCGGCCAATAGACATCCTGTTATGATCCAGCGACCAATGAAAATGCAATAAACGACCCGAACTTCGCACAGTTCGTTACGATCGGTACAGAAAGAATTAAACGAAATGAAGCGAGTTATATTTCTACTCGCCAAAATGGCGGACGCGTCGTGCTCGGTGCGCGGAATGAAAATACCCGATAATCTTTATGAGATGTGCTTAACAAATTTAGTGAACTATTTGCAGAAACATAAGTGCGAACGTACTGATTTGCGATCGTTGCCAGACAGTGTCCTCATGGATGTTTATTACAAGGTAAGATTAATTCTTGTAGTTATCTACAAAAACAGTAGTCAATTAAATTGTACCGTTACATGGTTGTCAAATATTATCATGCGATGTGAATGTTATCAGCATCAAGTGATCACCAATAACAAATATTGATTGTAATGATAACGGGAGTTATGGTTCATGGTCATGTATGGATGTATACCTTTTATTGTTACCGTGAATCACTTTCACTGTTTCCAATCATATTGGACTAGTTAAGATTATGATGTAGTAAATCTTTGTTACGAAACTAGGTCCATGTATAATGGAAAACGTTTATATTGACAAAATGTTATGAGTAATGTTTGACCATAGACAAAAATGATATTATACATCAGATATGCGACACAGTGCAATAAATTGATTGCGCGAAGGTACATACACATTTGTATTGATCCTATCCCATCGAAAATTGTGCTCTTCGTTCGTTTATATTTAATTAAACTATTTCACATCATTGTTATAATCGATTCTATACAAGAACCTATGTGAACAAATTATTATTTAAAATTGTAATTATTTTGCAATATTTATAAGAATACAGTTTTATTTCGACACAAACTTAAACACCATTTTTATAATTAATCTTTCAAGTGTTCTAATGTCCATAATAGTTATTGTACACTATACATATAAACCATTATTTGAAATAAAGTAATACATGTGGTTTCAATATTTACTTTGTGTAATAACATCACAGCTGTTTCGAGCGTGCCATAGATAATGATTAGACTGTATGGAAAAATACGAAACTGTAAAAGTAAAAAAAAAAGTTTATAATGGTAGTAATTATATTTCTTACTATTATGGGTAGGATGGCATTATAATAATATTTATCTTATGTAACGATGAAAATGTTACGAGTTAAATCCATATGCGATGTTAGTGATTGATTCCAGTAAGGTAGCAGTAGTTAACATAACATAAAAATATTTTCTATATTTTATTGGTTACGGTTAGCCATAGGTTATTTTTTTTATCTGCTTTTGGTTCATAGGTCGGCGTCATTGACGAAAAACTAAAAAAAAATGCATTTTTATTACTTCGTTATCGCTTTTGTTACCTGGCAGTATTACTCGAGGTTAACGAACAGAGTTACATGTTTCAGATTGTTTGCACGATTACATTTAATGCTAGTTAATTAACGAAATATCATGTTAATGCCACGACGCAAAACTTTTTTTTTTAACTTTTGTAGATAATGATGCGGTACAAGACTCGAGAAGTCGCGGGTTACATCCACGACTTACCGTCCAGTAAACTTAAAGAAATAGATGTTTCAATAATTCCTCCATAATACTAATGTATGTAAATTAATGGTCTTGACCAGAGAGTAAGTCTCATGAGAGAAGACATCGAGTTCCAGTAGTGTAGTGTAGGAACATCAATTCAGCTGTTTATTAATAATATTACCTTTGCCATGAAATGAATAACTTTTTATTTAATAATTTTTTAATTCGATTTTACTGTCGCTAATGCATTGGCAGAGAGAGCCTTTTTTTTTTCGTGTTGTCTTCCTATAAATGACTGGTGGTAGGTCTCTGTTGCAGGAGATCATCTAGGTAGGTAGCACCGCAGCTCCTATTTCTGTCGAATCGATACGGTCCGGCGCAATGTCACAGGCGGAAGCAACCAATGGCGTGGCTGCAGCTCCAGCCCAAACACACCTACATAGAGTGTATAGATATTAAGTTAATTTAATTGGTCTGCTAGAAGATAACTCTACTCGAGTTAGCGTAATAATCCAGACTTCTCTATTTATATGGTAGATATCGCACAATAATTAGCATATAGCGTAAGTGGGTCTGTGTAAGAATAATTTGTTAAGCATTAAGTTGGTTTATAATACTAAATAGAGTAAGTAAAGACCGGATATGTTTTTCTGACTCTGTCCGCCAAACTTCAGTTTGAAGAATACGTCTAAAGATGATGATAACACTGAATGGAAGAAAGTCTATAAACAGTGATCGGTTTCAGCGTTGGAGTTGTTTTTCGACTGATACATCTGATGGTAATTAATACGACTACCCATAACACGGCGCTAGTTAGGATGATATACACTGCCCCACATAGTACTCAACGCCTGGAGATAGAATATTTTTACTGTTTCATCAAACTTAATCCTTTACCTCGCGTTAAATTTTTGTTTGGGTTTTTATTTTCTAGCTTATTCAACTCCTCACCCGAGACAGGATGTTAAGTCTCTATACCTCAGTAATTTCACTAGCATCAATGCAGTTCAATCTGAAACAAAGTAACGTTTGCACACTACCGTTCGGCCGTAAACCTACCACCAGTGACTACTATCACATATACTACATGATACACTGTTCTTAAGGAATATATATATATATATATATATATATATATATATATATATATATATATAAATGTATATATACGTATGTATATGTATATGAATATGAAGCCCAGCGAATAGAACTACAGTCGAGGTCGAGAGTTTAAAAAAAATCTTGTTTCCGTGGATAGTTCTCATTGCAACAGGTATTCTAATATCGCATAGGTGCAGTCGTGTCAAGGCCGGGCCAAGGTTCGGTGCGCCGCCAGGTACAAGCGCTTATCGTTTTAACTGCGCGTGAACAAATTGCTTCCAATCGTTAACCGCTCCTCGTATCGCTCTAAATATTTCCACAGCCAATTCTAATTGGATATAAAATAATATTGATTTATTTTTGTTTATTGCAACACCAGTTCTGACGTTTCCAATATATAGTACCTGAGGTCCTACCCTTGGTTTTGTTTATACCTTCGGATTTTAGGACAAACTGGAGTGGTTTGTGTACAGGTTCGATACCACAGTGTTGTACTCGTGCGGTGTTGCAAGTGTTGACTTATGGAACTGAGACGTGGTTTTACTATGGGCATTACAAAAAGGTTCAAGTTCACCCAAAGGGCAATGAAGAGGGCTATGCTCGAATTTTCTCTGTGTAATCGAATTAGAAAGGAGATCCGCAGAAGAACTAAGATCACCAACGTAACCCAAAAGATAGATAGACTGAAGTGGCAGGACACATTGCGCGAAGGACTGACGATTGATAGTGCTGGGAGGTTTGGAAAAGATGGGCCGATTATCTGGTGAAGGTCGCGAGAAGTTGTATGCGGTTTCAATTTTCAATTAATGGCAATTAATTTACACCTCCTATATCGATCTCCAACGAGTAGCGTGCAAACACTACTCTCTTCCGGCTTAAAAGCCACTGTAGATTTAAAAAAAAATTAAATGCTTGTTTATATTTATCATAGATTACGTTATGGCTATATCACTTATCAACAAGTGAATGCTGAACTTTTTTATCGCTTCGTTATACGTTTAAATGTTGGCGGTTGATTACGAAGAAGGCTCAAGTAATTGTTCTTTATGGCGGTCTGTGCAGTAGCTAACGACTCGCGGCGTGGGGTGGGAGTGCGTGGGTGTAGAGGGGGAGAGAGGTGTTTATAAACAAAAGAAAGTTTAGCCAAGGTGACGTGATAACGAGCTCGCTCCCACGTTGATTGCGCGCGGGGTCAGGGGTGCGCTTCTCTTTGTAGCGTTAAAAATACTTGTACACGTATTAAGAGCGCCTCACACTGCGTCAACGGAGAACTCATGCAAGTGTTTGTTGCATTTTAATAAACAATATCAATAAATTTCTTAGATAAGTGAAATTTTAGGAGATCAGCTAAAATTAATACAAATCCGCATTAAGCGGAGTTTACAAATTAAACACGCAATCGCAGGTTAACTTTTTGTAGCAAAAGACGGTAAGAACGCGGAGTTTCGAAAGAAATAGGCTTCGAGAGAGAAGACAAGGTTTTGTGGGATTTGTGCCAACGTAAATCCGGTCAAGGGATCTCCTACGGAACTTACCGGTGCCTCCCTGTACTTTATCAAAGTTCGATCCAGCGATATAGTATTTTTTTTACTTACAAAAACGAAACCAACTCGTACTCGTCGTCCACCTTAAGTTTACTAAGTGGACAATGATGGACCTCCACATTCAAAGCTCGAGAACCCGCAAACACTCTCTCAGTCGCCTTCTACAACAGTCAGGCCTTACCATAACCCTATTCTTAATAGAGCTAGTACCTGATATATATCCAATATTTTTATGTTACGAAGAGAGGAAACGAGAAAGACGTGATCATCAGATCTTTAAAAGTATACTCTAGCTTGTAACTACATGGAGGAAGTTAGAGATAATATACACAGCAATACAATATGTTAGTCGCTTTGAGACATAAGATGTTGTCTCGTTAGCTTGAAGGTTGCTGTAGCAACTTCACTAGCTGCAGCAACCTTCAAGTCTGAACACAGTAATGCTTGCACTCACCTCTATAGAAACGACGGTGGTAACTAGACAGTCTTCGGAAACAGAGACCTAGCACCGTCGTTATTACTGTATCCGAATGGCAAGTGTTATTTGGGTATGCGCATGCGCATTTGTAATGCGCACAGTTTCCTGCATCGAAAGTGCGCGCGTCGGCCGCATGCTGATGCAACGGAGCCGTGTGAAAGTTAACAAAGGCAAAAAAACAAAAATAATACTTATGTATCTCAGGCGCCAATAGACTGGTGATAGGTCTGTTGCTGGAGACTGTTTACCCACCACCGCAAAGCCTATTGCAGCGGACAAACAGTACTGTGCAAATATTACTGTGTTGTGTACACGAAGGGTGTTGTAGCTGGTAAAATTACTGAGGTAATGACACATGGTGATATCTATATCATTCTAACTTGCAGCAGTAATTCATTAGCTACAGCAGTATAAACTAGCACTACATTGAGCTCGTCGCTTTGAGACATAGGATGTTAAGTTTCATTAGTTATAAAGCCCTTCAAACCGCGACACAGTGACGTTTATACAGTACTGTTTGACGGCAGAAATCTAGACGGAGAACGGCAGCAAAAACTTACCACTAGTAAAATATACACCGATAGGATTATAAGGTCTTTGGAAAATATGTAAATGAAGACTTTTTCACCTGACCTCCGTAGAATCCCACACAGCTCGGCTGCACGGGTCGCCGGAGCCGATCAATACATCCAGGATGCTGTTGCACCTGCGCAGTGAGCAGGGATGGCGTGTCTGGAGCTTGCGTTCAACCCGTTGTAGCGAACGAACGTACAAGGCAACGTCATTAGCACTTACACCACTTGGTGCTAGGTCTCTGTTGCCGGTTTACCCAGCACCAGTGAATGGATAAACACCGATCTATTAGCTGTTGTTTGTATTGTAACGGTTCAAGGTATGCGTCTCTATCTTTCTTAGTTCCAGTTAGATATAGTTATATCTTTCTCCGATAGCAAGTACTATCAGAGCTGCACTCAATTCGGAAACTGTTTCTATCTTTTGTAGAGTCTTTAAATATTATATAACTAACTGCCCCCCGACCGCCTTGCCGGTCGTAATGCAAGACTATTTAATACAACCGCAACCTCAAATGACTATTTATAGCAACCGTTACTATAGCAACCGCATAAATAATACCAAATGATAATGTTTATAACTGTGATTATGAAATTCAATAAATAATTATCCCATAACCATCTACAGTCATTGCGAGTCGGATGCTCATGTTCGTGTCCTCTATGCCGATACGTTCACTAGTTTTCACGTGATTGGTGAACAAACGTAATCCACACACACACATGCATATATGTTGATTATATTACGTCTACGACAGGATGCAACGGTTTAGTGAAGTTACTAATGTCGAGTTTCCATAATGTGACGGTGGCGGAGAGAGAACATCTTGAGGTCTAATTATGTATGGACATTGCCAGTGAAAGTACAGTAGTCCGTCCCCTATATAACACGGGTATTCCCCCATATAACGCGGGAATTTCCCACATTATAATTTTTTACTGTGAAATTTTTGATTTGTACAGTTCAAAATCAATAGTAAATTGAAGTTAACTGTTTTTTAGTTCATAAGCAAAAGTTTTTTTTTTATTTTGATTGTCCTTAGTTTACTTAGATTCTAATAAAACGTAAATATTTTGTTCATAAGTTTTTTTTATTAGTACTCGGTTTAAACCCCCTTTAGCGAGAAAAGTTAAACATGAATAATTTATACGCGCGGAGTATACGCGGAGCGTAGGAGTATACGCGTTATACGCGTATACTCCTACAACGCGGAACCAATCTACCGTGTTATAGGGGGTATTACTGTACATTCAAGTCACTAAGATCACTAACTGTAGTTTTTTTTTTTACATCAACATATAGCTGTTAGAACTATTTATAGTCTGTGGTAGGTGATAAATACCGTGTAATACCTATTGTACGAGCTGGCATTAACGTCGTAAAAAGTGCAGTGGTGTAGACGGCGGATGTTATCAGGTTAATAGGTGGTACAGTACAGTGCAGTACAGTACATTACAGTACAGTGCAGTACAGTGCAGTACGACGGGTGACCACAGCACCGTTACGCGGAGAGGAATGCTTACTCTCAATAGCTCCTTAGCGAATCATGGTACTATCTGTAGACATATGATTGGAAGTGTCCGTTGAAAGTAAACTTCTTATCTTATCAGGTATGTGAATCCTCATTGAGGGGGAAACGAGCCTTAACCCCGCCAGGCCGGACCAGCGCGGGTTACTTGATGGTCAGAGCCCCGTCTGTTGTTTAGCAGAGTCCACCGGCTGTGCAGAGGTTGACTTGGGCTCGGTAACATGTTGGACGGAGCCCTTTACACCTCTCGCACACCACCCAATAAAATCAATGCAACCAGTACTTTAGTTAATCTATTGCATATAGATTAAGCTGTGTTTTTACAACCAACAATTACTGTTTGTAACCTCTGATACTGTTGAATGCTCACTGGAGGTCCCCGTTGCCGGATAACGTCTAGTATATTATTCTATTATATCTAGCCATGTTGTTCTTTTATTGTGTGTATTATGTTAAAGGTATATTAGGTAGGTTATGCTTCGTAGAATTAAAGAAAAAAATTTAACTTGACTACGACGGGCAGACAACATCGACTAATTTTATTTGAGAAATATTTATTTGCACTAAAAAAATATATTAAATATTTTTTTTAGTGCAAATATATATATATATTATATATAAGCAAATTTTGATAGAACGGTTTTATTGGTGTGATTTTTTGAAAAACACTTAGTTTATAATATACATCAGCAGTACCTCTTCAAGTATAATTACAATAATTACCTTAATAAATAGTACAATAAACATTAATTCTTTACACTTGAAACTGACTTTGTATATGGAAAAAGTAAACTTATTTTTCTTTATAATATTTTCCATTTTATCAATCGAAGTATGATCAAATATTATCTATGTACGTTCGCCATTTTGTTTCATTGATTTCAATAAAACATTTGAAGCGCGTGCCCATGGGCCCACTCGTCGGAATCGATTTTGTATCCCTTGCAATAAATGTCAAAGCGATTGCAAATGGCGCGAACACACACGAAACACTACGTTCGAAAAACAAAGAACGAGTTTGAATTTGGAATTCTTAACGAAACGCCCAATGAAAGGGGAACAGTATTTCTAAACATTTCTTGTGTCATACCCTACCTTAGCCTTTCTAAAATACTTATTTTATGTTTTTTATTTTTTTGGAGGGGCCGTTATACGACTCTAAAATATTTATGCCGTCCCTTGTAATATACATTATAATATATATGATATTAAAAAAATTTAATTGTATAAGAACTTGTAATGATCTGAATTTGCTGCAATAATTTAAGAAATAGATTTTTTCGATAAATTCGTCACCGAAATCTAGCAATGTTTAAATTGCTCGGGGCGAAAGTGTTCAACTCGTGTCGAGTCCATTTTCGAATTGCCTCCCTTAACAATCAAATTCCCTCACGTTGGGAAACGCTGATGACGCCAGTTCGATGAAACGCCTATATCATATGTTAGTATATACTTAATGTTAATCACCAGCGATATTAATGAGCTACATTACCCGGGCGCAGTACGTAGTGTGTGTCTCCTAGTGCACTACACTAACTGTACACTGTAGACGTCTAAGTAGTGCCTGCAGTCGGCGTCGGCGTCGGCGTCGGCACGGAATGAAGCGATAAAGCACCTCGCAAACACCACGCAATAATCGCAGTGAGCCCGCGCGCCGTCACCACCACGCCCCTATCACGCTGCACCGCATTGGACGCCGTCACGCTTTATACGGCGTGTTCTCAATCATAAACAAAAAAAAACTAAAGGATTTAAATAAAATTAAAATAAACAGCTGTAAGTTCGTTCAACTAAGCCTATTCCTCGATATTATTTGAAGAGGCAAGCGAGATATTAACCTGATGGTAAGCTCTACTCCCATACAGTAATGTTTGGACATTACTGTTTAAAAGTAGGACCCGCTATGGTTATGTAATTATGCGATTTCAAAATTAATTATTTGAAGTGATAAAACAGTATTAAAGAGTTAATATGTTATAGCCTCGTTTTCCGCCTTTATGACATTTACTGATGGTAGCCTTCACCCCACGCAGCAGTGGGGCTGGAGAGTTGGTTTTTGCGACAAGTAGGGGTAGCATTCGCACCCGCATGTTGCATACGTGCTACGTGTTTATACTACGGCATGACGGTACCACGACGGTATTACCTTATCATTCGTTTATACAACATATTCCTTTGAAGTGTTCATGTAATGGGGGGACCGGAAAGTAATGTCGTTTTCTTACGCTAAATACAAACATACATTTTTAACGAGTCTTTATTTTTAATCAATGATGTATTCCCCATCATTGTCAATAACCTTTTGCCATCTAGTGAGTAAATTTTCAATCCCTGATCGATAAAAATTAATTGGTTTTTCGGCAAAATATCTAGAGATGGCATTTTGGATATCATCCAAATTTGCAAATGTTTTGCCACTTAAAAAGTGTTGCAGCGCTCGGAATAAGTGGAAATCCGATGGTGCAACATCGGGCGAATATGGTGGATGAGGCAGCACCTCCCACCCCAATTCATTAATTTTTTCTAGAGTTCGCCTTGCGCAGTGCGGTCTTGCATTGTCATGTTGGAGAATGACGCCTTTTCGGTTGACAATCGCTGGCCACTTTTCAATTAAAGATTGATTGACTCGCTGCAATTGTTCGCTGTAGAGGTCTGCAGTAACAGTTTCTCCAGGTTTCAGTAATTCAAAATGAACAATGCCGCGAATACTCCACCAAACACACAAAAGCGCTTTTTTGGGGTGTAAACCTGGCTTAGCAGTACTCCGAGGGATTTCATTTGGAGAGAGCCACTGCCTTTTGCGTTTTGGGTTATCATACAGGACCCATTTCTCATCTCCTGTGATCAAGCGATCAAAAAACGCTTCTGTGTTGTGTCGTTGAAGCAATAAGTTGCATGTGATTGATCGGTTAGCCTTATTCTGTTCGGACAGATTATGCGGGACCCAAACACCTGCTCTGCTTACTTTTCCAATCTGCTTCAAATGTTCTTGGATGGTCGACCAAGGTTTGTTGAGACTGTTTGACAATTCCTCGATCGTCTGACACGGATTTGCTTCCACTTCCGCCCTTAACACGTCGTTGTCTAACGCTGATGGTCTTCCTGATCGATACGAGTCGGAAAGATCAAAATTACCCGATTTGAACTTGGAAAACCACCTTTGGCATTTACGAATGTCCAGTGCATTTGGATAAACATCGCAAATGTTTTTGGTAGCAACTGTTGCGTTATTTCCCTTGCGAAACTCAAAGAGCATGCAATGCCGGATGTGTACCTCTTCTGGTATTTGGCTGGCCATTTTACCCAAAATTACAAAAAAAAAATTGTAATTCAATTGTCTATAAGTAAAGAAATCACTATAACCTCACAATGTCTTTGGTACGCCTCTGAACAAAACAATGAGCTGACAAATGACAATCAAGTATTGGCATGCGCAGAAACGACATTACTTTCCGGTCCACCTATTAATATGTCAAGTCATTAAATATGTTTGTCGACGGCTAACATTCTATTAACAGAAACTTGCAACAGTTACAGTTATTGCAATTAATTAAGAGATCACGATTTATTATTGTTTCCATTTACAGCTTGACATGTAGTGTAGCTACGCAGACGTTTTCATTAACTACAGTGTCCTTCAACTCGATAATATTCGCATGCCCGCTACTTGCAGGCACTAATCAAGATGCTTTATTGATACTAGTAATAGGGGGACCGGAAAGTAATGTCGTTTCTGCGCATGCCAATACTTGATTGTCATTTGTCAGCTCATTGTTTTGTTCAGAGGCGTACCAAAGACATTGTGAGGTTATAGTGATTTCTTTACTTATAGACAATTGAATTACAATTTTTTTTTGTAATTTTGGGTAAAATGGCCAGCCAAATACCAGAAGAGGTACACATCCGGCATTGCATGCTCTTTGAGTTTCGCAAGGGAAATAACGCAACAGTTGCTACCAAAAACATTTGCGATGTTTATCCAAATACACTGGACATTCGTAAATGCCAAAGGTGGTTTTCCAAGTTCAAATCGGGTAATTTTGATCTTTCCGACTCGTATCGATCAGGAAGACCATCAGCGTTAGACAACGACGTGTTAAGGGCGGAAGTGGAAGCAAATCCGTGTCAGACGATCGAGGAATTGTCAAACAGTCTCAACAAACCTTGGTCGACCATCCAAGAACATTTGAAGCAGATTGGAAAAGTAAGCAGAGCAGGTGTTTGGGTCCCGCATAATCTGTCCGAACAGAATAAGGCTAACCGATCAATCACATGCAACTTATTGCTTCAACGACACAACACAGAAGCGTTTTTTGATCGCTTGATCACAGGAGATGAGAAATGGGTCCTGTATGATAACCCAAAACGCAAAAGGCAGTGGCTCTCTCCAAATGAAATCCCTCGGAGTACTGCTAAGCCAGGTTTACACCCCAAAAAAGCGCTTTTGTGTGTTTGGTGGAGTATTCGCGGCATTGTTCATTTTGAATTACTGAAACCTGGAGAAACTGTTACTGCAGACCTCTACAGCGAACAATTGCAGCGAGTCAATCAATCTTTAATTGAAAAGTGGCCAACGATTGTCAACCGAAAAGGCGTCATTCTCCAACATGACAATGCAAGACCGCACTGCGCAAGGCGAACTCTAGAAAAAATTAATGAATTGGGGTGGGAGGTGCTGCCTCATCCACCATATTCGCCCGATGTTGCACCATCGGATTTCCACTTATTCCGAGCGCTGCAACACTTTTTAAGTGGCAAAACATTTGCAAATTTGGATGATATCCAAAATGCCATCTCTAGATATTTTGCCGAAAAACCAATTAATTTTTATCGATCAGGGATTGAAAATTTACTCACTAGATGGCAAAAGGTTATTGACAATGATGGGGAATACATCATTGATTAAAAAGAAAGACTCGTTAAAAATGTATGTGTTTGTATTTAGCGTAAGAAAACGACATTACTTTCCGGTCCCCCTAATACTAGCTGTTGCTCGGCCGTGTTGCTGCCATCAACATAAAATTGGATCGGATATTTACAGTCCAAATTTCTCTGTTTTCTGAAGATGTTAAGTTCTTGAGAGTAATGTTGACTCTCACAGTTCATCTGATACTGGACTCGTGGACCCGGATCCACAGCCTGGTTTTTAAAAGTGTACTAATTGGAGTGTAGTTATCCGACGGCGGATGTTCGTATTGCGTGTCTGGATTTTTGCTTTCTGGGGAATCTACTCGGTCGTCGAAGATGGGCTCGGAACCGTTCTCCGACGACCTTCGCCGAATACGGAAACTCCGGGTGGTGAGAACTGCCCTTGATTTCGTGTACGTGGTGTGTGTTTAGCTGTGGCACCGCGTTCTAAGGACCGGGCGGCGTGATGTAGAAATTCGGAGTCTGTTGGTCGTATCCGAAGTGTGCTGTGGTGACGTGGGTGTTGTTGGTCATTGATTTGTGATTGTGCGATTGTGCGTGGTGTCCCGCATATTCTGGGGAAGTCAGGACTAAGGCATGTTGTGGTCTGTGCTTATTGGTCTCGGATTTCGGCAAACAGAGGGTTGAGGTGACTTGAAATTGGTCATAAACATTTCCGCCCGGTCATAGCCTCCCGAACCTTTTTCCATTATTAACAGGTCTGCAACTGCCTTTGGGGAAGGAATTTTATAAAATCCAATCGTAGCTGACCTCTAAGTAGCAGAAGCAATATATCTGCCAAATTTTGAGTTTACATCTATCAGTGTCGAAGATCCTGTAATGGGTTAATTAATCTCTAGACATGTCCTACATCATTATCACAAAGTTACAGAGATCAAAGGACACAAAGTATTATCCAGTTTGTAGCCACTATACAATAGTGACATGAACAGTATTTCACGCATTAAGAAATAACTATTACTTAAAAAATAAATCATACATAATTTAGTACGCGAAAGGAAATAAGATGTCACAATAGTTATGTCCAGCAGTGGACGTTTATCGGCTGATGATGATGATGGTTACTCTAGAACTGAGTGAGGTTTACGTCTGACGGCACGCAATGAGCGTCCGACGTCAATATCGCTTTCGCGTATCATATGCGACGAAGCGAAGGCAAAGGCACGAGCTAGACGGGGTTCACTTGATTGTAAGTGATACGTCCGCACAAAACAACGTCGCGCTAATTAGGATGGTATACATGCACACTATGTTCGTCGTCTTCAGACTCGAGAGGTTAGTCTCGTTACCTCAGCGATATCACTAACTGCAACGCATTTGAAACCGGAACACGTTAGTGTTAGCAAAACGCTACGGTGGCTCCTAACTAGACGATCCCCGGCAACATAGACTTACTTTCAGTAAAAATTGTACTTTAGTAATTGTTTTTGGATTTTACTGAATTGTAGTATGCCATTGTCTGGTATAGCAGTTATAGCTTGTTTTTTTTTATTTTCTAAACAGTAACAAAATGTTACCGCTTGTATTCGCAATTACCATAAATTACGATCGGCACAGCAGGCGAAAAAAAATAATAGAAATCTTCAAACTCCTGCACGTACGGCGTTGCTTTCCCTGTCTGGCGAGTCTGCCGTTATAACGTGCAGACTGTTGTTGTTTTCCTGTTACGGTCACCGCGGCCGGGGCCTTAACGACAACCGCTGCGGGTGGGGGGATGGTAGGGGGAGGGAGGGTTTCAATATCCGCAACAAAAACAGCCCGTCCCGGTGTCGGACGTTTTGCGACAGATACGCGGCAACGGTTAAATCTACTTCGCGAACATGAACGAGTGAAATATGAGAATTTGTTTTAGTAAAAAGAATAATCAAATAGAACCGGGAGGTATGTAATACAGACGTCTCTTGGTCCGTGACCATATAAGCGTTGATATTTGCATTCTGGTAATGTCATCATCATCATCAAAAGCACCAGTCTGTGGATATCACCGAGACATCGTCTTTGTCTCTTCTGTTAGTCCTAGATAAATTATTCAGAGAATTTTACGCGATTACGTTTTACCTTTTATTCTATATATATAAGGTTGGCAAATATCTCCCTTCCGCTTTTTTGCTCTTTATTCAATGCTTTATAAAAAGTGTTACAGTGATCGGATTTAGTTCAAATATGCGCCGTTTTGTTCGATAATCTGTTTCCATCTAGACGGCAACTTCATAATACCTCCCTCGTAGAAGCCCCCCTCCTTATTTGCGAAGAACTCGGACAGCCACTTTTCATAAGCCTCTTTTGAGTTCAACTTTACACGTTCACCATGGACAGGAACAGGTGGTAATCACTTGGCGCTATGTCCGGGCTATATGGTGGATGCGATAAAACTTCCCATCCAAGCTCCCGTAGCTTCTGACGAGTCATCAACGAAGTGTGTGGTCTGGCGTTGTCCTGGTGGAACACTACACCCTTCCTGTTGGCCAATTCTGGACGCTTGTGGTCGATCGCCTGCTTCAAGCGGTCCAGTTGTTCGCAGTAGATGGTAGAATTAAGCGTCTGGCCATATGGGAGCAGCTCATAGTGGATGATTCCCTTCCAATCCCACCAAACACACAGCAAAACCTTCCTGGCCGTCAATCCCGGCTTGGCCACTGTTTGGGACGATTCACCGGCCTTCGACCACGACCGTTTTGGCTTGATATTGTCGTATGTGATCCATTTTTCGTCGCCAGTCACCATCCGCTTCAAGAATGGGTCGAGTTCGTTCCGTTTCAGCAGCATATCGCAGGCGTTGATTCGGTCCAGAAGGTTTTTGCGTCAAATCATGCGGCACCCAAACATCAAGCTTTTTTTTGTATCCAGCCTTCTGCAGATGGTTTAAAATGGTTTGGTGACTAACTCCCATCTCCTGGGCGATGTCACGAGATGCCACATGCCGGTCTAACTCGATGTAGTCCATGATTTCATCGGTATTTGTCGTCACAGGTCTTCCGCCGGCTGGCTTATCCATGGTGTCGTTTTCACCGGCTCTGAATCGTCGAAACCATTCCTCCGCGGTTCGAAGTGATAGTGTACCATCCCCCAAAACACCATTAATCTCACGGAACGTTTCTCTAGCGGATTTGCCTTTAACGAAGGAAAACTTTAAAATAGCGCGAATTTCGGCGTTAGTCAACTCGATGTTTACACGTCTATAACTGTTGAACGCAATATCCAAACTAATTATGCATAGCGTCGTTTTGTAGGTTATGTCAAGACCTTTCAAATTATGTATAGTATTGCCAGATACGAGCTCTGTAGCGCTTTGTACATAGCCGCGAAATTCAAAAGACAAAAAGGCGGAAGGGAGATATTTTCCAACCTATTATATATATATATATATATATATATAATGTATATATATATATATATATATATATTATATATATAATGACAAATGTCTATGTCCAGCAGTGGACATCTATCTGTTGATGATAATGATGATGACGAGTGGTAAAAATACTGTCTATATCTAAAAATGTATGTTCAATTGTGAATAGTCCATCGTTAATTCTGTCGAAGGTTTCCCTCTATTGTTAGGCGCTGTCTCCGGCGAATGCGTCCTTACTTTCCTTATCCACGATCGATACGGATGTCTAGACTTGTTATTGCTGTCTATAAATAAATTAGCAGCCTGGACGATTGTGTTACCCGACCGATACCTTACCTACAAAATAAATGTGCTGGTTATCGAAATGAAGACAGTTACCGTTGACTGCGTGCGAAATGTTCGTCGTTGCCCAGAGCACTGGTCGCGGCGCACCCATTTCAACTTATGCTAATTTATAAAAATAACAACCTTTTTTTGTCACTTGACACCCGTCATAGATACTATTTCTGACTCAACTGACAAGTCGCACTTGTCACATTGAAAATACTAATTTATTTACTGAGACTCATAAAAAAAATAGGCGGAAATCAAAATTTCATTAAATCTTGATTCAGATCGGTCTAAGTGGAGTTACTAAAGAGATTACTGTTGCTAGGTCTCTTTCGGTAGACTGTCTAGATAGGTACCACCGCAGCACCAATTGCAGCCGACAAACAGTACTGTGCAGATATTACTGTGTTCCAGTTTGAAGGGCGCTGTAGCCAGTGTAATTATTGGCGTAACGGGACTCGACATCTTTTGTCTCGATGCGACATGAGCCCTATGGTACATGGTACATGGTGTATATGTCACACGTTATAGGCGCCACAATGTTGTAGGCGGCAACCATATCACTTATAATCACGTGAACGTTCAGCTCGTCTTGCCGTTTCTTTACATAAAAATAAAATAGGTTCTTATGTTAATAATCTAATTTAACTAGCCCTAGATTGTTATGTGTGAGAATATCACTTATCATCATATGGACGTCAATTTATTCTCGTCGCCTCCTTGAATAAATAAATAGATTTGGATATAGACTGCCGCGAGCTGATACGGTCGTGATGATTACGCTATATAAATGAAATGAATAGATAAAGAGTATATATAAGTTTGTGTTATATATGTCAGTTAATTCCGATGAGTACTCTTAAATTGGAAATGCTTAATTTACATTCATTGATTTGATAAAGCCAGAGGAAGAAAATTGTGCACGGTTCACTTCGGAGATAAAAATCTGATAACTGTTATACGGTAATGTTGGTTTTATTAACTGTGCGGTGTTCGCGTCGCGCTCGGTGCTGGTGAGCGAGGAGCCGGCGCGGCGGCGCGGCGGCCGTCCTTTACAGTTACACTGTATGTACCGTTACGCGGCCGAACAGCGTTTTTAGGTGAAGGCGACCCACCACCCGCACACCCGCACACCCGCACACCCCTGCACCATCCACCACTCTCTCGCGGTGAATCGACGTTGTCTCGCGCATCGATACAACGTACATGATCGCTCGACGCACGCGCGGAAGAAAGTAAAACGTCTCGTAAACTTAACCGTTCACTAACCGACATGTGATGATATCGATCTTTTCGATCTTCCATATTTGCTATGCATCGCGCTTTATTGTACTGTCTTATCGATTAGACTTCGTCTTGTTGAGAGTTTTTGTTTTGTTTAGTTCATAAAAAGAATTAAAAATAATCATACATAACACTTACAGTAAGTTTACTAGCTGTAGCGCCTTCCAAACTGGGGCAGAGTAATGTTTGACCACAACTGTTTCGTGTCTGTGTCGGCTACAATAGATACTGCTGTGGTACCTGCCTAGAAGGTCAGGGGCAGAGGGACCTACCACCGGAGAAAGACGGATGAATAGACAAGCTTCTACGTTTGTTTTTTTTTTATTAAACCATCATATGAATTCATCGTTTATCAATGATTTGTTTAATGATCCTATTACTGAGTGAAAGTGAAAGAAAGTGTTGTTGTGACCCGGTGAAGTTGTTTGATGGACAGTCCAATTAAAAATGGCCGTTGCGGGGTCGCCGTTGCGTAGCGTGTGCAGTGGTTGTCTGCAAAATGTTACCAGTAGTAGGTCTCTGCTGTTGGAGATCGTCAAACAGTAGTGTTCCGGAACATTACTATGTTCCGGTTCGAACGGCGCTGTAGCTAGTGATATTACTGTAGTAACGAGACATCGTGTTATATCTTGAAGCAGCGACCGCAATATGGTGCAGTGTATATCATCTCCACTAGCGCCACATTATTATAGATAAGCGTATCACTTAACATCAGGTGAACGTCCCGCTTGTCTTGTGGCTTTTTTGAATAAAAAAATCTTATGGTTTCTATGTAATAATGTTAGAATACCAAGGTTTATCTACGTGCAAGTGAAAGTACTTAAGTAACTAGACACAAGAATGGGGGCATCGTTATGTAAACATCTTAACCAGCTCTTCATTGTTATCGCCGGGCTTACGGCTGGCTCGGATAGTTTACCTGGTCTAATTCATCACAATACACGTGAGGTCGTTGTTGATATCGAAAACTCTTGACTCATCTCCTAATGCTGAATGATGTATGTATGGTATTAACTAAATTCATTTAATGGCGGGGTTAACGGCTCGTTCGTGTTCGTGTCTGTTGATTATTGTTGATAAATATGCATGATCATGAGCCGCAGCATCCGAACTCAAGGGTTAGTCACATCTCTAACGGTCCGGCGGGGCGGCGGGCGGCGGGCGGCGGGCGGCGGGCGGCGGGCGGCGGGTCGCGATTACGGTATCGCACGACTTTATTGCTCGTTTAACAATCCTTTAAATAAGTGTTACCCGGGTTCGAATTTCTTGGACTACTTCACTCATATTAATCCTTTTTTTTTATTAAAATTTAGGAAGTTTTCCACTGTTACTACTGCATTCAATACTTAGATTAATTATTCAATTAATCTAAGTATTGAGACAACAATAAGAAAAAAGAATTGAGACACAACATCAGTAATATTAAGATTTATTAAACGATAAATATACTTACGTAATGATAATAAAAACGTTGAATATTTTGTTGGAAATAAAAAAAAATAAGTCGTTTCCATCGAATAATGTACGCTCGCCATCGCCGTCGCCATCGCCATCGCCATCGCCATCGCCATCGCCATCGCCAATGCCGTATGCAAATCGTTCTAAAGCAGCAACCGTTTCAGTATCAGTTCTAGATACAATTATTTAAACAATACTTAACGTGTATTTTTTTTATCTACAATGACCGAACACTTGACCTTAGTATGGTGCTAAGTGACATCGAGGTCGTAGATTAAAAACCGTGCTGGTTCCTAATACTCTACCTCTCATATGTTGACAGCCGGCACATAGCAGTGCTGTTACAGCGGAGTATTTGTAATATGAAATTCGTATCAATTTGAGAGGGTTAAAAAAGCCCTCCCAACATCTAAACACTAAGGTGGCCCTGGAAACCGAGGATCTGTCTAACCACTGTTACAACATGCGACTGCGAGCGATCGTTTTAAGTTGATATAATTGCTATATCTATCAGCGGTAAAAATGTAACTGCGACCAGCAATGAACACCACGGACTATTTTCATTTGATTGATGAGGAGTGAAGGCGTCCATTGAGCAAACTCGCGTCAGCAAGCAAACAAATTTGGCTTTAATTTGTGTACACAGAGACCAGGTCACGATAAGTCGGACCGCGTGAGGACGAGGACACAATCGTTTCATTGCACGCTCGATTCGGTGCGCTCGAGTCGTAAACCCGAGCACAGCACAGCACAGCACAGCACAGCACAGCACAGCACAGCACAGCGCGTCGCCTATGGAAACTGTAGGTGGCAAGTTCTCTTAGAGTCATTATGATATGCTGAAAGCAGCAGAGACGATTGTTGAATATCCTGTATAATAAGTGAAATTAGCTTAATTAGAACTTTTACTTTTAGATTAGCTATATATATATAGACCACGTACTGGGTGGACGTAGTGTTGACAGGCCCCCACCAGGTGGTCCGACGATCTGGTGAAAGTTGCGGGAAGCAACTGAATGCGGACACCGCAGGATCGAGCTATGTGGAGATCTCTGGGAGAGGCCTATGTCCAGCAGTGGATGTCTGTGGGCTGAGGATGATGATGATGATAGATAAATAATAATATTTGCTGATTATATTATATTTATGTTTTAAAGACTCTGTTGTATCACGTTTGCTTGCGTGCGTCGATTGGGTAGAATTTTTTTATCTACGTTTAGTAATATAATAAGACCTCATTTGAAATTTTTTATAATATGTTAATTTAGTTTAATATAAATGTAAATGTTAACATCATCTATTTTTTTTCAAATGTTTAGTTAAAAAAATAACACAAAGTTTTAACTGAAGTCTTCCCTATTTCCTACATTAACGATGAGGTCGTTAACAAGTTGGTTTTTTTTTTTAATAAAAGAACTCAAAACTTTGTTGCTATACATTGTAGGTAATATCCTTTTATCAACAGCCAATTTACGTCGCCACTGCTGGGGCACAGGCCTGTCCTGACGCCGCTGCTGGCCTGAAGGCGATGGGGCCGCAGTCACAAATTCTAATTCATGTGCAGGTTTCTTCACCATGTTTTCATTCAGTATTTCCCTGTTGTTACTAATGTTCACAATGTACGTAACTTAAATATTAAAGTATTCGGTACGAGCCAAGATTCGCACCTGCGAATTTCGGAAGAAGGAATGAAGGTAGCATGCTCTTACCAGTAGGCCAGTGAGCTACTTGTAATGTCCTTATTACCCATAAAAGATACGTATTCCATTTTTATAACTAGATACTCATGAAGCTAACATTTGAACACTAGTGTCATAATTATTTGGTGTGTAACCCACATTATGCTTTATATTGTTATTTTTCGCACTTTGTTCATATCTATTGGCGATGATCACACATCACAGCGTGACAGTGCACACGCCGTGGTCAGATCAGCGGTGCGGTGTGCGGTGTGCGGTGTGCGGTGTGCGGTGTGCGGTGTTTTGTAAATAGCGGAAACGGTGACCGTGTTTCTGTGGCGATTCACTTTTACCCGCGACCCCGTTCCCCTTAATAACACCTACGAGTGTTTATCTTTTGTTTGCGATTACACATCAGTTTGTTTTATGTGCCACTTTATCGAAACCGACTGACGAACCGTCCACCTGATACGGCAGGTAAAGAAATTTCAGTAGAACGAAGGTCTCCCCTTTAGGTAAGTTTTTTTTAAAGCCCGTTAGTCTTGGGTAATAAAAAACAGGACTAAGGTATTACCTGGCTATCGTAAAAGGCAAATAAACCTGGCTATCGTAAAAGGTCCTCGGATTCGTGACCCTTAGGAGGACGGCAAATGTATGGTGGACTTGTATTTGTCGTAGGGCAGCGTGAGTGCTAAGGAGAGCATTGCTCTTCCGTGGGATGTTTTAGCCGGAGTGCAGGAAGCACTGGTCCGTTTCGTGGAGATCCCGGACCCTTCCTAATGCACTGACGGAGACCACCGAGGGTGTTTTAGTGGGTATAAGCCCCTAAAACTATCTAGGTTTGCACGATCTCTGTTTCTAATTCTATCATGAAGTGCTTTACTAAAGAAGCCTCGGAAACCAAGCGTGGTCTCTTGTTTGCCATAGCAAAACAAGGATGTTAGGGTAGTTTGTTTTTCATAGGTCTAGCCTAGATGTATGTAATAGAAGCACGTACTGAGGATTTTACATATTTGTTGAAATTCATTCATGTCATACGTTTCTCAGTAAGTCAGTTTTCTGTCGATTTTTTTTATTATTATTATTATTAAAATGTAAACTAGTGCTTAACCACTTAACCCACTTGATGGAAAGTGGCGCAGTAATTTTCGAAGGTAAAGCGCACCAGTCTAGAAGTAATCAATGCATTGTTTTGTAAAAGATTCTCACATCATACTTGGACGAAACACTGACGCCGGCAGACTGTCCCCACTCTTCGCTGTTCGTACTAGGTAGGTGGAGGGGAAACGCTTTGTCCTGGTGCCCAATACCAAATTAAATGTTAAAATTTCTAGTGTTCAATCAGTGTTAGCGGAGTGCAAGGCCCCGTTGGGTTGGCTGGTGAGATTCCCCGCGGTGCTGTCGCGGCTCCTCGCCGCCCACCTTTCGCTTTTCAAGGTGAATTTCACCTGGCGCTGGTGTTAAGGCCAAGCGGCCGCCTGTCCCGCTTTCTACACCGGATTTTCCTTCCGACGAATTTTTTTTTTATAAATTAGAAAGTCATCGAGGATACGTTATGAACAATATACATTTATGGTATAAAATTTACATTTTACTAGAAGTATATCTCTTAGTATTGTAAAAATATTGGCGTTACGAATATGTGTTCTAGTTGTCTAAGTAACTAGTAAGAGTTCCGGTTATATTTAATAACATTCTTTACAATGATTATATGTATTTTTGACATTTATTCTATATGTTGTTAGCGAGCGTCGCCTTAACTCGGCCGCGTGCTTGTGCGGGTTTCACTTTCGCTCGCTTACGTAAATCGTAACCTTTCATCCGGCGCATACCGATCCACGTAGGCTGTCGGCTATCAGCTATCAGCTGTCGGCTGTCGGCTGACAGCAGCAGGCTACTTTTACCTGATGCAACGCTTTGCATGTTGAAGGACCAAGGTCTCGATCATCGGAATCATACATAAACTCTGACATCTATTCAAAACTTTTCTGAAAGTAAACTGACTGATGGCTTCGGTTAAATAAATCTAAGTTTAAGTAACTGTAAGTTAACTTTATTAATAACTACATGGTACGTTCCCGCTTTGCTGTCAGTAATACCCGTACGGTAACGTAACTTCTTTCGGAGAAGAAATATCTTAAAATCCATACTTAGCTGAACTCCAAACGGCAGAAGCAATAACTCTACCAAAATTTTTGTTTACGATTAATTGTTTCGTAGATCTAGTGACGAGCCAATAAATCTCTGGAAATCTAGTATATATATATATATATATATATATATATATATAAATATAGATAAAAATTACGCTTCTATCATATACTGGAACCTAATGCCATTGATTTCCAAAAAGGATAGTAATACTATCATATAAGCGCCGTTATCCTTAAATATTATAGTAGTGTTGTTACACAAGTTATCGGTTAAGCCACAACAGAAAAAGGGATTATAACCTGCATTTCCAAGTTCGGGTCTCTTTCACGTATTACTAAAGATATTTTTTTCATATTCAATGAAGTAGCGAGACTAGCGCAACTTCACCGGATTGTAAGTGATACACCCGCCTATAACGACGTTGCGCTAGTTAGGATGGTGTACACTGCACCACACTGAGCTCGTGGCTTTGAGGCAAGAACATTAGTATTTGAATATTTGCTGTTCAAGGTTAGAACCTCGAGAATAATACATTGAAACCAACTGTTCCTCACACCAAGACGCATTGGGCCAGCGGCTCCAGCGCCAGTGGGTAATGGCTCAAATCTCTCCATATGAACCTCTACAAACGTGGAGATCTTTGGGGGCAGGTCCATGTCCAGCAGTGGATGTCTATCGGCTGATGAAGATGATGAACTGTTCCTCGCCCGCTTTTATCACCAGACGGAACAACTCCCTTTGGACAATGTATTTCGTAAAATCCGTTCTTAGCTGAGCAAAAGGAATATTCCTACCAATTTTCAAGTCCCCAGGTGTCACGGTTCCAGTGATATTGTAATAGGTGTAAATCTCTTACATACCTAGATATAGATGAATCATTATACTATACTGTATCACGATTGCCAACATACACAACATAGTATTGTGAATATGTGTGACAATATATAATTATGTACGTCTATAATAGTCATCAAATAATACAAACAAAGGAACGGTAATGTTTATGAGATTATTGAATTACTAGCTGATAAGTTAGTTGTTGAAAGATGCACACAGCGGGAAACACTCTCGTTACAGCGATGTGTGATGTGTGTTGTGTGTGCGTGTGGTGCGTGCGTGTGTGCGTGCGTGTGTGCGTGCGTGCGTGCGTGCGTGCGTGCGTGCGTGCGTGCGTGCGTGCGTTATCGATCGAGTAGCGGGAGTCCTCTCAAAGCAGATACGTTTCGGCAGCCGTAGGGGGGGCCCTTTGTTGAAATTCAATTAGTACTAGTAATTAAAAAAATAAGATTACTTTTATTCACTGATGTGGTTAGGTCTAGTAATGTGACTGTAGTTGTGGAAGGTGAGTAAAAGGGACTAGGAGTTTCTCGGGCCTTTAGGCTCTTATCGTTGAATAAGCGAACTTGCGTGGCACAGCGTATGGCTCAGCGATGGTGCCTAGGACAGGCTCCTCAGAAACGTGTAACACAAAGTGTAGGAAGGCATCGGTGCCTTCTATAAGAGATCCCGGAGCCTCTCCGGACGCGCTGGTGCAGACCACCGAGAGGAGTTTTAGTGAGTAAGAATCTCACAGAACTCAGACTTCTCCCCAGAAGCAGGGTATCTTTCGAAGATTTCCCTCTCTATATCAAAAAAAAAAAAAAAAAGAAAAAGGTCTCGGATGCCGGCGACCGTCTAGGTATTACCGCAGCGCCTATAGCAGCGGACAAACAGTACTAGGCATACTTTACGAAAGACGTTGTTGCTAGTGATATTACTGGGGTAACGAGACTCAACATGTTATGCCTCAAGACAGCGAGCGCAATATGGTACAGTATATGCCACCTTAACTAGCGCCACGATGTTGTAAGCAGGCGTAACACTTTCTATTAGGTGAACAACCGTATCGTCTCGTCGCTTCGTAGAATAAAAAAGAATCGAAATGACATGACGAAGACCACCAACTGATGGAAAGTGATCACAGCGGTGTCTCTCTGCACTGCGCCTAGGCACGTCCCGGGGAGTGCGCAATTCTCCCCCGCCCTTCTCTTTGCTGCGACAAGCACTAAACCACCTTGTACTTGCTGTTCACCCCGCGGTCGCTTGGTGGACAAAGTCCTTTTAGTCGGCTTTTCGTGATGTAGAGCCAGGCCGGGCTTACCTTAGGTCCTGTTCTTAATAGCCCGACACTACAGGGGTGATACTGCATTACATTGTGGTAATAGTCTTGGAACATCAAATGTTGCGTCTCCTTACTCTAGTAATTTCTCTACCCTTTAGACAGTAATGTTTGCAGACTCTTTTTTTATGCGGTGGTATCTATGTATAACCTTCTTCGTCACTTATCACTCTTGACAGAGTGGTCGTGGTTATCACTTCAGGTGTAAGTCGCAAGCCTAACCACACCTCGCCATTCCTGTCTGATGGCCACCTTCCTAGTTAGTGCATTCATGTAGTGGTAACGATGGTGAGCCATTTATAACCTTTCAGCAGCAAAGTTCTGACGATTGATGATTCACGACGGTGACAATGGATCGTTTGTTTTATTTAATTTAATTGTAACACATTCGTCATGGATATTATACTTTACTTATGCCAATTCTCACAATCAGTACTTACTCCTCGGCACAGCGACCCAAAGTGAGTCTTCTTGGCCTCCGACAAAAGAGAGCGGCAGCGTTGTCAATCTCGCACTGCCTCTTACCGGTCCACTGCTTGAAGCTGGCGTAGGTCATGGTCTACCGCATCCCTCCAACGGTATCTGAGCAACGGCCAATTGTGTTGTACTTTTTTGACTGTACGATCGTCTCCCATTCTTAGCAAGTGGCCCATCCAGCGAAGTCTATAGGTTTTGGCTTCCTCTATGATGTTCGATTCATCAACCAGCCTCTCGATTTCAGTATTGCGTCGTGCTAACCACTTCCGTCCTCTCTCGGGGTCGGGCAGAAAATCTTACGCATGATTTTCGTCTAGGGAACCAAGTGCTGCTCTTCTTCTTCAATCGTTAGTATCCAGGTGTCACTACCGTACATCATCATCGGTCTCGTCACCGTTTTGTATATACGAATTCGTGTACGTACTAAATTCATGCCTAAATGAAACTGTGGCATTAACAAGTATGCTGGTAATTAATTACATTTGTTAATTGGAGACCTATGTTTTTCAGGTAATACAAACATAATGACACGACGCCGACGCACACAACCTGGTGCGTGAGTAAAACGTTTTTTTTTTTATGTATTGCAGCAGACTAATATTTTAATATTACTGTGCGTATCCAACTAGGTGGGTAGGTCTCTGTTGCCGGAGACCGTCTAGTTGGGTACCACCGCAGCGCCTATTGGAGCCGTCAAACAGTACTGTGCAAAGATTACTGTGTTTCAGTTTGAAGGACGCTGTAGCTAGTGCAATTACTGACGTAACGAGATTTAACATCTTGTCTTAAAGCGACGAGCGCAATGTGGTGCAGTGTATACCATTCTAACTAGCGCCATGTTCTTACGGGTGTATGGTGTAGTTTTAGTATTGCGTGCACTAGAACTAAGCCGACATCTATGTTTTCCCCTTCATCAAGCGATAAGTGGTTGAGCAAGGCGGACACCAGTAATCCATAACAATGCTGCTTTGGCCGGGATGTTTGCACAACACCACGCGGCGGTCGGCGCCTCGCCTTGAGACACGACACATGTTTTTCCTTCATATATATATTATGTCAAGGAAACTAGGATCGGCTCTGTTATTGAAGCCTTATTTATATAATCACAGTAGCACGTATCTGCCGCCGGATCTGACTAGGCATCGAGGGCCGGTGAATAATTTACCATTAGCTGATAGTCCTGTCTATCTTGTTATATTTTAAATGAATGGGGGCAGAGATAAATGAATAGATTTGATAAAACTCTTTTTCTATATAAATCGGTCAGCACTTGAACACAATCCTGACTCCCATGACCCATCACCTGACGTGGACGTTAAACGGTGATTTTGTTTGTGGGAGTAAGAGAAATAGCCTATGTACTTTCTTCTCGAAGACGTGGTTTTCGAACGGGAACATTGACTTCCGCAAATTGTTCCACTCTTTTGCTGTTATTATCAACGCGGAGCTGGACCTTTTTATACAAGCCCATTGTATGCTATTTATTTTTCTGGACATCATTTACAGTTTATTAGCTGAGGTGATCGCAGATCATACAAATTATTGTAACAACGCTATAGCAGGATCGAAACCGCCGCTCTCCGTGCGGCGCTAGACAATGACTCCGCGGTCCGCTGTCGAGACGACCGAACAAAAAATACATCGCGAAACGCTTCCGGGTTCTATGACCGTTGTACAGTCGGCAGAAGAAATAAAGCTGGCTAGTTCACGGCGTTCCTAGTAGTCGTCAACCGTAAACGGAGCGATAGCAAATCGTCCGTTCGTATTTTTGCTTCAGGAACCGTGCCGCAGTGGACGCATTGCGTAAACGTGCGTCAGCAAAACAGTTCTATGTGCGCAATATTAAAATATAATATCGAACTACGGGTACTTTGTTTCTCATAATCTAAGAAGCGGTGTGATCTGAGTGACGTTCACCTGATGGTAAGTGAAACATATTCGTGGTAGGTCTCTTGCGGGAGACCGTCTACATACGTACGTTCGCAGTGCTTAATTCACCTGCCAAACAGTAGTGTGCTAATATAACTGTGTTCCAGATTGAAATGCGCTGTAGCTAGTGAAATTACTAGTATAACGAGAATCAACACTTTATGTCTCAGGCGACGAGCGTCACGTTGTAATGGGCGGAAGTAGCACTTCTTATCAGGTGAACGTCCCGCTCGTTTTGTCGCGGAATTGAATTACTATTCAGAGTCAGACATAGCTGCGGTGGTATCTACCTAGATGGTCTCTGCTCTCCAACAACTTCACTAGCTACATCGCCCTTCAAATCGACATTATTACTTGGCGGTCGTCGACGAAGTTCACTGATGATATTAGTATTAATATCTATATATATATATAAGTTTGGCAAATATCTCCCTTCCGCTTTTTTGCTCTTTATTCAATGCTTTATAAAAAGTGTTACAGTGATCGGATTTAGTTCAAATATGCGCCGTTTTGTTCGATAATCTGTTTCCATCTAGACGGCAACTTCATAATACCTCCCTCGTAGAAGCCCCCCTCCTTATTTGCGAAGAACTCGGACAACCACTTTTCACAAGCCTCTTTTGAGTTCAACTTTACACCACCAAGGGCGTTCACCATGGACAGGAACAGGTGGTAATCACTTGGCGCTATGTCCGGGCTATATGGTGGATGCGATAAAACCTCCCATCCGAGGTCCCGTAGCTTCTGACGAGTCATCAACGAAGTGTGTGGTCTGGCGTTGTCCCGGTGGAACACTACACCCTTCCTGTTGGCCAATTCTGGACGCTTCTGGTCGATCGCCTGCTTCAAGCGGTCCAGTTGTTCGCAGTAGATGGTAGAATTAAGCGTCTGGCCATATGGGAGCAGCTCATAGTGGATGATTCCCTTCCAATCCCACCAAACACACAGCAAAACCTTCCTGGCCGTCAATCCCGACTTGGCCACTGTTTGGGACGATTCACCGGCCTTCGACCACGACCGTTTTCGCTTGATATTGTCGTATGTGATCCATTTTTGGTCGCCAGTCACCATCCGCTTCAAGAATGGGTCGAGTTCGTTCCGTTTCAGCAGCATATCGCAGGCGTTGATTCGGTCCAGAAGGTTTTTTTGCGTCAAATCATGCGGCACCCAAACATCAAGCTTTTTTTTGTATCCAGCCTTCTGCGGATGGTTTAAAATGGTTTGGTGACTAACTCCCATCTCCTGGGCGATGTCACGAGATGCCACATGCCGGTCTAACTCGATGTAGTCCATGATTTGATCGGTATTTGTCGTCACAGGTCTTCCGCCGGCTGGCTTATCCATGGTGTCGTTTTCACCGGCTCTGAATCGTCGAAACCATTCCTCCGCGGTTCGAAGTGATATCATCATCCCCAAAACACCATTAATCTCACGGAACGTTTCTCTAGCGGATTTGCCTATAACGAAGGAAAACTTTAAAATAGCGCGAATTTCGGCGTTAGTGAACTCGCATGTTTACACGTCTATAACTGTTGAACGCAATATCCAAACTAATTATGCATAGCGTCGTTTTGTAGGTTATGTCAAGACCTTTCAAATTATGTATAGTATTGCCAGATACGAGCTCTGTAGCGCTTTGTACATAGCCGCGAAATTCAAAAGACAAAAAGGCGGAAGGGAGATATTTGCCAAACTATTATTACAGATTTATTACATATGCATTAGTATTGACATATACAGTGAAACCTAAACGTTTGCTACATTATATTATATGAAGCGTACAACAGGAAGTCAACAGTAATTTTTCAGGTTTCGTATCTTCTGATGACCTCTCTTGCAGAATGCAGTCCCACTAGCAAACCAGCGCTGCATCCAAATAACAATATATGTAGTTTAATAAAAAGCTACATTGCTTATGATACATATAAAACTAGACTCTTCAACAGTAGCTTTTGGTGCACGTCTGAAAGCTCATAACATTACTAGCCTTAGTGGCAAGGTCCCTGAAAAGTCTAATGTAGAGATGTAAACTAATGTGGTCAAGTAATATTACAACAGTAAACAGCTTTTGACTGTAGCATATCGTTGGTCTGTAAACAAATCCGCCATTTTTTTATCATCATCAGCAACCTATAGAGGTCCACTGCTGAACAGGCTACTCTCAAAGATTCCCACAACGACCAGGTTGGGGTTCATATGCGGGAATTGGATATAGACCTCGTATAAAGATCTCCACTTCGTAGGAGCGCTCGTTTGTAGCCGTTGTTATGGGGTATTTGAGCCATTTACCACCACGCTGGTCTACTGCGGTTGGTAGGAGCCAGAGCCTCTTTTCTTGGTTACCAAGATACATTCGTGGCGAGGCTGCTGAACGGATATTTCTAAGTAAACATAGCAGAGGGCGGTGCTGCTACAGTAAACGCGTGCGCTGTCCGCCTGTCCGTCTGTCCGTACGTGCGCCGCGTGCCGAGCGCCGAGCGGCGCGCGAGCGGGGCGCCGAGCGGGGCGCCGCGGGGCATTCTAGGCCCCGGCACCGCGGTGACCCGGTAGCACGGTAGCACGGTTGCACGGTTGCACACTTGCGTTTTTGCGCGCCCGCCACCCATTTACCCACTCGCAATTACTCACCACATAATTTCAAGTGTAAAACACACCAACTAACAGCACACGCACATGCATACACACACGCGTCTAATCGCCGGCGAAATGACTAATGTCAGGTCAGGTATGGTGACCGTAAGTCGGCACCACCGTCGTTTCCCCTATTGTTTTGATGACCGAACATTATTAAGAAAAACTCCAGTACTCTTAAAAGAACTATATGTGATCTTTTTTTTCTTCCTCGAATCATGCTTGTGGTGTAAGTCTTTTGGATGACTTATAGCTCTGTCGGTCCCAGCGCTCGCGGATAATGAATCCAAGAGTTCAAAAATTATAAAACGAAATCCAAAGATTAATGATTCATCACGTAAAGACATTACTTCTGCCATAAAAAGGTTAGCTAACAATAGGTTTCACAAAATTCCTTCCAAAAAGGGACTTGTGCGGGTGTTACGGCCAACAAAGCGAGCCGGGGGAGGTTTTTCTAAAATGGGAGAGAACGGTAAGAGAATTTAGAATGGAGTGATGAAGAGTCGGATAGTAGTACGAGTGGTCAGGAAAAGAGAGAAACGTGTAACAATAATAATGGATGCACAAATTTTGGTGGCATAAATGGCTCAACAGTGGCATCTACTTAAACGGTCTCCGATAATGTTCAGCAGTCCATTCCAGCACATTAAGACACCAATGTGCATCGCATGTCTCGAGGCGAGTACAATTTGGTGTAGTGTATAGCATCCTAACTAGCGCCTCATTTTACGGGCGGACGTATCACTGACCATCAGATGAATGTCCCTAACGTCCCGTCGCTTCATAACGTAAAAAAAATGTACGTACTAATAACTACTAAACGTCGAATCAATCGCGCCCGGCGTATGTTTACACTAGTTTTTGGGTCAGTAACATGATATACCTACACTGCGTTCCTCCGCGATAGTGTATCCACTGCATTCTAATCATTAAATTGAAATTATGCGCAGTTTATTTGCTTATTGACCTGGTATGCTACCATAACATTTATTTATATATGTATACACCACACATACACCAAGCCATTGCATGTGGTATTTAGTATACATATTTACACAGCACCCTATTACGTACATTTACGATCTGATATAGTTTCTGTACATTGTCAATATTTGGCCTGTATTGTTATTACGCGTATGTCCATCACAGGCGGCTAGTTACAATGATATACACTACACCACACCACACTGTGCTCGTCCCATTGAGACTTAAATTGTCAAGTTAGCTTACTTCAGTAACATCATTGGTTACAGTACCAACACTGCTTAGTGGATGAAACAGAAGGTGCGGTGGTAAATATCTGGACGATCTCCATCAACAGATACTTACCACGAGTACAGTTTATTTTGGACAGGCACAAGTACTTATACATATATGACGCATCGTTCCCGGGTGGGTAGGTAGGTAGATAACTTATGTTATAAGTTATCTCATGTGCGCAGTGTGAGTGACGCGCGATTGCTGGATCCATCCCTGGATTTGAGGCGATGTGGAAAATTTCCCGAAACTCTGACGTCACCGCCCGACCCTGAGCGCCAACTACGTTTATGTAATCATTGCGTGCTGGTTATCCACAGTGGATGCTACAGATGAGATTGGAACGTTGTGACAAATGCGCTGACATAGATAAATTGTTTATTATTTTGATGCTAATGTTATTGTTGTAAAGACATTTTTGTTACTTCAACATCTTCTGCGTCCGGTGTCACTCTTGACAGCGAGTGGTCGTCATCACTTCCGGTATCGGTCCCAAGCTTAACAACATTATTATTTTCATGTGTATATTGAGATATACTTTAACTATTTTTTTTTCTACTGTAGATATGAGCACCGCTTACACCGCATGCACCTGATCGGGCTGCTCTATCGATTCAAAGTGGCGTAGCGAGTAATGGAGAGAATTAAACTTGGTATTTGGGGGGAGGGATGTTGGAAACATACCCTGCTTCTGAATGGAAGTCAGGATTACATGAGATTCTTACTCACTAAAACTTCCTCGGTGGTCTGCATCAGTGCATTTGCAGAGTCTCCGGTATCTCTTATAGAACGCACCGGTGGCCCTCCGCACTTTGTCTTACACCTCTCTGAGGAGGGGCCTAACTCCTAGGCACCATCGGTGAGCCATAAGCAAGGCCCGCGGCACACTTTTAGTCGCCTTCTACGACAGGCACGGCTTACCTTAGTCCTATTCTTACTAGCCCGAGACTACAGGGTTGTGACTAGGTCTACCTACTGAAGTTCCAAAGCACACCTAGTATAATTACATACTAGTTTGTGATATAAATATCCTTTATATTATTCATCCATCAATTCAGGTTCCTGTTTATATACAGGGTGTCTGGTGGCAGATTTATGTTTTCAAATTTAAATAAAAAATAATATGGTTGACATATAATTTTACTAAAAGTATTAAAAGATAGAGTACAAACGCGGATTTCATTTGTTTAAAGAGAATGTCATCCAAATGTCTTCCATCCTGTTGCACACACACACACACTGTTCGAAACGGAGCCTCGTATTCCGTGCCACACGCTGCAGTAAACTTGGTTCAATTGCGCTGATTTCTCGCCGAATATTTTCTTTTAAGTCCACAACAGTTCGCGGATTGTTGGCGTAAACTCTCTCTTTGAGGTAGCCCCACAAAAAAAAATCCATTGGAGTTAGGTCGGGTGACCTCGGTGGCCACGGGATGTCCCCAAAGCGACTAATCAGTTTTTGAGGGAGATTTTCTCGCAACAAATCCATCGAAGCTCTGGCCGTGTGTGCGGTCGCACCTGTACCGCATCCTGTTGAAACTACGTGTGTGATGAGAATGATGAGAATGATGAATGAGCTCGCAGTTTCGGCAAAAAGAAATTCGAAATCATGAGCCGATAATTCTCACCATTGACATTCGTCGCTTGGCCCCGTGCATTTTCAAAAAAAAAATGGTCCGATTATCCCATTCGTGGATAAAGCGCACCAAACAGTTACCCTTGGGCAATGTAATGGTTTTTGGTGCTTCAGTCGAGGATTGCGAGTTCTTAGAGCCCAGTAACGGCAATTTTGTGTGTTGTTCTTGTTTACGTGTCCGTTTAAATGAAAATGAGCCTCGTCGCTCCAAAAAATGGAATTCACAGTGCGAAAGCGCTCCAACATGGTTTCACAAAAAAATTTGCGTGACGCAAAGTCATTTTTTTTCAATTCTTGAATTATTTGAATTTTAAAAGGATGAAACTTCATATCTTTTTTAAAAATTTCATGCACGCATGCTCTTGGAAGTCCCAGTGAAGCTGCCCTTTTCCGTATCGAAAGTCGTGCATTTTGACGTAAACTGCGTTCAACCAGTTCAATGTTTTCGGGGGTCCTTGACGATCGACTAGGTCCTGGCCGTGGTGTGTTCATAGCCGAAGCAGTAGCGAGGAACCTCTCCACCCACGAACGAATTAAATTCACACTCGGCTCATCGCCTATCCGTCGAATATTGAAATGTGAACAAAACTGTCGGCGAGCGAGTACGTAAGAATCGTTACTCTTGAAAAATGCTTCAATAGCGAACGCGCCATGCTCACCCGACCACTGCACCACTGCACCACTGCACCACTGCACCACTGCACCACTGCACCACTGCACCACTGCACCACTGCACCACTGCGACATCGTGACTAAGAAATCCGCACGATCGGTGATTCTAATGACTGACCACTGACCACCTTCCCCACCACCCCGCACTGTTTATAACTTATTGAGATATTCGTTTTTTAAAATATAAATCTGCCGCCAGACACACTTTATATAACGTAGTAAGTTGTGTAACTTAACGAGTTATAATTTTCCGATTGATTAATTGACTGGTCGCTAATTGTAATGTTGTATAATTAATATCATTTATATCTAAGAGGAAAACAACAAAGCTTTATCAAAACAGGTATTAATATATATATATATATATAAAATAGGAATATATAATTCCTTGTGACCGTCTAGGTCTAGGACTATCACAGCATGTATTGCAGCCTCCAAACAGTAGTATGCACATGCTTCCGGTTTCAAGGGAGTCTTGGCTAGTAAAATTACTGCGGTAAAGAGACTCCTATATCTAAAGGCGACGAGCGCAATGTGGTGGAGTGTATACCATTGATATGAGCATGGGTATGATTTATCATCAAGTGAATATGTCGTCTGCACTTGTTGCTTTGTCGAATAAAAAAATGTATATATCAATATATCTCAATAAGTTAATGATAGATATGTTTCAACGGTTTTATCCGTTTCTTAGATAGTTCTTCAAAGTAGTACACTACACTCGTCATTAGTATAATTTGTAGTGTACTATTATTGGCGCGCACGGCGTTTCTCATTAGCTGTAAACTGAAGCGCGACGACCTCGATCGCAGTTGTCTTATCAATGTAAGGTGACCACATTGTTCCAACGACATTTACACCGATATATTATTCTTCATTGAAGAACAACTCAGTTAAGGACTCTTACTCCGTGGCAGAATGATTAAATATAAGGTTGGAAAATATCTCCCTTCCGCTTTTTTGTTCTTTATTCAATGCTTTATAAAAAGTGTTACAGTGATCGGATTTAGTTCAAATATGCGCCGTTTTGTTCGATAATCTGTTTCCATCTAGACGGCAACTTCATAATACCTCCCTCGTAGAAGCCCCCCTCCTTATTTGCGAAGAACTCGGACATCCACTTTTCATAAGCCTCTTTTAAGTTCAACTTTACACCACCAAGGGCGTTCACCATGGACAGGAACAGGTGGTAATCACTTGGCGCTATGTCCGGGCTATATGGTGGATGCGATAAAACTTCCCATCCGAGCTCCCGTAGCTTCTGACGAGTCATCAACGAAGTGTGTGGTCTGGCGTTGTCCTGGTGGAACACTACACCCTTCCTGTTGGCCAATTCTGGACGCTTCTGGTCGATCGCCTGCTTCAAGCGGTCCAGTTGTTCGCAGTAGATGGTAGAATTAAGCGTCTGGCCATATGGGAGCAGCTCATAGTGGATGATTCCCTTCCAATCCCACCAAACACACAGCAAAACCTTCCTGGCCGTCAATCCCGGCTTGGCCACTGTTTGGGACGATTCACCGGCCTTCGACCACGACTGTTTTCGCTTCATATTGTCGTATGTGATCCATTTTTGGTCGCCAGTCACCATCCGCTTCAAGAATGGGTCGAGTTCGTTCCGTTTCAGCAGCATATCGCAGGCGTTGATTCGGTCCAGAAGGTTTTTTTGCGTCAAATCATGCGGCACCCAAACATCAACCTTTTTTTCGTATCCAGCCTTCTGCAGATGGTTTAAAATGGTTTGGTGACTAACTCCCATCTCCTGGGCGATGTCACGAGATGCCACATGCCGGTCTAACTCGATGTAGTCCATGATTTGATCGGTATTTGTCGTCACAGGTCTTCCGCCGGCTGGCTTATCCATGGTGTCGTTTTCACCGGCTCTGAATCGTCGAAATCATTCCTCCGCGGTTCGAAGTGATAGAGTACCATCCCCCAAAACACCATTAATCTCACGGAACGTTTCTCTAGCGGATTTGCCTTTAACGAAGGAAAACTTTAAAATAGCACGAATTTCGGCGTTAGTGAACTATGTGTTTACACGTCTATAACTGTTAAACGCAATATCCAAACTAATTATGCATAGCGTCGTTTTGTAGGTTATGTCAAGACCTTTCAAATTATGTATAGTATTGCCAGATACGAGCTCTGTAGCGCTTTGTACATAGCCGCGAAATTCAAAAGACAAAAAGGCGGAAGGGAGATATTTTCCAACCTATTATGCCACAAGCGTTCACCACGTGCTCGTTGCCAACTGCGGCGTCCGTGTCATTAAATTCATATTGATGTGTTATTTATATCGTACTGGTGGTAGGTCTCCGTTGCCGGCGACTGTCTAGGCGATTACCACCGCAGCTCCTATAGCGGCCGACAACCAATAGTATGCAAACATTACTGTGTTCCGGTTTGACGGGGGCCATAACTAGTGTAATTACTGGGGCAACAAGGCTCAACATCTCTCAGACGATGAGTATAATGTGGTGCATTGTATACTATCCTAGTTAGCGATACGTTGTTACGGGCAGGCGTATCACTTACCAACAGGTGAATGTCTCTATATGTCGTTGAATAAAAAAAGGTGGCAAGGCAAGTATTAACTTCTAGCATTTCTTCCCCACCCTTACTTACGGCGTAGAGACACGGTGCCTGACCATCGGGCTGGTCCACCGATTCAAAGTAGCACAGCGACAGATGGAGAGATATATGCTTGGCATTTCTCTAAGGGACTAAATCCGAAACGAAGAAATTCCACGGAGACCTGAGGCTGTCGACGTAGCTCTCAAAATCTGCAGGCTGAAGTGGCAACGGGCCAGTCATGTCTGTCGTGTCAGTGACGGCCGATGGGGGAGGAGTCTTAGAGTGGAGGCCGCGTACAGGCTACAGAAGAGTAGGACGCTCTTTCTCCAGATGGACCGGTTTCTATTATCATCAAGGCACTCGAAAGTAGGTGGATGCGAAAAGGTGAGGATCGCATTTGGTGGAAGACATTGGAGAACGCCTATATCCAGCAGTGGATAAACAGTCTGATAATGAAGATAAATTAACTCCCTGATGTCTAAAAAAGAAAGTATATAATAATGAAATCTGAGCTCTGTTTAATAAGAAAGTGGAAGAGAAAGAAATGCGCCCTTATGTAATATATTCTTTTGTACTTAGTTAATAGGGATTGTGACGTCATCAGTTAAAGCGGAAGCGATTAGACTTTACACGCTATAACTACATTATCAACATTCGCATAACTTGTAGATTATAACTTCTTGTTAATATAAATATGTTAGCAGTCGCAACAGTCGCAGTCGGCTACGGTAACGGCCGGTGGCGCCACGAGTGTGGTGACACTTGTCATCCGCGAAGAGAGTGGCCGAGTGCGTTGACCCCGTGGTATTGAGCAAGCGGTGCGGCCCGGTCAAGGCCGCGCGCGTTGCCCCACATCCGAGGAAAGTGGGCCCTTCGCCGACCTTCCACTTGCGCTCGACGTGCCGCCGTGGTTTAGCGCGGGTTGCGTCATTAATCTGTCGTCTATTGTGTAACGAACGAGCTTGTGTAACGTTCGGTAGAACATCGGAACATCCATTTGGTGCATTGATGTTTTGAAGGTCTACATCGCCCACTTGTGGTCGCCGAAGAGCTTTCGTGATGTGAATCTTTATAACAAAACTAGGTGTTCCTCGCGCGCTTTGCTGATCACAACTACTCCGCAACTACCTTCGGGTACAGAATTTTGTAAAATCTATTCTTAGTTGTTCCCCAAATTGCAGAAGCAATATCTCTAACAAATTTTCAGTGTTTGTGTCTACCCGTTTCCGTGATCTCACGACGAGTCGATCAATATCTGGTCACCTGCCATGAAGAGATAAAAATTAAAACACGCTGTATTTACATTCGCTCGTCACTACTGCAAGTTATCATTTTTAATTGCTGTACTCCGACTACGAACATATGAGAGCCAGATTATAATTAGCGCGCCTGATGCGAGCTACGGCGTCATTGGCACTTAACACTCGAGAGAAATTGATGTCAAGAGTTATTTCAAGGAAAGGATATAAGAAAGGTTAAGTTAATACGCTTTGATCTTTATAGTGGGGAAACAGAGTTCAGTAGCGTGAAAACTGATAGCGGCAACCCACTGGATCCTAGCAACAATAGACCTATCAATGTGGAGATCTTTGGGGTAGGCCTATGTCCAGCAGTGGACGTCTATCGGCTGATGACGAAGGTACAAACTCTATGTTTTACGGTGCAAACTGTGCAAAGAGAATTTTTAAATTTTTGTTTAATTTAATAAGTAATATTCACGTTAATATAAGAAATCATCATGACTGAAAATAGTTCCTATTGCTCATATTCTTTAAGATTATCTGGTTGGAAACTAAACGTGAGTTAAACTTCATTACATACAGCGTAATCAGTGTTTGTTTTCCCGCTTTATTTGTATGTATAGAGTAGCAGAACAAAGATGTTCAACAAAAAAATCGATTCGATATCGTCCATACAGAGTGTCAAATCATCGTAATCGATATTCATTCGGACGACGGTGAACAAAAAAAAAAATTAAACAATTCAATTGCGTCGCGAACAGAGGCGGGACGACGTGCGACAAATGGCGCCGGCTATAAATAGTATATAAAAAAAAACAAAACACCGCCGCGATTTGGCGAACGACCGGCGGCGCGACCTTGCGCGCCAACGACGATACGACGATACGACTGATCAATCGATACTTATGCGGACGTTTTAATATCATCGATGCCTGTCTATTTGAATGCAAGTCGACGAATTGATTTCACACAACCGGGCGATACCAGACAGAAGCGGAAGCAATCAAACGTAATGTCGTCGTCATCAGCCTATGGACGTCCACTGCTGGACATAGGTCTCCCATAAAGATCTCCACATCCGTTGGGCGCTGCGGTGCTCGCATCCAGCTGCTTACCGCGACCTTACAATGAGCATGGCCTGCGCTACCGCCGGATATTAGAGGTCGTCGTTAATAGGGGTTCATATGGGAGGGACTTCGGCCATTTCCCACTCTGGCCTAATGCGGGTTGGTGGGAGCCGAAGCCTCGTTTGTTGATTGTCATCGTGCACCACGAGCAGATGCAAGCTTGGGTCCTGTGAGTTATTGTGTGGGATCTCTTACCCCCCACAAAGTAATATCAGTGAAATATTATATAATAAGAATAGAAGATATGTACTATATTGATTACTATATAAATGTAGCACATTAGGATATTTGTAAGAATTTTTTTTTTTTTTTTTTATATTGTCACGCCTTTTTCCCAGTAGGGGTAGGCAGAGGTGAATAAACCACCCACGTTTCGCCAGATGTGGTCAGATTAGGTCCCATGTAACAGGGGGCGAGCCTGTTGCCACTTTATTGGGACCACTACACAAACACACACACAAAGATGATATCAGTGTGCGGGTTTCCTCACGATGTTTTCCTTCACCGTTTGTATCTCACTGTTGTAACTAAAGTTCACAAATGTTCATAACTTAAATATTAAGTCATCGGTACATGCCGATGCGGGTGGCCCAGGACCGGTCTGAATGGAAATCTTTGGGGGAGGCCTTTGTCCAGCAGTGGACGTCTTCCGGCTGATTGGATGGATACATGCCGAGGTTTGAACCCGCGACCTTCGGAATGAAAGCCGCACGCTCTAAGCATTAGGCCAGCGAGCTACTTTGTAAGAATAAATAATAGAAACTCTATTTATTACAATTAAAAAAAGAGTTAAATTAAAAAAGTCTAGTTTTGAGAATTTGTTTTCAGTCGAAAATAATTTATCTAACGAAGAAGAGAAGGGTATACGTATTTATCTATACTGAGCGAGAATGAGATAAATCGAGTGTCTCTGTAGTCTCCATATCCTTATTCTCCTCTTTATGCTTTGCTTTGCAGCGCCTCCACTAATAGTTTTCTTTGTTAAACAATGTTCATAAACCTCATGGGCACTATATTCTCTCTCCTTCTCTTTGTTTAAGTCAGTGCCTTAATGCTGAGGGTCGTGATTTATTATATAGTTTTAAATATGTTATGATGGCGCGCTACGGGGAAACTTGTGGTATTGCAACATCCGCTGCGGGCGTTATCGTCGTGTTGTTTGAGAAGAGGTCGTTGCATTACCACAGTGCAACGACTCCTGCTGATAAGCGTTGGTGGTATCAACATCCGTCGTAACATTTGCTGGTCTTGTGTATGCGGTGCAGCTATCACCACTGTCGGGAGTGAGGACTATTCACTTCCTTATTACATTCACCTGATGCTAATTGATGTGCCTGCCCATAACAATGGAGCGTTAGTTAGGATGTTATATATCACCATCATCAGCCGATAGACGTCTACTGATGGACACAGGCCTCTCCCAAAGATCTTTACACCGGACGGTACCGCGTTGTTCGCACCCAGTCAGTTCCTGCGATTTTCTCCTCCCGCAAGGTGGACGGACGTTCTGGGATGATATACACTGCACAACATTGAACTTGTCGCCGATTACAAAACGAGACACACTCCCTTCAAGCCGGATCACAACAATGCTTGCACACTATTGTGTGTCGGCTGCAATAGGCGCTGCGGTGGTATCTACCTAGATCGTCTTCGGCACCAGTCAAATATAAGTTTGTCAAATATAAGTTTGTCAAATATCTCCCTTCCGCTTTTTTGCTCTTTATTCAATGCTTTATAAAAAGTGTTACAGTGATCGGATTTAGTTCAAATATGCGCCGTTTTGTTCGATAATCTGTTTCCATCTAGACGGCAACTTCATAATACCTCCCTCGTAGAAGCCCCCCTCCTTATTTGCGAAGAACTCGGTCAGCCACTTTTCACAAGCCTCTTTTGAGTTCAACTTTACACCACCAAGGGCGTTCACCATGGACAGGAACAGGTGGTAATCACTTGGCGCTATGTCCGGGCTATATGGTGGATGCGATAAAACCTCCCATCCGAGCTCCCGTAGCTTCTGACGAGTCATCAACGAAGTGTGTGGTCTGGCGTTGTCCTGGTGGAACACTACACCCTTCGTATTGGCCAATTCTGGACGCTTCTGGTCGATCGCCTGCTTCAAGCGGTCCAGTTGTTCGCAGTAGATGGTAGAATTAAGCGTCTGGCCATATGGGAGCAGCTCATAGTGGATAATTCCCTTCCACTCCCACCAAACACACAGCAAAACCTTCCTGGCCGTCAATCCCGGCTTGGCCACTGTTTGGGACGATTCACCGGCCTTCGACCACGACCGTTTTCGCTTGATATTGTCGTATGTGATCCATTTTTGGTCGCCAGTCACCATCCGCTTCAAGAATGGGTCGAGTTCGTTCCGTTTCAGCAGCATATCGCAGGCGTTGATTCGGTCCAGAAGGTTTTTTTGCGTCAAATCATGCGGCACCCAAACATCAAGCTTTTTTTTGTATCCAGCCTTCTGCGGATGGTTTAAAATGGTTTGGTGACTAACTCCCATCTCCTGGGCGATGTCACGAGATGCCACATGCCGGTCTAACTCGATGTAGTCCATGATTTGATCGATATTTGTCGTCACAGGTCTTCCGCCGGCTGGCTTATCCATGGTGTCGTTTTCACCGGCTCTGAATCGTCGAAACCATTCCTCCGCGGTCCGAAGTGATAGAGTACCATCCCCCAAAACACCATTAATCTCACGGAACGTTTCTCTAGCGGATTTGCCTTTAACGAAGGAAAACTTTAAAATAGCGCGAATTTCGGCGTTAGTGAACTATATGTTTACACGTCTATAACTGTTGAACGCAATATCCAAACTAATTATGCATAGCGTCGTTTTGTAGGTTATGTCAAGACCTTTCAAATTATGTATAGTATTGCCAGATACGAGCTCTGTAGCGCTTTGTACATAGCCGCGAAATTCAAAAGACAAAAAGGCGGAAGGGAGATATTTGACAACCTAATATTACCAAGATCCTGATTTCTTTAAAATTTCAAGTTACATCTGTAAGGAAGTTGTTTTATTTGTTCATCTCTTTACATGAATGGGTCGCCGTTTTCTTATTTCCCTTCCATTGTATTGTTATATATTTACATTTTCAGTTGTCGGTCATCAATTAAATTCCGTGAATATGCGAAGCTGTAGTATCAGTATTACTCATTTGTCAAGTGTATTCTGAAGCCACATCGGTGCCATTAGTCATTAGCGAGCTGATAGCTGATTATCAGAAATCGGTGTCAACTACAACTCTCGTGAGAAACCTTTCAATGTACTTAGACCGTCTTATTTGTTACATTATATTGTGCTCGGGTATAAGGGTCGCGCATAACAACTCAACGGACCTAAGCCAACCTCATCTGCTCATGGTGCAGCCTGCTAATCAACAAACGAGGCTCTGGCTTCCATCAACCATATTGGGCCATAGTAGTGAGAAAAGGGCCCAATCCCCCAATATGAACCTCTACAGACGACGACTCCTAGTGACTGGCGGTTCTGCGGGCAGCACAGGATCAATCGATGTGGAAATCTTTGAAGGAGTCTTATGTCCAGTAGTGGACGTTTAGCGGCTGATGATGATGATGATTGTGTTCGATAATACTGCGTCTTAAGCTATTAGTCATGTTATGCGAGGATCCCCATTTCGATGAACATCATTGATTTAGAATGGTGTCTTCGAATTGAATCGAAGTAGACATTCATAACAGAACTCGAGTTTACTTGGCGAGAATTTTTCATGTTATGTGTTTGGAGTCTGTTTTGTTTAAGAAGTGAAGTCTGATGTTAACTTGTTCTTCATATCCAGTTAAAACCGTAATAACTGCGACGTGATTATAATAACGTTTGACGACGATCTAGTGAAGCTTGCGCGGAACCGCTGAATGCGGAAGCACAGTGCTAATTGCTGTGAAGATCTTTGGCGGAGGCTTATATATAGAAGTCATCGCCTGTCGACTAATAAGGATATAACAATATATAGTGAAACTGGTGGTAGACCTCTGTTGCTGGAGACCGTGTCTACAGATACCACCATCGCAGCTTGTAATTATGCCGCCAAACTATATCGTGCTTATATTACTGTATTCCGGTTCAAAAGGCGTACTAGCTAATGAAATTACGGGAATGATGACACTATATTATAATATATATACATAATAACATTAACTCTTAACATCGCTTCTCTCGGTTAATTTACTTTAACATATACGTTAGCTTTCTATTGTTAAATTATAAACTAGAACAGTAATTTGAACCCTACAAACACCCTTCAATTGCAAGGGTGTTATAGGGTTATGCACTTTGTTATGCCCCAAACCCACACATAGAAGAATAGACATGGTGCCAACGTGACTGATTAAAAAAAAGCAGATACATTCATTAGTACATCGACAATGTTTACTCTTCAAATCCCCCACTACCGACAGTGTATGACAGTATCAGCACAGCACCGCGCAGCCAATTACACCCGACACATATGATAGTCGCTAATGTGTATCATGTGTGTGCGTGTGTGCGTGTGCGCGTGTGCGCGCTTGGTGCGGTGCTTGTACGGTGAACACAATTAGCGGGCACCGTACTGGTCATGTACCATAGAGCAACGGTTAGACTTTACAATGTTATTGACCTTTTATTAGGCGCTTTCTCTATTGTTCATTTTTTTTATTGGACGAGTCGACGGATATCTTTAGTGATGATGTGACACCTTCCAACAATGTGCCGCTAGGTAGGATGATACACGACATTGTACTCGTCGTCTTAAATCGAAATTTTATAATCTAGTAGTTCCACTAGTTAAGTTTGCACACTAATGTTTGTCAGCAAAGAGTCGCTGCTGTGGTAACTACCTTGACGGTTCCGGCAACAGTTACCTACCATCAGTAAACTGTTCTTCAGTATATACATTCAGTAATTTTTTTTTAAACTCCTGGAAAACCAGCACCTGGTAGACAGCGCAAGAAATGGTTTGATGACATAAAGGAATGGATCGGTTTTAAATACCATCAATTAAAAAGAATTACTGAGGATCTAATTGGTTTTTTCAATCCGATCGTCAAGCTTCAGTTTGAAGAAGGTACCTAATGATGATGATGATTCTGGTGAGAATCGCGGGAATCCACTGGATGCGAGCAACATGACTCCGATCGATGTAGACATCGTTGGCGAAGGCCTATGTCCAGCTGTGAGCTTCTATCGGCTGATGATGATGATATATTTAGACTAATGTACCGTTTGACAAAATAACACTAAGGGGTAAAAAGCTAAACGTACATGATAATGAGTCACACTTGACTAAGTCAAGATTTATCTGACCCCCATATTCCAATTACTGGAAGACAGCAATGGTCCTATAGCAGCTTGACAAAAAGAAAGTAGACAACTATCCAAGTGGCTTTGAAAATATACTATCAGTCTTAATCTATCTATGCCCTATCTGAAGCAGTGTTTGATTACCGGAGTGATGACCGTATGATAGCCGCGTGCTACTGTCTGGGTATGGCAACCTACTTCAGATGCCATGAACTTAGTCTGGTTACTTTGAAGGTGCCTTCGCTGTGAAGGCTGCGCACTTGTGGAATTGTCTACCACGTCACATTCGAGAGTCAGTCGCTTGCTATATTTATATCTAAGCTGCATCGCTATCTTCTGAACAAAGGCGGTTGATAACGTGACTATTTTCCTTATTTAAATGTGTACTTGTTTATATTTATGTATAATACGACGATGTAAGTACTATCTATTTATTTTACTTCTCCCGGACTCCAGGGTTGCCTGGCAGAAATCGCTAAAAGGGAACAAGGCTGCCCTTACTTACGTTTAGATTATAAGTTTAGCTTTCCATAATCGATCTTACAAAGCAAGCGATAATTAAGTTACAATTGTATTCAATGATCAACATGTTTGTTTGTTCGTGATAACTTGTTACTATGATATGGGAATTATCATTAAAATGTATGAGGGTACACAAGGGTCAGGTGCGTGGTGGATTAACATAGCATTTAACATTGTATACAATTGGAAGCGGAGCGATATAGAAAAAAGTGAACCAAAGTTGAATGTCCCGTGGAATCATTGGAAACAGACATTATCGAAGTGGTCATACAAGAAATTGAATGCCTCCCCCCATTCATGTGTTCAGCAGTGAGACGGCAATAGGCTGAAGTAATGGATAATGATGATTAATCAATGTATCGCAGCTTTTGATGTGTTTGCTCTTTGACGGCGTCTTGTACTTAAAATTACATTTGTTAACATAAATATAAGTCCTTTGTTACTCGATGCTAAAATGTATGTAAAGGATTGAATCACAAGAAATATGATAGACCAGTTGTTCCACAGCCGCTTTGTGGGTTGTAACACCTCTGCAACCTTTTCGGGGGTAACATTTGGAAAAATCCGTTCGAATCTGACCTACACTCGGCAAAAGGAATATTCCTACCAACTTTTAAATTTCCTGGTCTTATGGTTCCAGAGATATCGTAATAGATAGAATATACATAGGTGGAAATCTCATTGTCATCATCATGAGCCGAAAGACGATATTGCTGGCCATAGGTTTGTCTCAAAGATCTCCTTATGCATTCGGCATGGCCTCTGGTATCGCTGGGCAATAGAGGCTGTCGTACGTTGGAGTTCGTATGGGGAATTAAGCCATTTACCACCACGCTGGCTCAATGTGGTTTGGTGGGAGGGAAATCTCATATATATATACACTGTTATAATGTACATACACATAAGTTTTGAGCTATACAGGCAATAGGAAGTAATTATAAAAATGTGGGTTGCGGCGGGAGAGAGTGGATCACGGCATCTCAGCCGTGCTAAGTAGTGCTAGCTAAGTAATCTAAGCATGTTAGACATCGCTAATCTCATTAGAAACAGTACTTTTTACCACTAAGCGAATAGATAAGCAGGTCGTTCACCTTATATGTCACGCTCATAGTAACATGTCGCCGCTTACCATGTTAGCACGGCACTTTAACGGGCGGATCTCATGCGGAAGATCCAACTAGGTAAGGAAGTTGTTTGATGAATAGCTTGTGAAATTACTAGGATTGAACTACACTTGAAGACCAAAAGTATTTTTGTTAATTAATAAAACGACGGGACCGGCGGGATCGGCGGGATGTTCACCTGATGGTAACTGATACGCCCGCCCATAACCATAACCATAAAGTCTCGTTAGCCCAGTAATATCACTGGCTACAGCGCTCATCACCGTTATGTTTGCACACCACTGTGTCTGCTTCAATAGATGCAGCGGTGATATCTACCTAGAGGATTTCCGGCAAGGGACCTACCGCTACTAACTGTACCAGTAAATAGATATTTTAACTGTCACGTTACTAACGATTAAAGTGCCTCGCCAACTAGTGAACGTTGGCCATCAGCGTGGTACAGTCATTTTTGTCTCTGGTTCGGCGGAACGATTCGGACGCCCCGGAAATACCAGCGTGTACAAACATAACTGTATTCTGGTTTGAATGGCGTTATATTTAATGTAATTGCTGGGGTAATGAGACTGAAGATCTTATGTCTCCAGGCGACGATCACAGTACAGTATATAACATCCTAATTAGCATCACGTTATGTGTAGGTGTACCGTACCACTCACCGTCAAGTAAACCTCCCCTTTTGTCTAATTGCTTAGTTGAATAAAAAAAAAACAAAACTTTGTCTTTAACACCTGAACGTATACTATACTAATGTAGACCGAATGGAGTTAAGCTATAACCAGTCGCCCAACTTGTTAGGTGACGATGCGTCACGTAACTTAATACCTCTGCGATTATGCTGTTATATCAATTAACGCTCGCTTAGATTACTTATCAAGTTACGTAGATCAGGATTATTATACCAGACTACCTGCTACCTAACTTACACCTCTGGCACAGGGGCTCATAAGAATCACATGTCTTTAGTACAAGAGAGCGCTAAAGTAATTCATCTTCTATCAATCTAACTAATCAGATACTAGACTGGCATACTAAATTATTATTTTTTAAACAAGCGACGAAACGAGCGAGACCTTCACTTAAAGGTGAGTGATATCCTTGCCTGCCCATACCAACATAACTCTAGTCAAGATTATATATACTGCACTACATTACACTCGTAGCCTTCGGACATACGATGTGAAATCTCGTTACCCTAGTAATTTCACTACGTACAACGCTCTCCATACCAGCACACAGTAATTTTAACGCACTACTGTTTGTCGGCAGCATTAGGAGCTGCGGTGGTATCTATCCAGGCTGGTCTGTGATAATCGAGACCCATCACCAGAATTCAGAATATATTTCTAAATGGAGTGTACCAGTATTACTAGTAATAACTTTAAATTACTTAAGTGTTAAGACAATTAGAATCTTTAATGGTTTATCGTAATTTTAGATTGTTTACTGTATATTTAATTAATTATTTAAATTATGATTTGTAAACAAACAGTTTAGACTTAAGTATAATTAACTAAATTATGCGCTAATTAAGTGTTGTTCTAGATTAGCCCGTATAGCAGTATCAATGCGAATATCCAGAACAGTGTATGGATGTTGTACATATGTGTGTGCATATATTACAAAAGCATTCATTGATTTGGTTATGTGTTAATTACAAATATCATTAAGTAACGAAAGCAGTGCAGCTATGCGCGCCTCCTCGGCTTACCTAACTCACCTACGTCAATAAGCGGACAGTGACCGACACACCCACCTATGTAATATTTCTTTCCGTTGAATTAATATACCGTAACTTAGCTAATGGTCCCCAATTAAGAAGAAATGGTATAGAAGATAATGAAAAGTAGTGTCAAAAGAGAAATATAGAACTAAAAAGATTCTAAATAAGAGAGACAGTAGTACGCAAAAATGAAAAGAAAAGACTCTCACCCGCCCCACGCAGAGGATGCTAAGAAATAATAGACCCCAGTGAAAAAGCAACTGCCATCCATGTCTTAGCTGATTGCCCAAAACCTGCCCTACAAAGATACAACTTAAGACAAAAAATGATTAGCAGCATCGATGGAGTCAGTCAACCTGTGTATGTCTATACAAGAAAAATAGAGACGAATCTATGAAATATATAGAAGTAGTATAATACTCAGTAATGATATATAAAGCTTGATTATTAGTTTACTATTACCTAGTAACGGTGTACGATATTGTTCAAAGAAGGAATTAGGACGGAGTACAGACGAGACAACAGAATTGGAAGATTATAATGGTATAGAAGAAGAAGAGAAAGGAAGGCGAGGATGAGGAAAGAAATTGTAAAAGAATTGAAGGAACGAAGCCCAGGCCCACGAATGCGAGGGTGGGGGGTACGATCATAAAAAATATACAGTATTGTTCAACTTCACCTGCATCGATGATCAGTTGCCTATCACTTAGGTGTGCTCCACTATTGTGCTTCGGATTCCAATGTTGTGATACTCCCGCCCCCCTTTAAAATACAATGTTGTGTAAGTTTACATTGCTGGTTATGGAACTGGAGCTGTGGAAGTAGCCCGGGTCCTCGCGGTGTCGACTACAATGTATACGTATACGTTACATGTGAATTACAATATTATAATGAATTACGTATACCATTGTTATAAAGTTGTTGTAATCTGCTCGGCCTACAGGGCAGGCTCAAACATGTATATGTACACTATAATAGTATGATCTCATTCATCATCACTGTCACCAGCCGATAGACGTTCACCGCTGGACATAGACCTCTCCAAAAGATTACCATATCAATCGGTCCCTAGTTGCCGGCATCCAGTGGGTTCTCACGACTCTCACCAGATAGTCGGTACACCTTGTAGGATGCCTGCCAATACTACGTGTACCGGTACGCGGGCGCCACTCGAGGACCTTACTGCCCCATCGGCTGTCGGTCTTTAGAGCGATGTGCCCTGCCCACTGCCACTTAAGTCTAGCAATCTTTTGAGCTATGTCGGTGACCTTAGTGCTTCTGCGGATCTCCACATTTCTGATTCAATCGCGCAGAGAAAGTCCGAGCATAGCCATCTCCTTTGCCCTTTGGGTGACATTGAGCCCCTTCATAAGGCCGACAGTAAGGGGCCACTTCTCGGGTCCGTATGTCAACACTGGCGACACGCATGAGTTGAAGACTCTCGTCTTCAGAGACTGCGGTGTCTGAGACGATGCGGTATGGTCATCGTTATCACAGCTTAATCACCTTTCCTGGTTGTAGGTCTCTATTGACGGAAACCGTCTAGGTAGGTGCTACCGCAGCGCCTATTGCAGTCGACATACAGCACTGTGCACACATTACTGTGTTCCCATTTAAAAGGTGCTGTAGCTAGTGTAGTTACTGGGGTAACGAGACACGACGTTTTATGTCTCAAGGCGACGAGCGAAATATTGACGTCGTTATGAACAGACGTATCATTTCCATCAGGTGTACGTCACTTCCGGTCGCTTCATTAAATAAAAAAAAAATATTATGGTAAACATCAGAGAGAGGTCTAAGATTGGATGAATATTCTTTACATAGTGTCACAGTCACTGATGCGAGATTCCTCTGTTACAGATGCTGCTGGAGAAGCGGCTTTGCATCTTGGGCGCGGAGCTCTCCGAGTTGTCGGTATTCGAGAGACTCCTGCGCTTGACCGGCACGCAGCTTCGCTTGCTGCAATGCTTCCAGGTATGTGGTACACATCACCATAACAATCGTCATCAACATCTCACCTGATGGACGGTATACTATTGCTTATAGGTCACTTATTATTCTTCAGAATATCTTTCAAACTCATCAGATGTAATTTTTTTAATTGTTTTATCATACTACTTATTTTACTGCTATTAAGTAAATCTTCTTGTGAATGTTGATCTTGATACGTTTTATTATTGAAATCGTACAAAAACAAAGTTGCGGATAAAGCTTAGGAATGATAAATACGAAAAACAATCAAATGTGATCATCACAAATGTTTGCAACGGGAAAACGCGATCCTCATTCATATTCTCTCTTCCTGCAATCGAGTATCGAATAGCAAACGATGTTCGATGAGTTGTAACATCAGTATGCTCGTGATAGTAACAATAATTGATAAACAATCTATAATATTCAACTTGAGGCCCTTGTCCCAGCAGTGGGGACGCCTATCGGCTGATAATGATGAAGATCGACAGTATTATATTTTTTGTTCCGCTCCCACACGCCGACCTTCACGGTAAAGGGCCTGCACTTTTCTCAAAAGGTCAGAGAGGTTTGTTGCTTTGACTGTTGTTTATATGGGACCAAGTGACGACACAGACAGGAAGTTAGCTGATGGTAAGTTATACATATTGCACTGCGCATGCTCGTCACTGGAATGTGCGATGTTTGAGTACAGTTCCTGATACAGGTCTTTGTTGTCGGATACAGTGTAAGTAGGAACCACCACCGCAGCACCTATTGCAGCCGACAAACAGTACTGTGTTCCGGTTTCAAGAGCGTTATGGCTGGTGTAACAATATTTAAAATTTTGTCTCAAAGCAACAAGCGCAATGTGGTGCAGTATATATCATCCTAATTAGCGCCACGTTGTTATGGACAGGCGTAACAGTTACCATCGGGTGAACCCGTCGCTTTCCTTGTCGCTGAATTGAATAAAAAAATATTGTTTATAAAATAGTAATTGTCCATATAACGCAAACCATAAGAAATACTAAGTATACTTTGCCAAGTGGTCGCTCTAAAGGTACATTATATGGTATTTATTTGTATAATAGGTTGGGGAAAAAGAAATCCATTACTCTTATATGAACTTCAGGACTTTATTTAACATGCTTCGGATTGTCCGATTTGGGTCAAATATGCACCGTTTTGTTCTATGATTTGTTGCCATTTTAAAGGTAACTTCATAATGCATCTCTCGTAGAAGTCCTGGTCTCTATTTGCAAAAAACACTAGTAGCCGATTTTCACAATCTTCCCTAGATGCCAATTTTTTATCACTAAAGAAATTTTGTAATGCAAGAAAAAGATTGTAATCGCTTGGTGCCAAGTCCGGACTGTATGGCGGATGCATTAAAACTTCCCAACCAAGGTCCCGAAGTTTCTGGCGAGTCACTGTAGACGTGTGTGGCCTAGCGTTGTCCTGGTGGAACACGACACCTCTCCTGTTGGCCAATTCTGGCCGTTTCTGGTCAATTGCTATCTTCAAACGGTCCAGTTGTTGACAGTAGAGATCAGAATTTAGTGCTTGGCCATATGGAAACAACTCATAATAAATAATTCCCTTCCAGTCCCACCAAATGCACAGCAGAACCTTCCTGGCCGTTAGTCCTGGTTTGGCCACCGTTTGAGGTGCTTCACCGCTCTTTGACCATGATCGTTTTCGCACAGGGTTATCGTATGTGATCCATTTCTCATCTCCAGTCACCATCTGTTTAAGAAATGGGTCTATCTCATTCCGTTTGGCCAAGGCTTCGCAGATGGAAATTCGATCGATCATGTTTTTTTCTGTTAATTGGCGTGGCACCCAAACATCGAGCTTCTTTTTGAATCCAGCTTTGTGTAAATGGTTTAAAACTGTTTTGTGGTCCATTTTTAGCTCCTGGGCGATGTTACGACTGCTAACATGCCGGTCAACTTCGATCATTTCTCCGATTTTATCGACATTTTCGGCGACCGGCCTACCTGTGCGAGGTGCATCTTTAACATCAAAAATTCCTGAACGGAATCTACGAAACCAAAATTGCACATAATTGGCTATTACAGTATCGGGTCCATAAACACCATTCACAAGTTTAGCCGCCTGGCTTGCATTTTCGCCTTTGTCAAAGAAAAACTGTAAAATGTACCGAAATTTCTCTTTGTTCACTTCCATTTTTAACACCCTGTGACTCACAATTGAATGCACCAAACAAAAAACAGCAAAAGAATTTTTTTACTGCGAAATGTCACCTTTCCAACGAGCATAAATCTGAAACTGTTTGATCGATACTTTACGAGAAATTTATCACTACAGCCATCTACCGAAAAAATAATGGATTTCTTTTTCTCCAACCTAATATTACTAAGAGACAAGCCGAGCGGGACCTGCGACTGATGGTAAGTGATACGTCTGCCCGTAACAATGTGGTGCTAGATAGGATGTTATACACAGTACCACTTTACTCTCGTCGCCTTCTTCTTTTTAAGGTGCCTCTCCGACTAGCGAAGGTTGGCGGTCAGAAACACAAAATTGAGTCTCATTACCTCAGAATAGCACTTGCTACGACTACCTCTAAATCGGAACACAGTAATGTTCGCATCAATCAATCAGCCGGAAGACGTCCACTGCTGGACAATGGCCTCCCCCAAAGATTTCCACTCAGACCGGTCCTGGGCCACCCGCATCCAATGGTTGCCAGCGTCCTTGACCAGGTCGTCGGTCCACCTTGTGGGGGGCTGCCCACGCTACGTCTTCCGGTACGTGGCCGCCACTCGAGAACCTTTCTGCCCCAACGGCCGTCGGTTCTGCGAGCTATGTGCCCTGCCCATTGCCACTTTGCGACGGCGACCCTTCGAGCTATGTCGGTGACCTTGGTTCTCCTGCGAATCTCCTCATTTCTGATTCGATCTCGCAGGGAAACTCTGAGCATAGCTCGCTCTATCGCCCTCTCGGCAATCTTAAGCTTGCGGACAAGGCCCAAAGTAAGCGGCCACGTCTCTGCTCCGTATGTCATCACTGGCAAAACACACTGGTCAAAGACTTTTGTCTTGACTACACACTGCGGTATATTGGACGAGAAGATATGTCTTAGCTTCCCGAATGCTGCCCATCCGAGTTGGATTCGACGAGAGATCTCTTTCTTGAAGTTGGACCTACCTAGTTGGATAGTATGTCCGAGGTAGATATATCTGTCAACAACTTCAAGTGTAGAGCTTCCAACTGTTACTGGAGTGGGTACAATATGGACATTTGCCATGATCTTGTCCATATTCATTTTAAGACCCACTCGTTGTGAAACTCTACAAAGATCATCGAGCATTGTGTTGAGGTCCTCCATGGTCTCAGCCAAAACCACGATATCGTCGGGAAATCTAAGGTGCGTGATGTACTCGCCGTTGATATTGAAGCCATGTCCTCTCCAATCCAGAAGCTTGAAGACATCTTCCAATGCAGCGGTGAAAAGTTTCGGAGATATGATGTCTCCCTGTCTTACTCCACGCTGCAATCGGATCGGTTTCGAGCTCTGATCTTCGAGGCGGACTGACATGGTGGCGTTCTCGTACAAGCACCTTAGAACATCGACGTACCGGTGGTCTATTTGGCACCGTTGGAAGGCCTGCAACACGGCCCATATCTCAATAGAATCGAAGGCTTTCTCATAGTCTACAAAGGCTAAGCATAGGGGCTGGTTATACTCATGGGACTTCTGTATAACCTGCCGCAGCGTGTGAATGTGGTCTATAGTGCTATAGCCTTTACGGAATCCAGCTTGTTCGGGAGGCTGGAAGTCGTCGAGCCTGATTGTGAAGCGATTCGTGATGACTCTGGAAAACAACTTGTAAACATGACTCAAAAGTGAGATGGGTCTGTAATTCTTCAACTGGGTTTTATCTCCCTTCTTGAAGAAAAGCACCACCACACCTCCGTGCCATGCCCGAGGCGATCGGCCTTCTAGTATGACGGAATTGAACGACTTCTGCAGGACTTAGAGGATCGGCTTTCTACCAGCTCTCAGAAGTTCAGCTGTTATTTCGTCATCTCCAGGTGCCCTGTTGCCTTTAAGCTGATTCAGAGCCACACTAATCTCGTGTAGGCTGACAACCGGGATATCTTCACAGTAGTGTCGGGCTAGACCAGCTCTTGGATCTGATGCTAGTCCACCAGGAGAACATGTAGTCGTGTACAGCTGTCCATAGACCCGCACAATCTCCTCCAGAACCTCGGCCTTTGACGATACGATCCTGCCCTCCTCTGTCTTCAGCCACGTCAACCGGCTTTGCCCGATAGACAGATCTCGTGCGAACACTTTTGAGCCTTTGTTCCGCTCTATTTGTTCGCATAATGTTCGCATACCGCTGTGTATGTCGGCTGAAATAGGCGCCGCGGTGGTACCCACCTAGAAGGTATACCGTAACAGAGCCCGAACAGAAATATGTAGTAATATTTCTCTGCCGTCCGACTCCTCGCCTTTTCCAAATGCGCATGCGCATAAGAATCACGAGTACGGGGGACACGATCGATATCGAGTTAAAGCACTGAGAAATGAGAAACCACGATGTATTTACAAACATAATACTAAAGTTTCATTGTGCAGCATTTATGGCAGCCTAGCGAATGGAAACACTATGCCTTAATACTACCTTTATTCATGGTAGGTTTCTGTTGCCGGAGACCGTCTGCAGTGGTACTATATAAGTATTATATAAATAATACTCATCAGCCGATAGACCTCCGCTACTGAACGGGGCCACCACGACATCCTCGTATCGATCAGTCCTGCGCTGCCCGCATCCAGCGGCGTGTGTCAAGGCGAAGAGCACAATGTGTTGCTGTGTATATCATACTAACTACGGCCACATTGTTGTAGGCGCGCGTATCACTTACCATTAGATGAACGTCTCGTCATCGTCAGCAGTAAGGCGTCCACTGCTAGACATAGGCCCGCTCAAAGACCTTCACATCGATCAGTCCTGCGCTGCCCGCATCCAGCGGCGTGTGTCAAGGCGAAGAGCACAATGTGTTGCTGTGTATATCATACTAACTACGGCCACATTGTTGTAGGCGCGCGTATCACTTACCATTAGATGAACGTCTCGTCATCGTCAGCAGTAAGGCGTCCACTGCTAGACATAGGCCCGCTCAAAGACCTTCACATCGATCAGTCCTGCGCTGCCCGCATCCAGCGGCGTGTGTCAAGGCGAAGAGCACAATGTGTTGCTGTGTATATCATACTAACTACGGCCACATTGTTGTAGGCGCGCGTATCACTTACCATTAGATGAACGTCTCGTCATCGTCAGCAGTAAGGCGTCCACTGCTAGACATAGGCCCGCTCAAAGACCTTCACATCGATCAGTCCTGCGCTGCCCGCATCCAGCGGCGTGTGTCAAGGCGAAGAGCACAATGTGTTGCTGTGTATATCATACTAACTACGGCCACATTGTTGTAGGCGCGCGTATCACTTACCATTAGATGAACGTCTCGTCATCGTCAGCAGTAAGGCGTCCACTGCTAGACATAGGCCCGCTCAAAGACCTTCACATCGATCAGTCCTGCGCTGCCCGCATCCAGCGGCGTGTGTCAAGGCGAAGAGCACAATGTGTTGCTGTGTATATCATACTAACTACGGCCACATTGTTGTAGGCGCGCGTATCACTTACCATTAGATGAACGTCTCGTCATCGTCAGCAGTAAGGCGTCCACTGCTAGACATAGGCCCGCTCAAAGACCTTCACATCGATCAGTCCTGCGCTGCCCGCATCCAGCGGCGTGTGTCAAGGCGAAGAGCACAATGTGTTGCTGTGTATATCATACTAACTACGGCCACATTGTTGTAGGCGCGCGTATCACTTACCATTAGATGAACGTCTCGTCATCGTCAGCAGTAAGGCGTCCACTGCTAGACATAGGCCCGCTCAAAGACCTTCACATCGATCAGTCCTGCGCTGCCCGCATCCAGCGGCGTGTGTCAAGGCGAAGAGCACAATGTGTTGCTGTGTATATCATACTAACTACGGCCACATTGTTGTAGGCGCGCGTATCACTTACCATTAGATGAACGTCTCGTCATCGTCAGCAGTAAGGCGTCCACTGCTAGACATAGGCCCGCTCAAAGACCTTCACATCGATCAGTCCTGCGCTGCCCGCATCCAGCGGCGTGTGTCAAGGCGAAGAGCACAATGTGTTGCTGTGTATATCGTACTAACTACGGCCACATTGTTGTAGGCGCGCGTATCACTTACCATTAGATGAACGTCTCGTCATCGTCAGCAGTAAGGCGTCCACTGCTAGACATAGGCCCGCTCAAAGACCTTCACATCGATCAGTCCTGCGCTGCCCGCATCCAGCGGCGTGTGTCAAGGCGAAGAGCACAATGTGTTGCTGTGTATATCGTACTAACTACGGCCACATTGTTGTAGGCGCGCGTATCACTTACCATTAGATGAACGTCTCGTCATCGTCAGCAGTAAGGCGTCCACTGCTAGACATAGGCCCGCTCAAAGACCTTCACATCGATCAGTCCTGCGCTGCCCGCATCCAGCGGCGTGTGTCAAGGCGAAGAGCACAATGTGTTGCTGTGTATATCATACTAACTACGGCCACATTGTTGTAGGCGCGCGTATCACTTACCATTAGATGAACGTCTCGTCATCGTCAGCAGTAAGGCGTCCACTGCTAGACATAGGCCCGCTCAAAGACCTTCACATCGATCAGTCCTGCGCTGCCCGCATCCAGCGGCGTGTGTCAAGGCGAAGAGCACAATGTGTTGCTGTGTATATCATACTAACTACGGCCACATTGTTGTAGGCGCGCGTATCACTTACCATTAGATGAACGTCTCGTCATCGTCAGCAGTAAGGCGTCCACTGCTAGACATAGGCCCGCTCAAAGACCTTCACATCGATCAGTCCTGCGCTGCCCGCATCCAGCGGCGTGTGTCAAGGCGAAGAGCACAATGTGTTGCTGTGTATATCATACTAACTACGGCCACATTGTTGTAGGCGCGCGTATCACTTACCATTAGATGAACGTCTCGTCATCGTCAGCAGTAAGGCGTCCACTGCTAGACATAGGCCCGCTCAAAGACCTTCACATCGATCAGTCCTGCGCTGCCCGCATCCAGCGGCGTGTGTCAAGGCGAAGAGCACAATGTGTTGCTGTGTATATCATACTAACTACGGCCACATTGTTGTAGGCGCGCGTATCACTTACCATTAGATGAACGTCTCGTCATCGTCAGCAGTAAGGCGTCCACTGCTAGACATAGGCCCGCCCAAAGACCTTCACATCGATCAGTCCTGCGCTGCTCGCATCCAGCAGCTTTCTGCAATCTTCGCCAGATTGACGGTCATCGTCAGCATGTCTTCCGGTACCGCCGGCCACTAGACACCGACGTTTGTAAGGATTTAAATAGGCCATTTCCCACCACGCTGGCCCAATGCGGGTCGGTGTGATAGGTTTTATGTTTTTTTTTAAAGTATCTTATATTTATGTCAGTCAAGAGTTGCGATATTACTTAAAAGTTGTATACGTAACAGTTTTCCCACGCGCAGAACTACTTCGTTCATTATAACATAATGTCTGATCTGATTTCTCCTAGTTTTTATTAATAAATATATTGTTTAATAAGTTCTTGTTAAAAAAATTATCTTTGTTCACTTTAAGCAGGAAACTAAGTATAGGTTTTTTCACGTTTAATTGCAAATAACTGAAAATTCTTTTACGCATTTTCAAGTATATGTATTGGAGTACGGTGACGTCGTTACCATCCATTTTTTTCGTGGAGAATTCCTGTAATGGATTACCTATTACTATGGGAGTATTACCTATTATTATGGGAGCAACAGAAGAGATATGCCGCACTCTTGCAAGCTAAAACATCACGGTTCCTTAATCATCGCTTTTGGTCCGAACCACGGAAACGCTTTTGCGCAAAACCATGGCTTCGGCAGCGATATGCGTTGATGAAACCTCGTCTAGGGGTGGAGCCGGCGCTTTCCACCCCAATTAAAATAGGTAGGAGTACAGCGCGATATCTCGAAGCCTCCCCCCTATCTTACCTTATCTACGTCTCACACGCAACGTTCAAACGAAATGGGGTAAGCATAATAAAACAAACAAGTCGCTGCTGATAGAATAGAAACGAATTCTCCAGCTTAAAGAAAATTTTTATCTCCAATGTATTTGTGTGTGTGTGTGTGTGTATAGAATATATTTTAATTTCCAGGCGGTGGTAGAACATGGGTCGAAGCTGTCGACGGAACTTGCAAACGGATATGTTGCTAGGTGCGAGACTGGCTCACAGTCCAAAGATCATCTCATCCATCTGGGCCTGAAGCTGGGTAGGTAGAGAGATTAGTATAATGAGGATAATAACAATGCAGAATATTACCTTCGCAAGTGTCATATGTTGAGTGAAGTGCATGCACATCATGGATAATGTCAGGACAAAATTATTCAGTTAAGTTAAAACTTACTTCTGTCGCGTAGAGTACTAATTAATATTGTTCCCAAGTAATATATGATGAAGACTAAAAAAATTATCTCGGAGGCGTAAAACATCTTGGACGTCTTATGTCTTTGAGATGGTGGTAACTGTGGACTGATGTTCGTGAGGACGTAATGGAGAGTTGAAGTAGTTCACCATACATATGCGGATGCTGGATGAGGTTTCTTTTAGAAAGCCTGCGGTCCAATGAAAGGATACAAGTATGTAGCGAATGATTTGTATATTTGTTGTATGTGATGTGCGTGCAGGCAGTTTCTTCAACGAGGCGGGCTGGTACGCGGACGCGGAGCGCGTGCTGCTGCAGTGCCAGCGGATATGCCAGGCGCAGCCGCAGTCCTCGCGCAACAGGCGGCTCACGCTCGAGTGCTGCCATAGGTCGGTGCAATCAAAAGCACGCCAACCCCAACCTTAAACACAATGGAGACACTACAATAACCAGAGTCAATACTTTAAGTGTCATGCTGATCCAGTGGAAGGTGACGGACTTCGCATGCCGATGCTATAATACTGTTTAAAGCTGTCTCTTTGGGGGGTGTAAGGGGTACGGCACAACTAACGGGACCCAAGCCAACTTCACCTGCTTGTGGTGCACCCTGCTAATCAACAAAAAAAATGACTCAAATCCCCCTCATATGAATCCCTACAAACGACAGCCCCTAGTGCCTGGCGATGCGTGAAACACAGGACCGATCGATGTGGAGATTTTTGGGGGAGGCCTATAACCTGCAGCGGAGGTTTTCTATCGGCTGACGATGATGATAATGATGAAAGCTGTCTCTTGTGGTATTTCTTGGAATCGTACAATTCGAAATGACACAATGAAACATAATGTAGCAGCTATAACCGATTTATATATATACATGTCAATTATGCATATATGAATAGGGGTGACGTTAACTGGTTATTGCAGATTGCTGAACACACAGTCCGCATACTGCTGCTTCCCGGCGGCGGCTGAGACGTACACGCTGTCGCTGCAGCTGCTGGGGCTGCCGGAGCGGGTGGACGAGGAGCTGGAGTGCGACCCGTCCGCCCTGCTGCGCGAGTGCGTGCGCGAGCTGCACCGCGACGACGAGGACCTGGAAGACAACAGGTACACACACACTATACGCACGCACACAAGCTACGAGAGAACTACATCTTCATATCTATCATCATATAAAATCTAAATAAACAATGAAAATAAGGATTTAAGATGAATAAACAATGAATTTAAGGTGAGGAAGATGTTCACGTAATGATATGACGATGGGGTACAAAATGGTTACAAAACACGACTATAATAAATGGGAAGCCAGCGTCATTGGTTGCTTGTGCTGGTAAGCGGGAGTAGTGGTAATTGATGTTTGTAACATAAACTGTACGCAGTAAGTGTAGTGTGATGGTATAGTAGCCAGGGATATTGCGCGTCGGCAGGCCGGCGGGCTGCATGGCGGCGGGGTGCCGCGCGGACTGCGGCTCGGCCTCCCTCGTGGCGCGGCTGTGCAAGGAGTTCAGCGCGCTGCACTTCGTGCGCTGCGACTACGGCGCCGCGCACGCCTGGAGCACCCGCGCGCTCTCGCTGCTCACGCCGCACGCGCCCTCCAGGTTACACAGCACCGCGCCCTTATTATAACCAACAGACTACTTTATAAGCAAAAACATCAACATCAACATCAACATCGTACAGAGTTTCTTATATTTATCTATCTATCTCTTGCGTTAATAGCGTTTCCTTATAAACTTCGCCAATGTCGAGTGTATGTAATACTCTGCCTTATAAAGCGGGCTTCGTGAACGAGTAAAGTCACAGATTGTAACTTAGAATTAAGTGAGTAGGTAAGAATGTTTGATGACAGGATCGCCGCCGATGCACTTCAACAGCGATCCCGTCATCGGCCCCATTCTCCTATTTTAGAAGTACATGCATTTGTTGAGTATATTGTCTATGCACTTATGGGACTGGTGGTCCGCGTGCAGGGTCGCTGTGGAGGTGATCCGCGCTTGCGGCAAGGCGTGCGTGGTGAAGCGGCGGTTCGCTGCGGCGGGGCTGCTGCTGCGGCAGGCGGTCGCGCACGCGCGCCGCGCGTTCGGCATGCGCCACCCGGTGCACGCGCACGCGCTGTTGGACTACGGCTTCTATCTGCTCAACGTGGACTCGATCGCGCGCAGCGTCGCCGTGTACGAGGTGCGCTCGCGTTGCAACGCCAATTAGAAAGATTAATTAACATACGAGATCAACTGGTGGTAATCGATACTCTTGTGTATAACGATGTTATTTTACTTACTGCTGCGCCATTGAACTTGAAAGAGTAACGTATACGTATATGGGAGGTTAGTTGTGTATAATCCCCCCGCAGGAGGCGCTGGCGACGCTGCGGCGAGTGTTCGGGCGCAGCAGCCTGCACGTGGCCACCGCCCAGGAGGACCTCGCGTACGCCCTCTACGTGCTCGAGTACTCCTCCGGGCGCTTCTATAAGGCGCGCGACCATGCCGAGAGAGCCATTAGGATCATTGAGGTAAACAACACTCTCCCATCCCATACTACTAAACCGACATTTTTAGCACACGTTTTAAAATATAGGCACGTTATAAATATATCTATTTTTAAATCTGTCATAGTGGCTAAACACTTCCTTCGTAATACGGAAGTCCCTGCTATGATTCCGGAACATACAGTAGAGCTGAGTAGGTAGCAAGGTTTTTGAAAACCGATTTGGCTAGCTACCTCCTTCACATTGTGATCTGCATCGCTGTATTCCGGCTGGAAACATATAGAAGCTAGCGAATTCTGAGCTTAACCATCCACAGCCTCATACTCATATAACATTGTGTGAAATTTAGGTCAAATGGCCCATCATCATCATCAGCCGATAGACGTTCACTGCTGGACATAGGCCTCCCTCAAATCTAGGTTAAGTGGTTGCTCATTGTAAATAAAAAAATGTATATATCTGGCTATACCATTACATGCACAAGGCTAAATTTTTTTAAGTTTATAATTATGCAAACACATCTGTACACATATAAAATCACTTTTATCTTATTAAAGTGTCAATGTTTTTTTATTCAAATTCACAGGTATAAATACGTTTTGTAAACTTATGACATTCGCAGAACTTGGTACCGCCCGACCACCTGCTTCTCGCTTCGGCTAAGCGCGTAAAGGCCCTCATACTAGAGGAAATCGCGCTGGACACCCCCGCCGGCCAGGACATGAGCGGTTAAAACAAACATTTATTATTATAAACGAAGTTCGTTTCTGGTGGCGAACTTGACTGATTTATATTTGAACTAGAATTTAATTGTCATAGTACTTCACCATGAAACATTTGTTCCTCACTCACCACGCCATGATACCACACAGTAACTGTGGAAATTATAAGATTGCGTGTCCTGTCAAAGGAGAAGGAGAGAAAGAGAAGAGTGTGGGAGAGATATAAATGAATACTAATTATCTATAGGTGATTTGTCTTTTGGGATACTAAATAAATACTTCTGGAAGTATTAAGAAATACAAATATTTTGTGTAAGAGATATTATATAGAATTACAAGGCATAATTTTCGTTTTATAAAATTGACAAATTCATCACACAGAACCGAGCCTGCTGGAGGAGTCTGAATCCCTGCACAAGGCGGCGTTGGTACTGTCCATGCTGGCATTCGGCGAGAAGAACGTGCAGACCGCCAAGCACTATGGGAACCTGGGTCGGCTCTACCAAAGCATGCAGAAGTTCCAGGTGAGATAGGGACTACGCTGACTGTCAAACTTGTCACTGTTGGTCTTTCTTTGAACGGAACGTAATACATTTTTACTTATGATTGACTAAATATCAATTTATAATAAAAAAAGCTGGCGCGACCTTGATTCATATTAATGTAGTAATTTCGTTTTAATACTCCGCGCTGCAGGACGCTGAGACTATGCACCTGAAGGCAATCGCGATCAAGGAGGAGCTGCTTGGCGCGGAGGACTACGAAGTCGGGCTGAGCGTGGGCCACCTCGCGTCGCTCTACAACTACCACATGAACATGCACTGCGCCGCCGAGAAGCTCTACCTGCGCTCTATTGCAATAAGTCAGTTTTACTTTTTTTTTTTTAGTCCTTTTGGTATCTTTATGTGGATACTCTGAACCTTGTAACGCCATTGACTATACTATTATGGCGACGAGAAATGTAAATATGTTAAAAGTGGGTTAGAAAGATTTCTATCACTATTCTAACCTCGCAAGTTAAACGGCCTTTAGCCGGTCTAGGTAGCGGTCCGTTAGCAGAACGGCAGCGAGAGCATTATCACCTTTTCCTAGGCGTTCTAAACAACAAATGAACCCTGCCGGTGTTATGGTGCTGTACCAACATTTTATCTAGCGTATTATTTTTATCTTCACGTCCTATTACTTATCTACAAATACAAAACTGACACGTTTTTATCGACATTTAATTTTTTAAACTACATTTAATATTACACGTTTCCTACCTAAAAAGACAGTATGTAGTATTTTTTTATTTGGAAAATTTACAATAACTTATAAAAAATATAAGTATCCGAAGTACCAACTAAGTAGGTTTTCACATTTATGTCTCCTGGTCGAAGTTGTTCGTGAGCACTATACATTTGAACATATTTTATTAAATACAATTACAACACGTTATCGAGCCAGCGCTTGTTTAATTAAGATTTCAATAGACGCGGCTTTGTTGTGTATAGATCAAGATCGGCCCGGTCAACCAATTCATTAAATTCCTCTACAGATCTATTGAATAATTAATGTTTTCTATTGTTAGACTTGCAGAAGGGAATATACAAAGAGGTAGAGCGTCGCTGTGATCTTGTAGGAATATATATATTGATTTTCGAGAGTAGATACGGGGAGTCCATGTATGATTGAGCTATTTTAGCTAATAATGCAACGTCAACGTTTTCCCCGTCTTTCTTGAGGATATGATGTCTCTTGCATCTCTCTTCATAACTATGTTAGGTACATCTTGCAGGTATATTTTCAACGCCATCTATGAATACACAAAAGAACTATTTCAGTTTGTGCTATTTTTCATTAGTTTAACCATTAAAATTATTAGAAATTTACTGAATATTTCTTTTGTGGTGATACGTTAGAAAAGCTCTAGGTGAATATATAAATAATAAATATTGAAATAATTTTTAATATTTACTTAATATCGTGCATGTGTTTCTATATATATTTTTATTTATGTATGTATATATATTTATGTATATATTTGTGTATTATATATTATATTGTATTTATTTGATGCACCTACCTCATCATCTCTGCATCACCCACGGTAGACTGGAAGATAATGCCGATGGCATTAAGTCCGCCTTTACACGAGGTTTATAAAGTTAAATTTAAAAAGTAAAATATATACAAACATGGCAGTTTACGGGACTGTACTATTTGCAGGCCTGAAGCTGTTCGGCGAGCGCTACTCCGGCCTGGAATACGACTACCGAGGGCTGGTTCATGTGTGCATGCAGCTTAAACGGCACGACCGCGCCGAGCACTACAGCGCGCTGCTGCAGCGATGGCACGGTGCGTGGCCGCCGCCCTCACTCACACAGACACACTACACCTCACGAACTAAAGTAAAACTTTTACAAACACCACATTGCTATTGTCATTGTAATTAAATTAGCTAGCCACCACTACATGTGTTATTTTTGTAATTAACTTACCGTCAGGTAAAGGATTACTTCACACGAAAATATTATATATTTTTATTGTTTATGATTACAGTTAAAACTTATTGAAATGTGGATATGTTTTAGAGCTGCGCGAACAATCGAAGACAGAGCAGCAGCCGGCGTTGAACGACGAGCAGGTGCTACCACTTGACGAGCTGCTGGCCCGGCTGGAGGTGCAGTGAGCGCGCAGCGCCGCCCGTGCCGCCGCACCGCATCGCACCGCACCGGTTCACTGCCACTCATGTTATAAATAGATAAATCTTTATTCACTCACAATACGCAGTTAACCGGCATCTATGACGGTTGAGAATAAAATATCAAAGAGACGAGAGGAGTATCGAAACCCTTTGGGACATAATCGATTCATTGCTACTCAATAGAAGGTCTCTTTTTAACACTAAATCAAGTTCAACTAATGTGTAGCGTGTAGTAGTCTTTGTGCACATTCAGATTGTACTCAGTGGGGTGCGGTGAGGGGGGGGGGGGGATGGGGGTTGTCGGGAGCGAACGGAATCGCTCGAACTCACCGCGCGATATGTGATCATCGCACAGACAAACGCATTTAAGAACTCGTGAAGCTGTAGCTAATTCGCCAACCACGGCCGCGACCGCGACCGCGTCCGTGTCCGCGTCGCGAGGATGGATCGATGCGGGCCGTGGCGACATCTAGTGTTGAATTTAATGTACGTAGGTTTTATGCACAAGTGTAGCGTAGCTGTAGCGTTTGTAGAAATAACTGTTTTGGTGTCCGCGAGGCGGTTACCCGGCCGCTTGCTTACTTGACCTTGCGAAATGCATTTGTGATAGGAGCTTTCAATAGTCGCCTAACCAGTGGTAACTGATTAGCTACTATCCTCGTACTTCACATCTGCCGCCACTGCAGCCACACCACCACAGCCGCCAGGCGCGCGCCGGTGACTATTGAAACGTTCTTCCTCTAAGTTTATCATTTTATATAAATTATTTACTCAATTCAAGCATGGCTTATATCTTCATGTTCCTTTATATTAGTCATTTATTTTGTAAAATTAAATCATACTTCGGCTATTCTACATGTGATTCGAGAGCGATTATAAAAAATGTGCAATTTAGGGAGAGTTAGAAGATGTATGTATATATATAAATATTTATTGTATACTTGCGGACTATTCGTGCGGTGCCGCCGCGAGTCTAGATCCAGATATATCTGCAAGTCCTTAATAGTCCAGCAACTGGCGACTGCCGATCGTGAGCCCCGGACCGTGCGCGGCGCCCTCTCAACCTTATCTTAATGGTCACAGGGCCATTCCATTTTAAACTATGCTTCGACTACGTATTTACAAGTATTTTTATGGATGTTGTATTATAGACGCTCGCGTCAGCAGTGTGATCGGCTGTTGTGCGCGGGAATGATAAATAAAGGTTTTTAACGATCACTTTTAAATTTTAATTAACCTACTCTCCAAGTCCCACACATAATCGTAGTCGTCTTAGAAGCTACAAGGCAGCAAACTTCCTCAACTGTCGGTATAGATACACTATCTGGCATGTGTAGAGCAAATTTTGCTATTCCAGATTTGTAGGGCCCTTTAAGCTAGCGAAATTGCTCGAGTAACAAAACATCAAGGTGCTGCAGTGTTCATCATACTAATTAGCTCCACAATTGTAAATGTCCTGCCCATCGTGTGGACTATGCATCATAACTCAACGTATAAAAACTTATAGGAGAACTAATATTAAAAAATAAATTTCTAGTCGGGAGTAAATAATACAAGTATACAATTTACAATTATGTATTTGCAATAAATATATTAGACATTGTACTATAAAAAAGTAATAAATAAGCCAATTACATACACGGAATGCAGTTTAACTGAAACACTAAGTTAAACTTAATACTAGCCGAAGCAAAGGCACTTTCTTCAATGTTATCAACTAAATGAGTCGTTTAGATTTGAACTTTAGAAAATTCAAAGCACTGGGAATTTAGATATACTATTATTCTAGACCAAGAGTAAGTTTCTTATAGCAAATGTGGCGAAGTGTTTATAGAAACGTTAGTTAACCCATGCAGGGCGTGAGCTGTGACATAGCTGCTAATTGACTGTTACATATATAATATAAATAAAGTTTTGTATAACATTATTTCACTAATAATTACATTAAAATTATAAAACAAGCTTTTAAAATAAATCAGCAAAATAATAAAAAATAACGCGTGGAAAAACCGTTTCTGTTAATGACAAAGGAAATATAATATATTACATAACAATACTTTAATTACCTAATAATCGTTAACGAAAGTGTGCAATTTGTGTAAGTATGTCTGTATGTTCATTTGTTTATTTATGCATTATAACGCCGGTAAACCGTATGGTATGGTAGGGCTCCATGTAATACGAGGAGCTTGCCTGCCTGGACACCTTGTTCGGTTACACCGGATCATGTCTACGTCAGACAAATGTGTTAACTCACTAAATATACAAGCACAGCGCCGACAGCTGCCGTTGAGATGAATCGGATATTACAAACTATGGATGTTTACGGGAGGCTCAATAAGCACCGGAAGTTAACAAGTGTCTGTCTTTTAGAAAATAACACAAATTATTATAATACGCTCAGCTGTCTATAGTGTGATGTAATTTATGACAGGTGAGAGTTATTACCATTAGGTATACTACACAACGATAGCGGGAATCAAAAAATACAAAAAATTTTAATTATATGATGCACGTAGCTGCTGCCCTGCTGTGCGGCGGCGCGGTGTGCGCGTGCGCGTGCGCGTGCGCGCGGCGCCTACGCGGGCCCGAGCAGCGCCACCAGCGCGCGCTTGTAGTCGCCGGAAGTCTCGTTCTGCTGCGCGCCGCATCAAGTTCAGTTGATTAATGTCGCCGTTTGTTGTTATGTTGGTGTCGTCGCCGGTGTCGGTGTCGGTGCGCGCGCGCATCCGCCGTGTGCGTTGCATGCGACAGCGTGAGGAATGGAAAGCGGCGCCGTTAGCAAATTAAATAACACACTTTTAACATTTTTAGTTCGCCGTGATTGTTTCAAGTTAGATCGAACAAATTAAAAGTTAAAAGGAGACTAGCTTTTTCATATAGGAAACATTAGGAGGAAAGAGTTTGAGATAAAACTTATTTTTATCAAATACTATTATATAATAATATAAACAGTTATTATAAATTCTGAAATTACTCGATTGGTTATTAACATTGTATAGCAATAATAATCTTATATAAGCATTGGAATGTAGAGATTATTTATATAGTATGTATATATGTAACCTCACCTGCTGCCGCCGCCACCGGAAGTTGCGTTGCGAACAAAATTAAACAATAGCATAAGACGGAAGTTTTTACACGAACACGTCCAAAGCGTCACACAAGCGATTAAGTTATTTATGCTTAGTTTCATGCTATTGTTATTGTTTAAACGAACAAGATATACCAACCGCAGCGGCGCGCACTGCAGCGCGCAAGCAGCGCCGTGTGAGAAGGTAGTGAGCGCGATGTGATGATGTGTGAACATGTCGATCAGCACCACGTCCTCATGCCCATAAGGCGCGTCCTCTACCACCAGGTGAACGTTCTGCATATTTCGTCGCTTCTACGAACATCCGGCCAACGCACTGCACGTTCATCTAATCTTTTAGTCAATATATTTCTTTATCATTGTATGTTTGGTTGAAATTCCACTTTCATAGTGACTTATTGAATGTTCAGGTTCTAGGGTGTAAGGATAAAGCTGATGGTATACAGGACAGTGGACAGTAACATATTGCAAAGGCTAACGTATACCAAATACATGGCGCTCCGTTCAATATCGACATTCTAATCCCCGACCAAAAGACCGCGTGCTGATGATGTGCAATGCGCTGGGCCGGCGAGCGGCGTGCAGCACGAACCTCGAGATCGCTGCACAGCGTTTTGTCGTATATCCTCTCGTACTCCAGCTTGATGCTGGCCAAGTCGATCTCGGCGCGACTGGTGATTACGCGCACCAGGCAGCCGTCGTCAGTGCCGGCGCCTTGCATGGCCGCGCGCAGCCGCTGAGCGAACCACGCCGCTGCATTCTCCACGCACTCCACTGCAACAAGGGACGCGCGTACATGCCGGCGCTTCGCCCCCATCAGAAACGGTTCCCGCTATCCGAACTTTACCCTTTCACGAGTGACCTCTGAATACATACCTTCACTTATCTGAGGGCAGCTCTGCTCACACTGGTACTTTACAGCTACAAACTACCAACCGGTGACTCACCTTTAGCCGCTTATGTTAAAGTTCAATGAAATAACTGAGCTGTCACACATCGGGGAACTAGGATGGTGTACTTAACGTACCCTGATCTCGCTTTCGAGCGTCTTATCGTACATCCTCTCGTATTCGCGTTTGATGGCCTGCAGGTCTACTTCCGAGCGGCTGACCAGGATCCTGATGAGCGTGGTATCGTCCGTACCCAGCCCCTGCATCGCTTTACGCAGCCGCGTCGCGAACCAAGCGGGCGCACTCTCCACGCACTCCACTGAAATGTAGGTGGTTAGTACACCGACACTACAGTCGGCCTACGTTGATCTGAACTACCGTACTTCAGTTACTGCTACTTGTGTGATGATCAGAGCAAGTTGACAGTAGAGTTGTTTTATTGAACACCAGATCCATCCATTTATCCTCATTGTACTGACACAGCAAAGAAAATTTTTATTTCACGATAATTTTTTGAAATGATGATGGACTTGGATCCGTACTAACCTATGGCTGAGTAGGCTTCCTTCAGCTCTCCGTCTACCTCCGCCTTGATGGCCTGCTCAATTGTACGCCCGGATATATTCTTGTACTCTTCGAAGATTAGACGTAGCTGCGCAAAGCTCTCGTGTGCCAGGATCTGTGAGGACAGTAACGATCACTAGGCGCTGGACCTTAACCTTTAAGTTGGGTACCGCTTGGCAATACTGATGATACCTAACGCTTGAAGAGAAGGGAATATGAAAATTTATAAAAAAATATTGCTGTAACCGGAACTTGAATGTCCACCAGCATATCATCACAGTTCTGCCTGATTGGATTAATTTTATACGCTCGTGTTTTACCTTATTGAAGACCTCCTCGTCTGTGCCCCACTTGCCCTCGCCAGCGTCGTACAGCCGCTGGGCGCTGTCGGCGGCGCGCGCCTCGTCCACCGCCGCCTCCTCGTCGCGCGCGCCCTGCGGAGCCGCCTGGTCACACGCGTGGAAGGGACTGTCTAGCCCCGACCCTCGGACAACACGCACACCACACCACCACAACTATATCGCCTAACATATACTAATCTCTACACTGACTCTACCAATTTTATTTATAATCTTTCAACGAAATAACTTATAATATTACCAAGCTCCTTTAAGTATACTTTAAGTAATTTCAAAGCTACAATTACTTTATGAAGTTATTTCTAAACCAACTTACGCGAACCGGCATTGGGCCAGCGTGGCCTAAATCACCCCATATGAATCCCTACCCGATCGACGAGGGAATGTTTACGCCTATGTCCAGCAGTGGTACGTCCACTGCTGGACATAGGCGTAAACAACCGGATGATGATGATAATGACGAAACCAAATGTGGAGTGCGTTTGTCCGAAGATATGTATCTCTTGCGCAAGCAGTAAAGTAGTAGGTGAGAAGCAGAACACAAACACACACACACACACAGAAACGTTCACTTAATTGCAACAGGCCCATACAAACAATCAGATACTAGTTAGGATACTTACACAGCACCGCAATGCGCTCATCATCTGTTGATCAACACAAAGTAATGTCTGTACGCTACTGCTCGGTTGCAGAAATAAACGTTATGGTGCAGTACTTGTCTCCGTCTCAAGAGACCCACCACCAGAACAATCCCAAGTATGTCTAGTTTAAATCTTAATTTGAAAAAAGCATTTTCACACTACATCAGCGACGAGCGTCCGGTTAGTTTGCAAAGAAAATCAACGCACAAGCCACTTCCGGTTTAAACGATTTCACGTTAGTCTATTGTTCAGATGTTAGACACATTCACACAGATCCAATAATTAGTACCTACAGGTTTATTATGAAAAAAAAAACAGTTCCATTTTTTTTACCATCCACTGTTCTATCTCCACCATCAGACGGAGGTTTAAAAACTACTATAAAGTTTACTTGGTCATCATCAAAAGTTAAAAAGTATAATAGCCCTAATGAACTCTGTGAGAGTGGGCTCTGGGTCCCAACGGTGGGCACATAGGTGGATGGTTTATATTTCATGTCTTAGGTTAGTGATTAATAATTGATAGATATTAATTAATTATGTTACATACAGTAACGATGAGCGTAAGCAGCCGCCGGAAGTCGCCGGACGTCTCTGAGCACATGTGCTCTGCGAGTGGCCGATCGTACACTGTGGAGGAAGTCACAGTTAAAAGGTGAGGGATACAAAGGTCTGTTTCTTTCTGAAAAAAATATGGGGTTTAAGCACTAGGACGAATTGGTCTATCCTTGAAGATGATGGATGCGACATCTTGTACCATCAAGCGAGCATCCATCCAATACATTAACTAATTAAACGTTTTAAAACTGTCCGTAAATTTTAGTTTACTTTTTAGGGACTTATATCAGGCGATCAGATCAAAACTATGCTTTAATGTAAAAACTGCTCCGGCGTGGACACTAACGTCGCTCATACGCCTGCACGATGTCCGCGATCTCCTTCTTGGTGCGCGTGCACAGGATCTCTATAAGCACATGCTCGTCCGTGCCCAGGCCCACCATGCACTTGTTCAGCTCCTTGCACAAGTACTCTTCGGGGGGCAGCATCAGCGCGACGATCACGTCCTCGAAGTGCCCGCCCAGCTCGGACTTGAGGTCTTCGATCAGATCCTGCAATAGCCAGCTGCTATAGCAAAACAATTACGCACATTGTATATTAACAATAATTAGCTTCGCAAACAAAGCTGTTACAATAGTTGTATATTTACAGTGACTCATCAAATAAAACCTTCGTAGACAATTATTCTCTCACACGCCACACCATCCATTTAATACCATGTTATATCCGACATTCGAAAAAAATTATAACATCGCATGTTATAGAAGCGTATCCCTTCACACCACACCCACTTCGTTACTAATGGCAGTTGTGTACCAGAGACACTACTAATTAATTAATGAAATGAAAAATTCATTATCATACTGACTTTATACAAACATCCATATAACACATTTAATGTCATATCGCAAAAAATAATTTCCTGTCATCGATTAAATATCGATAAACAGCAATGGATGAAGTCGGCCATTAAATGCATTTTGGCGCGAAAACTCTAATCTCACATTTATATAAGTGCATTATTTTAAGACAATTTCTCGATTATTATGTTATTGTAATTATTGATAAGCAGTGTAAAACAAACTCTTTAAAATTAAAAAAAAAATGGCGAACATGTGTTCCCTTTTTTATTTAGAAAAGATTTTAATATTTAACAGAAATGCTTCATAATCAGATGGTAATTAATTTAGTAATTTTACTGCTCTAGACTATAACATAGAATCGTTTGTTTATAAACATAAACAAATATGGCCTTCTGTCTGTCGTCTTCATTTCTTGGCATAACTCAACATAACTTGATTCAGTTTTGAATAAAAGGAAGTATTGTGTGCCAACATACCCTGCCGTACTCATGAGTGAACGCCTGCGAGATTGCCTGACGCTGAGCATTGGAGCGTGTTGCGAGAATATCTATGATGGCCTGCTCATCTGTACCAAAGCCTTTCATAGCAGCCCGCAACGCTGCTGCATCATCCGCGGCGTTGAAATTCGCCACACCCACAACAGTTGGTTCACGCTGTGTTGAGAACATGTTATTTAAAATAATAAAAACACATCTCTAATGGGCACTTACCACCGAAAAAATTATTGACATTTCCAAACAAATTTAGAAAATAGCTGATAATCAATTTATGTTCAAATATCAGCCAAGCGCTTTTATTTGTGTCACTTTAAACAAATATTAGTACCACAGACACCCTGACTAAAACGTGTAACGGAGATAATTTGTTCATTCCTTGATCTATCTTAAAAATTATAATCACCATGGGGCCCAATATAACATTTTCATTTTGAACAAAAATAAAATGTTAGTAGATATAAATGTTTTTTATATATATATTTCGTCAATACACAGCATCTATCAAAATCAAATAACTATGAAAATTATTATTTAATAACTGAAAACCGAATTAAAAGACACCTTTTAGTATAAACTCTAAAATATACAAAAATCTTTACGATCCAGTGTTTAATGCATCTATTACTAATCGACGAGTTATTAGTATCTTAATTTATAATTTCACGATCAACTTATTTTTATTAATGACAAACCACTGTACACATTCCGGCCGACGTTATACGTTTTAATGAATACTCGGAGTACATTAAATTATTCATTGATTAACTACGTCGTTCTATATTCAGGGTCTTGAGATAGAAGCTTAGCTTCGTTCAAGACCCGCGGTTTCTCAGTGTATATGTAAATGTAAATACTGTTAATAAATCATTATTATTATTATTATTATTCATTAAATTTATTAAACAGGTTCAGTCACAGGGACCCGCCCAAAGAATCACGCCACGGTTCCTATAAGTACAAGTAATTATTATTAACCTATTTTTAGACAATTGCTTGAAAGATTTGAAAGATAGTGAGTATGGACTAAGAATGAATGAGTTGACCGTCAAGTGCCTCCTATACGCGGATGATCAAGTTTTATTGTCATCATCGGAGAGGGAGTTGCAAGCGATGGTCGACATGGTGCATGGAGCTTTAACAAGCAAAGGAATGAAAGTGAATGTAAGCAAGACGAAAGTAATGGTTTTTGAAAGAGAAGAATGTATGACAAACTGTGACATTATGATTGAGGGACAAAAAGTGGAACAAGTGAAAGAATTTGTATATCTGGGTTCACAGTTTACGAGAGATGGCAAGTGTGATGGTGATATTGAAAGAAGAGTTTTAAAAGGGAATCAAGTCAATGGGGCACTTCATAACTTTATGAGTAGCCGGAACGTTTCACAAAGTGCACGACTGGCTGTGCATAGAGGCGTGTTGGTCCCCACACTGATGTATGGTAGTGAATGTTGGGTATGGCAGAAGAAACATGAAAGTAGGATTAATGCTGTGGAGATGAGAAGCCTGAGAAGTATAACTGGAGTGAAACGGATGGACAAAGTGAGGAACAGTGTGATAAGGAAGCGGTGCGGCGTGGTTGAAGATGTAGTGACAAGGATAGAGAAAGGGATGCTTAGATGGTTCGGCCATGTCGAAAGAATGGATGAAAGAAGATTAACGAAAGAAATATACAAGGTAAGAATGATTGGAAAAATCGGTGCAGGCCGACCTAGACGGACATACTCCGATCAAATCGGAGATGTCCTAAAGAAAGGCCGGATCAAAAGCACACGCAACCGACGAGCGTGCATGAAGACGCTTATGAAAGTGGAGGAAGCGAGAGAGGTGTGCCAGGATCGTAGCAGGTGGAGAGAGGTGGTCTCTGCCTACCCCGCTGGGAACGAGGCGTGATATATATTATATGTATGTATGTATGTACAAGAGGCGACATACTTACATGTCCGGTCATCTTTAATAACGTTTAAGAATCAAATAAACTATTTTAGTTATAAAAATTAAGTTCGTTAACCCGCGTGAAATTAAAAGGTTAGCTTAAATTACGATAAAACTGATTAAAATATCGAACACAATCGCCCAATCACAATTAACTACTCTGACGTCAACGTACGACTACCTTGACATTTAAATTAAGTGTTGCTAGATGCAGTAATATAATCTTTTTATATATTATAAACAAATTTAAAACATATTACTATTAAAAAAATATAGTTGATTATTTTTTTGTTAAATTTGGTTGTTCATTTATTTATTTAATTAATACGGTAAACTGGCTGAATTTATTGTTGAAATATTATTATTAAATTAAATCATCACAATTGACTTTGTGCGTTTAGTTTATCCTATGTATTAATGCGTGTGTGTAATTCATGAATTAGGGGTAAAATGTTTATTTACTGCTGTTAGGTCTCTGTTGCCTGAGACCGTCTGGGTAGGTACCACCGCAGCGCCTATTGCAGCCGACAAACAGTACTGTGCAAACATTACTGTTTTCCGATATGAAGGTCGCTGTAGCTAGTGAAATTACTGGGGTAACGAGACAACATAGCGATGAACACAATGTGGTGCCGTGTAACATCCTAACTAGAGCCACATTGTTATGAGCGGGCATATCACTTACTATCAGGTGACCATCTCGATCATAACATAAGAAAAATTAAATTTTTGTTTTCTACCTATGACAACTATATTACCTACCATGACAACTCTGACTACTTTTTCTTAATTTGTGTAGTCTTTCGCAATATGTTCATTATTTATTTTATTTGCAGCAAAAAAAATAGCGCGGATGTTAAGATGGATGTGTGGTTTGACGGGCATGGATACAAATAACAATGAGTATATTAGAAGAAGTCTGGAAGTTGCTTCAGTGACAGAGAAATTGAGGAGCAAGAGGTTAGCGTGGTGCAAAGAAGTTGTGCAGAGGGATGAAGGACATATAACAAAGAAAGTAATGAGAATGAATGATGGTTATAAGGATAGAGGAAGACCGAAGAAAGTGTGGATGAGTTGTGAAAGATGAACTTTACGTTCATAAAATATTGCCTGATACCTGAGACGTTTGTCAGAATGAAATGTAATAGCTATGGGACCTCTTTGGTATTTTATCGATATTCATATCAAAATGAGTTTATTTAAAAAAATAAATTTTAACGACATTTAAAGAAAGATGAAAGAAAATGAATGATGAATTGGAAGGTATTTAAAAATTTAATTGCTGATTGGTGTACGGCCGAGATTAACGTTAAAATCAAATTCAGATTCATCACTGGAGCAATCCTGTAGATTAATAATTAATTATTTGCAGCGGCGTGAAAGTCGTCAATTTCGGTGACTGGTGAAACTCTCTTCCTTTTTTTATTAGGAGTCCATAATATTTTATCTCCCCTATCTTCGACCGCCATCTCCATTGATGATTCTACATACTTTTGTTTGCTAATTCGAGACTCTGTACCTCGTCCGATACCAAGAGCGTCAGCAACTCTATAGTACAATTGCTGCAATAGTAGTAGCGGTCTGCTATTTTGATTCCCGCGCTCAAAATACTTGCGCAAACGGATCACAAATCCGCAACTTTCACTATTCATAACAGTTTTTTTTATTCATTTTGGCATTATGGTACAAAAAAAAAACAAATAAGAAAATATAATAACTAAACTTAACAAAGTATCAGCAATAATGACAAAACGATATTAATGACGTAGCGGTAGCGTATACAAAGTGTGGCCTCGGCACTCTTACTGACAAAAATAATACGAATATCTTGTAACAACATTATTATATTTAATCATTTATACATAATAATGATATTTTCATACATTTATTTTATCAATATTCACCTATCAGTTGATTACACATCCCTATCAGTTTGTGAAACGCGTTTACGAAGTAAGCTAGCAAAAAAATAATAATTATTAAAATAAAATAATTTAAATTATCTTTGGTTTTACTAGTATATCTTTAATAACATGTACTTTTTTAAAAAAGCCTACTAGATTTATTTTCTAATGTCTAATTAATATTAGGGGGACCGGAAAGTAATGTCGTTTTCTTACGCTAAATACAAACACATACATTTTTAACGAGTCTTTATTTTTAATCAATGATGTATTCCCCATCATTGTCAATAACCTTTTGCCATCTAGTGAGTAAATTTTCAATCCCTGATCGATAAAAATTAATTGGTTTTTCGGCAAAATATCTAGAGATGGCATTTTGGATATCATCCAAATTTGCAAATGTTTTGCCACTTAAAAAGTGTTGCAGCGCTCGGAATAAGTGGAAATCCGATGGTGCAACATCGGGCGAATATGGTGGATGAGGCAGCACCTCCCACCCCAATTCATTAATTTTTTCTAGAGTTCGCCTTGCGCAGTGCGGTCTTGCATTGTCATGTTGGAGAATGACGCCTTTTCGGTTGACAATCGCTGGCCACTTTTCAATTAAAGATTGATTGACTCGCTGCAATTGTTCGCTGTAGAGGTCTGCAGTAACAGTTTCTCCAGGTTTCAGTAATTCAAAATGAACAATGCCGCGAATACTCCACCAAACACACAAAAGCGCTTTTTTGGGGTGTAAACCTGGCTTAGCAGTACTCCGAGGGATTTCATTTGGAGAGAGCCACTGCCTTTTGCGTTTTGGGTTATCATACAGGACCCATTTCTCATCTCCTGTGATCAAGCGATCAAAAAACGCTTCTGTGTTGTGTCGTTGAAGCAATAAGTTGCATGTGATTGATCGGTTAGCCTTATTCTGTTCGGACAGATTATGCGGGACCCAAACACCTGCTCTGCTTACTTTTCCAATCTGCTTCAAATGTTCTTGGATGGTCGACCAAGGTTTGTTGAGACTGTTTGACAATTCCTCGATCGTCTGACACGGATTTGCTTCCACTTCCGCCCTTAACACGTCGTTGTCTAACGCTGATGGTCTTCCTGATCGATACGAGTCGGAAAGATCAAAATTACCCGATTTGAACTTGGAAAACCACCTTTGGCATTTACGAATGTCCAGTGCATTTGGATAAACATCGCAAATGTTTTTGGTAGCAACTGTTGCGTTATTTCCCTTGCGAAACTCAAAGAGCATGCAATGCCGGATGTGTACCTCTTCTGGTATTTGGCTGGCCATTTTACCCAAAATTACAAAAAAAAATTGTAATTCAATTGTCTATAAGTAAAGAAATCACTATAACCTCACAATGTCTTTGGTACGCCTCTGAACAAAACAATGAGCTGACAAATGACAATCAAGTATTGGCATGCGCAGAAACGGCATTACTTTCCGGTCCCCCTATTAATTAAAAACTTAAACTTTTTCAATAAGAAATTTATTGTAGCTATATTTAAAACGAAGTCTCTAACCTCTCAGGTAACCAGCTATATTTTATGAAATATAAGAAATGTGAATTGCAAATATAGATGATTAATAATAATAGCTGATAGAGGGAAGTACATACTGTGTCGAAACCACATAGCTAGCAAAAAGGGATTTGCGTCAAAGACACAATTTTTACAGATAAATTAAATAGCTTATGACTAAAAACGGTAAAATAAAACAAGTTTATATATAAACTAATTTATTAAAGCATTATACTAACTATTAAAATATTTATTGCTACAAGTAATCTATGAATGTTTTGTGTAAAATTATTGTATCTCATCAGGGCAGTCTAGGAAATAAAAATTTCTATCTTTAAAGAACGTAGTAAAAAAATAATTACAACGCTTCAAAATTGGTACAGTGGATAGCAAAACAATTCTTTTTTTTACTTTTTCTTGTATTTTTATTTCTAATCGAGATGCAGACATTTATGCGAAATATTTTAAAATATTGAATTCAGGTGAGTCAATTCAATTTTGAATTTGATATCCTTGGTGATCTATTTAACATGTCTACCATTTCATTGAAATAATATTAACCTACACATAAAAGTTTTATTGAATAAAACTGCAAACATAATAAAATAAACCTACGCATACCACAGCTAAGGCGTCTTTTATCGAAATGAAATTGGGATTATACCTAAAATTATGTCTAAGATTATGATTTACTATTATATTACTTGAAAATATATATTTCATAAACTTATTTTGCACCAATGATTTTAATTCGTTTATAATTTCAATTAACAGCTACGAATCCTATATTAATTATTACTTTTCCGGTGTCTCTCAAGGCTGACATTGGTCCGATTTTGTTTTCAAACTTATCAATCGCGATATTTAGAAATATTAGAAAGATAACAAGGTAGTTGGGATCCAGTAAAGAGTGGTGGAACGTGTTTAAGCGGTATGGTATTCAATCCTTACAAAAATTATGTAAAATACTACAAGTGAAAACTCCTTTAAGAAGTAATTATGAAAAAGAAAGATCACGATATGATTTGAAGAAAATAGCACGGTAAGAAGTAAAATAATTAATGCATTTGCAATGCAATAGCAATATTACATGTTTGCTATTTCAATATATTTATATAATGTGTCTGTCTATAGAGGTTAGACGGAAGTACTTATTTTTACTTGTATATTTGCCATAAGATGCACGCCATGACTTTAACATTTGAAATTCTCTGACGCCAAAGACCGTGTAAGCACCGCCTCTGGTCCTACTTCTGCAGACAACCAGTAGTGTCCAAACATGACCGTGTTCCGGTTTGTAAGAAGAGAAATGTAAAAGTCAAACTGGTATGAAAAAAGAAATGAATTAATGGAAAAAGAATGCAAGTAAAGTAAGGAAGAGAGGAGAAAATAAAGAAAAGAAAGAAACAAGAATCAAATAAACTATCCGGGCCCCACACAACCAGGGGAACCATTGAAAAAAATAAGAAAAACCAAAAATATGGTGCTGTGTACTGCGAGCGACGTTAAGTGTGTGAACGTTTCGCAGTTATCGTTGTTTATTAAAAAAAAAAGCTGGAACAGGCGCGGCGACTGATTTACAGTAGTTTGGGCTATTTTTCAAAATAACTGCTAAAGGTAGACTGATTGAAAACAGTAATAAAGTTAACCTAATAACCGAAGAATTATTTCTTTTATTTATGCTTGAAAATCATGAAACATATGTTTCATGGACGTATTTATATGTCCTACCCGTAATCGCTATGACGTATTTATACGTTCAGCTCGATTAACAGGTTAAGAGTATTTAACTTACGTCCGTTGAGCACTATACGCTGTGCCATTTACATGTACTGTTGGCCTCCCGTTACTTTTATTAAGTAGATAATAGAAATAGGACATAGTAAGGACTTGAGTAAACAGCAGAGCGTCATTCCCACACAACCACCCGGTAGTCGCGCTTCACGTTGTCCACGTAGAAACCGTTCATGTACCGGCTGTTGAGGACTTCCGCTAGCTGGAAAAAACAAATAAACGTTTAATATTCTATTCAGCTCCTAATTCTGCCGACAAACAGTACTTTGCAAAAAATACTATGTTCCGGTTAGAAGGGCGCTGTAGCTAGCGTAATAACTAGGGTAGCAACACTTAATATTTTGTGTCAAAGCGACGGGTGTAATATGGTGCAGTGTATATCATCTCAACTAGCGCCACGTTCTTATAGGAAGGCGTAACACTTACCATCATAAGAACGTCCCGCCAGTTGCGTCGCCAGAAAGGCCGAAGAAAAACACATTGATACAAAATAAATCATTTAATTAAAAAAAATATATTATTTCTTTTCAAGTCTTGGTTTTCCACTATCTAGATTAATATATAAAAACATAGAAATACAAAATTTAAAAAACACACAACAAACGGTGACAGACATGGCAACATTCACGGTGCCGACTCTCATATGGTGTATGGCGAAAAGCCTTCGATGAGGAAATGCTTAAGCAGCATTACACACAACTGACCGTACATATATTCATGTATAAAGCATTTGTGTAGGTATTGCTTGATAGAGATCACACAAATGTTTAGAGCAGCGAAACCATAAGAGAACAAAAAAATTTATGAGTGAGAAAATAAAAACGTCAAAGTTACTCATCGAATAAATAAAATAGAACAGAATATAAAATGATAGCGATAGAAAGAGCAAAAAAATATTTATTTGGCAACATCTGCGGCGCTGATGTCGCTTCTACGAAATTTATATTATCCACAAATAATACGATACTCAATAAACTATACATCCGACTCGAAGGACCACACTGTTGTTTGTATAAAAGAAAATGTTCTTTCAATATCCATTGCGGCCGCACATTGACGATCCAAGTGGTTTCATATTACATAATAAAAACAATACGTTTAAATAATAAGCCGGTTCATTGGCCACCTAATCGATGTCTGCAGGTACGTCAGTAGCGATTCAAATCTGCGGGCGGACTCGGACCATAGAGATAGATTAAAAATGACAATGGATCAATTAGGTCTGTATAGTTTTTTTTTATTGTGCAATAGCTAAGGGCTAATAATCACAATACATACGTATCACATTTTTTTTATTAAATTTATATTAAATGCCAAAACTACGTCACTATATTTTACTGTGATACAGTCATCATGTGATCAGTCAGCCGGTCCTTCGTCTGGTTAAATTTAATATTAAACTACTAGGTAGGTTCGGTCGAGCCCCCAGTGCGCGCGGCAATGGTGGCGGCAGCACATCCGGCAAGTCCCAAACCTGCTGCCGCGGGCAACGACTTCTACGTCAAGGTGCTCCCGGCTCATCGCTCACGAAACGGTCTGACGCATCATGTAGGCCGACTTCGGCAGCATCAGCCAGTGCTTCCTCCTCATCCCGGGGGACTGCTGAGGAATAGACACCAGTGTTAACATCGCAGGTAGATGCTGCACATTCAGGCGGTCTGGATGCAGCAGCGCTCACCGAGAAGACCATACAACATTTACCATCTCTTACATGCATTTACATAAACACTTCAATTTTGGATTTCAAATATTAATTTGAATTTGATAATTTTTTTTATATCAGGGTTTTCAAACTGGGATACGAGAACCTGGAAGGGTTCCCCATTTGTCAGTATTGGGTACGTAACAGACGGCTGGATCCGTAACCTATTTCCGGTCAGGAACGAGAGCATAAATTCTAGTTTGAGTGTGGAGCAACAGGAGCGAACAAATAAATGTTTTTAAGCCGATTGAAAAGGATGTCGGTGATGGATATTTGGGCTGCTGAACAGGAACAGCATCCCGAACTCTCAACAAGTATTAAAGCAATTTATTGAACAGAAGCTGTTGCTGCTGTTGTGAGCACCCAGTCTCAAGTGATTCTTATCTATGAATAACAAAGTGGCGCTAGTCATGCACTGAACCAGGTTGTGCTCGTCGCTTTATGTCATAAGTTGTCGAGTCTCGCTACCCTAGTAATTATACTAGCCACAGCGCCCATTAAACCGGGACGTGGAAATGTTGGAGCAGTGCTTTTTGTCAGGCGCAATAGGCGCAGAGGTGGTACCGTACCTACCACATTACACAAGCATTTACACACAATAAAAACTATTCTGCCACTGAAATGGATTGGTAATTCTTCATGAAGTTCTCCCCAACCCTTGTGGGAGAAGCTCACACAAGGGTTGGAGTAACACTGCCTAAAATATATAATCACATACATGCCTTAGAAAGCGGGCCCCCAACATACTTTCATAATTATAGATTAGTACTGAACTAAAGGGGGTGTTAAGGGGTCCCGCACAACAACTCACAGCTCACCAGCTCGTGGTGCACCCTGCTAATCAACAAACGTGGCTCGGGCTACCACCGAACCGCATTGGGCCAGCGTGGTGAGTAATGGCCCAAATCCCCCCCGTATAAACTACGGCCTTTAGTATCAGCAGTACCGGAGGTCATGCTGACCGTGACGGGCGCCGGAAACAGCGCAGGACCTATCGATGTGGAGACCTTTCGGAGATGCCTATCTCCAGCAGATGCATGTATGTAGCATGATGATGATGATAACTAAATTTAATACTGTTCCATCATCATCAGCCGATAAACGTCCACGGCTGGACATAGGCCTTGGATTTATACGAGGGGATTTGAGCCATTACCCACCACCCTGACCCTATGCTGATTGTTGGGAGCCAGAACCTCGTTTGTTCGATTATCAGGGTGCACCACCAGCAGGTGAGGTTGGCTTGGGTCCCGTGAGTTGTTGTGCGGGAACCTTTACACCCTGATAATACTGCTTAGATTATATCAAATGTTTCCGCATGCAACATTCCCGAAACCGGATAACCGGTATCCAGAAGCAAATGGCGGCGCTAAATAATAATATGAATGGAGGTAACCACTCACCACACTCGGCGCCTGCTTCGTTTTCTGCTTCGCGGCCGGCTCGGTCTCGTTCTCCTCGGAGACGCAGCCTGGAACCGTTATTATCCTCAACAATCTTGTTTAAATATATATCTAAAAAATACATATACAACTGGCAACACTTGTACGTCAAAATCTAGCAGCGATTCGTAAAGGAAATGCCAAAGAGCTGAAGAGATCTGGCGCGAGGAAGTAGACGTGATGCAGATATCTATACATATTTATTTAAAGGGTTCCGCCTAACATCTTACGGAGCCCTGGTCACCCTCACCAGCACGCGTTGCACCCTGCTAAACAACAGACGAGGCTCTGATTACCCACCAACTCATAATGGGCCAGCGCGGTGGGGCTAAGGCCTAATTCAATGAGGATCCTTGAGCCAGGCTTATGCCTAGCTGCGTGCGTTATCCGGCTGATAAGATTCATGTATATATATATATATATATATATTATATAATAGGTTGGGGAAAAAGAAATCCATTATTTTTTCGGTAGATGGCTGTAGTGATAAATTTCTCATAAAGTATCGATCAAACAGTTTCAGATTCATGCTCGTTGGAAAGGTGACATTTCGCAGTAAAAAAATTCTTTTGCTGTTTTTTGTTTGGTGCATTCAATTGTGAGTTACAGGGTGTTAAAAATGGAAGTGAACAAAGAGAAAATTCGGTACATTTTACAGTTTTTCTTTGACAAAGGCGAAAATGCAAGCCAGGCGGCTAAAATTGTGAATGGTGTTTATGGACCCGATACTGTAACAGCCAATTATGTGCAATTTTGGTTTCGTAAATTCCGTTCAGGAATTTTTGATGTTAAAGATGCACCTCGCACAGGTAGGCCGGTCGCCGAAAATGTCGATAAAATCGGAGAAATGATCGAAGTTGACCGGCATGTTAGCAGTCCTAACATCGCCCAGGAGCTAAAAATGGACCACAAAACAGTTTTAAACCATTTACACAAAGCTGGATTCAAAAAGAAGCTCGATGTTTGGGTGCCACACCAATTACAGAAAAAAACATGATGGATCGAATTTCCATCTACGAAGCCTTGGCAAAACGGAATGAGATAGACCCACTTCTTAAACGGATGGTGACTGGAGATGAGAAATGGATCACATACGATACCCCTGTGCGAAAACGATCATGGTCAAAGAGCGGTGAAGCACCTCAAACGGTGGCCAAACCAGGACTAACGGCCAGGAATGTTCTGCTGTGCATTTGGTGGGACTGGAAGGGGATTATTTATTATGAGTTGTTTCCATATGGCCAAGCACTAAATTCTGATCTCTACTGTTAACAACTGGACCGTTTAAAGATAGCAATTGACCAGAAACGGCCAGAATTGGCCAACAGGAGAGGTGTCGTGTTCCACCAGGACAACGCTAGGCCACACACGTCTACAGTGACTCGCCAGAAACTTCGGGAGCTTCGTTGGGAAGTTTTAATGCATCCGCCATACAGTCCGGACTTGGCACCAGGCGATTACCATCTTTTTCTTGCATTACAAAATTTCTTTAGTGATAAAAAATTGGCATCTAGAGAAGATTGTGAAAATCGGCTACTAGAGTTTTTTGCAAATAGAGAGCAGGACTTCTACGAGAGAGGCATTATGAAGTTACCTTTAAAATGGCAACAAAACATAGAACAAAACGGTGCATATTTGACCCAAATCGGACAATCCGAAGCATATTAAATAATGTCCTGAAGTTCATATAAAAATAATGGATTTCTTTTTCCCCAACCTATTATATATATATATAGCTTCCGCGCAGCGTTTATATATATATATATATATATATATATATATATATATATATATATATATATATAAAAGAACTTTTAATTTTAAAATAGATAGCTTTTAATATGAATTCTTTTATATTTCTCGGTCGGCGGCGAGTAGTGAGAGACGAAGGGTGATGTAGGGAAAGAAATAAGGGGACAAAATGAAATAGAGGAGAGTGGACGGAGAGAGCGATATAAAGAGAAAAGGGCAGAGAAGAAAAGGAAGGGATTAATTTTGAATTTGTGGTTATCAATAGACAATAGAGAGTGAACGTGAAACTGATATAATTATTGTGTAAAAGAGAGCGTCGGGTTTATTTTTTCGTTGTTGTATGCACACAGCCCCCGTCGCCATTCTTTCATAACACATACACATATGTATATATAAACATACAAACAAACACGACGTGGTTATCTATAAATACGTAATAATAAACAAGGATTCCAAATCGCGAATCCGGTTAGGTGTGGGTGGGTTATCTAGTTACTATCTAGAACGCTTACACCGCTCACTTCCGTGTCCAAGCGTGCCGCGACGAGGACGATCGACGTTCGTAAGGTCTCCCGATAAGCGAACAAGGTGATGTTTGCGACAAATTTAACCTAACCGCCGATAACATACGTTTGGGAGGTGGAAATTTTTTGTCCAGGGTCACAACCCTCCCATTTCCGTGGGAACTAGGGCTAATGACGATATAAGCTATCGCAAAGCAATATATTCTAAAATAACACTCACCCACACATCCCTCATATATTAAACGCTGCGCGGAAGCAAAATAAAAATTAATTTAAAAATTAAAAAAATCAGAGTTGACAACCCTACACACAATACTGTAATTAACTAGATCATTGACAGTTCACTTATCACCTTAATGTAGGCCTCCTTGCTACAGCTGGATTACGTCCCCTAATCTTTACATGAATAAGGCTCACTGTTCAATGTATTCGATAGATTTTTTTTTTATTTCATAAACACTCCTCTCTCGTTCCTTTCACTTCCCCCGAAACCCGATTTGATAAAATCTTTCCGAGGTTTTTTTTTTTGGATGGTTGACAACCCTAGTGCAGTAGGCGGAACCATATTATAACATATACCAAGCATCATAACAGTTTGAATTGTTATAGTTAATAGTAATAAACGGATCATGGGTCGGATGATTTTTGATCTGGTCCTAAAGCTCATCCATCATCATCATCATCATCAACATAGATTTCAAATGGGCAACTTTTGATGGCTCGTTTGTGATAAACCGAAAGTCGATAGATCATCGTAATACGCGACTATAAGCAATCAACTAAAAAAGTCATCAGGTTTCCTTAGTCACCAAGACATTACATTACAGTTCTAAGACCATTGATCGTTAGTCTATCCGCTGATGTTGAAGGTGATGATAAAGGATCGATGCGAAGATATATTAGCGAGACCTATAGACCAGCACTGGACGTCTACCGGTTGATGATAGATGTTTGGGCGAAGTCTTTGTCCATCAGTGGATGTTTACCGGTCGATGATGATGGAGGGTCGGTGTGGATATTTGAATTAGGCACATGTCCAGCAGTAGATGTCTATGGACCACTGATGACATAGACTCGGCGCGCAGATATTTGAGTTCGGCTCAGGTTCATCAGTGGACATTTATCCGGTTCATTATAATGAGAATGGGAGCCGAGCATCGTGAAGCAACACTTTTTTGATTAGTTGTTTATGGTTGATAATTACCATTTCCGGTTGTACCATATAAAAAACCAAAACCCATTAAACAAACCTACACCGTTTAACTTTTTTTTTTCTATAAAAAAAACCATAAGTAATATCCACACCACAACATAACATATACTATCTCTCACCAAGGTTCTGCTCCAACTGCTCCAAGTTACCTCACAAACAGTACCAACGAACAGCACATTCAACACATTCGTATAATGAAGAAGGGGACTACCTTCAGTTGGCAACGTGAGCCAGAACTGCGACTTCAAGATGTGCCACAGCCCGGGCGGCAGCCGCAGCTTCATGTCGTTCTTGACGGTGGTGGCGAGGATCCTCGCCGCGTCCACCAGCAGCGAGGCGCGCCAGGAAGACGCGTAGATCAACCGCAGTGAGGACTGCGCCGCCGTCGAGCTCAGCATCGGGTACAGCGTGTTGTGACGGCGCAGGTTGTAGAAGGCGATGCCTGGTGGTTGGGCACAACATAAACATCATCATCATAGTGAGGCGACTGATCAAGGCATACGAGTCGAAGAAGCGCGGGTTCGATATCCAATGAGCTCGTGCTCCTGTGACGACTACTGACTAGTGTTTGACCGAATTGGTACTAGTGGGGTGTTCAGTAACCGACTTGGTAAATAAAAGGCTTGCTGTTTCCTCTCGAGCGTCGGCCCAGAATCCCAGCAGTAAGAGTATTGAGTGGGTATTACATTTTAGGTGAGTATGGTGCATTCATACTCCAATGATGGTTTATCTGAAATCATGCATGAATCGGCAACAAATGATTGTCTCGCGAACGCGTGTTACATGATAATGTCATTTTGTAATTGGCGCGCAGTTACCAACTGCCGATAAAAAGGTTATGAAACGGCGAAGGTCGGGATCAAGGCGGGGGACGAATAAAGGGCACGACGGGAATCCTGATAACAGTAACACACCAGACTTAACACCCAGCCTCCACATCGATAACGAAATGGCAGTAGATAGTCAGTGAGAAGATGCTAAACCCATACTCAAAAACGTCCACGTAATCATCATAATCATCATGGGGTGCCTTTTTCAAATATTGATATAGTCACTTCATCATCGGTATCAAAATTTGAGAAAACCCTCATCTTCATCATCCAGTAGCAGACCAGTCGCCTAACCGTAGCACCTCAGTTTTGCTTAACCACTACACCACCACACCACCATGGGGGAAGTACATAAACCGTATTGCTCTGCTACCTTCATTACGCCTATCACCAAACGCCACCCGTGACAAATACAAAAAAAAAAGTTTGCAGGTCACCAATCAAATATACAAGTTTACCGTTGTAAACGGTAAGACTCGGTTCACCATGGAATCCTGATGATGTACTGGTGTTAGTTACCGAGAGGCGAACGGAGTCCAACATTTTTAAATATTTAAATATTAAAGGTTGAAAATTTTGGACACCATGTATATAAAAAAAAACTAACTCAAATCAGTACTAACGACTCCGCCAACCCGCGCTTAACCCAGCGTGGTGGATGAATAGCCTTGACTGGCGTCTTGTGAGAGGAGTTCTAGAGTCCCAACTGTGGGACGATTAGGAGCGTGATGAGGTGGTTTGTCATTTTTAGAGGAGGTAGCGAGCTCAAAACCGGCACATTTAATTTGACAGCCATAATTAGTTATATTCATCGTCATTATCATAAGCTGACAGACGTCCACTACTGGACATGGACCAAAGGTCTCCTTATTTGTAGGAGTCGATATGGGGGCAATAATGCGGCGCCGGCATGCTGCAGTGATGCTTAGAGGGTCTAATACCACTGTGAACGGTGAACCTACCTCTAGAGTTGGTGATGTGGTGAGGAGGGTCAGGTGTGTACGTACGAGTTGTTCATACCTTGCGGCTCCCTGTTGATGTAGAACTCGAGGGTGCCCTCCCACATGTCGAGGCGCACGCCCACGATGCTGCCGCGGCAGAAGCCCGCCGAGCTGCGCATCTCCATGCCGTTGTGCTTCACGGGCCCGGTGTACGACAGGCCGTACGACTCCGTGTCCAGCCCGAGCAGCGACGTGAACCGGTGCTGGGAATCCGGCACGTTCACCTTCGCGGTGCCCACTCCCACCATCTAGGCACGAGGGTACTATTAAAATATATCGTTACACGCCGGTTTGAATTTGGTCAAATAAAACGATATCTTTTATGTTTAATTCAACGCAGCGACAAGACAAGCGGGCGTCCCGTCGCGTGCGTGCCGGCCGTCGGTCGGGCGCACGCGGTCACGCGGTCACGCGGCCCGACGGCCCGGCGGCCCGACGGCCCGACGGCCCGACGGCCCGCACGCGCGCCGACGCGACATAAATGGTTCAAATAGCCGTGATCGCTGTCGCTTTGCTTACCACCTATGAATATTTCTAGACGTGTCTTAGATTAGTCTTTATTAAAAACCAGTTTCGTTTGTTTTTATTAAAAACAGTATAAATTAAGTAAAGAGATCATCTTTATTGAGTGTGTGGTTGTTGTGTATGAGTATGTATTATGTGAGCACGTGCATGTATGTGTATGTGTATGTGTGCGCGCACGTGCGGAATACTCATATTCTATTACTTGATTTCTTTCTGGTCAGTGGTCTACTACCACTAATTTTAATAGTCTCATCTAAGAAACTAAGTTATTCTCTAACAAATTGGAAGACCTAGTTCAGGAACATGTCGCTTTGTTATCGTACAGCGCCCATCCCGCTTATCGCTTTAGCGTAAACCAAACTTTTAAAATGTATACACCAATGCGGGGACAAAGGCAACAAACGCGTTCAGTACCGAGCATTGGCAAGAAGGAAAACTTTTAATATGTTTTAGAGGAACAGTTTATAATTATTACATAACGTTCCTCACGAAGCGGTGAACGTGACTATGTTACTTGGGTAATTAAATGAATTGAACATACTTATAAAGGTAATTATTAAATCTTCTAGAACTAATGACTCAATACAATCAAGCTTCATGCAATACCGTTTATTTCTATGGATCCTCCTCCACTTCAGCTAAACTTACTACCGCAACGCAACACAGCATCACATTACTATGTATTGATATACATTGGAGGGCATTGATCGTCTCAGACACCGCAGTGTCTGAACACAAGAGTCTTCAACTCGTGGGTGTCGCCAGTGTTGACATACGGAACCGAGACGTGGCCCCTTACTGTTGGCCTTATGAAAATGGCTCAAAGTCATTCAAAGGGCAATGGAGAGGGCTATGCTCGGAGTTTCTCTGCGCGATTGAATCAGAAATGTGGAGAACCGCAGAAGCACTAAGGTCACCGACATAGCCCAAAGGATTGCTAGACTTAAGTGACAGTGGACAGGGCACATTGCTCGATGGACAGGCAGCCGATAGGGCAGTAAGATCCTCGCGTGGCGCCCGCGTATCGGTGGACTGATGATTGGTGAGAGTGGCGGAAACCCGCTGGATGTAAGCAACGCGAGACCGATCGGTATGGAGGTCTTTAGGAGAGGTATATCTCCAGCAGTGGAGGTCTATCGGCTGATAGTGATATCTATGTTGTAGCATATTACTAACATGGTATGATTATATTATTTATTGGTGGTAGGTGTCCCTTACTGAACGAGAGCATGAATTGTAGTTTACGTATGGAGCAGCAGGAGCTAACAGTCTCTTTAAGCTGGTAGATCTCTGTTGCTAGAGAGTCTAGGTAGGTACCACTGCATCTCCTATCCCTGTCGCCATTAAAAGTAAGTAGTTTAATAAAGTTATCAGGAAAAAGAAACTAAACAACTCGCATCTTAATGCGTCGAGAAGAATGTAGTATCCTGACTAGAGTCCACATTAGTATGCACAGGTGTTACGCTTATCATTAAGTAACTATAAGAGTGTAAAACTCTTATCGTGTATTTTTATATTTTCCTAGATGTATATATACTAGCTGTTACCCCCTCGCTATTCTGTATGTGATATACAGTTAGACTTTAAACATTCCTTGAGAGCAACCAGAACCGCAAATGACTTTCTGCAGCGACCATTACCACAATACCAAATAAAAATGTTAATATTTTTTTATGTAATTAACCGACGAGAGGAGCGGCGCGTTCACCTGATGGTGAACGAGACACCCGCCCCGCCTATGACAACGTAATGCTAATTAAGATGGTATGCACTGCACCACATTGCACCTGTGGTCCGAGACATAGGATGTTTAGTCTCGTTATCCCAGTAATTACACTAGCTACGGCACCCCTCAAACTGGAACACAGTAATATTTGCATAGTCGTGTAGCGGCAGAAATAGGTGCTGAAGTAGGACCTACGTAGACGGTCTCCCGCAACAGACTCCTGCCGCCATAAAAGTTAATTATAATAAAAATGATGATGGATTTATGAAATTAAAAAAATAAATATCCTATAAACATTTACAAATCATTCTCTGTCGAATGATCATGTTCCCAAGTTGACACATTCACTCATTTTCATAATATACATAGATTTTCATATTTGAAGCCTCTGTCCAGCACACTAGCGCGCACACTCTGGTCACCAACAGGGACATGCAGGTGACAATAGTCATTTAATCATATACAAAAAAGAAACAAACGACCGTCATCATCACATTAACTAAACTAATTGACATCTACTGAACAAAGGCTTCCTGTGCATGTCCTGCTCTATTCGAAACTAATAAATAACCGCAAAGATAAAATTTGCTAAATAAATTATCAAAATGTGTTACAACAAAATATCAGCGCTACTTTCTCTGACCATCTATAATATATCATCAAAACAAACACTAATTAAGGTCAATAGACTTTGTGCGCATAGCACACAAGGTTACATTTGTGTTGATATAGATATATAACTGATATTGATAACAAGTGGATATTAAAAATGCAAGATTATTAACAACAAAAAAAACACATTGATAGTGCAATAAAGCAGAATTTGAAATAGACATCGCAACACATTTCCAGACAACATCGAGATAATGCGAATGAAACAGTCACCGAGCAGTGAGTCAAGCGACGCGCTTGTTAGCTCAGAAATAAACTGGTGCCCACGGTAAGGTCGTTCCAACGAGACTGTTGTACTGTTGTACTGTTGGACAAAGAATAATGTATGCTCCAGTTTGAAGGGTGGCTAATGAAATAACTGGGGCAACGAGTACTAATATATGTGGTGTACATTGTTATCTAACAATATGTTGTTGTAAGTAAATCTGGGGTGTTAGGAGGAGACCCGGTTCCAGCTAATCTCCACACTGGCCAACCTCACATGCCCGTGGTGCTTTCTATAAATTGACCAACGAGGCTCTGGCGACCGACTAATGGCGGTATAACCATTCATCACTGGCTGACTCAAGTACTATAGACCGTAATCGGGCAGCAACGATATTTGTGCAATGAAGTCAGCACTGCGATCACCAAGCCGCCTACCAAGCGTGGTGGTAATTATTGGCAAACTCCTTACATGTACACAAACACAGCCCCTAGCGCCTGGCAGCCCCGCTATTCCTGGCTCTGGAAGAGGTTAGGGCAATGGCGGGTCAGAGGGTGTTAAGAATCTATGAAGTAGATTCCGCTCCCAACCCCGACGACTGGACCTTGCAACGTAAAACGCACGCACCTTAAGGACTGACGAAAAGATTATTGAGCTGGAAGAAGCAATGAGCAAGCTGCATTGGGATATTATAGGGTTGTCAGAAATCCGAAGAGAGAGGGATGACACGACAATTTTTGAATCCGACAACTTGTTCTACTACCGGGAGCGCGGTCAACAGTCCCAGGGCGATGTCGAGTTCATCGTCCATAAACACCTCGTTAACAGCATTGTAAAAGTCGAAAATGTCTCGAGTAGGATAGCGTACCTTAAACTCAGAAACACCAAACGGTATTCGCTGAAAGTCATACAGCTTTACACACCAACATCGGCACATCTAGACGAGGAGGTGGAGGCTATGTATGAAGATATATCGAGAGCCATACACGCCTCTAGCACCTATTACAACGTGTTTGGGGATTTCAACGCAAAGCTAAGCGAGCGAAGCGGTGCAGAGCTGATGATGGGACTATTTGGGTATGGGCAACGCAATCATAGGAGCAAGATGCTGGCCGACTTCATGGAGAATGAAGGTTTATTTATAATGAGCTCCTTCTTAAAAAAAGCAGCCACACAAGAAATGGACCTGTTTGAGCCCCGACAGTTTCACGAGAAACGAGATCGAATTTATCAGGTCGACAAAACAACATATATTCAATGATGTCTCTGTGATCTTCCTCCTGTCCTTTTCCCAGCTATGTGGGATCGGCACTGTATGAACTTCTGTTCCATATCCCTCTATCAGCCGTCGTATCTGAATTCACACTCTTCTTACACATGTCGTCTTTCACACAATCCAACGACACTTTCTTAGGTCATCTTCTACCCTTATAACCAATCAATGATGTCTCTATGATCAATAAAATGAAAAGCGCGAGCGATCACTGCATGGTAAGAGGCATATTGAACATTAACATCAAATCCGAAGTGGTAGACTGATGAATTCCACACTCCGTCCTACTCATGCTCATGTCCAAAACCCCGAGAACTTCCAACTAGAACTGCAAAACCGTTTTAATGCCTGGTTGACTGCAAGACAACCGACGAACTTAACAACAGGCTAGTGGAAATTGTACGTACGATCGGTTCTAAGTTTTTAACACTCACCCCGCAAGGAAACCAAAAGTTTCTCTGATCATACTCCCAAACTCATGAAGGAATGGTAGGAAATGAAACTGCAGTCTTCGGTAGATGCGTGTGCTTACCGGCAGATTAATAGACAGATCGCTAAATGTCAGAAACGCGACCAGCGCCACATTAATACCACGCGCGTAAAAAACACCATCGAGCAAAATAAAGGCTAGAAGGTGTTCACGAGAGATCTGTCTATCGGACATAGCCAGCTGAGGCCACTGAAGACGGCTAGTGGCAGTAACATTTTCTTAAAACCCAAGATATTCAGAGAGCTTGAAGAGTTTCATGTACAATTATACACGTCGACAATATCATCTGTTGAATTTGCTAATGATCCCAGAGTCACATTGACCCACATTCCCAAGATATCCCGGATATCAGCCTGAGCGAGATTAGTATGGCTCTTAGACAACTTATAAACAACAAATCACTGGGGATGACGGAATCACGGCAGAACTTCAGAAAGCAGGCGGGACATCGATACGGAAATTCTTTCAGTGATTATTCAATTCCGTCATTCACGAGGGCACGACGCCCGAAGCACGGCGCAGGGGTGTGGTGGTTATTTGCTTCAAAAAAGGTGATAACACTTTGCTGAAGAACTACAGACAAATCTCGCTGCTGAGTCATGTTTATGTTGTTCTCGAGAGTCGTTACGAGGTTATATTATGTGTTATCAGAGGTGAATAAACACCCACATTTCGCCAGGTGTGGTCAGATTAGGTCCCATGTAACAGGTGGCGAGCCTGTTGCCGCTTTATTGGGGCCACCACACGCACACACACAAAGATGTTGTCAGTTTGCGGGTTTCCTCGCGATGTTTTCCTTCACCGTTTGTATCTCACTGTTGTAACTAAAGTCCACAAATGTCGATGACTTAATATTTAAGTTATGTACATGCCGAGATTCGAACCCGCGACTTTCGGAATGAAAGCCGCACGCTCTAACCTTTAGGCCAGCGAGCTACGACATTACGAATCGTCTCGCTGGTAAGTTTGACGACTACCAGCCTCCCGAACAAACCGGTTTCCGTAAAGGCTTTAGTACTATAGACCACATCCACACGCTGAGGCAGATTACCTCTTAGGACTTTGCCTAGAGTTTGTGGACTATGAGAAAGCTTTTGATTTGGTGGAAACCTGGGCAGTATTGAGGGCACTTCATAAATGCCGGATCGACTATCGGTATATCCAACTGCTGAAGTGCTTGTATAAAACCGCCATCATGTCAATCCGTATACAGAATCAGAGTACGAGACCTGTCCAATTGCAGCGAGGAGTGCGCCAAGGAGATGTAATCTCGACAAAAGTTAAACAAAAAAAAATATAAATATACTTACAATATCAGTACCGTATGTCTCCGACAACATCTTAACCTCCCAATAATAATGGTAATTGAGCATCATTGGAGCATCTCCACGCACTGCTGCTGTTCCACAGCTGTAGAAAGGGTGGAATGTCACTTGCTTTTGATCCTCACTAATCACTACTTGGCTCAGTGAGTTTATCTCTGGATTTTGCCATCTCCATTCAACCACTGAAAATAAAAACTTGCATAAGCATTAAAATAATAATATTTATACTAAGTATATTGAGACATTATTATCAACTATAACATAATATAATAAATATATCTATCAAGGAAAACAAGTCTGACAATTGTAGTTATTAAATATGTGTTTAATATTATTTATTACACAACAATTAGTATGAGAACCTGGTGTCTTCCAATTGTAATATTTATTATAGCCTTGATGAAGAGTAGCTTTGTTGTATCTTACTAGTGCATAAACAGTCCTCTTATTATTCAAACTACCAAAAGTTTGGGCCTTTCCTCCCAAGGAGTTAGTCAAAATTCTTTTTCCACCACACTCTCCAAGAGTATATTGGTGAATATTCCAAGCTATGATAGCTGTTATTGGCAGTTCCGTCACATTAATTTAAAATATTAAAAAGAAAAATTTATGCATAAAATACAATTATTTTAAGTGTACCCCACAGAAAAGAAACATCTATCTACAAATGAATTTTTTTTTTTTTTTTCAATAACTGAAGCATTGTATTTCCAATTTAGATAACAATATCAAAACCATCAAGCTGCATAGACAGTAATCTAATTAAAATAATCCTTGGATTAACACTGATTAACATTCAAGATATGTTGGAGTGTAATTATACACAAAGGTACAAAAAAATACATTAGCTAAAAAACCACCGATTATTTATTAAAATTGTAAAATTGACTTATATATACAAACATTTAGTTAACTAAATAAACTTGAACTCCAAATAAACCATTACAAACTGAATAATATTTTTCAAAAAACTTTGTTTTGTTAATTATTTAAGTTAATACATAATATTCTATTGACAATTTTAAAAGGGCATCACAAGGGAATTCTAGAAAAGCTGAAAATTGACTTTAAATTATTATTGTAAACTAATGTCAATAAAATAGCTAATAATTTAAATAAGCTAGGATACTAAAATCTCTTTTGTGACTTACAATCTACATCTTCACCACAATAACAACCGTCTAGTTCTAGCCAATCAACTGGAGCCTTTTTATGCCAGCAGAGGCAAAACGGTCGTGGCTCATTATCACATTTGATCACCTGTCCGCCTTTCCGTTTCATCATCGTCATTTTATTAATTTCAATATTCGTCACTTATTATAATGAATAACAATAATATACGATTAAACCTATTTAAACATTTCTTATTTTTACACAACAAACAGCTTAGAACTAAGTACGCCTGCTTGCAATATACCGTCGATTACAACTGTTAACACAATAGTCAGTCTCCGTATTTACAAAGTACTCTGTGACAATAACAGAAATGAAGAGTAGAACTGTATTTATACTTTACGATCTATTCGTCCAGAAATTTTATTAGATACAATAAAGTAATACAAAAAAAATACTTCATCTACTATGGAATAATTTATGTTTCTGTTTATAAGAGCACCAGATTTTATGATAAAATATTAAGAATCATTTTAAAATAAATATAAATACTAAAATAATTACATTTTCTTTTTGTATTAACATTTCTGAACGAATTAGAAATTACTGGAAGATTCCGGAAACGTGTGATAAACAACTTTTTTAAAAAAAGCAAATAAAATTTTAGGAAACTATTAATTATTGTTTTGTTAAACGTAAACATAATAATTTCTACGGTTAACAATTATATATCATTACTAATAACAATATGTTTAAAATAATAATAATAATGTCCTATGTCCAGCAGTGGACGTCTATCGGCTGATGATGAAGATAATGAAACATAATAGTTACTTCAGTATATATATAAAACAATGAGCTTAGTATGTACATAGTTTATATGGTACTTAAAACTAAATATAGTTAAATAAAACAATTTCAAAATAACGTCAACTCGAAAATTTTTAAATAATTAATAGTTTCTGTTATAAAAATATAAAAAAAACAAATGTTACAAGAAGAATAACACTAGGAAATAGAAAAGACGTATGAACTTTAATATATGATGAGAATTATACGATATTTTTTGTCAGTTCTGTTTGGTTAGGAATGTATTTGTACTAGTATTGTTTTATTGATTTTCTACATGTAATTTCCGCAAGTTGGTATTTCTGATTGTTTTGCTTTGGCACACCGCGCCCTTCTATGGTTGTCATTTCAATTCTATTCAAAAATATATAAAATAGAATTATAAATGAAAATGTAACACCGTGCAGTAAAAGATATATATATCATTTTAATGAAAAGTTAATGAATGTAAAATAAAGCTGGTATGTTGGAACATTGTTCATGTAGAATTTTTTTTTAAATGTAGTTATTATATTTTTTTAACTTCGTATAAATATATAAAGTACATATTGCGAGACGTGAAATAACATGTTAGTACCGTTTCGTTATTGTTTACAGACAATTGGAGTTATACAAATAGGCCCTGTGAATTGATTTCTATTTTTAATAGAGTGATTGTGACCCGCGTTAGTCTCCTGAGCACCGATGCATTTCTGGATAGATAAACGTAGCCAGTGCGCGTATAGTGGACGCCATCGTGTACCATCTTCACTATCAGCTGGTGAGTACATAATTTGAGTAAGGAAGTCATAGAATTATTTTTTACACCTGTAAAGTTAAAATCTTTAGCTCAATAGGATATACAAATTTTAATTATGTCTTATTACCTTCAATTTATATTTACATACATACATACATATATATCACGTCTCATTCCCAGTGGGATAGACAGACCACCTCTCTCGCTTCCTCTACTTTCATATTATATATTCGCTTTTATATTTATGCTACAAATTATAATTCAATTTATTATTGCTGAGTTCTGTTAACCAAAAGAGTTCTTCACTATTTAAAAAATTAATTGTAATTATTTGTATGATTAGTATTATTGGTACTATTTGTCTCTGATGAAAAAAATAAACTGCTTGATGTTTGCCTGTTGTGCTGTCTCTATACAAATGAACAGAGGAGACTGTTTAATAAGGTTTAATATTTTTGAGTCTAAAATGTTGTCAGATTTATTGAGCTGCTTGTAGAAATGCTTTTCCTCAATTTATTTTACTTCAACATTGTTTGTTGTCTTTTAGTTGTGATTGTAAATAAAATTTAAGTTTAGACCAAGATTAAAAGAAGTAAAATAAAATAATTATTTATTGTGGACAGTTCATATCCAATTAAAATCTTTGCTTGAACATGTTACATGTAGACATGCATATCTTGTCTTAAGATTCTTCAGGTATTCATATTCTTACTGAATATTGTCAAAGGGGCCATCTTTGAAATGTTATACATATATTGTCTATTTAAAAAAAATATATTTATTAATTTTGTAAATGAATAGAACAATTTTTCCAAATAATTAAAAATATATACTATATATAAAAATAATACAATAAACAAATTTAATACTCTTCTATCGAACCTCATATTTAGAAAATGAATGACAAACATGCTTACTTTATTCATGTTAACTGCATATTTTGCAAGTTAGTGGATTCTTGAAGGTTTATAGTGGTTTATTATTCACACACATATTTCTTCAGCAAGCCTTTTCTTCTGTATATTTTCTTATGTGCTCTATTACATTGTCAATAATCAAAGAAAATGCAGTTCTTTCTATGCTCTTCATAAAATATTGTTTAGCTTATGCTGTCATGCCTACAGCCTCCTTAAAAATATTATAAATTGAATGAACTTATCTATGTGTTGAATCTTGTGCTATTTTTGCCAAATTGTACAATGAGCTGTAATTTTATTACAATGGTCTTTCACATCACTTTCTGAACTCTAAGACAATCTTTTTCTCTTTTGTCCTCATAGTATAAATATTGTCATATTTTCTTTCTTTACTACCAGGACTCATAATTGTCTGTTCTGTCATATAAATCATTGTAATGTCTTATAACTTCCAATTATTTCAAATATCTTAAATGATTCAATATTTTCAGGAAAATTGTAATGCACATAAGTAAAGTGAAATTGACTATTCATATAGATAGTAGCCAACAGCAAATATAATACATATCAGCCTATTTTATCATACAAAAGCAGTTATGACTAATGCAACAGTTTTGTAAAACAAGAAATAAAAAACAGAGATCTTTGCTTTGGTCAAATGACCAATAGTGGTAATTAGGACGGATATGTAATTTTTATTAGTAAATAAAATAATAGAATATTCTTGTAGAAGTCTTGGAATACACTATACCATCTATTGTTTAATAAATATATAAGATATTTTCAAGTAATTCTCACTAACAGTTTGAAAACGGACATTTCCCTCATCATGATAGATTTAATTTTACATAAAGCGACAGTTGATTGTCCTTGCTTGTTTTCTTGTTACACATTTAAATTACAAGCCGTCTCTTTTGTATATAGGGAGTTGTAGATAGTAAGATGATTTTGTGTACACATTGAGGAAACAATGAAACTTGCTTGTACACAATAAATAAAAAATTTAAGGCGGGGATGTTGTTACTGTTGTCCACACGAGGGTGTTTTTAATAAAATGTTTATAAATTCACTAGGCGTGGGGCGCGCCCGCGGCCGCAAGGGCATGGCGGCGCCGGTGCACCGCTTCGCGGCGGTAGACTGTCCACCGCGGCGGCCACACCGTCCGGTCAGGCATTACGCGTTAGTATGCCATCATATTTGTGTTGTTGATCACTGTCTCTGGAGAGTGTCTTCATAGCTTGAAATAACTGGTTTGAGACTCAAAATGTTATGTTTCACGGCATGCTATATTGCTCTGGTATAACTAGGATCATTTTCAATGAGACAATATTATAAATATATTATATATGTTATAAATATATCTATCAACATTCATTCTCCTATTGTCTTATAAAACGAATGTGATAAGGTTCAACCAATTAATATATATAACACATAGATACTTTCTGAAAAAAATGATTAGCTATAGATTATGAGGTTATATTGACAGATAATAATGGTATATTCTGAATCTAGAGTTCACATTAGTCTCTGTCATTCCGCAGACCACCTACAATACCTGCCGTTCACTCTGTTCGGAGGCAAAATGAGGAGCCAAGCCTTTACATGGAAATACCTCCAGAGCCACCGCAGCCGACAATCGCGAGCCTTGCAGCCGCGAGGAGTGTTACCCCTGATACCCTGCTGCGTACTGCAGCTCTGGGACTCCACAATTCACCTATGATGGCACCACACCTCAAATTTGGAATGCTTGTATCATTTGCACTAGCGTCAATATTCATAGGTTGTGCCAAGTTTTACTTTGACAGACAGGTGAGGTTATTAGATATTTAATTAAACTTAAGATTCAGATGATTGTTACTTTTGTTTGTGTGTTTTACTCCAGTACAGGCGTCATGGCTTGAATACCCTTTTCTTTTCTTTTTTTAAAGTAGTGTATGAACTACACTTATCCGAGTACCTCTGACATAATCAGAGACTTTATTTTTGCCGTTTTCATTTTTATGTCATGTGTGAAGTTAGGTATATTAATAATAAAAGGTAGGTATAAGGCAATTAAAATCTAAGGGATAAAAGAAAAACGTAAGAGATAAAATGTAAAATGTAAAGCAAAATAATAAACAATAACAGTTTTGTTTCGTTTTACTGAATCGTTTACTATAGTCTCTATAAATGTATACAACTTATCCCTTACTTTCTTTTTTTCCTCTATTTCCTGTTCCATTTTCATTCTTCGTAAATCATATATCGGGCAATCAAATTTTAAATGTAACGATGATTCATTTTTGCTAGGGTCGCAGATGCATGCATGCATGCGGGGCTGTTTTTCACCTTAAATCTATACAAATAATCTGCAAACCCTCCGTGTCCAGTCAGTGCTTATATTGCGTGGGGAGACAGATTAATTTTTCTGATCAGTCTGTATGCCTCTTTTGCTTCGGGGAAGAAAATTTTTGTTGTACTACCTTTGTCACTCGCTAGGTATCTCGCATTTCGGATGTTATTCTTCGCATAAGAGACAGGACAGAGGTCGCAATGAGGCTTTGTCTTCAATTTTAGAGCTGCCTCCTTTGCCAGTTCATCAGCTCTCTCGTTACCCTTATTTCCCACACGGGCTTTGATTCAATAGAGTTTTAATTCTTTCCCCTCCATTTTTATACATTTGATGTTATTGCGTATATTAATTGTTAATTTATATAGATTGCCCCGTTTTATTGTAACCAACGCCGATCTTGAGTCGCTGTATATTCGATAATTATTTCTTTTATCATTTTTTATCCCGGCAGTTGCTTCTAATATGGCAAAGAGCTCCGCCTGATAGACTGTACAGCAGTCAGAAAGCTTAAATTTTTTTCTTGGATATTTCCTTGTCGTTGTGCCGAATTGATAACGCCGGCTGGAATACCCTTAAACCTATGTTATTCTAGTGGTTTTTGTTTTACTGATCTCATTGGAAAATATTCGTAGCTCAGCTTTTGTAACTGGTATTTTTAAAGTAGTGTTACTATTTACACATACAGACGTATTTTAAATAAATCTCCAAATATGATGTGATTGATTGTATAGGTGGTGCGCGCGAGCCTGTCCAGCGAGGCAGGCGTGGTGTGCGCGGCGGTGGCGTGCATGTGCGGGCTGGGCTGCGCGCTATCTTTGTGTCGCATCCGTAACCCGGATCCCGCGCCAACTCCTCCCGACTACGTCAGCTCCACAGCGCAGCGGCACGCTCACCAGGTAGCTTCGAAACGAATAATACACATATATCACCGCACACTATTGTGGTTTAGACAATGTTCATAAATTTAATCATATACATTATCTTACAGATAGCAGAAGTGGCTGAGGAGTTGCCGGCTCTCCTGCCTACGTCGGAAAGGTCCGAGCGTCGGGCGGAGCAGATGGCGGAGAGAGAAGTGGATCGACTCGCTGAGCGAGCGGCGGTAGAACGGGGAGCAGAACGGGCAGCGGAAAGAGCTAACGGAGAAGCACCACCTCCCTACCACATCGCGGTTCTCCTACCTGGACGCGTAGCTGCCCCACCGCCAGCCTATAGTGCGCTGAGTTAGCCCGACGAGTTTATAATCTAGCTCCGCTAGCCTGGTGAGCTCCTCATCTAGCTCAAGCAATGCAATGCAAATGAGTTTAAAGACTGGCTCTGCCACCGTGCGACTTCATTGGCTAAGCCACGATTAATGTATACTTTGCTAATCCATTATCACAATTTGCCAGACTGTTGAGTATTTTGTTTAACCTGGTCGACTGGCCGGGTGCACTAATGAGAATTAGTTCTATATAATCTATAGACCAGTTTATGCAGTTAACTTTATTAGGAATCTCTCCTTCATTGATGGTCATTGTTGGCAACCTTTACAAGTGATATGCTGAGATTGTATAATAACTTGTCAAGCAGGAAATAACGAATTAGCCATTCCATCTTAATCAACTAATTAAGTTCATCGGCTCATTTTGCTTAGTTACAGTGCAGTCTGTTTACACTGCCCGTAATATATGCATTGAGGGTATATTTAAAAGTACTTCATTTTAAATACTTATAGCTTTATTATATTTGTATTACGATGGTGTTCATGTAATAAAGTATTATATTCCGTTTCGAGCGTGTAACGGGATATTTTCACACCAGAGCTGAGAATTGAGAAAATGATGGAACGACCGCAACCGGACACCAAATAGGTAACTACAGCTTCCTCAACGGGAAACTAGTCATGGTGATGATATATTACTAGTTTATAAACTAGGTTTAATGACAATTACATCTGACTGTGTATATAAATAAAATGTTGTAGTTAAAATATATCCCGTGTGTAGCTAAATAGTCGTGTTAACAAATGTAGCTTAATAATAATTGACCAAAACATTTTTCTGCCAAAATTTATTGATGTTTAGTCTAAACTGTTAGTTGTAGCAAACTAAATCATGCAGGAACATCTCACATTGTCTGTCTATATATTTTTAATATAACAATCCTCAGGATACACAGGTATGTCAGTGATGTCGACATTCATCATGCTGAAGTTACTATAATAATTTTTGTTAACTTCAAAACATTTTTTTAAATCAGTCGGTATTCCAATCACACTACAGTAGTCAATGATTTCAGCAGTCTGTCGACAAGTAGAACTCCGAATGAACATGAGCAAGATCTTATCCCATGCTCATGTTCCGCATGGGACTTAGGGACAATTCAGAACTCGGCACGCGAAATTGTCGATGATTTTACCAAGGGCATATGGTCCAATTAGACACATCCAATTTCAAGAAAGAGGTAAACTGCCGAATCCAAGTAGACGAACAGCGTTTAGGAAACTTGGTGTGGTCTTTGCACCCAAAGTTCCTGATAACCAGTTTCCAAACAGTGCGTGTAACGACTGTGAACCTTGGTCATGGACTTCATAAGAAAGCGTAACCGTAAACGCAGCGAGTGGGTGATGCTTGGAGTATCACTGCGCGATCAAATAAATATGAAGGGATTCGAAAAAGAACCAGTTTTACTTACCTTTCGAGCCGGAAGCCAGTAGTGGCAGCCCATGAAACATAGACTTTTTTTTCCTCAAATCATCTATAACTGCATGTTACATATTAACTTTGATCTCGTCTCTTCATCGTCACGATCATCAGCTGGCGGCAGTACATTGCAGGAAAGAGGCCTCTCCCAAAGAACAACATGTAGCGCTATCCCCGCCCCTATCTTATGTCTTAACTTCATTGGCTACCCTTCTGCAGGCAGCCTCTGTCAGGGCAACAACAGTTATGCCGGACTCTTACCGGCTAAAACCCAGACAGCGAGAGGCCTTGATAAGACCACATCTCGGGGTGGAGCTACTGCTGTCCACCCCTTGTAAAAGGGATCTCATCTCTTACCCTAGACATTTTTATATTTTCCATTGGTAAACAGTAGTCATATCTCTGCATTTCTTCTCAACCTTCCCAGATTCCCGAGAGACTCCGGTAATAAAGGCTAGCCTCCTGTGCTCCCTGGACGCATTAATTTCTCCGGTATTTTCTAAAATGATACTTACCTGTCAACCTCCGCGAATGTCACACTCTGGTCGTAAGCAAAGTAAATATAAATTTATAACTTTCGTGGGAAAATGCTGCATTGGATACCGTTCTACTGCGGAGGCAATAGAGGGGTTTAGCCGGGCACTTACCGGCTAAGCAACCCTGCGGTGTACCTCTCAATGCTATTAGCGGTCGCACACAATCGTGCTCCTGACAGCGAGAGGTGTTAATGCGGCCGCGTCTCGGGGTGGAATTGGAACTCTCCGCCCCATTTATCAGAAATAGAGCAACCCTACATACAAATATTGTAATGAATCAGATCATTGACAATTCACTTATCACCTTAATGTTTAGACGTAGGCTTCCTTGACGTAGCTGGATGATGTCCCCTAAACTTTAGTGAATAAGGCTCAGTGTTCAATGTATTTGGTGTATCTAGTTTTGTATGATGAATGTATGAAGTAATGAATGGGTGATGTTTGTATGTAAGATGTTGTATGTATAGATTAATTAATTGAGACTGTGCGTTATGTTTAGCTTTTACAGTTAAGTATATCTAATAGTGCAGTTTTCGTCTAGGTGGGGTGCGGTAGTATCGCAGCGTCAATCGCGGCGCTCACAGGTACTGTGGAAATATTACCGTGTTCCGGTTCGAAGGGCACTGTAGCTTTTTACAGGCTACACACGTAATTTGATGTCGTTCAACTTTATCGTTATGAATTACTCCTAATCTAATCCAAACTTTATTTTTTGTGTTGGCAGGAATTCTTGGGATAGACACCCTCTCTTTTAGGACGAAGACAGAGTTATGTGCAGACGCATTAAATTCCCTTCGGTGGACGTCTTTGCTATGGGAAAGGTCACGAGAACTCTGCGGAATACAACCGCGGCTGTCTCTAAGGCTACGTTGGAATAGTCCGCTCTCAAGACTGTTTTATGCAGTGCCCTGTACAGACCGCGTTCGGCCATCGTTTTCTTCAGAATCCCTTAAAAGGCAATGAGAAGCTAACATCCATAAATTTCATGATCCCAAAATCTGACGCTAACTAGCTAACCTAACCTAACCGCTTTATTATGATCCTTATTTAATTTATCAAGTTACTTTAGTTACAAAGTAGTAATGTATCCTGTTAAACAGTAATAAAACCAGCTACTACGTCCTTCTAACTGAAACACAGTAAAGTTTTAGAAATGTGTGGACTACATCCTGAGATATGTAATTCTGATATAATTCTTTCCAATTTCACTATAGTTTTATCAAAATAATATTCAATAGTTTAGGTAACTGAGTATTGACTATGATGATCCAATGATATAATATTTGTATTAAATTTTGACATTTTTTTTTTTTGTATAAACGAAATATAAAAATAAGGAAATGGAACACCGAAGGCAAAAGATCATTCGACCGTGCACTAACCAAGTGGACCGATGAGATTAAAGACTCGTAGTCCTCTAAATTCTACACAGTCGTGAGAGATGCGCTGGACAGGAACCGATGGAAGCGGATCGTCCGCTCTAAACAGCAATCCTAGCATTGACCACGATCCTAGAGAGATAAACGAAATACAGAAAAATACGTTGTAGTAAATATTATATGTTGACTTGTGTACAGTTAGTGTCGTGCGGTGTATAGCTAGCTGTAGCTGTAAGCGAATGGGTAATCTTATCTTTTTAATGCCGTCTTAATAACTTAAGTGCTGATTAATTCTCGAGTGATGCGCAACGGAAGGTTAAGGAGCTCCGTCAGGTTTACACCTGTTTCCATTCATAATTTCCTTTGTAATACTTTCAATTATTTATTTACCCTATATATACACGAAGTTATGTAAGGCAGTAAGGTCTTCGAGTGACGCCCGCGCACCGGTAAACGGTAGACTTGAGAGGCCGCTCACAAGGTGAACCGACGGCCTGGTGAGGAACCCACTGGATGCGAGCAATGCGGGACCGATCGATGTGAAGATCTTCGGTTAAGGCCTATGTCCAGGAGTGGACGTCTATCGGCTGATGATGGTGATAGAGGAAGTTTACGGATTGGCATATCTGGCGCGTCCGCATTGTTCCGCCGAACCAAAGACGGAAAGGATTGTATCAGACACAGAGAGTATTACACCAGAAACAGAAAGGACTGTACCACGCCGATCGGCGACCTCCACTAGTTGGAGAGGCTCTTTAAGAAGAAGAATATTGGTCTGCGCATTTGATCAATGTTCTAAATACCGCTGGATCACCTATATGTAGTAGACTACAAGCAGAAGACTAAATATTAAGTCCTGAATGTGAAAGGAATTTTGTTCCATTGTAAACATTAAACATAGCAAGCGAAGCGTAAACCTTCATGTCTTCTATAGGATATAATTTTTTTTTTTTTATTATTAAGTGAAGTTCCTTTAATGGTTGATAATTTAAAACCGGTGGGAAGGCTTCATTTTTAAGTGCTCTCCCCGTGTGCCGGTGTTTATAAAATTTAAATATCTCATTAGTCCAACAATGATCTCATAATTAATTTATGTTCGCACAAATAATGAAAATCAATTGTTTATTTTTGTTGTAAGAATAAATATCCCCATGTTAAGTAGGTATATGTATGATGTTGAAACTACTCCCAAGATAACCGAGTTTATAAAACTTCACAACTCATCATATTCTCAATATTTGTCTATGGTAACGTCCTGGAGGTCCAGCTGTGGGAGAACGTCTCGTGGGCTATTTGAAGTAAATAACTGAATGCTTTTATATTTACCCAATTCAATTGTTTGTATAGATATGCTCTTTCCTGTGTTGTGGAAGTTTGTATGGTTCCTTTTTTTTGTGTATAAGTCAACTGGAAGACTTTCGCAAATATCTTGGGAGTAGTTAGCGGATGTGAATGTGAACTGGCCGTGCGGTTCCCGTGCGGGGGGGGCCGGCGTGCGGCCGTAGCGGAGCGGTGATATTTTTGTACGAAGCGCCCTGAAGCGGGCCCCCGGCTCGGCTCTGTGACGGACGCTTAATAAATTATTGTCAATGTGCACACGTCGTTTTGTCTTTACACGTCACGCATTCTGACTAACCCTCTCTGTTACGTCATACATTTCCGCTGCGAGGCCACTTCTGTATCTACTCGTTTAGCCGAAAGTACAGAAACTCTTTCACACAGCTGTGGTATTCTGGTTAACCACATTTACATGACAGACTTTTGGATGGAATCAAGAAGTACTAACATAGATCTAACATAATCCTCAAATATACCAAAAGGTTACAAATGTAAATACAGCATCCATATGATCAGCTCGTGAATACCAGATCCGCGAGCACCGAGATCAATGAACTAGCGGCGCAAACTTCATCATAAAGAAAAGCATCAATATGCGGTATACTTGTAAAGTACATACCTCATTGTTAGACAAAATGGTTGAAAATCAATGTCTTGTATATTCTTAGGCAGCCCCACAGCTCCTTAACAAATGTAAGTTGCGATTCTTACGAATGGATACCACGCATGACGAAAAAAAAACTCGTCCAAGCTCGTACTCTCGTATATTTTCAACTGATAACATTAAGTACATCGGTGACAAAATAAATAATAAATTCATACTAAATTACACTTTAAATCTATGAAACGGCTGCGTGCAAACCGAAATAAAATAAACGAGATGACCCTAAACGTACTTTAAAAATGCGACTTTACTATTTGGTAGCTGATTACTGGAACATTAACAAAGAGGCGACTTGTGACAAACTAACTAACCTGTACTTATAATAAAATGGTAAAAAGCTATCGTGACGATAAAGCGATTTCTTCTTTTTTTTTTAAATAATTGAAATAAGTAAATAGGACCTAATCACCACTTAGGATAACATTGTCATAGATGTAAATATATAAAACGATATGAATTAAAGAATATAATATATTATAATTAAATCACTACATAGTTTTTTTTTTAAATTACTTTAAATAAACATGTATTCGGTAATTGGACGTAAAATTTAGTTACCACACACATATTTAGAGCATTTAAAAAAGTATCATTAAAATATGTAAAAGAGAATACAGTTCCAAATTTAAAAAGTTTGAGGGTTGTGATGAGGAGGAGGGTCTGAAGGAATATTGCACACATCCACAGGTAATATACATACAACAGTATTGCCCCGTCGTCTCGTGCACGCGCTGAACACGAGCGAGGCGTAACTAAATGACTAGCCAAGTCATGATACAGCCGTAAGTAAATAGTAACATTAAAAGCTTCATCATAAGATCATCTTCAGGTCCTCAGTCATTCTCTAACTGGTGGTATATAAACACTCCTTCATGCCGTCAAAGCATTTCATCATAAGATCATTCACCAACTACCGGTTGGTGATGTCGGTAGATGGTAATTGAAGAGTCGGCCAATCACTGCGCCGTATAGCGCACAAACAGTCATTGAACGAAAAAAAAACATAATTACATTACTTTTCTTTATACCACCAAACGGCGACAGGAGCAGGGCCAGATTATAGGCACGCCCATAGCAACGTCACTCTAAGATTTATACTACACAGCTCGTCGCCTTAACATGAAATTTCACTAGCTACAACGCCCTTCATACCGGAACAGTAACATTTACAAGCTACTCTTTGATAGTCCATACGAGCTGAAGCCCATCTAAACGGTCTCTAGCGATAGAGCTATTAACAATAATTTCGGTTTTCTGGAGCGTTGTCCAAATATTTGTTCTTTTATACACTCTTTAGACAAACTCCTTACCGTAAATATAAATTAGAAAAAACAGTATTTATGTGAAAAAAACATATTTTTGTTTTACAATGCTTCAGTTTAACGAGTTTTTTATTTGCAAAAAATTATAACCTATAAAATACACTCCGCGACCTAAGTCATCCATTTTGTAGCGTTCACTTACGAGTTAAGTTGAATTTGAAATAATGAAGAACGTTTACGATTAGACAAATGTATAGTTTTGTATAATTAACGAGTGATTAAGTAAATAATAGTTTCTATTAGAAAATATGTTACCGAGTAATGACTTCATCGCAGTTATTATTATTCGTAAGATTACATGCCACTCCTTGTTTAAGTTTACATTTTTTATTTATTTATAGGATGGGTGGGCAAACGAGCGAACGCCTAGTGGAAAGTGATTACGTATAAAAATACTACAAACAACGTCTTGAAAATAATGACCGTTTCCAAAGTATGCTTGTTGTTCGTGAATGTTGTTTCTTTTTTAATATTATTAGAATAAAAAAAGCACAACAAAATATACATAATGCCAATAATTTAGTAAAACGGTATATAATTTTATTATCGTTAAATAAATAATGGTTATCTTAACAATTTAACTCTACAAATAAACAAAATGTTATTCTTAATGAACAAAAAAAAAAAAAAAATTAAGCGTATTACGTAAAAATTTTAATTTAAATCTAAAATTCATACGAGTGTTGAATCGTACGCTAACAGCATACAAACTGATAATTTCATCAAAATACGGCAAGAAAACAAATTTCAATATTCAATTTGTTTGCAACCGTTTTAACGGCCACGTTAAAAAAAAACATGAAATATTTACATGCCGATTGTAGTGCGGCGGAAAGGTAAAATAGAGTTTAATAAATGCAGTTCGGTAGGATACCTAACCCTTGCAATCTTTTACATCCGGAAAACTTATAAAATACGAAACGTAACGGAAGTATTGTATGTTGCCTACAGTCGACCCTCTTATAATGCGGTACTTTCATAAAACGTGGAGCGAAAACTGCAGCAGCCCTCCTATAACACGGTACTATCGCAGCGCGGTTTCCATTCAACAACGTCCCATCAATTCTTTCCGTGCACCCAAAGAATGGTTTTAACTTGATATGTTTATATAAACATTCGAGCTTATCTCTTAGACGTTTACGACATCGGTTTCAGCCGTCGCGGAGCTCTTTCACAGCACGTTTCCTTGGTAACCAATTGTTTTTAAAATTTTGTCACTGCCACTGTTAGAACTTCAGTGTAGAAGCGCAAAGTTTGAAATAGAGTAAAGAAATTGGTTAGCTCCCTATAGTGAGGTTTTGTTGGAGTTAAAGTTAAAAAAAAGCTACTAACGAAAATCAATATGAATGAGGAAGATATTTTGTTCATTAAAAGATGACGAGTGAGCCACTCCTCGTGTATGACGTATGACGTATGACGTATGACGTATGACGGCGAGGACGTGCGTTAAAAGATTACAAAGTTTTAAGTCTTTCCTTTTTTTTTGGAAAGCCGTTTTTGAATTAATTTTTTGTTACATTCTAATTTATCGTTTGATAATATAAATATAAATTCTTCAATTCAATAAAAATATTTTATCGTCTTTTCTATTCATTGGTATCTATATAACGCGGTACGAATGATGTGATTTGTATTAATTCTGAGTTTCTTAGAGCGCGGTTACCATACTACCCGGTGAATGATTTCCATACAACGCGCTACGAATTAGCCCGGTTTGTACGTTCAATCAGAGTTTCTAATAGTGCATTTTCCATATAACGCGGTATACACTCACCGTGTTACAGGAGGGTTGACTGTATATAATAATTCTTATGGTGAACATTTGTCAAATGATTACTATTCCGTTTCACGGTATGATTGCATAAAATGGAGTAATCTGTAATGAGTAATAAAGTAAGTCCGACCGTGCGACTGTGCGACTGTGCGTGTGTGTGAGTGTGTGTGTGTACTTGTTAACTTGTAATGTGTTAATAGACAACTTAAAGCAAAATTGATAATTGATACAACAATACCTCCGCTATAAACTAACTTGCAAAATGCAAATGTTAACCACTTTTCCAGGCATAGACAAACGTAAATGTTGTCATGTAGAAATAAAAATATTGTCAATGAACTTGTGATGTGATGAGGATATAGAAAAGCGCTTCATTCACTATATTGTCGGCTACTTGGTCCTGTGCGGGCGGCGCTCACACTCGTTGAATCTCGAACAGTTTTACGTTGGTATCATACCAAATAGGCGGGTCCACGTTTCTGCGCAATGGTAAAACATGCATATATATATATATATATATATAGGCTTAAAATTTGCTTTTTCGTAATAGATAAAAAAAGCAAATTCTGACATTAGATTACCTTAAATAGATAACACCCCACATATATGTTCGGAACCAGGCGGCGGTGCCAGCATTAGCCTGGTACTTCCGGATGAGAATCGGATGCGGAACCGGCAGCAGACCCACCAGCGTTCCGTGCTGGAGGAAGCGGAGGATCTCCGACTCGTCCGTCAGGCCCCTACGACAAAAGCAATTTGTTACTGCTCAATACCATCACAGCAGCCATTTCTTTTATTATATAATATATTTATTTACAACATGATGTATATTAACAACGTGAATAATCAACATATTACAAGAATGCATTCCTTTTCCTCACAAATATTATAAAATAGCTTTAACCATTCGCGAAGTAATGTCTCCGAGCTGCTGGTAGCTAACGTCCAGTTCGTGTCCTGAGTGCTAAATGTTAATGTGTAAACAATAATATTCCTCACTTGTCGATACAGATTTTTTCCACCTGCGGAACGAGGACCTGCAGCAGCCGCATGATGGTCTGCAGTGGGAGCCGACCGCGCCAACTCGCCACCCACTCACCCGTAGCCCTCCAACCTTCCTTCTTCACAGATTAACAATAACAAACATAAATTGACTTGTTATTTAAAGACATACAAAGAGGAAGTATTTCACGATTATAGGACAACGATTGCTTTTGTGCGGTGGTTGGTAACTAGCTGGAATTCAATAATTCAATCTGATGTCTTTAATACTGATCCCAGGGAAAGTCCATAAGTGTCCGGAAACATTTGAAAGAAAATTGATAATTAGTAGGAATCGATTTTCCGCAGGTGGATCAACCGAATGTTGATGGCATTTTATATATAGTAGATTCGAAAAGGCCCATGTCCAGCAGTGGACGTCAGTCGGCTGATGATGAAGACCCGAGAAGACTATTTCAGTATGTAGTGCTTGTATGTGTTCGTAGACCTTTTTTTTTTTTTTTTTTTTTTTGATATCGGTGGTGGGAATGCTGTTACCGCATACCCAACGTCCTTTTCAAGGGGGGGGACGCCGGGTTATGTGGGGCTCGGGGCCACTGAGATGTTGTGCGTGACCCCCATACCCACTAAAACCACCACCGCTTGTCCCGCCATACGCATACTGGAGACGCCCGGGTTTCAGTCAAGCAACTCTCCGGGCGCCTCCGCGTATAAAACTCCTCCTGGTGGGTGCCCGCGGGGAGCAAAGGCACCCACCTGCCGTCCCGTACCGGCCCCTCGCGGGACCGGCACGTTGGGGCCCCCCAAGTGTTCGTAGACCTAACCTTACCTGTGTAACGTTATTAATGACGTTTTCCTTGTTCGCTGGCCGCGTGTTCATTTCCTCCTTGCGCTCATGATGCGACTCGCTGTCTTCTTCTTCCGGTTTCTCCCCGTCCTGGCCGTCGCCGCCGCTGCGCTTCGGCAGCAGCTGGTCCCTCGGGTGCGCGGACTCGCGCTCCGTCATCGAGGTTATGGCTAGTTTTAGAGTTCCGGCCATAAGTCAAGTAGTCTTTGAAGATTATTTGGTGAGTGAGTAGGAGTACAGCAGCAGAGATTGTCAGTTCCCTTTTTCTAGTTACAAGGTCTTATATATAAAGATTTTTAATAATTTATTATTTAATACAGCACTGAGGCTTTACTAAAATCTGGATAACCCAAAAATTTTATGTTTGTTTGCTTTCGAGTTTGAGTGCATGCAGCATGCGTGTAATGCTTACCAGAAGGGTGTAAGTGTTATCGCACAACAACTCACCGACCCCAAGCCAACCTCAGCTGCCCGTGGTGCATCCTGCTAATCAACAAACGAGGCTCTGACTCCGTCTAACCCGCATTGCGCCAGCGTGGTGGGAAATTACCTAAATTCCCTGATATGAACCCCTATATAATATAGCCACTATTTCCCAGCGCTACCGGTGGCCATGATGACTGTACGTGGTGATCTTTGGGGGGCTTATGTCCAGCAGTGGACGTCTGTCGGCTGATGATGTATGCGTACCGGGCGTGTCCGGTAGCGTCGCGTTGAGCGTGCCCGGCTCGGCGGGCTGCGCGGGCCGGGAACCCTCCATGGCGGCCTCTTTCACTGACTCTGAACTACGCGATCTACAACACCACATTATTGTTATTATTTATTACATTTAATATCTTATAGAGCACTGTGCTTTTAAGATCATTTCAATTATTACCCCAATGTTACAAGCAAGCGCAACGCTTATAACCAGGTAGACGTCATGCCTTGATAAAGATATTAAAAAAAAATTAAAACTGCAACGTTCTTACACAACCAAGACACGAGGACTTCTCTCACAAGTAAAGAGTCAAATCGTTCTGTCCACCACCCTGGCAATGTGCGGGTTGGCGGGTGACAAGTCTACTACAGGTGTTATTCTGAATTATTCCAGTTTCTTCATGATTTATTTCTTCACCAAAAAATCAGTCTGAATCGAACCCGCGTCTACTTGCTTCTTACATGCGCTAGCTTTTACTTTATAAATCATAACACAGAAGTTAATAAGGTTTACGAATCCTAGGTCTCCGTTAGTTGGATCCAGCGTAAGGGGCGCGTACCTGGGCAAAGGGCGCGCTGGTCGCGTGGCGGCGAGCGAGCGCGCGATGGCTGCGTGCTCGTGCGGCAGGTTCGCGAGAGCGTGGAACACGCCGCGCTTACGTATTATGGTATACACCAGGTTTGAATTACCTGCGGAGAAACGCAACTTATCCATTACCATACAATTAAAGACAGGTGTTACCATACCATAAAACTTGTTAACATATATTATAATATATAGACAGTCCCCTAATGTGATGCGATTTGTTGACGTATTTATCTCACAGAAATTCAATAAAGAGATTCTTTATATATTACTTCACACATTACAGCTAAGAACTCTGTCATATTAATCATTACAGAAATAAAAAAAAATAGTACAAAATATTTTTGGTAAATACATTTCCATAGACAAATATACATTAATATAAATGCACAGATAAGCGACTCATTAAAATAATCAACGCACTTTTTTTTAACAGCCTATTTACATCCTCAGTATTGGGGCACAAGCCTACCCTCAATATAAGGGCGATGGGTCATAGTCACCACGCGGACCCAATGCTGATTAGTGACTTTTTCAATTGGCTACGCCGAAACTAGTACTCACCATCGAATTGATATTGTATCATATTGTTGAACATCTCTAGTAGGAAGAAGACGAGATGGTGGTGGTTGGGCTGTGAGAACAGGAACCACGGAGTGCTGAACGCCTCAAGAAGGTGCAGCAGCTTCGTCGATGCGACCATCGACAGGGTTTTTAGGTATGGTGACACTGGGTAAGTAGTATTAATTAAAGGACAAGAAAATGTGGAAGAGTAGTTAAGCTGTTACTAGGCATCACTGATGACCACAATACCACACTACACCTAGTGGCAATTTCATTCATATGAAAGTAAAAAAAAAAAAAAAACAACGAGCTATTGTACATTTGTTCGAAATTAATATTATTCAAATAATCATCAGAGCTCAACAAAGTGTCTAGGTAGGTCTGGGCCCTCATTCAGAAATGTGCAAAATTTACTGTGTTTCAATTTGAAGAATGTTGTAGTTAGTGAAATTACTGGGGTAACGAGACAGCTTATGTCTCAAGACATCGAGCATGATATAATAATACAGTGTATATCATTGTAACTGTGACCACATCGTTAAGAGAAGTACATTATTATCATCGGGTAAGCTGACGCTCAACTCGTCGAAATGAAAAAAAAATTACTATAACTACCATGTTGTCTTCTATTCATCACCATCATCATCACATCAAAAGCTACAGCCATTACACTCTTAAATTTAACAATAAACTTAATTTATAGTTTCTTTGACAATCTTCCGCTCTTGGAACCAACCATTAACAAGTATAGTGAGCAAGCAGTCGAACAGTGGCTGCAGGCGCTGATGGCCGGTGGTGATGATCTTATGGAAGACCACAACTAGCAGGTCCGCGTGAGTGCCGGTGAAGACAGCGATGTCCATCGGTACCGTCGCGGTGTATGGTTTGTTCAGCCGTACGCCAAAATTGCGCTCGCCGGACAGCAGCAGCAAGATGAATACGCCGATGTGCATCAGCCCCACCCGTGCTGGTGTGAGAAAGGAAATATATTTAATAGCATACAGTAATTAGGCAATTTTTTTTTAATCTTCGAAGCAACGAGTCGAGCTAGACGTTCACCTGATGGTAAGTCTATATGCCTGCTCATAAAGACATGGCGCTAGTTAGGATGGTACACACTGCACAACATTGGCTCATCACTTTGAGACATAACATGTTAAATTTCGTTACCTTAGAAATTATACTAGCTACAGCGCCCTTCTAACCGAGACGCAGTGATGTTTGCACACTATTGTTTTTAGGTTGCAATAGGAGGTGCGCTGATACCTAACCTAACCTAAACGGTAGCACCGTTCAGGTAGGTAAGAGAGCCCTACCACTAGATCAGACAAGTGTGGTAAAAATCGTATCTTAAAACTTTTGGTGTCATTTTCATCATCAGCCGATAGACGTCCACTGCTGGACATAGGCCTTCCCGAAAGATTTCCATATCGATCGGTCCTGCGCTATCCGCATCGTCGGGAACCAGGGGCCCTCGTTTTTAGGGAATCATACAGGGGGACTTGAGCCATTTCTCACCCCGCTGGCTCAATGCGGGTTGGTGGAAGCTGGTCTCGTTTGTTGATTAGCAGGGTGCACTACGAGCTGGTGAGGCTGGCATGGGTCCCGTGAGTTGTTGAGCAGGACCCCTCACACCCTTAATTAGCTGTAGAATAGAAAAAAATAAAACTAACACTGATCCGCGCGGGAGTCGTTCAAGTGGTACAGTATGGGCACCAGCACTTCCAGCACGTCGCTGCTCTTTAACACGTAGTACATGAATTTCTGTAAAAAAAATTGTTAATAATTAATAAACTATATTTCACAAATAGTTTATAATACATCCATATAAAAAAAAAACAAGTAAATACAGTGACAACATTGATGTTTCTTATTTTTTATTTATAGCGGGCAACTCCAGACCTTAATATTATAATGTGAATTACAATATGAGATTGGTAAGTAATTATCTGGTATTGAAAAATCCTACTACCTACTGAACAGCATTACTTTTATCGTATAGTCGACTATTTACGTAATATACCTTATTAAAGTCGCACATCTTCCAGAAGAGAACCAGCAGCTCCTGGTGCAGTGCGACTTTCTTGGAGGAGTTGGGCAGGTAGGTCTGCGCGAGCGGATTGTTAAGAAGGCGCGTGATGCCGCGCAGGACGAACTGGAAGTCCTCATCGCGGTGGATCCGCGACAGATAGTTTATGAACAGGTTGTCAGCTGCCACCTGTCACCATAAAATGCACATCTATTTCTATGGTTTTTACAAAATAAATTTAATGGTCAGATCAGGTGGTTGCTAGGAAACGACATGTGATGTGTGATAACTATGTGGTGGTAGTTAAGATGCTATATATTGCACCACATAGTACCCGTCTTATTGGGACACAAAATGTTGAAACCCTTTTCTATTTACTGACACAAGCTACTCCTGCAGCAACCCTTTGAGAATGGCACTAATAAGAAAAACTTACCTCATCTGAATCAGCAGTAACTATATTACTTGTGTCATGGTCTAAGGTCACAATTAGAACCTGCAGTGCCACCTGTACAAAGAACAAAATTTAAGGGTCTTGGAATAAAACAAACAGCTTTATACTATAAATTAAAATCATCATCATCATTTCAGGTTATTATTATGCACTGCTAAACCCGAACATCTTCAATAGATTTCCAGTGCGACTGGAATTAAAATAGCATGAATCAAATAATTTTGAAAACTTTGGTCCGTTTATGTGTGCCACTTACAGTCATCTCTACAATGGCTGAACTTGTTTTTATATAAACGCTTATTTAGGATGTTATAAAGTATGTCCGTGGAAGTTTTCGTCAGCAGAAGATGTAATCGCCATTTAAATTGTAAGGTAAAAATGTATAGAAAAAGGAGATAATAATATTCAGGGGCAGTTCAACTGGATGCTTTCATCTATATTATTGGTCAAAACAATTTCATCAACAGTCATCAAATCAATACCTCAACCAAAGGCTCCAGCGCATCGGCGAACAGCAGATGGTTGTACGGCAGGCCGATACCGACCGGATCATAAGAGCATACTGTGTTCAGCAGCGACGTGAACAGCGGCAGCGCGTGACGGTTATCCGAGCTGGTCAAATACCTACAAATGAACAATGTCATTATGATAACCATACAGGTGGTTATTACTGATGGAAGGTTTCCGTTACTGGAGAACTGCTAGTTAGGTGCTACTGCAGCGCCTATTGCAGCGGACAATCAGTACTGTGCAAACATTACTGTGTTCTAGTTTAAAGGGTGTTGTAGCTAGTGAAATGACTGGGGTAACGAGATCAAATATCTACTACAACCTGTCTCAAGGTGACCAGCGCAATGTAGTGCTGCGCCACTTTCTTATGAATGAGTGCATCACATACAACTAGGTGAACATACTACTTGCCTCCTCACTTCCTGGAATAAAATAAAGGTAGCTAGACATCTTTTGTCTATGTCTTGATATACACGAAATAATAAGATTTATAGTATATCAAATGTCATCAGCAAAACTTTATGAATGGTTAACTGTGAGACAGGAGCAATAACCTTAAATGAAGACCACTTTCTGTTACTTGTCCTTTCATCTAAGACTTACGCTATCCACTTGTTGTGGTGGGCGGACGCCTGCTGTGTTGTTTTGTATATGGTCTCACTGAAGCAGGTGAGTAACAGTCGCAACAGCTCCGCCCTTGCCGCCTCATGCTGTGCATTGCGTGCAGGACTGCGAGCAAATCCTACTCCACCTGCCCAGATATACTCGCAACTGTCCAGTGATGTCAGCTCCTCAGCACGCTCCTACATTATCAGTCGCATTGTTATAATAAACAAAATAATTATGACATATTTCTAAAAACGAATAAAATTTTAATTGTTCTCCTAACATTCTTAAATGAAAGATTAGGATCAATCATTGATGCATGATCCTAGTTATGCAGATTCAACAGCTATGTCATTACATTTGATTCCTATATATCTTCAAACACATATAGATTATATAGTTTATATAGATTGGCCTGTGTTAGTGTAATGACTTAATAAACAAGAGCAGCTTTTCATGTTCCAATAGATAAGATAATATTTTATCTAAAAAATCAATACTTACCGGACCCGATCTTTTTGTACTGACAACAGTAAAGTCTGGACAAAATAGGAGGTCCTGAAAGAATGTTTATGATAAAGTAGAATCCTTCAAAATTAATTAAATAGTTATAAGCACTAACAACAAGTTTAGCTTTCATAATTTCTAATCTTTATTAGTTTTGATTTTGCCAGTCACTTTTAAAAAACATTTTTTATAATAGTTTATATTTTATTTATATCAAGATATTTTATGTATAAACAGTATTCTACTTAAAAACTTATTTATAGAAAGTAAAATAGTTACACTTATTATCTACAATGTGCTAAAATGTACATGATGTCGAGTGACAAAGAAAATATGGCTCTGAGGGCTTACTTTACACATCAACAATAAATATTTGTATGCAGTTAGTTAATATAAACTAAAAGTTATCTACTGTAACCTCGGTACTCTCAACACTAAGTCATGTATTATATAAAAAAAGCTTACACAAATGGCATTCATGAGAGACTGTGCAAGTGGGACAGACTCATTCTCTCCCGCTGCAGGTAGTGAAGACCAAAAAAAGCTATGCCATTCTGGTTCTTCCAGCATATAGGGCAGAACTCTGGTAAGAAGACGGCAGCAATTCAAAGCTGCAAATAGCTTTTATTTATGTGACTAAATACATTAAAAATATTACAATCAATCTCTTAATTTAAAACATTTCAATTATTACTATCTTATCATTTCAATATTTAATTTTGAAGGAAGTCCAATATCAATAACATGGTTTTTTAATTAGATTTGAGTGAGATAATACTTTTTTTTAAAAAAAGTTAAAATTCAATGTAATGAAAAATCTGTGAAAACCAAACAATAAAGCAAAACCTTACAAAGTTTCTTAGGGGTTTTTGTACCTAAAAGTAAATTTTACAAAGACTTACCAGTCTGTTGTTCTCTTTGTGTTCTACAGCTATTATCTACAGTTTTTACCATTTTTTCGACAGCCTTGTATACTAGAGTAGCCAGATTATTAGGCGACTCCTCTCGCAAAGCACGAATTTCGGCGCCGGGCACCAATGTGTACACATCCTGCACGTTTGTTATACACTCTGACCAGAACTGATCCCAGAAAATATCATCGGTCGCGTCAATGGGCTAGAAACAAATAATTATCAACAGTAATTGGTTCGAATCGATTTCTATAAAAGCAAAAAAAAATTATATCAATATCACACCTGTGTTTTTGACGTAAGCTGAACAACAGCCTTTCTAAAATTTAATTTTGTGTCGGCGTTACCCATCTCATAAATTAATTAATTCTTTAAAAACGATAGGGTCATTTCCAACACACGTACACACAAAACAAATTGAATTGAAATTGACAACTTCATTGACAACCTCATAGCAGTAGACAAAAAGAAGTTGAAGTGATGATATAAAACATTTAATACACAATTGATATGAAACACAGATTTTGATTAATTTTTATTAATACTTTTAAAAAAACTTTTCCTTTTTATGTCGTTGTTATGTTTTAGCAAAACGAATATTACAGATCACATAGGTTACGAATACTGTAATAATTGTGATTTGTCTGAGAATAATAATCTAAAGTTAATATTATTAGACTATGCATATTATAATAATAATAAAGATATTTCCTGAAATACATCGATCGTAAAAGTGATATCGTAACTGGCAATAAACACAATTAGAAAAACCGATTGTTGTTTGTGATATTTCTTCAGTACCCCGCTGTCGATTGTCTAATTCTGCATTTTCTTTTGTCTATGAAAATATTTAAGCGAAATGGCTGCTGCGAATCTTGTTCGTAGTGCTTTTGGTGCATTATTACGGAAACCTACATCCTGTAGAACCTCGGCCGTATGCCGGTTATCGTCCATAGCTGCGGTGCAAAAGTATCGTACCGTAAAAGCCATCACCAAGTTTAACTACCAACTACAAAATGGGGTAAGGATCTCCATCAATCGATATATTAAATTTTATGAATTTGGTTCTGTTTTGCTCATTAAATACTTTTTTATTTATTTCACTCAAATATTTTCTGCGATACCTAGCAGTCACAGTTATGTTTTATTTTAGCGACGATCCATATAACCTCAATTTTGTTATTGCATAACAAATGTGTATATAACTGGTGCAATTGTTTAGGTGTGTGCACGGCACGACTCTACCGGTGTGCAGAGTAGGCTTTCGCAACGGGAAATAGAAGATCGAGTGATGAAAGTGTGCAAGGCTTACGACAAACTCACTAATACCAAGGTACTGAGCAATTATTTTCAAATTTGTTTCAGACGGCCGGCGTCCGCAGCTACAGCGAGGGGCCGCCGCTCAGCCTTTGTGTTATTGAAAGCAGAGTACTGCTTGTTCTCAAACTTTATGATAAAATTAACCCAGAAAAGGTAGCTTATTACTACCATAGTACAGTTGTCTTGTTGCCACAAATTGAATATTTAAATTTCATGTAGAAAGAGAGATATTCTTATTTGATTATCTTAAATACTCTAAATTAAATTTTGATACAAAGCCAGTTACACTAGGTTTATTTCACATTGGCAAACATTTTTTATATTTTTCATAAAAATTGTTAAATAATATCATATCATTTATCTTCAAGAGGCAAGCAGATATAAGAATAAACCTTGCATTACTAGTATAAGCTGTAATGTATGAATTGAATAACTCATATAATGTTTGTTTTTCTTTCAGTTAACTCTAGATTCCCATTTCATGAATGATTTGGGATTAGACTCCTTAGATCATGTTGAGGTCATCATGGCAATGGAAGATGAATTTGGTTTTGAAATACCAGATGCTGATGCAGAGAGGTTAGTGAAGCCGAGGGACATCATGCAGTATATAGCAGACAAAGAAGACATTTATGATTAGTTAAACAATTAATGTATAACAAATTACACCAGTCTTAGACCTAACATGAGAATGATCTTATCATAGGAAATCTAGAACATTTTTTTTTTACTTACACCTGGTCTAAGGCAAATTGTGATTGAGTTCTAGAGTCTAGTTTTGTTTTACATGTTATTCAATGGAACGGAGAATGTGGGATTGACCCCTGAACATACAGTGGTGATGATGTAAAAAGTGTAAATTCTGTTATTCATTATATGATTGTTAGAATAGATCATATGTTTTTGATTTGATCTTGTACAACCCAAAAAGCTATGCTTATAATAAACATGTACTTCGATGAAGTAATTTTTTTTTAATTTTTATATCTTATAAAATTGTATAATTAAAAATAACAATGAGGTGCGGTGCGATGGTGAGACACCAGATCATAATGATGTACCGCTAGTTAGAATAATATACACTGCACCACATTGTGCTCGTAGCTTGGAACATGAGATGCAGATTCTCATAACCCCAGTAAACACACTAGCTACAGCACTATTAAAACTGGAACACAGTACACACTACTGTTTGGCGTCAGAAATAGGCGCTGCTGTGTTACCTGCCTAAATGGACTCTGGGAACAGAGATCTACCAACAGTATGTATAAAGTTAGAAAGTACTAATCTGAATGTTACAGTAAAAGCACAAAAATGTTCAAACGACAGTATACAATGGTTATCATCGTCAGCCGACAGACGTGCACTGCTGGACGTATGCCTCCCTCAAAGATCTCCACATCAACCGATCCTGGGCTGGTAGTGCCACTTCCATGTAGTGGTGTTTCTTGGATGGGGGCTATAAAGCGTGTTAAGCATGGCTTTGCTGGCGGCAGACTAAAGTTAGATATTTTTTTTCTACTTTCTGCAAATGTTTCAGATTTTCTTAAGGAACTATGAAAAAATTTAATGCGATATTTTTTATATATTTCCTATTAGTCGAATTTTACTAAAAGGTGCGAAATTCAAAATAGTTTAAAATAAAGCAACATCAGATGATCCAAAGGGGTGTAAGGGGTTCCGCGCATCATTTTACGGAACCCAACTCAACCTCACCTGCACGCGGTGCACTCTGCTGAATAACAGACGAGGTTCTGACCACCCATCAACGCGCACTGGGCCAGCGTGGTGGGTTTACAGCCCAATTCCCCTCAATGAACTCTAACAAAAGACGGTTCCAAGTGCCCGGCAGGACCGGTGGCCGTGCCGATCATGAAGGAAGTCTGCGAGGCACCGGTATCTTAGTTGCGAACAACCCCCGGGTGGCGAAGATTTCCCATCAAATGGCATTGGCCCCGGCAACCTATAACGTATGTACACTGCGAACCGAGGGAAAGTTGCTGGAACTGGAAGAAGAATTGAGCAGGATTCGTTGGAGCGTAGTAGGATTGTCTGAGATCCGAAGAGAAGGTGAGGTACTATGACTAAAGATCCGGTAACCTGCTTGAACCTTGGCGAACAACTGTCATGTTCATCGTTCACAGGTCTCTTGTGAACAATGTTGTACAGATCGGGGATGTATCGAATAGAATAGCGTACCTTATACTCAGAATCACCAAGCGGTATTCGCTGAAGGTCATACAGGTCTAAGCGCCAACTTCGGCGCACCCCGACGAGGAACTGGAAGTAATGTATGAAGACATCTCTCGGGCAATATATTCTTCTAGTACTCATTACACCATTGTCATGAGAGATTTCATGCAAGGCTAGGGCCTTGATATCAATATGGAAAAGACAAAAATAATGTCAAATGCCCATATTGTACCCGCGCCAGTTATGATTGCAGGCATATAGGATTGGGACAAATAGTTCAGCTTGGTAAGTCCAACTTTCAGAATGAGGTCAATCGACGACTCCGACTCGGCTGGGCAGCGTTTGGGAGGTTACGCAGCATATTCGTCCCGATTACCGCAGTGTTAAAAGACAAAGGTCTTTCATTCGGGCGCGTTGCCAGTGATGAGTTACGGCACCAACACGTGGCCGTTTGCAGTGGGCCCCATGATAAGGCTTCAAGTCGCACAGAGAGCAATGGAAAGGGCTATGCTCAGGCTTTCCGCAGATTCGCAGGAGAACTAAGGTCATCGACATAGTCCAAAAGATTGCTAGCCTCCAATGGCAATGGGCAGGACAAATAGCTTGAAAAACTGACAGCCGATGGGGCACTAAGATTATCGAATGGCGACCGCATACCGGTAGACTTAGTGGTGGCATGCCCCCCACCAGGTGGTCCGACTGTCTGGTAAACCAGTTGGATGCGAGCAGCGTAGGATCGATCGATGTAGGGATCTCTGTGGGAGGCCTATGTCCAGCAGTGGACCTCTGTCCGCTGATAATGATGACGCTCCAACTCCTAGTCTGGGCAGACTAGCTAATCTTTATATATAGGCCCGCCACTACCCTTCTCATTATTAACACCTTGCAACTATTTTAGAGGAAAATTTTTTGTTAAATCTGCTCCAAGCTGACATCTTAACTAACAGCTGAAGCAATGTCTATCAAATGTTGAGTGCCTATGTATGTTTCGAAGATCTCGTGACGAGTCAATGTATTCGTGGATATATCTAGTTTTCCAACAGAAATCTATATTGTCTCCCGCACGCCAGTGTAGCTAACCGTCTTTTTCTTAAAAAAGAAATTAAATTTAAGAAAAATTTACATAATACACCAGCAAGTGTATGAACTAAAAGAAAATTTATTCTTATTTAACAGAATAAATAATTTTTTTTTGTTATATTGAGATGTTAAAGTAAGGAATGGGTCAACAAAGTCTTTATAGTTAAGAATATTGTTTTAATTCTTTACAATTTTTACCGATGTCGAAACTGAAGATCTAAGGAGTTTATTCCGCCGCGAGGGGACTCCCCCGTGCGCCGCGGAATGCCGCAAACATCAAATATTTACACTTCCACAAATTCTCAAAATTTCGCACACATTCAAAGTGACGACAAAGGTTTTTAAACGGATTTATTTACAATACTCATGACTTTTCGCAAGCCTCGAAGAAGATTTACATTAAATTAACGAATACTGCGTCTCGCACGCACATCCCGCTGCGAAGCGAAGCGTGGTCAGTTGGTGAGTAGTGCTAATTGATAAAGAAATAAAATAATAATTTACAAAATAAATTATCATATGGGGTAAATAAATACAATGTTACGTTTAAACATCAATATTTGAGTAGGGTTGAGAAACATTTCTACAATTGTACCTAGTGAAAGGAAGCTGCGCTCCGCCCGCGTCCGCGTCCGCGTCCACGGTCTCCGGGGTGGGTATAAATAAATAACTTTACACAGCGACACCGCATCACGCCGCATCGCGCGATCAAGGGAACAACAATAGTAATCAACGAGTTTGTAACAAAAACATTGATCAATTACATTGAGATGGGAGCTCCGGCGGCGAGCCATGTCGGCTACCTGTAGCGGGTGCTGCGTGAGCGCCCCGCGGAGCGCAGCCGCCGCGCGCTGTTCGGCTCCATACGGGACACCCTCACTATCGGCTGCAGCCAGTCTCCGATCGCCAACGGCAGCCGCTTCTTTTTACTACACTTATCCTTATCTTCAGTCTCCGAAGCTGACGAGCGGGAATTCCTCTTGCACTCTCTCTCTTCAGACTTCAGAGTCTTTTGTTTAACTTTATCTTCTAGCACAACCTTTAAGTCCATTTTAACTGGACTCGTATCAGATCCTAATTTGTCATCCTGATGTGAGATATGGACACTGGTGTTTCCACATGGCAGCGGTTCATTGAACTCTTGTACAGCCTTTGTAGCAAGATCCTTTTCTTTAGAATCCTCACCAGATTTATCTTTGTTCTCTATCACTTTATCATCTTTTTCAGTCTCTGAAACGTTATGATCTTCTTCAGTGACTGTATCCTGAGTACTTTCATCATCTGGCATTTCTATAGAAGACCGACCAAGGCTTTCTGCCTTTTCAGTTTCCATACTGTTGTTTCTTAGCTCTTTCCTTACTTGTTTCCTCTTGTTCGGCCACCCCGTCTTGTTCTTTTTCTTGAACTTACCCTTTTTGGTTCGCAAATGATTGCTATTTAGTTTAATTTCATTTCTAATGATATCACAATTCTCACACTCTGAGACCAAACTTGATACATCTGGAATGTTTGTTGATGTGGTTACATTGGTGCCCACCTCCATAAATTCATCGGATACGTCATACTCAGCGGCGTCGTTGAAAACTTCAGATAGGAATTGTTGCATTCTTTCAGAGGCTTCATGAGTTTCGGTAACCATGGGTTCCAACTTTGTGTTGCTGTGGGTGTCACTGGCTATTGTCTCCTCTGAAGCAGTTGACTTAGCATCTTCGGCGTGTTTCCGTCTATGCAGCAGTCCCGCCGATCCGAGTATCGCTAGTGTAGACGCGTGTTCCCTTGGAGACTTTCTAGGATGTTCTAGCGCCATTAAGGCCACTGTGCGTTTCTTAATCTTCTGCTTCTTCATGCCGCGCGTGCCATACGACCGCGAAGGCCCCGCTTTCTCTTCTCGTTTCACATAATCGCTGAGCGCGCAGCAGTTTGGTTTTAATGGCGGTAATTGACCAATTTCATACGGTAACTTCGGCGAATTTGAGTATAAAGCTGCAACAGAAGAGATAAGTTAAAAATTTGAAACAAAACATTCATATCCATAAGACACTAAAAAAACATTTTATGCATACCGAAATATTGGGGCACATTCTTTGTCAACACTTTATCCTGGTCTTGACGCTTGAAGGTTTCGAACCATGGCTCGCTTTGAGGCACCGTCTCAAATGCAAACTCTAATTTTTCCACAGCTGGAGTGTATTTCAGTCTACCATCTTCCCATTTCATGCATTTTTCAGTTGGCTCCTCTCTAAGTGGGCTAATTTCAGCTTCAGGTTGTTCGGGACACGGAGCAGTAGATGGCGGGATTACCGCTTCGGGAGGTTTTGGTGGAGGAGCTACAACATGAGTTTTATATTGAAGCCTTCGTCCTCTTTTCACAGTTACCGGTGCACGTTTTTTTCGTTTCCTGTGATCCTCAGGCCAACTGTCTTCTTCTGAAGACTCCTCTTTGAGAGCAAGGGGCCTGGCTAATCTCTGTCGAACTGTTGCAGGCGCCGGTTGCGGCAAGCTTTTCCTTTTTGGTCTAGTCACTTCTTTGCTATCATTGCGGCCGCTGTCGTCGCGATCGGAAGACGACGAGGAACTTGTCGAACTAGCTCGTTTTGGGAACATGAACTGCTCCGCTTCGTCACTTAGTACTGATAATTCAGAACGTCTAATTTTTTTAAACTTAACGACTAGAGGTTTTGTGCCATTGCAAGTCGGCGAATCTTTCCTTTTCGCAGCGAATCCACCACTCGAGCGCAGCTTTGTACTAACCCCAACGACTTTGTAATACTGGCGGTACTCTGACAACTGAGACTCGCTAGATCTTTTACTACAACGTGTGTTGTGTTTCCTCTCGTCATCTAGCCCGCCGTTGCGTTTCGGACTTTGGTTACCGTTGACTGTGGATTCATGGGACTGTGAGCGTTTCGAGCATTTATTTTTAGTTTCTGCGTCGCCATTGCACAGTTTCCTCAGGGACCTGCGCTCGCCGTTGACGGGTGTCGCTTTGTCGAGGAACGTGGAAACGTCTGCTCCAGAGCTTATCAAAGAATCTAGAGCGATAAAGTTCGTGTGGTCCCTGACGAAGGCCAGGTGGTGAGAAGACCTACGGTGTAAAGCCGCATCCACATAGTCCGTATTACACATTTCACAGTAACCACCCTTAGTTTCTTTCTCCTCTCTTTCCTTTATTCGGGGCCGACTTTTCCTTGTCATTCTAAAAAAAACATTATTTTCAATAAGACAATTGTTTAAACAAAGCAAATATCATTTCTTAAAAGAGTACCACTTACTTCTGACCTGCAGTATTATTCTTAAATGTATTAGTGAGATTTTCTAATGATTCTTTTTTCTCCTTTTTCTCTTTCGGCGGATCAGGCTCTAAAGATATTTGAGGCCATTCGTCAAACTCCTTATACACTGGTCTGCACAGCCTGGAATGTAACAAAGCACACATGAGTGTTATTGGTGATGAATAGTTTATTTTGCACAAACCAAATGATAGTTCATACTTGTCCAAAAATTCAATCTTGATAAAATGTTTACTGAAGAGTCTGACATGCGATTTACGCGGTGCCTTGAAGAATGTGTCATATAGCTTATCCAATAGACTTATAGCCTGAAAGTTCAATAAATACTCTGTAAAAATATATAGATATGTAAATGAAAAGAAGAGGTTAGTACAAGGCATATATATCTAATGAACATTAAAAAAATTAACATCAAACATGCAAACTATAAAGCAATTTATCTACATTAATAAAAATTAGGATATGTTCTAAATAGTAAACAATTATGTGTTATAAATAATATGAAATATAAAATAATCTTTAGTGAAGCTACTAATGTTATTAAAATTTACTATTAACTCCAAATCCCACATTGTACTTTCTGGGATCCAGATTCCAAAGTAGTACATTCAAACTTGGTATCACAGATTCACAAGCTGTACTAGAAACTACTGTTCTTTTTAATATGACATTCATCATTTATGTCACTAGAATGTTTGTTCAAGTTTTATGTAAATAACATTATTCATCAACATATAAAATAATGAATATGATATCATGAAATCATTTTCTGCATTTTTTTTATCACATTTTCATAACCAATGTGCATTTATATATACATATAATAAAACATTAACTCAATGGTCAACATCCGGTTATATCATAAAAATATGGTAAGAATGACCACAATTATATTTTTTACAGATATGACATTACATGTTAGTAAGTTTTACTATTGGAAATAAAAAGCATAATCTAAAAACAAATTAAAAAATCTTTATAGTTGATAATTATTTAGTTAGTACTTTGAATTGTACAATATTTACAATTTACCATATTCTAGAGTGTATGAATAAATTAATTTAAAAAGAATTATAGTAAACCACTGAAAGCATTATTTCCTTAATGCAGAGCAATCTACACCTGTTTATAACAAAGTCACCCTAACCGATGTGCATACTTACACAGTACCACATGGAACTAGTGAGCTGGAGATGTCAGTTGGTACAAATTGTTATTATAGTAATTTTGCAGCAGAATCGGAATCTATGATTATATCTACCTGCACACTTGCAAACATTTTCAAGAAGGAGAAGTGAATAGCCCACACCAATAACAAAAAGGCAGCGAGAGTGAAGCTGTTCATTAAATAGATGTGATCATCGCGTGTACCTTGTGTACGGTGAGATGGACGTAGGCTTGCGGTTGGGGCGGCGCTGGCTGGGGCTCCGGCCGCAGCCGCTCCAGCATGGCATCGGCGCGCGCGCGCCCCTCACGCCGCGCGCATCTCGCCGCGCCCCGCCCGCTGCCGCCGGCCCCGCTCGCGCTCAGCGCTGCGCGCGATCCCACCACGTGCGTCACCCGCGGCGTGAGGAATACCTCTTCGCGCTGAAACAGTTAGTTTTTTATACTATTATATTACTTTTGATACTATTTGCGCTAGTTATCCTCTCCAACAATATATTCATTTTATCCATAAGTTAACAATTAATATGTCAACCAACTAACAGTACAAAAAACTATGCCAGCTTAAAATTTAAGACCTGCATGTTAATTTAATAATTATATAGATATTTAAAAAAAAAGGTAATTTAAACAACACGTATATGCGGAAAATAAAATTATTTTATCACGATTTTTTTTAAAAAAAAACGAAGTTTTTATAGCAACTAACTAATGATATAAACTTTTAAAAAATTCCACTATGTAAACAAAGTTTATTTATGGAAATTTTTGTTAGTACCCATGAAATAATTGAATGTCTTATTCAAAGTGCTACTAGTGTTGTCAGCAATAAAAATAAACTCAATTAAATGGGAATTAAATAATAAGCATAAGGCAACTCCAATAAGATCTGTCATTAAATATTGTCAATATATACAAGATGGTGAAAGTCAGCAAAACACAAACATGTTGACCTAAAACGTGAAATGCATGTTGCAACTGCAGCGATTTTGTTGCAAACACTGACGACCCCGAGTCGGGACATTTAAAACAAGGAGCCCGCAAAACACCGGGTCTCTACTAGGAAATTATTTATTCCGAAGCGTGTGCGAGCGCCCGCGGAGTTATCGGCGCCGTGCACTCGCCGAGATTTCCTTGAAACACGGCAGGCGATACCGACGCCGGCGGCCGAGGCATCGCGCTCAAAAAGCGCCAACCGTCCCGCGCAAAAAAATAACACAACCACTTCCACACACAAAATTAACCCGTAACGGTATCGCGTTAAGAAACACTACTCCTTGACAGCGACAAAGTCATATCAACTGTCAAAAATTAAGCATACACACGCGTAGGCTAAAGAAAACTACATTTGAAACGACTTTTAAATGTATGTAGTGCAACGCAGCGACGACGAGCGCGGCACGCGGCCTCGGCCCGCTGCATTTTGCGTTGCGGCGGCGGCACCAATGCGACCATACAAAAGATGACCTAAAACCCAACGCAGACTACGCGCCCAACTAGACACCCAGCGAGCACACTTCCAAACTGTTTTCTAAACAAACCTGACACGACCATTACATCAATATTCACATGTGGGCAACGTATGCCATATATACTTACACAAAAGCCGTTCGCGAGGCCCCCGCGCGCCGCTTATCACAAAAATAAGTAACTATATACTAGTCACAGAGACGGGCACTTCGTCACTGATGAATTTACGGTGTATAGTTGTTCACAACATACGAGTCTATATTACTGAAAGTGTTCCGAACTCGAAAATATTTTAATATATCATTACGATACTTTCCTAAGTGTTTTATCTACATTTGTTAAATAAATTCGTGAAAGCAACAACAAACACAAATCTGTCACACAAGATGGAGATATTTGCTTAGTTCTCATTTCGTCCACCGGCGGCGCCAGCGGTGTTACATAAAGAGGGGGAAATTTTCATTGGATGCCTGGTAAGAAACGTTCCGTTTCGGGTATACATTTTATTTATTATTTAAATTATTCAATAATCAATTGTTTAATAAAACACCGCTGAGTATAGTACCCATTTCCTTATCGTTCTTAATAAGACTTTCATTTCGATTACTTAAACCTACGCAAAAGTTCTACACAAATAAAAAAGCAAAAAATAAATATTATATAAACACAAACAGCACTTGCGGATAGGAACGTTAATTATATGACTAAATAAATGACTATCCAACACAAGGTAACCGCCAAGAATTCAAGAGATTGTTAAATCACACGTATTATTTTGCGTATAACCAACAAATTAATTGCAACGTATCCTTTTGTAGAATATTAAATTATTCTTTGCTGTGTTATGATCAAAATTGCTTACCAATCCCATGTCTTGTAACCTCCTTGATATGGATCTAGAGAGCTCAGGTTCTTGAATGTCCAAATAGAAACAAAAACTTTTCCGCACTGTAACATACATAAACGTTTGAATACATGTAGATAGAAAATGGGTGTTTATTTTTAAATATGGCGAACCTTTATTATATTTTTCTTGATGGTATAAAGTCGACACCATGGTTAAACGAAAATATTATTACAACTAAAATGTCGCTAACGGCTGAAAAATAATATTCCTATCGTACATAGTTTGTAAAACATTTCACTTGATTAATATTATTTGAGAAATTATGTAATAATTAAGAATGAAATTTTTTAAAATGAACATTCTTGTGCTTTATAAATATACGTTTTATCTCTCGTACACTAATGTCACTGACAGCTGAGATCTATAGACTAATCCAAAACACGTCAATGATCTATGGTAAAAATCAATGTGTCGATCGATAACTTTTTTTCATTGAATATAGTCTATATTCATAAAACACAAACAAGATTTCTAAAAATATTGAAATAATTTCTAATTCACGGCGTGTCATAATATTTTATTAAAATGCACAAAATACTAATTATGTCATGATTAATAATTAATATAATCGTTGACGTATTCATATATACGGTATACTTATTACATATATCTAAGGAAAACATGTTTATTTTACTTAAAAAAAAATAAAACATTAATTTTCACATTTAGAGAGAGAGAGTATATTTATACACTAATTATTCTATAGAGAGGAATAACCAGAAGTTTCTAAACACATAGTTTTCCATTCATAGTATTTCTAAAATAATTTGTTTTCTTTAAAATGTATTAATTTCTCCTTTTATTAGATAATAAATATGTTAATTACTTAATACATTGATGGGCTGTTATTTAGAAAATTATTGAAACAAAAGGAACTGCAAGTTTGAAGAGTACGGATACAAGAACTTTGTTTTGGTAGAAGTAAAGATATGGATTGAATGATCCACTCCATTCATTTCGTTAGTCCTGGGAAGCCCGCGGACGGCCTGTAGGCATCGGATACGCCGGTACATGGCGGGTATGTACGTACTCTATCGATTACTCATGTTCGCTATGTACCAGTATGTACAGTGGTGGACGTCACTCGCGTACCTAGGTAGGCAGCGCCCGACCCGTTTATTTTGTAACAGCTCCGATTTAGGTCACCTGAATGCAATTTCGATTCACAAAATTCGCTTGAACTTTGTTATTTCAATTTAAATAAAGCAACAGCCTCTCTATTTAAGTTCTTATATTTTTGCTGCCGATTGTTTTAATTGTAATAACTATGTTCACGTGACTGGACAGGGTATGGCCGATTAGTGTGGAAATGTTTGGGAGAGGCCTATGTTCAGCAGTGGGCGACAATCGGTCGACGATGACGATGACAATAAAATAACCCCAATGATATCTATAACTTTCACAAACAAGAAATATATTAATTTTATGTAAATTCTTAAATACACTCTTCATTTTTGCTGTTTCATTAAAATATGGCGCTTTGTATCAATATAAGTAGAGACATCTTCGTCGCTCCCTCACTGCTAAGGATCGTGACCACACACAGTCTCCATTGAGTGCAGTCATATGCAGAGTGGAACGCACGGTGCATACTGCCAACCACCGCTTTTCTAATAATTTCCATCCATGTGGTAAGAGCTCTTCCTTAAGGACATAAATAGTAGAGACATTAATGTTAAGAAAGTTAAATTGTATTATGTAATGTCTTATTTACAATGATATGTTGATATTATTATGATTTACTTTAAATTGAAAAAAAAAAGGAAAATAACTTTAAATAGTAGGAATTACTTTAACGATAAACATAAACAGAAGAGAGACGAGATGGCGAAACATCATGAAGACAAGAGTGATGGGTGGAGGTAGTCACGACCCTTAGACTTGATGAGTACAATTTGAGGACGATACATAAACAAACCTTTTAATGCTTTTTACACAAAGAGAGTCAAGGTAATTTATAAGTCACACTGGCTAAGTGCAGGTTGACAGATATCACATCTGTCGCATTTGGAACATGTCAGTTTTTTCACTATGATTACCTTCACAAAAAGCATAAGCCTAGCGGAGATTGAACCCGCGCCTGTACTAGACGTCTTACAAATTATCTGACACGACTTATTATGACTTCTATAATATAGAAGTATAAGTCATAACATATTTTATATGTCTATGTTTTGTTTCTATAAATTAAAAATTGTATTATGGAGGAGTTGATTGATTGCTTGATTAATTGACTCTTTATTGCTCTGACTAAAGAAAGTATTGAGAGCAATCAATTATTGAAAGCTAAATATAAAGGGTGTCTGGCGGCAGATTTATATTTTAAAAAACGAATATCTCAATAAGTTATAAACAGTGCGGGGTGGTGGGGAAGGTGGTCAGTGGTCAGTCATTAGAATCACCGATCGTGCGGATTTCTCAGTCACGATGTCGCAGTGGTCGGGTGAGCATCGCGCGTTCGCTATTGAAGCATTTTTCAAGAGTAACGATTCTTACGTACTCGCTCGCCGACAGTTTTGTTCACATTTTAATATTCGACGGATAGGCGATGGGCCGAGTGTGAATTTAATTCGTTCGTGGGTGGAGAGGTTCCGGGCAACTGCTTCGGCTATGAACACACCACGGCCAGGACCTAGTCGATCGTCAAGGACCCCCGAAAACATTGAACTGGTTGAACGCAGTTTACGTGAAAATGCACGACTTTCGATACGGAAAAGGGCAGCTTCACTGGGACTTCCAAGAGCAATTGTGCATGAAATTTTGAAAAAAGATATGAAGTTTCATCCTTTTAAAATTCAAATAATTCAAGAATTGAAAAAAAACGACTTTGCGTCACGCAAATTTTTTTGTGAAACCATGTTGGAGCGTTGTCGCACTGTGAATTCCATTTTTTGGAGCGACGAGGCTCATTTTCATTTAAACGGACACGTAAACAAGAACAACACACAAAATTGCCGTTACTGGGCTCTAAGAACTCGCAATCCTCGACTGAAGCACCAAAAACCATTACATTGCCCAAGGGTAACTGTTTGGTGCGCTTTATCCACGAATGGGATAATCGGAGCATTTTTTTTTGAAAATGCACGGGGCCAAGCGACGAATGTCAATGGTGAGAATTATTGGCTCATGATTTCGAATTTCTTTTTGCCGAACCTGCGAGCTCATTCATCATTCTCATCAAACACGTGGTTTCAACAGGATGCGGTACAGGTGCGACCGCACACACTGCCAGAGCTTCGATGGATTTATTGCGAGAAAATCTCCCTCAAAAACTGATTAGTCGCTTTGGGGACATCCCGTGGCCACCGAGGTCACCCGACCTAACTCCAATGGATTGTTTTTTGTGGGGCTACCTCAAAGAGAGAGTTTACGCCAACAATCCGCGAACTGTTGTGGACTTAAAAGAAAATATTCGGCGAGAAATCAGCGCAATTGAACCAAGTTTACTGCAGCGTGTGGCACGGAATACGAGGCTCCATTTCGAACAGTGTGTGTGTGTGCAACAGGATGGAAGACATTTGGATGATATTATCTTTAAAAAAATGAAATCCGCATTTGTACTCTATCTTTTAATACTTTTACTTAAATTATATGTCAAACATATTATTTTTTATTTAAATTTGAAAACATAAATCTGCCACCAGACACCCTGTATAACCTAAATGTGAATAAGGGCGGCGTTGTCGCTATGAGCGATTTCTCCCAGGCAGGCCAGGAGTAAAATAAATAGATAACGGGGTAGCAACAAAAGTAAGCAATATATACCAACATACAATCTTAACATTATACTTATAAATAAATATCAACATACACGTATTTGTTGTTACTTTGTTGTTGAGATACGCAGTATATATTATATTGTATTCTTAAATAAATTTCAGTATGTAATTTTACTTTGTTTATGAACTTAATATTAGGTTGGGGAAAAAGTCTTTTCGTATTATAGTATTATACTAGCGGCCCGCCCTGGCTTCGCACGGGTGCAATGCTGATGACAAATATACCTACTACACAATATCTTCACATACAATGTTCACAGCTTTTTTATCATTAGACAGTACGAACATATTTTCTTTAGATGTTACTCTTGAAAGAACGACGATATAATTCGCCATGTGAAAAACGCTCAACGTTTAAATCTAAGCCTGCAACGTTAAAAGTTTGACCCTGCGATTTATTAATGGTCATTGCATAAGATATCATTACCGGAAATTGTAAGCGTTTGAATTGGAACGGTCAATCCGTTGGTATCAGAGCAATTCGGGTAATCAATACATCTTCTCCGGTACCACATGTGACCGGTGAGTATTGTGCACCCTATTATGAAAGTTTTTAGTGATTTTACCAGCAAACGCGTGCCGTTGCAAAGTTTAGGTGGATTCAGATTTCTTAATAAAATAACAGGACAACCTACTTTCAACACTATTGCATGAGGAGGGAGTCCAGGTGGGTTCAATGAATTAAAAAATTCTGAAGGAAAATGAACAGCTTCTTCCAAATCGAGAACAGACAGTATCGACCGAGTAGTATATTTGCGTCGACGCATCAATTTTTGAAAGAATCAAGTTATTTACCTTATCTACTTGTTCGTTAGTTGGTGACATAATCGCTCTTTCTTTAAACCAAGATATAGTCTTACAACTTATGTTATCAATATCTGGGTAAACATTGTTGACCAAGTCTTGGATGTTGACTGTTAAAACACAAAGGTTTTCTAGGTTAATCCTTCCATCACTTTGTGGTAACCCTCCATTGCCAACTTTTAGCAGCCTCTCTGAAAAAGCCTGTTCTTACGTAAAGACAATGAAACCCTCATGTTGGTTTTAAGCCCTAATTTATTGACGTGAGGCCAAAGGTTGAATCTTTTTTAGGGAAGCATTTATTTCGTCACCACGTGTTCCTCTAGTTACAACTGGTAGGATTAGACGAAAGTCTCCTGAGAACAGAATTGTACATCCACCCATAGGTGAATTTTTGCTGCGCAAATCGCGCATTGTCATATCCAGTGCTTCCACAGACGTCTTGTTCGACACGGTGGCTTCGTCCCAGACTATTAATGAGCAGTCACTATTCAATTTTCCTGTATTGCTCTGTTTAGAAACACTACAGACGCTGTTATTATCATCGGTGGCGATTTTCAGCGGGAGCATGAATGCAGTGTGCGCGGTCCGGCCTCCTTCTAAAAGCGTAGCGGCAATGCCGGATGATACGACAGCTAATACAATTTTTCTGGTAGATCTCACTTTGGTTAAAAGCAAATTGATTAAAAATGTTTTTCCTGTACCTCCTGGGGCATCAAGGAAAAATATTTTTAATCAACCATTATGTCCCTGAAAATATTCATTTAAATTACATGCTGTAAAGGGCCATATTAATCTATATTAAATGCACAATGTATTTAAGGTACTTAATTGGATAAGGTTTAAGGCTGTATTGCTTAAAATCGCTTGGCAAAGAAGCTATCATTTCCCGTAAAAAGTATAAAGTATAAAAATGGTTATTGTGGGTTATCCCTGAGAGAGATATATACCATCTCGAACTTTTTTGTAGACTTTTTTAAGGTGTACAATACTGTAGTATATTATTTTAAACTATCTCGCAGCGTTGAGCCAGCGTTTGCAATATAAGCGCAAAAAAATGTGTTTATTTACGACATCACTTTAGAAACCTCGAAAAATATTAGTGTTCCTCTATAATATAATGCACGGATTATACGTATAAACCTTCCTTAAGAATCACAGAATCTTTTTATGAAAATCGCATCAAAATCCGTCGCGTAGTGTTAAAGATTTAAGCATACATAGGGACAGACAGACAGCGAAAGCGACTTTGTTTTATACTATGTATTGATTGATGATATAACAAAGTTTTGTTGTGAATCGTAAAGCTTTCACCTATTATTAGTCATTCTGCCTAAGGTGGGTGTACGTGGGGTATTGTCCAACAGAATGTAATGAAAATCCTTTGATTGAAGAGTTGCATTGTTTTTGTAAACGATTTAGTTCACGGCGGAAATATTAGGTTGGAGAAAAAGTCTTTTCGCATTATAGTATGTATGAACTTGTAATAAAATCTCTTTGGCTATACTATTTGTATCTGCTGCTGGTTCTGGTGTCGTTCAAAGTTTAAATGTTAAAGAACACCATTCCAAATTCAAATTAGGAAAATGTGTGATTTGCATTTGTTTTTCTTACTGAGTCAAGATGAGCGAATCTAATGAAGAAATTCTATACATTTTAAAATTTTACTACAAAAAAGATAAAAATGCAACGCAAGCCGCGAAAAAAATAGCGATGTTTACGGAGCTAGTGCAGTGTGCAGTGTCTGTGAGAGTAGCACAAATTGGCGATGTTTATGGAGCTAGTGCAGTGTGCAGTGTCTGTGAGAGTAGCACAAATTGGCGATGTTTATGGAGCTAGTGCAGTGTGCAGTGTCTGTGAGAGTAGCACAAATTGGCGATGTTTACGGAGCTAGTGCAGTGTGCAGTGTCTGTGAGAGTAGCACAAATTGGCGATGTTTATGGAGCTAGTGCAGTGTGCAGTGTCTGTGAGAGTAGCACAAATTGGCGATGTTTATGGAGCTAGTGCAGTGTGCAGTGTCTGTGAGAGTAGCACAAATTGGCGATGTTTATGGAGCTAGTGCAGTGTGCAGTGTCTGTGAGAGTAGCACAAATTGGCGATGTTTATGGAGCTAGTGCAGTGTGCAGTGTCTGTGAGAGTAGCACAAATTGGCGATGTTTATGGAGCTAGTGCAGTGTGCAGTGTCTGTGAGAGTAGCACAAATTGGCGATGTTTACGGAGCTAGTGCAGTGTGCAGTGTCTGTGAGAGTAGCACAAATTGGCGATGTTTATGGAGCTAGTGCAGTGTGCAGTGTCTGTGAGAGTAGCACAAATTGGCGATGTTTACGGAGCTAGTGCAGTGTGCAGTGTCTGTGAGAGTAGCACAAATTGGCGATGTTTATGGAGCTAGTGCAGTGTGCAGTGTCTGTGAGAGTAGCACAAATTGGCGATGTTTATGGAGCTAGTGCAGTGTGCAGTGTCTGTGAGAGTAGCACAAATTGGCGATGTTTATGGAGCTAGTGCAGTGTGCAGTGTCTGTGAGAGTAGCACAAATTGGCGATGTTTATGGAGCTAGTGCAGTGTGCAGTGTCTGTGAGAGTAGCACAAATTGGCGATGTTTATGGAGCTAGTGCAGTGTGCAGTGTCTGTGAGAGTAGCACAAATTGGCGATGTTTATGGAGCTAGTGCAGTGTGCAGTGTCTGTGAGAGTAGCACAAATTGGCGATGTTTATGGAGCTAGTGCAGTGTGCAGTGTCTGTGAGAGTAGCACAAATTGGCGATGTTTATGGAGCTAGTGCAGTGTGCAGTGTCTGTGAGAGTAGCACAAATTGGCGATGTTTATGGAGCTAGTGCAGTGTGCAGTGTCTGTGAGAGTAGCACAAATTGGCGATGTTTATGGAGCTAGTGCAGTGTGCAGTGTCTGTGAGAGTAGCACAAATTGGCGATGTTTACGGAGCTAGTGCAGTGTGCAGTGTCTGTGAGAGTAGCACAAATTGGCGATGTTTATGGAGCTAGTGCAGTGTGCAGTGTCTGTGAGAGTAGCACAAATTGGCGATGTTTACGGAGCTAGTGCAGTGTGCAGTGTCTGTGAGAGTAGCACAAATTGGCGATGTTTATGGAGCTAGTGCAGTGTGCAGTGTCTGTGAGAGTAGCACAAATTGGCGATGTTTATGGAGCTAGTGCAGTGTGCAGTGTCTGTGAGAGTAGCACAAATTGGCGATGTTTATGGAGCTAGTGCAGTGTGCAGTGTCTGTGAGAGTAGCACAAATTGGCGATGTTTATGGAGCTAGTGCAGTGTGCAGTGTCTGTGAGAGTAGCACAAATTGGCGATGTTTATGGAGCTAGTGCAGTGTGCAGTGTCTGTGAGAGTAGCACAAATTGGCGATGTTTATGGAGCTAGTGCAGTGTGCAGTGTCTGTGAGAGTAGCACAAATTGGCGATGTTTATGGAGCTAGTGCAGTGTGCAGTGTCTGTGAGAGTAGCACAAATTTGCGATGTTTATGGAGCTAGTGCAGTGTGCAGTGTCTGTGAGAGTAGCACAAATTTGCGATGTTTATGGAGCTAGTGCAGTGTGCAGTGTCTGTGAGAGTAGCACAAATTTGCGATGTTTATGGAGTTAGTGCAGTGTCTGTGAGAGTAGCACGAATTTGCGATGTTTATGGAGCTAGTGCAGTGTGCAGTGTCTGTGAGAGTAGCACAAATTTGCGATGTTTATGGAGCTAGTGCAGTGTGCAGTGTCTGTGAGAGTAGCACAAATTTGCGATGTTTATGGAGCTAGTGCAGTGTGCAGTGTCTGTGAGAGTAGCACAAATTTGCGATGTTTATGGAGTTAGTGCAGTGTGCAGTGTCTGTGAGAGTAGCACAAATTTGCGATGTTTATGGAGCTAGTGCAGTGTGCAGTGTCTGTGAGAGTAGCACAAATTTGCGATGTTTATGGAGCTAGTGCAGTGTGCAGTGTCTGTGAGAGTAGCACAAATTTGCGATGTTTATGGAGCTAGTGCAGTGTGCAGTGTCTGTGAGAGTAGCATAAATTTGGTTTAAGCGTTTTCAATCCGGAAATTTTGATGTCAAAGATGCACGTCGCTCTGGTGGCCCTATTACGGATAAAATGGATGCCACTTTTGAAAATGTGGAGCAAGATCGGCATATCAGTAGTTATGACGTAGCTGAAGAACTGGTCATTGACCACAAAACAATTTGGGCGCATTTAAAAAAAACGGTACACAAAAACCTCGACTCTTGGGTATCTCGCGAACTGACGAGCTCACTGAAAGAAACCTAACCTAATAATGAACCGTGTACTCGTTTGTGATTCTTTATTACGACGCAATGAAACCGAACCATTTTTGAAGAAGCTGATAACTGGTGATGAATGGAAGTGAAAAGTGGATCACGTACGACAAGAACGTGCGAAAAAGATCGTAGTCAAGCGACCGAGCCGGTCTGTGGCGAAACCCGGGTTAACTCGTAACAAGGTGATGCTGTGTGTGTGGGCGTAATGAGATTGAAAGGACAATATTCATTATGAGCTGTTACCACCAGGCAGGACCATCGCTTCCGAATTCTACTGCGAACAACTGATGAGATTAAAGCAAGAACTTGAGAGAAAACGGCCGGAATTAATTAACAGAAGGGGTGTGGTTTTTCATCATGATAACGCTAGACCTCAAACGTCTTTAGCCACTCAGCAAAACTTAAGAGAGTTTGACTGGGAAGTGTTAATGCATCCGTCGTATAGTCCTGACCTTGCACCTTCAGATTTCCACCTGTTTCGGTCTCTTTAGAATTTTTTAGGTAGTGTCAGGTGAACATCACGAGAGGACTACCAAAATCACTTGTCGCGGTATTTTGATCAGAAGTCTCAAAATTTCTATAGCGATGGGATTATGTCCCTATTTACAAGAACAAGAAAAAAGTTATCAAACTAAATGGTACCTAAATATAAATAAACTATATTAAAATATGTTTTGAATTTTCGTAAAAAATGCGAAGAAACTTTTTCCCCAACCTAATATAAAGAAACTGAAGAGTTGAAAGATCATACACAAACAGCTACCATTGATATTGGATGAGGTTTATATTGTCGGGAACCGTTTGAGTAGGTACAACCGTAGTTCTTATTTATGACGCTAAATAGTGCTCTGTTCCGGTTTAAAAGGCCCTGTTCGTGAAATTACTAAAGTAACGAGAATTAACATCTTCTGTCTCAATGCGACGATCACAATAAGCTGCATACCATTCTAATTAAATGCATTGTTATGGTTAAGTGTATCACTTACCCCCAGGTGCATATTTTATCTCTTCTTCTAATAAATCAATTCATGTTTGAAAGCATAACGAAAAACTGATTACTTCAATAGCGGCGTGACATAATATTTTGTTTCCGAAATATTACGTAAAATTGTGAAATATGCCCAAAAGGTTTACAGTTTGACTGGGTGGGATGGGGGGTGCTATTTCCGTTCGGCATTTCCCGGCGAACTCTCCCCAACCCCTCGTGACCAATAGCAATATATTGATTTCAATCATCGCTGCACCACGTCGAAAGCATTCCCTTTTACACTGACCAAAATAGTTTTATCAATGTGTGTAACACAAGATACATGATATCTAAATTTAAATAAAATTTATACTACCGTTGCATAAGATTTTATTACTATCCATTTACAACAACCTTTCAGATGGATTTGTATAAATTTTTTTTATTCAATTAGAAATGCAACAAGACGAGCGGAACGTTCACTTGATGGTTAGTGACACACCCGCCCATAACAACGTGACACTAGTTAGGATGGTACTGCACCACATTGTACTCGTCATCTTGAGACAAGGTGTTGTCTCGTTACCTAAATAATTTCATTAGTTACAGCGCCCTACAAACTGGAACGCAGTAATGTTTGCAGACAAGGTAAGGTCGGCAACGCTGCCGCGACCCCTCTTGTGGTGCGACTGTACATGGGCGTCAGTGATCATTTTCCACCAGGTGAACAGTTCGCTCGTTTGCTCACCCTTCGTATAAAAAAAAACTATTGTTTGTCGGCTGCGATAAGCGCTGCGGTGGTACCTACCTTAATGGTATCCGGCAACAGAGACCTACCACCAGTTAACTTACGTGCCATTTCCCTGATTGTCAACGATATTTAGAGCGTGTAAATTTTACTATAATAACTATACTAATTACTAATTTCGAGACGAGTGGGACGTTCACCTGATGGTATTGTATACACTCGCCCATAGCAACGTGGCGCTAGTTAGGATGTTATATTGCACCCCATTGCACTTGTCGCCTGAAACGTAAGATGTACGTACCCGAGTAATTACACTAGCTACATCACTCTTCAATCTGAAACACAGTAACGTTTACATAGTACTGTACGACGGCTGCAATGGGCGCTGCGGCGGTACCCACCGACACGACGACGATAAAGATCTAACACCAGTTAAAATACTGAAGATAATACTTTCACTAGTACTGATAAAATTAACATTAAACAAATTTTATCTCTACATTCTTTTAATATTCTTTAAGCGTTGGTTGTTTCCATTGTTTTTTTGGCTGATGTCTGTAGCTGGGTTCCGTATAGGTAAGTGTCACCGCAGCTCCTATTTCTGTCGTCGAACACTGTTATGCAAACATTACTGTGTCCCGGCTTGAAGAGCGCTGTAGCTAATGAAATTGGAGCGAGGACACTTAACATATCAAGCCGATGAACATAACGTGCTGCAGTGTATATACCTTCCACCAGGTCTCTTCGGTCATTTTAAAATAAAAAAAAAAGTATAAAGGGATGTAATTTTATGAATGTTTTATACTACAACATTTTTATAGAATCATGTTTATTTTAAACTCATAACTTTTCTTATTTATTTATTCGAAGTAATACAATACATTTTGATCAATGTTATTTTCAGAAAAATCGATATATTTCAATGTATTTCAATTCAGCTAAACAAAGGCAGGAATTGCTTTTTATAATTCGCTCGACAAACTGCAAGGGCGTTGACCCCGCGTCGACCGCTGCACGACGTGAATTATATATACCCTGAGCGAATTGAATGTGTATAGATGTATATTTTTATAAGTTTATTTATGAAGAAACATATAATGTGTATTGATATATTATATATATTTATTTAATATTTAAAATATAGCTACTTGTAACATTAAGATTCTATAATCTTAAGTATCGTTGTGAAATTATAAAACGACATATTATTATGATAAAAATTAAAGTTATCATTGTGCGCTATATAATATTAATCTTGTAATATATAATAATCTCTGTACTTATAAGACGCCATTTTGGTTTAAAAAAAATTTCTATTAATTAGTGACAACTTTGTGATCTTTAACAAATTTGTATCATTTCAAGAGTCTCCAATAATTTTATAAATTAAAATGTAGCTTCATTAATTTAACTTTAATTCAATTATATCAATTACAATGGTGTATATGATTTGTTTTAATTTCTATGGGAATACTTTAACGCGATATTTTCATAAATATCGCGATACCTGGTATAATTCAGAACCTCTTTGTAGATCGTTAAAAGAAGCAGACTCTATAAGCATCACTACGGCACTACACATACTTGGCATTGTTGAGCAATGAACGCAGAATTTCTGGTGGTAAAAATAAAACACATAAGGCCCGTTTATACACTTATATTGAGATATATTAAATTAACAATTAAAATATTTTTATATATCGACACTTTGTAAAAACTTATGTAAGTATTTAAATAGTTTTAGATTAATATATGGTCGTATGTTTGAATAGTTGCGAGGACACTAGAAAAATATTTGTGCGCCGAGTCACATCGCACGGAAGGGAAACGTGACATCAGTAAATTAAAATATGATTGCAATATATGTATATATATAAAAATTATATCAAAAATTGAAATAGCACAATGATAATATTTATACCATGTTCATAAGTCTTAATTATAAAAAAGTATTAAGCTTAGCTTATAATCGCACGTTTATAATCAATAATGTATTAATTATATTCGCCATATAATTTGTACAAAGAAGTACACTTATGTCCTTAGATTTACGTGTTTGTAAAAAAAACTAACTTCAGTATTTATGTTTTACCATTCATTTAATACTAATCATTCATAAACAAAAGAAAAAGGAAAAATTTGGCTGTATGGCCTCGAATTCTTTGACAATGCCAAAGCGAAAAAAAAAGAGATTATACTAAAAAGGACATGGTATTCGAGTTTTAGTGCCACATATGTCTAATAATGTCTCACATTATTATTATATTAATTATCCTTGGTTCTTGCGAAAATTTTCGTAATATTAAAGTTTATGATCGTTGTAACTCGGCGCTAATCTAAGATTGGGGGGTGGGGGGGGGGGGGGGGACGACGACGACGACGACTAATGTTAGATGAAATTTTATTTCACTTTTTTTTTCACACATTTTTCATTATAACACGATATTATGACTTAGATGTCTAAACTCACTTATCAGTCTCAAATTCACCGCCATTCCACAACTTTGCCGTCACAGATTATACACAGTTTCTTTTTACGTCTTGGTCAATCCGAGACATGTATATTTAATTTAATATTAAGCTTGAAATAAAACGTTTGCATTTTTTTTATCTAATTACAATATACAATATTATGTTAATGGGATGGAGTTTCGGTTTGCTCGCCATTTGTGTCGCCGTTGACGAGTGGCATTGGTGGCTTTATGGGCGGCGCTGGTATCACCTGCGGGACAAACATCGTATGTATATAATAGTAATAAGTTAAATAATATTAAACCCCTGCCAGGCACATCTCTTCCATAATTACATTAAAAAGACAAACAATAGTGATAAACATAAATTAATAAAAAAAAAAATAGCATGCATTGAATAAGTTCTCTGGTAATCGATTTAATCTAAATGGAACTCTCATTATAGCTTCAAAACCTATTATCACATTGTATATAAATTTCATCAGAAGTTTATTGTGCCACAGACACATTTTATCCCAAATCCAATAAATATATCGATAGCAGACGATCATAGATAAGATAGCAGCGTCAACCATAAGCAATAACAGTCCAAAAATATTTTCTGTATATTAGAAGTAAATAACCTTGTCTTATGGCCCGGATATCCGACGCGACTAACAAACAGTCCCAAAAACATTCACACTGTGATGTGTATTTGGTGTATATTTGGCGAGGCATAGTTTGTGCAAAGCATACCACTGTACAAAAACATCGCAACATTTAACTGTATAGTTTCCATTACACCATACTGCGATAGTACCAAAGCTAGCCGTCACCAAACTCTATCACCGAGTACCCCCGCATAGCAAAAATGAATGGAAAAACTTAACTTTAACATCTACCCCCGATGATAATGATTACCGATTCTTAACTTTTTTTTATCTTCAAATATTTAAATTGCAAAGGTTTTATAATGTTACATAACTGCTGGCAACATTGATGATGTCACATGGAGGAATAACCTTAATGTTAGAGGAGTGTATGTATTGGGACTGTAAACATGAAAATTGTTAGTTAAATTATAGGTTATAAGATTAAAAAATAATTGTTGACTGTGACTGAACTAAACATTGACATCGTGTTGTTTTTGTTTTATAAATATATATGTAATGTGAACCACAGTGTATAATTAGATAATAATATTTGAATTCTAACATGTTTTGATTGTGAAACTAAAAAAGTTGTAATTTTCTTAGAGTTAATAAAATTTTAGTTTATATGTAGACTAATTCCTATAAGATGACAGAAGAAAGCTAAAGTTATGCTGTCGGACTTACAGTCCAGGTACAGCAGTCGATTGGGTGTGTTTGAATAACTCAACCACAATTCAATCTCGAAGCGATGAGATGAGATGAGATGAGCAAGACGTTCACCTTAGTAAGTAAGTAATACGCTTGCCCATAACAACGAAGTGCTAGTTAGGATAGATATACTGCACCATATTATGCTCGACGCCTTGAGATATTATTAAGATGTTGAGTCTCGTTATCCCGGTAATTTGATTCCCTGCAGCGCCCAGAAATCCGGAACACCGTAATGTTCGCATACTACTCTGTATGTCGGCTGTAATAGGCGCTGCAGTGGTACCTACCTAGACAATCTCCGGCACCAGAGGCCTACCACAAGAAAAAGCCAGAAACGAAAAAAAAAACTATTAAGCTAATTAAAGTTTTGTTTGATATGTTGTCAGCAGTCATATCCATCTGTGTAAGCTAATCAATGCGTACGGTAATGTCGGCGCCATCTTCTTCTCGCTCCTGTCAGGAATATCGTACATTTTTATTAAATATAAATTATGAATGTTTTAATTACAAAATATGAGATCTCATGCAACAGAGTCAATTATGGTATGAAAAGAGAATAGAAGAGGTGAGGACAAGAGAGAGAGATATGGAGATCCTACTTATAAACATGTAATACTAACTGTTCCCCGTTCGTTTTTCTAGCCATAATATTCCCGCAACTCCCTTTGGGGATGAAAATTCGTAAAATTCGTTCTAACCTAACCGATACTCGACAAAAGGAATAGTCCTACCAAAATTTAAATGTCTGGGCCTTACGGTTCCAGAGACATCGTGATGAGTCTCTTAGATGGGTGGAAATCTTCATATTGGGGAGTTAAAAACAAAATTTATGCCAATACTTGTTATGACAAAAGTGAACAATAAACAATTAAAAGTAATCTTAAAGGATGTGTATGTTACTTTTAAAATTGGTGTTCCCTGTTTTTGGTATTAGAAATTCATTGACTCATCAACATATCTCCAAAACTATTAGACTCAAAATTTGGTAGAGATGCTTCTTTTAGAGGTCAACTAATAATGGATTATACAAAGCTCTTTCTCTAAAAAGAGTTGCTGAGGTGTTAATGCCGGTAAGAGGCTCGGGGAGCGGCGGGAATATTTCTAATATTTCGAATTAATTCTATATTACCATCAGCAAAACGGGCGAGGAATAGTGGTTCTATATAATTGATTTGTAGTAAACGGATAGAGGGAGGAGAGGGGGTTACAGGACAAGACAGATTGAGAATTTAGATATATATAACACTGTGTGCGAGTGAATGTGTGTATAAGTACGTTATTACTTACAGAGGGCTTGGGGCGGTGCGTGTCGACCGCGGCAATGGGCAGCGAGATGTGCTCCTCGCGGCAGCCGTACGCGACCGGAGTCAGTTTGATCACCGAGTGCAGCGGTACGTGGAGGTACGGCAGGTCCTCTGAGACATACATACACAAACTGCTATTAATACTTTTTTAAATACGTGCTGAAAGTTTGTACATTGAACAAATAGGCCCTGACAAGGGTACATATACACCAGCACTAGCCTGCACCCGATTTTTCAGATAGTTTATATAAGATACTTTTCAACACCATCTGCTAAAATTGCTAGTAATAAATCTGGACCCTATTAAAACTCCTCTAAAATTGAAGCTATGGACACAATATCCTTCTAGTTTGTTGTAGCCAAGGGATTAGTAGGGAATTAAAGAGAGAGTGTTAAGTTTTAGTCGGTATTCACCAGCTGATTTGTCCAGGAAGTAGGCTAGCAGGCACCGCATGACCGCTTGGTGCGATACAACCAGCACGTTGCCCTGTCTCTCCAGCTCCATTATGACAGGCTCCAGCCGCGCAACCAGATCCTCGTAGCTTTCACCGCGCGGGTAACGGTAAGCGAATTTGTTCGCATCGCGCGCGTTGAAGTCCGACGGATACTTCTGCTGGATCTCAGCGTACGTCATCTCCTCGCAGATGCCCTGGTGATGTATGACATTACTACTTAATTATCTGTAACTGTTTACTGTGCTAAACGTAGGCAACCTTTTATAGTGGTGGGTCAAAACATAACAAAAATTTACGAACTAACAATATGTTTCAGTCAAAGATATTTTCGTTGCAATTAAGCGACGAGACAACCGGGACATTCACCTGATGGGAAGAGTTACGCCCGCCCATAACAACGTGGCGATAGTTAAGATGGTATATACTGCACCGCATTGCGCTGGTTAATCCAGTAATCACACTAGCTACAGCGCCCTTCAAACCGGAACACAGTAATGTTTGCACAGTACTGTGTCAGCTGGCATAGGTGCTGCGGTGGTACCTACCTAGACGGTCTATAGCAGAGTTCCCCAAACTTTTTTGTGTCGTAGACCCCTTGCCATGTTTTTTCGTGTTGGGTAGACCCCCTACTTACCTGATTGCTAAAACTTTCAAAAAGAAACTATTGAGGAGTACTCGTGCACTCGTGTAATTTTGCATGATTGAATATTAAACTACTAATAACTAAAGTCATGATTGGCGTAATTTATCTATCTTTGCTAACTGCTGCTACGAGTACAAAACTAAAATTTAATAAAAAATAATGTACTTACTTTTCTCCAGCACTCTCTAACAAAATAACACTGACTCACTATAATTTGTGTGATATACTATCTGTTTATATTATTTAAAATATTTTCTTAGCACTTTCCTTTTCAAGATTCAGGAAACGAATAAACGTATTTGTCCCACATTCGTATTTATATTCGTGACGAATTGAACAGAACTGTCAGTGCAAGGTGCAAGGTGCAAGGTAGCGAAGCTCTGAGACTCTCAGCTTTTTACAAGTTCCAGTTACAAAATGTATTGCGACACACACACATCCATACACACACACACACACAAAGCGAATACCAACATCCTACAACTTACACAATTTTAGAAACATATATAATATTTTTTTTACTTCATAGGTACTTTTATAAATAATGTATATGTTTTGATATTACAAGATAGTATGATGTAAGTAAATAGGTAATATCAGTGTATATGTTGAGATCCACTATCGTGGACCCCCATTTTCATTTCATGGACTCCCAAATTTTTTATCGCTGACGTAGACCACTTTTGGGATCACTGGTCTATAGCAATAGAGACACTACCAGTATTAAAATTTAGGTGCATATTTAGAAATTGTCTAATGAGTTAATTATTGACTTGCTGAACACCGATTGAAGACACCTGCCATAATCAAAGAGTATGGATGGAAGATTGATCATTCAAATTAGTGGCAGTCAAGTTTTCACCAAGTAAATGATATGCTCAGTTATTCGAATTCTAACTTACAGCATCAATCTCATTTAGCGCCTTCCACCTCTCCTGCGGCGCGCGCACGTCGTTCGCGGTTTGGATGGCGCGCTTCATCCACGAAGTCCACACCCTCAGGCCTGGGATGCGCTGTTGCTCGATGTAGGCCGCGAGCGAGCTGGCGTATTGCCTGCCCCGCGGCGACAACTCGCTGTCGCCGCCAATCCGTCCCACCAGGTTGTGCATGCTTTCACCATGCTGGAAGGTGTTTCGAAGTTATAGTATATCAAACAGTAAAATGCTTTATGATGTGTTATTCATAGTTATGGTGGTTAGAGTGTTCATCAATAGACATCACCACATACCACATTGTCATTTAATACATGAGTGGTGTACTAGCCAAGCGGGTAAAAATCCTGTCATATTCACCTCATATGAAATTGAATTGAAACCAGGGACCTCCGTTTTACAAGAAAAAAGTTAACCATTGGGCTATAAAGGTATTTAGACATACAACAATTCAACTTTAGGGTAACGGCATAAAGCTGAAATAATTATTATCTTTAAAACTCACCCTGGTCAGGTATATCGTTCTAGGCACTATATGTATGTTCATCAGGTAGTAGACAATCCTGCTCTGTATGTGACCTTCGTGTTTGTGTACGACCACTTTCTCTCCAGTATCATATATCTTCATGAAGCTATACTCTGATTCTAGGTTCTCATCCAGCGGCTCGTACTTCTCCTTGTAATGTTCTATCCTTAGTAGGAAGTCGTTCAAAACATTGTCCATGTTCTGAATGTTTGTGTAGTCCGGACTGCTAACTTTCACCTCCTGGGAAATGGTTTATGTAGAGTAAGTACACCTGCTGATTTGCTATTAAAAAAAAGGTTATGCCTCCCCATAACTATGCGGCGCTGGTAAGGATCTTCACTCTGCATCACATTATCCTCGTTGCTTTGAAATATTATGTCAAGTTATACCAGTTAAATGAAATATTACCATGATATTCTGTTCGATAATCCTCGGGTCGTCGCAGATGGACTCCACGAAGAACAGCTTGAATCCCATCTTGTTGACAACTATGTCTCTGATCATGCGTCGCCGTTCCATTGTGGAGTTGGTCGCGTCGAATACCTGAGGAGGATAAGTATATAATTAAATAACTCTCCCTTATCATAGGCTTCTTCTAGACTAGTGTGCTTTATCATCAAAGTCATTACCACTTCTTAGTGGCAAGCATTAGTCTATTGTAATAGCCAATTGAGATATGTGTGGTCATTATGCTGAAATATAATACAGTGCTGCGAGCTGACTCGTGTGTGACGTAGCCATTGATATTTGTTTTATACGAAGAGGTTGCACACTCACAGCGACCTCGCCGCCCTTCACCAGCCACTCGCAGACGTCGTGGAGTGCGTCAAGCGCGCACTGCTGCCGTATCGCCATCGCCTCCTTGTTGTCAGCGCGGAAGAACTCATGGCTGGTGTAAGCGGTGGTCGCGTGACGCCGGTACTCGCCCAAGTTGAACACTGCACACACGATTATTAGCAATGATGGTCATCATCATCAGGCGCCCTCTTCAAACTTATGTTTGGCGATTAGATTGAGAAAACCAATTCGGTCCTCAGCTATTCTTTTAATGATGATACATAAGTTTATCAGTGTTGATATCGATCTCCGCTGAGCTTGATTATTTTTTTTATTCAACAGATCAAGGAGACGAGCAAAGCGTTCACTTGATGGTAAGTTATACGCTTGCCGACAACATTGTGGCGCTTGTTATCCCAGTAGTTTCACTGGCTACAACTCCCTTCAAACCGGAGCATAGTAATGTTTGCACAGTACTTTTTGTCGGCTGCAATAGATGCTACGGTGGTTTCTACCTAGACGGTCTCCGCCAATATGATATTACCAACCTGAATTCGGCGTGTAAATAGATTCTCCTTATGAGTCCACGTCCCAGCAGTGGGAATATTAAATTGGTTTATTATATATATGTATAATATATTTTTATCGATGGTCAATAGGTTTTATAGTTCGATAGATAATCCTTTTGCGTCATACTTCCAATGAAGACCGACATAAATAACTTGCGGACCGATTTACGATCTTATTGTTATAACAACAAGATTGATTTGATTGTAACACTATATTATTATTATTTGTCGTCCAGCAATGGATTCAAGTGGTGGTGGTGGGGTCAAGAAGTGACGTGATAACGAACAACGTGTAGCTGCTCGCTCATTTGGCAGTGGACGGTGGCCAAACGAAAGCTGCGAATGCAATCCCGCTTGCCAAATATTTGATGCATTACCGCGGAGTTATCATGTATCTTGCAAAAGATTAGGAGGTATGGAAATGAAAGCTACGCCGCTCTAGGTGTTATATATATAATAATTATATATATTGCCCATGGGTTGTGCTGATCATTCACCGTCTCGTAAACTGGATGTTAATTTAGAAAAAGAAATTTACACAATAATTGCTTTCAAATCACTAATTCAAAGACAAAGGAACACAGTAAATGATGTAGACAAACTTACTAGCCTTTTTCAATGATTAGTGATTAAAGAATTAGCGTTCAACCTTCGCAGCATCTTTTCGTCTCAGATACCGCAGTGTCTGAAGACGGATGCTCGGTTTCCCTGCGTGATCGAAACAGAAATGAGAAGATCCGCAGGAGATCTAAGATCATCGACATAGTCCAAAAGATGGCTACCTTCAAGTGGCAATGGCTAAGACACATCGTTCGAAGGACACAGCCGATGGAGCATTAAGGAAGCAGCTGGATGCGAGCAGCGCATGATCGATCAATGTGTAGATCTTCGGGGAAAGCCTATGTCGAGAAGTGGACGTCTGTCGGCCGATAATAACTAATTCATATAATAATTGAGACAATTTTTTTCTTCTTCTTATGATTCTTATCATGTAAATCACACCAACAATTCTTGTGCACATTACCACATCGCTTTTTGTTATTGTCGTAGAAGGACATATCACTTGTATTCATTTCAAAATGAGTGACGAGAATAATAGGAATGAATCTAAATTTGTCATTGGATACATATTTCAATTGATTGAGGGGCACAATTGATATAATTAAATAGATTTATCATAGATTTGTTTGGTATGTATTGAATACATATTTGTTATAAATAAACAATTAAAAATGTTTGCTTGTCTGTATTTGTTATGAATAATCTTTGAAAGGGCTGAATCGTTTTTAATGGGACCTTCACCAACATGTTACTGGTGAATTACTCACCCCTAGTGTTAATGCCTATCCAGTTGAGGTATCGCGACAGTTTCTTTGATATGTAAGTCTTGCCGCGCGCCGGCAGACCGACCATCGCGATCACGTGGGGAATGTTGACATAGTTGGCACGTTCGCCTGTAAACAAGATAATCGTTAAATTATTATTGCAAAAATATTAATTATTATTATTTTCAATTTAAGACACACATGAACAATGTTAGCCTCACTAAGTCTAGGGAGCATAGTAAAGTGGTCTTTTATTTGCTTTAGGACAGTGTAGCTATGTACACAGTAGTGTTTTATAACAGTTATGGCATCTAAGGGATAGATATAATAAAGACAAAAATAAAGTGAATATAAATTTCATAAAGCTGAGTATGTCTTTCCATCTTTAATACAAAAATATTTTACTAAAGAAAATAAACTAAAGTTTGTTTGTTCATAGTCACTAATCACACAAATCATTGTGTATTAATACCAAATAATCAACTAGCCACACATAACTTGTACGGTTATCAGGTAATTAGGATAAATTTTATTTTAAATTTATTTATGTTGTTTTTAAATCTATAATAGTTCCTGATAAAGATACCTTTGAGCACCTAAAGTTAAAAGTGATTTTCAAGGATATCAATTAAAAAACGTAATAGGTATATTAGTGCATTACATAATACATACAATAAAAATAAACATAATTATAAAGATACCATAACTGCATTATATAAGATAGTGAAGTGGAATTTTATGGAAAAACACATATTATTATTATAGTACATAAATTGTTCAGTTTATATCATAAACTGTTAATAATACAAAACATATAAGCAAAAAAATGTATTAAAGAGTTTCTTGTCAGTTCACTGTGAAGAACTAATACTATCAATAAAGAAATGAAGACTAAAAGCATAACTAAAAGCAAGTTAATATAAACACTTTCAGTTTGTTTAACTTTAAAAGTGACCAAAATATTATATATTATAAACATTTATCAAAAAATAACCACTTTTATAGCATTATGTATTTATTTAGATCTGAAAATATTTATTTATTTAAGCATGTGCACAAAATCCAGTTAAAATTAACTACCAAGTGGCACAGTAACTAACCTTTAATAGAAAGGTCTTTGATTGTTTTTAAAACGTTTACAAATTCTGCCACCATAAATTGGTGAGTTCTGAAGGGGCTCATATAAGAGCTAAAATAAGTACATGTTTTATAATTTGTACCTATTGTCACTAAAACAATTAAAACATTTGACACAAGCAATATTAAGTAACAATAATGGTAAATGTCAGAAAGTACAATCTTGGATTTAAGAAAATGCCTTATTTTATCTAACTATTAATACAATAAGTATTAGTTAGTTAATAAAAATAAGACACATTTTTAATTTAATGTGCCATTATCCAAAAGTAGTTAACTATCGATCATAAGATCAAAGAGCTGAAGTAATCATAATTAATAATATAGTTTATCTGATAATAAAACATTCATTTTAACAAGGAATTGAATTATCAGTTATTTCTTATCCCTAACATGTTTGTTATGAACAATAGTTAATAATTACTTATCATAACCATAACTTTTAAAAGTATAAAAATATTAATAACGTGTTGATAAAACTGACAAATTTCTGCTATCAATATGTTAATGTTGAACTAACACGTCTGACGTAAAAATCTAACACAATTATAAAAGCACATTCCAATCTGGTAACTTGAGCATGAACGTGAAACAGCACAAAACGACGCTACTATAAATTAGCACTAGTCCTTGCACTCATTATAAATTGACTATAAAATCGCCTTTCTTTAATGATATACTAGAACATAGAAATCATACTGACCATCGCCAAAAAATTGTTTATTTAAATATTTCCAGCCTTCCGCCCGCATATCTTCAGTGTCCATCACTAAGAGTGTCTTGTGTATCAATTATGATAGTGTTAACTATAATTTTAATTTGTTAAATTATAGAATATATCCACCCCTGCGTGTGCCACAACCTCATTTAACAGAGAAAAATTCACGACTGTCATTCCTGTCAGACACAATTTATCAAATCGATATTGACATTGACAGCTACTAAAGCATAGACAATCGTGTGCTTTCATAAAAATTTTAATGATTTTCTAACGTGTAGTCGTTAGAAAATCAATACAATTTTATACCACGTTATATTTAATTTGATCGTTTTATTTTTTTGTGCAGAGTAAATAGAAAACTAAAAAAAGAAATAATTTTTTTAAATAAAACGCGGAGAAAATAGAAAAAATAATAAAGAAACAATCGAGTGCATGACAAGTAATTCTAGATTCCAAAAAATTTTGTCGAATTACATTAAACAAATATTGTTCAAACTATAGAAGAAATATGAACATGTATGTATGATAAGGGATGGTCAGAAGATAATGCTAATAACGAACTTTTACTGATCTGGTATTCTGCTCAACAAACATACACACGCGTACATAACGTTGATAACCTTTACAATTTAAGTGATAAATAAAACATAACAAGTTCATAATCAGGTGACATGTATACTACGGGTATGGGCATAAGTATATCAATATACACTCAATAACAACATAAAGCATTTTCCATTTAGATTAATTAATTTTATTTATAGCAATAGATGATTTAGCGCGGGTGTTTATTATATTATATAATAAACAAGTCACTGGCTAATCTACCTTCAGGGCCCGTACTTGCCGCGGTTGACTAATCAAGGAAAAGGAAGTCTCGAATCCCCAGTCGCGCTTTGCGCTACACTCCCAAGCCAATATATATCTTCGACCGATCTGTCCCTTGGAGAGACTCGGTCAAATACCTCGGGGTTAACCTGGACCAAAGGCTAAATTTCAAGAGCCACATTCGCAGAGTGAGGAACAAGGCTGTCTTTGTAATGGGCAGACTTCATCCCTTGCTCTGTAAATCTAGTAAATTAGCCCTAAAACACAAGATGCACTTTTACAAGGCCTACATAAGACCTATTATGACTTATGCGTGCGTTGTATTTGCGCACTCTTCCTCTACCACCCTTAAACCCATACAGGTCATCCAAAACTGCTTTACCTGGAAGGCCACGGGTGCGGAATGGTACCAACGGAATATCGACCTGCACAGCGACCTCAAACTTCCTTCGATAGCACAATTTATGTAAGATTGTGCTATCTATCACTTTGCCAAGGCCACACACCACTCAAACCCAGTAATAGGGTAAACGGTGAACTACGTCCCGATCTCCGATGCCACCAGTAAGAAGCGATGTCCTCGGAACGTGCTTCCGCTCCACATCGATGCAGAGGGTCGGCCCGACAGGCGCGACACTCCCACCAACGACACAAACACGCACAACACGGCACCCAATCGTAAAGACACCAATCACGAATTCACCACATTTTGGACGCGCCGCTTCCGCCGCTGGTTGCGTCGCCCGTCAGGCTTGCACACCGCTCACACAGGTCACACCCGGCTGACCAGGCGGTCTACGCCGCCCTCGTCACAGGCGAAGGTGATCGGAGGACGGGCTCGAGCCCCCTCCGATGACCCCATATTCATTGCCGCCATCCGACGCGCACCGTGCGCGTCTTAAATTCATATATATATTTATCTATGTTTATATTTATTTACACCCCTTTCTCTTCCCTCATAGCACTATCCAACTCTTCAACCTTTCCACATCCAATATCTTCTCAACTTTCTCCTCCCCCTCATACATACTACTTTATCTACATATATATGTATATATTTAATTTTTATGTTTGGTTTATGGTTTATGTTTTTCTTGCTCAGTTCTTTTTCGGTTTTCATATTTTGTGTTCATTTATTGTTTTGGTTTAATTTTAAGTTAATCTCATTTTTAGTTGCTTTCCTTCTTCTTCTTTTTCTTTTTATTATTATTTTAGCTCGCGGATATCGGATCCGCGAGCCCTGAGTCCGATGAAGCCGTTATGGTTGTCAATAAAACTGCGGCACAAACATCATCATTCAAAAAAAACTGGCTAATCTAAGTGAATGTAAGTGAAACATCGAAATAGAAGTTTTTACAGAAAATTTATAGAGAACATTATTTCCATTACGAAATGAATAATTATTTTAATTTATATAATATAAGAATGAACCGTAGACCCATAGATAAATTCATCTGGTAATATACATATTCTAAGTCTCGTGAGTTCGCTATCGTTTTCTTATCTGTACTTTTGCAGTGAAACCTTGATATCGATAGTGATTTAGATTTAGAGCTAATAGTCAGAAACAATGGATTGAATACACGATTCTTCGTTATAAAAATATCATTATTATTAAAAACATGTAAAATGATGTATTTAAGAAAAATCATTACTAATGTGAGATCAGAAAAGAAACTTAATGGATTGTATCGAAATCTCCTTTTAGCAACAAAAAGATATTAAAGCAGTTATTATTATTTATTTCTTTAATTGAATTTAATATTTACAGGTGGAATCGGACAAACAATTAGTAGACATAATGAGGGTTTTGAAGACAGTTTTTTCTAAGTAATAAGATCTCACTCATGTGATTATTGTTTCATATACAACGTTGTTTAATATTAAACACAGCCGAAGCCGAGTTCAGAATATAAAAAAATATTTTTAGTTCTTGTCTGCTACATATCGATTACCTCTACGTCATATAATCACTTCCTTTTACGGGGAATTTCAACTCTTAATAAGTGTCCTTGTTTTGTATTACGCTATTAAATAAACATGAATATAAATGAAAACAATTGTTTTATTTAATGATAACGTGTAACTGATCGATGTGAAGATCTGTTGGGGAGGCTTATGTCCAGCAGTGGACGTCTATTGGCTGTTGATGATGATGAATCTTATTAAAAAATTATTTTAAAATGGCAAAAATTTTTGTGAATACACTGTAAATCTTCGCGACTCATTGAATGTGTCAAGGAAGTGGAAGTGAAAACCCATACAATATTTAATTAACAGAAATAGCACTAACACGAGAAATGTTAATGTCGTTTTATATAATGATAATCATCATCTTTCGATAAACATTTACTGATGGATGCAGGCCGCCCTTAAAATTTTTCACAGGGGTCGGTCGTCCCCTATAAATAATAATACGAATTAATAAATATGGAAAACATGCAGTTCCCACATTAACAGGGGGAATATAAGGATAACGATTTATCTATGAACCGTAGTTAAATTACTAATACTGAACGTGACAAACAAAAAAAAAAATTTCGTGCGGTGTTCCACAGGGCTCTGTATTAGGGCCTCTTTTGTGGAACTTAGGGTACGATTGGGTACTGAGAGGCAATCTTGGTCCGGGCGTGAATATAGTGTGTTATGCCGACGATACCCTTATCACAGCTCAAGGTATCACGTTCACGGTTGCTGCTCGTCTTGCCACTGAGGCGGTGGTGCAAGTTATTGAAAGAATAAGTATGCTGAGACTAAAAGTGGTATTAAACAATACTGAGGCCATATGTTTTCATGGGTCACGGAAAGCGCCACCGCGAGGTTCCCGCATCGTAGTAGGTGGCGCCCTTGTCGAGGTTGGCTCCAATATGAGATACCTAGGACTCATCCTCGATAGCCGATGGAAATTTCGAGAGTATTTCCAACAATTGGCTCCTCGACTTATGGGGGTAATTGCTAGCCTAAAGCGTCTGTTACCTAATATCGGTGGACCCGAAGCCAGCTGCCACCGCCTGTATCTAGCCGTAGTGCGGTCAATGGCTTTGTACGGAGTACCTGTATGGGCCAAATCTCTGACGGAGCACACTGTCACATATTTAAGAAGGCCCCAGAGAGCGATGACTATTGGGGTAATTCGGGGGTATTGCACTGTTTCTTTTGAGGCGGCGTGTGTTTTGGCGAGATCCCCTCCATGGGATTAGGAGGCGGAGTTTTTGCGTCGAGGTATGTATGGCGTTCGGAACGTCGATCGCAAGTACAACAGCTCTCCACAAAAGAACTAGCTCTCTAGATGTTACACGCTCGTCAGTCTGTTATTGAACGGTGGAAGGACAGACTTGCACATCCCAGAGCTGGCCACAGAACTATTGATGCAGTGTTCCCAGTTTTAAGTGACTGGTTGGAAAGGCCACATGGCGCGTTGACCTTCCGATTGGTACAGGTGCTGACCGGGCATGTTACGGTAAGTACCTGTGACGCATTGGTAAAGAGCCAACAGCTATGTGCCATCATTGTGGCAACGATGGAGGATTGGGTCACTTGGACAAATTTGCGTCGAGATCTCAACGCTGAAATAAGAAGAGACCTCTCGCTTCAAGCTTTCATTACGACTGTGACAGGAAGCGAGAAGGCGTGGAGTGCTGCTGTCGCTTTTTGCAAACAGGTGATGTCGCAAAAGGAGGCTGCGGAGAGGGTGAGAGAAAGAACTTCTCTTCTTCCTATTCGTAGCCAGAGACCTGGGCGGCGGACATAACAGAGGCTACGGCAGCCAGTTCGGGGTTCGCCCGTTGCTGTGTATGAAAGGCCTCGAGGTGGCGCGTACGGTGCTTCTGTGCGTTAGTAAAAGGTGGGGAGTGGCAGAAGCAGCCTTGTTGCACGTTTTAAAAAATAGTATTGATTTTTTTTCTCATGATGTGAATAATATGCGTTTTAATAAAATTATTAATACTCATATTATTCATTTGCTTTAATTTTTTATTGACAAGCCTAAAATTGGGTTACAATAGGCGGATTTAATGCCTATTGGCATTAACTAGCAACCTCAGGAAGTGAGGAGACGCTGTGGTGGGTACGAGGAACATTTTTAATTTAGATAATACAATTACATTCCAATCCATAAATGTTTCTCGCCATTGAAAAAGATGTATTGTTTGTATTTTTTTATAAATAAAGTCAATTCATAAACAACTAACTTCCTTTGCCTATGACTGATTCATATCCTATTGAAAGACTGACCGATTGGATAGCGAGACATGAATCACATCCGGTGCAATGATAATGGGAGTTACCTTTATTGCTTGAACGTTTTATTATTATTGTTCTATTGATAGGCTTAATAGCCAAGGCGATTAGTCCGTGCCGTCTAAAAATAAAAATGTATTGAGTAGGTTACAAAACTAATCATTTAATAGTAATCACACCGACCGGGGAATCCCCTTGTATTAGGGGGACCGGAAAGTAATGTCGTTTTCTTACGCTAAATACAAACACATACATTTTTAACGAGTCTTTATTTTTAATCAATGATGTATTCCCCATCATTGTCAATAACCTTTTGCCATCTAGTGAGTAAATTTTCAATCCCTGATCGATAAAAATTAATTGGTTTTTCGGCAAAATATCTAGAGATGGCATTTTGGATATCATCCAAATTTGCAAATGTTTTGCCACTTAAAAAGTGTTGCAGCGCTCGGAATAAGTGAAAATCCGATGGTGCAACATCGGGCGAATATGGTGGATGAGGCAGCACCTCCCACCCCAATTCATTAATTTTTTCTAGAGTTCGCCTTGCGCAGTGCGGTCTTGCATTGTCATGTTGGAGAATGACGCCTTTTCGGTTGACAATCGCTGGCCACTTTTCAATTAAAGATTGATTGACTCGCTGCAATTGTTCGCTGTAGAGGTCTGCAGTAACAGTTTCTCCAGGTTTCAGTAATTCAAAATGAACAATGCCGCGAATACTCCACCAAACACACAAAAGCGCTTTTTTGGGGTGTAAACCTGGCTTAGCAGTACTCCGAGGGATTTCATTTGGAGAGAGCCACTGCCTTTTGCGTTTTGGGTTATCATACAGGACCCATTTCTCATCTCCTGTGATCAAGCGATCAAAAAACGCTTCTGTGTTGTGTCGTTGAAGCAATAAGTTGCATGTGATTGATCGGTTAGCCTTATTCTGTTCGGACAGATTATGCGGGACCCAAACACCTGCTCTGCTTACTTTTCCAATCTGCTTCAAATGTTCTTGGATGGTCGACCAAGGTTTGTTGAGACTGTTTGACAATTCCTCGATCGTCTGACACGGATTTGCTTCCACTTCCGCCCTTAACACGTCGTTGTCTAACGCTGATGGTCTTCCTGATCGATACGAGTCGGAAAGATCAAAATTACCCGATTTGAACTTGGAAAACCACCTTTGGCATTTACGAATGTCCAGTGCATTTGGATAAACATCGCAAATGTTTTTGGTAGCAACTGTTGCGTTATTTCCCTTGCGAAACTCAAAGAGCATGCAATGCCGGATGTGTACCTCTTCTGGTATTTGGCTGGCCATTTTACCCAAAATTACAAAAAAATATTGTAATTCAATTGTCTATAAGTAAAGAAATCACTATAACCTCACAATGTCTTTGGTACGCCTCTGAACAAAACAATGAGCTGACAAATGACAATCAAGTATTGGCATGCGCAGAAACGACATTACTTTCCGGTCCCCGTAATAGAACAGGTACTGCACTTTGTTATCGAACACAATGTAATCTTTTCATGGGAATAACCTGCTTATTATTTTTTAGGACGCGTATTGACAGTATAAGCGTTTTTTTTATACGATTAAGTGACGAAACAAGCGGAACGTTCACCTAATGGTAAGTGATACTCTCGCCCATAACAATGTAGCGCAATTTAGGATGTTATACACTGCACCACATTACGCTCGTCGTCTGAGACATAAGATTTAGAGTTTTGTTATCCCAGTAATTACACTAGTCACAACGTCCTTCAAACCGGATCACAATAATTTTTGCATACTGCTGTTTGGCGGCAGAAATAGGTGCTGCGGGGGTACCCAGCTAGATTATCTTCGGTAACACAGACCTTCCACCAGTAAATATACATATTAGCGTTTTTGTTTACAGTAAAAAATCGGTCTATCTGATTGTTTACTTCATCACATACACATGCTTTCTGTAAGCTAGCCTCATAAATATTTATTAAGTTTCAATTGTTTTTTTTTTTAATAATATTCAATGCTTTATAGTAAGATTAGAGAACATGACTGTTTCCGTCCAGATAATTTATGAGTAATAAATTTTTTTTTATCCATTAACAGTACATTTCTTGTTGTAGACTGTCAATAAAAAAATAAACAGTTGTTATTGTATTAAAGCTTGTTTTCAAGTTATGTATCCGGTCGAGGACAAATATAGGTTCATTTTGCATATATAGTTTTTTCTAGAAAAACATCAGGCGATGTTGTATATCTTTATTTAAATACACCATCTTGATTCTACGGTAACTTTTTTTTATAATGATAAAATTTACGCCGTAAGTTTTATTGACAACTATTGCAGCTTTATCGGACTCAAGGCTCGAGCTGAACTAAAACACAAAAACTAAATATATATATACATATATATATTTATATATATATGTATATATATATATATATATATATATATATATATATATATATATATATATATATATATATATATATATATATATATATGTAGATAAAGTACTATGTAAAAGGAGGAGAAGAAAGGCGAGAAAAAATTAGATGAGGAAGGGTTGAAGAGATGGACAGTGCTATAGGGGTAGAGATAAGGGGGTGTCATCAAATGTAAGTTATCAGCTAATGTGTTGTGTGTTCTATATAAAGTTTCTTATTTTTTACACATTTAAGCTACAGGACGAGCGGGACGTTCACCTGATGGTAAGTGATACGCCCGCCCATAACAATGTGGCGCTAGTTAGGATGGGTACACTTCAGTACATTGCGCTCCTACACGAAACATATAAAGTTGAGTCTCGTTACGGCAGTAATTGCACTAGCTATAATGCCCTACAAACCGAAACAGTACTGTTTTTGGCTGCAATAGGCGCTGCGGTGGTAGATAGATAGATAGATAGATAAATTAGTTTATTTGTCCACGCAGTACAGAACACTTATAAAAAGACAAAAACATTACATCAAAGAACACAGATGAACAAAAATATATTGACAAAGTAATATTTTAGGTAATCAATACTGCCGTGTGTACTGCAATGGTACAAAATGGCCGTAGCTCAATGTAACTGTTGCCACGTAGTGAACAACACACTGATTTTCAGCTACCGCCCGCGGCGCGATCGCGAAGGAGATATGTTGCTCTTATTGGTAACCATAGATCTTTATAATTGTACTTGTAATTGCAATAGATTCATGTGAATAAATATGTTATATGTTTGTTGCTAATGACATAGTCAAGAGTGCTACTACTAACGATAGATTTGAATTATAAGCCACTATCAAATGTTTTTGTTTTGATTTTCTAATAAAAATTGTTTAAAATATTTTTTAAAGCTGAAAAGAGAGTTACATTGCCTCACAGGCGGAGGTATATTATTCCAACACTTGGTGGCCTGATGTCGAAAACTGCCGGTAAATGATACAGTTTTATGCTTATAGTAGGAGAGATAGGTACGCGCACTTCTTGCGTTTAATCTGTCTTGGTGAGGAGAAAACTTTATTTTAGAATATAGATATTCTGGTGTCTTATATTTTAAGATTCCGAATAAAAGAGAAGCTAAGTGTAATTGCCTGCGCGATTCCATGTTAAGCATGGACGATTTATAAAGATGTGGAGAGATATGACTACGAGCTGGAACGTCGAAACAGAATCGATAGCAAGCATTTTGCACACGTTGAATTATTCGGCGTGTCCTAGAGAGAAGACGAGGTCCATAAACAACATCGCCGTAATTTAATTTTGAGAGAATTAAGGATTCGGATAAGTGAATACGAGTTTTAATGCAAATGAGATGACGGATTTTATACAAGACTCTTAAACGATAAAAACAATTTCTGGCCACATTATTAACGTGTTTTTCAAAACGTAAATAACCATCAAAGGTGATGCCTAGATTCCTGGCTTCATCTGTAAAGCCTATTTCTTTTCCCTCGATTACAATTTTAATATTTTTAGCTAAAATTGTGTTACGATGATGTTTGTTTCCAAGAACCATAGATATCGATTTTGAAGGATTTAGAAGTAGAGAGTTTCTGCGTGACCATTTAGCAATACGATCGAGGTCTTCATTCATTTTAAGAACAGCATTACCGATAGCTGATGGTTTTGCCGATATGTAAAGTTGGACGTCATCAGCATAGCAATGGAATTCACAATTATGGATAACTTTTGCGAGATCTGCAGCGTATAAAATAAAAAGTAGGGGACCAAGAATTGAGCCTTGAGGAACTCCTCGTTCAACTATCCTTGGATTAGAGAATGCGATAGAGCCATCGCTCTTACTGGTAGTAGCTGGTACTTAACTAAACGGGCTCCGGCAACAGAGAACTGCTTCTCCAAGAGGCGGGGATAGTTATTTGAATGATAATAAAAGACTAATGTGGATTTGGTGGAGGAGATGGATCCGTTGAAAGCGTAACAATAAATAAATCCTTGACAGATTGAAACAACCTTCACGGCATTGATGTCGCATCTAAAGATGTTGAGGAGTCCTTATAAATTATATTGACCATTGAAATTGAATAAAATACTCCGAGACCGGATGTTAAAAATCTTTCATACTATATAATAAGAACAGTGTAGTTTTTCTTAAATATAGTAAACTACATTTTACGAGAAGGTGATGATTGCGTTTGGTGGAAGACATTGGGGAAGGCCTATATCCAGCAGTGGATAAACAAAGGCTGATATGATGATGATGACATTTTACAAAGGGTAGGTCTCTGTTGCCGGATACCGTCTAGGTAGGTCCCATCGTGCATTGTGCAAACATTACTATGTTCAGATTTGAAGGGCGTTGTAGCCAGTGACATTACTGGGGTAATGAGGTTTAACATCTTACGTCTCAAGGTGACAAGCGCAAAGTGATGCAGTGTATAACATCTTAACTAGCGCCACGTTGTTACGGGCAGGAGTATCACTTACTGTCAGGTGAAAGTCTCGTGCGTCTCGGCGCTTCTTAGAATAATAAAAATTATATATAAAAAGATATGTTTTCTTTAGTTATCGCTTACTTCTCCAACACCTCATCTAAACCACTATCGGTTGCATGGAAAGGGAAAGGCATACGACTCTTGTTGTGTAAACAGCCTAATTAGTACCACATTATTATAGGTGCAATTATCACTTGATATCAGGTGACCGATGTGATCGTTCCGTCGTATTAACAATACATGTAATGAAAACATAAAAAACAAATAATTAGAAATCTTCCACGAAAACATTTTGTATGAAATTACTTCGTGTCATGTGATGATTTGCAAGGTGTTATGTAAATATGTATATGTACATGTATATGTAAATGTATATGCAGCAACCGCTGGACTTTGAAGGTTGACCGTATTTTTTTATAGAGCGTCGAGAAGTGCATTACATAAACAGTTGGCAACCTTTTTTATCGTGGGAGGAATCAGAGAATTATTGTGCCCGTAAAATGATGATATACAATACACCCTCCACATTCCCCTCCCTTAAGATACATTGTTCGGTTAAAACTGTGAATGCAGAATTGATAATAATAATAAAACAAATAAAAAACAAACAAAATGAGGACTTTTTTTGTTTCCACAGGAAACAGAGCCTGATAAGAAGACAGACTGTCTTTAGGGAAGTTAGAGTTGGTTAGAGTAGTAATATTATATTATAACGTATAACGGTATAGTTGGATTGATATGCCCATTGGGAGCAAAAACCCCTAAATACAAAATGAAGAGATAGGGCTATTTATCCACCACACTACCCAATTACAAGATGTAAGATTTCCACGAATGTTGTTAATTTTGGAGCATTTCTGTTTCCTCATGATCAAGCTTGGACTAGAAAAAATCATACCTCTTCGAGATACTGGATATATTGATGGTAGGTCTTCGTTGCTGGAGACCGTCCAGGTAGGTGCCACCGCAGCGCCTATTGCAGCCGATAAACAGTACTGTGTACACATTACTGTGTCTCGGTTTGAAGGGCGCCGTTATCATCATCATTAGGTGCCCACTTCAAGCTTGGCGGTCAGTGAAAACCAATTGGAAGCTCAGCTATTCTTTTTAAGTAACGGTATTTGAATCCGGTCCAATCCTTCATGTCGTCAAATTATTTCTTCCGCTGTCTACCAAGTGAACGTTTTCCAGGAATTGTGCCCTCCAGGATCAACCTTGGGAACTCATAAAGGGACGCTATTTTCGCTGTAGCTAGTAAAATTACTGGGGTAATGAAACCTAACATCTTGTGTCAGCAATAAGCAACACAATAAAAAGAAACAACGAATAGAGATAGAATAAATAAGTAGACATTGAATAAAAGGAATCTATATACATAGATAGAAGAAACAGAGAGAGTACAGATTGGGAAGACGGACATATTGAATAGAAATAAGGAAATGTGAAATTAGAAAAATATGCAAAACTGTGATAAAAACAAAAAATTATTTAGAGAAAAAACAATTGTAAACTGCAAAGTATAAACTGGAAACTGTAATGTAATCTAGGAACGTGGTAACAAAATAAAAGATGGAGCGAGTTGTCCTCGTTTATGAGAGATGGACGAAAGGAGAAGGATGGTGGGTGAGAGATGAGAAACGAAGGGTGAAAGAAGAAAAGGAAGGAAGAATGAGGCAAGAAAAAAGGGTAAGTACGAAGGATATGAGACAAGGAATAAGCAAATAAATATTAATAGAGACTACAGAAAATGAAAGACAGGGCCCTAGGTAAAACAAACTTGCAGGGAACGCCTTAAAAAAAAAAATTGTGTCAAGGCGATGAGTGCAATGTAGTACTGTAAATACCATCTTTACTAGCGTTGTTATGGGCAGATGCTTACCATCAGGTGAGGGTCCAGCTCGTCTCGTGGCTTGACAAAATAAAATAAAAAATTTGAATGAGCAATCGCTATCGCACCTTCTATGATTGTTTGTATCGTCAAACAGACGCCGGAAATTGTCGCGTTTGTCAAGTATCAGGAAGTGAAGATCAGTCTGTGTTGGTGACGGATGTCTGTGGAAGGCAGGCGCCACAAGATCACTGACGCACACACTCGCGTTGAGCTTTATCAGCACGAGCTTGCCGAATGACGGCCGCTATTTATATCTTATCGAAATAGAACGGATCGCTCGTGATGATATAATGCTATTATAGTTATCACGGTAAGCTTTCCTCCATTCAGCGATGCGATGGCTGAGGAACTCAGCACGCTGGGAGCAGGCAGGAGTAGCATCCGGTAACTACCAAGTCACGAGATGGGCAAGACATTCATCAGATGGTATGTGATGACCATAATAACATGGCGCTAATTAGGATGGTATACACAGCACCACATTGTGAGACCAGATGTTGAATCTCGTCACCCCAATAATTCCACTAGCTATAGCGCCCTTCAAACTGGAACACAGTACTGCTTTGGCGGCGGAAATAGGCGTTGCGGCGGTACCTACTACCTAGACGATCGGAAACTTCCATCGTTGCATCGTTTCGTCGTTCCATCGTTCCGTCGTTCCGTCGTTCCGTCGTTCCGTCGTTCCGTCGTTCCGTCGCACAAAACACGGTATTTATATTAATAGTTAATGCGCTATTTCCATTCATCCGAATCAGAATTTTAATTAAGATAATAAACTGATATAATAATTAATATTTTCTTAAGTAATTTTTAAGTATTATTTGAATTAATTGATTGATTTTAAACAGATTCGGCTTTACGAAAATCATCTTAATTTATATGAAGATTACTACATACATATGTATAGATTAGAATTAAATACGACTTAAATGCAAAATTACGTAAATAACCAGTAATTTTTTTTGTTTTTATTGTGAAACTTAATACTTTTTGTTACATATTTTGCGAATAGATACAGATAGAGGGCGTGCTCAAAGGTACATTGGCGTTGGAGGATTGTGACCAGCTCTCCGGGCGTACTGTGTACAAATCGATCACCCAATGTAATACTTTATTAAAGAGCTGTGTTTAACAGTGAACGTCCATCAGTGAGATGTCGTGATGACGATTCCCTGTCTGGATTTATCACGTCTACCGTTAATAGTTTTTGTTTAACAAAAGAAGCATTTTAAATTAATTTGTAACGGTAACGTGCTCGCTGGCCTAACGGTTAGAGCGAGCGGCTTTCATTCAGAAGGTCGCGGGTTCGAGTCCCGGCATGTACCGATAACTTAATATTTAAGTTATGTACATTTGTGAACTTTAGTTACAGCAGCGAGATAGAAACGGTGAAGGAAAACATGGTGAGGAAACCCGCTCACTGTAATCATCTTTGTGTGTATGTGCGTGTGTGGTGGTCCCAGTAAAGTGGCAACAGGCTCGCCCCCTGTTACATGGGACCTAATCTGACCACATCTGGCGAAATGTGGGCGTTTATTCACCTCTGCCCACCCCTACTGGGAAAAAGGCGTGATAATATAAAAAAATACGTTAACGTTGTTTTTTGTATATATATTGTGGGAATTCTTTTGAATATATGTTAACATATTTCTTTGTTACTTTTTTGTTACAAAGAATGTAATGAGAATTAACGTGGATGAGCTATAAGAGTAGAGACAGACCGAAGAAAGTGTGGATGGATTGTGTGAAAGACGACATGTGTAAGAAGAGTGTGAATTCAGATACGACGGCTGATAGAGGGATATGGAAGAGAAGTACATACTGTGCCGACCCCACGTAGCTAAGAGAAGGGCAGGAGAGAGAAGATATTTCTTTGTTATTTTTCTGTATATTTTTATTCAAGGAAGTGATGTCGTTTCAGTGATATTAAAGCGCACGAACATGCAGCGATGTTCGTATGTCAACCTAACCACTACGTAACTTCTTTGGTTTTTTTTAATTAAAATTTAAGTGTTGTGCAAGTATGAAAATTGATTTGATCAGTGTTAAAAATGAGCAATAAGGTGTAAAGTGATAAATAACTGTTCGCGTTACCGTATCGTGAGTAAATATGTCGAATGAAGCTATAAAATTATGTACAGTATGTAATAACGCGCGTCACCGGTGGGGTGGACGGGGCATGTTGAACACGTGATTTTATGACATGACAATTATCTTATTATACACATGTACATATATATGTATATATAAATATAAACTGTATAAACCACTTAACGTATACTTTGCAACTGGCCTCACAACTCGGTATCTCCAGTAACCTTCGCAATTAGCGCCTTTGTCAACGTCGATATCAAAAATGTATCCGGTCTATATACTATACTTTATAACAAAATGTTCTTGAACCGTTATTTAATAGAATAATCAGGCGATGTATCATACTGCTGGAGTTGAATATATTATTTTTAATTTATGTTATAGTAGTTCCAAAAGGAATGCTCTAGGAGGGCTTATGGCCATCAGAGAGCAGTGGCGGCGTGTTGTGAACCTTGTCACCACCGCCTCCAGTGACGTCCACTCTGTCAAGAGGGAAACTGACGAACAAGTCCGAAAAAGGGCCATCACTAGCTCTTTACTGCTCCAGGCTTTAGTTGATTTAAAAAAAAATGTTATAAGTAATGAGAAAACCAAAATGTTTAATTTAATTAAGGAAACCAAATAGATATTTAAAACGGATGTACGTACTGTTTCCTTTCTGGAAACGATGCGTTCCGTTCATCAGTTGTAATGTTTGACGAAGTTTATTGATCGATTGTCAAGGTCATAAACATGTATTAATAACAATGTTTAATTGCATAAATTATAATATTTCAAACAATATTTATTAATAAATAAACAGTGTATTGATTTTAAAATTTAATTAATGTAATAAAACTTAATTTGTTATAGGACGAATTTTTGTGTCTTTTGTCTTTATTCCTTTAAATTAGAAACTGTGATTTTTGTGAAAAACAAAACATTTTGAATTGTTATATGGTTTATTACTTACGTTACCGTATCACGTGGAAATTGTTGAAAGAAATAATATATATACATATATATATTTAAATAACAGGGAATAATTCGTATCACCTTTGGACGTCAGAATTTGAAGGGCAACTGGCGGAGGCAGACTTTTCGCTCCAAATGCAACCTTAGCTGAGTACGATCCTTAGATATGATGGACTGATCCTGATGGAATCCCGGAGTAAATACAACAAATATTCATTTGACAAAATCATATAAAAGCGGCAATATTATGAGCGATATAGTAATTTATCATAACCTACAAAACAAAATTAACCGCGTACACGTGACTTTTGTTTTTGCTTATAAGGCAAAGGTAATCATCAATTCTAGATTACACGCAATGTCTTAAGGCCAACTTACGCAAACTTGTCTCAATCTGTATATATAATATTATATTACAGTTAGTATGGCCAGTCGGCGCTGACGCTGAATCATTATTTATATATATATTTATAACTTTAACCAAAGTAATGAACTGTTGGTGTAACAAAAATTGCATTTTATCATTCTAACCTTCATAGATATGTATGTCCTCAGTCACAAGACGCAAAAATGATAAAGTTTTTTTTGCAATTAACTTAAGCCTCTTTGTATACTCCAATGATAGGTTGATAAAACTTTAATCCTAAGCTAAAATATACTTTTTTGAATATATATGCGTCTCATCAATATAAACATACAAAATAATCTTTGGGTTACTCAGCGGAAATGGGGTGTGTCGTTAATGCGATTTCATTGTGACGAACAGGTCGAAGAGCCGGGGAGATATGTTGCGGATCGCAACGGATCTCACTAGTGGAGTTCAGCATTCAGCCGATTTTATCGGACACAACTGGTTCACCAGGCGCAGGACGACAAACGAGCGGTGCTGTAATGTACCGGTAGAGTATAAAAGTTGGAAGGTAATGTGCATCACCACAGGAAGTTATAGAAACTTTAGGCTTTGTTAAAGTTAAATACGATTCTTACTAATTTGAGAACAATTTAAAATGTATCGAATGATGAACAATTGAAAGATAATTATAATGTACCGTCGTAATACCGTCGTAAATAAGTTTATATAATTTTCCGAGACTAGCAGGATGTTTACCTGCAAGTAAATGATACACTCGGCCACAGTGATGCGGTATAAGGCGCTAGCTACGCACACAATGCTTACCAGCAGCAGCACCACATTGCGGCTATGTCTACGTACCTACAAATATCTGTCTCGCACACTCTTGGGATTTTGTAGGAAATTAATTAAAAGATTCATCGAACAAAATAAATCGTAAAAGAAATGTGAAGTAATTGGAATAAGGAAATAGAAATAGTAATTATTAGTGGAAGGCCAAAGAAATGTAATAGAATAGGGGAAGAGAATTGTGATTCTAGAATCTATAGGAAATAGATGTGTAAAATTGTGTAATAATCAATAAGAATTACTAAAATTATAAACAAAAATAATTTTATAAGAAGTAAATAAAAAAGAATGTGTAGAAATAAGAATAGATAAGAATGTTTTGATGATGAAAGAGAGAAATAGAACGAAAAGAATGGAAGAGTGACAGAGGAATATACAAAATGGTAAAAGAATTGTGTAAATAGGCCCCGCTCCAACGGAACTGAGACGAATGCTCTTTTAAAAAAAAATATATCTCGATTAATCAGTCAATTTAGCAGTAATATTTATATGGTGTTACTACCAGGAACAATACCGGTATAACGTGCATATAAGATAAAGGTTGGCGACGACCTACGCAGTCTGACTGGTCCCGTGGTGGGGGGTATACGTTAGGTGCATCAGGTAGAAATAAAAGTTTTTATTTGTGAAACACTATACGAAGGAACATTTGCTGGTGCTGCTTTCCTGGTGGCAGGTCTCCATCGTCGGAGACCGTCTAGGCTGGGTATCACCGCAGCGCCTATTGCATCCAGCAAACAATAGTGTGCAAACATTACTGTGTTCTGATTTGAAAGGTTGTAGCTGGTGTAATTACTGGGGTAACGACCACGCAATGTGGTCCACCGTATAACGTTCTCACCGTCAGATAAACAATACGCTCCTCTCGTCGCTTAATTGTATATATAAAAAGGAATAATTTCAAAAAGTAAAAAAAAGTGTTAACTTTATAATCAACGAACATTAAACAAGATAATTACATAGACGTCGACATAAATTATTTGATATCCCGTATCTCAAACAGTACAGCAGTATTGTGGTATCCAGTTGTGTTGCCGCCACCGTCCGGAGATATCTCCAACAACATGGCTGTGTGAACAATTAATTATTGATCACTTCCATATAACCATTGCTGCATTGGTTGCACAACTTAGATATGTACAGCACACAGAGGTAAGTCTGGCGGTGATGATACATGCTATACTGTCATTTTTTTAAGACTGATATTGTCTTGTGGCATTCAGCCTTGTGCAACATAAAAGGATTTTGCCATGATCACCATGCTTGGTAGGCGGGTTGGTGATCGCAGTACGGATTCTATCGCACGGATATCGCCGCTGCCCGATTACTGTAGTATTTAAGTCAGCCAGTGATGAGTGGCTATACTGCCATTAGTCGGTCAATCCGCAAGATGCACCAAGGGCAGGTGAGGTTGACATTTGGAGAGATTGATTGGAACTAAGTCTCCTCCTTACAGTCCATGTAATGTGTTCCACAAGACCTATGTCCCGTCCAGCAGTGGACGTCTATCCATTGAAATGAATGATGAACATTCAGCCTCACAATTATATTTTTTATTTTGTTTACAGTATAAAGATTACTAAAGCCTATTTTTTTTATTAATTATAGCTTTTTGGCAATACTATCAAAATAATGTACTTTATTAGGTTATTGACAAGATTTTATATATTATATAATTTGTGGCGAAGGTGTCTTCTATATTCTTGTTTTGAGCGGGCTGGAAGCCACAGCGGCTCTTACAGCTCATCTGACACTGGGCTCGTGGACCCGGATCCACGGCCTGAAAGGTGTCTTCTAAATGATTATTGCACATGTCTATTCCATGATTAAGTTAATAACTTTTTATTCTACTTAAGTATAAGTTAGATAAAGCGAACGCCAAGCCACTCAGGCCGCATATCCTCTATATCCGCGACATCAATACATCGGTTTCAATTAAAAAAAAAAAAAAACAAGCGTAAAATATCCGTATGAGCACGGCGGATCGCGTTTATCTCCACTAGGTGCGGTGTGGGCACGCGTGCTACCCGTGATATCAGGGGTTGCCAGCTGTAATTCTTTTACGCTATCGGGTAATATTATTTATAAGACAAAAAAATTATGAAAGTTTTTACTAAATAGTTAATGAATAGTAAAACCAAATATAATATAACTCCAGTAAAGAGGTTTACGTTTTTTAGTTTTTTGTCAATAAAAAATATATTTTGTTTACATTTTAAACGTTTTTTAATTGATATTAATAAAAGAAAATTTTTAAATAATTTATCACCATAAATAATTATACGTATTTTCAATATTTTATATCCTGTGTTTACTAAGCAGTATATCCGGTTAACAAAAAGTTATCACCATTTACATTTTAGACATAATCAATGGTATATATTAAAATGTATATTAATATATACAATGATTGTTGTACAAAAGCAATGAAGTCAGTTGTAGAACACTAAATTGTAGCGAAAACACAATTGACACGTAACTCTTGACAATGTTACAAAAAAAAATATTGTCTTCAGTTTGTTTTCAGCAATTTACAGTAATTAAAAATATTTGCATTTCTGTAATTTATGAAATCTTTCGTGGTTGAAACATAAAAAAAATATTCCCGACGTATGTACTGGTCAAATTTTTATGTTTTATATTGACGCAATTAAATTTAAAATATAATAATTTTCTTTTATTCGATGAAGCGACGAGACGAGCAGAATGTTCACCTAATGGTAAGTGATGTTAGGATGGTATACACTGCACTACATTACACTCGTCGCTTTGTAAGTAAAATGACGAGTCTCGTTGCCCTAATAATTTCACTAGCTACAATTCCCTTGAATCCGGAACCCAGTAACGTTTACACACTACTATTTGTCGGCTGCAATAGGAGCTGTGGTGATACTCAGATGATCTCCGGCAACAGGGACCTACCATCAGTAAAGTATCCAAATATTAATTATTTAAATATCATCACAAAATGTGTTTAAAATTGGCATTAGTTTCTCTGCCTTTTTATTTGTAAAAAAATTAAGTAATAACAGTGGCTTTTAATTGCCGATAGGACATATGGCAACCCTAGTACTAGTTTTATCAGCTGAATGCTAGCCAGCTGCCCCGCAAATAAATTAAAAACCGCGAATAAAAATACACTTTCCTTTTCACACAATGCGAAATCGGAGCGGAAACCATGGACAGTATGGACGACAGGACTGAACCGCCTTTGTTTCAATATAACGCTTTAATAGCCTTTATAAATTATCATTAAATTTCATACTTAAGTTTTGAAAAAAAGTAACTTTTATTATTTAATGAAAAATACATTTAGGCTCCGTTATTGAAAACGCTTTATTATGTTTTGTTCAAAAAAGTTTCAAATCTTTCTACAGATGATCTTTATAAAGTTGTTCACTATTAGCTATTCATTTTGCAACATTAAAAATTTAGGTTATTTATTTCTGGCAGAAAATTGGGTGCCCAATAATTGCACGAGCTGCTCGCCAGTTCGTTTGTTAATCAATAATTAACCTAATTAATACCGTGATCGATTTATACTGGTAAACGTTTGCCGAAGTGTTACAAATGTTTAGTGTTCATATCAAATTATTTGAATAGTGACTGGTCTATGTAATGACGCGCCCGTCTGTAATTATTAGTAAGCTTATGGCGGCATTTTACATAATACATGTGAGTATGAAATGGGGCGGCTTTTTCGTGTACTTTGAGGTAGGCAACGCCATTTTCTTTATTACTGATGTTTGTTTTTCATTCGACGAAGCGATGAGACTTGCTAGACTTTCACCTGATGACAAGTGATACGCCAGTCAATTACACTGTGGTGCTAGTTAAGATGATATACATTACACTATTGAGCTCATCGTCTGTAGACACGGGATAACCAATATCATTACCCCAGTAGTTTTGCTGGTTACCAAGCTTCTGAGAGCGTTTCTGATTTTAATTAGTTTACCGTAATCAAATAATTTCTGTTAGTTACTATACATTATTGTAGTCATAAGTTTTTGGTATTAATTCATTAATTATTAAGTAAAATCTGAGGATTCGAATTATAAGTAATAGAATGGATTTAATATCATCACAGATCATCTTTCTTTTCATTGATAATAAAAATCGCTTTTGAGCTTAATATTTGTAATCTAAAATATTGAAAAGCATTAAAACACATCAGGTATATTATACGTTGTTGCAATATCTTGGATCTTGGAAATGGATATTATTTTTGTTCGATACAAAACCATTGTTATTGTTTACTTAGTTCTCCGCGACGAGGAAGAGGATGCAAGGGTGAGTTGAAATAATATTGGATTCTTGTAAATAAACAGTTTTGATGAGAAATTTTTAAAATTAATGGATATAATAAAACACGTTTATATATTTTTGAGTTTGGGCAACATAATATAATTATGATATTTAGACAGGAAAATGTTTTAGAAAATACGACTCTTATTTTTTAAATATCCTCATCGGATCTTTTCATATTATATATTCCTTGAAGTGATAGGCAAAATGTTTTACTGTATTAATTATGAAGATAAATAGAACAGATTTTAAAAGAATTTTATAAACAACGCCCATACCAATGTGAAGGTGTCAGTTTGTATAATTTACACCGAACCATATAGTGGTCATCGCTTTGAGACAAGATGTGGTCTTGTCGCTCCAGTAATTCAAAAAGAGCAATGATTGTATATTTCCTTTAGAAGAAATAACAATATCATCACAAAAAAACATTTATATAAAGTATGGCAGCATATATTATATCATTGATGTTGTTTCTGTGACAATGCGATTTCGCTACCCGGTATAGTAATTTGTATTTATTGTTGAGACGTACGGATACCATTTTAATGAATTTATATACGGTATATAAATAAATTTTAAGAAATATAAACTATATGAAACAAATAATATTTATGGGATTTTTTTAATTAGGAATGTTATTATAAAACTCGGAAGCGTTTCTGAACGCAACAAATCGCAACATTCCGCGAAAGTAGGAACGGGACAGTGGAGAAGCGGACGGCCGCCCGGTCGTGTTTCCGCTCACGTATTTTTAGTGTATAATATCGTTTAGTGCAGTTGTCACTGGAGCTATTTACCTCTTATTGGGAACGGCTTCGTCATTATCGTCTCCGACGTGGGCGGCAGGAGTCGCTTGGTCTCCGCCGACATAACACTAGTGCACAAATTCAATTCATGTTTTTTACTGTCACCGTGGTTGTTGACGCCGCCGCGCAGCCGCAGCGACGGACCGTTCGCGACATCCATTCGCGCGCGTTATCCGAGCATGACTGGCGGGCGGACGGGAGGACGGACGCGGACGGGCGCGCACGGGCGCACGGGCAGGCGAGCGGGCGAGACGCGGCTGCGCGCCGCCGGCACACTACTTATCAGCTGATTTTGTGGAAATTTATTGAACAACGACACAATCGAAGCGGAGATGGTGATGCGCAGTTAGTGGTCTAACTATATAATCACTAAGTGCACTGAAGTGTAGACGGCGTACTAAACACACTGAGCGTAGAAGTATACACACGCGACACTTCTAGTTCGAGTAATGATCGTTTAAACAATATGCCATTATGTTTGTGATCCTTTACTTTAGCGGGAAAACTACATAACAATTGATTGCACTATAGTACAGACAGTGAATGAAATATACTGAGTAATAACTTCACAGTGCAGTGCAGTACAGGTAGCGCGCTAAATGTACTGAGCGCACTGAAGTACAGACTGCGAATTAAATTTGTTGAGTAATAATTTCAGAATGCATTGAACATACAGGTAGCGTCTTAAATGTACTGAGCGATAATCACTGAATGCACTAAAGAAGATAACGTACGAAACACACTGTGGGTAGAAATATGCACGCGCGGGATATCTTGTACGATTGACGGTCGTGAAAAAACTGTTATGCATTTGGGCAATATGCCATTATATTTGGGAACCTTTGCGTCATATCTCTTGACGGCTGTTGTCTTCGCGTGGACGTGTCTGAACAAACGTACGTACGGTTTTCGTTAACGCGCAGTTTATTACATTAGTATAAGTACATAATTTCACTTTCAACGCAACCGCTCTTGTTTACAGAGGGATAAAGCTGTTTGATTAAATAATAATCATCGTTTTGCAAATTTGACGCAACCAATTTGCAATGTTTACTTCTCATATATCTATTGAACAGTGAGCAAATGTATGATGAAAAGGAAATGAGAAGTTTAGAAATGTTACAAAATTTTATAGCTCATTTAATAAGCATACGATACATTGTCATATGAGTGGAAACATATTATTGCTCTCTAAATTAAGGAGCTCTATTAGGTCATAAAACGAGGAGAAGAAATCAAAGGCGAGTAAATGTTATGAAATATTAATAAATTATGAGATCAATGCTTGGCATTTCACTAAGGGACAAAATCCGGAACGAAGAAATTCGACGGAGAAATAAAGTAGTCGACGTAGCTCTCAAAATCTGCAAGCTGAAGTGGCAAAGGGCCGGTCACATCTGTCGTGTCAGTAAGGGCCAAAGGGGAAGAAAAGTCTTGAAGTGGAAGCCGCGTACAAGTCGCAAAAGTGTAAGACGTTCTCCCTCCCGATAGACCGGTTTCTATGATCATCAGGGCGGTCGGAAGTGGGTGGAAGCCAGAAGCTGAGAATCGCATTTGGTGGAAGACATTGGGTAAGGCCAATATCCAACAATGGATAAACAAAGGCTGATAATGATGATGATGAAATAATCTGGCGCTTTGGAAATCTAAAAACAACAAATCTTTGCGATTATTTATCTAGTTCTTGAGAGATATAAAGAAAAATATTAACTTTGTAGTATTTGACGGCGGAGGAAGCCACTATAGTAATGACTTCCAAAGGTGACTCTTCGAGTAAGAGGTGCCTAATAGAATTGGTGTTTTCTCGTTATATTATGTCTTCTGTTCTGGCTTAACCATGACAAAATGTTAAAAGGACAATAGGCGACATCCGCAGTGTGGGTTACTTTTGATGGAGTGTCTCCGTGCATCCTCGCATCCTTTTATAATCGTAATGGTAACCTCCCACGCGTGCTCAGGATATGAGCGTATGCATTTTATGAAGACATCGCCCAATTTTCAATTCTGAACCGGAAATCTCTGCTTTGTTCGGGGCTGCGATTTCCAGTTTCTAGTTGTTACAACACGCCTCATGTGTGCTGCTACAAAAAACAGGTTCAGGAAGGAATCTTGTGGACATAGTACTAGATGACATTGCGACATCGCGATATAAAACTTTTAACTTCATTGGGGAGGTAACTCACCTGGTGTTACTCAAGATGGTGTTCACAGCATCACATTGCGCTCGTCGCCTTGAGACATAAGACATTAAGTCTCGTCATCACAGTAATATCATTAGATATAGCGCCCTTCTAACCGGAATACAGTACTGTTTGTCGTCTACCATAGGCGCTGCGATGGTAACCTAGACGATCTCTAGCAACAGTGGCATAACGACAGTGAAGTGAATTATTCTCTCGTTTCATACAATAAAAAAAAATTAAGTAGTTTTATTCACTTTCAGATCAGTACTGGAAACTCGATCAATTGAAGCGATATGCCCCAAAAAATAATAACGCGTGCGTTTTGTCTATCGAATATTATTGGATGATTTGGTTATAGTTCAATAAGAATTCAGAGGAAACGCTAGTGTGGGGTTTCCTGTAAAAATAGAAATGATCCAGCGCTGAAACCCTGGCAATACTTAATCTGTTTAACAGCTGACGGCGGTGCATTGCTACGGTATTACGTTAGAAGACATGGCGGTGAAGAAATGTCCCGTACACGTAATTGCTCCACCGTCGAAGGATCCAGAAGCATGGATCTATTAAGTAATCTATGATCGTACTTACGAGTATGTATTTCATAAAGGTGTGTGTCCCGCAGAACAGCTCACGGCACCCAAGCCAACCTCACCTGCTCGTGGTGCACTCTGCTAATCAACATACGAAGCTCTGGCCCCCACCAACCCGCGTTGGTCCAGCGTCATAGGGAAGGGCCCAATTTCCCTCTTATGAACCGCTTGCAGATCGTGTGGGAATTTTTGGGGGAGGTCTGTGTCCAGCAGCGGACGTCTATCGGCTCATGATGATGATTTCATATAGCACTAGTTTTTTCTTTATTTAAGCTACGAGACGATCGGGACGTCCATGTGATGGTAAGCGAATTGCCTGCTCATAGCAACATGGCGCTAGTTAGGATGATACATACTGCACCATATTACACTCAGCGCCTGAGACATAAGATTATGAATTGAGTATTGTTACCCTAGTAATAAAGCTACAGCGCCCTTCAAACCGGAACACAGTAATAATTATCGGTTGCAATAGGAGTTGCGGTGGTACTTAGATGTTCTTCGGCAACAAAGATCTACCATCAGTGACTGCTACCGGATGTTGAAGTATATCCACTGTTATCTTCATAATATACATTTCTCTTTCATAATCCATATGCAGAGTATCACTACCAGAGCGCCACCGCAAACAATATAGATATATATATATATTTCATTGGTTTTGGATTGACTTGGGATTACTCAACCGGATGAGGAACTGGGTTGGGACTTTCGGATCTTCGTAATACCAAGAGGAACCTCTCGTACTTAGTATCTTAGTGACTTGCTCTGTACTCTTATATTGCTTTGATCGTTGTTAATACAGTGCTGATATACCGCAGTTATTGACCGAAGACCCCGCACCCGACCTGGTCGGCTGCTGGTGTACAAATAAGGAATATACAAATGTACTAAAGCAAACAATGAGCTCGTGCGAGGTGGGGCGGGCGCTTGCGTGCCGGCGCGCCGCCGCACGCGTCCCCATCGACCAAACTGGCGGCTCTTGGAACTGGTGTCAGCAGCCGGCCGCATGCACGTGACCTCCGCCGCGTGACCAGCGCTGCTACCTTGATACGTGATTATCTGAATTTAAAGCGAGACAAAAGTGAAAAGGAAACAAACATTATTTTTTCTTTCAACGAAGCGACGAGAACAGTCTCACGTTCACCTATTGGTAAGTAACGCATCTACCTATAACAACATGGTGCTGGTTAGGTTGATATACCCTGTACATAAGAAGAGATGTGATGTTAAGTTTGTTACCTCAGTAATGTTACTAGCTAGAACGCGTTTCAAACCGGAACACAGTAATATTTGCACATTACACTACTCTTTGTCGACAGCAATAGGATTTTGTGTGATACCTAGAGGGAACAAGGACCTTCTAGTCTTAGTAGTTTTATCATAATAAATAAGACTTCAAGATCTATGTTATTTTTTTTATATTTAATTTTAGTTCATCACGTATGTATGTCATCTTTGTTTCCTGATCCTTGAGCCCTGGCTCCGAGGAAGCTGTAAAAGTCGGAAGTGGCTAAAATTCCCCTATATCAATTTTACACAATCGAAGTGGGAATTTGTAGAAGGTCTATGTCCAGCAGTGGACATCTATCGGCTGGTGATGATGATGATTAAAATCATTAAAAAAAAAGCACGAACTAATCTGAAAAACTTATCAAGACAGCTTTAAGATATATTTCATCTAAATTATATTCCACCATAGCCGACGAGAAGAATGTTCAAAGCATTCCTGTCGTCCATACCGAAGTGCCGTTCGGAGATGGTCAACGAACTGGAGCTTCCGGCGGACCTGACAATAGCTCCTCATATCTGGAGGGGGCCGGATGAGTCTGCCAACGCCGACACCCCTGTCTCGGCCAGTCCCGAAGACCACGAAGCGAATACCCGCAGCAGCGACTCCAGTCTCGACCTGTCGCGAGCTATGACCGATTCTGAAATCGACTACGGGATGTATCGTAGAGTAAGTTTTTTTTTAAACAATGTAGAGATGAGAGCGTTCACCGGATGGTAAGCGATACCCATAACAATATAGCGCTAGTTAGGATGGTATACACTGCACCACATAGTGTTCGTCACCGGAGTCAAGATGTTGCTCTTTACCATCAGTAATTATACTAGCTGCAACGCCCTACCAACCGGAACACAGTGAAATTTTTTATGTGTTTGTATTTCCTTTCTAATTTTTTTTTATATTTCATGCACCTTCCTCGTCATACCTCGATTACCCAAGGTAGACTGGGAGATAATGCCATTGGCCAAGGCCATCTTCAGATGGCATGTGTAAAGATATTATTATTGTTACCATCCTATGGCTTCAAAATGGGGCAGAAGGCGTCCACAGTGACTCTCCATCGCGTTCGGTCTTCGGCTTCATCCTTACTTCCATTCCACATCTCTCCGACCTTCTTCACCTCGTCTGCTACTGTGCGCCGCCACGTCGGTCAGATTCGGATCAAGCGCCTGCTTAGGAATAAGGTTGGCATCTCTTCGAGAAGTATGGCCAAACTACCTACATTTGCGACGCCTGATATGCAAATCGATTGGAGATTCGCGTCACAGCCTCATGAGATTTTCATTGGTGATTCTTTCGGGCCAGTGGATACCGAGAATTCGGCGAAGGCAATAGTTGACAAAGAGCTGGTGCGAAATGACCTCGGTGACCTTCCACGTCTCACTGCGCCATATAGCTGATGATTTACCAGGGACCGTCGTTTGTAGGAGTCCATATGGGAGGGATTTAGGCCATTTCCCACTACGCTGGTCTGATGCGGGTTGGCGGGAGCCAGAGCATCACGAGCAGGTGAGGTTGGCTTGGATCCCGTGAGTTGTTATGCGGAAATCCTTACAACCCTCCAGCGTATAAAGATACATAAATAAATATTTCCAGTACAAAAGCAGAAGCTTGAGCGAGCCATGGCTGCAGCTGAAGGCTGTTCTGGATTCCTTCCCACCGGACTACCTCGCTTCGGTTAATAGGTTAGATTTTTTTTTATTTAATTAAACGTCGAAACGAGCGGGACGTTCACCTGATGGTAAGTGATACGCCTGCTGATGTCAACGTGGTTCTAGTTAGGATGATATACACTGCACCACATTACGCTGGTCACTTAAGGCAAGGCTCATTACTCCAGTAATTAAACAAGCTCCAGCATTACTGTAAACAGTTTCAGATCATCGTCTGAGCTGATCGGGGAAAATAATAAAGTTCAGGATATCATCCGCACTGATAGGCTCCGGCGTGCCGAGGAGTTGCGTTCAAAGATGGAGAGGTTTTTCGCTGAAGAATGTCGCGTGTTTAGTCCTGATGAGCCCGGGCTGCTTGTTCTAGAGGATGCATTGCAGCATGTCGACCTCAATGTATGTGGTATTTAAACTTACTGCACGTAAGTCACATATAAATCACTTAAAATCAGGTGAGCTAATGATGCTAGGTCTATCGCCGGATACCACCGCAGCGCCTACGCAACGGACAACGGTACTATGCTAACATTATTGTGTTCCGGTTTCAAGGGCGCTGTAGCTATATTATTGGGATATCGAGACTCAACATCTTTGGTCTCAAAGATAAGACAGCAATGTAAAGCATAACATCTTGTATACCATCTTACCATCACTTACGATCAAGTGAATGTCTCGTTGCGTATGAAAAATCAGGAATGAAACATATCTGGCTCCTAGATCCTGGACAAGATGTTTGCTGAATCCAATGATGGGTGAATCTACCACCATAACAGTATTAATGTATTCCAAAGTATTCTGGCTGGATACGCTTCACCCATCCGCGGTGGTCTCCTAACGCCATGGGAAATGTGGGTTATATGTTGGAAATTACACTTAAAAAAAAACAATTTAAAGTCATCATTTAATTGTGATTATCACTTAATATTTTTTTTCTTATTTCAGGAGTCCAATTCGGATACTTCTCCGCCTCGATGAGAAGATAACGCTTTACAAAATTATACTTTTTTTATACTATAAATGACGAGACGAGCTGGACGTTGACCTGGTGGTAAGTGATTGATACGTCCACCCATAACAGCGCGGGCACTAGTTGAGACGGCATGCACAGCACATTATTGCGCTCATCGCCTGAGACATAACATGCCGTCTTGTTATTTCAGTAATTTCACTAGCTACAGCGCCCTTCCAACCGGAACACAGCAATGTTTGCACACTATTGTTTGTCGGCTGCAATACGCGTTGCAGTACCACCGGTAAACTATATAGGGAAGCTTCAACTCTTTATTATTCCGATTTAGATGCTTAAACGACATCGACGTTGGGAAGGCGCTGGAAGCAGGGTAGTGCGAGACCGATGGATGTGGAGCTCATTAGGAGGTCCACGTCCAGCAGTGGACTTCCATCGGCTGATGATGATGAAATGTTTGTAAATCTACACAAATGTTCAGACCGGAGGCTGTAAATGAATATTACTCAAAAATAAAACACCAACACTCGTGTAAAATGTAGTTTAATGGGAATGATGAACATCACCACAACAGCTTCCTCTACTGTGCTCGCAGCGATCGTCTCGTATCGGTTTAACAATAACAATTATACAAAGAAAAAAAACTACAATAATTGTAAAAACCTCACTACGAAGCCTCATCGATACGTTTACACATCTCATTAATATTTTTATATAAAAAAAAAAAAATTAGAAAGTATATAAAAACCAATATAATGTAAAATAAAAAATATTGCACATAGTCTTTTTTTTTTTGGAATTACAGCGAGATTCTTTTTCTTTTAAAAAAATCATAGATAATTGTAGTCGATGGTTTAATTTAATTAAGAATATTATTCAAATAAAAAGTAAACTATAATCCGTTAATACAAAATGGCGCTCGGCGTTGTACTTATCTTGAGACCTCGTCATATTTATAATGTACGCACTGTAAATTAAATTGCGCACTTAATAGAAAAAAAAAGAGCTTTTCAATTGCCCGCACGGAATAGCTTGTCTATTTTTATTTACAAAATAAAAAAAAATCCTATTAGTATAGCGGGGTATTTATAATCTATCCTCATTGTGTCATGTCAAATTTGGCGCCAATTACTGTAAATAAAATTAAAAAAAAAAAAACAAATTTCAAAAGAATTTTTGTTTATAAAATCAAACAATTTAATTTACAGTGATTACATAACGGATACATTTGTTGCTCTTATTTAATACATGTGATGTGAAATCTACTTCTGAATCTACTCGTCGGATACGGAAGTTAAAAGAAAAAGCTTAAATTTATAATACAGCGTGATCTGATCTAACACAAAGACAGAGTCGTTCAACACACACATACGCACATATATTAATTTACACAAAAATCAGTAAAACAATGGTTAGTGTTACTGGTGTGTTCGTTTTCTTTCGTCGTCTTAAAGTAATAGTTTTATATGTTTTAGAATATTTGTTTGTATACGTGTTTCCGCTTCGATCGGGTTCTCTATAAACTAGCTTAATATTAATTATTCAATAGAAAAATATTGCCAATCAATAAAACGTCTCGGTGACCGTAACAGATACGACGTCAAAGTAATACACGTAAACGTTCGCTGCCCTTACAAATAGCATGGCATGGACGTGCTTACTTACACGAGCCGACCTTAACCTACAATAGATTACCATTGCTGTTAACTATAGCACTGAACGAATTGGACAGGGTTTAACAAGATGTTGCCATATAAACGTTTTCAATTATTGTATAACGTCGGTAGATTAAAAAAAAGTCAACATATACTAAATTATTATACAAAATCAAATATGTATGACAATATTTTTTTTTTAAAATATCTAAAGCAAGATTATTATGGTGTTAAATGAGGGCGAGGTAAATTATTAAAAAAAAACAAGACTTGTAACAAAAAAAATATCTTAGACTATGATAAAAAAAATAATCAAATTTAAACCATTAGCCGAGATAAATCACCTATTCGTGACGACAGAGACGGTGCTGCGGGTGGTTTTATAACAACAAAAACAAATGGAATTTATACAAAACTCAATGTCAAGTAATAAACTTAAAGATGATAGTTTTTTTATATATATATATATATATATATAATAATAAAACAATTAATTTCTCGCACGAATGAATCGCTGCCGTCATCGAACAAAGCGGAATGTGAATGTTTTAATATTGACATTTTTAAAGAAAACCTCAAACGTAAATAACTAACACGACGTCGTAAATACATGACGAACGTTAGATAAAAACCAAAAATAACCTTTCACCGACAGTTGCGCGACACTCGAACACTTACGGATACAATTTTAAAATGTATAAAGCAATAAAAAAGCACTAAGCATTAGTTTAACATGCAAAACATCCGCATATAAAAATCATTTCGTTTGTATACCATTACCTCTAGTCTATTGAAGAGCTACTCGCTTATCTATGGTGCGTAGTTCGTTTCGGTGATGTAGTATATTAATTTTCGACAAGTTTATGTGGCAACACTACTACTAAGGCATAGAGACCATATTGTAAACTTTTAGGTACCGTGCCATAATCAAAGAATGGTCACCGTGATAATCGGCTCAATGCGTTCACAACCGCGCTGAACATTCAATGTAACAAACTTGTAAATGATCATTGCGTTGCTGGAGGCAGCAGCGTACAAATATTGCTGTGCGTCAGTTCAAACGGCGTTCTAGCTCACCGTCAGGGGACCGAGCTGCTCTTCTCTTCGTTTTTAGGAATAGAGAAAAGGAGTAATACATATGACAGTAACGGCGCGCTTTGAGAGAACATGAAAACTTTTCACTTAGATTATACATACAACTATTGCACCAAAGATAAAAAAAATGCTTAAAATTATTATTTTAATTATTCATGAATAATTAAAAAAGACGAGTAAATAAATTTTTAAAATACATTGCGTGGGTTTATGCACAATAATAATGTTACCATTAACAAAATAATTCCTACCCAGTCTTGACTCGTAAGATGTCGGCCGGCGACCGACGGGCCTCTGATATCTCCGTCTGTATCATTTCTACACCAAATTTTATATAAAATCAATATGAATATTGCAAAATAACTTTCTAATTTAACAATTGTATATATACCATTATTATTATTAACTATTGCATTGTTCCGTTTTATAAGCAGGTACATCAGGTTGACGCCATTTTGATTTATTTATATTTAGCGATTAATAACAATTCGATGTTAGGTCTATAGGACTCCAATTTAGTGTGATACCAATCTATTTAATAAAGCTTAACTAACGCTAAGTCCAAAACTTCCCAACAATGTTTTTTTTACATACAAAAATAAATTACTTACAAACTATAATTATGTATGTATGTATGTATGTATGTATGATTATACGATTGCGCGGGATTATGATAATGTAAGTAAAGTGCTGATGATGAAGCATTTAATGATACACTAATAAATGTTATAAAGGCATCTCTAACATTCAACTTAATCAAAATAAAGAAAATGTTAAAGTTGAAGATTGAAATATATTATGCAAACGTGCAAACGTGCAAACGTGCGAACGTTTTGCAACGTACCATAGACAATCGAGCTAAACAAGCACTCACACGAAGACAAACCTACACACATACACGTAATTGACACAATAGCACTTTACATTTAGATGTGAGACGGACATTTCAAGATAATTGCACGCATTAATCTCATACAAGTTCAGACGGAAGGAAGCGTGCCGCGAGGGTACAGGAGTTCCGGACACGTATGACGTATAGAAGATAGGGCTATATATTCATTAATTATCAAATAGCCACATATTTCTTTTTTTAAAGCACAGATTAAAAAAAACATACATAAATATAAGTCCACGTATGCATGCGGTTCAATACGTCATAACTTCCGGTAACTCATAATATACAATAAAGAGGTGTAGGTTATAAATACATTGAAAGGCAATGAGCGAAAGGTTTTGAACTTGCACGATTGCTATTTAATTTTGATTAAAACGAAAAACATATAAAATCTTTTTGTAGGAAATTATTTATTAAAATTATGTACAATGAAATTTACCTTAAAAAAATAATTCGACGTTTAGTTTATAAATTTGGAAATAGGCTGTACGATCTCCTACCTCAGCCTGTCTCAAATACTGCGAATCGAAAAATAAATGACATCTGATCTGTTTTATTTTACTACTGAATTACGTTGCAGTTATAGTTTTATTTTGATTTTTATAATTTTTGAATTAAAATCGTGCAAGTGCAAACGGTAGGAAGGAAATGAAAGTTTTAGGGAAGAGATTAATTATTTCTTCTATCGACATACATTTACTTAAGGCTTCCGTGATATGCAAACATGTAGTATATAAAAATAAAGCGCTGTACACATTATTAACAATTTATATATCGAGTAATTATTTGCAACCATTATATATATATATATATATATATATATATATATATATATATATATATATATATATATATTATGGATATATACACACACGCATATATTTATAATCTACGACGTGTTTGTGTGATTTTTTATTTGTATCAACCGAAAACTACTTACTTTAATGTGCTTTGAACTATATATATATATATCATTATATACATATATATATTTATCATTATTGGGCATAATGGGCGAAATATGGTGAACTGATCGGTCAACTTTCATCAATCGAAGAAGCACCTTAAGAAGATGATTGATACATTTCAATAAATGAGATTTTCATTCACAAAACACTACAAATTATTCCCCGTAACAACTTGCGTCATTGCCTTTAACAAATTAAAAAAAAATATGTTAATAATAATCTTTATCATATTGTCTTCTGATATTAATGAATTGCAGTAAAAAAGCGGTGTTTTCGCGCCAGTACACGTCCACGCCCACGGCTCTGGACTTCTCTATACGCTTTATACATTTGAAAGCTTTAATTGTACTAGGTTAGCATTAATATCACTATTACACATAATTCTAAATACGATACACACGCACACACACACACACACACGCACACGCACACACAGGCTCTCAATCATCTTAATGTCCACTAGACACGCACTTGTCATTAACGCCCTCGTTAAAGAAATAAGTGCTTCACAATCACAGTACAAATCACAATACAAACTGAAATCATCATCAATCATGATCCACAATTGATCATCATCTTAAACTATATTGAGATCTTTTCATATAAAAATATATCTAATATTGCAAAAAAAAATTAGATAATCAGTTTACACATTACAATAGCTAGCAACATTAACAATAATTTCTTAAACGGTAAGCAACATTGTTCGAAATCGGATGCGTTGGGGTTGCCATATGAATAATATAAGCTGTAGACAACTATTGAATAAGATGATAAAAAAAAGTATAAGGCAATATTCTGCTACACTGGCCGTGTGTACAGTGGCAACCCCAACACTATTACTTAACGTACATCACTTAAAACTGTACAAGTTATCTCTCTCTTTGATTAGGTTAATAATTATTTACCAAATTATTCTCCAGAAAATGTAATTTGAGTGTTTTATTAAATTTCTACCATTTTTTGCTTTCGTTGAAGCTTAACATGAGCCAAAAAGAAGTTGGGCGTAATTCTCGTTAAACAGTTTCAGTGCTGCGATAAAATATTCCAAAACAACAGATTATAAAAATATTACATTCTGAGAAGCATAATTTGGTTTTTTTTTAATTGAACAACCCGCCGCCGGGTGGCTAGCATTAGCTTAATCCTAAAGAATATTCTATCGCTCCCAAGTCGCTTGTAAAGATAACTTACTCAACTTTCCACTTTGATATGTCCCGCTTTACCCTTGGGCCACTTGTTTCGATTCGTTAAGTGCTTGTGATCTTTAATCTATGCGTTGTTTATGGCGCATGTCAAAAATAGCGGCATTGCTGCAAGCTGCTCTGTAATCGTTGAAAGATTTGCAAAATTTGGAAAGCTATAATTTTTGATTGTACAACAGCATCGGTGCATGGCAAAACAATTTGGTGGCGCGTATTTGGACAATCTGGCTGCGACATTTCTTGCACGTATGCTCGGAGGTCGTGCTGCTGCTGTGGACACACGGATACAGTTACGATCATGAGAACAACGCTGGATCGGTCAGATAGAATATTCTCAGGTTAAGTATGGACGAGAATCAGACACGCCTAGGCTTCCCGGGGCCGGGGCACTCCGTCGACTTGATGATGGACGTCGCGTAGCTCTCCGACGGGCGCGGCGGCTCCGCCTCGACGAAACCCGGGTTCAGTATAATGTTAGGCACTAATTCGATAACATCCTGCTCCTCTCCGTAATCTGATGGCCATACGTACCGTCACCGTGTGTGTGTGTTTGTTTGTTAGTGTGCGTCCCCGCAGTCCAAGCGTGCGTTCCAAGCGAGTGCGATAGAAGGGAGAGAAGAGAAAAAATTCGAATGAATAAAAATGAGCAAATACAGATCAGCTCCCGGTCGGGTAGAGCAGCATGCGGATAGAGAAATATCTAGAGGTACCTCGCTTCTAACTTATTTCATCTTAAACAACCAAGCGCACAAGTGGGCAAGTGTTGCCACTAAACGTGACAGTGCATGCTGTCACTCATCATCATTCTTTTTACATCTAATTAAATTATTACCTAAATATAATTTGTTATACAAAAAAAACATTTTGAGATTTATGAAGTAATTTAGCTTCAGAAGTAAATTAGAAGCGAGTATGTTATACCTTTTTAAATGCTACAGATTATATATTAGAAATAAATGTCGCAGTCTTTGGGAGTCGTTGCAAAGATTGCATGCCAAATGTTAAAGGCAATAAATTTTAGTTCATAATTGTAATGTGATTATATTATTTTAATATCTGTTTGATTAATAAATATAATACATTATAAAGTAAAAAATATGTTAGTATAGAAAATATGACCTCTAAAAGAATTAAAAAAAATTACTTCAAGCATCTAAAATAGATATTAGAGAAAAGTATATTTACTTTTATCAGAGCGACCTTCGTGTTAGTTATTCCGTTGAGTTTTTTTTAAAAATGCTTAATATATCATTCCGTCATATTCAAAAATTCTAGACATTACATTAGTAGCAGCATAGATGAATTGTCGTCATCATCATCAGCCGATAGACGTCCACTGCTGGACATAGGCCTCCCCCAAAGAGCTCTACACCGATCAGTCCCGCGTTAGTCGCACCCAGTGGGTTCCCGCGACTCTCACCAGATCGTCGGTCCACCTTGCAGGCGGCGTCCCAACACTACGTCCACCGGTACGCGGGCGTCACTGCAGGACCTTACTGCACCATCAGCCGTCGGTCCTTCGTGCAATGTGCCCTGCCCATTGCGACTCAAGTCTAGCAATCCTTTAGGCTGTGTCGGTGACCTTAAATCCTCAGCGGATCTCCACATTTCTGATTCGACCGCGCAGAGAGACTCCGAGCATAGGACTCGGTTCCCGGCCCGACGAGGTCGAGTCAACATAGAAGGCATGACTTAGCAAGTTAAAATGTACAAATTGAAAATTGCTAAGAGTCGCCTGATAAGCTAGGTTAATTAGCTAATATAAAGTGGTCCGATGTGAATAGTGGTCCTAGGTCATATTAGGTAGTCATAAGAACTTTATATTTAATTAGCGAAGACTAACTGCGAAGTTAACCATAAGTAGCACGCTTGCCCCGTTCCGATAAAAGCCGTCATTAGAGATAATTAATTGTTTATATTAAAAATGACTACACCCAATACTACTATATAAACTATGTATATATTTTATATTTTTATAAAACATACAACCGTTTAGTGAAAATGATTAAATAAAACTTGAATTTCGGCTAAACGACTCGCATCCAAGCCATGCCAATAAATTAAAAAAAATACAATAAAAACTTAATTTATCTACACATATATATATATATATATATATAATTGTGTCCGTTTTGGTTTTGGACACCGTAACCGCGAGCCCTGCTGAGTCTAGTGAAGCTGCAATAGTTGTCAATAAAAATTGCAGCGCTAATTTCATCCATTAAAAAACGGTAAAAACTTGCGCTGCCAGTTGTTATTAGTTTTCCTTTCAATTCTTATTAAAAATAGCAATAAATAATGATTATATTAATTTATAACCTAAAAGTTCATATTAAATATAAACGTGAAACTATTTTAATGTTACAACTGGTAACAAATTGCATTACTATCAAGTGACAATGGCAAGAATGAATCGTATACCACTACAAAGCTGGAGAGCTTGTTTTGTAAACTAATTACTACTAATAATCTAATACTCTACCAAAGTATTTTTCTTATGTATAGAAAATTATTAATATGGTCAAAGATTGTAGAGGAAAGCGTATTCGCATTTCTAATAATTAATATATCACTAATATATTTACCATTGATTAATTATTTATATACTTTTACGTATTATTTTTTTGTCTATGTTCTAATTTCAAATTGCAATAGATTAAAAAGATTTTTAAGTTTGTGTCTTTACTTCGACCATTTATCAGACTCGGAGATTTTGGTAAAATGATTTCTTCTGCATTAATAGAGATTTTGTTTCATTCTATAATTAAACTTATATTACGAGATAGAGATAAAATTTATTTAAGAGTAAGCTTAAAATTTAAAGCGACCGACTATAATTTATTATTGCTTCATTCAATTGAATAATTATTTTTTAATTGACATCCCGTAGAAATTGGTCCTCAAACGTATATTTATTACAATAATATTATTAATATTAATAAATAAAAACTTTTTTAATATCATATAATTTACTACAACAAATAAAACCTTTTTAGTTTTATTCTCTATGGTCGACCATAAACATTATATGTAAAATGAGATTCATAGATTCATTAATTTTAGTATTTTGTTTTATATTTAATAATGATATATTAGTAATGATTCAAGGCTTATCATAACAAATAACACAGACTATATAAATAATAGTTGTTTGGTTTTTTTATAATATTCAATGAGCGATACTTTGGTGCTTTATAATATATTTAGATATATCACATTGAAATGAGCTACATTTGTTTATCGCCGTGTTAGTGAATTTTAAAGCATATTAAATATTGCATTTGTTTTTTATTACTTTTTAATTTTGATAATAAACACTACCCCACTGTTATTTCTAAATTAATTGTTTTTGTTAAAAAAAAATCGTTGGCACTGTGCTTTGTACATTTTATATATACGTAACTCGTTTCTTTGTCTTTTTTTTGGTATGATCTGATTGGTACATAATTTTTGGTTTTGGTATAGATATAAATTTTTCTTTGTTTTGTCATTATATAATTTATTTAAAATGAGAGGGGGAGAGGGTGGTTATATTTTATGCGCTAAAACACTACAAGATTCGCAAGTTTATATTAAAACAGTTTGTATGTATAACAATTATTTTTTTTTACTTACAAATGGAAGATCTTAGAAATTGTGAAACTTGAGTTTTGTACGATTTGGCATATTAATTATTGATTAAGAATATAAATTTGTTCATAATTAAAAAAAATATTGTTTACACTGTCATCTCTAGAATTTATGATCATGGACCACTTAAGGCAGCTTCTAATTTATATTTATTTACGCATGGTCTTAAAACACGAAAAAAGTTTCCATATAAAATCTTAAGGATAAAAGACGAAGAATTCTAAATGGAAGCTATAATATTATATATTCCCTCTATAATTTTAAGATGTACTTAGTGTTGCCACGGTATGGAAAAAATATATATTACTGTATTTAGTTTTTAATTATTTTTTTCTATGGCAATAAACTTGTATGACAACGTCTTGATACTAAGCATTATTTAACAAAGTTGAATATATTTAATATTGAATTGATTTTTTCTATATAATGGCAATATTGTGCGTTATTTATATTTTTATAATAAAAATCTCTACATATAAATATAAATGGAAGCAATAGATTCGATTTATGCTTTAGTTATCACAATTATTCCCCCCACCATTTAATAAACTAATCTAAGTCTATATTACATGAAACTTTAAAACGCCTTATGTGGAGTTAGCAATACGCGACCAAATTTCCTTATTATTACTCCCACAGCTGGGAATTGGGATAATATATAATTGGAAGAGTCCCACATCATAATAGTCCATAGCCCAGATTATTCAATATGACCACAGATTAATTATCGCATTTGGTCATAGGTCATAGTCCATATAAGTTCCCAAGGTTGATCCTGCAGGGCAAAATTCCTGCACAACTTGCACCTGGTGGGCAGAGCAATAAATGGTTTGACGACATAAAGGAACGGCCGGGTTTAAATACCATCAGTTAAAAGGAATAGCTGAGGATCGAATTGTTTTTCTCAATCTGATCCTCAAACTCCAGTTTGAAGAGCACCTAATGATGATGATTCGGTCATAGATAAAGGAATGGGGGGAGGGGATGGGGAATTTGAGACAGTTCCAGTGGGAAGTGGCTCAAACGCTGGCTTAAGTCGGGTGGGTGCGGACAACACAGGATCGATCGATGTGGAGGTCTTTTGGGGGAGGCCTATATATATCCAGCAGTGGACGTCTGTCGGCTGATGATGATGATGATGATGAAAGAGAATATTTATTTATAAATCGTTTCTAATTTTAAATATTTAAAGAGTGTACAGTATAATGTGTGCCAATAATCCGAAATTATAGCTGAATGTAATTATTCATCATCATCATTATCAGCCGACAGAGGTCCAATGTTGGACATAGGTCTTGCCCAAAGATTTCCACATAGATCGGCCCCGCGTTGCTCGCAGCCAGCTGCATCCCGCAACCTTCAGCAGATCGTCGGGCCACCTGGGGGCTCACTAACACTACATCTTCCGGTAAGTGGCCGCCATTCGAAAACCTTGGTGCTCCATTGGCTGTCAGTCCTTCTGTCTTTTATTATTAATATTCTATACAAAGTCATATTTTCTTAAATGGCTTTAAAAAGGGTCAATCTTAAAAATTATCCCCTACCTTTATATGTACTTTTTTTTATTTGCATGTATTACTAATAACCCCATGATCGATTGTTCCGGAATCGGGATCGAACCTGGGACTTATTATAGGACAAGTTCTAATTAAAGTCCATTACTATGTACTACATAATCTATCATAAGTGGCGTAAGTTAATACTAATAGGTTCGTGCGTCTTTTATATGAGACATAATATTTATATCTATATCATATATATGTATATTTATATGGAATATATCATTTATATGTATATATTACAAATCTAGAGAGCATTGTTCTAATCCTAGGTTTTAGGCAAGTACTAAAAGCCATGTCATTATTAGGCATTTAAATATAAAAATATCTATATTGTTCATGAGCAAATTTTACTGATGGTAGGTCTCTCTTGCTACCGTCCGTCCGTCTAGGTACCACCGCAGTTCCTGTTGCAGCCGATAAACAGCACTGTGCAAACATTGCAGCTCCGGTTTGAAGGGCGCTGTAGCTAGTAAAATTACTTGCGGTAATGTAACTCAATATCGTTAGTCTCAAAGCATCGAGCGCAATGTGGTGGTGTGCAACACATTAACTACCGCCACTAGGCGTATCACTTAAGAACAGGTGAAAGTATCACTCGCCCGTCGTCGCGTTCAATAGAAAAAAAAAACTGTTTGATCGATAAACGAGGTAATACTTGAACGATATATAATATTAATCCAGATATTAAATTCATAAATATATATATATATAACATAATTTCTTATGGATCATCGATCGATCGTTCCTATTGAAGATCTATGTTCGTATCTATAGAAATGATCTATTAAAATCACTAAAACTGTTTAAACTAAATATAGTTTAGGAAATATCCTACACACGCACACACATCTGTGTGTATATATATATATATATATATATATACATACAAGCTGTCCATCGCCCGCTATGCTGGCCGTAATATAGAATTAGACTTGTCGTAAATTTGTCGGAAATAAGAGCAACCGCAACCACAAATGGTTTTCTATAACAACCGCATAAATAATGGGAAATGAATGTTTTAATAAAAGTTAATTACTACCAGCAGCAGTAGTAGTAGTAGTAGTAGTAGTAAATAAATTAATATCTGCCCGTTTCGCAGATGGCGGACGTATGTATACACGTCACGACATGAAATACACGCGTGTTACACAGGACGTATATATACGTTATATCATGAAGTCTACACGTTTTACTCGTGACGGATATACACGTCATATCATTCAAGTCTACACGTTTTACTCGTGACGGATATACACGACATATCATGAAGTTTACGCGTGTTACACATGACGAATATACACGTCATATCATTCAAGTCTACACGTTTTACTCGTGACGGATATACACGTCATGTCATGAAGTCTACGCGTGGTACACGTGACGGATATAGCCGTCATGTGGCAATCAATATATATAAACATAATATATATTTAGGTATATAGAGGAGCATTGGTCCAGTCGTCTGTGGTCGCTGATCCTCGAGAGAAGGTATCGTCCAGTATACAAAGGTAAATACGATAGGTCGGCTAGACTACATGGTGCGCTCACCGGGGCGCCTCCACTCGCGGCACAGCACCGCGCAGGTGCCGGCGGCCAGCACCGCCAGCGTGCCCATCACCACGCACACCGCCGCCAGCCAGGTGCGCGTGTCGAACGTCTCCGCGCCCTCCAGGAAGTGCTTGTACAGCTCTGCGGACACGTGTGTTAACACAGGATGTAGCATGTAGCATGTAGCATGCGGCAGCGTATAGGTACCACACCGCAGTAGCACCTATTCCACCACCACCACCAATCACTATACCATAATGTGCAAACGTTACCATGTCCAGTTTCCAATAGGTTCCAGTTTAAAGGGTGCTGTAATTAGTAGCTAAATATTACTGGGGTAACGAGACTATATCTATACTCCAGGGGAAGAGCAAAATTTGATGTATCATGAATTGGTATTTTTTTTATTAAGCGAGGAGATGAGCGCGACGTCCACCCAATAATAAGTGACACCTACAACAATGCGGCGCTGGTTAGGTTGATATGCACTGCATCACATTGTGCTCGTCGCTTTTAGGGTTAAGATGTTTTGTCTCGTTAACCTAGTAATTTTACTAGATTTTACTAGTTACAGTTTTCTTAATACCGGAACATAGTAATGTTTGCACACTAATATTTGAAGGTTGAGGGAAGCATCTGGATGGGAGTAGCGCACGATTGATCGATCTTTGGAGGAGGGCTATGTCCAGCAGTGGACGTGTCAGCTGATGATGATGACTACTACTTGGCAGCGGAGATAGAGCCAGTTTGGGGAGATAATTACCATCATTTCCTTAATGTGTTGCCGTTACAGCATCGCTCCAGCTGTCAAATTATGAGAGCCAATGTATTGATGTCCTCTTCATCATTTCTGGTCTTGTGGTCACTATAAAATCGAGATCAGAAATCATCTGGATTGGGTTGACTATAATAAGACGGACCTGCTTCCTGATCGCTGTAGAGTGTGGTCGCCAGCACCTCGACGGGGGGTCCGGGGCCCAGCACGTTGGTAGCCCAAACTCGGAACCAGTAGGACGCGTTCGGCTCCAAGTGGTATACATCGATCTGACGCTGGGGATCAGACACACAAACATATTAGCAGCTGGTTGGTGTACTGAAGTGCCTGTGTATATATTTCATCAATGTAAAAAGAAAATGGTTACCGAGTTAGGACTGATGTGATTCGGACTGATGGGTCTCCAAGGTTCCAGGGTGCCGTTCACCGGTGCAGCTGATCGGTACTGTGCTGTGAAGTCGATTATGGGATGACCGCCGTCGCCTGCCACGTTCCACAGGATCAGCGCCAGGATGGTGGAAGCGTGGACGGTGACGTTCACCAATGGAGGAGGTTCCGCTGTAGGCACAAACAGTGGTAACTTTAGTACAGTATATAATAGTTTCCTTTATTTTGGATGTATCTATTTCTTGATATCATCATCAGCCGACGGAAGTTCACAGCTGGATGTAGGCCTCCCCCAAATATCTGCATGTCGATCGGTCCTACGCTACCTACATCCAGCAGTTTCCTGCGACCTTCGGCTATAAGTGTTTTGGGATCATTTCCCACCGTGCTGGTCCATTGCGGGTTGGCGGGAGCCAGGGTCTCGTTTGTTGATTAGCAGGGTGCACCACGAGCAGGTGAGGTTAAGCTGGGTCTCGGGAGTTGTGCGGCACCCCTTACACCCCCTCCTTGACAACAGATTTGTAATTAAGCAAAGAGCATATTAGCCGGTCGACTACGTAAATATCCCCACCCCGCGTATATACTCAGTTGGGTCGACACAATGGATACATGAATAGGGTGACAAACCGCCCCACAGATAGAGGGATAGCCTTAACTTTTATATCGTCATTATCAGCCGATAAACGTCCACAGCTGGACATAGGCCTTTCCCGAAGGTGTCCACACAGATCGCTCTTGTGTACCGGTACACGTGGTGTTGGGAGACCTCCCACAAGGTGGACCGACCACTGGATGCGAGCACTAGCTACAGTGCCCTTCAAACCGGAAGTCAGTAATATTTGCATACTGTTGTTTGCCGGCTGCTATAGGAGCTAATATCTATAACATGCGTGACTTTTTGATTTTAGAGGACGGATGGGGGTGGTGGTAAAATACTTTGCCTTCTAGGCTGTAAGTCAGGGTTAAGAGGGGAGACAGCGAATATAATAATATGGAGACTTGTGGCAACCCTACGGCCAACATATTTTTGCTGCACGTATATCTATTGATCCACGCTCATTGGCAATGCAAATCGAGGACATTGAGTTATTGTGTCTATATAGAAGTCCAGGAGTGGGAGACAGGTAAGCTGGTAAACTTTAGTGGAATTCTTTCTATAAAAATGAGCTTGTCAAGACTTTGTGGAACTCCACACATGCTGTTTTTGACTGGCTGCATTATTTGGACAGGGTGGAACCAATCACTATGGAGACCCTGAGGATCCTTTAATGGTCCGGCTGATAAATATGATGATGACCTTCACTTTTCTACTGGTTGAAAGCAGCGTACATTTAGTTTGAATACAAACGATAGTGCGGTAGTCACCAAATTTTGTTATCATATATTCTAGGGGAATTCCCCGTTACTTATACCCTCGGCGTGTAACACGCCTACCACTAGGCGGTCCGAAGATCTGGTGAAGGTCGCGGGAAGCAGCTGGTTGCGGGCAGCGCAGAACCGATCGATGTGGAGATCTTTCAGAGAGGCTCATGATCAGCAGTAGACGTCTGTCAGCTGATGATGATGATGATGTGTAAAGGCGACTAATGGAAGGAATTAGTTCATAGCAAGAGTTGGATGTTTTTTTATACTACTATGATGGGGATGTTTACCTGATGGTAAGAGATACGCCTGGTCATAACATAGCGCTAGTTGGGATGTTACACACTGCACCGAATTGTGCTCGTTGTTTTCAGACGTAAGATGTTTTGGGGCAGAATTAGGACCTGTGATGGCTATTACCTTGAAGGTTTCCGGTAACAGAGCCTTACCATCAGATGCAGGTTTTCATGTGGTTGCTGTATCTATTGTAAAAACCAATGTTAGGTAACGTTTTACAATGTCACCTCACTTTAGCCGCAGTCGGCCATTATTGAAATAGGTGTACAGCGACCGGACTAACAGGAGCCGTACTGCAGTGATTTAACAATAGTAAAGTGAGCGGTCGCAATACTGGACGGAGGGTCTGCTTGAGCTGGTGATAGATAATAGGCGTCATTATCCGGCTGTTGCGCTGCCATGTGATTCGTCTTCGCCGGTGCTCAACGGATGCCGGTACGGCCTTGATGACGGACGCTGTACATTGTTACTTACATTCACATAATTATATTAAATCGAAACTTATAACATCCTGTATATAACCTTTAAAGGATAGGGAAGTATAATATTAGATTTAAAAAAAAAATCAAATCGAATGGACAATGAGTATTAGATGATGAAATTCGTCTAATTTACCTATTCTACACTTTGGTGGTAGGTCCCTGTTGAAGGAAACCGTCCAGATACCATCGCAGCTACTATTCCTGTCACCAAACAGCAGTACATAAACATTATTGTCCTGGTTTGAAGGCCGCTTTAGATTGTGTAACTGCTGGAGTATACGACCGCCTTGGTATACGTCCAGCTCATCTCATCGCTCCGTGGAATAAAGAAAAGGCATTATGATGAGAGGCAACTCACTTCTGACTGTGAGATTCACTCGGTCGACGTACGCCGTCTCGTTCTCCACGCCGCACTCGTACAAGCCCTCGTCTTCCACTCCCACCTGCTTCAGAAGCAGACTGCCATCGATCTGGAAGAAGACAACTGGATATTATCGCTCTGAAACGTCATCTGCATCACCGGAAATCGGCACAGTTTAAAAAATCACGTATTAAACTATTTAGGAATTTAATGATGCAGATACAGGTGATGGTCGGCCCTGTAGTCTCGGGCTAGTAAGAATAGCACTAAGGTAAGCCCTGCCTGTCGGAGAAGGCGACTGAAAGGGTCTAGGAGATTCGAGGGCCTTGAGAGTGGGGTTTTACCGCTCAATAAGCGAACCTGCGTGGGACAGCACATGGCTCAGCGATGGTGCCTAGGAAGGTTAGGCTCCTCCTCACAGACGTGCTAACACTAAGTGTAGAGGGGTACCGGTGCGTTCTGCAAGAGATCCTGAAGCCTCTCCGAATGCACTGATGCAGACCACCGAGGGGGTTTTAGTGAGTAAAAATCTAACATAACCCTGACTTCCCCCAAGAAGCAGAGTGTCTTTCGAATATATACCCCGCGAAAAAAAATAGCAGGAGATGGTAAGAAAAGATGACAATGCACGAGGTGATGATAAATAGATTAGTTAATAATAAGTTTATGTTGTATCGCTTCAAAATTCGTAGCATAATATATATATATATATATACATATATATACACCACTATCAACGAACGAAGACGAAGTTATTGGGGAAGGGATATACCCAGCAGTGGATAAACAAAGGCTGATGATGATGATACATTAGTATTGGTAAGGTAATGGTAGATAATAAGAAAGCATATTGAACGTTTATATTATAAGTAATGTATGTAACAAACGTATATGATGTCATTTCCTATTGAATATATCGTGACCATCATCAGCCGATAGACGTCCACTGGTGGACATACGCCTCTCCCAAAGATCTCCACATCGATCGATCAGTATGTTATCTATATATAAATCTGTATATTAAATATATGCAGAGTAATAATGATGATGATGAGAAGTAGAACGCCAGGTAGGTGTTCTTAGAGATCCCTTTATACAACAGTCGAATATAGGACAGCTAATTTGCAAATGGTTCTCATAGCCAGTGTTTGCCAACCTTTTTCTTTTCCCTTACCCTTTGATAAAACTTTACATTAGGGAGTATCCCTCCCCTGATGTCCCATTACCGATCATCTTATCAATCCTAACTTTGAAGTTAGGATTGACCTCTCTATTTATTGATTTTTGATTCTGATCGTTGGTTTACTTTGCCCCTCTCAGCATCTACCGGTACTGGGCCGTCAGTCAAGACCCTTACTGCTCCATCAATTTTTCGCATATCCCCAGAGGTACCATACTTTGGCAATGGCTGCTCTTAGTCATCAGGTTTTGCAATGAACACCTCAAGGTATACTGCATAGATAAAGCATGCCACTTGACTGAGTTTAAACACAAGTTAAAGTTACAATTATGTAGTTCCGGCGGCCTCGCGCTGCCGGCTGCCGGCTGCCGGCCTTGAGAGGCGATCGATATTAGGAAAGTCTAACATCAGAAGACTTCGTGTCCGCCGGCGGAGCGTCCGTGGAACAAGGTTTGTTCGCACGGTTCTCTATTAAACTACTTCCGCGGTTATTAAATATTTGTTTATGAATTCATACATTACTACAGCTGGTAGATCCCTGTTGCCGGGGACCATCTTTTTCTTATACGAAGAGGAATTTTTCGAAAGATATAAAGTCAAGAAGAAAGTCAGGGTTATGTGAAATTCTTACTCACTTAACACTCCTAGTTGGTCTGCATCGGTGCATTCGGAGAGGCTCCGGGATCTCTTGCAGAGCGTACCGGTGCCCCTCTACACTTTGTGTTACCATGCCTCTGAGGAGGAGCCTAACCGTCCTAAGCACCATCACTGAGCCATACGCTGTCCCATGCTAGTTCGTTCGTTAAGCGTTAAGGGCCTCCGACCTCAAGGCTCGACAAACTCCTAGGTCCTTTTAGTTGCCTTCTATGACAGGCAGGGATTACCTTAGTCTTACCCTTACTAGCCCGATACTATAGGGCTTGCCGGAGACCATCTAGGTAGGTACGACCGAATCGTGCACAAACAATGTGCAAACAACATTACTGTGTTCCAGTTGGAAGGGCGTTGTAGCTAGTGTAATTACTGCGTCTAACGAGACTCAATCTTGTGTATCAACCTAACTAGCACCACGTTGTTATGGGACAGCGCATTACTTTACCATCAGGTGAATGTCCCCCTCATGTTGTCGCTTATAACAAAAGAAGAAAAATAATCGATATTCATATTAAAATCAAAACTTTCTTCGAATCCGCTTCAAGGAGGGACGGAAGCTTTTGTTTTGTCGTATGGATAGTTTAAGGTACGAAAGCGGATATAGGGGTGGAAGAAGTCGAAACTATGGTTTGAGTGTAGTTAACGATGTGGGGAAATGAACACTAGGATTTTATCTTCACGCAATGTTATGCGATAATTATGTCGAAGGTGATGGAAGCTTGATGGAATATCCTTGTTTTCATGTTTACATCCGGAACAACACTTTCATAGCTACTTATTTACAAAATGTGGGTGGTAGTTATGGAGTAGTAGTAGGTAGTAAGGGTTTGATAAAACTGTTACGTAAACCCTATCTCATGTAATCATAAAATCAATTTAAGGATCTCTGGCATACAAACGTTTACTGATATATATATCATATATATACACATCTGACGTCTAACGACTGATGATGATGATGATGATGAGATGATATATATTAGAGAGATCCAGACATTCATTGACTCATCACAAGATCTCTGAAACTATTAGACGTAAACATTTAAAAATTGGTTGAGATAATGCTTCTGCCGTTTAGAGGTCAGCTAATAATGGATTTTGCAAAATTTCTTCCCACAGAGTTGCGCGAGGGTTAATGCGGGTAGCGAACGAAGTTCCACTGCTGGACATAGGCCTCCCCCAAACATCTCCACAACGATCGGTCCTGCGCTGTCCGCATCCAGCGGCTTCCCGTTCAACAGTCAACAATGCTTCCGGTACCGCCGCGCACTAGTGACCGTTGTTTCTAGGGGTTCACGTAGGAAAGTTGGACCGTTTCCTACTACTCTGACCCTATGCAAGTTGGTGGTAGGTAGAGGCTCGTTTGTTGATAAACAGGATGCACTACAAGCAGGTAAGGTTAGCTTGGGTCTCATGAAATTATGTGCGGGATCCCTAGCTGCTGTATGAAGGAATCTCGATTATAAGACACGTGTATCATCATCATCAGCATCGGCTGCAGGACTCAGCCAAAGGTTCCCACCACACTGGCCTAATGCCGGTTGGTGGGAGACAGAGCTCTATTTGTTGAATAGCAGGCTGTACCACGAGCAGGTGAGGTCGACTTGCGTTCCGTGAGAGTGCGGGACCTCTTACACCCAGAGACGTGTATATTCCCTGCTTTTTTCTTAAATGCATGTAAACGCAAGTTTCGTTTACAAGTTCCGCCGGAAGTTCGTGTGCGGGTGAACTTTATAGCATCCACACAAAGGCGCACCGGAAAGTTTCATCTCGGCGGGGCAATAATTTCATTCTGAACAAGCGGAAAGGAAATTTATTTTGCTTGTTTCTGTTTTAACGCTCATGGCCGCCGCGGCTGAGACTCGGATACTAAACGATACTATGGAAATACTAGTATATATATAATACCTGTGGTAGGTCCCTAGTGCTGGAGATGGTCTAAGTAGATACCACCGCCGAGCCTGTAGTCTCGAGCTAGTAAGAATAAGACTAAGGTAAGCTCTGCCTGCCGTACAAGGCGAGTGAAAGTCTGGGAGTTTCGCGGGCCTTGAGGGTAGGGTGGGGGTGCCCTTATTGCTCAACAAGCGAACCTGCGTGGGATGGTGTACAGCTCAGCGATGGAGCCTAGGTGGGTTAGGCTCCTCCTCAGAGACGGGTAACACATAGTGTAGAGGGGCAGCGGTGCGTTCTGCAAGAGACCCCGGAGCCTCTGCAAATGCACTGATGCAGACCACCGAGGGGGCTTTAGTTAGAATATCATATAACCCTAACTTTCCTCTAGAAGCTGGGTAATTTTAGAAGATTTCCTCCTCGAGAACAAGAAAAATAACATTACTGTGATACATGTGACATTACTGGGGTAGCGACACTTGACATCTTATGCGCAGTGGTGGTGGCAGAGCGCTATGTGGTGTAGTGTATGTCATCATAACTACCGTCACGTCGTTATGGGCAGGCGTATCACTTAATGTAACGTGACCGTACTGCTCATCTCATTTTGAACCTCGAGGCGATTTTCGCGATTAATGTATATGGGGGAGACGAGTCTTATAATATCCTTTAGTTGGTAATAATAATAATAATCATCATCATCATCAGCCGATAGCCGTCCATTGCTAAAATAATAGATGGTTACAGTTTTACTTAAAACATTTAAATAATTCACTAACATTCACTGCAATACTATTGATTTTTTTTTGTACGTAATTAACCAACGAGACGAGCGGGACGTTCACCTGATGGTAAGTGATACGCCCGCCCATAGCAATGTGGCGCTCGTTACTCCAGTAATTACACTAGCTAGAACACCATTCAAACCGGAATGCAATAATGTTTGCACACAACTGTTTGTCGGCGGAAATAGGCACTGCAGTGGTACCCATTTAGACGATCTCCGGCAACAGAGACCTAGCACCAGTGGTGGAAATGTTTAATAGCAACGATCCTCGCGCTTCCGCAGCTAATGCGCGAACGACTCGGGGCAGGCCATCCGCGACACTTCGACGTTTCTCCAGTGTTGCCCTATTCAAAATGTAGCCAATTTATAATTAATGAAAATAGACTTGCCAATTTGAAACACTATTTATTTTATTATTTTTCGATAACGCTTATACGAAATACGACTTGGCTATTGATTTTGGACTTGTGAAGATCTTATTTTAGATGGACCACCTTTAACGGGAATTAATAAGCGTTTTTGTTTATTTCAACTAAATACAAATCGGAGGACAGCAATGTGTATAAACAGAAATTACTTATCATCATCAGCCGATGGACAAAACTGCTGAAAATTACTAATGCAACGGGATATATAATATACCTGGAAGTGACATGGGCAGGGAGTGCAATGTAAATGCACCATACTAGCAATAGACGTATCACCGTCGGGTGACTGGCTTCGTTATCTGTGTAACTGATTTTTTACCACTATTCAGTTATAATATTATATATAAAGTTATATATTATATATAATTTTGCAGATTCTGTACTTCAGCAAGTAACCAATAGTGAGTTGGTGATATCTGATTCCGTATAAAGGTGCGTGTGGTATAATTTGTATGATGGTGAATATCACCACGCAGTGACGAATAATGAGGTTCTCGAGTGGAGGCTGCGTACTGGGAGTTTCCCCACAAGGTAAACCGACAATCTGGTAGGTTTAGGGATCTTTGGGGGAGGCTTATGGCCGACAGTTTCACTGTTGGCTTTTTTCACTGATGATGATGATTTTTCACGACGAACCTTATTAGTTACTACCATTTGTTATTGTAGTTGTAAATTATGTATTTTATAATTAAATTAAATAGGGATGTTAGGGTTCCCGTACAACAACTCACGGCCTCCAAGCCAAGCTCACCTGCTCGTGGGGCAGACTGCTAATCAACAAACGAAGCTATGGCTCCCACCAATCCGCATTGGTCTGTGGTGGGAGATAGCCCAAATCCCCCTATATGAATCCCTACCCAATCGGTCTGGGAATCTTTGGGGTCGGTAGGTAGGTCCAACAGTGGACGTCTATTGGCTGATGATAATTATATTTGTATAATTGAATACATTTAGTTTTAAATACAAAGGTTTGCACAGCTCATGACTCATATAAAGTGGGGAGGGTGCGAAGTGCCGCTCCCCTTCCACTTCCACTTGACTCATCCCCTTGGTCTATCGGACGACTCAATTGCTATGCCTATTTACACAAAGTAATTGGTTTTTTAAAGCCAATCTCGGTTCGGTTTAACTGATTTTTTTTGTTACGAAGAATACTTTGAAGTGATAAATATTCATTGTTTCTTTTTCTCAGTTTAACTGAAGTATTGTATGAACAAGGTTTTATAAAAGGCTATATAAAAACTTTACTGAATTCACTAATCGGTAACTAATACTTTTAATACGATTACTGGTAGTAGTCTCACTGCTGCGGGAGACCGTCTAGGTAGGTACCATCGCAACGCCATTTTCTTTTTGTATGTGGGGGAAAAGCTTTCACATATCTGCCCATGCGTGGACAATGACACGTTATGTCGGACTTGAACCGACTAAAACTCCCACGATGTTCCACCATTGTCGCTTAACAACGGGGTCAGGGGAAAGCTTTCGCTTACCTCCGTGACCCCACCAGCGCTGGGTGTAAGTTGCTTCCTACACTGGGAGGGTCCAAACCCTCCATTTCACCTCTGCAAGGGTGCGCCGGAACACACAAGGCGCCCTCCTCTCGGCCTTTTATATACCGTCACCTGAGCAACGGATCCTCCAAATCCGTCACCCAGAGGTTATCGGAAAACCAAAGAATAGAGAAAACTCTCTCGACTAACTGCTGGATCTGGTCTTGGGTTCCACTTATCTTCACCGTGGGTGATCAAGCCATGGCTACTACTCCTCACAGCCACGACAAGGCGAGAACTTATTCTGGCTTCTACGACGAACCACGACCGCGTCTAATTCAGCCGGCAAACAGTATTGTTCATACATTAGTGTTCCGATTTAAAGGGCGTTGTAGCTAGTGAAATTCTCGGGCTAACAAGACTGAACATCCGTTCGAAGGTGGCGAATGTAATGTGTGTATATTATCCTAACTAGCGCTATGTGGATATGGGCAAGCGTGTCTCTTACCGTCAGGTGAAAAAAATATTAAACTCGACTGTGAGAATATGAGCGGGAGCCAGAGCCTCGTTCGTCGAGTTGATTAGCAGGATGCACCACCAGCGGGTGAATTGGGCTTGGCTCCTGTGAGTTGTTGTGCGGGATTCTTTACATATTGCGGATATGGTGTACTTGAACTAACGGTGGTATTAGTGTACCAGTGCGAGGGAGGGCGGCTGGTATAAATCGCTGCGGTGCCGACTGTCCCCGTGCCGTGATTGATGCGTCTGCCGTCGTCGCGTGCCGCTCGGACGGTGGACGGCGGACGGCTGCAATGGATTTTATCGTCATACTTTACGACAGCTATTAACTTTTATAAATGAAGGGTGCCGTTGCATGATGTAACTTAGTAACACTGCATTTCGAGTGTACCCTTTATTATTATTTGACCGATGTCTTAATGAAATAATTATGTCCGTTTGACTAAGTACCACAGCAGCTTCTATGTCCGACGCCAAACACTACTGTGGTAATACACAGTAATCTGTGTTCCGGATTGAAAGGCGCTGTAGTTAGTGATCTTAACATTTTATTGATGAGCACAATGTGATGCCGAAGACAGTAAAATACTCTGGCTATGATGCTGTAGTTTATCAATGTGGCTAGTAGATATAATAGTTACGCGGATTCTAAAGAACATATGGACGAGTTATTGGCAGGCGTATCACTTACTATCAAGTGTACGTCCCGCTGGTCTGTTCGCTTCGTATATTAAAAAAATGGCCTTAAATTTGACCTTCATCAATAGAAGAAATCTTTAATGAGTTCAGTGCTTGTAAATGTCACCGTAATCGTAGTCACCTTTTTTTTTTCGATAGGGGAAATCTTTGAAAGATCTGTCTCAGCTTGTGAGGTAAAGTCAGGGTTATGTAAGATTCTTACTCACTAAAACCCCTTCGGTCTTTGTATTAGCATGTCTGTAGTAGGACCAAACTTTCCTAGGCACCATCGCTGAGCCATACGTTGTCCTACGCAGGTTCGCTTGTTGAGCGATAAGGGCCCCCACCCTCAAGGCCCGTGAAACTTCTTGACCCTTTTAGTGGCTTTCTACAGGGCCTTCCTTAAACCTATCCTAACCTAACGAAGATAATTTTGTCCGAATTGTGGTCCAAAGTATACTTTGTCTCATCCCTTTAATTCGATCGGAAAAGTTCCAAGCAATAAAAATGGACTCATCCATGTAATGATGGTGAGCAATTTTGTATTTACTTTCGATGTTTTAGTTTCTCTTGGGGCTGTTTTAAAACTTCCCTTTACATTACTTTTTGCTTTATCATTCTCATATTAAATTTGTAAAATAAAATACTGTTTTACGTACATATCATATGGGAACAAATTTGAAAGATTGCTGATTAAACATTTCATACAGATCCTTTTTATAACTCTGTCCGGCATCAAAGCGAGTGCGCCGTGGTGGGGGAGAAATCAATCAAAATCATGTAAGGGAGGGTGCTACCCCGTCCCTGCGTTGGTGACGCATCACATTTGTAGCCAGACGTCTGCGGAAGTTGCGGCTGCCGTTTGTAACCCTCTACCCCCTCACCTACCCTCCGTACAACTGATTCTTTACAAACACGGACTACGTATACTTCGCTCATAGTTGGCTGGATACGTTTTGTTAGTGAATATTTGGTATAAGTCTCGCTCTGGTCAGTGGACTCAAGCCAACCTGACAAGCTCATGGTGCATGGTGCATCCTGCTAATCAACAAACGAGGCTCTGGCTTCCACCGACCCGCATTAGGCCAGCGTGGTCGGAAACGGCCCAAATACTGCCATATGAATCTCTACCCGATTGGTGGGAATCTTTGGGGACGCCTATGTCCAGCAGTGGACGTCTATCGGCTGATGATAATGATATGATGTTATGATACCAAATGACGATATTCTTATCTCATCGTGATCATCGTCGTCGCATCATCATCGCGTTACTGTATCCTGTAAAATAATTGAGCTCATCGATAGAATTGCTATCACGGCTACTGATGTGATGATGAGCAAACAAAAATATGTTATTAGAGGCATGATCCAACTTGTCAGGAACAGTAAGGCCTACCTTCTCGTCAAGGTACCTCCGCAGCACCTATTACAGTCCAGAAAAAGAAATGTACTAAAAGTCATACGTAGAAGAACAAAGCTCGTTGACATAGCTCAAACGGTCAGCATCCTGAAGTGGATGTTATCTGCGATATAAAGATCCTTGGGTGGAGACCACGTATTGGCAAACGCAGGCGAAAAGACGGACGGAAGATGGAGACGTTCACCTGATGGAAAGTGATACCAACACCATAACAACCTAGAGCTAGTTACTATGACATACAAAGCACCACATTGTGCTCGTTGCCTTGAGATAAGATTTTAAGTTTTATTACCCTTGTAATTCAATTCTACGGGCTACAACATCCTTCGAACCGGAACACATAAATGTTTACCCACTACTGTTTGTAGGCAAGAGAGATTTACAACCAATAATGTTGGTAGGTGGCGGAGAAGTCCAGCTGTATATCGATTGGGTATGTTTATATTCACCAGAGTGCAGCTATGCTCTGAAATGATGATGATGATGTAGAAAAATTAAAGGTTACCAACGCTAATGCTATTCTTCTTCAACTGAGGATTCACTGCTTCAACAAATAGTCTCTAAAAAGTTATATTTTTTTTATTAAAAAAAAAACTCAACCTAGGTAAAACAGCTGTAGTGTCAAAACATTGCTGTGTTCCAGTTTGAAAGGCGCTGTAGCTGGGGGAACAGAGGCTCAACATCTCAAGTCTCAGAGGACGAGCGCAATGTGGCGCTGTGTATAACATCCTAACTAGCGCCACGTTATGGACAGGCGTATCATTTAACATTAAGTAAACATCCCGCTCGTCTCGACGCTACATAAAAAAAAATCTAAAATAAAAAAAATAGGCTTTGACATTGATCTTCATCAAGACTAGAAAGCATTGATGCATTGTGCTACATCTATATATATGTATATAGATTAAGCGTTTCGATTCGATTGATTATTGGGTCAGTGTGGTGGGAAATGGCGCAAATCCCCATATAAACCCCTACAAACGACAGTCGTTGGTGCCCGGCAATGCGAACAGCACAGGACCGATTGATGTAGGAATTTTTAGGGGAGGCCTATATCCAGCAGTGGACGTCTATCGGCTGATGATCACTCTCATGATGATGATATATATATACACGTAAACACTCAAAATTTGGTAAATATATAGATTCTGCCATTTAGAGATCAGCTAAGAATGGATGTTATTAAATTTCTTCCCGAAATAGCTCTCTTTTTATGATGAAGTTTGCGTCGCTTATTACTTTGACAACCATAGCACCTTCACCGCACTCGGGACTCTTACTCCAAACAGCGAACAGCCAATAAGAAACGCGGTAGTGATCTAGCATTGTATCGACGCTAGCACTGTCAATACTCATTTGAGCTCTGAAGCTTTCAAGATGCTTCCACTAGAGGAAGTTTTGAGGAGCACTTTGATTCCAAGCGATTCTAAACATCCAACGATCTTATTGGAGTATTGGAAAAAACAACTGAGTTATTGGTTATGTAAAAAGAGTTTTAAAAGGGAATCAAGTGAATGGGGCACTTCATAACTTTATGAATAGCCGGAACGTATCACAAAGAGCACGACTGGCTTTGCATGGAGACGTCTTCATCCCCACACTGATGTATGGTAGTGAATGTTGGGTATAGCAGAAGAAACATGAAAGAAGGATTAATGCTGTGGAGATGAGAAGTTTGAAAAGTATAATTGGAGTGAAGCTGACGGACAAAGTGAGGAACAGTGTGATAAGGGAGCGATGCGGCATGGTTGAAGATGTAGTGATAAAGAGAGAGAAAGCGATGCTTAGATGGTTCGGCAATGTTGAAAGAGTGGATGAAAGAAAATTAATGAAAGAGGTATACAAGGTAAGAATGATTGGACAAATCGGTGCAGGTCGACCTGGGCGGACATATTGCGATCAATTCGAAGTTGTCCTAAAGAAAGGCCGGGTCAAGAGTACTCGCAACCGAGAATCACATACATGAAGACGCTCATGAAAGTGGAGGTAGTGAGACAGGTGTAGCATGATCTGGGATCCGCTGGGACCGAGGAGTGATATACATGTATATAAGATCACACTGGATCTCGCATTGCTTGCATTCAGTGAGTTTCCGCGACTCCCGCCAGGCCGGCGGTCCACTTTGTGGGAGGTCTCCTAACACTAGGTCTACCGGTATGCGGGCGCTACTCGAAGACCTTACTGCCCCATCAGCCGTCGAGCCTCGCGGGACCGATCGATATGGAGATTTTTAGGGTAGGCTTATGTCCAGCAGTGGACGTCTATTGGCTGATGATGATGATGACACTTTAGATGGAGATGTGCTAGGTGCTTGTGCTAGGTAATGCTTTATAAAAAGTGTTACAGTGATCGGATTTAGTTCAAATATGCGCCGTTTTGTTCGATAATCTGTTTCCATCTAGACGGCAACTTCATAATACCTCCCTCGTAGAAGCCCCCCTCCTTATTTGCGAAGAACTCGGACAGCCACTTTTCACAAGCCTCTTTTGAGTTCAACTTTACACCACCAAGGGCGTTCACCATGGACAGGAACAGATGGTAATCACTTGGCGCTATGTCCGGGCTATATGGTGGATGCGATAAAACCTCCCATCCGAGCTCCCGTAGCTTCTGACGAGTCATCAACGAAGTGTGTGGTCTGGCGTTGTCCTGGTGGAACACTACACCCTTCCTGTTGGCCAATTCTGGACGCTTCTGGTCGATCGCCTGCTTCAAGCGGTCCAGTTGTTCGCAGTAGATGGTAGAATTAAGCGTCTGGCCATATGGGAGCAGCTCATAGTGGATGATTCCCTTCCAATCCCACCAAACACACAGCAAAACCTTCCTGGCCGTCAATCCCGGCTTGGCCACTGTTTGGGACGATTCACCGGCCTTCGACCACGACCGTTTTCGCTTGATATTGTCGTATGTGATCCATTTTTGGTCGCCAGTCACCATCCGCTTCAAGAATGGGTCGAGTTCGTTCCGTTTCAGCAGCATATCGCAGGCGTTGATTCGGTCCAGAAGGTTTTTTTGCGTCAAATCATGCGGCACCCAAACATCAAGCTTTTTTTTGTATCCAGCCTTCTGCGGATGGTTTAAAATGGTTTGGTGACTAACTCCCATCTCCTGGGCGATGTCACGAGATGCCACATGCCGGTCTAACTCGATGTAGTCCATGATTTGATCGGTATTTGTCGTCACAGGTCTTCCGCCGGCTGGCTTATCCATGGTGTCGTTTTCACCGGCTCTGAATCGTCGAAACCATTCCTCCGCGGTTCGAAGTGATAGAGTACCATCCCCCAAAACACCATTAATCTCACGGAACGTTTCTCTAGCGGATTTGCCTTTAACGAAGGAAAACTTTAAATAGCGCGAATTTCGGCGTTAGTGAACTATATGTTTACACGTCTATAACTGTTGAACGCAATATCCAAACTAATTATGCATAGCGTCGTTTTGTAGGTTATGTCAACACCTTTCAAATTATGTATAGTATTGCCAGATACGAGTTCTGTAGCGCTTTAGCAACATAGCCGCGAAATTGAAAAGACAAAAAGGCGGAAGGGAGATATTTGACAACCTAATATAATATATTGAAGGGCCATGGGTTCGATACCCATTGACTAGAAGCTTCTGTTAAATATCGTAAGGAGACGTTCGGAAAACAATATTTTCATTGCCATGTTTTTTTTATTGAAAGAAACACTGCAAAGAGCGCGACGTTCACCTAATAGTGAGTGATACGCCTGCCCATAACAACGTGGCGCTAGTTAAAATGAAGAAATTATACAATGTATCACATTGTGGCCGTCGCTTTAAGACTTAACATATTAAATTTTGTTATTCCAGTAATTACACTAGTTACAACGCCCATCATACCGGAATACAGTAATGTTTGTATACTACTGTTTGCCGACACAAATAAGCGCCGTGGTGGTGTACCTATCCATACGGATTCAGGCAACACAGACTTACCACCAGTGATCCAGAGATGTATCCGCCAATTGGGAGGCGTGAAGGATGAATCGCCTTGACAATCCTGTCAGGTAATTCCAAATCCCAACAATGGGAACATTAATAAAACTGTTTCTATTGTACACTGGAATGCAAGAAACGCATAACTGCACACCGACGTGGTACAGTCGCGTCGAACAAAATGTGAACAATTTACTACTAATTTATATAAGCTTCATATAAAGTAATTGCCGCCAACTGTACCGGGGCACGGCGAGCGCGCTGAAAGCCCCGCAGCGATGTAATCTCTTTGTGTCGGTGTGGGTTTGATCGCATTCATGCGACTATACGCGTTAGGGTTGTACAAAGATTATTTCAATTTTTTTTCCAAAGAAAATTTTTCTCTAACCATCACCGGAATTGGAGTCTGTTAGGGTTCCCGCACAACAACTCACGGGATCCAAGCCTATATTACCTACCCGCATAGTGCTAGCGTGGTGGGAAATTGCCTAAACCCCCTTTTTATAAACCTCTATAAACGACGGATCCTAGTGCTCGTGTGGTAGTAGAAGGCATGCTAACTGTGACAGGGGCAGGCTAAGCATCGGAACCAGAGCAGCGAAGGAGCGATCAATGTGGAGTTCTTTGGGGGAGGCCTATGTCCAGCAGTGGACGTCTATCGGCTGATGATGATTACCAATATAATAAGGGTTCAGTATAAAAATACGTGAAACGTGCTCTGCGGTCGAGGCGACCCATCCAATACGTAACGACGTAATTGCAATCAGCGGTTACTGTAGCGTTTAATTGGGGTTCATTCGCGCATCATCCTAAACTGAAAACGGTTACTCGTTTTTTTTATGGTAATACTCCGTCATCATAAAAAATAAAGTAATGAGGATGAACGTGGATGGTTATAAGGGTAGAGGAAGATCGAAGAAAGTGTGGATGGATTCTGTGAAAGATGACATGTGTGAGAAGAGTGTGAATTCAGATACGACGGCTGATAGAGGGATATGGAAGAGAAGTACATACTGTGCCGACCCCACATAGCTGAGAGAAGGGCAGGAGAAGAAGACTGCGTCATCATCTATATTTCTTTTGTATCAGCTAGATACAAACGCAACATCTGTACTTCTTTCTCTGTAAAATGTAAGCATCACTGTGTTCCAGTTTGAATGGCGCTGCAGCTGGTGAAACTACTAAGCTACATAGTCGTTTTGTTATAACCAGACGAGTGAGCTGTTCATCATTATCAGCCGATAGACGTCCACTGCTGGACATAGGCCTCGCCCAAAGATCTCGACGTCGAGCATCGAGCTGCTTCCCGCAGCCTCCACCAAATCGTCGGACCACCTGGTGGAGGGCCTGCCAACACTACGTCTTCCGATACGCGGTCGCCATTCGAGGACCTTAGTGCCCCATCGGCTGTCAGTCCTTCGAACGATGTGTTCTGCCCATTGCCGTTTGAGGCTAGTAATCTTTTGAATGAGCTGTTCACCTGATGGTAAGTCATACGCCTACCAATAACAACGTAGCTTGAAATAGAATGGTATACACTATACCACATTCTGCTTGTCGTTTTGATGTTTAATATGTTAAGTCATATTACGGTAATTTCAATAGCTAAAGCGCCCTTCGAACCGGGTCACGGTAATGGTTGTACAGTACTGTTTGTCGGCTGTAATAGAAGCTTTGGCGGTAGCTATCCAGACGGTTTGAGACAACGGAGACTTGGACTTGGAATCAGTAAAAAAGTGATTGTACGGAAGAAGCGCGTGGCTTGTAAACAGTTTTGGGAAAATAAGTAAAGGTAAGTGACCTGTAGGTAAGATTTGAGGTCGGGAAGTGTCCGGATGGGTGGAAATCCGAGCGGACCCTTACGCATCTCCACCCAATGACTTCGCGGTACGTTGGATAAATTTAATGACAGTTTACGAATTTATTCAGACGAAATCAGTTGGTTACCCGGTATTTCCAGCTCCAAAAAATAAAAAATAATAAACTAAAAAAAACTTTTCATAGATAGGATGGTGAACATTAAAATCTTGCGTCTAATTACCGCTGTAATTTAAATAGGTACAGCGCCCTTAAAACCAGAACTTAATATTAGTACACTAACGATTGCATTTGCATACTACTGCTTGGAAGGAAAGTAAGCGCTGGTGGTACGTAAATGGTCACCCTCAACTCGACGCCACCATCAGTTTAACTTTTACCCATTTACACTCAGATGACAACATTGTATTGGTATTAAATTTAGTAAAAAAAAATTACCACAACAATATTTTAAAAAATTAATCAAAAACAAATGACTCGCAGAAAATCGATGTTCAAATTTAATTATACAAAACAATGAAATTTTATTATCGATTTTAATTTAATTATAATAAATAACAAATGGATAAATCGCGTTATCTCAGAATACCCCTCTCATATATATATATATATATATATATATATATATCTCATATATATATATATATATATATATATATATATGTAACGCCTTCTTTACCTAATGTACGCAGAGCAGACGCAGGCTTTGCCTTCCCAGACTCCGTCGAGCCAATCGTCTGCTTCCGGAGTAGCTTCATTTCTTCAGTGAGCTTATCCAACTTGGTTGCAAGATCCTTTACGAGTGATCGAAGCTCTCCATTCTCCTTTTCAAGTCTTACAACTTTATGGATGCTTGCTGCTCTCCGTGTAAGTTCTCCTGCCGCCGCTTTTAGGTTGCGAACTCCCAATCTCAAGTGACGGACGTAATCGCCTTTGAGATTACGGGAACGCTCTGCAACATTCCCTATTTCTTGAAGGTGTTGATCAATGAGCTCTTCCAGTTTGATATCCGCATAAGATTGCATTTCCAGGGCCAAGTTATCAACCTCTGGGAGATTAGTATTCGTCCCAGTTTTAGTTGGCGGTGGAGCACCTTCGCTCTCTTCGCTTGCAGAGGCAGTAACCGCTTGGTACTTAGCAGCGACCTCCATGCATTTGGCTTTAGATCTTCTCTTCCGTGCGTTGCTTGAGACCTCGGAAGCTACCGAAGTTAACGACATATGTGAGCCGTCTGACTCGCACGCATCGCTGTCCCCTGCCGTATTTTTTTGTCGGTCTAAGCGTATAGCGCGTCTTCGCCGCCCACTTGGCCGACCCTTTTGTTGCCCCGCAACATCTCCCTCTTTCCTAATTTTGTCCCCTGGTGGTAGAGGAACCGCCCACGGTTCAGATACATCACCAACTTGGGTTAAGTTTTCTTCCCCACGTGTTATGCAATCGTCCAGGCAAGGCCCGGAGTTTGACTTTCCCTCAGCTTCTCCATTTTTGGTATTTAATTGGTTCATTTCTGTTCCCACGAAACTGGCATGAAATATTCATTTGCTCGGGCAGAGCATCCTTACCCGAACAAGCCTACATACACCCAGGGGTCGGCAGGTACCTGGGGTGGATAGCAGTAGCGGTTGACAACCCCTCAACCATGCATCACCTCGCGCTGCTTCCGCCGCTTGTGATTAGGGTATTTTTTTATAGAGGTTTTCTCCTCTTGGCCCGGCCAGTTAAGGCAAGACCCCCGTTCCCGATAGGAGCCGCGAGACGTGACCACGACACTCCAACCGGGGTTACGGGTTCCACGCGCGTTTCCGCGATGTGGCCGACGGTGGCAACAAAACAAAATTAAATCGCCCGCGCGGAGTCAGAGTCAATGAACACCGCGCCCGTCCTTGCCTCTCCAATATGCCTTCTGCTGATCAGAGGGACACCCGGAGAGACGCCTTCTCGGCAGATTATTCGCTACCAGTCCGCAACCATGAAGGCCGCGGACTGGCCCCAGGGTGCACCACGAGGAGGTTATCTGCCATAGCACCCCCATGGTACCTACCTACACTGTCTTTAACAACAAAAAGGCGTCTTTAGCAACGACCAGTAAACTATAATAATTAAAATTAATAAATCTTCAATGTCTTGGAGAAGAGGAATCGAGGGTCCGATTCAGCTTTCTTGATTACTCGTTGTGTTCTCTATTCTTTAATACATAATGCCAATGCTATAGCTGGAAGTTTTAAAATAGGGGTGCCTATGACCTATATGCCCGCGGGCAATCGCAATACTTCGATTTCCGTTACGGAACGGAAACCTCTCCGTCACACGTTTCCGCCGCGTAACGGAAATTGCTTCATATTTGCAATACACTACATTACATTTGTTGCCATATTTTAGAATTTAGAAGGGCTTACGTACACACACACGCGCACGCACACACATACAGACAGGTACAGACAAGCGAGACGTTCACCAGATAATACGTGATATGCCTGCCCGTAACAACATGGCGCTAATTAGGATGATATACATTGCACCGCTACGTGCTCGTCTTCTTCACATGTTAACGGAACACTACCGTGTGGCAGCAGTAATATGAACTGCGGCAGTACCCACCTATGAGATGGACTGACCAGATAAACGTGGCAGTAATGACTCATCATCAGACAGGAATGGCGACGTGTTGTTAAGCTTGCGCCCAACACTTGAAGTGATGACCACGACCACTCTATCTAGAGCAATACCGACGAAGAAGTAGCTACCTAGGTCGCCGTTTTTTTGTTATCGGAGTCGACAGCTCAGAGGAAGGCAAGGTTATCATCAGTGCGTTGGGGGAGGTCCTTGGCCCCCCCCGGAACGTACCGGTGTCTACCGGCACTACGTCTAAAGCACACCCCATGGTCTAACCCTCTTTGGCGCTCCGACTTTGTTACAAGTAAGCAGGGCAAGTGGGTTTCACCCACAGTAGTACCTGGACGATGATCAGGAAGACACTGGACACTTTGGTGCTTGCATCTTGATGTCGTCCACCTCCAGCTTGGATATGCTTCTTGGTACAAGTGAGTTGTCTCCTCTGTTTTCTTTCACCAGAGCTCATGCTTTATTGGTATTCTTTTGAATTTGTCAGAACAGATACATCGGGTATCAACGTCGCTGTTTATGCGAGCTGATGGTGGAAACTGAGCGGCGATCGTATCTATTACGTTGGGGATTATCATAAAAAGGGTGAGTGTTTAACAATAATAGCAAGAGGTTGGGGTTCTTAATGAGGTTTCCGGTTCAAGTCACTCCGGAACACACTCGAAGCCGCTTGACACAGCTTGACTGCCGCCGAGCACCGGCGGCGGCTGTGAGGAATCGATAACGAAGGTTAAGCCCGGTTCAAATATAGACTGATGATAACAAATGGCGGTATCGCCACAAAAACCCAAAAACTATCATCTGCTGAACTAGTTTTTAATTTTTGTTTTATTTGAGGAGACGACCGAGACGTTTACTTGATAGTGAGTGATACAGCTGCACAACAACGTGGCACTAGTTAGAATGATATACGACGCACCATTACTGGTGGTAGGTCTCTATTGCCGGACATCGTCTAGGTGGATACCAGCGCAGCTACTATTTCGGCCCGGTTTGGAGGGTGCTGTGGCTAGTGTAATTACTACGGTAACGACACTCAACATCTGATGTCGCGGGCGATGAGCGGCATGTTATCATGGGCGTGCGTATCACTCACAATGAGGTGAACGTACCGCTTGTCGCGTCGCTAAATTACATAAAAAAAAATAAGGTCATCGTCTTACGACATAGGATATTATTACATTTATAATTTCACTAGCTACAGCGCCCTTCGAACTAGAACATAGTAATGTTTACATACTACTTTTTACTTATTTAAATGGTCACCATAATAATCTTCTACCTTTCATTTATTATAAAGAGCACGACAGATTTACATTAGGTTATATTCATTTGTGTGTAAGGCATGATTTTGTTCTAGACTTTTGCTCATCTGTATCTATCGGTACCGTTGGAAGTGTGACCTAGGTCTAGGTGAATACGAGAACTGTCGCACGGCTGCCTATCCAGTTCGTAGTAACTGGCGCTCGGTTTGGAGAGTTTCGCTAATGTATTCGACCTTGCGACCGACCCCGACAGCGGACGCGCCGCGCTGCACTATCGGGACACGACCTATTTGTCAAAATGGATAGCCGACTCCGTTTATATACTATTAGGGATTGTTATGTTGCAAAAAAAAGTATAACTGTTTTGTATATTAGCTGATAGATTATGATCACCTCTCCATTACAGAGGTTCTGAAATCCCAGCAGCATCAGAATAACTGAGGGTACCTAAAGAGTCACCAGCAAGTTGAGATCTTTTCTCTATCACCGTTTCTTGATGACTATTTCATTACATCTTTTTTTTTAATGAACCATTGGGTACGTTCACGTGATGGTAAGTGATATCCTGTCCCATAACATGGTGCTAGTTAGAATGATGTACACAGCACCACATTGCGCTCGTCGCCACGTGACGCATGATTTCAAGTTTACTTACCCCAGCTAGTGCGAACTACTCACGGGACCCAGGCCGACTTCATCCGCTCGTTGTGCTACTAATCAACAAACGAGGCTCTGGCTTCCACCGATCTATGATACATTGGGCCAGTGCGGTGGCAAATGGCCCAATCCCACCATACGAACCCTTACAAGCGAAGGTCGCGGGAACCCGCTTGACGTTGAGATCTTTGAGGAGGTCTATATTCAGCAGCGGAAGTCTATTGTCTGCTGATGATATATACACTAGCTATTCCCCCGCCCGCATTACTGGCCTTAATATAGAATTACACCGCGAATGACTTTCTATAGCAACCGTTACCATAGCAACAGTGTAAATAAAGATATGTGTATGTATACCTGCGTGTTTGGGTGTGTGCCTGTATGTTTTGTGTAGTATAATATCATAAAATATATATTAAATTACACATCCATTAAATACATAGATATATCGAGGATTGGAGATATAGAGAAGGCGAACGGAATATAAATTGGTGGAATACCGAGCCCAGTAGGTCGCCAAATAGATTCCGATAACGATTTACATAAGGGCAACACTCCCTAGGTGTGGCTGCCCACATCCATTACTTTTGAATCGATAAACGAACAGTCCCAACAGTGGGAATTTAAAGGTTTGTAAATATAACAAAAAAATAAATTTGTTATCATGACGATAGATATTACAATTGCCATTAACCATTTCATTATCCACTCCAAGTCTGCACGTCTTGGAGTTGAAGTAACATACGGGAAGTTCGGAACCTTATCTCCAGATCAACCGAAGATCCCAGAAATCGGAAGTGATTAAAAAGGAGCTGATGACCGCATGTGGAAGAAGACGATGGGGAACTGTTCTATTCAGCGAAGCGACGTGACGAGAAGGTTGTTTTCCTGATGGTAAGTTCTACACCTGCTCATAACAACATGGCGCCAGTTCGGACGGTGTACATTACGCTTGTCACCTTGAGGCATACGATGTTAAATCTTGCTAAGCCAGTAATTTCATTAGCTAAAATGCTCTTCAAACCGGAACATAGTAATGTTTGCACACTACTGTTTATCGGCTGTAATAGGAACCGCGGTACCTTCTATTTTGTTATCAGGGGAAAATTTACAAAAAGATACCCTGCTTCTGGGGGGAAGACAAGGTTATGCGGCATTTTTAACCCATTAAAACCGCTTCGGTGGTCATCCCCAGTGCGTTGCGGGCGTTCCCGGGATCTCGTAAGGAAGGCACCGAGACCTCCCACCACTACACCTGAACTACGTCCTAGTGAGAGCTGTAGCCTTCCTTAGGACCCTCGCTTTGATACGCCAAGCACTTGACCATCTCGTACTTCTCGTTCATCCCAGACTAACTTAGTGAATAATGATGGCTCCAAGTTTCAAAGCCCACAAAACCTTTTTAGTCGCCTTCAGCGGCAGGGCTTACCTTAGTCCTATATTTAATAGCTCGAGACTACAGGGAAAAGGAGCTGCGGTACTAAGATGGTCTGAAGCATCCCAAAACTACCGCCAGTACTAACTGGTGATGTCTGCTGTGAGCTATACTAACTCTAGAAGTTATGGCGACCCGAATTCTTAAAGTTACCCTACACAAGTATGTGGTAGTGGAAAACTTGTGTTAAGTTATCTAAATTAGGCCATATCTTCTGTCAAAGTAATAGTATTCACATATCACTTTGTTCCGGTATGAGGGGCCTTATAGGTAATTAAAATACAGAAGTAATAATACCACATCAAGTTGCAAGGCGAAGATACTGTGTAAATATCTTAACTAGTGCGACTTTATTAACAGGCGTAACACTTAATATCCGGTGAGTGTTCTGCTCGAATGAATATATATATATATATAAATAAAACATCGATAACATGTTCATTTAACTGACAACACTACGCTTTAACGAAAATATATTAGGCTCTTTGTTATTCGATTGTATGGCGGAGAGGCTTTGAAAATATTATATATAATATATCAGCGATTATTTATGTGTATACACGTGTGTTTGTGTATATGTGTGTATATATATATACTATTAAATAATCCCGGACATTAGGATTACATAAATAGTTTTTATTTTAAATGATTAATACGTATAAAAATTTGTTACGCAAACATTCAACGACAAGCGTGCCCGCGACGGCGCTGAGCTCAAATGCCATTGACATAAAAAAAACAAGTTGTATATATACATCGTGTTTATGTTCATCGAATAGAGACGAGCGGGACATTCATCATCAGCTGATAAACGTCGACTGCTGGACACAGGCCTACACCAAAGATTGCCACACGATCTGGTAGGGATTCATCAATACCCTATCATATATGGGGTATTCGTATTTCACTAGCTACAGCGCATTTCAAACCCAACCAGTAGTTTCTACACTACTTTTAGACGGCAGAATCTGCGATCCCGCTGAGCCTAATTCCACCTCGGATGTATACACGAGAAATGAACTGTCAACCTTATGAACATTTGTTTAATAATTTATGTAAATTTGTGTAAAAATGTTATGATTCAAAATCAGCGAGACCTTGACCGGAGCACGGCTCGTTCGGTATTAAAATACAGCGACCTTTAAACCGGAGAGGCTTATTTGAGGTTAAAATTGAATAAATAAAGTGAAGCACTTAAGTTTAGGTACAGTTGTACTTTACAAGTATTGTGCTTGTTTATTACTCGGTCCAACTTATAATTGCAAATACCATCATACCAAAAGGTTCCACCGACTTCCGACCGCTCTGATGATGTTCCACGTGAAGGATGAACGGAAGCCGAGGATCGCATTTGGTGGAAGGCCTATATCCAGCAGTGGATAAACAAAGGCTGATGATGATGATGATTAAAAGGTTTATTATTAACGTAGAGTGTATGAGAGTAAGTTCATCTGTTGATCAGGTTAACTTTCCTGGTTATTATTGTGTAACTTTATTTAAGTTTGTAGTCCGTTTATATATATAAAAAAAAGGAGATATCTAGTTAGATATACAGATAAAAAAAACATTGTTGTATACTGCAAGAAAACATATATAGATATATTAATAATTAGTTGATCAAAGAAAAATAGAGAACAATGCGAGACCTTGTCGCTTGAAGCGATCTCTTCAAGGCAATGATATGTTACAATCAGGCAAGAAAGGAGTGCGTTATTCACATATTGTTAAAGTCACGCTCATCACCTAACCTCTAGTTCTATATAAGATGTTTACACAGCATCCTATTACTCCCATTTAATTGAAACGGGGATGCACGGAGGCTCAACAATTCACGGGACCCAAGCCAACTTCACCTGCTCGTGTTGTACCCTGCTAATAGACATAACAGACGAGGCTCTGGTACCCAACAACCCGTATACAGTCTGATGATGGGAAACGGCTCAAATCCTCTCAAATGAACCCCTACAAACGACGGCCCCTAATACCCAGCTGTACCGGACGGTATGCTGGTCCTCGAGTGACGCACGCGTACCGGTAGACGGACCATTAGGCCTTTCACAAGGTAGACCGACGAACTGGTGAGAATCGCAGGGATCCACCCACTGATCACACCCCAGAGATCTTTGGGAGAAGGCCTATGTCCAGCAGTGGACGTCTATCGGATGATGATGATGATGAATTGAAACGTAAGACGGTAGGTACTTCTCGACATCGACAAACTAAAGAGATCTCCGACTAAAAAGATCTATCTGTTTAAGTTATACCAAAATCGGAGTGGGGAGTGGGGGGTGGTGGTTTAATTTACAGTACTTATTATGATCTTATACGTAACTGAGTTTTGTCTTCTACTTTCCTGGCTCGGGCAATATTTAAATGTTTGTATCTATGTGGCCCGCCTCACAGCTTGCATCATGTACAAGTCACGTTACTGCGCACGAGTACAAACGCAAAACACAATCTCATTATTGTTTCGAACGAACGAACGAACAAACAAAGCTTGCATCCCGCTGGTTAATACGGCAATAAAGATACAGACTGTCTTATAAATCGAAACGGAATATTATTTATCTTTTTCTTTTGTCACATGGCAGAAAAATTTAAAAATCTTTGTCTAGTGTATAAAAAAAATTTTTTTTTGGTGTGCTATTTTCGTGCGCAGCTGACGATTTTTAAATTGGCGCGCAATTAAATTCCGATTGTCATTGAGAATTGGACATGGTTAGATGTTTATTATCTGCGCGCCCGGCCCGCGAGCCTTCCCGCGCGAACGGCCTCGGCGACTCCGAATCTAACTAGTATTCATTTGGGATAATCAGCGTCCCAGCGACCAAATCTGCCCGCTCTTTCCCACGCACGGAGTAGAGAGTGAGACAGGTATCAATATCATAGCTCCGTCTCCACACTATATTGCGTTTGCACAGTAATTGTCAGTTTTACGGCACAAAATCTTAATGTAAATATAATATAAAGAGGGCACACATCGTCCAGCTTCACAAATATCTAACGAGAATTGAATCCTTTTTAATCTGCAACAGTTGACCTTAATTTCACTTGATCTCAAGTGGCAGAGGCTGAACACGGTGAACAATGCTCGCAGTTTAGGGTTCGCATAACAATTCTATCATATTAACAATAAGATGGTTGCTAGGTAGGTTGTGTCGGAACAATCTTCTCCTAACAACCAACTCCAGAACATGCAGTCTCGGGATTTAACCAACGAGGCTCTATCTTACAAGGTTTTTTTTTCTCACTTTGGCATCCCTTGCGTGTGACGGGTAAGCCTTTTATTTTCTCATTCTTTTACTTTCTCTTCATTTATATTCTTGTCTATCTATTTTATTTATTTTCCTTTGAACATTCATTACAAATGTTCTTCCTTTCATACCGTTCCTTTCCATTTCTTTACTTTTCTATCTTTCATGCATCACACCTCTCGGATTGGATTCGAGTACATATTTATTTATTGCGTTTTTTATTTATTTCGTTATTTCTTTTTCAATTTCCTTTTTCCTATGCTTTACGATTTTTCTTAACTACTACTTTTGTTTCTTTGTAACACATCTCCTACTACCTCCTCGGAATATTTTACAAATTTGCTGCTACATTCATCATCACTCATCACGCTTCACAAGATTAGCCATTGGGAATTAGACTAAAATAATATCCATAAATATTTCCTACCATTTTGATTAATAACTAGCGTTCAACGAGTTGCGAAAGGAAAAACAAAACGTATTTAAATTAGCAAAATGAACATTGCAGTGTTTTTGTTAACGACAAGATACAAAGTATTTATTGCAAAAAATACTTCGCTGCAATCTTGGATATATTAATATCTGTGCTCAGTTTGCGGAACGGGCCCGTTGCCAAGGTTATCCCCATGAGTGTCCTCCGCGGAACGAACCTTTTCAAATTTCAAGATTTATTAAAGCAAAAATTAAGATAACACGTAAATGAATCGTAACCGTAACAGACTAATCGCAGCCTTGGGGCGGGGGTCCGCGTTTCAAATTCCAACAAGGATGAGCTTGTAGAACTGGAGAGAATCAAAGCAGTTCTACAAAGTTGCGCAAGATAGGATAATCGTTGTCGTTGATTTCCTGTTGAAATTTTCATTCGCTGGACGCACAGGTTCACTGAGATTCGGATCTACGACTCCACGTATTCTGTAATTTGATCTAACACTAGATTATTTTTTTACGTAGTATCCATCGCCACCGTTTTTACTTTCATACGCATTTTTTCCAAATTTGTTTTTGCTTTAATATATTTTAGATTAAACCTACCTCAGTTTCCGCTACGGTGGTTTCTAGTGCTCCCAATACCGTATAGGGTTGAGTTTGGATTATTATTCAATATTTCCAAACCTATCTAATCTAGCTATCATCTGTTTATTTACCTATTAAATCTGCGTCTACAATAGCTTCGCTGTGTTCCGGTTCTCAACGGGTTATAGACACAATATTCTAGATGTACTTCAACAATTTTCGACCTAATTGTTATTGAAATTATTTAAAATTGAGGACGAGACTTTGGTAATTTATGAAATGGATGATCCAAAATTGACCGCTATTGATGAATGTATCATCTGTTCTACACTACCACCCATGAATTCATGCGGTTGGGGTTGGGGTTGGGGTGTGGTGATTATTCGGTCGAGCTTAACACAGTCAGTTAAAACGTGTACCGCATCTTTTTGCGGTTTACTGTGTAACCGCAAATTATCTGTTTAAAGAAGTTGATTATTATAATGTTTTTTAACGGGGGTATATGAAGTTTTTTTATTTATAACTGGCTGAAATTTTAGAAGATTTACTTTAAGAAATGAATATTAGTATAGTTGGAGGATTAGATGATAGAAATGCTGATACAATCGCTGAAGCGCTGGTAGGTCTGTGGTGTCGGAAACCGTTTAGGTTCACCGCAGTGTCTATTTCTGCTGTCCCAATGGCACTGTGCAAACGTTATATAACATATCATAGTTATAGTATTCCGGTTTGCATGGCGCAGTAACTTGTGAAATTACTAAAGTAATCAGACCTAACATATATGTCTTGAAGCGAAGATGACAACGTGATGCTGTGTATATCATCGTAACAACAGCCGAGTTGGTACCATGTTAGATATAAAGAAAGTACTTAATTCTAAGATTAGTATTCTATAGATTTATTTGTAAGTCTGTCCAAAAAACGCTTTTGTCCTCGATCCAGAGTGAAATAAAAGATGAATACAGAACGAAACAAAGAGTCCTAGACAGAATACTGTTCCATTGGTGAATAGGAAGTGCAAGATGCAAAGCACGGCGTGAGATACGACGCGGTACAGTAAGAACAATGCACGGGAAGCGATGTTGCCAGTGTACCGTCTCGGTGCGGAATTTAGCACATTCATCCTACAATACCTTCAAACCAGACTTTGACCTTTATTTAGACATCTACAATAATGCTATAATACTAAAAAACTACTAATAGTAATATTTTTTTTTATTACTTATCATCATCAGCCTATATAAACGTCCACAGCTGGATATGGGTTTCCTTCAAAACTCCTCATCCTCCACCTTGTGGGACGCCTCCCATCATTACGTCTACTTCCACCTTCTCATTGTAAATACCTGTCTCCCACCAGACGATAATAGACTGATAGAATGACGATGGATTCTGTATCTGCACTAGTACAGCTCAGGTTTGTTGTTGGTGGGTGGGCCTATATCCAGCAGTGGACGACAATGGGCTGAACTAATGAACCGTGTTCGCATTCGGACAATTCAAGACCCGATTGGTATTGGCATTCTTGGACAAGGTCCTTTTCCAGCAGTGGACGTCAACCGATCAATAATGATGATAGAGGGTATGTATGAAAGAGGTAGCGATGTTTTCGTCACATTGCTTATATAATAATGAAAATTGACTTAGAAGTAACTTCATCATCATCATCAGCCGAGTCATCAGTGGACATAGAAGTAACTTTGTGCCTTAATGTGTTTACACAACAAGTTACGGAACCTATTTTCGAATTTGTGTAAACTAATTTTATTTGACATTCGTTCAATGTTAAAACGTATAAGGTCAGTCAATATATATCCTCTCATCAACCAGGTAAAACCCACTGCTGGGCATAGGCTTCCCTCAAGGATCTTCATTGATGAGGAATTGGGCCTTAGCTTTAATTCTTTTATAGACATTAATAAGAAATTGAAGTGTTCGTTGTCGGAGACCGTGCAGGGGGAACCAGCGCAGCGACTATTGCAGCCTGTCAACAGTAGTGTGCAAACATTACCGACTTCCGGATTGAAGGGTGCTGTAGCTGTTTGAGTTTAGATACCGTAGTGTATACATAGCGACAACGTCCTTCAAACCGGAGCAGAGTAATGTTTGCATAGCACCGTTTTTACTGTACCCACCTTTGAGGGTATCCGGCACCGTAGACCTACCACCAGTAAGTAAACAGGTATAGAGTGGGATCAGAGGCATGCAGTGGGCGAACTAAATAAAGTTATACAGTTGACTCGTCTCCTGGCGACGGTGGACGGTGAGCTACCGTCAGACGATTCGGACGACTCAATTCCGACAGAACTCTATTTATAAATGGCAGGACTTCCGCAGCGTCGTGACCGTCTGTGATCGTTTATTCGATCAGGACAATGACGACGGTGTCCTGTATCTGAAGTAATACTCGTGACAGTATGTTGACTGAAGTTCAACGTGGTTAAGGCAATATTTCAGGAAAACCTCATAACTGAATAATTTTTATCAGATTTAATGATGGGTTGCTCGTAAGAATGTGAGAGGTTATCATCATCATCATCATCATCGGCCGGTAGACCTCCACCAAAGATCTCCAGATACAGTCTGCATAGCCTCCGGGATCACTAGGGCCTGTTGTACGTAAGGGTTCATATAGGAGGATATCGATCAGCGTGGTGGGAAATAGCCCAAAACCTCCCCCATATGAACCCTTGCAAACGACTGACTCTAGTGCCTGGTGATGAGGGCAGCGCAGCACGGATCGGTGTGCATATCTTTGGGGCAGGCTTATGTCCAGCAGTGGAAGTTTATCGGCTGATGATGAAGACGATACCCTCATAACAACGTGACGCTGGTCGGGATATTATACAACACATTGCGCTCGTCGTCTTGAGACATAAAATGTCTTCTTACCCCAGTAACTGCACTAGCTACAACGCACTTCAAACCGGAATACAGTAATGTTTGCACAGTACTGTTTGTCGAGTGCAGGAGGCGCTGCGGTGGTAACCATCTAGACGGTCTGCAGCAACAGAGGCCTACCATCAGTATACATATATAATTATCTAGAATTTAGTCTACAGTAGATAAGGAAACCTAGATATCCTGAAATAGGCAGTAGATGAAGAGACAGTAACAGGAAATACTAATAGTGAAATTCAGCTCCTATTGCAGGCGACTAAAAGCAGTGTCCGATCGTTACTGTGTTCCGGTTTGATGGGCGCTGTAGCCAGCAACCAGTCTTGGGTATCGAAACTCAACATCTTATGTCTCAAGGCGAAGGGCAGACCGTGGTCCGGTGTATATCGTCATAAATACCAAATCACTTACCATCAGGTGAACATCCCGCTCGTCCCCTCGCTTCAAAAATACGTCATTGTATTTGATAAATACCTCTTAATGTTGATAAAGCATTCATAGTGCTGTGTGTGGGATGGAAATGGAGGAGCCTGGTGAGTCGTATGCCGTCGACGCAGCAGCATTAAAATATATGACAATGAATGCTAATGAGGAAACTTTAGGGGATGCTACGTCACTCCAGGGATAATGTAGCCGAGAATCACCCCTCGGCGATAGGGTAGGAAGGGTGTTAATTAAACACTAAGCCCGCATTAAATTCGCCATCATCAAAGTTACGATGCCGGTGAGTCGGTTTCTTTACGCCTTCTTTCAACCTGACGCACGGTCAGTCACCATCCTGATGCCGTGGACATCCTCAGGTTGCGAATAAAGAGATCCGGATCTTCGTTCTTCATAAGAACAGCGAAGGTGTGGAACAACTTGCCGGCGTCGGTGTTCCGGTACAAATACAATGAGGTTGTCTTCAAGAAGAGTGTGTAGCCTGGTGCTAGATTAGTGCAAAATGCCACCAAATACCAAATCACCCGGCAAACATTACTGTGGTCCGGTTTGAAGGACGCTGGAGACTTGCCATCATGTCTCGGGCAAAGAGCGTCATGGTATCTACCGACAGGTGAACGTCGCGCTCATCTCGTCGATTCAAACAAATACAAAAACTACTGTGCAAACTTTACTGTGGTTCGGTTTGATGGGCGCTGTGGCTATTGAAATTATTAAATAGATTTCAACGCTGAGGAGTGAGGGTTACCAGCTCATCAATTTTATCGGTCGTAAGGAACGCTCGTAAACCGCCAGAGTATCGGTGATTGATGCGTTCGATTTGTGGTTAATGACACTATATTGAACTTAAAGTCTTTTAGATCACGACATTGAATATATCGTTTGGTGTAGAGGTATTAGAATTGCTGGACGCCCACCGCTGGACATAAGTCTCTTGTAATGTGTCCCACAGAGCATAGTCTTGCGCTGTTTGAATCCAGTGACTCCTAGCGGATCCTCTGCCCACCTAGTTGACGGTTTGCCAACGGTGCGCAGATGCCATCCCCAACGACCATCGGTTCTACGAGCTCGCAGGGCTCTTCTGCGGATCTCCTCATTTCTGAGGGTCTCATGTTTAAATTTGAATACCAGTAAATAAATTAAATCTCGCGGACAAAATAATCAAACTATAGCAAGGTCTAAAGACAAAGGTATTCAACTCGTGCGTGTTGACAGTGATGAGATAGGGTACCGAGACCAGGTCGCTTACAGTGGACCTGGTGAGAAGTCTTCAAGTCGCATAGAGATCAATGGAAAGCGCTATGCTCGGGGTTTCCTTGCGTGATCGAATCAGAAATGAGGAAATCCGCAGGAGTACTAAGGTCACCGACATAGTCCAAAACATTGCTAGCCTCAAGTGGTAATGCGTAGGACACATCGCTCGCAAGACTGATAGCCGATGGAGATGGAGCACCAGGGTCCTCGAATGGCGCCGCGTACCGCAACACGTAGTGTCAGCAGGCCTCCCACCAGGTGGTCCGACGATTTGGTGAAGGTGGCGGAAAGCAACTGGCTGCGAGAAGCGCAGGATAGATCGATGTGGAGTTCTTTGGGGGAGGCTTATGTCCATCATTGGACGTCTGTCAGCTGATAATGGTGATGGACAAGTAATAGGAGTAGTTTAAGGATTTCAATACATTTATATAAAAAGAATGTGAGTTAATGACACGTTTTTATATCGAAACGTCCACCTGACAGTAAGTGAAACGGTTGCCCATAACATGGCGCTGGTGGCCGTAATGTATCGTACACAGCACCACATTGCACTCGTCATCTTGAAGCAAGATATTAAGTATCGTTACCTCAATAATTTCATTAGTTACAGCGCCTATCAAACCGGAACACAGTAAACCGGCTAGTTATCCCCGCTGCTCCTATTTCCGCCGCCAAACAGTAGTTTCCAAACACTATTGTAGTCCGGTTTGAATGCGGCTGTAGCTGGCGAAATTACAGAGGAGATGAGAATAAACGTGTTATGTCTCAAGGCGACGAGAAGAATGTGGTGTCTTCTACATCACTCTAACCAGCAGCACGGTGCTATGGAGAGGCACATCACTTACCATTAAGTGAACGTCTCACTCGTTACGTGTCTTTGAATGAAGAATATTTACGGCTTTGCAGGGCGCTGTGGAAAGTAATACGAAAGTGGTAACGACAGCCCTGCAGTCTCGGGCTAGTAAGAATAGCACTAAGGTAAGCCCTGCCTGTCGGAGAAGGCGACTGAAAGGGTCTAGGAGTTTTGCAGGCCTTGACAATTAGGCCTTGAAAATTTTACTCAAGCAGTAAAATTAGAATATGCTACGTAAATATAATATTTATATCAGTTTTACATATATTTGAGCTATAAAAATAAATTTAGCTTACTTAATTACCAGAGACCATAGTTTTTAAGACATTAAAGCAAATTAATAAGATAATGAAAATGTACGTAAAAATTTCTATTTATATATTATAGTTATCAAAAAAAGAAAGTTTTTACTATAACAGAAACATTACTGTGTACAGAATTATTGATAATGTATAACAAAAGATATTTTCACACATACATACATACTTAAAATATTTTAAGTGATTCTTAAAGGATTAAAAAGACAACGTAAATATTAACTAAATATATTACTTTAATATATAAAGAAATATCTTGTAGCTAGATTATTATCACAGTTATATAAGACTGCATAATACTTTTTTTATATAACTACAAAATTTCTAGTTACTTCATAATTATCGATTAAGAAAATGACGTGGGATATATAATTTATTTAAACATTGAACAATTTATATTTTTAATAATCTTTATGGTTATAAAAATATTAATGTATGTTCATACATTTTTAAATTAAAAAAAATATATAATAATAAGATGTTTATTCAAATTGTTTATATACTTTTGAGTGTTATTTTGCTAATACTTTTATTTTTTTTTATTATTAATAAAAGAGACGGACTTACCAGCACCGTGTGGTGAGTGCGATTGCCCCGATGCACCCACAGGACATTAGAATTATTCTGTTTAAGGAATCCACCGCAAGGTATTGTTACATTTGTACCCTTATCGGCGGCTACTTCGCGGATATCTACTTGTTCGGCGACGGCCAGAGCAAAAACTAAAAGAGAACAAATACTGCCGTTAATTTACTAATACACACAATAACACATTGTTCATTAGAATTTAAATTATTTACCTTCTAATCCAAGGCAGAACAGAGACACTGAGAACCGTACAAAAAACATTCTCATTTATCTACATCTACACCCTAAGAACGAACACAAATCCAACGTATTGTAAAGTAAAAAAGATTTGATATCTTAACTACTTAATTACATTACACAGAATTAATTAACGACGGAAGGCGAAGTACTGGTAACGAATCTCACAACATACGTCTGCCTCTCATTGATGAAAGTCATAGACTAAAAAAACTTTAAATGTCATAACTGGTTTGCCTAAAAATTTTTTGCACCTTGTACTTCAAACTAACAGTGATGTGACTATCTTTGAGGCGATTAAATAAATCGATACTCAGCTGTTTTCTAAAATTATTTTCTGTTTGTGTCATTTTTTTTATTTTAGTACACAAACGCGCACATAACCAATAAAATTTTAAAGCCTGACATTGTAAAATAATTTACTTTATAACAATATTAATAATTTTTTGGATTTTCAATTTAAACTATTATTTTATGGTGCTTTATAGTTTATTTTAAATTAATATCCTATAATATTGTTAGAAGGTGTTAAAAAGTGTAATGTAGAATAACTTTGACTCACAAAGGTAGAAAATAAAAATGTTTTTTTAATATTATTATTAAAACTATGATCATAATCACAGATTTTTTATAAATCTTTCTGTGACATATTTAATTTTATTATTTTTATCTCTTTATTTTCAATAGTAAATAAATAAAGTACATCACTATAATAAAAATGTTGCTATTTTATTGCAACAGCTGTCAAAATATTGTCTATGATCTAAAAAGGTATAGACAAGAATATAGATTTTCTTCGGATATGGCCGCTGCATCGGCAATACAACACCTGCAATGTTTTGTATATTCAAATTCATTTTTTATAATGAATAGAGAGTTTTTTACATATAAGTAGTGCTTAGTGGCTTGTGTATAGTGCTGTGATATTTGTAATGGATGCGGAGAGGGAGAACGAGCTAAAGAAAGTTCGTGATGCAATCCAGATGATTGAGACCACTCAGTCTATGATCGACGTTTCAGCAGACAGACTGGAAGGTTTGCGGACGCAATGTTCTACAAGTGCGGAGCTGACTCAGCAAGAGATTCGGACGCTGGAGGTAGGGATATTTTTAATATTCTATGTTCAATATGAAGTAGAAACATGATGTGCCCTTGAACGATTTCCAAGACCCGCCTCTCAAGGACCCTGCTGCACTGAAGGACGACGTAGCCGGTTGGCAGGTTGTGTAGAAAGTGTTTCCGTCGCGCACCCTTGATCACCTTGAGAGTATACAGTCGATTTCACGTCGTAAAGCGGGTTGTTTCTCGTATAGATTAGCGGCTTTTATAGCTAACGGAACTTCGTTCACCATAGAACTTGTGTAGATTATATATACTAATCGTAAATTAACTTTCTCGCATCTCCTTAATTGGAGGAAATTTATGTAAATTATTTTAATTTGTGGATTTTTGCTAAGAAGTATCTTCATTAAAAGTCTGTTATTTTTAAGTAAATACACAAATGACTTATGGTATAGAATTCCTTTAACAATACATTACAAAAAATACTTGTTTAGATAGAAAATGCTTATTGATCTGCCTATTGGCTGTTGTTGCCTAATTGCATTAAATAAGATTGTAATATACTGAATCAAAATTAAAAATAATATGATGTATGATAATATTTTAAAATATTTATTTCAAAATGATTTAACGTTAAATTGAAATCTTTGTCAACCAATTTTAATTAATATCTCAGTTCGGTAAAATTTCGATGCATTGATTCAAAAAGTTGTCTTGTTTAAATAATTATTTATTATATTTATTATTGCTTCAGCTGTCTTAATTATTAGTTGATTTATCAATATGTCTTATGTAATATAGTTAATAACCCAAAAAATTCATTATGGAGGCATTTAAAGCTAATAGTATTTTACATATTGTGATTGCAAGATTTTAAAACATCAATTTTTAGCACATAGTACAAATCTAAATATACTACAACATACCAACTACGCTACTATTTTTAATTTAACATTTCATGTTTGTAAAAAATTTATAATTTTCAGTTATCTGTAGGTAAAACAATTACAACAAGGTTTATGACATAAATAAAATCTCAGATTTCATTGGAAGCACAGCCTTATTACCACTTTATTATAAGAGTCTTCTAATGGAAAAAGATTTTATTGTATACAATAAATATAATTTGTTAGTCATAGGGAAAAGTTTTTAGCCACCTTACAACAACAAAAAGATATTTTTGTTTGTTATGTTATAAATATTTCAATTATATACCACACTACCGTTACCACATATTGTTAAATTTATAACTCAATTTTTTTTTATATTGTCACCTTTTTCCCAGTAGGGGTAGGCAGAGGTGAATAAAAACACCCACATTTGGCCAGATGTGGTCAGATTAGGTCCCATGTAACATGGGGCGAGCCTGTTGTTGCCACTTTATTGGGCCACCACACGCACACAAAGATGATTACAGTGTGCGGGTTTCCTCGCGATGTTTTCCTTCACCGTTTGTATCTCGCTGTTGTAACTAAAGTTCACAAATGTACATAACTTAAATATTAAGTCATCGGTACATGCAGAGGTTCGAACCCGCGACCTTCTCAATGAAAGCCGCACGCTCTAACCATTAGGCCAACAAGCTCTCAATTTTATATGATCTAGTAATACATACAGTTGCACATGTCTTGTCCAATAGTATTATTGCAATAAATTTTGCAATAAAAATATGCTTTGATTGTTACTGAATTGATAATTTGACAAAATTGTATTATTGGTAAGTTTTTTTTTATACAGCCTTGTATATAGTTAAAAAAAAATTAATGTGTTATTCATTTTTTTAGCAAAGCTTGACCCTGATGGTAAATGCAGCATAGTCTTTAATTGCAAAGAATAACTAGTGTAACGGAATCCTATTCATTGTGCACAGATTGTCCTTAAAAATATATTAACGTGTGGCCATCCTGCACTGCAGACACTGTGGGCGGATAAGTCGGTTGTTTACCAACGATCTATAAATTGTGAACACATTTAAACAATTACATTATTATTCTGATTCAATGTGGCAAAAGAGAATTCAATTACCGCAGCTCAATATGCAATCCTCATTGTAACTTGTTATTATCTTATTTTTTATTTATTTATATCCAATTTTCTCTGATATTATTATACAAGGCTTTTTACCTTATCCTATTATTTACAACGTTTACTTACAACATATTCACTACTAATTTATATAAATTTTTTCTAACATTATTTTTTTTTTTTTACATTATACATGTCCTACCTAATTATTTAAAATTCACAGATATGTAACATGTTATTGTCATTGGATATTTATCTGTAGAGTATTTTATTTTTTCGGTATCGGTATCGGTAAAAAAAAACAATTGTTTTTAGTGACAATTCCTTTTCTTAATATTTAAAGAGAACATAATATTAAGAAAAAAAAATATCTGTGTTTTGATTGCCGTCTCGGTTTTCCATTCTCGGTCACTGGAAGGACTGAAATCCCGCACACCAAGCAGCAACCGGCCTTTTATCTCATCAGTACCCACATTGACGGCCTGCAGTTTTTAAAATTCTGTATATTTTTTTAATATCATTAATGTTTTGCACTATTAAATTATCAATAAAATACTTATAATAAATGAACAGTAAAAATATATATCCGTCCCGATTAATCGCCGGGAATTTAAAAAAAAACATATTTAATTGTTCAGGATTTTCTTATAGGGATGCCACTCTTATATATATTTTGTGACAGCTGGTGAAGCCTACAATAGCGTTAAGGAGTATTTTTTTGTATTCTAAGAGGCAACAAGACGATCGGGACATTCACCTGATAGTAAGTGTTATACCTGCCCACAACAACTCGGCGCTAGTTAGGATGTTATACACTGCATAACAATGTGCGCGTTGCCTTGAAACGCAAGATGTTCAGTCTCGTTACACCAGTAATTCACTTGGCCACAACGCTCTTCACACGGAAAATGTTTGTATTATACATTACTGTTTGACGGCAGGAATAGGAACATAGGTGGTACCTACTTTTTCTTTTTGGTTTTGTGGCCAAAATATTGGAATGATACCATGCCTCTGGAGGGAAGTTAGTTATGTGATTTTTTACTGACTAAAAATCTCTCAGTGGTCTGCATCAGTGCATTCGGAGAGGCTCCGGGATCTCTTACAGAACGCACCGGTGCCCTTCTACATTTTATGTTACACGGCTCCGAAGAGGAGCCTAACCCTCCTGAGCACCATCACTGAGCCGTACGCTCTCCCATGCAGGTTCGCTTGTTGAGCGATAAGGCCTTCGGAACTCCTAGACCCTTTTAGTGGCCTTTTACGACAGGCAGGGCTTACCTTAGTCCTATTGTTACTAGCCCAAGACTACATGCTGGAGGTAGTACCTAACTAGACGGTCTACGACAACAGACATACCAACAGTATTGACATATCATCTGGAATAATAACTCACACTGGCAATCCGTGGGAGCAGCCAAGAATCTTGAGAGCAGCATATAGTAAGATTAGTGCTAACACTTGTCAATGTGTGTCTTTGTTAACGTTATCACACCAAGTTGACAGCCTCTGATAAAATACCCTGTGAATTGTCCCGACGAGTCAGACTTGATGAAAACGTCATTATCATGGCGCAGTAATATGTTAATATTGAAGCGAACTTATGACGATACGAATCATCAAAATGATCAGCCGATAGGCGTCCACTGCTGGACATAGATTTCCCCCAAAGATCTTAGCATACAGTCAGCATGACCTCCGGTGCCGCTGAGTACTAGGGGCTGTCGTATGTAAGAGTTCAATAAGGAGGGATTTGGGGCATTTGTCACCATGCTGGGCCAATGCGGGTTGGTGGGAGCCAGAGCCTCGATCGTTGATTGCCAGGGTGCACCACGAGCAGGTGAGGTTGGCTTGGGTCCGAGTTGTGCGGGATCCCTTACACTCCTCTGACGCCCCACATCTCTGTCTAACTCTGTACTTGTAATTTCAGTTTTGATTTCTAACAAAATGTCCTGCAATATGTACAATTAGCTAAGATTTCATTAATAGCTTGGCACTTCTAGTATTTATATAGTCCTAACGATTGTAGATCCTAAATAAAACGATCACATAATCAGCACGGCGAAGAACACGTTACATTTAACTATTATAAAAACATTTGCGTACAGTTAACCTAACTTAAACTGAACCGCGCCTCGCTACCATGCCGAAATCGTTATAATTAACCTTAATTAAAAGAGTAGTGCGCGGCGCACATGCTAAACCGTGTAGGAATTTGTTCGCGTACACCCGTACGTTCATATTTTTTATATTTATCTCTAACTAAAAGTATTATTACAAGTAGCTCGCTGGCCTAATGGTTAGAGCGTGCGGCGTTCATTCCGAAGGTCGCGAGTTCGAATCTAGGCATGTACCGATACATACATACATATCACGCCTCGTTCCAAATAGGGTAGGCAGAGACCACCTCCCTCCACTTGCTACGATCCTGGCATACCTCTCGCTTCCTCCACTTTCATAAGCGTCTTCACGCACGCTCGTCTGTTGCGTGTGCTTTTGATCCGGACTTCTTACAGGACATCTCCGATTTGATCGGAATATGTCCGCCTAGGTCGACCTGCACCGATTTTTCCAATCATTCTTACCTTGTATATTTCTTTCGTTAATCTTCTTTCATCCATTCTTTCGACATGGCCGAACGATCTAAGCCTCCCTTCCTCTATGTTATGTGCATTTGTGAATTTTAGCAACAACAGCTAAATACAACCGGTGAAGGAGAACATCGTGAGAAAACTTACTAATGAATTGGAATTTATTCTGAGGTGTGTGTGAAATTACCAACCTGCATTGGCCCGCATGGTGACTATGGCCCATCGCCCTAATACTGAGGGTAGGCTTGTGCCCCAACAGTGGGGACGTAAATTGGCTGTTTAAAAAAAATATTATAACATTAATGCGTCCGTGTGTCTTGTGTCGCAATCCTGAGTGGCCACGACCGTCTAAATACTACAGCAGTCTGTTTTAAATCACAAGCAGGCAAGGTTACTGATGGTAATTATCTGTTGCTGGAAATCGTCTAGGTACGTACAACCGTTAGCCCTATAGTCTGGGCAAGTAAGAATAGGGCTAAGATAAGCCCTGCCTGTCGTAGAAGGCGACTAAAAGGGTCTAAGACTTCCGCGCTTATCGCTCAACAAGCGAACCTGCGTGGGACAGCGTATGGCTCAGCGATGGTGCCTAGGAGGGTTAGGCCTCTCCTCAGAGGGGTGTTCACACAAAATGTAGAGGGGCAACGAGGCGTTCTGTGAGAGCTCCCGGGGCCTCTCCGAATGCACTGATGCAGATCACCGAGGGAGTTTTAGTGAGTAAGAATCTCATGTAACTGACTTCTTCCCAGACATAGGGTATCTTTTAAAGATTTAGATTACAAAAAAAAAGTGGTAGTTACCACCGCAACTCGTATTACAGCCGTCAAACAACAGTGTGCAAAGTTTGTTTTGGTTCGAAGGACGCTGTAGGTAGTGAAAGTTACATAGGAGAGAGGTAAATTGCGGAGTTCCACAAGGTTCTGTATTGGGCCCTCTATTATGAAACATTGCATATGACGCAGTCCTTAGAGTCGATCTCCCCGCTGGAGTATGTGTTGTATGTTACGCGGATGACACATTAGTATTGGCAAATGGAGACAGTTTCGAGGACACCATCCGACTTGCCGAAATTGGAGTAGCTTGCGTTGTGGACAAAATCCAAGAGCTGGGTCTCCGGATAACGCCTCATAAGTCCGAGGCGATATGGTTTCACAAGCTCCCTAAAACAAGGGAACCTCCCAGCTTTTCGGTTCGCGTAGGTGACGTGCCTGTTGAGGTGGGATCGGTAATGAAATATCTCGGTCTCACTCTAGACAGTCGATGGAGATTCGAGGAACACTTCAACCGCCTGATCCCTAGGGTTGAGAAGGTAGTAGGTGCTCTGCATAGACTACTGCCCAATCTTGAAGGTCCCGGAGAAGGAGTCCGCCGCCTCTATTCGGGTGTTGTGCGATCGATGGCTCTCTATGGCGCTCCGGTTTGGTCAGATCGGTTGACGGGCAGCCGACGTTGCCGGGCTAAAGTCAACAGTCTGCAACGGAAGATAGCCATTCGTATCGCACGGGGATATCGGACGATATCGTTTGAGGCGGCCACTATCCTGGCCCGGTTCCCACCTCTGGACATTCTGGCGGAAAGGGACGCGCGGATTTATACGCGTTTACGTTCTCATCGAGAAGAAGCCGAACCCCTGGATGTGGTGGAAGTGCACAGGCAAGAGCGCCGCCGCGCTTTGGAGGTGTGGAGAGAGAGGCTTGCTGAGCCGCGGAACTCACGGCAGCGTATAGTAAGCGCATTTCTGCCGAACCTCGAAGCCTGGCTTAGATCTCGCGGAGTGGCGCATGTCACGTTCAGGTTGACTCAGGTACTCACAGGACACGGGTGTTTTGGTGAGTACCTGAATAGGATTGGACGTGAACCAACCACGCAATGCCACCATTGTGGTGGAGAGCTGGATTCCGCTCAGCATACGCTCGCAGAATGCCCTACGTGGGAGCCTGAACGGAGAATTCTCATCCACAAAATCGGGCATGACCTTTCTTTGCCAGTAGCGATATCAACTGCACTGGCAAAGAAAAATGGGTGGATAGCGTTGGTTTCCTTCTGTGAAACCGTTATGATGCAGAAGGAGTCCGCCGAGCGAAGTCGGGAGAGGGCCGACTCCGTCCATAGACGAGGGCGACGTCGGGGCGTTGGCAACGGACGCCCCAACCCGTCAGCCCTGTAGTGCCGGGCAATTAAGAATAGGACTAAGGTATTCTCTGCCTGTCGTACAAGGCGACTAAAAGGGTCCTCGGTTTCGTAGGCTTTGAGGGTGGGGGCCCTCAGAGCTTAATAAGCGAGCCTTAGGAGGGCGGCAAATACATTGTGGTCTTGTATTTGCCGTAGCAAAGCGTGAGGTCTAGTAGGGCTTTGGCCCTTCCGTGGAATGTTAATCGAGAGTGCAGGGGGGCGCCGGTGCGTTCCGTAGGAGATCCCGGAGCCCCTCCTAATGCACTGAGGGAGACCACCGAGGGGGTTTTAGTGGGTACAAGCCCCACATAACCTTGTCTTCCCCCCAGAAGCAAGGTATCTTTTAAGATTTCCCCCGCGAGAAAAAAAAAAAAAAAAAAAAAGGTAGTGAAAGTTACTAGGGTAACTAGGCTTTCCTTGACTTAAAGCGACGAGCAAAATGCGGTGCTGTGTATATCATTCTAACCAGCGCACATTTTTATGGGCTGACGTGTCACTTACCATCAGGTGAAGGTGTCGTGCGTCTCGTCGCTTGGAATAAAAAATACTCCTTTGTAGCAGTCATCCAAAGTGGCCTCTGCCATAAGAGAACGCCAGCGTTGCCTATCCACTGGAGCTTGCGCAGGTCGTCTTTTACAGCATCCCTCTAACGATACGATTTCGTAATATATAATTAGACTTGAAATTCGTCTGATATAACCCCGCGAGCAACCGCAAACTCAAATGGACATTCTATAGCAACCATATAAATAATATGAAATGATAATATTTAGCAAAGTTCCAAGCCAACCTCAACTGCTCGCGGTGCACCCTGTTAATCAACAAACGAGGCTCTGGCTCCCGCCAACCCGCATTGGTTCAGCGTGACGATAAATAGCCCAAATCCCTCCATGTGACTGCCCCTAGTGCCCAGCAGTACCGGGGGCCATGCTGACTGTATGTGGAGATGCTTGGGGCAGGCCTATGTCCAGCAGTGGTTATCTATTGGCTGATGATGATTATAAATAAAATGAAGGATATATGAAATTCAAAAAATAAATAGCATGTAACCATGTACAGATCATTGCCGGTCGGACGCTCTGTTACCGCGTCGCGTGATTGGTGAACAAACAAAATCCATTTTCGATATATAAGTATATAGATTGATAGTTAAAATAGTTCGGAAGCTTGATCAATTTAGCGACAGGATCCGGCGCTGGCGCATGCGTATGCGCAGGAAGCGCGCCGCTGAGTATCGCGCCATTGTTCCGTAACCGACTTCGGGTTTGTTTCGCGCCACTTTGGTCGTCGCTGCTACTGGCCATCAATGGCATTCTGTATTCAAATTGTAACATACTACAATTTGAACATAGAATTAAATTAATTATTAATTAAATTTCATAAAGCATAGTCGTCAGTACAAAAATCGAAATTCATCGATTCCACTCTTATAAGAAAATTAAAAAAATTCTGTCGTTTAAAATCTCATCTTATGTTTTACTGCTGCGTTCAATGAAATCCTGATGAAGGCCTAATATCACACGTCCCGTCCAGTGCGACTTGTAAACATATTTTTTTATTGAATATAACCAAAAGTTTGTGATAAATTTATATATATATAAGTAATATAATATATATATATATATATATATATATATATAAGTAATATAATATATATCAATAATATATATATAATATCAATAACTTATAATATCTATTGACTTTTAAATGCAGTATGCACCATATATGTTGATATTTGTATAACAATCGGTAGGAGCCACTGGAACCCAACAGCGCAATACCGTACTTTGTGGCACATATAAGAGACCTATGTCCAGCAGTCGTCGTCCATCAGTTGAAATGATGATAATGATCCCTTTGCTAACACCGTGTCTATTGGCATGCCGTTCTACTTTGAAAATATATTAATGTAGCTGAGGTAATAAAGTTGTGGCGGAATTTAAAAGGTCGCCATAAATGTATTTGTAACGTAGATTATTAGAACTAACCCAAATTTATTAACATAACTAAAAATTTTAGCCAAATTTTAAGGACATGAGAACCGACAAAATGTACTATATATACATTTATATCATCATCATCATCATCATCAGCCGATTGATATGCACTGATGGATAAAGGTTTCCTTGAACTTGCCCATAGCAACGTGAAGCTTGTTAATATGATGTGTACAGTATCACATAAGATTATAAGCATGTTACCTCAAAAATGTCCTCATTTACAGCGCCATTAAAACCGGAACACGGTTAAGTTTTCACAATACTGTTTGGCGGTAGAAATTGGAGCTGTGGCTACTTACGCGGTATATGCGGTAACTGAGACCTATTACCAGGATCTGGTAATTTCGATGGCTGAATATATAAATAAAGTTTCCTAAACATGTGCCATACAAAACCAATATGTATACAATATTCAAATATTGAACAGTTCTCCCGTTTTTCAGGGCAAGCTGGTAAAGCATTTCTCCCGGCAGCTGGTGTTCAAGTCGCAGTTCAGCGAGGAGTTGCAGCGGGAGCTGAGGGACGTGCCGTGCTTGGCGCAATGGCTCCGAGTAGTCGGCCTCAGTCCGGAGGCTATAGAGGTAGATTATCCCACCAATGAACAGGATCTTTCTTTTATTTTTGCTATTTGATTCTGTTCAGCTCTAGACAAGGGTCTTATTAAGCATGCTCTTCTAGAAAAATCCGGATTTAATATTACACTTGGAACAACGATGCTGTTATTGCGGCAGATTTTTGTTTTCCCTCTGTCAACTGATGTGAGAGCAGCAATTAGCCAGACGGACTCAAAGAGCCCATACCACTGTTCAAACTTCACATGTGACCCAGGATTCGGTCCTTGTACCTCAGTGCAACAAGGCCAGCAATACGTTGCTGCATTACACTGTAGCTTGGAGATTGAGAATATTATCTCGTTTCTCTTTTTCGAAGTTTTCGATGATGAGGATGTTTGTGATCACCATTCAACCAACAGGCGGTGTGCTCCCGTGTTGCGACACTGGAGGCGTTACGGGAACGATCAGACCACGAGCTGCGCGCCCTGCTGGCCGCCGCGCGCGACGAGGAGCTACGGAGGCTGTGCCGTGCCATGCAAAGGCTTCGCACTTACACCGGTGAGCCATCTCAATTGTCAACCGCCATCTTTATCAGCTGCAGTCCACTTTTATACATATGATACGAGAGAGCGAACATGAGAGACAATGTTTTTTTCTCAGTACTTTTTTTTTACCATCGTACTTTTTTTTACCACTGTACCTTTTGTTTGTTTATAGAGGCTCTGGCGCGGGGCGAAGGCGCTGCAGAGCTGCCTCTATACTGGGACTCCTGGGAGAGGCACGCTCGAGCGTCGCCGAGGCCTAGAAAAGGTATATATTCTTGCATGTTTGTATTTAAAACGGCTCTTAACTTCCTCCGGCGATTCGCGAGGTTAGTATAATGGCACTATTTAAAAAGCGCATTAAAGAGTATTATTTTGCTAATTAATTATAAGCCACTCTAGGTTATAGTTATTATAGTTAGTTTATATGTTTTGTTCTATACTATTATCAGGGTGCACCAGCTTAACTGTCACTTTAATCAAATCTCCCAATCACAGGCCTACTGAAAGAAATTTTATATTGGAAATAATAGTGCCTTTTTACTTATTTCTATCTGTTATTTTTCACTGTGTACTTAAATAAATAAAAAAAAAACAGTCTTTCTAGATTAATATTGCGAACTTTATCTAGGTGGGGTATATTTATATTATCTTTATATATTTCAAAATAAATGGTTAATCACTAAGTTAATGAAGGCAACATTGTCTCCTGTATCAGGTCTTCTTAAAAAGTGGGTAAACGCTGCCGTGGCGTATCTTGGATAAACAGTCTTTAGCATTAGATAATAGTTAATATTAATAAATTTGAATTAAGTTATAATATTCATTTGACATTTACAGGCGGCAAATCCCCAACGACGCCCGTGAGCAAGCGCAAGCAAAACTCGCACTTGCCAGCGCCCGCCGCTCTCACCAAGTCGCGCTCGCACGAGTCTCAGCTCTCCGTCAGACCCGATGCCTCCGACCTTAGGTAGCTTGGATGAAACTGGAATTAAATGTACAGTCTAAAGGCAATGGCGTGCGTACACGAGTCGCAGCTCTCAAACCTGACGGTCTTCTATTTTGAGGACATTCTTACACCAAAAAAATATTTTATTTTAATCATTCTGCCAGTATTGTTGGGCTGGAGCCTATTTACTTTATTAACCATTTTATTCTCCATTTCCCATTTCCCGATTCTCCTCTTTCACTCTTCTTTTCATTCCAGTTCTCTTTCATATTATCATTCTCTGTCATATCCCATCTCCTATTTCCTTCCGACATCAATCTCCTATAAATTGGGACACAGTCCGTTCTTTATATGTCTACATTCATTCATTTTTAATACATATTATCACAGTTTTTCCTTACTTATTATATTTATTTCTTTTATTACTATTTCTTAATTTTTTTATTTCCTTATCTTTATAATCACATTTGTTTACTCTAATCTTTTTTTTTAATTATTAATTATGTTTTGTTCTGTTCTATAACTTTTTTAATTACCCTCACGCAAAATCGTCAATATCTATATATATATATATATATGACATTATATAACAATTAATTAAGTCCAACGAGAATTTTTGTTATCTTTGTGTGGTTACTTAAAGCTTTTAGGCCCTTAAATGGTTAGGCCGACTTCGATCTAACTGTTATAGGTGACATGACGGGGAGCGATTGATGTTGTTATCTGTGGGGGAGGCCTATGTCCACGATTGGACATCTGTAGGCTGATGATGATAGTCTACTTAGTTATAAATCCAAGATTTTAGAATAGTAGATAGATAAATACTACATTGTTCACAATTAAGTAAGCACAGTCGATTGACTAAAACTAAACTTATAACCTAAATGTGGAGAACAGTCTTATAAGCGATCTCTTCTAGGTATTTATATTTTTATAATTTAGTAATTTATTTATGCTATAAACGCAGTGATAACAGTCAGTCTTCGGCGCGGGATGGTACGGAAGGTGTGGAGGTTGCGGAGGGTCCGGAGTGCAGCCCGCCTGCCTCGCCGCGCGACGTGACGGAGAACACGCCGCAGCGCGCCGTGCACGCAGCGTACGCGCACGCGCAATATTATTTACCCGCGCACTGCAACAACACTGTGAGTTCTGATGTACATCAGCAGCAACAGCTGTAACTACTGTATATTTTTTCATTTGACAAAGAATAGAGACGACAAGTATGTTCATTTGATTTTAAGCAATGATCATAACAGCCAATTTACGTCCCCACTGTTGGGGCACAGGTCTACCCTCAATATGAGGGAGGTAGGCCGTAGCCACCACGCGGGCCCCATGCGAATTGGTTAACACACCTTAGAATAAATGCTAAATCATGTGCAGGTTTCCTCACGATGTTTTCTTTCACCGTTTGTATTTCGCTGTTGTTACTAAAATTCGCAAATGTACATAACATAAATATTAAAATCATCGCTACATGTCGAGATTCGAACCCGTGACCTTCGGAATGAACTCTATATTCTTGATGTAGATCGGGCTGCAAGCCACAACGGCTCTTACAGCTCATCTGACACTGGGCTCGTGGACCCAGATCCACGGCCTGAGGTTTTAGAAACTAAAATGTGCTACGCGGTATGTAGCTATCTAGCGGATGATTCTGTATATTGTGTGTCTGGTTCTTGTTGTGCTTTATCTGGCGATTCTACTCGGTCGTCGAGGCCGGGCGCGGGCCCGTTCCCCGACTACCTTCGTCTGTATCGGAATCTCTGGGCGGCTTCGGAATGAACGCCGCACGCTCTAACCATTAGGCCAGCGAGCTACTTGTAATAATACTTTTAGTTAGAGATAAATATAATAAAAACACGAACGTACGAGTACGAAGCGAGCTATTTTTAGCAATACCCATAGCAAAACAGCACTGGTTAGGATGATATATACTGAACTATATTGATCCCTACCAGATGGTCCGACGATCTGGTAAAAGTTGCGAGAAGTTGCTGGATGCAGCACAGCATCGATCGATATGAAGATCTTTGAGGGAGGCTTATGTCCAGCATTGGACCTCTATTGGCTGATAATGATGATGTATAGTATACTTGTTTGCAGATCAACGCGGCACCGCGATCGCCCCGCACACCAACTGTGGGGCGATGCATGGCGCACGACATTGCGCACCGCTTCACCAAGACCTTTAACATGATAGCAACCTGCGATTACTGCGATAAGCAGATGCTCTTCGGATCGGGGCTCAAGTGTAAGGAGTGCAAGTTTAAGTGTCACAGGTGAGTGTCGGACATGCCTAATAATGTTATTATCATCAATGAGCTGGGACACTTGATGCTGGTCATAGATCTCCAGTAATAAACATCAGATGGAATGATAATGTATTATATATTGTCACGCCTTTTTCCCAGTAGGGGTAGGCAGAGGTGAATAAACACCCACATTTCGCCAGATGTAGTCAGATTAGGTCCCATGTAACGGGGGGCGAGCCTGTTGCCACTTTATGGGGGCCACTACACACACAAAATTGATGTCAGTGTGCGGGTTTCCTCGCGATGTTTTCCTTCACCGTTTGTATCTCGCTGTTGTAACTAAAGTTCACAAATGTACATAACTTAAATATTAAATCATCGGTACATGCCGAGATTAGAACCCGCGACCTTCGGAATGAAAGCCGCACGCTCTAACCATTGGGCCAGCGAGCTACTCTATGATAATGTATACTTTTGTATATTTCATTTTTAGAATATCTCATTGGGATATGAGAACAGAAGAGCTATTTCAAAGATTTTCATTGCATTAGCAGAAAGTTCTATCTGGTGAATGTCTTCCTGGACCTATCGCTTCTTCGAATAAAAAAAAAATTATAGATTCTATATCTACCACATTTACTCATATCACTAACCATTCATATTGTTAGACATAATTATTAATATAAAATAAATGGTCTTTCAGAGACTGCGAAAGTAAAGTTCCTCCGTCGTGTGGTCTGCCACCGGGATTTGTCGTTGCTTTTAAAGAAAAGTTTCACAAAGACGGTGAGAACTGTTTTTATATACTATAATGGTATTAGCTCTATTATTTACTTTTTTCTTATGGTTGAAATTACTTTTAACCGTTTATTTTGTCTTATATACAAAAAAAATAAAAATATTCTCCTGTGCTTCAAAATATTCAGCTTTTAATCGATTTTCTTTAATACTGTATTGATTAAAAAACAATCCGTCAATAGCCGCGGGCAGATCGTACCTGTGTGCGTCACCGAGCGGGAAGAGCGTGAGCTTCCTATCCTCCCTGACCAGCCGCCCGCGCCGGCGCCGTCAGCCGCCGCAGCCGCACCACTACTCCGTGAGTGCACTGCACACCGTACCACACAACTGTTCACCGCTGAACGGCGGCCGGCACTTTCTGACGTCACTGAACAGCTACCGGCGATACCAGCTGCCGCGCCAGTGCCAACATTCCGTGAGTCCTTGCAGACCGCCGTACGACACACCACACTGGTTACTGATGTCTTTGTTTTGCCGCATCGTAAATAAAATTCACGACTATTTAATTTTTTACTATATATTGAGTCTTTTTAACATACATTTAATTGCTTTAGTAGCACAGTAGCTGACCAATGCCCTTATAACACAGAGGTTCTTAGTTCGACTCCAAAGCCACTTGTGAAGTTCCACTACCCCCATATTATAAATCTGCTCTATAGCGATAACATATTTTATCACCTTCCAACTCTTTTAAACTAAGATAATAATAAATTGGGGTCGAGTGTAAGCTTGTCGTAAACAAATAAAAATGATTAGCGTCAATCTCCTAATCCAAAATTAACTTGTGTATTTAAGTCAAGCAACTCCGCACCATTTATATCTGGTGTTGAGTAGAAGTATACTAATACTATAGTGCTTTTTGGAAGTGTTTTAGTTAGTAAACATTCTGTGGAAATGAGAGAAAGGAAAGGGAGGGAGAGAGAGAGGTGTGCCAGGATCGTAGCAAGTGGAGAGAGCTGGTCTCTGCCTACCCCACTGGGAACGAGGCGTGATATATATGTATATATATATATATTATATATATATATGGAAATGAAACATAGTGTAAAGACAGTGATCTCAGCGTCATATTGTATAATAATTCTAGTGCCATGTTCTTATTAACATGTTAACACTTTGGGTAGATGTTAGTTCTGTTTATCTTGAAATGACAAACATGCTATGATGTTACCTGAAGGGCTGTTTCACTACTTTAAATGTTGAGCGAAGTGCATGGGAAAAATAAAGAATGCTAACTACCACCATATGGGACAATAGTTAGGAAGAGAGAGAGTTAATATAGTGTATGTGTCATCAGCCGAAAGACTTCCACTGCTGAAAATACGCCTCCTTTAAAGAATCCCACATTGGTCTGATAGGCATTTATATGAGTGGATTTAGGCAATTTCTCACCACGCTTGCCCAATGCAGGCTTGTAGGAGCCAGAGCCTTGATTGTTGATTAACAAGGTGCAGCACTCTGCGGTGCAGGCGAGGTTGGCTTGGGTCCCTTGAGTTGTTGTGCAAGAACCCTTTAGTGTATGTATATACAACGTGTCCCAAAATTCAACAATAAAAATGCACCATAGGGTGGACCTGCTCATGACTACTACAGAAAAAATAGAGAAAAATTATATCACGATTTTTCGAGTTTTTGAAAATCAACACCCGTAATGGTATTTGTTACTGTTGTAACCACAATTTTTCAAATATTTCTGATCTTTTGTTTGTAACAGCAACCTAAGTAGCACTCCTATCTATCGTGATCTTTAAAAGTACCAGAATACGTACAGTTTTTACATAAAAAACGGTCAAAACTAATGTTTTCTCTAAAATTTTGCACGATTTCAACTTTCAGTCTACTTTCACTCATCGTGGTGTAAAAAAAACTGACACTACTATGGCAAGTTTGTTAAAAAGTTTTTACAACTATCCAAGATTCTAAAATAGTATAATACTTTAGGAAAACTAGCCACAAACAAATGCCAACTTTTTCTAAACAAAAAATGATTTTTTTTAATATTGATAGTAACTTCTACTATGTGCCGGAAAGGGAAATTGTTGCAAGATGTGCGTATTCGTATTCAATAAAGATTAGAAGTTAGCGTTGCTTATCTTACATGTGGTCTCGTAGCAGGGCGGACCCGACTCCTCTTCGAACACGTCGTCATGCAACAGCTCAACTCCGTCGTCACCAGCGCTGGCTGCTCCTGCCACCCCTCAGCATCCACATCAGCATCCCCTCCCGCATCCACCTGCTAACAAGCAGCAGTTCCACTTTCCTGGTGAGTATATAGAAATGACCTAGAAGTTTACGCAGCAGAAGGATTAGTATGTTTCTGTTACACCCAGAGATTTCTTTAAAATAGTAGGGAGTTCTTTGAAAGAGGTTTGAGTCCTACAGTTGACGTCTATCGAATGATGCAGATGATGATGATAAAAATAATGATGAACAGAATTTAAATCATACAAATGGGTCGTCAAATTAAGACGGTCTTTACAATCAGTAGCTGTATTCGATTATATATAGTTTTATTTGCAGAGCTTATGCCGCCAGTGTCAATTCCGAATCACAACTCCATCACGCAGACACTAGCTAGGCCTCCGCCTGATAACAAAGAGATTCTCACGTCTAGTATTAAAAGCGGTAAGTCCATTGTTCTTATTGATTCTTGATGACTGAGAAGTTGTTGCGCATGCCTGATGCCTCTGGCTCGATACTGATATGACATGTGGCAGTGTTTGAGTCCATTTAAAATTACTTATAACTACCACGCTCGTTTTGCCAATCTGCCGATATAAGAGTACATGTACTACAAGTAATATACATATAAAAGCCAGAGTATTTTGAGCAAGGACATTTTGTCATCTTTGGCATCATTATCACTTAACATCATGTGAAATTTGATTTAAGAGTTTAGCACATAACTCATACAGAGCCGTATATATTAATAAGTAACAAGGATTGTTGGACGGTGCTTAGAGAGGTCGCGGCATGTGTCGCTGAGCGGATCCGGCTCGACGGACAGCGGCAGCGGCGCGCGCGCAGACTCCCTCGATCTCAACGCTCACGATGCACGCTGGCCCCGGCAGAACTCTGTGAGTTTTATCTATTTACATATATGTAGATGTGACTGGAGCCTGTTTAGTATTGTACCACCCAGTGCCTAGCTGCTAGTAGTATAGAAACATGTTCCGGTTTGGAAGGCGTTGTAGATATTGATATTACTGGGGTTATGACACGTTAACATCTTATGCCTCATTTTGACAGATACACATAGACAATATCCTGCTGGTTTTGTCGATTTAACGAAAATGAGAAAGATGAATCATCATGGTGTTTTTGTGAGATTTATACCTCCTCAATCATGTCGATATTTATCCTCACGGTAGAAAAGTTACCGGGATCTCTCTATTCTAAATATAGCTGATCATCGATTTATGGTGTTGTTTAAACATTTCATTAACATTATGTGGAGGAGTATTGTTTACGTTGTGTCAGGTGAAAAGGTGTCTTGATATTTAAACTGAAGACAAATTATTAATATACAATTAAAACCAATTAAAACCAAATTGTAACCTTTCCCCCCTTCTCTTATATATAATAAGTTTTAAATATTTTAAATCAATATTTAGTACTCAGATAATCATATTTTACGTGACCAGGTTGATGCACACTATTCTTTGCAGTATGATTAATATTTATGTTTTGGTCATTAATTATTTATATTAATTTGTGATCGTCTCGATTAGGACATTGTTCTAAAGTGTGTCTGGCGGCAGATTTATATTTTAAAAAACGAATATCTCAATAAGTTATAAACAGTGCGGGGTGGTGGGGAAGGTGGTCAGTGGTCAGTCATTAGAATCACCGATCGTGCGGATTTCTTAGTCACGATGTCGCAGTGGTGCAGTGGTGCAGTGGTGCAGTGGTGCAGTGGTCGGGTGAGCATCGCGCGTTCGCTATTGAAGCAGTTTTCAAGAGTAACAATTCTTACGTACTCGCTCGCCGACAGTTTTGTTCACATTTCAATATTCGACGGATAGGCGATGGGCCGAGTGTGAATTTAATTCGTTCGTGGGTGGAGAGGTTCCGCGCAACTGCTTCGGCTATGAACACACCACGGCCAGGACCTAGTCGATCGTCAAGGACCCCCGAAAACATTGAACTGGTTGAACGCAGTTTACGTGAAAATGTACGACTTTCGATACGGAAAAGGGCAGCTTCACTGGGACTTCCAAGAGCAATTGTGCATGAAATTTTGAAAAAAGATATGTAGTTTCATCCTTTTAAAATTCAAATAATTCAAGAATTGAAAAAAAACGACTTTGCGTCACGCAAATTTTTTTGTGAAACCATGTTGGAGGGTTGTCGCACTGTGAATTACATTTTTTGGAGCGACGAGGCTCATTTTCATTTAAACGGACACGTAAACAAGAACAACACACAAAATTGCCGTTACTGGGCTCTAAGAACTCGCAATCCTCGACTGAAGCACCAAAAACCATTACATTGCCCAAGGGTAACTGTTTGGTGCGCTTTATCCACGAATGGGATAATCGGACCATTTTTTTTTGAAAATGCACGGGGCCAAGCGACGAATGTCAATGGTGAGAATTATCGGCTCATGATTTCGAATTTCTTTTTGCCGAACCTGCGAGCTCATTCATCATTCTCATCACACACGTGGTTTCAACAGGATGCGGTACAGGTGCGACCGCACACACGGCCAGAGCTTCGATGGATTTGTTGCGAGAAAATCTCCCTCAAAAACTGATTAGTCGCTTTGGGGACATCCCGTGGCCACCGAGGTCACCCGACCTAACTCCAATGGATTGTTTTTTGTGGGGCTACCTCAAAGAGAGAGTTTACGCCAACAATCCGCGAACTGTTGTGGACTTAAAAGAAAATATTCGGCGAGAAATCAGCGCAATTGAACCAAGTTTACTGCAGTGTGTGGCACGGAATACGAGGCTCCGTTTCGAACAGTGTGTGTGTGTGTGCAACAGGATGGGAGACAATTGGATGACATTATCTTTAAAAAATTAAATCCGCATTTGTACTCTATCTTTTAATACTTTTAGTAAAATTATATGTCAAACATATTATTTTTTATTTAAATTTGAAAACATAAATCTGCCACCAGACACCCTGTACGTTGTGTTTATAGTAATATTTAGTTCTTTTAGGTTTATATAGAAGGATGAATATTTGTTAAGATAGTCTGATGCCGTTTGTGTGGTTTGTTTCCTTATTTACAATCCCTTCGCGCTTGTAAAGGTCTTCACATCTTGTTACGGGTTTACAATATTTATTAATTCTTAAGACCCCGACACAAGTGTATAAGTTCGCATCCTCACATAAAAAAAATGTGGGGATGGCATACGGCTCCAGCAAACAGATCCCGCCGTATGCGGTGAGCGCCAACCAAATACTGCGCTCCCCCCGAAACAGGGAGAATTTAATTGGCCTCGGACCGCAGTCCGCAGCAAGGTTTACTGGCGAACCAGTAGAAGAGCACTCGGCTCATTGTTAGTGCGTAAGCACAAACTATTTACATGTATATAAATTATGATATTTCTGCACTCCATTACCAAATTTCATATTCATCATCGTCAGCCGATAGAAGTCCACTGCTGGACATAAGCCTCCCCCAATGATCCCCACATCGATCGGTCCTGCACTACCCGTATCTCCGGGCCCCAGGGGCCGTCGTTTATGGGTGCTCATGTGGGAGGATTCGGGCCTTTTCCCACCATGCTGGCCCAATGTGGGTTTGTGGGAGCTAGGATTGGTTAGCAGAATGCACTACGAAAATGTGAGGTTGGCTTGGATCCCATGAGTTGTTGTAGTTCATATTGTTTGAGCGTAATGTAAATTCTTATTAATTAAGATATTCACTAATTTCACAAGCAAATACACTCCCAACTAATCAATACCTTGCTGTCTGCTGTGTGCTGCTTCACCCTATATCCAATCCAATCCAATCAGCCGGAAGACGTCCACTGCTGGACAAAGGCCTCCCCCAAAGATTTCCACTTAGACCGGTCCTGGGCCACCCGCATCCAATGGTTGCCAGCGACCTTGACCAGGTCGTCGGTCCACCTTGTGGGGGGTCTGCTCACGCTACGTCTTCCGGTACGTGGCCGCCACTCGAGAACCTTTCTGCCCCAACGGCCGTCGGTTCTGCGAGCTATGTGCCCTGCCCATTGCCACTTTGCGACGGCGACCCTTCGAGCTATGTCGGTGACCTTGGTTCTCCTGCGGATCTCCTCATTTCTGATTCGATCTCGCAGGGAAACTCCGAGCATAGCTCGCTCCATCGCCCTCTCGGCAATCTTAAGCTTGCGGACAAGGCCCACAGTAAGCGGCCACGTCTCTGCTCCATATGTCATCGCTGGCAACACACACTGGTCAAAGACTTTTGTCTTGAGACACTGCGGTATATTTATGATCTATAAGTAATGATATTCATTATTTTTAAGGCTTATATGTAACTAGCGCTCTAGCTTGAATGGGGTGAAACGCATTGGAAACGATATAGGGTGAAATACAGCTTATCAGTATTATCTTAGATATGAGGCCTTATTCAGACAATAAAAACTACCTATTCATATATTCTCTACCCACACGTTATATTTGCGTGTTTTTTTTACCTATTCCGTGTCTGTGCGTCTTCGACAAAACCATTCTCCAGATATTTCTTCATTACTCTGTTGTTGACTTTCAAAAGCCATCCCAGGTGAGCTGCTTCCTTTATATATAATATAAACCTTCCATCGTCTACTCAGTCTCCCTTACTCCTTTTGTAATATCGTGTGTCATTATCATACGCAGCCTACAGACGGCTGCCACTGCTGATGAACGGTCTACTTCTAATCAGTGCTTTGCTGACCGTACTTAGCGGTTTTCCACTCCGGAGTATTTGTCTCTGTATTCTCATAGTCTCTGCGTCAATCGATCGATGCAAAAGGTTTTAATGCAGCGCGTACCAAGTTCAAAATTACAGATAACACGTGACACACGGCTCCTGACTAGTGATGAGCAAAGCCAGAACAAGACTAAGTCTTGGACTATCCTGGTATAGGTCATGGTCTTGCTCATTTAGTCTTGGTTTTGCGTTTAGTCTTGATTTCACTCCTTTGATCTAATCATCATCAGCCGATAGACGTCCACTGCTCATCATAGACCTCCTCCAAAGATCAGTCAGCATGGCCTCCGGTATCGCCGGGCACTAGGGGCCGTCGTATGTAAGGATCCATATGGGGGATTTGGGCCATTTCCCACCACGCTGGCCCGATGCATTTACTTTAATCTGATACTAAGGTTTTTTTTTTATTTATTTTCTGAATACATTATAACCATTGTTGATCTTTCTCTTAGTATTGCATATTTGGTTTTAGTCAAGATCTATTACGAAAGATCAAACCAAATGTGCAATACTAAGAGAAAGATCAATTTTATAATGTCGATGTCACCAAGGTTTTCACTCTTATAAAATTGGTCCTCATCTTACTTTTTGACAAGACCAAGACCAATTTTGCTCATCACTACTCCTAACGCGCCGATAACAAAGCGAGCTGATTCACCGCGGCGCGAGCTTTCCGCAGATAACCCGCGCGCCCTCCGCCAGCCTCACGTCTGCACGTCTGCACATCTGCACATCTGCACGTCTGCACGTCTGCACGTCCGCATTGTTCCTTTTTATATCGACTGGTGTTTGTTATTTTTGTTTTTAATTGTGACAATGACAGCGTTCATTCACAGTAAGCGGTTGTTCGAGGAAGTATGTATGAGATATTGTTATTATTATATTGAGATTAACAGTTTTCTTAACTAAACACATTTCGTTAATCAATCTCCTATAATTTATGTTCTTTCTGAATAAAGAAAGAGGTTTCGTAGCCTTTTTTATACTCTGTTCATCGAAATAGAGAGTAGATGAAATATGCTGCCGGTTCTTCTAATGGTCATTGCTGGGTTAGACAGATTGGTCTTCACCGTTTCGGAATATAAAATATTTAACTAGGATAGTAGCTCGCTGGCCTAATGGTTAAAGCGTGCGTGCGGCTTTCATTCTGAAGGTCGCGGGTGAACCTCGGCATGTACCGATGACTTAATATTTAAGTTATGTACATTTGTGAAGTTTAGATACAGCAGCGAGATACAAACGGTGAAGAAAAACATCGTGAGGAAACCCGCACACTGACATCATCTTTGTGTGTGCGTATGGTGGCCTTAATAAATTGGCAACAGGCTCGCCCCCTGTTAAGTGGGACCTAATCTGACCACATCTGGCGAAATGTGGGTGTTTATCCACCTCTGCCTACCCCTACTGGGAAAAAGGTGTGATACTAATATATAAAAAAAAATAGGACAACGCAATAACTAAATAATTTAACTTAACTACTGTGACGTTTTAATTGAAACAATATTTGCTTACTACTGTAAATCGGCAATGGAAGGTCCTATAATGATATAGGTCTTAGATGTCTAGGTAGCCTTTAAAATTCTTTAGGTTTGTCATAAAAGACTCCGAGGTATATCGGTCCGGAAATACTTATAGCGATAACTATAGTTCAATTGCGCGTGAAGTATTTTTGCCGCTATTCCACAAATACATAAATGAGATTAAATTTTATCTGTGGGCAGCTTTCGATGAAGGAGTGGGACATCCCATACGACGAGCTGAAACTGTTTGAAGTAATCGGAGCGGGGCGCTTCGGGACGGTGTACCGGGGCAGCTGGCACGGCGCGGTGGCCGTCAAATTGCTGCACGTCCATTCGCTCAGCGATCACTGTGCACAGTTGGATACCTTCAAGCATGAGGTGCCTCAATAATATTATAAAATAATTCATTGTTTTTACAAAATAATGTACTTATCATCAATCGTAAGGGGACATGCACTGATTACATGGAGATTAAGTAGAGAAAATTTTAATAATGTAGTTTAACTTAACTGTCGGCAAGCAGAAAATAATTAATACACAACGGAAGCGGAAGTACTATTGAATGAAGTACATCGTAAAATATAAAAAATACCATCCTTACGGTTGTGTTTCGACTACAGGTGGCAACGTTTCGCAAGACGCGGCACGAGAATCTGGTGCTGTTCATGGGCGCATGCATGAAGCCGCCGCGGCTGGCTATTGTGACGTCACTTTGCAAGGGCATGACACTGTACACGCACATCCACTTGCGCAAGGACAAGTTCACTGCGAACAAGAGTGTTATCGTAGCGCAGCAGATTTCACAGGTGAGCCGGAGAGTGTATAAGAGGAGGGAAACAGAGAGAGGTACAAACCGGGGTAGGGAATAAAAAAGAGGTCAGCTCTGTAGCCCTACCTTTCATAGAAGGCGACTAAGAGGGTCTATGAGTTTCGTGGGCCTTGAGGGTAAGTGGCCCTTATCGCTCAACAAACGGACTTGCGTGGGACAGCGTATGGCGCAGCGATGGTGCCTAAGAGGGTTTGGCTCCTCCTCAGTGACGTGTAACACAAAGTGTAGAGGGGCACCGGTGCGTTATATAAGAGATCCCGGAGCCTTTCCAAATGCACTGGTGCAGACCTCCGAGGAGGTTTTCGTGAGTAAGAATCTCACAACCCTGTTTTCGCCTCAGAAACGTGGTATTTTCGTAGTTTTCCCTCCGAAACAAAAAAAAAAACAGGGGATTAAGAAGAGAACTGTTAGGGTATCGGCTGAAATGGTATCGAAATAAACATTGCTCTATAAAAGTGAATGTTTGGTAAACCAAAGGTTATCATTCTCGTGTTTAAGTGTATACAGATATAAGGTTGTCAAATATCTCCCTTCCGCTTTTTTGCTCTTTATTCAATGCTTTATAAAAAGTGTTACAGTGATCGGATTTAGTTCAAATATGCGCCGTTTTGTTCGATAATCTGTTTCCATCTAGACGGCAACTTCATAATACCTCCCTCGTAGAAGCCTCCCTCCTCCTTATTTGCGAAGAACTCTGACAGCCACTTTTCACAAGCCTCTTTTGAGTTCAACTTTACACCACCAAGGGCGTTCACCATGGACAGGAACAGGTGGTAATCACTTGGCGCTATGTCCGGGCTATATGGTGGATGCGATAAAACCTCCCATCCGAGCTCCCGTAGCTTCTGACGAGTCATCAACGAAGTGTGTGGTCTGACGTTGTCCTGGTGGAACTCTACACCCTTCCTGTTGGCCAATTCTGGACGCTTCTGGTCGATCGCCTGCTTCAAGCGGTCCAGTTGTTCGCAGTAGATGGTAGAATTAAGCGTCTGGCCATATGGGAGCAGCTCATAGTGGATGATTCCCTTCCAATCCCACCAAACACACAGCAAAACCTTCCTGGCCGTCAATCCCGGCTTGGCCACTGTTTGGGACGATTCACCGGCCTTCGACCACGACCGTTTTCGCTTGATATTGTCGTATGTGATCCATTTTTCGTCGCCAGTCACCATCCGCTTCAAGAATGGGTCGAGTTCGTTCCGTTTCAGCAGCATATCGCAGGCGTTGATTCGGTCCAGAAGGTTTTTTTGTGTCAAATCATGCGGCACCCAAACATCAAGCTTTTTTTTGTATCCAGCCATCTGCAGATGGTATAAAATGGTTTGGTGACTAACTCCCATCTCCTGGGCGATGTCACGAGATGCCACATGCCGGTCTAACTCGATGTAGTCCATGATTTGATCGGTATTTGTCGTCACAGGTCTTCCGCCGGCTGGCTTATCCATGGTGTCGTTTTCACCGGCTCTGAATCGTCGAAACCATTCCTCCGCGGTTCGAAGTGATAGACTACCATCCCCCTAAACACCATTAATCTCACGGAACGTTTCTCTAGCGGATTTGTCTTTAACGAAGGAAAACTTTAAAATAGCGCGAATTTCGGCGTTAGTGAACTCGCATGTTTACACGTCTATAACTGTTGAACGCAATATCCAAACTAATTATGCATAGCGTCGTTTTGTAGGTTATGTCAAGACCTTTCAAATTATGTATAGTATTGCCAGATACGAGCTCTGTAGCGCTTTGTACATAGCCGCGAAATTCAAAAGACAAAAAGGCGGAAGGGAGATATTTGACAACCTATTATTTGTGTATTTCCAGGGTATGGGGTACCTCCATGCGCGAGGCATTATTCACAAAGATCTCAAGACTAAGAACATATTCCTTGAGAACGGCAAAGTGGTCATCACGGATTTCGGCCTCTTCAGCGTTACAAAGCTCTGCTTCGGGAACAAGTAAGTAAATGATTAAACATGATGCTTTGATAAAAGTCGAAAAATATTTTCAAAGTATGTACTTTTCCGATTGTCCAATCAGAGATGAGTTCTTTGAGATGTGGTGAGAGACTGATGGGATAACAGTTAATACCTTAAAAGATTGAGTTGTGTTTGTGTGTAGCGCACGTGGTGACAGCCTGGGTATTCCGCCGGGTTGGCTGTGCTACCTCGCCCCGGAGCTGGTGCGCGCGTTACGTCCGCACGCTTCCCTGCATCTGCCCTTCTCCAAGTGTACCGACGTCTACGCTTTCGGGTAAGCGAACTTTAATAGCAGTTTGATTATTAAATAAATTTCTCTTACTTCTGGTAGGCCTATGTTCCCGGAATATAATAATTCTCATCACCATTATAATCATCACCAACGTCATTATCGTATTGAACATTACCATCGTCATAATTATAATGTCGTTAATCATCAGTGGAATATAAAATATGCTAAGTGCTTTTTATTACTTTTCAGTACGGTCTGGTACGAGTTGCTCTGCGGCGAGTATCCCTTCAAGGGCCAACCGCCCGAGGCAGTTATCTGGCAGGTTGGCAAGGGTATGAAGCAATCCCTGGCGAACATGCAGGCATCTAGGGATATTAAAGTAAGAAACGCTTATTTTAGAAATATTAACAACAATAGTGTGCTTTGTGTGAGCACATATCACCATCTTCAGCCTTATTGTCATTAAACATCATTCATAGAGCCAAAATTATGTGGTATATTATTCGATGGTAGAGATTTCTGTTTATGTGGGTGATTAAAAATTTTGATACGCCAGGACATACTGATGCTGTGCTGGTCGTACCGCTCGAGCGAGCGGCCCGACTTCCCGCGCCTGCTGTCCACGCTGGAAAAGCTCCCGCGCAAGAGGCTCGCGCGTTCCCCGTCGCACCCGGTGCACCTGTCGCGATCCGCGGACTCGGTATTCTGAGAGGGGCTCCCCGGCGCGCTTTGTGTGCGTCCCTAGCTAAACCGCTACCACCACTATCACCCCCGGAGTCTGCGTGAGATTCATCAACTGCGTTTTACCTACCTCCGTGGTGCAGCGACTAACATGCTTGCCTTGTAACATGGAGGTTGGTAGTTCTGTTGATCTGATCTGATCACACGAGAGGGTATTGAATGGTGGTGTTTTCTTCAACCCGCCTAGTTAGCTACCTCCCACAGATTATGTTATGTAGTCGTCATAGCCGAGTCGGAATATTCTAGACGAGCATTCTTCATCTATGGCCTCATTGACCCTGAACATAATGTGAAATCGTGAAAAACACAATTTTTTCAAGAAAAGGTTTTTGGTCTCGAAGGTTGACAACAGTCCATGGGCGACGACGATAACATTATTTGCCCTTCTTCCTTTTTTACCTATATGTTCTGTAGAAAAGAAAATGGATGCCATTGCCAAATCGATTAACTTGATCATAGGATAATAAAGATGATTCACCAACGCTGGCATCTTTCCCGCTTCACACCCTGTAAAATTGTCGTGAAGTGTTAGCCAATAACAAAAAATTTTTTTTTTTCTTTTCTTTAAGGAATAGTCGCTTTGGTAAACGAAGCATCTAGACATAATGCAAAGTATCTCCAAAAAAAAGACGTACATATAAACGTATTTTTTTTGCAGATATACTGGACCAATGTTCAACAATGTCGTTAAGTTAAATAATAGAAAAAAATGTTATTTTTTGGACACGTTTCCACAATTACGCTGTCATAAAGTTCGTCGAATTTAATGATTAAATCGATTTAAATATAAACACGATATATCGACATATAAAGGTTTGAATTTGTTACTATACATTGTTATAGTTTCGGTTATGTCAAAATAGAAATTGTGAAAATTAAATAAAAAATTAACACTATCGCTATCGGACGGACAAGTGAATATGTTAATATTGTCTAAACTGTAAATAATACTTGGCCGTATGGACTTGAGTCCTTCGCCTTTCCCGTACGGATAGGAAATTAAAATATAAATATATTAATATTTCTCTATGAATCTTTTGCTTACGCATTTTCAAATTATTGACGAAGCGAGTTCTTGTTCTCGTGCCTTGTCCGCCCGATATGTTTGCGTCGACTTAAAATTGTTGTTGTATATTATTTAGAAACGGGTCAATGCTACTTAGAGAGTACGTAAGTAGCGAAATTTATTAAAATTAAATAATAATAATAATAAAAAAACTAATAAATAAATCGATTGTAATCGTATTTTGTATAGCTGCGAGTAAGTTTTGATCTCTAAATAATTAATAAATTATATTATATTTTCGTATTTAAAATAATTGAGAAAAAATACACACAGAGACAGACCCATTGCACTACGCGTTCGTGTCGCGTTGCGAACGCGTACAGGTGTACGAGTGTTACGGCGCGTCGGGTGCTGATACAAGGTCTGCGTTTCCATGAGGTCGCACTGATATATTCTAAGGTCTAGTCTCTTATTAAAAATTTTAACATTTTAGTAGACATACATTCTTAGTTTTTTTTTTTTTTAATTTGATTAAATATCCAATCACTGAAGGAAGGAGAAGGTCCGTGAGATAATTGCTTCATGGGGCACTGCGTCATGGGGTCACTGCTTCATGGGGTCACTGCTTCATGGGGTCACTGCTTCATGGGGTCACTGCTTCATGAGGTCACTGCTTCATGGGGTCACTGCTTCATGAGGTCACTGTTTCATGGGGTCACTGCTTCATGGGGTCACTGCTTTATGGGGGTCACTGATGCATGAGGTCATTTATTCATGCAGTTACTGTTTCATGGGGTCACTTATTTCTTATTATTCACAAACGAATGAACGAACTTGAAGGAACAGATGGACATAACCTTTCACAATTATTAGTAAGGTAAGTCTTCAAAAACTTGTCTGTACTAGTCGAGCTAAGGTTATTAAGCCAATTGGATTGGTGAATGGTAGTAGCTGTTCTGCTTTGAATATTAGATAAAATAGCAGGAATTAATTCTGGTAGCATAGCTTGATTTATGTATTGCAAATTCAGGTGTTTACGCATAGAGTATATGCTTAGCTGATATAAAGCTTTTACGCGATAGATATAGAGAAAATATTTGTTTCGTATGTAAAATTTATTTGACTATTTTATTATTATTATAGTAAGCAGGCAGTTAAATAATCTTTGCTCAGAACCCCTAACCTTCAATGTTGCAAAGCACCCGACGCGCCCGGTTCCTTACAGCGTATAAGAGTTGTTATTTTTTTTTAAACAATTTCTCTTACAGTGACTTAATGAGTTGGAATGGCTTTAAATCCCTTACAGGAGTTGTACAGTTCTTTTTGACTTTGTGACATCGCCGTGTGGAGACAATGCTGAGGTCGATATGTAGAATTAAAATGCAGGGTCCTCTATGTGGTCAATGTGACCATATGTGTGTATAACAAAAAATATTAACGCCATCTTTCAGTTTATAATAAATGGACAAATGTTGTTGATGGGCTTTGCTGTACAAATTACTAATATTAGAAAATAAATATTGTTTTCGCCGGGTCATTTGGGCTCAACCCGGTGTCACCAATATTATATATGGAGTCATACTCGCCGTATCAGCAAAATTGAGACAATTTGTGTTGTTCCTTCCAAGTTATAGGGCTCCACTTAGAGGGAACAATGCGAGTTGCGCTCTGCGAATGATACAGATGATTTGACCAATATCATTGTCTCCGCACCAGGGGATGATTTCAAGTGTTTTGTAAATAAATAAAGAACATTCCTTTTGGGTAGTTTGTGAGGAAATTTTTCAACTTTTTTATAGTTACTATAATACAAACTAAGTATTCTTGGTCCTGCGCTTCCCAATCTCATCTCGGCCGCCTCTTTTTTCAACTTTTAAATATAATTAATGTGTAAGTAACAATAATATTCCATTTGATTTTTAAATATTGTCATGTAATTATACAAGATTTCTTTTTTAAGAATCTGTAAATAAAGTATTTATATATTTGTTTAATCACAGGACGAATTTCATTCTATACGGCTGTAATTTAAACGTGTGAAACGGCTGCGTAAGTGTCAGGGCCAAATGGTTTGTATATTTCGAAAGTTACCACTTTCTATAATGTTTCTAAAGAGGCTTTTTATTAGATCCGTAAGCTGTTGTCAGTTGAAGGCAGTATCGTTTGGAAGCGGAGGGGAATGCTCAAAATGACTTTATTATAACTAATATGTTCCTAGTTTGTTTCTGAATGCCATGTGATAGTGATACTCATTCATTCAATTAAGGTTATAAATAATCTTAACGTACAAAGACACCACTAATTCAATATTTACATGGACCTGATTCGATTGTATATAATTTTATTCTGATTGTATCTGATTAAGCAAAACCTGTACTGCTTTCAGTTGATAAACTTTCACAAATATCATTAGAATAAAATATTGTCACACGGATTTCATTTTGACAAAATCGATAATCATACATTGCAATATAATGGAAGGCTCATTTTGTTATCTTATTTTTTACTAAATTATTATTAAATAATAAAAATTTATTCTGGTCAATCAACACCTATTAAATTGATAGTAAGTTGTTTGTAATTTGTGAACGGCGGCCATGGTGATTTGTATATAGTGTGGTTGTGGCTTGGCTTGTTCTAATTGTATTATATTAATATTTATTGATAACTTCGACGCCCCGGCCGCGTCGCTTTTGACCGCGGGGCGCCGCCTCTGTCTCCCCCCCATCCCCCCAACTAGAACCACACCCGCAACGTGTGCGCGGGTCGTTGGCGCAGCAACCGAACGGTTGGTATAGCCAGTCGTAGTTTTACATATTGAGATTTGAAGGTGAATAGGTTAGTAATTTGCCAAAATAAATCTCCAATCACTGTTTGTACTGTTTTATTGTTTGAACCTAATGTTATTATTTAATGAATTACTTTCTAATCCATAACAAAAGGAAATAGGCATGGAGCAGAGTAACAACCCCTTCAGTGGTCTCCTTTAGTGTATTTGGAGATGCCCGTGGCCTGGCCCATGTCCTATGTTACACACCTGTGCTTTTATGGCATCGCCATTTTCAACTCCTTAGTAGATCCTTACCGAACCCTGCTTTAGCACTATTACTGAATTACAACAAGTGCCGCACACATTTGCTATCCTACACAGGTTCTTTCAACGCAATAACGGCTCATGCACTCCAGGCTTAATACCTGAAATCATTGTCTACAACCAAAGGTGGAATATTGTTCCATATCATGTCATTGTAAAATATCTACAAGTGTTTCAACTACCATCATTATAGGAACAAAAACTAATTTTATAATCTTTTATCACTCCAAAAATACTACTAAATAAATGGTAAGTAATGGATAGTTGCCTTTAAATTATGTTTGGGCAAAGGTATATTTATCAAAAATTAAGTAACATTAGTAATGACAATAAACTGAATAAGGACTAACTTGAGGATGAATATTTTTAAGATTGTAAGTATATTTTGTTAAATGTTCTTAAAGTAATAATGTCTTCTTAGTATTGCTATTAATTTTTAAATCCTATTGGTTGTATACGGTGGAAAATTTTTGTAAAATTATTTATTCATAATTTTTTTTTAACAGCCAGTTTACATCCCCACTGCTGGGGCACAGGTCTACCCTCAATATGAGGACCATTGGGCCATAGTCATCACGCTGGCCCAATGCGGGTTGGTGACTTCACACGTACCTTAGAATAAATTCTAAGTCATGTGCAGGTTTCCTCACAATATTTTCCTTCACTGTTTGTATTTCACTATTGTAGTTAAAGCCTACAAATGTACATAACTTAAATATTAAAGTCATTGGTGCATGCTGAGATTGGTACCCGCGACCTTCGGAATGAAGGCTGCACGCTCTAACCATTAGGCCAGCGAGCTACTCATAAAAAAATTACTTCATATTATTTAGTGCAAGTGAAAAATATTAGTAATTTTATTTTATAACAATTAGATTACAAACATATCAAGTGTTATGATACATGCCCAGCTAGAATTGTTGCTATATTTGTACACATCACTTTGATCTCTTCATCACTTAAATACTCAGCACCAAGTATTGCATTTCCCACTGCAATTGTCTCTCTCATGGTATTTGCTTTAATCCATATTCTTCCATTCATTCCTGCGGCTACTTCAAAGGGCCATTCATTCTTTAAGGACTCTATTAACAGACAGTTAGGACTTAAAATTTTTCTTATTAAATTCAGAGAACATTTAAAAACGAAACCATCTGATAAAACGCCCATTCGACCTTTCTTTCCGCTGGAATCGACACAAACCAATTCTGGCTCCATGTCCCTGCAAGCTACGAGCATTTTAGCATAAATCACATCACCTATTTGAACATCTGGTCTGTTTTTCTTAGTAGCTCCTTCAAAGGAGAGGTAAGAAAGTGATGCGGTCATGCTACTCCCGACGTCGACTCTGAATATATCACCTGCTTTTTGAACTACCACTCCAATAACGTTTTCTCCACGCGCTGGTACATATCGCTTCTGGTAGCTGTCTACCCAATACGTATTTGGTTTTTTCACCTTTAACATTCCAGCTTTAGTGATGTAAACCAAATCCTTTTCCTTCTGAAGGCCTGGGCCAATTATGACCTTTGATTTTTTACCAACTGTGGAAATCTCTTCGCAATAATCGCCAGGCAAAACAACATCTCCGATAGAGACCCTCATTTTCTGTTTTACAACATGAAGCACGCTATAATGACATACGTCAATTCGAAACTAAGAATTAGAATATGGTTTTTAAAAAAATAGACAAAAGCAAACAATTCTACTTTAAGGTAAATATCTGCGGAGGAGAAAGGGAGCAAAGATCTGAGACCCCACAATCTTTTATACCTTTTTGTTTACTAAGGGTTGTTTTGAGAGTAATAAAAATATAGCGACAATAGTAAATTGTACATGTCTATTCTAAAATATTTAGAAATCATTAACCATTACATTCTGTAAAAAAAATAAGAAAATAATCATTACTGAGAACTTAAAATAAATTTTTGTATATAACTTCTTGAATTTTTGAACTAAATCAATAAATCAGATGTCAGTGTCATACTTCCTTGGACATTGACAAGTGCACATGTGTTTGTTTATATTGTAGGGACGTACGACTAAGCAGTTTCTATTAAAATTTTAACTTACAACAATGCCGGCAATTATAGAAAACGATGTGCTTATATATAAAGGAAGCAATCTATTCCGTCAGAGGCTTTTATTATCCGTTTTAAGTGGAAAAGCAATTAAAATAGAAGAAATCCGGAGTACACACGATGATCCTGGTCTAAGAGAGTACGAAGTGAATTTAATACGTCTTTTAGACAAAATAACAAATGGCACAAGAGTGGAGCTTAGCGAGACTGGTACATCAATGTACTTTCAGCCTGGAATTCTTGTCGGGGGACAAGTAAATCACAGCTGTTGCGCACAAAGGGGAATAGGTTAGTATTATTACAACACAAATATTATAATGTACATATTCTATTAATGAGTTTTTTATATACGCCAGCCATAGTAGTGACTCATATAAACATGTTAAATATTAGTCATATATTTATGTTTAACAAATTAGTTATGAGGTTAGTTCTAGAGAAAGAAGAATTTTTTGAATTTTTTATTACTTGTAGAATTTTTAATATTAAGTCTGGTTAAGATTGTAGTACAAATTAAAATTAACAAATTAAGTACTGTTTAATAGAACTACAACTTTAATATTTTAACATGAATTATCTTGCAGGTTATTATTTGGAGGTCCTATTAGCTGTGGGTCCATTCTGTAAGGAACCTTTAAATGCTGTGCTTCAAGGTGTAACCCATCATGACCTGGATGTGTCTGTTGACAAAGTCAAATCCTCAGCGCTGCCAATACTGCTAAAGTTTATACTGGTTGATGATGGATTGGAATTGAAAGTAGTGAGGAGAGGTATAGTCATAAAATTATTGTACTAAATTGTCTTACTCTACTAAAAATATTACTGGTGCTTGGACTGTGGCAATGAAGATGTGCTATCAGCACATCTTTCTCAATTCATGGATATGTCATATTGAAATTAGTTTTGTTTTTAATATTTCTGATATTTTAAAATGTTCATAACAATTATGTTAATAAAGTCAGATTGTCTGTGCAAGAAATCAATTAATTAGATAATTTGACAATAAATTTTGATAGGATGGCAACACTGCCTACATCACTACTTATAAAATAATAACACTCTAGTTATGAAGTTGAAATAAAGTGATTATTCTTACAGGCGCACCACCACTCGGCGGCGGTGAGATAGTGTTCCGGTGTCCAGTGCGGCGCCACCTGCGGCCACTGCAGTGGACTAAGTGGGGTTTGGTCAAGAGGATACGCGGCGTCGTCTACGCGCTGCGCGTGTCCCCGACCATGGCCAACAGAGTAGTTGAATCAGCCAAGGGGGTATGTATATTATGATTGTTTATGACCATTTTATCTATGCTTTTGTAGTGATCATAATTTTTTTAACTTGTTATGTAAACAAAAACTTTGAAATTTGTTTTTTATTATTGAAAGTTTTTTATATACAATTTTTGAATATCAATCATATGATTAAAGAGATTTGAGTAGAGGTAACATTTACTCGAGTCATTATTACTATCTTTACATTTGTACAGACCAAGTCTTAGACTTTTTTCATTCCCGACTCCATTTATGATTGCGAGTTTCCTGGCAACCCCATGTAAATATAAAAATATAAATAAATATATGAAATTATTTATTTATAACATAACAAAGTACATATAAAAAAATATGATTTTAGAATTATAGAGGATACATAAAAAACTTATATATTGATAATTGTACAAAAGTTGTAATATTGTAATTGAAGTTATAGTTACAAAAATTATAGCAATAATATAAATAAAGGGGAATGCTGACTATCTTAGTTTGAATAATTGTTGAGTGATAAGTACTAAAGTAAAATTAAAAAAAACTTTATAAAATAAATCTGCCTGTTTCTTATCGTATGTCATTATATTTTGGTGGTGTATTTGACACTGCTGGATATGAGACCTCTTCAATTGGCAGGTGTGTGAGTGTGGCTCTGCACAAATACACATCTAGATATTATAAACTTGACTTTGATATAAAATCTCTCGCGACTCTAGAATTAAGCTACGCGACCCCATTTGGGGGCAGACCCAAGGTTTAAGAAGGCCTGGTTAAGTCATTGGAATCTCTTGTACATCAGCTATATACATATACATACACACACACATATATATATATATATATATATATGTCATATACTCGTATAAATTTTATTTATTTCACTCAAATCACATGCACTCAAGATGCTGAGGTGGCAAGTTATTATAGAGCAGTCCACAAACTTTATCTTGCAGTTGTCCTAAGTTGTATCAGCTGCAAGTTGTTGTTTTTGACGTTTTTATTAATACTTTGTAAACATGACCTCACTTAATATTAGTGATGAACTAGATAGCACTTGTCAAATAGACTGTCTGGAGATTAGTTCACTTGAAGAATGCAGAAGTCATTTCAGTAATGCTAGAAACAGTTTGAAAGGCCTTACTTTCAACATACGAAGCTATCAAAATAACATCGAAGACTTCATAACTGCTTTTAAACGTCTAGACACCGCCGCAGTTGACATCGTAATATTTACCGAGTGCTGGCTATTTGATGGCATCATTATTGAACCAATCCATGGTTATATAGTCCATCAATCCGCCTCACCAGTAAACAAGAGTGGTGGCGTTATTACCTACGTCAAAGATACATGGAACAGCGATATGGTACCTCATGAACACTATAATATAAACGATACCGACAATATCTTGATTGATATGGGTAGCGATATATCAGTTCTAGGGATCTATCGGTCTCCTGCATTTTCTAATACTGACCTATTTATTACATCACTCGACACCGTGTTAGAAAAAATTCGTACAAAAATAGTCATCATAATCGCCGGTGACATCGACATTCATATCAATGACCTAACAAATCATCAAGTTGCAAATTATTTGTGTTATGGCGTCCCACAGTGTGTGTCCCGCGATTACAAGGCCTACTAGAGGCGCATCATGTATATGTCCCCCTAATATTTATAAAATCTAATCTTACACCGTATGGTCTAATCCGCAAAGCAACTATCACCGATCACGCCTTGGCCTTGGCTGCAATACCAGCTAAAAGACAACAAACCGGCCACAACGTCCGTTATAAACAGAAAGTTAACTGGGAAGCAGTTACTTCTCATATTAAACATTTAAACTGGAAAATCATTTTTACTCAATCAGACGTTAACGCTGCGTCGCTGCAATTCACTGAGCTGATCACTCAGACAATTAATAGGTACACTAAGAATATACCAATAAGTCGCAGAAAAAACAATCTCAAGCCTTGGAACACTCCTGGACTGATAAGATGTATGAAGCATCGGGATAAATTGCATCTTGATAGCCGAGCCGAACGGAACAACCGAGAAGAACAACTGATTGATTTATAGCAGATACAGACATTTCGGCCGTACGCTCCTTCGTATAATTAAAAACGCCCATAACACAAACGAAATTAACAAAATTAAAGATAACCCACGAAAGCTTTGGAATACAATAAAGGGTATAAGCTTTAGCCAAATACTAGAAAATAGTGTCCAAAAACTAATTATTAAAGTTATACTTAACAAGCCTCTTCGTTATCCAACTGACAACTTATATTATATAAAGATTTCCGATTTTACGTGTTCGCCAGCTTTGCGTCACCAACGCGACGCTTGACGCACGCGGTGCACACATGCCGGTAGTGCACGGCACTACCCAGTCGTAGGAATAGTCGGCAGGAATAGATACAACGGAGTTGCAACTCCAACAGTAAGATTTGAATTATCTAAACGCTGCCCTTGCTACTCGCACACCTCCCCCCCCCCCCACACACATATATATAACGGTTCGATGGAAATCGTAAACCTAAAGCACTGCTCGGTACCAAAGTGCAAATTTTTATTGAAAAACCTTCTCTACAGCATGTCATATGAAGAAACAGAAAGACTAATCAAATAAATGCCACCCAGCGAACACAACACGCACGCACGCACGCACGCACGCACGCGCCTCAAATATATATATATATATATAAAATATTTTTTTTGACACTCCTGGCGGGACTTCACAAGTTAGGGTGCTGAAACACAAGCCGCGCTTAGTTCAGGCCGAGCGAATGAAATCATTAGTCAACGAAGAGACAATTAGGATATTCTGTCACTAACTGTAACACCTGCCTATAAAATGGCGCTGCTTAAGATAATATACACTGCACCACGTGGTGCTGATTACCTTGACACATATGTTCAAGTCTCATTGTTCCAGTAATTAAATTAGCTGCAGCACCTTTCAAACCGGAATACTCAAATTTTTGCATACTACTATTTCATGGCAGGAACACATGTTGCGGCACCTAGATGGTCTTCAGCAACAAAATGTTCCACTGATAACATTATATCAGCAATTTAAACGATTTTAGATAGAGGGCCCGATAACAGTGACTACCTTCATTTGCTAACTCTTGACGTGGAAGTCATCTGGTTGCACTGATTATAGTCTACTTCTTTTGTGTTATATGATACTGACAAAAGTACTCATTTTATATAAAACTATTTCCAAATTTCACAGTAAAATTATAATGAAGGCGTGGAAGACGAGGCGCGCTCGGCCAGACCACTCCAAAATATTAAATGCTGGAACATTTACAATATGAGGGTGGTGGATAGACTGGGGCTTCCAACACCCTCATGATTAACCGATTCCGAATTACGATACCTCGCCACTATATAAACTCTACACGGAATCGAACCAGGGACATATTCTTGTTATAAAGCTTTAAGCACTGTGCCTTGGAAGCAGTTAAAATATCTAAGATTGAAATTATCTGAAAGAAAAGTTCTCAAGGTTTTTGTTTGAAAATATTAATTTTCTATTTCAATAGGTAATGCTTAAGTTCCTCCCCGACGTGTATATTAACACGGACCAGTGTAGAGGTCCCAACGCCGGCAAGAGTCCAGGGTTCGGAGTCAGCCTCGTCGCTGAAACAAACGAGAAGACCTTCTACTGCGCCGAAGCTGTGAGTTTACTTATTTATATTATTAGCCGTACTATAATATTCATCATCATTAATAGCCAATATACGTCCACTGCTGGACATAGGCCGCCCACAAGGATCTCTGCATCGACCGGGCCGGGCCGCGTTGCTCGTATCCGCTGGGTGGCGGCGACTCTCACCAGATCGTTGTACTACCTTGTGGAAGGCCTCCCGACACTACGTGTACCGGTACGCGGTCGCCGCTGGAGGACCTTACTGCCCCATCGGCAGTCGGTCCTTCGAGTGATGTGGCCTGCCCGCTGCAGCTTAAGTCTAGCAACCCTTTGGGCTGTGTCGGTGCCCTTAGTTCTTTTGCGGATCTCCACATTTCTGATTCGATCGCGCAGAGGAACTCCGAGCCCTTTGGCAATGGAGGTGGCTATTATATATATATATATATATATATATATATATATATACAGCTTTACAAAATATATATTCAAGTCAGCTCAGTTTGGTCGGCGGTTGAACACTTTGAAGGGTCGCGGGTTCGATTGCCAATGAGCTTGAGATTCCTGTAAACGTCGACATGATGAGGAAATCGTTGTTTCAAAACATAAAAACAATGTCATTCAAAAGCATGTGATATTAATCAATTCCCACTTAACGGCGAGGCCCCCGTCCTCTCCACGTGGGTGAAGGTTCCAAGTCCCAGCTGTGGGAATGTTAAAAAGGTAGATAAATTAATTATAAATAATAAACATTTAGAAATCATCACATTCCGGCAGCGGAGAAACTTCGTTACCGGAAGACGTTGGTAAGGAGTGCGCGTTGAAACTCCTGGACGAAGTGTACCGCGCTGGCGCTGTGGACTCCTCGTTCCAGTGGCTGGTGGCGCTGTGGATGGCGCTGGGGCAGAAGGACGTCAGCGAGTGTGTTGTGAGTTCAATTCTCAACATGAATACAATATTCTCAATTAGAACAAGTCTTTAGAGAGTACACCAAGAAAAGAGCTGATAAGTATACAGACAGCTTCCATGGCGTGGAGGCTTGCTGTGGAGGCTTCTAGCTTGACCTTGGTGGTTTCTAGCTTGCCCCCGACGGTTTCTAGCTTGATCTTGCCGGTTTCTAGTTTGATGATAAAGATTTCTAGCAGGGACTTGACTTTGTACGTTTCTAGTTTTATTTGGGAGCCACAAGTTGTAATGTTCGCTTGGTGATTGGGTTTTCTAGCTTTTGTCTTCAAGAAGTATATTTTTGATTTCTATATAAATAGCATATTCAATGTCTATTACTGTTATGTCTAGGTATAGGGCTGATTTATTTTAGATCGATGTAGACTCGGATGACATATGCAGATACTGTTTTTTTTGTTAGTTGGATAATAGATGAAGATGCAATGTTAGTCTGATGAATTATTCCATTATATCTGATTATGAATTATTGCACAGGTGGGACCGCTATCGGACTACACAATAAGTTTCCTGCAACATCTGAAGGAGCTCTTCGGTGTCATGTTCAAACTGGAAGTGTTGAGATCCGATCTTGATGACGAGGTCTCAGATGAAGAAGATAATACGCCCAAGGCCCAGAGGGTCAAAATGACATGCGTCGGTATTGGATATGTAAATATTAGTAAAAGGACTCTGTAATAAATGATGTTAATAAAATGTCTTTTCATTATGTAAACAAGTTTTAGTTTTACGTGGGGGAAATGCCTACGCATACTCGTCCTCGCGGGGGCAAGGACGGGTTATGTCGGACTTGCACCGACTAAAACCTCCACGATGTTCTCGACTTGTCGCCATATGGCAAGGGTCACGGGTACGGCTTGGTGCCTTTGTCCGCGACCCTTACCGGCGCGGGCCGCTTGCGCAGCCCCTACTCGGTAGGGAGTCCTCCTGCAGGGCGCGTCTGAGCATGCAGCGCGCCCTTATCTCGGCCTCCTTTGTGCAGAAGACGGACTCCCCCGAACCCGTCGCCCAGAGACCACGGGAGCCCCGGGAGATATCCTCTCCGGGCTCCCCGCGGCAGACAGATGTTAGGCCCGCCGCTACCCGTTAGCGGCCGCGGAGGATAGGGAGAGCGGCGCATCGTAATACCGGCACTCCTCTTCCCCCGCGGCCCCACCGCCGCCGCATCGCCGGTGCGACACCGGTTGCTCGCGGAGGATACGTCCTCCTCAACCCCACCTCGGCTGCAAGGGCGGTTTTATACCGCCTCTCCCGCAGCAGGCAGCAGAAAGTCGCCCCCGGACCCCGGCCGCTCCGGTGAGCTTCAGTTATCCCAACCGGTGTTCGAACCTGGAGCAGCCGCTTCGGCTGGCCCTTCGCCGCGGGCAGACCGGGTGTATTCCGCTTAGCTTCACCGTGTTGGGCCCCACGGTTACTAAGCCCCTCCGCCACGACAAGGCGGGAACCCGTTGGAGGGGGTGATCTTCACTTATCTAATGATTCATATTGGTGTGAATCTGGTTTGGACAGCGTCTGTCATCAGCCGATAGACGACTACAGCTGGATTTAGATATTTTTTGAATTTCGTATATCTTTCATTTTATTTTTAATCATCATCAGCCAATAGATTCCACTGCTGGACATAGGCCTCCTCCAAAGATCTCCACATACAGTCAGCATGGCCTTCGGTACCGCTGGGCACTTGGGGCTGTCGTATGTAGGGGTTCATGTGAGGGGATATAGGCAACTTCCCACCACGCTGGCCTTATGCGAGTTGGCTGGAGTCAGAGCCACCAGCAGGTTAGAGGTTGGCTTGGGTTCCGTGAGTTGTTGTGCGGGACCCCTTACAGCCGGGACATCCATCATTACCCAATGGTAATAAGCAGTTCTTTTAGGCCTTTTTAATTTATAATAATTAAATCCATGGTGTTTGAGAGCAACATAAATATACTTTCGTTTAGAGCGAGTTTCGCTTGAGTCTACTTTAAACAGATCGGAACTATTATACAGACACTAAGGAATAGGGGAAAATAGTGTATATCATATTAACTGTCGCTACTGTCAATCTCTTCTGTACAGAATAACAGCTGCGGTGGTTAATTTTGTGTCGTGGTATTCAAGTAACTATTATTCAGTCGTCAGCGCCTTGTTATTTAACAGGATTTATATCTGACGAGGCCCTGATGGCCAAATAACGTCCGCATAACCATGTAATTGCTCAGCCTATTATCTGAACTTTACCAGACGCTATAGCGACTTTAGTAAACCTTCATGATCTGGCGCAGAAAGCATATTGCTCTTATTATAATTATGTCATATATTTTATAATACATATACTATTTAACTATAACCAGAAGCAAAGGCATCCCATATTACCACTGTGGCATTAAGTAAGATGCAATGCAATTATGCAGCAAGTGTTGAGTGGATCCCCCGGACAGGTTCCCGCCTTGTCATGACGGTGGGGCTCACTAGCCGCGGCTTGGTTATCCACGGTGAAGCTAAGAAGAACCTACCCGGCCGGACCGAGACGTAGAGTCAGTCCGAAATGGCCACTCCAGGTGAGCTTACCTCGGATGTGTGCCGGTGGGGCAGCTTGCTCCTGGAGGTTGCAAGGTACTGTTCGCAGCCGTGATGCGAAGTGCACGGCAAGCATCCGCCGTAGGGAGTCGGAGAATTTTTCTTTCTTGGCCCTCATGACCTCTAGGTGACGGATTCGGGGAGATCCGTTGCCAAAGTAAGAGGCCGAGAAAACAGTTGTTAAGAAAAAAATGTCGATTAAAACTTTCTTTCTCTTTATAAACCTCCTGTGTCAGGATTGCTCGATTAATGAAAAGACCTGAATGTAACTGAGTATTGTTTATTTATTTCTAATCACATAAAATTAATCTTAAAAACTATATCGTTTAAAATAATTAAGGCACATTTCGAAATACGTACATTTATACAATTTATACATGCCTGTAATACAAACGTAGCTAGTGGTCGGATACAAACTAAATAGAAAAATGTACATTGACGTGTGAGTGTTGCAATATAAATTATGAGCTTTATTGCAAGGTATAAAAATACAAAAGTATATAAAATTTTCGCAAACTACAAGCTACAAGAGCTATTTTAGTTTAGCTCAAAATATTAATTGGCAGTGTTTAATAAATTTTTTGTTAGGCCTCTGTTTGTGTTTACTTTTGCCTTTACAAGTTACAACGACTATCCTCATTAATAATAATTTTGACTTAGCTTTGAATATTATAAAAAACAAGAAGTCATTTTCATTACTAAAAGTAATAATATTAAAGAACTTTAACACCCTACGCAAGTAAATGTTTCGAATTTCAAAAAAGTTTATCTATCATATATCATCAATGTTTAATATAATTTTGACAATAAAAATATTTATTATCACAACTATTTTGTTTTAAATGTTGATCAAATAAGTGTTGAAAGGAACTATGCTCGTGATGTCACATTAAGAAATCGATTAAAAAAGTATTCGATTTTGAATCAAGATAATTTTTTCTTACAGTTACCGCTTTTATAAAAGTTGGTAACTATCTGATATGTTTATTTATGAATCCTGCTCGTGACACCCGAGTCCCGCTGACCAGTTGCAGATGCCGCCGACTGGATCGAAGGACAGGCCCTTGGGGCAGACGTACTCCCAGCCGAGCAGCGCGCCGCTCTCCATGCGCGCGCACGATATGAACTTCTTACACGACGACGGATGCGGGAAGTTGCCGATGTCCAAGCACTCGATTGTTCCTGATCAGATAGATCTGATTATAATCACTGTTATACAATAACGCACATTTTGTATCAACTATAAAAATGATAGAAAATTTGATTTCAAATCGCAGCACATACTTGCGATTGGATTTTTTTTTTATTATACAAAGCGATGGGACGGACGAGACCTTCACCTGAAGGTTAGTGATACGCCTGTCTATAACATGGCGCTGGTTACACTGTGTACAGCACCACATTGCGCTTATCGCTTTGAGACAGTATGTTTAACGTCGTAACCGCAGTAATTTCACACCGCCCTTAAAATCGTAATAGGCGCTGCGGTGGCACCCGGACGGTCTGCAGCAACAGAGACCACCGAGACCTACCGCCAGCAAATTACACTTTATTTTAATTTTCCACGATTTTACCCGTTAGTTTTAGTATTCTACAAACTCATCGAATCATGATGACAAAATGTACAAGGTTTTATGATCAACCTAAAATTGAAACTCATATAGAGTAGATAGAAAATTGTTCTTTAAAATTATTATTTCCTTTGGGATTGAAATTAAGAAAAAAATATAGTCTTTGTTTTCTTTCTTTACTGCTCCTACACTTTTTGAGTGGAAAAATCATTCCAAACAAATAAATCACTCGCCTTCAGTTAGAATTTTTGTCATCATTATAATCAGATTCAGCGGTGGACGTTTATCGGCTGATGATAATGATAATCAGATTCCCTTTGCTGCAAAATTATCTTATAAACCATAGATAGTATACAATCGTCGATCTAAAACAAGCTGGTAGCTATATTTCCTGCTAGTTAATTGTCGAAAGTAAATTTCGTTTATTCATTAAATCATCGTTAATTAACACGCATTCATTACTCACCCTTCGCATGGAGCACCACTTTCGTGCCCTGCTGGTACCTCTGCACCACTTTCTCTTCACTGTCGTCGTAGTAGTCGTAGTTGGCGATTGGTTTTATCACTCTAGCAGGTTTTGTTATTTCGACCTTCTCAATGAACTTCTGTTCTTGCGTAATTTTTGGTACTTTCACCACCTTCACTTTTTGTACTTTGCGAACTTTATCAAATGGTTTCCTCGATATCACCCTTCGGGACTTTGGTGTCGTGGTAGTCGTGGTAGTTGTGGTAGTCGTGGTTGAAGAACTTGGTTCAGCTGTCGATGAGATTCTCCGGTAGATCGTTTTCTTTCTGGTTATTTTTCTGGTGGTGGATGTGGGTTGCATTGTCGTTACCGGCGATAAGTATTGGTATTCATCTGAAAAGGTTGTTTATATTAATTAATTTTAATTATTTTGTGTCCAAATTTTAACTCTGTGCATGTGTTGACAAAATTAACTTACCGTCATAGGTTTTTGTGACAGGCGAGGCTAGGAGGTATTCTCTAGTGAAATACGATGGATCCTGGCTTTGGCCGTATCCTGCTGTCGAGTAGCTAAAGTCATCTACGGGGCCTGAGACAAACTTCCCTGTTGTACTTGGGTATTGAACAGAAGAAGGACTCACTTCTGGATATTTTTCTTCACTACTGTATCCGACGGTGGAAGGATTCACATCTTGAACAATCCCCGTGTATTGTGCATTAACATTCGAATAATGTCCTCTTGATACTTTATTTTCTGCAAATTCTGTGCTTAAGAACTCCTTGAGTACTCCTTTTTCAGTCGACTCCTGGTATAAAGCGGTAGATGGATTTCTACTGCGAGATATTTCAGAATATTTCTTGTTCGTGTACCTTTCGATTTGTGGCGTGTCTGTTATCTGTTCAACAGTCTTTATGGATGGACTTTGTGTGAGCGATGCTTCTGTAAATCTTTCGATAATTTCTGTGAATCCGGTGGTTGGTCCAACGTTTTCTCCCTCTGACGTAACGTCACCCGTAGTCGTATCAGTGTACCTAGTAACGGGAGGTCTTGTTCTACGTGGCACGCTGGTATATCTCTCGCTGGTGGCTGCTAGTCCCAATGTGGGAGTTGATTCTGTTGTGTACTGTTCGCTGCCTGTGTAGCTGTACGTTGAAGGTCTTCTTCTACGCGATGATACTGATTTATCGGTAGCTGCCGCCACCGTTTCCGTTGGATTGGCATTTTGTACAATTTCACTGGTATATTTAACGGTTTCTGTATACGCGTTCGATGATGGTCTTCTCCTTCGTGATACTTCTGTATATCTCTCATTTTCTGTTGTATACCCTAAAGTGGGATTTGGGCTTTGTAACGCATCTATCGTGAATTTTTCGGTTTCGGTCGTCGTTGTGGACGGTTTCCTTCTGCGAGATATTGACGTGTACCTGTCGCTTGTATCAGTATAAGTATTTTCAGGGTTGAGATTTTGCTGCGTGGTAAAACTTTCACGTGTGTTGGTATAACTGTTTGGTGTTCTGGTGCTGATTGGTACTTCAGAGTAATTCTCGCCTGTACTCGTGTAACTCGTCGGTGTTTGTTCTTGTGATATTCTCGTATTTTTGTCGTCTTCCGTTATATATGTCGGAGTGGATGGAATTGTCTCACTTGTTATTTCTGCGTATTTTTCACTGCTGACGGTGAATCTGTTTGAAGGTCTCAAATTCTGTGAAGTAGCAGTGTATCTAGTTGAATCAAAATATTCACTTGTAGAGGGTCCTGCAGTTGCAGTGTCACTGAATCTATCACTTGAGTCTGAATATTTTCGTGTCACACTTAAATCTTGTGATATTCCGGAATAACCACCATTTGTATTCAAATATCTACTAGTTGAAGGACTAGTCGTCTTAGGAATTTCGGAATACTTATTCGCTCCTTCGAAAACGTCTGTGGGGGAAAGAGTAGGGGGGGTACTAGTAAATTGATCTATTCCAGTAGTAGTAGTAGAAGGTCTTCTACCACGAGACCTACCAGTAACTGTACCATACTTATCACTTGTTTCTAAATATTTAGTGGTGGCACTTGAGTCTTCGACAATTCCAGTATATCCATTGTTACCATCTAAATATCTATTAGTAGACGGATTTATAGGAATAGAGATTTCAGATAGTTCTTTGCTTGTGGCAACGAACACATCCGTGCGGGAAAGAGGTTGAGACGTTCCCGTAAATTGATCTAATCCGCTAACAGTAGTAGGTCTTCTACCACGAGACCTACCAGTACCTGTAGCATACTTATCACTTGTTTCTAAATATTTAGTGGTGGCACTTGAGTCTTCGACAGTTCCAGTTAATCCATTGTTACCATCTAAATATCTATTGGTGGACTGATTTATAGAAGTAGAAATTTCAGATAGTTTTTTACTTGTGCCAACGAACACATCCGTGGGTGAAAGAGGTTGAGACGTTCCCGTAAATTGATCTAATCCGCTAACAGTAGTAGGTCTTCTACCACGGGACCTACCTGTGGGAATTATTGTTTGCGCTGATTCACTGGAGCTTACGTATCGGCTCGTTGGGGTTACATCGTAAGAGAGTCCACTATATTTATCTACTGTGCTTAAGTACTGTATGGTGGATGGAGGCGATTTAGAGTATTTTTCCCTCGTGTCATGGTATCGGTCTTCTGTTGGATTAATGTTATGTGTCGCTGTGTTTGGTTCAGTAGTACTCAGATATCTAACGGTCGATGGGCCCAAATCGCGTGATACTCCGGACAAGCCCGGGTTGATAATTGTTGGAGCGGTGAATCCTGATGGTTTGGAAGCCACGAAGCCACCTGTTGAGGGCAGTACAGTATCTAGCAAGTCATTTGAATATAGACCCGTGGATGTTGGGATATAGTTGTTTGTTGGATTGTTATAGCTTGGTGTTGTGGAGTAAGATTTAGGATATGACGGTGTCTTTGTAATCTCTTGATGGTATTGCGTGTATTTTGCTTCTAGGGTATCTCGCATCGGAGGGCTTCCATTGGGTTTATCGTCGTATTCATAGTCCGGTATGATTGGTATGGGTGCTTCCAGGAGCTTGTGTGCAGCGAGCGCTATAGCTGTTTCTGCATTAAAGCCTGTGAAACATTAAAAGCAATGGTCAACTTATATAGACAGTGAAGCTCGCCAAGTTCATCAGACAACATTGTATTAAAATGCTAAAAACAAAGGTTCTTACTTTCTGCTGTGTATTTTGCTTCTGTTGTTGGATCGATGTCCACGTCGTAGGCTTCTTGCGTCTTGAGTCTAAGCGCTTCATCTAACTGATTTTGCTTAAAGTTGGAGCTGTATTTTTTGCTCTGTCTCTTTTTCTCTTCATCGTTGCTAGCAGAAGGATTTTGATCTTGTTCATCTTTAAGAGAAACCAACGGTCGTCTTTGGACTTTTGGATTCTCCTTTTGTTCAGAACGCGCAGTTACAGACACGTCATCTGTTATGTCTGGAACATGAAAGTAATCAGATTTTGGATATATTTTGGACTTGTGACGGTTGCGGGGACAGTTAGTTGAATTTTTATTATTGTGATGAGTAAATAAGAAAACGTTTCATCAATCATCATCATACTTAGGATTTAGCTGAGTTATAATAAATAAATATTTCTCACCGGTCTCATCGATGTCTTGTAGATATTCGTCATTTTCTAGAATGTTGGTGGTGGCCTGAGTCGTGGTCGTTGTGGTGGTGGTGGAGGTGGGGCTGAACCTAGTATTGGTAACGGGCCGCCGACGGCTCGCCAGGCGGAAGGGTCGACGTGATACTGCTGAAGCAGCTGTTGTGGTTGATATAGCCTTCGTTGTTGCTGTTGAAATAAAAAAAAAGTTTTTATCAAATATGTTATATAGTATTCTTATACTGTAAATCCGCCGCCATAACAGCGTCTAGTTGTTATCATATGAGAGCTGGAATATTCTGGACGCTTGTCACCACCTCGGGCCTCATTGCTACTTAACACTGAAATTGAAGTAAAAAATTGCCATTTTTTAAAAACTATTTAAAAAAGAACTTTTAATATGCAGTTAAATCATTCATACACTTGTAATGGTACGTCAATGAGAATGTAACCTAACCAAGGCGAGGCCTGCCAGGAAGTGTCGGTTGACTCAGAAGCTATTTACATAAAAACTATGTCAGTAATTCTTTACGCGCGTTGCAATATTCAAGGTGAAGTATTTACACAACGTTAAGAGCATAAATGGTAAGTTAATATTAAAATGGTAAACGGTGTAATGGAAAACGGTAAAAATTGAGTATGTCGTAATTATTAAGCGACGTAAAGGATCTATGTGGAAACGGATTTACAGTGTGTGATGATAATTTTTTTTTCTTTTGCTAAACAGTGAGATGAGCGGGATGTTCACCTGATGGTAAGCGATACGCTTGCCTATAACAAAGCATCCTTAGTTAGGATGATATATATAAAGCGATGAGTATAACATGGCATTAGTGTGAGATATACGTTGTTAAGCCTAGTTTTCTTAGTAATCATTAGCTGCAGGGCCCTATAAGCCGGGACAGTAACGTTTGCACATTACTGTTTGTCGGCTGTAATAGGAGCTGCGGTGGTAACTATCTAGAGGTCCCCGGCAACAGAGCCGTATCACCAGTAGAATTTGGCGGTGACGGTACTTCTTAAATCATTGGTTCTCAAAAAACTTTATTTCTGATATAAAAGTTACTTTTATAATAGTTTTCAAGTATGATATGACAAAATTTAAGCTATCATCATCATCATGAGCTGATAGGCGTCCATTGTTGGACATAGGCCTCCCGCAAAGATGACCACATCGATCGGTCCTCAGTGAGCATGGCCTCCGCTGCTGCTGTTCATGCGGCGGGATTTGCGCCACTTTCTACCGTACTGGCCCAATGCGGGTTGTTGTGAGCCAGAGTCTCATTTGTTGATTAACAGGGTATACCACGAGCGGGTGAGGTTGGCTTGGGTTCCGTGAGAATGGGGTCGTTGGCGGTCAAGGTGAGGGTATTCGTCGCCTTTTAAAGTGGGTTGTGTTCCGAACGGAGATCCGGTGACTTCGCCAAAGGTGACCCCCGAGGGGGTTCTAGTAAGGAAAAATCTCCACATAACATTGAATTCTCTCCAGAAGACAGAGTACCTTTTCGAAGATTTACCCTCCGAAAGGCCAAATCAATGTGAATCTTTGGGGCACGCCTATGTCCCGCAGTGGACGTATCATATATGATGAGAATGATGATGTAGTTTGTAATCGTCAATTACCTAGAAACATTAGTGTACGAACATTACTGCGTTCCGGTTTGAAGGACGATGTAATTGGTTAGATGACTGCGATAATACAGTGTTATACTTCTCATATCTCGTAGGTACGGCACGAGTACACTCCGTACTACTGTCCACGCCATTACTCGATTTGAGAAGTTTCACCTCCAGGTGAATATCCGCTTGTGAGTAGCTTCGCCGGATAAAAAGCAGCCAACTTACTACTCCTAATGCTTTCATAGTACTTTCCATGTAGTCGTCGAGTAAGGAAAGCGCCTATTAATGCCACACGAGAACCTGTTCACTTCTGTATAAGGCTCCCACGAGCTCGACTCGATGCGCTTTGATTCGCTTCTTATAATTACGTACTTTCTTCAAAGATTTCACCGGCAAGAGGAGCTCAAACTATCCGCCGCTTTCCTTTTCTCTATTTACAATGTCCTGACTTTTTTTTAACTGGAATGTGACCACGATGCGACCGGGGGGAGCTGGAGCAGCCGACGGGCAGAGGGGGAGGGGTAATCGGTGTACAGTCATTATCTTATATTATATAAACGATGAAAGTACGTCTGTGCGGCCGTCACGGGTGGCGGGCGGCGGCCGGCGGGCGGCTTTCTCCCCATCTCCTCGGGCGGCTGAGTCATCAGCGGACGCAGCCTTTGACGATGACTCGAATAACAATACTGCCGCTATAGCTTAGTGGCCAGCTTGCTGTGTGACGGAAGTCCCCGGTTAGTTTCCGGAACCACATGGAATGGAGTTTGTAGGTTAAATAATACCATTGATGCTTTTCTCTGATAATTTTTACTGGTGGTAGATGTCTGTTGCCGGAGACCATCAAGGTCGGTACCACTGTATCTCCTCTTGTAGCCGACAAATAGTACTGTGCAAACATTACTGTGTTCCGGTTTGAAGGGCGTTGTAGCTAGTGCAATTACTGGAGACAATATCTTATGTCTCACGGCGACGAGCGTAATGCGGTGCTATGAATGCCATCTTAATTAGCACCACGCTGTTATGAGCGGGCGTATCACTTACCATTAAGTGAACTTTCAGCTCGTCTCATTGCTCGTGACATATTTCCATTACAAAGACACAGGCAGAGTTATTGTGGTCAACGGATGTATTCTGTCTTAACGTCTATTAGTTATAGTCATAACTTACTTAGTTCCCATATGCTTAAGCATAAACTTATTTAGAAATGAAAGAAAATGTTTAATTAGTATAATTAGTAGCCTCTCGGACGGTAAGCAACGAGTCTGCGGCCTCGCGGTAATATACCAGCAGCTTTCTCTTTGAACAAACAGAACAATTTGTTTTACTCACGCCTCAGCTTCACGCGGCTAACTCTTCACATTATTCAAGTTACTAATAATAAACATGAATTTTATTCATTTTTCTACTGGTATTAAGTAAAGCAGATATACATACACAAGCTTTTTTTAGTCTGTGTAGTTTTTAATTAATATCTAATTATTATGTTCGTCGCCCGTTTTCCTGCTCATCACACACTCGCAACTCCCTCTGGGGAAGAGATTTTATAAAATCCATTCTCAGCTGATCTACACTCGTCAAAAGGAATATTGCTACCAAATGTCCAGTCTCCAGCCCTTATGGGTCCAGAGATATCCTGATGAGTCTCTATGTATGTATATATAATATAAAACATTGTTATGATAAAACAACAACAATATTCTCATTTCATTTCCCTCCAGCCGACTTTATCGTGTAATAGTAATAATGATTGTATTTATTTGTCTTAAAACTCAATTGAGGTTGAACGAAATATTCAGAGAATCTCATCATCAGCCGATAGACGTCCGCTGCTGAACATAAACCTCCTGAAAGATCGCAGCGTCAAGCGGGTTCACGCGACCTTCGCTTGTAAGCGTTCGTACGGTGGGATTGGGCCATTTTCACCACGCTGGCCCAATATAGATTGGTAGGAGCCAGAGCCTCGTTTGTTGATTAGCAGTTCACTACGAGCAGACGAGGTTAGCTTGGGTTCCGTGAGTTGTGGTGTGCGACCTCTTACACCTCAAGAGAATCTAATGTTAGACAACAAGTCCAGGGCTTACATTTTAATCAGGAACTTTACTCACACGGGGCATTTGGATCCCGACGTACTAGTACAACATCTATTATGTATATATATGGTGACATGGTCCTCCCGTCAGGTGGACCGACGACATCATCAGAGCAATTGGAAGTAGGTAGATGCGAGAAGTTGAGCGGAAGACATTGGGGTAGGCTTATGTTCAGCGGTGGAGAAACGAAGGCTGACATGATGATATATATATAAAGAGAAAACGAAATATAGTTTGAGAAATTTAAAAGTAATAATAAACTTGAAGAACTCACATATCATGGAAAAGATCAAGAACAATTTGATGATGATGATGATCTGGCCCAAATCATTAAAACAACTAAAACAATGATGTGAATTGTAATTAACAAAAAGATCAAGTCAAGTTTGAGGTTAGAAATATGTTATCCAACGAAGTGACGAGACGGCACGTTCACTTGATTTTAAGTGATAAGTGATACGTGATACGTCCGCTCGTAATAACATGCCGCTCGTTAAGATGATACAATACACCAAATTGTGATCGTCGCCTTAGACATGTCATAATTATTCTCTGTACCCCAGTAACTTCTCTGGCTACAGCGCCTTTCAAACCGGAATATGATAATGTTTGTGCACTACTGTTTGTCGGCTGGTTGTAATCCAAAAACATCATAAGCGTTATCACAGATGGGCCGATGTTATCGGACGGCGTGAATCCGGTTCGCGAAACAAAATGGCGTTTTGCGAAGCGGCAAATGTTCCCATTGTTCGGGCGCCAAGCAGGAAGTGCGGAAACAGTCTGATTGTGAAGAGAGCTCTGCTTTATTCATACTCTCTGTAAATGTAGCTATGTGTGTACTGTTCATATATGATCATCATCATCGGCCGATATACGTCCACTGCTGGACATAGCCTGCCCCAAAGATCTCCACGTCGATCCGCTTTGCTCGTATCCAGTGCGTTATGTGATGGTTCATATATATACATTTACGACTAAGGTGTTCCCTACCTGTTGTACAAGGCCACTAAAAGGGTCTTCAGGTTCGTGGGCTTTGAGGGTGGGGGCCCGCAGAGCTCAATAAGCGAGCCTTACGAGGACGGCAAATGCATGGTGATCTTGTATTTGCAGTACCACAGCGTTGGTGCTAAGGAGGGCTTTGCTCTTCCGTGGGATGTTTTAGCCAGAGTGCGGAGGGACACAGGTGCGTCGGGTACGAGATTCCAAAGCCCCTACTAATGCACTGACGGAGACCACCGACGGGGTTTTTGTGGGTAGAAGCCCCACATAACCTTGTCTTCCCCCAGAAGCGAGGTATCTTTTAAGAAATACTCCCCCGCGATAAAAACTTTATTCAGAACCATATCTCTGAAAGCACAACTTCAGCAGACTTGAGTTTGGTAGGAATATTCCTTTTGCCGAGTACAGGTCATCTTTTATGAAACGTTACCCCCAAAATGTATTGCGGGGGTGTTAATAACGGGGAGTGGTTCGGAGGGCTGCAGGTTGCAGGGCGGGAATATTTCTGATAAATTTCAAATCTAATTCTATATTATGACCAGCATAACGAGCGAGGTACAGCTAGTTGAAGATCTTCAAAAAAACAATATTTATTTTACTCCTTTAGGTTTACGTCTGTGTGCACGTTTCTGAGGGAGGGTCCAACCCTCCTAAGTACCATCATTGATTCATACGCTGCCCCACTCGATTCGCTTATTGAGAGATAAGACTCAAGACTCGCGCAACACCTAGACCCTTTCGGTCGCCTTCTGCGTCAGGCAGGGCTTACCTTAGTCCTGTTCTTACTAGCCCGAGACTATGAAGCTGAGTACACATGTACCTAGACGATCTCCGGCAACAGAGACTCACCACCAGTAAAGTTTACATTCGGTCTCCCGTTAAAGGTATTCTCTAATGATCGGACCTCAATCAGCGCCACTGCGAAAGGTTCAGCAATGCTTACACTACGATATATAATTCAAATGTTACACAATACCATTCTCGTACGCAACATCACGTATTACGCAGACTCGTGAGCGATTTCAGTGTGTTTTTTCTTCTTTTCCATAGGACAATTCCGCGGCAATTATGTTATTAATGTGGCAAGCTTGTACGCCTTTGTCGGCCATCTTAGTTCGTTGTCTATGGTGCACCTGGTGCAATACTGCGAGAGTTTATGTCACACGTACTGAATACATGCCAACTAATAAGCTCGGCCAGACAAAGAACGCCGTGACAGTTCTGTTTGTAAGGCAATCGTGCACGCTGTACCAGCGGTCGGCAACCTGCGGCTCCTGAGCAGTTTGGTGTAGTCATCATTTCCATCCGTAAGCCACTTACACGTACATTGCGCCGACGTCGCCCCTGCCGCGCCGCTGTTGAATTTGTTTACTCTATTGTTTGTTATTGAAGTACGCGTCGTTGGTAAATGTATAACTGTTTAAATTTTTTTGTTTAAATAATAAGTAATTATTTAATATTACCGTACACATATATTATATAATTTATTACGAAAGAACACTATCCGTTTATGAATAATTAAAACAGATATTTTTTTTAAAAAAACTTATCTATGGCACTATCATATTGTTGTCAAGAAATACTTGTGGCTCTTTGATAACCTTGAAATTTTATAATTTGTCATTTTAGATTCTGACTCAAAAGGTTGCCGTGCCCGGCGCTACACTATCGCGGAGAGGTGCAGATTGGATTCCAAGTGGGCATGACCTTAAGCTGATGGAACATGTGACTAAACTTTCCATCAACCCTCACTTCACCAGTGTGGTGAATATATGACTCTATCCTATGTAAAAATGCTTTTTACTAGATAAACATAGTAGTAAGCTTTATAGAAAAAATGTAATTATTTTTTTTTTTATTCAATTAAGTGATGAGACGAGCGGAACGTTCACTTGATGGTAAGTGATACGTTTGCCCATAATAACGTGGCGTTAGTTACAATGATATATATGATGCACTGCTCCACATTGCATTCGTCGCCTGACACATAAGATATTGTCACGTTACCCTAGCAATTAAACTAACTACAGCGCCCTTCAAATCGAACCAAATTAATATTTGCACAGTACTATTTAGCGGCAGAAATAGGAGCCGCTGTGGTATCTAGCCGGTCCCCGGCAATCGAGACCTACCAGTATGTAGTAATCAATAATCCGCCGATAGGCGTCCACTACTGAACATAGTCCTCCCAACAAAGATTTCCACATCGATCGATCCTGCGCTGCCGGCATCCAGCGGCTTCCCATACTAGAAGCTGTCCACTGTAGGGGTTTATATGGAGGGGGGGGGGGGGGGAGGCGCAGTGATTTGGATCACTTTCCAATGCGAGCTCAATGCGGGTTGGTGACAGGTGGTGGTTTGTTGATTAGCAGAGCGCACCACGAGCAGTTGAGATTGGCTTGGATCCCGTGAGTTACTACTGTGCGAGAGTGCTACTTTTTAGTTATCTATATAACTGTTAATCACTCCATTAGAGCTACAGCACGCGTCTGTGACAGTACAAAATGGACGCGTGTCGAGTTAAAAGATGTGTGAAATTGGCCCATGTAGCGCAATCGGTGTAGGACGACAAAGTTCACGTGAGAATCACATCGCTGGCGTCGGAGCAATTTACGTATCGTTAAGTGACGAGAATAGTGAGTCGTTCACCTGATAGTAAGTGACACGACCGCCTATAACAACATGGCGCTAGTTAGGTTGTTATACACTGCACCGTGTTGCGCTCGTCACACATGAGATGTCAAATCTCGTTGCCACAGAAATTTCGCTGTCTACACCGCTCTCCAAACCGGGACACAGTAATGTTTGCACACTTGGATCGGCTGCAAAGAGCAGTATAGACCTGACCCTGCAGCCCACCGGCACGCATCCGAGCAGAGCTCACGGATCTTCGGAGCTCTAACTTGGAGCGGCGCGGGCCGATCCTACCCCTCGAACTAGCCGGGTAGGTTCCTCTTCACTGCACTGTGGGAGGACCAAGCCATGGCTACTGAGCCCCACCGCTTCGACAATGCGGAAACCAGTTCGAGGGGAACTCATAGGACCTAAGCCAACCTCAACTGCTCGTGGTGCGCCCTGCTAATCAATAAACGAGGCTTTGGCTCCCACCAACCCGCATTGAGACAGCGTGGTGGGAAATGGCCCAAATCCTCCCATACAAACGACTGAAGGTGGCTGGATGCCGCTAGATACGGACAGCACAGGACCGGTTGATATTCACTCTGGACGGGCGATGGAGCTTCGGGGAGCACTTCGAACGGCTTTTCCCGAAGCTCACCCCCACCGCCGCTGCGCTGGGCAGATTGCTGCCCAATGTCGGGGGGCCGGGTCATTTGTGTCGGCGCCTATACTCTGGCATCCTGCGGAGTATGGCACTGTACGGTGCGCCCGTATGGGTGGATAGGTGCGAGACCGCCAGGAACGGGCCCGTGTTGAAGAGGGCCCAACGTATCCTGGCGGTCCGAGCCTGTCGGGCGTACCGTACGGTGTCCTGGACGGCGGGTACGCTTCTCGCGGGCGATGCGCCTTGGCATCTACAGGCGCAGTCGCTCGCGGAAGTGTACCTCTTCCTGCGGGATGCCGGAGAGCGTCGGCCGGACCCGGCCACGGTCCGCCGGATCAGGCGCGTTGCCCATAACGCCCTGATCCGGCGGTGGGAGACGGAGTTAGGTAACCCTGCCGCCGGCCGGGACACGGTGGAGGCCATCAGGCCCCACCTGTCCCGGTGGATGAGCCGGCGGTACGGGGCCTTGACGTTCCACCTGGTGCAGGTGCTGACAGGCCATGGATGTTTCGGCAAGTACCTGCACCAGGTGGCTCGTAGAGAGATGACGCAAGAATGCGTCGAGTGTGGTGCGCCGATTGACACGGCGCACCACACTCTGGCGGAGTGCCCGGCATGGGGGCCGCAACGCCACTCCCTCGTCGTGCAAGTCGGCAGTGACCTCTCGCTGCCGACTGTAATCGATCGTATGTTGAGCAGCGAGAGGTCTTGGAAGGCGGTGGCCTCCTTCTGCGGCGCAGTGATGCGTCAGAAGGAGGCCGCCGAGCGCACGAGGGAGGCCGACGCCGCTGCCGCACCTTGCAGGCGGCGGCGGGCCGGCGGGAGAGCGCGGCGGCAGAACCACGCCGTCCGCTTCCTCCCGCCGTGAGCGACGGGCCCCTAGCCGGGCACGGTGTGAGGGGGCCTTCGGGCCGTTAGGCGTGGCCCTTTGGGCCTTTTGTCGTGTTTCCCCTGGGGGTGCGTCCCCCGGGGGTCTTGGTTTTTGTCCCCCCCTCCCTCGTTGAAGTGGGGGGGGGGGGAGTCTGGAGGGAGGAGACCGCCGCCCAATTCCTTCACGAGAGGGCGGCGGCCGGGCATGCGCTCCGTCTTGGGCGCGCGCGGTCGTCTGTGGGGTCGGGGGACCCTAACGTGCCGGTCCCGCGAGGGGCCGGTACGTTAGGACGCTGGGTATGCGGTAACAGCATTTCCAACACCGATATCAAAAAAAAAAAAAAAAAGGATTGGTTGATATGGGGATCTTTTAGGGGAGGCCTATGTCTAATAGTCGACGTCTGTAATGATTTTGGCTTAAGCAGGATATAGCTCTTACCACCCCGCGAGTAATCGTTAATGTCCTATTGATCCAGGGAGGGTATAAAACATGGAGCAACTAATATAGAAGCTAAGTCTCTACAGAAGAAAGTAATCATATTATCAATCTGCTGCATGCAATGCACTACAATTACGTTTAAATATTCAAGCAGCGTCCCCTACTTCATATTTAATAGAGAAAGCTTCGGATGCAAAACTAGTCCCTCATCGCGGCGGACGGGTGCTGACCAGAACTATTTGCATTTCATTGGTAAAACTCGTCGCAACGACCTTCGCGGAGGTCTTGGATTCTCTTGAATCTATGCTATTTTTAACCGTAACTTAATAGTTATATTTTCAACTTGCTTCAATAGATCTGTTAGCATTAAGCAGAAAAAATGAACACAGTTCAAAATATGTAACGCGCTGGTCATGTGAGGGTTGGTGGATGCTTCATATATCTGCGAAAACTGTTGTTCTTGGAACAGTTACTATAGCACCCTTTCGTTCACAGGAAGAGTGAGCATATTTTTTTTTATACAATTAAGCGACGATACAGACGTTCACCTGGTCTTGGATGTTATACATTGCACCATATTGCGCTCGTCGCCTGAGTAATAAGATGTTGAGTGTCGTTGCCAAAGTAATTACAGTAGCTATCACGCCCTTCGAACTAGGACACGGTAATGTTTGCACAGTACTGTTTGGCGGCAGAAATAGACGTTGCGGTAGTACTCATCTATCTCCAGCAGACGATAACAGACTGATATAACGATGATGATGGATTCCGAGTCTGCATCAGAACAGCTCAGGATTGTTGTTGGTGGCTAGGCCCATATCTAGCAGTGGACGACAATAGACTGAAGTAATGATAATGAACCTTTTATCTGCATTTGGACAGTTTAAGACCCGTTTGATATTGAAATTCTTGGAGAATGAAGACGGTCCCAGTAACAGAGACCAACAAGCAGTGTACGACACACACGAATCATACGTCAGGGATCAAAGCTCCCTCTTCACGACGTATAGTATTTATCGCCTTACAAACTGAGCTATCACTTTGTTATTATTTACGAAGTCCAATGATACATCATCATCATCAGCCGGCAGAAGTCCACTGCTGGACATAAGACTCCCCCAAAGATCTCCACATCGATCGGTCCTGGGCTGCTCGCATCTAGCTGCTTCCCGCAACGTTCACCAGTACGTCGGACCACCTGATGGGAGGACGGGGCTGCCAACACTACGTCTTCCGGTATGGTTTTTAAAGGTATTATAAATAACATAAACATATTTATGTTATTTTATTTATAATACCTTTAAAAACTTGTTATTAATGACCTTTACACAAAGATCACTTATAGGAATACCTGAAGGTCAAAATTGTTGTTCTTACATGTACATAAGATAGTTTACTTCTTGTTTGAATGCGATCGTCTTCGCGGCAAATAGCGGTTCAGATAAAAAATAACAGGTATATTTACATAGAAATCTATTTCATCATCTTTTTTATTCAACTCTTAATTTTGACGCTGGGATGTTTACACTGTACCGTATAATGCGCGTTGTTTGATGCATAAGATGTCTTATTATCCTAGTATCTAAACCTAGTATAATTACTGGGATAACAAGAACCAACAAAGCTAAAGGAATATAATAAAAATTTGACTATATTATTAATTTTTTTTTTTCATATCATAGTGAAATCTTCATCGAAATCAGTACAACCGTTTTGGAAATTAACCGATACTATGGCTTTATTTTTAATTTACTATTTACTGTGAGCAATGTTTCTATATTTATATGATATATACTAGCTGTTCCGTCCGCTTTGCTGGTCGCAAAATAGAATTGGACTTGAAATTTGTCTGAAATATTCCTTGAGAGCAACTGCTTATTTTCTATAGCAGCCGTTGCTATAGCGACCGCATAAATAATACGAAATTAAAATCTTTATAATAGTACATAAGAAATAAAACGGTGAAGGATCTATAAAATCCAAATAATAAATAGCCTATAACCATCTAGAAATCATTCCGCGACAAATGCTCAAGTTCCCACGTTAATATATTCACTAATTTTCACGCGATTTTCGAGCAAAGGAAACCCGTTTTCAATATATATATATATATATATATATATATATATATATATATATATATATATATATATATATATATATATATATATATATATATATATATGTAGATAAAGTTACAAAACTAAACTTTAAGCCAGTATATATAGACAAGGCCTGTAATCATTAAAGTAATAAAATATTGAATTATAACAAATAAAATGGATAAGTTATTACTATTATAGTTATTAGATATTAAAAAAATAAGTTTATATACCCTTTTAAAGTGCAAAGGTTGTATATTTGTTTACATTATCACGCTTCAACGATGATAACGTAATTCCCCGTTTATTGTATTCGTATTGGAGATATTTTTTGTCACAGTACGTGTAACGAATAGTCGGCCAAGGACAGAGCCATTGCTTTGTTGACGAAGCAATGTAAAGTGTATTTATACATTAAATAACAGCTTTGCTTTGTTAATAACAAATTACCTCATAATTAATTTAACGAAAGAATAAACAACGCGACTGATAGAAAAGTTCATTAAAATTTGTCCGATCCAGGTTTATTTCACTTACTGAAGTTAATAGTATGTAACATTTTGTAAAATATCTGTGATCTGTAAATTTGACAGTTGTAAAATATTATACTGTTTTTTTATTATTCTACGAAGCCATGGACGTTTACCTGATGGTAGTGACACGACCTCTCCTAATAGCGTGGCGCTTGTTAGAATGATATACACTGCACCACATTGTGCTCGTCGCCTTGAGACCTAAGATGTTGAGTCTATTTACCTCAGCAACTACACAAGCTACGGCGTCCTTTAAACTGAAGCACAGTAACGTTTACACAGTATTTTTGGAGGCAGAAATAGGCGCTGTGGTGGCTCCTACATAAACGGTCTCCGGAAACAAGGACCTACTACCGATGAAGTAGTATATTTTATTTATGTAGTATAATTTTCGTCAATGAGATTGTCGAATGTAAAAACTTTATCTTCACACAACATCGTAAGCGAACTGCGCCGCAGCTTTCCATAGTCAACATCCAGCTAGAAGCGCACTATTGCGAGACCTGTACAGTTCTATGGACGGCGGCGCACACGGCGCCGTCGGTAATTAATGAAACGGGGACGCGGTTGTAGATGTTATGTGGAAGTGTTAGAAGCGAAAAAGGCGTGCAGCGTTTGAAAGTAGCGTAGCGAGTTGCGCGGCTATGAAACCGGACTCACCGTTCGCCCCACCCGGCCGGGTGCGCGCGAAGTTGCGCGGCGGCCGGTCAGTGCGCGCGGCGCCGCCGTTCAAATATGGCCGCCGCGCCTGCGCAGACGCTCCGCCCGCCGCATCTGCCGCACCCGCCTCGCTGTCCGCTTCCCGCGTTTTCTCACTTGGCGCTTTGGCCGCAAGTTCTTTGCGCGGTTTGAATTTCGAATTCCCGCGCCTGGTGTATCTGTTGGTGGTGGTCTCCGCGAGGTCCGCGGCCGGCGTGCCGGCCTCCGTGGTGACCGCAACGCTCGCCGGCCTCGTGCGTCGGGTGAAGTTCCTGTTCGTTCTCGGTACCTGCCGACAAACAAATGGACAAACGGTTAGTTTTATTTAATCCCACCATTATGTTTAACATGATTTTAAAATTCAACCATCTTTGAAAAAATATTTGTGATGTTATGATATTATAAATCATATTGTCTTCTTCACCCTAGACCTTGTCCCATCTTTACTTGGGATCGGCCCTACTAATCATTCTTCTAAATCTATCTCTATTTTGTGTTATAGCTTTTGTCAACTATGTATGTACGGGAAACCTATAATAAAGAACGCATATAAGCTTAAAGAGTTTTCCAGAAATTCATCTTGAATTCAATTGGTACAATTACAAATATATCATTTTAATCAAATATGGTATTTAATAATTTCTTCAAAGGTTAACTTTAATATACCAGTAAAGGTTTTTATAGTTAATTAAAAACTTATGAATAGTGTTATAACGTTAATAATATGAAAAGATCATAGAAAATGAAGCTGGATTGTCATGATTTAGTCATATTGATCCGCGTGGTGGTATATCACAGCTGTTGGAGACGCGAGAATGTTACGGGTTCAATATTCGGATAGGTTATAGAATAATATACTACTGGATATTGAACCAGATTATATGTGAAGCTGTTTTAGGTGCTCGCTGGCGTAACGGTTAGAGCGTGCGACGTTCATTCCGAAGGCCGCGGGTTCGAACCTCGGCATGTACCGATGACTTAATATTTAAGTTATGTACATTTGTGAACTTTAGTTACAGCAGCGAGATACAAACGGCGAAGGAAAACATCGCGGGGAAATACGCACACTGACATCATCTTTGTGTGCGTGTGTGTGTGTGGTGGCCCTAATAAAGTGGCAACAGGCTCGCCACCTGTTACATGGGACCTAATCTGACTACATCTGGCGAAAAGTGGGTGTTTATTCACCTCTGCCTACCCCTACGGGGATAATGGCGTGTTCATATTAAAAAAATATACATTTTACGTGCAGTTTTGTTTTTAGCAGTTCTTTGGTTCTTTGAAATAGTAGTACTTTATATCTGTATAATGTTTAACAAAACCTCCATTTCATACGGTGCTAAATGATAATGAGGCTGGAGATGGTGAAGCGTACTCGCGTAGGAAACTAGCTCCTATCCTAACATTCACTGCTGGCAATATCGATACTGTTAATCACAATGTATGGCCGAATTGAATTTTGAACTTTGTGCTAAAATGCGACTGGTTAACCACTGCGCAACGGAGGCTACAGTAATGCCTAAATATTCGTAATTATATTAAAAACAAAGTATAAGAGTATATGAATAATATTATACATTTAATAAGTAATACAAATAAATGTTAATTAATACCATATCATTATAATGATCAGCTGCGTGTATCATAAGCAGCGCGTCGCGGTTAAGTTGTGCAATAAGCCGTCGGGTGTAACTTAGATGCTTGCCCTGCGGCCGCAGAGCCGGCCGGGAGTAGCACGCTACAAATAACTGCGTAGCTCGGCGCGTGTACGGGTAAAGTTTTTTTATGTAACATGTAATAGATTACTGTGTCATTGTTTCATAACGCGGTGACACGGAAGTACCCGGTTCGATTCCGAGGCCACACGTTGCAGAGTTAGTTAAGTGGTAGGGTTCCCTGCTGGTTAGCCGCGTCTAACATCATCTTAACTTGCGTCACTTTTTTTAAACTTATCACTTACTAACTGGTGTGCGCCGCGCTGCTCTAGTTTTATATTAATTAACATATTTAATTAATAAAACTACGTAGCATATTAGATTATGCCTGATATCCATATATTATGACTGATGATGAGGAATTGCATTAGGTTTTATGAATAATGCATATCTATGTAATCTTGTTTTTTTTTTATAATAATTAAACAGTAATAAATAAAATACAAATATTACAATTTCTTTTCGCTTAAAATACAGTATTATATCTAATACGTTTACTTAATGCTTCGTTGCCATTTTAAAGTAGCCTTTGTGACGCATCTCCGATACACATCTTGGCACTTATTTTGTTTTTAATTAATAACACCCTGTAATTGACAATTGAACGGATCAAAGAAAAAAAATCAAAACAATTATTCTAGTGCGAAATGTTGTCTTTTAAAAGAATATAAATATGAAATTCCTTCATCATTACTTATATAAAATATCTATTCTAGATCATTTATTTATCAGATATCAATCCTGGATCATTACGAGATGTTAATCCTTGATCGTTACTTTACGAGATATCGATCCTTCATCTGTATTCTACGAAATATCGATCCTTGATCGGTACATAACGAAATGTAATTACTTTTTCCTCCTGTAATAATATAATACACACTTATATATAAAATCGTATGATAAGTAAAGAATCAGTTAATAATAATACTACTACTGTATCGTATGATAATAATAGAGGGACCGGAAAGTAATGTCGTTTCTGCGCATGCCAATACTTGATTGTCATTTGTCAGCTCATTGTTTTGTTCAGAGGCGTACCAAAGACATTGTGAGGTTATAGTGATTTCTTTACTTATAGACAATTGAATTACAATTTTTTTTTGTAATTTTGGGTAAAATGGCCAGCCAAATACCAGAAGAGGTACACATCCGGCATTGCATGCTCTTTGAGTTTCGCAAGGGAAATAACGCAACAGTTGCTACCAAAAACATTTGCGATGTTTATCCAAATGCACTGGACATTCGTAAATGATGTGCCAAAGGTGGTTTTCCAAGTTCAAATCGGGTAATTTTGATCTTTCCGACTCGTATCGATCAGGAAGACCATCAGCGTTAGACAACGACGTGTTAAGGGCGGAAGTGGAAGCAAATCCGTGTCAGACGATCGAGGAATTGTCAAACAGTCTCAACAAACCTTGGTCGACCATCCAAGAACATTTGAAGCAGATTGGAAAAGTAAGCAGAGCAGGTGTTTGGGTCCCGCATAATCTGTCCGAACAGAATAAGGCTAACCGATCAATCACATGCAACTTATTGCTTCAACGACACAACACAGAAGCGTTTTTTGATCGCTTGATCACAGGAGATGAGAAATGGGTCCTGTATGATAACCCAAAACGCAAAAGGCAGTGGCTCTCTCCAAATGAAATCCCTCGGAGTACTGCTAAGCCAGGTTTACACCCCAAAAAAGCGCTTTTGTGTGTTTGGTGGAGTATTCGCGGCATTGTTCATTTTGAATTACTGAAACCTGGAGAAACTGTTACTGCAGACCTCTACAGCGAACAATTGCAGCGAGTCAATCAATCTTTAATTGAAAAGTGGCCAGCGATTGTCAACCGAAAAGGCGTCATTCTCCAACATGACAATGCAAGACCGCACTGCGCAAGGCGAACTCTAGAAAAAATTAATGAATTGGGGTGGGAGGTGCTGCCTCATCCACCATATTCGCCCGATGTTGCACCATCGGATTTCCACTTATTCCGAGCGCTGCAACACTTTTTAAGTGGCAAAACATTTGCAAATTTGGATGATATCCAAAATGCCATCTCTAGATATTTTGCCGAAAAACCAATTAATTTTTATCGATCAGGGATTGAAAATTTACTCACTAGATGGCAAAAGGTTATTGACAATGATGGGGAATACATCATTGATTAAAAATAAAGACTCGTTAAAAATGTATGTGTTTGTATTTAGCGTAAGAAAACGACATTACTTTCCGGTCCCCCTAATAGTTTACCAGAATTACTTGTGAGAAATTGAAAGGTACACAGTTAGTGTACTTTCATAACAGGTTTAATTAAAAATGAACATTTGAGAACAGGAAACGTAAGTAAGCATGCACAGTACGTAATGGTCGCAAGTCGCGTGGCGGGGCCGCAGTTAACTTTGCGATGAACACTTCTATCATATATTACATATAATACATATAATACAAACGTGCGGAGACATGAAGTTTTGTTAAGTGAAAAAACAGTGTGCTCCACTCAACACGGCGTTAGGTTAGCATGTTTCAATAATAGTGTTCAATTGCATATATATATATATATATATATATATATATATATATATATATATTTATGTATACCTTGCAGATGTTACGGATTACTTACGCTAAACTTGCAAGTTGCAAATTGCGAATGATAACTATTTGGTAGCGTGACAATTATTAGATTTTTTGATGACTTTAGTTTTACATAAAATTTTCAGGAAAAAAAAATTAAGCTTATTTTATATATATATATATATATATAACATGAGTTTTGTATGTTCGCCAATCACTAGAAAAGTAGTGAATGTATGGAGTTGGTAACACGAGCACCCGGTGCGGGATGACTTGTTGATGCTTAAAGGCTATTTATTTTTCTAATTTCATAGATCTTTCATAATTTTATTTCTAACTAACTTTTAAAAACATTTTTATTTAGTATTATTTGTGCGGTTGCTATGGTAACGGTCGCTATAGAAAATCTATTGCGGCTGCGGTTGCTCTCAAGGAATGTTTGAGACAAATTTTAAGTCTTAATTTATCTCACGGCCAGCAAAGAGGACGGGGCCGGCTACTGTATATATATATACACATATATATATATATAAATATATACATATATATATATAAATATATACATATATATATATATACATATATATATATATATATATATATATATATACATATATATATATATATATATATACATATATATATAAATATGTATATATATATATATAACATTTTCAACTTGCAACATAGAGTATGGTAGAAATATTGGCGGTAGGTCTCTGTAGCTGAAGACGATCCAGTTAGGTGCCACCGCAGCGCCAATTGAAGCCGATAAACATTACTGTGTTCCGGTTTGAAGGGCGCTGTAGCTAGTGAAATTACTGAAGTAATATTTAACGTCTTATGTCGCAAAGCGAATGAAGAAGTAAAGACTAAAGTGAGCTATGCATTCTTCTCTTTCTTTTTACTTTTTAACAATCCTACGAGCAAAGAGTTACGGCTCCTCGGTTCTTGAAAGGAACAGCAAAGGAAAAGGAGAACTTAACATCAGAAAAGATCGTAGTCAAGTACAAACCTTGAAAAAGATAGACATTTTCAAAATGTGTTTTTTTTTTATTATATTCATTATTAAGGTACCTTTGTTTAAACCATTTTCAAGTAGGATCGGACGGCGACAAGGACGTTTGTGGCCATTTCCTCTCTCCGATGAAAAAGTTTGGTCAGTACACGTGCGACCCTGAACCGCTGACTGCTGCCACCGCTCCGCGAGGTATCAATGCTGCACGATGTTTAAATGACGCAGTTCGCTTTCTGATGTTTGCATATTATGTTAATCGTACACATTGCGTGAAAACTGTCGGAAATATCTTGCTATGTGTATGATATACTCTATTGTTATCTTTACTACTTTAAGTAGTTTTTTAAATATGTTTTAGTATAATGTAGTTGAAATGAATCGACATCGTTATGAGTAACAAATAAGTTGAAATCGCAACAATGTTTGCGAAACTTAAATACGGCATCAGGCTTTAAGATGCTCTTAGAAAGTGGGTAATGTATGAAGTGATTCAATAAAAACATACAAAGTGCGTAAACGCGATAGCGACGTAAAACGTGTAATATCACATCGCACACTCACATTTTGTTATTACCGCGAATAATTTTGTAGATTCAATAGTTACGCAATTATTACGTAAATATTATACTTCGCTTAACCGAACGCACGGAACGCGATATATAATACTTTGGAAATCCATCAACTCGTCATAATAACTACTCTTTTATTTCACCAAACGACCTAAAGTTAACTATTGGTGTCCTGTATACTAATTTAAAAGGAAAAAACGGCGGTAATGTGATTTCAAAATTAAATCTCATCCCGAATTAAGTATTGCATCAGTTCATATAACCACAGTGCCTCTAATGTGCCGTATTGCAGAAGATTGCAATAAAAAACATAATAGCGTGTTGTGAGATCAGCATCATCATAACAACATGTCAGCTCATGGCCGTCCACGGCTGGACATCGCCCTGTCCCCAACATCTTCAATATTGCAACGATCTAAGGACGAATAATCGATAGAAACTATTTTACTTATCACATTCTATTGTCTTTATGAATTGAATAGTTTCCAAAAACATATTTATTTATATAAATAATAATTTTTTACAGATATAATCGAGTTGCTACAACCTAATATTTTACAAATGAACGAAAATAATGTTGCCAGTATATTTACGTAAGACCTTATTCGTATATATTATCTGTTACACAATCCGATTGGAATTTTCCACACGCATAATTGTCTGTGCGTAGGAAACAAAATGGCGCTCATCGCTCCTTATAAAGATCGATTTAGTAACTTTACGGTTTTTAATAAATTCCATTGTATAAAAGCTTTTTTTGTACGAGTCAAATAATAATAATTTAATTCAAAATTAACATTTTACAATAACTTTTGATTACTAAAGCTTTTGCTGCCTTAAATAATTTTTTTTATATATATATTCACAGACAGAAAATCAGTTTAAAGTTTTATATGTACTGATAATTTATATTGATTGTTTTTATATCTTAAATGGGTTAAATATTATCTCAATACGTCATGGTGGCTGAGGATGGACAAGTGTGGCTTGCGCAGAATATCCTGGCTCTGGATATTAAGAGGAACGCAGCGGTATGAGAATAGTAACTGGCAGGTGAGTTTGAAAACACCCTCATCTTCATCAGCCGATAGACGTCCACTGCTGGGTATAGGCCTCTCCCCAAGGTTCTCCATATACAGTCAGCATGGCCTCCAGTACCGCTGGGGACGAAGGGTTGTCGTATGTAGGGGTTCATAAGGGAATATTTAGGCTATTTCCCACCACGCTGGTCTAATGCGTGTCGGTGGGAGCCTAGGCCTCCTTTGTTGATTAGCAAGCTGCACTACGAGCAGGTGAGGCAGGCTTGGGTCCCATGAGTTCCCGTGAGGGGTCCCCCCTTATACCCTTCAACACCATACCACGAACGATACTCCATAACAAGTGGCCTAGGAATCGAACCGCAGATATCCATGTTACAACTCAACTCCCCTAGTTAATTCCCCACAACATTACAACTTCCGATAACTGCAATAAATTACGAGCGGTACAACAAGTTCTTATATCGGTGATTGATTGATTCCAATGTCTTATGTAAAGTAAGGTAATGGGCTCGGAGAAAGTGGGCTTAGTTCATTACATTTATCTTGTATTTGTATTGTACATGTTTTTTATATGTGGAAGCAGAGTACAGCTAAGAGAATTGACGACGGTACAGTATCAGGCATAGAGTCACAGTCTCACTTAACAGATTAGAAAGTGTGGGGCTGGATGCGAATGCTCATAGTGAAAATGAACAAGCCTCTTCAACAACCTTCTAGGCGTTCATTTTTTTTAAAAGTTCATAAAACATTTTTATTTATTTATTTATTTGATTTACCAACGCCTGTATACACTAATTCTTTAACAAAAATACATGCAATTATATTAAATCAAATGTAACAAGGCAATTACAGGTAAATACATCTCACATTGATATAATCTAACACTGGCAGTTATTGTATATTACATAACGAGTATAGGAGAATGCCGTTCCGAACTAGGAACTCTTTAAAAATAACTCTTTAATTATTTGCTTTTTAACATGAACTGCGTTAAGGAAATCTAACGTATTATATATTAAACATTTAGGGGGCGAAGGGCTCCCGTACAACAATTCACATGACGCAATCTCATCTGCTAGTGGTGGACCCTGCTAATCAACAAACGAGCTAGCTCCCACCAACCCGCATTGGGTCAGCGTGGTGGGAAATAACCCAAATCTCCCCAATAAACCCCTACAAACAACGGCCCCTGCAATGCTGACTATAATGAACGTTGGCAACAAGTCTGAACCTGAGTAGCGACGGACTGATCGATGTGGAGATCTTTGGAGGATGTCTATGTCCAGCAGTGGATGTCTATCGGCTGATGATGATGTCCTATATATTATGTATATTAATGAAGAATATTCAAAAGAAGAGAATTTTGGTATCAATTAATTTAAATCGTTAGTGTTTGGCGCGGTCGTATTGCGTATTGCGTATTGCGTATTTTAGTTATCTAAAACATATTGCAAAAATGTGTTTGATTGAAATATTTTCCAGATAAATTATTAATCAATGCTAATTAGTATAAGATGTTACCATTAATTCAAATCCGAATACCATGTGAACTACTCGTAAAATCGATTGTTTCCATTATCCAAAATAATATTAGTGTAAATAAAATTTCGATTCAGTGACGACCGATGGGGGAGGAAAACCTTGGAGTGGAGGCCGCGTACGGGTCGCAGAAGAGTAGGACGCTCTCCCTCCAGGTGGACTGGAAGCGAGAGGCTGAGAATCGCATTTGGTGGAAGACATTGGGAAAGGCCTATATCCAACAGTGGATAACAAAGGCTGATAATGATGATGATATTGATTAATAGATTTTTTAAATAAGTAAATAAACTAATTGAAAGTTTCATTGGAATATAGAGCAGGCTTATGACATCCGGACTTTAAGTCTATAGTCATTCTAGCAGTCGATCTAGGATGAAGAGAGATGCAGTAGTGTGTGAGGAAAGAAATCAATCCAGAATAAGAAGCAAAAATAAGATTTCCCTTGAACAGCACATCGTTTTATTACTAGTTATATTATTACAGAGTAAATAATTTTTGCACATTCTTACACCAACTAAGAGTCATGTGAGAGACTCTGGTTGACTGCACTCATTGTTTGAGTCGCTGCAGGTGGGCGTAGCACAGATTATTAATAATAATGTGTTGCCAGCGGCGGAATGCCGTTTCAAGGTGATCGAGACGCTTCGAGCCCGCGCACTCGTGAGGAAGTGGCGTCGGCGCAAAAATTTAACGAAAACGACACCCGTTGAACTTGTCCTTAATGACAATTGCTCTGACATTGAACCCTTTAAGGCTTTGACTTTATTATGTTCATGTACTCTATTTTATTTTTAACATGTACTCGTAAGTTATTTATGACTTGAATGTCGATCACACAGAACAGTGGCTATATGATACTTTTCGCTGGCAATAAAAATGGCGCAACTGTATCATAATAAAAAATAAGTAAAATAATAAAAATTATTTATTATATTTTCGTTTTTTTCCTTACTTGTGATTTTAGTATAATAATTTTGCTAATCGAATTTAACCATAGACTTTTAATAGACAACACCTGTTTGACATTGACAAGGATAAACAGTGATTTATTAAATATTACGTATTTGTGATATATGTATATTATGAGTAAAATTTTATTTTGAATGATTCTCACAGTGATTTGATATATTTCATCACCATCATCAAGCGTTACACGTCCACTGCTAGACATAGGCCTGCCCCAAAGATTCTCACATGGATCGGTCCTACGCTGTCAGTGTAGCCGGGCACCAAGGGCCGTCTTATGTAGGGGTTGGCCCAAATCGGGTTGGTAGGAGTCAGAGCCTCGTTTGTTGATTAGCAGGCTACATCACGAGCAGTTGAGATTGGCTGGAGTCCCGCGAGTTGTTGAGCAGGACCCCTAGCAGCCCTGACCCAACGATAATATATTTGGGTGATTATAATACATTGAATGCAGTTTCATTTTAAAGATTTTATCGCATTTTAAGTATCGAGTAAGAAGTCAAAGTGGAAGATAGACCAGAAAATACTACAGTACTTTCTAGTAGCTTTGCCAGGTGTCAGAATGTAAAAGAAAACTAATTATTTTATCGCAAATATCCAAATCTGCTAGTCGAGCAAGACGTTCGCGTGATGGGAAGTGATGCGACTGCCCATAACAACGTGACGCCGTTTAAGATGATATACACTGATATTAAACCTCGTTACTCAAGTAAATCAAATATCTAGAATATGTTTCATTACCAATCGCAGTGCGCAATTAGCTTGAAAAGTAAAAGTTCGCTGTTTAACTGTTGCTATATACAGATTTTTTTAAATTTAGTTTGGCCCTATTATTATTCTCTAGGATGTCCATAATAAACAGGTGTAGTGAATCGAGAGCTCCTCGTTAAAACACTAGAGGTCAGATGAGACACGGAATAACAATGTGTCGTGTCGTGTTACAACATGAGCACGAATCTAGAATACCAATCGGGCATCATGCTGGTGATTTTTGTTTTGATTTATAACTTATTATTATGAGCTGATGATGATGATGAGTTAAATTGTTATAGTAAGGTATAATTTTTATATTGCTATTATTTATCGATAATCCATGTTGCGTTTCCTGTACGGTCGACCCGATAGGTTAAATGAGACATCTGCTAGGATCACAATTTTTGTTTTGACTGTACTAGTGTCATATGTTTATTTGTTATAAACATAGTTGTAATAAAAATTCCCAAATCGTACTCGTGTATGTGCGAACCATATAATTTGTGATTGCGCAAAGGTGACTCCACGTTACACACGGTCTAGGCCACGAAACGTGGCAACTTTTTAAGCAACTCATCAAAGTCGAAGTGTAATGTCGAAAGTCAAGTTGCGGTTTGAGGAAAATATGGATTGGGCAATAAATACGGAGTTAGCGAAAAGTAAAATAGTATGGTGATATTTATTCCAAAGCGAAGGCTGTATATGTTTTTATCACATTATAAACTTCGGAGAAAATCAAATTTTAGTTCAAATGCAAGTAGATTGGCCATACTCTACGAAGAGATCCCAACCATATTCCCAAAAATGCGCTCGATTGGAATCTGACAGACTTGGCGCCGCACTGCAGCAGACGAAGAGAAGAAGATCAGAAAGACGTGGGATGAAATGAAGGATGGAGCCCAAGAACCTTTGTCCTATCTTGGAGCTATAGGATATTAAAAAACAAAATTTATTGTTTTAACAATATTTCCGTGTTACCTGCATGTAACAGGTTGGTCAGGCAGACGGCGAATGATGTATCATGTTTACAGCGCGCCACGCTGTGACCCTTCCTCTGACCTTTTGACTATAAGTACCGCGAGTATTAAACATTCATTATTCTTCTGATGACGTCACCAAAGGTTTTTCCATTACAATAATTAATTTCAAACATATATCACTGATAACTCCGCTATAAGTACCATCAAATGATTAACAGTTACGAGTAAAGGATTGATAGAGAAACATTAACTTATTCGGATCTATCGTTCATGTCATTGTCGTGCTTAGTTATAGTGGTTTTTTTAATTCAACGAAGCTACGAGAGGAGTCGCGCCCACAATAATGTGGCACTAAGTACGATGATATACACAGCACCACATTGCGCTCGTCGCCTCGATACGTAAGATGTTAAGCGTCGTTACCTCAGCAATTTCACCAGCTACAGCGTCTTTCGAACCGGAACACAGTAATATTTGCACACTATTTGTTGTTAGAAATTAACGATGCGGTAGGTAATACACCTACGACGTTCATCTGATGGTAAGTACTACGCCTGCCCGCAATAACTTGGCGCTAGTTAGGATGATATATACTGCACCATATTGTGCTCGGCACACAAATATAACATGCTGAGTTTTCCTACCCCAATAATTATACTAAGCCCTTCAAACCGGAATGCAGTGATATTTGTCGGTAGAAATAGGAGCTGCGGCGGTAACTGCCTAGACGGGCAGGCGGCCGGGACTTACTACCAGTAAAGTGTTATTTTAATCAAGTAGTGTGCGGATGAAAGTAAAACCTTATAGGTTTAATTCATCATCATCATCACCCGCTAGACGTCCACGGCTGGACATAGGCCTCAAAGTTTCATTAAAGCAATAAATTTTAATTAATTGTACGTTATAATATTTCTCACTTAGGTGATGTCCAAATGGATTGTAAAGTATCAGGTTTTGCAATGACGCTTGCATCAGCTGTGATTAAAATAGATGTTTGTTAAAAAAACAGGTTTAACTATACGTAATATATATATATATATATATAGGTAATAATATATAATATATGTGTATATAGTGAGTTGAATATATATATGTAGGTAGTAAGTTAAATCACGTCTCAATAAAACACAATGATTACCTCATATTACGGGTTTCGAATGAAAATCGACTAAATCTGTGTTAAATCGACGTAACGCCGGTGTCATGTGCGTGTCGACATAGTGCCGTCCGTGCGCGTCGACCTTGGCTCCGTTTGGCGAGAATAGTGATGGGCTAATGACCAGATGAAGTCGCGCAGGGATCAACGGACAGCGCTATCCTCGAGGTTACGCTGCCCAATCGAAACAGAAGTGAGGAGATCCGCAGGAGATCCGCAGGAGCGCCGAGGTCGCCGATGCAGTCCAAAAGATTGCCAGCTCCGAGTGGCAATGAGCAGGACACGTCGTGTGTCATGCTTATATATTTATGATGAGATCACAATGAGAGCTATGTACCATTCTAGCTAGCAATTCTTGTGGACCTGTACATACATATATCTAAAAATTGTTTATCACACTAAAGTAATGTTGTCGTTTCGTTTTTTTTTCAACTTAACTGAAGATCATCACTACTTGAAGCTAATGCACTATTAACGAGTCTAGCGGCGTTAGATGCAATTGTGTATGAACACGAGCTCGTTGTGCGGACGGCCTTGTTCACGACTGTGTAGGTTGTATCCTTTTTTTATCAACAAACCGGATGTAACTTTGAATACATGGCAACATTTGAATATATTTTTTTGAACTTTCAATGCAGCACGTTTTGTTCATTTAAAAAGATGCAAACGTATTAATGTTTTCAACTGCGTTTAAATTATAAATCAATGTCATAGTATGTTTGTTATTGTCTTAATAGTGATATAATAAAATCTTCTATTAACTATATGTTGCAGTAACCACTCAATCTAGGTTATTTTCTTTGAACAGTTTAATTATCTAATTAACCTATATTTAAGTAGATATATAATGATGAGTAGAAAATAAAATTGATTTATTATCAGTATCAGATATATCGGTCTGTGTAATGACGAATGACAGCTGTCAATTAAAATAGTATAATTTTGTATTTAATCTGTACCGGTAGCGTTCAACTATGAGAACTACTTAAAAAAAAATAGTATTTGATAAAATATCATTAAAAATTATCATTATCAAGCTAATGATGTTTTAATTTATCGAATTCCTTCACTTCATGATTATGTTATTTTTTTTAAAGGATTTTTGTAACCAAGCAGGTTTTAGTTGTGGCCGACATTAAATAGTCAAATACATGAAGGCGGTTATTTTAAATCCTGTTATGTTGTACATGTATATAGAAATGATTACAAAACGTGTAAATAAGTGTTAACGAACCATTAAGCTGTTTCATTGTGGAAGAGCATTTGCAATTCATACAGAATGAGCCGCGAGATAAATAACTGGAGTATAATGGTTTGTTGTTAAGTGAACCCTTTACAGGTGTTCCACTTTATTGATGCAAGTTAATGTCAAACGTCAACATCCTCATTGTTACCATGTTTTTATGTAAACTAAGCAATAGCTGTTTATTTTGTTTATTTTTTTTTATTAACTTTTACTTATTAATTATAAACAAGTGAGAGCAATAGTAATATTATATCATTATCATTTATATATTAGATATGTCGTGGTACAGTTTGTATATTAACTTCTGTGAATATGACATATTAAATGATTAGATAGCATAAGTGTAATGTAAAAAAATATTATAAAATAAGTAAATAGCGTAAACTAGCGGTGAATATGTTGCAAATAGTACGGAAAATTGGAAATGAAGAAAAAAAACTATCTAAATGAATAACAACAGTTACAATGAACTAGGTCATCTTTGATTCAACCGTTCGGATATCGGCTGGTGTACAACGAGCGACACAACTTTAACTCGCTTGCTTGAATAAGGCTTGAAGGAATGGCGATATTAAAGTTATGTGGAAGATGGGCACGCGATGAACACGTCGATGAACTGTTTTGGACATCACTGTATTGCTACAGCAGCGTGGTGATGCTCACGGTGCCACGGTGCCACGGTGCCAAGGCGCACCCTTACGCGTTGCGTCAATAGGGCTATTTGTTTTGATCTTGGATCGTTTGCACAATCCGCATGCCGAACGGTTGCGACACAACCACCTCGGCGCGTGGCTGTGTGTATCTTCTAACCAGCTCTCTGTTTGAAGTATCATCGTGACTTCCTCGTTACCTATAATAGACTAACGCGCACCTTCCAACCACTTCATCTTTCACTTTATACGTAACTCTGCATATTCCCTTCTAAAGCATCGATGCCCTTTACACAAGGATGTTACCTTTCATTACCTTAAAACTTTCACCAGTTTTTTTTTTATTTCATTAAGCTACGAGCGAGACGAGCGAGACGAGCGAGACGCTCACCTGACGGTAAGTGATACGCCTGCCCACAACAACATACCGCTACTTAGAACAGATACACTACGCCGCATTGCTCTCGTCGCCTTGAGACATAAGATAGTTGAGTCTCGATGTCTCAGTTATTATAATACCTACAGCGCCCTTCAAACCGAAACACCGTATTGTTTGCACAATAATGTTTGTTGGAGCTGCGGCGGCACCTACTTGGATCATCTGCAGCGATTCTCTAGAGCCTTACCATTAGTGTAGCCTTCAAAAGGTTTAATGTTTTGGTCGTTGATATTTTTTTTATTATACAAGTGTTAACTATCGAATAGAAAACTAAACACTCGTCACGTACGTAAAAACAGGTGTCGAGTTAGAAAATGAATCAATACGAGATTCGTTTGATTAGGTAATCGTGTCCGCAGTGGGTTGGACGAGACAGGCGAAAGCCGTTTTCTCTGTGCAGTTTGAAGAGGAGAGCTAGTTTTTTTGTTTCTACAGCATCCAGCTTATCAATTTGAATCTTAGCAGTAATCTAGACTAGTAGAGTATAGTATTAAATTTAGTTTAATTATCGAAAAGTTGTATATGAAATTAATTTTATTTAACGCAACTAGTAGGGTGTTCAGCTATTATACATCATATGTAAGAACGTGGTCCCGGTCCCAGTTAGGATGATGTATACTGCATCGCAGTGCTTGTCGCTTTGAGGACGAATATGTTGAATATTATTACCCCAGTAATTTACATATGGAGGCCGTATGTATGTAAAACATTCGGTATACCGGTAACGGAGCGCCAGTGAGATATTCACTGTGGGAATGTTCATACATATGTATGATATAGTTTTAGTTCTCTCATATCTTGTAATGTTTATTTCTGTGTATTTATTATAATATTACGATTAATATTATTCGATACACATTAAAAAGGTTACGGAAATGTTATGTATAGATATAATACGAAAAAATGTAGATTTATCACATAATTATTTTTCTATACGCGAACACGAACAATATTTTTCCTAAAGGAATATTATTATCTCTTTTAACATAAAGAATGGGTATTGTTTTTGTGACAACACTTAATCAGAGTTAAAGTTCTCTTTTTTGTTACGAAGTGACGCGAGGAGGGGGATGTTCACGTGATAATAAGTGATACACCCGCCCATAATAATGTGACGCTACTTAGGTCTTGACACACAGCACCACATTATGCTCGTCGCCTTGAGATATAAGACGTCCTCTCGTTACCTTAGCAATTTCACTAGCTATAACGCCCTTCATACCGGAACACAGTACTGTTCGGCGACAGAAATGTGCACTGCGGTGGTGGTTATATCTATATACGTGGTCTCCGGCAACAGGGACCTACCACCAGCGAGTAAAGTGTTACATAAATTACTTGGTATCTACGTTCAAACTGCAGTAGCTCGCGGCCGCAACTGGTTGCCGAGCAACAGGAAATCTGACGAGTGATTTCAATGACGTGGAAGTAAATGTTTCTGTTTTTTGTTTACACGTAAAACCGTCACCCGGAGTGTATACAGACTCCCAATGGATAGTGTAATTGATTTAACGACTCCATAAGAATGCATATACGGTTCGTATCAAGGTATTCAATCTAATATATATACATATATATATATATATCTCAGGCGGCATAACGTTAGGACAATTATGTGTAAACATTTTCTTTTGTATCAAAACAATAGAATAAAACATAATATTCAATCTGTATACATAAATAAACTTGAGGTTTCCTATTATTTATATTTTAATATAATAGTAAAGTCCCCTACAACAATTCACGGGCCAATGGTGGGAAATGGTCGAAATCCCCTATATAAATCCCTGCCTCGTCGAGGTACATTTGGCCCATGTCCACCAGTTTCTCTTATAACTTAATTTTTTTGATCTGTTTAGTTTCCTATAATAACATTTTGTATGTTTTCGTTTCAGAGGCCGCGGCCCTGCCGTCCTGTGCGCGAAGGAGTCTCAAACATAATTGTAAATTTAATAAAACTTTTCTACATCTAAATAGTTTGTAAAATAAACTAAAACTATTTCGGCGTTTCTTTTCATCCCTAATCCATAAGGTCAATTATCATATCAACGAAATATCACTAAGGGAGACTATTGAAATGAAAAATATTAATAAATTTCCCACTATCATTAGTATGCAAAAGCGGAAGTTGCGCATTAACTGAATTTGCGTAAAACCTCCACAGTGCTTCAACATGTCCGAAACCGGCCTGCCAACCGGGACACCTGGCTGATGCAGATGAGATTCACAATCTCGTAAACTAAGGTCATCTTACTTCATTGCAAACATAAAAGGCTATGCAGCTTGTATGTTAGCCGAACACTTTATTTTTGGCGGCAATATTGACAGTTCACTTTCCCGCCGAAATTGACAGGTCACTTTCGCGCCTATCCTATACACTGAGTAGATTCATCAGAAACAAGTGAAAGTAAGTTTGTTTTTACGCAGTTACATAAAGGTTTACATAAAACGTACTTACTATCTAAAAATACATTAATTTATTTTCGACGAGCTGATAAATGGAAGCGGACGTTCACCTGGTGGTAAATTATACGCCTGCCCATCACTTTGTAGTGCTAGAATAACGTATACAGTACCGAATAGTACTCCTTTCCTTCCTAAATTTTAATATGATTGCTATGAATTGATCATATAGCAGTGACCATGAACCAACAAAAGTATTATTACTAAATGTAGGTACTATAACAAAGTATTGTAGTGGCAGAATATTTAAATACTATAACAGATTTTTATTAGTTTTTTTTTTTTGTATCAATAAGCAAAGTAAAGCTTAACTCCAATCGGAATTTTATTTTTGCAATAGAATAGAATGTCTCCATTGAATATATTAACATAAAAATAACGACCTTGGTTATATTTTCATAAACGTTACGCAATCAGCTAATATTTCGTACGACGCAAATACAAATTTCGCTTACAAAATAAATTTCAAATACATCACAGATTATATATTACTCATATATTGCGATGTTAATGTAATATTTGAGTAGTAATGTATATATGATATTATATATTGATTCTTATTACATTTCCACACGTAATGGATCTTATATTACATTTTAAAAAATCTAAATTTTTTTATTATGCTGCGAAGCGCTAAGACGTTCACCTGATCCTAAGTGATATGCTCGCAAACAGTGTGGCGCTAGTTAGGTTGATATACACTACAACATATTGTGCTCGTCGCCTTGACACGTCACATCTTAAGTTACGTTAGCACAGTAATTTCGTTGACAGCGACCTTCAAATCGGAATACAGTAATGTTTGTACAGTACTGTTTGTTTGCTGTTATAGTGGCTGCTGCAGTACCTACATGGGAGTCCCCGGCAAGGAGGGTAACCACTAGTTGAACCATTATATAAGCGATATATATATAGTATATACGAATTATATTTGAAACAGTGAGTTATTAACAAGTATTCTATAAATGAATGACCCGACCTATGAATAAGAAATCAATAAAGATACATATTGATGTATTTCGTGATAGTTCAGATATGATCAAGTTTTTTTATCGTCAATTTGTTGCCACATCATTAAAACCACGCGGTACACGGCACGGTAATGGAGTATTTTATTCGGGTATACCAAATAGAGGGTTTAATAAATTTTTTTTGATGATAAATTCAACTGGATCAGGCTCTGTGACCGCTCGAGTTTATTACGCATTTAAAATTTTATTACATGATGTATATTTGCAACTACTGTTGAAAGTATAGTCGTATGGGGTGGGTAAGGGGTTCCGTATAACAACTCACGGGACCCAAGCCAACCTCACCTGCCTGGTGCACCCTGCTAATCAACAAATGAGGCTCTGACTCTCACCAACCCGCATTGGGTTAGCATGGTGGGAAGTGGTCTTAAACCACCCACATGTACACCCCTACGTACGACAACCCCTATCGCCCAGCGGTACCGGAGGCCATGTTGACTGTTTGGGGCGGTCTTTGTGGGAGGGCAACCTTACCTGATCGTGGTGTTACCTGCTAATCAATTAACCAGGCTCCCACCAATCCTCCCATGTGAACGCTTACAAACGACGTTGCACCTAATGCCTGGCGGTGCCGGAGGCCATGATGACGACGCGGAGATCCTTTACCTATGCTATGTCAACAGTGGACATCTGTCGTTTGATGATGATGACATTTTCATCTTATTGAACTCGATATATGAGCTGATACTACATTACTATAGCTGGATTTTGAGTGACTTCACATTTCAGTACGTTACGAGCTAGTGCTAAAGATTAGGTAGCAGACTACGGCTCCGCAGGCTCAGTATCCGTTGAGGATTGGGCACCAATAAACATTCTCTATTGCCGAGGACCATGTAGATGGGTACGACCGCAACGTCTATTTTGGTAAACAGTAGCCTGCAGACATTACTGTGTTTCGGTTTGAGCGGCGCTGTAGCTAGTGAAATTACTGTGGTAACGAGACTCAATATCTTATGCCTCAAGCGAAAGCGAGCGTAGTGTGGAGTTGTGTATGTCTGCCTAACTAACGCCACGTTGCAATGAGCAGGCGTATCACTTAGTATCCGGTTCTTCCGTCGCTTAATTGAATAAAAAAAAATGTTTCACTGATCGTCTTTTTGCTCTAGCTATCACTCTCATACTCCGATTGTAAATCTATCGCGGCATTAATATTGCTACAATCTAGTTGCCATCACAAAAGAGTATGCTGGGCTAGCACTATTCATTTCCGTCCTCATCGTCACTTAACATCACGTGAGATCTAGGTCAAGTGCTATAAACATACATATGCAAATATTTATTTTTGTTTGACGACGTATTGTACTGACGTGCGCAAGGCGCGGTGACTCGTTGGCAGGCGTATATAATACATTCTTTTAAACCGGCCACACGATGGGCTGCGTTATTGTTAAATATTCCTGCGAAGTGTGTGTGTGTTCAATATTAGATATAGTTCTTCTAAATGGTTAATATGTAGAGTATTAATTAGAAAATAAAACTCTGGGTTTTATGATGTGAATCGCGGCACAAATATACCTTCGTAGAGCTCACTTTTAAGTAAATCCTACTGAGAGTATGTATTATATTTAAAAATGTTCATAAATAAATAACCTATAAGTTAATTTTATAACTAACCGCTTGTTTAGATAATTAAGACGTTACTACTCATTACTACAAAAGTTTACTGTATGGCCTTGAAATGGGATGGATGGGGAATTTCCTCATTATTTTTTAACAGAAGCAATGAAGGCAATATCCAATTGTTTACATAGTTATTATCCTGTAAACACTCGTCACTGCGTGTCCGAAATTGGAAAAGCTTCATTAATTTGGCGATGTCAATAGAACTATATATGGATAGGCAAAGAGAAGGGGAATTAGCATGAACTGGGCTATTGGCCGTAAACAGCGGACGTATTTGTGGGTCATTGCTGGGGCAAACTATTCGGTTAATCGCCTAACTGCTGGTTACACGTAGTTAATTATCTAACAACCGCCGTGTGAGGTAACTGCCAAATTATTCACTGCGAAATCGTAAAAAAAAAATTTACACGAATAGGGGATGAAGTGCTTAATATTAGGTGGACCGGAAAGTAATGTCGTTTTCTTACGCTAAATACAAACACATACATTTTTAACGAGTCTTTATTTTTAATCAATGATGTATTCCCCATCATTGTCAATAACCTTTTGCCATCTAGTGAGTAAATTTTCAATCCCTGATCGATAAAAATTAATTGGTTTTTCGGCAAAATATCTAGAGATGGCATTTTGGATATCATCCAAATTTGCAAATGTTTTGCCACTTAAAAAGTGTTGCAGCGCTCGGAATAAGTGGAAATCCGATGGTGCAACATCGGGCGAATATGGTGGATGAGGCAGCACCTCCCACCCCAATTCATTAATTATTTTCTAGAGTTCGCCTTGCGCAGTGCGGTCTTGCATTGTCATGTTGGAGAATGACGCCTTTTCGGTTGACAATCGCTGGCCACTTTTCAATTAAAGATTGATTGACTCGCTGCAATTGTTCGCTGTAGAGGTCTGCAGTAACAGTTTCTCCAGGTTTCAGTAATTCAAAATGAACAATGCCGCGAATACTCCACCAAACACACAAAAGCGCTTTTTTGGGGTGTAAACCTGGCTTAGCAGTACTCCGAGGGATTTCATTTGGAGAGAGCCACTGCCTTTTGCGTTTTGGGTTATCATACAGGACCCATTTCTCATCTCCTGTGATCAACCATTAAAAAAACGCTTCTGTGTTGTGTCGTTGAAGCAATAAGTTGCATGTGATTGATCGGTTAGCCTTATTCTGTTCGGACAGATTATGCGGGACCCAAACACCTGCTCTGCTTACTTTTCCAATCTGCTTCAAATGTTCTTGGATGGTCGACCAAGGTTTGTTGAGACTGTTTGACAATTCCTCGATCGTCTGACACGGATTTGCTTCCACTTCCGCCCTTAACACGTCGTTGTCTAACGCTGATGGTCTTCCTGATCGATACGAGTCGGAAAGATCAAAATTACCCGATTTGAACTTGGAAAACCACCTTTGGCACATCATTTACGAATGTCCAGTGCATTTGGATAAACATCGCAAATGTTTTTGGTAGCAACTGTTGCGTTATTTCCCTTGCGAAACTCAAAGAGCATGCAATGCCGGATGTGTACCTCTTCTGGTATTTGGCTGGCCATTTTACCCAAAATTACAAAAAAAAATTGTAATTCAATTGTCTATAAGTAAAGAAATCACTATAACCTCACAATGTCTTTGGTACGCCTCTGAACAAAACAATGAGCTGACAAATGACAATCAAGTATTGGCATGCGCAGAAACGACATTACTTTCCGGTCCCCCTAATACATTCAACATATATATATAGTGGCTTATTTAGATCATTATAGTAAATATCAAAACTATATCCTTTATTCAATTAAACGACGAGTCAAGCGGACGTTCACCGGATGGTAAACCTGCCAATAATAACTTGGTGCTAGTTAGGATGTAATATATTGCACCACGGAGTGCTCGCTTTAATATAATATATTCAATAATTATACTAGGCCTGTTAAACCGGAACACAGTAACGTCTGCACGGTGCTGTTTGTCAGCTGCAAGAGGCGCTGCGGTAGTACCTAGACGGACTTGGGCAAAGTGACTTGTTACCAGTAAAGTGTTATTTTAAACCACCAGTAAACTATATATACTGAACGACAAGGAAACCGAAGAGCTTGTTAGATAACGTCTACAACATCATAAGATGTATTAAATACATTCACATCTACACGAACACACACCACACGCAATACACAGGATTTGGAAATATGGCGATTGCTATGCCTTTTTATGTATGTAAACATTAACTGCTAATTAATTATAACCCTTGTGATTATTAAGTCTTCCTTGCAAAAAAGCCTATTTTTGTTTACTTTTAATTTGTATATTTATAAAAGTCTAAATAGTTGTGAACTTGCGATTTAGGGTCCTCAGATACGAGCTTAGCTTCGGTCAAGTTCCGAAGTTTTCAGTGTATTAATATGTATAAATGCAGCTAATAAATGGTAATTATTATTGTTTCTTCATTATTACTACTGATAGAACTACTGTTTTTTGTTATTTAACCGAAGTTGTAAATAGACACACGCAACAATTGTTGAACGCGCTGCGCCGCGCCGCGCCGCGCCGCCATTGGACCGCCTGTAATTGATTAATGTTACAAAACAGCGGCACGCTGCTGCTGCTGCTGCTGCTGCTGCGCGCCGCGGCACGACACACACAAGAAACTTAACAATGGATGTTGAATACAAAAGTGTACGTGCCTACTTAAAGATGAATGAATCAGTGAAAACAGTACAACGTAAGAGATAATATAACATCTTATATATAAGAAGAAAGTTTTATAAACTTACTCTATGGTCAATTTTCTTTGATAACATATATATTATCCTATTGATGAAAATCAGAAAACGGCTCTCATTTTTATTCTACAAAGAGACGAGACGAGCGGGATGATCACCTGATGGACAGTGATACGCCAGCTCTTAATGTGGCGCTAGTTATGACGCTATACACTACACCACATTGCGCTTATCGCCTGCGACATATGATGTTGAGTCCCGTTCCCCAGTAATTACATTAGCTACAGCGCCCTTCGAACAGGAACACGGTAATGTTTGTCGGCTACAATAGGCACTGTGGTAGTACCCACCTAGACAGTCTCTGGCAAGAGACGTACCATCAGTATAGAGAACTTTTTTTAGAGGTGGAAATCTTTTAAAAAGATACCCTACGTCTGGGGAGTAGACATGTTTATGTGGGAATTGTTCCCACTAAAACCCCATCGGTGGTCATCCTCAGTGCGGCGCGGGACACTCTTACGGATAGCACCCCATAGGTGCCTGCTGGGACTACGAGAGCTGTTACCCTCCCCAGCATCCTAGCTTTGGAACGACTAGCACTACGCACTAGACCACCCCGGCTCGCTTAGTGGGCAATGAAGACCCCCGCTTTCACAGCCCACGAACCACCAGTATACGCCCACCACCAGCGTATGCCTACTCACCATCTAAGTTTTTTGTAATAGCCGAAATTTCTTTACATATAAAATAAAAAATTGAAGAAGCTAATAGGTTTTTTTTTCATGAAGCAAAATGTATACTTACCTTGAGCCTTATACGAAGATCTTCGAACGTAGTCATCAAATTATTTTACGACAACAATTTAACAAAGTTCCATATATTGATTGAATTAATAATTGAATTGTTTATAAGTAGAAATAATAAAAGTATTTTCACTACCAATTTATTGCATACATTTGCTTTTCTTACAATACAACTTCGTGCAACACATAAAACATTAAGCCCACTGATTTCCACGTATATCATATATCATATATCACATATCATATACGTATATATACATTATTGGTAACGATTAGTATGTTTGTTAGTTTTTAATAATTATATACTTTAAATAATAACTCTAATCATAACCTATGACAATTTGTAACGGGAAGTTCTCGTCAACCAAATGAGCTAACATGAATAATATACAATTTTTTTTGGTACGAACAAACTTTCAGACGAACTTTTTAATCTAAGTTAAAGCTATAAGATTGTATAAAATATGACTACGACGAAATAGAGATGTCCCTATATGTACAAGCGATCTCTGCGATTACAATATGATAAAAACCACATAAAACTCGGTGAAAAAAAAAAACAAATTTATTACCGGAAACGGAAGTTGCGTCCAATAATAAAAAAAAAGTTTGATCTGTGTCAAAGATTAGCGGAGGAATGAGGAGTTAAATGTCGACGTTTGTAGTCAGTTTCGATGTGGGGGTGGTAGTCGTTCTCGGTACGAAAGCTGGACGGAAATTTGGCCTCTTTGGCTTTTTAAATGTCTTCTCTGTTGTAGACTTCGGAGTTTCGGTAGTGTATACCTTCGGTGCGAATTTGCCGACTGTAGTTCTCTTTCTTACATCTACAGGCACGTTTTGCGCTCGACTGTTAGAGAATCTAGATTTAGTCGGATTGAATGTCGACGTTTTGTTTATTTTCTGAATGTTATTTGATTTAAAGGTATTGTTAAGTTTTTTAGGCGTTCGCGGTGTTGCGAATGCTCTCGTCAAGTTTGATGATCTAATGATAGGCCTTCGTACAAAAGGTTTCGCTTTTTTAGTGTCAGTTTGTGTCATTTTTACAGTACTTGTCTCCACAGGTTTAGTTTCCGTCGTCGATGACGCTCCATTAGTCGGAGTGGTAGCAGTGGTCGTAATTGTCGAGAAATTAGGTTGTGTCGTTAACAGATCTATAATGGGACTTGTAGTCATTTTACCAGAACTCGTATTAATAGAGATTATTGTGGCGGGAGGACTTTCAGTGATTTCTGGTTCTTCTGATGTATTCATTTGTTTCATCGTTGTCGTTTCCACGGCAACGTGTTTTTTTAGTTCATCTGCCTTAGTAGAATTGGCAATGCTACTACTGATTTCAGATTTTATTGTTTCCAATTCAGAGGTTTTCTCTTCCGCTTGTTCATTTGGCACTGCCACTGAATATACAAAGAAAGGGTGGTTTTTTATATTTTGCGTAACTGGGGACGTAGTTTTAAATAGTCCTTCTAAAGGTAATGTGGATGGGTCACTTAACATTATGCGCGGTGTCACTATTTCAAAACTGTTTGCTTTTTTATTTTCTTCGTTTTCATATGCGGCAGGTACAAACTGCCACTGGGGAAAGGTTTGAAACTCACTAGATTTCTCAGATTTTTTATCTTCGTTAATGTAACTTAACAAGCCATCTTTATGTTTGTGTTCAATCTCCCGTTTAAGCATAGTTTCTTTATGTTGACCCCTAACCTTTTTTATGTGTCTGTACGCTTCATTCATGCTTTCAGATGTAAGTAGGTTTTCTTTAGGATAGCTGTCGTAGTTTGCCAAGGACCGAGCATTCCTAGCTTCATCGATTCGTATTCTATTATTTGGAGGATTATCGACAGGATACACATGGCCCAGTTTAGTTAAATAAATAGGAATTTCGTCTTCTACTATTTTGATAAGACTAAACCGGCTTACTTCTCCAATCTTATCTACAGTAGGTTCCTTCTCTACCACAATAGGTCCCTCTTCAATAAACGTAGTTTCATTATTTTTATTCAAATGATGTTTATCAAGTTTAGAAGATACTTCTACAACTCGGCTTATGGAAAATAGTTTATTAAATTGTGTTTTCACAATAGGTGATGGGGTCGTTGTTGTTGTCGTCGTTGTTGTTGTAGTAGTAGTGGTAGTAGTTGTTGTTGTTGACGGTGGCGGTGGCGGTGGTGGCGGTGGTGATGGTGAGGTTGGAATCGGTGTTGTAGGAATAGTTGTAGTTTCAGGTATAATTTCTGATGTTGAACGTCTTTCCTCTGATAATTTTAATCTTGAAGTAGTCATTGGTAATTCTGTGGATATATTGGTTATAGATTCAGTAACCACATTTATGGAAATGTCTGAAATATTTGAGTATATTACAGAAGGTTCTGTGTTTTCTAAATATTCATTTGTTTCGTTATCAACTTCTAATAATTCTGTTGTAGTTACCAATTCATTTGTATTTGTAATAGGACTTTCGTGTAATTCAGGTAAAGTAGTCACAGTTTCCGTATTTGAAAGATACTCATCATGTTCCGTTGTAGTAATTTCAGTCTCACTGTTATTAGAATTATCAGTTGAAGTTTTCTTTTCCTCTTCGATTTTTGGAGAAATATTTTTTGTTGGCTCGTTATTAAATGGTACATTTTGTCTGGGTTTCGCACTATTGTAGCCAATGGGTACATTCTGAACACGTTTCTTAGTATCGTTGACTGGCTTATTCGAAGCAAATCTGTTATATACGACTGTTTTATTCTGTTCATTGGCAGACAGACTTTTTGGCAATTGCGTGGTATTTGTTGGTAAGTGCGGTAGTTCTGTTGTTGTTGTAGAAGTTCTAAATGTATTTGAATTTATAAGTCTTGGTTTAAAAAGTGGTCTTCGAGAACTGGTAGTAAATCTACTTCTTGTAGTTGTCGTTGTTGTTGTTGTCGTTGGTTGTTCTTCATCATATGTCTCTTCCTCTGAGCCTTCATCAAACTCTTCTTCGTCATCATATTCTTCTTCTGACTCAGGTTTTCGAGTGAATAATTGACTAGAAGGCACAAAAACGAAAGGATTTTCGGGCTCTTCTTCTAGATCTTCTTCGTCTAACAATTCTTCATCAGAATATTCTTCTTCTTCCACTTTTTTTGTAGTTCTAGCTGTAGTAAATGGTCTTCTTGTAAAACTACGCGTGAACAACGGTGTTTTGGTAACAGCTGGTTTAAACCGTCCTCTGTCTATAGTCGCAGGACTTGTATAAGCACCTGGATTGTACTTTCTGCTAAAAGTTCTGCTACTCGATGGTAAAGAAGATTCTGTAGTGGAGGTAAACAATCGTTTAGAAGGTCTATAAGGTAACCTTGTTCGTACTGAGGAACTTGTTGATGTGGTAGTAGTACTCGTCGTTGTTGTTTCTGGAACTATTTCAGTAGTTTCTTTAGATTGTGATTCTGTAACACCATCAGATGAAAGATTATCTGACAAATTGATAGCTTTGCCGTCAGTTTCTATCTCTATTTTAGTCTTTTCATTTAATACTGTTGCATCACCTGTTGTTACATTAAATGGTATGTTTTCTGTATTTACTTCTCCATTTTGTGTCTCTGATTTTTTATTAAATATATCATTAGTATTTTTTTCTGAATCAAACATCGTGATATTTTGTGATAAATTCTCTTTAAGGGCCGTATCAGTTATGTTTTCAGATGTTTCTGTAATTATAGCTGTTTCAATGCCATTGTTTTCACCGTTTGGAGTGGTTTGCATTGTGTTATAAATCGGACTTGAATCATCCTTCGAGGATAAATCTTCATTAGCACTTTTTGTTGGTTGTATATCTAGACTTGTTTGGGGGTCATATTTTACAGGAAGGATTTCATCAAGTTGCTTTAAGTATTGTCGATTCATTAAATTATCACTTCCATTTTCCAAATTGTCTTCTTTATCAGATTGTCTCGTTTCAGGGTTTTCTTCATTTTTATTGTATTCCTTTAATTTCGGTTGCTGCTTGTTAGATTCAAACTTTGGTTCAATTGGTAGATCTTCGGTGTCAAGAATGCTTTCAGTCGTAGTTGGAGCAATTGTCGTAGATTTAGTCTTTTCGCCATAATTGTATGTAAGGCCCGTGTTTTCACTAAAAGTTTCAGGACTAATGGATTTTGTAGTTCCTTCTGTAATATCCTCTGATGGTTTTATTTTTTTTCTTATAATCTTACGAATTCTAGGGACTGTTGACATTGTACTATCACTAAAAACTGGTGTCAATGTTGTTTCGGGAGCAGCGGTAGTTGTGGGTCGTCTTCTTATGACTTTAAATTTTCTTGTACCGTCATTCGTAGTAGTTTCACTTAATCTATAAGCTTCAGTAGTTGTTATCTTCTCTGTATCCTTGAAAATAGTAGAAATATTCTCCATGAAATCATCGTCTTCGTCATGTTCTTTTTCTTCAATAGTACTTTCTGATAGGTAGATATCATCAGGTCTGCTTTCCAAATCATCTTCATCATTTTCTAAAGTATTCATTTGTGGAGGTGTTGTTGATGTTGTTGTTGTTGTTGTAGTAGTTGTAGTAGTTGAAGTTCTAGATGGAAAGGGTAATCTTCGAGGTTGAAGTCCAATAGAACCCGAGTTTCTAGGTCTACTAAAAGGTGGTCGGGATGGAATTCTCGGCAATATTACGCTTTCTGATCTATCTCTGTTTGTAAGTGTTTTTAAGGTAGGCCTGGCAAATGGGCGTGGAGTGAATCTAGCAAATGCAGGGCGCCTTTGGGTAAACGTAGGTTCAGTAGTTGTAGATGGAATAATTGATTCTGTTGTTACAGTGGTAGAAAATCTTCCTCGACCTCTGGATAAGACACTAGAATATTTATCATCAATTGTCGTAGCTGACATTTCGCTATCTTCCAAATCATCGGTTTGAGTGGAAGATGTTTCTTCATTAAAATTGTTTTCATTTGTTTCTCTTCGAACAAATGTGGACGCGTCATTGTCAACAGGGGTTAAAGGATCATCATCTATGTTCAATTGTGGTCTAAATTGACCCCTTGAAACTGGTGACGCCGCAGCTGGTAGAGAATCGTCAATAAAAGATTGATACCTAATTCTAAACTTTTTGTTTTGCCCCTTTTCTATGTCCGAAGTTTCTGCTATGACTTCTCTGCTATCTGGCGTAGTAGACCTAATTTTTCTAGAAAATGTCGCTTCATCCGTTTCCGATGATATTTCGTTAGGTGTGGATAGAGGCCTACGACGATGTACAAAATTATAATTCCTAAAACTCACCTGCGTTGTGGAGCTTGATGGTGTTGTTGTCGTGGTGCCTGCTGTAGTTGTAGATCCACGACGCCTCAATCCATTGCGACGAGAAGTAGTGATGGAAGGAACATCGCTGGTAGTAGTCGTAGTCGGTAAAATGGTTGTAGGAGAAGTTGCAGTTGCAGCGGCAGTAATTTCAACGGTTTCAGTTGTTGTAGACGTGGGTGGCATAGGCTCAGGTGATTGTACGTCTTCGGCCGTTGGTGAATTCAATAAGGATGATATTTGGACAGAGAGGATTGTAGTTGGCTCTAGACTACTGGGTTCTTCGACAGGAGGAAGAGTTGTTGATCGAGTTCTCAACACTGAATTGTATTGTGGTTGTATAGAAGCAGAAGTAATTTCTCTTTCTAACGCAGATTCTTGGGATTCAACTTCTGTTTCTGAGTTTTGGTATCTGTAAAATATTTATTATTAGATAAACCTATGTGAAAAACAAAATGAATCAAGTCCATATTACACAGGAACGAAAAAGCTATGATTATTAAGTACACTACAAATACAAGTTGACAAGTCTGTGTGGAAGAGGAGGATGTTAAATATAGAATTTCTATATCGAAAACTTAAATATGTTTATATTGAAATAATATCAAAAAGATTTAAGAGAAATTAAATTTGAGCAGTAAAAGTATAATTAGTAAGAAAAAAGTACTTACTGTACGGTGGTAGTTTCGGAAGCCGGTCGATTTCGTCTGATTGTCACGTATTCTGGTACATTCTCTCTTCGTGAATTTGTAATATCTAAAGAATTTACAGCTTCGGACACGGAGACGTAAGGTTCCCCGCGTTCAAATAAAGCATTCCTGAAAATATTGCCTGTTGTGATACATGTTTTCGTGGCGCTGTGGATTACAAGGCTCCTTTTCGAGGAAATATTTTGTACAGATTGGTTGATGTTAAGATTTTATCGAACCTACTTACATAGCTACAACCCTTGCACTCAACCTATGAGAAAGGCAAGCACGTTCAATCCAGACAATACAATCTTTTTCAATTTATTGTAAAGTTTAAAATCCGTAACTAATTTTCAGTATGTTTAATAAAATAATGAGAAATTTAAAATAAAACCGCGTAATACCTGGATGCTGAATCATCTTCAGTGTCGGAGATGGTCGTAGTCGTTGGTCGTGATCTTCGAATATTAACGTATTGTAGTGGTTTCGCTGTGGTTGCCACCTTTGTCTGCACACCAGCTGATCTGCCCCTTGTTAATTGCTGCTCTTCCAGCTCCGGTTCGTCTTCGATCTCGTCGCTCTCTAGAGAAGATTCTGTAGTGGTCGATGTCGGCGGCGGGCGAGACCGGTTTATGGTTACGTATCTATAAGGATATGTTGGAATTTTTAAATTCGTTATGATCATTTTCATAAAATAACTAACTTGGTATTTATATCACATCATTATTTACGTTTTAATTACTAAAAGTTTTAGAGTAATACATCCATAAACAAAATCCGTCGCTGAAGTATACTCACTGTGGTCTTTCCTTTTTCAACAGTCGATCCTCATCAGACACTTGTTGGAGACCTTCATTCTGCGGTCCACCGCGACTGTTTTTTGTCTGATTCTCAATTAAGCTGTTTGTACTGAACCTGAAAGTGAGTGTTAAAATGAAATAATGTCTTTGAGGGTAGTGCTGAGAAATCTCTGAAACAGTCGTCTTTTGCTATTAAATATACTTACTTCCCCTTTCCACGTGTCCTCTCCAAAACTCTCTGGTAAAGTTTTTTGTTAAATGACGGGGTAGTGCTTGTTGCTGGATCACTGCTGGTACTAATCGACGTTTCTGACAACCCGAGCTGCTTTTCTAGTTGTTCCACACCACCTGAACAGTAAACACGCTTGTAAAATTCAATTACTTAGCGACGTACAATTTATAACATTTCCTTATAAATCATTAAGTTACAACAATATTTTTTTTTATATTATCACGCCATTTTCCCAGTAGGGGTAGGCAGAGGTGAATAAACACCCACATTTCGCCAGATGTGGTCAGGTTAGGTCCCATGTAACAGGGGGCGAGCCTGTTGCCACTTTATTGGGGCCACACACACACACACACACACACACACAAAGATGATGTCAGTGTGCGGGTTTCCTCGCGATGTTCTCCTTCACCGTTTGTATCTCGCTGCTGTAACTAAAGTTCACAAATGTACATAACTTAAATATTAAGTCATCGGTACATGCCGAGATTCGAACCCGCGACCTTCGGAATGAAAGCCGCGCGCTCTAACCGTTAGGCCAGCGAGCTACGATCCCACCAACCCGGCACTCAGGCCGTGAAGGACACCTGGGGGTTGTTTTAGTGGGTGAGAGCCCCACATAACCATTCGTCGTGCCTTAGGCGAATGTGTATGCCGCAGGACATTTTTTCGCCTCGACAAAAAAAAAAAAAAAAGGCTAGCGTGCTACTGCAACAATAAATGTCTAGTTAATTTAGTTTTATTTCTTTCATCTATATCTGGATAGATTATCCATATTATATTCTTTGATATTGCAAAAACCATTTATTATGATCTATTTCCTACTGTGTGAATAATATGCTACTTTAATAAAGTTAATGGTTAATAAATCAGCCTTTAGTATATTTATAAGTCTAACGAAAGACGGGTGAGGAGAAGGAAAAAGTCATGGTTGAGGAACATCAGGGAATGAACTGGCATATCTGGGGCGTCCGAATCGTTCCGCCGCACCAGAGGCAGAAAGGACTGCACCACGCTGATCGCCAAGCTCCACTAGTTGGAGAGGCACTTTAAGAAGAAGAAGGAATTCTTGAAGATATTATCAATAAGCCTATCGATGTCATATACCTCCACATAATGGAAGAGCGCGAAGATACATGACGTGCCGGTGAGCTCGGCGTGCTGGTAACGGTCACAAACAAAATTGCTCTTCTACGATTCAATTATTGCTTTAATCCTCGTCTTGTACGATTATTTATATTTGACAGATCTTAAACCCACTTACCAACTTTTTTAATTAAATCGATTAGTTCTTTGATAACTTTCGGATCTTCTGCATCATCCGCAGTATTTTCTTCATCATCTTCGTACTCTTCGGACTCCTGCAAGAAGACGACATGATTGTAATCGTGGTACAAAAATCATTAATTATTTTAATTTATAGGGTAATTTAAAACGTTAATTATTTATATAAGGTGTGGTGGTAATGATAATTACCTGCGGTGCGGGCGTGCTGGAAGTTGTTCTGAATAACAAAGAGTTCCTAGTGCTAATCCTCAAAGGTTTCCTAGTGGTCGTTGTTGTCGTTGTAGTGATTGTAGTTTTTGTTGTTGGTGCTTTCGTTGGCGCTTTTGTTGTGGCGGCCGTAGCTTTGCACAGCACGTTACGTGCGAAATCGCAGGAGTCGGCTGCCTTGTTGAAGTACAGGCCTGGAATGCAGAGCAAGATTTACCACATTTTTGTTGTAAAGCAAGTACTCTTATGACCACATCAAGTCAGGAACTGAACAAATGTTTGATAAAAAATTCAGACATCAAGAGAGTTTGTTTTTGTCTTTTCAAATTTGCGGCTAGAGATATTGAGTTCGCTTGCTTACCCGAAGGGCAAGTGAACTGATGAGCAACGATTCCAAGGTCTGACGGACCAGAGTCCAGGCACCAGAAGTACTTCTTGCAGTCTCGAGGGTGGGGGAAGAAACCTTCATCGGTACACTTGAAATCTGAAATTAGATATACAGTAAAAGTATATAAACTATTTATTTTTTTCAAACGGTCGTCCGACAAGGCGATCTCGTTTATCCGATGGTAAGTTAATCTACTCCTAACAATACTTCTATCTTAATGGAAACGCCATACTATCATCGACATCTTCAGCATATAGATACCACGTATTAAATCAATCATCGTCATCATCATTAGCTGGCCTCGTCAGACTAAAGTTTGGCACTAGATAGAATGGTGTTCACAACAACACAATGTGGTCGTAGCCTCTAGACATAGGAAGTCTCGTTAGTCTAGAAATTTCACTAGTTGCAACTCTCTTCAAACTGGAAGACAGTAATGTTTGCTCACTGTTGTTTTGATGTAGAAATAGGCCACTGCGTTGGAACCTACCTAAACGGTCTCCGGCAACAGAGACCTACCACCAGTCATCTGCCAGCGTTGTGAATGAACGGCATTAACTGTGTCGTGCGAGAAAGTCTCACCATTGGGAACGTTAATAGAAGCTGTTTATGTTACGTTGTAACTTTAAGTTATACTGCCAGCTTGTCAATGTATATCTAGATAGAAGGTATATTTATTATTGTCATATTCATCATCACCATCACCATCATCAGCCGATAGACGTCCACTGCTAGATGTCATATTACGAACACATTTTTGTTATTTTTTACATCTTTCTTCATAAAAAATTTAATTGTGCCAAATCTCAAATTGGGATGAAAGGACCAATTCTCACATGATCTCAATGTAGAAGATCATTGGGGGAGACTCATCGCCAGCAGTGGATGTCTATCGGCTGATGATGATAATGGAATCCCAAATTTCTTCAGAGAATATGTTTAAAGAAGTACTAAGTTTCCAATTAGTTATACAGTGTTGTAATTTCCGTACCTGATCCTGGATCGGGTGTGGTCGGTGGCTCCGGTGTTATGATGTTCCAAGCCGGAGTAGTGCTTAGTGCTGAACCGCTCTTTCGCTTGCTACTCCTGAAATAGAGACATCCTTTGTAGAACACATGATTGCTTTGTCTGATGGAGACATCTCTATTACGTAGTGTTTAAACTGTTTCAATTTTAACCAGATGAGTTATCGGTAACATTTCATTCTCCACGTTATCATCATCCTCCACAGATCTCCGTATCGATTGGTCCTGCGCTTTGCCTTTACGTCTTGGGTTCATATGGGGAAATTTTAGGCATTTCCCTCCACGTTGACCCTTTGCGGGTTGGTGGGAGACAGAGTCACGAGTCAACCTTCACCGTATCGTCAGATCAGTACCTTATTTAATTTTAACTTAAGTAGAAAACGCTGATCGAGAGTTACATACTTGGTCGATGGTTTTTCAGTGGTGGTTGTTGTAGTTGTTGTTGTTGTCGTTGTTGTTGTGGTGGTAGAAGTAGTCCGCGGTCGATTTCTCCTTCTCCCACCAGACTTGCCTCGCGACTTGGGTTTCGCTGATACTACAGCGTTATCTGTCGAGCTGAATTGTACAGGAGATAAAGTTAGTAAATTATTAAGTTTCTTATATACTTTAAACTAAGCTACGCTTAGTTTCTATATTGTATACTGTTCACCATCAATGTAAAATCCTGAAGGTTATATAAAAAAGGTTCAATTGAAGATGATTCGATGATAATTGACTCACCCAAGTTTCAGTATGTAGGATTCCTTTGCCGCTTCTATCAACGGGTAGGGTTTACCGTGACAGTTGCCGCGGAAGTCGTCGTTGTCGATTGACCAGAACATGATACCTGGACGGAACATTTATAAACACAACTTAAAAAAAACTTAGACAGGAGAACCTAAGCGAAGTAGATAAAAACCCTGAGTTACGCAGCTCGGCTTTTTGAAACGTCTAATGTTCAAATATAAGTACATCTAAGCTGTCGACTAAATTTAAACTCCAAAACTATGTTAAAAACATTTAAAGACATTGATAGTTTAAAATAATTAAAAACTTAAATAATTTAACAAGTAAAACATCAGTGCAAAATAGTGCTAATATCTAGCCATCACACAGCAGTTCCAACCTGCGGGCGCTGACCAGCGATTCACAGGAGCAAGACATTCGTTTACCACTAGGAGAACGTCCTCCGCCTCTAGCGAATTTATTTCTAAAGTAAAGCATTAAATAAAATATCAATATAGTACATAACCTAAAGCATCTAAAATATTAGTTTTTTTCTTTTTCATTTCATCATCATCATCATCATTTATACGAATAGCATCCCAAAAGCTGAATCGATTTGCTCCTCAAGCGTTGCTTTTATCAACATGAATACGCGAACTGTTATTCAACTGAATGGCGCTGTAGCTAATGTGTAACACTTTTGTAGTCAATATTGTATTGAGTTGGCACGCCCCCTAGCAGGCGGTTCGACCATCTGGTGAAGGTTGAAGGAAGCAGCTGGATGCGGGCAGCGCAGGTTCGATCGATGTGGAGATCTTTGGCGGAGGCCTATATCTAGCAGCGGACGTCTGTCGGCTGATGACGATGATGATGATGATTGTGGATATGAAATATATAAAAGGTATGTCGGCCTCACCTCCCAGTCCGTTCTCAGCGACGTATTCGCCTTTCTTCTTCACCATCTCGATGTCGTCGTACCCGACCCACTGGTTGCCTCTGAACGCGACGGGACCCATTGCGTTAGGGTTAGGATGCATAACGGTCCACTCTTCTTCTATTTCTTCTTCTTCGTCAGAATACTCTTCGGAATCGGAGTTGATGCTTCTTTTCCTCTGTTTCGGCTTAAGAGCTTCACATATCTATGGAATTGAAACTAGCTATAATAAAGAAAATAACATGTTTCTTGGTCTAGAAAATCATTAGCTTTGTCGAAAGTCCCATTTCTAAGGTCACAGCATCCACCTTATGCTCTTATTTTGCGTAAAGTGGAGGCTCGGGGTATATTTATAAAAATTTGAATCACATCTTTCCTTCCTTTAATGAGTTTTCGATTTGTTTTTAGTTTTTTCAATTTGTTGCTTTATATAAACTAGTCAGGCTATACTTCCTACCTCATAATACGCCAGGTACCCTTTTTCCCTCGTCGCATCTCCCTGTTCACCAGGTCCGTCGGCTGGGGAACCGATCTCTACAGCGTCGGGGTTGAAGAGTGTATAAGATCTTCCATATGTGGGTATGCCAAGCACCAGCTTATCTCTATCAGCGCCGTTCTCGAGGTAGAATTTGATCGTGTAGTCCTGGAAACATTATATATAAGTTGTGTCACTTCCTGCAGTCTAAGAGATAGATTAAAGAATCTAACTAATATTGATGTAAGGGTTCCCCCATGAGCTCCAAGCCCTCGCTTGCTCGTTTACCCTACTAATCAACGAACGAGGCCCTGGTTCCCACCAACCCGCATTAGGCCAGCTTGTTGATGAATGGCCCAAATCCCCCCTATTGAATCCCTACCCGATTGATATGGGAATCTTTGGGGGAGGCCCAAGTCCAGCTGTGGACGTCTATCGGTTGATGACGAAGTATAAATATGCAAAGAAATTCAATTAAATATTTTATACTTACGATATTGAGTTCATTGTCCACACTGTACTCGTTGGGCTCTTCGAGGGGGTAGAGTGGGGCGTGGTGATTGACGGCGGGCTCGAACGCCGAGTGGTAGTCGTAGGTGAGAAGATTCATCCAGTCTAAATATCTGCACGGTAGACGAGGTTTTGTTATGACGGTATATATCACCGTTCGACCGCGACAGCGAAGCGTGGTCATTCTTCTCCTCTCTCTTAAAGACTCCTCAAATAACTGGTTGATCATGGGAATGAATGATTGCTGTATATAGATATGTCTGATGGTAAAACGGTGGTATTCTTTCATGTAGTTTCTTTTCTTTAACATTTAACCTCAATGTCTTTTTTCTATGAACGTTCATTTGATGGCAAGTGAAATGCATGCCCGAAACAACGTGGCGGTAGTTAGAATGGTATACATTGCATCTCATTGCGCTCGTCGCCTACAGATATACGGTGATAGGTCTCTGTACCCTAGTGATTTCATTAGCTACAGCACCTTTCCAGCCGAAACACAATAATGTTTACACAGTACTGTTTGTCGGCTGCAATAGATACTTAGCGTCTCCGGCAACGGAGACCTACCATCAGTATGTTGTAATCAGTCTTCACCCGACAGACGTCCACTACTGGGCATAGGCATTACATATAGTTATATATATTATATAAGGCCCAAATAAATCTAATGTGAATCACTACGTGATCTATGTTGGAATCTTTGGGGAAGGCCTATGTCCAGCTGTGAACATCTATACGTTAGTAATATGTTGGCTTAAAACATATATCAATATCATTATAAGGCTAAAGATATATGTGTATATATGGATATATAATATTACATCCATTAATTAAACTAATCAAGTTAAATTCAAGCGCGAGTCACATACTGTGAAGAGAACTGACTCACTTTATGTTAAGGATGTGGGAGGATGTATCGCAACTTGGTGGTAGACCCCGCAACAAAAAGTTTTATAATAAAATGGCGACATTAAGCAGAGACAGCACTTTGTAATTGAACTTATTTACATATTAAACGCATCAGTGAGGGTTATTTATATGTGAAAAAGATAAAAATTGGATATTTATTCACTACAAAGACATTTACGTGGACCACACATAATTGTCTTATATGCTATATGGTATTAGATGTATATACTGTACATACTAGCTGTTCCCCGGCCGCTTTGCTGGCCGTAATATGGAATAAGACCGAAACGACTTTCTATAGCAACCGTTACCATAGCAACCGCATAAATAATCCCCAATGAAAATGTTTCTGAGAGTTAATTAGAAATAAAATGATAAAAGATCTATGACAATCGAAAAATAAATAATCTACATATATAACGGTCTATTATTAATCTATTTCACGTCGAAAGGCCAAGTTCCTAGGTCGACACGTGCACTAGTTGTCACGTGAGAGGCGATGAAAGTAAACCTATTTTCGTTTTATAATATAGATAAGCATTGGACGCCAGCGACGCACGTCTAGCACCCTACTTTACCTAGAAGGTGTGTCACCATCAGAATTGGGATTAATTGGGATTAATTGGGATTAATTGGGCGACGAATGTGCGTGATTGTAGCTAGTAGCTATGTTGTTACTTCAGTGACATCCGTGTTATATACATTGTAATGAATTTTGTATATTTTATTTCTACAATATATAGGGTGTAAGGGGGGGGGACTTTTTTATCAAACATTAGATTTTCTGGGGGTGTAAGGGCCGCAAAACAACTTACGAGACCAAAGCCAGCCTTACCAGCTCGTGGTGCACCCTGATGACCAACAAACGAGACTCCGGCTCCTACCAGCCCGCATTGGTCTAGCGTGATGGGCCCAAATGCCTACATATTATCCCCTACAGCCTCTAGTACCCAGCGGTACCAAAGGCCGTGCTGACTGTATGCGAAGATCTCTGGTTGAGGCTTACATTTAGCAGTAGATGTCTATCAGCTGATGATGATGATGACGAATGATGATATACAGCTACCGCTTAACTGCTTCAGTTTCCTACACTTTGTAATCTCATGGAAGTATATCTTAAATTATCATTTATAAGACAAAGCCTTCACAAAATCAAAGCATAACTAATCACACTTTAGTTGTGTGCATATCTTATGTAATTTTCAGTGATTTAAAGAATAATGCAGCAATTGTAAATGTTTAGTTCGTGCTCTCAGGAATTCTCTTTAAAACGTTTTAACGGCGGTTACGCGGCGTCAGGGCTTTTGAGGAAACGGAATTATCAGAGCGTTGTGGAGATGAGTTTGCTGCACCATTATAAATGGTAGGTCAGACGGCAAGTGTGCACATGGCACTACTGAATGACAATATACGTGGTCTCCATTGCGTAGCAAGTAACACTACAAAGACCGGATGTCTGCGATGTACGTTATAACTTTTTACGTTACATAGTATTTGTTACATGTAATTACTTGTTACTATTATGTAACAAAATTGAATAATTGATAGCATCAATGTGTCAATTCGTTTTGTAAAACTTCTCAAAAATTCAAACTCCGAAGCTTTAACAGCAGCGCGCCCCCTTGTTGAGGGTAGGTCGGCGCTGCAATAGTGGGAACATAAATTGGATGTTGAAAAAAAATAGCAATTTTTAAAGAAATAATGGTCAGCGCAGGAGCACTCGGTGTGGGGATCATTGGGGGAGGGTTGTGTCCAGCCGTGGACTTCTATCGACAGATGATGATTGATGATGAGCGAATGAAAACTATGTTACCCGCACTGAGCCAGCGTGGTGGAGCTAAGGCACGGTTCTTCCTCACTAAGGATCCTTGAGGCAGACCTATGCCTAACATTGGGCGTAATCTGGCTGAACGGAAGATTGTTGTGTATATTTCCGAGTACTAACTTTTCTAGAATAAAGAAGATTGAGTTACTAAGCAGTGGCTTTGGATCTAATTTTGATTTAATCCGTGTATTGGTGTACCAAAAATATTCGTATCCTTTAAAATACTTGTTTTATTACTAATAAAGATATATTTTCATTTACCTATTTGCTATAGGAAGTAGTCTACTCCTCTGTTAACACGCTTGCTTAGTAACGAAGGTCCTTGGTTCGAATCCGGAGCCACAAGTTTCGGAATCAATGGCTTGGCTAACTGCAACAGCATCTCTATGTTCCGGTTGTCTAACACAAGAGGTATTCTAACCGAAAAATCTTTATCATCTACGTCCTCGTTATCACTGAACATCGTGTGAAGTTGGGTGTTAGTCTCTTAAGAAATAGGGACGTCATTGATTCGTGGTGTTGCAACGCGTATATTGCAGCGAGTTGCAGCGGCAGACGTTCCAATCATCACATCATCACATTTCTACACAGCCCTCATAGTAGTAAGCTAATGCACTAAGTCACACAAGCAAACAGACAGACAGACACACAGACAATACGAAGCACTGGCCGACAAAAAACATATGTAATATATATAGAGTTTTTTCGGCGATCAAAGAAATTATAAAGACACAGGTCACAGGTCTTGTCGTGGCGGTGGGGCTCTGGCTTGACCTGACCACCCACGGTGAAGCTAAAAGGAATCTACTCGGTCCGAGGTGACCTCTCCAGGTGAGCTTCTTGAGTTCACCTCGGAATTGTGCCGGTGGGGTGCGGGGGCAGGCTTGCACTACTCTTCGCAACTGGGGTGGAATCGCAGGAGAAGAAAGTCGTCGGTATTGTATTTCACCGCTCTCCGGCGCCGTATAATGATTGGCGGTGGAGGCTAAGACCAGGTCCGCCGCATGGAGTTTGGAGTTTCCTCTCTTGGCTCCCATGGGCTCTGGGCGATAGATTCGGGGGAATCCGTTGCTCGTGTAACTATAAGAGGTCGAGAGGAGGGCGCGCTGTATGTTCCGGCGTGGCCTCACATAGGTGGAAAATAAGGAGAGGAAATATCTATAAGTAACCGATAACTATAAATTTGTAAACGTAAAATCAGATCGTTCTTGTTTCCTCTCCACCTAAGATTAAATCATTTATGGAACCATCATTGTGTTTCTCACTTGAACATCATAAAATTACATGAAAGAAATGAGAAGCTGTCTTAATATTGTTATTGCTGGGCCTTCTCCTACAAGGAGAGGTTGCTTATCCACCACAATAGCCAAGTACTGGTAGTGTGAACAAATTCAAGAAAGATGTTCTGAAAACATATGAGTTTCCTTATATATGGGTATAAACATACATAAGGGAAAATAAACATCGTGTATAAAACCAATATGTATATCATCAACATCAGCCAATAGACGTCCACCGCTGGACATAGGACTCCCCCAAAGATCTCCACATAGATCGGTAACGCGTTGCTCGCATCCAAATACCAATACATCAGTTGATGAATATATTTGGTGATCATTCCTGAATGAAGTAATGACAACGTACAGTAGTTTAGGCAATCTAGACAAAGTTACGATAACCTTGATTCTAACTTTAACCGTGTCAAAGTTACGTTGTGCAAAATACTAATGGAATGATGTACGGCATCAAGGCTCCGCCTGCCGGAACATCGGTTGCTTATGCTTACCGCACACATCAGGTTAGCCAACACGACCATGGGATAGGGAATTAGGTAACTGTAGTCGTGGCGCGGGCGCGGGCGCGGGCCGGCGACGTGCCGTGTAGTCGAAGTTGACGTCGCAACGCGAACGCGTCAGGGTCACGGGGACGATCGTCAAGTTCCCCAACTGCTCAACGTTTGGCAATGTTTGTCTAACCGTTAGTGATTTTGTTTGATGACACCGATTGCAAATCTACTGTTTAGTAATACCTTCCAGCTCTCGAACCAAAGTGACAGTTTTCCTAACCATGGAACGAATAGTGGAGCGGATGTCACCAAATATTGTAGAACCTAGTGGATCTATATATGTACTGCTGGAAAATTAAAAGGTTCGCGTGAGTTTTATGTATGTAGTTGATATCCAATCCAACATGAGAGAGAGCCCTCATGTTGGATTGGATATCAAGAATATAGAGAGGGAGAGAGAGAGGGAGAGACAGAGATAGAAAAATTATAAAATGTAATGCTGTGCTGCTAACATATACAATAATAAATACTTTACCACATTTTAGTCGCCTGGAGATGTTTAGTTCCGTTACTCCAGTATTTTAAAACATTAGTATAAAGTGATGATGTGTCGTAATAATATTTAGTTATTCCTTGAAATCATCCGCATCCTATTCGAATGGAAATACTGACTAGTAGACAGTAATGTTTTCAAGTAAACAGCGTTAAGTACAAAGTTGGTTTGAAGTTTGAACGTGTGACCTTTAGACTATGTATGAAACGGCACACTAATCGACTGTAAATGTGAGATATGACGATACTCACTTGCTCAGGGTCTCAATGTCGAATCCCTTCTGTATATATTCGATGCCGGCCGGCACGGCCATCGTGAGGAGCAGCCGCGGTTTGCCCGTCTTGTCCGACTCCCTCTCGAACTCCTCGCGCAGCTCCCTCACGAACTTCGCGTAGTTCTCACGATCCTTCGGCTTGCCGCCGTCTCTAGACGCCGGGTACTCCCAGTCCAAGTCGAGCCCGTCGAAGTGGTTCTGCCTGAGGAACTGGACAATGGAAACAAATTATCAGATTGAAGTGGTTTATTATAAGGACCTATTGTGTGTGAGGAGTTTCAATATCACCAACTCCACGCCTGTCGCTTGCGTAGTAAGCAACGCCAGGAAAGAGGCAGCTATTTTTAACACGAATATCACTAAGACACTGCGCTCATGTGAAGCCTGGATTATGCTTTAAAAACGCAATGAGTCCCACTTGTGGGACAATAAAATGGTTATTTATTTAAACAACACAATATTAAGTTTATTTATTCCGATTAATTTTGCTATCCATAGTTTCTTACGAACTCACAGCAATGTTTACAGTCCATTGCTCAGTCTTGGACACACAAAGAGGTACCCCAGTATTCATTTCCTAGGCAACCTGAAGAGATCTTTTAGATTAATTTAGATATCAGAATAAATAATTTTATTCGAAACGTGAATGTGATATTCTGCGATATCATCAAAGAAGGAGAAGAAAGTAATAGTCTTGATAACATTCCCGGGCAGTCCTGCCCATTTTTCGTTACATTAAGTAAAGGTGAGTTGATCAATATCACTTATCCTCATAAGCTGTTCGTTTTTGAGACCTGACGGTTTCCTCACAATATTTTCCTTCGTTTTCTTCCTTCAAGAGAAGCTCAATCATTGTTGGCATCGAACCCGTACCTCTTTGAAATTTTAAGCTAATTAAACTGCCTAACAACTAAACCATTACAGCTTTTAGTATCTGTTTTTGCGAGACATTTTATTGTCATACATCTTACGGAACCCGTGTCAACCTCACCAGCTCGCGGTGCGCCCTGCTGAGCGACAGACGAGGCTCCGACCATCCACCTACCCGCACTGGGCTAGCGTGCTGGTCTAAGGCCCCATTCCCCCCAATGAACTCCTAGCAGTATCGAATCGATCGAATCGATCGTCTAGCAGTTGACGTGTATCGGCTGATAAGGATCACGATGACGAAAGCACCTATACATATAATGTACTTAATAAATATTATGATGTAACTTGTAAAAGTTGTGATTTATTATAATTTCTAAAGCTCGATTGTTTTCTAATATTTGTTACATAATTGCTAATACACGATGTATAAATGTTTGGTCTTGTCATAGTAATTATGTAATAAATGATAGGCTTAGTATCGATAATTAATCATATATCTTGCTAGTCGGGTATACTAACACGCGAGCTAACACCTAACGGACTACGTCGATGAGCTTGGTACTTCTGCGGTTCTCCACATTTCTGATTCAATCGCGCAGAGAAACTCCGAGCATAGCCATCTCCATTGCCCTTTGGGTGAGTTTGAGCTATTTCTATAAGACCGACAGTAAGGGGCAACATCTAGGTTCCATATGTGAACACTGGCAACGCGCACGAGTTGAAGACTTATGTCTTCAAGCACTGCGGTAATCCTTTGAAATATGTCGAATGTAGAAAATAAAGGTTAATAATGTAAAAAAGCAAATATTAACATTTAAATGCAATTAGCTTTCAGTATTTAACGTTATAAATAATGTACAGTATAGTCATAATAGCACTACCGCTCTCGTTACTCCTCAAGAGAGCGGACGACGTCCTCGAACGGAATTTTAGATAAATGTTTCCTGCAGCTCATATGGAAAAAGGTTTCATAGTTGTAAGAAATCATTTCCGTTTTCAAAGTCAAGTTAATGTAAGCTACTGTAGGGATAACTCGTTCGTAACTTGCCGCATTGAGTAATGCTTTAAACTTTCTCCCGCCGGCATAAACAGGTGGCCGGTCCGGTTGTGCAAGGCCCAAGCTTTACTTCTATGAAAGCGTTATTGGTATGAATTAGTTTAGGACTGGAATCAGACCGCCATTTCACCTCCTTCACGTTCCGATTAGGTCTCGCTTAAGTTCCTATCTAGGGGATACTAATTTAGATTAAAAGGTTCTAATTAAACAACAGTAGCTCGCTGGCCTAACGGTTAGAGCGTGCGGCTTTCATTCCGAAGGTCGCGGGTTCAAACCTCGGCATTTACCGATGACTTAATATTTAAGTTATGTACATTTGTGAACTTTAGTTACAACAGCGAGATACAAACGGTGAAGGAAAACATCGTGAGGAAACCCGCACACTGATATCATCTTTGTGTGTGTGTGTGCGTGTGGTGTTCCCAATAAAGTGGCAACAGGCTCGCCCCCTGTTACATGGGACCTAATCTGACCACATCTGGCGAAACGTGGGTGGTTTATTCACCTCTGCCTACCCCTACTGGGAAAAAGGCGTGACAATATAAAAAAAAATAATTAAACAACAATACGGAGATTTCCTGTTTGTTATATATATTTATCTCTGTACGATCGAATCAGATCTTCGGAGGAAGCGTATGTTGAGCAGTGGAGGTCTATTGACTGATGATGATGATGAATAACAATTAGCTCTCATAATGTTGCCACTGTTGAGACCTTGGGCATTCTTCTACGAGTGAGTAGGCTATTTAATGACCGTGCCATTGTTCAAGCTATCAGTGTTCGCGATATTTGCTTCAAGTTTGAGCTCAGTGGGAATCGAACCCGCAGCTCGTTAAAACGAAAACGCGTACGATTTCACAACCAGAGCTAACACGGATTAATGATATAATATGATTTATAAAAGCAACTCTTAAAAAATTTCTATCTTTCATTACAATTATAAATAATGTTACACAAGTTTCACTTCATGTCACTCAAGTTAATTTAAATCGTACGTTATTTAAAAATAAATGAAATGATACACGTTTGGTTTCTTTAACTTTAACCAATTACGCGTGTTGTTCAAATATTTAATTACTACAGGTTACTGTTTTATTACAACAATAACATATTGTGAAAACCACTCATATATTATACACAAATTTTAATTAGCTCATAGAAACAGATAACTTTTATAATAAACGTACTGTATATAAATAGACCTCTTAATTTTTTTTTATGTAATTAAGTGACGAGACGAGCGGGACGTTCACCTGATTTTATAATCACTTACGTGATACGTTTGCTTATAACAACGTGGCGTTAGATTAGATGGTACGCACTGCACCACTTAGCGCTCGTCGCCTGCGATATAAGATGTTAAGTCTCGTTATCACAGTAGTTACACAGTGATGTTTGCACATTACTGTTTAGCGGTAGAAATAGGCGCTTCGGTGATGCCCAGTTAGAAGATCTCCGGATACAGAGAGCTGCTGCAACCACTAGTGGTAAATCTCTGTTCACACAATGTATGCAGAGAGGATGGTCACACCACTACCTATTAATTAGGGGTATTAATGTTTGATAAGTAAAACGATTACTTATGCTTAACTTAACAGCGACCTTTAAAAAGTAGAAAGTCCTAATTGTACAGTATTGCTTCAAAGTAAACATCGCGGGAGTGATCTATATCCGTTTTATGTAAGAAACACGATCAGAAAATATAGGTATAATTTATTCCGTTGTTATTTGTTTGGAGCGTACCTTAATAGCGTTCCTAACGAACTCCTTCCGCCGATCCCTTGCGGCGACCATCGGCGAGAATCTGCTGGAACCCTCATTCCATCCGCCGATGGCCAGCAGGGTCTTCAGATTCTTGTTGTAGGTTTTCAAACCGTTGAATTTGGCGTAACCACCTTGTTAAAGATAATTGAATATTTCAATCAATACGTATATTACTAAAAACAAAATAAATATATATATTTATTTGAAATTTCTCCCATACAAAAGACTTCAACGCTCTAAATATTTGTCATGGATTCCTATCAGCATTATCTTCATCAGTGTCTATTCACGAAAAAGCCCAAAATTAACTACCAAACGTACTTCTCTGCTTCTTCTTTAAAAGAACAGCATAATGAGTTTTTCTATCAAACTGAAGGGGCGGCACACAACACCCTTACTCCTTGAACGATGCTTCCAATCCAAGACATTTCTCTTCCATCAGCAGTTACTAACATGACCGACGTAGCTAGTCCACTGCGTCTTCAGCTTGCAAGTTTATTTTTTTTTTAATTACTCTTTATATATATCTTACCTTTCTCAATATCCTGATATTTGTCAAATGGTTTCAGTGTGTTGTCTTTCGTAAAGCCGCCGAATGCGTACACCAAATGGGTGCAGAGGTAGGGGTTAATGTTCTGAGGGTTGAATCGCGCCGTGCCCGGCCGGTACACCGACCAGTTTGTGTAGTAGCACACAACACGCGGCTCCGACGTTAGCACTGCAACAGGAAATAGAAAAATAAATATTTTTCTTATAACTTATCTATATTTGAATTTTAGATGAAAATACAAGACTAGCGGGACGTTCACCCGGCGGTAAATAATAAGCCTGCACTTAAAAAGATGCTAATTAGGATGGTATACACAACACCACTTGTTGCACACGTTACGCTCGTCGCCTTAACATATAAAACGTTAAACATCGTTAGCACAGTAATTTTACTAGCTATAGCAAATTTCAAACCAAAACACAGTAAATATTTTCACTCTACTGTCGTTATTTCTGTACATAATTTCTATATAAATCTATTTATATATAATATATGATTATTACATAAATTACAGTTAAACGCAACAACTAAAACATCCGACGTATCTATTGAAATAACTTTCTTATGATGTAATATAAATAACTTTGTGAACGACCATGTAGCGATGTCTGGATAGTCATTATTCGAGATAAGTTAAATGATGCACGTAAAGGTTATTAATGACTCAAAGCTTCGAGAGTATCATGTACGACCTGTGCTCAAGACTTCAGCGGTTACTTGAAGCATTAATAATGCTTTTAATTTTTATCACAGTTATATTTGACTATTATTTGTGCATAGGAGTTCCTGAGCTATCTTTTTGAATAGAAATATAACTAAAACCTTTTCAAAAAGTTGCAGCCAAATGAAATAAAATGCCATGATCTGTTATAACAATATTCGTTAGAAAACAGGAATTCAACTTATAGAAGACAAAATAAACTAAATTCTCCTATCTTTTGGTTTAGAGTAGAAACGTGGTTTATCATAACCCGAGCGAGATAAAGAATTGATGAATTAGAAAAGAATAACTTGGACAAACCACGACCACTCTGACAAGAGTGAAGCGATTTATAGAGAGAACTTGGACAAAAATACACTAATTCGTCAATCCGAATAAAAACTCGTTTGTTTACAATATATGAAGTATCCTTGCGTATGCGCAGCGGTGAGATAGATTTGGAAAGTATGATTGTAGTTTAGAACAGTCAAGAGCAAAGGTTGTGAAATCCATCACCAACTAGATGGACAGATCAAACGAAAGACTCGACGTCCTACACGTATTACACGGTAATAAGAGACGCTGGACAGGAACTGGCGGACACGAGATCATTTGCTTCTGATGCAACTTTAACACTGACTACAATCGTCAGATATATAGAACCGACTCTTTTTTTTCGTGGGTAAATCCTGCATTGGATACCCTTCTGCTGTCGGGGCAACTAAAGAGTTATGCCGGACTCTTACCGGCTAAAACCCCACGGTTTCTGACAATTGCATTTGGCCAGAACTACGGGAATGGTTTTGCAGACAACGGTAGCTCTATGGCAGGCTTTGATAAGACCACATCTCGGTGTGGAGCTCCTGCTCTCCGTCCTCTATAAAAGTATTAGGCGCAACTACCGCTTACAAAACTAACCCAAAAGTAACTACAACCAAACATCTTCAACGCACTTCCACTTTTACTAAGAACAAATAAATGGGGAAAAACTTATTATTCACATATAATAAAGTTTAACATTTATTCTTTCCGTGCATTCGGAGTCGTATACTTTCATTGCCGCGTCTCATGCGAGTTGAAAAAAAAACCAATCACGAAGGTTAAACAGTTTATAGAGAGGCAAAGTGAATCTTAAACAATGCGTCATTGTCGGCGATCGACGCCCACCGGCCGGGGCGTTAGCCTCGCGGCTGTCACGGAGCAAGCGAGCGCAGAACGAAGCATCACATTCTGTATGCCTTGTTTTTGCGGGGTAAATCTTCTTGAAAGATACCTTGCTTCTGGGGGAAGACTAGGTTATGTTGGGGCTTCTACTCACTAAAACCCCGTCGCTGGTCTCCCTCAGTGCATTAAGAGGAGCTTCGGGATCTGCGGGACGCACCGTTGCCCCCTGCACTCCGGCTAAAACATGCCACGGAAGAGCAATGCTCTCCTTGGCACTCACGCTACGCTACGACAAATACAAGACCACCGTGCATTTGCCGTCCTCCTAAGGCCCGCTTACTGAGCTCTGAGGGCCCCCATCCTTAAAGCGCAGGAACCCGAGGACATTTTTAGTCGCCTTGTACAATTTTAGTCCTATCCTTAATAGCTCGAGGCTACAAGGCTACATTCTGTATGTCTACAACACGGAACCGAACCTGGTACACCTGCTTATAATGTTATTTGGATGATATACACATAATGCTTGTCTCTTTGATACGTAAGATTTTAAGTCTTCGCCCCAGTAATTTCACTAGCTACAGCGTCTTTCAGTAACCCTGCTGTTTCCTTGAAGAAATAGGAGCTAATGGGGTAGCAAGACTTTTAAGAAGAGGTTAAGAATATACACAGGTATTCAGAAGTATATTTAATCTTTATTGTTACTGGCAAGGGCAGCGTGGGATAATCGCCTGCCATGGACCAACGACCTGGCGAAGGTCGCAGGGAATCATCAGATACAGGTAGCATCGTAAAGGCCGGGATAGCAATCGATCGAAGAGCGCTATCAGCAATGGGATAGTGATAGGCTAAAAAAGATGAAGATGCTTGATATAAAAATAATGAACGAGGGACAGGTGTTACGTTAGTACCGGCCGAAGCTCATTAGTACATCCGGTATTTTGCAGTAGTCTAGAATAGATGAATAAAAACAATAGTAATAGAAATTACCTGGAGACGTGAACGTAACAACCGCTAACGCCAGCGATAACCACGTTGTCATATCCTGTGGACAAATAAAAAAAACATTAACGCCTGCAGTGTATGGGCTTCCGATGATGATGATGATGATAAGGAATATGAATTTTGTACAGAGCAGTAAACTCAAGAGCCCTGTCAAAAAAATATATAAAGTTCATTGGAAGTAAAAATATATATTTGATTTTTTATTGTAATTTTAATATTCAGTACTAATTATTATTTATTAAGAGGACTGGAGCAGATGTGAATGATATACATTTGTAGTGTTTGACATCTTCATCAGCCGATTGACGTCGAATGCTGGATATAGGCCTCCTACAAAGATCCCTATGTTTGTAAGGGTTCATATGGACGGGGACGGGGACGGTGAGGGGGACGGGGGGGGGGGGGGAAGGGGGATTTGGGCAATTATGATTCTGCGAAGCTGTGACTGCGAGTAATAATTAAATAGATGTATGTACTTCTCGAATAGCTACGGGGTCTGGAAATCGGTGAGCTCAGCATTCCCATGATCATGACTGCTTTAAGGCACTCGAAGCTACGTAATATAGTGTTATTATTGAGAGACCATTTCGTTCAACTCCTGATTCCTAGAGAGCGTTGTGTACAAAGGTTATCTGTTGAATCCAGTTTGGTCACAATGGAAGGTGACCAGCTCCTGATAACCAATGTTTTCTTAACGAATTTCTTAAGATAATATATCTACGAGTAACTCTCGCGTTTTATTACTAAATAATCACATGAAACGATTGCATTCAACCCAATAAATAATTTTAAGCAACTCTGATTACGTACGGTTTTTGGTATTTATGCGCGCCGGTCGGCTTACGTCAGAAACCGGAAACCGGACCGCTGGCCCACATCGCCGCGGTCCCGAGAGATCAGTCACGTCAAAGTATTTTGAGTGACAAAGTGACGAGGGAACGAAGTTCACCTGGTGATTAATACAAACGCTCCGAAGGATTGTTAAAAAGAAGAGTTTCTAGAAAATTCTAGCCAGTGATGTCCAGTCTTCTACTTTTAACTGCAGCTTGTTCTTGAAGTGCCTCTCCAACTAGTCAAGGTTGGCGATCAGTTTGGTTCCGTCCATTCTATACTGCCTCTGGTGCGGCGGAACAATTCGGACCCTCTAGATATGCCAGTTCATTCCCTGATGTTCGTCAACTATGACTTTTTCCTTGTCTCCACTTTTCGTTTTCCAGGAATCTCACCCGTTATAATCAGCTGCAGAAGAGTACGTCGGATGACGGAGCCCAGGACTCCGGCACAGCGAAGTCCTGGGCTCCGTCTAATTCTATCACTTTTATTTCATTTCTTCATACATAATATATCATATTGATTGCTTTGCTGATCAGCCAAATTTTTGAAGACTATCTTTTTACTTTTTAAAAACGTTCCTCCCAGTTATGGGGGGAGGCTAGGGCCCTGCTTACTCTTTTCGTTACTGTCTTTATTTGTTTAGCATTTTCTTGTCCTATTCCTTATTCTATTATTTTTCTCCTCTTTCTATCATAACTTTCTTTATACAAATTTCCTTTCTTCTATCTTTGTCCGTTCTCTTTCCTTCTTTTCCGTTCCTTTATATAAAAACAACACACTTCTTTATTTTCTTCTGCTCACAATTTTCCTATTTTATTTTCTTATCTTTTACTGCCGTGTCTTGTAACTTTATAACTCCCTTTATTACGTCTCTACAGCTCTATGAGATCTTAAACACATTAATGAAATTCATCGCGCCGTATTTAGTATCCTAAAAACGTTCGTTTCCTACTCTCGATATCACAAATCTATTTAAAAGTTCAAGTAAGGTTTTCTTCCTCCGCCATCGTCAGATTTGAAAACTCTCCAACTTTTCTCTGAAGTGTGAAGTTTATGTTCAGATTCCTGAACTGAATTGTGCATTCCGGTCGTACCCGTCCCGTCGCGTTTAGTATCCTAACATGGTGAGCGACCACCGCCGGACCGTTACCAGCTCGGCTACCGTTTCGTAACGCATGCGTTATGAATATTCAGCCCTCGAATATGGACCTCAGGCCGTTGCTCCGTCCGCTCGGTGCGGGCACCAGTCAGACATGTTTGGGCCTGTAACGTTTTGCAGCGAGCTGGATAATGAAATTCGAACTCTTCTTTCAACCTTCTAAGAAACATGTTCAAAAACGTCTATCTCTGTATCTGTAGGGTAGTGTTTTAGTGTCTTAAACTGTTGAATAGATTTACACTAAATCTAGTTTTGATTAACGTATAGTGATGGGTCACTGTCGCTGGCGCCGGCGCGTTCCGTAGGAGATTCCGGTGCTCCGCCTAATGCACTGATGGAAACCACCGAAGGGGTTTTAATGGGTAGAAGCTCCACATAGCCTTGAACAGCAACCTTAAGCAGGGTATCATATAAAAAGATTTCCCCCACGATATAAAAAAAAATGTCTCTGTGGCCGAAGACCCAACGGCCGTTCAGAAAGGTTCTCGAGTGGCGGCCACGTACCGGAAGACGTAGCGTGGGCAGACCCCCCACAAGGTGGACCGACGACCTGGTCAAGGTCGCTGGCAACCATTGGATGGGGGTGGCCCAGGACCGGTCTGAGTGGAAATCTTTGGGGGAGGCCTTTGTCCAGCAGTGGACGTCTTCCGGCTGATTGGGTGGGTGGTGGTGGTGGTGGCCGGAGACATCTAGGTACCACCGCAGCACCTATAGCAGCCGAACTTTCTGTGGTCCGATTTGAAGGGCTCTGAAATTACTGAGGTAACTATTGCTTTTTATTTGATGAACCGACAAGACGAGCGAGTCATTCACCTGTTGGTAAGTGATACACCTGCCCATAACAACATGGAGTTAAGATAATATTCAGCACCACATTGTTTTGGATAGGGGTATCATCACTAGGTATACCTCTCCTCCTTGTCTACAAATCTATTATCTTGTTGGTAGTACTTAGTTTTTGGTTCACCTCAAAAGCGACAATTGTCGATGCTTCGTGATCAGCCGATAGACGTCCACAGTCGGACACAAGCCTCCCTCAAAGGTCTCCACATTTGTAGGGGTTAATTTAAAGGGGAATGGGGCCACTTACCACCACCCTGGTCCTATGCAGGTTGGTGGGATCCAGGGCCGTGTTTGTTGACTAGCAGGATGCACCACGAGCATGCGAGGTTGGCTTGGATCCCGTGAGATGTTGAGCGTGACCCCTGTCGATGAGCTTAATTCCACTCTTCCAATTTTTTTTTATTTTGAGATTCCCGCTCTATTATTAATGTTTCTAGTGAAGTGAACCGTGAAGGTATAATTTAAAAATAACAGCTTCCGTGAAGTTTCAGCAGCAATAGAGACAGCGCGTTGGTCTATGACCTTGATTTATGAGATTTGTGATAAAAGACCTGGATTTATGTTGGCAACATAAAGTGGACCGTTTATGTAAAAGTTTCCAGGTATCAACGGCAACCTGTTGGATGACGCAACCAGCTCGCGTGTGCTGTACTTTATGCATCGTTAGCTATTAGATAATACTACTATTGCCTGCACCTCTGGTATGCCTGGTATGCCTGGTATGCGTTGAGGTAAACTTCCAATGTGGGAGGGGAGAGAAGAGGAGTGGCTCAACGGGTTCTAATGTACTGGCAAATTATCTAAAATCATCGAAAATTTCCGTAAAATAAATTTAAAAGGTTTAAAATTGTTTTTAGAAAGGCTCACGTCCAGCAGTGGACTCCGCAGTCTTATCTCTCTCTGTAGTATACCCCCTTTACCGGAAACCGTTCAGCTAATCAATAATAGTGCGGAAACATCGCCAACTTCCGATTTGAATGGCAGGCAACGCGATTTAACACTTTATAGACCTAATGCAACAAAGTATTGTACATCGTTAGTATATTAGCATCATATTTGATGAAGTTTTCCCAATTATATACATATGTTTTACTATATTTATTAACTTAAGTCTGAAAAAACAATTTCTAGACTACATCCAGAGAAGATCGAAGAGGAGAATCACAAGGAGAAGAAGAAAGAGATGAAAAGACAGCATCCCTTAACATTCAACAAAAACGCAATGAAATATAAAACTTTTCGAAAGTAACAAACTTGTCGCAAGCCGATGCAATAAATGCAATAATATTATTTTGCATTCAGCGCCGGCATTCGTTACCGTGGTAACACAATTATGTTTTTACGTTACGTAATGTGGCGCACAAAAAAATTACAATGTAATAGCTTGATGTGTAACGCGGCGTTATTTGATGTTAATATTGCAAAGACTATAATTACTGGTAACAACGAAACATTTCATTTCATCCTAATGACGTCTGAACCGAAAGTTCGTGGCTGGTATACGCTAGTAATGGTCACACGGGAAACTGCTTCCTGGAGTTCCGGGTTAGTCATCTCCTATGAAACGCAAGGATAAGAATTATCATAAAGCGGCAATACTCTTAGTCACCCGAACAGTTTACATTGTGCATTTCTTTTCTTTCGGCTAAACTTGGCACGCTGATGCCGCGAGGAGACCGCCACGTCCAAGTCTAATCAGGAAGCTAGATGTATTTATTGGCAGAAATAATTAGTTCTAGAATTTAAATGGACTTGTTTCAACATGTAAAAGAGATTAAAAAAGGCCTTCTTCTAAAGTACTTATTGCTTAAACAAGTTAAAGCAGGGATTCCATTTTCCAAATGTAGATGTTGCGCGACGCAACAGTCCTTTAGACGCATGCGGGTTCGGTTCCCGGCCGGCGGCCGGCGGCAGGCGGCAGGCGGCAGGCGGCAGGCGCGAGACGGAAGCAGCATTTCACTTTACGCACGAGCGCAGCCGCTTGTTTTGTTACAGATCACTTAAACATAATAAAAAGTTTGTTTTGTTTTAACTAGTGGAATTACTGCGGTAACGATATCCAATATTTTATATCGATGTAGTGTATAACATCCTAACTAGAATCTCAACAATATAAATAATTAGTTGGAAACCTCATTCGTTTCGTTACATTGTTATATTAAATAGTTCGCCATTTTGTATTGAATCGTGGCAAAGGTCCGTGACATAAAGCCAAAAAATTTTGGAATAAATACTTCATTGTGAATTTTAAATTTTTATCTATATATTTTCATAATAATAAAAACCTGTTTTTTTTTTATTCTAATAAACTACGATACGGGCGGGAAGTTCACCCGATGGAGAATTATACGACTCCTCATAACAACGTGGCGCTAGTTAGGACGGTACAGGATCACGTTGTGCCGGTCTCCTGGCACAAATGGTGTTGTGTCTCGTTACCCCAGTAATTACACTAGCTACAGCGCCCTTTCATCCGGAAAACAGTAATGTTTGTACAATACTGTTGGCTGCTATAGAGCTGCGATAGCATTTACCTAGACGGGCTCTGACTGCAGTGTTTGTGTCCTACCAGCAGTGATTGTGATTATAACTGTTACATAGTAACATTATAAATTATTCGTAAAGTCGACTTAATAACTTTAATGCTAACCAATATATGTGATATTTATTAAAATGTCCATTTGCTTCAACATTTCGTCAATCGGCATTGGCGCTCTACTTTGAAAATATATTAATGCAGCTTATGTTCGCAGGTTTCGTTGGGTATTTAATAGATCGCTGTAAATACATTTAAAGTCTAGATTTTTATCACTAACCCAAATTATCGCTTAAGGCGAATGGAAACGTTCGTGAAAACTATTAATTTTAATAAAATTTTAAGGATATGCAAACGTACATTTATATAATCATCATCAGCCAATAAATGTCCGCGGATGGGCAGGGGCTTTACCGAAACGTGTGTTGTTTTCTGCACATAGGTTCATTTAATAATAATATCTATCCATAAGCACGCTGTGCTGGTTAGGCGAGTAGACCCTGCGCCACGCGGTGCTCGTCACCTTGAGACTCACGATGTAAGACTTGTTACCATAGAGGTCTACCACCAGCACAGCCGTTATGCCACCGGAATATCTAAACTACACGAGAGGTCATTTTCAAGAATATTGTAAATAGAGAGATTCTAATAAGTACCAAAAAGAAAAATGGGAACTGCGATGTTCGAGCTGAATGTAGTCACACACAAATTGCATCAGACCCGCTCTATTTGCTGGTGCAGCATTCCGCCTTCATCTATATATAGTATATATATGTTACACTGTATATTATATATCTCTTGGAAGTATATTTACAGTATTATAGGTGCAAATAATAGTTTGGCAAATATCTCCCTTCCGCCTTTTTGTCTTTTGAATTTCGCGGCTATGTACAAAGCGCTACAGAGCTCGTATCTGGCAATACTATACATAATTTGAAAGGTCTTGACATAACCTACAAAACGACGCTATGCATAATTAGTTTGGATGTTGCGTTCAACAGTTATAGACGTGTAAACATATAGTTCACTAACCCCGAAATTTGCGCTATTTTAAAGTTTTCCTTCGTTAAAGGCAAATCCGCTAGAGAAACGTTCCGTGAGATTAATGGTGTTTTGGGGGATGGTACTCTATCACTTCGAACCGCGGAGGAATGGTTTCGACGATTCAGAGCCGGTGAAAACGACACCATGGATAAGCCAGCCGGCGGAAGACCTGTGACGACAAATACCGATCAAATCATGGACTACATCGAGTTAGACCGGCATGTGGCATCTCGTGACATCGCCCAGAGAGTTAGTCACCAAACCATTTTAAACCATCTGCAGAAGGCTGGATACAAAAAAAAGCTTGATGTTTGGGTGCCGCATGATTTGACGCAAAAAAACCTTCTGGACCGAATCAACGCCTGCGATATGCTGCTGAAACGGAACGAACTCGACCCATTCTTGAAGCGGATGGTGACTGGCGACCAAAAATGGATCACATACGACAATATCAAGCGAAAACGGTCGTGGTCGAAGGCCGGTGAATCGTCCCAAACAGTGGCCAAGCCGGGATTGACGGCCAGGAAGGTTTTGCTGTGTGTTTGGTGGGATTGGAAGGGAATCATCCACTATGAGCTGCTCCCATATGGCCAGACGCTTAATTCTACCATCTACTGCGAACAACTGGACCGCTTGAAGCAGGCGATCGACCAGAAGCGTCCAGAATTGGCCAACAGGAAGGGTGTAGTGTTCCACCAGGACAACGCCAGACCACACACTTCGTTGATGACTCGTCAGAAGCTACGGGAGCTTGGATGGGAGGTTTTATCGCATCCACCATATAGCCCGGACATAGCGCCAAGTGATTACCACCTGTTCCTGTCCATGGTGAACGCCCTTGGTGGTGTAAAGTTGAACTCAAAAGAGGCTTATGAATAGTGGCTGTCCGAGTTCTTCGCAAATAAGGAGGGGGGCTTCTACGAGGGAGGTATTATGAAGTTGCCGTCTAGATGGAAACAGATTATCGAACAAAACGGCGCATATTTGAACTAAATCCGATCACTGTAACACTTTTTATAAAGCATTGAATAAAGAGCAAAAAAGCGGAAGGGAAATATTTGCCAAACTAATATTACTACGTTCCGGTTTGAAAGGCGCTGTAGCTCGTGAAGCTACTGCGTAACAACCTATGACAGCGCAATGTATGACAACGCAGTGTATATCGACGAACTACCGCCACGCTGCTCCACGCGGGCGCGTCACGGAGCGCCGGGCGAGCGCCGGGCGAGCGCCGGGCGAGTGCCGGACGAGCGCCTGCTGGTTTCGGCGCGTCGCTAAATAAAAAAAGGTAAATGAAAAAAACAGATTTAATAACCGATGCGACAAGGTGCGTGACAAACCTAAAACATTACTACAAACCTTTTCATTTATAAAATAAGTTTAATAATTCGTCATCACCGTAACGGTTATTAGCTACAGCGTCCTTCAAATCGGAATGCATTATTATAACTGACACATAACCTCTATTTCTAAAGGTAAGGAGCTCTAGAATAGAACTAGAGATCCCAGTATTACGGAGCCTTTGACCTGCATCAAGTCAGTCTAGATGACATAAGTAGGCGTTAATTAGTATTAATGAAACACATTGATTAAGCTTTCGCTGTGTGAAAGTAAAGCTGAGATTAAGTAATAATACTAACAAGTTAATGGTAAGTAATAACTTATATTAATCTGACTGGAGAAAGCTTTTTTTTATCAATGCAAAATATGACCGAAGATAACGGTAATACATCAGGTAGCCACAGGCGATGTGATAACTTACTAGGCGTTACTTCCGCTTGATCTACTTACTTACTTTTTTTTTAGAAATTGTCAAAAGAAAACTATTGCGGTTCGAAAACTGTCGATTGTAGCATGTAATTATGTTATTATGCATTTTTTTTTTAATGTTGCATGACCAAAACGTCTATTAGTCATTCATACAAAAAATGTGCTGTTTATTACAATACTTCAAGTTTAATGCAGTAACCATTGTGTTAGGCTCGGTTAGGTTAGGTCAGGTTTCAATTAATCTAAAAACCTTAAACTTTTTGGTAATTTGTTGTCACTATAAAGAATCAAAGAATTATTGGCGGCAAGTCCAAATTGTCGGACACCGTCCAAGTACCACCGCGGCGCGTATTGCAGCCGACAAACAGCACTCGGCAAACATTACTGTGTTCCGGTTTGAAAGGCGCTGTACCTAGTAAAATTAGTGATGGAAATGAAACTGACATATGTCCCGAGAAGATGAGTATACCATTCTAACCAGCACCACTCTGTACAGCTGTACTACTTACAGGCACATAAACGTTTCCGCTCATAGTTTCATAGAATAAAGGAAAGAGGATAGTTTTTTTTTTTTTTATTCTACGAAGAGACGGAATGAGCAGAGCGTTCACCTGATGGTAAATATACGCTCGTCCTTAACAACAGGATGTAAGGATGACACATACAGCACCACAGTGTGCTCGTTGCCATTAGATACGAAATATTCGCCACATTGGCCATTTCCCACCACGCTGGCCCAATGCGGGTCAGTGGGAGCCAGAGCCTCGTTTGTTGCTTAGCAGGGTGCACCGCGAGCTGGTGAGGTTTGCCCATGAGTTGTTGTGTTGGTCTCCTAAAATTAGTCAATAGTGAAACATATTCACACACATAATTATGAATTTCCGATTAAGACCTTCAATTGGTTATTGGCAGCGGAAAGCTGGTGCGCGTGTTCACCACCACCACTAAATCGGTCACCAGCCGGTGCAAAGGTCGCGTTGCGAAAAAAATCACGACACGAATGTGCGCCGCCACTGATCGTGTCGAAAGCGCTCCGCCTCGCCGTGGCACAAAGTCCGGCTTAATGGCGTTTATAATAAACAATAAACTAAAGTATTATTCTGTAGCTATGTACACGTGAGCGTGGAACAATTGATTGCCAGCCGAACCTATGACGTGCTGAAGATCGCATGGAATTGTTAGACGCGTCATCATCAGCCGATAGATGTCCACTGCTGGGCACAGGCCTCCCCCAAAAATCTCCACCTTCCAGTTTCATCAGACACTAGAAGCCGTTGTTTGTAGGAGTTCATGTGGGGGGATTTGGGCCATTTCCCACCACCCTGGCCCAATTCTGGTTGGTGGGAGCCAGACCCTAGTTAGCAGGGTGCAACACTAACAGGAAAGGTTGGTTTGGGTCCCGTGATATACTGTGAGGGTACGCTTACACCTCCTGGAATTGTCACACGTTTATAGCATGGAAATAGATTTAGGAGACCTATGTTCAGCAGTGGACGATAATAGGGATAAATGATGATGGTGATGAACTATATACTGTTATTAACAAGAAATTGCAGAATCCCAGCGAGTAATAAAGAACGCGATATTCAGCATCTCTACGTTATCAAATAAGAAATGAGAAGATCATCACAGATACCAGAATTACCGAGAAAGTCACATAGCTTTAAGTGGCAATGACTAGAAAAGTTGAAGAACAGATAAACTTTGAGGATTTGTAATGGTGGAATGGTGGTCCTATACTGCAAATCGCAGCATTGGGAGACCTTCGGGATCCACTGAACCACCAGCGCAAGACAGCGTTGTAAGGAGCATATTACAAGAGAATTAAATCCAGCAGGTAATCCGTCGGTTCCGATATATTGTTAACGATTATAACGAATATTAATAATTTAACCAATTAAAATATCTATTCAAGGATCTAGGTATCGGTTAGTTACCGTAACCTATTTAACGGTTCATTATAATATAGTTTATGTGGCAATGTTAACCAGATCGTGTCTGTGTGCCCGACCTCGGACGGCGGCTCGGTTACTGCCGCCAGTCCTGATACTAGTTTTTTTTTAACGCCACTGTTATAAGCAATAGAATTATAGACCTTATATTAAAGTATTTCGTACTTAGAGGAATAATACTTTTCATGGTATATGATATATACTTTATTTTGTACAAATATATATATACAACAAAAAATCCTCGGTGTACTGCTAGCTCACAAACCAAACCAATTTTCTATCATCATCCTCATCATGACATAGGCTTCTTCTAAGAGTCCGATCTTCGTCTGTACGCATCCTGTTGCTGCCAACCTCCTTGATGAGCTCGTTGCTCATATTTTCTGTACAATTCCTTAACTCCTCGCTTAGTCAGGCTTTGGAATTAGCTTCCACTAAATACAGAGACAGCTCTCAGTAAGGCTTCTTGGAAGCGAATATTACAGAGGCACGTTGTCATGAAATATCTCTGTTCTCGTTATTTCCTGAGCTCGTGTCAGCGACGTTTAATGTTATACATGTATTTATGTTATGTATGGTTATATACTTTAGCGTCTGGTATACTATATGTTCTTTTCCAGTATTGTTATATTTGTATGTACCACATTTATTATGATATAACGCATTAAATTTAACAAGGGATGTAAGGGTCCCGCACAACAACTCACGGGACCTTTATTTTTTTTTTTGCTTCGGGAGAAATCTTCGAAAAGATTCTCTGCCTTCTGGAGGGAAGTCGGAGTTATGTGGAGATTTTTACCCACTAAAACCCCCTCGGTGGTCACCTTCAGCGTTTGGCGAGGTCACGGGATCTCCGTTCGGTACACAACCGCGGCTGCGCTAACGCTCTGCTGGGATAGCTCGTCCCGAGGTCTGCTTATACAAAACCCCCATCCTGATCGCCAACAACCCCAAACTCAAGGGACCTAAGCCAACCTCACCTGCTCGTGGTGCACCTTGCTAATTAAACAACGAAGCTCCGGCTCCCGCCAACCCGAACTGGGCCTGTGTGGTGGGTCCTTCTATATGATACTCTATATACGACAACCCCTAGTGCCTAGCGGTACCGGAGGCCGTGCTGACTGTATGTGGAAATTTTTGGGAGAGCCCGGTGTCCAACAGAGGGCGTCTATCGGCTGATGATGATGATGATATGTAACAATATCTTATTAACATATTAACTAACAAGATACTTTTAGTACTTATTTTAGTGTTCTGTTCAACACTGTGGTAAACTGGGAGAGAATTGTTTTATTTCATTAAGCAACGGGACGAGCGGCACGTTCGCCTGATGGTAAGCGGTACGCGTGTCCGTAACAACGCGGCGGTGGTTAGAATGGTACACACTGCACCACATTGCGCTAGTCGCCGTGAGACATAATTTTTCTTCGGGGTGTAAAGTTTTAAATAATATAATAATAGTAATTATATAACATTATATGTCGCGTAGATTGAACCTTGACGTGGTTCTGAGGAAGTTATGCGTCGTACCTTTGAAAATAAAATTCAAGGAGATTCATATGATTTAGTTGACCTTCACGGAACCGGTAAACCGGTACATTAATTGATATTTACTTAAAGCCTACATTACAATGCTTAAAGCGTTTAACCGATAAAAACAACTTAAATGAGACTGATTTTTTCGAGTCTCGTCTGCAGACGCGAGGACATTGTTCCACTTTTTAGCTTCACCATCTTTTTAACGTAAAGTTATACCGTGATAGTTTACATTTATCCGATTTGTTATTTCACTATGTTATTTAAGATCTATGACCTAGATTCACGATTGGGAAGAGACTATAATCTACCGGAACAGTTCCATAGAGCATCACAGAGTTCCTCACTACTCATTGGCGGTGATCATAAGTAACAATAAGTACAGTTCTCAGATAAACCTGTCTTACCCTAGGAAATTTCCAATCGAGTTGTTGTGGTGTTACCATCAGCTGTTTATTATAATCGGCATACCTGATGATGAAACGTTTAGCCAACAACAAACAACGTCAGATATTGCTGCAACTAATTCGTGGAAAGTGAATTACCTAACGGATCCGCGCGCGCACCTTGTCTAACACGTTGAGCATACACAAGATACTCTGACACTAGTGTGTACTGTACTAGTGATGTACACCAAGCTTTTTGTTTATCCGTTGGAGCGACGACACAAGCGTGACGATCACCTGATCTGAGACGTGGCCCAAGGTAGGGGACATACATGTAGGTAGGACATGTGTGTCCGCATCATGCGCCGCCTTCATACATGTGACATGGTCTCGACTCGATACTCCAGTAATTAACACTGGCTATGGCGTCCTTTAAAGCGGAATACAGTTAAGCTTACACATTGCTGTTTCGTGGCAGAAATGGGAGCGGTGGCACCAGGACCAGCCACCAACACGATTTCCGGCAACAGAAGCCTACCACTTATATTCTTCGAAGATTCGGCTACCTAAACAACCGAAGGTTTCGTTCTGCAGAGAGTCTTTCTCGAGCTTTCTCTGATGTCAAGTTATCATACAGGTTTTAATAGCACGACAATGCTCTTACCAACACGCTTTGAGGCAGCGTGATGGGAAATAGCCCATATCCTTCTATATGAATCCGTAACAGAGCGATGTGGGAAACTTTGAGGGAGTCCTACGTCCAGCAGTGGACCTCTGTCGACTGATATGATGATGACAATGCTTTTATATTCGTCGAAAAATCGTACAATTTGTTTACTAATCTTTAGTGATGTAGATAAACACATACTCAATATTCAATATTAATAATTACTTTTTTAATCATTAACTACTTCTAGCACAGTATCCGGTCGCCGGATGTAACAAAACTATTGCATCCTTCGTATCTAGTTAAGATAATTACGATAAAAATTAATTTCCACGTCCTGTTGTTGTTTTAAGAAAATAAATCGAATAAACATCTTTAGTAACGGTTTAACGTCAATGATATAGGAATTTGTTATTAATGACCTCACCAACCCGTATTGGGCCAGCGTGGTGGGAAATGACCCAAATTCCCCCTGGTGACAGTAACAACGACAGCCCTCAGTGCCCGACAATGCGGATAGCGCAATACCGATCGATATGTTGGGATTCTTTGGGGGAGGCCTACGTCCAGCAGTGGACGTCTGTCGGCTGACTTTGATGAGTAAAATGAAACTCTAATAGATAGATAAATAAATAGATTGACAGATAATATATATATATATATATATATATTGCATCTAAACAAGCTGTCAAAGGTAATAATAGGTGGACCGGAAAGTAATGTCGTTTCTGCGCATGCCAATACTTGATTGTCATTTGTCAGCTCATTGTTTTGTTCAGAGGCGTACCAAAGACATTGTGAGGTTATAGTGATTTCTTTACTTATAGACAATTGAATTACAATTTTTTTTTGTAATTTTGGGTAAAATGGCCAGCCAAATACCAGAAGAGGTACACATCCGGCATTGCATGCTCTTTGAGTTTCGCAAGGGAAATAACGCAACAGTTGCTACCAAAAACATTTGCGATGTTTATCCAAATGCACTGGACATTCGTAAATGATGTGCCAAAGGTGGTTTTCCAAGTTCAAATCGGGTAATTTTGATCTTTCCGACTCGTATCGATCAGGAAGACCATCAGCGTTAGACAACGACGTGTTAAGGGCGGAAGTGGAAGCAAATCCGTGTCAGACGATCGAGGAATTGTCAAACAGTCTCAACAAACCTTGGTCGACCATCCAAGAACATTTGAAGCAGATTGGAAAAGTAAGCAGAGCAGGTGTTTGGGTCCCGCATAATCTGTCCGAACAGAATAAGGCTAACCGATCAATCACATGCAACTTATTGCTTCAACGACACAACACAGAAGCGTTTTTTGATCGCTTGATCACAGGAGATGAGAAATGGGTCCTGTATGATAACCCAAAACGCAAAAGGCAGTGGCTCTCTCCAAATGAAATCCCTCGGAGTACTGCTAAGCCAGGTTTACACCCCAAAAAAGCGCTTTTGTGTGTTTGGTGGAGTATTCGCGGCATTGTTCATTTTGAATTACTGAAACCTGGAGAAACTGTTACTGCAGACCTCTACAGCGAACAATTGCAGCGAGTCAATCAATCTTTAATTGAAAAGTGGCCAGCGATTGTCAACCGAAAAGGCGTCATTCTCCAACATGACAATGCAAGACCGCACTGCGCAAGGCGAACTCTAGAAAATAATTAATGAATTGGGGTGGGAGGTGCTGCCTCATCCACCATATTCGCCCGATGTTGCACCATCGGATTTCCACTTATTCCGAGCGCTGCAACACTTTTTAAGTGGCAAAACATTTGCAAATTTGGATGATATCCAAAATGCCATCTCTAGATATTTTGCCGAAAAACCAATTAATTTTTATCGATCAGGGATTGAAAATTTACTCACTAGATGGCAAAAGGTTATTGACAATGATGGGGAATACATCATTGATTAAAAATAAAGACTCGTTAAAAATGTATGTGTTTGTATTTAGCGTAAGAAAACGACATTACTTTCCGGTCCACCTATATAATATTAGAGCGATATTCATTGACTTACAGATTATCTAATTCCACAGTGGTCATATTTCTCACTAATAAACAATATGGAATGTTTTTGTGATCATCATCAGTGTCAGTCGGAAGGCTCAGGTCGGAAGAGTCAGATATTCTTCAAGGTTTTTTGTAATAATTGAATATAATTCGTTTTATCGATAAAGTTTTCGCAATCACATCACTATTAAACGGTATATCTAAGGAAAACCGGTCAAACACCTGCCGGCAGAGCTGCCGGCGGCGTCGCAGCTCTGCTCTCACTTTCATTCCAATGGACGTTGGGTGGCTTACTGCTGGAGTACATCACACTGGCTGCACCGACAGTTATGGCGCTCCATCCTGGCAGCATTCTATGGTATAGAACCTTGTACATATTTCTTCTATAGTGCAAAGCGCCGTTCAGATGGAGCACCGTGACTATTGGTACAGGCAGTGTGATGTACTTCAGCAGTAAGCCACCGACTTTTTTCTATTCTTTTTTGCACTTGAAAACGTGAAGACGGTGGAATAATGTAACTGCCTCCGTAGCGCAGGCACTCACCGGATCCCAAGTGATAGTCATCACTTGCGGGAGGTATGAAAGAAGGAAACAGGATGCAGAATGATAGAGAAAAGAAGTGTGGAAGACGAGCGTAGTATGATATAATATATTCGATGGAAGTAAGATGAGAATGAGTTGGAAATAAGTGAATAAAAATCTGATACTAAATGTAAAGCTACCAAAGGCCCAGATCCACCACACAGAGGGATACCCCTTTTTTTTTAAAAAAAATTCGTATTCCAAGACGAGAAGTGATGTAGTTTAATTGGTGGTAGACTTTATTTGAATCAGCGTCCGCTATGAGCCTGACACATTATTCGTATTATAACAATGCGGTGCAGTGTATATGTCCTATGGTCAAATTAAGGATAAGCGTATTACCTGCATCAAGAGAATAGTGGGCGCGGCCGTACCCGTATCAGTTTTGAAGATTGATGTTCGATTCCCGGCGAATTTACGCTTCCGGTTCAGAACAACATTGTGAGGAAACCGCCATGTTGCGAGAATGACGGTAATTGTTGACATGTAACATCCGCCAACCTGTTAGCCTGCTTAATAAAAGGCCATGAATTTGTCTTCCTTTCAGAGAGGGTCCAGAGTACCAGTTGTGGGAACGTTTATATATATATATATTATATATATATTACATCAAACTAGAACACCAGCACGTTACGGATGCAAACAGACAATACTAACGTTTCAAAAGATATTGCTCAATGGATATTTCGCACGCGGTGTCTGTCTTTAACAAAAAAAAGCAGTGAAACGGATCAATCAAAAATGCTCTTTATCATCGGGTAGTAGAGTTGTTATTGCTACATAGTAAACATTGGTATTGCTAAACGTTTATAATAATCATGATTATGAACAATGATGAACTCGCAGGCGCAGTAATCGCGAATTAAACGTTGCGGCCGGAACGAAATCCCAAGAATCGATTATAAATAGATGAAATATTTTAACGAGAACAACCGAATTTATTGAACCGACGTAATAATTTATTTAAGTACTAACTTATGTAAGATACTATGTAAGGACTTATGAACTAGGTGTATAACATACAGACAATGTATTGAGGCATTATCTATCAATAAACTTATTATGCGCGGTTTCATGTTGTGATAGATGTTTTCATTTCATTATCTTGTTTACAATTATTTCATATGTTTCAGTATCATCATTATCATCGGCTGATGGATGCCTACTGAACATAGGCCATTTCTATCATACTCCCTCACTGATTCAATCACACCCTCATTCTGACGTTTTTTGTTACTTTTACCAGAACACTCTTCCATTTGTAAGGCCTAAACTACAAACGAACATGCCATAAAACTTATAATTGTTCACATACAAACTGATTTGCTAAGTTTATTACCGTTTCCGGAACAGCCTGTTATGATTCAGGAAATAGAGGTCCGCGTACGGAGCGAGCACACGAGGAGCGGCGGTGAGGCGGAGCGCGCGCCCGTCGCGCAACTCTCGACTAGCTCTTGAATATTCACAGATCGCAAATAATTTATACAAACCTAGTTTTATTTATTTATTCATCAAAAATAATTAAAAATATAATGATGATCCATAAATGAGACGATGTAAGCCTGAAACGGCTCAAATCACCAAATTGGACCCCTAAAAACGACAGCCCCTAGCGCCCGGCGGTACCGGAAGCCATGCTGACAATGGACCCTCACCAAATAGACGGACTATATCGTTAAGAACGCGGGAAGCCGTTTGATACAGGAAGCGCAGGTCCGATCGATGTGGTGATCTTTGGGGGGAGGCCTATGTCCAGCAGTGGACCCCTTCGGCTGATGATTGATGGGAATAAAACGATAAAATCGAGATTTATTTATGTATCTACATACATGTAGCAGATATCCAGAGATTCATTAACACATCACGAGATCTCCGAAACTATTATACGTAAATACTCAAAATTTATTAGAGATATTGCTCAGAGGTCAGCTGTGAAGAATTTTACAAGATTTCTTCCCCAAAGAATTACTACTCTACTACTGCTGGGGTGTAGCAGCCAGCAAAGCAGGCGGGGAGCGGTATTATAATGTACAGGTCGTTGTTACAGTCCAGCGGATAAGAAAGCTGAAAGATGTAGTGCGACCATTAAAAGGCTAATAATGCTCTTAAAAGATGTTTAGGTCTCTGAGGATCGTCTGCCTGATTACGTCATGAAGATGATTCCGTCAGTGAACCGTTGGATACATGTGGCATTGGATTGGTCGCATGATTCAATGATTGGATTGGATTGATTGGAGTTGGGAGATTTGTACTGCAGTACATGGTACTGGTCTTAATACATGAGATATTCATCATCATCATCAGCCGATATACGTCCACTGCTGGACATAGGCCTCTACACCCCCAAAGATCTCTACATACAGTCAGCATGACCTCCGTCACCGCTGGGCATTAAGGGCTGTTCTATGTAGGGTTTCATAAGGAGGGATTTGGGCCATTTGCCACGATAACAGAGAAACGTTGGAAAGTGATATGTTAAATCTGGTGTATCAAAACTAAAACAAATGCTTTGTCAATCCTTTCGTTAGTAAACAACATTCCAGTAAGTTGTCTCTAACTGGAAAGCAGTCACGCCACGCCCTCTCGCGTCAGCGCGCCGCTGCCTCACTTTCTACGCGGTATCTCTTTACTGTCGTTCGACAGATCCACTTAAGCAGGTGGTATATTAAATGGTTAACAATGTGGTAACACATTATATAACACGCACCAGTGGTAGGTCTCCAAAACCTTAAAAGTAGGAACCAACGCAGGGCCTAATCCTGCTGACAAATGTTACTGCTTGTACCTTGTGTCATCCGTGCCGCGTTGTTATAGACACGCGTCAACCATCAGAGGAACTTCTAGATAGCCCATTCTCGGTTTAGGTGTCTCCTCATAGAAGGCTATGTCCAGTAGACTTGATGATGATGACGTCACACTTCAGATATAAAAAAACACCTGTGCTCGTTGTTCAAGCGGATTAAGACACGGTGTGCTTTATTATGATTAAGTTCATCACAGATGTTGCTTTGGTGGATTGATATAAATGTCTAGTCTGTATATAATCTAATTATGATTTTGCTTAATTAGCAGTTATTATGCAGACATCTCCTGTAGTTAATGGATGTTCAGCGATATTGTATGTGTATATATAATTATATACATAGAGTTCGACTCTTGTTTGTTGGATTAAATGACCAGCTTCTGTAATTATGGAGTCATTATTTTTGTCCTGTTTGACTTTTGAAACTGCAAAAACAAATATTTATAGCAAAAAAAAAACTCATTAATATCACGATTTAAATATTCTATTACCTTTACATTTACATATAATTTTCTATAGTTCTATGTAATGTCGTTTTGGTCGATTATATTCGTTGCATACGTTAAGATAAATGTTTGATATATTTACGATTGGTAAATGGCGCACAAAATGCGGCAGCGTTACATCGTACCGCCCCGCCGACCGGCTATACATATATACATATTTTAGTATAAAATAAATGTTACTTCTACAAGAATTACTACAGATTATCACCACTAGCTCACACTTCCTAAATATCAAAAGCTGTTCCCCGTCCGCTAAGCTAGCCGCAACACCCCATCAACTCCCTTTAGGAAAACTATTTTGTAACTAACATTCTTAGCCGCCCTCTACATGGCTGACGCGATATCTTCACCGAATTTTGAGTGTAAGTCTTATAATATCGGAGATATCGTGATGAGTAAATGAATCTATGGATATCTCATATATCTATAGATATATGTGTCTGTACATATATGTGTAAATGATCCTTGGTTCATCATTATCATTATCATCATTAGCCAGCCAATAGATATCTTCTTTCAGTAATTATCAGTTGAGGTTATGTCTTAGTCGTTCAACTACGAAACGATGACGTCACGAACGTCTCTAACAAATACACGCTTTATTTGTTGGCTACTTCTAGAAACTTCTACGTGTAAATGGTTAGGCTTAGATACGTGAATATAATAGTTACATTGGCAGCCTTCACTGCGTATATAACAACACTTTCGTAACACCGTATACTCGCCGAGAACACCACCAATCCGGCGCTCAGAGCTGCAGTGTTGAGGTTCAAGTCTTACGATCAATGTGTCACATGCAGGCCGTCACAAAACTGCAGCATTAACTGCAAACGATTGTAGGTGACGAGGAACTGATGTTAAGTTACTACTTATGTGTGTTAACATAACAAGTAGTTGGGCCTCGAGTCTGTTTCGGACAGATCGTGTCGTTACAGTGTCTTTAAGATTTAAATAGTCCTTTTATATGTTGCAGCGGGCGTTAGTGATCGTTAGATGTGAAGCAACTTGGTTTGTTGATAACAGAAATGATCTTGATAATGTTAAGTGATAATTAAGCATTAGGTTATAAGCCGTGATAATCTAGAATTCTCTAGCTCTCACGTGATGATAATTAGAACAAAGGCTTACTGATACATGTTTTCAATGTAAGGAGTGTAGCTAACCAAGCGGATACGAAATTACTAGGGGTGGGTCGCTGTCGCTGGAGACTTAATAGGTGCCACCACACCGCCTATTGTAGGCAACAAATAACACCGTGTAAACATTACCGCGTTCCGGTTGGAAGGGCGATGTGGCGATTGAATTTACTGGGGTAACAAGAACTTGACAACTTATGTCTCTGGCGATGAGCACATTCTTACCATCAGATGAAACGCTCTATATGTGGGATGGTGTCTCGCTTATCATCTGCACTTGTTACTTAGTTCGTCGCTTAGAAGAAAATAAGTTACTATTTACAACCATTACAAGATAAGTAAAATAAATAAAACGAGGGCAGCACTTTCTTTCTCGCATCAAGGGCTCCAACAAAAATAGCCAATTGGAGGTTATTGAGCGTTAAATAAGGAATTTGCTAGAAATTTATTAACTTAGTCTCGGTATTACTTTCATCATAAATCAATGGACCGAAGTTAGGTCAGAACACGACACCAGCAAGACGTGGTAACCCATAATGACGTGGTGCTGAACACGTTTTCACAGCGTCACAAAACTGCCGACGCATAGTAATATATTTAATCTATTGATTTTTCTTAAAAAAAATATGTCTTTCAAACCTCATCTTGTCTGTCTGTCTGTCTGTCTGTGTGATCAAATATGTATAATGAATTCATTTAAAAAAAATCATAAGAAAACATGAAAATGTTTTGACTACTACGCATTTGTTTATTTACAGTATTTACACCGATATTTCATTCACGTTTACTTTTAAAACCTTTCGTTGTTTCCGTCAGAAAGTGAATGCTCTTCGTGATGAGAGCTCACACGCGAAACTCGGTGATACTTTGGCAAGCGAACAAATATTCCGAACGTAGATCATTTCGGCATTTTCGAGCGAGTTTTATCTTATGTTTATGTAAATATATACACTTTCAGGTGCGTTGTGTTGTGTCGTGAGCGACGATGAGCTTTTGATTGATGACGAGGTTTTTATATATTTCGAATCGTTGACACGAATTGGACATTCACCTGATGTTAAGTGATATACTTGACAATATACCGGCGTGATATGCATATGGCAATAGACCATGACAAAATAGCGGCAGTTACTACGACACACGCTACCACGCGTTAAGACACAAGTCTTGTTACTCCAATGGTTTCCCTATATAAAACGCCCTTCAAACAGGAAAAAGTTATGTTTGCATACAGAAATAGGAGCTGCGGCTTCGATTCTTATTAATCCTGAGCTTTCGGTGAAAGAAAACATCGCGAAACAATCGATATAGGCCAATAACAACATCCTTCGACGAGCACGGTGGAGAAATAGGCTTGAATCTCTGCATGTGAGGAAAAGCATTCATTCCCAACAGTGGGAACATTAAGATGATTCTTAGTTACCAATTATAGTTAATGGCCAATGGAAATGTTATTATTTTTAAACATGTACATGTTGTAATGTTTACAAATCATTCATTTCCGCTTAATTGTTATTAACAGGAACCGGTTAACTACAATGATAGTAATGATTCGGAAATAAAATTTAATCATAGTCTACTCTGAGATTTCTAAACACCTAAATAATTACACTGCGACCTTCCAGCTAACGGGTCTATTTACTCACCCCTATTAAACTGGCGAATTTTCTGTTTTTATTATTCTTTCACCGTGCCCCGCGCATCGCCGGCCTTCACTAGTTCGAAAGGCAACTTTAGAAAAACAGATTATTTTTTTTATTCAATGAAGAGCTGAAGCTTCCGGCGAAAGGAAACACGATGAAAACATACATACATATATATCACGCCTCGTTCCCAGCGGGGTAGGCAGAGACCACCTCTCTCCACCTGCTACGATCCTGGCACACCTCTCTCGCTTCCTCCACTTTCATACGCGTCTTCACGCACGCTCGTCTGTTGCGTGTGCTTTAGATCCGGCCTTTCTTAGGACATCTCCGATTTGATCGGAGTATGATCGATGAAAACGATGTGACACAATATTCAATAACTTCAGCGGAAATGTGGCTTCAACCATTTCCAGCGCACTTTTCCAGCGTGATAAGAAAATAGGGCGACTCCGTACTTTATTATTTCATTACTTCGCAGTGCACTCGTCTTCATGAGACGTTATTGAGTAACATTACCTTATGACTACAGCCTCTTTCACACCACCTAGGGATCCATAATCCACTTGCGCTAACTACTTAGCTCGAGCGAATTTCGATACAAGTTATCAGTTGCATGTTAACTTGTTGGCGAAACGTGCACTACTTTCGTAATCACATAATTATGAAATAAAAGAACGTCTTACTTGGAAATAGTAAGAGTTATACGTTTATGTGATGGGAAAACATACAATGTGGACCTCGCGACAAGTCAAGAAGAAACAAGTATAGACTCTCCAGAGATGAGGTGGTGGAGGAGAATGCTCGGAGTATCGTGGACTGAATTTTGTACCAACGAGTCTATACTTCGAGAACTCGGCATCAAGCAACGTTTATCATCTTTGTTAGTCTCGTATCCTCACCTTTCTTGGCCACGTATACCGCCGAGAGGAGGTAGCTACTGAGCGTCCCGTGGTCACGAGGAAGAACGCCTACGAGATGGACTTACCAAATAAAGGCGGCATTAAATGGCTCATCATTGTTACCACTGTATGAATGAAGTAGGAAAGCGACCATCAGAGAGGAATGGCGACGTGTATTATAGTTAAGCTTGCGACCAACACCTGAAGTGTTGACCACGACCATTCTGTCAAGAGTGATACCGACAAAGAAGAAGAAGAAAACATACAATCTTTCACCTACAGCTACAGCAACAGGTGATAGAAGAGGGAAAGATTACAGGCCAGTGGCAGCAGCTTTAGTCACCGTTACCATCATATTGACCCAGTGGTAGATAGCAATGATATGCAGGAATGCGCTGGCCTACTGTTCTCGTACTGTTGCGAGTGATGCTGATGAATGGTGAAGTGAGTTTTCGCTGACGAATCTCAACGGAAGCTGGTCACACAAGTGCGTAACGTTGCACAACCGCGTCCCCTTATTGCTGTGCTCATCCGGAACACGAGACCATTCGGCCTCCGACGGTTTCGCAACGCGGCCGGCAGCGCAATCCGCTTTCACACATCGCCGCGACGCCAGCAGCTTCGCTCCACTCTCATATATTCAATAAGTTCACAGCATATATACTACATCACATTGTAATTTCATTAGTTAAGCTTTTTTTTTATAACATCTAATAGGCAAACGAGCAAGACGGCTCACCTGATGGTAAGTGATTCACCGCCGCCCACGGTCACCAGCGATGCCAGTGCGTTGCCTACTATTACCCTTCAGGTAAGAATATGCTCTACAATTGGACATTATTGTTAATTTACACAAATAGGCGCTGCGGCACCCGCCTAAAAAGTCTCCGATATCAAACATCCACCACCAACATACAGATTCTTTTGTTACTCCAATGAAAAGAAGACAGAATCAGTATCTAGTTATAAAATAAATTATTACTCGTAATGAAGCGTTAGTATATTTACACAACATCCCTAATAAATTGTCTATAATGGAAATAATATAAAAATTAATCAAGCGTCAGACCTGAAATACCGGAAACGTATAATCGATCTTAAACCTTCATCTTAAAACTAGTAATATCCTACCCTCTAATATAGAACTCTTTCCTTCATTTCGCTGGTAAATATTTCCGAACATGACCAACTTTATCATATTTTCAATGAACCGCCATAAATGCTGTTTCACTGCCCAGTTATTAGTATTCAAGATTACACGAGTGTTAGCCCTTTAAAAGAGAAACCTAACTGAATCTATTGACCATTCTTCTCCATAGAAGATGTGTTTTTTGTAAACAGTACATAAAAACCCCGTTAATATTTCAACTAGTATATAAGGGCTTCATTCAAAAGAGGAGCATCAATGTTGTTTATTTAATGTATATGTACGTGATAAATAACAGTAATTTGAAATAAACTATATCAAAATTTACATATCACTTGATGTTTAGTGACGTTTGCAATATAGCGGAGTTAACAGTCAATTAGCCACTTATTTGCAGCTGTAGCTTCCAGCTGAACTATTATTAAGTTTATAAGACAGTTCCCTAAGCTTTAGTGAGATAAATGCAATAAAAGCTGTTACCAACGCAAACTTATTTACTACTACTGAGTGAATCACTCTTACGATAGTAAAATGCCTTATCGTTTATCTTATTGTTACTTAAATGTAGGAAAAGTCAGAAACAGTAATGTCTCTTGTAAAGCGTAAAACGAATACTTACCTACACACTAATGCTATACCTTTTTAATTATCAAACGAATATCCTCCAATGCTTAACATGATAATAAACAGCACAATTAATGATCCCACTACGACGACATATATATCTTCTCTCAAAAGAAGACAATAAAAGCTATAATATGCTGCAATATGCTGGTCAAGTACAAGTCGGAGTACAAGGAAATAAAATATACGCTCTACGTGTAACAAGGCGCCGCTTAGACGACCCAGCAGCACTTATAAATCTTGCTTATCTTATTACTGTTGTACCAGCCACGAAATAAATCCCGGAAAGGCTAAATTTAAATAAAATAAATACAACGTACGTCTTATACGTTAACCAAACATTCGCATCGCAACATGTATATGTTGAAAACAATACGAAAACAGAAAACAAACAACTGTTCGTAGCGAGCGCCGCAGGAGCGCGCCGTCCTTGCGTTCCGCGCGTGCGAGCGTGCGAGCGTGCGAGCGTACAAGCGTGCGAGCGTACAAGCGTGCGAGCGTACAAGCGTGCGAGCGTACAAGCGTGCGAGCGTACAAGCGTGCGAGCGTACAAGCGTGCGAGCGTACAAGCGTGCGAGCGTACAAGCGTGCGAGCGTGCGAGCGTGCGAGCGTACAAGCGTGCGAGCGTACAAGCGTGCGAGCGTACAAGCGTGCGAGCGTACAAGCGTGCGAGCGTACAAGCGTGCGAGCGTACAAGCGTACAAGCGTGCAAGCGTTCATTTTGTTTTATTTTTAAACAAAACCGATCGTAGAGTTCTTTAACATCTTACACAAGTACTTGGCAGACGAGTTTAAATATTTCCATTAAAGATACCTAAGTTATTTAACTTTACTTAAAATTCATAAAATAGACAACAGCGTATAGAAAGCCCACTCCGATTTGTACTACTATTATATATTACAAGTATTAAAGCAACGTTAATAGCAAATCATAAAAGTTACCAGTTTTATCGAAATGAACATAGACACAAAACCGGAAATCTAACTAACAATTCATTAACTCCAGAGAGGAACAGGAAACTTGTAACTTATTCTACAATAGACTATTGGTGAAAAAGGAATATTGTTAAACTTGTTTAAGATTTACTACTATACTAAATATTATTTTTAAGTATATACTATAACAATAGTTTGGCAAATATCTCCCTTCCGCCTTTTTGTCTTTTGAATTTCGCGGCTATGTACAAAGCGCTACAGAGCTCGTATCTGGCAATACTATACATAATTTGAAAGGTCTTGACATAACCTACAAAACGACGCTATGCATAATTAGTTTGGATATTGCGTTCAACAGTTATAGACGTGGAAATATATAGTTCACTAACGCCGAAATTCGCGCTATTTTAAAGTTTTCCTTCGTTAAAGGCAAATCCGCTAGAGAAACGTTCCGTGAGATTAATGGTGTTTTGGGGGATGGTACTCTATCACTTCGAACCGCGGAGGAATGGTTTCGACGATTCAGAGCCGGTGAAAACGACACCATGGATAAGCCAGCCGGCGGAAGACCTGTGACGACAAATACCGATCAAATCATGGACTACATCGAGTTAGACCGGCATGTGGCATCTCGTGACATCGCCCAGGAGATGGGAGTTAGTCACCAAACCATTTTAAACCATCCGCAGAAGGCTGGATACAAAAAAAAGCTTGATGTTTGGGTGCCGCATGATTTGACGCAAAAAAACCTTCTGGACCGAATCAACGCCTGCGATATGCTGCTGAAACGGAACGAACTCGACCCATTCTTGAAGCGGATGGTGACTGGCGACCAAAAATGGATCACATACGACAATATCAAGCGAAAACGGTCGTGGTCGAAGGCCGGTGAATCGTCCCAAACAGTGGCCAAGCCGGGATTGACGGCCAGGAAGGTTTTGCTGTGTGTTTGGTGGGATTGGAAGGGAATCATCCACTATGAGCTGCTCCCATATGGCCAGACGCTTAATTCTACCATCTACTGCGAACAACTGGACCGCTGGAAGCAGGCGATCGACCAGAAGCGTCCAGAATTGGCCAACAGGAAGGGTGTAGTGTTCCACCAGGACAACGCCAGACCACACACTTCGTTGATGACTCGTCAGAAGCTACGGGAGCTCGGATGGGAGGTTTTATCGCATCCACCATATAGCCCGGACATAGCGCCAAGTGATTACCACCTGTTCCTGTCCATGGTGAACGCCCTTGGTGGTGTAAAGTTGAACTCAAAAGAGGCTTGTGAAAAGTGGCTGTCCGAGTTCTTCGCAAATAAGGAGGGGGGCTTCTACGAGGGAGGTATTATGAAGTTGCCGTCTAGATGGATACAGATTATCGAACAAAACGGCGCATATTTGAACTAAATCCGATCACTGTAACACTTTTTATAAAGCATTGAATAAAGAGCAAAAAAGCGGAAGGGAGATATTTGCCAAACTTATATATTAATTATATTGATTTAGAGCAACACGAATCCGATCAATGTGAAGATATTTGTTGGAGGGCTATATATAGCAGTCGACGCCACGATGACGATGACGATGACGATACTGATATACTTGATTTCTTAAGAAAACGAATCAAATATTCTTTAAATAACTTGCATGTATATTAAAGTGTGAAGGGGTATCAAGGGTCTCAACAACTCGCGGGACCCGAGCAAACCTCACGTGCTCGTAATGCACCCTGCTAATCAACAAACGAGGCTCTCGCTCTCACCAACACGCATTGGGCCGGCGTGGTGGGTAATAGCCCAAGTACACCCACGTGAACCCTTACAAACGACGGCCCCTAGTTCCCCGCGTTGCCGGAAGCAATGCTGACTGCAGCGCAGGACCGATCCATGTGGAAATTTTTGGGAGAGGCGTATGTCCAACAGTGGACGTCTATCGGCTGATAATGATGATGATATTAAAATTTAAGAAAAGTACTAGAATACTGTATAACTTAATGTGACTTCTCGTCTGTAATAACTACAGTTGTCAGCGCCCGCAGCATGCGACGAATGCAAAGTGTTCTTATATTTGTTGTAGCAAAGAGAGGAATGAGGGACGTCGATAAGTTTCCTTGAAACGGGGCGACAATGCCTACCCTTGGAGATCTTGGACCGTCTCGCACGGCACGGATAGAACCATGCAGGAAGTTTCAGTGAGTACAAATCTCACACAACTAGATGAGGTTAGTTATCATCTCAGTTAATTTCTTTTCCGATACAAACAAAATCGTATTGTTATCAATAAATTTTCTGGACACATATATAATATATTATATAATAACAGCCTATTTACGTCCCCACTGCTGGGGCATAGGCCTACCCTCAATATGAGGGCGATTGGGCCATAGTCACACTGCTGGCCCAATGCGGGTTGGTGACTTCACACACACCTTAGAATAAATTCTAGGTCATGTGCGAGTTTCCTCGCGATGTTCTCCTTCACCGTTTGTATCTCGCTGCTGTAACTAAAGTCCACAAATGTACACAACTTAAATATTAAGTCATCGGTTTGAAATGAAAGCCGCGCGCTCTAACCATTAGGCCAGCGAGCTACTTACTACTTACTTACTGGACACATATTTTTCTAAAATTATTTAAATATTAAAAAAAAAAAAACTCTTATCGGTCTTCTTCTTCTTCGTCGGTATCACTCTTAATAGAGTGGTCGTACTCATCACTTCAGACTGGTTGGTCGCAAGCTTGCCACGTCGCCCTTCCGCGGCCTCACCTAATGGCCGCCGTCCTAATGCGTTCATACAGTGGCAACGATAGTGAGCCATTGACTGCTGGCTTTGTCTGGTCAGTGCATCTCATACAAGATCTTCCTCGTGACCTGACACCCTCAGCCTTTCCCTGGACCACAAATCACTCAATAGTTAACTCCCTTCGGCGGCACATGTGGCCAAAAAAAGTGAGGATACTTATCTCTGTAGGTAACGACCATTACAAGTCGGTACGCTGCGCAGGATCCGCATCCGCATCCAGGACTAACTCAGACGACACGACTCATCGTCACCTTTCGTAACCAGTTTATTTTATAATAATGCCACATAGTTGACATTTACGATTCAACCATTCGGCCATTCGACCTTGTCGAAGGCTAGGTTTCACTAACAACGTAACGAAGTAACTTGAACCGTAGTGCTTAAATCTTAAGCTACAAACTAAGCTCTGAGGCAATTTGATGATGAATAGATATTGTCTGTACATGTATTTTGATATACTCCGTGATGTGTTAAACACTACATTTGGAACATTAAAATGTAGTGAAACAGTCACTACACTCATTCACCTCTACTAACGGTTAAGTTAAGAATATTTTTGTTTAAGCTACAGTTAAAGTTATAAACGGTTTTAAAGTTTTGATTAGCTTCTTGGTACTTTAGAAGTCTTGATATAAGTCTTAATAAAATTTCACACGATGTCAAGCTGCAGATATTTACTGGTAGTAGGTCCCTGTTCCCGGAGATCTAGTCTATCTACCATTGCAGCCCCTATTACCGTGTTTGGTACTATTACTAGTGAAAATACTGGAGTTAATAGACTTAACACGTTATGCGTCAAGACGACGGGCACAATGTGGTGCTGTGTATACCACTATCAGGTGCTTATTACCAGGTGAATGACCTGTTGATGTTGTCGTGTATATATATAGTAGCTAATGCAGTTCGATAAAATCAATGTATCAACCAAACTGTACGACGCGTAGACCCAGAATCTAACCAGAGACCTCTGTCTGGTAGACTAATAAGTCTGCCCCACTGACACATGGCGTCGGTATTAGGTAGTATTATTGATTATTATAACGGTGGTAATATTCATCATTCTTCTTTATTTTTTCAAATGGTTCTTTAAGAGTTTAATAGTGCATTGTCTTCTCTATTTTGTTCCTTTAATTGTCTTTTTTTCTAACTCCAGATAATCACAATATCATTAGTCCATGGAATGGAAACCGCAGAGATTTGTTTATTTCTCTTGACCCAGGTGTGGTAACCAGGTGTGGATGTTTGTAGTTGTTGTGCAAACGATTTTCGTAACGATGAGCTTACGCGTTAAGATAATATTCGGCGTAGAGCTCGTTTCTTGCAATATCGGCGAATAATTTAAATTTAAAATACACTTATGATGTTGGGCGGAGCACTTGGTTAGCCAAGGACATCAATAAACACATAAAATAAAGTGTAAACAGATGGACATAATTGGTTGTAAAATTGTAACGTTTCATCCATTTTTATTTTCAACACCAATCAATTATACAATTTTTTTTAAAAAAAAAGGATTTTCCGGAGTTATTATTGTGAAGGTGCTAGGATGCTTTAGTTGCAGAAGTCAATAAGCTTCGGTATCTGGTCATCATTGCCTTTTTCACTCCTAAGTCATCATGATCATCATCGTCAGCCTTTCTCAATTGCTGGATGTAGACCTTACTCAATGTCTTTTAGTAAATATTGGTTTCAGCTTTTCACATCCAACCACTTCCGACGACTCTTAAGATTTTTTCGGTCCATCTCAAGGGAGAGCGTTCTATACTCCTGCACCTTGTACAAGGCGTCAACTGCAAGACGTTCCTCCCAGTCATTGACACCGCATATATGGTCAGCCCACCGCCACTTCAGCTTACAGATTTTGAGAGCTACGTCGATAACTTTACTTCTCCGTCAAATTTCTCCTTTAAAGATGCCAGGAATTGCTCTCCCCGTCGGTCTCTGTGCGACTTGGAACACTCCTCAGTGATTTAACAGATTCTTTGAAGAAGATCCTGGACGGAAATTTTGGGATGTAAGATGTCATGACAAGACCGTATTTACTAAAAAGGTCTATATCATTTAAACGGTATGTAGCTGCGTCCATTTTTAGATAGACTAAGAGAATACTTCATCTGAAAGAAGTACACTTTACATTAATCTTGTATAAAGTATTCAGCCTACATTTGACGACATTTACTGTAACCACTAGGCCTTTCTAAACACCGGATACCACAAATGCTTCGTTCGGCGCCTGCATTGCGTTGTAGCGTTGTATAAGTGTCTACAGATAACGTAATAAATAAACCACAAGTTTTGTGTTTTATTTATTTAAACCTTCCCAACCCATTTAATGACTACTTTTGGATTTTTAATATTTTATTTTATATAATATTGAATTAATGTCTATAAAATTTTTCTCTTTTTTTTTATATACGTGTGCGTTTCAATTGAAAATCATTGGGAATCGAATTCGTACCGTTCTAGACCTATAGCATATATAATTTCCTTATAAATCTTCTTGTAATAGCATCATTTTAAGCATTTTAAATTTCATACAAAATGTATGAACATAAAACCGAAATAAAAACATATTGTTCTGTGAATAATTACAAACGTAATGAACTTGACATAATAAAGATTAATATAATATTAAATGTACACACTTTTACTTCACTCTCACAGTTTTTTACTCACCAAGTCTCTCATGATAAAGTAATGAACTTACGTTAAGTATGAGAAACTTACGCTCTCAACTGGTTTAGACAAGTGCACTCAATAAGAATTTCCTTACGTACTTAAGTGAGTACAACATAAACGTTCAGCGTTCCTTTTAAGTTAAATCATTAAAAAATTATTGATTTCATTAAAGTTATCTATGACTTTTTGAGAAATAATAATATATCTCAGCCTTTATTTTAATTTTGTCGTTCGCACGCGTTGAAGTCTTTTATTCGCAATTATGTACACAACAAAAAGCGTCCTTCCGTTCAAGACTTTGCTGTTTAAAAGCCATGTAAGTTTTAATGTTATACATCAAGTATATAATAAAAATAGTTTTAAATCAAAAAAATGATTATGTATATCTGTCTATCAAGTAAGCATTTGTGTAATTGTAACAGAAGAAAAATGTACTAAAAGGAGTTATTATTAATTATAAAAAAATGTATGAAGCTAACCCTGCCGTCGTAGGGGATGTATAGATAGAAAGAAAGAGAAAAATTATATTTGAATTCTAACATTTTTTATTAAATCAAACGGATTTTTTTCATAGAAATTTGACATACATAATACATGTTGAACTTCTGTAAAATAAGACGTTACAATACCATTTAAAGTTGTGTTTATTTTTGTATCAGTTATATAAATAACCAGAAGGAGATATCGCAATATACAATATATATGTTAGTAATCAGGCAGTGATGAGGCAGCGGTGTGCTCATGCTCATCGTACGGACAAACAGCGACATCGCAGTGTATCCGCGAAAGTGCATCGTGAGCGGAGTACCGATAACGCAGACAGTTTTCACTTTTCACTTCAATTTTTGCGAAATCGAACCTGGGCGTTTTCTATTTCGCGAAGATTTGAAGCACTCGTCACATAACACGGCGGTACCCAGTTCGATTTCGGATTACATAAAAATCACCACCCTCACATTGAAAATATGAGTGCCAGAGTAATCCGCCTCACTGGCATCCGATAATGTTTGGCTCTTTTGAATTATTTCTCATCAACTGAGCCGATTAATTCACGTCCTTAAGTAATCTGTCCAAATTTGTACTGATCGCAACATTATTTTTTTATACTTATCAAGTCTTTACTGATATGTTCTATCGATGCAAGCTTTGCCCGGGGTGAGATCATTACTTGAAAATGTTTTGAAAGTATGTGTTTTTATTTACTTGTTTATTTAGTTTTACTTTATTATTACTAAATGAAAATATATCTTATTGAGAAACACTAAAAAACACATATGTTTGGGTATATTTGCTATTTGAATGCTATAGTTTTAATCTCCAACCCTTTAATAACTATTACCTTATCTTGGAACATTGATAAAGTAATAAATGAAAAAGCAACCGCCTAGCCATACCGCATAGTGGTTCAGTCTATTAAAATATCGACGTTGTACCATTCTGCAATCTGAAATAATTTACTTATTGCAAGCAAAATTTTAAAATTTTACTTTTAAAAAAATGTAAAACTCACTCCATTCCATATAAATAATTGTTTAATATCTTCATCTGTTAGTTAACAATGTAACTTTGCTTTATATTATTCGATTGACTGTTTTTAAACAGATAATCGATATATTGAAGACGGGTTTTAATATCGTCTGCTTTATAAAAGTCAAAGTCGTGCCCCGTCGGCTCAACTTTGACATTCAAGCCGCCCCGACCGGCGCGCCGACGAGTCGCAGCAGGTTGAGGCGTACACTTACCATATTGGGCAAATGAAAAAAAATAGCTAAAGGACGAACAAATCAACTAGTGAATTATAATAGTGCGCATGTAATTACGTCCATGTGTTGCTTAACAATGTAAATTTATCTTATATATCTGACAACTAAAAGACTGCCGCGCGACCACAGCTTCTGGAATATAACCTATGAGCATGAATTGGAATGTTGATTAATGAAAAACGGCCATCTAGTAATGTCACTAAATGTCAAAATGTTACTTATTCTAGTGAATATTATTGAAATTAACTTTTGATTATTAATAATCTACCTAGTAATGTTTATAAAAGAAACACCTACAACATGTCACCTCAACAAACGTTGGCTAGTAAAAAAATCCTACAGACATTAAGCCCTATTTATACCTAGGTCATGAGAACAGGTCAGATAAGGTTGGACTACAAAAAAAAAATTATGCTAGATTACATTAAAGTACGTTGTCTGGCAGAGTGCAGAGCATAGTAACGGCGACCCGTTACTGTTAGCTATAAGATTTTCCTTTTATTTATTATTTGCGTGTTATAAATATTTATCATAAAAAGAAATAAACATGTTGTTTATTTCGTTCAATGATTCATCAGCCGAAAGATGTCCATTGCTGGACATTGGTCTCCTCCAAAGATCTCCACTTTTATATGGATTCATATATGGGATTTAGTATTATTAAACTAAAACAATATTTAATATTAGATATAGCTTCATTTACAACACACAAGGTCTATAATTAACGCTTTAAGTTAGTATTTTTTTCTTTTTATCTCTTGAGCTAATCATATAACAGTTAAATATAACCTACAAGTTCTGTACAGTTCACATGTTCCATAAATCGGTAATAAAGAATAGTTCCACTCAATTTTGTTGTTAAGAATGTATTAAAGTCTTGGGAAATGTAGTCATATACATAGTATGGTAGCTGAACAACAAAGGGCAAGCGGCAAGGTCTACGCACTCCTCGCAATCTGCCATCGCAAGGTCCACGCGCGGGCCGCTCTCGCACGATCCGCGGCGCCGTTGTTCAACTGAGCACAATCGTTGTTCAACTTAGCAATACTACGTCAGAATACACACACACACACACAGACGACGCAATGGTCTTCATACTATGTATTTTTTTTATATAGTTTGCCTATATTTCAGTTCACATTATTATATTTATTTAAACATTACCTTTTTGGTCTAAAAGCCGTGTTAAAAAGTAGTACTTTAGATTTCACTATTGATATTTTTTTGTTCACGAAACGACGACCTGGCGTGACCTATTACATATATACACATATATATGTGTGTGTGTAATTAAGCGACTAGACGACCGGCACGTTCACTTGGAGATAAGTGATACGGCTGTCCATAACAACGTGGCAGTAGTCGAGATGGTATTCACAGCACAACGTTGCGCTTCACGCCCGGAAATATAACATATTGAGTCTCATCACTGCAGTAATTTACTCTAGCTAGAGCGCCGTTCGAACTGAAACAGTAATGTTGGCACACTCTTTGGCGACAGCAATAAGAGCCGTGGTGGTACCTGGCGCTACCTGGAGGTCCTCCGAAAATGTTTTTTTTTACCACTGCTGGATATAGGCGTTATGATGTCGTCGGTCCTTCTGAAGGGAAAGCATCCTACACTTCTGCGACTGGTACGCGGTCTGCACTTCACGACTTATCTTTTACGTTATTTACAATTTTTGGGAAACTCCAGATCCTGAATATTCCAAACAGATGCCGCGACAAAAGTCGGCTAATTATTTTGAAATTTTTAAAACCCTATATTATGCTACGTTTTTTGAAAGTATTACACGAAGAGATAGAAATATTTGGAAATGCATCGAACGTATGTAATTCAGCAAGTGTAATGCTGTACATTAACTTAACTCCTTGTAAATTTAAAGGATACAATGAAAAATTCATCCAAACATCTCAATAAGTGCATTAAAGACAAATTAATAACAAATATATTGTTTTTGTATCAGACCGATGCGAGGCTGTGCCGGGAACTATTCTTGTGCTGGCAAAGGTGCCGCGACGGAAAGATTAGGGGACCAAGGGTCTAGGTTCTAGGTCAGTGTGCTTTTTAATATTAAAAAAAATATTATTTAAGAATATACTTCTTTTCGTTAAAATTGGCACCGAAATCTGGCATTGCGTTTAAATGGCCCGTAACGTAAGGGTTAAACTCTTATCCAGTCCATTTTCCGAATGCCCTCCTGTGGGTCGTGGGTCGTGGGTCGTGTACTGTGGGTCGTGGGCCGCACGTTGGGAAACACTGGTCTAGATAGTGCTTGCTGTTTCCACAAATTATTATCAAAATAATACCTATCATCAGATTGAGATTGTGCGCTTTACATCTCTCCTCCTCATTATTATATTAATTTCGCACATAATATATCATGATGACTTTAAAATAGAATCTACTTTATTATTACCTTGTATATTTAAGGTTATATTATTTATTTTTCGTATATATTTGTTTAGAATGACTTTAACGAGCCGTTGAGACAATACATAGATTTGTTAGATACGAATCGTGGGAAGGTAAAGGCCGTTATGGTTCATGACTGTAGACCAAGTGAAATATGGACAATGATGAAGGGCTTAGTAACACAAATGTTCATTTATTACATATCGTACGAAGTTTGTTTCAATCGGAGTGCTTTGCGGAGAAGATCTCAACAATAGCAAAAGAGGCTTATTTCTGCCAGTGGATAAGCGCTGGTCGCCTGGACTACGATATACACGAAGCTGTGAAATCATATGCTAGGAAGAGGTCATCTGAAGAATACCATTCTCGTAAACGTGTGAATAGAGGAGCATGTTTCTTAAGTAAGATCACTGCTGCTAGATCTTTTTCCGGAGACCGTCTAGATGTGCGCCTAGTTCTGCTACAACGCGTCAGTGTGGTAACATTACTGTATTACAGTTTGAAAGGCTAACTGTACTGTAACCGAACTGTAGCTAGTGTAATTATTTGGTAAAGTGACTAGCGCAATGTGACTCAGTATATAATATGTTAACAGGCGCCGCGTTGTCATGGGGGCTATCATTCAACAGGTGAACATGTGATATACGGTCCCGTCTCGTCGCATTGATACTGTACAGTGTTGGTTAGAAATTTTGTGATGATTTAATTAAAATACTAATCTACATTCGCATATCTGTTGCTTATCTGTATGGTGAAGATTAAACAAAGCGTGTGTAATTCACAACTACATCATCATCATCATCAGCAAATGGACGTTTACTGCTGGACACAGGCCTCTTCCAAAGATCGCCACATACAGTCACCATGGCCTCCGGTATCGCTGAGCACTAGGAGTGGTCATATGTAAGGGTTCATGTTGGGGGTTATGGGCCACCCACCACGATTGCCTAATGCGAATGGGCGGGAGCCAGAGCCTCGTTGGTTGATTAGCAGGGTGCACCGCGAGCAGGTGAGGTTGGCTTGGGTCTCGTGAGTTGTTGTGCGGGATACCTCACACTTCGGACGCAAAACTACATAACATTATTTTTATATGTAATTAAGCGACGAGTCGAGGTTCGCCTCAGGACGTTCACCTGATGGTAAGTGATCCGCCTATAACAACCTACCTATAACAACGTGGCACTAGGTAAGGTAGTATGCATTGCACCGCGTTGCGCTCGTCGCCTGAGACATGACATGTTGAATATCGTTACTCCAGTTATCACAGTAGCTACAGCGCCCTTCAAACCGGAACAGTAATGTTTGCACCGTACCATTTAAATTCCGGCTGTAGCTATGATGTCTAATCGTTACATAAATGTGGTTCCAAGTTCACCATGACGCCGTCGGATCGGCCGCGGGGTCGCTTGAGAAATTCAATTCGTTACTATTATTGACATCGCTCCGCTGAACCGCGACTGTTATTTGTAATGTTTTGATTAACTTCAACGATCTGTTACTACTAGATTAAAATTCCTAGTTGAAGAAAGAAAACTGGCAATCGCTGCCAAAAGCACTATGTATAGTGGTGATACTTCTTCGTCAGTAGCACTCTTGACAGAGTCACAGTTTCAGATGTTGGTCACAAGCATATAAGCAATACACGTCGCCATTCCTCTCCGATGGCCACTTTCCTAGTGAATTCATACAGTGGCAACGATGATGAGCCACTTACATCTCATAGGCGTTCTTCACCGTGGCCCGGTACTGGCACCCTCAACCTGTCCCTGGACCACAAGCCGCTCAATAGCTATCTCCTCTCGGTACAAAGACAGACGGGACTTTCGCCTAATAGTAAACGACACGCGTGTCCTAAACAACGTGGCGCTAGTGGGGGGGGGAGATAAACGATGTAGGCAATGATGTTGATGCGACGTCTCATTACCGCACTAATTACACTAGCTGTGCCGCCTTTTAAACCGGAATACGGTAATATGTTTGGATAGTTGTTTTTGACAGAATTATTGCTGCGGTGGTACCTACCTATGATAGATGGTTTCCGGCAACAGAGGTCTACCACCAGCAACATCAGCGTGAATTTTTTTAATAGAAATAGGATAAGCAGCTTCATTTAACAATTACATATTGATTGAAATTGAATGCGAATCGATGCGGAGATCTTGGAGAGAAGCCAGTGTTCAGCAGTGGATATCAAACGGATGATGGTGATGATGATTATTAATAATGTAGACAAAGTCGTTGTATATTATAATTTTCTATATTAACGGTTAAACGTGAATGAAAGGGCCGTGATGAATCTGTAAGTAGTGTCAGTGTTTTAAGAAGAAAATAAATAAAATTGTGTTTATTATTATTACTTGTTGTATAAAAAAATCACAATCATTCGATGTTGCAAACCGACGACAGAGATCCATCGTTGCGAATCGATTCGGTGGAACATTAGGCGTGTAATCGTTGGATAGTGAAAACAATGGGCTACGCTTACTAGTTCGTTGTTTTGTACAGCGCTGGCAAAAAAATTATTTTATTATAGCTTATCTATCCTGTCATTTGATCAGACACAACACTTTCTTAACCGGGACACTGTGATGTCTGTAAACTATATCCTGGAGGCTAGATAAGCACTGCCATAAAATTAAATACTATGTGGTATTTTAAAATTATTATATTAAATGTAGATATCTATATATAGATACTGGTCCTAATATTGTGGACGTTATGAATATTTATTTATTTAATCTATAAGTTTATCTAGATATTCAGTGATTTCTAATGAGCTTGAGCTTCTGGTAAGGGGAAAATACCATGAGGGAACCCAAAGAATCCAAGAGATGGATAAATAGCTTAGGTTTCTTTCTTTGGAATAGAACGCTACAAACCACAACAGTGGGAATATTAAAAAAGTTATTTTTTATTTATATATATACTATCTATTAATTTAATAATTTTTTTATTCAATTAACTTTAACTAAATTGCAATAACAGGAACTAATCATAAACAAAGAAGTGTATGTTTGCGTTTAGAAGAATATTTAGAGTAGTGTAGTGTATTATAAAAAAATTAAGGGATGCGATAAAAGTATTGTCTAAGAAAATCATTAATATCCTCTAACAAAATTGCGTTCGCAAAACGAAAGTAAAGACGGTATATAAAAACAAACGATATCTTAAGATCGCCTACAAAGATGGAGTCGAGTGAGGAAAACATCGCCATTGACTAAAACGACCTTCGAATCTGCACCCTGATGTATTCGAAGGTTTTTATGCGAAAAACAACGAAGATTAATATCGCGTGCGTGCTATAAATTATTCATTGTAAAGGTATTTATACACTAGCTGCCGTCACATGAATCAGACAAGAAGAACCCGTCCGGCTTGCTGTTTGTTAAAAGCGTTTTAAGCAGGCTCACTGATTTTATTTGGTTTTTTAAATTTTAATTGTTTTTTTTAAGTGTCTCTTGGAAACCTACTTCGGAAGACCATCGCTGATATCGGAACGATAGAAAAAGGGATTTCAGTTCTATAAGTAATGTAAAATACAACATTTTGAGTGTTTTCATATATACTGAAGAATATGGATATATTCGTATATTAAACTTAAATCTATGCAACTTTCCGAATATAAATAAAGTCTCTGATAAATCTAATAATACACACGATGAACACGCAACACATTATAATTGTAAAGTTGGCGGTGTAGCGAACAACATTACTAGTGTCTAGATGTGACATCCTTTGTGTACACAGAGCAGATTGTCGGTGGTGTATTTATCACATGTTGCCACCGAATGAACGCGATGCTGTCGTGCAGAGTACTGTTAGCGTAATCAAATATGATAAATCACGTTGTATTCATTTTATTTTGGTAACACTACTTTCTTTGATTATAAATTGGCAACAATTCGCATAATGTAAAGCTGAATAACAAGCATGCTTTGCAGGCAGTCTGTCGCTCGAGTCGTTTCAAGATTAACTCGAGAAAAGCTAAGATCGTTGGTATCATTCAATTTCAAGAGTATTGTATTACTTTACACCACGTGTTAAAAGTTGTGAGTAAAATGTTATGTTTATATTAGGGGGACCGGAAAGTAATGTCGTTTTCTTGCGCTAAATACAAACGCATACATTTTTAACGAGTCTTTATTTTTAATCAATGATGTATTCCCCATCATTGTCAATAACCTTTTGCCATCTAGTGAGTAAATTTTCAATCCCTGATCGATAAAAATTAATTGGTTTTTCGGCAAAATATCTAGAGATGGCATTTTGGATATCATCCAAATTTGCAAATGTTTTGCCACTTAAAAAGTGTTGCAGCGCTCGGAATAAGTGGAAATCCGATGGTGCAACATCGGGCGAATATGGTGGATGAGGCAGCACCTCCCACCCCAATTCATTAATTATTTTCTAGAGTTCGCCTTGCGCAGTGCGGTCTTGCATTGTCATGTTGGAGAATGACGCCTTTTCGGTTGACAATCGCTGGCCACTTTTCAATTAAAGATTGATTGACTCGCTGCAATTGTTCGCTGTAGAGGTCTGCAGTAACAGTTTCTCCAGGTTTCAGTAATTCAAAATGAACAATGCCGCGAATACTCCACCAAACACACAAAAGCGCTTTTTTGGGGTGTAAACCTGGCTTAGCAGTACTCCGAGGGATTTCATTTGGAGAGAGCCACTGCCTTTTGCGTTTTGGGTTATCATACAGGACCCATTTCTCATCTCCTGTGATCAAGCGATCAAAAAACGCTTCTGTGTTGTGTCGTTGAAGCAATAAGTTGCATGTGATTGATCGGTTAGCCTTATTCTGTTCGGACAGATTATGCGGGACCCAAACACCTGCTCTGCTTACTTTTCCAATCTGCTTCAAATGTTCTTGGATGGTCGACCAAGGTTTGTTGAGACTGTTTGACAATTCCTCGATCGTCTGACACGGATTTGCTTCCACTTCCGCCCTTAACACGTCGTTGTCTAACGCTGATGGTCTTCCTGATCGATACGAGTCGGAAAGATCAAAATTACCCGATTTGAACTTGGAAAACCACCTTTGGCACATCATTTACGAATGTCCAGTGCATTTGGATAAACATCGCAAATGTTTTTGGTAGCAACTGTTGCGTTATTTCCCTTGCGAAACTCAAAGAGCATGCAATGCCGGATGTGTACCTCTTCTGGTATTTGGCTGGCCATTTTACCCAAAATTACAAAAAAAAATTGTAATTCAATTGTCTATAAGTAAAGAAATCACTATAACCTCACAATGTCTTTGGTACGCCTCTGAACAAAACAATGAGCTGACAAATGACAATCAAGTATTGGCATGCGCAGAAACGACATTACTTTCCGGTCCCCCTATTATTATTAGTCCAACTGCAGGCTACTCTAACAGTGTAAAGAAATATCTAAAGTCATTAGTTATTATTTTGAGATCAGCTATCTACTTCACTATTTACTACTTACTATCAAACTTGAAACTTATAGAGCCTGAAAAAAATTGAATCTTAGCTATATTATCTGTACATTATCTTATCCGTAAAATGATTGACATAATCAAATATTTATGTAACCTTTCGGAGATATCCTTATATTTCTAAGTGGACACTTGATTGGTGTTTACGAGGATAGAAGTATGTTCATCATCATCAACATCAACATTTCAGATCATATGTGTATAAAGCTAAATATAATATAATACAATCGCAGGTGAGACGGTTAAATTGGAAGACGTGGAGTGAGACAAAATCTCAAGATCTTTAATTGAAACCTGTCCCCATAATAAGTGTACTTAAAATGATTATGACCGATTCACCTTCGCTTTGCTCAAAAATAGCACGCGGAAGCCGTTGGTTGATGCGTCGATACTAAAAATCGTTTAAGTTTTTTAATTGCGTGCTTGAATTAAAACTTCATCGATAAATGAAACCTACCATTCTCATATATATTCTTAATATTACCTTTCATGAGGACTTTAGTCACAGTTTTACTAAAAGTATACCATACATTCACAGGGTGTGATTACCTCTCATACAAATATTGGTGTTTTTGTTTGTTGGTACCAAAAGTAGTTAATTATTGGTTTAAATGACATCCATCATATCCTTTTCTGTATGTCCTTAGTGTTGTAACAATATACATTTGTAATATCAATTTTATTTGAATAGTCAACAAATTATCGTGTGTTTTAAAATTTCAATATCCGAAAAGTGTGCTTTAACACCTACCTTAAGATTCTTGATATACAATCTCAGGTCGACGATCAGATTTCAGACAGACACGCAGGCACTCGCGGCCATTCTGTGAGCATTGTTCCAACGGCTCGCCTCGTCGACGAATTCCAATTCCATCGAGACGTACCCGTCGGTATTGCTCGTGGCCATACCCTTGACAGCATCGCCTCTCTCTTGTTATCGAGCGTAACTGCTCATTAGTTGATACTATTTATTGCCTGTACTAGGCAACTTAATATTCTACAGAATCGAATATGTATTTGTACTCTATTCAATAGTTAAAACAGCTATAATATTTACGAGTTAAATAATTACAAATAACTAAAATTGTCTGACCAATGCAGACAACGGCTCGTCGTGACGACGTCACACTTGGCATACTAACGCCTATTTACACTAAGGCGACATATTTATAATAGCTACATTTTCATTTATAGATATAAGCCTCAAATGGAATCGAACCAGATACCTCCATTACTAAATTACTGGGTTTATGCTTCACATTGAATCAATGAGTCTAGAAAGACGTTGACGTGATGGTAACTGTTACGCCTGCCCATATCGATATAACTAATTAGGGTGATGCACACGGTACTGCATCGTACTCGTTATTTTGAAGTGGCTGTTAAGCTTCGTTACCACAGTTATTTAACTGGCCATAACGCACTTCAATTCGGAACAAACTGTTTGCGCACCACTGTTTGACAGCGGAAATAGGAATGGTACCCACCGAAACGGTCTCCGATAACAGAAACTTATCACCGATTCCAACATTGAGTTAGGACATTAAGTTACCAAACGTTAAGAGTCCTCGTTCCTTTGTCGAATAAGTAACATGAAATAGAAGTGTTTTTTTACTTGAAATGTTTTATAATAATATTGAAATCACATTGAAACGTATGATTACGTGTATCTATGTCACAGCACCTGAGTTAATGTCGACGCAACCGCGCAAAGGTATCGCGTTGCAGACTTATGAAACTGTTACGAGCGCGCCGCTTTATGCCCCATCCCTTCCCCCACCCCTTCCCCCACAACTACCCCACAACTACCGCACAACTATCCCACAACTACCCCACGCCTGCGGGCCAGACAACCGCGCCGCGGACGCGTTCTATTTGCGAAGAATAAATCGATTTTGAATTTGCTCCGATTGTATAACTTGTAAGCAGTGCAACTGCCTGCGGTTAACGTTTGCACTGTAGTACGCAAGTTAGCTGTTCGATTCCTGAACTATATGTTTTATGAAAACAATGCATGGGTTTTTTCCAAACATGCCTACATGTTTGTGTGTTATTACTCTCGCATTACAAATCTGCATTGTGTGTAATCCTGCATTTCGACCGGCACATGAGACCACCACCAGCCCCATTGTCATTTAACTTTATACAAAAGAGGTCAAGTTTTAGTCAATTGCTGTTAAAGTAGTTTCGATTTTAATTTACAGTAAAATGCATTTGTAGTTAATTGTAAATTTTTACTGTATGTCATATGTTTATTATATATTAAAGATAAATTAATAAAACTCACCTCGTGTATGTTGAACAATATCTATGAAAAGGTAAATTATATGTGAAACTATGTTGGTGAAATAAACAAAACAATATCTGTTCACACTCTCGTATTTATGATTGAAAGTTATATTATGGAAGTTATAAGAGTATTTGCGATTATAAATTATTAATATATATTATTTTTTATGAGAGAACATGACATATTTACTTTATAATGCAAGTCGGTAAGCGGTAGCCATTCGATGTAGATAACGTGAAAGAAAGTTCCGTGATGCCGGACGGTTTAATAGAGACATGTTTGTGCAGTCACAAGCGACTGTCGAGCTGTCGGAGCTGCAGTTCCGCTTTGGACACGGTCCCCAGCAGCACACACAGTCACCGCATCTCTAATCTTGCAAACATATGTGGCCTTTTACTTTCTTCCATAATTGATATGTTAATTAAGTTCACGTGAAAGTTTTTAATATGAGCCAGCGCGTCTTACAGACGGCAGATTTAGAAAATCATATTTCTTCTTCAAATTTTAACGACTCAGTTATTAACAATTATAAACGCTGAATTGTATTCATTATCATTAAATTTCAACTAATCTTAAGTAACCTAGTTATGAACGCTAACAAAAAATATAATACTCGATACGTCACTTTAACGCCAGTTTTAACAAAAGTTATAACTATATAATTATAGAAGAATACTGTTCTACATTAAGTTAAAATTTCACATCAGAAGTATACTTTACAATTTAATTCCCAGTTGTATTAATTAAAACGTAACAATAAGTTAAAGAAACGTTACAACATTTCTTGACGCGTTGATGTCTTTTATATTAAAAATAAAGCTTGTTACGAAGTTACAACACAACTTAGATCATCATCAACATATATCATTTTAACACAGGGAAACGAAGATATTCATGCCTTTAAAATATGTTTACATAATGTTATTTGATATTTCGTAACTTTATATGACTTTGAAAAATGGATATTGCGAAATACTTCAAATAAATTGAATTCCTATGCGAAAGACGTTAAGAACTAATTTTGATTAAAAAGTATTACTTAACTTTATCTCACATTCTCGCCGCCGAACTTTTACATTCGGATTAACGTTACATGAAAAACTTTTAATGCGCCTTTTGTGAAGTGATTTTTTTAAAATAAGTTCTTGTCTTAGTTGGTACTTTTTTTTCTATAAGAAACCGACGACGAAGAGATTCTTAATTCAACGCATGTCTTTTCTTTTATATTTTTTTACTCTATCGTTACCTTTACTTATACTAATTAACTATTAATTATTATCGATTTACAAATATTCTGCATCTTCTACATAAATATTTATTTAAAAAAATTTATTATAAAAATCTTTATTTATATTAAATTTTTATATAATTTTATTGCATCTTTTTGGTTTTAAAGAAAGAGTACAAATCTTATCTTATCAACTGTTTTGAGAGAAAAAAAGGTTACTATATTACAAAAGAAAAAAACTATCGTATCCCTCAAACTTGATTCTGTAAAAATTTTAAATCATAAATAGTTTCACTGGTTATAACGCCCTTCAAACCGAAACAATAATGTTTGCACATTATTTACTAGTGCCACCGCAGGACCTATTTCAACCGGCACATAGTAATGTGGATACATTGGTGTGTTCTGGATTAAAGGAAGCTGTAGCTTTGTAAAATTACTGGGGTAACGAGACTGGACACATTATGATTCAAGGCCACGAGCACAATGTGATGCCGTGTGTAACATCCTAACTAACGCCACGTTGTTATTGGCAGATGTATCACTGACGTACCAGACTGTATAACGGACATAGCAACAGGTAAACGTTTCATTACTCTCATTGTTTCGTTGGGTTAAAAAAAATTATTATTAAGTAAGAATAGGCACTGTACCGGTAGCTCTCTAGACCTACCCTAAACTATTAGTAGAAAATAGTATTATACAAAATAATTATTTTACATTGTAATGCCAATAAATTCAAAATAAACTACATTGGAATTCTCCATATCGCAGTAACAACGCTCTTGTTACTATTGTGCACGAAGAGCCGGAATTCAGTGACGGGGAATGTGCGCAGGCGCAACTCGTGCCAAGGACGTGCGCGACGCGGTCCGCACTATGAATTACAATTTAAAATGGCAACCTACCAGCAATATTAAATTATTCAATAAAATATACACTTCATCACACACTTATATATATCCACTTGAGATTGTCTGAAATTCTTCAAATTGTTCCTCAATGACGTTATGCTATGACCAGTTAACAAACCTGTTGTCGTTGACATATTAAAATAAGCTAGCTAACTTAAATAAGCTTCCTTAAGTTTGTTTTTTATTCAATTTAGATGACTTGAATTATCATTTTTTGTTTTATTAAAAATGAAAAATTCCAAAGAGACGTAATAAAAGCTAATGTATTGATAATGGCAGCGATAATACATAAACTTAGAAAGAGCTTTTAATGTTTTCACATTCAAAGCACGAGACGTCTGTACTAAAACTGTTTAACGATATATTTTCTATAAATCGTTCGAACTTTTATAAGTATTTTCCGGTAATTAAGTGCCTGTCCAAATTCATTATAATATAATGAATTTGATCTTCAAAGTTTGATTATTCAACTTTAAATTTATTTATAACTTATTGCCTAATATAATTTCCACAAAATGGTAGAGCAATCATCAAATATCAATGAAACTTAAACACGGACGACAGATCAGCGAGGACGTTGTATAATGTCAAGAGAATTCTTGAGAATTCATTATAAAATGTATATACGGACTTTTTATTTAAATCATAGAATCTCAATAACGTTTAAATGTTAGCATATTTTAATATATAATAGTTAACAAAGATATATCTGATACACTGATATAAAATAGCTCCTTCAATTAAATATCAAATGCAAATATAACCACATTAACGACATTTTCTTGTCGATGCAGAGCGTCACATATTTATTATCTATTAACATTAATACCAAAAAGCATAGTTTTTTTGGTAATATTCAAAATTTTATTAACACATTCAGTTGTCGGAAGATTTTAAAGATGATTCATTGTGACCTTTTCAATTGTGTACTTAAATTATTAGTTTTTTTTTTTTTTACTATTTAATCTATTTTAAACAAGCGGATAAATTCATAAAATTTGTTGGATAACCCAAAACAATATACAATCAGAATTAATAATTATGTAAACACGTATCTTTTTCATATTGTTCTATGTATATTATGTAACCTCGATAAGGAAACATTAAGGTTTATTTGATCTTTAAGGGTAACAGGCCTTACATTCACATTTATACTCCGGTCTTTATTAGGTCTTTTGAATCTAATAAACTTGGTAATCGGTTTAAGGCATAAAACACCCGACACCGTAATTTATCCAACATTTAATTACATAAAAAACATATATTAATACATCTTACCACTTTCTAATCTGGGGTTAATTACAGTTTTAATATATATTATAATTTTAGCGGAAAAAATCATGTAATATTAAAAAGAAGTTACTCGTTAATAGTTATAGCCTATAATAAAAAAAAAATATCTACCATTACTAGTGCAATTATAAATCACACACTGAGCGCTGCTCTCTGGAATTCAGTGTCAAACGACGGCGTTGCGAACTAATTTTATCGATATATACTATATTTGGGGAATGAATGTTTTACTCAAATTTTAAAGTTAATAAAGAAGTATTTAGTTTACATCTGCTCGTACAATTATAATCATCAACAATATCATAACGTAACAAAACCAAACATATCATCAAATACGTTATGAGGGAAATCTACGCCGCAATAATAAAGAGAAATTTTCTCTAGGCCGATTGAATATTTCGTCGCTAGTGAATAGCCACTTGTTTCTCTTAAGTCATCGTTTAATATTATCTGGTAACTATGATAAAATTTCTTTTATTGAATACGGCGACTAATAGAATAATAGCTTTTGATTACAAAATGTATTCATACAAATTAATATATGTGGTGAAATAAAATCATATGTTGTCGCAAAGTGTTTCAAACTTTCAGAGCATGTTGTTTGTAGACTTTATCAGGTTATTATTTATATTACTTTGTCGCTTATTTCTGAGTAAATGTAGTTAAACATCAAATTTATTTAATTAAAAAAAATTGCAGAAGAAAAAAAAACTTTTAAATATTTTTGAATTAAATGAAACACAAAAACTCACCATTTTCATATGAGAAAAACACTTTCTCCTGTCGACAACTCCCATATCTTAATTTTCAGTGAGACATTAATTAAAAACAAATTTTAAAAATGTCCTTTTTCACAAAAAAGTTTCATAACACATTTCACAACAACACCGGCGGCGATATTGAATGGAACTTCGTTACAACACTGGCCGGCACGCGCGGCTCTAGGTTTTATTTAGAAAAGTAAATCGCGTTCCAAATTCAAAAAGCGCTTCGGCGGGACACGTCGGCTAGTGCTGAGTGCGCGCCACGAACTGACAAGATGGCGGGCTTTTTTTGACGGTTCACACGAGTCAATTCACTTTCTACGACCTTACGTTGTGTGAGACTTGTAATTAAGCACAAACATTTACGTAACCTGCCGATGTAACTCGAATGTTTGACTTTCCGCAAAATTATAGGTTCTTCTTAGCAATGTTCCAGTTGTCAAGGATAATGTTCCTAAACCTCGGAAATTTCTTGATCGTATTCGTCTAGGGCCCGGAAATTAATATCCTGTATTATATGTAAATTAAAAAGAAGTATAAAGTGTACGTTCATTATAATATTGTTCCTAATTTGTAATATTGTTTTAATAGGGAATATAACATATTGCTACGATAAAAACAGTACCAAAACTATATGTAGTTCTAGTTTTAGTATTTTTGATATATAGAAAACTATTTATTTTTTATAATTTAATAGCTGAGCAAACCGATATCCTTTCACGTAATCCAAATACGAATGAATGGTACATTATGTATTCAGAATGATCTAAATAGTTACATAATTTTAATAATAATATCAACATTGCTCACCTTAATTTGTATTAACTTAATCGCAAATCAGTAAATTTTTCGAAATAAATTTTACGACATAGTTGGCAATGAAATTAATAGCCAAATTTGAAGAAAAGGTTACATTTGTATATTTCCCAAAAAAGCCATTCGACGATAACTATTGTTATATATATGATAAATTAATACACAATGTTATAATGTACTTAAGAGCCAAAATGTATTTTCCTCTATACGAATACACAAAGAGGAAATGTAGGTACACTTTTGGATAAGTGTTAAATCAAAAACCACCATCTTGTGCAGACTTTAAAGTAATTGTTACGAAAATAATATTGTCTTTGCAGAAGGTGTAGTAAATATTGAAATTGAGTTATGCAATAAAATAACGTAGTTATTATAATTAGTTTCCAAACGAATTTATTACATGAATTCGCAATACTACTGACCCCTATAATAACCTCTGAAAGTCATTACCGAAATGTGTAAGTAAAAATAGAAATATACATAAAAGGTGTCGAACATTCCACATACGCAAACCACGCCCATACTTATATCTATATCCTAGCCTTCAACGTTCTAGATCACAGGTGAATGGAGTGGTTTTGCAAAAACTGTGCCTAAAGAATGTCGCAGCGGCACTGTCGCCGCGCCTAAACGCTTTGGAAAGACTTAGACTAAACCATTGCTGAATGCCTTACACGAATCGATCCAACGAATTGTACAACTTGAAAAGAAATCATAACTGCACAGTTATACGATTAAATAAAATTAAAGTGTCTGTTTGTAACAGCTTTTTAAAATAACACGGAAATAATACAGGAAATAAATTAGGTTTGTATATTTTTTATCCACTTGTTTGTTCAGGTAACGTCGGACATTACTAGACGCCTGATCGTGTAGGATTGGAACAATTGGCAAAATTTATTATAACCTTTGTTGTAACCAGACGGTAATTAAATAAGTTCGATGACTACAGTTGATATGTACCTTAAAACCATTTATAGATCATTGTCATCAACCGTCGTCCACTGCTGGACCTAAGCCTCCCCCAAAGAAACCCAAACTGCGCTGCCCGCAACCACGATTTTAACTAGATATGTACACTTAAAGAAAGGCATTAAAAACATTCAGAGATAAAACAAAGAAACACTTGTAGAACAACTGCAGTAAACAAGCTAGTAAAAATACAAAATTTTATTACCGGTAATTAGATTTAAAACGCTGTGAACTATGTCGATATCATAGGACATTATTTTTAAAATATCACATGTTAGACTTTCGGAGAATGTAACAAGGCAGCTATTAGTTTTTTGTTCTCTTGACTATTTTCTTGCAATGAGATAAAACTTGTTTTAAATTTTACATTATGATAATGACTGCCTTGAATAACTTTTACTTTATATGAAAGTCTATAGTAACACCGTAATGCTGCTATGACGGAAGATTAACGGTATCAGATTTTTAATCAATATACTTCGAAGAAAACTAGATACCATTGAGAAAAATAATTTTTTTTTGGGCCTATTAAAACTTGTTCTACTGTACGAAGAACAAAATTGATAAAATTTCACCATTATCAGTATATATTTAAATAATTCATTCGATGTAAACTTTCCTTATCCATTGCTATTCAGTTCACAGTGATCTATGTAAAAACGGAACAAAAACCGACATATTCCGTTCATCGATTCCTAATTTAACAATGTAAAATATACTTTATAAAGTAAGCTATAAATAAAGTAATACCTTGAACATTTTTAAATGTGAGATATGCATGAGCGCATATTTTAAACATTTCTATCATCGTGAGATGTTTAGTGATGGGATATAAATTATCCAAGAGTGGTTGAACTCTTAGTCTCCAGTCTGTTTATTTAGTACGTTTTTATTTTCTTTTCCTTCGTTTGTTTTGTAGCATAAAGTTTTCACCTTAAATGTAACTTTGTATCGTCTTATGTTAATTATGTACATATTTTACAATAGAATAAGACCAAAGAAAATGTAGAAAATAAATAAGAGACCGAAATAACTATAGCAGAAATTTTTCAAAATAAAATCCGATAGAAATTAAAACGAACATATTTATTCTGCTCACGATTCATAATCAGCATATCTAAGACCATTCCGTTCTTTGAAGAACGGAACCGGATGTCCGTCGTGATATTCTATCAATTAATGCAAATTACTAAAAAAAAAGTATTAATCATAAAGTATAAAACATAATATTTTCTTTTGAAAATATGTTATGCAAATGTATATTTTACGTAATATTTATATTTTTCTGTTTAAAAACACTTTTACTTATTACAAAATTATTATTTCACTATATTACAATCTTTTTTACGTTAATGTTAAGTTAACTTAGAGGTATCTCAATAATTCTCCTTTTATGTAGCTAACATTGTAAATTAAATTTCTAGCGACATCTGTCGTAACAAATGGTAACTTTTATAAATCAATATTAAGTAAATGATATATCAAACTGTAAATTTACAAGATAAAAATGCTTTACATCTTTAACAAAAATTAATTGCATAATAAATTTATTTTACGGTGTTCAATTATTTCTATTACTTATTTAGCTAAAAAAATCTTTATTCACATAAATTTGTAACTCATAGGCCATTATAACTATAAAAGTTACAATATTATTTTGGTTTAAATCTTCCATAGACAATTTTTTTTTATCTTTTCAAGCATATTGTTTGGCAACATTTAATAAGACAGTCACATCAAACGATACGTGAAGAAGTAGTGTCGCACATCCTCTAAAATATGGAAATCAGCGATTGTTATGCCTAATTTATATTTCTTTCGAAATTTTTTGCATACCTATAGACAACATGTTGTAAAGTGGTTTTAAATTGTGCAACAAACACTAAAATACTAAACAAAATGGCCAAGTAAGTATTTGTATATCGTATTTAGATATCCGAAATATACTGCATTCATTATTGATATTTTCAATAGACCATTTATCGTTAATAATTTTATAGATAAATATTTATTGTATTAAAAACAAAGAAATCCTGCAGAAGGCAGAATTATAAATCGAATCTATAATTTTTCTGCTGATGCCGTTATTTATTATATATATGTATTAATTGTTGACGCTGTTCAAGTAATAAGCCGTGTGCGGATGTGCGGAAATGTTAATAAGTATTTCTAAAAAAAAATTACAAAATTTTTTGTGGTGAAATGATTTACTTATTTATTTATGTAAAAATTGTGAACTATTTTCAAAACAATCGTAAAAATAATGAAAAAACTATTATAATTTTTTTGTCAGAAATCTGTAAATTCATGTTTGTATAAGTAATAAAATCTTTTTAATTTGCAAGACTATATTTCATATATGTATGACATGACAAGTGACACGAAGAGATTATATTCATTTAAAAGATTGTTTTATGTATTTGGTACAGCAACAGCAATAATAATGTTTATAATTTTTACACACATCTTATGCATTACCATTGACCAGTACAATAATAACAAATTGAAATTTAGTAATGGCTAAAATACTTTATACTTTTACATGATTTACTATGTAAGGTGTGTGTGTTGTCAAAATAAATACCTTGTATTTTAAATTAGTTGTCTACATAATAGAGAATAGAAGAGGGCACAAGATATAAATTTTTTTGCTTTACGGGGTGGCTGAACACAATTGTTTAAAACATTAATTTTATTCGTAGATATAACATTTTCATGGATAAATATCAATCATCATTCTGTTGGTGCAAGTTTGTAAGTGTAAACATATGCTCTTTTGTTATAGGGAAATGATGATTGTGTTTGTGTATGACACACAATGTTGTGTCTCTGAGGAGGATGACCCTGCAGAAGCTGTGCTGTACTTTCACCCCGGCTGGGTTTCTGACACACAAAGACATGCTCTGGCTGGACAGGTATTTTCTGTTATTTTATATTCTTTAGGAAATTACAAACACTGTTTACACATAAAAATAATCTTATTTGTTAACAATTAATAATTGTTATGTAGAGAATTATTACCAATCAGCTGGAAGACGTCCACTGCTGGACAAAGGCCTCCCCCAAAGATTTCCACTCAGACCGGTCCTGGGCCACCCGCATGCAATGGTTGCCAGCGACCATGGTTGGTTGGTGGTTGGTAGAGAATTATTATAATCATTTAACCTTCAAGCCATATAGTCCCCCTGCATCTTTTGCCCTCTGTTCTTAACAGGTTTATACATGTCTACAATGGTTGTATTTATTGAACTAAGCGGTAAGATGTGTAGAAAGTGTCATTAACATCATCATCAGCCGCTAGACATCCACTGCTGGACATAGGCCTCTCCCAAAGATCTTCATATCGATTGACCCTATGCTGCCCACAAAACTGCCATGCACAGGGAGTTATGGTGTGTAAAGGTTCATAATTGGGGGCATTCGGGCCTCTTCCCACCGTGCTGGCCTAATGTGGGTTGGTGGAACCCAGAGCTTAGTTTGTTAATTAGCAGGGTGCACTATGAAGAGGTGGGGTTAGCTTGTATCCGTCAAGTTGTTATGTGGGACCCTTTACACCCCACATAGGAAGTGTACCTCATAGTAAATGATACAACTTCATTACAATTTCTTTTTGTGTGTCGTTATTTTTACATGATACTGAAAATATATTAAATCTTGTAACCGCTGTAATTTTACTAGCTACAGCACCTGCATTCTCATAAAAAAAAATTATACTATTGGTATGTCTCTGTTGCCAGAGATCATCTAGTTAAGTTCTACCACAGTTCGTATTTAAGGCAGGCAAACAGTATTATGCAAACATTACAGTATTCAGGAGTGAATGTAGTTGCAGCTTAGTGATATTGTCATGTGTCAAGGAGACGAACACAATGTGGTGCAGTGTATACCACTCTAAGTAGGACTACATTGTTATGGACAGGAGTATAATTTACCGTCAGGTCAACATCCTTCTCCTTTCTTCTCTTTATAGAATGCTATAAAAATTTACTAAAATTTGACTGGATGAAGAAGATAGCTATCCCGAGAGTATCTGGTAACAGGTGGATTAGGTGAACAGGTCATTTAATTTAAGATTTACTTGTGGAAAGTATCTGGTGTCAGGAACTGTCTAGTTCTGCAACACTTGTTTCAGTCAAACAATAGTATGCAAATATTACTATGTATTGAAGGGTGTTGTAGCTTGGGAATTTTTTTTATTGTACGAATCGACGAGATGACGGGGACATTTACCTGATGGTCAGTGGTAAGTGATACGCCTCTCCATAACTACGTGGCGATAGTTAAGATGGCGTACACTGCACCACATTGCGCTCGTCGCGCTGAAACCTAAGATATTAGGTATCATTACCCCAGTAATTTCACTAGCTGCAGCGTCATTAAAACCGGATTACAGTAATGTTTGCATAGTACCGCCTGGCGGCAGAAAGCGGACACGGTGGAACTCACATAGACGGTCTCCAGCAGCAATAAGCTACCACCAGTATTACTGGGTTTACGATACTCGACATATATATTAAACCGAGCGCAGTGTGGTGCTGTGTATATCATTCTAACTAGGGTCAGGTTCTGGCAGACGTATCAGCGATCACTTGGTCACTTCATCAAATAAGAAGTAAACAAAATAAATGTAGGTAATCTTCTTCTTCTCGGTCGGCATCACTCTTGACTGAGTGGTCGTGGTCATCACTTCAGGTGCATTCATATAGTGGTAACGATGTTGAGCCATTTGCTTGCGCCTTATCTGGTCTTCAGATGAAGACATAGGCGTCCTAAATCTAACGTAGGAATGTGGTTTATATTTAAAGTGCACTTATTTATCAGTGATGTCAGGCTGTAAACAATTGTGATGGATATTTGTAGATAATGATATAGAAGCAGTGTAGTCTAATAAGTTCAAATGATACAATTATCTTATCGCCCCTCGGCGAACCTGCGACGGCAACACTCGTAATCGAGGGCGTAGTCGATGTATGTTACAATAATATTCGCAAATATCAATTTATATATGGTCAACTATTGCTATAACAACTTGTTAATATGGATGTGCGGTGTGACGGGGATGGATAAAGTTAAGAATGAGTATATTAGAGGAGGTCTGAAAGTTGCTCCAGTGACAGAGGAATTGAGGAGCAAGAGGTTAGCGTGGTGCGGGCATGTTGTGCGGAGGGGTGAAGGACATATAACAAAGAAAGTAATGAGAATGAATGCGGATCTGGTGGTTATAAGGGTAGAGGAAGACCTAAGAATGTGTGGATGGATTCTGTGACAGATGACATGTGTAAGAAGAGTGTGAATTCAGATATGACGGCTGATAGAGGGGTATGGAAGAGAAGTTCATACTGTGCCGAGCCCACATAGCTGGGTAAAGGGCAGGAGGAAGAAGATACGGTGAACTGTTGCCAAACAGGTTGGCTGATGACATGAACAAACCAAATTCGATTTATTTTTATTCAGCAAATCGACGTCGTCGCGTACCGGTCGCAGAAGTGTAGGACGCCCTCCCTCCAGGTGGGCCGATGATATCATCAGGGCGGTCGGATGTGGGTGGATGCAAGAAACTGAGGATATCGCATCTGGTCGAAGACATTAGGATTATATCCAGCAGTGGAAAAACAAAAGCTGATGATGATTATGATCAAAGCGACGAGACATGGGGGACGTTCACCTAAAGTTGACGATTACCCTTTTGATTTGGTTTCGGTGGTCAACCTCAGCGTTTGGAGAAGTCACGGCATCTTCGTTCGAAACGCAACCGCGGCCTCGCTACCGCTGCCAGCTTGACTGATACCTCTCCTGGTAACAACTTGGCGCTAGTAAATATGTTATATACTGCACTACGTTAGCAACGCCGTCGTCGCAACGCACGTCGCCAACGCCGCCATGAGCCGATAGACGTCCACTGCTGGGCATGGGCTTCCCACAAAGATCTCCACATCCATCGGTCCTGTGCTGCCCGCATCACAGGACACAAGGAAGTCGTCGTTTGTAGCGTTTCATATTTGGGGGATTTGAGCCACTTTCTACCACGCTGATCCAATATACGGTGGTGGGAGCCATTGCCTCGTTTGTTGATTAGCAGGGTGCACCACGAGCAGGTGACGTTGGCTTGGGTCCTGTAAGTTGTTGTGCGGGACCGGGAAATGGGCCAAATCCCCCATATAAATCTATACCCCGATCCTCGTAGAAATCGTTGGGGGAGGCCCATGTCCAACAATGGACATCTATCAGCAGATGATGATGATTTATTTATATGCAAGTATATAAGTTTTATCTATATATATATAAATATATATGTTGGTACTGTTACCAATATAATTCAAGTTAGTAGTTATCACTTACCACAACATCTCACCTTACCGAAGGTTGGATGGTAGAGAATGGCAAAAGGTATAAACCCGCCTTTTGTATACCTCGCAATAAAGAGAAAAATAATTATAAAATAGACGCGATAAAATACTTAAAATGAAATATTATTAGACTATCAAACATATACCGTTGGCTCGCGGTTGGTGAGGGGCTTCGCGAACTATGTTAATGCGGCTACGTGGCTTAAGTAGCGAAAGGTCGCGATTTAATCCTTCGTTAAGTAAACATCCAAATACGGCGTTTGTATCTCCTGTGTACATAATATATTTCATCGTCATCAGCCGATAGACGTCCACTGTTAGGCAGGTCTCCCCCAAAGATTTCTATACGATTATGTAGGAATTCATATGAGTTGATTTGGGCCATTACCCGCTACGCCGGCCCAACGCGGGTTGGTGGGATTGGTGGAAGCTAGAGCCTCGTCTGTTGATTAGCAGGGTACACCATGAGCAAGTAAGGTTGCCTTGGACTTAGATATAGATATTAACCATCACAAGCTGTGATAGCTCAGTTTGCAAAGCGGACGTTTACGTTATACGCCTTGGAGAGGCATTGGTTCGATCCCCACTGCGCTCGAGTTCCGGTGAAGGAAAACATCGTGAGAAACATTCACAAACTCGCACTTGGCCAGCGCGGTAGATTAATGATCTCGAGTCACAGTTGTGGGTATATTGCTAAGGATGTTTATTATTATTCATCAATTATTCATCATGAAACCCTTCATTATATGAGTAGACAAGTATCGCTAGGACCCATTGGACTAGAACAGCTCAAGAGCATGTTTAAGAAATACACTATGAGAGACTAATTAATGTCCAACACTGGCCGTCCGTAAGTTGTGATGATGACGATTCCACCAATAAACAGCACGGGGAGTGTTTTCACCAAATGAGACGAGCGCAGTAACTGGATGAGTATAGCCTAAAACCTAACTAAAAAGGGTTCTTTAGTAGCAAGTCTATATCCAACTGTGGATTGCACCATAACAGTACTTGACTTGATAATTAAACAAATGACGTATAATAAAAAAAAACCAATTAAATAAAACTAAATTTCATACGTACCATTATGGTTATCAGTGAACTTCTTAATTGCTAAAACATGAAGACCCTGAACTTACTCGTTTCTCAAAGGTCATAACTCAACTATGAATACTTTAGTATTGGCTATCTCTAGGCGATGATAATCATTGACTATCAGATAAGTAACTTGAATCTTTGCTTAACATCCTGTTTTAGGTGAGGAAATCCTGCGTCGAATATTATCTCTTCACACTACTATAATTCTTCATAAACGCCAGGGCGTCACCCTTACCACCGTTATGAGATAATAAGGGGCTACTATAAAACGAATCCAGTTTTAAAATATTGAGTAAATATAGCATCTAATTCTTTTGGATACAGGTGGTGGGGGCTGCGCACTGTATCAAAAGCATCTTCTCCCAACCTCTGTCCATCACCCTGCAGAGCGGCAAGTTCATCCTCAGGGAATACGGCAGATATGTCCTGGTAAGCACAATTCAAATGTTACATTGTTATACAGTCATTACCTTTAGAATTAGGGCCACCTGTTACAATATTTAAAGAGGAATATTTGAAATATGGAGGTAGTTACATTTTTTTTATCACATCGTTACATAAATCGTTGACGTGTTTCTAATGTAAATGAAATGGTTTTTCATTTTCCAATATTTCAGTGACACTGCGGCACATTCCACTTGTAATTTAGAGACTTCTGATTTGTTTCGGAGGGCATGTTTAGTAGAGTTTGAATAATAGGGTTTTTCCCGACCCGCCCGGCTGAGACCACCATATATTCTATCTACCGCTTCAACAGCATTTCTAAATTGTAGATGTCATGAGAGCCAGAGTATCCTGGGCAAGCACGCTTTTCCGTTTTCGGAATACTTATCATATATTATAATTGAACATATGAAATTTTAAGTAAAGTGCTAGCTTAGCTAAGTAGTTTATAAAAGCTCGCATACATTCACGTACAGTTATAAATTTTAAATGTTTTAAATTTGATTGCAACGTACAAAATATTTATACTAACCCAACCCAACCCAACTCTAACATTAATCAATATAATGTATAGCACAATAAAATTTCCGTACGTATGACTTTGGGATTCGACTGCTCAAGTATTTACCACTCCGGACTTAATCTAATAAAGAGGGGTAAACAGATTGGATAAAATGGTACGATGTTTGTGGTACGCAAGGTATTAATGTATAGTTCAGTATAAATCAAAGCTGAGTACGTAGTACATTATACGAGGTTACCGTACCATCTCTTTCGAGGCGGCGTGCGTCCTCGCCGGGACACCGCCGTGGGAACTCGAAGCGGAGTCGCTGGCGCGCCTCTACTGGCGGCGGAAGAGGGCCCTCGAGCGGGAGGGCTCGTTTCCGTCGCCCGACGAGGTGGAGAGGTGGCGCCGAAAGGCGCGTCGAGAGATGCTTCGGGGATGGGAACGGCGACTCCTCGAACCGTCGTACGGTCGCCTCACCGTTGAGGCCGTCCGGCCGGTCATCGGTGACTGGCTGGGCCGGGACTTCGGAGTCCTCAGTTTCTGCCTGGTGCAGATACTCACGGGGCACGGTTGCTTCGGGAGCTATCTGCACCGGCGGAACTGCACGAGTAGGACGGACGAGGCGTGCGACGAGTGTGGCCACCCGGTGGACACATCGTCCCACACCTTGGCCGATTGCCCGCGATGGGGGGGGGGGGGACAGGGCCGCGCTCGTAGCGGCGATAGGGAGTGACCTCTCGCTACCGTCCGTGGTCCGGACCATGGTCAGTGGCGAGGCGTCATGGAATGCGGTATCCCGATTCTGCGATTCTGTTATGACGCAGAAGCGGGAGACCGAACGTATCCGAGAGCGGGCGCCGAGGGGACAGGACGCGGTCGGAGCGCGATGACAGCTCACCGCCGCAAGGCGGGACCGAGCGCACGACCGCCGAATGGCTTCTCGGCAGGAACCTGGCGCCGCGACCGACAAGGGCCGTCGGGCCGGTGCCCCCCTTGGAGAGGGTTCCTGGGGTGGATATGGTGATGCGTCTCGTATTCCGACGCGTCGCCACGTAGGGATTTTTTAACAGGAGGGGTGCTTCACACCCCTCCTCGAGGTGGGCCCGGTCATTCGGGCGCCGTTCGGGGGGTCGTGGATGAACTGCAATACTTTATCCCGCGACCCCACGAACACGTGGATGAGAGTGGAATACCGTGTGAAGCTTTTTAGTCGGTTGGAGTCCGACACTACCACCGTCGCCGGCCCAATTTGGCGACGGGGTGTGCATTTCCGTTACAATTTTGTTACACACGTAAATAAAAAAAATAAAAAAAAAAAAAAACGTACATTAAAGTTTTATTGGTGGAAGGTTCTTTGCTGAAGATCATGTAGGTGTCTCAGGGCTTAGAACAATAGGACTGAAGTAAGGCTTGGCTGTTGTAGAAGCCGACTGAAAAGGCATTAACATCCCCGAGTATGACTCTTCCAGTTAGCTAAGCTTAAGTGCAGGGGAGCTCTGGAAGAAACACCTTACCCCCATCAACGCTGAAATGATGTACCATCGACTCACCGAAATAATTTTCACCTTGCTGCGAAGGTGGGATTTAGTGGCTCTCTTCGTGGTCCACCTGTTGCATCTAAGAGAAACCGACCCGTCTAATTCATAGTGTCATGATTATACTTGATTAGGATACCAGATTCCTTAATAAGGATACCTCAGATGTAGGATGCGGTGGTAGAGTTGCGGGTATCTCTATTGCACTTTGCGGCTCTCTCCATCCTTCGCGGCAGAATAATTGCAGTAGTGTATGACCAGATCCACCGAAAAGTTTTGGGAGAGCAAACTCTGTAGATTCCGACGTGTCTTTACTTTGCATTATTGTCTCTATAAAAAATGTTATGACATGTCAAGGATAGAATGATGATGAGGATATTCTAATCCATCGACAATAACTTAAAATTTTTGTTTATCTGTGTTGCTGTATTTGAATAAAACTAGCATTAGATGAACTGCAGTAATTTTCGAGGTTACCGGTAATTAACAAGGTTTCCTTTTGTTGTGTCCCTCAACGCTAATTGGCACGTGAACGAAACCGCTGCTCACGGCAATTGTCTGGAGGGGAGGGATTATCCAATTTGCGGCTGAAGCGGCTGAAGCGGCGTCTCGCTGAAGGGACGCTTTAATGTACCTAAAATAGAGTGTACGAAAATTTCACTTTGCTTTTCAAAATTCACATTTATATTATTTTGTAATGAATATAATATAATATAGTATTCCCCTCTATAACACGGTACTCTTAAAACGCATTTTCATATTACGTGATTTCAATGCCCCGTATAAGACGGGCATAACCCCATGTAACGCGGGGATTCCCCGCATTATATTACTGTACGTTGAAATTTGTAATAATTTGTACAGTTGATAATTAGAAGTTAATTGAAATTAACTGTTTTTTTTTTGTTAATATACATAAGTGTTTTTACTTAAATTGTTCATAGTTTAATTTTATTATTTCAATCATATTAGAGTTTTTTTTTAATACTCAATTTCATCCCCCTCGTTAGCGAGAAATAATGTACGTAAATAATTTATACGCTACGCGTTATACGGGAATACGCCGACAACGCGTTTTCCTATAACGCGGAACAAAACTACCGTGTTATAGGGGGGCTTACTGTATACTTGAGAAGAGAGAGGAGCTAGCTCGCTGGCCTAATGGTTAGAGCGTGCGGCTTTCATTCCGAAGGTCGCGGGTTCGAACCTCGGCATGTACCGATGACTTAATATTTAAGTTATGTACATTTGTGAACTTTAGTTACAGCAGCGAGATACAAACGGTGAAGGAGAACATCGCGAAGAAACTCGCACATTGAAATCATCTTTGTGTGTGTGTGTGTGGCCCCAATAAAGTGGCAACAGGCTCGCCCCCTGTTACATGGAACCTAGTCTGACCACATCTGGCGAAATGTGGGTGTTTATTCACCTCTGCCTACCCCTACTGGGAAAAAGGCGTGATAATATAAAAAAAAAATTGAGAAGAGAGTTCTGCGTTCAGGTCTTGGCTTCTTTCTGTTGATAATGTATCGACATATTTAATTACTTAAAGCAGAGGGTTTTTTATTATTTCCATGGCCATAGTGTTAGTGTTAACGACTAAAATAACAACTATCCTTAGATAAGCATCAGTTCCTCTTAAATTAACGTTTAAGGAATAAAATATTTATTTATATATCCTGTATGTTTTCATCCCTAAAAGGCAATAGGCAGCGATCGAAACATCCCCGACTGGGTGCTGAAGAATCGCGCCAGTCTCCTCACGTCCATGATCAAGGTATACCACGGCGACCTGCACACCCTCGCGGAACAGATGGAGGACCAGAAGAGATTAGCGGAGAAGCTGTACCAGATCTTCGAGACTTATCTGCCCGTGCTGCAATATGGTTGTCACATCTTCCAGAGGGTACCCATGCTTAGCCTGCCAAAGGTAAGATATTTTGGATACTTATTACAGGTGATAGCTTTAATTCGCTTACTATGCGCGCACCATGCCATATGAACCCATGCAAACTTGGAGATCTTTGAGGATGGTCTGTGTCCAGCGGTGGACGTCTATTGGCTGATGATGATGCGCGTTCTAACTTCATTTATTTTAAGCATGTCTACTTAATAAACTTTGATCTGTATTTTAGATATTAATTTTTAACAAGTTTAGACATTGATCTTTACTCAGTTTCTCTTTAAGGGGTGTAAGGGGACCCGCACAATAACTCACAGGGCCCGCGCCAACCTCACCTGTTCGTGGTACACCGTGCTAATTAACAAACGAGACTCTGGCTCCCAACAATCCGCATTGGGCCAGCGTGGTGGGCAATGGCCCAAATCCTCCCATAGGTACCCTTACAAACGACAGCCGCTAGTGCCCGGTGGATCCGGAAGACATTCTGAATGATTATCTCCACATTTGGGGGAGGGCTATGTCCAGCAGTGGACGTCTATTGGCTGATGATGATGACGTTGCTCTTCAGATATTTTATATCAAATAATTATCATCACCCGATAGACCTCCACTGCTGGACATGGCTAAATAATTATAGTTCACTTAATTATCTTCGTAGTGGTTAATCGCTGGCGTTGGCTTAGGTCACTGGTTCGATTCCGATAATTTGTGCTTTGTAGTGTGGTTGCTGGTAGAATATTTTGGGGCATAGAAGTGTTCTCCTCACTCTCTTCACCATGCATGGTTTTATTTTACATGTATGAAGTAATAAGTAAGTTATTATATCGAGGTGTGTATATACGCTGTCGTCGTTTCGCCTAACGTTTGCACACCCATTACGGAGGGCGCCATTAATATTTGCCTTTGCGTTGAAACGCTGTCTGTGTGTACGTAATGGAGCTTCCAACACTGTCTCGTATAAATATATATTCAGTCTCAACCAGAAATACATAAATAAAAAAACTAGAAAACAAAGAAATCGATTGTTTATTTATTACTGTAAACATACTTAATGAGTTTTGTATCTTTTGGATTGATATAATGTAATAAACAGTTTGAGTCCGCGGCCACGCGAGGTTTTCTTATCATTCAATCATGTATTATATAAAATGTCGTTCAATGATGTATGTATGTATGTATGTATGTATGTATATATAACACAGCACCACGTTGTGATTGTCGCCTTATATTATAATACGAGTAGTTGAGTCTCGTTACCTCAGTAGTGGCTAGCTACAGCGCCTATCAAACTTGAACTATCATGGAGTATTTATTTCCATCTTCAAACGGACTGGGGACGGGTACCGAATGTACATGTGAACGATAACGACGCACGTAAACAAACACTGTGCGCTATCGCTTGATAAATAAAGTAACATATATATATATGTACTTAGGTGTACCGGCGGTATGAAATGAGCGTTTTTGTGTGAAAATAAAACACTAATTATTAATGAGAAAGTAAAAAACATTTCATTCAAAGTATTGGCCATTGTTTTCTACACATTGTGACCACGTTTCTACACAATTTGTGGATACGACGCCAATAAAATTGTTCGTCTTTTAAAGCAAACCAAGCAGACACCCAATTTTCGAGCTCCTCGTAGGAACCAAAGTGCTGTTCAGCCAATGCGTGTCCCATCGATGAAAACAAATGGTAGTCGGAAGGAGCCAAGTCTGGTGAATACGGCGGGTAGCAGGTAGCAGGTAGCAGCTCCCAGCCAAGTGTTTTGATTGTATCCTGAACCGGTTTTGCTTTGTGTGCAGGTGCATTGTCATGGAGCAAAATGACCTTGCCGTGTCTTCTGGCCCATTCTGGTCGTTTCTCGATCAATGCATGGTTCAAATTGATCATTTGTTGTCGGTAGCGATCAGCGATCAGTATTAACGGTCTCACCAGGTGGGAGTTTAGGAGCTCGTGGTACACCACCACCACACACCTTTCTGATCCCACCAAACACACAGCATTGTCTTCTTGCCGAATCGATCTGGTTTTGCAGTCGATGTTGATGGTTGTCCGTTGTCCCGGATTAACTCATGATTGTTTCCGTTTAGGATTCTTAAAATAAATCCATTTTTCATCGCCAGTAACAATCCGATGCAAAACCGATTTTCTTTCGTGTCTGAAGCAAAATTTCACAAGTGTTTTTTCGGTTTTCCATCTGTCTTTCATTCCATTCATGTGGCACCCATTTTCCACACTTTTGGATCTTTCCCATAGCTTTTAAACGGTCAGAAATTGTTTGTTGTGTTGTTGTGCAACATTTAACATTTCTGCCATTTGCTTTTGATTCAAAGTGTCATCTCCATCCAATATCGTTTGCAATTCGGCGTCTTCAAACTTTTTTGGTGGTCTTCCACGTTCTTCATTTCTCACATCAAAATCATTATTTCTGAACCGTTGAAACCAGCTTTTGCATGTTGCTTCTGATAGAGCATGATCACCATCACTCTGTAGCACTTTTCTTCAAATGAAAACAAAAAATTAATGCTTTTTGCGAATTATCACTTTCTGGTACAAAGTTCGACATTTTTAACACGACGAAAAAATATGATGTTGTCTGTTCAATGACTTGATGTAGACTAAATATGTTTCACAGATGTCATAGGAAACAAACAAAAACAAAATAAAGGCTCGTTCAAAACAAATGTTCCCTATCGAGACATTTGTATCTTGACGCTCACTTCATACCAGTACACCTGTGTGTATATATATAAGTTTGGCAAATATCTCCCTTCCGCTTTTTTGCTCTTTATTCAATGCTTTATAAAAAGTGTTACAGTGATCGGATTTAGTTCAAATATGCGCCGTTTTGTTCGATAATCTGTTTCCATCTAGACGGCAACTTCATAATACCTCCTTCGTAGAAGCCCCCCTCCTTATTTGCGAAGAACTCGGACAGCCACTTTTCACAAGCCTCTTTTGAGTTCAACTTTACACCACCAAGGGCGTTCACCATGGACAGGAACAGGTGGTAATCACTTGGCGCTATGTCCGGGCTATATGGTGGATGCGATAAAAGCTCCCATCCGAGCTCCCGTAGCTTCTGACGAGTCATCAACGAAGTGTGTGGTCTGGCGTTGTCCTGGTGGAACACTACACCCTTCCTGTTGGCCAATTCTGGACGCTTCTGGTCGATCGCCTGCTTCAAGCGGTCCAGTTGTTCGCAGTAGATGGTAGAATTAAGCGTCTGGCCATATGGGAGCAGCTCATAGTGGATGATTGCCTTCCAATCCCACCAAACACACAGCAAAACCTTCCTGGCCGTCAATCCCGGCTTGGCCACTGTTTGGGACGATTCACCGGCCTTCGACCACGACCGTTTTCGCTTGATATTATCGTATGTGATCCATTTTTGGTCGCCAGTCACCATCCGCTTCAAGAATGGGTCGAGTTCATTCCGTTTCAGCAGCATATCGCAGGCGTTGATTCGGTCCAGAAGGTTTTTTTGCGTCAAATCATGCGGCACCCAAACATCAAGCTTTTTTTTGTATCCAGCCTTCTGCGGATGGTTTAAAATGGTTTGGTGACTAACTCCCATCTCCTGGGCGATGTCACGAAATGCCACATGCCGGTCTAACTCGATGTAGTCCATGATTTGATCGGTATTTCTCGTCACAGGTCTTCCGCCGGCTGGCTTATCCATGGTGTCGTTTTCACCGGCTCTGAATCGTCGAAACCATTCCTCCGCGGTTCGAAGTGATAGAGTACCATCCCCCAAAACACCATTAATCTCACGGAACGTTTCTCTAGCGAATTTGCCTTTAACGAAGGAAAACTTTAAAATGCGCGAATTTCGGCCTTAGTGAACTATATGTTTACACGTCTATAACTGTTGAACGCAATATCCAAACTAATTATGCATAGCGTCGTTTTGTAGGTTATGTCAAGACCTTTCAAATTATGTATAGTATTGCCAGATACGAGCTCTGTAGCGCTTTGTACATAGCCGCGAAATTCAAAACACAAAAAGGCGGAAGGGAGATATTTGCCAAACTATTATTACATTTGTATGGAAACGATGTATCCAGTTAACTATTGAGCGACTTGTGGTCCAGGGAAAGGTTGTGGGTACCAGGCCACGGAGGAGGAGGAGGAGGAGGAACAACGCCTATGAGATGGACTGACTTGGAAAAGGCGGCAGTAAATGGCTCCTCATCGTTACCTCTATATGAATGTATTAGGAAGGCGGCCATTGGAGAGTAATTGCGCCGCGTTGTCAAGCTCGCGACGCTTGTATACTCTTCCTTCAATGATTGAGTTCTTTCCAATTTTCTTTCTAAGTACTGAAATCTTCTCGTAGATATGTCCTTCTACTTTCCTTCAATACATATTGGCCTTGAATCTTTGAATGGTAGATGAACTATTTTTTTTTTTTTTTTTTTATTTACGTGTGTAACAAAATTGAAACGGAAATGCACACCCCGTCGCCAAATTGGGCCGGCGACGGTGGTAGTGTCGGACTCCAACCGACTAAAAAGCTTCACACGGTATTCCACTCTCATCCACGTGTTCGTGGGGTCGCGGGATAAAGTATTGCAGTTCATCCACGACCCCCCGAACGGCGCCCGAATGACCGGGCCCACCTCGAGGAGGGGTGTGAAGCACCCCTCCTGTTAAAAAATCCCTACGTGGCGACGCGTCGGAATACGAGACGCATCACCATATCCACCCCAGGAACCCTCTCCAAGGGGGCAACGGCCCGACGGCCCTTGTCGGTCGCGGCGCCAGGTTTCTGCCGAGAAGCCATTCGGCGGTCGTGCGCTCGGTCCCGCCTTGCGGCGGTGAGCTGTCATCGCGCTCCGACCGCGTCCTGTCCCCTCGGCGCCCGCTCTCGGATACGTTCGGTCTCCCGCTTCTGCGTTATAACAGAGTCGCAGAATCGGGATACCGCATTCCATGACGCCTCGCCACTGACCATGGTCCGGACCACGGACGGTAGCGAGAGGTCACTCCCTATCGCCACTACGAGCGCGGCCCTGTCCCCCCCCCCCCCATCGCGGGCAATCGGCCAAGGTGTGGGACGATGTGTCCACCGGGTGGCCACACTCGTCGCACGCCTCGTCCGTCCTACTCGTGCAGTTCCGCCGGTGCAGATAGCTCCCGAAGCAACCGTGCCCTGTGAGTACCTGCACCAGGCAGAAACTGAGGACTCCGAAGTCCCGGCCCAGCCAGTCACCGATGACCGGCCGGACGGCCTCAACGGTGAGGCGACCGTACGACGGTTCGAGGAGTCGCCGTTCCCATCCCCGAAGCACCTCTCGACGCGCCTTTCGGCGCCACCTCTCCACCTCGTCGGGCGACGGAAACGAGCCCTCCCGCTCGAGGGCCCTCTTCCGCCGCCAGTAGAGGCGCGCCAGCGACTCCGCTTCGAGTTCCCACGGCATGGTAGATGAACTACATAGCGTCCTTCGCTATCTCTTGTAGTCGTAGATTCAAATAGTTCTTCACACTTTATTTCTTCTCTAATGAATTTATTATATTATTAATTATTTATTAATTTATTTTGAAACGAGGCGTGATATATATGTATGTATGAGTTTATTATAGACGGCGTCTGGCTCTCTTTCCAAATCCTAAAATTGCTTGAATAACCGTCTTCTCTGGTTCGCATGTGAAAACCATTGACCGAAGTGTTGCTTGATGATGAATCTTGTCTTACTCGACCTGAGAGAATCCACCCAAACCTTGTCTCTTATGCTATGGGGCCCTTGCCTGATGGGTGTTTCATAAGGCCTTCTAATATGATCTCTTCGTAGACTTCAACTCCTGGTATTAAGTCGATCTAAGCTGGTCACCCGTGACTTGAATCAGCCAATGGCACACTTTTAAATTTACAGCCACTCGGTTTTTGTCGTTTGACGCGTAGGAAGAAATGATGTCAGTTAAGAGCGTCTCTCTATAATTATTCTCTGTAACCAAATGAGCTACCACGTTCTGTGTGAGTGCAATTGCTTCTACAGTCGATGAAGAGGTACCGGATTTATTCTCTGATTGCTTCTCGATTCTCTCAAAATGCAACAATATGATGTCTTCTACCATAGCGACATTCCTTTATGGGAACGATTAAGTGCAAAACAGTTGAAGCACAGCCTCTTTGATTGTATAAACTCGGATCGCTCTTTAGAGACTGTTTTCCAAACTGCTCGCATTGGTACGTTAAGTGTGAACTATTGCACATCGTGCAGCTGACGTTTGTTGATTTGTTGTCCTCTAGTGTGGTCGAGTAAAATGCTTTTGCTTTGGGGATAGCTTGATGGCCTCTCCGGGGCGTTGATGCTGTTTTGTTACTACCGCTGATCATCTCAAATGTGCGAAATCTTGTATCTAGAAATTTCACTAGCTCGTCCCAAGTTGGCAACCTTTCCGAATCTATTTGACTAACTATGAAACACCACCAGGTAGTTAATGATAACGTCCCATGACTTTATATTGATGCCAAGGTTCTCTAGAGATTTAAGAGAAGATGCTGCAACATCAAGAAGTTGTTTGATTAATTGAGCTGATTAATTTGGTTTCGTTGAGAGAACACAAAACCTGGTCCTGGTTCATTTAGCTTCTCTTCGTGGTCAACTTTGGACTAGTCATCATTCTACAACAATGTTAATTATAACTATACCTTTTCCTCCTAGAGCGCCAGCTCGGTGTACATGGAGTCTATGCAAATTTTGGAACACTGCAGGAAGAGTAGGGGAGTCCTTGGTGGAGTCATCCTCTACAACAATAAGTAAGTTATGTTGAAATAAATTTATACATGTACAGGATTATATTTTGTGAAATGGATAAATGGAGCCTTTAATAAAAATGAGGGTAGAAATAAATTTTAAAGTGTATTATTCTTAAGTTGACACAATCGGGGCAGTCCTAAATACTATCTGAGGTAGCGTTTATCTACTGCACAATGTTTTTAGAATCTAGATTTTATCTATTTTATATATATATTTTTTTCATTTAAAATATTGAAATGGATTACTTCTATAGGATCATATCTACTCAACTTCCGCCAAGCCTCACATCCTACCTGACTGTGGTGGATCCGTACCGGATAAAGTCACCAGCTGAAACGCTAGAAACTGTGACACCGCTTCCTCTAGGTTCACAGCTTCTCGTTGTGTATGTGGGAAAGAAGACATTTGAAACTTTAAAGAAGAAAGCTGATAAGATGCAGGAGTTCTACCAGAATGGTGAAGAAATGATTGCCAAATTCAAGAAGGTAATTTTATTTTATTTACTACTGCTTGACTACGATCCCACCTCATGATAAGCGGAGATGTAGCCTTTGTTAGTACAGCGCACTAGTGTAGAAGTAGCCTTTCCGCACTTCTTTTGAAGATCCCCACGTCATAGCTGGATGGAAATACTGACACTGGTAGACTGTTCCAATTGAAAGATCAAATAAAACATTAAAAATAAAAACATAATCATCTTTACCGACTTGCAATTATTGCCTATATTTAACACGATAAAAAGATTTTTTTATACATACATATATATATATACTAGCATTTTCGACTTCTCTCTAATAAGTCTTATTTCATTACAGATGCAAGAAGCTGAGCGAGAAAAGCAACGCGAGTTTCCACAGAGCGGTATGAAGAGGGACAAATCGTTGCTCTTCACAGCTGTGCCGGAGGAAGATCACACCATGATATCTCCACCTAACAAAGAGCACAACGCCGAAGACCGGAAGCCCAGCATGCCCGACGTCGTCCCATTCACAAACAAGCCCCGCCCCAGACCTAATAAACTCTCGCTTAGCTTTAAAACCCAAAAGTCACTCGACGAAGACGCGATGGAGAACGAGAAGAAGTTCACAGGACAAACTAGCGTCTGCTCAACTCCTATGGTGGAATATAAGCGACTTCACGGCAACATGCTGTCCATTTGCCAGAACCCGGACAACTATACTCAAGAAAAGTCTCCAGACTTGGAACCGGATGTTCTAAAAAATATAGAGAACTGTGCCAAAATGAAAATAGAAAGTGAAAAGCGCGACAACAAAATGGTCTTAGACATCAATTGTATAGCTGATCATTTCATAAACAAACCTGAACCGATCAGGAAGCTGGCTAGTGTCATGGACATTCAGGAGACTTTCAGGAAGATCTCCACCAAAGCGACATCCAAGTTTAAGTTAAAACGTTCAACAACAAACGAAGACGATTCCCCAGCGGAGGAGACGAGGAGTCCCAGCACGCTCACCATAAACGACCCGCTGTTTCCTGTGTTCAGGAACGACGGTGTTGCCATTTCCGAATCGCTATTCAATCAATACCTGGAACAGTATTATTCTAGGATGAAACAGGAATCGAAAGAAGAGAACATGTTTAATTTTAACACGAAACTCGAGGAGCCGGAGAAGTTTGAAGACTTCGACTCTGACTTGACCAGGTCGCCGCAGCGCACACCAAAGAAGATAGTCAAAGATTCCAACAAAAGTGTAGCGAGCGATCAATCCAGACGGAAAGCTTTATCCTTGCCGCTGAAATCGTTAACTGAGAGTTCAGAGACGCCAGTCGATTCTGAAGCTGTTAGTTTTAAGAAGAAACTAAGCGGAGTCCAGCTGACGCCGCTGATGGAGAAGCTGAGCCATTTGGCCTTCACATCGGACAAGTCCAGTGGGTACAGCAGCAGAGTGATGACGCCGTTGGAAATGCGGGAGTTTCTGACACCAGCCGCCGAACGGCAAGTTAGTTTCTCTAACAGGTTAGTGATATTTTTTTTTTTTAATTGCCAAAACTGGAGGTTCTTATCGTGGCTAATCTTACAGAAACAAAATCCATCGGGAGGACTCGGACGGTGAGTCGGATTCTGAAAGCGACTTGGACCTCCTCCCGGAGTACAGTCAGCACGCAGTAAAATGCGCGCTGTTCGTCAGCGGGCTGCACAACATGGCGCTGCTCGCCCTGCTCGAGGTGGAGGCGGCGGACAACGTCGACACGATCAATAATCTGGTGAGTTTAACCTTCAAGTTGTTTATGGTGGTAGTCTATCTCTCCTAGAAATTAATAGAAGCTCCTTTGTTTTTTATTCTTGTGGAATAACTTTTGATTATTATTATTAATTTGAAAATCCTTAATCATAGTGGGAGACTTCTCTGAACGCGCTCGGTCCAATCGAGCAAAAGTGCATGGAGCCGTTACCAGCCGAAGCGGAAACCAGCGACTACAGCTACCTGATGCTGGACTCCGACTGGGGGTCGGTGCGCAAGGGCGGACCCTGGGCAGCGATGGACATAGCTACCATGGGGCTCATTCACAACGAATTCGCAGAGGACTCTGAACTTTCAGAGTTTATATTGAGGTATAATAAGAAGAGTTTATTTAAAATAACTTGATGATTAAAAAAATCACCGAGTATTTTTAAATGTTTAAACAAGCACCACTCTTAGTATTCCATTCCTACCACAGGAGTTCTGTTCCCTCACAAGAAGGAAACGAACGTCGCTTATCCACCATCCTGGCTAGACGCCGGTCTCTGGTTAAAAGCTGTTGTTCTTGGAGCATTCTGGTTTCATTACAATTTATTGTTATACTTATTACATGTTCTAAAAGAAATCATATAATATTAACCCTTGGGGGTGTATGGGGTCCCGCACAACAATTCAAGGGACCCAAGACAACTTCACCTGCTCATGGTGTACCTTGCTTATCAACAAATGAGGCTCTGGCTCCCGCCAACGCGCATTGGCCCAGCGTGGTGGGAAATGGCTCAAAACCTCTATATGTACCCCGTTATGTGACGGATCCTAGTGGTCAGAGCTACCGGAGACCATGCTGTGACTGTGTACGTGGGTGTGTGGGTTCTGTGAGGGAAGCCTATGTCTTGCAGTGGACGTCTATCGGCTGAACATGATTAATCCTTGTCTTTAGGAGCGAAGAGAGTGTGGTGTTGGGCGCGTCGTGCGGCGGGGCACAGCTCTTCTACCAGGAGTCGGGCACGCGGCCGCCGGGCCCGCCGCCGCCCTCCGACGCGCTCGCGACCGCCCCGCTGCGCGCGCGCCGTCGCCTCCACCGGGACCACTGCGCGCTGCTGCTGTAAACTAATCTCGAACTGATATTCAGGTGTAAATGGACGCTATCGCTGCTTTATTGTCTTAGGGATTACTTAATATATAAAAACCGGAAAAAGAAGTAATGGAGGGTAGTTGGTCAAATTTTTAACTATTCATCCACCAGGTTCCACATGGGTAAGCAGCAATAATTTCTAGTACACGGATTAATAAAATTATCCTGGATTAGCTTTTCATCTTTAAACTCATAGACAGGGAAGGTGCTACTGTCGTTAACAATAGTTCCCACCGCCGATACTTGGGGGGTGTTCTCTCACACGGAGACAATGGAACGCCGCCCTATTCAAGTGGGGGCTGACGGAAGACCATATAAGACGTGGTATAACAGCGAAATAAATTAAACAGAAGTGTCTACATTCTCCATAAATATGAAAGAAGATTCATGATAGTGCTGTCGCAGGCCTCTTCCGGGGAATGTTCTCTAGCCCGATTCTCGGTGCTCGATTTCCTGCTGCTTGTTTTCCCATGGTTTTCCCATGCTGTTTCTTATATTAATATTGGCTACTCTATAGGAGATTATTAGATAGGAGTATCATCATTCTGATTATATTTAAGTTGATGCAGACGGACTTTATAGTGGTAATGTTATTTTGTTAATTAAATTTTTTTATGTTTCTTGTTATTCAGATTTAGTGGTGAAAGTATTATCTAGTAAACAAATCGGTGAGGAATATACATATGATTTAAAAAAAGTATTAAAAATTTTGTTGATTGTAAACCCCTTGTTACATAATTAGGCGATATCGGTATTACTTTTTGGTTAAAAATAAAATTATGTAAAAGTCTATGATTAGAATTTTGTGTTAATGCAATACAATTTTTTAAGACATAGTCTTTAGATTAACCACAAATTGATAGATGTATAGTGTCTATGGCAATTGTTAAGTTTTTTTTTTTATATATTTTTGTAAAATCTGGTGTAAAAATAGTTCGAACCGGTAAACAAACTATCCTCTTTCCGGTAGTAACGAGGCATCTTTGCTTATTCTTAGAACACTCGACGTGATTTCGGTAATATAATTAATCTGTACCGCTCCAACGCAGCCCCTCCAAACGAACATTCCGTCATAGATTAGTGTATCGCTATCTAACGTAGTATGAAACTCTGAAGTTGCCTTTGCTTTCTTAATACTCTACTGGCATTAGATAAGCAGTCGCATCCCTTAAGGGTTACACTTTATAGTTCTTGAATCTAAATCTTAGGCTCTGGAGCGCTTTTCTATATACTTAGAGTAGATCTTATTGTAGTGAATTATTAGATCTTTCGATACCTTAGGTTGAAATGTAGCCCGTTGCGGCGCTACGTCTAATGTTTTGTTATTCGGAGACACATCCAGTTCTTTTCCCTTTCCTTTGAACATAGGTATAGACTATTGCAGTGTCATTATTGTTAAATTGAGGTTTTATCCGTTTGTCTGACAGTGACCCCAAAGACAAGTTGTTAAGACACTACCGATTGGTGGTGCCCTGTAATAGTTTTAGCCTGGTAGTCAGCTCGTAGACTATTTGCAGGTAGAAACACAATTGTTACTTTGAAAAAATTAACTATTCTATTTTTCTAATTTCAATTCACGCCAAAAACGATCCCATATAATATATCTCGTGCCGAATATTTTTGTCCTTATATTATTCACATACATTCATAGTGAGCCCACAACTCTGATTCAGGCCCTTCTCTCAATAAGATCATATATCACCCACTTTTGGCAAAGTTTTAATACCTTTTAATAGTTGGACGCCGAAATTTCTCTTCAGGGGATAATAATAGTATTTAGTCAATTTTACAGGTTAAACACATATCTAGTCTTGTCCATATAAAAAATATTTATTGACATGTTTGTAATTGCAAATGGCTTCCTTTATTTTTTATTTAATCGTACGTTGATCGTAAATCGTCTGAAATCCTTTGTCGGCAGAGCTCTGTCGTAAATAGATATCTCGATGCTAAGATCCAGGAGCCGAGGGATGCTCCAGAAAGATAAAACGAAAAGTTAAAGTTATAGGTGATGGTGTTTGCGAGATTATATTGTTCATGCTCACTGATCTTGCCATTAGCTCGTAAGTACCCTGGCCACACTAAGTTGATATCGCTAGTCTGCTCAATCTTGCCATCCGACTATTTCTAGTGTAGAGTAAAAAACCATTATTTTAAGGTGAAAATGTTTTTTAATATTAAAAGTACCCTCCAATCGCCATATTCTTTCGCTTGCTGAAAGCTATTAAAAATGTATGTATATTTTTAAAAATGTATCTATGATCACTTACCAAAGTCCTATAAGGCGTCGATAGTTCGGCTTGACTTCTTTATAAACATGTAAAAAAGTGTATTTTTAATATAAATGTTTCAATAATAATTTCATAACTATATATTCTTTTTGTTGTTGGTCTCTGCCACTCCATCGTCTCGCTACCATTTTCCAATTACACGTGGGGTCGGCCACCGTGTCTTTCACCGTCGTATATTAAAACTTCGGAATGTGTTTCATGAGCGGCCATCTTCGATACGTTGCTAATCATGTGACCAAGTCTCTTACCACACGCGTGGTAGCACTATCCTGCACTGCTGGCGCCACACGGCTTCTAAACGGCACCAACCAGTCACTAAACGAAATCGAAATGATCGCTTCAAAAAGCACCCACAAAGTATTCTTGCTTCGCATATCTATTTGTCAACCTCGTCACAGTAGTGACACTTGTGCTCTACAACAAAGCGACGGAACCAACAGGACGTACCCAGGGTTCAGCGAAGTGCTTTGCGCTGAACACCTCGCATCCCTGCCATTGTCAAACCGATGTCTGCTACGGCCGGCCACAATCTAAAAGTTGACATTTTAATCTGTTACTAATTTTACTAGCAAAATTTTAAAATGTTACTTTGCGAGTGGTACCATAACTATAAACTGCCAAAGATCTTGGATAAAACTTTTTTTTTTAATATTTTACACAACAGGTATCGGTTTGACATGGAGCCATTGTTATTTCAGTATAAGATTGCATTTTTACGTATGCTGAAAACGATCTACATCCATCACGGGCGCAGGAGGCCGGCTGCTAACGCGTCCAAAGCAGACCTACCCTACCGCGCGACTGTAGTTTGTTGTATTTAGACGTTTCGTAGTCTCACGAGACGCGTTAGGTGTAAGCGTGCCGATAGGTCACGGTAATGTGGTATTTCTATTTATAATAATTATACATAAATATTGTTAAGCATTTTAATAAAAACCTAATAGTGATAGTGATGATGTGTTATTTTTTACTACCACTACACAATGCACTGATGAAAACTTCAACTTCCCTATATAAATGGAATCAAACTAAATATATATTGATGATAGTTAGATTATTTAAACAGAGACCTGTGAACGAAACCACCCACGGAGAACAGTACCGGCAGCAGTTGGAACTCATAAATGAAACAATTGGAGACAAAAATTTTCTTTTAGATTCTTTCATAAATTTAAGATAGTTGTTACGCAGCTTAACGCAATGTAAAATTGTTCTCGATTGGCTAGTGAGGTGGCTCTAAATGGGTTAACCCATTGTTTTCAATTGATTAGCAAGATAATAATGCCTCCCTATTTTATCCTAGAAGTTAACGCCATCTATTCATCACGCTGGTCACGTGCGAGCTGATATTTTAAAATTGAGGAGACGCTAAATTTACGAATAGTATTTAAACTAGTCAAAATCATAACTTTCATAAACCCAAGAATTCCACACAAGATGTTCGTAATAAAACTACTCACTACCATAGATATAACGTTCTAGTAATAACTACGTTTTGAAATAAAAACTGAAAATGTATTAGCGACTGCCCAGTTGTTAGAGAAATGTTTAAGAACATAGATATTCCGAAATCTCGCCCAGATTACAATTTTTAACTGCGGGAGTGTGGGGGTAGGAAGAGAAATAGAAAGGACAACCGGTGAGAGCTGGTGGTAGGTCAGATAATGAAGATATCGAAACGACATTACAAAACTATCATTTATTCAACAAGTCGCTCACAACACAAGTCTACACTAGAATTACGTCACCATATCTATATATCATATATATAGAAATACATACTATATTATAGATCAAATGCATACGAATCACCGACAGAGAGAAGTCTATACACGGGTATATGAGTGTAGGTGTAGGTGTGTAGGTGTGTAGGTGTGTAGGTGTGTGTGTGGTGTGTATAGATATATAAGTATATACAATGTGTACGCGCGGGCCATTGGAACGCGTCAAGGTGCCAAGTCAAAGAATATGATCGTTATGCGCGCGCGACTTCTCTCTTGAGTCTTGAGCAAGCTTGTGGCTTCCCTACTAACCGGGGTACAGAGGATCATATTCTTTTCGCAAAGACAATGCCGAGACAAGTTCGCAATACTTCGCTCCGGCGCCGACTGTTCTCGGCGCCCATCGGCCGTCCCGGGAATTTCGGCAAGCGCCATTTCATAAACGGACTTTCTCAAGAAACATTTTCGAAAACTTCAACACAGTTACGTTTTTCAAGGAACTTCATCCTTTACTTCTTGTTTCAATACCTTTTCAAACAAACAAAATCAATATTAGACTTAGTGTTAGAACTTTTATTAGGAGGCTAACTTTACATTCTAGTGGCAGCGGCGCCCGTGCGAGGCGGCCACGTGCTGGCTTACAATCTAGACCCTTCTCGTATCACGCCTAAGTTAAAACAAAACAAAACTCTGTAGTGACTACTACCCCGACCCCCCACCCCCACCCGCGTGCCCAAGCCGCCAAGGGGGGGTTCGGCAATAAACACTTAGAAATTATTACAAAACTGTTTTATTCAACTATAACTAGCTCCGGCCCCAAACAGGTACAGTATAAATGCATTACGGAGGCCAGTCGGACATTTTGGGGTGTGTTGTATCAAAATCTATGTTGACCACAGCGTCACCAACTTACTAATATCGACCTGCAAAGTCAAACACGGGACCATAACCATTGTGCCACCAATAACCAATGGCGCATTATATGCTCCATCAATCTATCAGGCCAGAGGTCCTTCAACCACATCCTCTGAACTTAGACAAATTGATAGGAGCAGAGACAAAATGCATGAAAATTAATTGAAACATATAACAACAATAAAGATTACAGATTTTAAAAAATTTACAGATTACACATGTTGAAGAAAAGTTGCATTTATGTGGTAATACTTTCACGAGGGACCCCTTCCATCACAACATCTTTGGCACGTGTTCGAATGCGGTTCAGCGTGCACCGCCGCATAAACAACACAGAGTGAAGTAGTTATTGCAATTTGACCGTGCAACAATGAACTTTGAGAAATCAACAAAAATGTGGTCATAGATAAAGGTTAACAATTCAAACTATCCGGACAGGTTCGTTAGATCTAGAGCTTGCTCGAGATGTTGAATACTCAAATTCAAACTTTCATTATTGTCAAACATTCTATTGTACTTTATATAATGGCAAGTGTTTTAAACTCTTACAAAACACATAAAAACATGAGACGATCCAGACTCATCTAACAGGTGATCGTGATAGTCATTTTACTAATTTAACAAAGTTTTATAGAAGCTAAAACATAATACTAAAATGTTACCAGTAGACAATTTTTGTATGATTAAAAATAGGGTACTGTATATTTATTTGAAAATGAAATATGTATAATTAATAGAGTTAAAACATTTGACATTGTACAAGTACTGAAATTTTTTATTATAAATGTAAACAAACTTACATATCATTTAAAACAATGGGTGTTATCGTTTCTAATAAGTCTAAGATACAAGTCGATGGTATTACTTAAAACATTTACAACAGTACTAATCAGCCCTCTTCCCAATTCTGTGAGGTGAACATAAATCTAAGTTAGACCACCGTATAAATTGTGGTCTGTTGAAATTTATCGAAGTTTAATATTACAATATTTTATAAATTCACTAAACATTTTATTTAATCAAACTTGTTAATGCGATTGAAAACAATATTGGCCGAGCACTACAAGAACAACAAATATTGAAATAAATTTCATTCGGTATAATGTTCGTCAAATAACTCGGATTGTGAGCAGTTAAGTACTTTCATGCGGTAGAAAGAGAAAATGAAAATGTTAGGCTTTAGTCAAGCATCAGTAACAATTATTTGTTGTTCTCATATTTAATGAGCTGTACATTAGCTATCTACATAAAGAACACCATCCTGTCAGCTTAAAGGTACAGATACTACAGCATATACATATCCACAGGGTGAAGGAGTGACGGACGGTTTGATGAGCCTTCAAAGGGGATAGGAACAAACGAGAAAAAGATAAACTAGGCACGGGGGTTTCGCAACAAAATGTTGGTACGGCAGATCATGTAAAAATTGGTTACCATAAATAAAATGGTATAACATCAAAGATATATATATATATATATATATATATACAAAAAACTGTAAGGTATTTAATTGATAATTATAATGGATGGGGAATATATAAGAGAGTCAAGTCATGTTTGTAGTAATCTTTAATGTATGCCTTTCCAGTTCTGACGACAGCTTTCAGAGTTAAAGCTGAAGGAGTTATTATACCACATGCCTGCCTGCCTGCCTGCTAACAGGTTTCGTTACGTCCTCTGTAATAGCACAACACGGGGGCAATGTAGATACTGTAATTACCAATTAATGTGGGGAAAATGGTGGGGATGTGCCTTTTGTTGATCGGAGAACGCGTTCGCCTAGGGATGGTAGTAAGACTTACGCGGCGAGTAGGAGCGGTCGCGGTCATAGCGTCGCGAGCGGCGGTAGTGCGGCGAGGGCGAGCGGTGCCGGTAGCCGCGCTGGTAGTAGTCGCGCTCGCGGTATCCGCCGCCGCGGTAGTAGTACTCGCTGCAATACACGAACGCACGCACTTATTTAACAACGAGCATCATTGATCTTTATATAATAGTAAGTATCATGTGTAGTTAAGGTATATACACGAATCCCTTATGTTCGTCAAAGCGATAAAGTGAACAGGACATTCACTTAAACAATAGACATGCCCATAAATTTCTGTTTCAAAGCTCTATTTTGCTCTTATCATATTGAGATAAAATGCTATATCTAGTTACTGTATTAACAGTATACGGAGCCCCTTGAACTGATAGTGTCACCATTGGAATTCATTTCCGACCTCGAACAGACTATTATACATTGAAAGTTGAAAATATGTATTGTCTGAGAATGAATTTTATGTATCTAGTTCTTAATTTAACAACCATATCCTTTACTACAATAAACTTTATTATAGCTGTTCTTTATCATTTCATCCTATTAATATAAATATTTCACAAAGTATTATATTTTAAAACTCACTCTCTGTCCCTGCGTCTGTCGTATCCGTTATCTCCTCTGCTGCTCATACTACAAAAAAAATATTACAACGTTACTCTTGCGCAAATTATTATGAACAAATATTTGTTAGGTTTAAAAAATGTACAATCAGGCCCTTTAATGAGTTAGCCTTAGTGCTAACCCACTCTAAAACTGTTGGAAATTATTTACCAACCTCAAGGAAGCCTTTACAATAATCTTAAATGTACAGGCATTTCTAAATTGGCATAACTATATCACATCCATACATAAAAATTGTTTCTTTTATCTCTTTCTTGTCTTTTGTCTCATTATTTGAAATAACAAAAGCAAACATGTCAAATTATGTATTGTAATACTCGCTCCTGCAAGTATGTATGTCTACAACTATCTTTTAGAATATTTGCAATAAGGTCTTTGTGTTGATAGCAGGTCTCGCTAGCCAGAGGTAGCCTAAGTGGGTATTACCGCTGTGTCCATATCTGCAGTCAAACAGTAGTGTATAAAGACTAGTGTATTTAAGTTTGAATCGCCCTGACGCCAATGAAATTACTGGGGTAACGAAACCTAACAGATTATACCTCAAGGGGCAAGTACGATGTTGTGCTGTGTATATCGTTCTAACTCGCGCCATGTTGGTTTGAGCAATTGTATCACTTAACATTAGGCAAACTACTCGCTCATCTTGCCGATTGAAAAAATTATGAACACTTGATCGGTTTACGCACGGGATCGATCGACGTGGAGATCTTTTGGGGAGGTCTATGTCCAGCAGTGGACGTCTGTCGGCTGATAATAATGATGAACACAATTTATTGTATAAGATTCCAGCCGATTCACAAGATATCCATCTGCTATAGACATCATTTCTGTATTACAATATTTATAATATACAAATTCATGTAGCATTTTTACAAAAATGACAACATGAAATAGTTAGTTACGTGTACAAATATCGATTTGTATTCACCGATTTCCTAATAGCTAATGTAAACTGGATAATTACGTAGGTTTGCCCATGTAGATGCCGGGCGTCGGCGTGTGCGCACGTTGCGTTATGGAGAAGTCTACACGTATGCGACGCCCGTCGATCTCCATGCCGGAGCACTCGTTCTTTGCCACTTTAGCGTCGTCCTGGGACTCGAAGTAAACGAAACAGAATCCTCTGGATCGGCAAGTCTGACCAAATTTACAATTTAAAATTATATTAATAATGAAGATAATGGTAAAAGACAAAAAATATCTTGTTACGGATTCACCTGCAACACAAGAAATCAAAATATTATTATTAACCGTAGTGTAGAAGAAAGCTTGCACTGTGATGCGCACGCATAGCTTTTCTTGTTCTTCTACATAAAAGGTTATTCCTATTTTGATACACTTTCTGTTTACACACTTCAATCTCAAAATTAACCGATTAAATATTCATCCCTGATGTTAAACAATGAATATAATTGTTTTATACTTGTAATTAATTTCACTTCTTTGATTTTTCATAATAGTCAATTTTGATTTTTTTGTCAAAAACTATTTATTGCAATATTTGAAATTAATGATAATTGCTTGTTATGTTATTTGTTAAATATATATGTAAAAAATTAAACTATTGTGTTTATAGCACAGTATATACATTTTACATACAGTAATTTTCCTCAAAAATATAGTAGTAAGTAAGATTATGAATTTTTTTGATATCATAATTTGAGGTAGATAATATCTTTGATTAAAGTGATCTATTATTTCAAAGATCATGTTCTATTGACTGCAGGATCTTTCGAATAACTTAGAAAAGATGACAACTAATCGTACATAACAGTGTTTAGCCAACCAATTTGTTATTATTTACTCATTGCCTTACCTTTGCATCAATCACAACTTGAACTTTCTCAACAGGTCCATATTTAGAGAAAATCTGGTTAATTTGCTGTTCAGATGTATATAAACTCAAACCAAAAACACCAAGGCAGCGAGATGGTGTTGGATTTTCCTGTTAGACAATGAACATATTCGTGTTGCTTTTAAATGTTACATTAATACTACACTAACTCATTATTAGCTTAATATTATTATTAACAATTATGTCTTCAATGAAGACATACATAATCACCTTGGCATTACAGCAAACATTTATGTTGTTGTGTCAACCACAAATCAATTACCATATTCTTCATTTTTAATAGTGTTTATCCATATTAAGACTTATAAATAAATTAAGATATAATATAACATGTACATTTCTGTTTTTAGTTTCGGGAAACATCAATATCATCACTGTCAGTTAGACAGACACCTACTACTGAGCATAGGTCTTTATCCAAAAATATCTTTTCCAGCTAAAACTACATCCAGCAGCTTTTCATGGTATTCATAATATTTGTTTTTTATAGCCAAACTTACTACGTCCATTATATAACTCGTTAATAGAGTGCCTCAATAATAGACCACTTAAGATCAAGTGAACTTTTTTTTGCTTAAATATATGGGATAGTGAGGTTGATAAACGCTACTGATATTATATGCGCAATATTATATTTATGGCACTATTACTATCGTGAACAGAGCACTACTACTAGTTACTTGGTGGCCAACCATATTTATCAACCTCACTATGTACTACAAACTAAGGTAAAAAAGTATAAAAATAAGCATCCTCACCCTATCTCCAATGTCACCACTCACCCTGTCTCCAAGATGGCGGCGCCTGGAGGACATAGGAGAATGCGAGTGCGAGCGGCGGTACGAGCCGCGTGGTGAGTAAGAGCGAGAGCGACTGCGCGAGTATCGAGAGCGATACCCGCGTCGCGGCGAGCCCGAGCGCGAGCGCGACCTGGAGTACGACCTAGTGTCAGTAGTGATGTTTTCACTTAAATTAACATGCTTTAACACTATAGTCCAAAGTATAACATTTGGATGGTATCTAAACGGTAATCCGAGCTGTGAACTTGTGCACAACTCTGTCAAGAATGGACACCGCACTCTGACCAGTATGAACAGTGTAACAGAGATGCATCATCTACTTACAATACTTCAATTTACAAATTACACACCAAACCCAATCAATTTATTAAGATTATATGTTGAATGTATTTTATCCACAATATACTTAGTCATAACCATTTAAGATAATGGATAATCACATATAGCTCCAAAATCAAATAATGGTTTTTCATGTTACATGGCAACCAGTCAGTTTACTGTTATGCCGTTAAGGCATGTATAATGTGGATTTGATAAAATGTTAATTCAGAATTTACAGTTTTAAACTTGAATGTGATATATTAAGTTATGATTATGAAACATGCTTCAATCAGCTATATGTAATAAATTAAGCAATATTGTAAATAAGTTAAACAATTTTTAGTTTTTCTTTGGGTGTAGTATATAAACATTGGTATATTATAACATTTGTCATAAAAATATTAACAATACTAATTTAAATAAAGATGAAATTATTTAAAAACTAAACTTAAACATGGTAACAATTCATTCACCACTCATCAGGTGCCCTCTTCAAACTGAAGTTTAGCGACCAGATTGAGAAAACCAGTTCGATCCTCAGCTATTCTTTTTAGCTGATGGTGTGTAAACCCGGTCCATTCCTTGTTATGTTAACAATAATAATATTTTTTATGTAAATAAGATAGGAGACACATAAACATTTTGTAAATCAATATACTAAAACATTATTTATAAAAGTTATGGAAATGTATAAAAAAAATTCAATTTTCAAAACATCATTTCTTTAAAACGAAAATGCAAACTACTCATGCATGCATAAAACAGTCCCTCATAAAAGTTTGCTCTTATCAGCCTGCCGTTTGTCGATAAAGTTGTACGTTGTCATAGAGCTGTGTAATGTTATTGATCAAACATTTATGGAGCTATAATATATATATATGAACAAGATATTTGTTGTACGTCTAACAATGATTTTAACATTTTTACGAAGGTTATGAGGTTTAATTACCCATTAAATAAAATTATTTATTGTGTAGCTACATCATTAGCTTATTCTAAATTTAATAGTTCTATGCCACAACATTGGCTTTTAAACGGAAAAGTGGTAATTACTTGAGTTACATTTGCTGATACTTATGGTCATTCTATTTAACCTTGCCTGCGACCCCGATTTATATCTACACACGTTTTGTTTAAAACCTCAAGGCCAGTTATTAACTGTTTTTACTACCAATATGTTTTACGTATATACATAAATGATAAATAATGTGCTTGAATACCAAAATGATAATTTTTCTATAAAACCTTACATTGCAAACTTCTCAAGGACATTTTTTGTAATAAAACACGTAATTGCGCAACCACACTTCGATGAAGATGAGGTTAGAATTAACAATATAAAATGCAATATACCCTTCATCGTTACAGTTGCATCAACGATCATCAAGCTAAAGAACCAATTATAAAGGCATTCTAAAAATTTACTTACGGGCTCCTATACTTCCGGCTAGACGCTTTCGGCGGAGGCGGCGTTCTAGACCGGCTTCGGCTATGACCTCTAGACATTGTTGGTGGCTTTGGTGCAGGCTCTCGGGAACCGTTGCGTGTCCTCGAGCGACTTCTCTGTAATATGACCAACCCGAAATTATTAAAACTATTCCTAGCACAATATGAGCACGAGGCGATAGTAGTGTCGAGTGTTTTAAAAATAATACCTCTCGATCAGACATAATGATCTAATCAATACAACAAACAAAACTAAGACGGATATATCACAATTGATCTATATATAAATAGTGTAACACAAAAATAAAATTCGGAGAAGTTGACTTCGGAACAACGCGGTACAAGCGACAAGCCAAGAAACAAAATGGCGTCTAACAGTCGCTCGACTTGTGTGAAACGCGTAAAAAGCGCGGCAAAATTGAATAGACAAAAATTAAATCAAAATGGTTTATTGTCATAAGTATTTCCTCCATTGAAGTGTTTAGTGTAACGATTTTATTAAAATAAATTTAGAAGTCTTTGGCTAAATTTTATAGTAATTATTAATTTTAATTTATTTGAGTAAATTTTCATGTTTTTTAAGAATTTTTTACATACTACAAATTATAATAATTGCTAAAATGAGATCACTACGCATAAACTATTGTATTGAAATTAATACAACACAGAACTAAATTTTCATATAAGCAAGTTGTTACTTTATCAAAAAATAAATTAAAAGCTACTAATGAAGCAAATAATTGAATAACGGTTTATTTATAAAGTCACAGGAATTTTAAGTAATTGTTGTTGTTACTTTTTTTTAATTTATATTAATGAAGAAAATTAAATTATTTTATAATTATTGTTTTATGTATTATACTTGTCTTTAAAATTGTCGTTTTGAAAGTGTTGTTGATGATGTAATGGCAAAATAACAGTATAAATTTGTGTATTTCGTTTTATATTTTCATAATTCATGTATATTTCTTCTAATTTAAAAAATATATTTTAATTTAGGCCCAATTTGTGTAAGTTGAAACGTTTACGGATTTGTCAATCTGACGCAATGCTAATGTCACTTTTCCATTTCCACCACATCATTAGCAGTAGTAGATGATTTCATTAAAATTATTTAAAACCCAATAGACATATATTAAGTCATGACTGACAACGAGACACAGAGTGGTCTTGGTGACCAACCACAGGAGAAGACAGCTAAGCAATTGGAGAAAGAAGCAAAAAAGGCTGCCAAATTAGAAAAACTTAAAGCCAAGTTAGACAAGAAGAGCGCTGTGCCAGCTGTTCAAAAAAATAAACCCGAGGTAACGTAACGAATTAAAAATATTCAACTTCACAAGGTTTGGTTTTATTTACGTCCTTATTGCTAAGCATATTTGGAATTTTTGTGAACATTTTACACCTTTATTATGAGATTGATATATTCTCTAGTGAAAGGATTCTTACGTGCTTTGTGTATTACATTGCATCACATACGAGACAGATGGTAATTGAATTAGTGACACTTATTATAACTTTATTGTTTTGTAATATTAAATATGGTTTGGTAAAATATTTTGATTCTTTTTATTTTAGAAAAAGGTTAAGGAAACCAAGGAGAGTGCAGTATATACAGTTAGTACTCCTCCAGGAGATAAAAAAGATATCAATGGTCCTATGCCTGATGCTTATAGTCCCCAATATGTGGAAGCTGCTTGGTATGCATGGTGGGAAAAACAAGGTTTCTTCAAACCAGAATATGGAGTAAGTTATCCTGTACATATTTTCATTTTGTTTGTTTTTATTATTGTTTTATGGATTTTTTTTTAATCAATGAAGCAACTAACATACCCTTTTATGTGATTGTATAATAGTAAAATACATCTCCCATATCAACATTATGTTGGTTAAGATCAGCATATTACTGTATCTTGTACCTGTCATAGAGACGATATGAATTTTAAATTAGAAAGACTGAATTAATCTATTTCTACTGGCTAATGTTGATCGTAAAGAATAATACTTAAGTTGATATGTAATACATTTTTTGATATAGGAATATTTAATTTTTACCCTATCATATCAATATTATTAATTAATGATTGAATTAACAACAAACATTCTTTTACAATTATTTTATAAATTAACTGTATTTGATTTTATTATTGCAGAGAAAGTCTGTACTGGAGCCTAATTCTAAAGGAAAATTTGTTATGGTGATTCCACCACCAAATGTCACAGGAACCCTCCACCTTGGGCATGCACTCACTAATGCGGTTGAAGACGCTATCACACGATGGCATAGGTAAATCTTTGGGTTATGTTATATATTTTGTATGTTTTAAAATTTCCTGTGCTGTATGTTTGTCAGTGGATTTCATTAGGTTGAAATGATGATTGTATTGATTGTTTAATATATCCGGCTATATAATAATATAATTTTTCTTCAAATTCTTATGTTGTTAAATTTCTAATTATATAACTTAGTAGTTTTAGGTTATTAGTGTTTGTTAATACTAAATCAAAATTTCAATATTCATAGTTCTTTAATCATTAAATGAGTAATAATCATATTTGTCATTAATATTCTGTTTATTGTTATATAAAAGTCAAAATTTTTATAACATTGGAACATTCATTCAATAATTGAATTTCAAAATCTACACATTCAGTTGATGAACCATGCAGTTATTGTTTTGACTATATTTGTATAAAAAATGTGTTTTATTAATAGAATCACTGCAATGAATATTAGCTTATAAGCTGCAGCTACATATAGCATGTTAAATTGAGAATCAATAAAAATTTCTTTGCGTCTGGTTCTAAAAATTAAATTTTTGCAGAATTTATACCATTTCTATGCATAAAACTATAAACAAGATGAAAGATGTATAATATTCTAATAAAATACAAAAAACAAGCAGTTGAAGTGGTAACACTATTTGGCAGGAATTAATAGGTTTCTTTTTTTAATGAGAAACATGATTAAAAAAATTATTATATTAAAGGATGAATGGACTTACAACATTGTGGAATCCTGGTTGTGATCATGCCGGTATTGCAACTCAAGTAGTAGTGGAGAAAAAAGTCTGGAGGGAAGAGAAGAAAACAAGGCATGATCTTGGCAGAGAGGAGTTTATCAAACGTGTGTGGGATTGGAAGAATGAGTAAGTACAGATATTTTTAAAAAATTTAATTGTAAGCTTTAATGATAATAAATAATTAAATAAATGTGAAAAAATCTGTAATATCTAATTATATTAAATATGCAATATTTGTGTGAAAAGTTATCATTATATGGTTTATTTACATTAAGGTAAATATTAATATCAATATGATTAAGAATAATTGTTGTTAGTTTTAGACATGGCTACTTGTTATTTTTTTTTCTTTTATGGTATATCCAAGTTGACCAATTTTTGCTATTTTCAAAAAGTCTGTTTTATATATTTCTCGTTTGTTTATAAGCTGTATGAATCAAGGAACATTAGGTGACTTGTAATTATAATCAATTTTTCTTTATAGAAAAGGCGACCGCATTTATTCTCAACTGCGTTCATTGGGATCGTCGTTTGATTGGTCCCGTGTTAGATTCACGATGGATCCATCTATGTGCCGCGCCGTCAACGAAGCGTTCATACAGCTCCACGACGCTGGCGACATCTACAGAGCTAACCGCCTGGTCAACTGGTCTTGCGCACTGAAGAGTGCCATATCAGATATTGAAGTCGATAAGGTGGATCTAAATGGAAGAACTATGCTCGCCATACCAGGTTATGATCAAAAGGTACATAAATGTAATTAAAGAAATATTCTATTTACTGTATTGACTTTCCTTATTTATATTATAAGGCTTCAAGTTGCACACGGAGCAATGGAAAGAACTATGCTCGGGGTTTTCCTGCGTGATCGAATTAGAAAAGGGGAGATCCACATGAGAACTAAGGTCACCAACATATTCCAAAAGATTGCCAGCTTCAAATCGCAATGAGCAAGACACATTGCTCGAAGGACTGACAGCAGATGGTGTACTATGGTCCTCGAATGGCGATCGCGTACCGGTAGACGTAGTGTTGGCAGGCTTCCCACCAGGTGGTCCGACGATCTGGTGAAGGTTGCGAAAAGCAGCTGGATGCGGACAGCGCACAATCGATCTATGTGGAGATCTATGGGGGAAGCCTATGTCCAGCAGTGGACTTCAATCGGCTGATAATGATGATGATGATGATATTATATTGACAACGCGGCTGCTATATTACAGACAGCACTGTTTAGTAATATAGATTAAAATTCATAGCCTGAACTGGTGGTAGGTCTTCATTGCTGGAGACCGCCTAGGTAGGTGCTCAAACATTACTGTGCTACGGTGCTCTAGCTAGTGTAATTACTGGGGTAACGAGGCTTAACATCTGTATGTCTCAAGGCGTCGAGCGCAACATGGTGCTGTGAATACCATCTTGACTAGTGCCACGTTGTTATGGACAGCCGTGTCACTTATCTCCAGGTGAACGTGCCGCTTGTCTAGTCGTTTAATTTTACACTCACATGTATATGTACATAAATATATTATAATTCTTTTTATGTGCAATGTTCCTCAATCTCATATTTTATCAAGTGATATTTCTTTTAAGATTGTAAAAGGTATTTACTCCAAATTCTATCCAATACTTATCTATATCTATGTAAGCGTCCATATATCTACATTACTATCAAAACTTGTCTACTCAACTACAAAAATACTGTCATGGTGACTAAAATATGACTGGTAGTTAGAAATGTAGGTCACTATTTCATAGGTAGTCTAAAAATTAAACAGGAGACCTCTGTGTTACAAGTCAACTTGTTAGCTGCTTTTCCATAGGGATTTATCTGTCTATATATAAGGGATCCCCACCTAGGAAGAGACTCACCACAATAATTTTCGGAACCGTATGGCCTACAGATTTGGTAGGACAGCCAGCACAGTGGATGGGGAACAGTTAGAAATTAATAAATATAATATTTTGAATTACAACATTTGTCATATATTATTAAATCATTTTACTAAGAAATAGGAAATATTCTACATCAAACAAAACAATGATACATATTACAATTTATAAAATTTTAATACAGATAGAGTTTGGAGTATTGGTGCTATTTGCATATAAGGCTGAGGGTTCTGAGGCGGAGGTAGTGGTAGCCACCACAAGAGTGGAAACCATGCTGGGTGATGTGGCAGTGGCTGTCCACCCTCAGGATGCGAGGTTAGTGGTATAATGTTAACTATTATGGAAACTCGAACTCATTGTTGAATTTAGTATTTTCCTAGAAATCAGAACTTGTTACTTAAGTTTAATGAATTGTAATTTTTGTTTCCGTTAAACCTTTTATGAATTTCTGCATACTCTTTTTTTTTATTCTTGATAAAACTTCTCTTTTTTGTTTAAGAATATTTTATGTTTAAATTTAATAAATGGCTCTACTTAATGGAATTATATTAACAATAAAATTATTTAAATGTTTATAAACAAAATTGTCAAATGTTAATGCATATTTTATTTCTCACACTATATTTTATATCTCAGAGACAGGTTTCTTGCTCACAGACACTATTATTTTAGTAAAACAATTCAAATATTCTTTTACAGGTATAAACACTTGATTGGGAAGAACTTGGTGCACCCAATACTGAAGAGGAAATTGCCCGTTATAGCAGATGAATATGTTGATATGAACTTTGGCACAGGTAATATTTGTGAATTCTGTTATAAATGTGAATGTTCGAACTATGTGAGAATACAAATCTGTTTTTATATAAATCTGAAATTTTGCATCTTCGTTCTCCAAGAATTTTCCGAAACAAAGTCAAATATTAATATTTCGTATTAAAAAAGGAACATTTGTTTACTTAAGAAAGTGAATATCCTCAACCTATTAATAAAAATCCATCGGGCAGCTAGCTTTGGAAAGCTTCATTCTCGTCTCCCTTTCCTCAAAAATAATTATTACTAGTGGTAGGTGTCTGTCGCCGGAGACTATCTAGGTACATCTCAGCGCCTATCTCTGTAGCCAAATAGTAGTGTGCAAATATTACTACGTTCCGGTTATAAGGATGCTGTAGTTGTGTAATTGTAATTACTGAGGTAACTAGACTTAACACCATCTTATATCTCAGGCGACGAGCACAATGCGACGTTTTATATAACGTCTCAACTAGCACCACATTGTTTTGGGCGGGCGTATCACTTACCATCAGCTGAATATCCCCTAGTCTCGTCGCTTAATTAAATAACTATAAAATTTACAAATTATGCCACTTTTTCGTTGAGTGTGCAATACGTAAAGGCTGTGCTCTGTGTGTGAGTAGGCGCCGTTAAAATAACTCCCGCACACGACCCCAACGACTACGAGATCGGCAAACGTCACAACCTGCCATTTATCACAATTTTCGACGAAGAGGGGGTAATGCTGGACAACTGTGGACCGTTCGCTGTGAGTCCCTTGTATTATTTCCTATTGCACATGAATAATTTTTGTTGAGAAAATAACTCAATTAAGAATGTTTTAAATCATAGTAAAAAATATATTTTTAAATATTGCTGGGTGTGTAAGGGGACCCGCAAAACTACTCACGGCACCTAAGCCAATCTCGCCTGCTCGTGGTACACCATGCTAATTAACTAACGAGGCTCTGGCTCCCGCCAAGCCGCATTGGGCCAGCGTGGTGAGGAAGGGGTTAAATCCCCTCCATATGAATCCCTACAGATGACGAGCCCTAATCACCAGCGGTGCCGGAGGACATGCTAACTGTATGTGCAGATCTTTGAGGGAGGCCTATGTCCCGCAGTGGACATCTATCGGCTGATGATGATGATGACTATTTAATAACTTGTCTTTGTTTTTAATCCAACAAAATAAGATGGGCGGGACGTTCACGAGAATAGACGACACCCATAAATATGTGATGATATAAACATATTGCCCTTGTAGCTTCCGACGAGATGAGATTAAATAAATAATCAATATATTTCTAAGATATTCTAATTCTAAAAATGGTAACACATATCCTATCATTGCGCAACCATTTTAATTGTATTCACTTACATTGTAGGGCAAAAAACGTTTCCACGTGCGTCGCGAGATCATCAAGACGCTGGAGCAGATGAAATTGTACAAGGAGACGAAGGAGCACGTGATGGTCGTGCCGCTTTGCAGCAGGTCGAAGGATGTAGTGGAACCGATGCTGAAGCCGCAGTGGTAAGACTTTCAAATATTATTATCATATTTAATGTTATTATTTTGCATATGTGGCAGGCATCCCATTATCGGAAAATTGTTACTATATTGATTAAAGGCGGATTGGGTTTGATCCCCTCTGATCGAGTGCCATCTCCAAAATGAAGGTACACCCCTCTCTCCGCCACTAAGCTCGATTTCGATGAAGGAAAACGTGATAAAACCAGCGTGTCGCAAGGACAAGTTTTAATGGACATGTGGCATCCACTTACCTGAACTTGGTCACTAGCTTAAAGTAGAAGCCGTGGGATTAAGCATCACACTCTCAATAGTGGGAACAATAAGTATTTGTTTATTTACAATAAAAAAGACATTTCATTTTTGCTAATAAATTTAATAAATTTCTTTACTAGATACAGAAAATCACTGGTGGTAGGTCTCTGGTCGGATCTGGCGACAGACCGTCTAGGTAGGGACCGTCGTAGCGCGTATTGCAGCCGACAGACAGCACTGTGCCAACATTACTGTGTTTCGCTCTAAAGGGCGTTGTAGCTAGTGTAGTAATTACTGGGGTAAAGAGACTCAACATCTGACATCTCAAGCGACGAGCGCAATTTTATTATGGGTAGAAGTATCACTTATCACGAGGTGATCTTCCCATTCGTCTCGTCGTGTAATTAACTAAAAAGAAATTGTATAAAAAATTAACAGTTCTTAGACTAGAGCTGGGAGTTTGTTGACGATGATAAAATCATTGAAGGTACATTAAATGCGACAACATGGCCGCTGAAGCGATAAAGGCAGTAAAAACTGGCGAGCTGAAGATAATACCAGACTTGCACGAGAAAACGTGGTACCACTGGATGGAGAACATACGCGACTGGTGCATCTCAAGGCAGTTGTGGTGGGGGCACCGCATCCCCGCATACAGAGTCACTCTAGCAGCTGAGGTGAGATATATACTACTAATATCCAAAATAATCTGATGATGTCTGTGATTCCCGGAAAGCAACACAGTCAGCAGAAACATAATATGGCGTGGGGAGTCACAGTGGTGGGTTTGAGAAAACTTATCCTTCAATAAATCTTCACAAATTATGCCCTCGGGAATCGAACCAGTGTCATACGACCTGCATTTATGATGCATAACTAAAAAACAAAAGGTAAAATGAGAATATATGTACTCTAAAGTCGATACACCACAACCGCTTGGTGGTTGTTTAGCCGACAGTAATCAGGAGGTACTTGAGACTCCATATTATTTAAGGAGTGTGTCGCTATATACAGCCGCAGAGCGAGGGCCGCGCGAGCGTTTTGTTGCCACGTAGACGCCGCACGCGCTCGGGCCGCAAGAAGAGCGGCCGGGTGCGCGCGCGCGGGCCGCCGCCCCCGGCCGACGCTGCCGTACGTTCGTTCGATACGTAACACGTTTAGATATTGTACGCATGTTTTTGTGCTCCTATCGAGATTTTTTTTTAACATGATCCTTTTAAAACTGAAGCTCAGATGCTTTTGAACCTGTGCAATTATCAAGACCTCAAAGTCTATTACAGTGTTGAGGTTTTATTTGCATGGTATTAGTTGTGCACACGAAATAATTAAAGTATTTAGGTTTTATACAATATTTTAATACAACATAGTGCTTCAATTTTTTTTAATTTCGATGCTCTATTCTTTGGTAGCTAAAATTACATCAATGTAATATAATAATAAAATTTGCGCCGCAAGTTTTATTGACAACTATTGCAGCTTCATCGGGCTCAGGGCCCGCGGATCTGGTGTCCGCGAGCTAAGTATATGTATATATATTTGTGTGTGTGTGTGTGTGTGTGGATAGTACTATGTAAAACGGGGGAGGACAAAGGCGAGAAAATATTGGATGCGGAAGGCTTGAAGAGATATACAGTGCTATAGGGGAGAGATATGGGGGTGTTGATAGTTTTATTCAAATCAAATTTTTTTTTGGGCATGTTATAAAAAATAACATATGTGTTCTATACAAAAAATAAATAATGGTATTTTTATATTTCGTAAAGGACGCTCCTAAATACAAACGAAATAAAGTTTAGTATGTTTACACAACGTATTGCTTTGCGTTTTATTTATCACATTAGGACAAATATATTTATGTTCTTGTCCTAGTAACTCCACTAACTACAAAGTGTATTTGTTAATATAACAAAAAATGTTGCTACATTAAAAAAACACAGTATAGCAAAATATATGTATAATGCTTATGATTTAAAATTTTCTAGATATTGCTTAAATTTTTGTTATATGCAAAAATAATAATCATCATCATCATTATCGGCCGATAGACGTGTACTGCTTGACATAGGCCTCCCCCAAAAACTCCCACATCGATCTGATAGGGATTCATATGGGAGGATTTGGACTATTTCCCACCACGCTGGCCCCATGCGGGTTGGTGGGAAGCAGAGCCTCGTTTGTTGCTAAGCAGGGTGCACCACGAGCAGGTGAGGTTGGTCTTGATTCCGTGAGTTGTTACGCGCGAACCCTTACACCCCCATAAACAAAAAGAACGCGAAATTTTAATGTTATGTTGAAATAATAAAATCTGGATACGTTTTTTATTTTTGCAAATGTAAATGTAGATACAAGAAGAGTTATGGGTGTCGGCTCATTCGGACGAGGAGGCGCTCGCGAAGGCGTCCGCCAAGTTCGGTGTACCCGCTGACGACATCACCCTGAAGAGGGACGAGGATGTCCTCGACACTTGGTTCTCTTCCGGTCTGTTTCCGTTCTCTATATTCGGTTGGCCCGATCAGACGGATGACTTAAAGGTAAAGATACTTAAGATTAAAAAAATGTATTTTTTTCTTTCGACAGTATTTTTTTTTATTTTGGTATATATTTATTTGTAGGCGTTCTACCCCGGGACATTGCTAGAAACTGGTCATGACATTTTGTTCTTCTGGGTGGCGCGTATGGTGTTCTTCGGACAACGACTTCTAGGGAAATTGCCTTTCAAGTGAGCTTCCATAAACGTTAATAACAAGTAGACGCTTACATTGTGAAATATATTCTAAATGGTATGTTGTTGATAAGTAAAAACATTTTATTTCGATAACTTAAATAAATTGAATAATTCACCTTTTTAATGTACACGATGCCAACCAACAATGAGATCGAAGATTATGAAGCGTGAGTTATATACTAAAACTTTATGAACAGAGAAGTATACCTTCACCCGATGGTACGCGATGCGCACGGCCGTAAGATGTCCAAGTCATTGGGCAACGTCATCGATCCCGTGGACGTGGTGCGCGGCGTGACTCTGGAACAGCTCCACGCCCAGCTGCAGGACTCGAACCTGGACCCGAAGGAGGTGGAGAGGGCAAAGCTCGGCCAGAAACAGGACTACCCCAACGGTATCCCCGAGTGCGGCACTGACGCGCTTAGGTATGTGTTGCTTAGCTGTGCCTTTTATATAACTTAATATAAACCATTACAGAAAAATTAGTCCCTTTTTATAATATGGCCGAGTAATATTATCTTTTCCTCAAGACTTCCTAAAAGGCATAGTTTGGAAACCAACGAAAATACAGCCAGGTGTACCCGAGATGATAAAAGTAAATTACTTAAAAGTAAATTTATAAATTATTGTATACAAAAATATGTGAGATGGTAGACAATAGAAAAAAGGATAACTAAATATTACTTCATACATATGGACGTGATAATATTCTGCATGTTTTGCGAATATTAGATAGCTAAAAAAAAAGAATAGATGTAATGTTAGAAAAGACGTAAATAGCAAATAGTAGTGAATATGTTGTAAATAAATATTATAAATAATATGATAAGGAAAGCCCTGAATAATAATATTAGAGAAAATTAGAAAAAAAAATTATTTAGGACGCTAATTATATATTCTATTCTGCAGTGAAATTGTCGCCACCCCACACGCGCCGCGTCTATTCTGCCTCAGTGCAGTATACGCGCGTCCCAGCTGTCAATATGTGAGAGTCGGTGTTTAAGGCAGATCAAGTCTCTTTAGTCACACTGTTTTTCAACTGTTGTATGGTCCTTAATAAATAAAAGCATCGTTTTCAGATTTGCGCTCTGTGCAATGACCCAAGGCCGGGACTTGAACCTTGACATCCTACGAGTGCAAGGCTACAGGTTCTTCTGCAACAAACTGTGGAACGCCACCAAGTTCGCCCTCATGTACTTCCCTAAGGACACCACATATCAAGTATAATAATTTATTCCTATACAATCTTAAAAGGGAAGGATCGATACGTGCGAGATATTAATATGGCGTTCATTAATCAACGATGGTACAATTAATAGTAAATCTTTTTGAATACTATATAACATTTTACTTTGTCACTACCAAAAGAGACCACTACTACAACAAAGAAGTCTATATATATATATATATATATATATATATCTTTTGAAATAACTACTCGCGGGAGCGACGAGACAAGAAGCGGAGCGTTCTGCTGTAGGTTTTAATAGGAAGATGACTGTGGTGTTTATTTGGATGATAAACATCATATAAGATTTGAAATCTTGTTACTTCAGCAATTTTACCACTCAAAACGCCTTTCAAACCGGGACATGTAATTGTCATTGTTGTATAATATAATGCTTGTATACGATTGTTATGCGATAAAAACTACAAGCAGTATTTTTGTTCATTAAAATGAGCTTTCACTAATGTATATAAGTTATTTACCCAAGGTGCATTCAAGTAGTCTTCCCTCGCTCTCGCCATTGGACCGCTGGATGCTGTCCCGTCTGTCTTTGGCGGTGCAGAAGGTGAACTCCGGTTTCCAGAACTACGATTTCCCATCGGCCACTACGCATTGCTACAACCTGTGGCTATACGACCTCTGCGATGTTTATTTGGTAGGTTTATTTGTTGTGTTAACCACAATGTTATTATCTTAAAAAAAAAGTGTAGTTAACTTATTACGATAAGTGTTATAGCAAAATGTTTTATTTCCTTTTTGAAGGATTAATTGATTTTATAGAAAAAAAATTATAAAAAAATATTTTTATAATCGGTTCCAAAATATATTTATAATGTTTACGCGCATGTGTGTGTGTGACTACATTAATCTTATTTGTTTTTAAATGTCTCTACATTATTATAGTTCATAGCTACGATTAAAAAATCTGCTCACCAAGTTGAAGGTTATTAGCCGATAGAAGTCCACTGCCGGACATGGACGTGGGCGGCGGTGAATCACTTACCATCAGGTGACCCGTCTTGCTCGTTTGCCTCTTAGATGTTATAAAAAAAAAAATGGGCCTCCTCAAAGATCCTCACATCGATGGGTACTGTGCGGCCCGCATCAGCGGGCACTAGGGGCCGTCGTAAGGGTTCATATGGAAGTATTTGGGCCATTTCCCACCACGCTGGCTCAAAATTCGGGTTGGTCAAAGCCAGAGCTACGTTTGTTGATTAACAGAGTGCACCGCGAACCGGTCAGCTTGGCTTGGTCCCCGTGAGTAGTCGTGCGGGATCCCTTACGCCTTCCTAGTAGGTTATCAACACGTACCATCTTTCCCTCTAACATCGTCATCCTCGTCAGGTGCCCTCTTCAAACTGTAGTCTGGCGATCAGATTGAGAAAACCAATTTGATCCTCAGCTATTCTTTATAACTGATGGTAATTAAACCCGGTCCACTCCTTTTCCCTCTCTATGTACACTGCTTAACAATTGCCTCCCCTAAAAGAAGTATATTATCTGTACCTGTTACACTTGGTGTGAGGGTTGGCTCCATGGAGATTCACCAGAGCGTCGATGAAGATATTGAAGTAGTAGTACTTTTACTAATTTAGCACTATATTATTGTATATGTCAGAAACATTTATATTTTGAATATTACGAACAGGAATATCTTAAGCCCGTATTCGGTGCTGGCAGTGACTCGGAAAAGGAGGCAGCGAGACGGACTCTCTACACCACATTGGAGTATGGACTGAAGTTGCTTAGTCCCTTCATGCCGTTCGTCACCGAAGAGTTATACCAGCGACTACCAAGAGCCGATACTTCTTGTCCGTCGATATGTGTTGCCAGTTATCCTACAGTAAGCGATTTTCGTTTAAATATTATATTTTTCATGTTTTTACTGAATATCTGTGTTTATATTCATGAATGGTAAGATCTGAACATTTTAGCTTCTCTTATACTGCACGAAGGAATTTATTCATTGACATAATTGTATGAAATCGCTGATGCGAAAGCGACTTACAATATTTCATGAAAAGAGATAGTTTAGTAACATAGACTCAATTTACATATTTCATTAATTATGCAGGAACCAAATATGTTGCATCGTAATCTTCAGGAAGGCCTTGGTTATAAAGGTTTGAAAGAAAAGAAAGTTCACTTAACTCCCTTACTCTCCTGAGGCCTAGAATTTTGTCTATTTTTTTTTAATACTAAAAAAGGTCGCTGTAATAAAGTCTCGCTGTTATTCAAAATAACTACATTAAGTCTTTTACTGATAAATAATCCTCTCCTGATCTAGTTAAGAACTTTTGTTGAAGTTACTGATTGTATATTATTTAATTATAGTAATTTGTGTACAATATTAGGAGTCAGATGCGTCATGGCGCTCTGAGCAGCTGGAATCCGACGTGGAGACTGTTTTGAAAATGGTTCACCTCATCCGCTCCACCCGTTCCGAGTACAATCTGACGAATAAGCAGAAGACAACGGCACATCTCATCATCTCTCCAGAGCTCAAAGTGGAAGAGCTGAGGTCACTTTTTAGGAGTCTCCAATCTTTGGCCAACAGTGAACTTAGTGACGAACAGCCGCCAACGGGGTGCTCCATACTCACTGTGTCGGATAAAATCGAAATTCATTTGGTACTAAAGGTAATCAGGTTTTATATCTTCTTCTTCTTAAAGTGCCTCTCCAACTAGAGCAGGTTAGTGTTCAGTGTGGCATAGTCCTTCCTGTCTCTCGTCCGGCGGATCAATTCGGACGCCCCAGTATTGCCAGTATATGTTGTTTATATCACATTAAGTGAATAAGTGCAGCATGTTCAGCTGTTGGCATTTTACATCTAAATACACTGTCGTATACGGTACAGTGTGTGCAGTGCATTTTTTTTTTTTTTTTATAAGATCTAGTAGGCAAACGAGCAAGACGGGTCACCTGATGGTAAGTGATTCACCGCCGCCCACGGTCACCAGCGATGCCAGTGTGTTGCCTACCCTTCAGGTAAGAGTATGCTCTTTTCTTGAATAACCCAATGTCGCAGTTGTTGGGGAAGACCGCTGATGGCATTTAAATTCAATAAGTTTCAATACAAAAAACAAAATAACTGTAAACATTCTGATTACGCATAGAAACACATGTTTTAACTGCATGTGGTGGAACTGCCTACTGTACACTGTACCACTCAAAGGGGCGTAGTGATATGGATCATTTTTTTTTATGGGGAGGTTAATCTTGGTGTCATTATTGCTAAGCTTGATCTTTTTTTGTCCACAATAGCCTTAGCTCTTGACTTTTTGGCCGAAAACCATCTTCAGGCTCACAATTCTCAGGGTATAAAGTAGATTTGTGTATACATCGTATCACAATCTATTTGTATAATTAAATCGTGTATTATCAATAAAACCAGGGACTCATCGACCCGCAAAAGGAGATTGCCAAGTTGGAAAAGAAGAAGGAGTCTCTATCACAAACAATAAGCAAGCTGCAGCAGGCGATGGCTGCTGAAGACTACTCTGTCAAAGTACCCGCGGATGTACAAAAAACTAACACCGAAAAACTGTCCCAGTCTCAAGGCGAGCTAGATCGACTGAACAAAGCAATGGCGACCCTAAAGCTCATGTAATGAAACACACTTCCACGGTTATATTACTAGTTCTGGATAAAGTAAATACGAGATAACATAAATTACTTAATTTAATAGCTGAATTACTTAGCGAAATAACATTAAGTGTATTTGTACATTTTGAACAGTAATGGAGTATTAATTGAAACATCACATAACCGTTTATGAAAACTGATTAATCAATCGTGAATTATATTTCAGGGAAACAAATTGAGTCTTTTCTTTCGCTTAAGTAACAGGTTTTTAATCAATATAATTAAGTTTAAATATTAAAATGTTGTACAATTTTAACGGACCCTTAAATGCCTTATTTATTTACCCTTTGTAATAAAATGTTTTCATAAATTGTAGTTTTATTTACATTCACGCCTCATTCCCAGTGGGGTAGGCAGAGACCAGCTCTCTCCGCTTGCCACTATCTTGGCACACCTATCTCGCTTCCTCCACTTTCATGAGCGTCTTCATGCTTGCTCGTTGGTTATTGCATATACATAATAAATGTGTAAGTATGGCGTCTCGCACAACAACTCACGGGACCCTTTTTTTTTTTTTATATCGGTGGTGGAAATGCTGTTACCGCATACCCAGCGTCCTTTTCAGGGGGGGGACGCCGGGTTATGTGGGGCTCGGGGCCACTGAGATGTTGTGCGTGACCCTCATACCCACTAAAACCACCACCGCTTGTCCCGCCATACGCATACTAGAGACGCCCGGGTTTCAGTCAAGCAACTCTCCGGGCGCCTCCGCGTATAAAACTCCTCCTGGTGGGTACCCGCGGGGAGCAAAGGCACCCACCTGCCGTCCCGTACCGGCCCCTCGCGGGACCGGCACGTTGGGGCCCCCCGACCCCACAGACGACCGCGCGCGCCCAAGACGGAGCGCACGCCCGGCCGCCGCCCTCCCGTGAAGGAATTGGGCGGCGGCCTCCTCCCTCCAGACTCCCCCCCCCCACTTCGACGAGGGAGGGGGGACAAAAACCAAGACCCCCGGGGGATGCACCCCCAGGGGAAACACGACAAAAGGCCCAAAGGGCCACGCCTAACGGCCCGAAGGCCCCCTCAAACCGTGCTCGGCTAGGGGCCCGTCGCTCACGGCGGGAGGAAGCGGACGGCGTGGTTCTGCCGCCGCGCTCTCCCACCGGCCCGCCGCCGCCTGCAAGGTGCAGCAGCGGCGTCGGCCTCTCTCGTGCGCTCGGCGGCCTCCTTCTGACGCATCACTGCGCCGCAGAAGGAGGCCACCACCTTCCAAGACCTCTCGCTGCTCAACATACGATCGATTACAGTCGGTAGCGAGAGGTCACTGCCGACTTGCACGACGAGGGAGTGGCGTTGCGGCCCCCATGCCGGGCACTCCGCCAGAGTGTGGTGCGCCGTGTCAATCGGCGCACCACACTCTACGCATTCTTGCGTCATCTCTCTACGAGCCACCTGGTGCAGCAGGTACTTGCCGAAACATCCATGGCCTGTCAGCACCTGCACCAGGTGGAACGTCAAGGCCCCGTACCGCCGGCTCATCCACCGCGACAGGTGGGGCCTGATGGCCTCCACCGTGTCCCGGCCGGCGGCAGGGTTACCTAACTCCGTCTCCCACCGCCGGATCAGGGCGTCATGGGCAACGCGCCTGATCCGGCGGACCGTGGCCGGGTCCGGCCGACGCTCTCCGGCATCCCGCAGGAAGAGGTACACTTCCGCGAGCGAGGTGCCGAACGAGACGGCCGGCCAAGATCTTCTCGAAGACCTTACCCGCCTCGCCCAGAAGGACGATCGGTCTGTACGCGGAAGGGGAGTCGGGGTCACGGTCCCCCTTCCGCAGCAGGCAAAGCCTGCCCGTCTTCCAGCGCTCCGGAAACTGCACGCGCCGAATGCAGGCGTCGTACAGTCCCCGGAGCTCCTCGCGCAGGTGACTGGCGGCCACCCAGAGAGCCCTCGATGGGATCCCGTCGGGCCCCGGAGTCGTACGTCGACCCCGGAGACGATCCAGGGCCACGTCCAGCTCCTCTTCCGTCAGAGGAGGGCTCTCCTCTGTGGCCGCCGCGGGGGCGGTGGTGGACATAACCGGGGGCTGGAATGACGCGTCAGCCCCCGGGAACAACCGGTCCACCACCCCTAACTCATGGGACCCTTTTTTTTTTTTTTTTTTTTTTTTTTTTTGATATCGGTGGTGGAAATGCTGTTAACGCATACCCAGCGTCCTTTTCAAGGGGGGGGACGCCGGGTTATGTGGGCTCGGGGCCACTGAGATGTTGTGCGTGACCCCCATACCCACTAAAACCACCACCGCTTGTCCCGCAATACGCATACTGGAGACGCCCGGGTTTCAGCCAAGCAACTCTCCGGGCGCCTCCGCGTATAAAACTCCTCTTGGTGGGTGCCCGCGGGGAGCAAAGGCACCCACCTGCCGTCCCGTACCGGCCCCTCGCGGGACCGGCACGTTGGGGCCCCCCGACCCCACAGACGACCGAGCGCGCCCACGACGGAGCGCATGCCCGGCCGCCGCCCTCCCGTGAAGGAATTGGGCGGCGGCCTCCTCCCTCCAGACTCCCCCCCCTCGTCGAAGTGGGAGGGGGGGACAAAAACCAAGACTCCCCCGGGGGACGCACCCCCAGGGGAAACACGACAAAAGGCCCAAAGGGGCCACGCCCAACGGCCCGAACGCCCCCTCACACCGTGCCCGGCTAGGGGCCCATCGCTCACGGCGGGAGGAAGCGGACGGCGTGGTTCTGCCGCCGCGCTCTCCCGCCGGCCCGCCGCCGCCTGCAAGGTGCGGCAGCGGCGTCGGCCTCCCTCGTGCGCTCGGCGGCCTCCTTCTGACGCATCACTGCGCCGCAGAAGGAGGCCACCGCCCTCCAAGACCTCTCGCTGCTCAACATCCGATCGATTACAGTCGGCAGCGAGAGGTCACTGCCGACTTGCGCGACGAGGGCGTGGCGTTGCGGCCCCCAAGCCGGGCACTCCGCCAGAGTGTGGTGCGCCGTGTCAATCGGCGCACCACACTCGACGCATTCCTGCGTCATCTCTCTACGAGCCACCTGGTGCAGGTACTTGCCGAAACATCCATGGCCTGTCAGCACCTGCACCAGGTGGAACGTCAAGGCCCCGTACCGCCGGCTCATCCACCGGGACAGGTGGGGCCTGATGGCCTCCACCGTGTCCCGGCCGGCGGCAGGGTTACCTAACTCCGTCTCCCACCGCCGGATCAGGGCGTCATGGGCAACGCGCCTGATCCGGCGGACCGTGGCCGGGTCCGGCCGACGCTCTCCGGCATCCCGCAGGAAGAGGTACACTTCCGCGAGCGACTGCGCCTGTAGATGCCAAGGCGCATCGCCCGCGAGAAGCGTACCCGCCGTCCAGGACACCGTACGGTACGCCCGACAGGCTCGGTTCGCCAGGATACGTTGGGCCCTCTTCAACACGGGCCCGTTCCTGGCGGTCTCGCACCTATCCACCCATACGGGCGCTCCGTACAGTGCCATACTCCGCAGGATGCCAGAGTATAGGTGCCGACACAAATGACCCGGCCCCCCGACATTGGGCAGCAATCTGCCCAGCGCAGCGGCGGTGGCGGTGAGCTTCGGGAGAAGCCGTTCGAAGTGCTCCCCGAAGCTCCATCGCCCGTCCAGAGTGAGCCCTAAATACTTGAGGGCTCCCCGCACTGGGACCCTCTCGCCCCGGACGGGGATGATCGCGCCCCGGGGTGGACCCCTGCGGGGTCCGTGGAAGAGGAGGGCCTCCGTCTTCGTGACGGAGACCCTCAGACCCAGCTGCTCGATCCGGTCCACCATCAGCGACGTGCTAGTGGCGGCCAGACGAGCAACCTCGTCGTAACTCCTCCCCCGGGCCGAGACGAGGGTGTCGTCCGCGTAGCATAGTACCCTCGTCCCGGGGAGGACCGGCTGCCGCAGCAGCCAGTCGTACGCGAGGTTCCACAGCAAGGGGCCCAAGACCGACCCCTGTGGAACCCCGCTCTCCACGCGCCGCCGATGTAATTCGCCGCTGCCATCAACCCAGACGATCGTCCTGTCCTTGAGGTACGCCCCCAACAGCCCGACCATGTAGGGGGGGAGCCGGAAAAACTCCAGCGCTAACTCATGGGACCCAAGCCAACCTCGCCTGCTAGTGGCGCACCATGCTAATCAATATACGAGGCTTTGGCTCCCATCAACCCGCATTGAGCCAACGTCGTGGGAAATGGCACATCTCTCATATGAACTCCTACAAACGATAGCCCCTGGTTCCCGGCAATGCGGGCGAAGAAGGACTGATCGATGGGGATCTTTGGTGAAGACCTATTCCAAGAGTAGACATCTATCGATTGACGATGATATAATAGGTCTTTACCTATGAAATTGTCGTTCTGCAGTACAGGCCATTTTAAATCAAAATATTATATATCTGGCTAAGAATTTTAATTACAAATTAATTTTATTTTAAAAATATGGAATTCTTTTTGCAAAAGCAGTCATTTGTTTATTGATTAGCGTTACATTTTCATCGCATTTCAATCATTTTCATCATCATGGATACGTTAAAAATTCGAGTAATTATGGAATATGTGCACCGTCGTGGCAGCAACGCGGCACGCAACATCAACGACGTTTACAGAGCTAACACTGCAAACCAACGCACCGCCTGTTATTGGTTTGCTCGCTTCCGTTCTGGAAATTTCGACCTTAAAAATGAACCTCGCGGTCGTCCGAAGACTTTGGTCGACAATGACGAATTAAAGGCTATATTATATTATTGTGGAAGCTGATGATACACAATCTACGGCTGTATTAGCAGCAGCTTTCGACGTTAGCGTCAAAACAACATTATTCAAATTGCGTCAAATTGGCAAAGTAAAAAAGCTTGACAAACGGGTGCCCGACGAACTCAACGATCGCCAGCGCGAAGTACGCGTCGAGACGCGCCTTGCACTGCTCAACAGACACACAAATGAAGGAATTTTAAAGCTATTGTCAACTGCGATGAAAAATGGATTCTGTTTGATAACCGTAAGCGCTCAGCACGTTGGTTGGATCCTGGTTCAGCACCTAAACAATGCTCTAAAGGAAAACTTACCCCTTGAAAAGTGATGGTCATTGTTTGGTGGTCTAGCGTCGGTGTAATTCATCACAGCTTCTTACCAAACGGGCTGAGCATTACTGCAGATGTATACTGTGAATAACTGAACACAATGATGGAGAAACTGGCATATCTCCAATCAGCATTGGTCAATCGCTCGTCTCTGCTGCTTCTGCACGACAGCGCGTGTTTGTGTGTGTGTGTGCTGCTTTACCTAAAATAAAATAAATTACTGGGACAACGTAACTCCACATATCGTGACTCAAGGCGACGAGCGCCATGTAATGCAGTGTACACCATCTTAACTAGAGCCACGATGTTATGGGCAGGAGTATTACTTACCTTCGGGTGAACGTCCCGTTCGTTCAAACGATTCGTTGATTAGAAAAAAATTATAAAAAATAAATGAGTAGCTCAGTGGCCTAACGGTTAGAGCACGCGGCGTTCATTCCGAAGGTCGCGGGTTCGAATCTCGGCATGTACCGATGACTTAATACAGGGTGTCTGGTGGCAGATTTATGTTCTCAAATTTAAATAAAAAATAATACCTTTGACATACAATTTTACTAAAAGTATTAAAAGATAGAGTACAAATCCGGATTTCATTTTTTAAAGATAATGTCATCCAAATGTCTTCCATCCTGTTGCACACACATTCACACACTGTTCGAAACGGAGTCTCGTATTCCGTGCCACGCGCTGCAGTAAACTTGGTTCAATTGCGCTGATTTCTCGCCGAATATTTTGTTTTAAGTCCACAACAGTTCGCGGATTGTTGGCGTAAACTCTCTCTTTGAGGTAGCCCCACAAAAAAAATCCATTGGAGTTAGGTCGGGTGAGCTCGGTGGCCACGGGATGTCCCCAAAGCGACTAATCAGTTTTTGAGGGAGATTTACTCGCAACAAATCCATCGAAGCTCTGGCCGTGTGTGCGGTCGCACCTGTACCGCATCCTGTTGAAACCACGTGTGTGATGAGAATGATGAATGAGCTCGCAGGTTCGGCAAAAAGAAATTCGAAATCATGAGCCGATAATTCTCACCATTGACATTCGTCGCTTGGCCCCGTGCATTTTCAAAAAAAAATGGTCCGATTATCCCATTCGTGGATAAAGCGCACCAAACAGTTACCCTTGGGCAATGTAATGGTTTTTGGTGCTTCAGTCGAGGATTGCGAGTTCTTAGAGCCCAGTAACGGCAATTTTGTGTGTTGTTCTTGTTTACGTGTCCGTTTAAATGAAAATGAGTCGTCGCTCCAAAAAATGGAATTCACAGTGCGAAAACGCTCCAACAAGGTTTCACAAACAAATTTGCGTGACGCAAAGTCATTTTTTTTCAACTCTTGAATTATTTGAATTTTAAAAGGATGAAACTTCATATCTTTTTTCAAAATTTCATGCACGCATGCTCTTGGAAGTCCCAGTGAAGCTGCCCTTTTCCGTATCGAAAGTCGTGCATTTTCACGTAAACTGCGTTCAACCAGTTCAATGTTTTCGGGGGTCCTTGACGATCGACTAGGTCCTGGCCGTGGTGTGTTCATAGCCGAAGCAGTTGCGCGGAACCTCTCCACCCACGAACGAATTAAATTCACACTCGGCCCATCGCCTATCCGTCGAATATTGAAATGTGAACAAAACTGTCGGCGAGCGAGTACGTAAGAATCGTTACCTCACCCGACCACTGCACCACTGCGACATCGTGACTAAGAAATCCGCACGATCGGTGAATGACACCACCTTCCCCACCACCCCGCACTGTTTATAACTTATTGAGATATTCGTTTTTTAAAATATAAATCTGCCGCCAGACACCTTTTATTTAAGTTATGTACATTTGTGAACTTTAGTTACAACAGTGAGATACAAACGGTGAAGGAGAACATCGTTCAACAGGAAACTAGCACATGAATTAGAATTTATACTAAGCTGTTGTAACCTTTATCCCTTCTTCTTAAATATAATAAGTTTTAAATATTTTAAATCAATATTTAGTACTCAGATAATCATATTTTACGTGACCAGGTTGATGCACACTATTCTTTGCAGTATGATTAATGTTTATGTTTTAGCCGTTAATTATTTCTATTAATTTGTGATCGCCTCGATTAGGAGCTTGTTCTACGTTGTGTTTACAGTAATATTTAGTTCTTTTAGGTTTATATACAAGGATGAATATTTGTTAAGATAGTCTGATGCCGTTTGTGTGGTTTGTTTCCTTATTTACAATCCCTTCGCACTTGTAAAGGGCTCCACATCTTGTTACGGGTTTACAATATTTATTAATTCTTAAAGACCCCGACACAAGTGTTTAAATTCCCATCCTTATATTTAAAAAAAAATGTGGAGATGGCATACGTTTCCAGTAAACAAACCCCGCCGTATGCGGTGAGCGCCGACCAAATACTGCCTCGGACCGCAGTCCGCAGCAAGGTTTACTGGCGAACCAGTAGAAGAGCACTCGGCCCATTGTTGGTGCGTAAGCACAAACTGTGATCAAATTGCGCATGGCGATGTGAGCAGACATCTCACAAGATACAGCCGTAACCAGATATACAGTGCATGGTCGGCGCACATTGCAGGACACATAATAGATGTAAAGGGTGCTCTGACCCAAAGATTAATCCTTTGTACGAGTCACCACCTTCACTAGCCAGGTGCACTTGCAGACACATTGTAAACTGTTGGAATTGACTTCACCACCAACTACGTAGTCAGCGCGGATCACAATCCGCGGAGTGCATTCGAGAACTCATTGCTCACCTCATAGAATGGCAAAGCGATTGCATCGCAGCCTTGAGAGATTGTACTCCCACTACCTATCACCGTTCATGAAGTAAATGCGTAACTCCGCCAACCACTGTAGTGGATATAGCCAGTAAATATTATTTTTATTATGAGCCATCAGGCATAGAGTCTTTGTCGTTGAGTAAGATGCTGTTTTGATCAAGTTTGTCTCGCTCACCGACAACTCGCCACATATTTTAAAAGATGGGGAGCTATTGAGGCCTTTATTTGCAAATTCCATGAAATAGGGAGGGCAGACAGTCTGCAGCCCCGTCATCAAGGGACTCGACTTGGAAAAATCTAATAAGATAAAGTGTCAAACCTTACCGCAAGGCGCAACCTTCAAAAGTGACATTTAACCCAGAGGTCGTCGAAGACGTCGTATCACCGAACTGCGACAGACATGCAATCGACTATCATCGGCGCACATCATCATGAAAGGCGCATAAGACATCACAGCAGACATCAATAAAATATATAATATATATATATAATAATAATATAATAATAACAGCCCATTTACGTCCCCACTGCTGGGGCACAGGCCTACCCTCAATATGAGGGCGATTGGGCCATAGTCACCACGCTGGCCCAATGCGGATTGGTGACTTCACACATACCTTAGAATAAATTCTAAGTCATGTGCAGGTTTCCTCACGATGTTTTCCTTCACCGTTTGTATCTCGCTGTTGTAACTAAAGTCCACAAATGTACATAACTTAAATATTAAGTCATCGGTACATGCCGAGGTTTGAACCCGCGACCTTCGGAATGAAAGCCGCACGCTCTAACCATTAGGCCAGCGAGCTACTTTTACGACATCAATATCTTGCAAAAGTCCTCAGCCAACCGCATCTGTAAGACGCATCAATGCAGTAACGGTGCAAACGTCTCGCTACGACAAGACGCAATATCAATGTTTGATAAGCACCGAGGCAGTAGCTCGCGTCCGCTTCCGCTACCTCATATTGCATCGACACAGTTCGAGTTGACTTTGGAATAAACAAATATTATTAAACACGACGTATCATAGAGCCGAAGCTCTAAGACATGGTTCTGAGTATTTCGATATCACCCAAGTGCTATCTAACACTCTTACCGAACCAGAGCATAATCAAGTAGTTACTCAAATAACCACCAACTACAGCCGGCTGGTATCTCACCTCCTCCACCATGATGCTATAAGTTAATTTTGTGATGCACCACTTTACACAAATCCATATACTTTATAAATTTTATTTGAACTATTTAATACTTGATATATTTGTTTAGAATCATTAATTTTATTTTTATAAATTAATGATTCCCGTTACACTGTGTTTATGAAGTCACCAATCCGCATTGGGACCGCGCGGTGACTAAGGCCCATCGCCCTCATATTGAGGGTGGGCCTGTGCCCCAGCAGTAGGGACGTAAATTGGCTGTTATTGATAAAAAATAAATAGTTTTTTTTATTTGGCTAAGGCCTTAAAGTTGGATATTGTGGAAATCTGAACTATTTTTGAATACAAGTTCCTCGGCAGAAGCGACACGACGGAAACAACTGGCAATGTCAACGCTGTGGTTGGAGAGGAGGCTTGGCAATGTACCACCCGTTTGTTGTTGGTTGAAACGCGTTCGTTATGGAAACTTCCCCTTGAAGAATGAACCGCGTGGAAGACCATTCACACAGGCTGAATTGAAAAGATGGTACGAGTAGAAGCCGATCCGAATATTGCCTAACTCCAATAGACCTCTATTTTTTTCGTAATTTGATCATGATAAAAAAAATTTCTTCCTGGACTGCAGTACAAAATGCTTTCACACATTTTGTCAAATATCCTCAAAGTTCTATCGTAAAAGCATAAATGAACTTCCGTTTTGATGGTAGCCCTGTTTATTTACACTATTTGTTGAGGGTAAATACTTTGATTCGATAAATATGTTACACCTTATTATTTACATTTACTTGCATTATATTCAGCGGTTGAGTAGAAACTTACTGTAATTTTAGAATATCGTGGGTAACCCAAACGGAAGGGTTCTCTCATCTTTCTTTCGCTTATTTGACAATGGGCTACCCGCGCAGGTGCGGCCCACGCGTTGCGAGGGGTCTCGACCCTTGTTACCTTTTTGCTTCACGATCAGATGAATCATATACTATTTTTATAAAAAACAGATGTACTCTAACACCGTTACATATACTAGAAATAAGTAGATCCGTAGAAGAACCGAGGTCATACACAGCTCTCGAACTTAGCCTACTGTCAGACAGCCCCCCACGTGGCGGACACACGTGGCGGTCTGGTGTAACATTGTACACCTCGCAAAGGATACCTCCTTAACATGAAAAGTTAATACGGGACAACAATAATAACTACATCTTCAGTAAGGTGGGTGCACTGACAGTTACATACATACATACACACATACACACACACACACACATACATACGTACACACATACATACACAGAATTCGAATTCTGCCCGCCGTACCGATCGGACGTCCCATGCGTCCGCTGCCAGTGCGCGATACTGTTACGCCAGCTCAGTTCGACTCGCCCGTGCTCGTGCGCGTCACAACGCCGCTCAGGCGGCCGCCATTTGCGCTCGCGTGCGCCAGTGCAGTGAAGTGCAGTGATCTATAGTGTACCAGAACGCGAAAACTCTGCCGGAGCCTGGTTCCGGCACTGTAAGTAGCTTTTCTTTAATCGCCTCAGAGGCGAGGTTATTACATAGAGTCTGTCGCATTAGGCGACGGCTAGGTCCCCTGCTCGAATAGGTACACAACCCCCCGCCGCACGGCGGTGCGGCTGCTCAACAAAATGGCGTCCGTGCAAATGGACGCCTTACTCACCCAATTTGCGTGCTTTGCACGCAAACAGTTCCCCGAGGCCTGGGAACAATTCACCAAGTCGGCCTCTACCCTTCCCACGCGTTCCGTGAACTTTGACACGGACAGCCCGGCATCTCCGGACCCGACCCCCGCGACTCGAGCGCTTAACAAGGCGAAAGCCCCCGTGGCGGGGCCTTCCAAGCCCGAGCTGCCCGCCTCCTCCGAATCAGACTCGGAGGGCACCGCTAGCGGCAGCGACATGGAGGTGGACCGTCCAAACTCCAAGACCACCGACGAAGAGGGCTTCACCCTCTACGTCAAGAAGCGCAAACGCGCTTCTAAGCGGCCCTCCGAGTCAAACTCGGACCGCTCCTCGCCGACCAGCACGCCAGCAAAAAAGGCTGCGCCTCTCGCGCAACCCCCCAGCACTTCGGCCCCGCCCGAAAAACGCGGCCCGAAGCCGCCTCCCCCGATTGTCCTCCAGGACAAAACAAGATGGAACGATGTTTCCAGGTGGTTCGTGGACCACAAAATTGCATGCCCCAAAGCGCAGAACACCGCGCAGGACATCCGCATCAACCTAGCAACGGTTGACGACTTCCGGGCTGCCACCAGGCACCTGCGGAACGCCGGACTCGGCTTCCACACCTTCGCTCTTCCCGAGGAGAAGCATCTCCGCGTTGTCATACGCGGAATCCCAACGGAGATCGACATCTCCGAGGTCGTCGACGACCTCAAAAAACAAAACTTCCCTGTGCTGGAAGCCCGTCGCATGACTAGCATGCGAACAAAGACCGCACTCCCACTCATCCTGACAAGTCTCGAACTCTCTCCGGAGGGTAAAAAGATCTTCGAGATCACCCGCCTGTGCAACCTCACCAGCGTGAGGGTAGAGGTCCCGCACAAGAAAGGCATCATCGGCCAATGCCACCGATGCCAACTTTACGGCCACTCAGCCCGTAACTGCTTCGCCCGCCCGAGGTGCGTCAAATGCACCGGGGACCACGGGACGAAGGAGTGCTCCCGCACCGTGGAAGCGACAAACCCGCCGAGCTGCGTCCTGTGCAAAACCGAGGGACACCCCGCGAATTATCGCGGGTGCACCAAAGCCTCGCGTAGGCAACCCGGGGCTGCACAACGGCGCACCACCGCCCCCACAAAGGCTGCACCGTAGCCATCTGCCTCGTCCAGGCCACCGCCCGCACAGCCAGCCGTTCCGCTGGCGGTGTCGGCGTGGAGCAAACCGCTCCTTAGGCCAAAAGCCGCCGAGGCTCCAAAAGCCGCCCCTTTGTCGGGGCCGCCGAAACCACAGGCTGCTCCCAGTCAAACACCTCCGCCTTCGGAGCTCCAGAACATTCTCGCCTACATCCAAAAGGTGAGCATTAAAGATATTCTTCTCTTAGGAGAAAAATTGAGAGCCGCGCAAATTCGCATGATAGGTTAAGGGCCTGCATCGAGCACGTCGACACACTCGCTGCGCTCGAAGAACCCTTCATGTAACCACCCCCCAGGACTCTGTCCGAGACCTTTGGTGTTCTATCTCATTCAAACGTTATGGAGATACCCAGGGTATTAGGAAGAATCAAACCCCCCTCGCTGACTGTCTCGTACTTCAACGCGAACGGCATCCGCTCTCAAAAGGAGGAAATAAGCCTGTTTCTTAGGAACCATGACGTCGGCGTCATGCTCATTCAGGAAACATTCCTCAAACCGTTTCATCGCGACCCGAAAATCGCGAACTATCATATTATCCGCCACGACAGGCTGACCGCCCCAGGAGGCGGCACACTCATCTACTTCAAGCGGGCCCTGCATTGCATCCAGCTGGTTAGCCCAACCCTCGCCAAAATAGAAGTCTCGGCGTGTAAAATCTCCCTCACCGGTCATCAACCGATCGTCCTAGCATCCGTCTATCTATCCCCGACAAAAGAAATGCGGGAAACAGACATAAGAACCCTTCTCGACCTAGGCCCGGCTGTCATCGTCGCCGCCGATCTAAACAGCAGGCATAGCACCTGGGACCCGATCATGTCAAACCGAAATGGTATAATCCTCTCCAAGCTCGCGGATAAGCTCAAGTTTAACATTGTAGCTCCGCAAACCCCGACGAGATACCCTACCGTCGCGTTTCACAACCCATCCACACTAGACATTGCGTTGTTCAATAACGTAACCGTCCCACTGCATTCGATCAAGACCATAGACGATCTCAGATCCGACCACCGCCCGGTTCTTATGAAGCTGAGCCGGCCCGCTGGTGAGGTCCCTCTGACCAAAACCATCGTCAACTGGCGCAGCCTCGAGGTCAAACTCAAGGCCGCGAACCCCCAGCACCTAGACGGAATCCCTGATACGATCGACTCGCTCGGCGCTGCAAACCGAGCGATCGACTCGTTAACGAATCATATCGCCACAGCCGTCGAGGAATCGTCGAGAACGGTGCCCAAGTCGGACTACCTGCTCGGGTCCTTCCCGGCGGACATTCATCGGCTGATAAGAGCGAAAAACGCCACAATGAGACTCTATTCACGATACAGCTCCGAGGAGCTCAGGATAAAACTGCGCCGCCTTCAAAGGCTGGTAAACTGTTAAACACGGGTGCGCAACGACCGCACGTGCGCACAGAACGACGCGCCTCGCATTTTTCACCAATTTTTCACGTGAATCTACCCTCAGTTCCGTTTTTCTGTTTTTGGGTTAAAAATGCTACGGAAGTTCATTATTGTTTAATAATCAGTTTCCAAAGTTTTTCCCCGTATTTCTGACTACAGGAATAAAATGAGTCTACAAACGTCTCCCACTACATTGAGTTACGCCACCGTCGCTCAAAATACAATGTTTCCGAAAAAAGATCAAGCTGTTGTCATCGATGCCCTGGAAAACATTCAAATTAAAGACTATGCACTAGCATTAGGAAAAATAATCGATCCAGCACAAATTCGATTCCTATCCAGAATATCTAACAACCGCATTTGTGTATATTTAGCATCAAAATTGATAGCGGATGACATTATTGATAACAAAAAATTTATAACCATTCAAGGGCATAAACTTAGTGTTCGCTCACTCGTTAACAGAAACAAACGTATTATTCTCTCGAACGTATGTCCGATTATACCACATTCGGAAATAGAGATAAAATTACAAGAAATAGGAATTAAACCAAAGTCGTCAATATCATTTCTGCGTGCGGGGCTAAACGATTCAGGATATAGCCATATATTAAGTTTCCGTCGGCAGGTGTATATAACACCTGAAGATTTTAGTCGCCTACCTGAAAGGATGTCTATGGAATATGATGAGACCAATTATTGGATCTATCTATCTTCTGATACTATGATGTGCTTTCTGTGCAAAAAAGAGGGTCACATAGCCTCCAAATGTACAGAAAATATTGTTTTAAACACCTCTGACGTAATAGAAGAAAAGACACTGCTCAATACTGAAGCGTGTACATTTAAACGTCCTCATCCGCCAACTGATTCATCTACATCGGAACTTACGCAGGAACCAATGGAGGAGACCACGGGTGAAATTCCTAGCGACGAGGACAGTGATACATTATCGCAAAGTTGCTCACAAGACATAGATGTAATAACTGATAAAAAGCGAAAGAAAACGACTAAAAGTGATCTTGATTCTATTAATTGGAAAGAAATAGACAGTTTTATATCCACGTCAATTAAACCATACCCTCTAAACGGAAAACAAGTTAAAGCATACCTTGATTCTACCTACGGAATAAAAAATATCCAAGAAATTACTTATAGTTACACAGACCAAATTGACGACTTCATTGAAATGCTAAAAGATATAATTCCCAAGATATCAAGTCGAAGTGTTAAAAACAGGGTGACTCGCGTGATAAGTAAACTAAAGGTACAAGTAAAAAAATAAATAATATGCTAAAAACAAGGAATATTAATCTAAAAATTGGGCAATGGAATTGTAGAAGTCTTATTCCTAAACTAAACGAATTAGAATCGTATTTAAGTCAAGAAAAAATTAACATTTGTGTTTGTTCGGAGACATGGCTGTCACCGGGGGTAAAAGTAAATATACCTGGCTATTATTGCTTAAGGGTGGATAGGCAGGATAACTACGGAGGCGTTGCCATTTTTATACATAATTCGATTAAATCAAAATTGATCACTACAGCTGTACCGAACTGCCGGCTAGAACATCTTTGTATTCAGTTGGTTAATTTTAGTAAAATCAAATATATAGTAGCAGTGTATTCTCCGCAAAATTTTAATGTAGGTAGACGAGACTATGAGTCTCTATTTAGCTTTTGTGGCCGTAATACCTTAATTACAGGTGACTTTAATGGACACCACAGGGCATGGTCCTCTAAAACGGATACTCGTGGGTGTTTACTTGCAGAGACAAGTATAGATAACAACTTCATATATTTGAATAATGGTGATCCCACCCGCTTTGCAATGCTTAATGGAGTATCAGTACTTTCCGCACCAGACATTACTTTTGCAAGCACAGATATAGCTGTGCACTTAGATTGGTCAGTGTCCAACGAATGCTTAGGTAGTGATCATCGCCTGGCTTTAATCCAAATTCAGGACAGTTGTCAATGTGTTTACGTAAATAACAAACGAAATATTAAAAAAGCCAATTGGGCCATGTTCAAACAGGAGGTAAGTAAGAATTGCGTAGATTTTACTCTAAATAAAGATTTACAAGACTGTTATGATAGACTTCTCCTAGCCATAAATAAGGCAGCCGATGAAGCTATACCTTATTCTAAATTCCCAGAAAATCAACATCCTAAATTCATTCCAAAAAGTTGGTGGAACCAAGATTTATCCCGAATTGTAGCAGAAAGGAGGTTGGCTCTTAAAAAGTTTCGCAAAAATCGTACAAATGAAAATTTTATTACTTTGCAAAATTAAATCAAAGAAGCCAGGCGAATGATCAAATCAGCTAAAAGAGAATCATGGCAACAGTTTTGTAATAATATAGATTCAAATACTTCTAATACAGTTTTATGGAATAAAATGAGATGGATCAAAGGCCAAAAAGGTGTAAACAAGCAGGATCTTTTGCAGGACGTAGATGCTGAAAGTTTTCTTTCCGACCTAGCCCCGGACTGTGTTAGCCTTCAGCCCTGTCAAGACAATAAGTCAGATATAGTAATGCACCGATTCACATTATCCGAGCTTAACGCAGTTCTTAAAGAAAAAGACACATCGGCAGGCTTAGATACTATAGTATACTCTATGATTTTTAACTTACCCACAGAAACTAAAATGATACTGTTGCATGTATACAATCTCATATATATGTACGGTACGGGTCAGTTCCACATCAGTGGCGTAAAATAAAAATCATTGCTATCCCTAAACAAAATAATAACGTTCGTAAATTTCGCCCAATATCTCTTTTAAATTGTATTTGCAAAGTTTTTAATCTCATGGTTACAAAACGAGTCGAGTTCTTTTTTGAAAGTAAAGGATTATTTAATGATTAATTACACTTTGGGTTTCCGTCGCGGCTTCTCGAGTGTTGATAACTTGTCACGCTTCGTAATTGACGCTGAAATAGCTCTAACTAATAAAGAATACATGCTCTGTAGTTTTTGTGATATAACTAATGCCTATAACAATATATCCATTGCATGTCTTTACGACTGTTTAATTAATTTCGGTTTTGACTCATATTTGTGTGTATATAATATATTTATGAATTTCTGAGAGAGCGGCACCTGTTATTATTCCTCCAATCAGGTGAGTGTTTAACAAGAGTATGTAGGCAAGGTCTCTGTCAGGGGGACCCCATGTCTCCGATATTAGTTAATATTATAACAATAAACATAACCAATAGATTACCTTTAATCAGAATATCGCAATATGCTGATGACTTTGCTTTCTATTGCACAAATAAAGATATTAGTTATTGTGTAAATGTTATGGAAAAAGCTCTTAACGAGTTCTATATACTTTTACAACAAATTGGTTTAGACCTGTCCTATAACAAAACTAAGGTATGCATTATTACTCGTAAATATCGGATTCCTCCCGTATGTATTAAGATAAATAATATAACATTAGATATTGTAAAATGTATAAGATTTCTTGGAATGTGGATAGATAGTCGACTCAATTGGTCTAAACACATTAATGAATTAAATAGCAAGTGCGTACCATATATAAGTATATTCAGATATTTAAGCAATTCTGGCATTCATCCTGTTCAATTGAGACGATTATATAATGCTTTGATCCAAAATAGGTTAGAGTACGTCTGTTTTCTTTATGGAAATGCAAGTGCAGGTCTATTAAAAAAGATGGACCTTATTCAAAATCAAGGATTACGTATTTGTGGTGGTTTTATAAGATCTACTCCTGTACATGTGATGCAATCAGAATGGAATATTTTACCACTAGAATTAAGAAGACAATACTTATGCCATAAATACATGTTAAAAGTTTGGTCGAGGTCGAAGGATTATTTACTGGAACGTTTGTCTATTTTTTCGAAATTGTTATCCGAGGAAAGACAATATTGGCGAAGAAATAGTAAAGTGATGATGGTCAATACATATGATGGTACTAAGAAATATAATGTATCTCAGTCTCAGATGTCAACACTATATCAATTACCTTTTCTTGTAACAGAACTGCCACTTGCAGATATAATATCTACCAAAGTAAAAACCATAACTACCGCTAAAAAAATTACCAGTCCAAATGAGTATCACAACGCTGTTAAATCAATGCTTTCATTTGAATATCAGAAGTTTGTTCAAATTTATACTGACGCCTCTAAGGATAGTGTTAATTCAGGATGTTCCTTTTACGATCAGAAGACCTCCTTTAAAGCCAAATTCAACATAGATAATAAGCTGATTCCTATTATGGGCTTAGAGTTACGTGCAATACTAGAAGCTCTTTGTTACGCCGAATCCTGCGGATATAATCGAATACTTATACTTACCGCCTCGGTATCATCATTACACCATCTGTTAAAATGCAATAAGGGTTACTTTGGTAGACGTGAAGCTTTCACCATTATTAAATATATTTGGAATTTAATACGTAACGGTGTTCAAGTTAGAATACAATGGCTTCCTTCACATGTAGGAATAGAAGGTAACGAGGTGGCTGATACAATTGCAAAACAAGCCTTAAGTGAAGGTGTAGAATTAAGGGCACCTCCTCATCACACTGACTATCTGGGACAAGTTGCAAAAGCTATTATTGATGTTTGGAAAACGTGGTTTAACAAAATTTCTAAAGAAAAAGGGATATGGTGCAAGACGCTTATGTCCGAGCCACTTAAAATCCCGTGCTTCTACAAATGTAATCTTAACCGTAGAGAACTTATTATCTGTACGAGAGTGCGCTCCGGACACGTCCCACTCAATGTGTACAAATATTTAATGGGCAAAAGAAATAATCCTTATTGCGATACATGCCAAAATGTTAAAGAAGATTTATATCATACTTAAATGGAGTGCGAGCGGAACGGAGCAGAGCGAGCAAATGTTATTAGTGATACTGGATGCAGTAGACAAGATTTATTTTTTGTTTTTCACAGAGTATTTATAATAGTTCACAGTTTACATGTTATAATAGTAAAAGAATCTTTAGTTTTCTTGTTAATAGCTTCTTTAAGGTTAATGTTTAATTGTATAGTAGCCGGCTTAACCTAAATGGTGTATGGCTTAAAATAGAATTAAAAAAAAAAAAAAAAAAGCTGGTAAAAGAGCGCATATCCGAACTCAGATCCGACAGATGGGACAATCTGCTTTGCGACTTGGAGCCTTCGAGCGCCAACTTTTGGCGTCTGGCCCGCAGTCTCAAAGCGGAGAACATAGCCCGCATGCCTCCCCTTGTAATGAGCGATGGTTCCTCCCTTGCGTTGGAGGATGCCGAAAAAGCAGATTGTCTCGCCGACAGTCTAGAGAGCCAGTGCACTCCCTCTACCGCACCAGTGGACCCCGATCACCTCAAGTTGGTCGAGGACGAGGTGCGCCGCAGGGCAGCCCTCCCACCAGAAGGTCCCCCTCTAAAACCGGTTTCCACCGGTGAGGTCGTTGACATCATAAAGAGGCTGAAAACCAGATCAGCCCCGGGATTCGACAACATCTCCAACAGAGTTGTGAAAAGTCTCCCGCCCCCGATCGTCGGTCTGCTAGTGGCCATATTCAACGCCCTACTAGCCGACTGCTCCTTCCCAGACGCCTGGAAAGAGGCCGTAGTGATAGGTATTCCGAAGCCCGGAAAGCCGAGGAACCTACCCAACAGCTACCGTCCGATCAGCCTACTGAACACCTTGGGCAAACTGTACGAGCGCATCATTCTAGAGCGTCTGCGCCATTTCACCGCAGAGAACAACCTCCTCCCCGACGAACTGTTCGGATTCAGGAGCATCCACTCTTGCGTTCATCAAGTGCACCGACTGACCGAGCACATTTTGGCCGGTCTCGAGCACAGACAAACGATCGACACCTGCGCCGTCCTATTCGACGTCGCGAAGGCGTTCGACAAAGTCTGGCACGAAGGCTTGATATTCAAGCTTTACTCTCACAAAGTGCCAGACCGTCTAGTCACCGTCATTCGAGACTACCTCTCGAATCGCTCCTTCCGCTTTCGCGTCGAGTACGCTCTCTCCTCGCCCCGGCAGATTAAAGCCGGCTTCCCTCAAGGCTCTTCCCTCTCTCCGCTACTCTTCTCGCTCTACACGAGCGACATACCCAGAGACCCTTTTGTCAAGATGGCCCTTTTCGCGGACGACACCACTCTTTATCACTCCGGCAGAGCCCCGGGTCTTATAACGATGCGCCTGCAGAACGCGACCACCCGCCTAGGCGAGTGGTTCCGGACGTGGCGAATCGACGTAAACCCGGAGAAAAGTGAAGCCATTCACTTCACCCACCGAAAGTCATCAACCCTTCTCAAGAAGGCGACAAAAAGCGGCCATAAACTCGGCCAGATCTCCCTTTTCGGCCAGTCCATCCCATGGAGGAACTCGGTCAAATACCTCGGCGTCACGCACGACGCCAGACTCAATTTTATCGCCCACATCCGCGAGGCGAGAAAGAAAGCGGCCCAAGTACTGGGTAAGCTATACCCCCTGCTGTGTAAGAAGAGCAAGCTCTCTCTCAGATACAAGCTTCACCTTTACAAGGTATGCGTAAGACCTATAATGTCTTACGCAAGCGTTGTCTTCGCCCATTCGTCCGAAGACCGTCTCAAACCTCTACAGACTCTCCAGAACCGTTTCACCCGCACCGCGACTGGTGCCGAATGGTACCAGCGCAACGTGGACATCCACAGCCACCTTAAACTCCCAACAATCAAGGAGCACTTCAGAGAGTGCTCCGTGACCTACTTCGCCAAGGCGGCAACCCATCCTAACCCTCTGGTGGCCAGCGCGGCCAACTACGCGTTACCTCCGAATCCCAGGACGAAAAAGCGCAGACCGCGGCACGCGCTTATTCCGACATCCCAAGGGGTCCCGCAAACCAGACACACGCCCACAGTCACCGACAACACCGACGTCACCACACACACTTCGGACACTACCAACACGCTCCGAATATCAGCATCACGCCGCCCTCGCTTCAGAACGCGGCGCCGCAGCTACTCACACACCGCGTACACTAAGTATTATACACCCGCGATCGTGGGCGGTCCTCGCCGCCCAGAGATTCCGATACAGGCGAAGGTAGTCGGGGAACGGGCCCGCGCCCGGCCTCGACGACCGAGTAGAATCGCCAGATAAAGCACAACAAGAACCAGACACACACAATATACAGAATCATCCGCCAGACAGCTACATCCCGCGTAGCGCATTTTAGTTTTTAGAAACTTCAGGCCGTGGCTCCGGGTCCACGAGCCCAGTGTCAGATGAGCTGTAAGAGCCGCTGTGGCTTCCAGCCCGATCTAAATCAAGAATTTAGTACATACACACATACACACATACACGCATATATACACACATAAATACATACATACACACATACATACAGTAAACAGTAGTATAGTATTCTTCACCTCCATCGCAATCTTGTGCACACATCAACGCAATGACAATCTTACAAACCCTTTGCATACAACCCTTGCTTTATTCGTAGCAGCTGCTCCTCGAATCACGGAGCTCAATCGTAGCCGCGTACGTAGCACGGCGCGTAGGCCGCTACGTAATGCAAACTTGCTATTTCCGTAGCTGCGTCTGTAGCGGATTGTGAATGTATATGAACATTTATGTAATATATTAGGGGGACCGGAAAGTAATGTCGTTTTCTTACGCTAAATACAAACACATACATTTTTAACGAGTCTTTATTTTTAATCAATGATGTATTCCCCATCATTGTCAATAACCTTTTGCCATCTAGTGAGTAAATTTTCAATCCCTGATCGATAAAAATTAATTGGTTTTTCGGCAAAATATCTAGAGATGGCATTTTGGATATCATCCAAATTTGCAAATGTTTTGCCACTTAAAAAGTGTTGCAGCGCTCGGAATAAGTGGAAATCCGATGGTGCAACATCGGGCGAATATGGTGGATGAGGCAGCACCTCCCACCCCAATTCATTAATTATTTTCTAGAGTTCGCCTTGCGCAGTGCGGTCTTGCATTGTCATGTTGGAGAATGACGCCTTTTCGGTTGACAATCGCTGGCCACTTTTCAATTAAAGATTGATTGACTCGCTGCAATTGTTCGCTGTAGAGGTCTGCAGTAACAGTTTCTCCAGGTTTCAGTAATTCAAAATGAACAATGCCGCGAATACTCCACCAAACACACAAAAGCGCTTTTTTGGGGTGTAAACCTGGCTTAGCAGTACTCCGAGGGATTTCATTTGGAGAGAGCCACTGCCTTTTGCGTTTTGGGTTATCATACAGGACCCATTTCTCATCTCCTGTGATCAAGCGATCAAAAAACGCTTCTGTGTTGTGTCGTTGAAGCAATAAGTTGCATGTGATTGATCGGTTAGCCTTATTCTGTTCGGACAGATTATGCGGGACCCAAACACCTGCTCTGCTTACTTTTCCAATCTGCTTCAAATGTTCTTGGATGGTCGACCAAGGTTTGTTGAGACTGTTTGACAATTCCTCGATCGTCTGACACGGATTTGCTTCCACTTCCGCCCTTAACACGTCGTTGTCTAACGCTGATGGTCTTCCTGATCGATACGAGTCGGAAAGATCAAAATTACCCGATTTGAACTTGGAAAACCACCTTTGGCACATCATTTACGAATGTCCAGTGCATTTGGATAAACATCGCAAATGTTTTTGGTAGCAACTGTTGCGTTATTTCCCTTGCGAAACTCAAAGAGCATGCAATGCCGGATGTGTACCTCTTCTGGTATTTGGCTGGCCATTTTACCCAAAATTACAAAAAAAAATTGTAATTCAATTGTCTATAAGTAAAGAAATCACTATAACCTCACAATGTCTTTGGTACGCCTCTGAACAAAACAATGAGCTGACAAATGACAATCAAGTATTGGCATGCGCAGAAACGACATTACTTTCCGGTCCCCCTATTATATACGTATCTACCTAGTCCGGCCGTAAGTTAAGTATCGTTGTTACAAATGAAATACAAATTGTTATTTAATGAAGTAATGTAATATTATTAAGATGTAATATCCACATATTTATACACCACAGCAAAAAAATAAAACAAAATTCTATTCGAAATGGCCACCTTTGGTTTTATATACAGGCCTTTAATCTGTTTGGCCACGTGTCTATGGATTTACGCACTGTCTCTAAGGGAAGTCTCCACCACCGCCACCACCACAGCCACCGTCACGGCTTACTCCAAACATTTTTTAATAGACCCAATGTCGCCGTATCGTTTAGAGCCTCAGCAGGCCATGTTATCTAAAACTGACCATAATTTGAAGTCGAAAGGATTGAGGTCTGGGCTAGATGAGGGCTTTATAAAGTCCGGAACGTTAGTGTTACGCCATGCTTGGGTAGTTCGTGCCTTGTGACCAAGTGTAAAGTTCTGCTGGAAAGTCCACGGTATATTTTTAAAAAGTGTATTTCTTGGAGATTTCACAACGTGCTCCAAGACTGTATCTCGATACACTTTAGCAGAAGTTTTAGCTCTTTTTTCACAAAAAAGTAGTTGTGAAGTGGCTCCTTGATAAGACAGGCCCCACCAAACCATCACTGACGACCTTTCCGACCACTTGAGTAGCTTCTTTAAAACTATGAGCGTACACTTTATCGTTTTGTTTATTGTAGTGTTCTTCTATCGTGAAAATTTTTCATCGGTAGAGGATATTTCTGTGCCTGTTGTATTGCAACAGAAGGTTTGTTCGTTTTGATCAATCCACTCCATCCATCTTTAATTGTTAAGATTGATTTAGGGTATGTCCTGTGTACCGATGATAAGCACCGAGCTTCAGGTCTTTTTTATAATACGCGACGGAGTCCTGGCGGGAATCTTCATTTATATCGATAAGATTTTTCGCTTCCTAATTGGGGGTTTCGATGAATTCTGGCTTTAACGGCATTAACAGCCTTTGTAGTTCTAACAGCTAGCTGATAGCAGGCTCTTGGAGTGTGTGGAGTATGAGCGACCGGACCGGCTCACAATGAAGTAAAGTAATACATGTGTTCCAAATTAAAAATAATTAAAAAGTTGAACAAAAGTAGTTTTTCTGTTAACAGTATTTACTGTTTAGCCGGACGGGCCTGCATAGACGGAAGCAAGTAACAGATAACGCAACGCGGCGCAGCGCAGTGGGAAACGAGCGGAAGTAGCGAAGTCGGTATTGCAAATTGTAAATTGATAGAAACCGATACGAAAAGAGTTCAAATAATTGAATTTACGGGAGAGGGGCCGCGGAGCCCGACGCGCTGCTGCGGCGCACCGCCGGCGCCCTGTTTCAATGGACCACTCTCCCCGACCGCACCCCCACCGCGGCGTGTCAACTTCACTTCCAGTGTAATTGGAGCGAAAGGCTCCTCCATCAGATTAGATAGAAAATTGAAAAAAATTTAAATGCTTCTCAGTGAAGTGGAACCTGTACCTTTGAGAAGTTGATTAAATGAGGCAGCCGGGGCGGTGCGGCGCGGGGCTGCGAGTGCGGGTGCGCACGGGTCCAGCCATACAACCCTGTCTCCACACAACACTACACAATCAACTATTCTCCGCGAGCGGAGGCGCGGCGCACCGCGCGCGCCCCGCGCACCCCACGCACCCCACGCACCGCCGCGCGACAGCCGCTCCGCTCCGTCGAGTTGATTTGTATTCAAATGAAGTAGATCTTGTTTACGTACTTATTGAATAAATTTTCCGAATCGGTTGCCATTTATAGATAGCGGCGGCAAGCGGCGGCAAGCGGAGGTGCGGCGGTGCGGCGGGTACCGCGCTGCCTGCTCCTCTGCCCCAGGAGCCGTGCGGCCGGAAGATAACATTCACGAGCTATATCGCACCGATCGCCCCCGTACGAGCCCGTTTGTCCCTTTACGCCTCCGCCCCCCTCGCCCCCTCGCTGCTGTCACCTCACCAATCATCTGATTTGTGATTTTTTTTTCTTTTTATACGTCGCTGTATTCGACCACAAGACGAACGGATTCCTCGTCACCTCCTAACGGTGCCGGTAACATATCAAAACTGATATCCCGCTAAAGCATTAACCTCCCCAGCTGGCGCCGCGCTCGGGCCTAGACACCGCGACACTTGTTGTGGAGTGCGCTGTAGCTCCCCCCACCCGGCCATCCGGCCATCCGGCGCCGCCGCCCGTCAACTTTAATCTAGTGGCGCGGGCCGGCGCGGGCTTCACCGCCACCTGTCGCCGGCTCGTTAACGTCGCCTTTATTGCAAAACTTGTCGGCGGGGGCGCGCCTCTCCCCCACCCCACCCCCGGTAGCCGCACCCCGAACCCCACCGCCACCTCGCCCGCCGCGCACGCGACACCTAGCTAGGCGACAATCCCGGCGTCCGTTTACATTTGACACGACATTTCCGGTCACGTTCCTGTCGCTGCCAGCCCGTAAAGTTCTGTGACAAAACTGTCACTCGGTATCGAGTGACGTAGCGTCGCCCGCGACGCGCTCTCATATAAATCTGGTATATTTGTTATAAAGCTAGTGTCGTCAATGTCTGACGTGTGCCGTTACATTTGAAATGAAGCAAGTCCAGACGTGACGCCTCCGCAACGACATCCGGCTCGGAGGGCGCGTTCGGCGCCGCGACCAGCTGACATGGTGAGCGGCTGCGGCTGCGGCGGCGGCGGCGGCGGCGGCGGCGACTAGGGCGCAGGCGGGGGTCGGAGTTGGGAAGGCGCGCGTCACGTCTCTCATTAAACCTGTTACTTAGTAATCACGCTTTTACATTCAAATACAACATTTTACTCAATTAATTACACATAAAGAGATGATGGGGGTGGCGGCGCGGCGGCGCGGCGAGGGTGGGGCGGAGCTGTGCCACGCGAACACACTCGGCTCAGTTCACGAAGTTACGATCCCCCGCCGACACCCGCCGCGCCGGATGTACCCCTGTTCAGGTTTGGGTGGGCCAACGTATTCACTTCAATCACGTATGCTGTGCATGACGCATCAGTGCCTCGGCCATGACCCATGTATCACTTGAATATAACATTGTCAAATTCATCAGCCGATCGACGTCCACTGCTGGACATATTCCTCCGCCAAAAGATCCTTCACATCGATAAGTCCCGCGTTGCTTGTATCCAGTAGGTTCCCACATATAATTTTATAAAAATAGCGCGCTACCACCGGCCCACCAGCCTCCGGCAGCCAGCCTACGACAACCAGCCTACGACAACCAGCCTACGACAACCAGCCTACGACAACCAGCCTCCGACAACAGGGACCCACCGGCAGCGAGAGAGTTTCTCGCAACATGAAGTCTGCAGACAGCTTTATATCATCAGCACAAACACAAACACAAACAGGCTCAGCTCGCACGGACCGCACCACGAGCGCAGCCGGGGCCCAGTGGAATATGATTTTCATTTTGGATGTAACAAAGGATCCGGTTACGGCTTCGTAACAGCCCGCGGCCCGGAGCCGAACGTTATCTTTTCACCTCTAGCGCTCCGTGCCGATTTGTGTAACCGACTTTCAAACAATGCCCAAGGTGTGCGCGTGCGCGTGCGCGTGCGCGAGCGCGTGCCGAGGCAAGTGGCCGGTGACCGGTGACCAGAGACAGAGACCAGTGACCATGCAGTAAACATTTGCATTGAGCAGTTGCTACTTCAGTCGCGGCGAGCGCAGCCAGTGCTGGCGTGACGGCCGCGTCACGCTGCGGCTGTACTGGCGCCAAATATTAAAAAAAATAAAGTGTTTCTTCTTCACAACGATACACACCTGCAGGCTGGCTGCAAGGTGCTGCTTGCTGCCGGGTGCTACTTGCTGCCGGGTGCTGCTTGCTGCCGGGTGCTGCTTGCTGCCGGGTGCTGCTTGCTGCCGGGTGCTGCTTGCTGGTTGCTGCTTCGTTACATTCCGAAATCTAAACACTCCGTTTGCCTCAGTCGTAAACAAACCGATCTGTTGCATTGACCTGATTGACCTGCGCCCGTGGCTCCCCCTCCCCAAGGGGGAGCCACGAGCCACGTGCGGGGGTACCGCACTCACAACCACCACCTATTGGAATTTCATTTTTAAAATATGATTAAAAGCGGTACGCCGACGTTATATTGGTGCTACGAATATGCTGCAGCGGTACTGCGGGGCGCTAAGATGGTGCCACGGCAAGCAGTGCCTCCCCCCCCACGCGATAAAATTGAATTAGTCCCCGCAGTGTGCGCGGTGGGCGGGTGCGGTGCGTGTGCGGTGCGTGTGCGGCGCGGGTGCGGCTCGGGTGCGGCACGGCAGGCGGAGCCAGGCGGTGGGGAGCTCGAGACAGATTTCTTACTCTAAGTTCCTTATGGAACGGGGGACGCGCGGAATCGCGGGAAGAATCCCGAATAATTATATACTCGCGCTGCGCACCGCGTGCACACCGCGCACCGCGCACACACCGCGCACCGCGCACCGCGCAAGCACCGCACACCGCGCACACACCGCGCACCGCGCGCACACCGCGCTCCGCGCACCGCGCACGAACCGCACATCGCGCACGCACCGCACACCGCGCACACACCGCGCACCGCGCACCGCACACGAACCGCGCACCGCGCACCCCGCGCACACACCGCGCACCGCGCACCGCGCACCGCGCACCGCACACGCACCGCGCACCGCGCAAACACCACACACCGCGCACCGCGCGCACACCGCGCTCCGCGCACCGCACACGCACCGCGCACCGCGCACCCCGCGCACACACCGCGCACCGCGCACCGCGCAAGCACCGCACACCGCGCACACACCGCGCACCGCGCAAGCACCGCACACCGCGCACACACCGCGCACCGCGCGCACACCGCGCTCCGCGCACCGCACACGCACCGCGCACCGCGCACCCCGCGCACACACCGCGCACCGCGCAAGCACCGCACACCGCGCACACACCGCGCACCGCGCACGAACCGCACATCGCGCACGCACCGCACACCGCGCACACACCGCGCACCGCGCACCGCACACGAACCGCACATCGCGCACGCACCGCACACCGCGCACACACCGCGCACCGCGCACCGCACACGCACCGCGCACCGCGCACCCCGCGCACACACCGCGCACCGCGCACCGCGCACCGCGCACCGCGCACCGCGCACCGCGCACCGCACACGCACCGCGCACCGCGCACCCCGCGCACACACCGCGCACCGCGCACCCCGCGCACACACCGCGCACCGCGCGCACACCGCGCACCGCGCGCACACCGCGCTCCGCGCACACACCGCGCACCGCGCACCGCGCAAGCACCGCACACCGCGCACACACCGCGCACCGCGCGCACACCGCGCTCCGCGCACCGCGCACGAACCGCACATCGCGCACGCACCGCACACCGCGCACACACCGCGCACCGCGCACCGCACACGAACCGCACATCGCGCACGCACCGCACACCGCGCACACACCGCGCACCGCGCACCGCACACACACCGCGCACCGCGCACCCCGCGCACACACCGCGCACCGCGCACCGCGCACCGCGCACCGCGCACCGCGCACCGCGCACCGCGCACCGCACACGCACCGCGCACCGCGCACCCCGCGCACACACCGCGCACCGCGCACCCCGCGCACACACCGCGCACCGCGCGCACACCGCGCACCGCGCGCACACCGCGCTCCGCGCACACACCGCGCACCGCGCACCGCGCAAGCACCGCACACCGCGCACACACCGCGCACCGCGCGCACACCGCGCTCCGCGCACCGCGCACGAACCGCACATCGCGCACGCACCGCACACCGCGCACACACCGCGCACCGCGCACCGCACACGAACCGCACATCGCGCACGCACCGCACACCGCGCACACACCGCGCACCGCGCACCGCACACGCACCGCGCACCGCGCACCCGCGCACACACCGCGCACCGCGCACCCCGCGCACCCCGCGCACACACCGCGCACACACCGCGCACCGCGCACCGCGCACCGCGCACCGCGCACCGCGCACCGCGCACCGCGCACCGCGCACCGCGCACCGCGCACCGCGCACCGCGCACCGCGCACCGCGCACCGCGCACCGCGCACCGCGCACCGCGCACCGCGCACCGCACACGCACCGCGCACCGCGCACCCCGCGCACCGCGCACCCCGCACACGCACCGCGCACCGCGCGCACACCGCGCGCGGGCGGTTGACCTTAAAAGACCGGAAGAGTAAATGAAAACATAGTTGTACAACCGAAACGTTCCCGGATCGCGGGCATCCGGCGCCGCGCCCCGCCACCGGATGTCCGCGCGGCTCGCACTGTGCTGAGCGGGGCAGGGCAGCAGAGGGGTGGGGGTGGGGGGGGGGTGGTGTAGGCCCTGAAACGTTTTTACACAAATATTTCGTACATCACAATAGGGTTATATTTCATTATCCGTACATATCCAACGTGTATATATATATTATATATAGAAGAAACATGAAAGTGCGGAAGCGAGAGAGGTGTGCCAGGATCGTAGCAGGTGGAGAGAGGTGGTCTCTGCCGCCCTTACTTCGGGGCTGACCTAGACATTGGATCTGCATCCGATTAGCAGAGCAAGGCAGAGCAGAACAGAGCAAGGCACAGCACAGCACAGCACATAGGGAGCATTTGTATATTAGAAAGGCTCCGCTTCGTTGGCAACGTTCATAAGTTTTAATCACTTGAACGTGAAGCTTAGTGTTGCGTGACAGCGTGAAGAGCGCGAATTGTATCAAACTTGCGCTGCTTCCGAGCCGGTCACGTAGCGGTCACGTGGCGGTCACGTGGCGGTCACGTCACGGTCACGTCACGGTCACGAGGCGCGATAAGCGCGCACAGCGCGGTGCGAGTGCGGCGCGCCGCCGCTCCGTTCTTTTCTCTTCTTGAGGTCACTCGCGCCTAATTATAAAGGTCATTAGATGCTGTCGTCGTGCGCCCCCTCGCCCCCCGGCCCCTCGCCCCCTTTCACCGCACCGCGCGCACCCCGCGCCGCCATCCGGCCGACGTTGAGGGTTGTTTTCCATCGGGGCGGTTTACGTGAAGTCATTTTAATTAGTGAGCACTCGAGATGGAGCAAATGATGTGGCTTTCGTGTGAGAGCGGACTGCTCGGCCTCGTCGTACACCAGCTCAGTTGGCGGAGCCACTTGCCCTGCTTTTATATTTGCGGATTTAGGTGAAAGCAGGCTCGGCACGTGATGCAGCTGCATCAGTTCCGGTGCCGGAACTGTTCTGGCAAAGGGACGCGGCCAGCTCGGCGGCGCGCCCGGCGTGCCCGGCGTGCCCGGCGGCCCGGCGTGCCCGGCGTGCCCGGCGTGACAAAATACAATCATTTATAAAAATTAATTAATGATTCAATGAGGTGAGCCGTGCGCTCCGGATGCGCTCCGCGGGCTGCGGTCCGCGCTGACTGCGTAGTTGGTGGTGATGTCAATTCCAACACTTGCACAAGTGCACTTGACTAGTACCGGTGGGGTGGCTCGTACAAGGACTAATCTTTGGGTCAGAGCACCCTTTACATCTATTATGTGTCCTGCAATGTGCGCCGACCATGCACTGTATATCTGGTTACGGCTGTATCTTGTGAGATGTCTGCTCACATCGCCATGCGCAATTTGATCACAGTTTGTGCTTACGCACCAACAATGGGCCGAGTGCTCTTCTACTGGTTCGCCAGTAAACCTTGCTGCGGACTGCGGTCCGAGGCAGTATTTGGTCGGCGCTCACCGCATACGGCGGGGTTTGTTTACTGGAAACGTATGCCATCTCCACATTTTTTTTTAAATATAAGGATGGGAATTTAAACACTTGTGTCGGGGTCTTTAAGAATTAATAAATATTGTAAACCCGTAACAAGATGTGGAGCCCTTTACAAGTGCGAAGGGATTGTAAATAAGGAAACAAACCACACAAACGGCATCAGACTATCTTAACAAATATTCATCCTTGTATATAAACCTAAAAGAACTAAATATTACTGTAAACACAACGTAGAACAAGCTCCTAATCGAGGCGATCACAAATTAATAGAAATAATTAATGGCCAAAAATGTAAAAAAGTAAGCATCGTCCTGGTCACGTTAAATATGATTACCCGGGATCCTAGAAATTGTTTAATAGTTATTTAACATTTAAATACGTTTAAAAAAAAGAGGGAGAAAGGTTACACGAACATCAGCTGATTTTGATTTAGATAGATAGATAAATAAATTATTTATTGTAGCCAAAAATGTAACACACACATATACAAACAAGAAATTTTGTTATCAACAGCATGAACTACATCAACACACAGAATAGTATAGACATGAGAGTGTGCCTGCGCGTGTGTGCGTGTGTGCGTGTGTGCTACAATGGTACAAAAGGCTGTAGCTCAGTGGATTATTCACCTGCTGGAGGTGGAACACTGATTTTCAGCTACCGCCCGCGGCGCGATCGCGATGGAGACATGTTGCTCCTATTGGTAACCATAGATCCTTATAACTGTACTTGTAATTGCAATAGATTCATGTGAATAAATATGTTGCTAATGCTAATTTAATGTTTCATTGCAGGTTTTTTTTAATAAAGTAACATGTTTCGTGCGCAGCGATCGGTTCGCTCGGAGCGTATGTAATGCTACTGATACGTTTTACTTGTCATTAGCACTAACGTCGCTCTTCGTTTGCGGAAGTAGGAGTATGTGTGCCTTGCACAGCGCTGTGGCACCCCTCCACCGTAACGCGGCGGCTTGTGGCGAGCTCGGGGGCCAGGGTGCAGGTGTGCTGCAGCAGTCAGCGGAGGCCCGCGCCGCACCGCGCTGCAAGCGTCCACCCCGCGGGGGCGCCACGTCGGCTGGTCGCGCGGGGTCTCCTGGCCCCACTTCCGCTCGCCGCCGCGCTCGGTGGAGCACCTCGTCTACGTCAAGTTTTGAGATCGCGCAACATTCCCTATTACCTTTAGAGCTCCGTCAAATCATGGAAGTAATGGAGATCTAAATAAGAGTGGACCTCAGAAGCCCCGGCGTGGCGGAGCGGTGCGGTGCGGCCCGGCCGCCGCGTTTAGCATTAAAGCCAATTAACCGGTATATCCGGTTACACGAATCCGGATGTTTTGTTTAAACGACCAGGTCGCGTGTCCAATCAATTTGAAATAAAATGTTGTCGTTCGCTTTGACTCTCGCCGCCGTCGGAAGCCGGACGTACACATGGACCGGGGCGACGGCCGCGTCCGGTCCGCTCCGCTCCGGTCCGGTCCGGCTCGAGGCGCGCCGGGGCGGAGCGACATTTTGGCGCCCTTTATTTTCCTCGAAGATTGGTCCCGCTGAGAAACGAACCCGCGTTCATTAGCACGGTGTTGTAAATCGGTTTGTTAAGGAATGTGGTCGGGCGCCGCGAGCACCGGCGGCCATGGCCGCTCACCCCCGGCAGACCCCCGCCGTCTCCTATAAATACTGCATTATGCACTCTTCCTCGTGTCGGTAAGCACTCCTAGAATAGTGGCACGATGGACGGCGGAGCGGTATTGGAAAGGTTACCTAATCATATGCCTCTTAAAGATTTATAATCTGCGCGCCCGGCGCAGGCGCGAGTGGGGCTGAGTGATGGGGGAGTCGGTGCCGGCGCGCTCGTGCATATTTAATGTACTAGCTTTTACAGATTTCTCTAATGGAAATATAGTATATTGCCGTTGCGAGCGGCGTGTCGCGACACGAGCGGCACAAGCGATACGAGCGGCACTACAGTAGCATGAGCATGAGTGCACGCCCTGCTTACGAACCCTGGGCACGTGCTGAACGTGCGGGGTTTCATATCACATTTACTTTGCGACTGAATGTTTTTTTATGAACACATCCGGTACGCTCGGGTACACCGGACAGGCCGGATACGCCCATTATGCCGGGCTTGTGAACTTCGCTCTAGTGCGTTGCGTTGCCATGGTGACAGCAAGTTCACACCTCTCCTCGAGCCCCTATTCATTGTGATGTAATGATTGATGGTTATTGAAATGTTTGTGTGCCCGTGCGTGCGCGCGTGCGCGTGCGCGTGGCGCCGTGGTCCGCCAGCGTGTCCATTAGCACAGTTAATGGTTTCCGCGTATCAATATCACGGCGGGCGCCCCCCTGCCCCACGGCCGCGTGCCCCCGCCCGCCGCCCGCACGCGTCGGCCGATTGGTATAGCCCGCACCTTAACATTGTTCACTGCTACCGGCCGGTTGTCATTCGGCGGAGTGACTGGACAAAGCGAGCGGGCGTGCGGCGTGCGGCGTGCGGCGTGCGGCGTGCGGCGTGCGGCGTGCGGCGTGCGGCGTGCGGCGTGCGGCGTGCGGCGTGCGGCGTGCGGCGTGCGGCGTGCGGCGTGCGGCGTGCGGCGTGCGGCGTGCGGCGTGCGGCGTGCGGCGTGCGGCGTGCGGCGTGCGGCGTGCGGCGTGCGGCGTGCGGCGTGCGGCGTGCGGCGTGCGGCGTGCGGCGTGCGGCGTGCGGCGTGCGGCGTGCGGCGTGCGGCGTGCGGCGTGCGACGTGCGGCGTGCGGCGTGCGGCGTGCGGCGTGCGGCGTGCGGCGTGCGGCGTGCGACGTGCGGCGTGCGGCGTGCGGCGTGCAGCGTGCGGCGTGCGGCGTGTTCAGTGCAGGTTTTTTGTGTTGTTTTGAGTTTTATTTTCTTTTTTTATTTAACCCGTCTCAAAAAAATAAACAGCGTAACTAACCTAACTAAACTTCATCATAAAAAAGAATGCAGAATCAGGCTGTCGTCCGCTGCGGCCGCGCGCGCGCCGTCACAGCACCATCACTTATAAGGCAAACGCTTGTGCGTCCCCTGAGGGCGTGCATATTTTCTCCCCAGTCTGCCCCGGCTACCCTGGCTGGCCCGTCCGGCCCGCCTGGCCCGCCTGGCCCGTCCGGCCCGTCCGGCCCGCCTGGCCCGCTTGGCCCGCCTGGCCCGCCTGGCCCATCTGGCCCGTCTGGCCCGGCTGCGAGAGTGCGCACCGAGTGCGCACGCACGCAGTCGACTCAAGTAAATGCTACAAACATTCACTCTGAACTTTATTGACAAGATTAATGGATTCTCATGGGCGGGTGCGGCGTTCGGGCGGCGGTGGGGGCGGCAGGGTGCTCGAGGGGTGAGCGGACAGGGTAGCGTTTAATGTGACAGCACGGCGGCGGCGGGCGGCGAGCGGCGAGTGGCGGGCGGCGGGTCGGGTGCGCGTCGACACCAACGTACCACGTTTCGACACCACAGCGTGCACGTGCACGTGTGCATGCGCGTGCGCGTCCGAAGGTTATGTTCGTAGATGTCATTTCGCAGGAAGCACAGGCGCCGGGGAGTGCAGCCACCGGATGCCGAGCCGGAGTCGAGTCTTTTTAATAACTTTGTAGCTGCGGCCACCATAGCTTATTGTGTTACCATCGGAACTGTTCCCAGCACGAGGGCATCGATTAGGGCAGGGGGCGCCCCCACCGACTCATCTTTACGAGTGCATGTATCTCGAGGATATTCCAAAATCATCGACGGCATGGTTTTGTGCAACGAAATATCCTACTTTTGAAGATGTTCTAAAGAACAACACGTGCAGTGACTCTAAACGTAATGCTATTACTTTATCGATCCAGTTCAGCTGCAACCGGAAGGCGGCGGGTTCCGGTCTTCGTTCAACGGAAGAAAAGGGAAGTAGCATTTTTTTCTACATTAATAAGATCGTCCGCGTGGGCAGGTTGGGGTAGGACGGTCGCAGCTGGTGACCTCCACCGGCCACCATTTAATGGGCTGCTGGAGCGAGCGGAACTGTAACAAAGTGTGCGCAATGCAACTGAATAGCAGTAATTGCTATAACATTTCGGCAGGCGCTGCTCGCCGCCTGCGCCCGTCACCGCCTCACGCTGTCGCACATATTGCTCGTAGGTTTCGCGTGTCACCTTCACGTATTGTTACGTGCGTCGGTCTATAGTCTATAGAATAGGAAGCACGCGCGCGACTCAGAATTATAAACATGTTTGTTCACGTTCAGATGAAACACTATTGTAATACCAGCTTCCCAAGGTCAAGGTCTTTCTCGGACACGGCCGTCAAAGTATTCATACCGGGCCCTTGTTTGCGGCCTCGCACCGACCAACAATTAACGCTCTCGTATTCCGGTTTGCAGGCCGTCCTAACCATTGAAATTACTAAGGTAACAAGAGCTCAACCCAGCGCGTCACGAAGCAGAGGGCACGCTGCCTCCTGACACTCAAGGATACTAGTTCCGAATCGAGTCGCCGCCGGATCGTATGTGCGGTGCATCGTGCTTAACAAATACGACGACTTACTTCCAGCGCCGAGACCTCGAAGATGACTACTTCCAGTAGGAACGCGTAGTTGATTCTCCTCGGGGAGAGTGAAAGTGCGGTGCAACACAGCTCAAGTGCTTTGAGGAGGCGGTCGACGATTGAAATGAACCACTCCAAGTTCCACTGCCGAAACACGCGACGCAGGTGTTTGCAACTCCCTACGGGTGGAGGGGGCCGGGGGCCTGCTTGTCCCGAAACACATCCACGTTCTCAACGCAAAAAGCGAATTTTAGGAGTAGGGGCGGGGAGGTTCAGCTCTTGGGGTTAGGCATCATCATACAGAAGCATCTATCGCTCATTGGATATATTGAATAACGATAAAGCCACTTGAGCTAATGAAATGCAGTCCCTGGAGCGCGTCGGGGCGGCGGCGGGGCGGCGTCGGGGCCGGGCTGGGGCGAAGGGCACGCGCTGACACCCACCGGATCCAGCAGAGAGGTGCATGAATAATTCCAACAGATAATTTGTTGTTTAAGTGGATGCCGCCGCTCCTGACACTAGAAACTAAATTTAGAATTCGGCTAAACAACAGCAGACTAAAAACCCCCTCCTAAGATTATATGGTACATGTTAGAGGAAGGTAAAAATGCAAAAGAAATTCGAAAGCAGGTGGTGGATAAGATCATAGATATGAGAGATTTGACTGGAATGACAGTAAATGACTGTTGGAATAAAATGACTGGGTGCATTAAAGGAATAGCAAGATGTGTCCTAGGCGCGACGAAGGTAAAGGAAAAGTTGATAGAAAAACTTGGTGGTGGAGTGTAGAAGTGCAAAAGGCCTTGAAGGAAAAAAAGAATGCATTTAAGAAATGGCAAGGTGAGGAAGAAAGTGAAAAAGATTTGAAAGAAAATAAAAGAGTAGCACACAAGGAGCGTAAGCAATGGGCAAAGTGAGCTATCGCGATTTCTACAGCGAAGGTACAAGAAAAGCTGTAGCAGTCTGTGGACAGCCCGCAAGGACAAAAACAACTGTTCCGGATAGCAAATGAGAGAGGAAAGAGTGTGTATATAAACGATATCAAATGTATAAAAGATGATGAAGGAAAAATATTGACGAATGATGACGATATTAAAAGACGATGGAAGGAATATTTTGGTAAACTGATGAACGACTATCTGGAGCGGACGAATATCTGGAGCGGAGTATACTCCGGCCTACACCAGGGGTCGGTATTAAGCCCGTATTTCTTCCTCCTGGTAATGGATGCACTGACATCAGACATACTGGAGGAGGCGCCCTGGTGTATGCTTTTTGCCGACGACAGCGTACTTTTCGGTGAAGAAGAACGCGAGGTGCAGAGCGGGTTGGAAAAACTGGCGAAATAAATTAGAGAAGCCTGGGCTCAAGATCAGCAGGATCAAAACTAAACATTTGTTCTGTGACTTCGGCGGTTCCACCAGCTTTTTTCCAATCGCCTTAAATGGGGTACCCCTACCAACCTGCTCCGATATCAAGTACTTAGGTTCACTCGTACAATGCGAGGGCGATATTCATCGAGATGTGAGCAGCCGAATAAATGCAGGATGGATGAAATGGCGACCGGTCACTGGGACGACTTGTGATCCACGAATGCCCCTTAAACTTAAAGGACAGATCTACAAGTCGGTCGTTAGACCTGTCCTATTGTATGGAGCTGAGTGTTGGACCACCAATGGTTCGGATGAAAGAAGATTACATATGGCCGAGATGAGAATGTTAAGATGGATGTGCGGTGTGACAAGGATGGATAAAATTAAAAATGAGTATATTAGAGGAAGTCTGAAAGTTGCTCCAGTGACAGAGGAATTGAGGAGCAAGAGGTTAGCGTGGTGCGGGCATGTTGTGCGGAGGGATGAAGGACATGTAACAAAGAAAGTAATAAGAATGGAAGTGGACGATTATAAGGCTAGAGGAAGACATAAGAAAGTGCGAATGGATTGTGTGAAATGTGACATGTGCAAGAAGTGTGTGAATTCAGATACGACGGCTGATAGAGGGAAATGGAAGAGAAGTACATACTGTGCCGACCCCACGTAGCTGGATGAAAGGGCAGGAGTAAGCAAACCAAATGGATGTCGCGGCGTGGTCACTCAGTAGGGGTTAACATTGTAGCAGTGTGAACATTTACTTAATTAGTAGTAAACATAACTTAAATTCCTGCACCGGCGGCAGGTCTCTGCTGCCGGAGGCCTAGTCTCTAGCTAGGTGCTACCGCAGCGCATATCGCAGCCGACAAATAGCACTGTGCAAACATTATTGAGCTCCGAATTGAAAGGCGCTGTAGCCAGGGAAATTACTGGGGTACGAGACTTGATAATATAAATTTGGAGTAGGGGGGAAGTAGGAAGTCACACTTACCATCAGATGCACATCCCGCTCGTATAATTGCTTAATTGTAAAAAAAATACTCGATCACGTGTAACTCGATCGATATTTGTTATGGCAATACCAGAGCACTTGCAAATTTTAAATCTGCACAAGCGACAGCGACACGCAGCGCCCGGTGCTCTGCTCCGCTCTACCTGCCTAACGCTGTTGGTTAACTTGTCGACGCGCACTGATGCGCACTGACGCGCGCTCACGGCTGCGGGCGGCCCCCGGCGTGCGCGTCGCGGCCTCCGGACCATCGCTTGCAACAGGCTCTGTTCCCCCGGCGCGCTGTTTGTGTATACTAACGCGGTAGTTACCGGTGACACGCAGCGCCGGTGCTCTGCTCCGCTCTACCTGCCTAACGCTGTTGGTTAACTTGTCGACGCGCACTGATGCGCACTGACGCGCGCTCACGGCTGCGGGCGGCCCCCGGCGTGCGCGTCGCGGCCTCCGGACCATCGCTTGCAACAGGCTCTGTTCCCCCGGCGCGCTGTTTGTGTATACTAACGCGGTAGTTACCGGTGACACGCAGCGCCGGTGCTCTGCTCCGCTCTACCTGCCTAACGCTGTTGGTTAACTTGTCGACGCGCACTGATGCGCACTGACGCGCGCTCACGGCTGCGGGCGGCCCCCGGCGTGCGCGTCGCGGCCTCCGGACCATCGCTTGCAACAGGCTCTGTTCCCCCGGCGCGCTGTTTGTGTATACTAACGCGGTAGTTACCGGTGACACGCAGCGCCGGTGCTCTGCTCCGCTCTACCTGCCTAACGCTGTTGGTTAACTTGTCGACGCGCACTGATGCGCACTGACGCGCGCTCACGGCTGCGGGCGGCCCCCGGCGTGCGCGTCGCGGCCTCCGGACCATCGCTTGCAACAGGCTCTGTTCCCCCGGCGCGCTGTTTGTGTATACTAACGCGGTAGTTACCGGTGACACGCAGCGCCGGTGCTCTGCTCCGCTCTACCTGCCTAACGCTGTTGGTTAACTTGTCGACGCGCACTGATGCGCACTGACGCGCGCTCACGGCTGCGGGCGGCCCCCGGCGTGCGCGTCGCGGCCTCCGGACCATCGCTTGCAACAGGCTCTGTTCCCCCGGCGCGCTGTTTGTGTATACTAACGCGGTAGTTACCGGTGACACGCAGCGCCGGTGCTCTGCTCCGCTCTACCTGCCTAACGCTGTTGGTTAACTTGTCGACGCGCACTGATGCGCACTGACGCGCGCTCACGGCTGCGGGCGGCCCCCGGCGTGCGCGTCGCGGCCTCCGGACCATCGCTTGCAACAGGCTCTGTTCCCCCGGCGCGCTGTTTGTGTATACTAACGCGGTAGTTACCGGTGACACGCAGCGCCGGTGCTCTGCTCCGCTCTACCTGCCTAACGCTGTTGGTTAACTTGTCGACGCGCACTGATGCGCACTAACGCTCACGGCTGCGGGCGGCCCCCGGCGTGCGCGTCGCGGCCTCCGGACCATCGCTTGCAACAGGCTCTGTTCCCCCGGCGCGCTGTTTGTGTATACTAACGCGGTAGTTACCGGTGACACGCAGCGCCGGTGCTCTGCTCCGCTCTACCTGCCTAACGCTGTTGGTTAACTTGTCGACGCGCACTGATGCGCACTGACGCGCGCTCACGGCTGCGGGCGGCCCCCGGCGTGCGCGTCGCGGCCTCCGGACCATCGCTTGCAACGGGCTCTGTTCCCCCGGCACGCTGTTTGTGTATACTAACGCGGTAGTTACCGGTGACACGCAGCGCCGGTGCTCTGCTCCGCTCTACCTGCCTAACGCTGTTGGTTAACTTGTCGACGCGCACTGATGCGCACTGACGCGCGCTCACGGCTGCGGGCGGCCCCCGGCGTGCGCGTCGCGGCCTCCGGACCATCGCTTGCAACAGGCTCTGTTCCCCCGGCGCGCTGTTTGTGTATACTAACGCGGTAGTTACCGGTGACACGCAGCGCCGGTGCTCTGCTCCGCTCTACCTGCCTAACGCTGTTGGTTAACTTGTCGACGCGCACTGATGCGCACTGACGCGCGCTCACGGCTGCGGGCGGCCCCCGGCGTGCGCGTCGCGGCCTCCGGACCATCGCTTGCAACAGGCTCTGTTCCCCCGGCGCGCTGTTTGTGTATACTAACGCGGTAGTTACCGGTGACACGCAGCGCCGGTGCTCTGCTCCGCTCTACCTGCCTAACGCTGTTGGTTAACTTGTCGACGCGCACTGATGCGCACTGACGCGCGCTCACGGCTGCGGGCGGCCCCCGGCGTGCGCGTCGCGGCCTCCGGACCATCGCTTGCAACAGGCTCTGTTCCCCCGGCGCGCTGTTTGTGTATACTAACGCGGTAGTTACCGGTGACACGCAGCGCCGGTGCTCTGCTCCGCTCTACCTGCCTAACGCTGTTGGTTAACTTGTCGACGCGCACTGATGCGCACTGACGCGCGCTCACGGCTGCGGGCGGCCCCCGGCGTGCGCGTCGCGGCCTCCGGACCATCGCTTGCAACAGGCTCTGTTCCCCCGGCGCGCTGTTTGTGTATACTAACGCGGTAGTTACCGGTGACACGCAGCGCCGGTGCTCTGCTCCGCTCTACCTGCCTAACGCTGTTGGTTAACTTGTCGACGCGCACTGATGCGCACTGACGCGCGCTCACGGCTGCGGGCGGCCCCCGGCGTGCGCGTCGCGGCCTCCGGACCATCGCTTGCAACAGGCTCTGTTCCCCCGGCGCGCTGTTTGTGTATACTAACGCGGTAGTTACCGGTGACACGCAGCGCCGGTGCTCTGCTCCGCTCTACCTGCCTAACGCTGTTGGTTAACTTGTCGACGCGCACTGATGCGCACTGACGCGCGCTCACGGCTGCGGGCGGCCCCCGGCGTGCGCGTCGCGGCCTCCGGACCATCGCTTGCAACAGGCTCTGTTCCCCCGGCGCGCTGTTTGTGTATACTAACGCGGTAGTTACCGGTGACACGCAGCGCCGGTGCTCTGCTCCGCTCTACCTGCCTAACGCTGTTGGTTAACTTGTCGACGCGCACTGATGCGCACTGACGCGCGCTCACGGCTGCGGGCGGCCCCCGGCGTGCGCGTCGCGGCCTCCGGACCATCGCTTGCAACAGGCTCTGTTCCCCCGGCGCGCTGTTTGTGTATACTAACGCGGTAGTTACCGGTGACACGCAGCGCCGGTGCTCTGCTCCGCTCTACCTGCCTAACGCTGTTGGTTAACTTGTCGACGCGCACTGATGCGCACTGACGCGCGCTCACGGCTGCGGGCGGCCCCCGGCGTGCGCGTCGCGGCCTCCGGACCATCGCTTGCAACAGGCTCTGTTCCCCCGGCGCGCTGTTTGTGTATACTAACGCGGTAGTTACCGGTGACACGCAGCGCCGGTGCTCTGCTCCGCTCTACCTGCCTAACGCTGTTGGTTAACTTGTCGACGCGCACTGATGCGCACTGACGCGCGCTCACGGCTGCGGGCGGCCCCCGGCGTGCGCGTCGCGGCCTCCGGACCATCGCTTGCAACAGGCTCTGTTCCCCCGGCGCGCTGTTTGTGTATACTAACGCGGTAGTTACCGGTGACACGCAGCGCCGGTGCTCTGCTCCGCTCTACCTGCCTAACGCTGTTGGTTAACTTGTCGACGCGCACTGATGCGCACTAACGCTCACGGCTGCGGGCGGCCCCCGGCGTGCGCGTCGCGGCCTCCGGACCATCGCTTGCAACAGGCTCTGTTCCCCCGGCGCGCTGTTTGTGTATACTAACGCGGTAGTTACCGGTGACACGCAGCGCCGGTGCTCTGCTCCGCTCTACCTGCCTAACGCTGTTGGTTAACTTGTCGACGCGCACTGATGCGCACTGACGCGCGCTCACGGCTGCGGGCGGCCCCCGGCGTGCGCGTCGCGGCCTCCGGACCATCGCTTGCAACAGGCTCTGTTCCCCCGGCGCGCTGTTTGTGTATACTAACGCGGTAGTTACCGGTGACACGCAGCGCCGGTGCTCTGCTCCGCTCTACCTGCCTAACGCTGTTGGTTAACTTGTCGACGCGCACTGATGCGCACTGACGCGCGCTCACGGCTGCGGGCGGCCCCCGGCGTGCGCGTCGCGGCCTCCGGACCATCGCTTGCAACAGGCTCTGTTCCCCCGGCGCGCTGTTTGTGTATACTAACGCGGTAGTTACCGGTGACACGCAGCGCCGGTGCTCTGCTCCGCTCTACCTGCCTAACGCTGTTGGTTAACTTGTCGACGCGCACTGATGCGCACTAACGCTCACGGCTGCGGGCGGCCCCCGGCGTGCGCGTCGCGGCCTCCGGACCATCGCTTGCAACAGGCTCTGTTCCCCCGGCGCGCTGTTTGTGTATACTAACGCGGTAGTTACCGGTGACACGCAGCGCCGGTGCTCTGCTCCGCTCTACCTGCCTAACGCTGTTGGTTAACTTGTCGACGCGCACTGATGCGCACTGACGCGCGCTCACGGCTGCGGGCGGCCCCCGGCGTGCGCGTCGCGGCCTCCGGACCATCGCTTGCAACAGGCTCTGTTCCCCCGGCGCGCTGTTTGTGTATACTAACGCGGTAGTTACCGGTGACACGCAGCGCCGGTGCTCTGCTCCGCTCTACCTGCCTAACGCTGTTGGTTAACTTGTCGACGCGCACTGATGCGCACTGACGCGCGCTCACGGCTGCGGGCGGCCCCCGGCGTGCGCGTCGCGGCCTCCGGACCATCGCTTGCAACAGGCTCTGTTCCCCCGGCGCGCTGTTTGTGTATACTAACGCGGTAGTTACCGGTGACACGCAGCGCCGGTGCTCTGCTCCGCTCTACCTGCCTAACGCTGTTGGTTAACTTGTCGACGCGCACTGATGCGCACTAACGCTCACGGCTGCGGGCGGCCCCCGGCGTGCGCGTCGCGGCCTCCGGACCATCGCTTGCAACAGGCTCTGTTCCCCCGGCGCGCTGTTTGTGTATACTAACGCGGTAGTTACCGGTGACACGCAGCGCCGGTGCTCTGCTCCGCTCTACCTGCCTAACGCTGTTGGTTAACTTGTCGACGCGCACTGATGCGCACTGACGCGCGCTCACGGCTGCGGGCGGCCCCCGGCGTGCGCGTCGCGGCCTCCGGACCATCGCTTGCAACAGGCTCTGTTCCCCCGGCGCGCTGTTTGTGTATACTAACGCGGTAGTTACCGGTGACACGCAGCGCCGGTGCTCTGCTCCGCTCTACCTGCCTAACGCTGTTGGTTAACTTGTCGACGCGCACTGATGCGCACTGACGCGCGCTCACGGCTGCGGGCGGCCCCCGGCGTGCGCGTCGCGGCCTCCGGACCATCGCTTGCAACAGGCTCTGTTCCCCCGGCGCGCTGTTTGTGTATACTAACGCGGTAGTTACCGGTGACACGCAGCGCCGGTGCTCTGCTCCGCTCTACCTGCCTAACGCTGTTGGTTAACTTGTCGACGCGCACTGATGCGCACTGACGCGCGCTCACGGCTGCGGGCGGCCCCCGGCGTGCGCGTCGCGGCCTCCGGACCATCGCTTGCAACAGGCTCTGTTCCCCCGGCGCGCTGTTTGTGTATACTAACGCGGTAGTTACCGGTGACACGCAGCGCCGGTGCTCTGCTCCGCTCTACCTGCCTAACGCTGTTGGTTAACTTGTCGACGCGCACTGATGCGCACTAACGCTCACGGCTGCGGGCGGCCCCCGGCGTGCGCGTCGCGGCCTCCGGACCATCGCTTGCAACAGGCTCTGTTCCCCCGGCGCGCTGTTTGTGTATACTAACGCGGTAGTTACCGGTGACACGCAGCGCCGGTGCTCTGCTCCGCTCTACCTGCCTAACGCTGTTGGTTAACTTGTCGACGCGCACTGATGCGCACTGACGCGCGCTCACGGCTGCGGGCGGCCCCCGGCGTGCGCGTCGCGGCCTCCGGACCATCGCTTGCAACAGGCTCTGTTCCCCCGGCGCGCTGTTTGTGTATACTAACGCGGTAGTTACCGGTGACACGCAGCGCCGGTGCTCTGCTCCGCTCTACCTGCCTAACGCTGTTGGTTAACTTGTCGACGCGCACTGATGCGCACTGACGCGCGCTCACGGCTGCGGGCGGCCCCCGGCGTGCGCGTCGCGGCCTCCGGACCATCGCTTGCAACAGGCTCTGTTCCCCCGGCGCGCTGTTTGTGTATACTAACGCGGTAGTTACCGGTGACACGCAGCGCCGGTGCTCTGCTCCGCTCTACCTGCCTAACGCTGTTGGTTAACTTGTCGACGCGCACTGATGCGCACTAACGCTCACGGCTGCGGGCGGCCCCCGGCGTGCGCGTCGCGGCCTCCGGACCATCGCTTGCAACAGGCTCTGTTCCCCCGGCGCGCTGTTTGTGTATACTAACGCGGTAGTTACCGGTGACACGCAGCGCCGGTGCTCTGCTCCGCTCTACCTGCCTAACGCTGTTGGTTAACTTGTCGACGCGCACTGATGCGCACTGACGCGCGCTCACGGCTGCGGGCGGCCCCCGGCGTGCGCGTCGCGGCCTCCGGACCATCGCTTGCAACAGGCTCTGTTCCCCCGGCGCGCTGTTTGTGTATACTAACGCGGTAGTTACCGGTGACACGCAGCGCCGGTGCTCTGCTCCGCTCTACCTGCCTAACGCTGTTGGTTAACTTGTCGACGCGCACTGATGCGCACTAACGCTCACGGCTGCGGGCGGCGGGCTGCTGCAGCGGCAGCCGCTGACAATTACGTGACACCATTCAATTGTCAAGTTCAAGAACAAAATGGAAAGGAACGGAATGGAAGAGCACTGCGGTGATGTTTCGTATCGAAGATGTTTTGAAATTGAAACCCGCTTTCGGGCCTGAATACATTCAAATATGTTTTGTATTCATGAAGCGCCCCGCCCCGCCCCGCTCCGCCCGGCCCCGCGCGCCTCATCTCCATAACAATTATCTGCGCGTACTGTTGTATTAGAATGTTGTAGTTTACAGGTGCGGGCGCGGGGCGTTAAGTGGTGCACGACGACAAATATATTAATTTTAGCAAAAAAATATATTTTTGTGTTGTAACTAGTTCGTAGACAATGTTATTCCCCTCGGCTTTACCCGCCGGCGCCTCACCGCGCGACGCCCATATCGGGTAGAGTGACCATATAATAAATATTGCGGCGGTGGGTCCGAAAATTTATTTCAACGTCGCGGCTCGCAGCATGAGCTCACGAGATCGAACTGAGGACTTGCGCACGACAAGGCGATGGGGTAAAACAGCGCGGCTGAGGCATTTTAATATAGTTGCATCGGCAAGTGGAGTGCCGGGTCCCGCGGCGCGTTCCCGGTCCCGTCCGAGAGACTCCGACTTTGGTCGAGAGCTGGATCCGTGAACTCGGGCTGCGGACAGGGCGTGCAGCGGGCGCTGCGGGTGTCGAGCATTTGTGCAATGGTGTAATTAATCAACAATTACTATCTTCTGCAGAGAGTACCGAGTGCGTTGCAATCCAGGTGCTAATAGTTCCCTCGCACGGCGGCGGTGCGGCGGCGCTCCGTGTTTAACCGGGCCGGATGTTTACGGCGGGCGCGGGCTCCGGCGCATTACTCTACTTGACACGTTTACACTCGCCGGAGAGAAATTGATTGCGAACGATCGACGGATCCCCGTCTGCGGCGGCACCTGCGTGCAGGTGAGCGCGGAGCGAGGAGCGGGCTGCTGCCGCCAGCCGTCAGCTTGAGTCACGTCCTCGCGACCGGATAGAGCGCTATGATTTAGAAGCTTATGTCCGTGGCCGCGCGGCGCGTCCTCGTCACCTCCTACTGCCGCTCGGTGCCCGCGCGACCGCCGCACGGCCTTTTCGCGTAGTAGTTGTTAAAGGCGGCGCGCGCGGCACGCGGGGGCATCCCTCGGGTGCTTCGCTGCACAAATTAAATTTCGATCTTACTTGAAGGTGGTAAAGGTGGGCGCGTGGGGACTGCGGTGCGGCGGCGGTGCGGGTGCGAGTATATGGCGTCACAATAATTTTACTCCTGCTCGTGTACAGCTCGTTTCTAACAAAAATATTTAGTGTAATATTCAGCGCGGAGCGTTGCGGTGCGGTGGCGAGGGGGCGTGGGGGCGAGTGCTTCCAACTCTCAAAAGAATGTTAAAAATACAACATCGGCTAATTATAATTGAATGTGCGACGTGTCATTGCAACGACGCTCTGTACACAGGCTCGCCGCCGCCGCGCTGCCGCCGCGCCGCCGCTCCGAGTGTGCCGCGTCGCGTCGCGCGGCAGTCGCGAGCCGAGAGAGCGCCGACACGGTCGCGTCCGCCTGCCGCTCGCGTCGCCGTGTCTGTACGTGTGTGTGTGGTGTGTGTACGCGCGCGGGTGTGAGTGCGCGCGTGTGTGTCGCAGTGGTCGCGCAACGGAGCGCGCGGGGAGCCGGCGCGTGGGCTTCACGTCGCCTGAAACAAATTTCTGTACGTAGTTATAAAAGTTTAGCGCAACGTTTGTCGGTCGCGCCGCGGGGGCTGCTGCTGGTGCGGGGGCTGCGGCTGCACGCGTCCTCAACAAGCAGTAGCGGTGTCGCGGGCGCAGCAACAGCACATTAAATCTCTTTATCAGACACATCGCGCACACTGCACGCACCGCCCGCACCGCACGCACCGCCCCCTGCTGCGTACATTACATATTTTTAAAATAACATTATGTTACAAAATACTTTACATCTGCATTAAAAACATTATACACAGGAAGTAATTAACATACGACTCGTTTAGAAAATAACACGCGCGCGAGCGGACGGCACCCCGCGCGGTGCAGTGCGGCGCGGCTGCACCGCTACGGGTGCGCTGCCTGTACCGATTGTTTCTGCGTGAACATGCACATGGAGGTTCAGTCAGCAGCGCACTCCCCGCGCGCCGCCGCAGCATTCGTTTCCGGCGCCGCGCTGGCCGGAAACAGTGCGTCCGTCTGTGTTTACATGCATGTAATTATCGTTCACATTCCCATTCGCCGCACGCCGCAAGCCGCAAGCCGCAAGCCGCACGCCGCCCTCCGCCGCGCCAGGCGGTAGTTGCTGGGGGAGGGGGAACGGTGCAGCTCTCCCCCGGGAGCTTCGTTTAATAAAATAAAAGAGAAAATAAAAAAAAACTGTCATCCGGCGGCGCTACAATCGCGTTAGTGCGAGAGCATGTAACTCAATCACAATCCGCAACACAAACACTTCCGTTCAATTTGTTCCTCGCGCCTACCCGCGCACCCCGCGCCGCTCCTCCCGTCTCCCTAGCGCCGCCCCGTCCCCGCAACCTCGCATCGCACTCGCAACGCAACAGCGGTACGTCTCAACGTTAATTCCACTGGGCGGTGCCCCGTCGCACCATCGCGCCGTCGCACCGTCGCACCGTCGCACCGTTGCACCGTTGCACCGTCTCACCGTCGCACCGTAGCACCGTCTCACCGTCGCACCGTAGCACCGTCTCACCGTCGCACCGTAGCACCATAGCACCGTCGCACCGTCGCACCGTCGCACCACCATTGTAGTAGATCCTAGTCTGCAGTTCGCTGTAGCACGTAGGTGGGCAGGATGAAACGGTGAAACACTACCCTCTCACAGAAAATCAGCGTGAAGTGGGGGCCTCCTAGAGGCCACCGCGTTTCGACTGGTGAGTGAGAGTCCCGGCGCCCTTATTCCTCTACCTCGGGGCCCAAATAGCAACTGGCACTTTCATTATACTACACGTACCGCAACAGATTTTCTAGGGACTGTTGCGTTGCGTGTGGGAATGAGTATCAGTTGGCCCCTTCCTGTCTTTTTATTCCCTGTCCCACAATTCCTCACCCTCTGTGACCTTTCTCCTTTCCTTTCCTTTCCCACCCCTTATGCTCTTATTGTGATGGCGACGAGTGATACAAATAAAATACCCCAGGAGCGTACCAGTCTCTTAGAGACTGGAGAATCCCTCTCTTAGCGAGAGCGAAAGATACTATTCTCTCGCTCTCGCTCAGGCTGCCCATCGTATTCTGGGGGAGCACATCAAGAGTCGTTTATCGAAGCCGCTGGGTGTAAACTGAGCCCAATCACGAGGAAGTCCCCCTCCACTTTAGCAGTGGATTTTTCTAACATCAGGGGACTTCACTCGAACTTAAATGCCGTCCACCACCATCTCGAGACGGAAAGGCCAGATTTGCTTTTCCTGACGGAGACGCAGATTTCCTCCCCGACGGACACTTCATATCTAAAGTGCCCGGCCTATAGCCTGGAGCACTTTTTTGTGCCACGCGCCGGCGTGTGTGTGTGTACGTTAGGGAGGGAATTTGTTACCGTACGCTCAGTTGTCTTGAAGGCAGAGACCTGTCGATCCTTTGGGTGCGCGTCGATTGTGAGGATCACATTCGCGTCTACGCGTGCCTTTACAGGTCTCATAGCAGAAATCCGGAAATTGACCGACTCTTCGAGCACCTGCAGGTGTCCACTGACAGAATACTTCAGCAGATTCCTACCACAGGAATTGTCGCTTTGGGCGACTTTAATGCCCACCACTCTGACTGGCTTGGGTCAACACGTACTGACCATGCGGGAAGGTCTGCTCTCGATTTTGCCATTGCCAATGGTCTGACGCAGATGGTACCTTCTCCCACACGTGTGCCTGATGTGGAAGACCATTCGCCTTCCTTATTGGACCTTCTGCTGACCTCTCGCCCCGAATCCATTCGGGTATGGGTCGATGGTCCTCTCGGGTCATCGGAACATTGCCTAGTTCGGAGCGTGGTGCCTCTCACCGTCTCGTCGCAACCACTTCCATCTGGTAGACGACGTGTTTGGCACTACAGGTCAGCAGACTGGGACGGTATGCGCTCTTTCTTTGCATCCTACCCATGCGGGCAGATTTGCTTCAAGTCAGAGGATCCTAGCACCTGCGCTGATTTGGTTGCCGGCGTCGTGCTGCAGGGCATGGAATTGTATGGTCCTGCCGTGACGCACATCGTCGCAAGCGGGAATGCTACCAAGCTTGGGCTAGGGCAAAGGCCGCTAAGGACGTAAACTCTGACTCACTCAAGAAGAAGTACAACTCTGCTTCCAGGTTCTTTAAGAGGCAAATTGCATTGGCAAAATCGAATTACGTTGGGAGAATTGGCGAGAGACTGGCACGCCTGCCTTCTGGCTCTCGTGCGTTCTGGTCTCTCGCCAAGGCTGTCCAGGGTAATTTCTGTCGGTCAACACTTCCACCTTTGCGCGGGGAGGATGGTTCATTGGCCTATTCCGCAAGGGAGAAAGCCGATCTTCTTGGCTTTATCTTTGCGGAAAACTCGACTCTTGACGATAGGGGGAACACTCCTCCTACCATCCTGAGGTGTGAAACCACAATGGCGGACGTCCGCTTCACACAGTGTGCTGTGCGAAAAGCACTATTTCCCTGGATGTCAACAAGTCGAGTGGGCCCGATGGAGTATCTCCTATTGTGCTGAAGGTGAGTGCCCTTATTCAGACACTCTTATGTCCTCGGCGTTGTCTCACATTCATGGAAGACGGCTCTAGTACACACGATCCCTAAAAAAGGCGATCGCTCAGATCCGTCCAACTACAGGCCTATCGCTATCACCTCCTTACTCTCCAAAATTATGGAATCCATAAACAACCGCCAGCTCATGAGCTACCTGGAAGAGCACCAGCTGATCAGCGACCGCCAATATGGCTTCCCCAAAGGCCGATCAGCTGGTGATCTTCTGGCTTTACTAACTCACCGTTGGGCGCAGGCGGTTGAAAGTAGGGGCGAGGCACTAGGCGTTAGTTTGAACATAGCGAAAGCCTTCGATCGGGTTTGGCATAAAGCCTTACTATCGAAGCTTCCTTCCTATGGGCTTCCTGAGAGACTTTGTAGGTAGATCGGCAGTTTCCTTGCGGAACGGAGAGTTAAAGTCGTCGTAGACGGCTCATGCTCGGACCCCCGTACCATAAATGCTGGTGTTCCCCAAGGCTGCGTGTTATCCCCGACATTGTTTATTCTGCATATCAATAATTTGTTGCATACCAGTGGCATTTATTGCTATGCGGATGACAGTACCGTGGATGCACTGTATTTCGGGCGCAGCAATATCTCTCGGGATCCTGTCGATGAGTGTCGGAACAAACTTGTGTCTGAAATCGAATTATGCCTTGTGATGATTTCCGATTGGGGAGACTAAATCTAGTCCAGTTTAACCCTTCTAAGACGCAAGTTTGCGCGTTCACCGCAAAAAAAACCTCCTTTGTCGCATCGCCACTCTTCGGAAACACTCACCTTTGTGCCAAGCCAAACATTGGCATTCTGGGCGTCGACATTTCGAGTGTTGTCCAGTTTGGCGGTCATTTGGAGAGCAAGACTAAAATGGCCTCCAAAAAACTCGGAGTACTCAACAGGGCCAAACAGTACTTCAAGCCGGCTCACCGCCTTAAACTGTATAAGGCACAGGTGCGGCCTCACATGGAGTATTGTTGCCGCCTTTGGGCCGGGGCTCCGGGTTATCAGCTATCTCCATTTGACCGAATCCAACGTAGGGCATCTCGGATTGTCGACGATCCTGAACTTGCCGATCGGCTAGATCCATTGGCACTGCGTAGGGATCTATCTTCCCTATGCATACTATACAGAATTTACAATGGGGAGTGTTCCGAGGAGTTGTTCAATTTCGCAACCGATCGTCTCGCCGGAACTACAATGCGTTTTAAAAACAGTTTTCTGCCACGCACAGTAATTCTCTAGAATTCGTTTCCATCAGCGGTCTTCCCCAACAACTGCGACATTGGGTTATTCAAGAAAAGAGCATATTCTGACCTGAAGGGTAGGCAACGCACTGGCGTCGCTGGTGACCGTGGGCGGCGGTGAATCACTTACCATCAGGTGACCCGTCTTGCTCTTTTGCCTCTGAGCTGATATAAAAAAAAAACCGTCGCACCGTCGCACCGTCGCGCCGTCGCGCCGTCGCACCGTGGCGCCGTCGCACCGTCGCACCGCGCCGCACCTAAAACTGAAACTGAAAGTCGTCACACTCGGGGGGAATCGGAGTAACGGGGACGGTCGGCGCATCCGTCGGGTTGCACGCGGTTGCGCACTGATGTCAAAGGGGGGAGTGGGCGAGCGGCGGCCCACGCCCACGTTCCGTAGCAGAAGAATCATAGAAGGGAGCGAGGATTGGGAGAATGTTCAATCGTGTGCTCAGTGGTATTAGAGCAGCGGCTCGGCTGAAATGGCACTAGGCCGAGCAGCGCGCGGGCCACCTCAGACACCGATGTAAGTTACATGAGCGTGAAGTCGCAGCTTTCAGTGCTGTATATGCGGCGGATGAGCGCTGCATATGCGAAGCCTTTTATTGTATTGTTACCGCGAGATATTCTGCAATCGCTACTTGTTATGACCGTGGTAAAAAGAGATCTATTAAAAAGTAATAGCAATAGTAGTGGCAATGATTTAACATCATCATAATAATAATAAACCGATAGACCACTGCTGGACACAGAGCTCCCCCAACGATATCCACATCGATCGGTCCTGCGCTACCCTGGTTCTGGCGCTTTGACAACGCCACACAGAGGCTGTCGCTTGTAGGGGTCCAGATGGGGGGATTTGAATCATTTTCTACCACGCTGGCCCAGTGTGCGTTGGTGTGAGCTACAAATTTAATGCCGACCAGTTCGGCCGAGCAATACGAGACGGCGTGATGCAGCAAACTCCTAATTCTTGATGTAGACAGGGCTGCAAGCTACAGCGGCTCTTACAGCTCATCTGACACTGGGCTCGTGGACCCGGATCCACGGCCTGAAGTTTAGATGTAGCTGTCTGGCGGATGATTCTGTATATTGTGTGTGTCTGGTTCTTGTTGTGCTTTATCTGGCCATTCTACTCGGTCGTCGAAGCCGGGGGCGGTCCCGAATTTCCCCGACTACCTTCGCCTGTATCGGAATCTCTGGGCGGCGAGGACCGCCCACGATCGCGGGTGTACTTAGTGTACGCGGTGTGTGAGTAGCTGCGGCGCCGGGTTCTGAAGCGAGGGCGGCGTGATGCTGATATTCGGAGCGTGTTGGTAGTGTCGCAGCAAACTCGCAGACGCTAAAAGCTTTTAGTTAATCTCAAGAAGAAAGGTGGGGAACAGGGAGAGAGGGATAGAACGAAATCTAATCCGTGTGGACCCCCTGCGCTGCAGGTGTGAGTGCGAGTGCTGATGCCGGGAAATTGGAGGGACGGTGGCCCCCCTCCCCCAACGGTTTCGGGTCGTCCACAGTGAAGCGAAAAGGAACCCACTCGGCCGCCCCCGGTGTAAGGGCCGGTTCGAGGCGGCCGCTCCAAGATCGAGCACCGGTTGAATAACTGGAGCTCACCGGAGCGGCCGGGGGCCGCAGGAGTGGCTTTATACTGCCCTTTGTGGCCGGCTGCAGTGAGCTGTTTTATACTGCCCTCTGCTGCCGAGGTGGAGTCGCGGAGGGAAATCAACCGGTGTCGCACCGGCGATGCGGCGGCGGTGGGGCCGCGGGGGAAGAGGAGTGCCGGTATTACGATGCGCCTTTCTTCCTGTCCTTCGCGACCGCTAACGAGTAGCGGCGGGCCCAACATCTGTCCGCCGCAGAGAACATAGATAGGTTTCTTTTCGTGTATCCCATGGCCTTTGGGCGACGGGTTCGAGGAAATCCGTCGCTCGCTTGTCTGCAGGAGGCCGATGAGTGGGCGCGCTGCATGTTCCGGCGTGCCCCTGGAAAGGGAGGGTTCATCCCACCCTCCCGAAGTGGGGCTGCGTAGGCGGACAGCGCCGGCGGGGTCGCGGTAGCATGCGAAAGCTTTCTCGTGACCCTGCCATCAGGTGATAAAGTGGAACATCGTGGGGGTTTTAGTCGGTGCAAGTTCGACATAACCCGTCTTTGCCCCCGCGAGGACGGGTATGCATAGGCATTTCCCCCACGTATAACAAAAAAAATAACGGAGGGCTAGCGCCGCCTGACTGCGCCGGCTGACTGCTGCTGGAATTCGTTTACGAAATTATTTTGTATTCGCGTCTAGCTTTCAGCTGATCACAAAGCGCGCTGCGCGTGCGCGTGCGCACCCGGCCGCAGCTCCTCGCTCGCTCGTCATTTGCACTATTCCCTTTATTAACTTAAATTCTATATCGAGGTTGGTCTTCTTCCAAAATTAGCACCTGTCTACTGCAAAGCTACCTTTCATGTTACATGTCTTCGTGGTAAATACTAGACCCTCCTCCGGGCGGGCCGCAGCCGGCGGCGCACGCTGCCGCGGGCGAGCCGTGCTTACACTGCATTCAAATTAAAGCGTTGCACTTTATGAAAGTGGGTATTAATGAAGCTATATTATAGCATAAACACTATAACACTTATCTGTAAGTGCGGTTGAAACGTGAACGCGGACGGCTAGGGGAGGCAGCGACCAGATGCCGATGCATGTGAAGTTGCACGTGCAAAGCTAGCGACGGAAAACGTCGCCGCATCTAGCGCAATGTGGAGCCGTTTGATTGCATGCTGCAAGGTCAGAATATCGCAATGTCGCGTACAAGTACGTATATATTTCAGGTTTCCTAACACGAAATGTACTGCGATAGTGAAATTTAATTATGAAAAATATAAAATTGTTATGAGGTAGTTCGCTTTTAGTAATAAAATTTCAATTTGGCGAGATTGTTTATGTGTATCGATCATTTTCATCATCATTTCATCTTTAATGATCAAGCAAAATCGAATTGGTTACTGCCTAAAAAAATCAAAAACTTAAAAACACGAAATTTTCAACCAGGATATCAAAATATTTTTTTAACTCTTACGTAGTCAATTTATATTTATTATAAGAGTAGCAGTTAACAAACGAGAGTGGACTCTTAAGTGGCACAATTAGCCCCTAGCTCTGCAGCGGGCGAGCGGGCGTTGCAGACCGAAGCAGAAGCCGCAGCAAATTAATACTAAAACTAAATCGACGGATAAAATCGAAGCGTGCTAAATGTTTTACTGCTCAACGTAGTGGGCCAGGACCGAGCGCGGTGGAGAGCCAATGTGGGCATCCTTTGCTCCACCTTGGGGTTATAGGAAGTTAATAATAATAAAAAATATAATTAATGTGCTAAAGAAGATTGGTGATACTGGACGACCATTTCAAGCTTTTATGATCTCTGTTAATGGGCGACCTGACTCTTTGTGACGTTTCCCTCGGAACGATACCTAAATATATTTTAAAAATATTACACAATTGTCAACCGTTACCAGGCGGGGCTGGGCGCAGCGCGGCGCGGCGCGGTCAAAAATGTAAATTTATTTCGTAATTACGATCTATTTCAGTGCGCGTGCGCCGCGACAACCCCGCGCACGCGCACGCGACCGTCTACACATGCATGCTATCACATGTAGCGGTAATGCGGGCGGCTCGTGCGCTGAAGCCCGACGGAAATGGTCGCTCGCCCTGGGTGGGTCCAATAGACTCGCTTTGATCCTTCAAGGAACCATATCGATTGGTGTATGATGACCTGTTCTTCCATGATGGTCCTGGTGCGCGGCTTCTGGAATATGTGTGATTAAGTGTGGTGGCGGTGTGTTGTGTGAGCCGGACGCTCAGCTGTAAGCGGACGGCAATATCGCAAGAAACGGGAAATTATGATTAATAATAAATCCATCCTCTGGGGGAAGCCGCAGCATACCCACCCGCCACCGGCCCCGCCGGCGTTGATGTAACGGCTGTTCACACCAACATGATCATGTTCACGATTACTGCAGCGCGGGCCGGGGGTGTGCGCGGTGACAGCGCCGCCGTGCTTCCCGCCGCGGCGCGTCACGTCGTCCCGCCGGCCGCGGCAGCCGGGCTCTAACGGAGGCCCCGCCACGCGGCCCCGGCGGCACGTTTCCATAGTCACGAATAAAAATTTTATTTTTAGCTCGTCCGCTGCGGAAAGTTGCGCACAAACGGCCAAATTATTTTTACCTAACGGTGTCCATTAGTAACGCGCGCGGCGGCGCGGCGGCGCGGGGTGACGGTGGCGGTGGTGGAACAATGTGTAGTGTTTGGGAAAGAGAGTCAATGAAATACGTCAATTGTTAGCTGTGCCGGCTGGTACTGGTACTGGTACTGGTACCAGACGGAAACACACAACGGCTGTACACAAAGGCAGCACTGTTCACAACGCATCGTTGGCATGTCACTGCTGTCAGTAGCGCCTGTCCGCAAGCGAGCTGCTGATCATTGGGTACATATCTCCACTTACTTTATTCATTTTGATATTAACTCCATTAAAAGTGCACCAGTCCAATGTCCTGAGTCATTGTACTGGTTTAGCTCTAGGCGGACAGAGCAAACTTCCTTATTTTGGTAACGATTCCTCGTCGTGCCGTGGTGCCACCTTTGCCATTTTTCAATCGATCGTGGCCATCGTCGCCATACCATCGCCGCAGCCGCGCGGCCCTCCGCGCAGCGCACCAAGCGCAGCGCGCTGCTCCCTGGACCAATCCAAGCAGCACCCTCCCGACTCACTCGAACGCTACCTAAACTGAGCTCAATAGTATGCACAGCGGCAGCGGCTTGAGCTGCGGTGCGCGGCGGCGCTGGGCGTCACTCACTGATTATCGGTGCTCACTTCAAACAGCGGGATGTTCCGAGTGTATCTATTTGTAATTGAAATAAACCCTTTCGGGCGATTTCAAGTTAAAACAGACAAAAATGTAATGCTATCGACAACATAGCAAGATGTCGAGGCTATCATATTGGAGAGTAAGGACGAGTGCGCGTGGAGCGGGAGCGGGAGCATGAGGGCATGAGGACACAGGGGCCCGGGGGCGTGAGGCGACGCCCCGTGCCGGCGCCCTACGCGCGAACACACGCAGTTGTTCTCTAATGAACTATCAAACAGCAGATCTGCACAGCAACAGAAGTGATGATACCTTGCTCGGATGTTTTGAACAATTACAATATTTTGATGTTATTTTCACTTTAAATGTTTATGTACCGGGCGACGGAGGAGGCAGGAGGAGGTCGGCGGAGGCCGAGACCCCGCGCGGGCTGCTATTCACGTTAAAGGATAGGAGTAACAACGGCGAATGAAGTGAAAGAGGGTCTGCGCGGGCCGACTCACGTGTAAAGAAAGAGGTGCTTTAACGTTTACGTAAAATAAATGAGAAATGCTATTTATAGCATTTCTCATTTATTGTACACACACACACACACACACGCACGCACGCGCGCGCGCGGCGCCTCCTGCTGCTACATAAACTAATTCATTATCAGATAATTATTTAGGCAGGCCTGGTGGCGGCGGCATGTACGGTACGCAGAGCTTATATGCACGTGTGCAACGCTCTGCACAGGCGTGTATACTACGTGTGCACGTGTGTACGTGTGCACTTGTGTACGTGTTGTAAAGAGACACCGTTGGATCGCGGGGGCGGGGGCAGCAATAGGACCCTCGCCACCTCTCCACCTCGTAAAAAGTACATAAACGTTTTATGAAATTTGCGCGGCGGCCCTCGCGTGGAGTCAGTGAAGTCAGTGGAAACGCGCGGTGTAGCTGTGTACTTATCTACACAAACACACGCACGCACGCACGCACGCACGCACGCACGCACACACGCACGCACGCACGCACGCACGCACGCACACACGCACGCACGCACGCACGCACGGCGCGGCCTCGGATAAGAGCGGACGTGCGCGCGGAATTTGAATTTGGAGATTTTTTTTTTATATATTATCACCCCTTTTTCCCAGTAGGGGTAGGCAGAGGTGAATATACACCCACATCTCGCCAGGTGTGGTTAGATTAGGTCCCATGTAACAGGGGGCGAGCCTGTTGCCACTTTACTGGGATCACCACACACGCACCCTCGCACACAACTGACCACATCTGGCAAAATGTAGGTGTTTATTCACCTTTGCCTATCCCTACTGGGAAAAAGGCGTGCTAATATAATAATAATAAAAAAATATATATATACATGTTTTTATTTGTCGCAGGAAAAATGCATTTGCAATTCTGGCGTCGTGCTCGCGCACGAAATCGGAGCCAACAAGAAACAGTTTTACCGCGGGTGGCTAAGCGGTCTGCGCAACAGAGCCCCTCTCACCGGCCACCGCAGCGCCTACTGCAGGCTGCTCCGAGTTGTAGCTCGGGATCAGTTTCTTCCGGGAGTCAAACTCACTTGCTATGCATATGACACTTTGGTCATGGCTCGTGCAAATAATTATACGGAGGCTGCTTGGCTTGCCACTGTGTCGGTGATACAAGTTCTCGGCAGAATAAAAAGGTTAGGACTCAAGGTAGCGCTAAACAAATCTGAAGCTATTTCTTTCCATGGTCCTAGGAAAGCGCCACCTCGTTATTCGTATATCCGTGTATGCGATGCCCGGTCCACTATAAGGTATCTTGGGCTCATATTCGGTAGTCGCTGGAGCTTTCACATGCATTTTACTGATTTAGTTCCTCGACTCATGTGTGCTGCTGCGGCACGGAAACGGCTGTTGCCTAATCTTGGGAAACCTGAAGTGAGTTGCCGTCGCTTATATATGGGAACATTGCGTTCCGTGGCTCCTTACGGTGCCCCTGTATGGGCAGGAACTCTGAAAGAGTAGACCGTAGTCTTATTGAGAAAGGCGCAAAGAGCAATGGCTATTGGCGTCATTCGCCGATACCGCACAATCTCTCATGAGGCGGCGTGCGTTTGGGCGGGTTCTCCACCGTGGGACCTGGAAGCGGAATTCCTCGCTTTTATTTACGATCACCGTACGGAAATCCGCTTCCGACAGCTGCTGATCCTAGAGCAGGTAACAGAATTGTCGAGGCTGTGCATCCAATTCTAGGGGAATGGACAAATAAGCGGTATGGGTCTCTGTCTTTTAGATTGGTGCAGGTACTTTCCGGACATGGTTGCTTTGGCAAATACCTGTGCCAAATAGCAAAAAAAGATAGCCGACAATAGAGTGCCACCATTGCGGGCACAATGAGGACACTGCGCAGCATACACTAGAGCAGTGTCCGGCGTGGAATAGTCAGCGTCGGAAACTTACCGCTGTAGTGGGGGACGATCAGTCACTGCCAGCTTTAATTAAAGCTATGATTGACAGTGAAGAGTCGTGGAGCGCAAGTATTAACTTTAGCGAACAGGTGATGTCCCAAAAGGAAGCTGTAGAAAGGGAAAGGGAGAGTACTACACGTCACCCTATTCGCATCCAAAGAACTAGACGTCGCAGGACCCCGAACAGGTTCCCGCTTTGTGGTGGCGGTGGGGCTCAGTAGCCGTGACTTGGTCACCCATGGTGAAGATAAGATAACCCAAGACCAGATTTGCTTCAGGAAGTCGGGAGAGATTTCTCTCCTGGTTCCCATGGCCTCTGGGTGACTTATTCAGGGGGATCCGTTGCCCAGGTGACTGTAAGCGGTCGAGAGGAGGGCGTGCTATGTGTTTCGGCGCACCTTTATAAAAGTGGAGAGGGTGGGTTCGATTCCTCATGTGGAGCTGTATGGTGCAGCCGGCGCTGGCGGGGTCGCGGACGAATGCGAAAGCGTTCCCGTGGCCCCGCCATAAAGCGACGACGGTGGAACATCGTGGGGGTTTTAGTCGATGCAAGTCCGATATAACTTGTCCTTGGCCCCGCGAGGGCCGGTATGCGAAGGCTTTCCCCCCGTAAAAAAAGTCCGTTGTAGCTGGTGTAAGATCTGAGGCAAGGACCATCAACATCTGATGTCTCAAGGTGACGAGCACAATGGGGTGCAGTGTCCCGAGCGTATCACTTACCATCAGCTGAACGTGCCAGTCGCTTCGTAGTAAAAAACATACAAAATGACAATTTGATTTAATTTCTTTGATTACTAAATGCATAGACTGTCAGAGTGGATGCAGAGGGCGCGCGCGGGAGCACGCCGCCGTCCGTAAATAATAAGTAAGGTCCTGAAGTGTGGAAACATTACAAGCAAGTAGCGGCCCCGCAACGCCCGGATGTGTGGGGGCGTGGGGGTGTGGGGGTGATATGGAATAAGACGGCGGCAGCGTTGCCTTGCGCCCCCGGCTTCCCATCCTTTCCCCGGGGATCTTTTATTCGCTTTGCCCATTATCATTCGGATATAACTTTGGAATCACAACCGCGTCTTGCTACTCCTTGCATCCACTTATATTTCATCACCTGAAACTTTAATTGTCATTGAAGTCCCGCTTCTAGTCCGACGGAATGATGACATCGGAAATCTGTACAGCCGATTGCGCTTGCTGATGTCGTCTGTCTGTCGCCGGTGCATACGTACCTCGCGCCCGCGCCGGGCCGGACTCCGGGGCTCCGTCGGGCGGACTCCGGGGCTCCGTCGGAGTGGACTCCGCGGCTCCGTCTGGGCACTACGGAGTAACCGTGCGAGGCGGGGGCGGTGCGACTAAAGATCATCAATAATAATATGTAATCATCGTTTAGATAAAGATGTGTGTCCGTGGAGTGGAGGATATTGAGCGCCTTCTCTCCGGGGTCGGTTTGATGCCTGGAGTTTGCAGCACGCGCAGCGCTCTCGCGGACATCCCGCTCGTTTTAGCGAAAGGACTTTCACTTTTCACTTATTTTGCACTTTACAATGAATCTGTATGATATTTAAGTTAAAACTGTATTAACGCCCGCAGGCGGGGCCGCGCGCGCCGGCCGCATGGACGACCCGGTGCGCATCGCGCGCGACCGCGCCGCGTGCGAGCTGCGCAACAACAGCACCGCGCCGCCGCCGGGTGAGCACGCGCACTAGCACGCACACGAGCCGGCACCGGCCACCGCATGTAACGCACTGGTGTCTGTTCTAGGGTTGTACTGCGAGGGCACGTTCGACACGTGGCTGTGCTGGCCCCCCACGCCTGCCAACGCCACCGCGTACGCGCCCTGCCCCGCATTCGTTCACGGCTTCAGCCCTGAACGTAAGTTTACTTTACCTGAGTTCAATGTGCTTGCAGCGGAACCGGTTGCTGGAGGGCATTTTTTACTTTTTCATTAAATCAGATTCCTCAGCACCGCTGTAGTACCAAATTGCAAGTGTTGTTTTATGTTGCGCAGTGCTGGCGCACAAGGAGTGCATGGAGGACGGCAGCTGGTTCACACACCCGCTGACCGGGCTTCCCTGGTCCAACTATACCACCTGCGTGAAGCCGGAGGATGTAAGTGGCCTAATCTTCCCCCAATTATAAAACAGTTTTAATTTTTAAATAAATAACGCCGTGTACCTGTACCTACGCGTTCGTATCTCCTGTCGAGACAACCCCCTATTTGTACCTTGCGCGAGTACATTTGAGAGTGTAGTTCTCAGTATGTACAGAACAGTGAGGAAGCCACGCCCACCGATCCCGCTCGGAGCTCTCCGTTAACGTTACATCCATCTGCGCTGACCACTAGCACCATCGTGAATGATCAGCAGCGCCCTCGCAGCATGCTGCCGGGCCGCACCGATCCCGTTGTTGTTGATCTACCTTGTGTTCTTTTCATTAAACAGTTATGTTGAATGTGTAGTGTTCGCGTAAATACAGGAACACTTTACCTTATAATCGAACAGAAAACACAATTAGAGGAACAGGAGCAACTTCCTGCTTTGCTAACACCTGCTGCATACGGATGGATCAGCTAACAAATAACCCTCGCGCTGGGATTCGCGCGGATTAGGAAATATTCACGCATCTCCAATGTATCCATCCGACCGCCGTGGGCACCGTGTAGGACAGGCAGGACAAGCAGGACAAGAGGCGAGCGATACGCTCACACGCCGACTAGACGTTTTAAAGGCTGGTCATGATTATGATAACCACCAACCCTATTGTCCTCCGAAAGCAAGGACATAAAAATGTTTGCTATACATTAAAGTGGATGCAACGGTGCATTCAAATATCAATCCATCGATATTCTGTGCAGAGGGTTGCGTTTGCTTGTATTAGTTGTATGGTTCGGGTTGTCGAAACATGAAATAGAAACTTTACTTTGGACAGCAATGCAGGACTATTTATCTGTTCATCTGTTCATCTTCCCAGCACACATGATCCTGAGAGTGTGTGCGTCAGATAAAGATCGTCTATTTTTGGGCGAGAGCATTTTATGTTTTGTTAATAAGTTTTCGTAGGAATCGCGAGAGTAACGCATTCGATAACTAAGAATATGTAAAAATTTCTTTTGCAGGATTTCGATTTCAGTAGTATATATTGTATAATATGGATTCCAGATAGAGCTGGCAGAATAATGAAAGTATCTTTACATTTAAAAGGTCTTGTTACACGAGTGATAAAACCCAACATTCTGTAGGATTTCTTCGAAATTTGGTCGATATGCTTGTCAAGGGTTAACCTCGTATCAAGAATCACTCATCATCATCAACATTATTAGCCGATAAACGTTCACTGCTGGACATAGGCCTCCCCCAAAGATCCCCAAATCGAATATCACTAAAATATAATATATATATAATATCACTCCCATGTCCCGATTAGTAGATTCCGAGTCGAGCTTATGTGCGCCCAAATGAAAGTTGGTTAATAAGTTTTTATTTTTTGTAAAAGTTACTTTACGTTACACTTGTTGCACTTGTTGCACGCCAGATGTAGTTTAATTATTTTACAGCAGTAATCCAGCCCCTTGGCGTCGGGAAGTGACGACCCCACCGCCCATTTGCTGAAGTGTATATGACTATTGAGTACATTTACACTTCATCAAATGCAATCAGTCAACCGAACGATGGCGGTATATCCATCCAAGGAAGCGGAGGGAAATCCCGGACGTGGGACGGGCAGCAGCGTTTCACGATAGGGCCTCCGTAAATGCGATCGCCAAGCCGCCTGCCAAGCGCGGCGATTATGGCAATTCCCCCCTTAGATGAGATCCCAAAATAAAAACCGGCCCCTAGTCCCCGGCGGCCCCGCTATTCCTGGCTACGGTAGCGGTCACGGTAACGGCGGGGCAAGGGGTGCGAAGAATCTCCGGAAGCAGCCAGGCTACCAAAACCAACGACATCTGGCCCTGGCAACACTCAACACGCGTACACTGCGGACCGACGAGAAGATAATTGAGCTGGAGGAGGAATTGAGCAGGTTAAGATGGGATATAGTAGGGTTATCCGAAGTCCGAAGAGAGAGGGAGGACACGATAACTCTTAAATCAGGCAACCTGCTCTATTTCCGGTAGGGCGACCAGCAGTCCCAGGGTGGCGTCGGGTTTATCGTCCACAAGTCTCTTGTGAATAGCGTTGTCGACATCGTTAGTGTGTCAGCAAGGCTAGCGTACCTGATACTCAGAGTTACCAAGCGTTACTCGCTGAAGGTCATACAGGTATACGCACCGACTACGGCACACTCTGATGACGAAGTGGTAACTGTGTATGAGGATATTTCTAAAGCCATACACAGTTCCAAAACTCAGTACACCGTTGTCATGGGAGACTTTAATGCAAAACTAGGGCAGCGAAGTAGTAGAGAACTGAAAGTGGGGCAATTTGGATATGGACAGAGAAATCCACGAGGCCAAATGCTCGCCGACTTCATGGAGAAGGAGGGCCTCTATAATAGGTTGAGGAAAAAGAAATCCATTATTTTTATATGAACTTCAGGACTTTATTTAACATGCTTCGGATTGTCCGATTTGGGTCAAATATGCACCGTTTTGTTCTATGATTTGTTGCCATTTTAAAGGTTACTTCATAATGCCTCCCTCGTAGAAGTCCTGCTCTCTATTTGCAAAAAACTCTAATAGCCGATTTTCACAATCTTCCCTAGATGCCAATTTTTTATCACTAAAGAAATTTTGTAATGCAAGAAAAAGATGGTAATCGCTTGGTGCCAAGTCCGGACTGTATGGCGGATGCATTAAAACTTCCCAACCAAGCTCCCGAAGTTTCTGGCAAGTCACTGTAGACGTGTGTGGCCTAGCGTTGTCCTGGTGGAACACGACACCTCTCCTGTTGGCCAATTCTGGCCGTTTCTGGTCAATTGCTATCTTCAAACGGTCCAGTTGTTGAGAGTAGAGATCAGAATTTAGTGCTTGGCCATATGGAAACAACTCATAATAAATAATCCCCTTCCAGTCCCACCAAATGCACAGCAGAACCTTCCTGGCCGTTAGTCCTGGTTTGGCCACCGTTTGAGGTGCTTCACTGCTCTTTGACCATGATCGTTTTCGCACAGGGTTATTGTATGTGATCCATTTCTCATCTCCAGTCACCATCCGTTTATGAAATGGGTCTATCTCATTCCGTTTGGCCAAGGCTTCGCAGATGGAAATTCGATCCATCATGTTTTTTTCTGTTAATTGGTGTGGCACCCAAACATCGAGCTTCTTTTTGAATCCAGCTTTGTGTAAATGGTTTAAAACTGTTTTGTGGTCCATTTTTAGCTCCTGGGCGATGTTACGACTGCTAACATGCCGGTCAACTTCGATCATTTCTCCGATTTTATCGACATTTTCGGCGACCGGCCTACCTGTGCGAAGTGCATCTTTAACATCAAAAATTCCTGAACGGAATCTACGAAACCAAAATTGCACATAATTGGCTGTTACAGTATCGGGTCCATAAACACCATTCACAATTTTAGCCGCCTGGCTTGCATTTTCGCCTTTGTCAAAGAAAAACTGTAAAATGTACCGAATTTTCTCTTTGTTCACTTCAATTTTTAACACCCTGTAACTCACAATTGAAAGCACCAAACAAAAAACAGCAAAAGAATTTTTTTACTGCTAAATGTCACCTTTCCAACGAGCATAAATCTGAAACTGTTTGATCGATACTTTACGAGAAATTTATCACTACAGCCATCTGCCGAACAAATAATGGATTTCTTTTTCCCCAACCTAATATAATGAACTCCTTCTTCAAGAAGCGGGCCAGCCGTAAGTGGACGTGGATTAGTCCTGATGGAGCCACTAAAAATGAGATAGACTTCATCATGTCGACGAAGAGGCAGATATTCAAGGATGTCTCAGTGATCAATGCTCTGAAAATGGGCAGCGATCACCGAATCGTGAGAGGCATCTTGAATATCAACATAAAGCTCGAACGATTTCGACTGGTGAAGTCGACGCTCCGGCCAGCGCCCATCCAACTCCAAAACCCCGAGAGCTTTCAGCTTGAACTACGAAATCGCTTTGCATACTTAGGCAAGTGGATTGATGTGGACGATTACAACACCAGGTTCGTAGATGCTGTCCGTACGGCAGGACTTAAGATTTTTAAAGTCCCCCGTACCAGAAAGAAGAAGCCGATCTCTGACCACACATTAAACCTCATGACCGAAAGACGAGAACTGGTCCTGAAGTCTCCTGAAGATGCCACCAAATATCGGCAGCTGAATAGGCAGGTCTCTAAGTCTCTGACTCGCGACATACGCCGATTTAATACTTACAGTGTTAAAGAGGCAATAGAGCGGAACAAAGGCTCTAAAGTATTCGCACGAGATCTGTCTATCGGGCAAAGCCGGTTGACGTGGCTGAAGACAGAGGACGGCAGGATCGTATTGTCAAGGGCCGAGGTTCTGGAGGAGATTGAGCGGTTCTATGGACAGCTGTACACGACTACATGTTTTCCTGGTGGACTAGCATCAGATCCAAGAGCTAGTCTAGCCCGACACTACTCTGATGATATCCCGGTTGTCAGCCTACATGAGATTAGTGTGGCTCTGAATCAGCTTAAAGGCAACAGGGCACCTGGTGATGACGAAATAACAGCTCAACTTCTGAGAGCTGGTGGAAAGCCGATCCTCGAAGTTCTGCAGAAGTTGTTCAATTCCGTCATACTAGAAGGCCGATCGCCTCGGGCATGGCATGGAGGTGTGGTGGTGCTTTTCTTCAAGAAGGGAGATAAAACCCAGTTGAAGAATTATAGACCCATCTCACTTTTGAGTAATGTCTACAAGTTGTTTTCCAGAGTCATCACGAACCGTCTCACAATCAGGCTCGACGACTTCCAGCCTCCCGAACAAGCTGGATTCCGTAAAGGCTACAGCACCATAGACCACATTCATACGCTGCGGCAGGTTATACAGAAGTCCCATGAGTATAACCAGCCCCTATGCTTAGCGTTTGTGGACTATGAGAAAGCCTTCGATTCGATTGAGATATGGGCCGTGTTGCAGGTGTGTGCGGTCGCACCATCCTGTTGAAACCACGTGTGTGATGAGAATGATGAATGAGCTCGCAGGTTCGGCAAAAAGAAATTCGAAATCATGAGCCGATAATTCTCACCATTGACATTCGTCGCTTAGCCCCGTGCATTTTCAAAAAAAAATGCTCCGATTATCCCATTCGTGGATAAAGCGCACCAAACAGTTACCCTTGGGCAATGTAATGGTTTTTGGTGCTTCAGTCGAGGATTGCGAGTTCTTAGAGCCCAGTAACGGCAATTTTGCTTGTTTACGTGTCCGTTTAAATGAAAATGGGCCTCGTCGCTCCAAAAAATGGAATTCACAGTGCGCAAACGCTCCAACATGGTTTCACAAAAAAATTCTTGAATTATTTGAATTTTAAAAGGATGAAACTTCATATCTTTTTTCAAAATTTCATGCACAATTGCTCTTGGAAGTCCCAGTGAAGCTGCCCTTTTCCGTATCGAAAGTCGTGCATTTTCACGTAAACTGCGTTCAACCAGTTCAATGTTTTCGGGGGTCCTTGACGATCGACTAGGTCCTGGCCGTGGTGTGTTCATAGCCGAAGCAGTTGCGCGGAACCTCTCCACCCACGAACGAATTAAATTCACACTCGGCCCATCGCCTATCCGTCGAATATTGAAATGTGAACAAAACTGTCGGCGAGCGAGTACGTAAGAATCGTTACCTCACCCGACCACTGCACCACTGCGACATCGTGACTAAGAAATCCGCACGATCGGTGAATGACACCACCTTCCCCACCACCCCGCACTGTTTATAACTTATTGAGATATTCGTTTTTTAAAATATAAATCTGCCGCCAGACACCCTTTATCAGATGGGGGATGGTGCGGGACTGTATTTAGAAGCAAGTCATCTGTAGTTTTAGCAAAGCAATTCAATATAGTACATAGGACAAGATCAACTGTCCTGCTTTTTCATTTTGAACTGTGTTTATTTCGTTTAAATTCATGAAAACCATAGTTTAATATAAGAGTTTAGCGGTGCGAGTGGTAGTTACGGATGGACGTGAAGAATGTTCATCACGTGATCTTTGAAGTTTGGGTAAATTGAAGTCACCGATAATCATATAATTGGTAAATAAAGCTTCAGAATGTATCTTGTGTAATGTGTTGAATAACTTTTCATAAATAATCATTTTGTATGCAGGTGATATGTAGCAAGCACATAGTTAGTAGCATTGCAGACAACAAAAGGAAGTAGAGGTATATTTGTTCCAAGTCGGTTGCCTTTAATTCGAATTTTCTGATTACATGAATACATTTTTTCACAAAAACCAGAACAACGCCTTTTTTCTTCTTAGAGATAAAGCGATTTCTATCGCGGCGGAATAGACTGTACCCTTTAGTTTCGCCTTCACCGTCTAAAATTGCATCAGTCAACCAGGTTTCCACTAAGACTTTAATATCGTGGTTACTGGTAAGCAAGTTTAATTTTAATTGTGTTATTTTTGTGCTTAATCGTACACAATTTTGTTAAAAATAAAAAACAATTTATCAAAGTTCATTTGTAGCTTTTAGTCTTAGCCAATTGTTGTGCGTTACTGAACAGTGTTTTATTTTTAAAGTCAGGTTTTCGTTAACGTAGGAGCGCGGAAGTCGAGTGAGAAGTTCGCTATTGAAGCATTTTTCAAGAGTAACAATTCTTACGTACTCGCTCGCCGACAGTTTTGTTCACATTTCAATATTCGACGGATAGGCGATGGGCCGAGTGTGAATTTAATTCGTTCGTGGGTGGAGAGGTTCCGCGCAACTGCTTCGGCTATGAACACACCACGGCCAGGACCTAGTCGATCGTCAAGGAGCGTTTTCTCACTGTGAATTCCATTTTTGGAGCGACGAGGCTCATTTTCATTTAAACGGACACGTAAACAAGCAAAATTACCGTTACTGGGCTCTAAGAACTCGCAATCCTCGATTGAAGCACCAAAAACCATTACATTGCCCAAGGGTAACTGTTTGGTGCGCTTTATCCACGAATGAGATAATCGGACCATTTTTTTTGAAAATGCACGGGGCCAAGCGACGAATGTCAATGGTGAGAATTATCGGCTCATGATTTCGAATTTCTTTTTGCCGAACCTGCGAGCTCATTCATCATTCTCATCACACACGTGGTTTCAACAGGATGCGGTACAGGTGCGACCGCACACACGGCCAGAGCTTCGATGGATTTTTTGCGAGAAAATCTCCCTCAAAAACTGATTAGTCGCTTTGGGGACGTCCCGTGGCCACCGAGGTCACCCGACCTAACTCCAATGGATTGTTTTTATGGGGCTACCTCAAAGAGAGTTTACGCCAACAATCCGCGAACTGTTGTGGACTTAAAAGAAAATATTCGTCGAGAAATCAGCGCAATTGAACCAAGTTTACTGCAGCGTGTGGCACGGAATACGAGGCTCCGTTTCGAACAGCGTGTGTGTGTGTGCAACATGATGGAAGATTTTTGACAGATTGGATGACATTATCTTTAAAAAATGAAATCCGCATTTGTACTCTATCTTTTAATACTTTTAGTAAAATTATATGTCAAACATATTATTTTTTATTTAAATTTGAAAACATAAATCTGCCACCAGACACCCTGTATCACGCCTCGTTTCCAGTGGGGTAGGCAGAGACCACCTCTCTCCACCTGCTACGATCCTGGCACACCTCTCTCGCTTCCTCCACTTTCATAAGCGTCTTCATGCATGCTCGTCGGTTGCGACTGCTTTTGACCCGGCCTGTCTTTAGGACATCTCCTATTTGTTAATCTTCTTTCATCCATTCTTTCGACATGGCAGAACCATCTAAGCATCCCTTTCTCTATCCTTGTCACTATATCTTCAACCACGCCGCACCGCTTCCTTATTACACTGTTCCTCACTTTGTCCATCCGTTTCACTCCAGTTATACTTCTTAGGCTTCTCATCTCCACAGCATTAATCCTACACTCATGTTTCTTCTGCCATACCCAACATTCACTACCATACATCAGTGTGGGGACCAACACGCCTCTATGCACAGCCAGTCGTGCTCTTTGTGATAGGTTCCGGCTATTCATAAAGTTATGAAGTGCCCCATTGACTTGATTGCCTTTTAGAACTCTTCTTTCAATATCACCATCACACTTGCAGTCTCTCGTAAACTGTTAACCAGCAGTAGCCAGATATACAAATTCTTTCACTTGTTCCAATTTTTGTGCCTCAATCGTAATGTCAGTTTGTCATACATTCTTCTCTTTCAAAAACCATTACATTACATTCACTTTCATTCCTATGATGATAATAAAACTTGATCATCAGCGTATAGGAGGCACTTGACGGTCAACTCATTCATTCTTAGTCCATACTCATTATCTTTTTAAATCTTTCAAGCAATTGTCTAAAAATAGGTTAAACAGCCACGGCGAGGCCACACATCCCTGTCTAACACCCTTCTGGATGCTAAACCAGTCTGAGTAAGCACAGTTTATCCTGACACAAGCACTAGAACCCTCATAAAGTGATTTCAATGCTCGTATCAGCGTGCCGTTCGCCCCATAAGCAGACAATATGGACCACAATTCATTCCTCACCACTCTGTCATAGGCTTTTTCCAAATCTACGAAAGCGCAATAGACCTTTTCGCTATGTGCCAAACATTTTTCGGTTATGCTGCGTAAGGAAAAAACATGGTCCATGCATCCCATGCCACTTCTAAATCCTGCTTGCACATCCCAAATTTTCTCTTCAGTTTCATTCATCACTCTTTTAATATAACTGTACACGCGTAAATCAATTTAAATGAACATCAGATAAATACACCCTGTTGCACTGTGAGGGTACACTGGGACCTCGATACAGGATGTGTGACCTCGACAATTCATTTTTCAGTAACCTGGATATGTTTTCACGCTCTCGCACTGCTTATAAGGACAAAATAAAAATGCTGTGCAACAATACATAAATGTTCTCGTTTGATTTTTCATCTGCCTCTCGTAGTTTTTAATTTTATGTAAATTTTTACATTCATATTAAAATTTGATTTAACTTGTAACCATAACCCGTGCCCACGCTTCAAATGACTATTTATTAAACTTGTGTTGGACTCTCGCACTCGTGTGGAAATCGAGAATGTTCTCAGTGAGACTATCTAAGGAAGCAATTGTAATTATTTGTATGACTTTTCGCTTGTGTTTTTTTGGACTTATTGTTTCTGTTTGTCTCGGAATCATGCGTTTGCTTGAATGGCGGCCGCGTTCAATGTGCGGCGGCGGTGAGCCGCGGGGCCGGTGTTAGTGGCGGTGTCACCCCCGCCAGCTAACAACAGCCCCCACCCCGACCCCGACCCCAACCCGTGTGTGTGTGTGCGCAGGACGTCAGCGAGATCATCGCGGTGTACGAGGCGGGCTACGGTGTCTCCCTGGTCGCGCTGCTGCTCTCGCTCGCGATACTCTTCTACTTCAAGTAATTATCATTAGGTTAATACGAAGGAACGCACATTGCCACCACCGCCACTGCCACCACCAGTACCAGCACCACCACCGCTTGGTTGGACGGTTCACACAAAATGATATTTATCTGATTTCCGTCATCTCGTTAACATTTTGCCATTACGACCGCTCGCCACGCGCTCACACAGCTAAGCGGACGCGAGCGCGGATCCGACCCGACCTGCAGAACTGGTGAGCTTCGTAGGTGGTGCAGCGACCGCTGTGGTCGCTTGGCTATGCCCGTCGTGTGTCGCCTGTCGCAGGAGCCTGCGGTGCGCGCGCATCACCGTGCACATGAACCTGTTCGCGTCGTTCGCCGCCAACAACGCGCTGTGGCTCGCCTGGTACGGGCTGGTGGTGCGCTCGCCGGCCGCGCTCGCCGCCTCGGCGGCCTGGTGCTGCGCGCTCAACGTGCTGTTGCAGTACGTCCTGCTGACCAACTACACGTGGATGCTGTGCGAGGGTCTCTACCTGCACACGGTGCTCGTGAGCGCGTTCGTGTCGGAGCGGCGGCTGGTGCGCGCGCTGCTGCTCGCCGGCTGGCTGCTGCCGCTGGCGCCGGTCACGGTGTACGCCGGCCGCCACGCCGCCGCTGGTGACGGTTTCTGCTGGATGGACGACGGCCCGCCGCGGCCCGAGCTCGCCGTGTTGGTGTGCCTGACGGTCGTGCTCAATCTCGCTTTCCTGTGCAACATCGTGCGCGTGCTGTGCACGAAGCTGCGCGCGGGCGGCGCGGCGGGTGGCGGCGCGCGCCCCTCGGCCACCGCACTGCACGCGTTGCGCGCCACCTGCCTTCTGGCCCCGCTGCTCGGGCTGCAGTACCTGCTCACGCCGTTCCGGCCGGAGCGCACGGCGCGCTGGTGGCTCGCCTACGAGTACGTCTCCGCGCTCACCGTCTCGCTGCAGGGCCTCTGCGTCGCCGTGCTCTACTGCTTCTGCAACGGCGAGGTGCTCGCACAGCTGCGGCGACGATGGCGCGTCATCACGTTCCGGCCGCGTGCAAATTCCACCACCAACACCACAGTATCTGTAAGTATAATAGATCTTAGTGTCGGTGCGTCGGTGTCTCGGTGGCGTTGCGGTCGTACCGCGACCTCATCGTGCGCGAATCTGTTCCAGTTCGTGCGGTCAGCGGCGCCCGGTGCGGGGGAGGACAAGGTGTGACTGGCGGCGGGCGGGGAGCGCGGACCGGACGCGGGCGAGCGACGCCGCAGCGACGGCCGCCACATCCGCTTCAAGTGCACTGACAGCGACGAGGACGCGCCCGCGCTCGCCCGCTTGCTGTGAGCCCGCTTGCGCCCGCGCTCGCGCCCACTCGCCCTCGCCCCACAATAAGTGTCACCGTTGCGCTCGTCAGCGCGGACTCCGCGCGTTTGCGGCCCGGTTTCGCCGGGGCTGCCCGGAACTAGTTGCATTAGAGGATGCAGACGCGCTGCTCCAATGGGTGTTTTTTACTGCCATAAGTGGTCTAAATATTTTTACTAGGTACATGAAAATAAAAATGTCGAATTGTATTTCAACGATCACACGCACACACAGGCGCGCGCGCGCGTGCCACCAAATTGTAAATACTTGCATATAATTTTGTAAATAGCAAATAAAAATGTTTCGCAAGTTGTTGTTGTTGTTGTTGTGGGCTGCGCCCCGGTCTCTTGCCCCCGCCGCCCCGCCTTGCTCCGCTCCGCTCCCTCTACCCCGCCACCCCGTTGCGTTTGTTTCTTCTAAACCTGCGCACTGTAAGTATTAAGCACAACGTCTGCTGAAGGACTTTCAGGGCGCGCAGTTCTGGTGCGCGTGCTCTAAATCCGGTGAGCTGCACCGGTTAGTCAAACGACTTCTAAGAACTTTCGATCGGGACGGTAACGACGCACCACGTGACAAAAATAAAAAAAAAACATAACATGGCCAGCCCGCCCTGCCCCTGGCCAGCGGCCAATGGTCAACAACAGAGCAGCACAACAAACAGAAACCGGTGGAACGATAGTGACAATCCTGTCGCAGCAAACAGGCGGCGCGTCCGTCCACGCGGCACGGAACACACGTTAGAATTGAATAAGAAAATAAGCCAACAGTCCGCTGAGGGCCTGGCGCCCGACCTGCCCGACCTGCCCGACCTGCGCGACCTGCCCGACCTGCCCGACCTGCCCGACCTGCCCGACCTGCGCGACCTGCCCGACCTGCCCGACCTGCCCGGCTTCGGGGCATGTCTTCTGCGGATGGGTGGTAGATTTTGACGTTCAATAAAGTTCTTATGTTGCTTAAAAATATTGACTTGGTCTGTGGTCACTGGCTAGCAAATGTTACAATTAATTCATATCTGCTAACGCTCGGCACAATTTCAGCACAGCAGCACAAACCAGCTGCAGGAGGTGCTGGGCGAGACCTGTTCCGCCGCACGCAGCACGCAGCACGCAGCATTTCATTTTATTTTTTAAGCGGCGGAGACCACGTCTAGTCCTCTCCAATATATCCGATCGCTGAGCCTCCTCACCCTCGCATGCTGCGCATGTTCTGCAAGAATTAGCAGGCTCCGGGCCCGTGACACGGACACCCCGCGTGCCCGCCCGCGCCCGCCCGCGCCCTCGCAGCCCGCTACACCGTAAACATGGTTAAAAGGTTTCGCCGCAGCTCCTTTCAAGTTTCAGACATAATTAAATATTGAGGCGAGCCCGACCCCGCCCCCTCTGAACTTAAATTAGGAAGCTCTTAATTTATTTATTATGCGGTAATGCTAATGGTTTTAACGATATCAAGGAGAGGGCCGGGCCTGAACTTCACCGGCTAAAAATAATAACTGCGGCTCGGACTAGTCTTCTCAATATGGCCGCTAAATTTCATTTTAAACGTAGAGTACGGCATGATGATAAAGATGAACCTTCTGAATGTTGTAATATAATATAACTAAACTATATATATATATATATATATATATACACATATAGAACAAGTAAACTGGTGGGACAAACTAAGCCGACGCTAAGTAGCCAGTGTTTGCAGGCCCGGCTTTGTGCCAGAAATGACCGCGATGCAATCGCGAACAGTTCGTGCCCGAACGTGACTCTCGAACTCAGCGGCGGCTCCAACAGCAACATGCCGTAGCAGCGTCGGCTTCCAACGGCAACATGCGGACGCAGCTGCGGCTCCAACGGCAACACGCGGACGCAACTGCGGCTCCAACGGAAACACTCAACAACTGTCAATTGTCCAAAGATCCACGTGGCAGCAGTGCCCGCGTGACGTAGCGCGGGCGCCGCGCGGTGCCGCTAGGCAGTGACAGAAGTGCAGTCCGAATTGTAAATTTATTTAAGAAATATTTAAATACATTTTAAAAATTTTAAAGAAACTAAATTGACTTGATTAGTAAAGTTTTATTTACAAACTTTACTATGGTCACAATGCGGGGCCTCATGCCCTCTCCCGGCCTTCTCCTGGCCCTCTCGGCCCTCTCCCGGCTTCTCCCGGCCCAATAGAACAATTTATTTCCCCGTGAGTAAACGTTATCGCGTCACGTAGTTTATTATTCACGTAAGAAATATATAAAATACGTAGCAGTGCCGCTGAATGAATCTCCCCGCGAGCAACTTCCGGCGTCCGGCGGCTGGGAGTTTCATTGGGAAACTCGCGGAGTATTGGTATTATATTTATTACAGATGACGTTTTATAGATCGTTACAGATGAAAGCGAACCAAACCCTTATGAAGCCAGATTGTTGCAAAGAAGAGAACAATGTAAACAGTTAACATTAGGCGGGAACTTCTGTGTGAACTATAGCCTGAACGTGTGCAAACAGAGAATGCTACTTGCGCGAGCCCCGCGTCGTGCCCACAGCCACACAGCGTCTCACAGCGCCACACAGCGCCACACAACGCCTCACAGCGCCACATACAGCCACACAGCGCCACACACAGCCACACAGCGCCACACACAGCCACACAGCGCCACACAATGCCTCACAGCGCCACACAGCGCCACACAGCGCCACACAATGCCTCACAGCGCCTCACAGCGCCACACAGCGCCACACAATGCCTCACAGCGCCACACAACGCCTCACAGCGCCTCACAGCGCCACACAGCACCACACACAGCCACACAGCGCCACACACAGGCACACAGCGCCACACAATGCCTCACAGCGCCACACAGCGTCATACACAGCCACATAGCGCCACACAATGCCTAACAGCGCCACACAGCGCCTTACAGCGCCACACAATGCCTCACAGCGCCACACAGCGCCTCACAGCGCCACACAATGCCTCACAGCGCCACACACAGCCACACAGCGCCACACAATGCCTCACAGCGCCACACAGCGCCACACACAGCCACACAGCGCCACACAATGCCTCACAGCGCCACACAGCGCCTCACAGCGCCACACAGCGCCACACACCCACACAGCGCCACACAATGCCTCACAGCGCCACACAGCGCCACACAATGCCTCACAGCGCCACACAGTGCCTCACAGAGCCACACAGCGCCACACAGCGCCACACAGTGCCTCACAGCGCCACACAGCGCCACACACAGCCACACAGCGCCACACAATGCCTCACAGCGCCACACAGCGCCACGTCGTACTTCTCGCCTTCAGACACGAGACGTATTCTCGTTACCGCAGTAATATAATTTAGTTTACTGGATGTAGGTATTAGGTGTCGGAGAGCGTTTAAGTGGATACCTCTGCAACGCCTATTGCAGCCGATAAATACTACTATGCAAATATTACTACGTTCCGGTCTAAAGGGCGTTGTAGCTAGTGTAATAACTTTTTTTTTTTTTTTTTTTGATATCGGTGGTGGAAATGCTGTTACCGCATACCCAACGTCCTTTTCAAGGGGGGGGACGCCGGGTTATGTGGGGCTCGGGGCCACTGAGATGTTGTGCGTGACCCCCCATACCCACTAAAACCACCACCGCTTGTCCCGCCATACGCATACTGGAGACGCCCGGGTTTCAGTCAAGCAACTCTCCGGGCGTCTCCGCGTATGAAACTCCTCCTGGTGGGTGCCCGCGGGGAGCAAAGGCACCCACCTGCCGTCCCGTACCGGCTCCTCGCGGGACCGGCACGTTGGGGCCCCCCGACCCCAAAGACGACCGCGCGCGCCCACGACGGAGCGCATGCCCGGCCGCCGCCCTCCCGTGAAGGAATTGGGCGGCAGCCTCCTCTCTCCAGACTCCCCCCCCCACTTCGACGAGGGAGGGGGGACAAAAACCAAGACTCCCCCGGGGGACGCACCCCCAGGGTAAACACGACAAAAGGCCCAAAGGGCCACGCCTAACGGCCCGAAGGCCCCCTCACACCGTGCCCCGCTAGGGGCCCGTCGCTCACGGCGGGAGGAAGCGGACGGCGTAGTTCTGCCGCCGCGCTCTCCCGCCGGCCCGCCGCCGCCTGCAAGGTGCGGCAGCGGCGTCGGCCTCCCTCGTGCGCTCGGCGGCCTCCTTCTGACGCATCACTGCGCCGCAGAAGGAGGCCACCGCCTTCCAAGACCTCTCGCTGCTCAACATACGATTGATTACAGTCGGCAGCGAGAGGTCACTGCCGACTTGCACGACGAGGGAGTGGCGTTGCGGCCCCATGCCGGGCACTCCGCCAGAGTGTGGTGCGCCGTGTCAATCGGCGCACCACACTCGACGCATTCTTGCGTCATCTCTCTACGAGCCACCTGGTGCAGGTACTTGCCGAAACATCCATGGCCTGTCAGCACCTGCACCAGGTGGAACGTCAAGGCCCCGTACCGCCGGCTCATCCACCGGGACAGGTGGGGCCTGATGGCCTCCACCGTGCCCCGGCCGGCGGCAGGGTTACCTAACTCCGTCTCCCACCGCCGAATCAGGGCGTCATGGGCAACGCGCCTGATCCGGCGGACCGTGGCCGGGTCCGGCCGACGCTCTCCGGCATCCCGCAGGAAGAGGTACACTTCCGCGAGCGACTGCGCCTGTAGATGCCAAGGCGTATCGCCCGCGAGAAGCGTACCCGCCGTCCAGGACACCGTACGGTACGCCCGACAGGCTCGGACCGCCAGGATACGTTGGGCCCTCTTCAACACGGGCCCGTTCCTGGCGGTCTCGCACCTATCCACCCATACGGGCGCACCGTACAGAGCCATACTCCGCAGGATGCCAGAGTATAGGCGCCGACACAAATGACCCGGCCCCCCGACATTGGGCAGCAATCTGCCCAGCGCAGCGGCGGTGGCGGTGAGCTTCGGGAGAAGCCGTTCGAAGTGCTCCCCGAAGCTCCATCGCCCGTCCAGAGTGAGCCCTAAATACTTGAGGGCTCCTCGCACTGGGACCCTCTCGCCCCGGACGGGGATGATCGCGCCCCGGGGTGGACCCCTGCGGGGTCCGTGGAAGAGGAGGGCCTCCGTCTTCGTGACGGAGACCCTCAGACCCAGCTGCTCGATCTGGTCCACCACCAGCGACGTGCTAGTGGCGGCCAGACGAGCAGCCTCGTCGTAACTCCTCCCCCGGGCCGAGACGAGGGTGTCGTCCGCGTAGCATAGTACCCTCGTCCCGGGGAGGACCGGCTGCCGCTGCAGCCAGTCGTACGCGAGGTTCCACAGCAAGGGGCCCAAGACCAACCCCTGTGGAACCCCGCTCTCCACGCGCCGCCGATGTAATTCGCCGCTGCCATCAACCCAGACGATCGTCCTGTCCTTGAGGTACGCCCCCAACAGCCCGACCATGTAGGGAGGGAGCCGGAAAAACTCCAGCGCCCCCCTGATCGTCGCGAATGGCAGGCTGTTGAAGGCGTTCTCGATATCTAAGGACACCCCCAGGACCACCTCGCCGTCACCGAAGGCCTCCAGACAGAGGCCCTTCAGGTCGAGCAGGGCGTCCAACGTGGATCGCCCTGCCATAAATCCGTATTGGGCCTCATGGAGGCCCGGTCCCACCTCGGCGAGGTGCCGAACGAGACGGCCGGCCAAGATCTTCTCGAAGACCTTACCCGCCTCGTCCAGAAGGACGATCGGTCTGTACGCGGAAGGGGAGTCGGGGTGACGGTCCCCCTTCCGCAGCAGGCAAAGCCTGCCCGTCTTCCAGCGCTCCGGGAACTGCACGCGCCGAATGCAGGCGTCGTACAGTCCCCGGAGCTCCTCGCGCAGGTGACTGGCGGCTACCTAGAGGGCCCTCGATGGGACCCCGTCGGGCCCCGGAGCCGTACGTCGATCCCGGAGACGACCCAGGGCCACGTCCAGCTCCTCTTCCGTCAGAGGAGGGCCCTCCTCTGTGGCCGCCGCGGGGGCGGTGGTGGACATAACCGGGGGCTGGAATGACGCGTCAGCCCCCGGGAACAACCGGTCCACCACCCCTTGGAGGAAGTCCGGGTCCAGGGCCTCCGTTAAGGGGGCGCCTGCGGCACAGAGCTTCTTCCGTGCCGTCTTGAACGGGCGCCCCCATGGATCCCTGTCGACCCCTGCCAGTAGTTCCTCCCAGGCAAGAGTCTTCGCCCGGGCTTTGGCGAGCCGCAGGGTCTTGCGGGCTTCCGCATACTGACCCTGCAGGCGCTCCTCCTCCCCCGTCACCTGCGTGCGCCGACGCCGACAACGCTGCAGTGCCCGGCGACGAGCCTGGGCCGCCGCTCGGAGGCCGGAGAGCTCCTTCGACCACCAGTACAGCTGGCGGCGGTCCGCAGGACTTCGCCGCATCCTAGGCATGGCCGCATCGCACACCTCCTGAAGAGCGCTGTGGAAGCGACCTTCCAGCTCGTTGACGCCGACGTCGTCTGAGCCTCGGGGCATGTTCCATCTCTGGAACAGCGCCGCCTCCTCGGCGAGCTCCTTGTCGAACTTGCCGAGGACCCAACGAGGGAAGTGGAACCCGGGGCGCGATGATGCTTTGCCGCGGCCCTGAGGAGGGGAGACCTCGAACCTGATATATCGGTGATCCGATAAGGTCTCCACCTCCTCCTCCACCCGCCAATTTGCCACACGGCGCGCGAGCGCCGGTGAGGCAAAGAAGAGGTCCACGATGGACCCCCCCGACCCTCGCACGCACGTGAGCACGTTTCCCTCGTTGAGGAGGCTCAGACCGGAGAGCAGTGCCCATGCCCCAACTGCTCTCCCTCTCGCGTTGGTGGCGGTGCCGCCCCAAGAGCGAGACTTGGCGTTAAAGTCGCCGAGGACCAAAGTCTCCCTCGGCGACAACCTGCCCGCGGCGGCCCTGACAGAGTCGAGAAACACCTCGAACTCTGCCCGGGATCGGTTGGGGGAGAAGTACACCCCGATGACAGCGTACCTCCCCCAACCTGCCGCCGCGTAGCCGTGCCCCCTCTCTAGTGACTTGAAGAGGGGGCAGGCGCCCGCTCTCGCCAGCACCGCCACCGTGCCGTCCAGGTCCCCAACCCAGGATGATTGGGCGGGAATCCTGTACGGCTCCGATGCCACGCCAATGTGGCATCCCCACTCCGCCAACGACTGCAGGAACAAGTCCTGAGCCTTGGCGGAGTGGTTGAGATTCGCCTGCAGGAGTGAGATGTGGGCCATCAATTAATTGATGACCATGTTCTCACCTCCTGCAGGCGCACTTTTCTTCTCCGCGACGCGGGAAGGTGTCCCGGCCGCAGCCTTTCCTTTGACCCTGGGGGGGAGACAAGTTCTCCCCCCCATCAAGTTTGGACTTCCGACCAGAGTCGGCGCAGACGGAGCATCGGAACTCCGACTGGCACTCGCCGATCCTGTGACCCACCTTCCCGCATCGGAAGCACAGATCCTTCCGGCATTTGGGGGATGGGCACGTAGCGGAGGTGTGCCCGATCGCCATACAGTTGAAGCAGCGCAAGGGGCGCTGCTCCAGAGCCACGATCCTGGCCGAGGTCCACCCTACCAGGACGCGGCCCTTCTCCGCCAGCAGCTTCGCGGCGGCGACCGGACACGTAACGATGGTGGTGCCCATCCCCCCAGGCCCGTCCCTTACGGACAGTGCCTTCACCTGCCCGGCTGGGCAGCCCGTTGCTGCGACGACCGCAGCCTCGACCGTCTCTTTGGTAGCTAGTGTAATAACTGGGATAACGGTACTTAACATCTTATGTGGCAAGACGTCGAAGGCAATGTGGTGTTGTATATAGCATCGTAATTAACGCCACGCTGTTATAGCCGGGCGTAACACTTAACATTAAGTGATCGTCTCGCTCGTCACGTGGTTTTTTTTATTAAAAATAGTAATGATAGTACTGGCTACACGACTGGAATACGGTAATGTTTGTCCGCAGACGTGGGACGCGCCGCCAGCCGTCCCGCGAGGGAATATTTCATACGCAGAGAAGTCTTGTTTCAAATTGGTCGTATTATTTAATTAAAATTTTTTTGAACATTGTTTCGTTGACGTGTCTTCAATATGACGTCATAGATATTTTTTTCTTATATTAGCTCGCCTTTTTCCCAGTAGGGGTAGGCAGAGGTAAATAAACACTCACATTTCGCCAGATGTGGTCAGATTAGATCCCATGTAACAGGAGGCGAGCCTGTTGCCCACGCACACGCATACACACGCATATGCACGCACACGCACGCACGCACACTCACGCACGCACACACGCAACACGCACACACACTCAGACGCACACGCGCACGCACGCACACGCATGCACACCTACGCACGCACACACAACCACACATACACCCACACACACACACACACACAGAGAGAGAGAGAGACACACAGACACACAGACACACATACACACTCACACGCACATGCACACGCACTGACTGACAAAATTTATAATTTCAAAAATATCTCAATATTTGCATTCGCACCAATCTTTGTTCGTAGTTATTTTGGCAAATTTTTACTACACATGTGTAAAAATTATACTTAGAAATATTCTACTAAAGCTTACCCTAATATTCATTACTGTCATTTAATTTTGGATCCCGAATCCAGTGGAGTCACATTGCAAAATTCTATTTCAGTTGCCTCCCGGCTCTAAAAGAGTTGTTCTTTTCTATTTCATCATTACACTATTGATCACTAAAAGCACGTGTAAAATACCCCGCTTACCTTTCTTCTTGGATGTATTTTGGGAATTGTCTTCTCTAAATCGTATTAATATACAATCTTCCGATGTTGCTTCTTTTAAACTTTACTACATTTAGCTTTATTATAAAGGAATTAAAAAGTTTACCTGTGTCGAAAAAAAGCGGCTATTTTAGTTTTTAACTGGGGTTTTGAGAGTTAAACCAGGTTATTTAGGGATAGAACTCATAGATCATAGAAATCGGGTGTAAGTGGTTTCACACAACAACTCACGCGACACAAGCCAACCTCACCAGCTCGTCGTGCACCTCGCTAATCGACAAACGAGGCTCTAACTGCCACCAACTTGCATTGGGTCAGAGTGGTGGAAAATGGTCCAAATCCCCCCATATGAACCCCTACATACGACAGTCCCTAGTGTCCAGCGGTACCAGAGGCCATGCTGACTAAATGTGGAGATGTTTGGAGGAGGCCTATATCCAGTAGTGGACGTCTACCGGCTGATGACGAAGATCATCATAGGAAAGGGAAAATTATTCCTTTTCCTATGACCAATGACATCATATTAAAATCATATCAACAAAAAGGATATTTCAACAGATTCCGATTAAAGAAACGACAAACTTGAAAACAGATTTCTATGCGTATGAAACGTTTTTGCGGCAACCGCGCGGCGCTGCGCTCCCGGCGGAGCTCCCGGCGGAGCTGTCTTGCGAGACTCTGCCCCGCTCCACGCTCCATGCTCCCCGCTCCACCCGACTGCGGAGATGAACTTTGAAATACTTGTTTTTGTATATTGAAAGCTTTAAATAAAATCCCAGGGCGCCGGCAGCGATCCATCTCAGCCGGTACTCCCCAGCGGCTGAACTTACGCTCCCCTGTTAATAGCCATTCGTCTTGCTATCGGCTGCCACTCGGAACTGCGTGTAATATTACCCAATACACAATCATGTACAAACCGAACTCGGCGCGTGCACCGACAGCGCTCCGGTGACGGAGTGACGCAGGGCGCGCGGCACGAGCCCACGGGCCCACAGACCCACGGCCCCCGGACACACAGACGAAGTTCACGAAAATGTGAACAAATTTTATGGAGCGCATAAGACCTTTAAAAAAAGATACTTAAAATGAATACGCGTGGTGTAGTGTGGAACGTAACACGTGCTACCGACTGATTTGACTACCACCCACTTCGCATGCATTACACGAGCACACGGCTCCGGCAACCTGCGGTAATGTGAGGGTGCGACGCCGCGAGCAGGCTCCTCCGCCGAGCCGGCGACCTACTGCGGCGACGGCAAGCGGCAGCCGGACTCGCTCGCAGACTTCTGCAGCATGGTTTAGTAACCGTTTCACTAGTAGAGCTCAGATTTGATTCCGAGGCCACTAGTTTGTAGTTTGGTTAATGGTATAGTTTTTCGAACCCGCCCGGTTTCCCTCATCCGAAAGTTTCCGGATGGCCCAACCACGCCATGCAGAAGTATTAATAGGACTATCCCAAGAGGCTACCAACATCTATGGTGCTGAAGCATCCCTCACTGGAAGATACACAGTTTGCCCTTTGTGTGCTGGGGATGGCAAAATTCCGCTCTGTAGCCGCACTGCTCGAGGCAAACAGGGGAATAAGGCAGAGCGAATCATTGTTACACTTTCTGTGCACTTTTGCATCATTAGGAGTCTTCATTTCAACCTTAACGCAGTCAATTACCGCCTTGAGACGGCAAAGCCGACCTTCCTACTTCCTGCCGAGATGCCGTAATCTTTTTCTGTCGTAAAATGCTTCTTACCTACACTACCCTGGGTGAAAATAGATAATTCAATTGTATGATACCCAAAGGCCGAAGTTTGTGCAAGTGGCCGAGAGGATATCGGCTATCGACGACTCTACAGTCTCGAAGGCACAGTCTTGTTCTGTTTATGCATCGTGCCATCAGTGAATTCAACTCGAACCAGGTGATGAAATCATTCGTCAATTTATCGCTATCTATAATACATTAAATAAACGTTTGTCATAATTAATTTAAAAAATTTGATATGAATGTACCATTAATTTTATTTCGATTGTCGGTTAAGGGTGATGATAAACGTACTATTATTTTATCCGCGCGATGATCACAGTTTCACAGATAACAAATGCCAATTACATATTTCAAAAAAAATATATCAAGTATTAAATAGTTCAAATAAAATTTATTGAAATTTATAAAGATGAAAATATAATTTAACGAAAGTTAAAGAGTGAAATAGATGTTTCTAAAACATAAAACTATACAAAAATATATTTAAAATTATTTCAAACAAACTTTATTTTATGTCTAAAATACGAATATACATAAAGAAGTTAAATATGGAAAAAGGATTCATTATAATAAATAAAAAAGTTAAAGTATAAAAGTTGGGTGTTCGTGAAACGACCCAAGGACGTAATTAGGGACAGTTCGTGTATTAGCCGGCTGTGCGGCCGTGCGGGCGTGCGGCCGTGTGGGCGAGCGGGCGAGCGCGCGCGGCGGACCACGCATGCGCACGCGCGCGCGCTCCTGCGTACACACGGGCTCCGGACGTGTAAATGTAAAAATTGGCTTCGTGCAAATTGATTGAACTATTGATTGGAGATTATTACTGACCTCCAATACATATTAAAATGATGTATAGGAATGGTGTACTGTATACTGTATAAGTATACTGATTGAAATGTTACAATATAAAAATACAAATATGATTGTATGGTGAAATATTATGGAAGTATAAAAGAATGGCGATAGAACCATCGCTTCTAGTCAATTGTACGGCTTGCGATCGTCCGGACAAATAACTATTAAACCAACTCAATGTATTATAGTCCAGCCCATAATAAGCCAATTTAGATAATAGTAACGATATATCAAGACTGTCAAAAGCCCTGGAAAAATCTAATAACGTTAAAATAGTGCCTTCGCCGAGGTCTTGGTCACCGTCAAGCAAAGCAGTAATTGTACCTCGGCCTTTACGGAATCCTGATTGGCACAAAGGTAAAATATAATTTTTTTCAATGTATTTTGTAAGTTGAATATGCACTGCCTTTTCCAGTAATTTTGACAAAAATGGTAAAATACTAATAGGACGTAGATTTTTGAGATATTTCAGGTTTTCTATTTTAGGTAGTGGTGTCACAATTGCCTCCTTCCATTGACTAGGAACAGTAAAAGTAGACAATGAAAAATTTATAATATGTGTAATGACATCTAATGTACGAGGAAGCGTCAAAAGAATCATATCTCGGCTTATTCCGTCCTTTCCTAGTGAATTCGATTTTATAGATTTAATATAAGAAACAATATCAAATCCAGAAATGCATTGAAACTTAAAAGTGTTGTTACAGAATCGATGGAGTCCGTAGTGCGTCATTGCTGAAATAGAGATATTGCTTGTAGAAGGAGTATTTAAGAAATAATTATTAATATCGTTTGGGTTATCAAAACAGTTTGGCAGGTGACTGCTTTTAGTGGGATCAGTTAATATTTTATCTTTGAGATTCCTCCAAAAAAATGTTGCCATTGTTAACTTGCGAGTTTATGTGTTCATTAAAGTAGGCACGCTTTTCGTTATAGATACTGTTCACCACGAGTTTTTTCAAGTTTTTGTAATATTCTCTGTGGACCTCTAATCCAGTTTTCCGATATCTTTTGTAAGCTTTGTTTCGTAAATCTATCATCAGTCGGCATGTGTCTGTTATCCAGGGAATCCTACGATTTGTAATTTTAATTTTTTGGATTGGAGCGTGTAGATCAAAGAGGAATGAGAGAAAATTATTAAATCTTTCAACCATCAAATCTAAATTTTTTAGCAAAGTAACAGATTCCCAGTCGACGAGAATTTAATCTTTTTTAAAATTATCAAAATTTATTCTGTTGATTGCTCTGTAGTTGACATATTTTGGGCGGACTTTTAGTTTTTTAATAAAGAAAGTCATGCTAACCAATGCATGACCAATAGAAGAAGTGATATTTGAAACTGAAATATCCCTGATTATTGCATTAGGTTTCAGTTTCAGCTGTGAAATGAGTAGCCTCAGTTGCGACTTCTTTGAAATTCATAGTATGTAAAAATTGGTTCACTTTTATAGTATTTTTATTAGTAATATCTAGCATGTTAACGTTAAAGTCACCCATGAATACAATATAATCATAATTGGAAAAAGAGGTGATAGCTTCCGTGAGCTCGTCAATAAGCAAGTCGACATTTATCCACTGAGGTCTGTGCGCAGTCCCAATAACAATACGGAGTCCATTTATACGTGTATGAAACCACATTTGTTAAATATTTTTGTTTGTTTGGTTGACTAGACGAATATTTATACCGTATTTAACATAAAATGCTAATCCACCACCTCGACCTGCACGCATGGCCAGTGGACGTGGTAGGCTATGCAGTCTATAACCCGGAACAGTCGGTGCACATTTGTGCTGTCCTGATCTTAACCATGTCTCATTTATTGCAACAATATCTGGCGCAACACTGTCTATTGCAATTACAAAATCGTCATGCCTGTACATAGTGATCCTGCATTGTATAGCGCTAACTTCAGATGCTCAGTGGCAGACGCCATCGGTACGTCGATTGCCCATTATAACGTACTGTACAGTAGTATTGCATCTAAAAATCAAAATGACCTTTAACCGGTTTAATGAGCCTGAGCGTTGCACCATTGCCGCACACACCGCCGCCAGTGGCCTAAGTTGAAAACTGAGTAAATCAGTACGTTTATAACGTGTGTTGAAGCAATTAAAAGTACCCAATGCTAGAAGACATAAACAAGAAGTTTTACTATCGCTATTAATGCTAAAACTTCTTAAATTAACCTTCAGTAATGGTCTAAGTAAATAATAAAATTCAATCATTAACAAGGCGACAAACAATGTTGAGATGTTAAAACGGTTTTTAAAGCGTTTGATAATAAGAAAACGTATAAAACGCACAAAAACTGTCCGGCAGTACGTAACAGGAGTGAGGCGTATCATGATAAATACGTATATAAATCGCAAGTACGTAACAGTTGTTCTTGCGACGTCATTATATCTGTCATAAAATATCTTTTACAATTCTACCAACAAGCGACATTTTCAGTATGCGACAACAGCCGTCCACTATCATAGCTTGAAATAACAGAATAGCCAATACAAAATGATAGAACTATTCTTGTCTTTGTCTTTTGTATAATATTGTCATAAGCTGAAACGAGACACACCTAGTATTTATTTAAAATTAACCAAAATTAGAGTAGTACGTTTTATAAGAAGAAATCCTCTTTGAAAAGCGATTCTTAATTAGATCTTGTCATCTGTTATTTGGTCGATTAATCAATATCGATCGCACTCGTTTGATCGACTGTTGTTAAAGCGGGAAGCGCCTAGTCGTGTAATATGAAAAACACAAATCGTTAACAAATAACATTTGTTATTTAATAACAGAAATTGGTACCTGGTATTATTGCGTAATAGTAATAACATATATTACATTTGTTGTGTTATAACGCACGTCTAGTACGTAATGTAATGTCGGGTGTGTCGCGCCACGTGTCGCGTTGCGGCCGCGCCGCCGCCGCGCCGCCGCGCCGCCGCGCCGCCGCGCCGCCGCGCCGCCGCCGAGCGCGTCCGCGACACCATCCGCACATAACTGGAGCTAAACTCTTGTCACTTGTTGTGGACGCCATCAGCCGTTTGTTTTATAACTTAATTAAAAAAGGACCTGATACATTTCAATTTGTATGTGTGTGTGAGTGTGTGTTTCTTAATGTAATTACATCAAAAACAAAGGACTAATAATACTGACCTGTATCTAGTGTTGAACTGATATACAAGTTAAATTTTTCCTGTTCATGTGTTTCGGTACTCGCAAATCGTTACTCGATGAAAAGTTCATAATTGTTGTCAAATTGAATTAAAACTCGTTCTTTTTTGCTCCGTAAATATTAATTAATAGTATTTATAACTGACAGAAATGTGGGGAAGCCCCTCCGCATGAACGCGTACGTCGCGGGGCGGCGGGGGTGGCGCGGGTGGCGCGCACCGCGGGGGCCTCGTCCCCCGGGACAGTTTCCGTGCCGGTCACCGCCGCGTGCCGCCGTGCGCAGTCTCAGAACGACTCGAGTCGAACTCTTCAAAAAGCGGCAATATCGTATTGTTGTGTTCTGTGGAGAATATAATTAGTAAAACATGTTGTTCTCACCGGTACAACTTGCTCTAAGAAAGCTCTGGACCACTAGACCGCTGCCTCCAAGTGTGCGGGGCTCCGGCAGCACGACCACTTCTCCGTCAAGTCAGCGAGTTTAGTATGTGCAAAAAGCAAGTGAGTATGGCCACATTAACCCCTGTTTTGATGTTTTAATGTCGCCCAGATAATTGTATTATCCAACCACGGAAAGCGTCCGTGCACAACAATCCATGTTAATAAGGTGATCTCAGCCATATCAATATTTCTTTTCGTTCGACCAATAAAAAAAGGAATTACACCTAAACAAAAGCGTGACTCTAAATTAATGTTTTATTTTCATTAAAATCCCCGGTAATTGTGTTCATTGAGTAAAGAATAAAACGAACTGCTTGTGTACAGCACTCGCAGGCACTATATCATCAGTGCAAGTTCCGAGGAGGCCGGAGTCAGCAGTAAAAGTAATTTTCTGTAAACATGTAGCTCGCTGGCCTAATGGTTAGAGCGCGCGGCTTTCATTCCGAAGGTCGCGAGTTCGAACCTCGGCATGTACCGATGACTTAATATTTAAGTTATGTACATTTGTGAACTTTAGTTACAGCAGCGAGATACAAACGGTGAAGGAGAACATCGCGAGGAAACCCGCACACTGATATCATCTTTGTGTGTGTGTGGTGGCCCCAATAAAGTGGCAACAGGCTCGCCCCCTGTTACATGGGACCTAATCTGACCACATCTGGCGAAATGTGGGTGTTTATTCACCTTTGCCTATCCCTACTGGGAAAAAGGCGTAACAATATAAAAAAAAAAAATTGTGTAAAAACTTTTTAATAAATAATAACATTGCAGATGTGCGGAACGTGGTGCAGTGTATAACATCCTTCTAACTTGTGTCATTTTGTTATTAGTAAACGTATCAGTTACCAGAACTTGAACGTAGCGCTCGTCTCGCCGCTCTCTTGAATATCAAAAAGACAATTGTACTCGCACAATGTTTCTTTATTCAATAACAATGTTTATTTACTGTAAAAATACACAAAAAGCAGACTTAACGCCTACAACTTAAAATAATACAAATAAAAAATATCAAGATTAGTATTATCCTGTTAGCGTTAGCAGGAAATAATAAAATATAACGCACATTATATCAGAATCATTACTTCTGTTAATTATAAGTTGGCAATATTTAAAATATGGCGGCACGGAAGGGACGCGCGGACAAGATGTCGTCGCGCTGTGCGGGAGGCGTCGGAGCGTTAGCTGGGGGAAAGCGCGCATAGTCGGCACTAGGTGGTTCCAAGAGTATCGAGTATAGTTCATTGAGTATTGATTATAAGTTGTTTGTAAAATGTTGACCATCTGTTGATTATCAAACTGGAGGACAGTCTAGCAGTCCAGGACACTACAGACAACTACTCTCCAATAGGCAGAGGCTTGCTGTCCGTGTGGCAAAAACCTGTCCGAACCTGTCTGAACATTAGACAAGAGACGTCTACTGCTGGAGATATCCCGCCATAAAAATTACCAGATCGATGGATCTTAAGCTGCGCTGCATCCAGCGCCGCATCCAGCGGCCTTCCTCAACCAAAGTCATTTAACGAGAAATTGTTTCCACCCGGGAATCTTAACA